>CM066570.1:8435000-11350000 GCA_033816785.1 Picus viridis
CATCTTTAAAAGTCTGCCAGCTGTGTTCTGCTCTCTTGTCCCCAAAGGCAGTTTCCCAAGGGGTCCTATTGCCTAACTCCTTGAAGAGCTTTCCTAAAATTCAGTGTCCTGACTTTACCCCTTGCCTGATCCATATTCTTCAGGACTCTGAACTCTACCAAGTGCGTGGTCATTACAGCCCAGACTGCCTCCAGCCTTGGTGTTACAACTGATCTCAATTGTGGTGGTGACCATCAGGTCCAGTATTGCATCCCCTCTTGTTAGGGCTGTCTATTACCTAGGTTAAGAAGTTATCTTTCTTGCATACCAGGGGTCTCCTGGGTTGTCAGCAGCTCACTGTGGTGATTTTCCACTCCAGATGTTGAGGTGGTTGAAATTACCTAGCAGGATAAAACCCTCTCAGTGTGAAGCCTCCTATAGCTGGAGTAAGAAAGCTTCATCACTAGGCACCTCTAGATCAGGCTGTGTGTAATAGACACCAACCACAAGATTCCTTTTATTGTCTCAGTATCTAATTCTTACCTATAAGCTTTCAGCCTGCCCATGGCTATTCTTCAGAGACATCGCTTCACATTCTATCCATTTCTTGACATAGAGAGTGATGCTCCTCCTTCCTCACCTGTCCCTTCTGAACAGCATGAACAGAATTCCAGAACAGTAACGCTTTTTGTGTGCATTTGTTCCTGGTAATCTAATAAAGACTGTAATTAAACCATGTTGTCTTTCAATAAAAAGGGTAGTGGGGCAGCAACTGTCCTAAATAGCAAGAAAATGGAGAAACAATTTTGTGTACCTTCCCATCCCACTAGCTTTTCATCTGGCTGCTCCATGTAGAGATTGTGCCAACAGAAGAGGCAGTCAGATTTATTCACGTTCTCAACTCAGCCATACTGTTAATGCGACTTCTTGTTGTCGTAGCAATTGAAGATTGCACAAATCTCAAATGTGTTTTTATTGTTGCAGTTTGCTGCATATGTGATGAGGTGACAGGTTGTTTGAAGTTGTGAGAGCAGTTTAAACCCAAAACTTATTACTTGTCTCCCTCTTTGGAGATACACAACACCTGCCTGGATGTGTTTCAGTGTGATCTGGTATAAGTGATCCTGCTCTGGTAGGGGGGTTGGACTAGCTGATCTTTTGAGGTCCCTTCCAGCCCCTAACATTCTGTGACTCTGTGATACTACATATGAAGAAAAAGCTTTCTTTTTTTTTTCTCTTTTAATGTGTAGTCTCTCTTTGGTCTTCCTAGTGCCTCCTGTTAATGTCAATGGTATGAACTGCAGTAGCATCCTAAAAAGAGATCGCATTTATGAATGTATATGTGTAAGGAATACAAACTTGTGTTTAGAGGCCATGCCACAAATACATGGAATACTAAAATAATCACCAGCTGAAAGTGACCATACAGCAAAAGCTTAATGAAAGTTCAGATTACGCTCTGCAATTGAATGAGGGATTTTGGTGGGGGTGAGGTGAAGGAGAGGGAGAAGGACCCTGTTATAATACTTTGAAAGACTATTCTGTCAATTTTTCAAGTTGATTTGTCTTGAAAACACTTTGACACGATTGCTATACTTAAGTTCTGCTGTGCTCCTCAGCAGAAGAGTTCTTAAAGCTCTAATGAAATTAGTATGCATTATTTTATCCACTTGCTGAGTATGAGAATAAACTGGAACAAGCCCTAGTGATTATACAGTGGTTGAGAATGTTCAATATCTTTGCTGTACAGTTCACTGATATTCTTCTCTCAGCATTAGGCTTTCATAATTTTCAGTTCCTACCACCAAAATGTCACTGTGACTACAGTTTCAATTCTAAACTGTTTTTTGGGGTTGTCATGCCTACAGTTTTCCACATAAACTTCCAGTATTACTCACCTATGATTTTTTCTACTAAGAAATTCATTCTCACAGTGCAAATCTGTTTCTAAGTTTTTAAACTGACACCTGCTATACCTGAGTGCTTTTATTTTATGTGAGTCTAAATTCATTGCAACATCTCTTTTGGGACATGCTATCATATTTTATGTTCTTTTTCTCTTTGCACCACAAAGATCAAAGTAGTCACACAAAATGGGAGAATAGTTAAAATTGGAATAATCTAGTCACTTTTTAGAATAGAATAGAATGGAATGGAATGGAATGGAATGGAATGGAATAGAATAGAATAGAATAGAATAGAATAGAATAGAATAGAATAGAATAGAATAGAATAGAACAGAATAGAATAGAATTAACCAGGTTGGAAAAGACTTTTGAGATTATCGAGTCCAACCTATCATCCAACACTATCTAATCAACTAAACCATGGCACCAAGCACCCCATCCAGTCTTTTCCTAAACACCTCCAGTGATGGTGACTCCACCACCTCCCTGGGCAACCCATTCCAATGGCCAATGACTCTTTCTATGAGGAACTTCTTGATAACATCCAGCCTAAACCTCCCCTGGTGCAGCTTGAGACTGTGTCCTCTTGTTCTGGTGCTGGCTGCCCGGGAGAAGAGACCAACCCCCACATTGCACATAATTAGTGTGGCCTGTTTAGATTTTGGGTGGGTTTTTTGGTGGGTTGAGATTTTTGGTCTATTTTACTAATTTATTTTATTTTACTTTAAAATCCCCATTTGTATGAAACTTTTGGGCACATTTGTATGTGCACAGTATTTACATACAAAGCATGGATATATTGGCATGTTTCAAGATAAGTGTAATTTTTAGTGATTTTTTAGAATGGAATGGAATGGAATGGAATGGAATAGGATGGAATAGACCAGACCAGGTTGGAAGAGACCTTCAAGATCATGGCATCCAACCTATCATCCAACACTACCTAATGAACTAAACCATGCAACCAAGCACCCTATCAAGTCTCCTCCTAAACACCTCCCCGGGAATTCCTGATACCAGGACATTCCATATGCAAGCACGTTTTCTTTGAGGTCTTAATCATCAGATAAGCTCTCTATCCCACTGCAAGCTGGTATTTGCAGTGACACAGGCTTCCTTACAACTGTTTATGACTTAGAGTGACAAGAACAGAAAAGAATATTGACGCGTACTACACGCTGAGGAAAGCAAGTTAACAATTTTTCGCTTTCCTACACAGATCGTGAGTATTTGGTATTTTAGAATTGTGTGGTGAAGCTGAGCTGAAAGTTTTTGGAAAAGAGTTGCATGTTTGGAATGAGGGAAAAGATTTTTAAGTACATCAACTTTATTATCTCTGTGTGTCGAAGCTTTGCAATTGTCAGCTTCACAAGGATGTGCGGTGACTGATTTGCAGTTGTCACGATAATGATTGATAAGTGACTCTTTTTCTATTTTGAGGAGATTGATTGAGAAGCTTAATTTTGAAGTAAAGACTGCTTGAAATAAGAACTTTCCTAACTACTGTCAGCAGAGTAGGATTTGTGGCATTCTGATCCCTATGTATTAGCCTGTATCAAGAACAGTGTGGCCAGCAGGAGCAGGGAGGTCATTCTGCTCCTCTACTCAGCACTGGTTAGGCCACACCTTGAGTACTGTGTCCAGTTCTGGGCCCCTCAGTATAGGAAAGATGTTGAGTTCCCAGTTGGTGTTGGATGATAGGGTTGGCCTTGATGATCTCAAAGGTCTTTCCCAACCTGGTAAATTCTATTCTATTCTATTTGTTCTTTTAGATGACCTAATGTCAATATGAGGTAAAAATTTTGTCTTTCTAATTAACAAGTTTGTTTTTAAAGTCTCTATAAATGCTGGGTTTTGTTCCATTTGCCATTAAACAGATAAAATCCATAGCAATCAATGGAATTTTTTTAATGGTGAAGATGTCTGGACTAAATAATTGTTTGATTGTGCAGTGACAGAATTGTAGAGATTTGGATCGCATCCCTTTTTTAATCCATATGTGGTGTGGCTTGTGGGTTTGGGTTTTTTTTGTTTGTTTTGTTGTTGTTGTTGTTTGTATGTTTGTGTCAACAATGTATACAATTATTGCTGTTATTGTTAAATTCTAAGATTATCTTCCTGTATTTAGTAAAGCCCATACTTGAAAATTGCCAGGAAATACAAAGCAACTGTTTAACTGAGTTGTTGCCTTAGATGGAAGGACAAAAGCTTTAGTATTTATTTTGTGAGCCTGTGTGTACATGTATATGCAGAAGAACTAAGAGTACAATTGAATTTTCTGAGCTGAAAATGTGCCATTCAAAGATACAAAGGCAGAATGCTGCAGAAAATTCTTTATAGTAAAAGTAGTATTAATAATGACCAGATAATTTATCCAGATGAGTGAAGTTCTAGTTCTGTGATTTATGGTATTTTTCAAGATAAAATCTTCCTGTCTAAAATGCACTGTGAGTTCATGTTCCATGACAGGCTCCAAGACAAATAGTTTCCAAATTCTTGCATTAAAAGACTATTTTGTGGAAATGTACCTAGCTTAACTGGGACTACAAACCGTCATCTACTCAAGCATTTTTAGTGTTAAATTTGGGATAAAAAATGGTGACACTAGGCAAAAACTACTTTCTATAGTAATTCTTTTAATCTTGGTATCAATACTTCTTTTCCAACAATGGTGTATTTCATAAGGAAGGGAAGAACTGAGGAAGTTCTTTATTGATTACATTAAAGTTGTAAAATTGACTGTAAAATGCATGGTGATAAGACTTGCCAGATTAATCTACTATTTATCTGACTGGGCAAGATGAAACTTCTTGGCCTTAATCACACAAAAAGAGAAGTGTGAATAAGTTCAAAACCAGGCAAAAGTGTGATCCAGAATGTCTCTGACATTTTAGCTGTGTAATGTTTGCCTTTAATGAGCTTTCAGAACATTTGAGAGTGTAGTCAGAAGAATGGCCACTCTAATGAAAAACAAGGCCTAAAGAAAAGGTGTCACTGGCAGAACTTTGTGTACTTAAATCATGGGTTGATTTGCAAGTCTTCTGGCAACAGATGGGATGCACTTGTCTGGAAGGGTGGAAAGGATCCAAGCCCAGGAGCTATCAGGGGTCTTGTCATCTTTAAAACAGATTTGAACAGGGTAGGGTACAAAACTGGTCTGTCTAGAAATAAGCCCAAGGGCAGCACACCAATGTTTGAAGGATGGTGTGCTATCGAGGTCTTTCAGTCTGCTGTGTCATTCAAAGTAGGAAATGGAGATCCACATGGCAGCAAAGATGCAAGGGTCATTGATGGATTAGAAATCACAGGAGCACCTGAGAACAGTCAGGTAGGCCTTAGGATTTCCCCCTGCAAGACGGCGACAAGATCTCTAGATCAACTGAATGCATACAGCATGAGAAACAGGCAGGAGGAGCTGGAAGGCATTGTGTATTGGGAAAACTATGATAATACTGGTTATTACAGAAAGGTGGTGGGATGTGTCAGATGACTGGAGTGCCGCAATCATTGGCTACAAACACTTCACAAGGCGTAGGCAAAGAAGGAGAAGTGGTGGGGTGATTCTGTGTATCAGGGAGTGTTTTGATTGTATGAAGGTTAATCATGGTGACAATAGGGTTGAGTGTTTATGAGTAAGAATCATGGGGAAGGCCAACAAATATCCTGGTGGGAGTCTATTGCAGACCACCCAACCAGGATGAAGAGACAGATAAAATGCTCATTAGGCATCTGGAAGAAGTCTCCCAGTTGCTAGCCCTTGTTCTTCTGGGGGACTTCAACTTCCCTGATGTCTGCTGAAAGTATAACACAGCAGAGAGGGAGCAGTCCTGGCAGTTCCTAGAGTGTGTGAAGGATAATAATCTTAACAATGATGCAGTCTCAAGACTTCCAACCTCTCAGCACTCAGCCTGAGAAAAATAAATGAGCACCATATAATTTTGGGCCTTTAAAATGCTACAGATTCCTTAGTCTGAACAGATGTTTATGTTTGTGAACATCACTATCAGAGATGATACAAGCCAGTGGGGAAAAAAAAAAACACCTAACCACACAACCTAGGACTCAAGGAGAATGTTATTATAAAAATTAAAAACAGATGAGTTTTATATCAGTTGCCATTTAATATAAAAAGTGGAGGACATGGAAGCTGGCACTAGGATGAAAATCAGTATGGCAATATATGTGATATCAGCTAGACAGAGAAAGGATCTAGAAGCTTGGAATGTGAATATTTCTGATATATTTACAAATGGAGTTTTCAGTAACTATAATTTAAAATTCTTCTTTAGAAAATGTTTATATAAAAATCTGCTGTATAACTCCAGCAATGCCATTCCATGCCCTCCCCTGAAAAGGGAAAACAAGAGATTGTTTACACCTAGTAATGTTTAGGGAGTGTTGTAAAATACACATTAAAGTTCACTGTAATAACAGTATCTCGGGCTTTAAATAGCAAATGAATGCCTTATAAAATAAAATGGAAGAGAAGCTGCAGACTAGTTATCTGTGTGGAAGATCAAAAAGAATTCAGGCAGAAAGAGCTTATAATTGTAGAGCAGAGGATCCAAGGATTCGTTTAAATGACTTCTGTATGAATGAGACAAAACTGCATTCTACTGGCTTATGTAATAGTGTTTCAAAAGCTCCCAACTTTGAAAGATGAATAACTGCCAGACTTTTGCAATTGCTTATGCATGACTGCTTGAAGTTGTGAGGCAGGGTTGAACCAGTGGTAGGCAGGGGCTTTACCACATAGATTTTTTTCATAGTGGAGGAGAAAGTCTTCATTTTTTATTTTGAAAATAATAGATGCCTCAAAGAGTTGGCCAGACATGTATCATACCTACTGGAGTTGCTATTCTTTCCAAAGTTCCATATGGGAATGACTAATCTGAGAATTGGTGCAGCTGAATGAATTTCAACATTAAGAAAATTGAAATCATTCTCTTTTGCTTCTTGTCAAGTCATATCTCTTTGACTAAAACTTGCTGGTTTTTTTTGTTTTTTGAGAAAAACAAATGTTTATTATGTATTCATGGTGTTGCATCATGATGAATATGTCATTAGAATGTCATCATGCCATTGTATTGTTAGGAAAAAGCCCTGATCATTATGTATGGAAGATGTTGACTTGCTGGAACGTGTCCAGAGAAGGGCAACAAGGTTGGTGAGGGGTTTGGAACACAAGCCCTATGAAGAGAGGCTGAGGGAGCTGGAGTTGCTTAGCCTGGAGAAGAGGAGACTGAGGGGTGACCTTCTTGCTCTCTACAACTACCTGAAGGGAGGTTGTAGACAGGCAGAGGTTGGTCTCTTCTCCCAGGCAGCCAGCACCAGAACAAGAGGACACAGTCTCAAGCTGTGCCAGGGCAGGTTTAGGCTGGATGTTAAGAGGAAGTTCTATACTGAGAGAGTGATTCCCCATTGGAATGGGCTGCCTGGGGAGGTGGTGGAGTCACTGTCATTGGAGGTGTTCAGGAGGAGACTTGATGGGGTGCTTGGTGACATGATCTAGTTGTTTGATGGGTTTGGTGGGTTGGACATGATGATCTTGAAGGTCTCTTCCAACCTGGTTTATTGTATTGTATTGTATTATATCACCTAATTGTTACAGAATTAATTTTAAGCACTCTGAAGCCCCTTCCAAAAGGATCAAATGTAGGTCTAATCATGTCTTTTTTAAATACTTCCTTAGCTAACATCTTGGGGGTTGATTCTCCTTTTTAGTCTGTATCAACAATTATTTCCCCCACCTCAAACTGGCCTAGACTGAAACCTGTTACTTGTCGGCATTTGTCAGGAAACAAAAAGAGAAATGGTAAGGATTGCTACAGTTGGAAACTACAGCTAAAATTCAGGAAAACAATAAGCAGTTCTCTGAAAGTCCTGTTAACCTTCATTTTGCCAATTGCAGGGCTTTTTTGCTAGTTCTCTTTTGATTCATTGTAATGACAGAGAGACAGTGCCTGACTTGAGAAACACTAGAGGCAACTGGAAGTTTGAATACTTTTAAATGTTTTTTGAATCCCTGCTGCAAGTTCTTTTTGAAGGCTTTTTTTGATATAAGCACTCTCATCTTCTATTTATGTCACTCTAAATATGTTGCATCCTTTGGAGTATTTTGTTTGCTGCTTATGTATTTTATATTTGCAGTGGTATTGAGGCTTAACTCCAGTGTGCAGCTAAGACCCACACAGCCACTTGCTCTGCCCCTTTCCCCAGCAGAGTGAGAAGGGAAAATCAGGAGGGCAAAAGTGAGAAAACTCATTATTTGAGATAAAGACAGGTTTTATTAAGCAAGTCAAAAATTTTACATCCATAAAACATTAATTCACTACTCTCCATTGACAGACAGGTGTCTAGACACTTCCAGGAATGTGGAGACTCATCATGCATTACAGTAAGACAAATTCTGTAACTGGAAACAACCTTCCTTCCTCTTTCTGTCCTTGAGCTATTTTTGCTGAGCACAACATCATGGGCTATGGACTATTTCTCTGATTAGTTGAGGTCAAGTGTCCCTGCCTCATAACCCCTCACCTACCTGCAGTCAACCCACTGGGGAAGGAAAAGAAGGCTTTGAGGCTGTGCAAGCACTGCTGAGCAACAAATGCAAAGCACATCACCATACAGGCTGCTACAAAGTAAGCTCAAATATTTACTTAGAATTCTGTTAATTCTGTGTTTTGTAGAACTGTTTGCTAATATGGCCACTACAAAACCACGGCTTTATCAATTTATGGTTTCCCAGTGTTTCTGGAACCCACTTTTGAAGATAGGTGTTCTAACATTTGCCACCTTTCAGTTGTAAGGTATCAACATAGTTTTGAAAAAGAGCTAATGTATATAAGTTATTAATTGAGCTTTTTGATCCCTGAGTGCCTTCTGTACTTGGTTGAATGGTTCCACTTTTAGGTGGTTCCTTCCTGTTCACTCTGTTGATTTGTTCCATAGCTATTGCCACTGATGCTTTGGTGTGTCCTCCGTAAGAAGGCTTCTGATGTAAACCTCTTCTATAGTGCACAAAGAAGCAAGAAAACTCTGTCACTTTAACTTCTTAGAATGTTTTCTTTATCCTTTATCCTTTATTGGTCCTGGGTACTCTTTGGCTTGCTTTCACTTCTGATGTGTGTTAGAAAGGATTTATTAATAGTTTTTATGTCTTTCCTAAGCTGTTCCTAAGGATTGCCTTTTTTAATATTTTTTTTTTCTGACTTCCTCTGTTGTTATATTTGAGCTTGCAGAGCTGATGATCCTTTCTATTTAGAGGCAGCTTCTGCTTTTTAAAATGATCCTTATTTGTCCATCATCAGTGCTGTTTCATTTAGTCTTTATCAAGTCTCTCTTGCAAAGGTAAGGGAGTGGTACAGATTCTCTCTGTCTTTGGTCGTTTCACTTAATAATTTCCATGACAGCACAAAAATACCAATTCCTTGCCTACCTTTTTAGCTTCTTTTTAATACACTTGGTTCTATATTTTACTTATGTTGCATTTCAGACAATATAGAGTCTATTCTTTATTTCTGCAATTTGAGGACACCAGATATGAAAGGATGAGACATTAATTTTAAGTGAAGGGAGAAATCATCCGTTTGGGAGAGGAGCAGAAGACTCGAGAGGTGATATTTGGAACAAAATTAGTCCAGGAAGACTCTTGTTTCATTTTGGTTGAAAAAAAATGCGAAAGCTTTTAGGGGTTCTTTCTCTAATGATGTAGTTGCATAACTCGTGTAAGCCAAAATATTCAAGTGACTTGTATATTCCTGTCCTGTTTTTAAAGACAACATGCTAACATCTTTACAAAATGCAGCCCTGGAGAAAGCTGTCAAAAAGACCCTGTGAAAATATGTGTGTTTACTGCCACTTACTGTGAAAACGCTTTACTAAGAAAATGCTGCTGCTTGACAATACAGGTGTTCTATACAGAGAAACATCTAAATCTTTTTCCTCTACTACACACCTAGCTAAAGTTCTTTATTTAAAATGAAAGTAATATTAAATTTCTTGAGACTTTCACAAAACCTTGAAGTTAATATGGAAACCAATTAGATTTCAAGATGGTGCTCTATTATGAAGAAAGCTTTTCCTATCATAACATCTAGCTGTGGTGTGAGGACTTGTAGCTTTGGGAAGTTAACATGTTTGAACTTTTGATGAAGACCCATTGTCCTTCCTGATAAACATTCCTGTTGACTCCAGTCTTTCTTTACAGAGCTGCTTCAGTGTGGGACCTAGAAAACAAACAAACTTCAAATTAAAATAAGGGGAAAATAAAAAACAGAGCTACTTGTGTTTGTTTAGATATCAAATATGATTTAAATAATATTATACTAGACCTTAGTTTTCCACATTCTGTTTAAAACAAGCTTGCATGAAGAGATACTTTTTAATGTTAAAAAAGTTGTTTTCAGAGACAAGAATACTAGTGAATACTGTATACTTTTCATGGAAATCTTCATGGAAATCTTCAATACAATACAATACAATACACCAGGTTGGAAGAGACCTTCAAGATCATTGCGTCCAACCCATCAACCAATCCAACCCACCTAAACAACTAAACCATGGCACCAAGCACCCCATCAAGTCTCCTCCTGAACACCTCTAATGAAGGTGACTCCACCACCTCCACAGGCAGCCCATTCCAATGGGCAATCACTCTCTCTGTATAGAACTTCTTCCTAACATCCAGCCTAAACCTGCCCTGGCACAGCTTGAGACTGTGTCCTCTTGTTCTGGTGCTGGCTGCCTGGGAGAAGAGACCAACCTCTGCCTGTCTACAACCTCCCTTCAGGTAGTTGTAGAGAGCAAGAAGGTCACCCCTCAGTCTCCTTCAGGCTAAGCAACCCCAGCTCCCTCAGCCTTTCCTCATAGGGCTTGTGTTCCAAACCCCTCACCAACCTTGTTGCCCTTGAAATTCTTATGCCCTTCAAATTCTTACACCCTCTAATTATAGGATACTCTGAAATAGTTTATTTTTGGTCATGAGGAGAGGGAAGATTCCAATAAATATGGTTTACTAGGACAATATAGAAATATGTGACACCCTACAATTTTCTTAGTAAATTGCCTTCCTCAATGTAGTTTCCTGACTTTCATCTTTAGGAGAATCCTTAAAATATGTATTTTTAATCCGTGACATTTAAAAATATTGCTATAATAAAAGTACAAATGTTAAACATTAAAAATATTGAAAATGTCCTTAAATTTAGATAATGAAGATTATTTTAGCATTTTCTAAGACTCATTCTGAATTGTGACAAGATTGTTTATTGTAGCCACATTTCTTTTATATAGAAATTGAATGACACATCATCCCTTTATGTTGTTAGATAGATGTTTTAATCACCCAGAGCAATGCTTCCAGGACAAGATGGAAGCAGGTGAAGACCTTTATTACATTATATAGTAAAGTTGTATACTCTATCAGAAGGCACGTGTGTCACATCTCAATTGGTCATTTTCTACTGGCATGTGTGTAATTAAGGCATACAATAGGTCAGAACAAAACAATATTTTAACACATCCAACCAAATTCTGCCCAGTTTCTCTCCTTTAGCTACAAGGTGTTTACATTCCCCTCAAAGACAAAACATAGCTTTCTCTAATTTGAGCAAAGGCAAATCTTCCCTGCAGCCTTCCAAAGCTATCTGAAAACAACCTCTTCCCACACCTTTCTTTTCTGCAGGTTCCAACAGCATAGAGATAATGACATACTTAAGTTTTCCATTTTCATTCCAAGAATGCTTTGCATGTATAAACCTACTCTCTGGTGTTCAATTGTATGTGATTGTTTTGTATGTAACAAAATTGAGAGGTGGTTTCTGCATGTACGTTATTTAATAATGAGTCACTTCCAGAATGGGTATAAAATACTGCAGGCATAGAAATGTACCAGAAAGACAGTAAACATTTATCTGTTTAATTAGACAGTCCGTATATGCCTAGGATATGGCAAGCAGTATCACTTCTGGTCATAAATAAGAGAAATTGACAAAATTTCTCTGACACTGCACAAAGCACAATTTGTTCATATTGAAGTGTTTGCTGCCCTTAGAAGCACCTCTGACTGGCATCTGGATACATGTCGTTAGACTAGCTTGACCTGTAAGCTGATTGGTTAATTCTGTATAGTAGTATTTTGGTAGTAATATATGGACTAAAGGAATTTACCTCCTGGGAATACCACCCAAATACAACATCCATTTCTATTTGCCTATAGAGACTAGTAATATTTTGTTCTGCAACACATATTTGCTGCTTTATGATCTGTGCTCCGCTACTCAGCAGTTCACTTCTTTCTGTTGCTCCTTGTATAGAATCATAGCTTCATTTGCCCTGGAAAAGACATTTTGAGATCATCAAGTCCAGCTGTTAATCTAGCACCACCAAGTCATCACTAAGCCATGTCCCTCAGCTCCACATCAACAAGTCTTTTAAATACCTCCAGGGTTGGTGACTCCATTTCACTGGGAAGCCTGATCCAATGCTTGACAACCATTTTGGTGAAGACATTTTTTCCTGATACCCAACCTAAATCTTCCCTGGTGCAACTTGAGGCCATTTCCTCTTGTCCTAATACTTGCTGCTTGGGAGAAGAGACTGATTCCCACCTCACTACAACTTCCTTTCAGGTACCTGTAGGGAACAATAAGGTTTCCCTGAGTCTTCTTTTCTCCAGGATAAACAGTTCCACTTCCCTCAGACACTCCTCAGAAGACTGTTCACCAGCTTTGCTACCCTTCTTTGGACAGGCTCCAGCATTTTAATGTCTTTATTGTAGTGAAGGACCTAAAACTGAAGACAGTATTTGAGCTATGGCCTCGCTAGTGCAGAGCACAGAGGTGTAATTACTTCCTTAGTCCTGCTTACTGCATTATTCTGAGTGTTCTGCCAGTCTCTACTGCCTGGCTGTTGTTAGAGTACGTTTCCTTCTACATCTATTTTGTTTACCATTAATCACTGTGTCACTTCCCCTCCTGTTTTGTACAGTGCACTAGAGACTGGATGGGGCACTTGGTGCCATGGTTTAGTTGATTAGATAGTGTTGGATGATAGGTTGGACTCGATGATCTCAAAGGTCTTTTCCAACCTGGTTAATTCTATTCTACTTTACTATAATGTTTCAGCACTCGCCTTTTCACTTGGAAGCAACTTTTCACTGTCACCTACATGCCTTTACCATACAAAAGTGGAAGAGAGATGATCCAAATAAGATTATTGCTATTGTGATCCAAGATGTTGACTACACTGTACTGATACAGCACTGCTGCTGTGACTAAGGACTCACGTAAGCAAATGTTTGAGTTGTCATATGACAATGCACATAAAACAAGAGAAATGCTTCCTCAGAAAAAGATGATGTATTGTTGTACACACACTTTGCTTTGTCTGCAACAGTTCAAATAGAACTAGCTCTACATATCCATCCAATTTTACATATCCTGTGTTCACAGCAAATAAAGGATGGTAAAACACATCATGCATCAACCAATATAAAACCCTCCAAAACCAGCAAATGTCTTGCATATTTTTGAACAGAGCATTCCAAAATGCTGTTAAGCTTCACAACTTCTCGTAGTCAGATTGTCAGTGTGAGGGGAAGGCAAACTTACTTCCAGTAAAATAACAGGATTGCATGTGATGTACTGTTTTTCATATAAACTTCAACTTGATGTTCATTGACAAGGTTTTAGTATCTAGTGATGTTTAGTATCCAGTTTGGTGTTGCAGCTAGAGACCAGGATTTTCATTCAGAGAAGCCTACACAGACTGGAAGAATGGGCCAGTAGCAGCCTTTGTGAAGTTCAGCATGACTAATGAAGTCCTGGACTGGACTAACCACCGCCAGTGATAAAGACTGGAGAGTTACTGGTAGAGTAGAAGTTTTGGACTTGATGATCTTTGAGGTCTCTTCCAACCTTGGTGATTCTGTGGTGATTCTGCTTTGCTGAAAAGAACTTGAAGGATGTTGTGGACGGAAAGATAAGCATAGTTCTGGAGGGGAGGAAGAAGTGGATACTGACATAAGGAGAATAAATGGGTGGAATAAATGGATGGGGAGAGTCTGATTGGGATCAGGCCCAAGCAGGAAGAACAAAGGTCAGATAAACTTCAAAGGAAACAAATATAGCACTCCACACATACCTGTACAGAATTTTGGACAGATAATTCAAAGAGATGATGATAAATTGCCATTTTCTTTTTCCCACTTCTTAAATTTTGAAGCAAGAGAGAATCCCATCTAGTATTAGAAATGGATATCTTTAGATTAAAACAAGTAAATGTGTGTGTGAAGCAGGATACAATATTAAAGCAAGAACAGTGAGTAGTTGACAGTAACCTTTATCCAAATTTGTGTCTTCAGAGTTCAAGTGTTTTGTTACCTTATTCACTCACAAATTAAGGACAGTGACAGGATTAATAGTGCTTTGAAAGGATTTGGCAAATGAATCATTGTTAATGATATAAAGTCTCTTAATTGATTTTCATTGGGGGGGGGGTGTGCCAGAAGCAGCCTTTGTCTCATTTCTATGGGAAGACAGAGTTGAAGTGTAGTAAATTTCTGCTTCTATGTAGTGAACACATAAGAAAGCAGTCAATGTAATTTGCCTGTTACAGCAGAGGAACTTAGTAAACAATCCTTAGATATATTCCTTAGTATAATTTTGGCTTTTATAGATGCAATTTATAGGGACATTATCAATAATTTTAACTTTTATTATTGCACAATGTAAGTGTGTTTTCATTTTATTATAGGAAATAAAATTAAAAATAACAGGCAAAATGTAATATTTTGCATTTTATTTTAATTGTGGATTCAAAAAGTAGGATCTAAATTTTATCTATAAAACATATAAATTATGTTGGACTGAGCAGCAGTAATATGAAATTGTAAACACTGACTTATTTAATGTGTTTCCTTATCTTTAGCATTCAGGTTTATCTGTTCTTTGTTTTAAAATTGGTTATTTACACCTTGAGATTTGTAAGTAACTCATAGTATCAGTCAGGGTTGGAAGGGACCACAAGGATCATCTAGTTCCAACCCCGCTGCCATGGGCAGGGACACCTCACACTAGATCAGGCTGGCCACAGCCTCATCCAGCCTGGGCTTAAACACCTCCAGAGATTGGCCTCAACCACCTCCCTGGACAACCCATTCCAGGGCTTCACCACTCTCATGGTGAAGAACTTCCTCCTCACATCCAGCCTGAATCTCCCCACCTCCAGCTTCATTCCATTCCCCCTAGTCCTATCACTACCTGATAGCCTGAGAAGTCCCTCCCCAGCCTTCTTGTAGGCTCCCTTCAGATACTGGAAGGCCACAATGAGGTCACCTTCTCTTCTCCAGACTGAACAGCCCCAACTCCTTCAGTCTGTCCTCATAGGAGAGGTGCTCCAGCCTTCTGATCATCCTCGTGGCCCTTCTCTGGACACGTTCCAGCACCTCCATATCCCTCTTGTAATAGGGGCTTCAGAACTGGACACAGTACTCCAGGTGGGGTCTCACCAGAGCTGAGTAGAGGGGGAGAATCACCTCCCTTGACCTGCTGGCCACACTTCTCCTGATGCAGCCCAGGATCTGATTGGCCTTCCGGGCTGCAAGTGCAGTCTGAGAGCTCATGTTAGGCTATAGTCTTGAAGATAGCCTATAATCTGCACAGGTATGGCTGATCTGTAATACTGCTCGCTCTTTTCTGAAATCTTCAGGAGCCTTGTCTTGTGATTATAAAGTAGTCACTGCAGAGCATAGTTTAGGACTCCACTTCTGCTTCCAAAGTTGATTCAATGTCATATAAAAAGATTGTCTTTTAAAAGTTTTTATGTTTGCTCTGCAAAGTGCAATAATAATTACAGAGTTAGTTGGAAAGAAATGAAGGCAGTGCAGATAGTCATCTAAATCAGTTTTCTAGAATCATCCATGCTTCATCAGAAAGGTCAGTGAAGATTTTGGCAAGGTCATTCCCAAGATGACCGAACGTGTCATAAGCAAATCTCAACCTTCTTGGTAGCACAGTCTCTCACGTCCTCTCTGCTGTGCAGAAACCTTTGTTTTTAAAAATAGATCTCGAGAAACAGGCTCTAAAAACTTTTGTCAGCTCATACAATAGTCCATTCTTTGCCTGTATTCAGAGATATAAGTCTGTATACTTCTGAAATTGACAATTCTCAATATGTGTTCAAACCTATTTCAGAGATTTAGACTTTAAAAAAAAAAACAAAAC
Organism: Picus viridis; assembly: GCA_033816785.1. NCBI lineage: Eukaryota > Metazoa > Chordata > Aves > Piciformes > Picidae > Picus > Picus viridis. The sequence continues at coordinate 8,451,112 of CM066570.1, forward strand.
AAAAGCTCAACCCAAATTAAAGTCACGTCTGCACTCCTGCTGTGGATGCACATGCCTCTTGTCAGTTGAAACACAGGTTTATTTTTATTCCTTGTCTCTCATGTTTGGAACATCAGCCTATTAGAGCCATGTATCTGTCATCACTTCAGGTTTTCTCATAGGGTGTTTTGTTTTGCTGTTGTTTGGTTTTTTTGGGGTTTTTTTTTTTAATGAGAGAAATTAATTTTTTCTGTTATTTTTTTTTAATATCTGACAGTGAGATCTGTCATTAAAATAAATGACCTCTTCAGAGTTACTAGCAGCTCATTTTCTGGAATTGGACTTTTGAAGCTGAAGTGTGTAACTTTTCCTCCCTGTGATAGGTTTCAAACACAATCACCCATATCAAAACAGTAGGAGACCAACAGGGAGAAAAATAGATGTCTCCTCCATCTGTCCTCTTCCAGTGACTCCAAAAATATTTTCTGAGGTGCATTTCTAAAGTGAATTTGCACAGCGCTCTACTTCTTGGCTTGAGTGGATTTCTTTCATCATTTTGTGCCTTCCCCTGCAAGAGAGGGCCTGAATATGTGTGTTAATGAATGACACCAACCAAAATACAATTTATGGAATTTTCTCTTAATGGAGTTTACTGTTCCTGTAAATCTGCCTCACCATGACAGACAACATTTTCAGTATTTCTATTTTATTTAATAGAGCAAAAGAAGTCTAATTTAGCTCTTGGTTAAAGAGCTGTCACGCTGGTGAAATGTCTTTTTTTTTTCCTGGCATAATCTTGGTCTGTTCAGGTCTAATGCTAAGGTAAAAATGGGGCACAGTTCAGGCCTGGCCTGCCTGAAACCAGCCTAGCAATGGGCAGGAAGAAAGAGCCATGGGGGTTTGAGCTCACCTCTCCAGCTTGTCCAGGTCCCTCTGAATGACATCCTGTCCCTCTGGCATAATGACACCACCACCCAGCTTGTTGTCATCTGCAAACTTGCTGATGGTGCACTCAATCCCACTGTCTATGTCATTGATAAAAACATTAAACAGTACAGGTCCCAGTACAGATCCCTGAGGGACACCGCTTGTCACTGCTCTCCATCTGGACTTAAAGCCATTGAGCACTACTCTCTGTATGCAACCATACAGCCAATTCCTTATCCGCTCAGCAGTCCACCCATCAAATCCATATGTCTCCAACTTGGTGCGTAGGGTGTTGTTGGGGACCATGGCAGAGGCCTTGCAGAAGTCCAGATAGATCATGTCCATAGGGTGTCCCTTATCACTTTGTCATAGAAAGCCACAAGGTTAGTCAGGCAGGACCTGCCCCTAGTAAAGCCATGCTGGCTGTCTTGAATCACCTCCCTATCCTCTATGTGCTTTAGCATGGTGTCTTGGAGGATGTGTTCCATGATTTTCCCAGGCACAGAGTGGAGGCTGGCAGGTCGGTAGTTCCCAGGGTCCTCCTTTCTACCCTTTTAAATATGTGGGTGTGGTGTTTCCTTTCTTCAAGTCCCCAGAGACCTCACCTCACCTGCCAGGACTTCTCAAATATCATGGAGAGTGGTCTGGCAACCACATCAATATCTATCTATAAAACATATGTAGTCAACAGTATGCTATCCATAAATATGCAGATATTGCGGTTCTATGTGTGTCATCATCACAAGATTTGTTTTTTAATAAGCTGCTGCTCTTAGGAAAAAAACACATGAGTCAGTGTTTTGCACTTTAATGAACAGAATTTCATAGGTTGCATATTTCAAAGAAAAGTTACTATTTAGGATACTGTAATTGATTATTTTTGCTAGCAAGATGGAGGGAAAAAAAGAGAAACTAACATTATTTAAAGTAGGAAGGTGAGAGGAACTATAAATTAAAAACAATTCTAGAACTGGAGATGAGGTGAGAAAGAACATGAAATCATTTGATAGATTGTGTTTGGGGATTTAGTAGTGGAAGTACAAATGCAATCCTAATTAATATTCTTTTCATTCTGAAATTAGTTATCACAAAATGAGGAGGCTCAGGGGAGATCTTATTGCTATCTACAGCTACCTGAAGGGTGGTTGTAGCCAGGAGGGGGTCAGTCTCTTCTCCCACGCAACCAGAAGAAGAGGACACAGTCTCAAGCTGCACCGGGGGAAGTTTAGGCTGGAGGTGAGAAGAAAGTTCTTCACAGAGAGAGTTGTTAGCCACTGGAATGTGCTGCCCAGCAAAGTGGTGGAGTTGCCATCTCTGGAGGTGTTCAAGAAGGGATTGGACGTGGCACTTGGTGCCATGGTTTAGTAGTCATGAGGTCTGTGGTGACAGGTTGGACTTGATGATCTTTGAGGTCTTTTCCAACCTTGTGATTCTATGATATTTCCTGCTCGTTGTAGCAAATACAAATTCTGTTTGTTGCTTGTGTATTCTAAAATAATATGACATAGGATAAAAATCCCTCATTTTATGACATTCCATCTTAAAAAAATTATAGTTGACAGGCCTACCTGGGAATTGGAATTCAACCATCTGAAATTCTGTCTGATGGTATGTCAGATGGGAGGCTTTAATGAATCAAAATGATCTGGCTGAGCATTGTGCTTCAGTTAAAGATGGATTATAGTATTCCATAAAATTAGGAGATAATAAAGGAAGGGAACAAGAAATTATTCTTCACATTGTTTAACTCAGAATAGGAGAAGGAAGAAATGCTCAGTGAAAGAATCTGGCACCATCTGAAAGAGTTCCTTATATGAATAGTGTAATTAAATAATGTAATCAGTTGTCATCAGATGTTGAGGAAGTTTAAGGGCTTAGATGGTACTGAAGATGTTGTAACAGGATGGATGTTAAAACTGAATGTTTCAAACAGACCTTTGCACGCCAGCATTTGGAGTGGGGAACACAAAACCAAACAAATGGGGAAAAAAAGCACAAACTTGTATTGATTCCTTTAATTCTCTTTTTTACTTCTCTGAGAACTGCAGTAGCTGCTAGTTAGACCTTTGACCTGACCTGTCTTATAGATTTGATCTGAAATTCAGAGTTCATTTGTGCTTACATATTGAAAGTACTTCAAATCTTTAAGCTTGCTATAACTTGAGCAGTAAAATATTTAATCAGAGGAATTCTGGCAGCCTTAATAAATATGTGTTTAATGTCATGAAAATACTGGGGTTTTTTAAAGTTTATGATTGTCTGGTACACTAGAATATTTGCTTATTAATTTCTCAGGCTAATTTCACATTAATTGCAACCTTGTTGGTCCTCAAATTAGAAAGCTTTCAAAGCAATCCTTTGAGAGAAAATTAGTTTCCTAAATCAAGATAATTAAAGACGGGAACTTGGTAGTACCCATACAATAGCATTTAAAGATCAAAGAACGCAGAGGTTAAAAGAATAAGCTGTAAAAGGCAATCTGATTTCTTATGATCTCTGCCAGTGTCACTTATTTATAAGCATTTCCTTGAACTTTTAAATTTTTTGGAACAGAAAGAATATTTATACCAGAGATGTTTTTATAGTTCAGGCAGGGCTTCTGAGGCTGTTCTGACATTTTTCCACAGGTCAAAAAGAATGACTGTATTAACAGCAATCATTTAACATTTTTTATAATACCTTAATAGCCAGTTGTCCTTTGAGGTAGACTGACTAGTTTTTTCTTGGTCAATAATACTTCTGGTACCTGGGGAAAATAATATCTATTATTTGCCTATTTTTAATATTTAAGTTATGAAGTTCCAGGTCATTGTCATTAAATTCTGCAAACATTTATCTCATTTCAAGTAAATTGATGTGGTGAAGATATTTGAAGCACAAACTATTCAAGATTATGATCTTTTTCCCAATCCTAATTTATAACTCAAGACCTACATAGTTCTCATTGTTGTAATTTTAATTCTTAAATTATAGGGTCCCTCCTCATTAGCACTAGAAGAGTGCTTTAGTGGCATATTTCCCAAGAAGACACAGTCTCAAGCTGTGCCAGGGGAGGTTTAGACTGGATGTTAGGAAGAAATTCTTCATAGAGAGAGTGATTGCTCATTGGCATGGGCTGCCTGGAGAGGTGGTGGAGTTGTCATCACTGGAGGTGTTTAGGAGGAGACTTGATGGGGTGCTTGGTACCATGGTTTATTTGATTAGATGGTGGTGGATGATGGGTTGGGTGTGGTGATCTCAAAGGTCTCTTCCAACCTGGTTAATTCTATTTCTATTCTATTCTATTCTATTCTATTCTATTCTATTCTATTCTATTCTATTCTATTCTATTCTATTCTATTCTATTCTATTCTATTCTATTCTGCTTCTATTCTATTCTATTCATCAGTTCCTACTGTGTTGTAATGAATGCGATTGAATGATCCCCAAGCAAGTAAACTGGCTTCTTTTCAGTTCAAATGATCTGAAATACAGATCCTGAAATACACCTAAGAAACCCTGTCCCACTGAAGGCCTTTCAGTTCACCAGAACAGCCAAGTCCTAGCCTAGAATAAAATTTCAGAAGCGTACAAATCCCAAAAGTTTTCTATCGTGCTGCACTCCTAACTAATGGAAGTGGGCAAGGAACTTGCCTCTGCCAACATTCTCCAGTTAGGAGGTCAAGGCTGCACATTTTTATCTACAGATAAGTCCCTTACTAAAGAGTCTAAACACTCTGCTCCTGGAGAACTAGGGAAAACTTTGAATTTCAGTGTACGAATTGTTCACTTCTGTCAATATCTCATAAATATTATTGGTTTTATCCAAAACTGAACAGAAAGTTTAATTGTTGAGAAGCTTGAAAGTCACTCAATTCTACTTGTTTATCAAAGCCCTCCAAAGGTCATGTCTTTTACTTTCAGAAAATCTTTCTTGGCAAAAGCAGACTGTAAGTGAATAACGTTAGTTATCTTGGGCTTTTTATATTTTTTAAATGTGGATATATTTCTTAATCTTGATTTTCTGTGATAATATTTAAGTATTTACATAATTATCCCATCTCTTAAGTTTTGAGGGAAATAAAAGCCTACCTGGAAAACTCACAATAAATATAGTTTGCTTGAGGTTTTGTTTTTCCTTTGTTGCTTTTTGGTTGGTTGGTTGGGTGGGTGGTTTTATTTGTTTGTTTGTTATGGGGTTTTAGTTTTGGGTTTTTTTTTTGAGGAGGGGGAAGGCTGGAGAGGGCAGGAGTGGGTAACTGGTTAATGCAAGTCTTGTGGCTAAAGCTATAAGTAGACTTTAAGCAATGTCCTTTTTTATAGTTGTATGCTATCTGTACTCAGATATTAATAACTTACATATTTCTTCTGCTGCAAGTGTCATAGAAAAGAATATTTAACATGATCTTCTGACTATGTTTCAGTATTTGTGACATTGTTGCACAAAACTAGATCGTGTCGGTTCTCCTGTGTTGTGTATTTTATCCTTAAAACATCTGTTACGCCTCAGAAGGCAGTTTGAACTTCTAACTCTTCTCATCAGGGAAAACGACACTTCAACAGATGTAGGAAATGAATTCATGATGACACAAAGACTGTTTTGTCTAGCTAAAAATAAAGCATTCTGTATTCCATAAGACAGAAATTCAAAAAGGAATCCATAATGATTCAAATAAAAGCTTAGAACTTTATATCAGAACTGTGTTTCCTACTGAAAAATCCAAATTGATGCTAATGTGATGAAAGGGAAGCTTCAGTTATATTGAACTACTTAATTAATCATGAAACTTGATGTCAAGCAATTAAAAAGGTAACTAGCATCTCTCAGTACTGCCATACACTGGAGAAGTGATGCTTCATCATTTAGAAGTAGCCTACCCGCTACAAAGCTGAAAAACAACCAGCCTTCACAGAGGCTAAATTTTTGCTTATTGGCTTTGCAGATGCAGTTAGTCTTTCAGATCTTTCTGCAAAGCAAAATGCAGACAAGCATTCAAGGCATTGAATGGAAGACAGGCTATCATTAGTATAGCATTTAAAAACAGAATAAAGCATACTTTTTGGTGTTCCAAAGTACATTAAAACTAGAAAATATCAACATTTTAAGGGAGAATCTATTTTTTGCAAGAATTGTATTAATGTGATTTTCATTCAAAGCCCATTGTCTTTTATCTAGGAATCAGTGGATTTAAACATAATATTCTCAGAAGCCTACATAATAATGGGGGAAAGATTGACTGACTTGAATAGTTTGTTCTGGTATTGAATTTGATACCAATTGAAAAGTTACTAATTTCTTAATGCTAAAGAACAATTAAGCTAGGTTTTTTAAAGCATATGAAAGATTTAGGTGGGTTGGATTGGTTGATAGGTTGGATACGATGATCTTGAAGGTCTCTTCCAACCTGGTTTATTGTATTGTATTGTATTAAATTAAATACTACTGTAATCATTTACTGAAAGCAAAATCACATTGCCCAAGTTTACTTACTTCATGAAGTGAAAGCATACCAAAAGTATAACTATAGTGAGAGAACACAGGTTAATCATACTTAGGAGCTCCTAAAAGAATGCAGTCCTCTCAGTTAGATATTGCAGTTAGCTTTTTTTCCCCCTTCCTTAAAAAAACACTGGCAAAGCTATCCAAATTAGCTTCTGTAGCTATTACTTCTGTCTTTAGTTCCATGTTGATTGCAAGCTATGCCTTGTTCTGTCTTCATAGCTGTCTCCTTTTCTTTTAACTGCCTTCACATGACCCTCCCTCTTTCTGTGGACTTGTGGCACCAGCAGATTTGGAAAGACCCCCTCCAGAGCTTAACACTGCCATCTCATGTCTCAAAACCAGTAAATTTTGAAATTCATTCAGATCTATTTATGTAGCATAAAACTATTCAACTATATTGAACCAAATTTACATAGTCAACATTGGGAGAGAATACAGTATGTTTCTTTTTTTTTCTTAACTGCTTGGTGTCATACTTTTCAATACAAACAGGAGGAAGCTTTTCAGGCTGTTGAAGTGTTTGGCTGGTTTTTAGGAAATGGAATTCTCAAGAAGTTGCTGGATGGAGTTACTAGTTGGAGCAGAGATTTACCCAATATTTTCAGATTTTATTAAAATATTCTTACATTTTCCTTTTTACAATACAATACAATACAATACAATACAATACAATACAATGCAATACAATACACCAGGTTGAAAGAGACCTTCAAGATCATCACGTCCAACCTATCAACCAATTCAACCCACCTAAACAACTAAACCATGGCACCAAGCACCCCATCAAGTCTCCTCCTGAACACCTCCAATGAAGGTGACTCCACCACCTCCACGGTCAGTCCATTCCAATGGGTAATCACTCTCTCTGTATGGAACTTCTTCCTAACATCCAGCCTAAACCTGCCCTGGTGCAGCCTGAGACTGTGTCCTCTTGTTCTGGTACTGGCTGCCTGGGAGAAGAGACCAACCTCCACCTGTCCACAACCTCCCTTCTGGTAGTTGTAGAGAGCAATAAGGTCACCCCTGAGTCTCCTCTTCTCCAGGCTAAGCAACCCCAGCTCCCTCAGCCTTTCCTCATAGGGCTTGTGTTTTAGTACCTTACATATGTGTTTTAAATACATATTTGTATTGTATGCACATTTAACGTGTTTTAATATGTTGCTAAGTGGCAATGGAAGTACATATGTGAGTGACAGTGTTACTTGTTCAAAGCTCTCACTGGTGACACTTCTCTTACATTAGGTTCTCATCTGTGTACGCAGAGCTATGACAGCTTTGTGATGTTCTGAAATGTGAAGGTTGCTATGACAAATGGAACTGAAATCAATTAGTCTACTAAGTATTAAGTCTTATGAATAGAGTCATCTGTCTACATATTTAACAGAACAAATGGACCTCTTATTACTATTCTTACTTATCTTAGCAACCCATTAAGGACTAATTCAGCAGAATCCTCTTAGTGTAATACAACTGACAATAATTCTTTTATGATTACCAGGTTCCAAAGGGATGGGATTGGTTATATCACCTACCGCTGGTAGTGGGGATTTTTGCTATGAAATTACCCATGTACTGAAGACTTGAGCGAAGCCCTGACTTACTTGACTTTTTCCTAGAACAGCTATGATTCAGTAGTGTTACACTCCACAGTGTTCTGTCTGAAGAGATCTCATGGGTTTTGGTGTGTTGTGGTTTTTTTTGTTGTTTGGGGTTTGTGTGTGTGGTTTTGTTGGTTGGTTTTGTTGGTTGGGTATTTCTGTCTGGGATTTTTTTCGTTGTTGTTGTTTGGTTGGTTGTTTAGTTTGGTTTGGTTTTTTCCCTGTGGTTTTGGTTTTTTTTCTGGTTGTTTTGTGGGGCTTTTTTGTGGTTTATTTTTGTTTTATTTTGTTTGGGATTTTTTTTTTTTTTTTGGGGTGTCTTTTTAACAACTAGTTAGTCACAATTCTTGGAAACAAGCAGTATTTCTTCAGATCTATCAAAAATCTAGTATTCATTTCTGGGTTTGGTTTAACATCGACACGGCCTGTACTTCAGTTTTTGGAACATCATCACCGACTTGGTAAAATGTGCATTGTCCTCTACATTCAAAGAACTTCAGACCACTCTGGTGCAAACAGCTCCCTTTCATATTAATTTATTAGCTGTCAGCACACAGCAAAAACTTGAATTGTGTGTATTTTGCATGCCACTTTCACAGAGTTTATAATAACCTAATTAATCTATCTAGTTCTTCCTGAGATAAATTTGTAAGTAATAGAAAACTTTCTAGACGTGTTGTCTCTTTGCAATATTTTACTTCAAGTAATGAGTTAGCCTTCTCCTACTTTAACACTGAACTATTTGCCTGACTGTCTAATAAGCACAGATTACTAATCAATCGGGCAACATTTTTCATTCTAGTTTGCATAAGGCTGTATTTTTCTATTTGCATGAAGCAGAACTAGGAAAACAATGAGGCTGGAAATATTGGACAGATGCTCTTATATTTTTCTATTTTGTAAATATTAAAATATGGTATGTAGAAAATACGATTTCCTTTTGGTTTCAGAGATGTGTCTGGCATGTCTCCACAGCCTTCATGACTGCACATATGCTGAGAATTTTAAATGGGGTTTGACCCTTTGCCAAAACTGTGTTCAAGCCTCAAATATCTGTTTCATCAAAGAAGGAAAAATATGCTCTAACTTTGCTTTTTATCTCTATTTTTTTCTTTATTTCTTACATTCTACCTGACGTTTATTGCTTCATCTATTGTATTTACATAGTTCAACATCAATTAGTATATTCACTGAAACTAAGCAGTGAAATTGTCCTTGAAGCCATACTGTGGAAATGCTGGCATGTATATTTCTGAAGCAACTCTACAACACTACAGACTTCATTTAAAAAAAATATAGTACCAGACAAGTGGTGGTACAGGACCTAAAAAGTGAGTCTATGATTTGAATAAACCTCCAAGCTCTGATCTCAAAGTTGCCCAACTTAAGATTTTCTGGTACCTTTGTTTCCAACTAGCAGTTATATATCAATGATAAATGAATCTTATCCTGACACATTAGTAAAGAAGTGAGGCTTTGAGTAGACTCCTGGATAATTCATAACTCCTTGATGCTTATTACAACAAAAACAAATCTTTGAACTTCATTTGCTTTCCTACACTTAAGCTTGCCCTTTGCATCTGGTATAACAGACCTAAAATCCTTAGATGAGAATGATCTCTTCAATCTCGTTCTGTGTCGGTGCTGTGTATGTGTCCTAAAGGAGCCTTCGCTGTTTTCCTTGCTACTGTAATGAGAATGGTACTAGCACCTCCTGCCATACTAGAGTCAACTCTTTTAGAGTCCACTTAAGTTTCTTCCTGACCTCTAGACACTCGTGCCCTTTTCCTGAAGGTCTTTATGGACTGGTAAGTTTTAATACTAGCAAACAGAGTACACACAGATACTTATTTTTGCCTGAAGTAGTATGTGTTCTTGGGGACTTTTTGTGGCTTTCTGTGGGAATTTCCTTATTACAGTGGGCAGAACAAAAAATAATAATAATTACTTTTTAATTTCAATTATGATGATGTTCTTAGGAAAATGATCTACAATTCAGGACACTGTTATTTATCTTACAGATGTTTGATATTTTGGGTTTTTTTGGTCTAAACCAACTAAATCTGTTAAATCTAATTTGGCAGACTGATACTGAAGTAATCTTCAATTTTATTTTGCCTTTTTTTGTTGTTTTTTTCCTTTTGATATGATTGTTAAGAAAAAAAACTAATTGGTCTAATTCAGGCTGTTTGTATGAAAATGCATTAGTTAATAGCAAATCTATTTCATGACACTTTTGTCACATATGTATGAAATACTGCTTAATTATTTTTTCTGTACATTTTTCCTTTAATTTTTACTACCAATTGAACAAAGTCATTGTGAATTTTTAGCAAGTTTTTAAGTTCTGAATGTACTTATGAGCAAAATCTGCCACACCAAAAAGTTATTGTGGACTTTAGAGATGTTTGTAATGTTGGACATCTGCCCTGGAAGGTATCACCTCTAGTGAGGTTGGTACCTTCAGTGTACACTGTAGTTCATGTTGTAGTTCTCAGAAAAGTGAAGTATTTCCACACACACAAAACAGACTGCAATTATTGTATTTTAAGACTGAAACTGTGTTGAGTTAGGACTGGGCTGGCCACTAAACAAGTGACAGGCACTCCTTATTAACCCTTCTCTCCCAGAGGAAAAAGGAGGGGAATAAGGGAGAGACTTCTGAATTTGTAAATTCAAACCACTTTAAGGAAAATGCTAATAATAAAATGAAATATATGCAAATATATACAAAACCAATATTGAATCCAGCTTCCCTGATGGCAGTTAGTCACCATCACCACTGATGCTGTAGCTGAAGTGCCAGACTAGGCTCATTGGCGGATGAGAACTGGATTCAGGAACTGGTGGATTAGGAGCAAAGGTGAAATGAATAGAGTCCTCTTCGGATGCCAGCCACTGAAGTAGAGAAGAGAACTTGACCTTGTGATTCCTCAACTTTATACCAAATACGATGCATATAGAATGGAATATATAGTTGATCAGTTTAGGGTAACCTGATGTGTCTGCTCCTACCTGCAGGAGCACCCTTTTGCTCTGCACCCCAACATAGTACATAAGGTTTAGCAATAACCTTGATGTGCATACCAGTCCTTGGTACTAACTAGAAACATTGAACATCATCACTACTAGAAGTAGACACTGTATGCAAAAAACATGCTGTTAACTTCAGAAAGTGTAGTTACTTGAAAGGGACTGAGATAAAAACCCAAATCACTGAACAAAGAATTAGTTCTTTTCCAGCTCAAACCATAGCAAAGCCCCGGATTTTTGAAACCATATTTTTTTAAACTTAGAGTACACTTCAGTTCTCTACATCATGAAAAGGTTTTCTTACACTAAGCCTGAGCCTCTCCTGTTTCAACTTGTCTTTCACCTATCTGCCATACAAAACTGTGAAGTGCCTGGCTGCATCATCTTAATGAGTTTCATATAGGTGACTGTTAGGTTTCCCTGCAGCTTGCTCTTCTGCAGATTGAACAAGCCTAGCTCGCTCCAGCCTTTCTTGCGGTTGTATAACTACCAGCAGGTTATTCCCTCCCAGGTGCAGAATTTAGCATTTATTCTTAAACAGTATGGTGTTCCTGAAGATTTTTTTTTTTTCTAGTATCTCTGGGTCAATTACCTCCTTCATGTAACCGATAAAGTTGTTAGATAGGACAGATACAGGGACAGAACCGTACAGTACCCTGCTTTTTACTGGTCTCCAGGTAGAGAATGACCTATTAGCCACTGGCGTCTAAGCCTAAACATCCAACTTTTTTTCTTTTTCTTTTTTTTTTTTTTTTTTTTTTTTTTTTTTTTTTTAACCAACCTAGCTGTCTGCTCATCCAGACTGTAGCATTCTAACTTGATATGGTGGGAGCTTCTGCCCTGTATCCTGCAGTGGGACTGGCTGTGTCTGTCACAGAACCCCTGACCTCCCTCCCACAGAAGTCACCCCTGTAACTATCCCCTGCTACCAAACCCTTGCTGTGTACACCCAATACACTTGGATACAAAAATATTGTGGGAGGCAGTGTCCAAAGATTTGATAAAATTGAGGTAATTTCCACCTACTGTTCTTCTCTTATCTACAAAGGTAATAATTTTATCCTGGAAGGGCATGGGGCTGCTCAGATGTGATTTACCCTTGGTCAGTCTATGATGAACGTTGCCGCTTAAGTTATTCTCACTGAGTTTTTGATTTTATAGTTGTGTTTATTTCTAACCTTTTTTCTTTTTCCTTAAATTCTATCCTCAGTTTTAGGATGTCAGACTACCCTTCTTGTAATACATTCTCTTTAGTTTATTTTCCCTACTTCTATATATATTCCAATTCAGAAGATACAGTGCTTAGCTGGAACTTTTTAGATTTGTTGAATAGGTTCTGTGGTGAGGAAATGCAAAACATGAAAATAAAAAGTTTAATAAATGCCAATATGTATTCATAACGTATTTTATATTTTTCAGCCCTACTTCAGGTTACAATTTCACTCAGCAAAGTTGAGCTCAGTGTGGGTGAATCCAAGTTCTTCACATGCACAGGTACGTATTCATTGTACTTAAAGGGATATGTATTTTTGTTAGATTTTGAACCTTCTGCATAATTAGAAACTGAAGAGCAGATCTTCACTGTCTTCGCCTTGCTACTCAGATTCTGAATCACTCAGGTTGAATTATATGTATCAGCACAGGTAGTTTGTATCTGCTAGGATAATTCTTTAGTTAAAATATATTCACTTAGTCTAAACTAAAGTGTTAAATAAACTACTAGTCTTAAGTTGTATTGTTCTCTCCATAATGAGACACTCAAAGAGTCTCTTCTGGTGAGGACGATATCAGTCAGGAAAAGAAGGCATTTGCAGCTGTCTGATGTGGATCATTGATCTTGCTGAGTTGACATCTTCTGCTGGCAATGACATGTGACTTGACTGAACTGATAACTCAACTGACTGGTGACTTGACCGGTTTATACAGTGATTACTCAACACCCTGTTTCTTTCTTTTAAGACTTTTTATCTTTCTTTGTTTTATTTATTTTCTTCTTGCATCCATGAGCTACCAGTTATCCTGTCTCAACAATCGTACATCTGCCTGCAGTTTTACTTTGCATGTCTTTCTACAGACTTTCTCACAAGTCTCATAATTTAGCAATTCTCCAGTATCGTGTAGGCATTGTGTATTGGGTCAGCATATGTGTTGCATAATGTCAACCTGAACTTCTAATGGTGGATTGGCTTTTGTTTTTGTTTGTAGCCATTGGTGAGCCCGACAGCATAGACTGGTACAATCCACAAGGAGAGAAGATTGTTTCTAGTCAAAGAGTGGTTGTTCAGAAAGAAGGTGTTCGATCACGTCTAACCATTTATAATGCAGATATAGAGGATGCTGGTATATATCGGTGTCAAGCAACAGATGCTAAAGGACAAACTCAGGAAGCCACTGTTGTGTTGGAAATTTATCGTAAGTTCAATGTTATCAATTAACAAATGAAAGAGTGTGTTGTTAAGGCCACTGTGGTTGAGAAAATAAAGCTATAAAATATGTTTCAAAGTTCTGAACTTCATCTTCCCAACACTTGCATCTCCTACAGTTTAGTTCATAGATAGTATGGTGATTTAAATGAAGTGGATGGCTGCTTTGTAACATTGTAGATGACTTTTCTTTTGTATTTTAGAATGCCATCTCATGAGGGTGCACTATATGGTTCTCATGGAAAACAGGAAATACCAGAAAAAATTAAATTAAACTAAATATACTGTGTTCTTTAGCTCAATCAAAAATACCTAAAATTAATACATTAAGCAAATACACAGTGACAATATAATGCAAGATATTTGCCAGTAAAAAGGTAGGGGTTATGCCAGCAGCCTTTCAGCTGAGCCATTCTCCAATTTCATTGAAGAATAGTTTTTTAATATTCATCTAAAAAGTGCTTGCAGATGAGCTGAGCACTGAGGAATTTCAATGAGACAGAAAATATGGAGTAGAATCATAAAGTGCTGCTTCCGAAAGATACAGATAACTCAGATAACAGAAGACATATTTTAAAAAAATTCCATTGAAATACAATCATTAAAATGGTGATAGCAGCTGCCAGTGATTTTATGATGCTTTGAAAGCTACTGTTTCAAAGGATTTCAAGTTTTGTGGAATTCATTTGTATACTTGAAATTGCCAGACAGTCCATTAGCAGACTGCTGAGCAAGGTAGGAATCTTTTGAAATGGTTGCATGCAGTAATTTTAATAATTCTGAGGTTAGGTGGAGTTGAACACCTACACAATAAAAGTGAAGGTTTGTGGGAACTTACATAAAAAATTGTCATTATTCACATACATGATGCACAGTGAGGAAAAAGCAGGACACACTGTGCTCCTAGGACATCGTTCAGTACTCACTAATGTCTGTGAGCGTTTTTCTTCTTTACATATGATGAATTACTTCAAACATTTCATACAAATACTTTGTAAAAATATGTAAGAGATATGTATAGCAAAAGTGTGCTCCCTGTGCTGTGAGAGCAGTATGGATTATTTGAGCCTGCACTCATATCAATGCAAAAAGGTAGAGGTGGAACTGCATCTCTGACAATGTTCTGCATAGTGTCCTCAGAAATATAATTGGCAATCTTTGATCCTAGAGAACCTATGTTGGCTTGTTTCTTCTGTGTGCAAGAAATCCTTCAAGAACTTGTGTCAGTCAGTAAATTTCTGCATCAGTTCTTGCTTGAGATTAGTGGCATCTTGGGTTTCTAAGACTGAATTCTAATAATGCTGAACTTCTCCAACCCACTAATAAAAATAAGTACTGAATTTGGCTATTTGGGGTTGGAAAAATTTAAACCTTCACCAGGCCTAAAAATCTTGTGATTTCCAAAAAAAAACCAGAACAACTACAAATTCTTATTATTTAATAATATTGTGGTTTGGGTTTTTTTCAATACAGTTTACCACTAGCTTTGAAGATTATGTGTTTTACTAGCTTATGTCTTTCACATTCAGTGATGCTAAAGTTCCACCTGTTTAATAAGACCCAAATAATTTTGGTGGTTTTGATAGAATGAAAACATGATGCTTTAATTTGATAATATCATTGTGAGGAATAAAATGTACAAGAGAGTAAGAAGACTATTAACCATAGGATATAAATCCCTGAAAATCTTGAATTTCAAAACTGGCCTCTGAAACATTGAAAACAATGACAAATCTACATGCCGAATTTATAGGAATTAAACCAAAGATTCTTCATAATGCAAAATTACTGTACAATCATTTCTACAAAGCAGAGGTCATGTGTCCAGGACCATCTGAGTCTTCTCTGGGAAAGCTGTATTATGAATGTAATTCTCTGTTATCACAATGTGAAGTCTTAAATGACATCTTTATCTGATTTGGTGTCACATATAATTTTAATGCTGAGTGAACTGGAAGATATTTACAATATTCTGGTTTCTTCCTTTTCAGAAAAGCTTACTTTCCGAGACATAGTGTCTCCACAAGAGTTCAGGCAGGGAGAAGATGCAGAAGTTGTTTGTCGTGTTACTAGTTCACCTGCTCCCATTGTCAGCTGGTTGTATCGGAATGAAGAAGTCACAGCTACTGCTGACAGTTAGTATTTTGGTAACTCTTTAAGTTTTATGTTCTAATCCATACTGAGTATTACTGTAAAAGAAGACTAATCAGATGATAATGCTTAAGCAGAATCTGAAGTTTCTATGGTCTGTGGACAATCCATATGTGGTTGTTTCCTTCATATACAATTTTTTTTCCAAGTAGGAATTTTGACTAGTTCTAACACGAGGGTGCAAACTCTGAAACATGGCTGAGAGCTCCTTTCCAGAATCTTTTCCTAGGCTGCTGTTAGTGTAGGAGTTGAACAGCTTTTTAAAACATACACAGATAAGTTTCACTGTCTACATAGCTGTGAAATTGATGAAACACTACATTGACTTTGGTATACTTGCAGAGCAGAACAGAGAATTAGATCTACCTCAGAGAGACAGATAACTAGGCTTTGTGCACTATTGCAAGAGTTTACTTGTGCGAGTAATTTACCCTTTGAGTTAGAAACAACTGGAGATATAGGTCATCTGCTTAGATCCATAACAACTAGACTGATAAAGTGAAGATGAGTCTCACCTTCCCCATGTACAAATCCTGAGTCTGTAAAGGGACAACTGATTAAGTATATAGATACTTTTTATTTATTTATTCCCTCAAAGTCTTTGAACCTTTTTTTTTTCAGTGCTGCCTCAATAGTTGTCTTTGCTGTCATGGAAAACAGGACTTTCCACATTTCCTGGAAATGCAGCTAACATTGTTGATGAACCAGCTTGTCTGCATTCTCACTAATCTTTATCTCTGCATGTACTAAAACTCAAGTGTTTAAAGTTCTGTTTATTTAGAAATTAAATATTATTTTTATTTCAAAATGAAAATTAAAAACTATGGTTGGACTATTACGAAATCACACAGACAAATGTGGAGCTGTTGCCGGGGAAAAAGAAAAACAAGCAGCTTGTTTGATATTTCTGGATTCAGTCTTAGGCTCCTCTCCAAACTCTTTCTTACTCGCTCAGGAAAGTAAATCCTATCCCTTCTGTCATCTAGATACAGAGCAAAAGAAGTAATAGCAGACCTCTAACATTAGCAAAAAATAAGTTGAAATTTTGGTATATAAAATTAAACATTGAACACAGGTGAACTTAAATTGAACTCCGAAAACAAACCAAGAATTGACAGTTTAGCAAAAAAACTTTATCAGCGATGCATCTGAGAGAATGATAATGAGAAATAAACCCAAATCTTAAAAAAACACCTTCCCCACCCTAGCCCCCTTTTCTCTATTAGATGTGATGGAAGTTTCTTGAAGCTTGTCACCAAAGCCATTCCTGTAGCCTCTCTGCTACCAAAACCTTGCCGTGAAAACCCAATGCAACAGGACAGGGGAGAAAATTAGATGAAAAAGCTCATGCTTTGAGATAAAGACAGGGAGATTGCTCACAAATTACCTGCACTTTCTCATCTCTTTCCTTACAGACTCCTATACTTCCCCTACCTCAAGTTGTTCAGGGAGATGAGGAATGGGGCTTGTGATCAGTCTGTAACAACTCCACTGTGAATCCTTTCTATGGGTGCAGCTGTTCAGGATAAACTTGCACCAGCATGGAGTTTTCCATGAATTGCAATGTGGGTGTCTGTTCCACTGTGCTCTATCCTAGGGCTGCAAGGGTATCTGCTGCAGTGCATGGAACACCTCCTCCATTTCCACCTTCTCCCATCTTGGTGCTTGCAAGGCTGTTTCTCTCACTTCCCCCCCCCCCCCATCTCTCCCACAGTTGCTGCACAGTATTTTTTGCCCTTTCTTTTACACACTTTCCCCAAGGTATGGCTATGTGGGCTGCAGGGTTTAGATATGCCCTGCTGTGGGTCTGCTGACCACATGGGAACCAGCTGTGTCTGGCACAGGGCAGCCCCATCCTCTCTGCAAACAGATCACCCCTGCAGCCCTCCTGCAATACTATCATGCCACATAAACCAAATAATGTAGTTCGGATTCAGTTTACTCTTTGTGGATTCTAATTTTGCTGCTGCATGTGCAGGAAAGTGTATGCACATTTGTTTAGAATCTGATTTTTTCAATTAAGCTATTCAAAAAGTCTATTAGATTTCAGTTTATGATGGACTATGCAAATGGTAGAGTGGTTCATTGGATTATGTCTTCATACCCGTTTCTGTGAAGTGTTAGACTCTGGTGAGATTCTTCATTGTCTGAGTAACAGTGAATGAGCAGAGGAACAGGAGGAAGGAAATAGAGCAAGCAGCTGAGAAGTGATTAAGAGCAGTGCTGTAAAACAGGCACAAAGATGGTTAGATAGAGAAGGAAGAAGCATTTTCTTATTTTATTATAAATGTCTTGATATATATTTTTAAAATCCCTTTAGTCTTTTCGATGGTTTCTGTAGGTGTTCACCAGTATTCCACTCATTTTGCCATAATTTATAATTTTAACTTACAGTTGGTGACTCCTCAGAGTAAGTAGGAAGTGATGCATGGAAAATCTAAATAGAGTTTTAGGAAATACATTTTAGGATTAAAATAAAAAAAAGGCAAATTTCTGGGCTGACATTTTCCTTGAAACTTGACAAATGTTTTGTCAGTGAGCATTCTGATTGTATAGAGAGAGTGCATGAATATTAGTAGTTCTACTTAGCATTCCTCATGTTGTGTTTATTCACTAACAGCACTTAATCTCTTACTTGCCGTTCTAGATCGATTTGCAATACTAGCAAACAATAATCTCCAAATTCTTAACATCAATAAAAGTGATGAAGGAGTGTACAGATGTGAAGGAAGAGTGGAAGCCAGAGGAGAAATTGACTTTCGGGACATAATTGTTATTGTGAATGGTAAGGAGTAAAAGTTGTTGAATTGGTTTCTTGCATTGCTTGATCATCATAGCGTATTTTAAAATATATCAGCTTTTAAGTGTCGTGATTAATCTGTTCAATACAATACACTTGTTGTGTCTCTTTAGTATTGTCTTCCTATAAATGTTATTCTTTTTTTTTTTTGTTTCTTTAATCTGCAATATTTTATAGGTGGAATTCATTGTGTTTCACAAAATCTGTGCCCAGAATATTGGCAGCCACTGCAAGACTTGAGTTTCAGATGATAATGTTCAGTTCAGTTTGCATTTTCCGGTGTTTTGTCCTTTACCGTTAAAAAGACAGGCTCGCTTTTTCATTGTTACTTACATTTTCTGCACTTACATGTTTTATTTACTGTCCCAACTTACAGGTATACTTTATGAAGATTTTCATTACAACATAGGCTGGTAACATTTCATGAGAAGTAAACTATATAACAAGTTTTCTGAAAAGTGTCATCACACATTATATTACTTTTTAACGAACCTCTAAGAAGGAATATGAACAGATGAAGACAATATGGAGCTCAACCTCTTTTAACTTTTGTGTTGATATGTTCAAAAATCTCTTCATGTATTGTCTAGAAAGGACACAGTTCATAAAGGGCATTTTTTTATGTATGCATTCTGTTTAATGTTAGTTTTTCAGTGAAACTGCTTCCATCATGCTTGTTAGGTTCTGAGTTTTAAATTCTCTGTCCTTGACTGATCTTTCTCAGCAAACCCCATGTTACAGATGTTGTTATGTAAGTTGAATTCTCAGTTAATCATGGGAGAAAGAGCAGATTCTGCACAAGAATTATTCATTCTATATAGTCAAGCAGCAATCTTGGAAGCAGAATTCTTTAAACTATTAAAGATAATATATAGACAGTACAAGCAAATGGGGGATGATATGTATCATGATACACTATAACATCACCTGCACTGTGAAGCCCTCACCAACAAATTGCTTTCCTCTCTATGCATTGCGGTGCTGCAATATCTCGGTGCTTGGTTATGTACAATTCCATCAGCCCATTTGATAGCATTTAAAATGCTGAATGAGATTTTCTTCTCCTGCTGTTTATATAACTGCATGTGAACCTACTTTCTGAATACTTTTCACTTCTATCTGATCTTTGTATGCAGCTGAGTGGAGAGAGAGCCCATATTTAACCTGAAATGTCAGAATGAAAACTATGGTTTGACTTCACATCATTTATTGGTGGATTATATCCACAAATTTGGTTCTTCATATGGTTATTATGACTTCAGATAAGAATACTAACACTCACCTCTAGACTTCAGTTCACAGTGTAGGGAAGAGGAGTTACCAGCTGAGAAGTTCTGGCATAGTTGCTCATGTAGAGTGGTATCAATTAAAAGCTATTTTGTGCTTCATTTATAGGGATAAATAGGTCCTCCTGACTGAATGTATTAAACTTGGCTTAGAATGGCTCTTAGAGTAATATTTAAAATTAGAGAGAAAGAAAAACTGTAATACTCTTTGGTGAAAAGGAAAAACCTATAAATGAATTGCATTCAGAAAATAAAATTTTGAAAATAGTTTTAAAAAAAAAAAGAAGAAAGGAAAAAATGGGGCACTCTGTAGGCCACTAAAAACTTCATGGCTGTACTTTCACCCTGTCTCCTTTCCAAAAAACTAAGCAATAATGCTTAGGCTACTTTGGAACATAATCAAAGCTACCTGGTATAAAACCAAAAAGTTACTGTGTCAGCATTTTTATGTAGACATTATTCAAATTTAGGGGCATTGGAACTAGATGATCCTTGATGTCCATTCCAACCCTAATGATTCTATGATTCTGTGGTCTGAGATCTGTATAAACACATAATAAGAAGGACACAGGGTCTCCCAAGCTGGATAACTGCAGCTAAAGAACACAGAAGTAGGGATACTTTAGGAATCCTAATCTGTCACACCAGGTAACCCATAGATGTATGGTTTAAAAATCCTAAGCTTTTGTGAGAATTTGTAGGGAGATGTGAAGATTAGAATAGAATAGAATAGAATAGAATAGAATAGAATAGAATAGAATAGAATAGAATAGAATAGAATAGAATAGAATAATACAATAATACAATAATACAATAATACAATAATACAATACACCAGGTTGGAAGAGACCTTCAAGATCATCGCGTCCAACCCATCAAACAATCCAACCCACCCAACAACTAGACCATACAGCCAAGCACCCCATCAAGTCTTCTCCTGAACACCTCCAGTGAAGGTGACTCCACCACCTCCACGGGTAGCCGATTCCAATGGCCAATCACTCTCTCCGTGTAGAACTTCTTCCTAACATCCAGCCTAAACCTGCCCTGGCGCAGCCTGAGACTGTGAAATACAATACAATACAATACAATACAATACAATACAATACAATACAATGCAATACAATGCAATACAATTAACCAGGTTGGAAGAGACATTTGAGATCATTGAGTCAAACCTATCATCCAACACTGTCTAATCAACTAAACCATGGCACCAAGCATCCCATCCAGTCTCTTCCTAAACACCTCCAGTGATGGTGACTCCACCTCCTCCCTGGGCAGCCCATTCCAATGGCAAATCACTCTATCTATGAAGAACTTCCTCCTAACATCCAGCCTAAACCTCCCTTGGTGCAGCTTGAGACTGTGTCCTCTTGTTCTGGTGCTGGTGGCCTGGCAGAAGAGGCCAACTCCCACCTGGCTACAACTTCCCTTCAGGTAGTTGTAGACAGCAATAAGGTCTCCTCTGAGTCTTCCCTTCTCCAGGCTAAACAACCACAGCTCCCTCAGCCTCTCCTCATAGGGCTTGTGCTCCAAACCCCTCACAAGCTTTGTTGCCCTTCTCTGGAGAATGATGAGATTAGTAATTAAAGCAATAACATTAGTTCTTGCTGTTACATATATATATGGGGTTTTGTTCTGGGTTTACACAGCCTGCTCTCACAAGCCCCCTCCCCACACAGATGGGAGGACAAGTAACGCAAAAAACCCGTCTGGGCTGAGATAAGCAATTTAATGAGCTTAGGCTATTTAATTACTTTAAGTCTATTTGCAGAGAAATGCAGCAAAAGCCAGAGCAGGAACAGAAGCCTGCGATAAAACAGTTCACCCACCCAAGCATGCAGCAGTCAGCACAGTGGAAGAAACCAGCAACCCAATCCTGCAAACCAGAAGCAGTAACTGGAAATGGAAGCCATTCATGTTACAATCCAAACTTCAAGTCCCATGACACTTTGCTCCAGCCAGCACTTCAATTTTGAAGCTGGCATGATGTCAGCATGGTATTGAATATATTCATCAGCAGATTCAACTCAACCCATGACATTATCCGTCCCTTATTCTATACAATCTCCATCATGCCCAGCAGCAGCTAACATTACACAACATGCATGATAAACCATTCACTGTCCATTTTCACTCAAAATGGGAACACTTTGCAGTATTCAGAAGACTTCTCACTGCAGATGCTCTGGAGCTCCACTCTGTTCTGCTACTGTGGTAGGTTGAAAATTCTCCCCAACATTAAATTTGCCAGACCAGCTCAGTTGGAAGCAAATGAAGATGTATTTACAAGCAAAACTACAATCTATGATGGAATGCAATGAATATGTACAAAATATACAGTATTTACATATATGTACAAGTATTTACAATTCATAAACAGCACAAGAATCCCCATGGCCAAAGACCAGGGGACTTAATAGCTTGTCCCTCCCTGCCCCTTCCTGACCCCCCTGTACACAAAAGGGACAAGAGAGAAGAGCAGAGAAGTTGTTGTTAATACCAGTCACAACAAAAGTGATGCAGTCAAGGTCAGAAAAGCCAGGTGAAGCGTCAGCCAGAGCTGAAGAAGTGAAAAGAGAAAGATTATTTTGTACAACCAGTTTAAGTCTGTTATCTCTCCAATGAAATTGTTTAGAGTTATCATTATTTTCCTTTTTATACCCAATAGAGATTTATTTACATTTTACCACTTTCTGTTCAAGATCTGTGGGAAATTTTCAACATACAGCCTAAAACCACCACAGGTACAATTTGGATCACTCTGTGATCAGCCCAAATAGTAGGGATGCATTTCCAGCCCTGGGTCAGTTGAGTTCAGTGATTCCTTCCACCCCTCCAAGTGAATGCAAACTGTGGCTTGCATTCTGGTGTTCTGCTTCCAACACATCCAGCAGCTGGTATTCCTCTGTCACACCAGAAGTACAGATGGATTCCACCCTTTGGGGTTTGATGGCATCAAAGTACAATGTACATCTGTATCTACTAAAGATTTACTCTCCTGTGGGTTTAGCTTGCCAAGCCATCTGATCCACACAGTCCAATAGACTGATTGGAGGCAGGGTCCCTGTAATTCTGACTGGAATCACTTGTGCCTTCTGAAGATGCCTTGGAAATCCATTCTGGAGGATCAAAAGCCATGAGTTGTTTTGCTCTTTTTAAGCAATTTTCCACTCAAAACTGAGGCACTGTTTTTCCAGGAAGACATGTGCAGCTAGGACTGAAGTGTGTTTTCCCTCCCACTTCAGATCACAGAACGGTCTGGGTCGGAAGGGACCTCCAAAGGTCATCTAGTCCAACCCCCTCCGCAGTAAGCAGTGACATCCTCAACTAGACCAGGCTGCCCAGAGCCCTGTTGAATATTTCCAGGGATGGGGCCCCAACCACCTCCCTGGGTAACGTGTTCCAGTGTTCCACCACTTCCTCATGTCCTCCCTATGGCCATGTAAGTAAAACCACAGGGTACACCGTGGCGTGTACTTCCCAGATTGTCTCTTGGATGGGGAAGCTCCTGTTCCTAATAGCTGAAACACAGGACTGTACAGGTGGTAAGCAGAATATGTTCTCTTAAATTTGCCTGACCTTCCAGGACAGTTCTTTAACAGCTGAAACACAGGTCTGTACAGAGGAAGAGAGACTTCCCACACATTGCCAGAGCCTGCTAATCATTTCCTCCACTGTGTGTCTTTGGCCGTATTCCAAGACCAAGTGACCGTCCCTGTCTCTTTCTCTTGTTCCCGTGATGACTTTGATTCATCTTCATCCTTTGACAGATAAATCTATTTCCTTGTGTATTTCTTCTTCCTTACAGGGGTAGCTGATACTGTCACAGGCTGTTTCTCTGGTGCAGCTGCCATGCCTTCTGGTGGTGCCTGCCAGAGACCTTCTCTTGCCCTTGAGCACTCTGAGCAATGATGAGAAGGGCTTGATAGGCATGGGCAAGGCCCCAACACATCACAGTGATTTCTGTTTCTTGGGAACTTCTGGGATAACAACATACTTTTTCCAAACATTTAACCAGCTTGTCAAGATTTTGCACTTGCTCAAGGGTGAAATTCCAAAGATGTGACCACTGACCTAGGCACTCATAATTATCCAGCCCTCGTGCAGATCTCCAGGTGGTGTCCTTGAGAAAGAGCTGTATCACTCTGGGCAAAATCTGGCATGCCAGTAACCAGCACAGCAACAACACTGATCTAAGCCATTTCCCTAAGGTGACAAACAGAACCATGGAGAATACACAGAGCACCCCAGCACATTAGCCCCAGATGCCCCTGGAAAGCAGATGAATCAACACAGCAAACATAACACAGGAAAAAGAAAACCTCAAAACCTAAGCATCAAAGCTTAATTGAACCTTCTCATTATCTCACTTCTCGTTATCTCACCCCTTTCATCTCCTGCCAAAATAGACTGTCTTGGTTAAGACAGCCTGCTTTTTCAGGCATACATTTGGTACCAAATTTGAACTGTCCTGGGTTAATGCAGTCTGCTCTCACAAGCTCCCCTCCCCACACAGATGAGTGGGAGATTAAAACAAAAAGAAACCTCTGGGTGGTGATAAGGAATTTAATGACCTGATGTAATGCACAATTACCTTAGCTTATTTGCAGAAAAACATATCAAAAGCAGAAGCAGCAATAGAAGCCAACAATAAAACTATTACCCCAACCCAAGCCTGCAGCAGCAAGATCAGTGGAAAAGACTGACACCTCAGAAACGGGATCCGGAAGAAGCAACCAGCACACAAAGCCTTTCATGTTGCAATCTGAACTACAAGCCCCATGATACTTTACTCCAGCCAGTACTTCAATTTTGAAGCTAGCATGACAGCAGCATGGTGTTATTCATCAGCAGATTCAACTCAGCCTATGACAGGTTTACAGCAGAAGTAATGTTTTCAGGAGGAGTACGGAGGCTGAGGAGTGGTAACTTTGCTGATGTATTTTGAAAGTAGCCAAATTCTCCATTTATGTTCTTTTCCTACTGCAAAAAGATATGAGTATGTTGCTTTCTAAATGTTGTCTTTATTATATAGCAAGAGGTGATATTCTTGTATTTTTGTAAATATTATTCATGCCAATGCTTATAAATACTTCACTCAAAATGGTATAACTCTGTGAAATCCCTGATTCCCTTTGACAGCAATAATGACAAAGATGTAATCAAAAAAGAAACCATTAGTTATTGTTTTAGTCATTGCCCTCTAGTTAGAGTATTATTCATGGTGCAGGGGCTCCAGATATCCTCTGACTCTGGACAAAGATTTGAATTAAGATCACCTTTTTAAATAAGTTTTTTATTTGGTACTGTTTCTTTGCTTCTGTACAACTAAAAAGGGAAGGCAGAGTGGAGAAACATTTTGAAAGGTTGAGAGCACCCCAACATTACAGCAAATTGATAAAGGCAAATCTCTCAGGGGTAGATGATAAGAGATTAAATTCTTTCAAGAAGAGGAGCAAATGAAACCATGGATTATACTGTGATTCTCATATTTGAGAAGAAGCATTATTGAATTTTCTCTTAGGCCATTTTGGTCATAAATAAGAGGAGACTTGATGGGGTGCTTGGTGCCATTGTCTAGCTGTTTACATGGGTTGGATTGGTTGATAGGTTGGACGTGATGACCTTGAAGGTCTCTTCCAACATGGTTTATTGTATTGTATTATATTGTATATTTGCCTATAGAATACTTTCTTCTTGTGTGTGAAGACAAAAAAAAAGATCATTTAACAATATGTTTCAAAAGTTCATTTTTTCTTTGCTCAAAATTAAGTAACTGTACCCATATTTAGGTACCTAAGTTGGTAGAAGAAAGCTTCACAGTTGATGAAGCAGCATGGGCAGGTGATGCTCCACTAAGTGGAAATTAATTGAACTTTTTAACTGAGCTATCTGGAGGAATCCTATTGTTTTCCTTAGCAACAATGACTTCGTAAAAATCTGAAATTGGATGACTGTATAGCTACACATAATGTTGTAGAGATGTACTTCATTTTGAAGAGCAATTAGATAAGACAATAGTCTCCACCTTGAAAATGTTTCTTTTGTTGTCTACTCCATTTGGATTCTAAGCCGGTTGTAATAGCATTGGTTAATTCACATCTGGGACAGATGTGACGAACAGGAAGTACAGATGAAATGCAATACAACTGTTCACTCTGCTAACTTATGAAAAAGAAGAAAATAGTAAACTCCAAAAGAAAGCACTGAAAGCTGTTTTCCTAGATTATTGGTCCACAAATTTAGAGTTTTATTTTCCTGGGGACATGGTATTTCCATATCCAGTCTGTAGCCCAGGCAATTTCAGATAGGAAAAAAATGATATGTGAAACATACTTGATGTAAAAAAAAAAGGAAAGCAGCATAAGCAAATACATGTTAGCAAGCCTCTGCAGTTTTGGCTGGTCGTTCACTGCATTGGTTATTTGTTTATATTTGTGTAAAATGCTTTAAAGATTACTTAAGGACAGAAAACAGATTTACTCGGTTGTTGTTAAAAGCAATCCTTGGAACAGAATGCAAAGATAAGCAGATCTTTAGCCAGAAAGAATGCTGAGATAAAACAATTTTAAAAATAAATTAAAAAAACCAGACAGTGTTATTGCAGTATTTCTGGGAAGACAATGGAACTTAAGTGATGTGCTGAGCTGGGTTGTAGTCCTGCGATTTTTACTTGTGAGCACTGAAGAAACTGTGACTACTGGCAGAGAATCGTTTCATCCTCTCATGTTACTGAGTATATTTTCAGGTCTAGACGGTGGAATGCACTGCAAAATGGCTAAAATGTATTAAATGCCTTTTAAGTGACATATTTACGTGGAAGATTGATAAACTGCTATTGCACAGCAGAAGGGTTTTGTATGCTGAGTAATGGCCCCTGCAATTTCAGATGAGAAAGAAGTGATCTGTGAAACACAAATTTCAGTGCACCATAAAAAAGTATGAAAAGTGCATCACAACATTTACTGCTGATCACTGGTAATTCTGGTAAATCACTTTTAAATAATTTGATATGTTTAAGGTTCACAAGTTGGAAAGGCTTCTGAAATAGAATACTAAACATAAAATGGTCAGTGCAGAGCAACAGAATTCTCAACAGTAAAAACCTTTGGGAGTGTAATGGCAAGCCAAAAGCAAATTCATTGGAGGTTGCCTGTTTCTCTTTTTCTTTGTTGAAAGTTAAAGCTGAAAATTGTAACCCTGCGTCAGTCTGACGACAGGATGTTCTTGCTAGCAGACACCTGTATTTTGTGAAGCTCTAATCTTCTTTTCCCTTCCATACTGCTCTTTTCCTCCTGGGATTGTTTTTGTTTGTTTATCTGGATAGCTAAAAGAAGCAGATTGAAGACAGCTGTCTTCAAATTTTCTA
Source organism: Picus viridis (assembly GCA_033816785.1). Taxonomy (NCBI): domain Eukaryota; kingdom Metazoa; phylum Chordata; class Aves; order Piciformes; family Picidae; genus Picus; species Picus viridis. The sequence continues at coordinate 8,478,166 of CM066570.1, forward strand.
CATGAATAGAGATGTTAAATATCAGCCTGTGAGTTGTTCTGTCTTAAATATTATTGCTATTTTTTCTACTGGGTAGAAGTTCTCTGCAAACTGTTACAGTCTTAGTAATAACTATATCCCATAAAGAATAGACAAACTTTGTTGCTCCCTCTCAGAACATGATAACTGTTTTTGAGAAATGCAATTTCCAGAAGTATTCATTGGATTCTATCACAATTCACCTTTTGCAGCTGGTGATACTCCTGCTGAGGAGATATTCAAGAGTTCAATAAAAAGCTTTGTGATCACGTGTGTAGCAGGTTAAATCGTTCTAGCGAGTTATCCTGTCTGTTTCCCCCAACACTGAAGGGAGGGACCAGTAACACACCAAAAAAGAAAAAGAAAAAGCCCTCAATGTTGAGATAAAGAATTGAGATAAATGAGAGAATAATAATACCATGCACAATTACCTTAGCCCATTTTCAGAAAAAGCACAGCAGAAAGCAGCAACAAGCAGAAGCAAGTGAGCTAAAGAAAGACAAGCCAGGGAGCTACTCCCCCATCCCTCCCTACCCACTGCCATCCCAGCAGAAGAAAGCCAACGCCCAAAACCCAGAACCCAAAAGCATCAACTGGAAGAGGAAGCCTCTCATGTTAAAATGTGAACTTCAAATCCCATAATACTTTCCTCCAGCCAGCACTTTCACGTTGAAGCTGGCATGAGGCAGGATGGTTTTGAATAACAGCCACAAACGCTCAACTTAACCCATGAGAAAAAGGGCTAGAGATACTTTCTTATTTGAAATAATTAAAGTAGTGCTTGTGTCTTACACATGCTGGGTATAACTTCAGTCACTGTTATGTCAAGCTCTGTAAGAAAATTGAAGAACTGGTGAGAAAGTCTTTCTAATGATTTTTTTCCTACTCCTAAAAGCTTATAAATAGCCTTGTAGTATTAAAAATCTTGTCTTTAAGAGAAGAAATACTAGTAATAGTGATTGATCTTGTAACTTAGATTCTAAGTGTAACCATAAATTCCAAAATTAGCAAAGGATCTGTTGTAGCACACCTGTTTTAAGCACCCAGAGCAATGCTTCCAGAACAAGATGTAAGGAGGTGAAGATGTTTATTATGTTATACAGTAAAGTTATATATTCTACCAGAAGGCACATGTGTCACATCTCAATTGGTCATTTTCTACTGGCATACATGTAATTAAGGCATACCATAGGTCAAAATAACAAAACAATATTTTGACACATCCAACCAAATTCTGCCCAGTTTCCCTCTTTCAGTTACAAGGTGTTTACATTCCCTTCAGAGTCAAAGACAAACCATAGCTTTCTCTAATTCGAGCAAAGGCAAACCTTCCCTATAGTCTTCAAAAGCTATCTGAAAATAAACTTTCTCCTATAAGGATCCTATCCTGTTCTTTAAATTTATCTGGAAACACTGAAAGTAACATATCTATTCCATTAATGGGGCATAATGTTCTATTTTTCAGTTCCCCCTGCAATTACCCTGCTACAGAAAACCTTTAATGCCACTGCAGATCGAGGGGAGGCATTAACATTGTTCTGCAGAGCCACTGGATCACCTCCACCTGAAATCAGTTGGTATAGGTAAGTTCAGTTAAGGTCTGCTCTTTGAAGCCCATTGTTTTACTGTGTCAGTTTTCTATTACAGTCAGTTAAGCTGTGCAATCTTAATTTCTGCACAGAAGTTTAAGAACATTTACTGTCCCTTTCTGTTCTAAAGCTGTATTCAGCATTAAATGAATGAACTCAGACAAATTCAATTGCACTCAGGTCACCAGCAGGTAGAGTATATGTAAAAAGTAACTAAAATACCACATTGACATGATTTCTTCATATTTGAATGGAAACAAAGAAAACTGAAGCAATGAGCCCATATCTAAAAAAAAAAGAAATACAAGTAAAAGGAAACTGGGATTGTTTAGTCTTGTGAAGAGGAGGCTGAGCGGTGGGCGTTACTTTGGCAGTTGGCTGTTGGTCTCATCTTTGTAATAATTAGCAACAGGATGACAGAAAAATTCCTCAAGCTGCACCAGGAGAGGTTTAGACTGGATATTGTGAAAAATTTCTTTACTGAAGGAGTGAACAGGCATTGGAACGGGTTGCCCAGGGAGGTGATAAATTCACCATCCCTGGAGGTGTTAAAAAAACATGTAGACATGGCACTTCAGGACATGCTTTAGTGACCATAGTGGTATTGGTTTGATTGTTGGACTTGATGATCTTAAAGATTTTTTCCAACTGTGAGAGAGGTGGGCAAGGTGTGGACAGAGACGCAGCTTCAGTGGGCTATTTAAACACTCTGATTTAAACTGATCATAGGGTCAGATCACAGGGATCACCATCCAGAACTGAACCATCCCCAAGACAGTTTGGCAGAGATGCAGAGATCAGTGTATGGGGAATTTTTTTTTTCCCTGAAGCCAGCATACATGTGGCAAGCACAACAACCACCCTTCGCCAAGACAGCCACTCTCACAGGAGAGGCAGACAGGGCATTGGTAAAGCCATAACCTCAGCAGGCTATTTAAACACACCAAGCACTGTCAAACATGATGGGGCGTGGAGAGCTATCAGGGCATGCTGTGGCAGTTTACAGGGTTACTCACATGGTCAGGAACAATTGTGGTTGCAACCTGGGCAAATGCTATTAGCAAATGTGGCTTCCCAGACTGCAGTCCGATGTAAACAGGTCTAATGGGGATGTGGATGATGGGCCACTATACCAGAGGTCTTACCATGGTCAGATAGGCCTTCCAACCATAAAACAACCTCTTCCACAAGAAAAGGGAAGAGTGGCAGTTGTCTGAGACTAGCTTCCAAAGGGAACAGAGGGCCTGATCATGGCTTGTTTTATAAGACAACAGGTGTGATCTCACTGGGGGGAAAGGACAAGAATTAGCAGGGCTCATTCATAGAGCTTTGAACTAGATTTGAAGGGGGATGGGATTGTAGCTGGGTTTGCACGAATCGAGCAGTGTTCTAGTATTAATGAAGACCATAACACCTCCCTGAATGCCTGTACATCAATGTGTGCAACATGGGCAATAAACAGGAGGAGTTACAAACCTGTGTGCCGTCAAGGGGTTATGATCGGATGGCAATTACAGAGATGTGGTGGGACAGCTCACATGACTGGAATGTGGTCCTGGATGACTGTGTGCTTTTGAGGAAAGACAGGTCAACAAAGCAAGGTGGTGGAGGTGCTCTTTACGAGAGACAGCAACTAGAATGTATTGAGTTCTGTCCCAGGGCATATGAGAAGTGACTTGAGAGTTTGTGGGTGTGACTTAAGGGGCAGGCTAGGATGGGTGATATTGTGGTGGGTGTCTATTACAGGCCACCTGATTAGAATGAAGAAGTTGATGAGGCCTTCTACAGGTATAGCTGATAGCAGCCTCACAATTACAGGCCCTGGTTCTCATGGGGGATTTTAACTTCCCAGATATTTGCTGGATGGCCTGTTCAGCCAATCAGTCACAGTCCAGGATGCTCCTCCAGTGTATTGATGATAACTTCTTGATGCTAATGTTGGATGAGCCAATTAGGAGAGGAGTGCTGCTGGATCTTGAGCACAAGCCCTATGAGGAGAGGCTGAGGGAGCTGGGGTTGTTTAGCCTGGAGAGGAGGAGGCTTAGGGGCAACCTCATTGCTCTCTACAACTACCTGAAGGGCGGTTGTAGCCAGGAAGGGGTTGGCCTCTTCTCCCTAGCAACCAGCACCAGAACAAGGGGACACAGTCTCAAGCTGCACCAGGGGAAGTTTAGGCTGGAGGTGAGGAGAAAGTTCTTCACCGAGAGAGTGATTCGTCATTGGAATGGGCTGCCCGGGGAGGTGGTTGAGTCGCCATCCCTGGAGGCGTTCAAGAGGGGACTGGATGTGGCACTTGGTGCCATGGTCTAGTTGTGAGGTTTGTGGTTACAGGTTGGACTCGATGATCTTCGAGGTCTCTTCCAACCTTGGTAATACTGTGATACTGTGATCTTGTACTCACTAACAAGGAGGGCTCACTGAAGCAATGAAAGTTGAGGACAGCCTTTGGTGCAGGGACCATGAGATGATGGAGTTCAGAAAACTGTGTGGTAGGAACAGAATACCAAGCAGGATCACAACCCTGGACTTCATCAGGGCCAACTTTGACCTGGGGAAATCCCATGGGACAGGGAACTAGAAGGTAAAGGGGCCAAAGATAATTGGTTAACATTCAAGGACTGCTACTTCTAAGCTCAAGATCAGAGCTTCCCAATGGGTAGGAAATCAAAAAAGGAGCAAGGAGACCTGCATGGTTAATCAAGGAACTGCTGGGCAAACTCAAGTGGAAGAAGACAGTCTACAGATTGTGGAAGGAGGGGCTGGCCACTTGGAATGTGCTGCCCAGGGAGGAGGGGGAGTCACCGTCTCTGGAGGTGTTCAAGAAGGGATTGGACATGGCACTTGAAGCTGTGGTTTAGTTAGTCATGAGGTATTGGGTGATAGGTTGGACTTGATAATCTCTGAGGCCTTGTCCAACCCTATTGATTCTGTGATTCTATGATCACTGTAACAGGATGCTATGATTGATATCCAAACGGGGAAAAAGATGGGAGAAGCTGTATTTTTTTTTTTTCTAGAGAAAGGAAACTTGACACAAATATATCAAGATAAATACCTTAGTTTTTCAGACTATTTCAGACATTTGTTCTTTAAAAATTAGACTGAGCATAGGAAAACTACATCAACACGATCTTTCTTGATTTTGATAAGAAGCTAGAAAGCATTTTCAGTTGTAGTAAAGTCTATCAGAACTGATTTCTCTGATACCAATACACTTGTCATAAATTGAGAACCTAATTGAAACCATTTATCAGAACTGAAGCCCAAGGAGTTGGAATCCTAATTTCATCCGGTTCATGGCATTTTTTGATGTTGAATGTAAATTGATATTAAACTCAGGTTTATGTAAGTGTTTATTTTTTAACAAACAAGTGAAATTATGTCTTGAATTTGATTGAGTGCTAATGCTGATTTTGGAAGGATTAGAGCCATTAGTTACAGCAAGTATAGGAATCATATAGTCAGTTTTATTCCCAACGATGCAATTTATCAGTGTGTGTACAGTAATTTTATTTAATTTACCTCAGATTAGTGTGTAATGAAGTGACTTAATGGAAGTTTGTTTTCTGAATACATAGGTAGGCTAAGGAATAAAAGTCTAGAGCGATTGAAACTACTGACTGTCAGCAAGATGCTGGAAAAAAGAGTAGTTTCAAGCTTTAAACTCTTTTAACTCACAGACTGTGTCCAGAAGAGGGCAACGAAGCTGGAGAGGGGTTTGGAGCACAAGACCTATGAGGAGGGGCTGAGGGAGCTGAGGTTGCTTAGCCTGGAGAAGAGGAGGCTCAGGGGAGACCTTATTGCTGTCTACAACTACCTGAAGGGAGGTTGTAGCCAGGTGGGGTTTGGTCTCCTCCCAGGCAACCAGCACCAGAACAAGAGGACACAGTCTCAAGCTGTGCCAGGGGAGGTTTAGGCTGGATGTTAGGAAGAAATTCTTCATAGAGAGAGTGATTAGCCATTGGAGTGTGCTGCCTGGGAAGGTGGTGGAGTAAACATCACTGGAGGTGTTTAGGAGGAGACTTGATGGGGTGCTTGGTGCCATGGTTTAGTTGATTAGATAGTGTTGGATGATAGGTTGGACTTGATGATCTCAAAAGTCTCTTCCAACCTGTTCCGTTCTATTCTGTTATTCTATTCTATTCTATTCTATTCCATTTCATTCCATTCCATTCCATTCCATTCCATTCCATTCCATTCCATTCCATTCCATTCCATTCCATTCCATTCCATTCTAATGTGGCAAAACATTTAACTGTTTATATCAGCCCTTGTTGTTTCTGGGTGCTGACATTATTTAAGACTTTGTCAAATTTAAATGGAAGGGCAAGAAGAAAGGTGAGGAAGGTTTAAATTGCTGCTGCATTTAATATGCATATATACTTTGTTGATATTTCATAGACTGAGGAAATATATTTCTTTCACCACTTAACTGATACCTCTTCTGACTCTGGTATCACGTTGTCGTAAAACATAACCTTCAGAAAAGCAATACCCTCACTGAATGAAATTAGCCAGGACTGAAAGATAAAGAGCTAAATGTACAGGTCAGGAACTGGAAATCTTTACTCAGGTGAATAGTCCTACTGAAAACGTGATGATCCTTTACATCCATGGAGATCATTTACACTGATAAAGTTAAGATGGATCAATCCTCTTATCTTTACTGACAGGATTTAGAATTATCTGACAAAAGAAATAATCCTCTTTTAATGCGGTAGTCATGTTTTCCTGTCTCACATATCAGCGTCGATATGAATTTCTCCTGTTCACTAGAGGGTCCAGAGAAATGCTCACAATTTCATTTCTGCTTAGAAATTATCATAGATACATGTTATTTTTATAACAGACACTTGGAAACTATTTCTGACCTTGAATATAGACTTTTGTCTCCTAAGAGACTATTTTTATGATGAAACCACCTATGTGGAAAATCTGACCTTTTCTGTTCTGCAACACAATCTCTATGGTTTGCTTAGAAAAGGAGGAGAACAAGTATCACAATAGCACCTTGAAGAGGACAGCAAAATGGACTAAAGTTATTTGAAAAAATGTTACTGAAATGCCAGCTATGTAGATGCCAGGGGATCCTATTACGAGATGTTAATGTTGCCAAGAAAGAAGTAGTGTTATTGCTTTTAGGGAAAACAGTATTTTGGAAAATGTGAAATACATATATTTAATAGCATTATGTGAGGAGAAAATGAAAATTATTCTTTTGAAGTCTTGCAATATGACTAGATGTCCTAAACTAGCTAATCAGTATAGAATAGAGTATTTCAATGATGAAGATTGGTTTCATTTTACAAATAGGTTGTTTTTAAGATGTTGGCATTGTTAGGGGCATTATCAGTGCTGATGAAAATCAGGGAGTGCTTGCAAAAAGGGGCTGATGATGATTCCACAGAAATAAGATCAAAAGAATCCTACAGCAAAGTAGGCAGAAAGAGAATAAAATAAAAGGGGGGGGAGGGTTGCTCTCTTCTCCCAGGCAACCAGCACCAGAACAAGAGGACACAGTCTCAAGGTGCACCAGGGGAAGTTTAGGCTCAAGGTGAGGAGAAAGTTCTTCACAGAGAGAGTTGTTAGCTGTTAGAATGGGCTGCCCAGGGAGGTGGTGGAGTCAGCATCCCAGGGGACTGGATGTGGCCCTTGGTGCCGTGGTTTAGTAGTCATGAGGTGTTGGGTGACAGGTTGGACTTGATGATCTTTGAGGTCTCTTCCAACCTTACTGATTCTATGATTCTATGAAAAAATAAAAAAAAAGCTAAAACAGTATTCTTGAAAAAGAAGCTGTTCTGATAACTTTGTGTATGTCAAGGTGCTCAAATGGACAGGTCAAGCCTCAATTAGCCCTCAGGATTATTATTTCTGTGCCATCTGGTCAGAACTTACTGCAACATCTAGAGACGTGCCTGCTTACAAAGTTGTGACTAGCCAACAACAGCTGAGAGGAAATAATTTGTAAGGGTTCTTTATCTGCCAGTAGGCTCTACGTGTTTGCAATTTAAAGTATTGTTTATAAGTCTCTGCTTTTTTACTGAGGTGAACTGCAAGAGTTATACTTTGAAAATATGCTTTTAAATGTTTGTCACATACAAGTATGTATTTGACTACCTAATTTCCTTCTATCCTTTGAGCGTAACTGTATGTTAGAGTTTTATTCACAAGCAATTTTCCAACATTAAGTCAATACTGAGCCTTTTAGAATACAGGTATTAGAGTATTTCTGATACAGTTATATTTCAGGAACTAACAATAAAAATTTTAATCTGGTGTCTTGAACATCAAAATTCAGTTCTGAGTGGTTTGCCTGTGCCTAAAATGCGATCCTGGAGAACAGTTTTTGTCATGTTAAAATCAAATACCTTCTGCACATACTGAAAATTCTTGCCACGTGAGTTAATGTGGTTTTGAGGACAGGCTAACAGCAGTCCTCAAAGGTTATTTTCAACATAAAGATGCTTCTGTAGCACATTGTAACAGAGTTTTGAACTTACTGGTTGTTCTATATGTTGTTCTTATTTTTATAGGAATGGTAAAGTTATTGAGGAAAATGAAAAATATATGCTGAGAGGAAGCAATACAGAACTAACAATAAGAGATATAAAAAACATGGATGCGGGGCCTTACATCTGTAATGCTAAAAACAAAGCGGGAATCGATAAAAAGCAGACCTTTCTGCAAGTTTTTGGTAAGTACTGCATAGTATGACCCCTCCTTCCTTCTTAAAATCTAAACAGTGAGGAACCGAGGTGATAATTCACAATTTTCAGGGGAGCAGTACTCATGGAAGGTATCTCCTGTTGCAGCAAACCACTCCGTATCATTTAACAGCTTTTTCCTCCCTGTTGGCTACTTTAACCTTTAGACCCGAATTTAATTTTGAAAAGGCTGTCTTCAGCATTTGCTTTTCTGCTATTCAGATAAAGTACAATGACGTGTTAAATTGTTCAGTCACTCTGCTTTTTGTTTAAAAGTCGACCGGTTGCAAGAAAATGAAGAAGAGAAAGAGGAGAAAATGCTAACAGGAAAAAAAGCAGTGTTTTTCCTTTATAAGTAGATACTATGCAGAGGTGTTGCTGGGTTTTTAAAGTTGTTTTTCTTTCTTGATTTTTAGTTTTTAAGTGCATGATGATGTAGTCACAAAAATATCATTTGATCTGAGATTCAAAGGATAAAAGTAATGACATGAAAACTTATTTCTCTTTCTATGCTCTACCACACAATCAGTGCTCATTATTCCCTACTTTACATAGAACTGGTTATTTCTTTGAAGGTTTGTATAGCTGTAGCACAGTGAGAGCAGGCATCTAGGCATCTGTGAAAATGTGGAAAACCTCACTCAGAATCATTATACAGGATCAAGATTGTAGCTTACTTATGAAAACTCTGCAAAAGAGCAATGTGGTCTTTTGTTTTGTTTTGTTTGTGTTTTGTTTTGCTTTGCTTTGCTTTGCTTTGCTTTGTTTGTGGAGAGAATGACCATTTATATTTGAACAGCTAGAGCTGGGGGACCATAGGAAATTAATTTTTATGTCCCAGATAAAACTAGCAGTAATTTATACAAAGTGAAACAAGTCTAACAGGAGAAGTAATCTGATCATTTGCACTTTAAGAGCAAAGCTGTTGGGTTGGATAATACTGTGAACTGGGAGCCTGAGGCTGAGGCTGTGGTGTCAGGTGAACAGGTTATCTGTGTCTGTGTGAATTCTGTTTTCTTTTCTGTCTGAGAAACTCTTCATAGCCCTACATGCTGTGACTGTCTCCAGTGCTCCAGAGCACAACTCTGTTTTAAGTACTTGTTCCTGCTTGGTATCTATCTTTTTGTACCTTGTTCACCCATGCTATTCAGTTTCATTGTTATCTTTGATTATTTTTGAGAAGTAATAAGTCATATACATGTGTGTCTGTGTGTTCAGATACATGTTGATTAGCATTTTGAATTATGAAATGACATTTTTCAAGCGATGGGTTGTTACAGCTATTATGTCATTATAAAGCAACAGAATAACAAGTGGTTTACTTAGGAGCATTTAAGAAAATTCTGTACCTTAAGGCCATCATACATTGCCTTACTTTCTGAGACCTGAACATTCATTTCTTCATCATTGCTTCCCCAGAGTGGTGGAAGTAATGTAATTCACCCTATAGTAAAAATATCTAATACAATACAATACACCAGGTTGAAATGAAACAAAATTAGGTTTAATTAAAGACATATTCATGCTTCTGTTCATTGGATACCTGTTAGTCATATTGTCATTTTGTTCTTTAGTTGCTCATTTCCATTCCTTAGTCAATCAAATGCCCAATGCTGCTATTCAGTAATGCAGAAAGAGTTGATATTTTCAACGAGTTTCCTGGATTTACATTCCAAGACCGTTTTTTCATTTCTTTTGTATTTGCTAGGGTACAGCAAGCAAATAGGAATTCACTTTAATAATGTCCTCAGCAATTTAGAAAGAACAGTTGAAGAGAAAGAATTGGAGGAAGAGTGGACCAACTTCTTCAGTATTTCTGTCAATAATAGTCTTGCCTTACTGAAGTAAATGATGATATTTGTATGTACAAAAATGTTTTAATATTGTTTATCATCAAAAATGTTGCAATCAAGTTGACAGTGTAAAAACTTCTAGTCAGTGGCAAGTTATGAGTGGTGACCTACAGAACTGAGGCAGCTAAATAAGATCCCCAACATGAGCCTTCTTCTTCCTAGCAGTAACTGTCAGCTAGATATATTTGATGATTAATCTGTGCTTATCCCGTTAAATGTCAGCTACTCATGACTAAAATATCACGCTAAAACTTTCTCTCTTGTAGTGCTCCATCTGAATGAGGACTAAGGAAATTCACAATATAAGGCTAAGATTAAAAATTTCAAAGGATTAGTTATATATTTTAGAACATGCATCATACTGAGTCAGTCATATTGTTTGTTCTGGCAGAAATAATGCAATTCCAAATTTTGCAAATTTCTGACATAAAAGAATATTTATGACGCTATTTGTGGTGCCTTTTACTTCTTTTATGAGTGGCACATCTGACACAGCTTTTTCCTGATTTCCAGATGTTGTGTTATAGAAAAGGAAAGGAAGGAAAGGACAGATAATACTGTAGCCAGTAGGCAGGGCTAGAGAATAAAGTACCTGACTGCCACAGAAAATTATTTCATAGGTTTGGTTGATCCTGAAAGTGAGAGTAATAACTGAAGTTATTTTCAAGTTTAACACGGTTATCGTTTATCTCAAAGTCTTTTCTGTGATTCTTTCAACTGACTTCCCTTGTTATACCACTGAAGAGTTCCATCTTTCTTCATCCAAAATGATGTCATGCTGAGGTGCTCTGCTTACTGTCTTCTATTGTGTCCAGTAAAGCTGGATGTATTTGACATTTCAAAAGCCCCAGATCACTTAAGGTGGGTTTTTTCAGCACGCAATTTCACTGAGCATAGATTGTATCTTAACGATGCAGAATGTTAGTTCAGTGCTTTGTTAGGCAAAATATTCCTTGGTTTTAATCCCTATGCAGTAGATACACAATTATTTATAGCAGTTGAGGGCTAACAGGTAGTAGACAAGCAATAGAAGAAGTATAGCTGTAAGGAATTAGAAGTGAGACCAAGAATGGTGTGGTGAAAATCAATAAAAGAGAGGCAGGTGATTTCTCTGGAGATAGCAAGTTTGAGCCTGATTTTATTTTCTTGGTGATGCATGCAGCATCTGTGAGACAATGGCCATAAATGGAATAGTGGCCATAAAATGAGAAAGGACATAAGATATGAGGAAAATGCTTTGCACCATGAGGACAGCCATGTGCTGTAACAGGATGATGAAGGAGGCTATGCAGTCTCTGATCTTGGCATTTTTCAAGATGGTGTTGTTGTAGAATTTATGGATTTATGAAAATTAATATGGAAATAGTAATAACAATACCAATAACTTTTTATTAATATGGATAATTGCCAAAGCTGGATTAAATAGGTTCTGTGTATGGCTGGAACATAGATTTTTACAGTGGGAGGATACAATATTTAGACAATATGACAATTTTAACAATTTTAAGAAAACTGGGAGAAATAACAGGAAAAGAGAGAATCCCCTGGTGCAAAATGGCGCTTGACCACAGCGGTGGGGGAGAGTCAACAAGAACCGTTAACACAGGAGGCAATAAACTGGTTAGTCATAAAGGGTTCTACCCCAAGTAGGGGGTGTTGCTGCTGTGTTAGCTGTTGAGGCTTTTTGGGGCTCTCTTGTATGCCAAGCACAGCTGGTTGCTGGCAGGGATGCCATGCAGTCTTCAACGCTGCTCTGGCTCCAGCAGGATGGCAGGCAATACAACGCATTCAGCGAAGGGCTCTTGTGTCCTCCTGGGCAACCTGAGGCATGGCATGAATTCTAGTTGCAAGGGGAAGGAGGTTTGGATCCTAAGGCTCATGGCTTCTTGGCTTGCAGTGAGTAGGGCTCATGGCTTCTATCCCAGGTCTTGGACCAGGCAACTCGAGGCAAGCCAACTCAAGGCAAGGCAATTCAGGCAAGGCAGGTCCAAGCAGGCAAGGTGAATACAAATCAGCCTGTATTTATCACTTGCCCGAGATTCAGTTGGGCCAGTAGGGCAACTTAAGCCAGAAAACAATTACCCAATGAAATGGGACTCTGCCAGGCTGTGGCCATGAAAGGCAGAAACATAGGCCTGGTCTGGGAGAAGCAGTGGCCAGTACATGTGCTCTTACCCCAAAAGGAGACTTGTTTACCCAAACATGTTGGGGCCTGTGCTTTTGTCCCTTTTTTCGTGTTACCCCAACTCCTGCAGGAGGGAGGTGGGGAGAGTGGGACCATGTCTAGACACATCAGGACCTGTCTGGATTTGTGCTGGGCCCATTTGACCCTACCATGATCAGGACCTGTCTGGATTTGTGCTGGGCCCATTTGGCCCTACCATGACAGGTACTCAACAAATCCCTGAGTAATCTGTTCTGAACAGGATTTGTTGATTCTGTGTTGATCAAAATGACCTCTTAGGGTCCCTTCCAACCCAAAGGGATCTTCTTTTGCTCCACTAGCATAAGCCAATATTAGACTTCTTCATAGCATATACTTTAGTAACCCCATTAGAAATTAGGTTATCTCCCTGCTTCACTTAGAATATATTAAAGTCATGCTTCTTCAAAAGCAACATTCAGAGAGACTACAAAGAAAATACATTGTTTTCCACAAATGTAACTGATGTTGACAAATTCAATGTTAAGAGCTGCCAAAATTTAATTGAATCATGTACACTTAATTCACTGCTTCTGGGTCCAAGCATATGGAATCATATTCTCATAATGTGCTAGATTTTTTTCAGTGGGATAAACGTCTCAATGTGTGAAGTGAATAGATTCAAAGAAACTTATTAACAGTTCTACACAGTGAATAGGACCAAAACACTTTTTTCAAAGATGCCATGAAAACGAGTAATATTCTGTGTATAGTTCTACAACAGCTTTTGTATTATATTGTACAGATAAGTCCTCCAAAATATTAACAGGTAACAGAAATAGTATCACATATATAAATAAGCTGACCCGTGGCACTTGGTGCCATGGTTTAATAGTCATGAGGTCTTGGGTGACGGGTTGGAATGGATGATCTTTGAGGTCTCTTCCAACCTTATTAATTCTGTGATTCTGTGACAAGGTACAGTGTAGATTAAGAGCTGTACTTGCTGTGTACTTGTGGCTATAAAGTGGAATGATTTGAAGAATGTAAACAGTATCTGGATTTTTAATGTGACTTACCATAAATTTACTCAAGAAGTATGGATGAATTTCTTTGTATCAGAGGACTTTTCAGTTCTTAATAGTGTTAATACCAGTAAAATATGTTTATTCTCAGAGGAGTTTGTTAAAATCTGTAATTTGTGCAAGGCCATTAGATACTGTTAAAAATCATAATTCAAGAACGCTTTTTTCCCAAATAATTTGTATTTGTAGTCAAACAGAAAATATCGTAGTATCAAAGAATGCTTGAGGCAGGAAGGCACTTCTGGAGATCATCTAGTCCAATCATAGAATCATAGAATCAATAAGGTTGGAAAAGACCTCAAAGACCATAAAGTCCAACCTGTCACCCAAGACCTCATGACTTAAACCATGGCTTCAAGTGCTCAGAGCAGGGTAAGCCAAAGCAGGTGTCTCAGGACCATGTCTAGCTAGGTTTTTAATATCTCCAAGGAAGGAGACTCCACAGTCTCCTGGTCAGCTTGCTCTATTGTTTAGACACCCTGTCAGTAAAAAACATGTTGCTCTTCCTGTGTTTCAATTTGTGCCCATTGCCTGTTGTCCTGTCACTTGATGCCACTGAGAAGATTCTGGCAGTATTTGTTCTTACCTCTGTGAGGTATTTATACACATGCCTGAGATTCCTGCAGCCTTTTCTACTGAAGAATGAATTGTTGACTCACCATCTTGCCCTTCAGGACTCCCTGGGCCTTCTCTGCAGAGCTGCTTTCTAAGCAGCCTGCACTGGTACAAGGTTATTCCTGCACAGTTGCAGGATCATCAATACTGAATCTTTACTTCATTTATGAAATGACTAAGAGGTGTGAGGGATGGCTGGTCACTAAGAGACAGCAAGCTAGGATGAAAGCACGCAAAGACAGCTACCAGGGCAAGAGCTTCTACAGTCAGGATTCATCTCACGCTACCCCAGTGAGGGAGCAGTCCGCTCTGATGCTGTCAGCCTTGCTGAGCCAGGAGTCTGGGTTATCAGACATATACAAATGATTGCTGTGCAGCTTGAAGTCAGAAAAGTTTATTGTGGTATAGTGGTAATGTTAATCCTAAATAAAATTTTTAAAAGCCAACATGAATATGCTTTAACAACAACAGCAACAACAACACAAAGTAATTTAAAGGCTAGATTTTGACATGACATTCTTTGTGCAGGAGGAGTAATGTAATTTGTATTTTTAACAGTACAGCCTCAAATAATACAACTTAAAAATGAAACCACGTTTGAGAATGGGAAAGCCACCCTCATCTGTGAAGCAGAAGGAGAACCTGTCCCAGAGATTACTTGGAAAAGGGCCATTGATGGAATTACTTTCTCGGAAGGTGACAAGGTAAATCAGCCTTTAATGTCTAAAATAACTTAATATGTATTCTGTGGCTAATCTTTTTGTAAGGGGAAAATTAATTTAGAGAGAGGTTATTTCTGGATTCTTATGTTATTTAGAGGAATTGCTGCTTTCCAAGGTGATAAGGAAGATGTGAAGATTCTAAATTTAAAATTAAAAGAAAAAAACATCTGAAGAAAAAGGAACTAAAGTAATTAATCTCATCAGGCTTAAATTTTCATACACAATCCCTGCTAAGGATTTCAGTTTCATCTTGACCATAATGGCTGCCAGTAGCCCTTCTTGACTGTGTTTGGGCTGTCTGTTTTTCCCCAAAATACAGTGGAGCTTATAGAAATCTGAAAGAAAAAAAAATATTTGGGAGTTCTTTATTTCCCACCTCTGATAGTCTTGGGTTTTTTTTGCTATTTTTCCATTTCCCTTTATTTTTCCTCACAAAGAACAAGTAATTTATAACTACAAATTGAGCCTATTTCCCCATTTTGTTTTTCCATTTTCATGTTTTGTTACAGAAGTAAGTTGAGCAGAGAAAGGTTACAGAGAACGGTTACAGTTTGACAACATTTCAGTTACTGTAGGAATAAGAGCTGTAATTAGATGGAATGGTGAAAGCAGATAGTTGTTTCTATGTAGCTTCTTTTCTTTCCTGTTTAAAAATAATTTTGGTATTTCAGCTAGTATTCTCAATTTCTTTACATAATCTACAGAATTCCTCTTTGCTTTTTAAAGAGACACCATCTTTCTGTATGGCTAATTCAGAAGTTTTACTCTGGATAATCAAATAGCAAAATGCAGTCTTCTTACAGATGTTTGCATAGTCATAGCTGTGCTTTAAAATGACAGACCTATAAAGCAATCATGCCACTGAGGGATTCAGCTAGATAGTAAATCACTCATTCTATAGGGAATTATTTTATAGAGAATGTTAAGAAAGTCTGTGCTTCCGTTATTTGTGTTCTCAAGTAGAATGTCTCATCTGGTGTAGTCCTTGATTTGAACCCTTCTGGAACTGACATAGTTTATGTGGGGCTCTGTCTACCATTTTCCTGCTCTGTGATTTCCATTTTTGAACAACATAATAGTACTTATGTAATATTTTTCCCAATAGTTACATTAAACCAAACCAGTTTCTCTCCTCCTTAAATATTTCAAGTCAAAGGTCATCTTTCTGATCAGCAAAGACTATACTTGTTTCAAAGGCTACAAGCATAGAATCTTTCACTCGTTTGGAATGTTCCTAAAGCAACTTTATTTTATCCAAAATTGAAAGTGAGAGCCAGTCACAGAAACAAGTTTTAAAATGTTGGTGCAGTTGAAAAATGCAATTTATTATTATTGCTTATATAGGGCAGTATTGCACTCTTAATTCAATCTGCAGGTGGTTAAACTGTCTAGACCTGTTCCTGTAGCATTCTCTGAACTGTGATTCAGCTGAACAATATTTACAACCAAATTAAAGCCTATATTCACTTTCTACTAGTGTGCTGCCGTACTGTGTGCATGGAAGATAAAAAGAATGAGTATGAATGCAGTTATACAGTGCTCTTTGGTTCTTGCCAATGAAATAACTCGATGTATTTTGCTCACGGGCAAGTTGTTGCAGAATGTTGAATAAATGTTTTGAAATGTTGTCTGTGTTCTCGAGCTATAAAATACGCTGCTTCATTTGCTCTGTAGTTCACCAGCTCTAGGATGCCAAAGCCTTGGCTTTTGCTTTCATACCAAATTAGGTCAATAGGGAACAAGATTGGCAGTGATTAAATTACTGAATAGTTGTTGAATATTATAGCAATGTTTTGCACAGGCAAAGACGCAGAAAAGGTGAACTGAAGAAATCAGGAGGCAAGGGAGGAGTTGGTTACATAGTTCTAAGTTGAATTTTTATTGCTTATATGTAACAACCTTTCAAGTGATGTCCAGTCACCAGACATGCTTGCATAAACATCAAAATTATCAAACATTCAGTGAATTAATCTTTGGAACTTTTTAGCAGCTTCAAGCATGTTTTGATATAGACTGCACTTTATCCATCATTTTTATTTAAGAATATCTTCAGAGAATTCAACACAATCCGTGATAGGGATGATTTTTTTTCCATAGAAGGTGGAAGGACTGTTCTAACTGTAATACTAACTTGATCAAAATGCACAGAAGGTGTTCTTAATTTTTCATTATACTTCTTTGACTTTCAGTGTATAGTTCCTCAAATGCAAGTATACTCATGTGGATAAGATTGAATATGAGATCATTCTTAGCCTGCATGGGTTCCAAGTGTTTTCTTTCAAATGATAGATAGATCTTATAATCTAGACATAGGCTTTTCTGAGTTTTTAAATTATTATGTCCAAGAGAATGGAAAATACGTACCAAAGTCATAGATCAAAGAAGTAACCCTGCTGGGCTTAAGTAGGATAATGTTAATGAGTAAGAGGGTCTATAATTATCTGTTAGGAAAATACAGCTTTGATAAAAGATTTTCACTATATCAGAAGTGTGTGTTTGAAAGTTGAAGCCAAGTGAGTTCAGAAACAGAGAAGCCTTTTCCTTTCTCCTTTTTATCAGTTAGACTTTGGAACAATCTTAGGCACAGTGTGTGGTCCCTCTTTCATTGAGAATTTGAAATAAAAGGATCCTTCCTGTTCCTGTGAACTCTCTTGGAAGTTTAAATGGAAAGTTTTCCAGGCGGTAACGTTAGGTGACCTCTGCACTGCTTTTGTGACCTTTTTATAAGCCATAAAAACATGACAGTGAAGAAGCCTGTGTAAATGAATTCCCGTGCATGACTGAAGGCATTTGGTTCACCCTTAAAGATTTGAAAGTGGAAATGAATGTTTAGTCCAAGACCTTTAGCTGCTGTTGCACAGTCAATCCAAAATTCTCTGCTTAGTGCATGCACTCTGCAACTGTATTTCTCATTCCTGACACCTCAGCATTGCATGTCCTTTCACTCATTTGCCAACCTGGCCGTGCTCCTTTCAGCTGTGATTAAAAATGGCATGTTCCTACAGGCCTCTGCGTATCTAGCAGGCCTGGCCCTTTTCCCAGCAAAAAGAGGAGGCAGGAGTAGAGTTTATTTTTGTAGAACAGAAGGAAGGATAGTGATTGGATTGAATTTGCTGTAATCACTTTTAAAATGGATTTGGACATGCACATACATATCTACACATATCCTTGAAGGAGAGCATACCCTGATACAAAAATGTAATTGATTTCTGTGTGCATTGCAGAACTATGAGGGTAGAATGTCCTAGAATCTAATTCTAGCAGAAATATGAAAGCTGACTGATGCTATTTGTAATTACCATTTCAAGACTTGTTTTGGAATCACACAGAATCAAAAAATGGTTGAGGTTGGAAGGGACCTCTGGAGATCATCTAGTCCAACTCCCCTGCTAAAGCAGTTTCACCTAGAGCAGGTTGAACAGGGCCACACTCAGGCAGGTTTTGAATATCTTCAGAGAAGGAGGCTCCACAGCCTTTCTGGACAGCCTGTCACCACTAAGTAAAGATTGGCCCCATCATCTTGGCACTTACTCTTTAGTTATTTATAAGCCTTGAGAAGATGTTCTCTCAGTCTTCTCCATGCTCTCCTTGCAATAAAGATACTCTAGTTCCCTCATCATCTTTGTAGCCCAGTGCTGGGCTCTCTAGTATTTCTTTGTCTTTCTTGAGCTGCAGATCCCAGAACTGGACACAGTACTCTAAATGTGGCCTCACTAGTGTAGAGCAGAGGAGGAAGAAAACCTCCTTTGTTCTGCTGACTGTACTCTCCCTAATTCACCCTGGGATAAGTTTGCTGCCTTGGCCACAAGAGCACAGTGCTGGTTCCTGTTTTAACTTGTTATCCATCAGGACTGTCAGGTCCTTCTCTGCAGGGCTGCTTTCCAGCAGATACACTCTAACCTGTACTGATGCATGGGTTTATTCCTCTCTATGTACAGGACTGTGTATTTGCCATTGTTGAATCTTACTAGATTCCTCAGGTAACAATGACAATAACAGATGGGGCTTCACATGATAGAATGGAATGGAATGGAATGGAATGGAATGGAATGAATAGAATAGAATAGAATAGAATAGAATAGAATAGAATAGAATAGAATAGAATAGAATAGAATAGAATAGAATAGAATAGACCAGACCAGACCAGGTTGGAAAACACCTTCGAGATCATCAAGTCCAACCTATCATCCAATGCCATCTAATCAACTAAACCATGGCACCAAGCACCCCATCCAGTGTCATCTTAAATACCTCCCGTGATGGTGACTCCACCACCTCCCGGGGCAGCAGATTTGTTATGAGCATATGGTTATTGTTAATATTTAATATGTGGAGTGATTAATAAAAATATTAATAACTTTATTAATAAAAATCACACTGAATATATAAAACCTATTTACTGGTTCAAAATATTCAGTTGTTTCACCTACATCCCATGTGAACAGCTTCTGCTTACAATATTAGAGAATATTTTTGCTGTCATTATATTAGCACATTCCTATGGCTAGAACAGTTTGTGTAGCTAGCTGAATTTGTGTTTGATTATCCAGTTGAGACACTCTGCAAACAATTCAATTAGGCATCAAGATTTTGTGTTGGCTTTTTGTGTTTTGGGGATTTTTTTGTTTGGTTTTTTTTTGGTTTGTAACCCAAGAAGAATTATGTTGGGTTTCACACAGTAAGACTATGAAATAGAAGAGCAAGAATGTTGTGATTATTAGAGAGTAAACAAATTGAGACTGAATAGAAAGCAGTAGGGTTGTCTTAAATATTACATAATTAGTGCTGTTGAGAATACACAAATTTATACACTGTGGCATACACAAAACATGGAGCACACAGGAGCACTCCAGAGCACTCCATTGTATACTCTCACCAGTCATTTGAGCCGTATGTTTTGGGGCTCCTTCATCTCCTTTATGGCTTGCTCAACTACACTGGTACAGAAATGGGAGAAATCTTCAGTTAACTAGAAGGAGATAAAAGTAAAGTGTGCAGTTTTGGAAGGTGGCAATATTTTAGTAAGAAGATTGATTTTCATCATAGAATCATAGAATCAATAAGGTTGGAAAAGACCTCAAAGATCATCAAGTCCAACCTGATGCCCAAGACCTCATGGCTACTAAACCATGGCACCAAGTGCCATGTCCAATCCCCTCTGGAACACTTCCAGGGATGGCAACTCCACTACCTCCCTGGGCAGCCCTTTCCAATGGCTAACAACTCTCTCTGTGAAGAACTTTCTCCTCACCTACAGCATAAACTTCCCCTGACACAGTTTGAGACTGTGTCCTCTTGTTATGGTTCTGGTTGCCTGGGAGAAGATACCAACCCACACCTGGCTATAACCTCCCTTCAGGTAGTTGTAGACAGCAGTAAGTCTCCCCTGAGTCTCCTCCAGGCTAAACAACCCCAGCTCCCTCAGCCTCTCCTCATAGGGCTTGTGCTCGAGGCCTCTCCCCAGCCTCGTTGCCCTTCTCTGGACGCATTCAAGAGTCTCAATGTCCTTCTTTTGGAGAGGTGAGATTGAATGCAGTTAGAAATAAAGAGTGTCTTCCCTGGGTCAGCTGATGAAGCATTGCAGTAGTAAAGCTGCTAGCCAGATATGGATATTTCAAAGTCTTTCAGTAGCTCAGTCACTCACCTGAATTCCATGTGCTTCTTTAGGTAACAGTATCTGCAATGATACATAAATGAAGCCAAAACTGAGGTTAAAAATTCATTTGAGGTACTGAGCCTCAGCCACATGGCCAGAGGGCAGTTCATATTTGTTCCTCTTCTACAAGAGAAATTTAATGCTGTTACCCAAAGTAGAAGTGAGTGGCTTTGCATACCCACATTTTATGATCCCTGTATCTATTCATGTTATATCAAAGACAGCATTAATATTCCACTAGCTCAGAATTATCTCATTTATGCAAATTTTTCCTTTCAGTAAAACTTTAAGATCATTTTCCACTGGGATAGAATGAAGTAAACCAAGTTCTTGGTTCTTTAAAGATGACAAAAAGCCAATAGAATGTAAAATTCAATATGTCTTCTGTATCCAAAGCTTAAACAACCTGTGGCAAGAAGGGTTGTTTTTATTTTAGGAACTTCACTAATTTAATCAATTGTTTTAAATGATGCTTTAAATTAAATGCTTTTTTTTTTATTCCATTCTGTAAATGGATAATCTTATTTCTATCTATTTTATATTTCAAGCTTAAAAAGTTGCCTCCCATTTCTGTGGGTTATAGTGCAGCAATTACTTAATAAAATAGAGCCACAGAGGCTTGGAAATAGCATTTTTCCCCTTCCAATATTAGCTTTTTCCATTTAGTCATCTGTTCATCTGTTACACTAATTAAGACTGAACTTATTAGGAACTTTTTATGAACCAATATTTCCTACACTGCCAACATAGCTTGGACTTGAATATTCATTCATTCATTCATTCATTCATTCATTCATTCATTCATTCATTCATTCATTCCACTACACAAAAGATCATTTCATGACCTTCTTTCTAAGTATCAGTTGTACTATTTACTAACAGTTTAATAACTTTCAAATAGCTGTTACTTGTCTAATGCAGTGGAGATCCTGCATCTGATGATGCAGCCACACTTCACAGACTGGTGTCATTTGGTAGCGTTCACTGCTGTACTACTATATGACATTCTCAATAGATATTAGAAATGTTACATTGTCTATGTGGAAACTCATTGGAAATGATCACAATGGCATGATGAGCAGTGTATGGGTGGAAAAACTTATTGTATGTTATTAAAACTTGTCAGCATTTTTCCTGACCTGAAAAGAAGTTTGAATACCCTTGTATATTAGTAGAAAATAAGTATTTAGACTTTTGGCAAAACCAGGATGAAAGCAAGTTGCCTAGATTTTGTTTATCTATCTGTTTTTTATCCTAACAAATTACCTAACCGCTAAGAAATTGTTCTTAATAGTTTATTCATGTTCTTAGTATACTGTTAAAACCCCACATATTCCTTTCACATTTTTCCCTCTAACATCCTTGTGATGCCCATCCACAAGAAGGGCCGGTTGGACGAGCCAGGGAATTCCAGGCCTGTCAGCCTGACCTCAGTGCCAGGCAAGATTATGGAGCAGGCCATCTTGAGTGCAATCACACAGCACTTACAGGATAGCCAAGGGATCAGGTGCCACCAGCATGGATTTAGGAAGGGCAGGTCCTGCCTTGCCAACCTGATGTCCTTCTATGATCAGGTGACCATCTGGTGGATGTGGGGCAGGCTGTGGATGTAGTCTACCTGGACTTCAGCAAGACCTTAGACACCATCTCCCACCGCAAACTCCTGGCCAAGCTGTCAGCTCGTGGCTTGGACAGGAGCACTCTGAGCTGGGTTAGGAACTGGCTGAAGGGTCAAGCCCAGAGAGGGATGGTGAATGGTGCCACATCCAGCTGGCAGCCAGTCACTAACGGTGTCCCCCAAGGATCAGTGCTGGGCCCCATGCTCCTTAATATCTTTATTGATGATCTGGACAAGGGGATTGAGTCCATCATCAGTAAATTTGCAGATGACACCAAGCTGGGGGCAGGTATTGATCTGTTAGAGGGTAGGAGAGCTCTGCAGAGGGACCTCGACAGGCTGGACAGATGGGCAGAATCCAACGGCATGAGATTTAACACATCCAAGTGCCGGGTTCTGCACATTGGCCACAGCAACCCCAGGCAGTGCTACAGGCTGGGGTCAGAGTGGCTGGAGAGCAGCCAGGCAGAGAGGGACCTGGGGGTACTGGTCGATACTGGCTGAACATGAGCGAGCAGTGTGCCCAGGCCATTGGTGTCCTGGCCTGTATCAGGAATAGTGTGGCCAGCAGGAGCAGGGAGGTCATTCTGCCCCTGTACACTGCACTGATTAGGCCACACCTTGAGTCCTGAGCCAGAAGCCTCATTTGAAGTTGATTAAAATTTATTTTCTGTGCTTTAATTTAGAAAATGTGAAAATAAGTACAGAATCTCATCAGAAACTACAGTTGCTTCCTTTAGAGTTTTTAAGCAGAAGAGGGGAGGAAGAATTAGCATGTCTTATGATTAGAGAAATATAATAATTACAGTGTTATTTAGGACCACAGTTATCAGAGCTTCTCACAGAGGTGAGACTGGCCTGTAGTTCCCTAGGTCTTCCTTTTTTTTTTTTGCTTTTTAGCGATGGGGGTTATGTTTCCTTTTCCAGTCAGTGGGAACTTCACCATATTGCTATGACTTTTCAAATATGATGGAAAGCATCTTGGCAACTTAATCTACCAATTCCCCCAAGTCCCATGGATGAATCTTTTCAGACCCCATGAACTTGCACACATTCAAATTGTTTAGGTTGTCTCAAACCTGGCCTTCACTTACAGTAGGCAGTTTTCCATTTTCCCAGTTCTGGATGTTTACCAGCTGTAATTTGAGCGGTGTGCTTAGAGCCCTTATGAGTGAAGATGCAGGCAAAAAAAAATCATTGAGTACCTCAGCCTTATCCTTTCCCTGAAGGAAAGCTGGAATCCTAGTGTTTGATATTTCCTTGTTCTTTCACAGTTCTGTAACTCACAGTGGGAAGTTTAGTGTAGTAGAGTGATACAGTTTCTCTGTACTAGTTATATCTACAGCTGAAGTAATTTTTTGCTTTAGGTTTGAGCTGACAAAGACAGAAACAGGATCAGGTTGAGGCTTCTAGTCAGAATAGTCATACTTGTTGCTACTGAT
This sequence comes from Picus viridis, assembly GCA_033816785.1. Lineage (NCBI taxonomy): Eukaryota > Metazoa > Chordata > Aves > Piciformes > Picidae > Picus > Picus viridis. Next base: position 8,501,611 of record CM066570.1, read on the forward strand.
GCTTTACACATTTAATAGTTATTATTCTTGTTCAGATGCACAGAGATTGAGTAATCACTGAGGAATAAAGTCTGGCAAATCTGTTAGTATTTTATGCCTGAGGAGTCCTAGATCCCGGAATAGATACGTTTTTGGAACTGTGTATTTATGCCAGAGTTATCCCTTACTCATCCTTTTCAAGGCCTTGTGACTCCAATTTGCCCTGAAGTTGCAAATGCTTCACAAACATTGTAAAGATTTAAAAATCTGAGGGGCAGTCACCTGTGTCTCATTTTTATTTCTCCAAAGTATTGTTACAATAAAACTTGATTGTCTGGAGTATGATGTAACTGTATAGTAAATCACTGGGTTTAGTGGCTGTTTTATCTGAGTTGTGTATTGAGTAAGAACGTCGTGCTTCATGCTCTTGTGCTTGAGAATTTTGCTATCCTGAGTCCGAGCCACCTATGTTAACGGATTCACAGCAGTGTTGGAGTAGATTGAGATCATCAAAATTTGTAGGACTAAAACTGTTAAAAACAGTATGAGTGAAACACAATTCCTAATTGCAAAGTACATTACAGATGTAATATTTCTGTTACAAACACTCATTAGCGATGACTGTTGTGCCAACACTGATGCTTGTTTTTCTCTGCAAGCTTTTTCATAGGTTGCTAATAATTCTGCCAGTAATCGTTAACCATTACTTCCTTGCGATTTGCATCTTCAGCAGAAGTAATCTTGAATGGCTGATCAGCATATTTTCTCCCTTTATTATTTTTCTTTTGTTCTCTTTTGTGAGTAAAAGCCAATCAAGGAGAAAAGTTCAGTTCTCTGTTTCATGTCTTAGTGAGTAGCTTTGCTGTATTGGACATCCTGTGTCATCTCATTACTTAACAACTTCAGTTTGAAAGAAATGCCAGCATAAATCAATCAAATATCACATCATAATTGCTAAAAGTGTTACGAAGCATTCAAGAATACATTGTTCCTGAGATTATACATGCTGTTAATGACCTGCATATAACTCTCTACTATTTCCAATCTGAATTCTTTAAAAGTAACTACTATGTCTGCAGATGAACAGAAAATCAAAACAACGGTACTTTTTTTTCTTCAAGATTAATTTTTTGTCACTTCCCTGGTGTTACACTATAGATCTACAGACAATAGGTTCTTCAATAATTTCTGTCTTGTGGAAAACCAGATTCCTAACAAATTCAGGAATTTGCAGCATGCTGACATAAATATGTAATGAGCTGCAGTTCTAAAAGAATCACAAAGTCTCCTATAAAAATCGCTGAAGCCCAAGACACTGCTGTAGCATTATTCTGATTCACTGGACATTAAGGCATATGCACGTAGCAATACTCTGGAATTTTCTGCTGTCTCCAACAGGTGCATGGATAGAATACATTTACCTGAAGAGAATGGGAAATATACTGAATATACCATCCATAATCCAGAAGGGAGCTTCCATCAGCTTCTACACGATGATGGCTGTTGTGACTAACAGCCCTTTCTCATCATCAAAGGTAGATTTTCAGACTAGGAATTGCTGGTCACTTACATTTAACAGATTTCTGGAATTTTATCTTGATTTAGTATCACCATGTCAGGTTGCTGAAGTTCTTTCATGGTGCTTCAAGGAACAGTTTCATGAGCAATTATGATCTGATAAAATCTCATGTATAAGAAACGTCAGCCTGAAGTATGTGATCTGAAGTTTTCCTCTCGAGGATATCAGCACAACCTGAAATCAGAAAGCTTCCTAAAAAAATTGTTATTCATGAAATTCCAAAGATGATTCTGTTATTCAGTTATTTGTGTTCCCCTTGAAAATTTAGTGATGCATACTTGGAACTTGACCGAGATAACGTAATAAGTTGGCAATTTTTTGTCAATTTGATGTGAAGAATGAAGAGCTAGGCATAAAATTCAAACAGATTCAGTGTTTTGGGTTTTTTACCAACCCCCCTATCCCCTTATTCCCTGCTCTGCCTGAGCAATGTGAGGATCTTCTGCCATGTACGTCTGCAGCAGCTGCTTTGGAGGAACTTCAAAAAGTCCTACAGTTTTAACTCAAGTTATATGTTCTCAGAGTGACTGTTCTTAAGTATGTTGCACCATGGTTTACAAAAGAAACAACATTCTCAATTCTAAACCACTGTTTCTTCATCTTTTCTGTTGTTAACACATGCAATGCATATTGAAAATAGTCCTAAAGAACACAAGATGTCAGAAGAAGTTTGGTAAACTTGTGACAAGCAAAACTGACCTGCAGCGGTCTAACTATGGTCAGTAACAACACCTTGATCACAAATAAGCTGTAAACATTACAAGAAAAACAAAGCTATTTCTGCTTGTCTAGATTTAAAATGCAAGGATTTTTTGCTTGCAGTCTTTAACCTGGACTTCAAGGGATGAAGGAATCAGCCAAATGGTAAACTCTGTAAATGGGAAGATAATCAAGATGGAAGTCACAGCTGCTGTAACCAACCAAATAATATTGCCACCTACAGACAAGGCACAAATTTCTGCATCTGTTCTCACTTCCCACTCCTGCTTTCAGCCAACTCAAAATGCTCATTTTGGCAGCCATACAACTTCATCTCATTTGGTGCTACAGTTCCTCAGTGAGAGCTGGAAAATTGATTGATAAATAAAACTCAGGCACTAATCACACCATCCACCTCTCCCCAGGTGCAACTTTCTACTCATGAAAAAGAATGAGGATTTCTAAGCATCAGCATCAGCTAATTTCCCCCTTCTGAACACTTGGGGTTTTGGGGTTTTGGGGGGATTTTTTTGTTTGTTTTTTGACTGCAGTGGCAAGGGAATTTCACAGATTGAATACTCCATGGTACTTGAATAGACTATTCTGTCCCAGAAACTGTTCTTTTTCTTTTGTGGATGTTCTTATCACATCCATAATCTTTTTGCACGTGGAACCCCTGAAACGCAGTTACTGTCATTCTAGTACTTCCTTGAGAGCACTGGAACATGGATTTGGAGCTGTTCATCAACCAATCAGGTCACCATCAGCCAGTCAGGACTTTGGAAATACTCAGGTGTGGAACTTCAAGTCATGTGAGAAGTTTGGGAAACAAGACAGAGAGAAAACACCAGGTAGTAGAATAACGTGTATAGCATGACAAGGATTTTATCAGAGTAAAATGTTTGTATTTAATTTTATGTCATCTGTAGAATTATTCTCAAGTGATGCTGGTGATGAGGTCACAGAGGGGGAAAACCCACCACCAAACCTCCCCCAACCCCATATTTATTTATTAATTCTATTAAATTTTGTGATTATCATTAATGATGACAAATATTTTGATTTCTTATTATTTTATTATTTCCAAAATGCTGTAAAATGATAACTTCTGAAGACTTTGTCTGTCTTTACCATTTTCAGAACATAAAATGCTCTGCTTATTGAAATTATTCTTCCAACATCTTCAGGTATAAACACCTGTTAACATGCTTCCTTAGTGATCTTTGTAAAGAAATCTATATACCTGTATGAAACTGTGTTGAATGCATATGTTTTTCATACATCACTGATTACTTATGTTTCACATTGATATGTGTGATACAGATGAAAAGAAATCTTGAGTATTGATTCACAGAGACTGTTCTGATTGTTTAGGTTTTGTGTTTAATTTTTTATACTCTATTAATACTAAGAAATAAAATCACATGTGCTTAGTCTAGCAGAAAACACCATAATATGTGTTCTATATTTCTTCCACTATAACATTTGAAAGGTGAAAAAAATAAATAAATTCCAATTTAGTAGGTGTCCATTATTATTTCAGACAGACCTGAGAGACACTGGCATTATTAATTCATAGAGATTTTACTGGGATTTTGATTTGTCACCAGTAGCAGCTCCAATACTTGTTTTTTTTCCTAAATGAGGAGTTCTACTGAGGACTACTAGGCTGGTGCAGTGTACTTTGTATTCCCATGTCTGCTGTCTCTACCCCTTTTGTTGTATTACAGTGCCACACGTGGTGCTAATGTGTGCTCCCCATACTTAGTGGAGGAGGATAATAAGCTTCAGAAAGGTTTTACCGAGGGCTATAAAGGTCTGGTGGGTGCAGATGCAAAGATTAGTGCTGCTCTTGTTTGAGACTGTGTATTTGCTGCCCAAAGCTAAATAAGATGACCGATGTTATGGATAGTATACACATAGAACTCAGCATGGTTGGTACATTCCAGTTTACAAGAACAGGGAAATATAACTTGCATGTTTTTCCTTTTTACTGTGGGCTAACACTGCATTATGCAATTTTGTTCCAAAAAAGAAAACTTCTGTGTCTCAACTGTGTTCCTAATGTTTGTTCCTAGCTGTGCTTCAGCGTGACAGAGCTGTTGTTGTTCTTTTTGTGTGTTAACACAGTATGTTCTTGACTCATTTTCCCAGATCTCTATTAACTGAGTTACACTATGGCACAATATATTCCAAGCACAATAGTGATTTTTAAGTCCTTGTGAAAATTCCTCATAGTATCTAGCATTTTTCATTGGCATCCATTAACTCAAAATAGTCCGGGAATCATCTCTACACATAGGCATCTGTTTCAGAACACTTTCTTTTATTTATTTTCAAAATTCCTTTATTAATGGAATTTTCTTGGTTTATCTTTGCATTCTTCTTTCCTGTGACCTATTTCTGCATTCAGGAATGACAGCCAAACAGTGTAGTTTTAATCAGTTATTGTACCATGTTTGCAGAAGAAAGGGGGGAAAAAAGAAAAAAGGAATTGTACACTAATCCATCTGCACAATAGGACTAGAGAGCAAGACTTCTTTAACTGTTCATGAAGGAGCCACAGAACAATAGTACACATACAGAGCAATGCAGCAGGAAACATCATATCTTTTACATCATTTTGTAAGCAAATTCAGAGAGACTGTTGTAAACATTTTAAGACCATTTCTTTTAAAGGTTGAAATTAGCTTCATTAAATACATATTTTTACGATAAGTTGGGCCTTTTTTTTTTTTTTGCCTGTGTGCTTTGGTTTTGGTTAGCCTAATAGATCCCTCTATCTGGGTCGAGGCAATCCCAGGCACAAATCCAGGCTGGGCAGTGACTGGCTGGAGAGCAGCCCGGAGGAGAGAGACTTGGGGGTGCTGGTGGATGAGAAGCTCAACATGAGCTCTCAATGTGCGCTTGCAGCCCGGAAAGCCAATCAGATCCTGGGCTGCATCAGGAGAAGTGTGACCAGCAGGTCAAGGGAGGTGCTTCTCCCCCTCTACTCGGCTCTGGTGAGACCCCACCTGGAGTACTGCCTCCAGTTATGGAGCCCCAATTACAAGAGGGATCTGGACGTACTGGAACATGTCCAGAGAAGGGCCACAAGGATGATGAGAGGGCTGGAGCACCTCTCCTGTGAGGACAGACTGGGGGAGTTGGGCTGTTCAGTCTGGAGAAGAGAAGGCTCCAAGGTGACCTTCCAGTATCTGAAGGGGCCCTACAAGAAGGCTGGGGAGGGACTTCTTAGGCTATCAGTTAGTGATAGGACTAGGGGGAATGGAATGTAGCTGGAGGTGGGGAGATTCAGGCTGGACGTGAGGCAGAAGTTCTTCACCATGAGAGTGGTGAAGGCCTGGAATGGATTGTCCAGGGAGGTGGTTGGGGCCCCATCCCTGGAGGTGTTTAAGCCCAGGCTGGATGAGGCTCTGGCCAGCCTGATCTAGTGTGGGGTGTCCCTGCCCATGGCAGCGGGGTTGGAACTAGATGATCCTTGTGGTCCCTTCCAACCCTGACTGATACTATGATACTATAAAATGCTTCCTACCATGTATTTGATGCTGAGGATAGATGATATGGTTATGCAAACGTCTCCTATCATTCAGAGTATCTATTAGGTTGTGGGCTTTTTCCCCCCAAACTATAAATCTGAATTGTATTGCATCTGTCACTTTTGAACAAATATTTTTTTCACATACATGAGAACATGGAATCATTTTGTGTACAGACCAATTTTTCCGCCCCGATGTATTAGGAAATAGTTAGATAAACTAAAAACAAGATTGAGACATTACTGTTAGAGGTATTTGATTTTAAGGATTTTTTTTTCCCTTCTTTTAATTACCTTTTTTGGGGTTTTAGACATGAGTTAGAACTCATATCTGTGTTTTGAAATGTGTGGAATTAATTATAGTGGCATATATAGTGGATTTTACAGTGAATTATAGTATTTGAGATTGGTATTGAACTGATACAGTTTTCCTTTGTGATCAGATACAATGCAGCACTGCAAATTTTATACTTCAGTATAAATACTTCTAGTGACTTTAGTGAGGATCATAATTTATTTAACTCTTTTTATAGGAATCATGTTTGGTTTTCAGACAATGAAACATTACCATTTGGAATAGATATGTTTAATTGATTTTTTTTTCTCTTTTCCATATGTGCTTCTAATAACATGTTACTGAAAAGAGAAAATTAAGCTGAGTGAATCTGATCTAAGTCAGAAAATCATGGTGAGACAACTGTGAATGTTTCGCTACAGCTATAGGTCAATGTAATTTCACAGAGAGAGACTTTGCATTGTGCAAGGAGAAGGTACTAAAAAGGGATTTGGCTCCTCATTGTATGTTAATAACACGTGATTAAGAAGGACAAAACAACATTTTTCTCAAAAGCTTGTTCACTACTACTTGTGGTTGTATAGAGCTACCTTAGTGCTTTAGGAGGCCAGATCTTGATGAATCACTACTACAGTATTTACTACTGTGTCTGTGATTCATAGTCACAGGTTGTTTCAGCATATGTCTTCTTACAGTTGTAAATGTGACTTCTTAGGGCACTATTTTTAATCAAGGTAAAATCAGAAATAAAACTGCTGAGGCATGTGTACATTTTAGGCACGAATAACGCAGATATACCATTGTACTACAGATGGTTTAAAAAAGAAGCAACTAATCCATAAATAAATAATGCTGTTAAGCATTATGTCATGCAAAGTATTTTGGTTTATATATTTATATAACTATATGATATATATGTAAGTAGTTTATATAAGTACAAGTGCTTTGTCTATCAGAAATTAAAACAGTATTTTAAATAAGAAATTAGAATTATTTTAAGTAAACTGGATTATAATATTCCCATGATTTCCCATCAAGGAATGTTAGTAAGTAATGCAGCATGTTCACTAGTATCTTCAGAGCTTTTTCTTTTTATAAAGGTACACTGAAGATATAATTTTCAGCATCAGAAATTACTTGAGAGATAGCTAAGTGGTCTTAGTTACTAATTTTTACCAATCCATAGGTTTGCTTTTGCATTAGAATTCTGCACCTTTATTGTATGTATCTCTGCTGAGAGGTTTTCACAGAATGCAAAATTCAGTGTTCCTAAAGTCTGATGTGGGATTGGAATACTTTTCTTTTCATAGAAACTATTGTATACAGAATGCTGTATATGACAGCGTTGTGTCATATGTTTTAAGGTCTAAATTGTGTGCATTTTTCCTGTATTCAGTGAAGAAACAGTTGTACAGAGTTAAAAGCTCACTTAAATATCCACTGCCACTTGGTGAGTATTTAGTGTAAAAAGAGAAAACTTAAGGGTATGTATTTACAGGATTGAACATTAAAGTATGTTTCGAGTTTAAATGTGATATACTGGTTTTCCCTCCCGTTTCCACCTTCCTCAATAATGAAGGTAGGTAAATAGCAGTACTTTTTTATCAGGTATACTACTCCAAGAAGGCTGAAGTGTCAAAGAGACAAGTTTTTGGCTTGTTTTGGTATTTTTGTTTGGTTGGTTTTGGTGGATTTTTTTCTAAGTGTTCACTGATATTTTTATAGTCTTGAAATTCAAATAGCTTTTGAGGAGAGGGTGGTATGGATAAGCTTTTTAAGAAATTGCTAAACATAGCATTTATCTTCTGTAAAAAAATCAGAAGCCACTATTCATTTTTGTCCCGTGCTTTTTTCCATGCCTATTATGGAGGTAAAAATCCATAAATTCCATCTGCATTTATGGAGAAAATTTGTATCAGTTGTGAACGTCTGACAAGAAAATGTGAACAGTGAAAATAAATCTATGACTAGATTTCTGTGTTGACCATTGCTCGAGAAGATATTTCTGTTCTCTTCCATAGTTACATTTTTAATGAGAAAAAAGATAATTCTAAGATACTGTGATCATACATGTGTGCATTTTCGTTAACTGAGGCATCATAACAAGATGAATGAATGTTTAGTTCAACATTCCCATCATAAGTTAGTATATCCTGTGGTTTACCTTGACAATGATCCTTTAAACATGTACTTATTCCATTGATTACAAGGCACAGAAACAGATTTTCCCCCTTGTTCTTTGTTCTTTTTGGTTCTTTATTTTCCCCTTTCTTTTATTTATTAAATTATTTGAAAAATTTAGAAGTTGCTTACTTATCAGTAATAACTGCACCATAGTTGAAGATATGCTTTCAGGCATACTTACCAATGCTGTTTAATATATAAAGCATACATAAACACACACACATATCTATGTATGTAAAACCTTTCTTTTTCCTGAATCAATGTAAACAGAGCCCAGATGGCCGTATAGAAGTCAAAGGGCAGCATGGAAAATCGTCGCTGCATATTAAAGATGTGAAGTTGTCAGATTCAGGGAGATATGACTGTGAAGCTGCAAGTAGAATTGGTGGGCACCAAAAGAGCATGTACCTTGATATTGAATGTAAGTTCTGATATTTTGTTTTCTCTTTCGAATTTGTTTAAAAACAAACAAACAAAAAAAAAAAACCCCAAACCCAGCATTCTCAATGGAAGGTCAATTTTTCCTGCTAATTCTTGTTTAAACTTGCATAATTTTAATAAGCATATCCTTCCATAGGCCTTGGTTCTGAATTTTGTGGAGGAATTGTGTATTTTCTGAAGTTGGCATGCCTTTGTCATTGATTTAAACAGGACAGGATTTAATCTGATCATATTCCAGCGGTATTAACCCACAATTAACTTTAAATCTTTGGGCTAGTGGAGTCTGCTTGTGGGTCAAAAGTATTCAGTGGGGAAAGATGAGAACTGATTTGAGCAACAGCTTAGTCTTGAGCTTAACCTTCTATGATTCAACAAAATCTTCTGTCTTTTTCATAGTTCTCTGATTTACTAATCCCTCAACAACTCTCTAACTCCTGTTAAAAGCCCTCGTGGAGCTTACAAGTTTGTGACAATCTCTTTTAGAGACTGTCTTTATCCAGAACTCTGTAATATCCAGGAAAAAAAGGAGATTAGTTTGGCTTAGAGAGGAAGCTGTTGCTTTTGAAGAAAATCAGAGCATATAAACATGGAATATACATAAATTCCTTGGAAAAACATCTCTTCACTCCAAATTCATGAAGCACAGATCTTCAAAACATGAGGAAAAAAAAAGAAAATATTTCTTTTATATTTCATTGTTGCTCTATTTTTGCTAGAGACTTTCTATATATATTTGTTTTGCATCTGCAATGTTGCTTATCTAAGCTTGTTTGAGACTGAGACTCTGAATGGAGAAAAATCTATCCAATGGGAAGATAGAAATTAGAATAAGATCGTGGCAAAGGAAGATAAGTTACCATTTGAGACTGCTAAGTGATTTCCTGAGGAGTTCTGAAAGTGAGTTCAGTATTCAGATTGTTGTCCTAGCTTACTGGAAGGCAAGCAATGCATTATGATACAGTAAATAAGTCTAAAAAGAAAATGAGAAATTGTTAGGGTTGTAATTGGATGTTAGGAATGGGGAGATCTGCCACTGTAGAAGACCTAAGTATTTATTAATGGCTTTGACATAGCTTCGCCTTCATACATAAAAATACGAGGGGAATTAAAACTTAGCAAAATATTGTTATTCTTTTGGAAACATATTAATTTACTACAATTGTTTCTATAATGATTGCACTGGCACACTGATAATCATTTATATTTCTATGTATGCAAAGAAAAAAACCTAGATTACAATGCAAGTCCAGTGAACTTTGGATAACATTTCTGTAAAATCTTGTCCTACTGTACCCAGTGGTATGAAATATGTTAATTGATTAAGGTTATGCATGCATTATGTTTTAAAATTAAACATGTATACCTTTCTGTTCAGAAGAGAGAGGTATGATCTACCACATTTTATGAAAAGCGGTCAGTTGGAATCTAAGAACTTACGACCAGCACAGAGTTCAGACTTAAAGGGCATAACAAAAGCTCTGGGTTGATACGATACAGTACTATGGTCTAAGACACCTCTCTGGGTGAAAGATGCTAAGAATTTAAAAGCTGCATATTCTCATTATGGCATGGTAGACAATTTTGAATATGTTTGGGAACAATCAAATATAATATATAAGAAAATGAAATTCTGTATTATTTGAAGTCTAAATGTATGCCTTGGTGTACACACTTCTTGACACAAAATAAAACTTTCTACAGTTCAGAAACCTTCTGAGAAAACAGCTTTTAAAAGAGCATAGAAATAATTCTGTCATCAAAATTACCACACACTGCAATATTGCTTTTTAATGAATAACACATGATTTTTTATTTGGTCTAGAATAAAATGATGGCATTTCTAAGACTAGAGTTTTCAGTCTAAAAAACTATGAGTAGTAATGAGGTTTAAAGCAAATATGTAGTTTCCAGTAGAGCTGTTCTTTGAATAACAGAAATACAACTTTTTCCATATCCTTTACATGTCAGGTATTTTTATAATGCAGACATTTTTTAGCTGATACAAGATGGGTGTGTTCCATTCACATGCTGATTAATAAGTCAAAGAAGTGTGGGGTTTTATTTTGTGTTTTAATAACTTTGCTCTGGTCAATGAACTGCAGCTATAGCTTATTTATCTTGCTCACCAAATATTACATTAGTCTAATGGTGAAGACTTACATTCTCTAAAAGAGTGTTCCCAGGAGGAACTGTCTTTCCAGCCTCATTTCCCATCAGTCTAGTCTCTGTCATCAACATCTAGAATGAAACAGTCTCGTCAAAGAATCTATCAGTACCTCATTACCACCATTTCCATCCGACGTTGTGTTGTCACACATGTAACAGACCTTTTCTCAGCGACAAATGTCTTCTTTTATGAAAAGAGTGTTACAGTTATCCTTCATTGCAATTCCTTCACTTCCTAAGTTGCAGGCTGCAGACTTTCAGAAAAAGGAACAGGTTCAAAACCTAAGCAAGTGGTTTGTATTTTTGCAGCAAAATGGGAAAAGAGGGAAATTGTTATAACTATTACAATTGTTACAAACATGGAAATTGTTGCAATGTAAAATTGTGGCAAAATTCTGTGAAGTCAGTATTGAATAAATTATTTGACTTTCCAGGTATTACTTTCCAAGTGATATTTTCCAGCATGTTAATTGTAATTACTTTGGTGGTTGTTTTTTTTGGGGGGGGAATATTCATTTAACATATTACATAAAACCCTTCAAAATATTTTAATGTTCACTTCAACTGTTTTGGGTTTGTTCTCTTTAAAACCAGTTTTTATTAGAGTTGTTTTGGTTTGGGTTGTTTTGTAGTTGTTTTTTTTGCCTAATCACTAGTGAGCTTATTTAGCAGAATTTTTATTAGTTCTAATAATATTCTAGTATGAACCTCAATATTGTTCCATAGTTCCTTGACAGGACTAATCAATGCACCTATGCCATTCTGTAAATTCATAACAAAATGAGAGTAGTTTTGTTTATATGTTTTAGTATATTTGACAGGTTTTGTGGTCAGAAAAGGAGCATGTTCCCATCATATCCTTAAATGTCTGTGCAGTTCAGCAGGTATAGTGGAGACACGGAGTGTTCTGGTGTCACTGTCGCATTATTTTACTTACTGACCCCGGTCAGAGACTTAAACTGATTATAGGATTGCACAGAATTTATGTACTTTATCCTTTTTCTCTGTTGGGTTTCTTTTGATGATAAGAACTGTTCTCCAGAACAGGGAGAGATTATCAGGATGATGCCAAGTGGTCACAGTCACAACCCTGTCTTTTATCTAAAGTAATTGCTAGGTAGACATGAATTGTAGGGACCCCAGAGGCATTCTGAGGATTTCTTCCTACAAAGATAATCTTTCTGTTTAGTTACATTTAGTTTTCCTTAAATTAACTATGAAAAACAAAGTTAAAAGATTGATACCATTATAAATATTGTTTACTAGTGGATTTCATTAACTATGAGAGATTATTATACATATAAAGTCTAGTGTGTATTGGATAATAATAACGGCAGAAGTGTGATGGCATATATAATGCATACTAGGTATTGGGTTTAAGATGTGTCTATAGTGATTACATATGCATTTATCATTGGTAAAGAAATAACAATTGATTTTATTTTATACAAACCACGAACAAATAGGTAAAAAGTGAGACAAAGCAGTAGATACACAGAGATGAGGCTTTCAGAGGAGCCTAATGAAGTTAAATGTACAAATCTCAGTGAATTACAACTTGCTATGTAAATGTAATACTGTCAGGTGCCTTTCAAAGGGCTTGAACAGGCCGGTTGTGGTCAGTAGTCTATGATCCTTAAAAGTGACTATCTACTTGCCATTATAGTTTCCTCTTTATTGTATCTGAACTGTCATTAGCTCAGTCAGAAATATTTGCAGCACTCAGTGGTGTACTCCTGTGCACACACTGTGTAAGATTCTGAGCTTTCTGATTGCTCTGTATCACCAAGTGAAAATTCTTTTGGAGAATACTCTGTTACTGGAGAAAATATGTTAAGCCGTGTTCTTTGGAAAAGCATCTGGTCTTCCATATAAACCCCAGGAATCATCATAACTTGCAGTCTTTTGTAGCTGCAGTTAGCAGTTTTCACATCATTCAACTTAGTTAAAGCTCCACAATTTCATTATTGATACTACAGTTATCAGACATGCTGGATGGTCCAAAAATACTTTCTTCCTCACTGTACACAATTCCTGTTTTGAGGTGTAGTCAGCTATCACCAGCATTTTACATTCATTAATATGGTACATATTTGTATTGAGATCAGTCCCATGAGTGGTTGACAAATATGATTCTGATTTCTCAGAAAACAATTACAAAACCCCAAACAACAGTGCCTTCCAAAAAAAAAATGAGCAGTTTTCTTCCTACTGGTTTTCATTCAAACTTGAATTTCATAGTTACATTCATTATTTGTTTAGTACCAACATTCAGTGGCAACAAAAAATTCTTTCTAGCATGTGCAACTTAGTCTTTACCTGTAAAGAAGTCTGTGTTGTATTTACTGCTGTGTTGCATATCAGAGCAGTTTTCATCTTTCCTTTTTCTTTTCCCCCTCTGCAATTTACAATCAGCTTCATTACTGTTACAGTATTGAACGTTTTTTCCTGAGTCAACTAGTCTTTTGGGTTTTCACTTTCTTTTGTGTTAGTTAGCTGTATTTGACTGTGGTTAATGCAGATGCTTTGGATTCATGCTATTTAATTCTCTCTCCTTACATAAATATTCAACATCACTTAAGAGCAGTTTGAATAAACTGAGCTACAAATTCTGTTTACCTTCAAGGAAGTGAGGCACTGATTCGGTGAAAATACTGCTACTGTGTCTGTGATGTCACAAATGAAATGCATTGCACAAAAGTTTCAGCTACCTACTACTGTCATAATAAATGTAGACAGTTCATACTCTGGATGTAGTTTCTGTTAAAAATGACAGTAAATAATCAGTGTAGCAGCATTGCATGATTACACACAGAATCACAGAATGGTTGAAATTGGAAGGGATTGCCTCTTGTCTTGTCCAGAAAGAATTACCTGATCGTTCTTTGAGGATGGTTCTACTTCATGAGTTGATCTTGCAGGCTAAAAATGTTTAAAGTTTATATTGATAATTAATGCATGCACTTAAAACTGTTTTTCATACTACCAAAATTCAATAGTTTTGCAAGTCATTTCATGCTGTGTTAAATGTAATTATAGCTTACAATGATGGCCTCTCAATTTAAAAAAGAAGGTAATGTAATTTCTGTCCTTCTGTATACCTTCAAGATAGATCCAGTAGAGCAGAGGCAACATATCTGAGAATTATGAAGAAAATAATCAGGTGATATGATAAGTGTTGAGACTTGAACAAATCAAAGTCAACTTTTTTTCCTCTTAATTAACTTCCCTTAACTACAGAATACTTGACATTACTTGAGGTTAGTATCTTTAAATATAAGTCTTCAATTGTGTCAGAGCATCCTGATGTCACTAGGTTAGCACATGCTTGAAAGAGACACACTGCCAGTATTATTTACAGTAAACCTGAGGCAAGTAGCTCTAGTGGCAGTATCTGAGGTCAGGTCTCTCAGCATCACAGAGCCTGCCTCTGAGCTGCTGTTGTTGACTTTTAGTCTGTTTCTTATGATATTCCCCTCCCCACCCTCCCACAGAGCACTAATACAGAAGTTAAAGATCTGAAGCTTGATTTTCTTTTGAAAAAGATAGGGAGAGAGATGTGGGTTATGATGCTAATTTGAGAAAGGAGTTGCTTTAGCTGTAAGAGAATTATGTAATCTAATTTATGATGTTGGAAGGCTGGCCATCCTAGATCATTGTATTAATTCTGTCTTGGAATATATGTAATAACCAAAATTTTGATCCTGGTTGGTGCCATCCAGAAATGATGTGTCAACACCTCTCTGTTGGCACAGATTGTGTCATACACCTGATTGTTTATTGCTAAAATAAAAGTAAGTGTTAATGTGAGAGATCTGTAGGAGGAATCTTCCTGTTCTAGTTGTGATGGCCATTGCTCTCCTTTACTGATGTAAAAAATTCCTGATAGATTTCTGCAAAAAGTTTTCTTTCTTCTTATTCTACCTGGCTGTGAATTCTTTATAGCTTCTCCTATTTTAGACAGATTTAGGTAATTTTAGGCATATTTATCCATTCACAGCAGATATTTCTATGGAACTACAATTTCTAGGGGGTTTGTGATTATTTTTTTTAAGTGATCAGTCAAATACAGTGCCTTAATGTCAAGTGGAATTCAAAGAAAAATAGATACATTGGATTATCAGCAACCTTTGTCAACAACATACTTTGAATCTGGCAGAAAGATCCCTAATGTTTACAATAACTGATTTCTTGTCTATGTTTATAGAAAGGAGAAAATAAAACCAGCACCATAGTCAAGAAGGAATCAGAGTCGGGTAACCTGGGAGGAGTAGAGGTACACCACCTGCTTGTGTAGAGATAAGGTCAGGAAGGCCAAGGCATGGTTAGAACTGATCTGACTAGGGACACAAAGAACAGCAAAAAGGGCTTCCACAGGTGCGTCAACCAGCAAAGAAAGATTAAAGAAAGCATACCCCACTGAGAAGTGAGAATTGATATCTAGTGTCAACAGATGAAAAGGTGGATGAAGTATTCAATAGCTTTTTTGTTGCAGTCTTCACTGGAAATCTTGTTTTGTCCCCTTCTCGTAGATGGGCTACCTGGTGCAGACCAGTGGGATAAAGTTCCTCCCACCATAAGGCAAGATCAAATTCAGAACCACCTGAGGAACCTGAAGACAGACTGAAATAATAGGGGCTGTTCAGCCTGGTAGAGATGAAGGCTCTGGGGAGACCTTTTAACTACATTTCAATATCTGAACAGGATCTACAGAAAGGCTGGAAAAGGACTGGTTAGAAGAGCTTGGAGCAATATGACAAAGGCCAATGATTTTAAACTGGAGTAGGGTAGATTTATGTTAGACATAAAGAAGAAGTTCCTTACAAGGAGAGTGGTAAAATACTGGAGCAGGTTGCCCAGAGATGTGGTTGAGACCCTCTCCCCAAAGACATTCAGGATCATACTTTACGTGGTCCTGGGCAGCCTGGTCTAATTGGATGTGTCCCTCCTTACTGCAAAGGGGTTAGACAAGTTGACCTTTGAGGCTCTCTTGCAATACAATGTAATCGGTGTATCTGTTACCAGGGATGAGTATTTCTTGCCAGTAAGAGGGAACACCTACTGTTGCCTAAGCTGTATAATTAGTAGGTAGTCCATTTTGCCATTGAACATTAATGTTTTACTGTGATGCATTTTGAGACGAACCAAGAGAATGGGGTAGTATAAAGGAAACATTACTGAGAGTGTTGTTTCCTGTAACTTGCTGTGAAAGAAAAATGTACCACTTCAAATTTTTGAAATGATGAACTGGCTTGCAAAAAAACAAACAAATAAAAACCAAACAAATCCCCCACAACAACAGCCAACAAAATACCACAAGCTCTGGTAATTACTCATTACATTACTCATGGTAATTACAAAACTAGTATATTGTAAGTTTAATTTCCTTTCATACTCAGAAACTTCATGTGCAGATCTTGGATGTTTTTCCTTGCAACCCCATGACTGTGCTAGTAGCTGTAAAACTGTAGAAGTTGGTAACCCTGAAGCTCTGTAGTTCCTATCTTCCTTTTTTAAGGATGATTATACATTAACATCTAATCATCCAGCCTCATCTGTTAATATTTCTAATATTATTCCCTGCTACAAAGAATATGTTACAGTTACTGTACCTGTTGGGGAGGTTCTTGTGCTTTATCTCCAAGGAAAAGTTATTCATTCCAAAATATTAAGTACTGTTAAACAGATATGAGGGAGAAAATCGAAGAGAAAGATAGATGGCTCTTAACCACATTGTGGATAAGTTACAAAAATTAATGTACCTCTAGAGGATGGATGACAAGGAAAGTAGTAGATTTGCTAGAGGATGTGATTTTTTTTTAATGTCTGTGGTAGTTTGAAACTTATGCCAATATTAACCAACTAAGAGATAAGCTTCCAACCATATGCTGCAAGAAGTGTCTCAGTGTCTTAGGCCTGACAGACCCAGTTGTTTTCATTGTATGAGTCAGGAAAACAAATTATTTGAGGAACAAATAGCCAAAAGATTGAAAGCCTATGCTCTTAAATTAAGATTTTAATTTAATCTGATTCTGTAAACAAGTTTACTATTATAGTTGTCTGGACACATGTGCTCAATCAAGTAATTTGTCATATCTAATTTTGTGTGTGATGCCAAACATACACCAGAGCTGCATCTCTGAAGTTAATGGAATTACCTTCTGGATGAGACAGATGATGTATTAGTCCATTCTTGAATCACTGTTCTTGGACATTATACCTAACAAGTGTGTCTAATGCTGGAGACAGTTTTTAGGTCAGAATGCTTCTCTTGCAATGTCTTGTTATGCAGATTGCCCAGAATCACTCCTCCTAATTGGATTGCTAACCCATCAGTTTCTTCTTTTTCCTTTGGAAAAAGAAATAATTGAGTTTAGCTGATGGTATTGCTATAATATTCACTACTCTAAAATGCCATTGTTGTAGCTGCCTATAGAATCCTACTGTCATAGAACAGTTTAGCTTCATTTTGTACCTTAGTGATGCAATCTTTATGCCTTCTAAGCACCTTTTTTATTTGGGTTGCCTCAGTTCTCCAAAATAAGACTGCATCTCTCACTGTTCAAGCCTGTAATACTGCCTAGGGATTTTTATTGTATCCCAGGCTGCATCAAGAGAAGTGTGGCCATCAAGTTGAGGAGATGATTCCCTTCCTCTACTGATCTTTTGTGAGACCCCCACATGGGGAACTTGTGTTCAGCTCTAGGGTCTTGTGCTTAGGAAAGACATGAACCTGTTGAAGCGGGTACAGAGGAAAGTGACAAAGATCAGAGGGTTGGAACACATCTCCTATGAAGAAAAGCCAGGAGGGTTGGAGTTGTTCAGCTTGGAGAAGAGAAGGTTTCTGGGAGATTTTATTGCATCCTTTTGACATGTAAAGGGGGCTTAGAAAAAAGCTGGGAACAAACTTTAGTAGAGCCTGTAGTGATAAGACAAGGAGTGAGTTTTAAACTACAAGAGGGTTGTTTCAGGTTAAATATAAGGAAGAAAATTTTGGGCATGAAAGTGGTGAGGCACAGGAACATGTTGCCCAGAGAAGTTGTGGATGCCCCCTCCCTAGAAGTCAAGAGCAGTTTGGATGGAACTTTAAGCAACCTGATCTCGTGGAAGATGCCACTACCTATGGCAAGAATTCTGGACTAGATGGTCTCCTAGCATCAATTCCAACCCAAAACATTCTATGTATCTATACCAATAATATGATTTTGTACCTTTCTACAGTTCTTTGCTTCTTTGTTTGTTTTTCAGTACAGCACCATAAGATTCAGATATAAAAAAAAATCCTTTTTTTTCCTTCTTTTTTCTTTTCTTTAATGGAGTGTATTCAAACTCCTTGTTTTATATTTAGCTATTTAGAACTCATTTGTCAGACAACTCCTGAGTTACATAGAAGCTAAGCAGAACGTGGTTTTGTTTTTAAATGTCTTAACTTTCTTGATGATCTGCATGGAAGCCTCTTTTTTTTTTTTTATACAGTACATATATGGCATTTAAGTGTTCTTAACATTCTGTTATCATAGAATTGTTTAGGTTGGAAAAGACCTCTAACATCATGGAGTCCAGCAGTTAACCTAGTACTTAACCTAGTCCACTTTCAAGGTCTACCCTCACATTTCTACTTCGTGGTTCTTCAATTTCAGTTTCAAGTGGAATTGCTTGATAACTCCTCTGTTTATGAACTTAATTTGTTTCTTAGTTATTCAAGAAAACTGGAAGGATCAGATTTTGCAGACATAAAATGGCCAAGCTTCTGTTTTTCAAGTCCTGACTTTAAGGTTTATTATTTTTTTGCTGCTCTATTTTTATATTAAACACATTGTGTGTTTCTGTTTGATAAATACTGTTTGATAATGGTTCTGTAACCATTTAAGCATAGTTCACAATTAATGATGAAGACCATGTAAGAAAAAGTAAAATCTGTTTATATATGTTATTTCCTTCCAACATTTAAAAAAATTTCTTTTATAAGCAATGTGAAACATATTTTATTTGTACCATTAAAATGATATCCAGAGTTATTTTCTTTGTCTGAAACATCACTCCAGGTCTGTGACTACGAAATCAAATATCTGATTTAAGAATTTGTCTGAATCAAGTCATTAGCACAGTCCTCTTAATTAGAAATAGATTTTCAGTAGCAAAAGATATGATTTACACAAGAAGCATTGAAGAGCAGTGAAAGAGCTACTCCCTCTCATTTTCTAGAGACCATTAAACTATTACTGCTCTCCAGAGAAACAGTGAGTAGAACAAATAATTCTTGTCACTAATGGCCATTGTGATCTCAATATCATAGTTTGCAAACCAGTGATTTCCTCTCTGTCAGACTCAGTGTTTGGCTATATATTTAAAGCAGCCATTTATAGGCAGGTTTGTAAAGAAGATACTCCTTTTTGTTTGCTGGTAATATGATGATTTTATAAGGAGCAGGTATAAAGATTATCCTAAATATTGTGTTGACACACACTATTTTGTCTGAATTATGTGGAATATGTTCATAGAATAGAATAGAGTAGAATAGAATAGAATAGAATAGAATAGAATAGAATAGAATAGAATAGAATAGAATAGAATAGAATAGAAGTGGAGTGGAATAGACTAGACTAGACTAGACTAGGAGTGGAATAGAATAGAATAGAATAGAATAGAATAGAATAGAATAGAATAGAATAGAATAGAATAGAATAGAATAGAATAGACCAGGTTGGAACAGACCTTCAAGATCGTTGTATCCAATCCATCATCCAACACCACCTAATCAACTAAACCATGCAACCAAGCACCCAATGAAGTCTCCTGTTGCAATAATTTTCTTTTTCATTTTAATTTTATTCACCCAAATAAGTATGTCTCTTTAGAAAGATTTCATAAATTATAAGTTGGTTCCAGTGAGAAATGGGTGAAGCTTTTATATGTGTAGGAAAATTTGGAAAGTGAATGTAATTTCTCCATAGCAAAGGATGACACTGTAAAGTCAGCAAATGAACAGATTATGTAAATGTTTCATAAGTCACTTCTTCCAAACAAGGGTCAGGCTGGTGAGTTTTCAATCCTCAGGAAGAAATGTTTGTTATTTCTGAGACAATGACTTTCAAGGGCCTAGTGTTGTCTAATGCTAAATAAAATTAGCAGATATTCTCTCCTTGAGAATTTCTGCTGAAACAGTTTCAGAAGATGTGGTAGTTTTAAACTATGCCTTTAAAATTTTTTCAACCATCTTGAACAGAAAATAGTAAATGTAAATAAATGACTATTGGGTGTAAAAAGGAAAATAAAGATTGTTCTAAACAGTCCCATTGGAAGGGAATAAGGCACTTAAACTAGCTGTACAAAAACAATCTCTCTTCTCACTTCCTCCGGCTGGGAGATACTAACTTGCTTCTGCTTGACCTTGGCTGCCCTGCTTTTGTTGTGACTTCTGTGCTTCTGTCTCTTGTCCCTTTTGTACAGGAGGCCAAGGGAGGGAGAAGGTAGTATCTTCCCCTGGTCCTTGGCCAGGGGAGTTCATGTGCTGTTTATTAATTGTAAATACCTGTAAATATTGTAAATCCTGTTTATTTTGTACATATTCATTGCATTTCATTGTAGATTGTAGTTTTGCTTGTAAACACAGCTTTCATTTGCTTCCAGCTGAGGTGTTCTGGCAAATTTGATGTGGGGGGGGGAATTTTCAACCCACCAAAGAGAAAGCTATCAAAATAATCACTCAAGAAACTCAAGACTGAATACTGATATTTTCATGGTACATAAAAAATTGATACACCAATCAGTTGAAATTTCTATGTGGACATGCATACTTGGATAGGAGAACACGGCTCCTATCAGTTAATAGTTAATATTTGTGTATCACTTGCTCTTTCCAGATGCTCCAACATTTGTGTCAAATCAAACTATGTATTACTCTTGGGAAGGCAATCCCATCAATATAAGCTGTGAAGTGCTAGCAAATCCATCTGCTTCAGTTCAGTGGAGAAGAGGAAAATTAATTTTACCAGTGAAAAACACAACACATCTGAAGACCTACAGTACAGGAAGAAAGCTGATTCTAGAGGTAAGGCTTACAATGGAAATCAATGTGGTGATACAAATTAATTTCTTCCTCAGTTTTGCACCACTGTGAGTATTACAGAGTGGATTTAAGAATAAGACTTAAAATTTAATAAATAATGACCTTTTCTAAAAGAAAGATATTTGTGAAGTGGTTTATCTCCATATATCTTGTGAGCTTTTGGGAAGCAAACCTCATTTTCGTGGCTCATGCTCAGTTTTCAATCTATAATGAACAAAAATACAACTTGCTTCTCTTGCAAGTAAATAAATATATAAATAAATATAAAACTAACCCATCAGGTTAATATTAAAAATTGAAGCAACTAAGTGCTATGTGTTTGGCATATGCAAAAAGATTTGTGTGGCTTCAGTCAGCAGCAAAGCTGAAGAACTATGTGATAATAAACTGCAGCTGGATTTGATTAACAGCTGTTTCCTCATGGAGGCTTCCTTCTGTTATCTAGGAGGTACATGAAAGAACAAAACATGAGAGGGGCAGAAGACATGGAGTGAACCTTAATTATCCATTTACTTTATTAAATTGACTAAATAGTGAACAACTTTGCAATAGTGTATGCCATATCTTTGTTCTTAGTTAAATATTTCACAACAAAATGGAAGCAATGTCTCCAGCCCAGATCTCACCTGTTACAGGGACAACATACTGTCTTCCTACGCAGATGAGAAAGAAGTTAGTTTTCTCCATTCTCTGTCAAGTATTAGGCTTATGTCTTAGCATAAGTTTCTCAGTTGACATAAGGAAATGGTTGAGAAACTACAGAGCTAATTAGAGTCTGGTTCCTACTTCAGATCCCAAGCAAACAACCTCGTTTCATGTAGCAGAGAATATTTAAAGAGTCTTAGTCTTGTTTGATGTTATCTTTGGGGGGAACACAGTATTTTATGTAAAACGTAGCAATACGAAGTGCACTTTACAGTCTGTGGCTTTCTAAGCACTCTTCCCTTCTACTGTCACTTGAATAATTGGTTAGGCAAGCTGTATTCCAATAAGGTTTTAGCTCCCTGTTGTATCTATCTTATTATCTGTCCTGTCTTAAATCCTTATTAACTAGTTGAGCCATATGCCTTACATCTTTTTTTCCCCCTGAATGTCTTCAGCATTGTGAATCTTCAAATAATAAAAAGTAAAATGCTGTTCTTGCAAACTTTATGGGAATCAACAATTTTCAGACCTTTCAATGCTTATTTCATTCAAGGTATCAGCTTGTGCAAATAGTATCTGTGAAAAAAGTGAGGTTTATTGGACTTTTTTCTTATTTGAAAGTAAAGTTGTAATGGCCTAATGCCAAAAGAAGAAAGAGGAAGGGCAATCTCAGATCTGGCCAGCTGAGATTACCCTAACAGTGGAGGCGGGGAAGAAAGAGCCCTGGGGGTTCTGGGTGTACCCTCAGGTAGGGAGAAGGGAAATGCTGGGAGGCTTCTGGGTATGCTATAAGGGATTCTGTATGCTTTGGGATCCTTTTGGTCACTGCACTTGTAGTTCTCTGTACAATACTCACTTCTTTCCCATTTAAACTTTCCATCACTTCTGCAATCCGTTTGTTTGAGTCTTGTTTTTCTGCCCCGGTGGGAGGCAAGAGAGCATCTGCCTCAAACTGCCACAGTGTATTCGATCTGTATGTGAGAATATACTTAAAAGGCTGAAGTAAAAACACATCTGCATATTGTTTGAGGAGAATGTATTTGCATTGCAGATTGTTTTAAATAATTGTGATATTTGATTACAAACATTGTGTTCTTTTTACAGATCGCTCCCACATCTGACAGTGATTTTGGACACTATAATTGCACAGCCACAAACAGAATAGGATCAAGATACCAGGAGTATACACTTGGTCAAGCTGGTAAGCTAAAAAGTTGTTTCCTGTATGTTTTTTTCTTTTAATTTGTTCGGGGCTTTGTTTGGTTGGGCTTTTTGTTTGTTTGTTTTGGCTTGTTTGTTTGTTTAATTAAATTCAGTCACACTCATTTTACTCCATTGCAATGTTTACAGTGAATTTTATTTATCTAAAAGTTGAGTTACAAAATCAAGTAAGGTAAACTAGTTCACTTAGAATACTTCTTTGGATTTAATTTTAAAGCCTCCTGAAACTGAAAAAAATGAAATTAGTCTAACTTTTTCCCCTTTGCTCTCACTGCTTCTTTTATTTGTAACAGTATGTATTCATTACTTAAGTGGAGAAATGTATAGTTTGCAATCAATAAAAAGCAGAAAAAATTAGGAAAGCCTTTTCCCCCTTTTTCTTCCTGTTACTTTCTTGATATACCAAGGATGGCAAAAGACTGAAATGCTTCAGCAAAGGTTTTCTGCCTTCATTTGCACTTTTAGTTACTTAAAAGCAGAGTTTGACCCACAGCACAAGTTTGAATTAATTTAATCTCTGAGGTGTACTACAACAAATTGTTACAGACTTTCTGAATGTTGTTAGGGCCATCTATTATTTGTTTAGACAAATATAAAAATATGACTGTATGTTTTTTTTTTGGGAAAAAATGACTGTTAACTCAGAGTAAATGAGGTCTCCACAAACATTTGGGTCTACATACAGGTAGAAATAAGGTTGTGGTTTTGGTTTTTTTTAAAGTAGGACATGTATATTTTTTATGATTGCAAAAGTTTCCTCTGAACCCCTTTTTTTTTTTTTTTTCCCTCCCCGTTTTGCTAAGAAAAGAAACTTATTGGAGCTCTGCTCATAGGACTTTTGGAGGTACATTGCTGAAATGTGCACATCTAGTCATAGGGCTGCTCTCTTATCTGGCCTGGTGTCTTGATTACTGTAATTTTGCTCAAGAGAGTAATTATTTTCTTTTGGTGTCTCAGGAGTCATAGGAAACAGTTCTGTATTAAGAAATTTTGTAGAAGTTGTGCTTGGCACTGAAAGATTTTCACATTGCCTCTGAAGGATAGATTACTATCTGATCTTCTTTTGATGCCTACACGCAATAATAAACACATTACGTCTTCCTTTTGTACGTAACCATACTTAGTCTAAGCAAAGTCCTAATTTCATGCAGTACATTATTTACTATGCACCTTACTAAACTCTTCCCACTACAAGGACTCACTCAGTCTAATCAATACCTTTTTTGTGTGTGTGCATGTCTATGTGTGAAGAACTTCTAGAAAGGGGTTTGTAGATTCTTCAGTCATGTTTTTGATCATTTACTTTGTCCCATTTGTTTAATGCAATTACTGGAGCAATTGAGTTTCTCTAATAGGACAACAGTGCTATGTGTGGCATGAAATAGGAAAAAGTAATACTTTCTGTGATGTTCAAAATTGAGGTAGTAATAGAAAAGCTCTAAATTTTAAGGAAAGGCATATTTCCTTTCTGTTCTCTCTCTATGTAAGAAACCTCAAGAGTTGTAAGAAGTTATCATTGCTTTGAATAGGCAAACTGTATCTATTATATGCATATTATTTTTGCCATCACTTAATTTAGGAAACATATTTAGCCCTCTAAAAATCTCAGGACTTAATTTACTAAATATTCATGACTGGTACAGAGTTTCTAGAGTTACATTAAATATACCAAGCAAAAGAATGGCACATAACCCTCTGATGTTAGTCAGTTAGTGTATTTCTCTTCAGTAGCACACTCTTCCTTAGGGGCAACCAATGCAGCTCTTGGTTTGACAGTAGCACTGGCTGTGCTTGTTCTGATGGGATAGGTGCTATGCCTGTCTCTGGAGTAGAGTAGAATAGAATAGAATAGAATAGAATAGAATAGAATAGAATAGAATAGAATAAGAATTGAATTGCATTGCATTGCATTGCATTGAACAGGTTGGAAAAGACCTTTCACTTAAGCAAAATAAAATCAAATCAAAGGACTTTACTTTCCTGTTTCTTAAATAAGTCCTTATTTTTCCTTAACTTATAATGGTTTGGTAGAATATTGCAGTTTTTCCCAGGGAAAGACAGCAAGGCAAGATTTAGCCACACCTGTAGATGTAGGAGAATTTTTCCTCCGTTCTAACAAGGTGCAAATATGAACTACTTGATGGAGATCTTTGACTCCAAAATTCTACTGCCAGACCCATCTCATTCCTTGCCACAGTCCTGATATTAGTTATGTTCAGCATATAAACATAGTTACATTCAGTCAATGTGATATAGAAAGACAGGAATGTATGTGAAGCAGCTTCTTTGGCTACCTATATCCCTGTGCTCAGTGCTGGCCACTGTGAAGAGGTTAAAGTGAACCACCAGGTTAACCTGGTTGCATCCCCTAATGCAGAAGGGAGGGAAAAACAACACACACAGAGAAATTAGATAGAAGAAGAGGACACAGTCTCAAGCTGCACCAGGGGAGGTTTAGGCTGGATGTTAGGAAGTTCTTCAAAGAAACAGTGATTGGCCATTGGAATGGGCTGCCCAGGGAGGTGGTGGAGTCACCATCAATGGAGGTGTTTAAGAAGAGACTGGATGAGGCACTTAGTGCCATGGTTTAGTTGATTGGATAGTGTTGGGTGATAGGTTGGACTCAATGATCTCAAAGGTCTTTTCCAACCTGGTCTGGTCTATTCTATTCTATTCTATTCTATTCTATTCTATTCTATTCTATTCTATTCTATTCTATTCTATTCTATTCTATTCTCCGGTCTCAGACTTCAGAGTACACAATTTTTTGAATTATTCTTAAATTCTGCTAAACATTGAGCCAAAAGCCTTGCAATTCTAACACAAAAATCTTGGCAATGCTCCAAATAATTTCAGCTGATAGAGGACTGCTAGATCAGCACCAGAAGGCTGTTTGCCTTGCATGATCAAATTCATACTCACTAGAGAACTTCAGAATTCAGTTGAGTTCATTATGCTCATGATCTTTAAGGAAAAAGGTCTTAATATGTCTAATCTGAAAGGTATTGTAGTTATATGATTCTATTTTAAGGGAATTGCTAGTATTTTATTTTATTTTGAGTAGGAATGTGCCTCCTGGTGCATGCTCTTCAGGTGATTCATCCTTTACTTTGAACTGATGGAGGTAAACTCTGAAAACTGCATGGACATTACCTACATATGTGGGTTGTGTGGATTGTGAGATTCATATTTAAAATGGTGTTCTGGATGTACCTCACACTTAAATGATCTGTAAACGTATTGCATGGCAATAGTTATGCAAAATATTTTACTGGGGTTTCACAGCAGCTTAATTTTATGCTTATTACCAAATAGAATCATATCTTCATTTGCAGAAGCTATACTTGAGTTTGCAGGAGAGAACATAAGGTTCTTCCTGAAGGTTATCTTCTACATTATGCCATGTTTATTATAGATAAACAGACATAAACACATAAGGAAAGAGATCTCCTTATCATTTTGAAAGGCAAGAGCAGAGTGGATATGTAAATACCACATTTTTATTTGACCAAATAATTGCTGATCAAATAATTGTTTTGCTCCAAAGTGAAGTAACAGTGAATTGCCTTATAAAAAGAGCGCACACATGCTAACGTAAAAATAGCCTGAGATAAATTAAATATTCATTCAACCTTAAACAACATTTTTTGTTTCATTTTTAGCTTGTAACAACACAAAAGGAATAAGCGTGTTTAGAAACTATTTGTAATGTTATAGGTATCCACAGCACCTTGGAACTTGCAGTTAAATCCAGAGAGCATTCATCTGTAGTACTGCAGAGATATATTTGTCTTCCCAAGTGACTGATAACCACTTCACTTAAGCAGTGCCATTCTGACTTACTTTGGCTGTCTGGGATTGCCTTGCTGGCATTCTAATGCTGCTTTTCCCCACCCCTCTCAGAACAGTCATTTTTGCTAAGAAGAAGAAGAATCTATCCACAGAATGATGATTAAGGTACTGTCACTACTGGGGGAAGAAATCTTGAATCCCTTTCTGCAGAGTAATACAGCTTCACTAATAACAGTAAAAATTTCCTGCAACATCCCATATAAATGTGTGTTTCCTGGAATAACAAAGAATTTGAGGGTTTGAAGCCCTCAAGCGGAGATTTGCATTCTACTTGAATCTTTAATAGGGATTCGTACTGTTGTTCGTCCATGTAACTAAATATGTGCTGGTTTTAACCCAATGAGCTCCAGGCATTGGGGATTTTGCGAGACCTATTTTCAGTTATACTAACTGTAAGACTTCACACTTAACTCTGATAACTGCTAGAGAAATTATCTGGAACAAGATTAGATACCTGATTATTAAAGGGTTATGCAAATCAGACCCTGTAGAGCAGCTTTGGCAGGTGTCCTTTTCCTGAGAAATCATGGCAGAATATATCTTTAAACCCATTTTATAGACATTTTTGGCTCATTTTCATTCAAGTACCAGTACCGAGGGAAGCTCAAATTGATTCTCTTTTTCCTCCCAACTGCCTGACAGACCTTTAATAAAGACTATATTTTATGTAAATGGTTTGGTACCTGCTGATCAAATGATGGGCTTTGGCTCATATTCTTGCACATCCTTATAAAAATATTTTCCATTCCATGCAGGCAAAAGAAATGTCAAATCTGTAAGCAGGTATGCAAATTACTGCCAGATGTATCAGAAGAGACATTTCTAATGGTTCTTGAAATCCCTGGTATTCTGTCCACAGGCTTAAAATTCTTCCTAGTATTTTCTGAAATGGCAACAATTAAAGATGTAAGACAATTGGAAGTTAGTCATTTGTCTTCTATGTTTTAGTTTTGGCATACATTGCAATACTACATCAGGTTTCTATTTTCAAAGATGTACTGACCCCAAGTTTACTATTCTGGTTTTGTTTCCTATCTAGCGTCTCAATATTTACAGACATCTGCTCTATTTTTGTAATTCTTTTCTACTTTCAAAGTTTTGCACTTTATTCTGATTTCAGGGACGTTGTTTAGTCAACTTTTCTGTCAATTATCTCTTAAATGAAAAGATAATAGAAAACTTTAATGTTTCATGGTTTTGTTTTCAGCTGTATTTCAATTTCATACAAACAGCCAATTTATTTCTACAGTTTTTTGCCATAATCTTGTCTAGAAGAATTCTGAATGATGTATTTAGCCATAACAGGTCCTGGTAAATTTGATGTAAAGGTTCTTTTACATAATTATACAGACTAATGTCATACATTTGCATTAGATGAAATTGACCGTTTAAAAATTGCATTACAAAGTAAATGTTTTTGCACCGTTTTAGCATGCAAGAAAATAAGTGCTGTTTTCTTACAGCTCTGTATTAGAAAGTTGCTTATCTGATGCAAACATGAGTGCATCATATTGCATCTTCTTGTTTTCTCCCTTCAGGATTCTAGGGCTTCTTAGAGCGTATTATCCACTGTCTAGGTTGCAGTGGATTATTGTTTATGATTTATTGATGTTTGTACGTTTTCAGATGTGCCATCAAATCCTTACGGAGTCCGAGTTTTAGAGTTGTCACAAACCACTGCCAAAGTTGCATTCAATAAGCCAGATTCACATGGAGGTGTACCCATTCATCACTACCAAGTGGATGTAAAAGAGGTATCCTCAGAAACCTGGAAAATAGTTCGCTCCCATGGAGTTCAAAGTAAGTATGCAAAACCTAAATGTATTTTAACTGAAAATAATCTCAAGGAAAACAATACAAGGGCGTGTTAGCCGAGTCTTTGTTTCTCAATTAGTCTTAGTCCAGTGGCTATATCTATATATTAATGCAGAACTTTTAATAGCAACTAGAAATCTTGATTTAATCTTGTAATAGTCAACCAGTAACTTTTAGTTTTAAAAACTTTTGTTGAACGAATTCAAAATTGTTTTGCACTTTTTACTGTTCAGCCAAGTAGATA
Organism: Picus viridis; assembly: GCA_033816785.1. Taxonomy (NCBI): domain Eukaryota; kingdom Metazoa; phylum Chordata; class Aves; order Piciformes; family Picidae; genus Picus; species Picus viridis. Next base: position 8,530,338 of record CM066570.1, read on the forward strand.
TGATTCATGTTTTTGCACTGATAAAGAGTAGGAATCACAGAGGTGTTGGTTTGAGAATGTATGTTATGTATGCAGCTAACTTAAACATTTTAAGTAAGCTGTTATATGATATTTAATCGTTGGCATTAATTAGTGATTTTGAACTACACAGTAACCTTTCCACATACATATTCATGATCTCTGTTTCCAAAGAATATCCATCAAGTATCATTCAAGAAACAAAAGGAGAGTCTATGGCTTTTGGAATAGGGGACAGGTCTCTCATCAGCACTATAAAGATCTAGTGAAGCTATGCAGGGAGAAAATTGGGACAGCCAAAGCACACTTAGAGATCAACCTAGCCACAGCCATTAAGGAGAATAAAAAATGTTTCTATAAATTCATTAACAATTAAAGGGGGACTAGGGAAAATCTCCATCCTATATTGGATGCAGAGGGAAACATAGTGACTAAGGATGAGAAGGCTGAGGTGTTCTATGCCTGCTTTGCCTAGGTCTTTAGTACTGGAACCAGCAGTTCCCTGGACACCCAGCCTCATGAGCTAGGAGTCAGGGAGGGGAATCAGAATGAGGTTATCACAATAACCAAGGAAGTGGTCACTGATCTGCTGCACCATTTAGACACACACAAGTCTATGGGGCAAATCCAGTAACTACAGAATGCAGTCACACAGATACTTAATTTAAAATATAAAACCTGAATAGAAAAAAAGTCCTGTGTTAACTTTGTAGAACAGTGTATTTACCTTACTCCCCATAAAACTTTCCTATTATTGCTGTTAATGTAAAGTGTATGATAAGGTCCATTTATTACATTAGGAAAGATTTGACTGAACCTTCTAGTTTTTAGAGTTGACTGAATCTATCTTCTTTGGCATTGAACACTTCAGTTTTGAAACATTATATATTTTTAAGTTCACATTGGAGATTTGTGTATTACACAAATTTAATTTCTTGGAATTATTTTCGTACAATATCTGCTTAAATTTTATGGCAATTTATTCTAAAACGAGAACAGAGCGACAGGTACAAATACCTGCTGCGTTTTTGAAGACAATATCACTGTGAAGTAGATTGTGGGTATTTAGGACCTCTGCTGCCATCTCTACTAAAATTGAATATACAGCTTCATTGAGTGAAAGACTCTTAATTCCTGTATGCTGTCATCTTATTTCCCCAGACCTTCCTTCTGTGTAGTTTTTTCAGTTTATTCTCCTTTCTTGGTTGGGTATTTTCAGGGATTTTATTTTCGTCAAACATGTGTTTTCCTCTTCATTTTGTTGTCCCCCAACTGGAACACTGAGACATTTCATTGAAAAAACAGAGTAGATTATGCTGTGTTTGGACATCTTAAAGGTACCTCTTAAAAGCATATGTTGTCAAAGAGTACTCCAAGTGATGGCAGAAACTGTTAACTATGAAACCAATCTGAAAAGCCAGCTTGGTCTGAAAGTGGATGTACTTAGTAAACAGATAAATATTGGGAAGGTTAACTTTAATGACAAGACAACAAAGAATATTAAAAATTAATGCTACATCCATACTTAATTCATACTGGATTTTGAAATCTCCTATTTGTATGCCTCTGCATAGAAAGATTGAGGTTTTATATCCTGTATTTATCTGAATTTATATCCAAACTACTTAAGAAATCAAAAACTATTGGAGAATTTCAGGTATTCACTAAACAGGAAGCATCTTGGGTTTATAAATCTTGGTGTTAAACTATGTACTTTGATTGGGAAACAAAAAGGTACCTAGTTGCATTTGTCCTAAATTCTGGCAGGTATTCTATAATGAGTTAAAAACTTGTTTTACTTGGGAGATACAACAGGGCAAAACCAGAAAAACAAAATAGCTTTTGTTTTCTTTATGCTTACACAATTAGGATACTTTTATGTTTTTTGAATGCCAAAAAAAATATACATGTTTTTGAGGCAATTTTTCATTGTGCTTAGGTAACTAATGGACACTGTCCTACTGTACCTCAGCATCTTCTCAGCTGAGTGAGGAGGATGTTTAGACTACATACAATTATTATTCCATAACATGATTTGTAGGGTTGTGGCCAGTAGGTTGAGAGAGTCCAGCACAGAGCCACAAAAATGATGGAGTGGAACATATTCCTTAGGAGGACAGACTGAGGGTGCTGGGGCTCTTCAGCTTGGAGGAGAGGAGACTGAGGGGTGACCACATTCATGTTTATGAATATGTAAAAGGTGAGTGCCAAGAGGATGAAGCCAGGCTCATCTCAGTGATGCCCGATGACAGAAGGGGCAATGAGTGGAAGTTGAGGCATAGGAAGTTCCATGGAAACAGGAGGAAGAATTATTTCGCTGTGAGGGTGATGGAACACTGGAATGCACTGCCCAGAGTGGTTGTGGAGTCTCCCTATCTGGAGGTATTCAAGACCTGCCTGGATGAGTTCCTGTGTAACCTAGTATAGGTGATCCTCCTCTGGCAAGGGGGTTGGACTAGATGACTAGATGATCTCTCAAGGTCCCTTTCAGCCCCTAACATTGTGTGATCATAATTTTATACTTGGTAAATACTCCTTAATGGAAACAAAATCATGGTTTTCATTTATTCACATCTTAGAGACAGGTTTATGGCTAAGATACAGATACTAAATGCTGTTTAGACAGGACAGTTAACTGCTTGCGTATCTCAAAGTAATAATGGGCATGAGTCATGATTTTTTTCACCAGCAGCCGGTAATAAACTATGCTGAAATTTTACAGGATGTGCTTCTATCAGACTGATTTAACTCACAAATGGTAATAGCACTATAGCCCATTTTTGCCACGATGTAAGTAACATGCGAATTCCAGGAACATCTTTTAGGGTGAAGAGGCAGAAAAATCTACCTGCAGGAGAAAGTTGTGTCGGGAAGACTATTAGCCTTGTAATGCAAAGACTCTGCAGGTTAAACTGGGTCTTCTGGTCCCTCTCTGTTATGACCATAAGGAGTAGTGTAGTCATTCTCATACTGTCATAGATAATAGCATTAAACTCATCAAATGAACAAGGCTTGTATTTTAAAATGTAACAAACATTGTGGAAATATGCCTACAGAAGTGATTTTATAAATAAAGTGGTTATGAATGTTTAATAGATCTTTCAAATGGTTGTTGAAAAGAACTGCTACAAGCACTAATAAGTCATTAATTATCTTGTGACTAAGTAATGCTAACTATGTATAAAGTCTTCTGGAAGTAGGATTATAATTGTCTGGGTTTATTTGTATGAAAAATGCAGTAGAAGCTTACCAAAGTTGTTAAACATTCTTATGTAATCAAGCATCCAGTAAATACAAATAAGTTCAATCAGAGAAAATAAATAGTAAAACATTGATTCTGTGCAAATCTATTTAAACAGCTTGCAGCTCTCTTAATCTAGGAGGGACACTGCTGGTTTCTTCATAGAATTGCACAAAAGATGGCTTTCATCTCAAACTGTACCAGTATGAGCTGTTTTCAGATCAAATTAAGGAGAAAATCCTAGAGTCTTGGAGCTGTAGCCAAGAATATGCTTCCCTATTCTCTCCTCTTTGTCTTTTATAATGAAGATCTCATTTCAAAGTCTGTACTGATTGCAGCTATTGAAGGAAAGCACAGAAAGTAAAAGCTGGCATTCTGATACACCATCTTCAGAATATTTAAGGATTTAAAAGTCATAATCAATAATATCATATAGTTCACTAAGAGATGATTAAATGGTATCCAGATTTTTCTGAACTTGTTAGGTGCTCTTCTGAATATGAAAACTGTTTTGTTGCAGACTAGCTGCAAGTCTTTCTGTATCTTCACTTTACAGTTACAGTGCAGCATTGCTCCCTGGGGGTCAGAGTCCCGAGGGGAAATGGGGGACAGGGACAGTCAGGACTAACAATGCCCTCAGGGCCCAGACATATATGACCCTGTCAGTAGTGCAAAGAGGCCACTAATTTTGAAGAAATAAAAGTGTGGGTAATATTGTCAAGGTTCATTCTCCAAGGACAGTGGGTAAACAATGAAGAATATTTTCATGCTTTCCTCTGTAGACACAAAGAAACCAGTGAGAAGGTGTAATCTTGCACCTGGGAAAAATTGTCTTGCCACAATCTTCTCTACATTATAGTGGTTTTTAAATGACATTCACTAATCAGTTTCTGAGTAATCACTAAGGACATCATAAGAAAAAGCCAGTATTTTTTTTCCCTTTCCAGCAGTATTGCATTTTTCAAGGAAGAAACAGAAAGGTCTTAGAGACTATGAGATTTGGTTCTTCATCTCTTTTCAGTCCCTTCAATTTTCATTCACAGGCTGGATGTTAGGAAGAGGATCTATACAGTGAGAGTGATTGCCCATTGGAATGGGCTGCCTGGGGAGGTGGTGGAGTCACCATCACTGGAGGTGTTCAGGAGGAGACTTGGTGGGGTGCTTGGTGCCATGGTTTAGTTGATTAGGTGGGTTGGATTGGTTGATATGTTGGACGCGATGATCATGAAGGTCTCTTCCAACCTGGTCTATTCTATTCTATTCTATTCTATTCTATTCTATTCTATTCTATTCTATTCTATTCTATTCTATTCTATAATTGTATTTGTAATGATGTAACTTAACTTGCACCCAAACCTAAGCCACTATGGATGGATTCTTGAAACTTAAAAAAAAAAAAAAAAACCACCCTCTGAAAACGTTTGTATGTCTTCAGCAGGAATACAAACATCTGTATTGCACTGTCAATAAGTCTCATCATAAGATGGATATGGCACTAAAATCCTAGCAATTTTTCCTTCCTTTTTTTCTGCTTACTGCTAGAGAAACATGTGAATGGAGCTTTCTTTTCAAAGCGTTAAATATTAATACAAGAATGCATTACCAAAGAAAACCAATCTGTGTGTTTCTACTGCTACTCAATTTGCTGAGTGTGGTGGTAGAAAATGAAGAACAAAGTGAAAACCCAGTCCCATATTAAGATTACTGCAGAAATTCACCTACTAGATATATGGATATCATTTTGGAAAAGAGAGATCTGCATTTGGGGATTTGTATAGCAAACAGTCTCTCTTCCTGTTCTCTCTTTCTTCCTGTGAATTGCAGTAAATATTAAAACTCCCCTCTCTGTTTCTATTATGAAAAGGAAAAGTAAAATGCACTTTTCTATTAAGAGTTATTCACAATGTGCTCTTTCTGTGTAATCATGGCAAAGACTGTGGAGTCTGATGTGCCCTAAAAAATAACTTACTGAAAGAATGGCTGTTCTGACCAAGTTTTTAATGTGTGTTCAGGTAGCTACTCAACATGGAAATTTTATATTCTTCTTTCCATTAGATCTTAAAAACCAAAAAATGCCTTGTGGTGGATATTCTTCTGAAAAAAAAAAAGGAAAAGGAAAAGAAAAAGCAGCAAAGAAAATGTCAGGGCTTTACTGGCCAATCTTACTATAAACCTTCTAGGAAAAAAATATTCACTGAATTTGAAGTAAGGTCTTGACATTTTCTTTTTTACATTTATAATAGGTATAATGTACCAATAGAAATGGGCAGTTCAGGCTTTTGGATAAAACTAAATTTTGGGTTGGGTCTTTAAGCAAGTCTTCTTGATAGACATCACATGAACAGAAGCTCTATCATACAACTTTAGAAGTTTATAGTGCATGTCTCTCCACTGAGATTTCAGAAACCACGTTATACAAAAAGATATTTCTTTCTTATGGCAAACTATAGCAGTTACTGTATCATGCTGTCATCATGGGGGAGGGGAGGAAATCTAATAGCTGAATCAATTAGGATTCTGATGTACTACACCCTCAGTTGTAGGTTTTGTACTTCCTGCTTTTATACTGCTGTCCTGCTTACTGCAGAGGGTGTTGGACCTTTGAAGGTCCCTTCCAACCCAGACCTTCTGTGATTCTATAGTGAAGCATAAAATTGTATACCACACTGATTACTAAAATGCTTCCCAAGTATATCAGTACTTCACCATTAAGCTGGGGATACTTTAAAATGGATTCCTGGCAAATATGGACCCCAAGTAATCCAATAATTGTCTTTATGAGTTTAATATAAGTAGAATATATCTGTACAATTTGTAGATCAAACAAATAAATTGTATATTATTTTGGTAGTCTAAGTCAACATCCAAAATTAATAGCTGCAAGTCTTTAAGGAAGAATTCCATAGTGTCCAGCACTAAGTTGCTGAAGTAGAAGGAAAAAATGCATTAATTAGCCTATTCCAGTGGAAAAATAAGTTTTTAGAAAGTATTTGAGACATTTAGTTCCTTGGCATATCTGTCAGGTTTGGTTTCCTGTGACATGAATTGTGATCACATTCACTTCTTAAATGGCACTTCCTATTCCTGAGGAGTGTTTCTTCATTTCTGGAATGTCATGTATGTACTCCATCAATTTAGTAGCACTTGATGTCTGTATTGGGTTTGGCTGAGATGGAGCTAATTCTCCCCAGAGCATCTTTCATACTGCTGTGTTTTGCAGTTACACAGCTGGGTGCTGATCACACACTAGTGTTTTGGCTACTGCTGAGCCAAGCACCAAGGCTGTGCTTCTCCAGCGTTTTCTCCCCAGCAGTAGGCTGAGAAAAGGGCAAGGTCTTGGGAGGGGACACAGCTGGGCCAGCTGACCCAAACTGACCAAAGGGGTATTCCATACCATATAACATCAGCTGAGATATAAAAGCTAAAGGAAAGAAGGAAGTGTGGGGACACTCATTGATGGTGTCTGTCCTCTGGAGCAACTGCTACGTGTGTTGAAGCCCTGCTTCCTGGGAAGTGATGGGACATTGTCTGCTAATGGGAAGTAGAAAATAATATCTTTGTGTGCTTTTGCTTCCATGGCCTTTGTTTTGCATCCTATTAAATTGCTTCTATCTTGATTTATGGTACATTTGTTATATTTCCCCTCTTCCCTGTCTAAGAAGGGGGTTGATAAACTAGCTTTTTCGGGCATCTGGCCTGAAGCCAGGGCCAAATCACTGCAGAGTCTCAGAGATTCTTGTGCATGTTAAATAATGTTAGAAGTATTTCAGAAAACATTTCTGAGTTGTGCTTTACAGCTTAGTAAACTATTAGGCAGGCAATTTAAGACCAAGAAAAACATGGATGAAGAAAACCTGTAAAACCAAACCCCAAAAAATTGTTGTCATTTTATACATGACTTGTACCATGGCAATTGATGCACAATATGGAGAATTTTTTAATGTCACAGTAATTGTCATATTAGAATGGAATAGAATAGAATAGAATAGAATAGAATAGAATAGAATAGAATAGAATAGAATAGAATAGAATAGAATAGAATAGAATAGACCAGGTTGGAAGAGACCTTCAAGATCATCGTGTCCAACCCATCATCCAGCACCATCTAATCAACTAAGCCATGGCACCAAGCACCCCATCAAGTCTCCTCTTAAACACCTTCAGTGTTAGAGACTCCACCACCTCCCCAGGCAGCACATTCCAATGGGCATATTGTAACATTTACATAAATTAGTGGTTTAATATAAGAAAATATCTGTTGTCAATAGGCAATCATAGATAATCTTGTAAAAGATAAAAATAGATCATTCCTGATATCAGTTAATATACTTATGATACTAAACTTAAATTCATGGGATTTCTTTTTCAAAAGAATCTGGATATTTAGTGTGATTCAAAAATAGCTTTCTCAAGGTAAAGCAGCTTTGAATTTACAAGAATGTGGGAGTTGCATATATTAAGCTATAGTAATGTAAGATACAATGCAAATAACACAAATAAAAATCTTCTATTTTAATGTATCTAAATGGTATAATTTGCAACATGTCATACAGTTAAAAGAAACCAACCAAACAAAAAAAACCTAACAAAACCCCACCAAATCCAAAGCTGAATAAATGGATGTGGTTTGCAACCAGTTTGCAATCAAAATACTAACAATAGTAAATGGTAGGAAGACCACTTTTGTCCAAAATAATTTGTGTTACACCTGCATGTAAGAAAGTTATTCAGCCCCCTCATTCTGTCTCTCAACTACTCTTGGCCTCCATCCAGCTTAATCTTTGCTGTATGACTCTCATGTAGATGGAAAGGTCTGACTGTAAATAAATGTCTTAAACTAAATTACGTGGATGGATTAGAGAGACTGGGAAGTAAGGAGAAGTATGAAAGGAAAGCTACGTTTAAATATGTCAGGTTTTTGTACAGATCTAAAACATTAGGAGAATGGGCTGTATTTCTCACATTCAAAGGTGAATAAAGTGTCATGAGAAATGAAGAAAACCCAGCAAATTTACTCCATAGCACCACTGTCAATATCTGAGGTTACTTTTCAGTAGTTTGTAATTCTATGGTTGCAGTTGCATTTAGTCAAAATTCATTGTAAAATGTGATTTATGTTCAAGTGGTGGTGTTGGGTTTTTTTTAAGGACATACAATACAATACAATACAATACAATACAATACACCAGGTTGGAAGAGACCTTCAAGATCATCGCGTCCAACCCATCAAACAATCCAACCCACCCAACAACTAGACCATACAGCCAAGCACCCCATCAAGTCTTCTCCTGAACACCTCCAGTGAAGGTGACTCCACCACCTCCACGGGTAGCCGATTCCAATGGGCAATCACTCTCTCCGTGTAGAACTTCTTCCTAAAGGAAGGACATGGAGCTTAAAATCTCTAAGAACAAATGCAAGGTACTTTGATTGCAAGAAGTAGTGTAGTAAATATTTTAATAAGCAATTAAATAGAAATCAATTTTTCCAGATATATTTCACCTCTTATTCCTCTGTTGTAATATCACCTCTCAAGTACATGTACAGCGAACATACTGCTCTGATGTCAAGGCCTTTCTGGTTTGTTAAGGTGAATCTTGTTAAGCAGAGAGCGATGCAATGCAATATTTAATATGAATAACTGATAAATTAGATGCATGGTGCAACTGCAAATTTTGCCTTTCAAATCTGAATTCTAACCATCTGCATTTATTTTACATTGCAAATTGCTTACAGAAAGGCAAAGTACATTTGTGGACTATTTATGCGTGTATAAACTCATGCTGCATTTTGTAGTACAAAATAGGAAAGTGTTCCTGGAGGACAACATATTCTTTAAGTATTTTTAAGGTCACTGAGTGGCAGAGTAGTTATGAATAGCCTTATCTGTATTACATTTCACAATATCATAAAATCATAGAATGTTAGGGGTTGGAAGGGACCACTAGAGATCATCTAGTCCAACCGCCTTGCCAAAGAAGGATCTCCTAGGGCAGGTCACACAGGAATGCATACAGGTGAGTTTTGAAAGTCCACAGAAAGGAGACTTCACAACCTCTCTGGGTAGCCTGCCTGGTTCTCTGTCACCCTCAGCATAAAGAGGTTTCTTCTCATGTTGAGATGGAACTTCCGGTGGTTCCTGCCTATAGCTGTTGTTCCTTGACCTATTGCATTAAATATCCTATATCATAAAACAAATCTCCTTTTTACTGCTTTTTGTCCCCTCTCTCTTTTTTTTTTCCCCCTTAATTTGCAAGAAATAAAGGATAGTAGGGCAGGGTTGACAAAGAGAACATTATGAATGAAAATTATCTTTGTGTGTAAGAAGCAAAAGAACAGTTGTTGAAAACATATCAATTTTAAAAGCTTTGCTTTCTCACGGTACTGAATACCATAAACCACACATTTGGATCCTGTTTTAGTCCCTTTGCTTGTCACTGTAAGGATGGCCTCTTTGGAAGCTGGTTTATTCTTACTTCAGATTGGAGTTTTTGCTAGCTTCTGCATTTGGTAATAGAGCAAGCAGAGTCTCTTTTACTCACACTTTGCATGCTCCAGAGTTGAAAACTGCAAGAATTAGAGGAATAAAAGGCAGAACTCCTGTGTCATAACCTGCTTCCTAGGTAGCTCCAAGGCTGCAGCAACATACCATGGCCATATTATATTGAACTATGTAAAGAACTGGTTTATTTTTTAAGTCTTTTGCACCTTTAGTGAGCTATAAAAAAGAGCTACTGAGAAAACCTCAGTTAACAAAAAAAATGAACAAGAGAGACTTGAAGGAACTGCTTCAAATTTGCAAGCTATATTTTTATAGTAATCCAGAAAGATTTTGCCATATACTGGAAGAAATGGAATATTACAAAGCCTTTTAGACAGACAAAGGGTAAAAATAATATTGTCATGGGTTTGCTCAATTTTAAGTAAGAATGTGTATTTGATAGATAAATTCCTCTTTAATGGTGATAAGAACCAAAACTTAGCTCATAGTTGCACAAGATTAATAGGATAAGAGGGTAATCAGTACAAGTGGTTGAATTGTTTACAAAATACTCTAAGTTACTGTTCAATTTATGTGACATAAAAATGTGAAGAAGATATGATAACATGGGTTATTATTAATGGGAGCACAAATATCTTTTGTAAGCCTATAGCCTAAAAATACTGCATGCAGTTAACTTTTTCTTAACACTAAGTTGTGTAAGTGAATTATTTGGGGTACAATCCATGCAAGGCTGGACTTTTGGAAGAAGTTCTTCACAGAAAAAGAGACTGGCCATTGGGATGGGCTGCCCAGGGAGGTGGTGGAGTCAACATCACTGGAGGTGTTTAGGAAGAGACTGGATGGGATGCTTGGTGCCATAGTTTAGTTGACTAGATAGTGTTGGATGATAGGTTGGACACGATGATCTCAAAGGTCTTTTCCAACCTGGTCTATTCTATTCTATTCTATTCTATTCTATTCTATTCTATTCTATTCTATTCTATTCTATTCTATATTCTATGCTAGTTTCATATGGGGTTATAGGAACAGTTTGCTGATACAATGATCCATCTCAGTAAATTGATTTTGTTCCAGGAATGTTTCTCCTAGGATTTTGCTGGGGTTTCTTCCTAGATTGTGTAGTATGTTGTTATTTAGATTCAATACCGAGGAGGGCCGAGCCCAGAGAGTAATGGTGAATGGCACCACATCCAGCTGGCGGCCTGTCACTAGTGGTGTGCCCCAGGGATCAGTACTGGGCCCCATGCTCTTCAACATCTTTATTGATGATCTGGATGAGGGCATTGAGTCCATCATCAGTAAATTTGCAGATGACACCAAGCTGGGGGCAGCAGTTGATTTGCTGGAGGGCAGAGAGGCTTTGCAGAGGGACCTCGACAGGCTGGACAGATGGGCAGAGTCCAATGGCATGAGATTTAACACATCCAAGTGCCGGATTCTGCACATTGGCCACAACAACCCCAGGCAGTGCTACAGGCTGGGATCAGAGTGGCTGGAGAGTGGCCAGGCAGAGAGGGACCTGGGGGTACTGGTTGATTGTAGGCTGAACATGAGCCTGCAGTGTGCCCAGGCAGCCAAGAAGGCTAATGGCATCCTGGCTTGCATCAGGAACAGTGTGGCCAGCAGGAGCAGGGAGGTCATTGTGCCCCTGTACACTGCACTGGTTAGGCCGCACCTTGAGTACTGTGTCCAGTTCTGGGCCCCTCAGTTTAGGAAGGATGTTGACTTGCTGGAACGTGTCCAGAGAAGGGCAACAAAGCTGGTGAGGGGTTTGGAACACAAGCCCTATGAGGAAAGGCTGAGGGAGCTGGGGTTGCTTAGCCTGGAGAAGAGGAGACTGAGGGGTGACCTTATTGCTCTCTACAACTACCTGAAGGGAGGTTGTAGCCAGGCAGAGGTTGGTCTCTTCTCCCAGGCATCCAGCACCAGAACAAGAGGACACAGTCTCAGGCTGCGCCAGGGCAGGTTTAGGCTGGATGTTAGGAAGAAGTTCTACACGGAGAGAGTGATTGCCCATTGGAATCGGCTACCCGTGGAGGTGGTGGAGTCACCTTCACAGGAGGTGTTCAGGAGAAGACTTGATGGGGTGCTTGGCTGTATGGTCTAGTTGTTGGGTGGGTTGGATTGTTTGATGGGTTGGACGCGATGATCTTGAAGGTCTCTTCCAACCTGGTGTATTGTATTGTATTGTATTGTATTGTATTGTATTGTAATACAGGTTGACTTTTGGTTACTTGTTTTAAAAGTTAGAAAACTTATTAATTCTTATGTCCTAAGTATGTTAAATGACAGACGCCATTTTCTGGATTCATGCTGATTCAGTATATTACAAACTATATTGTCAACCCATAAATTTCCTCTTTTCTAGGAGCTTTGGGTTACCCTTTAGCTTGCTTTACTTTCCTTAATTTATAGCACTGTCCATTTTGTTCCAAAGGTTACTTAATCTTTTCATGTTAGTTTTGTTTAATAGAAATAGGTATCAAAGGTAATCCCTCAAATGATTCTACTTCTGGTTCAATTAGCATACTGATAGATCAGAATGCCACCCAATAAAAATTAAAGTCGAATATGTGGAGAAAAGGAGCTTAACAGGATAATTGTGTTTTGGAGCTGCACTCAAAATATTCAAGCAGTTATTACCAGGTATATTTTTTTATATATATATCAACCACTAAGAAGTGTTTTATAAAGCAAATTATTCATGTTAGTGAACATTATATGAGATTAATTATACCTGATTTACCACGCTGTGGATCTTCATTCACAGGTAGTTGTTTATATGCACAGATAATTAAGCCACTGCAACCTTTATTCCAAAATAATGCAATAATTATACATTAGAGTGCAAAGAATGATGGAAATTCCCAACAGAGCCATTCTCTCTGTTTTTGAAAATGGTTACATTTGTTTCTGTGTATATACATTAGGGAATGACTTAAGGCTTGGTAATGTCTCTGTATAGTAATGGAAATTATGCCAGTGATTTTGCTGGCAGTAGAATTCACTACCGTTATGGTTTTTCATATGATGTGCAGCTTCAAATATTGTCATTATTAAAGTTCATTTATTTGTGTTAGTTGAATTCTGACATTTATAGCCGGATGCTTGAACGGTATTTATGAAATTAATTGTTATTTGGGCAAACAGATGGAACTGAGACAGCCTGGCTGTTTCTGCATAGAAGAAAACATCTTGCCTATTGTGTAGCAAAATCCTTTTTTATTTTTTCCAATATTTCTCCCCTGTGGCAATTTCTAACTTACATTTCATCAACACTTCTGTGAGCTAACTCTGTGAAGCTCGTGTAGAAAAACATTTTTCACGCTCTTCCTCCTACTGTGCAAATTCATAGATGAACCAAAACAGTGTTGCTCATCCCAGGAGAAATTCCTCAGGTTGTGTGACATCTACAATACTCTGAGATGTTTGTAAAGACCCTTAGTGATATACTGCCATTGATTCCACACTGTTCTCACAGAGCAGAAGGCCAACAGCATCTTGGCCAGCATGTAATTCTGGCCAGGGATGTAATTCTGACCCTGTACTCAGCTCTGGTGAGGCCTCACCTCAATTACTGTGTGCAGTTCTGGGTCCCTCACTTCGAGAAAGATAGTGAGGTGCTGGAGCAGGTCCAGAGGACAGTGACAAGACTGGTGAAGGGACTGGAGGGAAAGTCTTATGAGGAGAGGCTGAGGGAGTTTGGGTTGTTTAGCCTGGAGAAAAGGAGACTCAGGGGGGACCTTATCTCTACAACTACTTGAAGGGAAGTTGTAGGAAGGTGGGGTTCGGGCTCTTTTCCCAGGCAACCTGTGACAACATGAGAGGGCATGGCCTGAAGCCGCACCCCAGGAGGTTTAGGTTGGATGATAGGGAGCACTTCATCATGGAAAGGGTAATTAGAAACTGGAACGGACTGCCCAGGGAAATGATGGAGTTGCTGTCCCTGGGGGTGTTTAAGCAAAGATCGGATGTGGCAGTTAGTGACATGGTCCAGTCAGTGTGGTGGTGTTGGGTCATAGGCTGGACTTCATAATCTCAGAGGTCTATTCTAGCCTCAAAAATTGTGTGTGATTCTGTGATTCACATAATATACATTACACCAATTTTTTTCTCATTCATATGTTCAAAGTCTGTGAGACAGATCCTTAATCTTAGCTAATTATCCTAAGTATTCATTTACAGCTGGAATATTTAAAATACTCTGATGAAGAACTGTTCTTTTCTTTGTTTTCAAGGAGGATACTGTTACAATTTTCTGCCTATGTACAGAACACATCCACATCGTACCATCACAGATACCAAGTGGCTCCAGTTTTTGCTATCAGATTTAGTTGGGTGATTCTATAAGTGTATTTGTAAGTCATTATCTAGACATATCGTCCTATGCGGGGGATTCTAGAGTAAATACTGTTCTTTAAGTACTACGTAATGCTATTTACGTCGGCCCCAGAAGCCACCTAGCTGTTTGTACAGTCACATCCTTAGGTTTTATGTAAACACATTCATATTTTATTTAATGTAGACTCATAATTGTGCTTTTATATTATTTAAATTTTAAAAACATTTAGAGTAACACTAATTTTTAGTATGTCCTAAAGTTTATTTTCAGTTAAATTATTCAGCCTTGGAAAGTAAGCATGGCTGAAAGGCAAGTCAAACACTGCTGCCGCTTGGTTTATGTTTTGAAGTTCATCTTGCCATGCCTGAATGTTATATGTAATAATCCTTCCCTTCCCCAAATTCTATTCCTATTCTCCTGATGGCACTTTATTTTTTCATTACGTGGTTGTATTTTATAGTTTGATATTTTTTAATCTGGAAAATGTGCTGAAGGTACACAAATCTGTTCTGTTTACAAGTAAACAGTTACCATGTTTCAATGACAAATGTAGAAATTACTCTTTTCCCAAAATTCATTAAATCCCTGTAGGTCCACATGTAATGTGATCTCTGTCTACTGCAGAAGCTAAAGAAATAGAAATTGTAATGAGTCTGGACTCAAAAGAATAAGAGTACTGACAGAAGTAATTATTCTTTCATTAAATGTATGACTTGAAAATCAGCCTAAAGCAACTGTTAAAACACTCCTATATAAGGAAAAAGTCTGGACTCCTTAGAGACAGAGACTACTGCCTTTTTTTGCAAGGCATAACATTTCTATATCCTCCTTTACAATAATAGTAAGGCCCTGCTTTTCTGGGTGCAAGAAGTACATCGGTACTTTAGGTAACATCCATTCAATTTATGCCCATTCCCTACTGTGAATCTGATACCTGGAGAGCTCATCACACAGCTGGCAAACAGCAAGGTGACAATTGCTGTAGAGGCAATAAAAGGAGTCTTTCTTGTAAAGGTGGGGTAATGGTCCAAGAACTTTGTATGGATCAGTTTCCAAATGCATAGTCTGGTAACTAATACCAGTCGACTAATACTGGTATTAGTAATACATACTACTATGTATTATGTACAATTCCATAGAGTAATATGCAATACTGCACTCCCACAAGGGATCCTGAAATCCAACCTTATTTTCCTGGATTTTGTTTCTAGACTTGTTGTTGTACATTAGAGCAGCAATCTTATTTTTTTTGGCAAGATTTTCTCTATTGTTTTTCTTCTGAGGGCATATCCAGGTAGAATCATAGCGATCGGCTGTGTGAAAGATTGCTGCCAGGGAAATTCAGTCATGATTTCTAAAAGTGTTCTGAGTTCAAGGCCTTTTGCTTCTCACATCACTGTTTTTGATTATTGCAATTTGATATCTCCTCTGAAATATCTACAAACCTACCTAATTCACTTTCAGATCCTTTGTTGATAACTCAGAACTCTTCCTTTGATAATATCCATCTGTGATGTTAGGTCTTCAGTACATCAATAAACTTGCAGAGAGCGTAGGACCAGTAATTCACCACTAATGTGCATGTAGCTGCATTGAGGAGTGTAGTTCAAGGATGGCTGATACTGCTTTCCATGAGGGAAGAACGGCAAGTTACGAATGGTATGAAGGTGGCTTGAACGTGCCCATTTTCAGCAAAAATTTTGTAAGGTTTATGGTCTAGTTGTTGGGTGGGTTGGATTGTTTGATGGGTTGGACGCGATGATCTTGAAGGTCTCTTCCAACCTGGTGTATTGTATTGTATTGTATTGTATTGTATGTCTCCTGTATTCACAATCTGAATATAAAGTACCAAGCCCCATCAAAGTCCTTAACTGCTGCCTATGACTTCTGTAATACTGACATTAAATTCCCTCAGAAACATAACTTACTCAGTCTCAAAAATGATTTTATGCAACAAAGAAGAAGGGGATTACTGGCACTTTACAAGAAAACTTGAGTTTGGAACCACTAGAGTATTAGAAAACCGTGACTTGCAAGTTGTAAGTGAAGCAAACAAATAGTGAAATTGCCTGATGTTTTTAACAACATTTTTATTTCTTCATTTGTTGTCCTATATTTTTTCCTTTCATCTTCTTTTAGCAATGGTTGTTCTCAGCAATTTGGAACCAAATACCACATACGAAATCAAAGTAGCTGCTGTAAATGGAAAAGGTCAAGGAGAGTATAGCAAAATTGAGATCTTTCAGACCTTACCTGTCCGTGAGTAATATTTATACTATTAAATGAAAATGTAAATTGTTATTAGAATATATGACCTTCCTGTGAGCTAAAAATTTGAAATATGATTTACTGTGGGTAATAAGTTGGTTTTTTTTTTTGAATTGTATGCTACTTCCCAGTGTATAACATCAGCCTTTACATTGTTTCTCATGTTTTGCTCCTCTTAGTCCCCCTTCACCATCACCAAGCAGTATGTGTGAACTTAAAGTGGAAAATTTATTCCATTATCTGTATTTTCCAGACATAGAGACATCTTTGGTTTATATTCAAAAGCACAAACAATGATACAAGATTAACCCTTTTTCTCATTTACTCTCAGGGTATTAGAGGTATCTGTGAGAAATGAATTGGCCCTTTCTAGAGAAATATCTTCTGTAATATATGCTGCCAGAAATGTTGCAGTGATTTCTCAGTATAATTAAGAATACTGGCCCCAGTGGAATAAAAAAGAGGCATCATGGAACTACAAATAAAAAATACTTGTATTCTTTTATTATCTATGTATTGATGCATTTCTTCCATCCCAAACCAGTAACTTGGCACCTTTCAAATTTCTTTTGATTAATGCATATGCATGTTCTCAATATAATATATGATATGGAACAAGTAGTTTAATTTTATTCATATAGAATATTATACCTAATACAAAAGTAATTAGAAAATGCTAAAGATTATGTTATCATGTAGAAAGCTAGGAAAATTCTGTATTGAGGTTTATCTTTACTTTGATAAGAGATAAACACAAGCATTGCAACATTTCTAATGGATCTGTTTCTGGGTGAATGCAAAATCGCAGATAATTCGAAGGTAAGACTTCTCTATGACAATGCATGCTCATTGGGGATCTGATTTAAAACTTTATCACAGACATTGAATGCGAACATTATAATTAATTTATGCTAGAACACGCTTTAAGCAACATTTTTAACACAGTTAATAAGGGTGTTCTGCTGTGCTTGGAGGAGTCCTGTTAAGTTTAAGATTTTAATTAACAGTATTGTGGGCACATTCCCAGATGTAGACTTACCTTATGTAGACTTACCTTATGTAGACTTCCCAGTTTAAGACTTACCTTACTGCTGAGCTATTATCTACTGTTTTCCCCCCTTGTTTTTTTTTAGGGGAGCCAAGCCCTCCTTCAATTCATGGACAACCAGGAAGTGGAAAAAGTTTTAAGCTCAGCATAACTAAACAAGATGATGGAGGTGCCCCGATTTTGGAATATATTGTCAAATACAGAAGTGTAAGTATTTCATTTAATCAAAGTATGTGTGTTTTTCTTAATAATGTCTGCTGTTTATGTAAGGAAGACTGCTGAAACGATTGGAACTGATGCAAAATATTTTGCATACTACAAGACGATATAGTATAGTGGTTGTTTTTTTACTAGCTTGCTAATGCCAGATTATAAAACAAATAAAAAAGAAGAAAGAAACCCACCCTGCTCTTCTTACAGGTGTATCTGCAAGTTCATTCCAAGAAAACTGCATTCTCTGTTTATTACATGGTAAATGTGGAACGCTTGTGTTCAGCTCTCAAAAGCGCAGTAAATTATCAGGCATTAAACTTACCTATTTAAGGGTTGTTTGATCAGCAAATTATTAGCCTGTTATAACTGCATCTTTATTGATGGATTCCACTGCATTCCAGTGCTCCATAGGAGTTTTGAATAAGATGAATGATTTACCCACATTTCATATTTTCTGTTTTCAAATATTCTGAGGCTCAGTTTAAATAATTGACAATTTGTGAGGACTTTCATGAGTTTCAGTGTACACATCATGCAGTCACATAAAGTTTATTTGCCTTGTATGAGCTGGAGTCCGGTTTGATGTTCTCTCACTAGATCTGGCAAGTTCAGAAAGCAGGCTTTTCTGCAATGTACAATTCTTCCTTTCCTGATACATTATGTTTAGAAATTATTCAGTTGAAGAATTACAGAGCTGACGAATGCAATGAATTGAATTGCTTGGGTATTACATATGAACACAAAGCAGCCTTTGGAAGATATTACGCAGGTTAAGCTTAGCACTAGAAGCAGCAGGCAAACAATGTGTGATACAGGAATAATCACATGACCCTTAATAGTAATGGAAGGAACTGATTTTTTTGTTTATTCTCACAGCATCGGTGACCTACTGTAAAGGAGTATTTCTGCACAGAACAAAGTGCAGATAAAAGAACTTTTTAATCTCTGACATTGTAGATCTCATTGCAGTTTCTGACAATGTGCATTAGTTTGTAGATATTAGTGGTACAACTGCCAATAATAAGTGATTATTGAAGATACCGTATTAACTCCTCAAATTAAGCCACAGTTTGTGATTTAGAAGTTTCTTCCATTTGTTTTAGAAAACTATGTAGTATGTAGAACTTTCTATAAATTTTAAGTATTAATAAAGCAGTCTAATATGGTATGAATTGTTCTTTTGTAACTCTTCTGCTTCTTAAGAGCAGAGAGAGTCAGCACAAATAGGAAAATTTAACTATCAGATTCTGGTTTTTTGTTCCCTCTCTTCCTGTTTCTGCACTAACAGTAACATAAATATAGAGACATTATTAGTCTGCTTAGTAAAGCGTGCTTGAAAATGCACATGAAATACAGGTATAATGAAGAACACTGAAGGGTTTTGGTCTTTCTTGGTTGGTTGGTTGGTTTTAGATGCCAAAAGCAGAGTGTATTCTCACAGACTTCATCTGTTTATCTTTACAAGAAGATAACTTACTTTCCAGATACTTTTTTTATTCTTTCTTCTCCTAAATTGTGTTTGTGACTCCTTAAAACATATTGCTGTCTTTGAACTCAAGGTTTGGACTTTGTTTCATTTATCTCAATCCACCCAATTTGGCTTCACTTTCAGCTAAATATAGGCTATCACTTCTCTGGCATGGCTTGCAGGTATCTTGTTACATTTCAAGTCTTTCATTTTTATTCACCTGACCAAACAGTGAAACAACTGCAGAAGAGCAGCCTCATAAAGAAATGTATACAGTTTTCCTTCCAGAACTTAAGCTCATTCAGCAGCTAGAATTCTACAGCTGGTTGTGTTTTGGTTTGGGGTTTTTTGTTTGTTTGCTTGGGTTTTGTTGTTGTTGTTTGGATTGGTTTGGGTTGGTTTTTTTCCAAAATGTAGTTGTATATCTGTTTGCAGTGCTGTCTTTTCCACCTTCAGGAACCATATTATGATGAATCTTTATCTTCTAATTCAGTGTATTTTTCTCCTTTTGTGATCCTGACCCTCTTTGGAATTCCCCAGTGTATGCACATACTTGCATGTACACACACCGAGCGCATGTATGGATCTAACATCCAGCCTAAACCTCCCCTGGTGCAGCTTGAGACTGTGTCCTCTTGTTCTGGTGCTGGTGGCCTGGGAGAAGAGACCAACCCCTACCTGGCTACAACCTCCCTTCAGAGAGTTGTAGACAGCAAAAAGTCTCCCCTGAGCCTCCTCTTCTCCAGGCTATTTAATTCTATATTTTGTAAAAGTAGTTTGATGTTCCAGTAATATAAGTGGATTCACTCAGTAGAATGTGAGGTGATTGAAACAGGAATTATCCACAAGGATATAGGAAAATAACTTTGACAGAAAATACCAGTTTCGCTGTATGATATAAAAAATATTTTTGCTCCAGGGTATGGTTTTTTTCTTCATGATTTTCACTGTGACTGTCATTCTGATATTTTTGTTAGTCTGCTACTGTACCAAGTAGGCACTTTCACCCTGCTCCTGAAAAGATGTTTTACTGTATTTTAATAATCCCCAGGACTATCATGTGTCACTGCCAGTGCAGAAGAAGCAAGAAAGACTATAAGAGATTGTGGTGGGTTGAAGTTTCCCCCAGCATTAACTTTAGCCAGACTAACTCAGTTAGAAGCAAATGAAGCTTACCACTAAAACTACCATAAAGGTGAAGTCAGTAATGAGAAACCATCACGCTCAGCCTTGGTAGCAAATTTGTTACTATAGTAGTGCACATATGGGAGTTTTGCCTCTCACATTGTTTTCTGAAGACTGAAGAGAAACAAGCCAAAACAACAGCAACAACAAACAACACCAAAAAACCCAACAAAATATCAGGCATAAGGAGCATTATTAGGCCTTGAACTGTCCAGTTCAGATCCTGTTTTCTTCTACACTTGCATCAGTCAAGAGCTAGATGCTTCAGCAAAGAGCCCAAATATAAGCTGATGAGAAGCACAGTAAACTGCAGCAAGAAGTTCTACTTCCCTGTATTTGAAGTTTTGGGGGTTACTTTAGGTGGGGGTTTTATTGTTTGTTTTGTTTTGTTTTGTTTTGTTTTGTTTTGTTTTGTTTTGTTTTGTTTTGTTTTGTTTTGTTTTGTTTTGTTTTGTTTTGTTTTGTTTTCCCCCCAGAAATTCTATGTCCACTGACTGCGTCTGTGTTGCTGTATGGGTTGGATGGTCAGGATTTGGCTCTCAGCCATCGTTTTATCACTTCATTATACCTCAGTGTATAGTAAGAATAGGACTGCATGGATTACTGTTATTGTCACTCCTTTAAACCAGATGCCTTTTGTGTTTAACAGCATATATTATTTCGTGCTTTTGCCTATTAGTTATTTTGTAATTCTTATTTGTATAAAGAACAATTACATGTGTTATGTACTAAAAGGACAGATTGCAAAGGTAAGCCCAAATTCATGAATTACCAGAATTAAGACTGACATGGAAATCCTCATTTGTTCATTTTGCATACGTGTCTTAGATAATTATCTGAACTATGCAAACCCCAAATTTTCTTTAGAACAACACCTTAATGATTTACATGTATACTCTCACCAATGTGAGTACTGCATACATTCTCAATGGTGTTTGTCACTGCATCCAAACTGGTTTGCATAATGTTGCTTTAGTGCCAAATATTGCTACAGTTAGTGTATATTTTCATTATGTAACTAACCGTTTGAATGCACAGTTTGCATTCATGAGCAATTCAAGTTTGCATTTCATGGCAAGTTTCTTTTAAGGGACATTGATCAAAATGTAATCAAAACATTTATGCTGAATAAGCCTTTAACAAAATTTATTCTTAGCAGCATTTTTAAATAATTATCCTGTTATTCCTCAAGATCAGCATCAGTGTTTGGGCAAAGTAGGAAGTGAAGCCAAAAGGTGAAAAAGAATTGCCCACAAAAATCTGTAAACATTGTGAAAAAACTATTAGGAGTGGTCAAAATCACAAAAGGCTCAAGCACTCAGAACTCCAAAATAGATTATTTGCATGCCCATAACCTCTGTAAATAAAACTCCATAATTTTTTGTGCATCATGCCTAGTTTAGACAAATAATACAAGAGATTCTGAGCGTTCAAACTTCTATTTGCATTTTACAGAAAGATAAAGAAGACCAGTGGCTAGAGAAGAAAGTGCAGGGTAGTAGAGACCACATCATCTTAGAGCACCTTCAATGGACCATGGGTTATGAAGTACAAATCACTGCTGCCAACAGACTGGGTTATTCTGAGCCAACATTGTATGAATTCAGCATGCCACCAAAGCCCAACATTATTACAGGTAAGTTAATTTTTAGAGTGTTTTCTCTCCATGAATTGTTAGCTACTTGTAGTACCCTAATTTGTGGTGTTGAATGTAAGCTAACTGAAGTCTTTAACTGGCAGAGCCTGAGACCACACACTCTATTATCAGCAAAGGCTCAATTCAAAACCCTTAAATGGTGCCCTATTTCCTTCTTTTCTCTTAGTAATGAAGTCATTTCTAAGTACAGAAAAAAAACATTTTCTCTTCAACCAAGATGCTCAAAGTTATAAAATAGTATTTAAGATGCACCTGCTATAAATTTTAAAATTGTACTGCCTATTTGTGGTAAGCAACTTAGTTGTTTTAATTCTTGTTTTCAGTTGTATTTCTCCATATGATTCAAGATTCACATGTATTAAAGGTATTTATTTATTAACCTGGTGAGGTTAAGACTTCAAATAATCTTGTTTAGGTGCCATCCTACTGATTCACCCTAACATGGTGAGCATACAGATCTCTATTGGACCTGTTTACCAGCTTTGAAATTTACATTAAAGTTCATATTTGTAAGTGTGTAAATAGGGAGGATTTGGGATTCTTTTAAGGAAAATTGAATAGTAATTGACAGTGAGCTTGTTTCATTAAGTAATCTATCAAGACTGCTTTCCAAAGTTAGAGTTATCATTTGGAGCAATAATGCAATTTTCATCCCTTTAGAGTAAACCTAAAATATGATATTGTGGAGTAAAATATCAAGTAAATAGGGAGGTGGTAGAGACACCATCATTGGAGGTGTTTAGGAGGAGACTAGATAGGGTGCTTGGTTGCATGGTTTAGTTGATTAGATGGTGTTGGATGATAGGTTGGATGCGATGGTCCCAAAGGTCTCTTCCAACCTGGTCTATTCTATTCTATTCTATTCTATTCTATTCTATTCTATTCTATTCTATTCTATTCTATTCTATATTTATTTCTGATATATTGTGGGTCATTTTAATTTTTACAAAGAAAATGTTATGAGGAAGACATTTCCCATGTTTCCTTTTAATTATGAGCTGATATCTTTAATAATAAAATCCAAATTAGCTTAGATTAGTTAGCATTTTAAGAATAGGTGCTGAATCCTCCATCATAGTGTTTTCTGTGTGCTGTATATTAAACTCTTAAAGTATTACAATAAAATTAAACTCTTGCCAAATTAATGTAGTGGGCTACATTAAAATGTAAAGCATATCAATATCTGTATTTCAGCCTGGGCATAGAATCATAGAATCATAGAATCAGTCAGTGTTGGAAGGGACCACAAGGATTATCTAGTTCCAATCCCCCTGCCATGGGCAGGGACACCCCACACTAGATCAGGCTGGCCAGAGCCTCATCCAGCCTGCTCTTAAACACCTACAGGGATGGGGCCTCAATCACCTCCCTGGATAACCCATTCCATGGCTTCACCACGCTCATGGTGAAGAACCTCCTTCTCACATCTAGCCTGAATCTCCCTATTTCCAGCTTCATTCTGTTCCCCCTAGTCCTATCACTACCTGAGATCCTGAGAAGTCCCTCCCCAGCCTTCCTGTAGGCCCCCTTCAGATACTGGAAGGCCACAATGAGGTCACCTCGGAGCCTTCTCTTCTCCAGACTGAACAGCCCCAACTCCTTCAGTCTGTCCTCATAGGAGAGGTGCTCCAGCCCTCTGATCATCCTCGTGGCCCTTCTCTGGACACCTTCCAGCACGTCCACATCCCTCCTGTAATATGGGCTCCAGAACTGGACGCAGTACTCCAGGTGGGGGTCTCACCAGAGAGGGGGATAAGAGCTGAGTAGAGGGAGTCATAGTAAAATGGTAATGAGTTTGATCATATCATAGACTGCCATCAGAAAATTTGAAATAACTGATTAGATTTTTTTCCATCTGTTACAAGTTTTCCTGCAATATTTTTTTTCAGGGAAGTTATCTCAAGATCCCTGCAACATTTTTATTTTTAATATTCCATAGCAATTTATTGGTATCAGAAAGATTCTCACTTTTATTTATAGAATGGAGAGGCATTTGTAATTCATGAGCAGGTTCAGATCCAGACCTAGTACAAATACTTGGTTTATACACTTGAATTTCAGCAATGAATTTCAGTAGTGAATGTCAGTGGTGAAATTCAAATAGTGTTTTTCACTGCAATCTAACTTTAGGCTGTTAGAATTATTTAAAGCATTCCATTTTATTGCTACAGCTGCTGTAACAGAGAAACATGATTTTCCTCTGTGAATGGAAATGTAGGTGGTCTCCAGACTTGCAAATATAAAGCAGCTTCATGAATTTAGTGTCAGAAGATAGAACGTTTTTATCTGAACACTGTTTTATAGTTATTTAAGGGCTTTTTCCTTTCAGTGCTCTCCCATAACCTCTAAGTAGTTGCAAGAAGTCTGTTACACTATTTAACATCAGGTCTTCTTTATAAGAATCATTATTGCAATTATGATTGTAGAGCTAATTAGTTTCCTTGACAACTGTTTTTGCAAGACCTGAAAAGAGTGTGAAATTCCCATCATAAGAACATTCTGTAGGCGACATTTAAATTATGTCAAAAGGCACTTAGAATCAGTGGAACATTAATGTTCATGAGTCACTGTGGTTTCTTGTTTTGAAATGGCATAATATTATTGCTGCAATATGATATATAGAACATTGTTGCAGAAGTATGAATCTATTGTTTTAAAACTTGACAGATAGCATGTATAAAATGTTTGACTTTGAGTAGAATAATTCTTTTTAATATCAGTCAGCCTGGATGATGCAATGTTTTTCTGCTTTGAGGCATAGGTATTTGCTGCCAGATATCTACACCTAGGTCCAAAAAAAGGAGAGAGGCAACAGGAATGAAATTAGGCAGACTTGTGAATTAAATCTGCTTCACTTATCCTGTGCTCAATTAGAAGCTTGTATTGACTGAGATTACCTTCCTGATTATTCATATAATTATTTTAAAAGCTTCTAAGTCTTGTGAAGGTTTTCATTAGTATGTGCCCAGATCCATGGCACTTCAGATGAATTGAGTGTTTCTGTCTTGCTCTTAATGTAATTGAAAACCAAGATATCTATAGATCCTGTGTATGCAATCTCATGAATATTACTTATCCCAAGAGAATTTTGGGATCCCATAAGTATCATAATGGTTAACTGTACCTAGCATACTATTCTGGTGAAAATGTGTGCAAGTTAATACAATTAATCAGAGAACTGGAGAGAGGGAGACAAGGATACATTTGTTGTCCTTTGATAGGTGCTTACCAGGGAAATGGAAGTTGTCACAACTTTGGCTCTGACTACTGCAGAAGGAGCTTGCTTACACTTTCAAGATATAAAACAGAAGTAGTAATCCCTGAGGGCAGGGACTGGATGCCAAAACTCAAGTGAACACACAACTCCTGTGGGCACTGAATCCACAACTTCTGTTTGCTAGGGAAGTGTAAGCAAGTAACAGCTCCTGGTTATAGCTCCTGGCAGTCAGATTCTATAATAACACAGTTTGATGATCTTCCAAGTTCTAGGAAAGAGCTTGGGGCTACATATTGTTGTCTGGCATCACTGAGGTGTATCAATGAGACAGACACTCTGTTAAAAGTTTGCATGACTGACCTCATCAGCATCCAACTATGGATCTGTACTATAGTCTCCAGTCACTGAGCCACTCAAATTTGTGATTAGTTCCTCAGAATTGATAATCTTTTTGATAAAAGTTTCTTGATTTCCTGATTTTCTGAATGGTTACACATAGAACTTTGCACTGACTTTGAGAAATACTCAGCAAACCAACTTCTTAACTTGTTTTCCCTTATATAAATGTATGTATAAATACATTCATGTATGTGCATGTGTGTATACATGTACACATTACTGCATATCTATGTATATATGATTTTACTTACTACTCTTTTGTGTGATTTTTTTTTTACAGTCAGCAATTCTATCCTTGTATTTCACTTTTAACCTAGACATAGGAACATTTATTTAAGAACCATGCTTTGAAGAAAAAATTCCGTAGTCATAAATGTAGTATTTTATGTATCCCAAGATCTTGCTAAGGATGTGAGTTGTCACTCCTTGCAGGCAGATGCAACTCTAACACTGGTGTGCTTGCCTGTGAGTGAAGTTTTTGACAGATTTTAAGTATTAATTTGATACATTTTAGAAAATTTTGGTTCTGGTTTCTCTATAGAATCAATTTTCTTCTAGTCCTGTGAGAAAAAGGTGATTCCCAAGAGGGCTGTGTATCTTTGCTCCTAGCTCTTTATCAGTGTTAGGACAGCAAAGACTAAACATCACAGGCATAACAAACCTTCTGACTAGGTGTCACTGGGAACAGCCAAACTCCATCAGCCCCCATAGCCAACAGTGCAGCCATTTTTATGGATCAATTTACTCTTTCTTACTAGGGCAGAGAAAGAAATTCTGTCTTTGTACTATGCAGCTGGTAAAGAAGTGTCCAAGTCAGCTGCCGTTCTGAAACATTAATACTGCAACTTTAATAAACAGCTACAGGTTTACATTAACTGAATCTTAAAAGAAGATGAAATGGAAAGTGTTAAAAGAGGATACTTCCAGCAAGCATTAGGTATATTTTCTGAACTAGTGGCACAAGATTTATCCATGTGCCTTCTTCCAAAGGCTTTTATCCAGTTAATGTTGTTTCTCTGAAAGGCCAGGAAATACATGAAAAATGGCTGCAAGTTGTGTTTTATTGTCTGATTTTTTTTCTTCATTGTGAATTAATAACTTGGCACAATAATGGGAAAGTGCAAATAAGAAGCCCATAGGCCTGTTTTTCTTACTTGGCCATACTGGTTGTATTGTTGTTGTTTTTTAGTGTGGGTTTTGTGTATGTGTGTGTGTGTGTGTGTTTGTGGGGTTATTTTTGTTTGTTTTGTTATGGTTTTTTAACTTCCAGTACTGAATGAACTGTAGTTCCTTTCATCCCATTTACTGTTTTGTTGTTGGTTTGGTTTGGTTTTTTTTCCCCAATTGCATATCTGTCAGCAGCGCTTAAAATCATATCGTGATAGGCAAAGAGAGACAATCTAATGTGTGGTATTTTCTCTCATCATCTCTGTTAGCAAAAATAATATGCTTCACATCAAACATGATTTTTATCAGTAGTTTTTACAAAAATGCAGGTTTAGGATCTCCAGGGGGACAAAGTGAATGAAAAAAGTAAAACCAGCTCTTAATAGTGCTTCAGATATGTGTGTGTGTGTATATATGTGTGTGAGTATTTGAATTGCTGTTTGTACATTTTATGATATTTTTCAAAGAGGAAAAATAGAGCTTTTGAACTATACAAACACTGCTTTGTTAGAATTGAGGCTGGGAAATTTACTAAGGCCTGAAAGTTACTTAGTACAGAAAACCAGAAATCTGCCTCGCTGCTCTCCACAATTTTCTCTCAGTGAGAGTCCTTTTCTTTAAATTTGCTCTCAAACAATTCATTGACCTTTATTGGGTAGAAATAAATTCTGCATGGTCCCATTCATGTAGCTCTGGTAGGTTTTTGTTCCTGTTATATCATGATGACAAACAGCCCAAACAGCAGACTCTCTTGCTGGAGGTGCTTTCCTTGTCTCTTATAGCTCTTCAGCCCTGTCCCATGGAGCACCATCTCCCTAGCTCTGAAGGCAGGCATAACCTCCCTTTTCCCCAAAAGGGTTGACTTGACCCTGACCACGCATCAGCTAAGGGAATCCGAAAATCAGACTTTATCTTCTTCTGTACCCAGCTGGAAAAGTACATGACATTTATGTCCTACCATGTCTATGAATAAGCTTCTGATCTGAGTAGTTACTGTGTTCTTTGAAGCACTTTCCTTAGATTCCAAACAATTTCATGTCTCTTTCAACTTAGATTTTACCAGGATACAACCAAGTTACAAGGTCATGATATAGCATAAAAGCATGGTTACTTGACCAAGTAGTACTCAAAATACCACAGTAGAAATATGTGTGAGAATGGGATAAAGTCCATAATAACTCTTAGTTTATTTATATTGCTGTCTTTTCTACTGAGTTACTTATACTCAGATGTCTATTTGTGCACATGAGGATAGTGCATTGGTTAAATATTACACATCAATGCCCCAAAGCCAGGTTTCCCACAAAACAGCAGTCCTGTGATTTATGCTAAATTCAGAAGGTTCCTTGGGAATCAGTCCTTAAAAATAAAGGGGTCCAGGAGAACTGGACCTACTTCAAGGAAGAACTATTGAAGGTGCAAGAACAGGCTGTGTCGGTGTGCCGGAAGATGAGCCGCCGGGGCAGACGGCCAGCCTGGATGGGCAATGAACTTTTAATAGAACTTAGGGAAAAAAAGAGGGTGTATCATCTTTGGAAGAAAGGGGAGGCAACCTACAGAATGTTTAGGGATGTTGCTAGGTTGTGCAGGAAGAAAATTAGGGAGGCAAAAGCCCATTTAGAACTTAGACTGGCCTCTGCTGTGAAGGACAACAAAAGTCCTTCTATAAATACATCAATAGCAAGAAGAAGGGCAAGGACAACCTCCACTCCTTGGTTGACACGGAGGGGAATGTTGTAACAAAGAATGAGGAAAAGGCAGAGGTACTTAACACCTTCTTTGCCTCAGTCTTCACTAGCAGGGCAGAACGTCTTCCAGACAGCTGGCCTGCAGAGCTGGCAGAAGGAGCCAGAGAGCTGCATAGTTTCCCACTGCTCCAAGAGGAAGTTAGAGATCTACTGAACCGCTTGGACCCCCACAAGGCCATGGGACCGGATGGGATCCATCCTAGGGTGCTGAGATTGCTGACAGATGAGCTGTCCAAGCCACTTTCCATAATTTTTCAGCAGTCCTGGCTCACTGGAGAGGTCCCAGAAGACTGGAAGCTGGCTAACGTGGTGCCCATCCACAAGAAGGGCCGGTTGGATGAGCCAGGGAATTATAGGCCTGTCAGCCTGACCTCAGTGCCAGGCAAGATTATGGAACGGGTCATCTCGAGTGCGATCACACAGCACTTACAGGATGACCAGGGGCTCAGGCCTAGCCAGCATGGATTTAGGAGGGGCAGGTCCTGCCTGACCAACCTGATCTCCTTCTATGATCAGGTGACCCGCCTGGTGGATGTGGGGAGGCCTGTGGATGTGGTCTACCTGGACCTCAGCAAGGCCTTTGACACCGTTCCCCACAGCAAACTCCTGGCCAAGCTGGCAGCCCGTGGCTTGGACAGGAGCACACTGCGTTGGGTTAGGAACTGGCTGGAGGGCCGAGCCCAGAGAGTAATGGTGAATGGCACCACATCCAGCTGGCGGCCTGTCACTAGTGGTGTGCCCCAGGGATCAGTACTGGGCCCCATGCTCTTCAACATCTTTATTGATGATCTGGATGAGAGCATTGAGTCCATCATCAGTAAATTTGCAGATGACACCAAGCTGGGGGCAGCAGTTGATTTGCTGGAGGGCAGAGAGGCTTTGCAGAGGGACCTCGACAGGCTGGACAGATGGGCAGAGTCCAACGGCATGAGATTTAACACATCCAAGTGCCGGATTCTGCACATTGGCCACAACAACCCCAGGCAGTGCTACAGGCTGGGGTCAGAGTGGCTGGAGAGTGGCCAGGCAGAGAGGGACCTGGGGGTACTGGTTGATTGTAGGCTGAACATGAGCCTGCAGTGTGCCCAGGCAGCCAAGAAGGCCAATGGCATCCTGGCTTGCATCAGGAACAGTGTGGCCAGCAGGAGCAGGGAGGTCATTGTGCCCCTGTACACTGCACTGGTTAGGCCGCACCTTGAGTACTGTGTCCAGTTCTGGGCCCCTCAGTTTAGGAAGGATGTTGACTTGCTGGAACGTGTCCAGAGAAGGGCAACAAAGCTGGTGAGGGGTTTGGAACACAAGCCCTATGAGGAAAGGCTGAGGGAGCTGGGGTTGCTTAGCCTGGAGAAGAGGAGACTGAGGGGTGACCTTATTGCTCTCTACAACTACCTGAAGGGAGGTTGTAGCCAGGCAGAGGTTGGCCTCTTCTCCCAGGCATCCAGCACCAGAACAAGAGGACACAGTCTCAGGCTGCGCCAGGGCAGGTTTAGGCTGGATGTTAGGAAGAAGTTCTACACGGAGAGAGTGATTGCCCATTGGAATCGGCTACCCGTGGAGGTGGTGGAGTCACCTTCACAGGAGGTGTTTGAGGTGTGTTACAAAAAAATCCTAAAATATTAAATCACAAAACTCTAAATATCCTCTGATTTTGAGCAGCCCTTGAATTCTGCTGGTCTTGATCATATGTTTGTGGAAAGAGATACTGATTTATCCGCCACTTTCCATTCTGTTCAGACTGTGAGCTCTGTAGAGTAAGAGGCATACCCCAACAGAGTTGTGCTAAGATGTCACAGTTCATCCTTTACACTGATTTTAACCTTAAATAAGTTATTTTAAAGCTTAAATAAGTATAATAGGAGACTGATATAATGTAGTTAAAATGAAAAAGGGGAGGCTTAGAAGGTTTCATCTACTTCACTACAATTGCTTAAAATCAACTTTTCAAAGTAAATTAAGAGATAACCAATACAATATTTTCTATGTTTAAATTTCTTTTGAAATATATTTTGAAACATTGATGTTAGTCACTATCCATAGAATTACTGTATCACTGTAACTGAAACACACATACACAATAATACCCATATATACACTGAGGACTATTGAATTACCCAGCTGCCTGTACTAATTGCTTTTGTCATTCATATTTCAAGAGTATTTACACCCATATTCTTGATGCCAGTTTTGGCGTTGCTCCATTTGCCAGTGGTCCATTCTGGACTTCTGTGATAATTCAGGAACAGATAACACTTATTAGCAAGAAGAAAGAGAAGAACAAGCTTGTCTCTTCTTTATCCCCACACGATTGCAGTCTTCTCTATATGTAATTATTGTGCATTTTTACAGTTTCTTCTTTCAGCCTGCATGGTGGTGCTTGTAGTTACTTCACGTGTTCACTATTTCTGATGTACGTTGCATTGTAGTTTCCTGAGTTCCAGGTGCCTCCAACATGAAAGACACACAGTGTTTCATTTAGGTTGGGCACTGATGAGTCTCTGAAGGAAATGTGAATTGGTTGCATGCTTCAGGTTAAATGCTTAAATAAATGGTTTTAAGTTTCGACCAAAGAGCTTACCACTTCAGCCTCTATGGAAAGGCACATGTTACTGCTAGTAAGCTATACCTTTTCAGTGCTTTATTATCTGTATTTGTCCAGAAAGCAGCAATGGTTACTGTTTTATCCACACTTTAATCATATTTTGATGTTTCTATTAATGTCTTTCAAATGACTGACACAATGTAAAAGATTAATTCTATTTTCTCTTCTTTTTCTTTCCCACTGTCACTTTTTCCCCTTTCTATACTTTTTCATGTTTTATCAATCTTTCCACTTTTTTCTCAAATTTACTTCTTCTTTCACACTCAAATTTCTGTAACAACTCCTATCCACACAGACAGATGCTGTGAAGCTACTAGAAGTGAAAATGGAGGCCAGTCGCTGCAGCTGAATGCTGCTGCTTTCTGTTTCATTGCAGTCATAAGTTACTGGTGCATGTTTTGATGCTGTCAATAATGCAAGCAGTATGTTTTCTTCCTTTCATATTAAATTCATATTTACAGAAAAACAAACACAGCCCTGTATAAAAAAAAATAAAATGTACTTTTCTGTACCTCTTCAGAATTTTCCATTTGTAGCTACAATCCTAAAGAGTGTAATTAGGTCAGTCTGTGCATGCAAAATCCTTCATGCAGCTTTTTGGAAATCTGTTAAGTTCCATGACAAATTCAACAAATGATGCTTGGATCTTCTGTTGCACATGGCTGGAAGAATGTGATTTATTGAATATGTGCAAAGTGATTTGATTCCTTTTTCTCAAATATAGTCTGATTATAAGAAATCTGTGCATAGATTTCACCCTTGTGAGGTGCCTGGCTTTCCAGGTACACCATCAGCTTCATAAGAATATTTTGTTTCTGTTTTAATCCTCTTCAGAATTGTGAGTATTGTAGCTCCTCTCTGATGTACTTAGCACTTCATGCTTAACATAGATGTTTTGTACTTTCTGGTGGATTTTAACAAACATTTCTACTCTAGCCATGCATCAGCACATAAAATAGATCCCTGCCAATAACCTTGCTTCTCATGACTGTGATGATGAAACATTCCATTTCATGACATTCATTGGACTTAAAGCTATAGAGAGCTCAATTTTGGACATTAGCAAAAAATGGGAAAAACAATTATTCCCTATTTCACACATTAAAAGAATGGCTTACAAATTCTGCAACTAGAACAATGGACACAAAGCCTCAGGGAAAAAAAAGTTAATTAAGGAAGAACCACGCAGGTATCTTACTTCATACATTTCAGTTTAGAATGTATGTTACTGACTGCGTTTGTGGTTCATTCCTCTGTTGCATACAGAACCCAAGAAAGCAATGTACTTCAGAGCTGCAGCAGAATTAAATATTTAAGATACTTTCCTTCAAATTGCTGCCAAAATAATGCTAATAGAACAGCATATATTGATTCCCCCCTTATAGTTTATTTGGTTTGAGCATTAATACTGTTACCTTATAACTTTGAAATTAGTTGACCAGATTTATTTTTTAATGTATCTTCACCCATGTAAGGGATATTGATATTTCATAGAAATAGTGATTATGGAGAGTGTTTCAGGTTTTAATTTATTCTTGGAAGTCTTGACTTCAAAACAAAAACTCATCTTGCGTAAACCAAATAACAATCATTTCAGACCAGTGGCCTATGTCATAAGTAAGATGTCTTCAGAAGTTGCGCGTGTAAAGCTGAAGATCTAACTTATTGGCAGAAACACTTGAGAAAACTAAATTAGATATTGAATACAATGAAGAAGCTGAATTCAAGCAAAGGTGTTCAGGAGGAGACTTGATGGGGTGCTTGGTGCCATGGTTTAGTTGTTTAGGTGGGTTGGACGCGGTGATCTTGAAGGTCTCTTCCAACCTGTTTTATTCTATTCTAAATGCCATCATGAAAATGTTGGTTTAATTGTGATATGTAGAAAATCTCTCAGTTTTAAGTGCAGCCATTATTTCATCCACAGCCCTTGTCACTGTATCCTGTCACTTCAATCTAGTGCCATGACATTAATGTGAAATTACATAGATATTTGCCTGGCATAGTATGGAGAAGAAATAGAATTTCTGTTCTAATTTTGTAACAGTCAAAACTCTGAGACTCTGTGAGAGTCAGTTGGTGAAAACCTCCTTTTCCACGCAAAAAACCTATGAATATATGCATTGACTTTGTTATTTATTTTTTGTTATAAAGATAACATTAAAAAAAAAAACCTATTGTTTAATGCTTTAGCACTTACTGAACCTATAGACAATAATTAATGAAGGATAGGGAGTGTACCATTACTTTTTTAATGAAACTTTTTTCCTGTGATTCAGAGGAAATTCCTAGCTACACAGTTACCATAGTGGCATGAGAACAAATTCTCAATTGATTATTTCAGCTCTAACAAGTGTTATTGCTTATGCTAGTTATGTTTTCTTAGGGAAAGAACCCCTTAGGTGTGAACTTTGAAAGAAGTTGTGGGGTTTTGTTGGTGGGTTTTGTTTTTTTTTGTGTTTTTTTTTTTTTTGTTTGTTTGTTTGTTTGTTTTTTTCCCCTAACCAGTTCTAAATTTCAGATACTAAAAAGTTTGATTTTGGCATTATTATACTTTTTTTTTTTTTTTTTTTTTTTACCCTGTGGTAACAAGCAAAAAACACTTGAAAGTACAGCTCTAATTATGATGAGATAACTGACTTTTGGCAACTATATCATAAGTAGATGCTTCTGTTTCCTTTGTGGGAGAGCCTGTCCAAACATGGCCTCATTAGAAGCCTCTGTAAATCTCAGCTCACAACTGGTCAACAGTGACTAGTTCAATCTCCACTGTGTGCTTCAGCACAAGCACCATCACAAGCTGCTTCCAGAAGCTCTTTCTCAATTTTCAGGAGCACAGTGGTGCAGAAACACTGGGGCTTCTTTTTGAGCAAAGACAGAGGCAAATTCTTTTGAGAGGCTGTTGTCTGCAGTCACATCCCTTCTGCATTCTGATCTCATTAATAGATAGCGATGGGATCCTGATGACAAAATAGAATTTTCTCTTGTAGACACAACAGAGATCAAGTGCTGTTCTGAATAATAGAGAAAACCAAAGTGCAGATACAATCACAGCTAATGAGCACCAGCTACTGAGTTAAAAGAGTAAAATTTAGATGGTGTCATGGGAGGAAACATAAAACAGAGTTTGATTAAGTTTTAACAGATTCTGGTATTTTCTTTTTTGCAAGATTTTCATAATTGCCTAAAATTTGAAACCTTAAAACACTTCTACACATTTTCTTACCTATTTTACCTGTCAGATACTTGTTTCTATTCTTTTTCAGTAAAAGAAGATAGGACCCTCCTACAAGTATGTATAAAACTAGAAAAAACAAAATTTCAAAATAATTTTCCTACTCTGGTTAGGCACTTGAAGTACTCCTTACCAGTTATAGATTTATTATCTTAGCAAGTCATTCTAACATCACAGTTACACATATATATGAAGAGAAGATAGAAATTAGGACACAGAGAACGTTAGACTGTGCTTCACCAAAGCCAAACGCCAGGTCCTGCACTTGGGTCACAATAAGCCCAAGCAATGCTACAGGCTTGAGGAAGTGTGACTGGAGAGCTGTCTGGCAGAAAGGGACCTGGGGGTTCTAATTGACAGGCAACTGAATACGAGCAAGCACTGTGCCCAGGTGGCTAGGAAAGCCAGTGGCATCCTGGCTTGTATCAAAAATGCTGTGTCCAGCAGGAGTAGGGCAGTGATTTTCCCTTTGTACTCAGCTCTGGTGAGGCCACACCTTGAGTTGTGTGTCCAGTTTTGGGCACCTCAATACAGGAAAAATGTGGAGGTGCTGGAGTGAGCGCAGAGGAGCGCAACAAAGCTGGTGAAAGTCTTATGAGTGACTGAGGGAGCTGGAGCTGTTTAGTTTGGAAAAAAGGAGGCTGAAAGGAGACCTCATTGCTGTCTAGAACTACCAGAAAGGATGTTGTGGAAAGGCTGGTGCTGATCTCTTCTCACAGGTAATTAGTGATAGAAGAAGAGGGAATGGCCTCAAGCTGTGACTGGGTAGGTTTAGACTGGAGATAAGGAAAAATGTTTTCACAGAAAGAGTAGTGAAGCACTGGAATGGGCTGCCCAGGGTGGTGGTTGAGTCACCAACCCTGGATGTGTTTAAAGGTCATTTAGACATGGTGCTTGGGGATATGGTTTAGGGGTGAACTTTTTGGAGTAGGGTTATTGGTTGGACTTGGTGATCCTGAGGGTCTTTTCCAACCTGAATGTTTCTGTGGAAAGCCTTCAAAGTTTTAGAAGCTAAATATACATTATAAATGACAAGCTAGCTTTTAATCCTCAGTGTCACAATGCCAGTGAGTTGAAGAGGTAAATTCAGATCACTTTTACCTTTTTTCCAACTGATAGTAGCTTCAGTTTGAAACTACCTAAATTCCCCCTGTTAAATGAGAGAAATTGTAGGTTTTCTCCAATTTATAGTCTTCCGTGTTACACATTTTGAGGTTATCAGATACTTTGAATATAATTCTTTGCTTTTGACCCTACTTTTCCCATCCCAGTCAAAAGAGATTCAGTTAAACCGGTACAGGGATTTTGTGACAGCAGCGCCAGACATTTCTTGACAGTGTCCCAAGACCACTGTAACAAGAAAGAAAAAGAAAAGAATAATGCCCTTGGGTTGTCATGCATCTCCTGAGATGATTAACTAATGCAGTTGTGTTTGTATCTAAGAATATTTACTAATTATATCATTAAAAACAGTGAGAGCAAAATTATTTTACAGTATTTTGTGCAATCTGTGGGAATGGGAGGTGAATGAGCTCTTATTCTGGGAAAGGCTGCTCCATGTGGACTCAATTTCAATGGTCTTTTCCATGTTTCTCTATGAAGGATGGGTATTCACTTGTCACAATGTCCCCTTCTCAATGATTCTTTCTGTAGAGACATGTGACTGGATTACCAAGCCACCTTGAACATTTTTCCCCTGCATTTACCACCATGAAACATAACCACAATGGAGAAGACGCAGTCTTTTCCTGTCTGTTCTTTATGACATTTGTCTTGTGATTCATAAGAAGTGATTCTCACTTTCCAACCTGCCCCTCTTCCTGAAGGCTTCCCGTTTAGAGTTGATGGCATTCATTTATCATTTTCCAGACATGCTTACCGCTTTTTTTTTGCCTCCTTTCCTTCCTTATTTCTGAAAAGACGCAGTAAGGGGAAAGAAATGGTCTGGAAATGAGGCACAACAGCAGAAATTTGTTGAATGATGAGAGCAGACTCAAGGGGCCTCCAGGTAAAAATAGTGTAATTAGCACAATATCATATGACTAAACAGCCCCTGCTCCACCACCACCATTTTTGCACCCGTCCCAGAGCCAGAGGCAAGACCCTCACCAGTCAAGATACTGCACAAAGGAGCTCAGCCCCAGTAAGGAGGCCCAGCCAGCACCTGTGGATGACAATCCTATTCCTACCTAACCGGGGGGCCACCAGGCCCCCCCGGCCTTTGTTGTCACCACCACCATCACCCAGTGTGCACCATGAGGACTCACCAGTGATGAGAGGAGGATCCTCCAGCCCAGATGGGCTCAGTTTGGGGCTTCTGCTTTTCCTGGTGGGGATTAAATAGGGGAGTGGGTGGGGAGGGCCAAGTGGCCACACCTGGGGTGGGAGGAGACTCCAAGAGAGCCCAGGTGCTCTGGGACTTGAGAGGAAAAAAGGCAGAAAATGGGGTGGGTGAGGGACTATGAGGAGAGGCTGAGAGAGCTAGGGTTGCTTAGCCTGGAGAACAGGAGGCTCAGGATATAGTTTAGTGGTCATGATATTTGGGTTATGGTTGGACTTGCTGATCTTAAAGGTCTTTTCCAACCTTAATGATTCTATGATATAGATTATTTTAAAGTCTTGTCTTCCTACATATGAGAATGAGAAGAAAACAAGAGAGACATCTGCAAATTAAATTGTAATTGGTAGGTATAGACGGAACAGCTTTAAAATTGTAGTTCAAACTGTATGAAGATAATATGTCTGCACAAATGGAATTTAATATTCTGCTGTCATTCATCCTTAGATGGTAGATAAATAAATTTGTTCCTTTAAATACAGTAATTGTAAAAGGGATTTTAGGTCATGCAGTTGACAGTGTAAAATATTGCCATTTTTTCACATGTTTTGCAAAGCTAATATTCAGCTGTCTGTGAGCTGAAGTCCTGAAATATTCTATGCTGAATTTATGCCTTAAATCCACATTAGTGGCACAGACACTTAAAAAGGGCAATGATTATTCTTCAGCATAGCAGTGTATCTCTAAAGAACAGTGTTTTGAAAATGTTTTGGTTTATAAACTTTTGAGTCTAAAGCTAGCTTCTTTCATAATCAGATTTTACTTGTCTGTCTTGTTTCCAGAGTTTTGACAGGGTGCTAACATTTGCAAATTATTAATTAATCAAAATATTCATATAATACAACTTGAAATGTGATCCTTCATTTATCACGATGGGGCTATTACAATGTAAATTGCCATCTAGCTAAGTATGAACAATGCTTCCCAGGGGAAAAAACAACACCACACATGTACTTCATACATGGGAAATGAAATATATCTCTGGGGGGGTTATCAGGTGTACAAAACGTACTGTTATTGAGCAATAGGGGAGGTTTAGACTGGATGTTAGGAAGAAATTCTTCACAGAGAGAGTGATTGCCCATTGGAATGGGCTGCCCAGGGAGGTGGTGGAGTCACCATCATTGGAGATGTTTAGAAGGAGACTTGATGGGGTGCTTGGTTGCATGGTTTAGTTGATTAGATGGTGTTGGTTGATAGGTTGGACGTGATGATCTTGAAGGTCTCTTCCAACCTGGTCTGGTCTGGTCTATTCTATTCTATTCCATTCTATTCTAATAAAGTAACCATCCATTCAGTTTTGTGGAGGAAGTGTAAGGCCAAGTATTGATGCCAAACTGTGATGTGCATATGAAAAATTTAAGTGTAAACTGATGTAGTAGTTTAGTTATGTAAGTAACTGTATGATGAATACCCAGTTAGATGACTGAGCCTTACTATGTGCTATCTATCATACGAACCTCATTCTCTAAATTTAATACCTCCACTCACATGTAAAGTTAATTAAGCCTGGTAAAGTTAGCTAGTTAATCCTAACAGGACAATTTATTATTTTTTTGTAACTTTAGCTGTAATGGAGACTCATATACCATTTGTGTCCTGTTGATTGTGATAACAGTCTTCAGTCCTCTACCCATTGTCCAGTATGTTGATGATTTCTAATAGCTCATTTTTTTCAGGACTTATAGGGAAAAAGAAAACAAAACAAAACAAAAAAAAACAACCAAACTCTTTTAGGAAGTAATTTGAACAATATCAAGACAAATGTAGTATCTGAGGTCCATAATGACATCACAGACCTCCTTGCTACATCTAGAGCTCATCTGAACTTAGCATATAGTACTTCAGCCATCCCATTTCCCAAACAGTAGCTGTTTCTCTGTTAAGTTTGGATGGTTTACAAGAATTGGATAAAGCAACTGAGGTAGGGATATCCACTTCTGATCATTTCTGTATCTTCTGAAGTACTAAGAAACTGTAGTAGCAATTCTTACCACCCTGTTCTAGTGTATGGTATTTATAGTTCTGTGTATTTATGTTACATGTTGAACATTTTTATAGAGGCAGTTCCTAGTGAATGTTTTGTTTTCACGTTTTTAATTACAATACATGTTAAGTGAGCTGCAATGTGAGCCCAGTAAATCTTACTGAGTGTATGTTTCCAACAGAATTACATTTGAAAATACAATGTGCTAGAAGCTGCTTCTGTGAAAATTTTTGCTAGCAGTGCAATTTCTGTCAGTTTCTGTTGTCATAAAAACAATCTGAAAAGCAAGAAAAAAAAAATCTGTATTTCAAGTAGTTTATTTTGAGTTGTGAAACAATAGTTGGGTGTGGGTTTTTTTTTTTCATCTCGTTCACATTTTCATACCATCTTACTACACTGATGTCCTTCATGCCTGCAGTATTTGCTGTCATCTCTACTTTCTCCCTGAAAAAATGTGTGCATAGTGTAAATGTAATGTCCCTCAGCATCTTTCCAGTGTCAGGAAATGTAACTTCGTGTGTCATTCATCTGTTGTTTAAAGTTCATTTTCTTTTATGCAATTTCTGTCCACATTTTCATAATAAAGAAAACTGACTTAAAGCATTTCTATCTGTATTTTATTGCTGATAAACTGTTTTACTTACAGCACCTGCATTATGTATTTTGTAACTGATGTGAATCTCTCAATGTAGTACCAATCAATATTTTTGTTTCACAGGTAAACCTGAATGGTTTATCCAACGGTGAACATTAAAACAAGCAAAGAAATGAAACAAAACTATGACCAAAGCACCAAACACAAACCTAACCAAATGATAAAAGGAAAATTAATTAAAATTAGAATTCCTCAATATTTGTTTGGTTCATATTAGGTGCCTGACATACTGTTCCACAAATGGAGCAGATATGCAACATGTCTATATAAAGAGCCTGAGCACTTGATCCATACTGATTTAATCTACAAAATTGACACTGCTGCATCCCAAGAGGCAGATGTTTTAATATTTAGAAGTCATATTGGTACATGACACTTTTATACCAAGTACAACTCTGCTGACACTTGCAGTTGTTAGCAGTGTAATTATTCCAAGTGAAAATGTGTGCCATATACTGGGAGCACTCATATTAAACTTCTGATTTTGTAACTAATGCATTTGCATTTAAGTCTGTTTTAAAGAGCCTGAAGAAAGTGCTGTCAGACCTGAAATATTTTCTCAGTGTGATACAATCCCAACATAGCTCAACTCTTTCTCAGGTCTCCCAGTTCTCTGACACTCTGGTCACGTCCATCACCCAGTATAAAGATGCAAAAATCTTTCAGGTCTCTCTGGTATGTACACACTATGATTTTGAATTCAAGAGGACACAGTCTCAGGCTGCACCAGAGGAAGTTTAGGCTGGATGTTAGGAAGAAATTCTATACAGAGAAAGTGATTGCCCATTGGAATGGGCTGCCTGGGGAAGTGGTGGAGTCACCATCATTGGAGGTGTTCAGGAGGAGACTTGATGGGGTGCTTGGTGCCATGGTTTAGTTGTTTAGGTGGGTTGGATTGGTTGATAGGTTGGACGTGATGATCTTGAAGGTCTCTTCCAACCTGGTCTATTCTATTCTATTCCATTCTATTCTAAATAATGTCATGAAAATTCTTTTATGTAATAGCATTCTTTTATGTAATAGCAGTACAGAAGGCACATGTAAGTATCTCTTTGGTATCCCTGTCAGTCTCATTAATCTGGATAGGATTTAAAAAATTCCTCCAAAAGACATGTTCAGTAAAGCTGCTGTCAATTTTAGTGGAGAAAAGTGGAACACAGGAACTTACTCATTTCCCCAAGTCTTGACAAAACCTAGGTGCAGAGCTGGTGCCACAAACTCCACAAAGCTCCCATTGTTGCACAACCTCTCCCTTCTCAACAGAGAGGAGGACTGGGTTCTCTCTCTCTGCTTTTCCCTGGGACTTCCCATGGAAATAGTGGTAAACAAATACCCTTTACTGTCATGACTTGAATAGATACCTGAAAGCAGGAGCTGTTGCTGCCTGATAACTCTTTGGGCACATTAGAAATGCTTCTGAAGACTGCTTAAGGATCATTTCATTATGTCAGAATTTTTTTAAGACTTTTCATAAAAAATAGTAACCCATGGCTTCAAAGAATATTTTCACAACACAGCACACTACTTTTCTTTTTTCCTAGTTAACACAGCCTTCTTCCCTTTGCTGCCTTGTCCCTTAGCAGGCACAGACAAGACTTAGTTGACAGAACACTTGAGCTGCTCTTTGCATTATGACATTTGTTTTATTTAGCTGTTTCATTTATGTCTTTGTATGAAAAATGCTGTAAAGGGCCATTAGAATAAATGAGAACTCAAGTCATACTTAGCTTCTTGCCAAGAAATAATCACAGTAAAAGAAATTTTCTTGTAAAATTTAGAGGAAAAAATTCATTTCAGAAAACTTGTTGGCAAGAGGATCTCTGCTGTAATAAAGAAAAACTCCCACACTTACATAAGTATCAGAAATGAGAACTCTTCTGATAGATACCATTTTAGATGTACTCATTTCACTAGCTTTCATCACTGTAATTGATAATCTTGGTGTCACGACACCATTGACTGTGAATGCTCATCCCTCCTGTGCTTCATGGTCTATACTACCTCCTTTTTTTTTTTTCATGGCTCCTCTTTCTGCCAATGAAACCATTGAAACTCCACTGTCACTTGGCTCAGGTGGTTGATGATGAAGCTGTGTGGTTTGTGGGTACAAGAAAGTTAAGAAAATTAGAGGAAACCTTCTCTTTAGTTAATTATATCAGGATCAATAATACTGTCCTCTTATTTTTTTCAGAGCTGTGTGTCAAGCATCTGTCAGAACATATTAGTCATGCAGTAGAGTATATATCCCTGTGTGCTTGTACACTGCCCTTCAGCAGTATGTGTCCTAGCAGAAAGTTACAGGAAAAATCACTGAAGGAGAAAAAGAATTAACATTAATGTCGATCATAGCCATAATAGCATCAGCTTGTATTAAGAAACAGGATAGAAAAGAGTATTACTTGCTGTCTTAGGCTCTTCTGCATCATATATTTTCCCAGTAAATGTTGCACAGAATCATAATTTATTTTTTTTTTAATTGATGATGTATCTGTACTGATACATTACATTCATTGAAGGTAGATAAGTAGCTTCAGGGCACTTACCTGGCTCAAAACCTCTTTTATCTGTTCAAATTGTTAAAAACAGTTCATGCACCTCTGGCTGTGGCATACAAATTATAGGAGCTTGTTTTGGGGGAGGGGGGGAGGATCATTGGCTGTTCACTCTTTTTTTGCCCACCATCACTTCTATCTCAGTAAGAAACAAGACTGCTTAAGTAATGAGAAGCTCTTGTACCAAGTTAAGAAATGGTTCCATTTCTAATTCATTCAGTATTCCAGCATCACACCATTCTCACTAGAAAAGCTAGGCACAAACACCTTGCGTGCTACTCAAAACACAGCTCATTTTGGGTACCTGAAATTTACAAGATTTGGACTGTCACACAATCCTTGCATCCTGATTACCCACAGAAAAGGAGCTGGAGAACAGAACAGCTCCATCTAAACCACTCTGACATTTTCTGTTGGAAAAATAAGGAGGAACGTGCTTTGACAGGCAGTGAGCAAAGTTGTGCAAGTTCCACAGTTTACATGTATTGATTTTCAATACACAAAAATGCAAAGCATTAAAAGGCAGTGAAATAGAGATATCAGACATAGTTATTTTTAAAGAGGAATGACTTTTTCACTTATATCAGTTGAGGGATTATTTCTACCTATTATGTACATATTAGAAAAATGGAATGGAATGGAATGGAATGGAATGGAATGGAATGGAATGGAATGGAATGGAATGGAATGGAATGGAATGGAATAGAAATAGGAATAGAATAGAATAGAATAGAATAGAATAGAATAGAATAGAATAGAATAGAATAGACCAGGTTGGAAAAGACCTTTGAGATCATCAAGTCCAACCTATCATCCAACACCATCTAATCAACTAAACCATGGCACCAAGAGCCCCACCCAGTCTCTTCTTAAGCACCTCCAGTGATGGTGACTCCACCACCTCCCCCAGCAGCCCATTCCAATGGCCAATCACTCTTTCTGTGAAGAACTTCTTCCTAATATCCAGCCCCTGGTGCAGCTTGAGACTGTGTCCTCTTGTTCTGTGCTGGTTGCCTGGGAGAAGAATGTAAGCAAAAGCCCAAAGGAAAAAAAAACAACAGACATGCACACACAAAAACACCCACCAAGAAAAAAAAAAAAAACACCAAAAGAGGCAAAAATCAAACAAACAAAAAACCAGAGGTGCATTTCTAAACATCTGAAAACAAATGAGTAATTGCAGTGATTAAAAAACAGAAAAGCTGGTTTATGAGTATTTGCAGTACTTTGCCATTGCTGTTTTTCACACTATGTTATTTGGATGCATATTCTTTTTTATCCCTGTCTCCAGACCTTGAGCTTGGCAGTGCTTGTTCAAGAAATTGTCCTCACCTTCCACCTTGTGCAGCTTTTTAATGTTTTGCTACTGCATCATATTTTTTAGATGCTCATCATAGGATACTAATATTTCAGACCTATGTTTTCTGTCTTTTTAGGGGCTTTGAATATGTTTATACATCTTGTAAGCCTTTGATTCTATGAAAAGTTCCACATCAGATATAAAATTGAGATGTTTACAGTCAGTGTCATGGTTGG
The DNA here is from genome assembly GCA_033816785.1 of Picus viridis. Taxonomy (NCBI): domain Eukaryota; kingdom Metazoa; phylum Chordata; class Aves; order Piciformes; family Picidae; genus Picus; species Picus viridis. The sequence goes on from CM066570.1 coordinate 8,573,713, forward strand.
ACAGCCTTTTTAGGAGTCAATACAACAGGGCAGTTCAAGAAGGCAATAAACAAGAGTATGGTTTGTTGTTGTTTTTCTGCCTCTACCCAGTACAGTATTCTCAAATTCATCCTCTAGCTCATAATTTTCAACTACTAGATCTTAAGACTGTCCTGAAAGAAAGGACAGACTTCTGCATAGTGCAGTTTTTTATTCCTTCCCAGGTGTAAGACTCTGCACTTATCATTGTTGAACCTCATTAGGTTCCTCTTTGCCCAGGGTCCAGAAAATGTGTCCAGTTAATTCCAGCAGGAAATTCTGGTTGGCTTGTGAACGCTCTTCATTGTTGTTTCCCACTCAAATAATGATTCCTGCCAAAATGTTTTATTACTTTATTAGAAGTTAGAAATACAACTTACTGAATAAGTGAGTCCTTGAAAATTGCCAGTATAGCTCATGATATATATAGAAACCTGAATGATTCTTTATTTCCAATTTCTGAAAGTTTCATAATCTTATTTCTAGAAGTAGTTATCGATAAGCACTTATGTGTAGAAGTGGATGAATGAAGTGACTGTTTAAAGCTGGCAGTTTCCTTTATTGTAATGGCAAGATGTGTTATATTATTTGTGACACAATCCACGGAGCCAAAAGCATACTATTTTAAATTTTGTGACAAATTATCATTAAAACTCCTTCAGAACTGTGATAATTACACTGCTGGTTTTTGCAAGCAATGTTTTAAAAGGCTTCAATGTCGTTAGATTACTAAGTCAGCTATACAATACCATTTCACATGGCTTTGATACTGTGGGTACATTCAGATATGAGTTTTGTTAAAACAGCCTGGACAGCCATTAAGTCTACTTTAGTAGTAATGTGCATTAGTTCTACAACTGGCTTGCGTGAGCAGATAAGCCAGTACAAAGTTCCAGGAAATTAAGAAATAAGATAATTAAGCTACTGATTAACTTCTTTTAAAAAAAAAAAAAAGTTGGTTTTTTTTTCATTACTATTAAAAACATTATTCATTACTATTAAAAATAAACCATAGCACAGACACTTTTAAAACCTAAGATGACCAAGAAGGCTAATGACAGCCATGCTTTTCACCCTGCCGCATTTCACAGGCCGCAATTCTGTCACCCTTCGGTGTGTGGGAGAGAAAGGAGAGAAATGTTGAAATGTTGCTGTTCAGTCTGGAGAAGAGAAGGCTCCGAGGTGACCTCATTGTGGCCTTCCAGTATCTGAAGGGGGCCTACAAGAAGGCTGGGGAGGGACTTCTTAGGATCTCAGGTAGTGATAGGACTAGGGGGAATGGAATGAAGCTGGAAATGGGGAGATTCAGGCTGGACGTGAGGAGGAGGTTCTTCACCATGAGAGTGGTGAAGCCCTAGAATGGGTTGTCCAGGGAGGTGGTTGGGGCCCCATCCCTGGAGGTATTTAAGCCCAGGCTTGATGAGGCTCTGGCCAGCCTGATCTAGTGTGGGGTGTCCCTGCCCATGGCAGGGGGGTTGGAACTAGATGATCCTTGTGGTCCCTTCCAACCCCGACTGATACTATGATACTAAAAAGTATTGCCAATCATAAGGACACAGTCATCAGACTTTCAAATGTTGTGAAACACTTGTATGAACATTTGTACGGACAAGTGCATTGGAAGTAGGGAAAATAGGACTTGGGGGAAGTAGGGCAATAGCAAGAATGGGTAATGCTGAATGAAAAGGAAATTATCACCATGAAAAGATAGAAATATGTGTACCAGTCAAATACTTAGGTTTCAGATGTCTCACCAATACCAATAAAATTAAAAATACTAGAAAAAGTCCTCCCCACACCCATGGCTAATAAATATGGATATCATTGTACAGGGGAGCAATATTGCTAGTATAAAGATTTTTTTCACATGTCAGTGAAATGATTGTGCATGCTTTTCTGTCACTGAATCATTTGGGGTGGCAAGTTTGCCACATCACAATATTCCAGTGACATTGGAAATGCTATTTACATGTACAATGTACATGTACAATGTAAAGACCTTTTCACACTGCTTTAAAAAACAAACCAAACCAACCAAACAAACAAAACCCAAACCACAACAAAACAACAACTGACCAACCAAACCCCCAACATAACCTGGGACTGAAAATACAACAGCAACAACACAATTCTGGATCCCATTACAAATAGGGATTAAAAGACTCTGTTTTTCTCCTCCACATTGTTTGGTGGTGAAGAAAGTGTAGAAGCAGTAATTTCACTGTATAAGGTCTTTAGAACTGTACTCTATAGAATTTAGTGGTACAATATCTGTTGAAACATTTAAGCTTTACAATAAACTGGAATTAAATATCTGTTTGAATCTCCCTGGCAATTCAGAAAGGTAAACAAAAATTACATTTTCACAGGAAGTCATCAAATGGGTGGATGGATGAAATAATTTCTGGAGGATGTATCAGTAGTATATAATATTTAACTGGGAATATTAGTGTTAAAGGAAAAGTCAGAACATCTGTTAATGTGAAACGTCAACTTCCACCATTGCTGATGGGGCAATGCAAAAATGATGCCTCAACAAGGCAACAAGGCTGGTGAGAGGCCTTGAGCACAAGCCCAATGAGGGGAGGCTGAGGGAGCTGGGGTTGCATAGCCTAGAGAAGAGGAGGCTCAGGGGAGACCTTATTGCTCTCTACAACTACCTAAAGGGTGGCTGTAGCCAGGAGGGGTTGGTCTCTTCTACCAGGCAACCAGCACCAGAACAAGAGGACACAGTCTCAAGATGTGCCAGAGGAAGATTAGACTCAAGATGAGGAGAAAGTTCTTCAGAGCGTTGTTGGCCATTGGAATGTGCTGCCTAGAGAGGTGGTGGAGTCACCATCCCTGGAGGAGTTCAAAAGGGGATCGGATGTGGCACTCGGTGCCATGGTTTAGTAGTCATGAGGTCCTGGGTGACAGGTTGGACTCGATGATCTTTGAGGTCTCTTCCAACCTTATTGATTCTATGATTCTGTGATTTCATTGCTGTGTCATTATTTCATCATTTATATAGTGCTTTCTAAAATCCTCCTGAAGAAAGGAAAATAATTTGGAAATCCTATCTGGCTGTTTGTCTGACTATCCATTCATGCAAATATATGTGTTGAATTCTGTCTTGTTGCATAGTAACATTCCAAAGAACAATTCTAAATCACCCCCTGCAACAGATAATGAAATCAGTTGCATGGGAAGTAAAATGTTCCCTTTCTTTTGAAAACAGTTATACCTTTTCTGTTTAAGACTTCTGTCACATAGACCAGCAAAGCATATATATCTGTTAGTATGTACTGATTTAGAAGTCCTCAAGAACATAATTTTCCAATTATATTTGGAGTGCTAAAATAGGTATTTTGTTTAAAATTAGTTAAGCAGTAATACACAGTCTCAGGTGATATTCTTAATCTGAAAAGAGGCCACAATATATCGGAGAGGTGGAACAGAAAGAAGGGGAAGATTATAGTAGTAGCCTTGTTAAAAATTTTACATTCTGTTACCTTGTGTTATGTTTTGGTGTCTGTTAGCAACAATATTCAAGTAATCTGTTAGAAAAAATCTTGCTAGTACTTTGGCAGCAAGCACAGATGCAGTGGCACATGGAAATGTAGCACTTCACTGCTGACTCATTCATCACTCCAATGGATGGTAACACTAAGCGATGCTTATATGCAACACCAATGTGCAAAAACCCTGCTCCGCACCCATGTGGAGTTTGCTTAGGGCATAGCATCACAAAAGGCAATTGCCACTAGCCACCTTGAATTAGCTGGGTGCATAAACATTACCAAGGTGACCTTGTTTTTTTTTCCCCCTAGTTTATGGATCGGGTACCAGTCACCTCCTTTATAAGGGTCATCTGCATTCACAAGTGTAACAGTTATTCTGACAAATGACACTATTTGTTGTTGTTCTGAAAAACCACACTTCTGTTGCTCTTCGGGCAAAATATTTGAAGCACTCTGCAATGTTACTAGCTGTTGTGGAAATGTCAACAGATTATTTAATCTGAGATTGTTGTGTACAATTAACTAGGAATCAACTGTCATAATATGAATACAGCAAGCAAGATCCAGTGTGGAATATGTTTATTTTAAAAGTGTATGAATGTGTTTTCAAGGTCCAAGACCATACAAAATGAGTTCCTAACCTTATAATAATTTAATAATATGCATAGTTTCCCTCATACTAATTTATTTCAGACCTGGTGTGTGCGACTATTTGCAGATGAGATATCTTGAATTAACTTCTTTGAAGACTTTCTCATTCTACTGTAATTTCAAAAAATGACCTTTATAAGAATAAATCCTGTTTGGACACTTTTTAACCTTTCAGTAGTTCTGCTTTGCACCACTGCTAATTAATTGCATTTTAAATGTGGAAAATGGCAACTTATATCATCTATTATTATGTTGACTATATAAAATCTTTTTCTTAGCTTGCATACCGATACTTTCAGTCATGAAATGTTTGTTTTGTTTTTTAAATAATGCCACTTACACTCTGTGACCACATTGGAATTTTGATAATGAGAAAATACTATATAGAAAAGATGTTTTCTGTGATTTTTATAACCACATTGTATACATGCTTCATCTTGAGGACTGTTTATTTCCACTAATTTTTGAGTGGCTCATTTCTGAACACCCTTTAGCCTCCTGGCCTACAGTTTAAAAGGTTTAGAAAATGCTGGTTTAGATATTTAACACATCTAAGTGCTGGGCCACAATAACCCCATGCAGTTCTACAGGCTAGGGTCAGAGTGACTGGAGAGCAGCCAGGCAGAAAGGGACCTGGGGGTACTGGTTGACAGTAGGCTGAACATAAGCCAGCAGTGTGCCAAGGTGGCCAAGAAGGCCAATGGCATCCTGGCCTGTACCAGGAATAGTGTGACCAGCAGGAGCAGGGAAGTAATTCTGCCCCTGTACTCAGCACTGGTTAGGCCACACCTTGAGTCCTGTGTCCAGTTCTGGGCCCCTTAGTTCAGGAAAGATGTTGAGTTGCTGGAATGTGTCCAGAGAAGGGCAACGAAGCTGGTGAGAGGCTTGGAGCACAAGCCCTATGAGGAAAGGCTGAGGGAGCTGGGGTTGCTTAGCCTGGAGAAGAGGAGGCTCAGAGGAGACCTTATTGCTCTCTACAACTACCTGAAGGGAGGTTGTAGCCAGGTGGGGGTTGGTCTCTTCTCCCAGGCAACCAGCACCAGAACAAGAGGACACAGTCTCAAGCTGCACCAGGGGAGGTTTAGGCTGGATGTTAGGAAGAAATTCTTCATAGAAAGAGTGATTAGCCATTGGAATGTGCTGCCTGGGGAGGTGGTGGAGTCACCATCACTGGAGATGTTTAGGAAGGGACTTGATGGGGTGCTTGGTGCCATGGTTTAGTTGATTAGATGGTGTTGGATGGTAGGTTGGACTCGATGATCTTTGAGGTCTTTTCCAACCTGCTTAATTCTATTCTATTAATATTTTTAACAAATCTATTTTTTTCTTTTCTTCAAGACACCCTTTTTAATGGTCTTGGACTTGGTGCTGTCATTGGCCTGGGAGTGGCAGTTCTTTTGTTAATCCTGGTTGTGACTGATGTTAGCTGCTTCTTTGTGCGACAATGTGGACTGTTGATGTGCATTACCAGGAGGATTTGTGGGAAAAAGAGTGGCTCAAGTGGAAAAAGTAAAGAACTGGAAGAAGGAAAGGCTGCTTACTTGTGAGTATTATTCACATATTTCAGGAATTTCATTTAAGGAAACAATTGTCTCTCCAGCTTACATTGACTTTTTAGCTATTTTGTGGCGTGGCAAAGGAAATTCATAAACTGTTAATATTACTTGGAAAAATGTTACTCTGAAATGTATAGAATTACTTGTGGTTGCCTCAAAAGAAAAAAATGGACACAAAAAGGCTGTTACCATACCTCACTTCAAGATGACCTCTTTTTCCAGCTTGACAGAAAGGAAATAAATTGTAATTCAGTAACTGTTATAGACACATATTTGGCCCCTGAGGAACACATAACATACCATTGTAAATCCATTTCTACAAATTATAGAATCACAGAATGGTAGGGGTTGAAAGAGATCACATAGTCCAACTCCCATGCTAACAAAGGTACACCTAGATCAGGTTGCAAAGGAACACATGGGTTCTGAAAGCATCCAGACAAGGAGGCTCCACAGCCTCTCTGGGCAGACTACTCCAGTGCTCGTCACCCTCAAAGTAAATATTTTTTCCCCTTCGGTTCAAGTATATCCTAGTTTGTGCCCATTGTCTTTTGCCTTACCACTGGACACCACTGAAAAGAGCCCAGCCCTGTCCTCCACCCTCTAGATCTTTATATACATTGATAAGATCCCCTCTATTTTCCAGGCTAAAGAGCCTCAGGTCTCTCAGCCTCTTCTTGTAAGAGTGCTGCTCCAGTCCCCTTATCACTTTTGTGGCACTCCATTGGACTATCTCAAATATTTGCCCATCTCTCTTGAACTGAGAAGCACAGAACTGGAGACAGTACTCCACATGTGGCAACAATCAATGATTGCTAAAGATAAATGAGGAATAAACAGTCCTGATACTCACAAATACCATTGCATAATGGCCACTACCTCACATAAGTGCAAATGAACTGTTCATTTATGTGCAAATACATGCCCTTAAATGATAAGAGTGGAAAGTGAGATCTCTGGCTAAATAGTTCATATATTGATTGCATGAAATAATTGGACTTTAAAGATCCACTATTTATGCAGTTTTCCAAAGATTAGCTGGAGAGACAGTTACTTGTGGGCCCTCATTTAAAACAGTTCTATTTCTTTACTAAAAAAGTGATGCTTCCTTTCATCATTATGTTTGCCTGATATACTTCTGATGCAGACACTGTAATATTTGTGAGAATGCTGTTTTTGTGTGGTTTAAATAACTTTTGTTGGCCAAATTTATGTGCTCCAGCTCTCCCAATAGTCAGGCCTTACAGGTAATTCTCCTGCAGCTTCCAGGATCCCATCCTTCATTAGATGCCTGTAACACAGATCAGATTTTGTAGTCCTCATTATTTGTAGGAGTGTTGGGCTCCTTTGTTGTCTCTAGTAGAGGGGTAAGTGTCTTTTTTGGGTTTATTTATGGCTACTGGGATTCAGACCTTTCTTAGGTAGCTTTATTATGTATCTTCAGTGAGTTCTTTTGGAAACAGCTCCACAGAACAAAACCAATCATAAGAAGACACAAAACATACATCAAATAATGTTTCTGAATAAAAGTCATGCCATGAAAGACCCATTTCCTAATTCTCCACATCTTACAGTAAGAGAAGGATTAATAGCATGTTTTCTATTGTGTAAAGCCTGCATGTCCAGGTCAATATAATCAAGATGTGAAGCTTCTGGCTCTGACTCAACTGTCATTTCCTATTGAGCACTGCACTTCACTTTATGCTTTAATTTCCCATTCAAGACATGACCAAATATGAATTGGAGTACAGGCCCTCCTGAATGGGAAGACCTTAGGGAGCTTAAGTTGCAAATATCACTTGACAGCAGTTTATACCTTGCTAAAAACATCTCATACCCAAATGCCATTCCATGCTGTCTCAGGAAAGTATAAAGCTGGTCACTTAATATTAATTCCTCCACGACACTTGTTTTGCAAGAACAACCATCTTATTTAATTATATTTCCTTCCTTCTTGGGGTGATCTTCAGTCAATCAGATCTTAAAATATTTGGGACTGTTCTTATTTTAGCTCGTTCTCTGCATAAATAAACTGCCAGGCTAAAATTTCAAAGCTAGCTTGAGGAGTCACAGTTTGAATGTATTTGATGCTAAGTGCCACTCCCTAAAAGACACTGACATTTCCCTGTTTTAAATGTCAGTCCACATTTTCGATTTTGGAGTATACCATAAATGGTATAGGTTTTTGTTATATTTTGATTGTAGGATATATATAGTCATAGCATAAGAAATATAGATGATACAATGCATCTAACATACACATAGGAAATGGGAACAGGAATGACATAACGCATTTCATACAGATCATTTTCCCTTCTGTGGAATTCTTAATTCTTACACAGTTTGTGCTTTCTCTACAGATTAGATCCCCAAACCTATGTGAGTTCTGTTAATGAGTAACATTATATTAGACTTTGGGTCATGCAGTAAGGTATGGTCGTCTTTCAGATTGCAGATGTACAGGCAAACCATGTAGAACTCAGAGCTCCCTCCACAAGTCCTACTGTGGTACTTAATCTTCTCATAGGTATGAAGTAGCCATGACAGATGTTATGTTGTGTTATGGGCAACCTGTACCAGTGTTCCACCTTCCTCATAGTAAAGAACTTCATCCTATAGTCCAATCTAAATCTATCTTTTTCTAGTTGCCCCTCATCCTATTGCTACATGCTTTTGTAAACAGTCCCTCCCCAGCTTTCTTGAAGGACACCTTCAAGTACTAGAAGGCTGCTGTAAGGTCTCCCTGGAACCTTCTCTTCTCCAGGATGAACAACCTCAGATTCTCTCAGACTCTGCTTTTTATGATTCATTCTATGATTATGTGCATCATCTGCAGAAATGAGCATTGTATGCATTTGTGCATCCTAAGGTACATTTTAATTTCATGATTCTGTGATATCCTGGCCATATTATTAACAGAAGCCATGAAGAGCAGAACTTGGGAATACTGGTGGATGAAAGCTGGAAACTAGCCAGCAATGTGCTTTCACAGCCCAGGTGGCCAACAGTATCTTGAACTACATCAAAAGAAGCATGGTCAGCAGATAAAGGAAGATTATTCTTCCCCTCTACTGTTCTCTGGCAAGAGCTCACCTGGAGCAGTATATAAAGCTCTGGAGTCCTCAGTGCAGGAAGGACATAGATCTGTTGGAGCAAGTCTGGAGGAGTGCCACAAAAATTATCAGAGGGCTCCGACAGCTCCCCTATGAAGAACAGCTATGACATTAGGAGTTGTTTGTCTTGGAGAAGGGAAGGCTCCAGGGAGACTTTATTGTGGTGTTTGAATGCTTCAAGGGAGATTATAAGAAAGATGAGGGCCTGTTGAATAGGACAAAGGATAATGTTTTTAAAGTGATAGAGAGTAAATTCAGACTACATTAAAGGAAGAAATCTGTTGTGATGAGACTGGTCAAACACTGGAATGGGTTGCCCAGACAGATGGGAGGTGCTCTGGAAACATTCCAGGCCAGGTTGGATGGTGCTCTGAACAACCTATTCTAGTTGACACTGTCCCTGCTTATTGAAGGAGGGTTGGGCTAGGTGGCCTTTAAAGGTCCCTTCCAACCCAAACCATTCTCTTATGATTATCAACAAAACTCATTGCTGTATCTTCCTTTCAATCATTGTCCACTTAGCGTGAAGGTTGGTCATTTACTTACGTGCAAGACTAGCATTTGTTTCTAACTTTATTCTGCCAGTGTGAACAGAAGGATCTAGATTCTTACAGCACAAGGGCTCTCCCCTCTTCTGTCAGCTGAGATAGTCACATTTTGTGCATTTTGATGTAAAATCTCTTAACACTAAAAAAAATTTTTCAAGCGTGACTAGGCATCAAGTCCTGTAGAAAAGTTTACATCTATTCCCGTGAAGAGGCCATCATCTTATTGCCATCATCATCTTATTTAGTCATAAACAAAATGCTCTTTTGAGATGCTAATCCATGAGGTTTTCAGAGTTATGTAAGTAACCATGGATACAAGATGCTTTGAAGACTTCAAGGAACTGGGAACATGCTGTTAAATGTGTCTCAGTGGTGTTAGTCACTGATAATTAGTTCTGCATTTTATTTGCTGACTTTCAAGAGAAGGGGACTTGGTAATTAGTCATGTGCAATTGTGTGGTTGTTATGATGATGTGAGACTAAGAATCTTTTAATAATTTTTAGGAAAGATGGATCAAAAGAGCCAATAGTGGAAATGAGAACAGAGGATGAAAGAATTACCAGTCATGAAGATGGGAGTCCAGTAAATGAGCCAAATGAGACAACTCCACTCACAGAACCCGAGTAAGTAGCCTGACATTCCACAGAGTTTCACACGAGCTCCTCCTGGCTATGAGGACAGGCTGGCCTTCCCACGCTCCGGGTGGGAGATACAGAGCATCACCAGAGTAGAGTGCTGTGACAAGGTGTGGGGTTTTTTTATTTAACAATAATTGATCTAAAACATGGTGCCTCACAACAGCTGAGGTTATCACTAGACATTTTGCTTGTTTTTCTGTGACCCATAGTACAACCACATCTGGATGTTATCCAACCCCTGGGTGGCAACGCCATGGCAGCAGCAGCCCTGTAGCATATTTTTACTTTACTGCCTGTATGAGGTTGTTGAGTATCCAGAAAAATTTTCTGGCCTTCTCTGCTGTCCTGACGCCTGAGGAGTTCCTCCTGTGCTCTGGGTGAAAACAGACCTCACTCCAGGGCAGGGTGGTGCAGGCAGCACTTCCTGCCCTGCCATCTCCATCCCACTGGTCCCCCTGACCAGGGAACTGGAACCCTACATCAGCTGTAGCCTCAGCAGCAGCTTGTATGCAGCCCTGGCCCTGATGGGACATGGACGTGGTGGTGCTGGTTTGATGATTGGACTTGGTGATCTTAGAGGTCTTTTCCAGCAGAAACAGTTCTATGATTCCATAGACTCGCACTGTGCTGCTGCCCCCTGCTGCATTTAGGAGCTGAATGGTGAGGGAAGGTCTCTGCCTTCACTCTTTGGTTCTCAGGCTGCCCCTGATGCTCCCCTGCCACTAATGGCTGCCTCCAAACCCCATGGGGAACCAAAATCAGCATAGGCAGGTCACAGTCCTATTGATTTCTCTCAACCACGGCATCTGCAGTCACCTCAACCCTCTGCAGTGGTGGCTGAGCAGCAGTACAAGGATTTTTTCAGTCAGTTGCAGCTGATCTTTACCACCTACTCACCAGTTATTAATCACGCTGCAAGAATCTCCTGACTTTCTGAAACGGCCTTCAGCTGAGTTACTCATACATCCCCACATGCACCCTGTATGTGAGGCAGAATGATCCCATGTGCCAGAAGCCCAGCTCTCCACAGGGTAGTCCCTGCCTGCTTTCATTCACTCTCAATATATCCATCCATATGGCGTAATTCGATAGAGAGTGCTGAAGTGCAGCCACTTTGCTTAGCTCCCACATGCTCTCTTCCCATCCCTGCAAGGTGCTGATAACAGAAACTGCAGTGGTTCTCACCCAGGCTTGCAGGCTCTAGCTGCCTTCTGAGTCATTGTCCTGGTTATTAATAATGAATTATGCAACATTAGTAATAATATCGATTATTATTTATTAATAAAAATCTAATAACTTTTTACCTCTGTGTGTGTATATGCATATATATATATGCAGATTGTAGTGAATAGTCATGGATATAATCCCATAAATGGGTACAGTTTAACAAATTTGAACCAAATTGGAAAACTATGAAACAGTTATTCAGTAAGAGAACTAGGGGGCAGTCTGCCATTTGCTCACCAGGTGACCTCGACAAGACACCTGGCAGCTGAATACAGTGGTGAGGCTAGGTGTCAGGCACATACAATTTTAAAGGAACCTTTCAGAGAGACTTAAACCAATATTTCCTCAAAAATTAGAACTGTGGGCATACCGAGGTGCTGCTTAGTAATCCATAGCTTACAATACCACGCAGGCTGAAGCACGGGAGCTTTAAACAGAACCAAAACTGGTGTTAAACATGTGAACACTGAAAAAGATACCATTTCACTGAAGGCTTGTTGCTTAGCTGGTTGATAAGCTGGTTGCTGCTGAGGTTTCAGGGACTTGTCGAGGCCGTGGCTGGCTCCAAGGGTGGTCCCTTCCAGACGCAATGAAGGCAACTTTCTCCTGCTACTGCAGAGGTGCAGAATGGGCTCCACGGCGATGCGCTGGAGGCTGGTTCACCTGGAGCAGGCTCTCAGGTGCTTCCCTCAGCACTGGCAGCACTGCGGAGTCTGGAGGACGCTGTGGGGGAACAGTTCCCCTGTTTTCACTGGATACAATGTCTGATTGCAGGGAGCGGCAGGCTTCCCACAGCACGAAAGCCTATGAGGCTCTCTGGTACACTCTCAGGCAGACCCAGCCTGACATGGACGGTCATCTGGTGGTGCTTGGCTCACAGGGCTGTGGAGTGGTGGGTGGCAGCTTCTTCTCCTGCGACTCAGCAGCACAGGAACAGCTGGGCACGGTTCTGGCTTTTGCAAGTGGCACATGAAAGGCAGTTTTGGCTTGCAGGTCTGCAGCTTTTATGCTTGCAGCCGACATGGTTAGAGCTGCTGAAAGAGATTCAGGCAAGTTCTCCCCGGGGCTTGGCTTTGCTAAGGGAGCTCTGTCCCTTCAGGGCATGGTTAGGTAGCCTCTTCCTACAGGCGGGACTGCAGATACAATGCTAAGGTGATTATAGTTTCTGTGCAGTTTATGCAAAGGACTATTTGCTGTTTCTGGGTAAACTGAGGCACGACAGCACTGCCCAAGCAGCAAGGCTTCTCTCTGGACTGCAGACAAAGGCAGAACACATGCAAAAGAGCGAAAAAGTAAAAGAGCAAGTTGTTTACAATGTGGGTAATATTTATCATTTGCTTGAGGCTTGGATTTAGCCAATAGTCAAATGCTTGGTGAACTCGTCATTAGCCGATGGCAAAGTATATGGTCAGAATATGCCAATACTTGGAAGAAGCACGAGCATGGCACAAGAATCCCATAAGGTGGGCATGTACTGTTGTTTACCTCAACAAGGCAGGTTGGGTTGTTTACCCAGGCTTGTTGACACCTGGCCCTTTGTTTTCTTGAAGCCACTCCCAAAGGAGGGGGAAGCATGGTTTGAGCAAAATACATAGGGAAATGTTTTGGCAATATTTTGTGCATAATTCTGGGCACAATGCACCTTTAACCACAGTCATGGGAACCAACCTTAGGCTTAGGGATCCCAGATGATGGTAGTCAGGTCTGCACTGTGTGGTACCGCAGCCCCTACACCAGATTATACTGGATAGAATGGCTGGTGTTGATAAATAAAATATATTTTCCCAAATGTGTGTGGGGCATAAGAGCACAACCATGTTGGTATGCCACTATGATTGCTATTACAATGAGAGTTTCTGATAGGCTTTTTGTTCTGAAAATTTAGTTTGAAGGGAAACTAATACCTAACAAAGGTGATGACAGTATTGTTGATATATTTGAGAGCTTACATAGTGGTGTTGAAGAACATGAACTGATTTCTCAAGAGTTTCCTTTCTGAGCCTCAAAAGCTTATTGATTTGAAATTGTTAAAGAAAGCGTGAAGTTTCCTTGGTTTGAACCCAAAGCTTTTCATGTGTTGTGAACATCATCTTCATGAGATCTTAAAGCTGTCAGGGCTATGAAGACACTTCTGTAGTAAATATAGAAACTGTCTTGTTGATTATTTGATGAAATCACAGTTGTTTTTTGAAAGGAGATGTTCTTATAAAAGAGTCTTTTTTCTCTTTCTGACAATACAACAAAATTGCCTTCCTTGCTGTTATCTAGCACTTCAGAAGACAAAGCTTTAATAAGAAAAAGCCTGTGTTATTAGTTGGCACTGGCATTTGTAGTAAATGGGGGGAGGGGGAGAGTGTTAAGTAACTGCACTTCAAGCTGCATACTTCCTTAAAGATCCTGTACCTGAAGACTTCAGACTTGTGTTAATGAAATAATTATAGAATTGGTTGGATGACTAGCGATCTGTTTGCTCTTCATGTTAGCATTTATAATGAGGATCACTGTAGAGAACTCATAGACACCTAAAGAATGTAGTTGGAAATATTGTATAAGTCCAGCTGACCTTAGATATCTTAGTGAGATGGCACCAGGGCCACACTTTTCATGCTTGAAGACTGTTTGTCGCACCAGATCTTGCAAATACAAATGATACACATCTAGCAAGGGATGTGATACTGGAAAATATTAAGTTCAGTTCTTTCTGCTTGTCTCTGTTGTTAGAACAACTAACAGCAGTGAAATATGAGAAAGTTAAAATAAAAAATGTTTTATTGTCTTAGATGAGGGGGAAGAATCAGTCACTGGAGGCAATTAAAAATAGCTATATCATCATGCAATCAGGGCAACTGAAGGAGCCCTCATACTAGGGCAACATGGAAAGACCTTCTACACAGACGCAGGTCACAACTGATGAAACACAGAGTCAGTATAAAGTACAGGTGAGATGCTAGTAAACAAAAGGAGGGTGTAAGAAGCTACAAGTCTCTCGGCAGGAAAACCACAAAAAACATTGTCAACAGCAGGTGCTCTTAGCCAGAAAGGCACACACTGCATAGGGCAAGGACAACCAGCAGGGATCTTCAAGGGAAAAGCTTAACTTGAAGGAAGGAAAAATTTCAAAGACATTCCAGACAAGCAATTTTCATGCAAGGTAGGATACATTCTGAATAATTATGGCTCTCATAAAGGTGTACAAAACAACTCTTCAGTTAAAATTATTTGAATAATTTTGAATAATATCAAATTACACTCAAAATCTTAAAGGATTCTCTGGAGATTTTCAAGACCTATCTGGATGTGTTCCTGTGTGACCTGTGCTAGATTCTATGGTCCTGCTCTGGCAGGGGGGTTGGACTTGATGGTCTTCAAAAGTCTCTTCCAAACCCTAACATCCTGTGATCCTGTGGATACAATTTAAGCATTGCTCTTAATTCCACTCCTCCAAAACCAGTTTATTTAAATTTCCAGACAGTATATTGTCTATTACCCAGTTTTCACTTTGACTAAATACTTCTTTCTGCACTATCTCTTGACAATTTACTCTGCTTTAGATAAAACCAGATTGAATTAGGTCTTTTTATCAATACTAGTTTAAGTGCTGTGCAGTAACAGTCCTTTAACACAGGTGCCTGCCTACCTAAAACACATCTCATTCCTCTGCTCCAGTGTTTTACTCTCTTTCCAAAAAATAGATTTGTGTTGATTTTACTATTTCTGGAATTATTTATTATGATTGATTTCATTATTTCAGGAACCATTTTGTGGGCAAAAACCTGTTTCCTTTGGGTGCACCATGTGAAACGGGCACTTAGTGGATACCTCCCTCTGCACTCAAATCCAGACAGCTGATATGTGTCCCACATATTTTATTGTAATAGAACAAGTTAGTCTTCTCTTTGATTTCTCTTAAATATAGATTGCACTCATTGTTTAACCCTCTAGATAAATAACATCTTTCATAGTTCATTGTAGACCGCCTTGATTTCATATGACTGAGAATTTAAATATTGCTTTGTTTTATTTGTTGTTAGTAAACACTGTTATTATAAGACATCCTGAAGGGATTCCTCAGACAGGTTTCGATCAATACATTGCTCTTTGGAATATCAAAGCAATCACAGTGGAAGTTAACTGAAATATTTCATAGTTGTTATGAATAAAAAAAGGCAGGTACATACTATTCCCTAGTTAAAAAAGCAAGAAAGCAAACCCAAACTGGAATTACAATTAGCAGCCTTTAAGCCCAGGAAACATTATTATAGGAACATGTGAGTAAACCATATGTATGTTTAAGAGCTATATTTTTGACAGCTAACTACTGGCACTAGGGAATACATGATTTTTAAGACCTTTTTGAATAAAATATGTGGTTTGTGTTCACCATAAAGTAAGGGTGAGTACTCTTTTGCCATTGGAATTAAGGATTATAAAACTTCAGAGTTTTTACTAAGTTATTGTTAAAAGAGATGTAAGTTATTATAACAGCTAGATTGTGTGATATAGCAAAAATAAATTGTGTAAGTTTCTAAGTAATAAAATAATTTCCATTACCTCCTTGTGCTGTAAGTAGTTCTTTCCTTTAACTAGGGCAAGTCAAGGGAGGTTCTTCCCCTCTACTCTGTCCTAGTGAGACCGCATCTGGAGTATTCTGTCCAGTTCTGGGCTCCCCACTACAAAAGGGATATACTGGAACATCTGTCTTATGAGGAAAGGCTGAGACCTGGGGGTCATTTAGTCTGGCTAAGAGAAGACTGAGAGGGGATCTAAATAAAGTTAACAAATATCTGAAGGGTTGTAACAGGTTTAGGCTGTGTAGATGGGTAGATGTCAAGAAGAAGGTAATAGTCTCTTTTTAATGGTTTCCTGTGGTGGGACAAGGGGCAATGGAGAGAAGCTGGAACACAGGAAGTTTCACCTGAACATGAGGAAAAACTTCTTTACTGTAAGGGTGATGGAGCACTGGAACAGGTTTCTCAGAGAGGTTGTAGAGTCTCCTTCTCTAGAGACTTTAAAGATGCGTCTGGATGTATTCCTGTATGATCTGCCCTAAGTGATCCTGCTTTGTCAGGGAGGTTGGACTTGATCTCTGGAGGTCCCTTCCAACTCCTACCATTCTGTGATTCTATGATTCTGTAGCCTGGCATAACAACCCATGATTCTTTTGCATACAATTAAATATACATATAGAAGCAGATACTAAATAAAATAATACTTTAGATTCAGCAATAGGCTTGACAGTTTTTCACAGTGGCCTAGGGAACACATACTTCTCTATGCATTTTGGGCAGGTGCAACATTCTTGTCATGTGCCATTTAGCTTTTTCTGGCTTTAAAGAAATGTAAAGAGATAATATGAACATATTTAAAAGTAAATAGCCTCAGTATTCATAATACAAGCATTATACTTACTATTCAATTAAGTATGTTTTCAGAAACACTTTGAACTTTATGCATGTTGTAGCCTTAAACTACAGATCATGTGTTATTTATGTGTTACTATGATTCCTCTTTTCTTCTGATAGGAAGCTGCCACTAAAGGAGGAAAATGGGAAAGAAGCTTTAAATCCAGAAACCATAGAAATCAAAGTTGCTAATGACATCATCCCTTCAAAAGAAGATGATAGCAAAGCATAATAAGATAAGCTACAGTTGTCTGGATAATGCATTTGGGTTGAAGTAACCATGTGACCAAAACTTTACAGCTGACCTTAATTTCTTGGGAAACGTAAGCTTGGAATACTTAGTACCTGTGTGCATATGATGATATGGTTTCTGTCTACAATTCCTTTTGCTATTTTTGTTAATGGTTTTAGTATGTAGTTTTGCTGACACCAAGTCCCATGGTATAAATCTGAAAACTCTGCAGACTAAGAACTGTAAGTTATTATATGACAAAGTTTATCCATTTAGAATAGTTCCATAAGCACCCCTAACAACTCACAACACATCAGGTCTCTCCAGATTTTACAGTGCAAGCTACATACATGAAGTGGCATATCCTAATGCATTGTTTCTGTTTATAATCAAACAAAAATTTAGATTGTTTGAAGAAAAGAAAAAAACAAAACAAAACAAATAACCCAGTATCAGTTTAATGTTGAAGACCTTAGCACTGGCAGACACTCGCTAGTAATTCCAACTGTGGCTGTAACTTGAAGCAAACCAAAAAGGACACCCTTCAACACAGAGCCAGCTTCACCTGCAGTTTCATCTGGGTCCTTAGGTAAAATAAAATTTGATAACCATGATGTACAGATTTAAATGAAATTGGCTAAATATTTCATAGCCATATATTTGACCTCATCCTAACTACATGAGTGTGATTCTGAAAGCCTCCAGGATTTTTAGTGCTTCAGGATTTTCATTATGAAAGCTTTGAACATCGCATATGAACTAAAATGCAGCAAAAGTGTGAAAAGAAAATCATAATCTTGGCCTCAAATGAGACCTTACAATAAACAAAATCTCAAATTATTTGTCCCAGCATATTTATACATACAGAATATTTGTTCTCCTTCTAGTTCTAGTAATTAAGTCAAGGAAAAAAACCTGCATTTTAGTGTAGTAGATAGATTTTCTCCACAAATCAGTATATGAAATATTAAAAGCTGACCTTATTAAAGTATCACTTATACCCTTTGTCTTAATAAAACTCATTAGAACAGATGGAAAGGACAATTGTGGCTGAACAGTTATGAACAGTTCTAAATTATTAATTAACAGCATCTTGTAATAGGCCAAATATATTTTTTCTTGATGAGCCTTGCTTAGGATAATCCTTTTTATTATTCTGGTTAACGTGCACCACTCTGAAATGGAACTGATTTATATGATGTGAAATTTATTATGATTGATTTAATCATCCAGCTAATTGGAGCAATATATTTTGTTTCATTTCCAGTATAATTTATCCACACCTACCAAACTCTTCAAAGTCTTGCTTTGGAAGAAGTGTACAAACCATACAGTAAACTACTTGTCAGCAGAACATTGTAGAGTACCTTGTGGGTGTCTGTTTCTTCTGCCTAGTAACAAGTGATAGAACTAGAGGAAATGGCCTCAAGTTGCACCAGGAGAGCTTTAGGTTGCATATATAGAAGAAACTTTGTCACTGAAAGGGTTCTCAAACGCTGAAATAGGGTCACCAAGAAGTCAGGTGGTTGAATAACCATCCCTGGAGGTGCTTAAAAGACACATAGATGTGGTACTAGGGAACTTGGTTTATCACCAGACTTAGCAGAGTTAGATAATAGTTGTACTTGATGATCAACCAAAACAGTTCTCTGATTTTCCACATCTAAGTCATACCTGATGTTTAAGTGTAGCTTTACTCAGCAAATTACATCCTGTCCACACTATGTCTGAAATTTGCTCATATTTGAAGTCCTTGTACTGCCCAGTTTCTCAGAGAATGTCATCAACCCTTAGTTGATATTTTTTTTCATCACAAAGTGTTTGACCTTTATGCATAAAATGAAAGTGAAATGTAAAAGGGCGTCATTAAATTTGAGGAAAATAGCAGGACAGCTTTCTTGATAACCCAAGGATTTACATTTAAAAGCCTGCACATTTAAAAGAGCTGTAAAGAATATATTTACGTCATAGACCTTTCTTATTTTTCAAGACCAAGTAATGTTGTGGGTGGTTTTTATTGCAAGTTTTCCTTAATTTTGGGAATACCGACAACGAACCAAGTAGTTGAGGACATAAGCATACTGCTGATGTGGTTAGGATAAGAGGCCAACTTCCCCCAAAAAATGGTACCAAAGTGATAAGAATGGGCAAGAGGATATAGCAATGTGTGGTGAAAACAATGAAGGACACTCATTCAAAACTTCTGCTAAGGAATTGCTTTTGGGTGAAGAGAAGATAAAGACATGTTCTTTCACTGTTGCTCCCATGTACTGCACAGGCGGTACTACCAAATAGTTTCTCGTCCATTTAATTTCTGTCCTGTTTCTTTCTTAATACACAGTGTGCTGGGCTGCCCTCTAACCTATAATTAAAAGAATCAGATGTCTCATTTATGTATATGAATATATATATTTTTTCTATGAAGTATGTATCTGTAACTGTGCTTTCTACTTCTGCCAAAATGCAGGGAAGGGACCTGGAAAAATCCAGCAGTTGAAAATAATGTGGTTGGTGTGGCTTGAACACCTGCAGCCCCATCATCTCATGCACTTTTTTGAGCAGGGTGCAGGTTTAGGAAACATTCCTGCAGATGTAGGAAACATTCTCTCCTGTTTGCCATCACAAAGTTTGGTGGTGCCATGCACATTTACATAAGTCAAGCTTCACTAGGCAAAGGGTGCTTTTCCTGGAGCCAGAATGATTATTTGCACAAAAAGTTTCCTATAAAACGTGGGCAGAGCTAACAGTGCTCAGGCTCAAATATACAGGCGTTTCAAATTGTAATATTTCTTACCAATGCTTGCACAAAACCACTTCATGGCCTAATAGCTCTATTTTCATTGCTGTTGTTGCTTGGTTTTTCTTTGTTTGGTTAGTTATTTTTTTCCCACCTGGCCTCAAATTACAATGTACAGAGATTGGAGCATTTAAAAGGTCTTATCAGCACATATATTATTAATATCTGCTAGTCTTTACCAGTAAAATAGACTTCAAAAGCTATTTCCAGGAGTATATATTTTCTTCCTGCTGTTAAGTCTCTTGCCAGTTGGGTTATATGAGGGCTGAGAATTACAGTTCTAAATTACTTATGGCCTGTTTCAAGCATACCTTTTGGTCTGTGTGTTAATAGGTAATTAATCTCTTGGGCTTTGACTCTGTGCTGTGCAGGAGAAAGCCAAAGCACAACTATGAACAAATTCTTAATAACACTGATACTTGCAAATATTTCCAAACGAGGGACAGCATATAGGCATTTGTAAGATATATGTAGATCTGGAATAACACAATTTATTTTCTTTTCTTATCCTAGACTAAACAGAAACACACACACACAAAAAAAAACCACAACAGGTATCTGTATAAATGTCACTTTTACTGTCTAAAAGTAATTTTAAGTGTTAGTATGAAATGTCAGAAGAGTTGACAAAAGCTAACTGTTTGTAAAATTATATGAGTTGTTACACTAACATACTCCGGGGATGAGAGCAGGAGGAGCCTTTGAAGTGATTCATGATCCAGAATGTGGCAGTGACAATCTCTATTCAACAAAAAAATAAGGAGTAAAAGTAATTAAAATTACCTAGACCTTCTTGATTATTATTTTTTTTTAGTAGACCTGCATTCTGATTTGCCACAACAGTAATGAGTTTGAATTAATGTTCTACAATTTAGTATACAAATGTACTCTTGAAGAGTTTTTTTTTTCTGGTTTGTTTGTTTATTTGTTTCGGTTTGGTTTTTAGTGTTGGGTTTTTTGTTTTTTTCTTCAAAGGTTTTTTTGTGGTTGCAAAAATTCTAGTGATGCTAATGCCTAATGTGACAAATATTAATTTATTTAGGCTGCAGTCCTGCAAGAAACTTTGTGTGGCTGAACACACCCTCATATGGCGTCCCACTGACAGTGGGAGTCTGTGTGAGCAGGATGCAGAACATAGCAGAGCTTGCAGGATTCAGCTTATTTTCTATCTCTTCATAGATATATACAACGTAGTTACACAGTGACAGTCATCTACGAGGCTGTTTGACAATAGACCCTGGTATAGTAAATTCCACCTGCTGTCTTCAGCCTCTGCATTGATGTTCATCCAAAAAAAAGTTCCTTCTTTTTTTATGATGGTAATTATTTATTTAAGTGCAAATCATCAAACTGTAGTATAATAATCATGGATTTTTTCTGTTTCCTAGAATGGATAATGGAAATGTATTTGTGCCTTTTGATAGCATGCCACTTTGCTTTATTAAAGAAAAATCTTCAAGAATTTGTCTACAAAGCCTGTTTAAAGTATTTGAAAGCTTTACCTTACATATGTTTCTGTTCAGACATGCTCAAATACTGATCTAAGTTCAACTGGAGATAATATTTCAAGTCACTTAAAAATTTTAAACACAAGATTTGCAAAAATCTATTGAGATCACAATTCTAGTGAGGGTCGTAGTGGGTATGCTACTGCTGAAAATAGTAGAGCACATGGGGGGGGGTGTATGGGTGTGTTGACCCGGTTGAAGAGTCAGAAAGTTTCCTTAGTTCTGTTTAGATACTTAGACCTAAAATGTTTGCACCTTTTCTCAAATTTGAAAGCTGATGTGGAAAATCTTCCCACCATTTAACCTCTGGAGTAAAACTGCTGTGAATATTTGTTTCACAGTCATTTGTGGCCTCACCATCTCTGTGTAAGTTGTCATAGGAAGTAATATCTTTATAGAGTAATTGTTGTGGCTATTGGATGACGTTTATTCCTGATTAAAAGGCCTCCAAAAAGACTGTTTGCTGAAAAAGCTCAAGACCCCTCTTACAAATTGATTTGTGGAGGGGTTGCTGAAAGCACTGCAAGAGGGGCCACTGTACAATCCAAATCTCACTGGGATTTAAGACACAAACTGAATTCAATGGGTCCTGAATTTAATCCATCCATCTCAGCAAGGCTCTACATGTCTTTGGCTGATTGAGTCACTTTGGTGAATTGGACTTCTATGTGTAAGTGGAACTTAAATGTCCTGTCAGGCTCTTGGTAACTTTTACACAGGGGAAGCCTTTCCTGTCAGGAGTTTGTATTGATCAGGAACCATTGATAAAAATATCTTACCACAGTTTTATTACTATATACCCAGAAATGGGAGAAACAAAACATCTCTCTAAATAATAAATTGTGATTGGAATGCTTCCTCAGGTGAAGATGAAAACATCCCAAGTGATGTTCTTTCTTAAATCCCTTTGTTCCAGTTACCTGTGCTGATCAATGCAAAGCTACCATGCTTAAATAAATAATTATTTTTTTTAAATCCACCCCATTTTTCAGATTTTTTTTCATTTCCTGGAGTACCCAATCCACTCACTAAGTTCAAACTGATCTTCACTATTTCCACTACATATATAAATGTGTTCTTACATGATTTTATTTGAACCTGAGCCAAAAAGAAGCCTTTCTGTTACAAATTTAGCTTTGGGTCAGGTTCTGAGACATCAGAGTCTGTCTTTCCTTGTAACAGGCATTGCAATCCTCATATCTGACTTTTCAACTTGAACATTTGCCATTTTTAGTCCAGAGAAATGAAATAAATATTTTTTGCCAAATTTGTATTGGCAGTTTTTAAGTCACAGGTGAGACTGGGAGCGGGCAAGATGACCAGCTACAGTGCTGGCAGAATTCAGGAAAGCCATTACCAGAGAGAACAGAGAGAGGGTTCTGATGCTGGGATCTTTTCTGCCTAGCAGCGGCAAGAGAAATGGGGAGCTACTGAGGAAAGAGAGGCTGCTGGAGGGCATTACCAAAAGGTAGGGTACTGCAGGCTGTGAAAACCAGAGGAAGACCATTAACCCCACTGCATTACTTTTTTCTCTACCACGTAAGGCTACCTTTTAAATCCTGAAATGCAGAGTTGGGACAAGGGTAAGCAAACCCTTGGAGCCTCTGTAGATCAGTGACACATGTATAGAGCAGTCAGACCACCCCAGGAAAATCATTTTGTTGTTCATGATGTAGAGTTCTCACTAAGAATTTTGAACTTTTTAGACAAGGTTTAAGAAGAAAGAAAAAAACTGAAAAAGAAAAAACAAGCTTTCCTGCTACAATGAGCACTTGGTATGTATTTGTATGCTGTGTACAGTATAAGCTAAAGCATACCATACATTGTTTTTGTTATGCCACAAGTCAACAGCCCACTTGCAGTATATACCACCTGAATTATATATTGATCAGTTAGCTACCACTGGAGCTGGTTTGTTTATTGTTTAAAAAATCTTATGTCCCTATGAAATGCTGTGTATATATATATATCTCTATACTGTAAAAAGAAGTAATATCGCAGATGCTGGTTTTGTATTTATGAAAGACATTGAGAGTATGGCTTAAAGTATATCAATTATTTGTCACTCTTCACCATTTGTATATTAATAGTAAAGATACTTTTACTTTAATGAAATGTTGTAGTTTCATTTGTTTTTACTAAATGTCTTTCTGTCAACGTGTCTGATTCATGAGGAGTCTTCGTGCCCAAAAGCGGCATATCAATTGTTTTCCCTCTGTTATAGAAGTACTGAATAATGCTCAAGCAGCCCTACCATTTTTTATTACCTTTTCTGTCAAAACACATCACTAGTATTAAAAACTACCGTTGTTGCATCCTCAGTCTCCAGGTGAGTTTTGAGACCCATTATGCATGGGGAAGTTTAGGCTTGAGGTGAGGAGAAAGCTCTTCATGGAGAGAGTCATTCATCATTGGAATGGGCTGCCCAGGGAAGTGGTGGAGTCACCGTCCCTGGAGGTGTTCAAGAGGGGACTGGATGTGGCACTTGGTGCCATGGTCTAGTCATGAGGTCTGTGGTGACAGGTTGGACTCGATGATCTTTGAGGTCTCTTCCAACCTTGGTGGTACTGTGATACTGTGATGCTCAGGCCCCTAAATGATCCCATTAGCCCCTAAATGTTACCGCTGAAAGATAACTTCCCCCCACCCCCAAAGAATGAAAGGTGTTTATTATTTGCCAGCAAACGATATGATCAGCAGAAGGTTTCTTGTTTTGCCAAAATCTGAGCATGCCAAAAGTCTTTGTAACTGGGTTAGCACCACCAGAAACTGGTGGTAGCAGGTCAGGCACAGTTTGTAGGGAAGCAGGATTGTAATGCAATGCTGATTTATATTCCACTGAGATGAAGGATGGATGAAACACACCCCAGACAATGCAGCTCAGCCATTTTCCTGAAATGAAAGAGGAACATCTATGATCTCTTCTTTAGCACCAATAAAATGAAGCCTCCTAAAATACTTCATTCCCATAGAAACTTGCTAGGCATCAACTTTCTAAGTGCCACCTAAGCTCTGACAAACCATACCAGCCAAAAAATGGAGGGATCATACATAGGAAAAAGAATGTTTCACTCAACAAAATCCTCACAGTATCTTCTTCCTTTCACAGATCTTTAAGCTCCGACCCTGCAGGTATCTTAAATGTCTGCTTCCCTAAATGTCATTGACACCATTAACAAATAGCATAAAAGTCTCCTTGTACTGTAGAACTGAGCCTGAGGGAACTGATTCAGTGTCTGCTAACATTTGCGCACCACTGGAAGTTTTTCATATAGTCACGTGTCTTGGTCAGAAAAAGCCAGACTTCATCAAATGATGCATACATTTAGTTCAGCTATCTCAAGAGACAATCCGTTCAGTGCACTGACTGCAAGATTAGTCCTGCTTTAATTTGCAGATGAGCAGTAAATACAACTATTGTGAATTATTGATAGTGCAGAGATAATGTGTGATATCTTCAGAAACAGACTCAACTTCTTAAAATTCAGCCTTGCCACTATTTATCATGCTCTGATGTATTTCAGACATTACTCAACATACAAGAAAAGTTATTTAAAAGAATATTCAGGTACTTTGATAAGAACAATTTATATAGCAGGTATAACAGGGAAGAGTTAATTGGAGTTTGATTAGAAGTACCCACCTGCCAAGGGCTGCCTGGGAATAATTGGTGTTTGTACCTAGCTGCCTGGGGGTGCCTGGGAATGCTTGGTGTGATGGTTTAAACCACCCACATCAACAAAAGCTTGGCTGAACTCAGTCAGGGAAGCAAATGAAAAGCTGTATTTTACAAGCAATAGTGGAGTGCAATGGATATACACAAAATATACAGTATTTGCAATGTTATACAAGTTTTAACAAAAAGAAAACAGTGCAGAAATCCCCCTTGTCCAGGAGGACACTGCCTCGCTTCCCACCCAACCTCTTCCTTCCCTTTTCCCTCTGGTTAATTAGAAGAAAAGAGAGAAGGAGAGATGTTAGAGAGATTTTTAGTTAGTTCAAAGTGTCATTAAGAAGTTAGCAATGCTTATCTCAAGTTGAGCTGATAAGAGGTCTCTGTCCAGCGGGAAACAGCCAGCATGCCAGCTGAAAGACAGAATGAAAAAAGACTGTAAGATCGTAAAACTACATCCCACATATCTACCAAAGAAATTTGTTTAGAATTATCTTTCTTGTTTTCCTTTTTACACCCAACTGTACAGCTAGAGAATTTACAGCTATCTTTCTTAAAGGCACAGCCTGAAACTATCACACTTGGTGTTTGTTTGGAAGCTCCCAGGTGCACAAATAACAACAAATAACACATATCTGTACGGTCCTCTGTTTATAAAACTAAGAGGGGATGGGAATGTATTGAATGTGTTGACATCCTGAGATAACAGCAGAAGTCCTTCAAGCCCTCGTTTGACCACTAATGGACCTGAGGAAGATGAAGACTATTGCTGGGCAGGGGGCGTACGACCCCCTGAGTGGGCTGCGTGCATGAGCAGTAGAGTGAGGAGTTACAAGATGCAATTGTGAAATATGGGAGGTGCTTTGGCTCCAAGACTCAGCCTCCTGTAATGTCCTGTCCCAACATCACACAACGCAGGACCCTGATGATTGCTACTGGCGAGGGCCTGCCGCTTCTCTGATTCCACAAGGCAAGATTTGTTTCCATGGGGATGCCTGCCCGGATGGGAGACGGTCAGCTCTGCCATTTCACGATCTTCAGTATCACCATGTTGCTTATAGAGTATTTAGGGTAAGTTAGTTGTGCTTTGCTTGGCATTGGGCTCTGCTTTTGGCCTGTGGGTGACTTGCAGGGTTGTGCCTTGCTCCCAGGTTTTGTGCCTTACAGTGCTCCGGCGCAACCTCATCTGCCTTTATAATAAATAAGGATGTACCTATCAGCACATGTGGTACGTGTAATTAATAAATTCCTCATCAAAAAGAACTCACTAAAACACCATGTCATTGCTAATGTAGACAGAGAAAACATTGCACACACAAAAAAAACCAAAAAGCACAAAAAGGGGGGGGAAGTGTCACTTTGCATTCTTGTAAGAATATAACTAGCTTTCTCTTCGAGCCCTAGCAGATCCTGATAAACTGTTACTTGTGTGCTCATTTCTGTGTGGAAAATTCTCATGTTTGGAGTTATGGTTTAAAAAAACCAACCAACCAAAACCCACCAACCCTCCCCCACTCAAAAAAACCCCAAAAAACAAACTAATAACAATCAATTAAAAAACAATCTAACAATCAATCAACAAAACAAAACAAAAAAACAAACAAACAAAAAAAAAAAACCACAACCAAACCACTAACCAACCAGAACTCTAAGTTGAGCCTAGGGTCAGCACCAGACTCTTGAATGTGTCCAGAGAAGGGTAACGAGGCTGGTGAGAGGCCTTGAGCACAAGCCCTACGACAAGAGGCTGAGGGAGCTGGGGTTGTTCAGCCTGGAAAAGAGGAGGCTCAGGGGAGACCTTATTGCTCTCTACAACTACCTGAAGGGAAGTTGTAGTCAGGAGGGGGTTGGTCTCTTCTCCCAGGCAGCCAGCACCAGAACAAGAGGACACAGTCTCAAACTGCACCAGGGGAAGATTAGGCTTGAGGTGAGGAGAAAGTTCTTCACAGAGAGAGTTGTTAGCCATTGGAATGTGCTGCCCAGAGAGGTGGTGGAGTCACCGTCCCTGGAGGTGTTCAAAAAGGGATTGGATGTGGCACTTGAAGCCATGGTTTAGTAGTCATGAGGTCCTAGGTGACAGGTTGGACTTGATGATCTTTGAGGTCTTTTCCAACCTTATTGATTCTATGATTCTATGAATATAAAACATTGTCGATTGTGTTGCTGAAAAAGCAGAAGGAGCCACATCTGGGAGCAGGGTGGTCAGGCTAGGCAATACATTTATAGAGTTTTTCCAGTCACTATGACGATAAATTGAGTAGAAAAGTTTTGAATGAAAAATAAAAGCTTTTTCTTCTAAGCAAATGCCATCTTTTAGGACTAACCCAGTAAGGAACAAATTATATTTTACTGTTTTTCAAATTTTAAAAGGAATTCCATTGTTTAGTTCATGTCATAATGAATGAATTTTACTTTTGCACTTATTTATATCACACAGTGCAGCAAAAAGTACTCATTTACTTGTATCAGAAGGACTAAATGATATTTAACTGCAAAAATGGGAAGGTGCTATGTGTTGCTACGACAGTTTCCATTTTCTGTGAGTTAAAGAAAACAACATCACTTGCATAATAATTTGATGCTATTGAGAGACAGTCATTGTCAACTTGCCATGAGGGTTGGCAGCCCTCTGGTGCTGGGACATGGGGGGATCCATGTGGGGGTCTAGGAGAGTTTGGCAGACAAGTTCCCTCCTACCACCCCCAGCCCATGAGCAGAGCAGCCAGGGGTGAAGCTCCAGCCTCGGTGAGCCCATAGGGATGATACAGGACCAATGTCAGGCCAGGAAGTCAGGATTAACCTGGTCTGTGGGTGCAGCTCAGATGGGGACAAGCCTTCCTATGATGCTGCTGGGCCAAGGCTGATGACCCTAGGAAGCTAACATGGGATCATGGCAGGGCAGGGAGAGTTCCCACGGTGGGCAGGGGCAGTCAGGATTACTAGGGTCTGGAGAATCAGACAGACAGAAAATTCAGAGAGGTAAGTTTATATATTCTCACTCTTAGGTAA
Organism: Picus viridis; assembly: GCA_033816785.1. Classification (NCBI taxonomy): domain Eukaryota; kingdom Metazoa; phylum Chordata; class Aves; order Piciformes; family Picidae; genus Picus; species Picus viridis. The sequence continues at coordinate 8,601,586 of CM066570.1, forward strand.
AAGCTTTAGGGAAAAAAAAAGGGGGGAAAAAAGAGGCTTTGGAAATAGGAATTGGGTAAGTGTCCACTGCCATCATGTTAAAGTAACAAGATGTCAATCATTCAGGTGCTTCAGGTTAATCATGAGAAAATATAGTGCTACAAGTAGACTAATTGTAGTTTGCAGATTGATTGTGCTGTATGTTGTGTGAGCTCCTTGGGAGACAAGCTCCCTATAATTTGTCTTAAGTGGGAGAGCATAAAACTGATAGAAAGGTTGAAGCACTGGATTAGGGGTCAGAGAACCCAATCTTCACTTTGGGTGCTGGTTGCTTGGATTGAACAAATCAATTTCCAGGAAAGAGTAATGTTTCTTTTTTCTCTCCTTGTCTGTTTTGTGCTGAAGATTTATGGACCCATTCATCTTGCTGATTTCAGTGAGACTACTTGCAATAAATACAAGAAGCCATAAACTGCTTGCAAGATCTAAACCATAGAGTAAAAGTGGATTTTGTTGGGTCTTATGAGAGAGAAATCTTTTTTTGCTGCCACTTCATGGTTACTATGTTTGTGTTTTAATGTATGAGAACATTCATTTGATGCAATATAAATATTATTGATCATATATTTAGTATGGTGAATATACCTAAGTGAGCTGCAAGAAGTGTGAAAGGATTTTGACCACCATCCAGGTGAGCACATTATCGTCTGGATGTGTGGATGCTGTGATAATGGGACCAATAATTTGAAATTAGATGGCAGGGAAGGCAGGCAGCTGGGCTCCCTGTCTAGGGAAGGGAACATTGGCAAAGCAACTGGAAAACAGGCACAAGCCCTCAACCTCTCAAGGCAACTTGGGAGTCATGAAGGAGAAGTACCTCTTCAAGGACACTATCATGTGGCATCCAGGCAGATGGACCACCATGGAGAAAAGTAGGCAGTACTTGAGGGAATTAGCTGTGCTGGAGGTGATCTGTAATGATCAAGTACAAGCCCTATGAGGAGAGGCTGAGGGAGCTGGGATTGTTCAGCCTGGAGAAGAGGAGGCTCAGGGGAGACCTTATTGCTCTCTACAACTACCTGAAGGGAGGATGTAGCCAGGAGGGGGTTGGTCTTTTCTCCCTGGCAACCAGCACCAGAACAAGAAGACACAGTCTCAAACTGCACCAGGGCAGGTTTAGGCTCAAGATGAGGAGAAAGTTCTTCACAGAGAGAGTTGTTGGCCTTTGGAATGTGCTGCCCAGAGAGGTGGTGGAGTCACCGTCCCTGGAGGTGTTCAAAAAGGGATTGGATGTGGCACTTGAAGTCATGGTTTAGTAGTCATGAGGTCCTGGGCGACTGGTTGGACTTGATGATCTTTGAGGTCTTTTTCCAACCTTATTGACTCTATTATCTGGATGATGAGCAGTAACTTATAGATCCAGATGAAATCCTGTGCACACCAAGTATGTGGAGGAAGTTTCTGTGGAGTGCATCACTGTCATGTGACAGCTTATTGTCAGTAGTGTCCTGGAAAGACAGCCAAGGACAAATAGTGGATGAATTGGCTGGCCAACATCAGCAATACGAGAGAATTCTCTTCTCCTCGGTACAGGCCTTTTTTCAACTGTGGAGGAACTGTCTTGAGAGTTCCAGCAGTTCAGAGAGAACATGTCCTATGCCTCACCTGTAGGGTCCTATATCTCAGTTATTAGGGGTACCCTATGGCTTTAGCTACATGGTCATTGAGAAGATATGAGGATGAAAATCCTATTTCAATCTGCACAAGTATGTGTGTTGCAAGGGAAAACAATCACAACAGGGAATTCTTCCAAGAAGAATGCTATTCCAGATTCCAGTGGAAATTACCCAGAGTAAGTAAGCTGATCTTGACTCTGATCCCCTTGAGGGTACTTCAAAGTAATTTTTATGAGGAGTGATTGATTGATCAGGACACTGCCTCCACCCAGGTGGAGGAAAGGGACATCAGGTTCACTGGTCTCTGTGGATTTAATGGCTTGACACATCAGACCCACAGGAATGTAAGGCTCTACTAGATGGTTTGGGTTGGAAGGGACCTTAAAGATCATCTAGTTCCAACCCTCCTGCCATAGGCAGGGAGACCTTCTACTCAACCAAGTTATGCCAGAACTCAAACACCTCCAGGGAGCAGGCATCCACAACTTCCTTAGGCAACCTGTTTCAGTGTCTCACCACCCTTACTGTAAAGAATTTCATTCAAATATCTAGTCTAAATCTACCTTCAATACAATACAATGCAATACAATACAATACAATACACCAGGTTGAAAGAGACCTTCAAGATCATCACGTCCAACCCATCAACCAATCCAACCCACCTAAACAACTAAACCATGCAACCAAGCACCCCATCAAGTCTCCTCCTGAACACCTCCAATGAAGGTGACTCCACCACCTCCCTAGGCAGACCATTCCAATGGGCAATCACTCTCTCTGTATAGAACTTCTTCCTAACATCCAGCCTAAACCTGCCCTGGTGCAGCCTGAGACTGTGTCCTCTTGTTCTGCCTCAAGTGTCAATTCATTCCCTGTCATTCTATCATTACAGGCCCTTGTAAAATGCCTCTTCCCATCTTTCTTGTAGGCCCCTGTCAGGTCCTGGAAGGCTGATGATATAAGGACTCCCCAGAGCCTCCTTTTTTCTAACGGATCTGGAGATTGACAGCAGACTACCATGACCTGAATGAAGTTATACCAGTGATGACTGTTGTCGTATTGGGGCTCCAGTACCAACTGGAGTCAAAGACAGCCAACTGGTATGTCACAACTGACATCACTAATTCATTCTTTTCTATTCCTTTAGCACCAGAGTGCAGGCTACAGTTTGCTTTCAATTGGAGGGGTGTCCAGTACATTTGGAACTGACAGTCCCAAGAGTGGAAAGAGCCCCACCATTTGTCACAGACTGATCCAGACCATCCTAGAACAGGGTGGAGCTCCACAACACCTGCAGTGCATTGATGACATCATTGTATGGGGAGACACAGAAGAAGTTTCTGAGGAAGGGAAGAAAAATCCTTTGAAACCTTCTGAAGGCTGGTTTTGCCATAAAATGAAGAATAGTCAAAGGACTTGCCCAGGAGATCCCTTTTTTTCAGAAATCAAATGGCAAGATGGATATCACCAGATTCCAATGGATGTGATTAACAAGACTGCTGCTATGTCTCCACCTGCCAATACAAAGGAAACCCAGGCTTTCTTGGTTGTTGTGGGTTTCTGCAGCATGCATATCCCAGACTACAGCCTGATTGTGAGGCTCTCTATCAAGTGACACCTAGCTACAGCACTGCAAAACATAGCACTGGACAGATGATTTGAGTAGAATTAACTCCAGCCAAAATAAATATAGCAAGAAATTAAATATGTACTCTACCCTGCAAGTGGGAAGAATGGTCTTATCTGGAGCCTCTGGGAGAGCACCCAGGGGATCTGAGGTTGGTCCTTAGTATTTTGCAGTCAGGGATACAAAGGATCTGAGGCCAACTATACTTCAACTGAAGAAGTGACTGCGCACCTAGGATACTGAATTATGGCAAGATATTGCTGCTTGGGTGTAGAACCTGGTGGTGAAAGCGTGTTGTGTGGATGTCCACATTCCCAAGGGTCAGGCTATTGAAGAACATCAAAACAACCGCAAGAGGGATCAGGCTGCTAAGACTGAAGTAGCTCAGCAGGATTTGGACTGGCAACATAAGGGCAAATTATTTATAGCTTGATGGGACTAGAAAACTATCTAGGGCCTTGAAAAACAAGCCTTAGGTGACACAGCACTCCAAAAAGTATTCAGACAACGGGACTCAGTTTCAAAACAGCCTCATAAACACCTGAGCCAAGAAGCATGGCATTGAGTGGGTGTATATCACATTCCCTATCATGCACCAGCTACTGGGAAAATCAAACAATAAATCTGACTACTATAAACTACACTGAAAACAATGGGAGGCTGGACCTTTAAAAATTGGGACAAGCATTTAGCACACCATGGGATCTGCCAATTGATCTGGCCCTGCTCAGTCAAAACTCTGTGCTGTAGAAGGGGTTAAAGTTCCCACAGTGCATGCAATGAATGTATTAGGGAAGACAGTCTGGGTTAGTCCTGTTTCAGGCAAAGACAAACTATCCATGGTGTCCTGTGTTAAGACAGCCTGCTCTCACAGACCTCCACATTCCCCCACAGAGAAAAAGTAACACAAAAAACCACTGAGTTGAGGTAAGGAATTTACTGAGATGATGCAATGTGCAATCACAGAATCACAGAATTACTGAGGCTGGAAAAGATCTCTGAGATCATCAAGACCAGCCCATGACTTAACACCACAACATCAGCTAAACCATGCCACCAAGTGCTACATCCAATCTTTTCTTAAAGACCTCCAGTGATGGCAACTCCACCACCTCCCTGGGCAGTCCATTCCAGTGCCTAATCATGCTTTCTGTGAGGAAGTGCTTCCTAATACCCAACCTAAACCTCCCCTGGCACAGCTTTATACCATGCCCTCTTGCCCTGTCACTAGTTACCTGTCACTAGTTACCATAGCCTATTTGCTGTAAAAAGTAGCAAAAAAGAGGAAGCAGCAGATGCCAGAGATAAAATGGATTCCTCCACCTAAACACACAGCAACCCAACAGAAAAGACTAACACCCAAAAATACCCTGGGAACTGGAAGCAGCAATCAGAACAGGAAGCTTCTGACATTACAATCTGAAGTTCAAGACTCATGATACTTTGCTCCAGCCAGGACTTTTCTTTTGAAGCTGGTCTGATGTCAACATGGTATTGAATATGCATCAGCAGACTCAACTCAACCCATGACACACAGGATTGTTTTTGCCCCAGAGCCTGCGTGCACGTGGTGAGTAATAAGGGAGGATGGAGAAGTTGTGTACTGCAAGCTGATCTAATCTGCAGGGAGAACAGACAATGAATTAAATTGTATGATACTAATTGTTAAAAACCTCTGCTGGGCATAACATAGATGGTGTAGAATAAGGGCTAGATAATGTCCTGAGTTTAGCTAGGAGAGGGCTAAACATTTGCTTAGTAGAGTTTTTGGTGGTTTTTATCCCTTTCACAAGAAGCTGGGAGAGGCTGCAGCCGACACAGGTAGCTGAACCAGCCATTGGGTAATTGATACCATACTCATATCATGCTCACTGTATAAGGAAAGGGCTGGCCTGGGCAAGTGTGGGTGTTGGAGCAGGTGACTGTTTTATGGCTGTGGCCAGATCTGTCAGAGGCGCCGGGGTGGGCTGGCTGTCATGGTCAGTGATGCATTTTGTACCACTCATTGTATATACAATTTCATTAGTGTCATTGTTCTCCATGATCGTTGTTATCTATTTGTGCTGTTCTGTTAAAGTCTACTAATCTCAAGCCACAAGGCTTTGCCTTTTTCCCCCATTCTCCTTCCATTCCCACCAGGCAGTGGGGAGCATTTTTGTCAGTGGCTGCTGAGGCTCAGCTGTCAGCTGGGTCTGAACTACAGCAGTAGCATAGCAAACAAAGAAGACATTAACTTAGTACCAGTACTTCCCAAACATTTTTTTGAGAACATCCATAACTATTCGTAACTGCAGAATTAACTTTTTCTGGGATTCCTTTTTTGGTTTTGTTGGTTTGGTTTTGTTTGTTTGTTGTTTAGTTTTTGTTTTGTTTCAGTTTGGTTTTGGTTTGGTTGTTTTTGCTTTTTTCCTTACTAGGCCTTTTTGAGGGCAGCACTGTAACTTCAAAGGGGTTAAAACAAATGCAAGTGAAGTGTGAACACGTTGCAAGTGCCTAGTGCCTGCAACTTTACCCTTAGAGGCATGTATGTTCAGGTGTTACAGCTTTCTCTCTTGTTTCTAAGGAAAGGAGTCATTGGTAGAAGGACTACAACAGGCAATTTTTATGTTAACTGACAAGCTTCGTTTTTTGGATACCGTGGCTTATGTTGCTGCAGTAAAAACCCTGAGCAAGATGAGGTAGTGTGGAAACAGAATTTAAATTGCAAAAAAGAGAAAGTGGAGGAGGTAGGAAGAGGGAAAGCTGACATAATAAATCAATAGGAAATCTGTACCAGGGGCAAGAATTACGGGTTTAATAAATTTTAGTCACATTTCATTCTGAAGTTTAGTGGGAGAAGTCAGGGAATTAACAGAAGGAATTCAGTAAAATTGTGCAGAGTTAGGCAAAAGACAGAAGGTTAGTGAGAGAAATAAGTATAAAAGAGTAGGAGATATTTAAGTGAAACTTAAAAGAAGAAAAATCTAATTTTCTGGCAGAATATAGGAGATTTTATACAAACATAAAACCAAATAATAGAAAAAGATCTACCAGGCTGACCTAGAGAAGAGTGGATGGTTTCATCACCCTCCCCTTAAAATAGGTTTGAAGGGGTAGGGTGATGAAACCAGTCTCTCCAGAGAGGAGACAGAGGGAGGAAAACTAGAGTCAGTAGTGAAAGCAGCAGCCCAGATGAAGTGCATGTACACCAATGCACACAGTATGGGTAACAAACAAGAGGAACTGGAAGCCTTGGTACACCAGGAAAACTATGATGTAGTCATGATGGTGGGATGATTCACATGGCTGGAGTACTGCACTGGATGGTTATAAGCTCTTTAGGTGAGACAGGTGAGGGAGAAGAGGAGGAGGGGTTGCCCTGTATATTAGAGAATCTCTCAGCACCACAGAACTTGAAGTAAAGGATGAAAGGATTGAGTGTCTGTGGGTAAAAATCAGAGGGAAGGCTAACAAAACTGAAATCCTGGTTGGAGTCTGCTATAGTCCACTCAACCAGGATGAAGAGGTAGATGAAGTATTCTACAAATAGCTGGAGGTCGTCTCAAGATCGCCAGCCCTAGTTCTTGTGGGTGATTTTTACCTGCCAGATACCTGTTGGGAACTTAACACAGCAGAAAGGAGGCAGTCCAGAAGGTTCTTAGAGTGTATGGAGGATAGCTTTTGACACAACGGTTATGTGAGCCTACCAGGGGTGAGGCCCTGCTTGACCTGCTGTGTATGGTGGTGAAAACTTACGAGGCTTTAGCATTTTTGATTGAAAACAGATTTCAGAAGAGGACCAGAAGATGGTAAACCCCGTGTTCTCACCTTTTCCATTTTTTGACCTTTATTACAGTTGAAGCTGCTGAAGTGTATACCTGACAAATCATACTAAACCAAACAGTTCTTTGTGGCATTCTTTGGTTTAGCTGGGATATTTGCTTGTTTGGTTTGGTTTGGTTTTGGGGGGGGGGGTTGTTTGTTTGTTTTGTGGGGTCTTTTTTTGTTTTGCTTTGTTTTTTTAAACCAAAGTATTCCTTCGGGATTCTGACCTTTATAGGGAGAGCCTACTCTTACAGTACTGAACACATTGAAGCTTTTTGGTTTGTTTTGTTTTTCATCTCTGCAAGCAATTATTTTCTTCCTCTTGGGCTCTATTTTGCTAATTTTACTGGCAACAGTGTAGCATCTAGGCGTGCTGCAAAGCTCTACCTAAGGTAGAATTTTACAGAGTTCAAATAAATTATACTCTCTGCATCATGAAATACATTAGAATAGCCTTTGAGGTAGATTAAGCTCTATTTATTAAACTGGATATTGATTGCAGTAAGTTTCTCTGTGTTAAATCTGAATTGTGAAAGAGTCGAAGATGAGAAGAATAATTCTTCTTTTCTTCTCTCTGCACACAGAGCCTTCTTGGGCCCCTGAACCAACCATGGACCCATTAATTCAAGATCCTACTGCATGATTTACAGTTCTTACCATACTCATGGTCATAACAGCTTAATGGCTTCAATTTCAAAAATGTATCATAGAGAAATGTTGTTTAAATTTCTATGCTGTACTTCAGCCATTTTTAAGGGTGAGTAGGCAGATAATAGCTGTGTGCTGGACAGCAGAGTACACGCATTATTAGAAGATTTTGGTTGTATTTGGGTTTTTCACAGGAACTGCTGACGCAGATAGATGTGCCTCCTCATTTGGATGAGCTAGGAGGGGGCATGATGTTGGGCTGCAAGGCTTTGTAAATGTTCACTCAGTTTGAATTTTTATGGAAGCACTTTAAGACAATAACAAGTATATACAGAAGTAGTCTCAGGGTATGGGCACAGCGATTCACGGTAGTAAGGCAGGTGAAGAGTATCTTATGCCCCCTTGTGGAGGGTTGAAAATTACCCCCAACATTAAATTGCCAGACCAGCTCAGTTGGAAACAAATGAAGCTGTATTTACAAGCAAAACTACAATCTAAAATGAAATGCAATTAATATATACAATATTTACATATATTTACAGGTACTTATAAACAGCACAAGAACACACACACACACACACACACCCCCCCAGACAAACTCATCATTATTTTCCTTTTTACACCCAATGGTGATTTATTTACATTCTACTTCTTTCTGTTCAAGATCTGTGGAAAATCTTCTAGGCAGAGTGTGAAACTACCCACACTCCTCTATCAGCAATTACTTTTGTCTGGGTGGAAGTGTGCTATTGCAAGTAGTCAGCAGTGACCATGTGAGCTAGCTGAGTGCTATTTTGAGTTTCTCTGATAATATAGATTACGCCTCTAGTACACAGAGGGCAACTACTGTGATTGCAGGAAGCCATAATAAAGAGGTTAAATGATTTAATTTGACTTGGCATTTCTGCTGGAATAATTATCTATTGAAATAGAGTTGATTTATTTTTAAATTGATTTCTATTTACTTGATTCTCACTAGACCTGCTTACAGAATCACTATATAAAACGTGTGTCTTAAAGATTTCTTTACTATGGTAAATTAACAGGCTTCTATTTAAAAAGTCACTAAATTTTGGACCTTTAATTATTTGCACACTTCCACTTGTTAATCCTCACTCATCTCACTTCAAGTGAGTTCAAATCAGGCTGTGATTTTCTAGAAGCAATATGGACTGTGAATATCTCCCAATAGCCTGAAAGCATTGCGGTAGGTACAAGGCTGCCTCCTTGTAGCCAAGGATATTTAGAAAACAACCCAGTGTATTTAATAAGACAAAATACTCTCTAAAAATTAGTTCCAATTCACATTAAAGTTAATTTATTTCCATGTCTTCTTTATAGCCAGATACATCACTGCTTATTTGCCTCTTACTAGGGGTCTATTAAAAAGAGATTATCAATCTCATAAGTGGGTGTATTAGAATATAGCAGAAACTTTCAAAGACAGTTACAGTTCTCTATCATATCATGCTTCATTTAGGACTGCCAAGAATGCTAATTGCTTTAAAGAAATGTCAGGTTTTAAATGAAGGTACACCATATATCTGGATTTCATAAGTTATTTTGGTTAATCATAAAACAGAATAGCAGTATAAGATAAGTTTTTATTAGGTGTGAGTTGGGATGGATGTAGTTACAAGTACATAGCCTCTAGGTGCAGCTTCTCTTCTGTATTTTTAAGTTTCACTGCCTGATACTCTATCAGGCAGTACTAAAAGACAATTTTTCCCCCCAAAACAGAGGGGTTTAACTTGTTAAATGCAAGCACATAAATATGGATCATTTTGTTGTTTGCTTGTTTGTTTGTTTTTCCTAACAGCTTAATTCCTCCAGTGAGAAAAATTTGTATTTGCACATGAAATTAAGACAGATTCATCACTCACAACAAAATACTTCGGAAATAAACACCATAATAGCTTCCTTTCATCACAGTATTGTACCAGCATGTCTTCTTTTGCCAGCCAGCTTCCTCAGACCATCCAAAGCTGCCAAAAATATCTGAGATAAGACACATTCAATTATGGTATTATAAAGATCTGTGCTAAGGTTTCAAATCTTGCATAAGAATGAAAATAGGAACATGAAAAATCCCAGATAGGATGTTAAAAGTCTCAAAATGAAAAATAAATAAATAATAGAGTTCAGACAGTACCTGCCATTGTTAAATAGCCATCATAGGTTTTACTACCTAAAGTTTAAATGACTGTGACACATGTTGTGTGGAATCGACCGAGGGCAAAGGGAAGTAAATTGCTTCAGTGTGTTCAACAACTACCAGCAATTTTATCAAAGCTTCACTTTTCTAGTGGAACCAAATTCAATTCACATTAAGGAGTCTAGAAGTAGACTTAACTTCTGTTATGCCTTGCTCAAGAAGCATGGAAAGCATAAAGGGCACTGTTCACTAATAATACTCATTCAACATGCATGTTTTCTGTTAGGCCTTGCACTTAATTTCAGTAGATCTGTCTTTATACAGGTATAACCCATTCCTTAAACTTCAATCTCTCTGAGATTCCTCTTGCATTGATAGGAACAAAGCTGTGTGCAGAAGATGTCCCACAGCTGGTCCTTTATATTCTGTGATGGCTTATAAATATTTTTACCTCTCAGTACAGCTCTTAGGCCTAAGATATTTGGTATGTTTCTTTGGAGCTAGCTGTGCCATATTTGCTAAGCTAAACTAAATTTACTAGTATGCAAGACTAGTATGGGAATACTTTAACATAGTATGGGAATTTGAACCCATCTATTTTTTTTAATGCTAACTAGAGTGATTTTTTTTTTTACCTTTTGTTAAAGACAAATACCAACACTTACTTGTGCAGCAGCATGGGGGACTGAATATAGGGAGAAGAAAAATTTTGCCTTCCTAGTTAGTTGTTAACCTAACGTCATTCTCAATGGCTTAAATGAAAATGTATACAAAATAGTAGCTGGAGATATAAAAAAAAAAAAAAATCTGTTATATGCATACAGTGTAAAATAATGAAGCAGGAATACAGAAAAAAAAATGGACAGATAGCTGCTGGAAAGACAGTTGTTCCATAGCAAAGAAGGTCTGGTTTGTTTTTTTCTTTCTTTTTCCATTCAGAAAATAAACTCTTCTTCTGTGATCCAACATTAGCCCATGTCAGGGGCTGTTCTCCCAGTGTTTGATTTCCTGTGTTAACTAAGAGAGGATGATGAGATGCCACAACTATTAGCTCCATCCCTCTTTATATGGACAAGAAGACTTTAGATGCCCCAGATGCTCTCTCTGACCCTTAGGTTTAGTTCCTTTGGCTACAAGGAAATCAATAATCCCTGTCTTCTCAACCATTTCTTCATCATATCTGCTGCAGGACCTCTAGAGAGTACCACAGTAAATTCATTGCACTTGCTCACATTGCAGTGAAGGAGTTTATTAATAGCTTCACGCTGTCTTATGTTTCAGATACCACCTCTGAGCTGGAAAGAAGCAGCTACTGAAAAAAGCTACACTGCTCAAATTTATATGGATTGAAACTGCAACAGATGCTTCCCAATGTGCTCGGTGTTTAAGATGTGTGTTCCTCTTTACATTGAATACATTTACAACTGAAGCACTGTGAACTTTCTGTCCCAGGTGTTTGTTTTCATCCTGTTTCAATGCAAGGCTTTCCTCCATCCTTGTTTGTGATTTCAGACCCTGGAAAAACACCTCTATACACAAGGTAGAGAGTTCTGGTTTGTGCCCTAACTGGACGATCAAGCTGCTGGTGTGTGCTGACACAATTGCACCCAAGTCAATCCAGATCCAACCAAGTGCCTCAAAAGGATTGTGCTTTTACAAATCTTAATATATGCCTTGAGCTACTCTACCACAACATTTCATCCCTAATTTAGACTTTCTCTTTTGCAGAGTACATAATTTGAGTTTTTCATTGCTGACATAGTTTAGTCCCTCAGTTTAGGAAGGACATCGAGACACTTGAACGTGTCCAGAGAAGGGCAACATGGCTGGTGAGAGGCCTTGAGCACAAGCCCTAGGAAGAGAAGCTGAGGGAGTTGGGGTTGTTCAGCCTGGAGAAGAGGAGGCTCAGGGGTGACCCCATTGCTCTCTACAACTACCTGAAGGGTGGCTGTAGCCAGGAAGAGGTTGGTCTCTTCTCTCTAGCAACCAGCAGCAGAACAAGGGGACATAGTCTCAAGTTGTGCCAGGGGAAGTTTAGGCTCAAGGTGAGAAGGAAATTCTTCACAGAGTCATTCATCATTGGAATGTGCTGCCCAGGGAGATGGTGGAGTCACCATCCCTGGAGGTGTTCAAGAGGGGATTGGATGTGGCACTTGGTGCCATGGTTTAGTCATGAGGTCTGTGGTGACAGGTTGGACTCGATGATCTTCGAGGTCTCTTCCAACCTTGGTGATACTGTGATACTGTGATACTGTGGCAAGCTGCCATGTATGAAAAGATATTATGATGGTGTTTATACAACTAACTTTATGTTAGTTATCAGAACAATGGGATTATTTATACCCTGTCATTTTTTTCTCTTCCCATCCAATGGTAATTTATTTACATGCTACCACTTTCTACTCAAGATCTTTGGAGAATTTCCTGGGCATCATCCTCCATATATGGATGATGGTGTTCTTTAATGCAACAGTCATAATCTGGTTTTAGTTTTCAACTCACTTTCAAAACTCACCTTTTCTTCACAGATATTTAATTTTTTTCTAATTCTTTGGGGTTTTTTCAGGGTTTTTTTTTTTTTTTTTTCAGTTTTACTGTCTCAATGTCCTTATAAATACTTCTAACTTTCTTGTAATATTTAAATCCTATACTAAGACAGAGATGCTTTACTTAGTTTATACACAAATTGCTTGTGTTATTCTATGTTTTGTTTTGGGTTTGGGGTTTTTTTCCAGCTCTTGCCTTCTCTTGTTCTTTTCTCCACCTCTAATTTATTTCAAGTAAACATTTTCTTTTTCAGCTTAAATCTTATTCTTGTGTCCAGAGAAGGGGAACAAAGCTGGCGAGGGGTTTGGAGCACAAACCCCTATGAGGAGAGGCTGAGGGAGTTGGGGTTGCTTAGCCTGGGGAAGAGAAGGCTCAGAGGAGACCTTATTGCTCTCTACAACTACCTGAAGGGAGGTTGTGGACAGAAGGAGGTTGGTCTGTTCTCCCAGGCAACCAGCACCAGAACAAGAGGACACAGTCTCAAGCTGTGCCAGGGGAGGTTTAGGCTGGATGTTAGGAAGAAGTTCTTCATAGAAAGAATGATTGCCCATTGGAATGTGCTGCCCAGGGAGGTGGTGGAGTCACTGTCCCTGGAGGGGATTGGATGGGGGGCTTGGTGCCATAGTTTTGTTGATTGGATAGTGTTGGATGATAGGTTGGATTTGATCTCAAAGGTCTCTTCCAAACTGGTCTGGTCTATTCCATTCCATTCCATTCCATTCCATTCCATTCCATTCCATTCCATTCCATTCCATTCCAGTCTGTCATGTGAACACTACAGCCAAATTCCAGAGTCTCTGATGTTACTGTGTGATTACAAGTAATTTTCTATTGTATCTCATATGTTCAGAATAGAATGTGGGACAACTGTTATTTCCCCCTGGTATTCAGTATCCCTTTTCTATATTTCTAATCTGTTTCAATCATTTGTTCATTCTGAATAGTTGTGGAGAAATATACATCTCGAGGTTGTGCTTATACAGAACAACAAATACTCGTGTTATGTTTGCATGAAGCACGGCTTCAATGAATCCTTAAATTTACTCTGTCCATGGACAGAAATGATGCCTGTGATGCAAAGTGATACTTTGATGTTTATATTTCAAAACACCCTGTTTGAAAGCTGTCTGGAATCTGTCTTTAAAAGCAGATGAGGGAGCTCTGAAAAAGTGTTTGTCTTCACTGAGTCAATTTGCAATCCTACAATATCTGAAGCATGTTATTTGACACAGTAACCTTGAGTCACTTACAAGATTTTATTGACAACTGCAGCCCTTTGCCAAATTTCTCTTTATTTTTACACAACTTCTAGCTGTCCTTGTTAGGATACATTAGTGTCAAACTGAGGAATGCTGATTAGGGAAGACAAGTCATGTACCATAAACAGGGTTGCTGTCACACTCCCATTTAAATGAAGGTATAATATCTTTTGGCTCTGTGAAGCAGATACAATTTTAGATGCCTTTTCCTTCTCCCTTCCTTACCTCTTCTTTAATAAGCAAACAGTGCTGTGAGCATTTGATATATTCCTAAAATCTGTGGGAAGCTCCTTATGTATTCTATATATGTGTATGTGTGTGTGTGTGTATATATATATATATACACACATATATAAAAAATACATATATATCATTCATACATATATATATATATAATACATATATATCATTCATACATATACATACAATATATTTTATATATATATATATATATATATATATATATATATATATATATATATATATATATATATAAAATATATATATATTATTTGAAACAAGTCCTTCTGGCCTTATGTCCAGTTTAGGAATGTATCTTCATGTAGGAAGTTGCTCAAGCCATTATTTAGAAGGGCATCTAAAATATGACCAAGAATGCTCTTGTACCTTTGTCTATGGTCTCTTCTCCCAGGCAGCCAGTACCAGGAGAAGAGGACACAGTCTCAGGCTGTGCCAGGGCAGGTTTAGGCTGGATGTTAGGAAGAAGTTTTATACAGAGAGAGTGATTGCCCATTGGAATTGGCTACCTGTGGAGGTGGTGGAGTCACCTTCATTGGAGGTGTTCAGGAGGAGACTTGATGGGGTGCTTGGTGCCATGGTTTAGTTGTTTAGGTGGATTGGATTGTTTGATGGGTTGGACGCGATGATCTTGAAGGTCTCTTTCAACCTGGTTTATTGTATTGTATTGTATTGCATTGTATTGTATTACTGTATATTGAAAGGTTTCTCTGTTACTTAATAAACAGATAATTAATAGAGTCTCATCTATAAACCTATTGGAAACTGAAGTTTACATGCATCAATGTTTTGTTTTCATCTGATAGCAGTTGAATATTCATACTATCAAGCAAAGCAGGAGTAAATATGGATGCTCAAAAGCTTGTTGATCAGTCCTTGTACCTGTATTGTGACTCTAAAATGAAAACATTTCAAGTGAGCAAATATTTTAAAACTTTGATCATCAGGGTCATGATAAATACTGAGTGAACTGCATTTTTCTCCCCTATACACCACTTTAATTAAAAATAGATATTTGTGTAGCGCTGCAGTTCTTCAAAGTTTTGATAACTTTGAAGTGACTTTCATCTCTGTTCCAGTAACTTCATAATGGTAATAATATTTTATAGTCTTTCCAAGTTTTCATTTTCACCTATTTTATGAACACTTTCATAACAGTGTAAAGGACTACTCTTGTATATCAGAATGCTAATCAAATACCTCTTCTATTACTAATAAAATTGTAGGATAGGACTTTTTTTCCCTTTAACTGAAGATGATGAGACTATGAGGACATAGCATGAAAGAGTTCACAAATCCTTCTAACACATTATTGGTTTAATATTTCAAAGAATAAAAAATCCATGCAGCAAAGCACACAGCGTGTGATTTTAAGTATGTTCCTTTCCATTCAGCACAACACTAAAATAATGAATTTAAAGTTCAATATATATTTGAGAGTTTAAGTAAGAGTTAATCACTGCTCCCTTTAGGCATACTATTTTGACAGACAAGCTCTAATGATTAAACATCTTGCTGAATTTGAGTTTTAAGCATCTGCCCAACTTAGGCACTAAATCCTATTGATGCCAATGGGACTTTTCCTGATTAAGTCTCTTACTGAACTAGAGTGAAAGTGAGAGACTGATAATCCTGAGCAATTTTTGTATTTCAAATGATGCCAATTGCCGTATTTAGCAGATGAATCATGCTGGAGAGCAGCTTAATACATCTGTTAAAGCACGTACATACAATATAGAAGAGTAAAAGCACATTAAGGTGATTTTATTTAGTACCTCTGCTTTCTTATCTTGTGTTCTGGAGTTTGTCAGGATTCTACTTACGTGTTTGTTTTTCCTAGTCTTCTTTCCTTTTGCTTTTCAACATTCTCACAAAAAAATCCAGAGAAAATTAATAAATGCATACTTCCTGCAACATGAAATGGTATGAATCTATCTAATGAGAGACTAAATTCTGTATTCTGATATCCTGCACCCAAAGATCAGAAAGCTAGTGGCCTTAGACAGATAAGGAGAAGAGAAGAGAAGAGAAGAGAAGAGAAGAGAAGAGAAGAGAAGAGAAGAGAAGAGAAGAGAAGAGAAGAAGAAGAGAAGAGAAGAGAAGAGAAGAGAAGAGAAGAGAAGAGAAGAGAAGAGAAGAGAAGAGAAGAGAAGAGAAGAGAAGAAGAGAGGAGAAGAGAAGAGAAGAGAAGAGAGAAGAGAAGAGAGGAGAGGAGAAGAGAGAGAAGAGAAGAGAAGAGAAGAGAAGAGAAGAGAAGAGAAGAGAAGAGAAGAGAAGAGAAGAGAAGAGAAGAGAAGAGAAGAGAAGAGAAGAGAAGAGAAGAGAAGAGAAGAGAAGAGAAGAGAAGAGAAGAGAAGAGAAGAGAAGAGAGGAGAAAGAGAGGAGAAGAGAAGAGAGGAGAAGAGAGGAGAGGAGAAGAGAGGAGAAGAGAGGAGAAGAGAAGAGAGGAGAAGAGAAGAGAAGAGAAGAGAAGAGAAGAGAAGAGAAGAGAAGAGAAGAGAAGAGAAGAGAAGAGAAGAGAAGAGAAGAGAAGAGAAGAGAAGAGAAGAAGAAGAGAAGAGAAGAGAAGAGAAGAGAAGAGAAGAGAAGAGAAGAGAAGAGAAGAGAAGAGAAGAGAAGAGAACTAACCAGGTTGGAAGAGACCTTTGAGATCATCGAGTCTAACTTGTCATCTACACTATCTAATCAACTAAACCATGGCACCAATATTATCAAAATTCCAATTCCATTCCAATACAAGTGGAGCTTCAGGAGGCTTCTGTTCTACAAACCAGTAAATATGGTTTTGGTAGTTCTTGGGGCAGGTTGGACTCAATGATCTTTGAGGTCTCTTCCAACCTTGGTAATACTGTGATACTGTGATACTGTGAAATATCAAGCTGTAGCTGAGCTGCCCTTGGCCTGAGCAGGGCTGAGCTTGATTTACCAGTGCCCCATGGCCAAGTATCTACTGCCTAGCTTTTCTGAGATCCATGCTCTGTGTTGCTAGATAAGGGGTTGATAGCTGCAGACAGTCCCTGCTTGACAAACAGACCTCAGGGGTATGGGAGGGCTGAAGCAGCCTCTAAAAGCAGGAAGAAGGGATAGTGTACAATAGTATGGAGTATACAATAGTATGTGAAGAAATCAGAGTGGACTCTGACACTGAAAAGGGAGCCCACCAGCAGCATCTTATTCATACCAGTGAGAACTGAGCACATTGAAGAGTCTCTGTTACCCTTCCCACTCCTCTCCTTGGGAAATACTGAAACTATTTGATCCAGATGGGCTTCAGGAGCATAACATAGAAAAGAAGGACTAGGAAGGTCTTTTGCACTACTACCATACATAAATATATGTCTAACAATCATTCTGACTTTTATGTATTGGATAATTTGGACTGTCAAAACATTACTCAGATCGGTAATAAATTCTTGGCTCCACATATATAGTGTGCTTATTTTTAACCATGATGAGATTTTTTTGGTGTAACTTTCCTCCCAGTAGGTATTTGAAAGACAGTTTTAAGTTTGTGTAGCCATGTATGAAAAACTCCTTATTCCCAATTTACAGAGTAAGTGGGGAGAAATGCTGCAAATTTGGCTTAAAATTTTAAAATTAAGAAGGTTCTCCCATTGCCTGATTTTGATCTTTTTGGCGTTTAAGCTTGGTTTTGGGCTTGTCTTTGGTTTTGTGTTTTGGTTTGGTTTTGTGTTTTGGTTCGGGTTTGTGTTTTGGTTCGGGTTTGTTTTGTTTTGTTTTTGTTTTGTTTTGTTTTCAATTTGATAAAGAGGAATGTGCTTCAGCTGAAGATTGTCAGGAGTCTAAGAACCATCTGGAATAACACTTTCTGTAGATGGTTTGTTGTCTATTTAGAGCTCCCAGGGAACTTAAGATGCAATTTACAAGCCACATTTTTGGCAGCTATTGCTCTTATTGCTCTTTTCTTCTCAGAATAACATTGGCTGCTGCTATGATGTTTCTTTTGTTATGTGGAGATTTTAGGTGTTTGGGTATGCTTTGTTTTCTTTAAAAAAAAAGCCCTCACAACTGATTCTGAGGGTGAGTATTGTGTCATTTGTGAAGTACATGTGGGTGCTGTTCAGAGACCACTGCCAGTTACATTATCTGATTTGAGATTTTTCTTCCTCCCAGCACAGGAAATAGAGTCTTTTGGTCATAAAGATTATTGCAGCCTAGAAAATTTTGATGATATTCTAAATTGTTCAGCCCCTGAAGGATCAGTCTCAGGATGCACCAGGGGAAGTTTAGGCTGGAGGTGAGGAGAAAGTTCTTCACTGAGAGAGTCGTTAGCCATTGGAATGGGCTGCCCAGGGAGGTGGTGGAGTCACCATCCCTGGAGGTGTTCAAGAGGGGATTGGATGTGGCACTTGGTGCCATGGTTTAGTCATGAGGTCTGTGGTGACAGGTTGGACTTGATCTTTGAGGTCTCTTCCAACCTTGGTGATTCTGTGATTCTGTGATCTTGGGTCCTTGGAATTTCCTGCTTCCTGTGTGGCAGTGCAGAAAGAGTTTTGGATTCTTTTTGGCTTTTGTTGTTATTGTTGTTGGTTTGTTTTGTTTTGACTGCATATTTGTTTTTACTCTTGTAATCTACTGTGTATGGAAATTCCTAAATTTTAAACAATGTTGCTCAGGTTTTCTATTGTTCCATCAAGAGAAGAAAATGTTCCTCACTTTTTGGACTCAGTTGCTTTGAGAAATGACCTATCCATTTTTCTATCTATTTCTATCCATTTTTCCTGCCTGGATGTGTGATGCTTAATGGAAAGGTCGTGCTGGAGGGACAGTGTGTCTTTTTCTTGAGGTTCAGGTCAAGAACTCTTAGCTTGCTCCCCTAAAAAACCTTGAGCTTACATTGTGTTTGCACTTGCATGAATTCCCCTCCATTTCCCTGACAATTACTTGTTTCTGTATTTCAGTGTTATTTAATTCCATGTATCTCATCAGGAAAATTTAAAAGAGTGGGTTTGTTTTTCTATAAAGTTCTGTATGAATATTAAGAAATAAGGAAGGAAAACATCGAAACAGATTAAAAACCCTCTGAAAAAATAACTGTATCTTTAGTGAAACAGCAAGAGTAGAATATTCTGGTCAAAGTTTATTAGTGTGTGTGTGCTCCAAATAGGGGTCTTGGTATAACAGAAATATCACCCAAATCATTCAGATCTGCAAAAGTTTCACATAAGCTTGTTTTGGAATTTTATCATGGCCCAATAAATTATTATTTCATTTTATGTATGATACTAAATTGTTAGGCTGTTTTACTATTGTGGGTTGGGGTTCTTTTATTTTGGTGGTTGTTTGGTTTTTTTGGGGTTTTTGGTTGGTTGGTTGGTTTTTTGGGTTTTTTTAATGGGAGTACAGATCAAAGGTCAGGGGAAAATCTTGGTTCAAAACTAGAGGATATAGGTTTTTGTGTCATAATTGCATACTGCAAGAGGCTGTTGGCTGGCTGCTCTTCAAAAACTGGAATTCAGACATAAAATGCTTTGAGTCGGAAGGGACATTAAAGATCATCTAGTTTCAGCCCCCTGTACCATGGGCAGGATCGTGTCCCACTAGGCCAGCTTGCTCAAAGTCTTGTCCAGCCTGGTCTTAAATACTTTCAGGGATGAGGAGTCCACAACTTTGCTGGGCAACCCGTTCCAGTGCCTCACCACCCTCATAGTAAAGAACTTCCTAATGGCTAATCTCAATCTACCCTGGTCTAGTTTAAAACCATTGCCCCTTGTCTTACCACTGCAGACCCTTATACTCAGTCCTTCTCCAGATTTCCTGTAAGCCCCATTCATGTATTGGAAAGCTGCTATAAAGCCTCTGTGAAGCATTCTTTTATCTAGTCTGAACAGACCAAGCTCCCTCACAGCCTGTCCTCATAGGAGAGGTGCTCCAACCCTCTGATCATCTTTGTGACCGTCCTCTGGACCTTCTCTAACAGATCCATGTCTTTGTGTTGGGGGCTCTAGATCTGGACCCTCCAGCACAGGGTGGTATCTCACAAGAGAAGAATAAAAGAACAGAATCATCTTTTGATGCAGCCCAGAATATGGGTGGCTTTTTGGACTGACAGAGTACATTGCCACGTCCAATGCCTTATCAACCAGCACCCCCAGGTCCTTCTCTGCAGGGCTGCTCTCAATCTACTTTTTTTAGCCTGGAGAAGAGGAGACTGAGGGGTGACCTTATTGCTCTCTACAACTACCTGAAGGGAGGTTGTAGCCAGGCAGAGGTTGGCCTCTTCTCCCAGGCAGCCAGCACCAGAACAAGAGGACACAGTCTCAGGCTGCGCCAGGGCAGGTTTAGGCTGGATGTTAGGAAGAAGTTCTACACGGAGAGAGTGATTGCCCATTGGAATCGGCTGCCCATGGAGGTGGTGGAGTCACCTTCACTGGAGGTGTTCAGGAGAAGACTTGATGGGGTGCTTGGCTGTATGGTCTAGTTGTTGGGTGGGTTGGGTTGTTTGATGGGTTGGACGCGATGATCTTGAAGGTCTCTTCCAACCTGGTGTATTGTATTGTATTGTATTGTATTGTATTGTATTGTATTGATTGTATTGTATTGTATTGTATTGTATTGAACTACTTGTCTCCTAGCCTGTATGTGTGTTTTGGATTGCCTCTGTGCAGGTGCAGGTCCTTGCACTATTCCTTTTTGAACTTCTGCAGCTTGTTGAGAGAGCCCAATGACTCTATTGTCTCAAAAACAAGGTGTGACATACCTGGTCTGAATAGGAGTGATGGCTGCCCAGAGTTGGCTCAGGACACTGGGTTGTGACATTTTTAGTTGGTGTAGTTAACAGCGTTCCCTTACAGCTGTTGAGACTAGGTCTCTGATGTTTTTCTTAGGGAAAATGATGCCAGAGGAGAGGGAAAAGAGCCTGTTGAGGTCTTACAAACCATGCAGCCTCTTCACTTTTTCTCTTATTTGTGGCCCCATGGACTGAGTTTCTGCAGTTTTTGGTTTGCGGCCCCCACTAAGGGGGTTTGGCAGTTTTATTTTTGGCTCCACTGTGGGGGCTTGAGAAATGGAGGAAGTTTAATCAGCTGAACCCAAGTTTCCTGGCAATTGATCATGATTGCCCATGTTCAGCTTGATTTTAACTTCTCCCTCCTGTTAGAAATGTTATAGCGGTGATCTTTGTTGTTTTGGGGGCAGTGCTGATGGCAGCACAGAAAAATAGACAATTTGTAGATCAAAGAGAGAAAAAAAAAGAGGGCATAACAGGAATTGTTTGAGGACTTGCAGGTGAAGCTGGAAGATGAGTGGGAAAAGTGGCTATGGGCTGAAGACAAATTGTAGACTGCGTGGGAAAAGCGGCTGTGAGCCGAAACTGACTTGTGGGCTGACCAGGGAAAGTGGCTGTGAGCTGAGCTGATTGCGGGTGGACTACAGAGCCAGATGTGCAGTGCTTTTGTTAGGGAGAGAGAGAGATGCAGTTAGAACTGGCCAAGCTGCAGCAGGGGGCCTAGAGAGTGATTGCAGATTCAATAGTATGACTGAAGAGCATGATTTTTGTTGCCCAGAAAATGGCTTGTCATTATCCTTGTGCTGGAATGGAAGAAGCAAGGCCTACGCAGGGAGTTAACATTACTCCTGAGGTTCATCCACTTATTAAAATTGAGATCCACTATGATGGGAGAAATAAGGAGGTACTCTATAATTTGACTGAACTGGCAAAATTACAAGATAAATACAGCTGGCTTCTTTGTGAGTCTCAGACTGAGAATGTGTGAAGAATCTCACCAGGGGAGACAGGATAAAGATGACTGAGGATGAAGCTGGGGGTTTTGGGGACCTGGTGTGTTTTTGACTGTAGAGATAAGTGAGCATCCTGGTCTCTGACTCAGCAAGGGGCATATTGGGCTGGAGGGCTGGACGCCTCAGAAGGGGAGGTTTAAACCAATTGACCAAAACTGTGCAGAAAGTGACTTGCCTTCAATTAATGCATGAGCAGCAGCTGATTCCACAGCTGCCCTCGCCAGTGCTGTTAAAGGCTAGCCAGGATAAAATTACACTGCTTATAAGAGACCTCCCTGATTGAAATTTTATAATATCCAAATTCAGGACCAAGAGTTAATCTGCTATAGTCACTGTGTGGGGACCCAGTGGGAGACTTAAGGAGCAAAGCTACTCACAAAGGTGATGGATGGCCTTTCCTAATTTGCAATTATTAGTGAAGATGTGGAAGGGACACCTGTCAAGGTTCTTCTGGATGGTATCCTTTCCCTCCATCATGTTGACCATACCACATAGCTTGGTGTCTTTGGTAAACTTGCTGAAGTTGTGCTCACTTCCACTGTCCACCTACAAAGATGTTAAACAGAACCAGCACAAGTATGGATCCCTGAGGGAGTCTACTCATCACAGGTCTTGGACATTGATTGCAACTCTTTGAGTGCAGACATCTATCCAATTCCTTATCCATCCATCAAATCCACATCCTTCCAATTTAGAGACCATGATGTCATGTGGGACACTATGGCCATAAGTCTAGGAAAATGATACCAGTTGTTCCTCCCTTATCAACCAAAGTTGTGACACCATCATAAAAAGGCAGGAGGGCTGTTAGGCAGGATTTTCCCTTGGTGATGCTGTGTTGGTTGCCACCAACCACCTCCTTGTTTTCCATGTGCCCTAGCAGAGGCTTCAGGAGGATCTGCTGCATTATCTGAGGTGAAACTGACTGGCCTGTAGTTTCCCATGTCTTTCTGGTCTCCCTTTTTGAAAATGGGAGTTATATTTCCCCTTTTCTAGTCAGTGGGAACTTCACCAGACAGCCATGACTTTTCAGATATGATAGAAAGTGGCTTTGCAACTTCATGCATTAGTTCCCTCAGGACCCACAGATGGATCTCATCAGGTCCCATGGACATGTGCAACTTTAGGTTCATTAAATGGTCTCAGACCTGGTCTTCTCTTATAGTGGATGGATTTGCATTCTCCCAGTTCTTGTCCTTGCCTTCTGCAACATGGATGATGTGGTTAGAGTGCTTACCATTGAAGATAGAAGCAAAAAAGTCATTGAGTACCTCAGTCTTTTCCATACCCTGTGCCATGTTTCCTTCCAGAGAGGGCCCAATTTTCCCTGCTCTTTCTTTTGTCTCCAACATAAAAAATTTTCCTGTTGCCCTTGCTGTCCCTAGTCAGATGCAATTCTATCTAGGTCTCAGCTTTCCTAACAGGATCCTGGGCAGCTTGCCCAGCTTCTTAGTATTCCTCCCAGGTTACCTGTGTCTGTTTCTACCCTTTGTAGACTTTCTTTGTGCAACCAGTAGTGTCCATGTTGATATGCTTGTTTTCCATCATTTAACTTGTTCTGTGAGAAAAAGAAAAAAACTTCCTGAACTCAGCTCTTAATGGAAGTTTTCATTTCAGTGTCTGACATTGCACTTGCTTTCTTCCTATTTCCCAGTTATGACAGGAAGAGAACAGCTGAGCTACTGCAGGCTTATCCTCTTTTTGGATTTAGTAAACAAGGTACTTGATGATTGTAACAGATGTTTCTGATTTAAGCCATTTACCTCTTTCCATGGAGCAAATGCTATGGATGATCAAAACATGGAGATGAGCCCACAGATACCAGCAACGATGCATTAGCATGGCCAGTAGCCATAGGAATTCAGCCATTATTCCCAGCAGCTCAATTTTCTGATCAACCATGCTGATTATCTGGTTTTTGGCTTGTTTGTGGTTGTTGTTTGGGGTTTTTGTTTGTTTCCCTTTTTTTTTTTTTTTTTTTTTTTTTTTCCCCCCCTTTCCTTTCTGCATAACTTATTCCACTGTTCACCCTCCTGGTCTGCTGCTCTTCCCCCTCCAAGTTTTGATACATTTGTATCTGAATGCATCTTTTCTTCAGTCTTCCAGTACTTAAAGGAGACCTACAGGAAAGATGGAGAGGGACTCTTTATCAAGTAGTATAGTGATAGGACAGGAGTCAACAGTCTTAACCAGAAAGAGGGTAGATATTGGTTAGATATTAGGAAGAAATTCTTTACTATGGGCATGATGAGTAACTGGAACAAGCTGCCCAGAGAGGTTGTGGATGCCCCATCCCTGGAAGTGTTAAAGGCCAGTTTGGATGAGGCTTTAAGAAACCTGACCTAGTAGAAGGTATCCCTACCCATGGCAGGAAGGTTGGAACAAAATGATTTTTAAAGGTGTCTTCCAACCCAAACTATTGCATGATTCTGTGATCCTGGAACCTCTTCTTGCTAAGTCCACCACACAAGTGCCTCCTCTTAGTGGCAAACTGACCTTGACAGAATGGTCTTTTGTCACCACTTCAATGAGTCATACTATTATACCTCAGGATCAGTTTTGGGACAGATAGGAGGTGAGTTACTGCTGTGAGATGGCAGAGCTGTCAGGGCTTCAGCAATGTTCTGTTTGTGTTCTGGAGGTGATGTGGTTTGAGGTTTTTAATTTGCTTTTCCTTTTTGTAGATGTTGTAATTGGTCTAAGATTTGGTGAGGTTGCCTGCTGGTGAGGTTGTGTTGAGTATGATGAAGCCCCCAGGTGTTGCAGCAGCTCAGCACTTTGCTTGTGAGGCCTGGACTTTTCTTCAGGTATTGGTGAAGGGGAGGCAACATGGGACTGGGTGGATGGGGAAGAAGCCAAGAAAATACAAGTAAGCGTGTGTGTGTAATATCTGAAATTGAGAGGATGAAAGCATTACACACAAGGTCAGTAAGCAGTCATGATTGGAACTGGGATGGAAGGACCAGATACGCTGACTGCATTTGGTTTGATCGTGAAGAATTTGCATTTTATGGTGCAAATTGGAAAGCATAGCTGCAAACCCAGAATTTATATGAAGTGGTTAGGGGTGAAAGAAGTCAGTCATCAGAGAAGAGGCACCAAGTCTGCCTTCTCTAAGCCTTTCTTCCTGGGCCACAGAAATCTGATCTCAACCTCTATCTGCTGTCTTTATTGATGTTTCAGTAGTAGCAGTTCCAGGAGCACAGAAGCAGAGCAGATATAGTCTTAACAAATTTGTAATGTTTTGGAAATGTTTCCCTCCTTGTTGCAGTTCAAACAGTGAATAACGAGCAGTTATGGGCTCAGACTTTCCTAAAGCTATTAGTTGTCTTGTCCACTGGGCCAAAAGATAATGGCTTTTGTTTTCTAAACATCCTTCTCAAGAATGCTCATCTTCCTCTCAAAGCAAGGAAAGAACCTTCTGCTCTTATGCCTGAGTTTGAGCTGAAGGTGACTCATGCTTCTGGTTAGGCTGCTGGCTTTTGTGAGTGAAATTCTGCGCCCCCTTCAAACAAAAGTGGAGACAGAGGATATAGCAAGTAGCAGTTGGCTAGCATTTCCTCAGACATGTATGGTGCTGGCAGTGATGGGGATCTGTTTCACATGACTTACTGAGTGGAATGGTTAAGGCTGCCACTGTATAATTATACAGAGTAGTCTTCAGTAGAGACACTAAAGGGTATTTTCTCTTAGTGGAGCCTTTAGGAAATGTGACAATGTATATTTCTTAGTATCCATTGTTTACAAGTTAATACACAATGTATGCATACTAATTTCTGGCAAGGTAACTCTCGTAGGTTATGTAGCACAAAGAGTTAGCTGCAGGGTTTTGGCTTTGTTGTGAGCTCACAATGACTGCAGGCAGTTCGCTGCCAGTCTTCTGCTGGGCTTGGCAAGGTGGGATAGGTGGAATACGAGGCTCAGCTATGTAAAGTGCTGAGCACTATTTTGTAGTAAACATTTCTTGCAGATCTCCATTTGTTTATTAATAACATCTGACTGGATGAAATTAAAAACCCTGGTCCAGGTTATTATTCTTAAGTGTATATCAGCCATTCTCTTCATTTTTGTGCCTCAATTGTAATGCTTCTCTTGATTCCTCAAATCTTTGATTGCAAAATGGAACCTTTTTATGGAGGGGAAAAAAATTGTTGACAGGAATCTTTGAGAGGAGAGGAGTGGATTATAACAACCTTGAAAAATCAAAGAATAGAACTGTCTGTAGTACTTTGAGGGAAAAGTGTGTGAATTTGTGTATGTGTTCATAGCTCTGTCTGAAAGAAAGCTTGGTGAGAAAAATAGGGGATGGCAGAAGAGGTGGACAACTGAAAAAGAAAGTATTAAGTTTCATGGATCCCCCACTTATCGCCTGTTAGAAATACTTCAAGCAAAGAGTGAATATCTACAAAGGGAATTTAGCTCACATTGGCTGTGAATTTCTATAAAGAGGTTCTTATTTTCCCTGGGGAGACATACCTGATTTTAATCATTCTGGTAAGCAATTGGATTCTTTTATGGGCTTTAATTCAGTATGCTTTATGAGTCCAAACCTTTCTCCCTCATATGAGTTTTGGCTGGGTGAGGTGGGAGGAATTAGGCCCTAAAAATACCATGATACTCAGTTTAAGGGGGTTCTAAATCATATAGTAAAAGCATTTAGAGGTTCATGCTCTCCATGGCATGAATATGTAATTCCTGTAGACTAATGGAAATTCTTACCATTACTTTCAAGGTCAGGGTTGAATTAAATGCTGAATTGGAGCCCTTAGAGTGTCTTTGCACTTCAGTGGTACCCCTGTGACTTAAAATAAAAGTAAGTTGATGGCTTTTTACCTGTGAAGGACAGAAAGTGTAAATTGCCAAAATCAGCTTGAGTGCTGTTGCATTAGTTTGTGTGTAGATTTTGCTCTTAAGCAGAGATCCTTCATCCACTACGCTACGGGAAAGTGAGAAGAGCTTATGACCATTCCTAGGGATACTCATTAATTTATGAGATTCTTGGAGCTTCTAGGCAGCTTGTCCTCATGTGAGATAAGATGATTTTATAGACTCTTCTGATACCAAGTAATTCTGCCTCTTAATTTCTGGGAATTAATTCCATGCTCAGCTAGATTATGAGTAAAAATGGCTATAATCATATGCACATGGCTATAATCATTATGCTTGTGAAGAGAAAGAAAAATCCAGGATCTGGTGCAGAGAGCATTTATTTGTGATTTTCA
Source organism: Picus viridis (assembly GCA_033816785.1). Classification (NCBI taxonomy): domain Eukaryota; kingdom Metazoa; phylum Chordata; class Aves; order Piciformes; family Picidae; genus Picus; species Picus viridis. The sequence continues at coordinate 8,628,522 of CM066570.1, forward strand.
TGTGTGTTGTAAGTAAGAAACATGCAGTGCTTTGCAGACCAGTGCTTTCCACCAAACCCATTGACCATTTATCCAAGGTCCATGGGATAACAAAACAATCTGCAAGTTCTGATATTCAGCCTGAACTTATTTCTGCTACCTAAATACATTTCAAAATGTACTGCTGGCATTACTAATTTTACTGATAGGGCTAAGGATGGCTTTTATTATGTAACAAAAACATACTGTAAATTGTATTGCTTCCCCTGGGCTCCTAAGACTAATACTACAATTCATAATGGGATGCAGAGAATACATCTGTGCAGTCGAAGCAGTTTGGTTAGAGGAACAGGATGAGAACCAGTGCCATCTTGGTGACAATGCTTCAATTTAACAATGATGTTTCTAGGAAAAATCACACATGTCCCCATGCTCCCCAGCCTTCCAGCAAAAATAAATCCTAACAAAATCAAAATTGCGTGTTTTTTTTTTTTTTAATTGCACTTCAGCAGTTTGAGTAAAGGAGAAATAGCTTATTTTGGCAGTAAACTGAATGCCTTCTAGTAGCCATAAACAATAAGGTCTCCCCTGAGCCTCCTCTTCTCCAGGCTAAGCAACCCCAGCTCCCTCAGCCTCTCCTCATAGGGCTTGTGTTCCAAACCCCTCAGCAACTTTGTTGTCCTTCTCTGGACACCTTCCAGCAAGTCAACATCCTTCCTAAACTGAGGGGCCCAGAACTGGACACAGTACTCAAGGTGTGGCTTAACCAGTCCTGGTAAGATAAGAGGCTCTTTTTCCTTCATACAACCTGGCTTCACCATCTGGGGAGAGCAAGGCATGCCTCTCTGTTCCATGTGATTCATCTTACTGATATAGTGATCTCTATTTAATTGTTAAATTATTAGTTGATAAATTAATTGGCAGCTTGTGCTTCTTGAACCTTTCTGTAGGTAGTACAGATATGCATTTACTTTCACATGCATGTTGTCACACAAACACCACCACTCCCTTATTCCATCATAAGCCCTGAACGCACCTCAGTTCACTTAAGATAGACTGAAAAATAACAGAGTAGATATACTCTTGTATAATGCTCTTGAGAGTTCAGAACAAAATAATGAAGTGTATGTGCAATAAAACGCAGGAGACCACAACAAATCTGGCAGTGCCAAGGATGATGAGGGGGAAATGGACTATATACATCAAATTGGCAGTGTCTTGAAGGTGGGAAGCAACTTTAAACCATCTAGCACTCCTGAAGTACTTCCAAGTAGCATGAAACAGCTGAAGTCTTGATACAGCCTTAAAAAAATAAAAAATTAAAAGAATACAGAAAAAAATGTATTTTGCTATCTTTGCATTAGTGATTATAATATCTTCCTGCTGCAGCTCCTCAAGACTTGATGCCAGCATTGCTGCATTCACCTTGCTGCAGCATAGCTGAAACATGACATTGTTGTGCGTGTAATAATGTGCAAGGAAGCATGGTCCTGAGCACGCACAGAAGCCCTCTCGAAATACAGTGTGTATTAAGAAGCCATTTGCTGTTGGGGAACTTAAGTTGGCTTCTTACATGCCATCTGCAGGTTGAGGAAGCATGCCATTTTTCTAGCTACTCCAGAGATTTCTCTGAGGAGCTGATGAAGGGATGGATTTTAAGTATTTCTCCTCCTTTCCTCATGAATTCCTATGAATACAATAATTGTGTTCATACGGTTTACATGGTATGCTAATATATGTGTTTTGATAGGGTAGCGTAAGTATTTTGACATATCTGATGCAGTGCTCAGCCTGTTCAGTCACATTCCTTGCTGATATTTATTTCTACCTTCTTTTTCATTAAATTTATCAGAATAGTACATATTAAAAGCAATAACCAAGCTGCCAGTAAATAGTGCTACATGAAAGAATGTGACTTGAAGTTGAGGTAGAACTTCATGATCCTTTATTGACTCATTATACTTGGATTGTTGTTCCTCATACGCCCTGCAATATATGAAAGACCAGCTATTAGAGCTCATATCCTGGCAATATGGATTTTGTCATTTACTTGATTTTAAACCTTATTTCAATGCCCTCTACAGAAAAAAATGGAAGGAATTTTAGCAAACTTTAAGTTACCCCTGTTAGGTACAAATGGTCACCAGTGTGAAAGGCTAGTTACTGAGATGCATTTCATGTGGCAGAGAAATTGATGATTAACTTCTGTTATATGACTATATATATATGACTGACTATATATGTTCCTGCATCAGGAACAGTGTGGCCAGCAGGAGCAGGGAGGGCATTCTGCCCCTGTACACTGCACTGGTTAGGCCACACCTTGAGTCCTGTGTCCAGTTCTGGGCCCCTCAGTTTAGGAAGGATGTTGACTTGCTGGAACGTGTCCAGAGAAGGGCAACAAGGTTCGTGAGTGGTTTGGAACACAAGCCCTATGAGGAAAGGCTGAGGGAGCTGGGGTTGCTTAGCCTGGAGAAGGGGAGGCTCAGGGGAGACCTTCTTGCTCTCTACAACTACCTGAAGGGAGGTTGTGGACAGGTGGAGGTTGGCCTCTTCTCCCAGGCAGCCAGCACCAGAACAAGAGGACACAGTCTCAAGCTGCGCCAGGGCAGGTTTAGGCTGGATGCTAGGAAGAAGTTCTATACAGAGAGTGATTGCCCATTGGAATGGGCTGCCCAGGGAGGTGGTGGAGTCACCATCATTGGAGGTGTTCAGGAGGAGACTTGATGGGGTGCTTGGTGCCATGATCTAGTTGTTTAGGTGGGTTGGATTGGTTGATGGGTTGGACGTGATGATCTTGAAGGTCTCTTCCAACCTGGTTTATTGTATTGTATTGTATTGTATTGTATTGACTATATATATTCAAATCTTATTTTGACTATATTAGTTAATGACACTTAGCAATATACTTACTGAGGATGCCTTTGTCATCGGAGTGAGAATATCAGCCTTTGATTAAGAAAATAATAGTCCTTCTGCCCACTTCTGGAAAATGGGGATGGGGGGGAGAAGAAGGCACAAAATTAAGGACAAAAACAGAAATGGTCCATGGAAAATGGGTGCTTTAAGAAAATGTTAATTTGAAACCCAAACCGGCAGTATATTTGGTCAGTGACATGTACAATGCAGTTATCTATTTTTTATTCAGATTTTTTATTTACTTGGAAAAGTCAGGATAGCATGAAAGAAGTCTTATTTTGGCTCTGTTTAACGTTGTGTGGGATCAATACATACAGGAACAAAAGCATTCACTGGTGTGTAATTGGGCATGAGGTTTTCATGAGGATTTGTAGCCCAGTAAAACTCACTGTGGGATCCCAAATAACATTAGGGTGGGATTGTAACAACTGTAAAGATTTTATCATAATAATTAAAGCAAGGTATAGGCAAGGTAGAAACCTGTTCAAGCATGTACAGAAACTGTTGTTCCTGCTGCTCAGATAAAATGTGCAATTTGACTTGGGTAATTGTTTGCATGACTCAGAATAAAGAAAGCAAAATGCTGCAGTAGTGCCTGCATTGATTGTTGTTTTTGGACTCCTCATCTGGGTACTTCCCTTACATCCCATATATGAGACTTTATGAAGATGAAGTGGCTGCAAAAATAACACATACCTGTGCTGTTTATCAGCTGTATAAAAAAAATAATCAAACAAGATATGTAGGGGACCTGTTTCATTTGTGTATTTATTTTAAGACTTTATTAAAAAACCAAACTGTTTCTACCATGTCCTGGATGATTATTTTTTTGTCCTTAATTTTAATTTTTTTTTTTCCTACATGGAATAATTTAAGCCTGAATATCATACTCTATCGTATCTGAATCTCAAAGCTTTCATCAGTTGTCCTTTACGGCCTGTGTGGTATCAGGTTGTAGTCAAGCAGGATGTGTTTTGTTGGTTTTCCTAGACTTCTTTATTACACTGTGTATTATGTGAAACCCTGTGTGAAAAGTAACTTCCACAGGCATGCATTAGTATATTCATTTAAACACAGCCTGTGAAACAGAAGCATAGATGAATCCTGTGTGTTAGGGTTCACAGAATGACAAAGTTGATGAAGTTGGAAGAGACCATGTCTAGATGGCTTTTGAATATCTCCAAGGATGGAGACTCAACAACCTCTCTGAGTGATCTATGCCAGTGCTCAGTCACCCTCACAGAGACAAAACCAGAAAGTGTTTCTTTATGTTTAAATGGAAATCACTATGTGTTACCATGCTCATTGCCTCTTATCCTGTCGCTGGACACTACTGAGAAGATCCTGGCTCTCTCATCTCTACCATTCCTGCAGGTGTTTGTATTCATTGAAATCTGTCTTGAAAGGCTGAACAGTTCTTTCACCATAGGAAAGTCCAATAATCTTCTTGGTAGCCCTTCACTGGACTCTTCAGTATGTCGGTATTTCTCTTGTAGTAGGGAGCCCAGAACTGGAAGCAGTGCTCCTGACATGACCCTACCACCCATGCTGAGTAGAGACAAAGTACCACTTCTATCACACCTCCATTTTGGGGTGCTGATATACCCAGTCTCTCTTCATCCTTCTTGTAAGTCCCCTACAGGTACTGGAAGGCTGCTATTAGGTCTCCCTGGAGCCTCCTCTTCTCCAGGCTGAACAACCCTAGCTCTCTCAGACTGTCTTTGGAGCAGAGGTGCTCCAAACCCATGATCATTTTCATGGCCCTCCTCTGGACCCACTCTATCAGCTCCATGTCCTTCCTATATTGAGGACTGCAGACCTGGATGCAGTACTCCAGGTGAGGTCTCACCAGAGCAAAGTGGCAGAACCACCTCACTTGATTTGCTGGTCACACATCTTTTGATGCAGCCCAGAATGTGATTTACCTTCTGGGATGCACGCACACACTGTCTGCCCATGTCCAGCTGCTTGCCCATCAGCACCCCCAAGTCCTTTTCCACAGCTATTCCAAGCTATCCAAATCCTTGGCTTCTAAATTAATCACTTCTCTTAAAAAAGTCAGGAATAGAGCCCCAGTGATTTCTGAAAGCTGATGATTTAAAACCAGAAAATAATAAGTCCTTTGATTTATGCGTTTAGGAACAGTTTTAGTTCTGTCAGGAAGTTTGGAAGTTTTAAAGTCCACAGAATGGACTCAGAGTTATAATTGTGTTTGTGGGCAATTGTTGCAGATTATGAACAGAGTTTTGCTCTGATATTATATTTTGGGCTACGCTGATATGTATTTACATAACACTGGAATGTGTATGACTCTTTAAAACAATTCGAGTAAGACACAGGCAGGAAAAAAATTAAAATGGTTAAGACAACTTACAGGTAACCCCCCAGCAGGTAGGAGTAAGGTCAATAAAGAACAGATGCAGAATTTAGAGTGGACTACTTGTTTAACAGATGGATTTTGAAGAGAGCAGGGACTGTGGTGCTGCTGCCACATTTTATTTGGCAGGCAATTTGGAATAAAGGCCTAGATAGTGCCTGGCCAGCATGAGATTGTCCAGGGACATTCGCATGAGTAAAAGCCTTGTTTTCTTTCCTGATTTATCCTGATAAGTCAAGAGAGAAAAATGTTCATAATCCCTATGATCTGAAGTGTGGGAACATAAATTACTTGTAGAAGGGACAAGGAAAAGAAAGGAAAATAGTCTGGTTGTGATTTTTCAGTCTTCAAGATTATGATTGCTGTATCAGTGAGATGCCTCTTTCTGATTATAAGAAACAGCAGATTAAGTCAAACCACTGATGTGGTGCACTGTATACCTGAATGTAGAAAAATGCATTAGCAATTTGTGCCCTTGCCTGTTCAGATGCAAAATTCAAAGTAGAAAGTATTGATAGAAACATCTGTATCCATAAAATTTGAAACTGAAGTTCCTTGACTTCCATGTAAAGATAACGTGGTTACAGATTTGATCATAACAGCACAGGGTAAAAACTTTGTTCACGTAGATTTACAAATACACAAGAGTAGAAGAGATCAATTTTTTGTCTCAGATGCATTAGTCGGTTGGAAATTTAATTGACAAGATGCTCCTAAGAGCAAGATTTGGTATAGTTCAGAAGTAATTTTTGCAGTGAGGTTTCCTTAAATGCAATGCTAATTCTATTACTGAAGATCTTAATGTCTGCATAAAGCTTTTAAAAATTCATGGAGACCAATTTAATATCTAATTTAGTGACACTGGTGCAACCAATAGAAAAGTACAAACCCCTATTTATTTCTTACTTGTAAGGAACTTGTTTGTACATAGAATTCTAATGCTTGTTATCTCTGAAGAGAGATTGTGTAGGACATAAGGGTTAGAATAAAGTGAATCAAACAGATGTTACTGAACCTGTTGATCTGAGTGCACTGAACACTATGTCTGAATGAATACTATTTTATCATAGCTTTACCTTACTTTGGACTGTCCTGGATTAACAAAGTCCTCTCCCACAAGCCCCCTCTTCACACACAGACAGGAGGGGAAGTAACACAAAAAACCCTCTGGGTTAAGAAAATGTTAAGAAATTAATCTAGGCTTGCAGGTTCTGTGATCACTCAAATCCTGTGACAAAATGGACATGAATTGTCAAATCATTTTCAGACTGAGTGATTAGGTCTTGTATACCTTATTTATAGAAAGTAAATCCATCTAGCACAGGGTATTGCACCCTCAGCTATAAGGTGGAGTCACCTTCATTGGAGGTGTTCAGGAGGAGACTTGATGGGGTGCTTGGTGCCATGGTTTAGTTGTTTAGGTGGGTTGGATTGGTTGATGGGTTGGACGTGATGATCTTGAAGGTCTCTTTCAATCTGGTGTATTGTATTGTAGTGTATTGCATATTGTGTTAACTTCTTTTAATTATTCAGGGGGAAATTAATGGGAGCTGCTGTTAGTGGCAAGATATTTTTTGCTGAGTTTTTCTCGTGAATAGGATTTGTGCTGTTAAATATTTTCTGTCATCGTGCATACTGCTGTTATTTATTTATACCTGCTACTAATCTTGGAATATGGCTTTCAGTTACATAAGTTTGATTCTAAGCCTCTGAAAAGATATCAGTGTCATCTTCCATGGTGTGCTTAAAACTTGCTTTCAGTGTACTGTGTATACATTTCTTTTGTGAAATGAGAAAGGTATTAAAAAATATGGAGGGCATAGCAGAAAGTGAAACAGAGTGCATACATTACTGAAAAGATGTTATGAAACACCTTCCAAAAAGAAAGAACAAAAGACCAAAATGTGTATTTTCCCAACTTAGAAGTATAAATATGGGAACTATTAGTGCTTGTGGGTGTAAATGCCACAATACTAGGTTCTGGATGATCTTTCCTTCAATGTATCACACAGTATCACAGTATCACCAAGGTTGGAAGAGACCTCGAAGATCATCGAGTCCAACCTGTCACCAAGACCCCATGACTAGACCATGGCACCAAGTGCCACGTCCAATCCCCTCTTGAACACCTCCAGGGACAGCGACTCCACCACCTCCCGGGCAGCACATTCCAATGGTGGATGACTCTCTTGGTGAAGAACTTTCTCCTCACCTCCAGCCTAAACTTCCCCTGGTGCAGCTTGAGACTGTGTCCCCTTGTTCTGGTGCTGGTTGCTAGAGAGAGAGAGAGATACAATATAAAGAAACTAAGAGTGAAATTTTCCTAACAATGCATTTCTAATAGAATCAAGCAAAATAAAACAGGCTCCCAGACCTATCTCTTTTTAGCAGAGTCTGAAAAACTAGCTTCAGAAGTGAGTTGTGAGGGGCAGGGGGAACAAACAGCTATGAAGTAATAAATTGTTATGTTCCTAAGTACCAATTATTTTGGATTGGTTTGTTTGGGGTTGTTTTGTTTTGTTTCGGTTTGGTTTGGTTTTTTGTGGAGGTGTTGAGTTGTTGAGTTGGTTTTTTTTTCATTGTGTGGGGTTTTTTGTTTGTTTTTAATACATAGTATCTGTATTTATGGCTAGACTATGTCAGGATCACCAGTTACTAGAACAAAATTCAGGGAATGCAGAAGATTCTTGCTGGCACAAACTCCAAGACAATGACAATGTGAAGTTAATCACAGCCACAGTCTGATCTTTCTATTAAGACATACCTGTTTGTGAGAAGCTTTGCCTTTATTAGAAAATGTGGTTGTAGGAGCTTGTTAATACCAGCTTATTGCAACCAATAATTGAACAACAAGAACAACAAAATCTTTAGTTATGATTATATATGTAAACTAGCAACACTCTCCAGAGAGATTCTCTATCTCTCTGCCCAACTCGATCTGAAATGGTTCCTATAATGTCTCTTCTAGGATCTTAGGAAAGTCAGAAGGGAATGAGTAAGGTAGAGTAAAGAAAACACAAGAACACAGATACCTTAACCACATTTGCCCTACACCTTTACAGTATATTTCAGGTCCAGTAATGGAAAACTTTCAACAGTTAAAGCAGCTTTTAGTAATCTGTTTTATTCAATTATTCCTCATTGCACCTATCAGAAGTTTATTGTTATAACCCTTTGAGGTAGCAATAAAAAGTCAAGGCACCCAGTTGCAGGAACACTGCAGTGCTTTTGTCTAGTCAGGAAGGAGAGGGGCAGTTCAGGGGAAACATTTTGCCTCTACAGTTTCTCTCCATCATATTGAATCCAATGAATATGTCCATTACACCTTTGTTCTTGTTCTTGTGATACAAAGAATGTCCAGGAAAGAGTTAAAAATAAATGATTTCTACCTGAAGTTCCTCACCTAGCAGTAGCTGGAACTGGCATAACTGTTTTTGCTACTCAATTAATACCCTCAAAAGGTTCTGGAATACAAAGACTCTAAGACTAATGAAAGCAGGTGTCAGACATTGACTGTTTCCATGACAGTCATTGTGGTTCTGATAACAGCATTTTTATGGAGAGTGTTCTTTGAATATATAGAAAGTAGTTTTCCACCTGATCTGTAATTCTATTGGCGTTGCTGCAAAGACACTTTTGCTATCACTAACCATCTTCATGAGTTACTGTGGGCTCTTGGGGCTGACTTAGTATGCATACACTGGCCAGACAAGGTTTATTTGTTATAAATCTTATGTTTCTTGGAAAAAAAAAAAAACATTACAAAGTGAAAAATGTACCAAACAGCTACATCTCACCTCACAAGGCATACATTGTTTTGGCTTCCAAATACTGGTGGCGAGAGGAAACCACCTATGATTATAAGCAATTTCTACTGTAGTGGTTGTGTCTCAAAAACTGTAATTTATCTCATTTTTCTATTAGTTGCACTTACAGCTCTGTGAACAAATGATGAAGCTTTATTCCTTCTATGAGGCAAAACCTATCCCACATACTATTCTCTGAACGGTATAGTGAAGGACCTCTCCCATGATTTTTGTTGGTAACAGAAATTCTCATGATCATATCTTCTTGGCATGACTTACCCTTTCCATAGACTTATTTGTGTCATCTGAATTGTTTGCTTCTCTGCAGTTCTATTTATCTCATTTGATGGTATCAAATTGTACTCTACTACTCTGAGTGGCATAGATTAGATTTTTGGAGATTAAATTAACTTTATCATTTGTTTCTGTAAGTCAGCTGGGACTCCCAAATTGTGCCGAAGCTGAAGGTGTCTCCAAAAGAAACACACACTCAAAGTTATTTAGAAGTTAAAGAAAAGGGAAGAAAATACAAGGAAAGATAACCAACCAACAAACCATAGGATCCTTGTAAATTTAATCACATGCAACAATTTACACTTTGGAAAATAACTGTCACATATTGCCCTAATTTGAAATAACAATTAAAATAATGCAGTTAATGAGTGCCCTGTTAACACAGGACAGTAAGTTATCTTGTATTTCTCAAGGGTTAATGTTTCTTGCAAGAATGTTGACAGATAGAGATAAAATTGTGTAAAGAAGAAATACAGTGGAATGAGGAATAGCATTGCTACATACAAACTATACTGATGGTTTAAAGTATTAGTGCCTTAACATTCCACTGAAAGTTCAGTCTTCAAGACTCAGATAATCTATTGGACTGAAGGCTAGGAAATAAATTGCAAAGGATGTCCTGTGAGTGCATTCTAGCTCTACCATGTTCATAAGGTGATGATAAAATAGCAGCTAGATTTAGTTATTTAGTTATTGTCCAGCCTGTCAGGGTCCCTCTGGAGAGCCCTTCTATGCTCTAGCAGATCAACACCTGCTCCCAACTTGATGTCATCCACAAACTTACTAATGGTGGACTCAATCCCCTCATCTAGATCATCAATAAAGATATTGAATAGGATTGGGCCCATATTTGAATAGATGTATTCATAATAGCAGATTTCTGCTTAAAATATTTGTTATGGTTTGAGGCTGGGGAGAAGGTTTTTCTTGGTATGTAGTATGTATGTTGAATTTGCATATATGTTTTGCATACGTAGTCATGAATACCATTTCCATTTAAACTATCCAATCCCGAGTGAAATGTTTTCCTTTACTCCTTTGGGAAGGAGTGAAGAGCTTTGTCTTGCTCCTTAAACTGAGACACTATTAATGGTGACTGCTTCATTGAATTTTGATTAGAACAAAATCAACAGAATCCAGACTGTGTCACTGTAACAGGTTAAGACACAGTAAACAGGTTAACCTGTCTGTTTCCCTGAACACAGAAGTGAGGGAAAGTAACACACAAAACAAACTCTGGGTGGAGATAAAGAGAGTGAGATAAGAGTTTAATATAAAATAAGCTAACATAATCATAATGCACAATTACCTTATCTTAGCCTACTTGCAGTGAAATGCAGGAAACAAAAAACCCAGCATAAACCAGAAAACCAAGACTAGCGTGCTACTAATATTCCCACTAATATTGCTGCCATCCCTCCAGGAAAAGAGCCAACATCCAAAATCCAGAAGCCAAAAGCAGCAACCAGAACAGGAAGCCTCTCATGATGCAATCTGAACATCAAGCCTCATAACGCTTTCCTCCAGAGAGCACTTTCATTTTGAAGCTGGCATGCGACAGGATGATTTTGAATAACAGCAGCAAATTTGAATTCAACCCATGACAGTCATACCATGTGGCCTAGTTTTTAAATCATTGAGACTTCCCAAGTGTTGTATTCAGTCTTCTTTTTTAGAAGTTGCCTGGCTTTTCTTCTGTGCTGTATGGGTTTGGGGTTTATTGTTGCATGCTTTTTGTTTTGTTTTGGGATTTATTTTTTTTTGAATGAGAGCTTCTTGCTTGTGTTTGCAGTTTCTGATGTAGCGAATTCATTTCAGTATACTTCAACACTAACGTAATAGGATCATGAATAATTGTCAATTTTTTATATATAAAAGGATGTCCCAAAATCATGGCACCATTTTAAAACAAAGTATGTTTATGAAGCGATATGGTTCTGAGTTTCTTCTTGTGGTTTATGTTGACTAGACTTCACTAAATCTTTTTACAAAGTGTGTGTGACTAAGCAGCAGTCAGGTAGTTATAATCTTAGGTCTTTCTTTTGAAATTATGTTCAGACCAGTAAAGATTAAGGAGTTTCTGTAGCTTAGAACTATCATGGACATTGGTAATACCTTCTGTAATACTGTCTTTTGTAAATAGATTATTTCTACTGCTCTCTACTGCTCTCAATTGGAGGTTTAGTCTGGATGTTAGGAAGAAGTTCTATGCAGAGAGAGTGATTGCCCATTGGAATGGGCTGCCCGGGGAGGTGGTGGAGTCACCATCATTGGAGGTATTTAGGAGGAGACTTGATGGGGTGCTTGGTTGCATGGTTTAGTTGACTAGGTGGTGTTGGATAATAGGTTGGATGCGATGATCTTGAAGGTCTCTTCCAACCTGGTCTGGTCTATTCTATTCTATTCTATTCTATTCTATTCTATTCTATTCTATTCTATTCTATTCTATTCTATTCTATTCTATTCTATTCCATTCCATTCCATTCCATTCCATTCCATTCCATTCCATTCCATTCCAAATAACTTCCTGGAGTGATATACATGTTTCTTTATGCTTAAGAGGGTAAGGGATAACTGAGATTATATTGTGAACCTGTACCCCTTTTCTTTTATATAAAATTTTATTTGTATGCTGCTTCACTATTTACAAGTTTTTACTTGTCTGAATTTCAAAGGATGCACACACAGTTTGTTAGTCTGTAATGGCTCATGGCCAAAAGGGTTTCTGATTACATAAACAGTATTCTGATAAGCATTATTCTGAAATGTTTTTGAAGGCATCATTTTGGTTATCCATGTGCTAATTTTCTTTATACCAGGACAGAATGTGATGGGTGTAAAATAGGAATATTCTTTGAAAAGGATATCAATGTCATTATATGACAACTTGCAGTCTGGTACTTAAATTCAGTTCCTTTACATGCTCTTTAATTATGGATGAAATTTACAGAGGGATGGAAGTTTAAAAAATTTGCATCCTGAAATTCTACAGTTCTGTCTTATGTAGCTCTGGTTCAAAGGGTGACAAATTTTCAGAACCAGTTGGATTGCCTTGCAATTTTCCATTGTCTAGCTCCATGTCCCTTTTTTTGCAGTAATATGTCAGGATATGTCAAGGGAGATGAAAATGAGCACCCATAACACAAAGAAAGCAAAATATTCCTCTTCCTTGTAGTCTAGCTGCACCTATGGTGGCATATTGGCATTTCCAACGGCAATAAAATACTGTTACAGAAGCAGTAGAAACACTTCACATAAAACTGTAATATCGAGTCTTTCATTGAAAGTAGCATTTCTAAAACAAACTCTGCTTAAAATAAATAAATGCTATTACTGACTGTGCTTATTTGATTTGATTTGATTTGATTTGATTTGATTTTATGTTATTATTTTTGTCTCATAGCATCACAGAATTGTCAATGTTGGAAGGGACCTCAAAGATCATCTAGTTCCAACCCCCTGCAATGGGCAGGGACACATTCCACTAGATCAGGTTGCCCAGAGCCACATCCAGCCTGGCCTTAAAAACTTCCAGGGATGGGGCTTCCACCACCTCCCTGGGCAACCTGTTCCAGTGAAGAACTTCTTCCTAACATCTAATCTAAACCCACTCTGCTCCATCTTGCATCCATTCCCTCTAGTCCTATCACTACCTGACACCCTAAAAAGTCCCTCACTTTCTTGTAGGCCCCCCTTCAGATGCTGGAAGGCCACAATAAGGTCTCCTTGAAGCCTTCTCCTCTTCAGACTGAAAAACCTCAGCTCTCTCATCGTGTCTTCATAGAAGAAGTTCTCCTGCCCACTGATCTTCCTCATGGCCCCTCTCTGGACATGTTCCAGCACATCAATATCTTTCTTGTAATAGGGGCTCTAGAACTGGACACAGTATTCCAGATGGGGTCTCACAAGAGCAGTGTAGAGGGGGCAAATCACCTCCCTCACACTGCTGGCCACACTTCTCTTGTTGCAACCCAGGATATGGTTGGCTTTCTGGGCTGCAAGTGTACACAGGTGGCTCATATGAGCTTCTCATCCACCAGCATCCCCAAGTCCTTTTCTTCAGGGCTGCTCTCAAGCCAGACGCTGCCCAGCCCATATTGGTGCCTAGTATTGCCCCATACCAGATGCAGGACCCTATGCTTGGTCTTGTTGAACCTCATGAGGTTGGCATGGACCCATATCTCCAGCCTGCCAAGGTCCCTCTGGATGGCACCCCTTCCCTCCAGCGTGTCTGCCATACCACACAACTTGGTTTCATCAGCAAACCATACCTTGACTCAATGATTTCAGAGAACTCTTGGTGGTGACTCCAGGATCCAGAGCTGTCTGCTCATATAGACTTCAGCAACACAAGAGCATGTTCAGATTATTTCTTTCTTTTGTTTACAACCTTGCACCTAGTTATCCTGAAGCTGATATACCATCTGACCTTCACACACTGAAGTAGTGAGGTATTCACTATTGTTACGGCATTGGTCTACCTTGAGAAGCGTAGTATTGTCAGTAAACTGGAAGATCTGATAATGCACTTCCTTTTCTGTTATGAAAAATGAATAAAATGAGTTAAACACATCACTGATATACAGAGGGCTCCAGGACTGATTTTTCTCTATTGTGAAATAGAAGCCTTAAGCCCTTCCTTTGCTTCCACTTTCTTAATCAGATTTTTAAGCTATGGAGGATTCCCCAGTCATATGGCAGCTCAATTTCTGTATCAGTTTGTGTCCAAAACTTTGGTAAAGGCTTCTGGAAAATTCAGACACATTATTATACTATATGCGATTACTGGCCTCCTTCAAGAGCTCTGCCAGGCTGCTGGGACAAGATTTGCCTTCACAGAAAGTCACACTGCTCCTCTGCAAACAGGCTGCTTATGTGTAGGCTCAGTGACTACATCTTTTACTATAGATTATCCCTCTTACTTTACCTAAAATACCACTTGGTAGACAAAGGTTACCTTGGTAAGCCTAGTAGACCACTGACATGGCAATAGCTTATATACCTTGGTTTATAGTCTTGCAACTGCTGTGAGAGTTTCTTCAGAACTTGTGTGTGAATGTAGTTATTACACATATAATTTATTTTATTTAATAATATATATTCCATATAGAAGGACTATGAACTGATCTAGTTTCTCTGCTCTGTCTTCCCCAGTTTATGTATGGGGAATCTCCCCATCATCCTGAGCTATTAGGAGCAATGCAAGATTCTCTGCTTATGTGCGTCATACTACTGAATGCACCTTCTATACTTTAGTCATAGGTAGTCACAGAAGATTCTGTTTCCTTTTGAGGTATCTGAAATACATTAAAGTCATTTTTCAATGTTGCTCTTGCAAATTGGTCTATCCACAGATTAAGCTGATAGTGTATCATGCCCAAATCTTTGATTTTCATCTCAGTACAACTGAATGGCACGAGGCCATTAGACATGAGACTCTGAGTACTGAAACATCTGGAAGCTGCTAGAGCATATCATACTCTGGATCACTGCTGTTATCCAATAACAATTTAAACATGCCAGGTGACTTTGAAGCACTGCGGATGATGGCCTAGAAAAAACACTAGTAAGCCTCTGGCATTTGTGCTATTCTTCTTTAAAGCAGAGGCTTTGGAAGAACTAAATAAGTACTGTAAGGACCATTAGATACAGAAAATACCCCAGACAGCTAGGAGAGCCAGAAAAGCACATTACTGTTGCAGTTTCACCCTAAAGGATGAAAAGAAAGTGTCATTAAAACCAACTGATGGTATAAAATCTTTTTAATATTTTTTTACTGCTTTTCATGGACATCTTTCACCATACTTTATTTTGGGAAGCACTTCTGGGTTTATACTAACAAAACCTTAAATGCATTCTTGCAGTTAAAATCTGTAGTGTCTTTTCCAATTTGCTTTTTCCTTTCCATAAGATTTTTGTTAACTTCCATTTAAGCATAAGTATAGGAATTTCAGGTCAGCAGTTCTATGAACAAGCCTTTGTCTTGAACATTATGTAGGATGCTTTATCTTCAGTATTTTCTATGCAGCTTCATGAGACAGATGATGATTTTTAAGTCTTCTAACAAGTTGCTTCTCTGCCTGAAGGAATTTATGCAAATGCTAGGAAATTAGTGCTTTTGTTTCACTGCTCTACTCCTAAATATCATAAATACACATTCTACATAGAAACTGTGTAGAATCACAATATGAACTATTAGCTCATATGAAACTTTCCAGTAATATATGTCCTATGCATCAATATCAGTTTTATCTTATAGGAGCTGTTAGCCATTGGAATGTGCTGCCCAGGGAGGTGGTGGAGTCACTGTCCCTGGAGGTGTTCAAGAGGGGATTGGACGTGACACTTGGTGCCATGGTTCAGTAGTCATGAGGTGTTGGGTGACAGGTTGGACTTGATGATCTTTGAGGTCTTTTCCAACCTTATTGATTCTATGTAGTCATTTCCTCCGTTCCTCATCTCATCAGTGAGAGGAAAATCCGGAGCCGTTTTAAAAACAGCAACTGTTTAATGACAGTAAAACTTAAGACACTGGAGTTCAAGAAGCCTACATATATGCAGTAGTAATACAGTGCATTACTACAGCTGTATGAGCAACACTTATGGAGACATGTTCATCTGCTTTCTTCTGGTGTACTCACAACTTTTACCTTATATTAGTTGATGTATGATAGCTTTCACCTGATATTCAGAATGTAGCTAGATATCTACCTGTTTGGAGCTTGCCTTGTTTTAAATTTCAGGGAAATTTGGAACGATTAAAAAAAGTTAGTTTAACTTTCCTTATATTTATTTTACTTAGTTATCCTTCCTTTAATTATTATCTTTCTCTCTTTTTTTTTTTCTTTTTCACATTTAACAGTCCAGAAGGCAAAGCTCTCTTTTTTTTTCCCTTCAAAAATTCTGTTTAGCTAGGAAAAACCCAGTACATTCCATTTGAGTGGTGGGTCTCCTGTGGCTGTTGCACAAACAAGCCAGAATTGCATACAAATGAACAGAAGAAAATGAAATTTACCAGCATGAATCCTGATTTCTAGGAATAACTTCTGCTGAACTGGTGCCTGTCACAGACAAACACTGCTTGGTTAATATAACTAATGAAACCACAATCAAAGGGATTTAATTAATGTAGTGATTTATTAATGATGCATAATTAGCCAGTAATCAGAGAAATACACATTTGGGATCAATATGACTAACACAAGTGATGGAATAGAATACTAAAGACTTCTAAAGCACTGATAAAATGTACATATTCAAAATACCCTTTTGCAACCAATCCTTGCAGTTAGAGGCACTCCAGTCCCCTGAGTGGTGTGGGTAACAAGCACACATGCCCTTTCTGAGGCTGTAGTTGCACACAGCTGTAGGAGATGTGGGTGCTCCAGCCTCCTCTGTGGTCATGCTGCTTCCTATGTATCTATGGACTGGAGGAGCACCAGAAGAAGATTCCCAGTTCTGCTATGGATTTGGAATTTGGATTTCTGCTTTGGACTTTATGGAGGTCATACAGTATTGTCTAGAATAATAAAGGCACAAAGGTGAGCTAAAACCTGTATCCTGAACAAGGTATAAGAGAAAATGTTAGCTGTGGTGGTAAGACTTTTGTTCTTAAACCATTCATTTCACAAATTAGATTAAACTAATTTCACAATAGCTTTTCAGAAAGCAATGTCCAGAAGAATCTCACTATTCTGACATCTGTTTGATGAGGAAAGGCTGAGGTATCTGGGGCTGTTTAGTCTGGAGAAGAGAAGCCTGAGAGAGGATCTGGTCAACGTTTACAAATGTCAGAAGGGTGCGTGTCAAGAAGAAGTGGTCAGCCTCTTCTCAGTTATGCCCTGTGACAGTAAGAGGGGCAGTGGATACAAACAGGAACCCACCTCAACAAGAAGAAAACCTTCTTCACTGTGAGTGTTCAGAGCCCTGGAGCAGGCTGCCCTGAGATGCTGTGGAATCTCATTCTCTGGAGACTTTCAATGTCCATCTGGATGCGTTCCTGGGTGACCTGCCCTGGGTGGCCCTGCTTTAGCAGGGGAGTTGGACTTGATGACCTCTGGAGGTCCCTCCCAACCCCTTCCATTCTATGATTCTATGATTTCTTTCCCACCATCTAGATGGCTGTTTTGTGAATTGTGAAAAAACAAGAACATGTGAAAGTAGTTTCTGTAACTTGAATACAGTCCAACAAATAACAAACTAAATAACAAACAAATAACTAACTTCTATAGGTCATCAGAACTTTATTTTTAGCCTAGTAAAGGCTGCCTAAAGTGCAAGTCTACTAATTAATCATTGTAAGATAATTGTCTACTTTTAGACATTGTAAATTAGATAAATTTACCTTAGTTTTTATAGTACCTAAAGTCTAAAGAAAAACATCAGATTGCTGTAATTACATTGCTTTGGTGTGCTCTACTTGATTATAACCAGTAGAGATATTTGAAATGGATTTCTTCCCTTTCATCTGTAGTCTTATGCAGATTGATGTTATTATATAGTATATTAACACACATTTTCTTGCAATTACTAGTAATTTTAAATATTCTTTCTGTTTCTGCTGTCAGCATAAACCAACTTCACTTCATCCACCTGGTTTGCTGATGTGAAGTACACAAAATATATTATTCATTTATTTGCACATCAAAGAAAACACCTTAAAAACGTGTCTAGAATAAACCTGTTTGCTGAAGCGGGCAACAAAAGCTTGAAGGTGTTTCATGGCAAGAGAAGAACTGCATAACAAATGCCTCATTTAAATATTTCAATTGCTGGTATTTCTGATATCCTGCTGCTTAAGTTATTAAATCTGCTATCCTTCATGGCCAAGATAACAGGAGACAAAATATGAAGAGAAGTGGAGGTTTCAAGATGTAATGGCATAGTTTTGGATGCATTTTAAGAGCAAGAACTGCAAAGTTTCTTTGAGCCCCACAAGTAAAAATGATATAAACCCACAGATGACAGTTTAATGAGTTTAGGTGGGAGGATGAGACTGGAAAATCAAGTTAGATGGTATAGAAACCCACACTTGGATTCAGCTGCAGACTCTAAAGATCGATAATGGCAGTGATGATGGTGAATTACTGCTAGAGAGAGATATTTTGGTAGTATCAAGGACTTGTGTAGCAATGAATAGTGAGATGATGGATTTAATTCCCAGATGAATTAGACTTGCCTGGTCAAGTCTTACTGTAGTTAGGTGAATAAAAGGTGTCTTAACTTTTTCCTTGCCTTCTGAACTTCTTGTGTGGATTGGTGTTTGGTTACCTATGACTCACAATGGAACTTTTCATAAAAACTTCAGTTGAAAACATTCAGAACACACACCTTCTGACCTGCCTGATAGCAGTAGAATGGAAAAGGTCTTTTTACTCAGACTGCCGTGGCTGGGATGAGAGTATGCAGAAGGAATTGCATTGTGTATAGTTTTTTCAGCTGTGAAATGACAGGTTTCCTCTGTAGCCAGAAGCTAAGGCAGGCAGGCTCAGTAAAGCCATACTTCTTCACTTGTAACAAACTGGAAGAATACTTTTTTTTTTTCCAGGATATTGATGTCTGATTCACTGCTTCCTGAGACACAAGGTAGGGGAGACACAGGCTGAGTGAGCTAGGGTTGTTCAGGCTGGAAAAGAGAAGGCTCTGGGGAGACCCAATAGCAGTCTTCCAGTACCTGAAGCAGGCCTACAAGAAGATTGGAGTGGCACTGTGGTGACAGTATGAAAGGCAATGTTTTTTAAATTAGAGAAGAGTAGTTTTAGACTGTTAGGAATAAATTCTTTACTGTGAGGGTGGTGTTTACTGCAGGAGGGTTGGATTAGATAGCCTTTGGAGGGTTCTTCCAACCCAAACCATTCTCTGAATCTATGATTCTATGATTTTTAGGCAGTGAGAGCCCAGAAAGTACTAAAGATTGAAAGCAGCAATTTTAAAAAACCTTTGTTCTAAAAAAAATAATGGCATTATTTGTCTCTGTTAGCTATTTAATTGCAGCTTAATTTAACCCAGTGGAGTACCTTCCCAGATTTGCTGTATCTGGAGTAAATTATACCTTATTTGAAACCAAAATTCTCTTCCTAACTTTGGTAGGACCAGATTTTCATTCCTGGAAATTAAAACAGCCTAGGATATTTTTCGATTCTTCATAATCTGATTGTTTAATCTTTAAAAAAAATCTCGGATGGATGATATTTCTATGTCTATCTGGGATAGGAGACCAACACCAACCTCTCCACAGTGTCCTTTCAGGTAGTTTTAGAGAGCCATGAGGTGTCCCCTCAGCCTCCTCTTTTCCAAACCAAACAGCCCCAGCTCCTTTATAAGATTTATTCTCCAGGCCCTTCACAGTTTCATTGCCCTCCTCTGCACTGGCTCCAGCACCTCCACTTCTCTCCTGCATTGAGGCACCCAAAACTGGACACAACGCTCAAGGCATGGCCCAACCAGAGCTGAGTACAAGGGGACAATCACTTCCCTACAAAGTGATTAACTCTCATCAAGTAGTTGAGTTGTAAAGGGTTGGGCTTTAAATCCAGATAGACCCCGTGAAAACTGGCTATTTGGCATAGAGTCTGAGGACAAGACTTATTTGGAGGTTGCAAACAATGCTTGAGGAAACTCCTTTAATTACAAATAATTCTTTCAAAAGGTAAGGAAATGGAATAAATCTGTGTCTTCTGCTATCAGCATTCAGAGTTATATAGGCAAAGCTCTACAGAGCCCTCAAAGGTTTACAAAACTCTTCATTTCCTCCTGACTCATATATTTGTATTACATTAATTTACTTTCATTGACATTAACACTTCTGTACTTTTTTTTTTTGAAGTGTTACCTAGAAACAAGATTGAAGTGCCTGGAGGGGTTTTAACTAAACCTACTGTTTGGTTATGAAGCATGTGAAAGTGGAAATGTATTGATACATTTGGGAGACAGAGCAGATACTTTGAAAACAAGACCAGTGTAGTGCTTTCAGCTCATCAGCCTGTTCTCTGTGGACGAAGATAGAAAGATGCAAATACAAATTGCTTTCAAATTAGGCATCATAGAGTATTTAGAGAATGTCAGATGTTTTTGTGAGTA
The DNA here is from genome assembly GCA_033816785.1 of Picus viridis. Classification (NCBI taxonomy): domain Eukaryota; kingdom Metazoa; phylum Chordata; class Aves; order Piciformes; family Picidae; genus Picus; species Picus viridis. The sequence continues at coordinate 8,648,976 of CM066570.1, forward strand.
TCTAGAAAGGTATGGTGATGAGCAGTTTTTTATTTACTGACTGGTGGGGTTTTTTATGATGATCAGTATTCTAAACACTTTTGGAATTGTCACCAACAATTATTATTTCAGTGTTCATGTCACTTAGTAAGATGTAAAAAATATTATTTCCAGTTATTTTAATATGTTAATAGGCAGTTCTTCTTAACAAGTTCTTCTAGGATGGGCTAGGATAGAATTAACTTACTTCACAAGAAGCTGGGAGGGGCCACGCACAGGACAGCTCCCTGAACCAGCCAGTGGGCTGTTCTATGCCACAAAATGCATGCAGTGCTACAGGCTGGGGTCAGAGTGGCTGGACAGCGGCCAGGCAGAGAGGGACCTGGGGGTACTGGTTGATGGTAGGCTGACATGAGCCTGCAGTGTGCACAGGTGGCCAAGAGGGCCAACAGCATCCTGGCCTGCATCAGGAACAGTGTGGCCAGCAGGAGCAGGGAGGTCATTCTGCCCCTGTACCCTGCACTGGTTAGGCCACACCTTGAGTCCTGTGTCCAGTTCTGGGCCCCTCAGTTTAGGAAGGAGGTTGACTTGCTGCAACGTGTCCAGAGAAGGGCAACAAAGCTGGCGAGGGGTTTGGAGCACAAGCACTATGAGGAGAGGCTGAGGGAGCTGGGGTTGCTTAGCCTGGAGAAGAGGAGACTCAGGGGTGCCTTTATTGCTCTCTACATCTACCTGAAGGGAGGTTGTAGACAGGCAGAGGTTGGTCTCCTCTCCCAGGCAGCCAGCACCAGAACAAAAGGACACAGTCTCAGGCTGCACCAGGGGAGGTTTAGGCTGGATGTTAGGAAAAAGTTCTATACAGAGAGAGTGATTGCCCATTGGAATGGTCTGCCCGGGGTGGTGGTGGAGTCACCATCATTGGAGGTGTTCAGGAGGAGACTTGATGGGGTGCTTGGTGCCATGGTTTAGTTGTTTGGGTGGGTTGGATTGGTTGACGGGTTGGACGTGATGATCTTGAAGGTCTCTTCCAACCTGGTCTATTCCATTCTATTCTATTCTATTCTATTCTATTCTATTCTATTCTATTCTATTCTATTCTATTCTATTCTATTCTATTCTATTCTATTCTATTCCATTCCATTCCATTCCATTCCATTCCATTCCATTCCATTCCATTCCATTCCATTCTATAATGTCATGTGTGCTATATAAGGGGTGGCTGGCATGGGTAGCCATGGCAGTTGTGTGGTGCTGGATTTTGGTGTGGGCAGCAAAGTGTTGGCAGCATTAGCTGACAGTATCACGTGTTATATTACTCATTTTGTATATTAATTCTTTGCTAATACTGTCATTCTAGTTGTTAATTTGTTGGGTTTTTTGTATTGTTCTTTTAAAATCTTAGCTCAGCTCATGGTGTTTTACACTTTGCTCCAAGTTCTCCTTCCTGCTCTACAAAGGGGAGAGGGTGGGAAAGAATTGTGTGAGTGGCTGCACAGCTGTGCCTAAAACCACAAAATATTAGAGAACACTTTTATTTTTCTTAAATTCAGTTTAAAGATTAAATTGATACCATAGTTATGATATAGGGAGTACGCAGTTTAGAAAGCAGCCACACAACAGAAGGGCTATAAACATAGCTTTCTCACCAGCCAGGATCAGGAAAGAGCTGCAATCACTCATGCAAATATTTATGTGAAAGCAACATAGCTTTTGTGTGGTACTCTGATGAGGTCTGGAATCAAGCTTGCCAAATTCAGGTAATCTCACCATAAATTATTAATTTCAAATGTTCCTCCTTCTCTAAAAACCTCACTATGTCTTAGTACAGTATTAGAGTATGAAATCTGTTTCAAGGAGCGGAGAATATTGTCAGAAGGACTTTTTGTTCTTCACTCACACAAATTCATCAAGTTCAACAGCACACTTGTTTCTCCAGGTCCATCAATTTATTTGACTATGCAAATGGAATAATTTTAAGTGTAGATATAAGTTTTTTTAATAGCAGGTGTATGTAAAAATATCTACCATAGACTCCCAGATCAGGTGTCAGGACTGTAAAAGCTTGTCTTTCCAAGGTGAAGATGGTAATGAGCATACTGTACAGGTGGCTAGGTCAGTGAAGTGCTGGTTTTCTGCTAACAGAAGAGTAGCTAAAAGGCTGTTGTTACCTGTCATGACATGTGGCTCCATTACAGTCTGAAAACAAATGAAAGGCTCAAACAGCACTTGAAGTACAGATATTGGAGAAGTTTTTAGACTGTTGCTCTGTAAAGTTTGAAGGACTGCAGTTTTAATCACTGCATTGTTCTTTACTCATGTATTCCAAGGGGAAATTACAGGTCTGTACTTAGGGGAAAATTCTAGCAATCCCATTAACAAAAAGTTAGGCACTTTGTACAGTAATTGTATAGCTGAAACCAAGCAAGCTTTTTCAAGATAGCTTTATCCAGTCCTTTAACAATACCTTTAAAATCTTACTGATGCCTATCCTAAATGAATCTATTTAAGTGTCAAGATTTTACTTCAACATAATTCAGATTTAATTAAATTAGATTTCTTTTAGCTATTTGCCTGAACTGTTTTATCTCTATTCAGGAAAAATACGAATATGGAACATATAATTAAGATGTATTCATCAGTAAAGCATGACTATCCCTTCTGTTTCCATATTTTTATTTAAATGCAGTATTAAATGAAGCCAGGCTGAACAGACCCAACTTACTCAAGCCTGTCTTCATAGGAGAGGTACTCCAGCCCTCTGATCAGCTTTGTGGCCCTCTCCCTTGACCTTCTTCAACAGATCCATGTCCTTCTGTTTGGGGCTCTAGATCTGGATGCAGTACTCCAGAAGTAGTCTCACAAGAACAGAGCAGAGAGGCGTAATCACTGCCCTTGACCTGCTGGCTGTGCATCTTTTGATGCAGCCCAGAATATTGGTGGGATTTTGGACTGCCCAGCGCACATTGCTGGCTTGTGTCAAGCACCTCATCAACCAGCACCTCCAAGTCCTTCTCTGCAGGGCTGCTCTCAATCCTCTTATCACTCAGTCTGTATCTGTGCTTGGAATTGTCTCTGTGCAAGACCTTGCTCTGGGCCTTGTTGAATTTCATGAGGTTAGCATAGGCTCATCTTTCCAGCCTGGCAGGGTCCCTCTGGATGGCACCCTTTCCCTCTGCAGAAGCAAGCCACTCACTCTTGGAGGCCGTCCCAGTCAGAACCACAGGGGTCATCAAAACAATGGACAAAGTTAAGTTGTGCAGCTCTGGACTCTTACAAAACCTGAATGCATTCCTGTGTGGACTACCCTGGGTGATCCTGCTTTGGCAAGGGGTTGGACTCAATCTCTTGAGGTCCCTTCCAACCTCTAACATTCTGTGATTCTTTGATTCTGTCATTGAATGAGTGCTTTACAAAAGGATGCAAGGGAAAGAGTAAGGCACTTGTTTGTCCCATTCCCTGTGATAGCCTGCAGTCCATGGTAGAAACAAGGACTGTCACCACACCACATTGACCCTCTCCAAAACTTTGTCCAGTCCCTTCAGAGGTCAATGGCAGAATCAAAGGAGTAACTTGAGGACCAGAGAGATCAGGTGAAACATTTGCAGACACAGAAAACGTGGTGGTTATGATTGAGGTTACCCTTTTGGGAGGCTTATGCAACAAAAACCTCTACTCTGCATTGATACTGAAGGCTAAACTTTTGCTTAAACTGGAAATGCATTTCAACCTACTGAATGAAAGTTTTATGACTAAAGGAAAAACTGCCTACCTTGAAAACCTGACTATGCAGTATTTTTGAACTATATAACCCACGGTATGTTCACTTTGAAAAGTATTACTTCTTGAGGCCCTATGTACAAAACTTAAGTGGCTGCTGGGTTTAGGAATCCATTGAGCTGAAAGCTGAAAATACAAGCCTTTCACTTCTGTAAATGTGCCTCTTGTAGTAAAATGATGTAATGTGTAAAATGACTACTTGGAAAAATTAAGACACACAGACATGAGAAATGTAAGCATTTCTTGCATAAAATTTTAAATGAGGAAATTGTGCATACTTAAGAATGCTCATCTCCATCGCTGCCATGCAGTAAATCCTACATGACTACAAGGATTTATCTGCAGAAAACTTATTGCAAAATCGAGGCTTGACCAAATGTGTTTGGTAAGGCCATAATATGTCAGAATAGTTCTGTGTCATTTAAAGAAAGAATAGGAAGACATTTTTGTATCATATGACAGCTGTAATGACTGCCACTAAATTTTTCATATTACCTGTGCCTCACAGTGACATCTCTATTGGGACTTCTTCCCAATAACACAGTATTTCTATGTTAAGTTGTGGTGGGTTAATGCCCATTCTGGAAACAAAAAAAACAAAGCAGGGTGGAGGGCTTGTGGGTACTTTGCACTCCCTGCAGGGCGTTTTTCCCCCTGGGAAGCTGAGTCTGTTTCACTCCCCCTTCCCTGCCCAGCTAGGGTATAAAAAGCAGGACATTGCAGCTGTTAGCCCTCCTTTTGGCTCCTGCCTCTGCTGGATGAGAGCCCTCCTGCTCCTCTGCCACGTGGTCGGACCTGATCCTTCTCCCTGCTGCCTCTGTGCCTCTTCAGAGAGAAACAGGTTTTGTATTCTTCCCCTTTGTCCCCCTCCCATCCATCCATTGTTGTTATTGACATATATATATATTGTTTTGTTTTACTTTGTTTAAAGAAAAAACTGTTTACCTCTCTACTTCCAAGCCGACTCCAAATTATTGTTTGGTGGATTTGCTCCTTCCTTTTTAACTCCCTCTCTGTTGGGAGGGAGGAGAGGGGAGTGGGGGAAGAGATTCTCAGCCTTGCCCCCATCTGAGCTCTTAACTCTCAGTTAAGGCTCAAACCATCACATAAGTACCTTATAATAGCCAGCAAATACTGATTCTTCATAGGCTCTTCTGCACACCGAGCTGCTGAGGAGCTCAACATATAAATAACTATTCTTGTCAAAGACTAATTTTCACACCACCATATGAAGAAGCTAAATTCAATGAAACTAATTTTACAAATAGGAAAGTGGGGAAATAGGTTCAAAAACTGTGTGAGAAACTGTCAAAACATGTTTACAGCAGTGCCAGCAATATTGACTGGTCTGTATTTTCATAAATAGCTACTTATTAAAAGTTTGTAGTGGTTCTGCTTTTTAAGAAGTATCTGCTGAGAATCTGGAGATTAGGAAGTATTGTGCCACCTGTGAAAAAGAAGCCATGTGGAGTCATGTCCCATTCAAAAGCTCAAATAATACATCCTACCACCAGGCGAAGAGGGACCTGGGCGTGCTGGTTGATAGCAGCCTAAACATGAGTCTGCAGTGTGCCCAGGTGGCCAAGAAGGCCAATGGCATCCTGGCCTGTATCAGGAATAGTGTGGCCAGCAGGAGCAGGGAGGTCATTCTGTCCCTGTACGCTGCACTGGTTAGGTCACACCTTGAGTCCTGTGTCCAGTTCTGGGCCCCTCAGTTTAGGAAAGATGTCGAGTTGCTGGAACGTGTCCAGAGAAGGGCAACAAAGTTGGTGAGGGGTTTGGAGCACAAGTCCTATGAGGAGAGGCTGAGGGAGCTGGGGTTGCTTAGCCTGGAGAAGAGGAGTCTCAGGGGTGACCTTATTGCTCTCTACAACTACCTGAAGGGAGGTTGTAGCCAGGTGGAGGTTGGTCTCTTGTCCCAGGCAACCAGCACCAGAACAAGAGGACACAGTCTCAAGCTGCACCAGGGCAGGATTAGGCTTGAGGAGAGGAGAAAGTTCTTCACAGAAAGAGTGATTGGCCATTGGAATGTGCTGCCCAGGGAGGTCGTGGATTCACTGTCCCTGGAGGTGTTCAAAAAAGGATTGGATGTGGCACTTGAAGCCATGGTTTAGTAGTCATGAGGTGTTGGGTGATAGGTTGGACTTGATAATCTCTGAGGTCTTTTCCAACCTTGTTGATTCTATGGTTCTATGAGAGACATCCTGTTCTGGTTGCTGCTTTTGGGTTTCAGTTTTTGAGTGTTGGTTCTTTTCTGCAGGGATAGTGGTGAGACAGCTGGGAGTTGGTTAGCACACTGATTTTATGCTTTATCTCATGTGCTGTTGTGGGTTGTTGTCGTTTGTTTTTTCCTGCAAATGGGCTAAGCCAAGGTAATTTCATGTTGCATGATTAGGTGAGGCAATTGTGTATTATGTTATTTTATATTAAACTCTTTTTATCTCAACTCTTTCACTCAACCCAGAGTGTTGTGTTGTTTTCCCCTCACTTTTGTGCTGGGGGGATGTGAGTGGGTTGACCTGTTACAAAACTGTATAGCTAATAATCTACATAATCTTTTTTTTTTTTTTTTGTGCTATCATTTAGACTGTCTTTTGTGTTCCAATATTGATTAAAACAGATGGAATATGAATGAAGTGAAAGCATCTGCTTTTTTGGGGTGTTGGTTTTTTTTTTTTTTGTTCCCTCAATTTATCTCCAGTCCCAGAGAGCAGAAGACTAAATGAGGACACTGAAGTTGGGAAAAAAACCTTGGTGCCTCTCCTACAGTTATGTAATCAACTATTGTGGGATAAAATGTGGTACTGGAAATTCAAATCCATAGAAACTCAATTACTTAAATATTTCAGAAGAGATGCAGGGGGAGGTAAGGTAATGGAAGAACAATTCTTAAGATACCTGAATTTAAAGATATAAGTAAGTGTTTGAGACCTTGAAGTGATTAACACAGGAAAGTACAAGCTCCATCATCTCAGAGCTACCATTATCAAAGCAAATTAATTCATCAACAGCTTCCCTTATCAGTCAGGATCTGTCACATACACAGAAACACGTGTGCATCTTGTCACTTTGTCTTTGATATTGATTTAAAAACATATTTCATCATAGTGATGGACAAGAAGAGTCCTGAAGTTCTGTGTCATGAAAACATGGCTGCTGATACTTATTCTTCCCATCACAACTGGTCATGCTAATATTTTATATCTCAGAATGAGGACATGCCATTGGATGTTATTAACCTTTCTAAAAGTCAGTCTTCTACATTTAGCTCTGGGATACAGGGAAACTGTGTTGCTTGAAAGGTTTAAATACCCTGCAGTGTGATGTTTTACAGTCAGAAAAAATTACCTTGAACTCTTCCTTTACAAGATAGTACTGAAACTATCTCCACCCATAATTTCCTTTATAAAATACATCAATTAATACTCTGAAATGTGAATACTGTAAAATGAAATGCATACATCTAACTTTAGCATCTTACCCTATAGATTAGGATTTTGTTCATGGAAACAATATGGGATTCTTCATCTCTGTATTTGTTAATCTACAGTCCATAGAAGAGACTGGATGAATTTGTCCATTTTTAAGCAAGTATGTTAATTTGGCTTTGAAGCTTGTTGTTTCCATTTTTCTTTGTATTACTGATATACAAGCCACTTGTATTAAATTGAGATTAGAAGCTGAGATTGAATTTGGTATGGAAGACTAAATCTTTTAGCTTGGATTGTTAAAACCCCAAACTTTAGGGATTTGAAAATGCTGCCAAAATAATTGTTTTATTGTCCCAATTTTCCCAGTTATCAGTACGGTAAGCAGAAGAGTCAATTCCTACAGCTAATGGCTATTCCACTAATTTAGTCCATTTTATGTGTATTCTGGTACCTGCAAAATGCCAGTCTTCCTTAGGTGATTTTGTGGGTTTTGCCTTCAATGCATCAAATGTTACAGTTATGAAGTTACTTGTGTCACTGAACCACTTAGCTTTATATCACTAGATCAGCATCTTCACCAATCTCCATAACCTTTGAAAGATGAGTCATCTTGTGAGGACTCTGGTGATTTCTCTAGCACACTTGAATGTGGCTTATCTGACTCCACAGATTCATACAGATCAAGCTTTACAAAGTGATCCCTAACTCAACCCCTGTTTATTGCTGATACTTTCCTTCCCTGAACTTCTGCTAAGCATAAAGGCCAAACATAAGGCTGTGGAAGACCAAAGCAAAGAAAACATTGAGTACCTAATCCTTAATCTGTCTGCTGTTGAAATCACTTGTCCCATGCAGTAATGAGCCCATACTTGCCTTGTTCAGCTTTGTAGTATTTGTGTAACAATAGGTGCTTTTCTTGTTGCCCTTAATGTCCATTTCAAGTCTTAGTTGCAGAAGAGTTTTAATTTTGCTAACAGGGTCACTAAACACCTGAGCAACACTTCTAAATCCTTTTTGTATGTTTTCTTTAGTCATACTGGATTCCTGAGACATCTGCCTTTGTGGTTTTTTTTGTTGCTGTTTTGGGATTTTTGTTTTGTTTTGTTTTACTTCAGCATGGGGATAACTGTTCCTTGTGCGTGGAGATCTTTAAAGACCAGGCAGCTTTCTTGAGCTCTTTTGCTGTTCAAAGATGCCCATGGGACACTCTTCACCAGCTCTGAAGAAAGTGATATCTTCTTTCTTAAAGTCACAGTTCTGCGCTCTGCTGTGTGCCTTCAGTTATGAGGGTAGTTGTTAAGGTGCTATAAGGATTACCACTGATTGTCCCCTACTAGTTTCTTCCTTATTTAATGAGTAGCAGATCTTGTGTATCATCCTTTGATGTTCCATCCAGTAAATGTATCCCTGGGATATGACAATCATCCTCCAATATCCTTCAGAAATCTTTTTTGTGTCCTGTTGTGTTTAATTCCCAACACATGTCAGGAAGGGTATAGCTGTCCATGTGAACAAGACACTTCGTCAAGCTCTTTACAGGATTCATCTGCTTTCTCAACTTAATCAGGTAGTCTGTAACAGACTCTCACCAGGATGCCACCCTTAATGATCTCCTACATGATTCTAACCCCTGAGCTCTCAAAAACACTGTCTCGCATTCTGTGGAAAAGCTCCATGAATCTGAGTTGCTCTTCTGCAGCTCCCCCAGTCTTCCTAGCTTTTCTTTCCTAAGTGCTGGAGTCTGCCCATTGCAGCTTTCTAGGCATGCAAACTCTCCCAACACATCTCATTTATTACCGTAGTTAGAATTTTATGATCATAGTTGGGGCTCTTCTTCTTTCCCAGGGTGTGAACACTTGTGTACATAAATTTGAGGAATGCACACTTTTGACTTGTTCTGTCATTAGCGAGGTGAGGTGTTGCCTCCCACCATTTGCTGTTTGCCTCCATTGCCTCTCTTAATTGTGGGTTGCAGTTTCTCTTGTCCTCTTGAGAATTCTCGCTCAGGAAATCTATCTGCAATGAAAGTCTTTTATAGAATCAAAATGTATTTTAAGATCAGTGGGGGGAAAATAGTTCAACACAATTTTTATTACTTAAAGACTTTGAAAAGCTCTTAACGAGCAAAGTTATTCTCTGCTGACCTCTATCTCCCCTGGGTTATAAAGTAATTACTCACTAGGCTGTTGATCCTTAATCCAGAGATTATGCAAGTGATATGATGTATTGCTCTTATATTAGAACAGATTACTTTAATGCTTTGTGAAAGCATGTGTTAGATTGGAAAACTGATTAGTCATAGGACTATCGGCCCCATGTCTCAGGGTGGCTTTTGTGTTGTATAAATATTCATATTTTTATAATAGGCCCATAAAATAAATGTTGTTTCTTGAACTGGACTGTAAGAGTCATTAACAGAAAAACAGAAAAATTATTTCATAATGTATAGAAAATATTTTCCTTATCAAAGGTATTAAAAATGCTCTCAATTAATGTTGGCACTTCTTCCAAGAAACTCTTACAGACTACAATAAGCCCCTGCTGTTTTTTTTTAACTTCACCTGTTGCTATTATCATGACAATTAATTAGAGGTAGCTGTAACAGGAATACTGTTCTTGAGACACCATTAGTGGCTGCTTCAGGGAATGTAATCATCAGATTGTTAGGTACTCTGTAGGGGCACTCCTAACAAGTGAGCTTTATTTTGGGAGTACTGTCTTTTCAATCTTTCTCCAAATGCATTCAGCTGTTAAGCATCCAGAGGCTTTTTATTTTGCAAAAGCCTTTGAGATCCAGCTGAACTGGTTGAGGAGAGTAATTCCTATAAAGGCCTGGCGTGACATTTCAGCCTTGCAAAAATATTTGAAGACTATCCTTAAGTCATTTAAGCAAATACTTAAAAGTAAATGGACAAAAAATATATCCTAGAACCTGTAATCAAAGGCACTTTTTACTTAATAAGATTGCAAATGGTTCATTTACAAAATCAGCATTCTCTGATACTGATGTACTGATTAAGCAGTAGATGTGTTAAATTTTCAGTTGTTAAGTTGTTTCCAGAGATTCTAATTTTTAATGTGTGAGTGCAGTTGTCCACTCAGAGCCTTCTGTGCACACTATTTTCCTTGAATAATATAGCAGTGTGGATGGGAAGTAGATTAAAGACTGAAGTCTGCAGACTTTCTTACAGTATCTCAAACTACAGGCAGTATTACCATGAATACAGCATATTCTAAATGTACCTACAAGCTATATCATGTCTACTGAAGCACAACACAGAGCTGAAGATATAATGATAGTGAAGAGAAACACATTGTTATAAGACATGCTATATCTTGTGATAAGATGTTTGTTTCTATTATTTCAGCAACTTGAATGAAATATGAAATTAAGGAAAACAAAGCTGAAGTATCTGTGCTCTTTCTGAAGACATTTATATAAAATTCACGTATATTGCCTAAAGTGAAATCAAAGGGAAGCAGCTGGCACTTAAGTATTCTGTGAGATTGTAGTGGTTTCAACAACACAATATACCCCACTATCAGGATCATGAATGTAGGGCATTTCATAGAACCATACAATCAATAAGGTTGGAAAAGACCTCAAGGGTCATCAAGTCCAAAGATCATCCAAGATCTCAAGACTACTTAATCATGGCACCTAGTGCCACATCAAATCCCCTCTTGAACACCTCCAGGGACGGTGACTCCACCACCTCCCTGGGCAGCACATTCCAATGGCTAACAACTCTCTCTGTGATGAACTTTCTCCTCACCATGAGCCTAAACTTCCCCTGACACAGTTTGAGATTGTGTCCTCTTGTTCTGGTGCTGGTTGCCTGGGAGAAAAGACCAACTCCCTCCTGTCTACAACCTCCCTTCAGGTAGTTGTAGACAGCAATAAGGTCTCAACTGTAAGGTGTTACCTCTCCTTTATTAATACTGTAGCTAATTATCTAATTAATCTAATTATACAATGCATTATTGCCTATTTGCAGAAGAAGTGCAGTGAAATATGCAGGGGGTGGGGAGTGGTGGAGTGGGGAATAGAGAACCAAAAAACCCAGCATAAAACAGAAAACCAAAGTCAGCAGCTACCTGATGCCCACCTACTTTACCACCACACCTGCAGAAAAGAGCTAGCACCCAAGAACCCAGAAACAGGAGCTGGAAGAGGAAGCCTTCCATGCTTCAATCTGAGCTTCAAGACCTATAATAATTTGCTCCAGTTAGCACGTTCAGTTTTGAAGCTGGTGTGACTGCAGCACCTTATGAATAACAGCAGCAGGTTCAACTCCATCCATGACAGACTCAGTCTTGCAATCAAGAGAATAGTATTTTTATGTGCCAGCATATTTCTCATGCAGTGGTCTAGACATGGGTAACAGCACATGAATAGCATGAAGGTGAGTCATAGGCTGGTACTAGTTTTAGCTGTCTGGTGACTAAGATGAATGTGTGATTTTAATGTACAAGTAAGTATATTCAACTTTTGTGTCCTACCATGAGTAGGAATTTTCTGTGGTCATTAGGATACAGAAGAAATAGAGGAGGTATTTAATGTGTCTCTTCACCCAGGCAGCCAGCACCAGAACAAGAGGACACAGTCTCAAGCTGCACCAGGGGAGGTTTAGACTGGATGTTAGGAAGAATGTCTATACAGAGAGAGATTGCCCATTGGAATGGACTGCCCAGGGAGGTGGTGGAGTCACCATCATTGGAGGTGTTCAGGAGGAGACTTGATGGGGTTCTTGGTGCCATGATCTAGTTGTTTGGGTGGGTTGGATTGGCTGATAGGTTGGACACGATGATCTTGAAGGTCTCTTCCAACCTGGTTTATTGTATTGTATTGTATTGTGGTTTAAGATTTTTTTACTGTATTAAGTTTTGGGTAGACTTTGATGGATATTTCTCAAATTTCTGGAAATTTTTAAAACATATGAGAGTGAGAAGGTGGAAGAGGAAGATGGTTTAATGCAATGTTGTTGTAGAGAACACCCTGTTGGAGAGAATAGTTGATGCCTTTCACAGCATCACAGAATGTAGGGGTTAGAAGATCTGGAGATCATCTAGTCCAACCTTGCTGCTAAAGCAGGATAACCTACAGGAAGTTGCCCAGGATTGTGATGTCCAAGTGCATTTGGAATCTCCTGGAGAAGGAGACTTCACAATTACTGTGGGCAGCCTGCTCCAGGCTTCCAGCACCCTCACAGCAAAGAAGATTTTCTCATGAAACCTCCTGTGTCCCAGTTTGTGCCCATTGCCCCTTGTCCTATCACTGGGCATCACTGAAAGGAGCCTATCCCTTTCCTCATAACCTCCACTTTTTAGATATTTATACACATTGAGAAGATCCCTTCTCATTTTTCTCAGTCTTTTCTTTTCTAGGCTTAAAGAGCCCCAGGTGTCTCAGCCTTTTTTCAGAAAAGAGATGGTCCAGTCCCCTAATCATCCTTGTGGCCCTCTGTTAGACTCTCTCCAGTAGTTCCCTGTTGCTCTTGAACTGGAAAGCACAGAACTAGACACAATACTTCAGGTGCAGCCTCGCAGAGGGAGTAGAACCTTCCTTGACCTGCTGGCCACACTTTTCTTAATATACCCCAAGGGACCATCAGCCTTCTTGACCACAAGGGCTCATGGTGAACTTATTGTTCAACAACACTCCCAGGTCTTTCTCTGCAGAGCTGCTATCCAGCAGGTTAACCCTCACCTGTACTGATACATGGTCTTATTCCTCTCCAGGTGCAGGACTCTACACTTGCCCTTGTTGAACTTCTTGAGGTTCACGTCTGCTCAGCCTGTCACAGAATCAGCTACAATAATAACTTTAGAAAACGCTTCTGAAAAGCTGTTGTATAATGCACACTTCACACTTTCAGAAAAAGCAGGAACTTTCCTTTAAAAATAGAAGTTTGAGTTGAGGGAGAGGGCTTTAGAAAAACTGAAAAAAATGCTCTGAGGTTGGAAGTAAAACTCTCATTTTGTGAATCAACAATGAAATTTGAAAATAATTCAGGGGCACAACAAGAAGATGAATGGAATAAGCCAACAGGTACAGGGACGAGTTAATGAAGGAATTCATGTTAAAGCAAGTCAATTATACAGTTACTAAACAGATGAAAAGATTTGAACAAGCTCTGATAGAATTTTTTGCATTATTCCTTTTATGTTTCATAACTAATGCAAGCATCTAGCTACATATGAATGCACAAACATATGCATCTGTATGAGTTTTGCAAGAGTTTATTGAAGAAATATTGTGTGTGTGGGATAACAGACTGATGAGATTTAATTTTGGCTGTCAGTGATGTGTGATTGCTTGCTTAATACATGGGGATTTGTTCTTAGAAAATTGGAAGTCTAGAAGAAAGAAACAGTGGCTCACCCTCAACATACATTTTAAATGACTGCACATTCCTGTATAAAAAAAATCATAAATCATCAAGTGTTAATGAAACCGGAAGGTTGAAGTAGAAGATTGTCTTAATACACAGACCAACTGTAACTGTGACCTTCAGCAGAGTATTTAAGTTAACAATGCCATTGTTTCAGAGTATTAATAATTTCAGTAACTTTTTCCAATTATGCTGAAATTTAAACATGACAGTGGGGTCTCCTGTTACAGATAAATTTTGGAGAGCTGTGGGTTAAAACTCTCACTGGGACAAAAAGTGCTCTGGGCATAGTCTATCCTTTTCTATGCTTCCATGCAAATCACAGAATCACAGAATTATTGAAGCTGGAAAAGACCTCTCTGTGCCTGGTCATTCCTCCAGTTTTTAACCCAGCAAAGGGTGCACCTGTCCAAGTCATGGCCTGCCAACTTTTCCAGGAGGGTGCTGTGGGAGACTTTGTCAAAGCCTTTGCTGAAGTCTAGGTAGACCACACCCACAGACATCCCTTCATCTATGAGGTGGGTCACCCAGTCATAGACTGAGATCAGATTGGTTAGTCAGGATCTTCCTTTCTTAAAACCATGTTGGCTGGGCCTGATCCCCTGGTTGTCTTGTATATGCCACTCGATGACACTCAGGATGCTCCATAACCTTGCCAGGTACTGAGGTCAGGCTCACAGGCAACACCTCTAAGCAGGAAGAACCATCATCTTCACTGTTGTCCACTTTCCATTGCAGAGCACTCTGCCTGTCTTTGTCTCCATCTTCATTCTCCTGGCTGTCATGTCCCAAAGCCCCACACCTATTGTACAATGGCAACTGGGTAGGTGGGGGGGGATGAGGAGGTTCTCACTTGCTTCTCTGAGGAAGGACCTGTTTCTATTCTGCCTTGCCCCTTATGTCCCCTCCTTCTGTCTGGTGACTGCTCGTAGAGCCTCTTCCTGCTGCCTTGGCCTCAGAGTGTGGCTCCACCAATCTATCTTGCTTTCACACTCTCTGATCATTCTCAATCTCTCTACCTCCTCTCTCAGTTCAGCCACCTGCCTGAGCAGGTCATTTAATTGATCACGCCATACACAAGCAGTGCCTCTGACTCCTTCTGGTTCAAGCTCCAGGCTCAGATGCTCAGGGCAGCCAGAGATTGCACAGCTGCATGTTTGAGCGGGAGCTCAGCCTGAGTTCTCACATTCCTTCGCCCTGTGGCTCTTGGCTGTGTTGTGACCATGATCTTCTCTCTGCCCAGGAAGGAACCAAGCACTGTTTGCTGCTTCCCCCTCACCCTGCTCACTCACTCCTGCACTTATTTTTTGTGTCTTTTTACAGCATAAGAGTCAGTGTCCAGCCTGCAGAGCTGTACTGCTGTAAAAGAATAGTTAAAATGTATTTCATCTACCCCTGTTTTTCATGAGCATAACTGGGAATATATCTCAGGAATAGTACTTCATTAGCACTGTACTAATTTGAGCCCTTCTGGGAACTATTTCATAAGACTGTTCATCTGTCTCCTCCAGTCCCTGCTGAGAGAAGGCTCCGTATCTCACCCTACGCTGAGGAGGAGCCTTTCTGATCAGGCAGTCTCACCTATGCTGCACCACAGGTTGCGTGTTGTTGTTATACCACCCATGATTTGTGTAGGAAGAGTCTGAAGTGAGTCAGCTGTGGAAATTTGAAATAAGCCTGTGCTTTGTAGGAGGCACAAATGGCTTCTGGTACTCAAGAAGAATAATGTCATGGAAGAAAAAGATCTTACTACAGATTGTAAAGAGATCAAAGGCTTCTGGTCTGAACAGTTAACAGAGTGTGAATGAGTATCAGATGATGCAGATAATTATGGTAATCACCAGTTTTGGTGCTGCATTTTTAACTCTCAAGTAGACTTTATTTTTAATTTTAGGAGGAATGCACCTCCACTGCTGTGACAGGCTAATGTGGAAGGCCAGAGCTGGTACAGAATGGGTTATTAGTGTTATCTAGCATAGCTACTAGACTATATTAGTTTGACGCTAGAGATTTAAACCTCGGTACTAAGACAGAGGAGATCTGTGATAAATAATGGGTTCAGGCAATTATGGTAATTGGATAGACACAAATGTGCCTGAAGCAATAGCATGCTATAAAAGAATGAGTTTCAGAGGCAATGCTGGAGGCAACTGATAATATAAAGTGAGAGTTAATCCTCTCTTTCCAACAAAAAAATAGTTTAAATTTGCATCTTCAAAAATCTGCTTCATGGCTGTTCAATTTGGCAAAGTGTTGTGCTTTATGTGAGGTGAGATATGTTAACTGATGAAGGATCTGGCACTTTCTTGTCACTCAGTGAAGTTGCTCCCTACAAACACATAATCATCAAGTGTCTCTGTGTTTCAGCACTGCAAAACCAGTTGTCAGCAGGAGAATGGATCTATCTAAGCCAAAAGATTTGGTGATCACATTGCTGAAATTTTATTCACCACTTATGTACAAAAGAATTGTCAAGAAACAAAATTTATATGAGGAACAGTAAATAATCTCTTTTTTTCTTCTTTGTGGATTTCTGTAATTTCAAGGTCAGCATTGAGATGATCAAGCACCAACTAAAACTAGAAATCAAATTCAAGGAATCAACTCATTTACTCAAAAAGCATATTACTTAGATGACTAACCATCACATATTTGGTATTGCTGCAGCACAGCACAGCAGAATAAGACTTGTGCTCATGG
The DNA here is from genome assembly GCA_033816785.1 of Picus viridis. Lineage (NCBI taxonomy): Eukaryota > Metazoa > Chordata > Aves > Piciformes > Picidae > Picus > Picus viridis. The sequence continues at coordinate 8,665,258 of CM066570.1, forward strand.
TTAATGGGAGGGAAGTTCCTGATTTAAACATCGTCATGCGAGTACTTTCCTGTGTACCAAATCTCTCCTGTTCTATTTTCATTCAACACACTACTACATAATTATTGCAAAATGACAAGCAAATGTATTTAGTTGTTGAAGCTAGGTTAAAAAACCCCAAACAAGCAGACAGCATAAATGGTATGACTGTTTTGTGCAGCAGGTGCTTGGGTGGGTTCATTACCCAGGCTGTTGCAGTGATAGATAAGGTCTAAGTGTCCTGTCCTTTGCCCTCCTCCCACTTTACATAACCTTTTAAAAGGGCTGAAATCACAATGCACAGAGTCGAGACCATGTGGAAATGCTGTCTTCTCTGTCTCTAATAACTAGTAACGAGTATCCTCAAGGAAAGTATCTTAAAAGATGCTTTTGTCTCATCCGTTTCTCTGTCTCTTGGCCACAATATGTTACATGGCTATACCTACACGAGTGAAAAATGACTACTGTGCTTTGAGCATGTTGTCTCTGCTGGGAGTTTTATTACTGACTTGTATAGCCCAAATGTGAATCTCATGGGTGCTTTTTGTTTGTTGTTTGTTTGGGTTTTTTTTTTGTAGCAGAGGAAGTCTCTGCTAGGAAGCAGATTAATAGTTTTGCCTGTCTCTTCAGCTGTGTGGACTCTTCCCTGCTAGTATCAAACATGTTTCCTCCTTTATCAGAGAAGAAAAGACTGAAAATGTAACTTGAGTTTTAATTTTTTTAGCCCAGTTCTTCTGCTCTCTGACCTGAAGTATGCTGCAATGAATGACTTGAAGGTGCTTTCCAGTTGGGTAAATTAATCTGTGGCTCAGTGCAAGACACTTGGTGCTGCTGGAAGGGATGGCGACTGGTTTATAGAGCACAGAAATATATATACAGGCAGAAATTGCAGTGTTTCTGGTCGCTACCTTAATCAGTACCCCACATGCATAGGCACAGCCTGTAACCTGCTTGTGGTATTTATAGGATAGGGTAACAAATAGACAACAAAGACTTCTCAGTATCTTCAGATTGCTGTCAGAGCTCTAAGATGCATGGCCTAGCTTTAAAGGTAACAAAAAGCCCAAGCTGAACCAACAATTCTGGGATAATATATGTACTTGAAATATTAAAGAAGCCTCAAGTACCTCATAATGTTTAGGGTTTTGTGCTTCCACTTATCTGCTAATCATCTTAGTACATGCTTTGTGTTCTTTTGGGGACATCAAAGAGTGGTATCAAAGAAGCCTACAAAGCTTTGTACTTCTATTGTGTTTGAGAAAGACTGATAATAGTTGGAGGCTTTCATCAACAGTATTTTCAGATGATGGGGTTGTCATTGCTACAGCACATTGTTGTAACAGTTTAGTGCAATCATTCTGAGTCACCATGAAGGCTTGTTCTACTTTAATCTTGGAGCTCTAAGCTTAAGCAGGACTTGAACTTGTTGGGCTTGATGATCTTTGAGGTCTTTTCCAACCTTATTGATTCTATGATTCTATGAGAATGATTGTCTCATGTTATGCTTAAGTATGTGCAATGTACAAACTAATTACATCTCTGAACTAGAGATACTTTTGAATTTTAAAGTTATGTATTTTAAATCTAATCTTGCTGAGGAAAAATGGAAAGCACCAAATCTTTGTGCTAAAATTTGTTCTCAAATTAATGTTTCCTTTGGCTGTAGACAAACTGCTTTATGCATGTGATGCAACTTGTTTTTCGACCTCGAGTCATCTAATTTTGTTCTTCTTCAAGCTAAGTTTTTAATTTTACACTTGAATGACTTTCTAAAACAAGACAGGAAAGAGCAATGTTAATTAGGGAAACAGACAAAATGCATCTATGTAGCTAAATATTTATCCAATACCAATATGTAGCTAATATGCATATATATTAATACATATACACACGTACATATATATATGTGTGTAAATGCATATGTATAAAGATGAAGAATACAGAAATGAGAAGAGACAAAGGAATGCCTGATGGCTATCCAAGATAATTACAGATGAACAGCTTCTTTGTTACTGTAGAGGACATAAATGCAATTTATTATTCCCAGCAGAAACAAAATTCGAGAACTTCTCAAGTCTTAATTCTCAGACCATCTCAGTTGTGAATTAAAAGTATAATAAGCACGACCTTTAGAATAAGGGGTTTGGAGAAACCAAACAGTGTTACACAGAATGTGTTTCTTTTATATCCAGTGCTGAAAGTCTCTTTTGTATTCCTTGCAAGTTGAATTATGAGAAATCTATATTTTAATTGCTGTATTGTAATTATCATTTGATTTCGGTGTGCCTGCATTAGCATGGGGTTGTACTTGATCTCCACAGATCCCTTCCAACCCCTGCAATTCTATGATTCTTACAGAAGATGCATTCTCAGGCTATCAGGTAGTGATAGGACTAGGGGGAATGGAATGAAGCTGGAGGTGGGGAGATTCAGGCTGGATGTGAGGAGGAAGTTCTTCACCATGAGAGTGGTGAAGCCCTGGAATGGGTTGTCCAGGGAGGTGGCTGAGGCCCTGTCCCTGGAGGTGTTTAAGACCAGGCTGGATGAGGCTCTGGCCAGCCTGATCTAGTGTGGGGTGTCCCTGCCCATGGCAGGGGTTGGAACTAGATGATCCTTGGGGTCCCTTCCAACCCTGACTGATACTATGAAGATAGCATTCTATTTTTCAAATGCTATTACTGCAACAGTTTGATTTTTTCTCAGCTGAAGATTATTGGGAAAACCAAATTCATAAGAAATGTATTTTCTCTTCCAGTGCACAACTTTTTTTCACTTTCTTCCTTATTTTTCTCAAAATATTTTTTTTGGGTTTATGTTTTTATTTTCCCTTCTTTCCACGAAAATATAGTAGCCAGGCCTGAAGTCCTTTTTAGTGAGAATATCCAATTGAAATTGGATTAGGCATCTGTTTCCACACTGTGGAATGATTTCTTTCGTCATATTTTTTCTTTTACTTACTGTAGGTGGAATTTGCTGGCTTCTGTGATCTGGTGAATGAAAGAATCACAAAAAAGAAGCCATTGGACAAGAGGAAATGGCCTCAGGTTGCACCAGGGGAGGTTTGGATTGGCTATTAGGAAAAAATATCTTCACCAAAAGAGTAGACAAATAATAGCATAGGCTGTCCAGTGTAGTGATTGAGTCATCCCTGGAAAATATTTAAAAGATGTGTAGATATGGCACTTAAGGATATAGTTTAGTGATGAATTTGGCAGTGTTATTTTCATGGTTAGTCTTGATTTAAAGGCCTTTTCCACCATAAATCATTCTATGATTCTATACAGAAATTGCAGAGGTCATGCTTTTCCATACACTGAGCTTCACAACACATGTTGCATGATGGGAACCTTTCTAATTTTTCACGTGGTAACATTCCCATGAGTGCATGACAAAGCTCTATCCACTGTGACAGCTGTAAGTTTTATGTGATGTTATGAACACATATGTTATGTTGTAAAGGAAATTGATGAGTATTTCTTGGCTGCAGCATTAGGAGGAAGGTAATTTGTTTTGAACTATACATTAAGGTTTGACAGACTGGAATTACATACTTGGTATTTAGTAATGCCTGCATGTCATGGTTTGAGTTGAATCTGCTGCTTACATTCAATACCATGCTGCAATCATACCAGCTTCAAAATGAAAATGCTTGCTGGAGCAAAGTATTGTGGGGTTTGAAATTCAGATTGTAACATGAGAGAATTCCTGTCTCAGTTGCTGTTTTCAGTGTCCGTGTTTGGAGTGCTGGGCTTTTCTGTTTGGGTGGCTGTGGATCATGGGGTGTGAAGGAGGCTTGCGGCTTCTCCTGCTGTTTCTGGATTTTGCTGCACTTTTTTCCCCTGCAAATAGGCTAAGGTAATTGTGCATTGTATTATTCCATTTCCAGTAAAACTCTTCATCTCAACCATGAATTCATTTTTTTTTTGTGCTACTTTCCCTCATTTATCGTGAAAGTGGGACTGAAGAATAGTTTTTAAGCTGTGCAGTCTTCATCTTCCTCCTCCAGAATCCCTTCTTCTAAAGTCTCTGTTAGTCATCAGTTCATCAGTCTTCTGAGTTATTTAAACCAGGTTTGAAGGGAGAATGTGTTGTTAATCTCATGCTTGCCTGTGACAAACATTGGGGCAGCTCACCAGAGGCAGAGGGATGGAATGGTAGCAAGGGCTCTCCACTTGTTGGCCTGAGGCAAACCAAGGACGAAGCACTGGGAGACCCCAAGAGAATCAAGGGATATTCACCTAAGAGGGTGACAGCCAGCCCAGATGAAGTGCGTCTATGCAAATACACAGTTTGGGGAACAAACAGGATGAATTAAGGGCTGCTGTGCTCTGGAATGCTATGACCTAGTGGCTGTTACTGAAACTTGTTGGATCATTCATCATGGTGGGATGATTCATATGGTGGGAGAAGCTCAACATGGGCCACCAGTGTGCACTTGCAGCTCAGAAAGCCAACCACATCCTGGGCTGCATCAAGAGAAGCACAGCCAGCAGGTTGAGGGAGGTGATTCTCCCCCTCTACTCCACTCTGGTGAGACCCCACCTGGAGTACTGTGTCCAGTTCTGGAGCCTCTACTCCAGGAAGGATCTGGAGGTGTTAGAAGGTGTCCAGAGAAGGGCCATGAGGGTCATCTGAGATTGTAAAAGTACTTGTACATTAAACCATTCTTCTCTCCATACTTTGTCTTGAACAGTACATTTCAGTGAAAGTAATTTTTGTTTAGGATCTGTAAGACTCAAAATGCTGGTTTTGCAGCATGCTTGGAAGAAAGAATTGAAGTGTGAGGTGCAGTATATCTCTTACTGTGTTGAAACATCCAAATTTCAATGTGAAACAACATTAAGGTTTTTGGTTGGGTATTTTTTATTTGTTTGGTTGATTGGGGGTTTTTGTTTGTTTGTTTGTTTGTTTTCTTAAACCTATGGGAATTCCTAACTTAAGTACTATGCTTGTTTCTGGGCTACCCACCACAAGGAAAAGACAAACGTATTGGAGATAGTCCAGAAAGGGGCTATTAAGAAGTTTAAGGGCTGGAACATTGCTCATATGGTGTAAAGCTGAATGAGCTGGGATTGCCTAGTCTAGATAAGGCTCAGGGAAATCCTATTAGTCTATCTGAAGTGAGAAAGAGAAGAAGATGATTCTAGACTCTCTTTATTGCTGCCCAGTGACAGGAGACAATGGGCACAAATAAATACTGAAGGCTCTATCTGAGCATAAGGGGGAACTTTTTTACTGTGAAGGTGACTGAGCCCTGGAACAGGTTGGTCAGGGAAGCTATGGAATCTTCATCCCTAAGATATTCAAAAGACATCTAGTTACAGTCCTGGGCAACTGGTTGTAGTAGCTGGTTCTGCTTGACCCAGGGGGTTGAACTAGAAGCCCCCCAGAGGTCCTTTCCAACCTCAGCCATTCTGCAATTTTGTCATTGCATAGGCCCAACTGGCAATTAAATACCACACAACCACTTGTTCACCCCTCCCCTCTGTGCAATGATGAGAAAAAATATATAATGAACATCTCATGGGTTGAGACAAGGACATAGAGGGATTACTCACTACTTATAGTCATGGGCAAAACAGATTTGACTTGGGAAAAAAATATTTCATTTGCTACCAATCACATCAGAGTAGGATAATGAGAAACAAAACCAAATCTTAAAACCACTTTACTCCCACCTCTCCTTCTTTCTTGGGCTCAGCTCTATTCCTGAACTCTCTACTTCCTTCCCTCCAAGTGGCGTAAGAGGATGGGGAATGCGAGTTGTGGTCAGTTCATCACATGTTTGTACCACTCCTACCTCCTCAAGGGCAGGACTCCTCACACTCTTCCCTTGCTTCAGCATGGGGTCCCTGCCATGGGAGGCAGTTCTCCATCAGTTTCCCAAATGTTAGTCCTTTCCACAGGTTTCAGTTCTTCACGAAGTGTTCCAGCATGGGTCCCTTCTGAGGAGTGCAGTCTTTCAGACTGCTCCAGTGTGGTTCCCCAACAGGGTCAGAAGTCACACCAGAAAACTTGTCCCTGCATGGGCTTGTCTCTCCATGCATCCACAGGTTTTGCTAGAAACCTGCTCCATAATGAGCTTCCCACAAGGCCATGGGGCCTTCTTTGGGTGCAGCCACCTGCTCTGATGCAGAGTCCTTCTTGGGCTGCATCAGATTATCTGCTCCACTGTTAACAGTATACCATGTTGTATAGGAAAGCGTGGAAGTATGACCATACCCACAGATTTTTTTAACCTCAATTAAATTAATATGATAAATTCTTGCTCACCTTGGTTCTGTTTTAAGCCTGTGGAAGGTGATGTTCTGCTGTTGCTCTGAGAAGCAATTACCTGATTAGGTTTTTTTTGTATCAGTAGCATGAAGGAACCAGCACCAGCATCACTGACCAGTAAATTCAGTATATGCCTAGCAAGTGAAAATCATGTCCTTGGAAACAATGGTGGTGTATGTGTTTAGTCTGCTTAATTTTTAATTACTATGTGTGTGTGTGTGTTGGGAGTGGACTCTCCCTTGATAAAAAGTGAACTGGATAATCAAGTGAAGTATAACTACAGGGTATAGGTGAACAGCTTTTTATTCAGCACTAAAAATCTGGTGTGAGTCGAAAGCAAAAAAACCCTATTCTGGCAATAAATGATTCAATGAGTGTGTGTGTATATCTCTGTGTGTGTACAGCTACCACCATCCTATAACTCCTTGTGGTTCCCTGTTACTGTATAATAAAGATATCTGTTCATATACCTACCTCTCATCCTCTTTTGCCCTTTTATTTTGAGGGAGGTATGTTGTAGTACAGGATGGTGTGAATACAAATAGACAAATACCCAAATGTCTGTATTGTCATGTTTAAGTTAAAACCAAAATCAATGTGGGTGTCTGAGGATCACATATCAGAAAGAACAGGGTGTGATATACATTTGTGCCATCTGGGATCTACTGATGAATGTGATTTGTGTTTTGCTCTACAGACAGAAGAAATTGCTCCAATTGTGGTTGCTATAACACACTCATTTTCTTAGTATCCTAAGTTTTACTCATGCTATGAGAGCATGACACTTTATTAGTGTTTCTTGTAATTATCTATGTTGTCCATGATTTTCAGTATCTTTTTGCATATTTTATACTCTGACAAAATCTCATGGGGTTTCTGGTTTCTCTGTTAAGTATTCTTGAATTGTTGAACTCCTAGTCAAACTGTGAAAGAGAGAATAAAGGAAACATCTCCTCTCATTGTGTGTCTGTAACTAACAAGCAAGGATGATTTTTTTTTTTTTTCCTTTCAGTCTGTCCCAAGGTAAAATGATTAAGAATGTGTCTGTATCTCTGCCACACAACGATGACAGGCTGTATATAGGATTGTTGCAGGATACTGTTACTAATGTTTCGCTTCCATATGACTCAATGCTGGAGGTAAATGTACAGTTAGAAGTTATGGAAGAAACAAAGCTGGTGAAGGGTTTGGAGCACAAGCCCAATGAGGAGAGGCTGAGGAAGCTGAGGTTGCTTAGCCTGGAGGAGACTCAGGGGAGACCTTATTGCTGTCTGCAACTATCTGAAGGGAGGTTGTAGCCAGGTGGGGAATGGTCTCTTCTCCCGGGCAGCCAGCACCAGAACAAGAGGACACAGTCTCAAGCTGCATCAGGGGAGTTTTAACCTGGATGTCAGGAAGAAGTTCTTCACAGAAAGAGTGACTTGCCATTGGAATGGGCTACCCAGGGAGGTGGTGGAGTCACCATCACTGGAGGTTTTTAGGAAGAGACTGGATGGGGTGCTTGGTACCATGGTTTAGTTGATTAGATAGTGTTGGATGATAGGTTGGACTTGATGATCTCAAAGGTCTTTTCCAACCTGGTCTGGTCTGGTCTGGTCTATTCTATTCTATTCTATTCTATTCTATTCTATTCTATTCTATTCTATTCTATTCTATTCTATTCTATTCTATTCTACCTCCTGACCTGACTGCATGATTACAGTATAAGAATACAGAGCATTAACATAAATCACATAATCTTTTATGTATGTGTTTATATGTGTTTAATTATATGTATATTTCCTTATCATCAGTAATTTTTCACCCTATAAGCAAGAGATAATTAAACCCCATTACAAATAACTAAGCTTATTTGCAGTTGTCTCTTAGTATTTGAATAATTGTTACTCAAGCAATTTCAGTTGATGCTAGACTGATAAGAATGGTTAATCAAGCTTGGAAGGAGACTCCTAGGAAGTGTAATGTGTTTGCAAGCACTAATTTCATACACACAAGGTAAGGTCATAATAGGAAAACAAGAAATTTAGCAAAGATGTTTAGGCTATAAGAAAGAAGTATAAGTTCTTGCTTCTGTGACTTAACAAGCTTGTTTACTGGCAAGGAAAGTGGAGCAGTATGCCATAAAAGCAAATTTGCTTATTTTCCACTAGAAATGAGAGATTATGACTTTTAATAGAAGAAAGATTCTGCTTTCATTTAAGGAAGGCTGAAAAGGGAAATGCAATTTTCAAGCATATTAAGGAAATTATAAAATGAATTATGTATGAAAATTAAAATAATTGAAAATAAATCAAAATTAATTGACAACTGCCACTCTTCCTAATGTACCTCATTGTGTCTAGCAGCTGCAAAAACTGAAGGCACTGGGCAAAATGTCACGTTCATTCCACCGCACTGCCGGGGCTCACAGCAAAAATAGAACAAAGCAGTTGTTGCGTCGAGTCATTCACCAGAGGACTTTCTAACTGGCTGCACTTAATTTTTATGCAGTATTTCCATTTTAGAAAGCACAGTTTCCCTTAACTCTTTTAGAGTTGCTGTGTCTTTGTTTTCTTGTTGTAATCTTCCTGACCCAGAACAAAACTATAGAACTGACATTCATATCCCTTAACTGGTATCATGTACAATTTATTTTTAGCCATGAGGAAAAAAAAGCAATAGTGGGTCTGGAAGAGTACAATGCTTCTGGGAAGAGAAATGAATGTTTAATTGAGATTAGAGTTGTTACTGTTTGAAGGGGGAACTTTAGCCTAGATTCTGACTGCAAAGGCTGAAATTAGAATAAATTATCATTGGATACGAAAGAAAAATAATGCTAAGGTCTATATAATTAATTGCATTGCTAATGGGAATAGAGAGCAGAAGCATAAACAGTTCTTTCTTTTTTTTTCTTCTGTCACTTCTGCTTACAACATCTCTCTCTTTCTCTTCCATGGCCTTGACAGGGTATTGCCTGTTCTGACTACTGTGTGAGGCAACTGGCACATCACCTTCCCCTGTCTTCCCTTTAATCTTAACCTGTATGCTTTCAACCAGCTCATCATCCTTCCCCAGGTGGAGCCTACCCAGGGAAGGATGCCACCAATTCCAGCTGGTCACTGATGTAGAGGGCAACACCTCCTACCCTCCTATCCTGCCTGTCCTTCCTAAAGAGTAACTGCAAAGTAGCTTAACTAACTTGCATGACAAATCTAGAGTTGTGTTGTGAATGAAACTCAATTCTACTTGCCCTGGGAAATAGTGGTTTTGTTCAGTCACCCTCTCTTTGCTCATATGTATGACAACAGTTTACACAATGATCTGCTTCAGTCTTCCCAGAACTGAAATGAATTGAACTGACTTGTAGTTTTCTTGACTCTCCTTCTCACCTTTGGGTACAATGCTTACCTATTTCTAGTCATCAGGAACCTCCCAAAGTAACCACGATCTGTCAGAGATGACATCTTAGCACCTTCAGATATATTCTCTCTGGATCTCAGGACTTCTGTATAACCAGTTTACTCAGGTAGTCCTATATTTTGCCATCAGTAGGGACCTAGGAGATCCAAGAACGGACCCTGTTAGACATGGCTGAGGCATTATCTCGGTCTTTTCCATGTTGTCTGTCAGTTATGTTACCTGCTCCATTCAGGAGTAGAACAATGGGTCTTGATTCTTGTTCTAACTTGCCTACAGAAGCTACTATTATCCATCCTGAATTAGTGATATCACTAGAGAACCCTCCAACATGGTGTAGTCACCAGACTACTATCCATTACTGATCTTCCAGACAGGTGGGGAGGAAGATGCATCCCATAGTCTGAGGGGAATGAAGGGAGACTTCAAGGCCTTGGGACTGTTGGTGAAAGAGTCTGGGGCACAAGTTATTTTCTCTTCCCTTCTTCCAGCACCTGGCCATGTTATGGAAGGGAGTAGAAGAATCCAGTCCATAAATACCTGGCTCCGAGACTGGTGCTAGCTCTTTCAAATCTGTCTCGATTTCCTTTAAAAGTCAACTGTAAATTGAGTTAGATATTGGTACATGCTAAATGCACTTTTAACAGAGTGATAGTTTTCATTCTAGTCATTAGGATCAATGCAGATCATGAAGCATAGTGCCAATGTCTATACTTTTACTGTGGACAATTATTGTTATGAATAGGAAAATGAGTTTGCTATATACTTTCATCTCTTCTGGATGTCATTTTTCTCACTTTCTTGCCTTTTCTTTGGAGTTCTTCCTACAGCTACATATTTGTAATTTGCAATTTCTATCTTCTCTACTCTTTTTACCACTGATAAGTCATAGACCTTGTAGTAGATTTCATCTTGTGGCATAATTTTGTACATATTGATTACCGGAGGAAATGACCTAAAAGGAGTAAAACCTAAAAGGTTAAAGTCTGATTCCTGTATCGATCATCTTTTATCTGACACAAAGGCCCAACAAAAAAAGCAGAGAGTGTTGTTTTTTTTTTTAATGCATGACTAGACCTGAATATCTGGATGACTTAATAACTTTTTAGTATTGTAATACCAGAGTTAATTCAAGTCTTTTGCCATATTTGCTTTCACAGAATAACAGAATCATGGAATGTTAGGGGCTGGAAGGGACCTCGAAAGATCCAACCCCCTGCCAGAGCAGGATCACCTAGAATAGGTCACACAGGAATGCATCAAGGCTGGTTTTGAATATCTCCATAGCAGAAGACTAGAAAGACCTCTTTCATATACTAGAGAAATAGATTAGTCCATCTCTAGCTGCATGACTTTTCTGTTTCAGTTTCTTCAGATTTTTAATAATGCTTTTTGTTTAATGTTTTCCATAGTTGATCTTTTTATATTAAAAAAAAAAAAAAAAAGTGTTTTTCTTCTGTATAGGAGAAAAACATAGTTTTACTTACATCCAAATGCTGACTGCACAAATGTCAAAGTTCAGCAGTTGCCAAGCTGCCAAATCAAGGAATTTCATAACTGGGACTGAAAAGAGCCCTTTGAAATGAAAACCAAATGAACTTCTGAATATTGCATGCAACTCAGTAATAACAAAAAAAACATAGTAGGAAATGTCACTAAGCAACAAAATCTGATGTTTTTGTAGAGATACAAGCACAAGTTTTCCCTAGATATCATTACTTTCTCTTGTTTCTAAGCTAGGCTAATAATCATTTCAACAAGGAATCAAACAAGTTCTTATTTTTCAGAGGCTTGCATCAAAGTTGTGATTGTCTGGAAAATACAGTTTGGAGTCCACCTTCTATACCAGGACACTAAATCAGAATGACAGTTTAAATTTATATGCAAAGTACACATTGCATGACTGAAAAAGTCCTCCTGGTAAGTTTGTTTCTGCTGTGCATATAAGGGGAAATTTGCCTGAAAAAAAAGTCTGTGTTTTTTTGCAGGCTGCAGAGAATTCAAAAGCCATCATAGCCATTAATTACAAAAATAATCACAGACAATAAAGGTTTTCTGTGATAAAACCAAATAAAATATGTTATTTTAGATGAAGTTTTTCTATGTACAGTCAACATATTGCTGCAATTTTCCTGGTTGTAGTTAACTAAATTATGATAACTCTATTTTTCCCCAATAATAATTGTGATTTCAGTCAAAGCCCTGAAGATTTAAGATTTTTGTGCTGAAAAATAGCTTATTTTAGTAGTTTGGAAATATTAGTCATTATTTTAGTTCTCTTTGAACTTGGTTAAGCAGGAAATTATTTCAAGTTCTCATATTCTTCTCATTTATATGGATTGATATAAATGTATAAGAACCAAAAGTACATTTGAAAAAGTACACAAATCTGTGCTGCTTTCTCCCTCCTAAATAACCAGATGATGATTGAACAATGCCTTGGTTGAGAACAGTATATGAAGGATGACTCATCATGTAGTCTGACCTTGCAGCAATGTAAAAAGCTTTCACTTAGTGCTTCTTTCCAGCTTGTTTCCCTTGTTTGCAGTGCTCAAGGAGGTGGTCCATGCACTCAGGAATTAGTGTGAATATTTGAAAGGCTTTTTTAAGAATAGGTGAAAACTGAGTTGAGCAAACAGCCAGCCCTGCAAATATGTTGGGTAACATGAATTGCTTGCTTTTATCTAATGAGTTGAATTTGTGAGAATTCATGCATAGACTAAAGAGAATCTGCTATTTGCAATGTAAAATTTGGGTTACACTTTATTGCTCTTAAAAAGCCTGAAACTATGCTGATATTCTTTGGCACCCTCTACTGGTTTTGTAATTATTTACATAAATAAAGCACCTCTGAAGCAGAAATTGAGCAAGCAGGTAAGAGGCAAAGAAACAAAAAGTAGTGGGATTTTTTTCTATACAAATTTCAGTTACTAATTCATTAAAGTTTATGCTTTTATCACCACAGACTTCTCTCTGTATGTCCTTCCATTGTCTTTAAAGTGTGCCTTTATCCAGGTGACTTAACCACCTCCTTGAGGAGCATGTTTGTCTACATAGTTTTACTGAGTACTTACCCCTGAATGCTGTGCCAGGACCTGTACAGGCAAACACCAGAGTTTTCTCTTGATCAGTGATTCAATTCTGATGTATGAGGTTAAGAAACAGAGGAGATATGCTGCAAATGCAAGCAGGCAGATCTTCACATCAAAACAAAAGACAACGTGACTAATACAATGGCTGAACTGACCTGGCAGCTTTGGGTAAGACTATTCCTGGGACATGAAGCACAAAAAGGTTGAGAGAAGATATAGAGAAGCCAAGTAGCAAAGTGAAAACTATTCCATCTCCCATTTTCCATTAAGAAGATTCTTAAACTCTACTTTGTTACTTTTTAATGAACAAAATTTTTAATTCTTCATCTTCAGAAAATTTGAGTTGATGATTGAATATAAATACTCTGAATGGAGCTGCAAATATAGTGAAAAGTATTAGCTTAACTGACTCTGAGAAAGTATTAATCTTATACAAGACTAATACATAGAGTTTGGAATGCTTCTGAGCCCCAGAACTTTTTGTTTTGCATGTTTCTGGCAGAATAGAATAGAATAGAATAGAATAGAATAGAATAGAATAGAATAGAATAGAATAGAATAGAATAGAATACAATACAATACAATACAATACAATACAATGCAATACAATACAATACAATACACCAGGTTGAAAGAGACCTTCAAGATCATCGCGTCCAACCCATCAATCAACCAAGCACCCCATCAAGTCTTCTACTGAACACCTCCAATGAAGGTGACTCCACCACCTCCACAGGTAGCCAACTCCAATGGGAAATCACTCTCTCTGTATAGAACTTCTTCCTAACATCTAGAATAGAATAGAATAGAATAATAGAATAGAATAGAATAGAATAGAATAGAATAGAATAGAATAGACCAGACCAGGTTTGAAGAGACCTTCGAGATCATCGTGTCCAACCCATCATCCAGCACCATCTTATCAACAAAACCATGCAACCAAGCATCTCATCAAGTCTCCTCCTAAACACCTAGAATGATGGCGACTCCACCACCTCCCCAGGCAGCCCATTCCAATGGGCAATCACTGTCTCTATGAAGAATATCTTCCTAACATCCAGTTTAAACCTCCCCTGGCACAGCTTGAGACTGTGTCCTTTTATTCTGGTGCTGATTGCCTTTTTACAGTAAGGGGCCATAGAATAGAAGATATTACAGGAAATGATAAAATATTACATTAGCCACAGACAGATGCATTCCCCTGTCTAACAGTACGTTTTGGTGGGAGAACCTTCTCAAGTCAGAATACAGAATCTTTCTCATTAAACCAACAGAAATTATGATTTTAAATGCAGATATTTTAAAAAAATCTGCAAAATAAAGAAAAGTGAAATGTGCCTAAAAAATAACAGGAGTTTAGCTTCTTTGATTAAAGTCTTTGCACCTAAGTGTGCATTTCCTATCAGTGAAACAATATTACTGCTCTGTGATATTAGTACTTGTTTGGTGGGTAACATACATTAAGGTTAAAAAGTCTTGGACCAATTAGAACATAATATTAAGAAAAACAAAACCAAAATCTGTTGAAGACTTTGGGAAGATAATCTGCTTTAAAGTGGAATGATGAAACTCAATACTGGAGTGATACTATGATGATTATGTAAAGACTGAATTGCACATGATAAAGATTAAATCATATTGTGCTTCATCTGCCTCCTCATCCTGGTTGGGTGATCTGTAACAGAATTCCAACAAGATATCTGCCTTATTGGCCTTCACTCTAATCTTTAGGCATAATCATCCAACTTTACCATCACGGTCATGAGGTTCTACACAGTCAAAACACTGTCTAACACACAGTGCCACTCCACCACCTCTCCTTCCCTGCCTATCCCTTCTGCAGAAGTTATAGCCATCCATTGCAGTACTGCAGTCATGAGAGTCATCCCACCACATTTCTGTGATGGCAGCTATGCCATGGCTTTCCTCCTGCACAGTGGCTTCCAACTCCTACTGTTTGTTGCCCATGCTGCATGCATTGGTATAGAGGCATTTCATGTGGGCTGCCAGGCATGTCACCTTCTTAGAGGGGCAAGCCTTCATTCCCCCAAGGTGCTTTGTAGATCTGTGAAACTACTAACTTAATTTTCTTCAAGGTACTGTGTTGTGATGTCAAAATACTTGGCTAATTCCCTTTACTATTAACAAAGATCCAAGACCACCTTTTTTTCGTCGTAATACAGCTCCCCTGTGGAGTAGCTCTTTTGTCTGGGTTGAAACTGTTGGCCTTGCATTTGACAGAGAATAGTGCATTGCCTTCCTAGCAATGTTCAAAACTGGCAAAAACTATTAATATTCTTTTTATAGATGCCTTAATGTTCACCTTAATATTTTTGTAAATATGGAATCACTTCCTTCAGCAATTGGCCTAACCTACTATGCCTGGTGTGTGATTTTTCCCTTCTGGTTTCATTCTTAGTGACAGACTTGGGTTTATGGATGAATCCTTGAGAAGGCCATCAAAAATTACAACAGTTAAGTAATCTTGCCTTGGAAGTCTGAGATAACAGTTGCTCTATTGTCTCAAACAGATTGCCTGGCCAGAACAGAATGATGGTTTTAACTGACTTTAATGGCTCTCAAGGAGAGCTGTTTGCCTGGCAGTGTGGCTTAAAAGAGGTGGTTTCTGTGGAGGCTGGAATTCCTGATTTCCTTATTTTAAAACCACTGCAACAACACCACTAAAAGCCAGTGTGCACATCTCACTCTGCCCAACTCTGTGATTTGGAGGGACTGCCCTTGACCTAGACAAGGGAAATGGGGGGTGGTAACTTCTGGTATTCATGTATTTGCATCTGCTGCCGAGGGAGTGTGTGCACCTGCTGCCAAGAACTTGGTCTGCTCCTGTAATAATTCTTGCTGAATCCAGGAAATGGTGATGTTTCTTCCTTTCTTTGACTCTTTGACTCTCTTTATCTTTCTCTTTCTCTTTCTCTTTCTCTTTCTCTTTCTCTTTCTCTTTCTCTTTCTCTTTCTCTTTCTCTTTCTCTTTCTCTTTCTCTTTCTCTTTCTCTTTCTCTTTCTCTTTCTCTTTCTCTTTCTCTTTCTCTTTCTCTTTCTCTTTCTCTGTTTCTCTCCCTATTTTTTCCTCTCATTTTTCTTGTAATTTTCCCTCTGCTCCAGCCTATTACTGAGAGCTTTTCATTGGCTCTAATAAACTCAGTTCATCAGCTGTTTAGCAGTGGTGGGATTTTATTTACTCCAAGGGAATTATTAGAATATTAGCATGACCCTGCTGCTTCCCGGTGTTGGTGTGAGATAGGGGTTGTGACAGGAAGCCAGTGAGGGTTACCAGAAGGACAGTTATGTTATTTGCCAGCAATTTCATTGGAACTTCTTACAATGGAAAATTGTAGTATTAAAAGCAGGACAGAAATACCCAACAGATTTAAGAGACAAAAGAGATGCCATTTTCAAAATTGGAGAATATAAGGAGGAGCTTTGACTTTATGATAAGATGCCATGAAAGCCATGAGATCTTCATGGAAAATTAGAGAAACAGTAGGAATCATGATAAACTTTGGGGTTTTTTTTCCATCCTCCCTCTGTTTCTATACCAAAACAAAAGTTTCTAAAAGTTCACTGTTAAACTCTTACATTCTACTCACTGTTGCTCTCTCTCTAGAGATGTTTGAGTGTTCAGCTGTTCAAATGACTGGAGCTGTAGATCATAAGCGAGAATGCCAGACAAGGAGCTCAGAAATGGATGAAAACCGGAGATAGTCTGAGTTTTACTACCTGCTAGCAGGTTTTGAAGCATGCAGTATCTCAGTTGGTTCACACAGCAAACTGGAGACATTTTATATGAACCTAAGTAATGTATCCTCATTCAAGGTATGTTTTTAAGTCTAGATGATTACTTTTACTACTTCTATACTAGAAAAAGGGAGCTGTGAATAATTATCTGATCATTTATCTGGGGAAGCATGAGAGTTGTTTACCCAAGAATATTTATGAAGTTCAGACACTCTGTCATAAGTAGTTCAGGATGAACACAGATGGTAAACGCCGTTACTCAAGAGTGATGAATCCCCAGCTGATATATGAAGGCCATTTTATTTCCAGGGATGTCAATAAGGAGCCACCAGTTTCTTGAGGTGGTCTTGTTAAATTTTTATGCAATTTTTAAGATTTATCTTCCAGGCTCTGAAGAGCAATTAAATTCACCTATGCTAATCAAAAGACTTAATGAGCATCGTAAGTTTTGGTGATAATCCTTTTCTACTTTAGGCAACTTCATTCACTGACAGTGCTATAGACTTTAAGCACATAAATGTAACAACTGCAGAATGGGGTGGCTTTCTTGAAGAAGGTCTTTTAATTCAAATTCTGGCTTCATTTTACATCATATGTGGGATGGGTCTTTTTCAAGCAGAATGTTGGGTAGGTTTCCCAAGGACAGTGTCTCCCGTTCCTGCAAGGACAGGTGGCTTATTCCATGGAAACTTAATGTAGAGATACCCAAACCGGCTCCTCAGGTGCTGCTTTACCTGTGTTAGTGTTGAGCTCTCCTGGAGCTGAGTCATCCTGTGGTGAGCTGCAGCTGGTTTGGGTGATATACACTGTGGAAGAACTCAAAGCTTACAGGCTGTGCCTGGCTCTTCAGGGACCTATGTGCAATGAATTGGAGCATGTCGGATCCAGTGCCTGCAGAGAGGCATTCACATGAGTAAGGTCGTGCACCATAAAACCTGGACTCACTTTTTGGAATCCTTCCAGATGAAGGTTGAGAAGTTTGGGCAGAGCTGTCATGGGAAATCAATGCTTTTGCTGGACCTGTCTGTCCTCTTCTGCTTGAGCTGCAGATTTTTGGCTCTTGGACATTAGGATAAAGTTCTTTACTATGAGGGTGGTGGAACACAGGAACAGGTCACCCAGGGTGGTGGTGAAGGCCCCATCCCTAGAGATATTCAGGATCAGGCTTGATGTTAAAGATGTCCCAGCTTACTGCAGGGGTTGGACTAGATGACCTGTGAAGGTCCCTTCCAACCCATTCTATAGTTCTATAATGGTCTGCCAGCTTCCTGCTGGATTCAGCGTTGGGGGGGGCTCCCAGTGCTGACATAATACCATGTACTACCATAACTATGTAAAAAAAGCATGACTTTTATCTGGTATTTGCTTTCTTCTTAATATATCAACAACACCAGTAATACCTTCCCTTCTGGTGTTTTGGAATTTCACCCCAAGCAAATTCACTTGAGAGGTGGAACCCATTTGTATTTCTGGTGTCACAGGGGATCCCAGCAGCTGGATGTGTTGGAAGCTGAGCACTGGAACAGAAGCCACAGTTTGATTTCATTTGGAAGAGTGGAAGGAGTCACTGGATTTAACTGCCCTAGGGGTGGAAGTGCAGCCCTACTACTTGGATAGATCATGGACTGATCCAGACTGTACTGGAACAATATGTAGCTCCAGAGCATCTGCAGTGAGAAGTCTTCTGTATACTGCAAAGCAATCTCATTTTGAGTGAGAATGGAATGTGAATGACAAATAATGTCTATTGTTTGATGTAAATTGCTGCTGGGCATGATATAGATAGTGTGTTAAAAAGGGTGGATAGTGACCACAGGTTGAGTTGAATCTGCTGCTGATATTCATTACCATACTGCCATCATGCCAGCTTCAAAATGAAAGTGCTGGCTGGAGTAAAGTATCGTGGGGCTTGAAGTTCATGAGAGAATTCCTGTTCTGCATGCTGCTTTCGGTTTCTAGGTTTGGAGTGTTGGTCTTATTTGCTGGGCTGGCTGTGGGCCAAGGCTGGGTAGGGGACATATTGCTGGCTTCTGCTGCTTCTTCTGGATTTTGACACACTTTTCTTCTGCAAATAGGCTAAGCTAATTGTGCATTGTATTATCTCATTTCCAGTAAAGCTCTCTATCTCACCCAAGAATTTGGTTTATTTTGTGTTAATTTCCCTCTTTTTTTTTGCACTGGGGGAGCGTGGGTTGTGTTAACCCAGTGCAGGACAGAATACAGACTATAAAAGAGAAGATGAGGCATTGTAAGAAATACTTTTCACAAACAAGCTTGTGTGCCAGCTTGAATTTCATGCTACACATGTTCATTGCTTAGGAAAAAAACCTCACTGAGTGTCTTAGTTTTCCTGTGCTACATGGAAACAATTTCTAGTGTTAGATTTGGAACAGTGAAAAAGCAAAGATCTCTTAATCTCTTCCCTTTCCTATTTCAGTGCTTTGGGGTTTTTTTTTGTTTGTCTGTTTTGCTGTTGTTTGTTTGTGTGGGTTTTCTTGCTTTTTTTCTGTTGTTGTTTGCTTTTTTCCTAGTGGATACTCATGTAGTTCAAGACTAAAATACAGTCTTTCTGTGTTTTGATGGAAACTCAGTTTTGTAATCTTGTAATTGCTTTAAACTGAAACCTCACCATTATATCAACACACTTTCAAAGAACTGGCTAACTATTGTAGGTTATAGAGACATCATAGAATCATAGAACGGCTTGAGTTAGAAGGGATCTTAAATATCATCTAGATCCAACCCCCTGCTGTGGGCAGGAACACCTCCTACCAGGGAAGGTCTTAAACACTTCCAGAGATGAGATGTCCACAAATTTGCTGGGCAACCCATTTCAGTATCTCACCACCCTCATAGGAAAGAACTTATTCCTAATGTCTAATCTAAATCTACCCTGCTCTAGTCCCTGCTCCATGCCCTCCAACCACTCCCTCCCTTTTCCCTCTGGTTAATTAGAAGAAAAGAGAAAAGGAGAGATGTTAGGGGAAATTCAGTTAGTTCAAAAGCATCATTAGAAAGCTAGTAATGCTTATCTCAAGGTCGTTAGATGATAAGAATCCTCTTTCCAGCCTTGCAGACATGCATGCCAGCAGAGAGAGAATGGAATGAGAAAAGAGTGTAAGATCCTAAAACTACATCCCACTCATCTGACCAATGAAATTCGTTTAGAACAATCTTTTGTTTTCCTTTTTACACCAACTGTAGCTCCCAGCTTAAAGGCACAGCCTAAACTGTCTCAAGGACTGTCATGGGTTAGGTCTGTATCTGCTGCTGTTACTCAAAACCATCCTGCTTCATGTCAGCTTCAAAATGACAGTGCTGGCTGGAGCAAAATATTATGGGGTTTAAAGTTCAGATTGTAACATGAGAAGATTCCTGTTCTGCTTGCTGCTTTTGCGTTCTGAGTTTTGTGTTTTGGCTTTCTTATTTCCACAAGGATGATGACAAGATGGGGTGGGAGTTGATTAATTCACCAGTTTTCTACTTCATAATTCTGGCAGGTGTCCTGCATTTTGTTGCACTTTTTCTGCTAAGCTAAATTAACTGTTCATTGTATTATTAGCTAATTGTGCATTATGTTATCTCATTGTGGCAGAATGAAGCCCAAAAACAAGCCCCAAAACATGTTCCAACATGTTCGGCTCAAAGCCCTTCTTCTCTCTCCCTTCTGGAGTAGGGTACTTCAGCACACAGTTGAAGACAAAGGCCAGGCATCACCTAGTCTGGGTAGACTGACTATTTGGCTAGGTTTGTTCTCCTCTCTGTCTTGGTTGGGGTAAACAACAATTACACGTCCAGCTCATGAGATGCTTGTGTTGTGCTTATGTTTGTGTTTACGTTTCTTCCATGTATGGAAGTATTCTACCTATATGCCCTGCTGTAGGTCAATTGCCTGTTTACAAAGTTTACCATTGGGCAATTCATATCTCAAGCAAATGATAAATACAAGCAAAATTGTAAACAGCCTCACCCTTGCCTTTGCTTACTGTCCAGAATAGAAGCTTTGTCAAACCTTGCTTGTTACCCAGGAAAAGCCTTGAGCCTCATGCCTGCCTGTAACCTGGAACCAAGCCTGCCTGCTACCGGAGTGAGCAAAGAGCCCTTTGCGTTAATGTGTATCATATCAGTCTCATGCAGAAACGGACAGAAACCCAGGAAGGGCCATCTTGCAAGCCCTGGGGAGAACAAGGACCACCTTGCCTGAGTTCCAAGAGAGGCTTTACACCCCGCCAGCTGGTGGATAACTTGCTCAAACTCCTTTTTGGCAGTTCCAAGTGTGACCGCTGCAAATTGCAACCAACCTGGTCCAAGGAGAACTGGAAGTGAGCCAAGCCAGGAAAAACCTGAGGGGGAAAGGAGCCACCGCCCACTCTGCAGCACTTTGCAGCCCTGAGAGCCCAAGCACTAGGGTGATTCAGAGCATATAAATGCAGCAGCCCTGGTAAAGTCTGGAGACATATATTGTGAGTAATTGGTTTATTTCTGTAAAGTCTTGATAAGTAGAAAATCCTTGGAGTTGATGAGCAGAAGATCCTTTAAAAAATAATTACCAAGTTTAACAAGACAGAGTTGATAAAGAGATACCCAGTTTAATGAAATGACAAAATTGATGAAGAACTCCCCTTATTACAATTGGCTGGAGTGCAGGAAGGGGCAGATGGACCTTGAAGAAAGGAAGATCAAACAGGAACTGGGACTTTCTGTGAAATGCTTCTGTCATTCTTAGATAACCTTTGTACAGATAGGAGAAACTGGGACTTTCTGTGAAATATCAACATACCTCTGTCATTTTAGATAGATAACTGTTCTCACATAAGCATGTACTGAAACCCCTGTTGGTACACAGGCTTTGGGAAAGATCCCCCTGTGTGCAGCACTGTAATAAAAGCATAATATGTGAAACTTACTGAGTTTCTCATTCTTCTCTAAATCAATCTCTTTGTAAAGCTTATCTGTGCCTTGACTCCTCACTGTTTTGAGTCTTTCCCTAGTGGGAAAGCAGCATATTATAGTGCAGATTCTCCTTCCTAATTTGACTGCTTCCATTTTTCTAGGTTTTGTCTAATATTGTTTAAATTCTTGCCTGTACCCTTTTGTGGAGATCACCAACCACAAGTATACACCTGTACCTGTAAATATACTATAAATTATTGCCAATTTTAATATTAATAATAATTAACATTTTTATTACTATTTCTTCCACTTACTAGTAATAACCACATCACTCATTTATATTCTACTCTTTTAATCTCAATTGTTTATCTCAGCCTGGAGGGCTTTTTTATGTGTTACTTTCCCTCACTTCTGTGTTGTAGGCAAAATGCTGTGTTAAACCAGCACAATGACACTAAAACTAGATTATAGGCCTATCTTCCATGGTAGCACACTTAAACTGGGACTTTGTCAGGACTAAAATGTGAAGAGGTCACATCAGGTAATTACACAGACCCTTTATGATCCTGTAGCATTTTGTGGTGCAGGGGTCTCTACAATGTTCACTCCTCTGGTTTGATGTGTCCACAAATACTTCCTCCGAACAGAGATGAGTATCAACAATTACATTCATGATTCTGTGCTACTTGTATTTACAAACCCTACAGTAGTGTGGGGCTTGATCTTGTGAAAGTATGTCTCAAATGTGATGAAAGAACCTATTATTGCTATGTGACTTACAGAATTCTCTTCAGTTTGGATCAGAGATGGTGGTGCATTGCCCTTCTAAATGAATATTTATATGACATTTGAATTCTGGATTAGAAGTAAGATCCGACCTGTGAAGCACTCAGATTTTATATTCCAAAACCAGACTATGGTTCCCATTACTCTGTTTCTGGAGTATGCCACAATGACTGTGGTCTGTCTGGTGAACTGAGGCAGTATTTAATACAGATAATAAATAAACAACAGGCAGGTGCCCAGTAATGGGTAAGCTAGTAATTGCCATGGTTATTTTGATTGTAAGTACATCAAAAATAAAGGTAGAGTAAGTAACAAAGTGAAGTTCTTCTGCTTCTCTGCTTTCTTACTCTAAGAAGATAGGAGCTTCCCTTTCACAGATGCTTGTGGAAATGTGCTTCACAGTCAAAAAAAAAAGGAGAAATTTGTGAAATTCAGGAGTTCGCCTCTCTCATTCATGCCATAACAAGAGCTTCTGAGAGCACAGTCACAAGATGATAGCAAATGCCTTGAGAGCATGAGTGCAAGATAATATCAGAGACATCAAGGGCACAATTGTGAACCATAAATGAAAAATTACTGTTCATTTAGTGAGTGCAAGATCAAGATGTGCAGAAGGGTCTATAAGGAGCAAAAAGAAAGTAACAAATATGTTAAATACTGTGGGGTTTTTTTTTTTGTGGAAGCACAGAGAAAGTGATAAGTTATAAAAACCAGTTCCTCTTCAAGCATAGGGGAAAAAAAGAAGAAAGGAGAATTATTCCTGCATTGTCACTCAGTTAAGGGTATTGCATGTTACTGGAGTTTCTACTTGCTAGCTCTCCCTTGCTGGAAAAAGAGCACTGCTTTCTGATTTGTTCTTCACCATGACATATGTAGATGTTTATATATATATATATATATATATATGTGTTTAATTAAATTAGAACTACAAAGAATGCAATGTCTGCATTATTTGCTGTGGCTTCGCTCAGAGGCTGTGCAATGTCACATTGCTGGGGAGCAAACTCAAATGCAACACTGTCCAAGAGACAGGTTCAGATTCAATAAGTTAAGGCAATGGTCATTGATTTGGTGCATCTTGTAGTTTGTGTTGCAAGCAGAGAGTGCACTACTGGGTGACTATATGCTTCTTCTATTAGGATTGCTGAAACTTTTTGCTTGCTTGGAATAAGAAGGGGATGGGTAAATTCACAGAGTGATTGGTGTTGGAAGAGATACCTGGAGATTGTCTAGCCCAAACCTCAGGATAAAATAGAATGGAATGGAATGGAATGGAATGGAATAGAATAGAATAGAATAGAATAGAATAGAATAGAATAGAATAGAATAGAATAGAATAGAATAGAATAGAATAGAACAGAAGTAGGATAGGAGTAGGATACAATACAATACAATACAATAGAATAGAATAGAATAGAATAGAATAGAATAGAATAGAATAGAATAGAATAGAATAGAATAGAATAGAATAGAATAGAATAGAATAGAATAGAATAGAATAGAATAGAATAGAATAGAATTAACTGGGTTGGAAAAGACCTTTGAGATCATCGAGTCCAACCTATCGTCCAACACTATCTAATCTAGAGCAGATTACTGAGAACTTAGTTCATCTAGATTTTGATATTATACTGTGGAAAACATACTGTGGTAAAGCTTAAGATCTATATATGTTTAATTTATATCAGATGCATTATAACAAGACCTGAGAAGTTAGCACTTGTATTCACATCTCTTAAAACTAAGCACTAAATTACAGTCTTGACTGAAACTGAGCAATGATAATATAACTTCACCTATTAAAGCTGAGATTCTGTAGAACAGATAAGCAGTTCACAAAACCAGGAAAGAAGCCTCATGATGAGCTGGTCTGTAGTTCCCTCCTCTGAAATTCCACTTGCCTCAGCAGCCTTTGGCCAAAGGTAGAAAACAATCATGCAGAAGGGGAAATGAAATCCATTTTTGATCTTTGATGCTATGCTTTGTTTTATTGTGCTTACTTTCTAATTCTATTAACAGTTTGCTCTTGCTACATATTGAAAGAAATGATATGGTGATATGGTTTGTGTTCTTAGCTTAGCTTTTCCTGTATTTTACTACTGTGATAGATCTGCTGAAAGGTCAAAATGAGACACCACCGTGAAAGGAAAGCAAATGTATTAGCTTTTCCTTTCTTTAGACTATAGAAAGGTGAGAGGTGACAATACTGTATTTTTTGGCAACCTTCTAAAATAAACAGACCAGCTCTTTATTCCCCAAAGGTCTGTTTATACATCAGAACCTTGGATAGACATAAAGTACTGTTTCCAGTTTCAAACATGCAGCAGATTAGAAGTGCTGACAAAATCCATCATTAGGGTGAAGGTTACATTGTGTTACCCAAGGATGAAGAAGGAAACACCAATGGTAAGAAATCTCTATATTCAAGAATCTGGCAGGTAACTGAATTTCCCTGTGCATTGCGTATGTCATTGAAATGTTTTAACAAGGTGTACTCTTAAAGATAAGATACCTGTTCCTGTTTATGGACCTGAGAACTAAATCTTGAAAATGCTGTCCTTGTCATGTATGTATGAGCAATTTTTATTCTTTAAATTATTTGTACATGCTAGTAATTGCAGAAATTTGTTGAATGTGTTAAAGGCCCTCATCTTTCTTTGGTTTTAAATTTAGTAATTGCTCTATGAGTTCTAGTTAAACTAGTGATTGTGACTGGTAATGATTACTCTTACATGCTTAATTTGAAGATGCTGATATTTGGCATGTGCTAATTGCTAGACATAAAATCTAGCAAAAACATATATTTGTGACTTAACGAATGCAACAGACTTTGAATTTCTTAATTATGAAAATGCTTAGCATGTAGCTCATGCTTCTTATGCTAATATGAATTTACGCTATTGATAGTCTAGGAGAGATTCTGTGGTGTGTAGGAGGGAATTAGTCTTTAGGATTGCAGCTGCTGGATGGCTTTTTCCTAGTGTCTCATTGTTTTGACCAGCAACAAGCAGATGTTTTGCTGCTTGTTAGATGATGTCAGTGAGAAAGAACATCAGGTGAGGATTCTGATAAAAAAAAATCAACTTTACAACCAGAGAGAAGAGGCACCTCTAAGCAACGAGAGACACAGCTGTCGTGGAAGCACCCACAACACAGACAGCAGCAGCCACCTGAAAACTGTGGATTTATTATAATTAATATGCTCCCCTTCTGACACAATGAAATTACAGATTTGGATGTCAGTCGGGAAAACACTGTTGCACAACTAATTAAACCACTTGGAGTCAGGAACCAAAACGTGCCCTGTGGCATCACACCCGACAGTACACATACTCAGAAAAGGAAAATCTGCCTATGGGTATATTCACCAAGGAGAGGGTGAAGACTTGTTAGGTTCTATTCTAAGGAGAGAAAATCTGACTGCCAGGCTGCTTCTGTGTGGAGGCAACTCAATTCCTCTCCATAGTAGAATTCAAACTATACCCTTGTAAATGTTGTACTGTGGTCAATTTCTTAATTATTCAAAGGGCTGACTCTTTGACCCAGAGGGATCAGAGGCACCAAGCTGATCTTTATCAGATTCTAGCAAGCCTCAGGACCCTTTCTTTGTTCAGGGGGTAGCTGTACCTGCCACAATCCACCCCATGACTGAGGGAGCTGAAAAGGTGTGAAGCAAGCTGCTTTCCATCATTTATCAGCAGTGTTGTCTAAGTGAGGATGTCTCAGTTGACTGGCAAGTATGATGCCCATCTAGAAGAAGGGCTGGAAGAACGATCTGGTGCATTACAGGCCTGTCAGCCTGACTCCAGTGCTATGGAAGGTCATAGAGCAGATCAGCCTGACTGCCATTATGTATCCTGTACTGGCCCAGTCATCAGCAGTTTATGAAAGGCAGGTGCTGCTTGATTATCTTGGTCTCCTCCTATGATAAGGTGACCCACTTAGTAGATGGGGGAAAGGCTGTGGATGTCATCTACCTAGACTTTAGTAAAGCCTTTTACATTGTCTTCCACAGAACTCTACTGGAGAAGCTGCCTGCTCATGGATTGGATAGACATATGCTTTGCTAAGTAAAAAACTGGCTGGCCTGGCCCAAAATGTGGTAGTGAATGAAATTAAATCCCATTGGCGGTCAGTCACAAGTAGTGTTCCCCAGGGCTCAGTGTTGGGACCAGTCTTGTTTAATAACTTATCAGTGATCTGGGTGAGGGGATTGAGTGCACCTTCAACATGCAGATGACACCACATTGGGTCAGAATGTTGATCTGCTTGAGGGCAGGAAGTCTCTGCAGAGGGATCTAGACAAGATGGATCAGTAGACCAAAGCCATTTGTATGAGGTTCAGCAAGGCCACGTGTTGTATCCTAAGGTTGGGTCACAACAACTGAGCACAGTGCTTCAGGCTTGGGAAAGAGTGGCTGAAAAGCTGCCTGGTGGAAAAGACTTGAAGGTACTGGTAGGCAGACAGATGAATGTGAGCCAGCAGTGTGAGTGGGTGGCCAAGAAGGTCAACAGCATCCTGGCCTGCATCAGCAATACTGTGGCCAGTAGGACTAGGGAAGTGGTTGTCCCCCTGCAGTGGGCACTGGTGAGACCATACATGAAATGCTGTGTTCAGTTTTGAGCCCCTCATTACAAGAAAGCCATTGAGTTACTGTAATATGTACAGAGAAAGGCAGGTCTTATAAGGAGTGGTTGAGAGAACTCAGGTTGTTTTGTCTGGAGAAGAGGAGGCTCAAGGGAGAGCTTATTGCTCTCCACAGCTACATGAAAGGAGCCTGTAGTGAGATAGGTGTAGATCTGTTCTCCTAAGAAGCAAACAGGGCAAGAAGAAATGAGCATAAGCTACACCAGTAAAGATTTATATTGTGTATTAAGGAAAAGTTAATTACAGGAAAGGTTATCTGGCACCTGAACAGGTTGCCCAGGGAATGGGTGCGTCACCATTCCTGGAGGTATTTAAGGACTTGTAAATGTGTCAGTTAAGGCCATGATTTACTATCACACTGGGCAGTGTTAGTGTTATGGTGGGACCTGCTGACCATAGAGGTCTTTTCCAACTTCAATGATTCTATGAAACTGACCATAAAGGAACTAATGAGAAATCTTCAAGAGTGAGTGAAATGTTAATGCTAGCATTATTCTTCCTGTCCTAAAGTTGAATGTTTCAATTCACAACAGAGAGAAAGGCTTGATGACAGGGGCTTTTGTAAGCAATTAGTAAAATATTTCTATACAAATTCCTTAAAAATCACAAGAAAGATGTTTTGTCTAAAAAATATGGAGTTAAGTGTTTCTTTGCTAGGCTTAAAATATGAAAGAAGTATTTTTGTGCATTTTTTTTCCAAGAACCAGTGCTGATTAGCTATAATGACTGTGTTGTGGGAGGAAGTGAATGTTTTCATATTCAGATTTGCTAGGCTTACAATGTGCATGGTGTCATCAAAGCAGTTATTACCATAAAAATGGCTTTAAGAAATCAGGACATCTTAAATTCTGTTTAACAAATATTTGTACTAAAAAGAAATAAGGCCTGTAGACCTATTTTGTCAAATACAAGTGAATAAATTTATTTATTCTTATGTTAACAATTCAAGCTAATTGAACTTCAAAACCTCCTTCCCCCACCTCCATCTTTGGAGGTGTGAATGGGGGAAGACAAAGGCATGAAATTCCTTTCCCCTCCACCTGCAGGCTTGAATGGGGAAAGGTAAAACGTAGCTAAAGTCCCACATGTGTATTCATTCATGGGAAAGCCTGCCCTGGGCTCCGGAATTGTGATTGGCTGGGTTCTTTGTGCCCAGTACATAGTGGCACCGGACACATTGTCTAGGGACGATCTTAAATAGAGTGACCAGAAAGCGTGCTGTGACTCAGACGCATTTGGGGATTCGCTAAATCCACCGCGAAATTCAAGAGATTTGCCTGCAGCACCCAGACATGCCTTCTCCCCGGACCTGCGTGCACTGGGCTGCTGCTCCCTACCTCGTGCGAGAGCAGCCCTACCTCTGCCATAAACTGAAGCTCTTTGCTGAAAACACGCCAGCAGCACGACTTCTCTTGCGCTGCTAAGGCAGTGCTGCTCCACGAGATTTGCCTCGTGGAAGCTGTATCTGGAGACACTTTAACTTTGGCAGGTTTCATTTTCTTTGGATTTATGCCGCGTGATCCACAAATTGGATTATAAACTTGCAGTTCCAGAGACTGCCACTAGGGACAGCTCTAGGGACCATCTCCAAATTCCTACTGCACCCTCATGAGTAGAATCTGGCACTCTCAGCTTTTCCCTGGGGTCCTGTCTTGACTCTAATTTTGTAAGTGGGGTGAAGTTATTTTGTGGGTTAGCCTATTCCATTTTCTTAATTCTCTAAATTGAACCAAAATTTCCCATAAGCATCCTTGTGGATTTCCTGACCGAATAGAACCTGTAAAAAAATGTAACCAGTTTGTACATACTTTTGGGGCAGGGCTTTCAGGAGCAATGAAGATAACCATACTTTTATAATTCCTGCCTGGTTAAGTTATTCCCATCAAAACAACTGTAGTGACAGCAAAAGAGGGGGTTTGCCTCTACAATTTGAAAGCAATTCAAATTTCTCCACTTTGAAGGAAAGAAAAAGGAATGTGCAGCAAATATCCTATCTCTGCAAAATAGGTTTCACATGCAAAGAGAAAAAGGGGGGGATGATGTCTTCAGAGATTTTTTTTTTTATTTTAAAGCTTGTGAATATTGAAATGAAAGTTTATGTATTTGGGTCAAATGTTCTGTTCATAATCTTATCCCCACATAGCACAAACTAAGCTGTTTCAAATGAAGATTTGAAAACTTTGTTCCTTTGCCCAGTCACCATTTAGGAAACCTCGTTTTACAAGGAAACACAATGAAAGACAATAACTGCTTACCATGGTTAGAGAGCATTGTTTATTTCCTTTATCAATTATACCCCAAATGACATAAGCATGAAATTGGTACTTTGAAATCATACTCTATTCTTGGATTGTTATCCTCATTACCATCCTAAAAAGACGAGGTATCCTGCTTTAGTCTTTTTTCAGGATGAAAATGGTAAGTAGGTCTTCTGGATAAAATGACAGAATAAAAAATTAGAACATATTAAAAGAAAGCCTTTCCTCATCTCTTGGTGATACTGCAGAAAGCAGTCTTCAAAATGTTGAGCTGATATTACTGATAAATTAATCCTACTAAATAAGACTCATTATTTCTTGCCTTAGGCAAAAGCAGACCAATAAAATGGAGTGTAATTTCTATCTGTTTGCTTACTCCTTTTGTGCATTTTCCTTTTGACTAGTCAGTGTGTATATTAGTTCTTGCATATCTGTTAGTTCTTTTACTTGCTGAGATGACAGGCAGAATTTAAGTATCTCTACAACTGTTTGAAATCATATCAGTGCAGTGACAAAACTTAGGTTTTTACCTCAGTGATACAGGTATTAAACTGGAGTACCTCTTCTTTCTAAATATGAAGCAGGGACCTGGGCAGGCTAAACCAGTTATGTGTTGGAGATTTGTGGAGTGCAGTAGCAGAGATTAGCAACCACTTCTACTGTCATCAATAACCATGCAGCACAACACATTGAACACATTGCTCACAGGCAAATAGAAGGATTGGGAGGTAGGGGGTGGTGTTGCCTGAAGTGAACTAAGAATTGTTCTAAAACTCTTTTCTTGGGAGGGGTGGGGAGGGAAGGAGAGAGAAAATTAACCAAAGAAGATTTAGATTTGTTGGTGGGAAGCATAGGAAGTTCAGGGAACAGCTATTTATGAAGATGGCTGTTATTTTCTGAACTAAATCTTCATCTATTTCTGTCAAGGGCTTTTTTTTTTTCTATCACAGAAAAGATCATCCAAATGTTGTAGTAAGCACTCTAACATGACTGAAAATGTTACTGCTGAAATGTCAAAAAATAGTTGGTGAGAAACCACCAGACTTAGTGTGTCTGACCAAAATCTTTGGATCGTTTTATATATATAAATGTGTGTATGTATCCATGTACATATATATACATCCATATATATATATAAAATAAACAAACAAAAATACCCCACCAAAAAAAAACCCCAAAACCAAACAAGCAAACAAACCCAAACCAAACAAACCACACCAAAAAGGCACTAGCAAGATTCTAAAAACAAGACTAAATTAAGGTGAGATGGCATTTCACAAGCTTCTTTCTGTCAGATGAGTGAAGTCTAGTTTAATCCAGACTCTAGGTTTAAATTATGTTCTTGCCTCAAATGTCAGAGCATGAAGGTACTTGGGTTGGGTGAAGGGATTTTGACATTCCTGTAAGTCTTTGACATATGACACAGGCTGGTACAACCGGTCATCATGCCAAATATGATAATGACCTGCAGCATGAATGCTTATGTTTACATGGAACCTCCTATGTTCCAGCTTGCACCCATTGACCCTTGTCCTATCATTGGACATCAATGAGAAGAGCCTGGCTTTGTCCTTCCAACTCTCACTCTTCATGCATTTCTAAATATTAATCACTCCTCAGTCTCTTCCAAGCTAAAGAGACCCAGCTCCTTCAACCTTTCCTTGGGAGGGAGATGTTCCACTCCCTTAATAATTTCTGTGGCTCTGCGCTGGACTCTTTCAAGCAGTTCTCTGTCCTCCTTGAACTGAGTGGCACAGAACTGGGCACAATATTCCAGATGTGGCCTCACCAGGACAGAGTAGAGGGAGAGGAGAACCTCTCTAGACTTATCCTCCCTTTCTATTGTAGCAGGGTCTTGATGTAACTAGGAACAAATTCTATTAATGGAAGGTAAGATTGATAAAATCCCAGACTGAACATGAATCCATCTTCTCTAACTTGTTGCTAGACTGTGGGGTAAGATGTGACAGACATCTTCCATCTGTGCCTATTCTGCTTAAATCTCTTAAGCTTTTCTCTGAAAGAGAACTCTCACAGAATTAGGAGTGTGAGCTGCTCAGAGGTTCCACTCCCACATGTCGTGGTTCTCTCTAGAATGAAAGATTCTCTGTAAAGGGAATAGCATGTCAAGAACTTTTGTTATAAAACTAAGATAATTTGTGACAGAGATAAGTGGTTCTTGACCAGGAAATTTGAAATGGATGTATGGATATCTGAACAGTTTGTACACTCATGAATTGTATACATGAATTGATTTAGAAATGAAAAACTTTTTAGTAGCATCTTCAGAGGCTATAGATGTTTAAGTCCTGTCAGAGCTGTGAGAAGAGGGGGTTTATTAATGCCTGTTTCAAGTGAGAAGCTCTGATGAAATGAAAATGAATCCTTTGGCTCACGGTCCTATCTTATTTTCATTGCACTTCAGGGAGCTGATTTTCAACTGTAAGATAACTGTCTAAGAGAATTTGTGTGCAATTAATTGATTAACCCTTAGATATTTTCTTGCTGTGCTGTTATGTTTCCATCCACTTTGATTTTTGGAGGAAGAAGAAGTAAGGGTCTATGTCTGTACAATGTAATGTGGTGAAAAATTGGAGAATCAGGGTATCTGTTTTCATTGAAGTGTTTTTATTAGAGTTGCAACAGTGAAAAGAGAACATTGTGACAGAAACAATCCCAGCTGTTCAGTGTGTTTTCCTTTAAAGGTAGCCTTTGAATCTTTTTCTATCTTTCTCTTGAACACACAAGCTAGCATCATAAACTTCTTTTTCTTACCCCCTCATTATAACTAACTAGTCTCTTAAGCAATGAATTCAGTAAGTACCATTTCTAAAGGAAAGTATTCAAGGTAACTAGTTGAACTTCCCAAAGAAGTAAAATTTTTAGCTATATTAAGATGATCTTATTTAACATTTTTGAGGATAGAATAGAATAGAATTAACCAGGTTGGAAAAGACCTTTGAGATTATCGAGTCCAACCTATCATCCAACACTATCTAATCAACTAAACTATGGCAACAAGTGCCCCATCCGGTCTCTTCCTAAACACCTCCAGTGACGGTGACTCCACCACCTCCCTGGGCAGCACATTCCAATGGCCAATCACTCTTTCTGTGAAGAACTGTCTCCTCACCTCAAGCCTAATCCTGCCTTGATGCAGCCTGAGACTGTGTCCTCTTGTTCTGGTGCTGGTTGCCTGGGAGAAAAGACCAACCCCAACCTGGCTACAACCTCCCTTCAGGTAGTTGTAGAGAGCAACAAGGTCACCCCTGAGCCTCCTCTTCTCCAGGCTAAGCAACCCCAGCTCCCTCAGCCTCTCCTCATAGGGCTTGTGCTCCAAACCCCTCACCAACTTCGTTGCCCTTCTCTGGGCATGTTCCAGCAGCTCAACATCCTTCCTAAACTGGGGGCCCAGAACTGGACACAGGACTCAAGGTGTGGTCTAACCAGTGCAGTGTACAGGGGCAGAATGACCTCCCTGCTCCTGCTGGCCACACTGTTCCTGATGCAGGCCAGGATGCCATTGGCCTTCTTGGCCGCCTGGGCACACTGCAGGCTCATGTTCAGCCTCCCATCAACCAGTGCCCCCAGGTCCCTCTCTGCCTGGCTGCGTTCCAGCCACTCCCAGCCTGTAGCACTGCATGGGGTTGTTGTGGCCAATGTGCAGAACTGATATTGAAATGTTCTATTGTAAAATAATTTTTAAAAATAATAATTTTTTTTAAAGCTATGTTTTTGCAGGTAAAACTTGCAATTCAGTACCATCAAGTGAAAAAAATTGTAAAGATCTATCCTATCATATTTTGATTTCCCGTGCTGTGTTTTATAAAACAGCCTTTGGTAGGGCCAGTGAAATATAATATTGACCACATAATGTGGGCAGTAAATTAGTCATTAGAAAAAGGTTTGTGATTTTTTTTTTTTTATTTAAATGCTTTTTTTCTTTTTCCTCTCATCCCATTTCAGGGAATTCTCTTACAGAAGTGTCATGAAAGGAATAGTAATATTTTTTAATGCCCTTGTTAGGAACTAGACATTAGATACACCACACATTAAAGGAAATCCTCTGTAAATGGGATGTTTTAACAGTTTTATTCTTGTCTTTTTTGAACTCAAAAGGAAGCTAAATAATTCAATTTATATGCAAACCATAATGGATATGAGACATTATAATTACCATGAAAAGTTTTGCCAATATATTATTTGAAAATTTATGATAATTATTATTTTTTTTAATTAATTTTGCTAGTTATTCTGGTGCTACATCAGGCTTTTCAGTTAATCATTTCCTGATAAATGCCCACAGATTTTTTTTTATGGGGAAAAAATCATCACTTTTTAAGGAGAGATTAAAGCTTTTCAGCATAGGTTTTAATTTTTGTGTGTCACTCATCTAAACAATGTTGCATAGTAAAGTGAGTATGTCCAAAGGAGAAAAGAATGTCTAAGCTGGAGACTTCATAATGGCAACAGGTTGAGAGGACTTCAATATGAAATTAGTGCTTTATTACTTTTCGTGAAGCGCCATTATGTGAATCTGTGGTATCTCTTGGGTACTTTATCCTTTTTTCTTACTTTAGCATAATTTAGGAAGTAGCATTTACAGTCACATGTTCAAATAACTTTTTCTAGATCTCTTCCCTTTTTAACATCTGCCAAGTGTGGAGGATTTGGTCTCACTTTTTCTCCTACTCTTGAATTACTGAGGTTATTCCTGGGTCTTCAGCCCTTGGTTTGTACTTGTTGCTTTCTAATGGTGCAGTTAAACAACTGCTGTGTGCATGGGTTTTCCTAGCCTCAATTTTTCTTATCAGCCTGTGTGAGAGATCTTCAGACTTAACCTTAGCACTTAACTTTATTTAATTTTTTGTTTTATTCTGTAGATATTAAAGACAGTACCATACCCACCTTTTTCTCATACTTCTCATTCCTTACTAGCTTCTACACTGCTCTGATTGTGTTACCCTTCCAGCCACTCTTCATTTTGTCGTTAACACCAAGAAAGCTTCTTTGTCAGTCCTGTCAACACTGACCAAACACCTGTTTTACCTTCCCATCCTAGAACATCTGTAAAAAGCATGCTGGATTTTTCATGCTGTGAGATCTTGCACTATGAGAGTTTAACAGCTCTAGATATGCAATATAAGAATTCTCTGCCAAAGTGGATCTTATGAGGAAATGCTGTACTCTTAATGAAGGTCTTGGAACTTTAAGAACAAAGAGCTCCATTCTTCTTTGCTGTTGCCGTGCAAATGGAATGAATATTTTATGGGGTGATAACAGCAAGAATGCTGTAGAATGAAGATTTCTGTACTCCAGAGTGAACAACTGCTACATTTTTTAGGGAGGAAATGTATGATATAAGATGTTTTCTATGTATTTCCTTACTTCAACATTCCTCCTAAATAAAGTATCTGAGATGAATATTTAAGAGTTCTAGTTCAGCATAACAGATATATTGAGTGCTAGTGAGGAGAGGGAATAGAGCAATATATGATGCTTAAATAGTATCAGAGGTTTTATGAAATGGCTACAAAGAACAGAAATGGTCTTCAGTTTCCAAAGTGTTGGGGGGAAAAATGAATGCTATATTGGAAGGAGCTGGAATATGCTTACTTGGGTTTTTTTTGGCAGCCAAGACAGAATGCTGCTGAGGAGCCATCTTGTTCTTACTGAAACTGCATTTCCTCATCTGTTATAATAAAGTTGCTGTGAGTGCTTGGGCACTTCTCAACAGAAGTATGACCAAGAAGTTATATCTTTCTTATGTATAATATGCTGATTTTGGCTGGATTTGTTTTGCTTTGGTTTTGGTTTTCCTTGGGAGAGCTTGAAGGAGGAGTTATTTGCTTTTCTAATTAGGCAGTTACTCCTCATCTCCCTCTTTAAAAGTTTGAAATGGTGATTTGAAAGTAATTAAATTGTGATATAATTCTTCATACTTTCCAATGTACTACAGGCTTTTTTTTATTTAGAATAAGTATTAATCTTGAATCAATTGATTTGCCTATTTAATTTTTTTTCATTAGTTTCCCAACTAAATATTTACGAAGAAAGGAAGAACAATATTTTGTGTTTTCCTTGGTAGCAGGGAAGAAGTGTATCAATGTTATGGTTTTAGTGCTCCCCCTCCTTTTCCCCCTCTCTCCTCCTCCAGACCCTCTTTCCATGAGACAAGACAGGGAGGGGAAAAAAGGCAGGGAGAGTTTTTCTAGTTGATTTACAAAGAGTATTTACTCCATCACTACAAAATTATCAGATTACATGAGACAAAGAAAAGGAATGGGGAAAAAAATACCATCCAGAAATCCCCAAAACAAACAAAACCACCCACAGGCTTGGGACCCAGAAAGCGAGAGAGTGACCCAGAAGCACTGGTGTAGGTTGATAACACCCTACAGTTATAAAAATACCATAAATTCATGATTTCTGGTAATGCAGAATATCAGTCTCTTTCTTTCAAACCACTACAATGAAATATTTTTTAAATATTGCAACATGAATACTTCTCTATTCATAGTTTGTTTGTTTATTTATTTATTTATTTATTTGTTTTAATGCCAGTGCAGTTTGCAGCAGGATCTATAATTTTTTGCCTGGATAAAAATAAATTCTAGGGAAAAGATACAAAATGCAATCACTCAGACCCAGGACAGTAGTACTAAACTGAGAATAGAATAGAGTAGAGTAGAGTAGAGTAGAGTAGAGTAGAGTAGAGTAGAGTAGAGTAGAGTAGAGTAGAGTAGAATAGAATAGAATAGAATAGAATAGAATAGAATAGAATAGAATAGAATAGAATAGAATAGAATAGACCAGGTTGGAAGAGACCTTCAAGATCATCCTGTCCAACCTATCATCCAACAGCACATAATCAACTAAACCATGCATAGTTCAGCCTTCAAAACATTTCTTTGCCTGTTTGGGAAATTGTGATGCTCATCTGTATAAGAAAGATCTTTCTTCATACAATACAACAAGGGAATAGGCTGGGATATCAGTTAGGGAGATGTGAAGGGCTTTTCCATGCTTCTGGAATTAAATACAGGGCTGGAAAATGGTGGGCTGCACTTTAGATCATCTGTCTGAAAGTGCTTTTAACAGTCTTAGAGACTTTGTCTTTTCCTCAATACAAAGTGACAAATTTTGGATGTTCCAGTATTTCTTAGTCTGCTGTATCAACAATAAATGCGTGCTAAATGTAATTCAAAGTTAACACCAGTCAATCAAATACTATCACCTCACCTGTTTTTACAGTGGTTTTCAGCCAGATTCTTCCTGTTGGTTACATCAGTGAACAGCGTAGTTTGGTATGATGTGAGAGTTTGGGTAGTTAATGCCAGCTGGATTCTGTTTCTGAAAGGTAAATAAATTATACAGACATATTGACATAATCTTTACAACTAAAATTTGGTTGACTGTTTTTTGACCAGCAACATCCAATACTTTGTCATTTTAACACCGGTTACCAAATAAAACCTCTCATTTGATTTAAAATTGCTATATATACTCTTGGCAACCATGTAAGGTAAGGAAGAAACTAACTGAGACAAAATTCTGATGGATAGATGAAATCAGAGTGATGTTCAACGGAACTTTAATTTTTTGACATTTAAGTCAGCTCTGTTTCTTAAGACAACACATACTGTTTCATTGGCAGTTCAACTTAGTCCTTCCCTGAAACATTTTATTTTACACAAAGTAGTCCTTTTTGAGAAGA
This sequence comes from Picus viridis, assembly GCA_033816785.1. NCBI lineage: Eukaryota > Metazoa > Chordata > Aves > Piciformes > Picidae > Picus > Picus viridis. The sequence continues at coordinate 8,702,098 of CM066570.1, forward strand.
ATGCACCTTGAAAAACTGGTAGCAGCTGAGAAGTGTTACAAGCTATTTTAATGGCTTTTTGGTTTTCCAGAACTTAAAATATATCCAACAGCACTCATGCTCAGGCCCCTTCTGAGAACTACCTTAAAATACGAGAGAAGTATCTGAAACCTAAGTGTGTAGGTTCTTGCATATGTTAGAAAATACGTTCAGTGATCTAACTACCCTAAAATGTTTCTGTCCCTCAGTAGTGGCGACATATAACTGCAGACACATATTTATTAAAACTGCAGGGTAAGTTGAGAGGGTGAAGTATTATTTTCTGTTTAGTTTTGTTTTGACCTGGAAGCAGCTCTATGGGCAGGCCTGTAGAAGCAGGGAACTCACAACAGGGAGAAGGGCAAGTGGTGGATGTGGGAGTATCAGACTGTGTAGTTGAAGAAAAAAATATCTTGACTTTATAGGCCATCAGTGCTGCAGATTCAACAGATCATGCTCTGAATTCACTTCAGCATGGTGTTGATGAGGGCAATATTTGGATCTGAGCACAGCCAATTTATCTCCTGAAAGATGTTATTTTTGTGATGCAAACTATACAGAACACCTCATAAAACAGTGTAGGATACAAACTTCTTTATCAGCAAGAAGGAAGCATGCCCTAAATATTTTTGTCCTCATAGGAGAGCATGTGTGTGTGATCATTTAAGTTCCAATTTTTATTTTCTTTTTTTAATTGGCTATAAAATTAATCTTATTTCTATTGGTACAGAGGATTTTATAAAGGCATGAGCTACTGAATCTGGGCTGGATAGTTGCAGTGATATAAAATATCGAGATGGTAAAAAAAGCTACTAATCAGTCTTGATGGATTTGAAAGCAGCAATCAACAGCAGAGACAGCAAGCAAACATTGCCAGTGTTACCTGGCACTGTAAGGAAAACACTGTTTGCAGATTGAGCCAGTCGGTGAATTTCTTTCCTAGTATAAAGTTTATTTTTGGTATCTGTTGTGTTCTCTAAGGTCTGTGGGGAAGTGATGGAGAAGTAAGAAATTTTCCCATTTTTCCTCCTCCCCCACCTTTCTTTCTCACCACTTGTGAAGTACCAGTGTAAGAAGAATGTGTATAAGCTCTCCATTTGGTTTTCAGACATGAGGTACCCACTGTATTTCAAACCTCGTGTTTATCCAGATGGTCCTTCTTGTCAAGTCAAGGAAAATGTTGACTTAGAGAAGAAAGCCTGTTTAATCAGTAGACAAATCACTTCATAATTCACTTTGTAAATCAGTGTTTTTAATCTTGTGTCCCCCATTACAGCAGAACTGCATTGCTTCTACCTAACCTCTTTCTGCGCAGATCTCAGTGTCAGGTAGGCATGCAGGTTGGAAATAAAAGCCAAAACCCAATGTTAAAACAGAATCATAAACTAGTTCACAGTCTCTAAATATAATTAAGGCAGTTGTTTCTTCAAGAGCTTTTTATTTTATTACTTTAGCTGCAAGATAAATGGCCTCTTAAATTGCAATGAGAAAGCTATTATTAGGTAGAGTAATAAAGTCAATGTAATTTTTAAAACCTCAGATTTGAAATATTTATTCTCCTGGCCAATAGCACTCTGAGTATGCCGAGTTCAGCATTAAAATTATTTAATCTAAACAAACTCAGAAGCTGTAACTATGTAGTACCAAGTACAATAAATTAAGTTTAAAAAGCCCTGAACTGCTATGTACCTTGCTGTAGATAAACCATTACAAATTTTCCTTATGGAAAATAAAATGAAAGGCCACAGTGCAGTCTATTATACAATCTTTTTCATTTTAGATGCACTTAATAGGAAAAAGCTCTGAATAATGCTGGCTGAATTGTAATCACATTTTTACATGATTATGCCAAGGTCTGTGCTGAGATGGAGATGAGGTTTTGGCAGTCAGATAGAAAAAAGGAGCTGATTATTGACTCATTTTTGCGTTCATGTGACTAAGCAGATTCTTCCTCTCCTCCCCTTTGCTATAGCACTGCAGTATTGCAGGTTTTGTTTAAAAATAAATGGAGATGGGTTTGGTAATTATATACTGATGGGTTTATAAAAGTATTGAGAGAGTTTTCATATCCAGTAAAGCTAAACCTGTTACGATTGTTTACAGCAAATATTTTGTTGTTTGTTAACAGTTGCTAAAACGTCGGGGGTTGAAATGTATGCTCTCTTACACAAGACCAAGAAGATTCTGAGAGTCCACTGGCCACCCATGATGAAATGGGAGTTGGATATCTGAGAAAAGGACATGAATTCCCACTGATTCAAAAGACTGATGTTTTCTACCTGTATGAAACAAATTCTGGAAAGATACAGTTTAGTTAATAAGAATGAAGTTAGATCTCATACAAGCAACACTGGCAAGGACAGAAATGCTTTTCTTGTGCACACTGGAGTTTAGCATCTTTGGATGTTTTTGTTAGTCAGTTACAGTTGGCTTATGTCATGATTTGTGCATGATAGCACACTCACTGCTGTGTGTAATTGGCACGTTAATGTAGAGATCTGCCCTTGATGGCTAAGTCAATGTTTGGCAACAGATAACTGACAGATGTCGGTATAGAGAAGGCAGTACACTGACGGCAAGCACAGGCACTGTTAGTGTGTTACAGTGCTTTACTGAGTAAGTTTAGCGTTGGTGTTGAGGCTGTTCCATTCTGATTTGCTTGGAGGGAGTGGGCTTCGTATTTCATCCACAGTGAGATTAAGATGCAAAGAAGGTCAAATCTTGTCATACAGTTTATTGCTATCAAAAGAGAAGTGAGAGATAGGAAAGGAGAAGTGATAGAAAAGGCATAGAGATGTCATAGATTGCGAGAGATAAAGTCACCAACATGGTTCTGTTGGTCCACTGATCCATTGTCTTCAATGGTTACCAGTGGCAAGAGTAAGCCTTGGAAAGCCCTTTTCCTTTATAGAGTCCCCTGTGTTTCTATTTTTAGCCAGCCCATTAGACCAGGCAGGGTGTGATGGTTTAACCCACCCACATCCACCAGCACTGGAAGCGATTGTGAGTCCCCAAGCATTTTGTTTGTTCCAAAAAACCTCACACTGGTTGTGTGTGTGTGCACATAGCACTCTGCACAGCTTTGGAGGGCACTGCCCTCTAGACTGCCCCTACCACATAGGGACTGGGGGGAAAATGGGATCTTCTAGGGAATTAGAGGGGGCAGGGGGCTGGAGGAAGCCTCACCATCCCACTCCCCTCCCCCCACCACTGTTCCTCTCTGTTCTGCCTACTCTGCATGGCCCCGTGCCTCTCTGTTCCTGCCACAGCCTGCATGCCCAGAGGGCTTCACAGCAGGCAGCCTGCACAGCCAGCCCCATGCTGCATTCCGGGGAAAAGCTGTGAGGCACAGCCCTGCTTTGCACTGCCTGTGGCCTAGAGAAGACCATGCAGCATGGCCCTGCTCCCCTGCCTCCAATAAACTCGGAATTGTTTCTGAAACAATGTCACAATTTTCAAGCCAGGGAAATGGTGATATCCCTTCTTTTGATATATATTTTTTCCCACTGCTTTTCCTTTCTCCTTCTGCTCTGGTCCCATCTAAGGATCCCAGTGTGAGAGACTAAATTTTGTCTCTCTTGATGGGACTCAACAAAGATAAAAACACCTTTGCGCCTTGCCCAGACAATAGCTGATGGGTACTGGGCAGACCCCACTGGGTAATGACTCTCTGGAATGTGCACAGACAAGAACATCTCTACCCATCAGCTACCCTGGAAAGGGGCGATGATGAAAAGGACAACAGATTCACCACCTGGGAAAATTGCATTTAAAGGCAGGATGTAAAAACACTCTAAATTTTTATATACTCATTGGACACATCCTACAAAGCTCTGTAATGAAGAGGCTATTAATTGATCAATATGAAGATTTGGAAATATTAAAATATTTTTTATTAATATTCCAGTATTATTAATAACCATCTACCAGCACTTATATGTGCAAACTACCCTAAGTGATACTGCTATGGCAGGGGGTTGGACCTGATGATCTCTAGAGGTCCCTTGCAAACTCTAATGTGCTGTGATACTGTGGTACATGTGTTAGGATGAGAGGGAATGGCCTCCAATTACATCAGGGGAGCTTTAGATGAGATGTTAGAAGTAACTTCTTCACTGAAAGTATTATCAAATAACAGAATAGGATCCCCAGGGAGGTGGTTGAAGCACCATTCCTGGAGGAGTTTAAAAGATGCATAGATGTGGTGCTAAGGGACATGGTATAAGACCAGGCTTGGTAGAGCTGGATGGTTTGACTCAATGGTCTTAAAGGTCTTTTCTGATCAAAACAATTCATGTCTAAAACAAGGTAAATACATTCAAAACATCGTACAATTGGCAACTCCATTTTAATTGCAAATATCTAGCTAATGCACTACTTATTCATTGTGTTAAACCGAAACATGATTTAGAATAAACACCAAAGTTTAGTAGAGAGCAATGGGTACTAATGGATTTTAATTTGCCTCAGTGTGCAAAGGGGCTCTGATTAGCTTCCTATGCTGATTGCTAAAAGGAGGTTTTCTGATCAGAAAAGTCATTTAGACTTAATTCACAAAAAGTGTAACACAAAAATTGAGCTTTGCTCATTGCAAAGCATAAAATGAGGATTCCTAGAGAGATAACAAATTACCTGAGAATAATTTGGCTAATCAGTGAGCTATTGGAAGTGATACTCTGTACTTTACTATTTGTACCATTTTTGTGCATGTTTATGTGTTTTAATTGGGGAAAAAAAAATATTTTTTGCCACCTGGTGTTTTTTACACGCTGCTTAGCTGTGGGATCTGAATACATTGCAATTTATGGACTAATAATCTAAATAATAACATAGCTAGTAGTTCAGTATTCTTGTGGAAAGGAATCACACAACTTGACTGTTCTGAGTGTATTCCTGCCTGCCTTTCTCACAGAGCTGTTAATCTGCATATAAAAATGATGTTGAATTACTGCTTGCAGAGGAGAAATTAACTGCTCAGAGGATGATGCTATTGCTTGATAACAATTGTCTCTTTAGTCTGCCAGGTAAAGAAATATCAAGAAGGAACACCTGGAATTTTAAGTCACTGAACTCTAAACTGGAATGACAGTAGAAACTGCTGACATTAGAACAGACTACCAAAAGGAATAGTAATTTTCTCATTTTCCTGTTTAATGACTAGCTCTCTTTCTTGGGAATATCGTCAGATTTGTCATACACTGAAATTATATGAGGTGTTTTACATGTATGCAATGCTGCATCTGGGCAAGAACAATCCTCATTATCAATACAGACGAGGTGATGAGGTGGTAGAAAGCAGCCCTACAGAAAATGACTCAGGGGTACTGATGGATGAGAAGGTGGACATGGGCAGAGAATGTGTGCTTGCAGCTCAAAAGGCCAATCACATGTTAGGCTACCACTTTGCACTTGTGAGACCTCACCTGGAATACTGTGTCCAGGTCTGGAACCTTCAATACAGGAAGGACATGAACCTGATAGAGCTGGTCCAGAGAAGGGCTATGAAAATGGTCAGGGGGTTGGAACACCTCTGCTACAAAGGCAGGCTGAGCACGCTGGATTTGTTCAGCCTGGAGAAGAGAAGGCTCAACAGGGCTCTGGGTAACCTGATCTAGTTGAGAATGCCACCACTTACTGCTGAGGGAGTTGGACTAGATAACCTTTGGAGGTCCCTTGCAATGCACACCATTCTATGATTCTGATTCCTTAAGTTGAGCTAGTTAAGAGAAGGAAATAGCACTGCAAGTGATATCTGTCTTTGTTGAAAATGTTTGGTTTTGGCCAGCCATAAAAACTGACCCTGAAAAGAAAAATCAAAGGGTCCTTGTTGTAGGTGACTCCCGGCTGAGGGGAGCAGAGGGCCTGATATGCAGACTGGACCCACTCTGTAGAGAGGTTTGCTGTCTCCCTGGTACCTGGGTAAAGGATGTCGTAGGTAAACTTCCCAGCGGTGAGACACTGAACAGGTTGCCCAGGGAGGTGGTGGAAGCCTCATTCCTGGAGGCCAGGCTGGATGTGGCTGTGAGCAACCTGATCTAGTGTGAGGTGTCCCTGCCCATGGCAGCAGGGTTGGAACAAGATGATCCTTGAGGTCCCTTCCAACCCTGACAATTCTATGATTCTAAATAGAAAGATATACAAAAGGCAACTTGAAAAAGTCAATCAACTAGTGGGTCACAACACTACATAGTTTAAGAAACTTCTCATAGGCCATATAGTGGCAAAGAAACATTTTTTGGTGACAGAATTTAATTAGGAAGAGTGTGTGACTGGTATGTTTATCCCTCACTACTGTCAGTTCCTGCTGGAGAGGTGACTTCCATGTCATGGTCTAGATGGTGAAAGGCCTGCTGCTGCTCAAAACATGTTTTTTTGGTCTTGTGTGTTCTGGGAAAAAGAATACCTTGCATCACAGGACCGTGGGTGTTGCTCAAACTAGGATGAAACAATGTGGCTACATTTGTTGAACTGCAATGATGTGCTGTAAATCTGCTTTTATGGCATTTAATTGACCTTCTGAGTGATAAATGGAGGAGGAAGACAAACTACTCTCAATATATTCTGTTACTGGTCTCTGTGAGGCTCTAGCTGTGCTCGAGTGCCTGCTGTGGCCCCTCTCTGTCTCACCTGGAGGTGCCATCTTCATCAGTGGCCCCAGATTTCTTCAGAACACAACATCCAAGTGCCGGATTCTGCACATTGGCCACAACAACCCCAGGCAGTGCTACAGGCTGGGGTCAGAGTGGCTGGAGAGTGGCCAGGCAGAGAGGGACCTGGGGGTACTGGTTGATGGTAGGCTGAACATGAGCCTGCAGTGTGCCCAGGCAGCCAAGAAGGCCAATGGCATCCTGGCTTGCATCAGGAACAGTGTGGCCAGCAGGAGCAGGGAGGTCATTCTGCCCCTGTACACTGCACTGGTTAGGCCACACCTTGAGTACTGTGTCCAGTTCTGGGCCCCTCAGTTTAGGAAGGATGTTGACTTGCTGGAACGTGTCCAGAGAAGGGCAACAAAGCTGGTGAGGGGTTTGGAGCACAAGCCCTATGAGGAAAGGCTGAGGGAGCTGGGGTTGCTTAGCCTGGAGAAGAGGAGACTGAGGGGTGACCTTATTGCTCTCTACAACTACCTGAAGGGAGGTTGTAGCCAGGCAGAGGTTGGCCTCTTCTCCCAGGCATCCAGCACCAGAACAAGAGGACACAGTCTCAGGCTGCGCCAGGGCAGGTTTAGGCTGGATGTTAGGAAGAAGTTCTACACGGAGAGAGTGATTGGCCATTGGAATCGGCTACCCGTGGAGGTGGTGGAGTCACCTTCACAGGAGGTGTTCAGGAGAAGACTTGATGGGGTGCTTGGCTGTATGGTCTAGTTGTTGGGTGGGTTGGATTGTTTGATGGGTTGGACGCGATGATCTTGAAGGTCTCTTCCAACCTGCTGTATTGTATTGTATTGTATTGTATTGTATTGTATTGTATTGCATTCAATGAGGGTGGCTGAGGAGGCTTTGGGCCAGGGAGTTGCTCAGGAGAGTTTTGGCCAAGGAGGAGATGAGAGGAGGGTTTGGGTCAAGCTGAAGCTTAGGACAGTTGTGGCTTCATTTTGGGCTGCTCCCTCCAAAGCTGCTGCCTGGGGTGGGTGGGCCAGGTGACTTTCTGCACCTTGCCTCTGCTGCCAGTTGGCAGGTGACCTGTCCTTGGTCTTCCAGGTGTTCAGAAAAGGCTTGGATGTGGCACTTGGAGCCATGGTTTAATTGTCAGGAGGTGTTGGGTGACAGGTTGGACGCGATGATCTCTGAGGTCTTTTCCAACCTTACTGATTCTATGATTCCTCTCAGGAGGAAGGAAATTTTCTTTTCTGTTTGTGTCTTCAGGATATGTTGACCAAGTTAGAGATTTCTTCAGTTCCACTGTGACTTAAAAGATACCCAGATACTGGTATAAGATGTACTGCCCCTTAAAGCAGAGCAGTTAATTCTGTTAGAAATTATATGTCTTCTTTTCAGAAGGATGATGTGATGGATACTTTGCTAACCAGACATCCCACATGAAGCATAAAACTCTAGAACCTTAGTGCAAATTGCAAGTTTATATTATGTTTGGATCTGTTTGGTGTCAGCATACTAGTTTATTACTTCTGCAAATGTTTAATATTGCTTGAGGAATAGTTCACTTTTTTTCATAACAAATCAAGAAAAACCTATAATGATTAAGTTCATTTTATTACAGTTAATAGCAAATACTGACATGAGCACAGAGAATAGGGAATAAAAGCAAGTGCAGTGCTTGAAAGAAATGGACGACAGAGGAACTGTCATAGGAGGAAAGAATTTGGTTAGATTACACACCTGAAAACACATGGCTAGTAGATGGGAGAGAGATACACCAGTTACATTAATGCAGATCAGTAACTGATCTTTGCAAAGAGGAAAATACAATAATGTGTCATTAATGAGAATGAATTAAATACACTCAAGAAGTCAAAAGTATGCATCATGAAATATGAATGGCGAGTCTGAGTGTTGAAACAAATGAGACTTCTATTCAACATGAAGTTTTGTGGTCTTGCCAGCAGCTACTCTTTAGCTTTTTCAGGAAAGAAGAATAGCCTTTCTGTAGAAACAAATATGCTTTCCTTTGGAAGGAGAAAATTAATAGCTCTTTAAAATTCAAAACAAAATCTTTTCTCCAAACCTAGGAAGTTATTTGTTATCCAATGCTTAAATGTGTAAAGATGATGGATGTAGAATGTAGTTAGCAAAGAATTCTGGATAACTGTAACTAATGAAGCCAAATGTGATTAACTTTAGGGTTTGGTTTTTTGGTCATTTGAAAAAAAAAGAAAAGGAAAGTGAAGAAGCAGTTAAGTGAGAGATTTAAGACTGACAGAAGAGGAAGTTCAGTGCAGGTATTGAAAATTACAACATCATTATTTCACTAAAGTTTTTCTGCTCTTGCACAAAAAGAAGACTGAAATGGGATAGATCCAAAGAAATTTATACCTTTGTCCTTTATGAATAATGAAGAACTGAAAATTAAGACAAACCTCAATGCCTATAATAATGTGGATTTTTAAGTGGATATCTCTGTAGAGGAACAGGAGGGAATAAGGAAAAAATATGCACATCGATACATTAAGCAAGGAAAAATTATTGACAGAAAAGCAAAAGGAAAAAAGTTGTTACAGTATAATGCAAAATACCAATTGTTTTCTGATTTCTATCAGTAACACTTCTTTTGTTGTAAAATATTACAGCAGGAATAATAGTGTGTAATGTGGAGGGTCAAACTCTTAGCAGGATGTAATCTCATTACTGTGAATTATCTGGTAGAATGTGTCAAACACTTGCTTCTACTCCCACCAGACCTTGGCCTCTGACCCACGTGTCCTGACCATTACAGTCTTAATGACTCTGTGATGTACCCCACTGTTGTGAGAACATTAAAGTGTCTCGGTTCCAACCCAGATCCCCTCTGGAATGAAAACATCTGACACGTTTGAAAAAATCCTTTGTTTTCTTGCAGCAGGTAATTCCCATCATATATGGTTCCTGCATAGTCCCATGCTACTGGGCCTTGGAATTTTGTTGTCTTCCACCATTGAAGAATTAAAAGTAGAGGACTAGAGCTTCAGCAAGGTACAGTTTTATGCTGATAATAAGGATAATGCTTACAATTGATTAGTAATTAAATGAGGCAAGTATGCAGAACTAGCTAGTTGAACGTGCCCATAATACAGCCCTTTTCTATCTTCTCATTATTTTTTTGCAAGCAATTGTTTAGATGGAAAGGAAAGAAAGAAAAAAAAAAAAAGAAGTCAGGATTTTATCCAGAGCTGGTCAACGATCAACTTCTGGATTAAAACATTTACCTCGTGGTGGGGATTTTTTGTTTGCTTTATGTGTGTGTGTGTGTTGGATGTTGTTGGTTTCTTTCAGTTATAGCCTTTGTATGGTCTGGGAAATTCTTCCAAGTGACTTCACTTTAGTAACTCATTTAAGTTTTATAAATTAATCTTTTGAAGAATGTGCTCTCTGGAAAATTAATGCAGCCTCCTCAGAATGCTGATGTGCTTTTTTGTTCCCTGTGTGCAGTAACAACAATTTTATGGAAGAGAAGGGAGGTCAACAGCCACTGTTATGTCTTGAAAAGTATGGTATTTTCATTGCGAATGAAGCTTTGTAGACTCCTTTTCTTTCCTTTTTCCATTTTCTGTTTTCTTCCCTCTTATTTGAAGTTTACCAAAATATTATCTTTATTACTTTTTTGTACCCATCTGCATTTGCCATTTGTCAGGCACTGACTGCAAAAAAAATTAGTGCTGATGAATGGATGCTGTTTGGAGTAGGACGAGGGATGAGAACACTGGCCTGCCCCTATCTACTTGGCACAAACTCTTAAATGTTCTTGCTCTGTCTTCTTTCACACTAAAATGCTTTCCCTACTCCAAAATGGGAATGTCCAAGTTCATTTATTGTGCTATTCCTGTCCTTATAGCCTCAATATTTAAGAATATATAATAAATATTCCAATAGTCAAGGTGGCTATGGATTTTTCTTAAAATTCAAGTATTTTTTTGTAAATTTCCACACTGATAGGCTTTTGAACCTGAAGTTGTCTTCTTTTCCTCTCTTCCCCTCTTTGCTTTTTCCAGTTGGTGAAGACATTTCTAAAATTAATCATCTGAGTATAGCACAAGTGTCACTTGAGAATGCTTCCTGCTGTGCTTCATCAATGGGCATAAAGACTTCTGATTATTTTAATAACTGGTTGCATTTATAATAGTAGCTTTTATGATGTGTACACCTGTCCACTACATATCATCTGAGAGCAGCAAGATTTTTGTGCCTGGATAACAAAAGAGGAGCTTATAATGATTGAAATTAACTGCTGAGCTGAATTTGATCCAATGACTGAGAAATGCTTGTCCAAATCCCATAATTACTGAGGAGATTCCTTTAAACAAGTCTTCAATTAAACTGTCTTTCTGTTTATGCATTATGCTTGATCTCTGTTTTAAGTTTCAGAGACCATATCTGAAAAAGAGATAGCATGTGGCTGAAGGACACTGAGCAAAACCCAATAATTTTTTAAAAAAGCATTTTATTTTTTCTCTAAAGCAATATATTCACACATATTTCATACAGAGGTGTTAAAATGAACCTGAAATTGAAATGTCAATATTGAGTGTATGTTTTAGAAACAGTGTTATCCATGGTAGAGAGAGGGACAAGGTAAGCAGGAATGGGGAGGGACTTCTTAAGATATCAGGTAGTGATGGGACTAGGGGGAATGGAATGAAGCTGGAGGTAGGGAGATTCAAGCTGGATGTGAGGAAGTTCTTCACTATGAGAGTGGTGAAGCCCTGGAATGGGTTGTCCAGGGAGGTGGTTGAGGCCCCATCCCTGGAGGTGTTTAAGCCCAGGCTGGATGAGGCTCTGGCCAGCCTGATCTAGTGTGAGGTGTCCCTGCCCATGGCAGGGGATTTGGAACTAGATGACCCTTGTGGTCCCTTCCAACCCTGACCGATACTATGATTCTATGAATAGAAAAAGAAAGGAATTCCTAATTATATCAATTCTATGGTTTCACCAATAGTGTTGTTTGCTTCGTTATTTTTTTCCCAGCTTGCTGATAACACTATTTCCAGTGAAAGTTTTGTTCTATTCAGATACCCTTTTGATTGTGTTGGAAACTAACTTTTGGCTACAATCAATAGAAACCCATAGTTCTTATATACTAAATAAAATAGTCTCAGAAGGATTTCAGCAAAAGAATTTCTGTAGTGAGAAGACGAATACATAAATCCTTCTCTAAGGATTCTAGAAGTAAATATTATAAAATTGAAGATTTTAATAATAGTAATCACCAAACTCTACAAACAAATAAACAAACAACTGAAAAACCCAGCAACAAAAATGACTATAATGAACAACCAGGTATGGAACTTTTAAGAAGTTTCAGAATATATCTGGATATAGCAACCAGCGTCATGTTTTGCTGGAGCTCACATTTTGTGGTATGTTAACTGGGTATTTTATTTATTTATTTGTGGTATGCTAACTGGGTATTTTATTTATTTATTTGTATCAGGTGAGGGAACTTTTGTATAGCTGGCTAGGAGCAGAGAGCTGGCATTTGTCATAGGAGTAAGGTCTCACGAAGAAAAGTGCTTCTAAATTACCAGCTTAGAGAAAAGCTTCTAATGAGCATGGAAGGTCTTATTTCACATAAGTGCACAAGTGGTTTTCTTTGTGATAAGAAGTACAACAGAGGTGAGCAGCAAAGGCACCACATTGCTTTTGCATTCCAGGAGTACCTGAAATGAATGCTGTTCCAGTATTTCTAGATGTTGCTTTATGTATTTTGATTGATTCTGAAAATTGGTGGCATGCAGGAGGAACTCCCTACTGTGTCTATTATGACACGCTGAGTATTCCAGAAAGAACTTTTCCTAGCAGTGTGATAGAATAAAATTCATAGCAATCATCTATTACTCTTTTCTACTTTAGAAAGCAACCTGGGGGAGAAAATTTTGGTGGGGCAGAAGGGATGAAGTAAAGAGAAGTTGATTATGAGGCTCAAACTATTTTGTGTTCCTGACAGTGTTCAAGAGGGGATTGGATGCGGCACTTGGTGCCATGGTCTAGTCATGAGGTCTGTGGTGACAGGTTGGACTCGATCTTTGAGGTCTCTTTCAACCTTGGTGATACTGTGATACTGTGTGATACATTCCCCAAACATTACAATAATTCACTGGTTTTACTAGTACAGTTAAAATCCTTTCATGTCTGTTATAGTGGAGCACAGTATATATTGTCTGTTTTTTTTCTACATTCAAAATATTGGAAATATTTCGCACTGATGCATACTGAGGATTTAAATGCTGCACTTTAGGTGAAAACTGGTTTTTTTTGTTGTTGTTGTTGTTTTTTAATTAAGTATTTGCTCCAAGTACAGGAGTTGTTTTGGTTTTTTTTAAGCTTAGGATTGGCATAGTCAGGGACATGACTGTCCATCTAGGCCAATGACTTGTCCCCAGCATTACCAGCTAGACAAAACATCTAACAGTAGAGCAAATGGGAGACACGCTTCCCCCTTCAGTTCCCAGCAATAAGGAGATTAATAACTTCATTAGCCAGAGGCTACATCAAACCACTGTATTTAGTGACTCTGAATTGAACTCTCCCATGAACTTATCTCCTCCACTTATGAATTCATTTATACTTTCAGTCTCTTGTGAGTTTCACTATTTAATCGCATTTTGTGTGGAGAATATAATTCCAACTAATGATTTTGAATTGCTGACTGTGGTAATATGAGTCTCCTTTCCTGTGTTATGAAAAATAAGGCATAAATTCTCAGAGTTTAACTTTGCTTTATTGGCTGTGATGTTCTAGGTATCTGTCCAACCTCTCCAGGCTCTTTTTCTTCCCCTCAAACTGAAGAAAAGTGATTTGTTTATTCATTTCTAAATATAAAAGCTGTTTGTTGCCTGTCCATTCTGTTACAGGGCTCCACCTATGCTTTTGTTATCTTTGTCCTCAGTTACTGATAGCTCCTCACATTCTACTGGCCTTACAGGTTGGACTTGATGATCTTTGAGGTCTTTTCTAACCTTGTTGATTCTATGGTTCTAAAGCTCAGCTGAACACTTGGTACAGTAAGGAGCATGAGAAATTTGATTTTGTTGTTTTGTGGGGGGTTTTGGGGGGATTTAGGTGTTTGGTTGGGGTTTTTGGTCATTTTTTGGTTGTGTTTTTGTTTAAAGAACAAAGAAATTGGTTCTGATAGCGTGAGTCTTGAACTTCTGTTAACTTTCAGAGAAAAGCTTCATTTCATGGCAATACAAAGTTTAAAGAATTGTCAGCAAATAGTACTACATCTCTTATTAAAAATAAAGGAGATTAAAAAGAGAGAAAAGTTAGTATAAATTTAAAACCAGCAGAACTCTGCTGTCAGGCAGAATTTATGCACAGCTGAATCTTAATATAAATAATATGGGGCTAGGAGTCAGACATTCTGAAAACCTGGAAATGTTACTGAGATCCTTCAGAGTTTTGAGCAGGGATACAGGGCAACAAGTTAGAAAAGCATTTATACCTACTGTATAAATCACTGTCATGTAAAGCAGGACATATGGGAGAGCAGTGTTTCATTCTCTTTGGCCACTGGAAATGATTGAGATTTTGATGCTTGCATGTTTTCTTGCTTCCCTATAATTAAGGGGGAAAAGTAGTCTTCTTACCCCCATAATGGGACAGAATGCTAATTCTCCTCAACTGAGTATTGTACTCGAATCATGCGTCTGACTAGTTCGGTTCCATAAGAAGAATTGACTTCTGCTTTCAAAAGGGAAGGAAAACAGCGGACATGCAGCTTTTACTTCTTCCTTTAAGCAATCCAAAGGAATTTAAAATGATGCATTTTAATGAAAAAGAGAGGAATAAGATAACTTCTCAAATCTGGTGAGTATAATGGGCTTAAAATAAATGGATTAAGAAGACATTTTTCCTCCAGCCCATTACATATAGTGAACCAGTCACTTTGCACATCTGTTATAACTGTAAATTGATTACATTAAATTATCTAAACATTTGTACATTTTTCATGGTGACTGAGACTTTCATGTATGCTGCTGCCTGTAATTCTGAGGCAGCTCCTTGTTACTGTGTGTTCTGTGTGTCCTTTGTTCATAGTCCTGACTTCTACTTAGTTAAAGGAGCTTCTTGATCTAAGCATGCTCAGAGGCCATCTTCTGACCTTAGGGATAAGTCTTTCCTATGGAGGAAACAGCACACAGTGGAAGCACAAATAAATTAGGTATTCTGATTATTAGTAGGTTTGTGTAAATATCTAAATGGGAATTTTGAACTTCTTACTGCAGCATGCATACATACACATGTTCTGCCCTTAAAGTAATCTAGAAAACACAAGGATTGGAGAAATAGAGTTTGCTATCCCCGGAATGGTTATCATAGAATAAGTATAGCCAGCCCTACTGGTTTCATTTGGGGTTTTTTGTTAGTTTGCCACTGATTGTTTTGTTGTGTTTTTATACTAGAAAAGAAAGAAAAGTAAGCAAAGATACTGGATAGAATCTGATATCAGGGTAAACAGTGAGAAACACAAAGAAGTTATATGTGGAGAAGCATGATATTTTTTCCCCACGATCTTTTTCTTGTTTTCTGTATTGATTCTTCAAGCGCAACTGAAGTATAAAAATAATGTCCTTTTCAAGATCTACTTCTGTTCCCCTCCAATTTTTACTTAAAGAATCATGTAGCACCTTTTTCTTGATGAAATTTCCTTCAGTTAGGATGTGTCAGACCTTACATAATTAGAAACTAAAAAGAATGTGTTTTGTACATCTGAGTGGAACACCATACCAGAGAAGAGGCCCTCTACTGTGGCTAGAGGTTTTAACTTCAGATAGGCAACTTCAAGAATGTAACTAATTTGGTTACAGACTTGAAATGTTATAGCCAGGAGGAGGTTGGTCTCTTCTCCCAGGCAACCAGCACCAGAACAGGAGGATGCAGTCTCAAGATGCACCAGGGAAGTTTAGGCTTGAGGTGAGGAGAAAGTTCTTCACGGAGTCATTAGCCATTGGAATGGGCTCCCCAGGGAGGTGGTGGAGTCACCATCCCTGGAGGTGTTCAGTTGGGGATTGGATGTGGCACTTGGTGCTGTGGTTTAGTCATGAGGTCTGTGGTAACAGGTTGGACTTGATGATCTTTGAGGTCTCTTCCAACCTTGGTGATTCTATGACTGTGTGTCCTGGAAGTATCAGAAAATTTGCCCACATTGAAAGAACAGAATGTGTGAAATGATAAATATACATAGTTCAGAAACTGGTAGAGGGGGACGGAATATTTCTGGTCAATCACTTCCAGGTAAGGAATTCAGCTGTTTGCTGTTCTATTAAGCTAGCAACAGAATTCAAAATTGCACTGCTTTTGAACAGAAAATATGTGGTTTTGAATGACTATGCAATTAGTTTTCAATCTCAAATCTGAAGTACTCTTACACAGTGTGAGATGAAATTAATTATTATTACTAAACTATTAGGGTCTTGTCCTAGTTTAGAGCGAGACAGATGCTGTGTTGTCCCAAAAGAGGCAAGAGAATGATGCTCATACAAATGGATGATTTGATTTGATTAAATGAACGAGGTGGGAATTACAAAAATATAATTATCTTTTTTTCCTGAAAGCCCCACCCCAAAATGAGGTATAAAACTTATTAAATTATTTACAGGTTCTATTCAGTCACAAATTCTACCAGGATGCTTATGGGAAACTTTAGTACAATTTAGAGAATTCAGAAAATGGAAAAGCTGTACCCCACTTGTAAAATCATAGGCAAGCCAGGACCTTAGGGAAAGCCAATGGGAATTCCCTTTTTACTCATGAGGACAGAGCAGGAATTTGGAGACAGTCCGGGGAGGTGGTGGAGTCACCATCATTGGAGGTGTTTAGGAGGAGACTTGATAGGGTGCTTGGTTGCGTGGTTTAGTTGATTAGGTGGGTTGGATGTGATGATCTTGAAGGTCTCTTCCGGTCCGGTCCGGTCCGGTCCAGTCCAGTCCATTCTATTCTATTCTTTGGTGGCAGGCTCCAGAAACTGCAGGTTTTATATTCCAATTTGTGGATAATGTGGCACAATCCAAAGGAAAACCCGCCAGAATCAAAGCATCTGCAGACACAGCTGCTACAAGGCAAAACTCCTGAGCAGCAGCACTGTATGAACAGTGCAAGAAAACCATACCTTCACAGCAGGCAGGGTCACTCCACAGCAGGCAGGGAGCAGGACCCCAGGGAAGGCAGGTCAGGGGAGAAGCCAAGTTCAAGTGGAGCGAGCAAGATGAAGGCGAGAGTGAGAGCCCTGAATGCTTTCTGGTCACCCAATTTATGACATTTCTAGACAAAGTGTCCAAGGCCAATATATAATGGGCACAAAGCACCCCACTTTATAATAGCTTCCAAACGCAGTGGACTTTCTCTACCGGTACATACCAGTCAGGAATCCCCACCTCGGTGCCATTTACCTGTCCCCAGGCAATTTTGCACCTTTGTCTTGCCCCATTCAAACCTCAGCTGATGGAGGTGGAGGAAGAGGGGTCTGAAGCACACCATAACAATGGATTGGATAGTCATGGAAAGTTTAAATGGAAAAGTAATTAACATACTACCAAAACTGCAAAGCATTAGCTATAAGCATATCCAAAGCATACAGAGTTCCTTTATACCACACCAAAACCCCCAATGCTTCACTTCTCCCCACCTGAGATGCACCCAAAAACCCCAGGGCTCTTTCTTCCCCACCCCCTGCTGATAGGCTGCTCTCAGGCTGGCCAGGCCTGAATCTGCCCTTCCTTTCTTATCCTGGCATTAGTCCTAAACAGGCCAAAGAGGTCTGAGATACTCCTTCATCATAACCTGATAAGAAAACATCTGCCATGGGAGCAGAGAGGTTAGACAGAGAATTACTTTGCAACCAGATTTATAAAGGTGCAAGATTTACATGCAGAAATATGTTGTTTCCTGTGTCCAACCACTAGGCAGAACACTCCAGACACTGGAGGTGTAACTCTGTGGCTTCAGCTTAGGAGGCACCCAGCCTAAACTGCCACAGGTCTACAGGTATGAAAAGGTGTGTACACACTCAGTACCCTGCAAGACTGCTAGGGAGAATCATATTTTGATACCTCAGTAGCACACCACTAAGAAGCATCATAAAATAAGTGTGTGGCTGGGAAAGAAATGAAACTTATTAATCTCTTATCAATAAAGTTAGCAGGAAGACTTGATGTCTGATAAGTTTGTTTATCCTTGCAAGTTCGGCTGCTGAATGTCTGAGTTCTTCATTTTAAGAGAAAGCATCTGTGGTAAATTAATAAAGTTTTAATATACAAGCATAATTATCAGGTTTTTTCCCTACTCCATTCTGCAATGCAGCTTCACTTTCACGTCCTCTGGAAAACAACTTACAATTTAATTATTACAGAAAGTCAAGAGGATTAGTTAATGGATGTAATAAATCATCAATGTTATTAGAGCATGAAATCAAGTATGTTGAATGTAAAACAGAACTCTTATGTTTAGCTCACATGAGTAGGCTTATTCAAGTCAAAGGAAAGATGTGCATAAATTATACTTTCCAGAATTAAGTTCTTGAATAACTGCCCGCAGTATCTAGATATAATAACCATACAGACAATTTAGTCATATGACAGTAGTGTTTACAGTTCCCTCGTTATTTTCTTAATGTTCAACTTGCTCTATTTGAACTGGTTTTATATTAAGATGTGTGACCGATATATTAGATGAAAAGCTGCAGCCCATGGTCCCTCTGAAGAAAGTTGCGTAACCATTAATTCTAGAAGAAAGCTAGAAAGGCCTAGACTTAATTCCTGTCTTGTTCCCGGCTTGTTCTTCATGAACATGTACAGGAAATCTAGGCAACCACACTAAAAAAGACCCAGAAAGCAGAACTGCTCATTAAGGCAGACTAAATAAAAGATATAAATACACATACCACTTCCAAATGCAGTAGGTATTTTCTTTCAATTTTCTTCCTATTTCAGCAAATGTCATTGTCTTTCTGGAGACTTGTCTTGGTGTGGTGGGTTGAAATTTCCCCCTCAGCATTAACTTTGCCCGACCAACTAAATTAGAAGCAAGTGAATACTGTATTTACAAGCAAAATTACACTCTACAATGGAATTAAATGAATATATACAAAATATACAGTATTTACAATATCATGCAGATATTTGCGACTAGCAAACAACATGAAACCCCCCTGGGGTTCCACTGCCCCCTCTCTCCCTAACCCAAGAGAGAGAGGAGCAGAGAGAAAGCAGGGGTTAGACTTAACTAAAACAACACAGACAATGTCAGCTGAAAAAGCAGGTTAATCTTTCCCGAGTGAAGCAAGCAGAGAAGAGATCAAAAAAGAGGGGGAAAAATTGGTGCAGCCAATCTTATAGCAGAACTTTTCTTCAATACATTTGTTTAGAATAATGTTTAGTTTTCCTTTTTACACCCAGTAATGATTTATTTATATTTTTCTACTTTTCTGCTAAAAATCTGTAACTAAATTTTAAAGGCATAGCCTAAAACCACCACACTTGGTGTCTGGGAAAGCTTTTCTTTCCCTCACTTCCAAGATGTGCCAATTGTTTTGGCTCCTGTTTCAAGAAAGGCCTGTGCTCATCCTGCAAGTTTTGATTTGCAGGTTGTAGCCTGGGAGTGTTGCTTCATCTGGAATGTGGTCTACCTTGATGCTTTAGGGAGCATCTATAGGGATAATACACGAGTCAGGTTAAGCAGATTTTTCTGAGCATTTAGTTGAATGTTCAGTGAAGAAAGAAAAGGATTAATTGCTTTTTCTGTGTGGAGTGTTCTTAAAAAACAATGCTGATAATAACTTCTTGCTGTTCAAAAGCTGGAGATTCAGGATATCCAAGCACTTGCTGAGCTGTCATACAGAAAAAGTTAATGTTAAGTGACAGGTGATGTCAGCTGTTGATGTCAGTGGGCCCAAATAATCTAAAAGGTTGAAATATGATAAGACTAATTCATGAATCAGCATTATGTCAGTTGGCAAAGTAATTTGTTGCATATTTGACATGGAATTCTGAAAATTAGTGTGTTTTTAAAAAGATCAGCGGCAAGGGAGACATAACAGAGTTGTGTCAAGAAATAGATGAATGAATAACCATGGATTTTAGATATACTTCTCCATTTATTTTTGTATAAGAATTCATATTTTAACTTTACACATATTACATTATGATACACAGATTTTTTGAGTCTCCAGAAAGAATAAAATGGCAAGGCTATGTCTTCCTCTGTATGAAACCACTTTTAGAAGCCAGTACCAAATTAAACTTGTTATTCAGGTCATTATTCCTCGAACTAAGTCCTCGGAGGAGGACAATACTCTGTAATCTTCCCCTCCTTCTTTTAGAGTGGATGTTGGTTTCAAAATACTGCAGGCAGAACAATGAATATTCAATGAGAAGTCTGCCTTTGAGACCTGCTTCTTCTGTAGAGCTTTAATACTGACTTTAAAAGCTGAGAGAGAAATAGTATTATACGCCTGTAAAAGCAATGAGTTTCGTTTAAGGAGATATATATTAAAGCTGTCTTGGGTGGCCTGATTAATGCAGCACCTGAGTGAATTTATTATTTCCCAAGAAGCAGCACATGTATGAGGACTGATCCTTCTGTTAAAATGTCTCTTTTATGGCTAACCTCCTGATTCTGTCTGCAAAATGGATGTTACTCTTTAGCTGGAACTTTTGTTTTAAGAAAAGTATATGTTCAAAGCTATGCATATATTTGGGTTTTATCACAGAATTGTGCTTTAAATAAGACAAGTATGTTGTGGCTTCTATCAGTAATTAGTAAAGCTTAGATATGCAGCTGCAAATGTGAAAATAGAAAACTTGTTTTATCTGTTTATTTGTTAGGTTTCTTCAGAAACATGTCTGATATCTATCAATTACACAAGTATCAGCAATCAACTGGCATGCTGTACTAGAGAAAAGCAGTGAAGTGATACATTATGTGCCATTTAGTAACTACTTGATTAAGTACACAGGGATGTAAAGTCCCCGTACAGTAGCCAGAGCTTCCTATGACATCCAATGTATGTATAAATACATGCAAACACATAAACAGATTTTTGTTCTATTTTTCCTTATTATTCCTACATGAAAGGCCAGGTGCACATAGACAATAATGGCTTGTTAAATAAGGAAATTATTAGTGAGGCAGATGATTTCATTTGCTAAGGAGAGTCAGATACACTGCTTTATACAAAGAGTTGTAATGGGCAGAGAAGTACCTGAGAACTACCAGTAGATAAAGTATTTTGTTCCTTGGACCCAAACTATATGATCTAATAGAGGGACTTGCAAGCTCATGAAATAGCACTCTAAGTAGAAAGAGAGTTGATGTTGGATGAAACTCAGTTATTAACAATGTTACCTCGGTTATTAAAGATGAGTCTCCCATGTCTTCAGTGGAAGTCAGTGAGTAACCAGCCACAATCTATAGCTTGTTGAGTTTTGTTAGATGCAAAACTTCGAGCTATAGTAAATGACCTTTCAGATTCTTGTTTACTGCTTTAGTAGATAGTCTGCATTGCACTGGCAATACTCTATCCTCCTTGGAAAGCAGAAGCAGCTCAATTGTGACAGGATGAAGTGGCACAGTTTCTAAACGGAAAGATGGGTTAGATACCCTGTGTTGGGCTCCCTGTCAGAATGGTTCTCTTCCTATCTGGACTCATCCATTGCCACCTGCTCCTGTAGTCAGGGACGGGTAGAGAAGGGAAAACACAAGATGGTTTTTCAAACCCTTCTTCTTGACTACAATGCTTAAGAATGAGGAAGGATATAATTTTGTTTAATCAGAAGTTTAAACTCTGAAAGTGTGTTCATAGTTTTTATTATTATGATGATACAGCATCACATGATTATTTGAGTGGAACTGCTGGTATAAGCTTGCCTATAGCTACAAATATTGTCCTGTGTGTATGTTCAGGGAGTGCATGCTACTTTCTGTATGCCCCCAGCAGCAATTCTATGAAATTAAAATTTATTCATTTTGCATTTAAGAACATGATGAATTGTTGGTACGCTTTGGAGTGGAAAGGCTTTCTGTTTTCTGTCATTGCCCTGTCATTCTGTTATTGTTTTTAAATGAGAAACACAGAGTTAATTCTGTGTCTTCAGACTAGGGCTTAACTGCACAGGAACCATACATGCCTAGGTTGTACCTGTAAAAAGTTAATGACTAGCATTAACAGGTTTCATGCCAATAGATCTGTTTGAAAACCTAATAATTGTATGATATAAAGCCAGGGTGGTTTTGTTCTGCTCATCTACTCTTTTTTTTTTTCCCCCCACCAAACAATATCTTTACAAAAATTTATTACATACATATTCATTTCTTTAACTTATTTACATAGGCAGTACTGAGAGAAATAATTCAAGAAATATGCAGTTTTATGAAACACCTAATCATTGCTTCAAAAACTGACTGATGATCTCTTCTTTTCAGGAGCATGTGGGAGAAGTGAAATAAAATGATGCTAATTAATGCTGAATTAGATAAAAAGCAGCAGACAAATCAATTGTTCTGTATGAACTTTTATTATACAAATTCACAAGCCACCATTGATGCCTGAATTTAGTGAACATGACAGAATGAATGAAAATAAAACATACGGTCAGAAGGGCATGAGATTGACCACATCCAAGTGCCGGGTTCTGCACATTGGCCACAGCAACCCCAGGCAGTGCTACAGGCTGGGGTCAGAGTGGCTGCAGAGCTACAGGCAGAGAGGGACCTGGGGGTACTGGTTGATGGTAGGCTGAACATGAGCCTGCAGTGTGCCCAGGCGGCCAAGAGGGCCAATGGCATCCTGGCCTGCATCAGGAACAGTGTGGCCAGCAGGAGCAGGGAGGTCATTCTCCCCCTGTATACTGCACTGGTTAGGCCACACCTTGATTACTGTGTCCAGTTGTGGGCCCCTCAGTTTAGGAAGGATGTTGACTTGCTGTTGACTTCTTGTGTCCAGAGAGGGGCAACAAAGTTGGTGAGGGGTTTGGAGCACAAGCCCTATGAGGAGAGGTTGAGGGAGATGGGGTTGTTTAGCCTGGAGAAAAGGAGACTCAGGGGTGACCTTATTGCTCTCTGCAACTACCTGAAAGGTGGTTGTAGCCAGGAAGGGGTTGGTCTCTTGTCCCAGGCAGCCAGTACCAGAACAAGAGGACATGGTCTCAAACTGCGCCAGGGGAGGTTTAGGCTGGATGTTAGGAAGAAGTTCTATACAGAGAGAGTGATTGCCCATTGGAATGGGCTGCCCAGGGAGGTGGTAGAGTCACCTTCATTGGAGGTGTTCAGGAGGAGACTTGATGGGGTGCTTGGTGCCATGGTTTAGTTGTTTAGGTGGGTTGAATTGGTTGATAGGTTAGACGTGATGATCTTGAAGGTCTCTTCCCACGTGGTTTATTCTATTCTAAATATGACATATTTTCAATTTACATGAGTTAGAAAAATCACACTAAAAATTATTCAGGTCTCAAGAGTAAATTCATTTAATCTCAACAAAACATAACCTGATGAAATTGATTCTGGTGATTTATAAAATATTTTTTTAAAAATAGGAAAAACTGATGCCTGAACAGGAGTCGCTTTGATTTTTCAAACACACTCTTCACAATGTTCTTGAAAGCTTCATTGCTACAATCACATTTCTTATTTGTATGTACAAAGGAACAATAATATAAAAGCTCCTTTCAAAAAGAGTTATTTAATACCTATCTTGTAACCTCCTAATTTTTCATGTACACTGACTGTATTTGCTTTTACCAAAATAATCATACAAATTGTATCATGCTTTCAATGATGTATAACAAGCTTAGTGAAATGTATCACAGTATTACCAAGGTTGGAAGAGACCTCAAAGACCATCGAGTCCAACCTGTAATCACAAACCTCCCGACTAGACCATGGCACCAAGTGCCACATCCAGTCCCCTCTTGAACACCTCCAGGGACGGCGACTCAACCACCTCCCCAGTGGTTCTGTATGTATTAAACTGTTAAGAGAAAGAGAATTATTTTGGTTAACGTGCTGCTATTCTTTTTCCTTTTAATAAGCACTATGCATCTTAGAACATAAAACAATATGTTATTGAATTCTTTTCCCATCACAATTTTTATTGGCACTTTGGCTTTCTTTCTTTATAGTTCCTTGCTTTTGTATTGAAGTGAGGCCTATAAACATCAACAGGTGCCGCAAGGATACTAAGTGTTTATGGATAGTGAAGGGAGGAGAGATTATAGTCAGGGTTTTTTTGGGGTTTGGGTTTTTTTTTTGAGAACTGGAAGAATAGATTTTTTATAAGTGGATACTAATCTAGAATAGAAATTAAAACCAAAAGTGGTATTGCTCAGGTCTTTTATACAGTTTTTAGGTATGTCCAGGTGGTGAATCCATTGTCCTTTCCACCATCCTCCCTCTCTGAGGTAGCTGATGGGCAGAGATGATCTTCTCTATGCACATTCCAGACAGTCCTTATCCAGCGGCCTCTGCCCAATACACATCAACTCTTGTCTGGGTGAGGAGTAAAGGTCATTTTGTCTTTGTTGATTCACATCAAGAGACACAAGATTTAGTCTCTTGCACATGGCCAGTCTTTAAGAAAACATTGCTCAACGTTTTCTGTTCTTCTGTCCAGAGGCCAAAATGTATATAAGTTCAGGTATTTCCATGATGCAGTAAAATATAATCTTAGCTTTTAGATACTTCATCAGTCTGATTTTATCCTTATTTGTGTGTTTAATAAGCATTCAAGGTCTTTTCTTCCATGAACATACCTAACTGCTTTTATACTTTGGCATTCACAGCATCCTTTGGCACAAAATTCCTCAGCTTAATTAAACATGCTTTGAAGCAGTACTTCCTTTCGTCCCTTTCATAATCTCTCATCACCTCATTTGCTACTTTCCACCTCTACCTTCATAATAAGTCATGAATAATAGTTCTCCATAAGCTCTCTCTTGGTTTTGGATGCAGTTGTTTAAATGTGACCTCTTTTATCCAAGCTAAGTGCCACTGCTTTACTTAACTTCATTCACTATCTATGGTCTCTCTTACAGCTCTTGCTATACCTTTGGTATTTTCACATTTCCTCTTCTTTCCTTTACCAAATTATTATGTTACCTTTGAGATAAGGGGGTAAGAACATAATGTACCACCCATGATTTAACAGCATCACAAAGATAAACATGTCAAGAACAGAATTTCTTGGGTTTCCTTTTCACTTCATCAATTCCACAAACTTTCTACATGCTTTATGACAACCTCTAAGCACTGAGCTTGTGTTTTGATGGCACTAAGACTCTTTCCTCAAGTAAAGAAGGTTAATACAGAGTTTCTCAATGGAGTAACTAAGGTTTCCTTTCGTTTATGTGGCCTGAGCTCCACCTGCCCTAAATTTGATTTGTCATGTTTTACTCAGTAAGATATCAGGATAGTGAAATCATTCTGCAGCATTTAAGAGTTGGGTTCTGCTTTTACTGTACTTAATGCTACCAGTGGCAGAACATGAGGACACAGTCTCAGACTGTGCCAGGGGAAGTCTAGGCTTGAGGTGAGGAGAAAGTTCTTCACAGAGAGAGTAATTGGCCATTGGAATGTGCTGCCCAGGGGGTGGTGGAATGACCGCCCCTGGGGGCATTCAGAAAAAGCTTGTATGTGGCACTTGAAGCCATGGTTTAGTTGTCATGAGGTGTTAGGTATTAGACAATAGGTTGGACTTGATTATCTTTGAGGTCTTTCCTTACCTGGATGATTTGGGGGCTCTACCCAGTGAAAAGGAGAAGGAGAAATACAAGGACAACTTGTCTTTGAGTTATGAATTCACTTCAGTGTTTCCACCACCCACACTTCAGACAAAGACTAACTTTTGCTGAGCAATAGTCTTGAAATAGCCAAACCCTTTCCCCAAATTCAGTGATTGTAAATGGTTCTTATGCCAATAATTTTTATTCATTTTCAAATTTATGGAATAATTTCATTTCTTATGTCAACATACAGAAGACCTTAACTTCAAAATTAGGTAGCTTGGGACCCAAAATCCATTAGTTCATCCTAGCTACTATGTTATATTGTGATTTCTACATACAACAAAATATATATATATGTATGTCCTAGCATCTTTAGATGCTGACTTGGTCTAGTGGAAAGTGTCCCTGTCCATAACATGGGGCTTGGAAATAAATCATAGAGTCATAGAATCATAGAATCCAGAATTGGAAACAGCCTCTAAAGGTCACCTAGCTTAAACCCTCTACCTCCTCCCTCCTCACTTCCCCTCCCCCCAAATCTTCCCAAGGCAGCTCCTACTCCTACTCCCTCTAACACGATCCTCCACCCTCTCTAAACAGCTCCTGATCAACCATTTTTGCACCCATCCCAGAGCTGGAGGCAAGACCCTCAAGGAGCTGAGAAACCACACAGAGGAGCTCAGCCCCAATAAGGAGGCTCAGCCAGCACCCATGGCTGATACTGGGGGTGGGTGCATGTTATTGACACTCTTCCTACCTAACCGGGGGGCCACCAGGCCCCCCGGCCTTTATAGTAACCACCACCATCACCCAGTGCACACCACGAGGACTCACCAGTGATGAGAGGAGGCTCCTTCAGCCCAAATGGGCTCAGCTTAGGGCTCCTGCCTTTCCTGGTGGGGATTAAAAAGGGGAGTGGGTGGGGAGGGCAAAATGGCCACACTTGGGGTGGGAGGAGACTCCAACAGAGTCCAGGTGCTCTGGGATTTGAAGGGAAAAGGAGGGGTGGAAAAGAGGTGGTTGGCATGGAAAGGGGGCAGACTGTGAAACCAGTGTTGTTGAGAAAGAATTATATTGAAATAATATTCAAATAGGAATTATTGACTTTTAGTGATTGCTAAATGCTTAATATGACTACTTTCAGGGTGTGGATATTAGGTAATTTCTTGACAAACCCAAACATTATTGTGATGGGCCAGTATTAAGTTCAATAAACAAAAAAACCTACACACCTTCTGCTAAGGTAATTGTATAGCTTTACCATCTCAGCAAACTCTTGATCTCAGCTCAGAGGGTTTCTTTGGGGGGTTCATGATTCAGGACATTTGAAGATTGAGAAGGGTTGCTCTGCACCAATGGCCCCTACATAAGTGCTTTGCTAAAGAAATGAAAGAATTATTATCTACTTTTCAAGTGATGATGTGTTTTCTCTCTCCTTTCCCTGAATCATGTATCTTGGAGCAACAACAGATGTTGTGGGATGCATCTCAGAATACGCCATAGTAGTCAGTGCTCATCTCTTGCTGGACAGCAGGAAGGTATGGACTCCAGATTTAGATGAAGTGACTAAGTGGACCATTCTGTACTTGTCAAGAAACAGATAATTTAGGTACTATGGCAATTTTATTGTTTTATTATGCTTGCAATACTACATTTCAGGTGTTTCCAGGATTATGTGGCAGTTAAGCCAGGTTTTGAGGATACAAATTTCTAGGCTGGAGAGTAGAAGTCCCTTAGCACATCTGCATCCTTATAAATCCAAACCCTGTGTGCAGCTTCCAGGGAGGCCTACAGTCTCAAATATATTTTAAGGCTATCTGCCTGCATCACCAAGTCCCTAAATAAGTGTTATGGGTTTGTTCTTTTAGTACAGCTCCACTCTTGTTTCAGTAGGAGAGAGACAATTAAATATCTTAGGTTTCTTGGAAAATCCAATTTAGAAAGTGCTGCAAACTTCAGTGAGCTAAGTTGAGCTTTGAAGTAAAATCTGTAACCAGTGAATTGCAGTTAAGGGAGTCATGCATGTCTAGCTAAGTTAATTTCATTGCAAACTGCATCATTTCCAGAATTTCACTCACAGAAAGTTTTTTATGCAGTTTTAAAAATATGCAGAATTACTTAGAATTACATGTCTTAGGTTTTAAAACAGTTAAAAAGCAGACATGGTAGGCAAGAATCACAAGGCAGTAAGTGATACATCAAAAGAATGAGAAGCATTACATTGCTATTTCCAGAAAAGGCAATTTAATATGGTAACACTGACAAATGTTTATGTTTTAAAGTATGCATAGAAAACTGAAATTGAATGTTGCATAAACATTTTTAATTCAGAGATCTTTCAGTTTTCATTACTTTTGTACTGCAGTGGTTTATTTGGCATATTTTCATCTCAGGATTATATATGTAGCAAATTCAATTTTATCTTTGCATTCCGTTTGTGTTGGTTTGTACAAGGAATGCTGTGGAGAAATCTTTTTAGTTGTGTATATTATGTGCCATTGTGCTGTAGGACTGTTTTTGAAAGGTCAAACTTTGTAAACCACAGATTAGAATTAACCTTTAAGATTTGGTACTTATTTGTAATTGCTCATTTGCAGAAAAGAATGATGAATAATGTTCCAGAGTGGAGAATATATTGAAAACCTCCACTCTTTCAAGCTGATGTTCCCACCTGGGCTGCATCAAGAGAAGTGTGGCCAGCAGGGCAAGGGAGGTGATTCTCCCCCTCTACTCAGCTCTGGTGAGACCCCACCTGGAGTACTGCCTCCAGTTCTGGAGCCTCTATTACAAGAGGGATCTGGACGTGCTGGAGCAGACTGAAGGAGTTGGGGCTGGTCAGTCAGGAGAAGAGAAGGCTCCGAGGTGACCTAATTGTGGCCTTCCAGTATCTGAAGGGGGCCTACAAGAAGGCTGAGGAGGGACTTCTCAGGCTATCAGGTAGTGATAGGACTAGGGGGAATGGAATGAAGCTGGAGGTGGGGAGATTCAGCCTGGATGTGAGGACGAGGTTCTTTACCATGAGAGTGGTGAAGCCCTGGAATGGGTTGTCCAGGGAGGTGGTTGAGGCCCTGTCCCTGGAGGTGTTTAAGCCCAGGCTGGATGAGGCTCTGGCCAGCCTGATCTAGTGTGGGGTGTCCCTGCCTATGGCAGGGGGATTGGAACTAGATGATCCTTGTGGTCCCTTCCAACCCTGACTGATACTATGATACCTTTCATTGTTACTATTCCCTCTTTTCTATTCTCAAAATAGTTGAAGGGCAAATAGTGCTTGCAATAGATGTTTTCACCTTAATCTAAAGTATTAAATCATACGGAGAGACAAAAAAGGAGAAACAAGATGCTTTCAAGTTATCCACATGTCAAAAAACTCCTTGGGAAGACAGGAAAAAACCAATGACCTCTTTCTGGAGCCTTTTCAAACTTAACAAACTCAGTTTTGTGCCTTTCTTTGTACGTCATGAGATCCAGTGCCTCCTTGTCTTGGTGGTCCAGTATGTCAGTGTCTTTCACATAATGGATAGTCTTGAATGAAATCTGGGGCAAGTGGAAAGGGAGAGTCACTTCCCTGGACCTGCTGGTCACAGCTGCTGATAAAGACTGGGATGTGCTAAGCCTTCCTAATTGCAAACACTGGCAAGACCTCTTCAGCTTGCTGTGTGCTGGGACTCCCACATCTTTTTCTAAAAACTTGCTTTCTAATGAGCTATCTAGAAATATTTGAAGGATCTTTTTTATTTTAATCTTATTTATGTAAACTAAATGCATAGTGTTGCTTTTATCTGCTTAGGAAATCTATCTATGACCAGATTATGAACTGACATTCTGGAAGGATTACATTTAATGTAAGATTCTTAGCCTGAAGTGCAAAAGTTATTTTTCTGTAACTATGGTTTTGATTGACATGTCCATGATGAAGTATTAGCAATGTTTCATTAGTGAGTTTATATGATAAGAGTTTATATGATCGTCAAGGTAACAAAAACTCATGTCATACTGCTTCAATTTCCCTTTAAGGAAACCTGTCTGAGTGGCATACTGTGGTGTTAAGTCCAAACACAAACCCAGAACAAGTCCTGGCATGTCCAGACATGATTCCCCCTCCCTCTTTCAGGGGTCCAGGGAATGAGGGAAAAAGACAAAGAATCCAGGCATTGGGAATTCTGGTAAACAAGGGATATATCCTCTCTTTGTGGTGGACAGGCCTGTGCACTACCTATGCTTCACCTAGACTATGCTTATATCTTTACCTTATATGGTCATGGCCTGGCAAAATCCCATTCCATTGATTGCCAAATGGGCAAATTGATCCTCAGGCAAATGACAATAGCAAAGCCAAATTGTAGACAATGTGTCTTGCCTAACAGCAGGGAAAAGAAACCACGAGCCTTGCCTTGCCTTGCAACTCCGAATCCTTGCCTTGCCTCGCAACTCCGAATCCTTGCCTTGCCTCTGTTTACCTGGAAAGACGCAAGTCCTCTAACATAAGATGCACTGAAACCATACTCAGCCTTTTCACATCATAATATCCCAGGAGCAGACAGAAGAGTCTTGCCAGGCAGAAGGGATACAAAACCCAGATGGGCCAAGACCCAGAGAACTGTGCCCCTGCAGTGGTAAGTCGCTTCCAGCCTAAGCACTCCCTTCACAAATCCAGACCTTGTCACAAAGCACCAAGAGAAGCAGGCTATTGTCCAAGAGCCTGAAACCCCGGGACAGCCTATGAATCCCGGGAAACTTCATGACCTGCCTGCTGTCATGCCATGGCCAGCCTGGTCATTGGGATAGTGAGACGACCCTGCCAGCAAGCACCGTTACCAGCTATTGTACAGCAGCAGCACCCTCCACGTGGGTGGAACTCCCATTACTCTATGCTATCTGGACTATATTGCGGTCCCCAGAGAGAATTCTGAAGAAAGAATATTGTGAATAATTTGTTTATCTCTATAAAACTTCTTTGTAAAAAGTTCCAACTGCTGCTGGTTTTGGCAAGGTTCCCATGGAGTCTGCCCCTAGTGGACAAGCAGCTAACCCCATTTCAGTTTCTCTTTCCCAGTGCTACTTTCCTAGCTGGCTTCGTGCTGTTTAAATTGTTAATATTATCCATATACTGTACATATCCATTGTAAATATGCTACAGCTCCACACCCATACCTATTAATAAGTTTGTGGCATTTTTTCATATAAATAAATAATAATAGTTTGGTTTAGTTGATTAGGTGGTGTTGGATGATGGGTTGGACATGATGATCTTGAAGGTCTTTTCCAACCTATTCTATTCTATGCTATGCTATGCTATGCTATGCTATGCTATGCTATGCTATGCTATGCTATGCTATGCTATGCTATGCTATGCTATTTGCCATATTAATATTTCATACTTTGATTCATAACACATACAGAGGTCTCCTATGTAAATCTAATCATATCCATGGCTTTACAGTGCTCCAAAACACTGGAACATGCAAGTTACTAGTGTAAAAGCTTAACACACAAAAAGAAGAGACTAAAGAGTTATTCCAAGTTAGTATAGATTGTTTTCTTTGCAACAACTTCTGTTTATGAAAAATTAATAACATGAGAGCACAGCAGCCCAGCATGCTAGAAGCTAATTTAACTGATAACTGCAGCTCAGTTACTGGCATCCTGGTTTTCGGGATATGAAAACCATGGTTAACTCCGATTTTGCAGTTGTTGACATACATCAAGTGAGGCAAGAGAATTTTATCTCATACTTCACAAAAATAAAAATGATGAAAAAAAGAGTGGCATGTCTTTACTGATCTCGTGCTTAAAGCTCTTAAAATCCTTGACATTTTGCTCTCATGCAACTGTAATGATAAGTTGCTGCATACTATTAGTGACAGTGGCCATTAAATCTGCACTAGAAAGACAAATAACACAGCGTGAACCTGTTTTAGCATATCAGAAGTTCATACTAGGAAAAAGGTTGTGACCGAACTGGCAATGAAATCAAAGATTGAGTTCTCCCCAACTGAAATGCACAGGGCTGAGGACAGAGAAGTCAGTTGATAATCAAAGAAGACAAGGCTGAGAATCACCTCATGATGATATTCACTCTAACTCACTCCTTCAAGGCAGGGTCAAATCTACACAAACCTTCTGTTATATATTCTGTTTTTTTAAATTACCAATTGATTTTTACTTTTAGATGTTTTGTTCCAACCGCTATCTAAAATGAAGGTTCCTTGGTACAGTTTAACATGATTACTTCCTGTCCCACCGTGAGTGAATGTGGAGAACATGCAATATCTTTTTTTTATTATGGAAGGTTTGATGCTGTTATCGTGTCTCCCCAGTCTTCAAATAAACATCTTTCTATTCTCTATAGATCTGCTAAGTGCTTGTATTTGCACAACTGATTATTCTTACCTAATTACAAATTTCTCTTTCTATTAGAGAATTGTATCCTACATAATTCAGGGTAAAACTTTAGTTAGCCAAGAGCATATTTTAAATTCACATGCTTCCAAGAAGCATTTTGCGCATTTTTCTTCTACCTCCTGTTTTCATATTGCCTTCAAATCCAAGGAAGGTCCTTCATTATCTAGCTTATTAGTGAAAGTATTGAGAAGTTTGAATGTAGGATCACAGAATCACAGAATGTTTGGGGCTTGAAGGGACCTCCAGATATCATCAAGTCCAACACCCCTGTCAAAGCAGGATCACCCTAGGACAGGCCACATAGGAGTGCACCCAGGCAGGTTTTTTTAAGCCTCCAAATAGAGAGATCCCACAATTTCTCTGGACAGCCTTTTCCAGTGCTCCATCACCCTCACAGCAAAGAAGTGTCTTCTTGTGTTGAAGTGGAACCTCCTGTGTTCTAGCTTGTACCCATTATTTCTTGTCCTATCACTGGGCATCACCAAAAAGAAACTTATCACTTTTGTCTTGACACCTACCCCTGATGTTGTTGTTGAGATGCCCTCTCAGCCTTCTCTTCACTTTATTTCATTCAACACCTGTTTTTTAGTTCATTTTTGCTGTGAACCTTTGCTAACCACTCTGATGATGATGATGAGCTTTCTGCAAGATGTGAACTCATTTTAAAACCGTTTAATCTACAGTGGTTTAGCCAACATGTTTCTTAAAATATCACAGGACAATCAAACCCTTGCTATGATGAAAAGGCATTGTGCCAAGATACTTTTTATTTATAAGACCTTCTAAGATGCTACAAAAAAGGAAGTTAATCTTGACTCTTATTCCTGTATTACCTTGAAGTTGTTTACATGTAATTGTTTGGAACAGGTCTCTCAGAATCATTCTAGATACTGAAAAGCAAGAGAAAAAGAAAAGTTAGCTACTGCTCACTTTTCCTCTCAGTGTCTTAATTTGTTCATAATGAAAGCTTGCAGTTAGAAATTTTTATTTCAATTAAAACAAATATTCATAAATCTATTCCAAATGTGTATTTTAAGTACTAAACTGTTCAACTAGTGTTCAGTTGAGCATACTTGGTTCTTGGTAAGGTCTTCTGCTATTGGAACTGTTCTGTCTATCCCATGACTTTGTCCAGAATCCTTCCCAGGTAAAGCATCTGAAATATAGCACAACAGAATGAGACAGGACTTGGAGTGGCTCTTTATAAATAGTGCAATTGTAAAGTGGACATGTGGCTCCATTCTGCTAGGTAATTTTTGTCTGTAATTGCTTCTTGTAAAGCAAAGACTACAGAAATAAAGATGGGACTGAATTTTAGGTTGCTGGTTTTCGTTTTTTCTTGTATTTTTCTTTTTTACTTTTTTTTTCTCTTTTTTTCAATGTAGTTACCACATACTTTTTACATTATTCAGATACTGTAATTCATTTCTTCAGTGCTTTCAAAAATAGATGTTCATATATTTTTAAACACTCTCAAGAGTTTAAACATTTGTTTTAGGGAAGAAATTCTAACAAGGTGCACTGAAGTGAGAAATGTATTTATGCTATTTTTAATGAAATTTCTGCAATACAAGCTGTTGGCACATGGACATCCGAGTCATAGATGTGTCTGGATGGCCAAATGTCTAGATACCACAAGCTAAGGTAACTCCAAATGGGATTCATTCACTTAGAAAAGTGACACGACACAGAGCTCTGGTTAGAAAGCTGTTTTCTATTTATTATTTAAGAGGCATTTGAGCCACACTTAATTTTTAACTGGAGAAAGCTGCAACCATTGAAACAAAACTGGACACAGGAGAATGGGCATGGTTTGGGGTATTTTGTGTGTGTGCATATTGGACCTATTTTATGAGTTAGAAAGCTCCCCAGTAAATTTCAGATTGCTGCCTTCTTTTTGTCTGTCTTCAGTGCTTGGCATTTTACCACAAATAACTAATTATTTAATCAGTTGCATCTTCTGTTACAGCTTGGGGAAGCTACCTGAAATAATAGCCTCATCTAATCAAAGATTTAATGAATCCTTGATAGGAAGAAAGAAAATCTGATTTGAATTGAGCCATAGGCATGAATTAAGGCTGTTGTTATTGCACTTAAAAAATAAATCTAGATAATATTAAAAGAATATCTCTTTCAAGGAAGGAATTTAATAATTTCCCCTTCATTATTTACTTTATTGACTCTTTTTCTAAATATTCTGCCTACTTTCTCTGCTACAGGGCAGACTGGGAAGCTGCCAGTAGCACACATAATAGTTCAGTCAGATCCAAGACAAAGTTAGTAGAAACGGGACAATTAAATGCAGATGGCTCTATCTTCATTATCTTTATTTTTCCCTACAAGCTGTCTTCTGTCTTGAATCCACATTAAAGTGCTTACTTCAGATAGTTTGCAAGTGTGTGGATTGTGCATATTTTGAATTAAAATATTTTCTGTATTTACTCTGAAAGACAATGGTGAACAAAACCGGAATGGTTTGGTGTTCATCGGAAGTACAAAAAGACAAACTATTCTCTTCAGATGATTCATGTCCATAAATATTACACCAAAACTCAGTATGCATATTATTTCTCCTCTTTTTCTCCTGTTTCTCTCTTGTCCTTTTTAACTCAGTAGAGACAAAGCTACCACATTTCCCCTCTTACTAACTTGATCCTTCAACCATCACAACTCCTGCAGCCCACTTGAGGATTTTATGGATCTCTTACTGTACATAGAGAGAAAAGAAGCTGATGACAGCTCTGAACTTTAAATGAATGCTTGATAGTCGTTCTAGAATGATATAACTTTTCAGTGGACTTTTTTCTGGTCTGTGCTTATTTATTTACATTCTACTACTTTCCATTCAAGATCTGTGGAAAATTTACAAGTGCCACAGAGGTTGAGGTCTTTATACTCTTTGGATGTGGGGTGGCCTCCCAGTTCACAAAGAGAGGCTGTGATGGTTTGCAGGAGGCCTCGTCAGTGTAATGCCTATCACAGTCCTTTCCATGGCATATCTGCAGTGGTTAACAGCAAGGAAAAGACAGAATTACACCTACTCAGAACTTATCTCTTCCCATTGCCAGAAACAGGTCTGGCCATTAGGTCCAGAAAGGAGGCACACTGAAGGTCATTGAGGGCCATCAAAATCCATTGCCCTGTCTATTATGTGTATTGCCACACATCGTTTGAGACAATAGAAAATCAGGCTCTCACAGATAGCATGTCAAGACTTTGAAGGAGGATAGATGAGTGTTCAACCTGAAAATTTTAAGGAGGCTGGGATAAAACCCTCCCACTGTGGGATGCTCCCCTCTCCTGCTTGCCTCCTACACACTATAATTCCCTGTTACTGCAAAAGATGCTTTGTTTCAAATACCCTGTTTCCCATTTTTGTCACTTCTGTAGCAAAATTCTCCACGAAGCTAAAAATTTTCCTCTTGATGTCTTTTAAACGTTGTGCACTAAAAACATAACATTACTACTTCTAATCTGTCATTCATTCAGAAAAATGCTCAACTGCAGAGATAATTCCTGTAGGCAACACAATAATTTTCCTTGCTAATTATATGGATGTTTGTCTTGGTTTAAAACAGTCTGTTATTAATAAGTCCCACTCTCCTGATTGAGAATGAGTGAGAGAAAAACAAAAACTGTTTTGAGTAGATCAAATCTCTGAACCACTACAGCAACCCTCCCTAAACCCCTTCCCCTCCTCCATTCCCCTTTCTGGGTAGGACAAGGAGAAAGAGGATCCAGGAAGTAGATAACAGAAAACCCCTCAGCAGTTGAGACAAAGAAAAACAAACTAATTTAATAAAATATACAAAATAATACAAAGAAACAAACCAGTGTATTTAGCAGGCAGGAGGAACAGACAAAACATGAACCTCATGCCATGAGTGAACCAAGGGTTAAAAACAAGCACCCCAACCTGGAAGTGGGTAAAAAAATGAAGTAGGAAACTGAAACAGGAAACTTTACAAGTTATAAGATAATCTCCCATAAATTCCTTTTGCCCCCCTGCAAGCCCTTTCCTTTTACAGTGAGCATGACTTTAGTATGGTGCAGCATAATTCTTTAACACTCTGCCTCCCCTTCCCCAGCAGTATCACTTAGTGAGGTCATTTGAGAGAAAACAGCAAAGTTTCTTAGCTGATGAGAATGTCTTCCCCTTTCTCTTTTCATACACGTCAGGGAAATAGAAAATCCTATTTGCAAAGTCAGGGGGTGCAGGTGCCCAGGAGTTGGTGAGGGGGCTGCAGGGTGCCTCCGTGAGGAAAGGCTGGGGCTGGCCCATGTTGAAGACTCACCAGATGTAAAAGGGCCATAATAGACAGGTGATCAGTAGAATAACTACTATAAGTTCTCCTAGTAAATAGCTTTATTTCAGGATGAATTTGTAGAACAGTGGGAGAACGAATATATCTACCTACTTGTAAAAAGCAAGTACTTTGATATGCAAACATGTTGCTACAAGCGTCTGCACTCATTCCATTTGTTGTGAAATGTTTTTGATTAAGGCAAAACCACTTAATCCTCAAATTCTAAAGTACCAGAACAAGAGGACACAGTCTCAGGCTGTGCCAGGGCAGGTTTAGACTGGATGTTAGGAAGAAGTTCTATTCAGAGAGAGTGCCCATTGGAATGGGCTACCCATGGAGGTGGTGGAGTCACCTTCATTGGAGGTGTTCAGGAGGAGACTTGATGGGGTGCTTGGTGCCATGGTTTAGTTGTTTAGGTGGGTTGGATTGGTTGATGGGTTGGACGCGATGATCTTGAAGGTCTCTTTTAACCTGGTGTATTATATTGTATTGTATAAGAAGTTTTGCTGCTTTTCCCTTCTTTTAGTGGCTAACTCCTGGAAATTGGTGACTGACAACTGACTCAGTGATTCAATTAGTTTTCTCTGCAATGTATACTCCTACAATATCTCTGTTCAGGATGTCCATATAATGTATTTGAAAAAGATTCCTGCAATACCTAATCCTCTTTCATTGTAGAATACAATTGCTATCTTTTAATCTTGTTTGCCCCAAACACAATTTTGTTTTGATTTTCCTTCATAAAATGAGTTGGCCAGCATGAAGTTATCTAGTAAGATAGGAAGGAAAGCATTTCTGAACTTGTCTGAGACAACAGCTATTCAAATATTGTTTCTACAATATGTTACTAGTTGTCTTATGAAATTTTTTTTGTTTGTTTTACCATAGTATTAGTTTCAGGATTCAAAGGGAATTTCATGTTAGATGTGTTATTATGGAATAGAGAGTAGAACACAGAATGTTTTAAAATTAAATGATACATCAACTCCTAAAATCAAGATGGAAAGCATGCAACTTACACTACTACTTTTTATCAGCATCTGTCATTCAATGGATTCTATAATCCTCTTTGTTAATTTTGTAACTATATAGTACATTCTCAACTCTGTTTAACCTCAAACTACCTTCCATGTGTGGAATGATGAACAATAAGGTGATGAAACTTAGATAATACAAAATGATAGAATCACAGAATCAAGATTGGAAGAGACCCTTACGACCATCAAGTCCAACCTATCACCCAACACTAATAAATCAACTAAACCATGGCACTAAGTGCCTCATCCAGATCTTTCCCTACTCAAATTTGGATCTGCTGCCCAGGTAATAGGACCAGGAAACTGCCCATGGTAGAACAGTGCAGCTCACCTTATTGGAGAACTCTTTCTTCTCTGCCACTGGTAGCATTAAGTACAGTAAAAGCAGAACCCAGCTCTTAAATGCTGCAGAATGATTTCACTATCCTGATATCTTACTGAGTAAAACATGACAAATCAAATTTAGGGCAGGTGGAGCTCAGGCCACATAAAGTAAAGGAAACTTTAGTTACTCCATTGAGAAACTCTGTATTAACCTTCTTTACTTGAGGAAAGAGTCTTAGTGCCATCAAAACACAAGCTCAGTGCTTAGAGGTTGTCATAAAGCATGTAGAAAGTTTGTGGAATTGATGAAGTGAAAGGGAAACCCAAGAAATCCTGCTCTTGGCATATTTATCTTTGTGATGCTTTTAAATCATGGGTGGTACATTATGTTCTTACCCCCTTATCTCAAAGGTAACATAATAATTTGGTAAAGGAAAGAAGAGGAAATGTGAAAATACCAAAGGTATAGCAAGAGCTGTAAGAGAGACCATAGATAGTGAATGAAGTTAAGTAAAGCAGTGGCACTTAGCTTGGATAAAAGAGGTCACATTTAAACAACTGCATCCAAAACCAAGAGAGAGCTTATGAAGAACTATTATTCATGACTTATTATGAAGGTAGAGGTGGAAAGTAGCAAATGAGGTGATGAGAGATTATGAAAGGGACGAAAGGAAGTACTGCTTCAAAGCATGTTTAATTAAGCTGAGGAATTTTGTGCCAAAGGATGCTGTGAATGCCAAAGTATAAAAGCAGTTAGGTATGTTCATGGAAGAAAAGACCTTGAATACTTATTAAACACACAAATAAGGATAAAATCACAGACTGATGAAGTATCTAAAAGCTAAGATTATATTTTACTGCATCATGGAAATACCTGAACTTATATACATTTTGGCCTCTGGACAGAAGAACAGAAAATGTTGAGCAATGTTTTCTTAAAGACTGGCCATGTGCAAGAGACTAAATCTTGTGTCTCTTGGTGTGAATCAACAAAGACAAAATGACCTTTACTCCTCACCCAGACAAGAGTTGATGTGTATTGGGCAGAGGCCGCTGGATAAGGACTGTCTGGAATGTGCATAGAGAAGATCATCTCTGCCCATCAGCTACCTCAGAGAGGGAGGATGGTGGAAAGGACAATGGATTCACCACCTGGACATACCTAAAAACTGTATAAAAGACCTGAGCAATACCTGCTCAGCAGAAGAAAATCAGAGAGGATAAGGAGAGAAAAGGACAGACACAGGGGAAAAGACATCACCATGTAGCCTGGAAGGAGCAGACCAGGAGGTACCATGTCTTAAGTTCTGCCTGCTGCAACTCATGGGCCTGAAGAGGCTGCTCAGAGAAGGACTTGGACTTTGGGATATCTCCCTCCCCTCCTCCTGCAGAGAACGGTGTAGCCAACAAGGATGACATCTCCTCCAAGCTAAAGTAGCAGCACCCTTCCTCCGCAGACTCCAACTGTCCTTGGGGTAAGGGGTGTGGTAATATAATTCCTTTCCTCTTCTCTCT
This sequence comes from Picus viridis, assembly GCA_033816785.1. Classification (NCBI taxonomy): domain Eukaryota; kingdom Metazoa; phylum Chordata; class Aves; order Piciformes; family Picidae; genus Picus; species Picus viridis. Next base: position 8,741,064 of record CM066570.1, read on the forward strand.
CCCTCTGTTGTTTCTCTCTCTCCCTTCTTCTGTTCCGTCCACTTTATTCTGTTAATAAATAGCCTTGCTGTCGATGCTTTGGTGTTGTTTGAGCCTCTAATTTCATGACGTGGGAATATTCAAAAGAACTCATTCTCTTTCCCTCTCCAGACTGAGATACCAGCTCTAACTCTCTGTAATCCATGGCGGTACCTCAGGGAAAATGTGTAAGGGCAAAATTCTGCCCAATACTGAGAGGAAATCTGTGACAAGCCCTGCAGACCAAGCGGGGAGGGGGTGGAAGTGCTCAGGTTGCCCTTTAGGTGTGCATACTTGAATGTATGTATTCACCTTGATATCAGGGTGGGTCACTGTTAACAATATTCCCCATCCTCTACATTTGTCTTGTATCATTTGAGGAGGAGGAGTATACTTCATGCTCCATTTTGTTACAGCCTTCTGTTACACATTTGCTGGTGCAGTAATCATTACATGAAAACTTATCTGATTTTATGAAATAGTCCTCCTCCAGGATTATATTTTTATTTGTATCTTGAAAGGCTGACATTCATTAATATTCATATTCTCTTTTAATCACAGTGCCCTCTTAACCACTAATTAGGTCCCGTAATACAGGTCCTAATGTATACTGTGAACAGGTTTTTTTTTTTTCCTCTTGGTTCTTTAACCTAGATTTAAAGATATATTGTTTCTATTCCATTTTCCACTTCATGCAAGATCAGTATTAATCTGTCATTTGTTCCCCAGTCGGTCACCTCCACCTGATCGTTTGCGGTGGATAACTTTTGCTCCTGTGACAAATTCTCTTTTATCCCTCCTGGGAAGAATTTATCCTGGCAGTGAAATCTGGAGAGAAGCCTAATCTCATTTGCTTGATTGAAAGTGTAAATCTCTATGAGTGAAAGGACATGTTTTACTCAGAAATAGGAGGAGGATTAATTTTCAGAGTCCTTCACTGGAACATGATTTTCAGAGACACAAACTTGACAAACAAACAAGAACTAAATCTCAGGGAGGAGTTTAAATGATGTTTGGAGAATCAAATATAATACAGTCATGCATCATCTGTGGTTTCCAAGGGAACCAGCTTTGAGATCCTGTCAGTGGGATTCTTAGAAATCATCAAAGGAAACACTACTACTGGTACCTGCCGGTTAAGCCGCCTACTGCTGTAAAGATCAATTTCTTGCCCCTTTCCTCAGAGGTAGTCAGTATATTTATTTTCTAGGAGAAAGAGAAATATCATCAGGAAATCATTGCCTTTACAAGGTCTCTGCCATGCCATCTGTTCCAGCTAGCAGCACCCATCAGAACAGCAGTGGCTTGCAAAACTTTCAGGACTGAAAAGATTCAGGTTGTTTGCCTGACAGTGTAAAACTTCATGGATATATGTAGTTAAAAAAATGTCATTGACATGGTCTCCAACTGTGTATGTCATTGCTGATTTCCCTATATCGTATCTGCTTTTCTCTTATAACTGTGTATATGACCTTCTGTATTCAAAATTCAATATGCTTATTTGAGAATCCCGTGAAGTTTTGGTTTTTTATTGTCTGGATTAGTTAGCTGTGTTTGAACTGTTTGTCTGCCCACTTCAGTGGCCTGTTCCGCTGCTGTCCAGCATGGATTTAGGAGGGGCAGGTCCTGCCTGACCAACCTGATCTCCTTCTATGATCAGGTGACCCGCCTGGTGGATGTGGGGAGGCCTGTGGATGTGGTCTACCTGGACCTCAGCAAGGCCTTTGACACCGTTCCCCACAGCAAACTCCTGGCCAAGCTGGCAGCCCGTGGCTTGGACAGGAGCACACTGCGTTGGGTTAGGAACTGGCTGGAGGGCCGAGCCCAGAGAGTAATGGTGAATGGCACCACATCCAGCTGGCGGCCTGTCACTAGTGGTGTGCCCCAGGGATCAGTACTGGGCCCCATGCTCTTCAACATCTTTATTGATGATCTGGATGAGGGCATTGAGTCCATCATCAGTAAATTTGCAGATGACACCAAGCTGGGGGCAGCAGTTGATTTGCTGGAGGGCAGAGAGGCTTTGCAGAGGGACCTCGACAGGCTGGACAGATGGGCAGAGTCCAATGGCATGAGATTTAACACATCCAAGTGCCGGATTCTGCACATTGGCCACAACAACCCCAGGCAGTGCTACAGGCTGGGGTCAGAGTGGCTGGAGAGTGGCCAGGCAGAGAGGGACCTGGGGGTACTGGTTGATTGTAGGCTGAACATGAGCCTGCAGTGTGCCCAGGCAGCCAAGAAGGCCAATGGCATCCTGGCTTGCATCAGGAACAGTGTGGCCAGCAGGAGCAGGGAGGTCATTGTGCCCCTGTACACTGCACTGGTTAGGCCGCACCTTGAGTACTGTGTCCAGTTCTGGGCCCCTCAGTTTAGGAAGGATGTTGACTTGCTGGAACGTGTCCAGAGAAGGGCAACAAAGCTGGTGAGGGGTTTGGAACACAAGCCCTATGAGGAAAGGCTGAGGGAGCTGGGGTTGCTTAGCCTGGAGAAGAGGAGACTGAGGGGTGACCTTATTGCTCTCTACAACTACCTGAAGGGAGGTTGTAGCCAGGCAGAGGTTGGCCTCTTCTCCCAGGCATCCAGCACCAGAACAAGAGGACACAGTCTCAGGCTGCGCCAGGGCAGGTTTAGGCTGGATGTTAGGAAGAAGTTCTACACGGAGAGAGTGATTGCCCATTGGAATCGGCTACCCGTGGAGGTGGTGGAGTCACCTTCACAGGAGGTGTTCAGGAGAAGACTTGATGGGGTGCTTGGCTGTATGGTCTAGTTGTTGGGTGGGTTGGATTGTTTGATGGGTTGGACGCGATGATCTTGAAGGTCTCTTCCAACCTGGTGTATTGTATTGTATTATTGTATTGTATTGTATTGTATTGTATTGTCTTCCTTTCTGTCACTCATTCACCTTCCTACAACCCTTTTTCACTAACCTGTGCATCATGCACTGTTCTTAATGGAACTTTTCCTCTCCACTCTTCCCACTTCTATTTTTTTACCCTTGTCCTCTTCTTTCCTTTATTTTCAATTAACATATTTAGTGCACATATTTATAGAGGTGATGGGTAAGAGTGAGGGATGGAGGAAAGGTGAAAAGAAGGGCTGTATACCTTTTCAGGTTGGTAACTGTACTTTAGAAACCTTAAGAAGAATTTGAGATTGATTGGCTTTGAAGTCATTTATAGTCCTAGGTTGGGAAAATGTAGCATGGAAACACAAGTTGCTTCTGGGGCCAGGACAAAATATTTAGCCCTTGGGGGAAATTTCTTCTACTGATGAGACAAAGAACAGCTTGAACTCAATGTCCTCTCTCTTAAGAGTACTTGGAAGTATGTCTTTAGCTGTAATGGAACACTTAATTTTTTATAAATCACTTACATAACCTGAAGGTATCCTAGGATGACTCTTTAGTCTGCTGGTCAGGACAATAAGTGCATTTGTATGGAGAGGCAATCATGTGAATATTTTAATTATCTTTACTAAGTGAAGCAGTGATGATGAGCAATTGAGATGCCTAACCATTCCCTCCTCTTTTTCTCTTGTTTTCTGTGATAGTGCCTAAAATGATTTCTTAAAAGAAGTGACATCACATGTCCTCAAGCAGAGCAGATATTAACCCCGATTTTCAAATTCCATGTGAGTGTTCAAACATATAATCTATTACAGAACTTAGCCTCTGCTCTTCTGGCAATTACATGAATCTAGTCCTGAAAAAATATGTTTAGGATGACTTGACAAATTCAAAGGAAAAAAACCACAGAAGCATAAGTTGTACCTGGCTCACCCAGTGCAGGTATCACACTTTCGTTACTCCCATCTATGGAGATTTGCCTTCACTTACTTTCTCATCTGCCTTTTCTGCACTTGGACTGTATAATAATGCTGGAAGCAAGGACAGTTTGCTATAAGGAGTTCTAAATAATTATTCTAAATTATAGTTTACTATTAGATGTTCTAAATTATACACTTATGCAGAGTGTCTTTTCTCTGATTCCTCTCTTGATCTGGTCCTCCAATCAAAGGTTGAGAGAGGACAGATGGATAGATGCTTGCATGCATGCATGCTCTAGCTTCAGTATTCAGGATCCCATAGATTGCCCTAAATATGTCCTGATGTCAGCTTTCATCTTCCAGGTGTCATTGCCTCAATTGTTTGAGGCACATGAGGCTGGCATATCTTGTAAGTAGACAGTAATTGCAGTAGGAGGAATGCATTTTAATGGATTGTTTAGATCAAGGTGCTGCCTAGTGTGGCTCCGTCATAAGCTCTGTGATAGACTGGGCTTGAACGTAGCTAAAGAGGTGTTTACGCCCAAAACAAGTAGTGCTGTACAGATTGATGTTATCATCATGATACAGAATTTAGACATTTATAGAATAACTCATCTCTCCATTGGCAGTGTGGTTAAACAAAACAAGCAATGAAATAGATGTTCAACATTTAAGAAAACCTTCACAGCAGAACCTTTTCTGTTTCCCAGACAGGACCTTAGGGTAATAGCTTTAGATTACTAACACTAAACAGGAAATTTCTGCAGTGATGCTATGATAGAAATTGCAGTGTCTGCAAAAGCAAAACCTTCCTTAAGGAAAATACAATGTTGGGGTGCATGAGGATTCTGTTGGAAGGAAAGTCTTGTGAGAGTTTAGTTTGAGATATTGTATGCAGTTTTTCAAGAAAGCATGCACAACAGTGGTGACTAGAGTAAGGACAAAGAAAGATCATAAAGAAATTGAAGAAAGTTTTTTGCTGCTTTAGATAAATTTAAACTGGAAATTTTGGCACTGAAAATCTGAAGTGGATCTCTCAAAGAGATATTGGAAGTGTTAAAGAAGATGACTACTCTAAGGCAGATTTTGATGTTAGCTATTAAAAAGAATTACATGACCAAATGTAGTCTATCCTGGGTGTCAAGTGTGCATTACTGAAAATAGATTAAGGCCTCCCAGGAGTCAATAAATTTAAAATAGAACTTTAATCAAGAAAAAAACCCACCACCACCACCAAAACACACAACTAAGAAAAACAAACAAAAACCTTGGGAGTCAAGAGGTCACTGCTCCACTACTCCAAGGGACCAGATTAATATGTATCAAAATGACAATGGAGTGGAATGTGGCAGTGCGTTGAAAGCCCCTCCTCTGCCTGTTGCCCTGAAGCTGGGCTGGGTGGAAGCAGAGAAGCTGCAGTAGAGGGAGCCAGGGGGAGACACCTCCTGCCACCCAGGCTGTGGGTCAGAGCTCTTCCCCCAAGCCACATGCCCTGCCAGGCGCAGTAAGACACAGATCCCCATGCTGGGACAAGTACAGGAAAAGGACAGATCTTTATCTGTCCTTTGCACCCACTTCTATTGTGTGTCTGAGCTTCAGAAATGTTCTTCTTTGTGATGCCCAACAAAATTATATCTGGTTTAATAAAATGGCACAGCTGCAGAGCTCACTCGCTCTTTTGGGCTTTTCCCTCACTGCACATGTTGGTAAACAGCTTTTTATTTGCCCTCACTTCTATAGGCAGCCTTTGCTTTCCCTTCTGCCTTACTAAGCTGCTGCTATGTTGACCTGCAGGCCTCTTGTTATACTTTCCTTCTAGCCTGTCTGTCTAAGAAGGAGAATGATAGAACAGATTTGCTGGGCTTCTGGCCCCCAGTGAGCACCAAAACCCCACATTCCCTCAGTTTTTTTGTTTGTTTGTGTTTTGTTGTGTGATAATTACTCAAGTGAAATCAAAATCAAAGGGAAAAAAAAAGGTATTAAATAACTTGAAACAAGAGTCTTGTACATTCTTTTAGCTGGAGCCATCAAGCTAGGGTGTTAACTCAGCAACAGCTATTATTACTTTTATCTACTTCAAAAATACCTAACCCTGAGGTGAGACACATAGGAGTACAAAACTGCAGACTTGGGACAGAGGAGGAAGTCAGTCAAGAGTTGAGCAGAACTGCCTGTGCCTTGTATCACTGCATGGTTCACAAGCTGCACAAATTAAGTTTCAAGCCACTCACAAAAGCCTAGCATTTAGCCTGCTCCATGTAATATCATCAGAGAAATTGTTTCTTGCCTGTGTGCACTTACATTCAAGCAAAACACACAATACAAAACATGTAATATATTTTGTGGTTACTGGAGAAAGGAAAAAAAGAGAAGACAGGTAAGTGAACTGTCAGTCAAACAGGCATCAAGATCTGGCTGTTATTACTTTTGTTATTGATACTGTAACATCTTCCAAGTTGCTTCTATTCTTTGTGCTCACTCAAGGGTGAGGGCACTTTAAAATTACAGTAGGAATCTGGACCACATATTAAAACCTGCCTATTTATGTGCCTGTTAGTGACTGCCTGTCCTATCAAGTGCTGCTCCTTCTTCTGTCCAAACATTTCTCTGCACATTTTTATTATCAAGTTTTGGTGAAAGCAGTGTCAGTGAGTTTATTATTACCTTACAAAAGTAAGTAAACCTGTGAAGTACTAGGGCTGACTATGACCTGCTATCGTTTAAAGAGGATAAATGTTGTAAGTTGTTTTAAACATTTAGTTAAAATCTCATGTTGAGCAAAACATTTTTCAAACCTGGTTATATCCCATGTCCTTGCAAATCTGTGGCAAGTATTTGACAATGTACCTACCTGTGCATTCAGGCTTTGGGGATTCATAGAATCATAGAATCAGTCAGGGTTGGAAGGGACCACAAGGATCATCTTGTTCCAACCCCCTGCCATGGGCAGGGACACCCCACACTAGATCAGGCTGGCCAGAGCCTCGTCCAGCCTGGTCTTAAACACCTCCAGGGACGGGGCCTCAACCACCTCCCTGGATAACCCATTCCAGGGCTTCACCACTCTCATGGTGAAGAACTTCTTCCTCACATCTAGCCTGAATCTCCCCATTTCCAGCTTCATTCCGTTCCCCCTAGTCCTACCATTACCTGAGATCCTGAGAAGTCCCTCCCCAGCCTTCCTGTAGGCCCCCTTCGGATACTGGTCACCTTGGAGCCTTCTCTTCTCCAGACTGAATTCAGTATATACAATACTGATTCAGTATTGCAGTGGTTTGGAATAAATGGGAATGGTCACAGTGGAGGTGATATTCCATTCCACTAAAGCTTTAGGTTTATGCAGCTGCATTAAACTTGGAGAAACATTAGATATTATAGTCTATAACACTTCAGAGCCCAGTATAAATTTTTGTCTTCTGCTAAGCAGGAATAAATTTGCATATCTTTGTGTAAGCATAAACAAAGGAGCCTGGGATGATTGTTCTTAAAGGAGGTAGGTTTTTTGGTGTGCTATAATAAATTTTACTTTACTTTCCTACTTTGCTAATGAAAAAGATATCCTGCACATTTAAAAAAACAAGCCACATATCATAGAATTAATTGCAATGGAAAGGAACTGAAAGGTCACATAGTTCCAACTCCCCTGCTATAGTCAGAAACACCTGCTAGATCAAGTTGTTCAAGGCCCCATCCAACATGTCTTTGAGAGATTCCAGGGTTGAAGCCTCCTCAGCTTCTCTGGGCAACTTGTTCCCATGCTTCAACACCGTCCTGGTGAAGAATATCTTCCTAATGCTTAATCTAAATCTAGCTTCTTCCAGCCTGAAGTCATTACTGTTTGCCATACAACTACATGCCATGCTATGCTGTACACCTCCTTCAGATCCTGGAAGGTAACTATAAGGTCTCCCTGGAGTCTTCTCTAGGCTAAACAAACTCAAATCTCTTTGCCTGTCTTCACAGGAGAGGTGCTCCTGTCCTCTGATCATCTTTGTAATGATCACATTTTCATTACAGTAGAAAATTCCTACATGGCCGTCACAAATTTCCCTTTAGCAGGAAATAGACACATCCAAAGAAGTAAAAAAGCAGTCACACTTTCAATGTGGAAGGGTTGCAATTGTGATAAACATTGTAAGTGACAAAATTGCAGTAGAAAACAGTCTTCTAAGGTTATGGGGACATCATTTAGTGTAGGCCTAAGCTTCAAGATTTATGGTTTCTAGACAAGAGTTGGTGAAGAAGCAAAGAATTGGTCAAGTCACAAAATAATTTTGCAAGGATAGAAACAATCTTGCTGATTGTTTCAAATACCTAGTTATAATTATGCTCCAGGGGGTCATGCACAAGAAGTGAGAGAATATTCCAATTCACCGGTGGGTGCAACAGTTGAAAATGGAATGATTTAAAATATAGTATGCCATTCAAATTGTAAAATGAAATGTTAAAATGTTTCAACTTCAGATTTTCAGAATATTTTTTCACAGAAAGGCTACAGCCCACCAACAGAGCACACAAGAGAGGCCCATTAGCCCTATCCAAGCCAACGAAAGGCTACAGCTAACCAACAGAGCACACAAGACAAAGAGGCTCCTTAGCCCTCTCTGAACAAAGGAGAAGCTCCAGAACCATGCACCTGTCACTCACAAAGCCAGAACAAGGCCTAGCAACTCCTGTGCTGGCTGCTAAGTCATGGGAGAAGGAGACACTCATCACTCCACAGCCCTGTAAGACAAGTGCCAGGGCAGCACAGCTGCCCCGTAATCCTAGCAAAGAGAAAAACAGATACTGAGAGGAATTGGTGATGTTCACTCATTCTGAGCTGAGCCAATGAAAAAAGCCACTTGTCACTGCCCCCTTCCCCCTCCCTCCATCTGCTTCAGGAGGGGTACTGTTCCTTACATCATCCTGCATGTTCTGCAGGACTGCCAGCACTGGGGAAGCACCTGAAAGCCTGCTCCAAGGGAACTAGCCTCCAGCAACCTCCAAGCTACACCCATCACAGCAGCAGGAGAAAGCTGCCTCCACTGTGTCCAGAAGCAACTGCCCCTGGAGCCAGCCACGGTCCTGATGATCTTCCCAAGCCTCAGCAGCTACCAGCTTATCCACCAGCCTTCACCAGTGAAGCCATCTTTTCCAGTATTCACATGTTGAACACCAATTTTGGGTCTGTTTAAAATTCCCACACTTTAGCCTGCATGGTATTGTAACCTGTGGATTATAAATTAGCAGTGCCTGGTTAGGTCCAGAGTCATCATTCATGAGTAAAAATTAGTTTAAGTCTCTTTGAAAGGTTCCTTTAGTTGCATGTGCCCTGTCACCTGGCCTCCCTGCTGCAGAGCAAGAGGACACAGCCTCAAGCTGCACCAGGGGAAGTTTAGACTCGAGGTGAGGAGAAAGTTCTTCACAGAGAGAGTTGTTAGCCATTGGAATGTGCTGCCCAGGGAAGTGGTGGAGTCACCGTCCCTGGAGGTGTTCAAGAGGGGATTGGATGTGGCACTTGGTGCCATGGTTTAGTAGTCAGGAGGTGTTGGGTGACAGGTTAAACTTGATGATCTTTGAGGTCTCTTCCAACCTTATTGATTCTATGATTCTATGATTCAGCTGCCAGGTGCTGGAGGCTAGTTCACTTGGAACAGGCTCTCTAAGGGAAAAGTACATACTGTGTGTAAATATTTGACAGTTAAGGTGAACCTGTCTTTTGTACAGTTCAGAATGAATTGCCTTCAGCAGTACATGCTGTGGAGGATGAGTCATTGAAGGAAAGAGGGGAAATGAGAATGCAGCTTCTCATCTGCGGGTTGCAACAACTTCTCATCTGCGGGTTGCTGTAGTGTAAGGGAGAGAGTTGCTAAGTTCTTACATTGTTACAAACTGCAAAAGGATTTTCTATGCATGACAACACGAGTTACCAAAAATCAGAGATTTAGTAGGAGCAGCATATTTCTAGTTTATCCCTAAAGTCTTCTTTCAGTCTTTTGGAGGCTGTACTAAAGAGTCTTAAATACTGAGAACTGCAGTAATTAAACAGTAATTCACTGGAGTCAGTTCGAAGGTGCTAAGAAACAAGTACAACTTTATTTTACTACAGAATTTCATTTATCCAAATAGGAGTGGTAAACTCTCCAATTCCTATCTTTCTAGTGAGTGGTCCAAACAAATACTGATTTAAATGCTGATATTTAATGTTTTGTTGTTTTACTTTTTCAAAGAAGACTTTTTTTTTCTTCAGTCAGCTCTGTAACCTTGCTGTTTTATCTCTCCTATATATGCAGATTTACTCTGAATGTATGCAATTTTTATCTGTTTCTGTGCTTTAAAAAAGACAGAATTCTAATTTTATATATTAATTTTTGAGCTGGGAAATGCTGAGGGGGGCATTTAAAATACCTTGAACAAATGTTACATAGTACTTCATCAAGCTCTTCTAAGGAGAAAAGTGCTAAACCAGCCTTGTTAACTGAGGAGCATGTGTAAATACCAAAATCCCTGCCTTAGGATGTGCAAAACTACTCCTTATTTATATATATGTGTGTGTATATGTATATATATAAAAAGCAAGAGCAAGGGAAAGGCCAAACAATTTTTCTGATATTTTCCCCCCACTGTCTTGTCTGATCTTAGTATGCAATTTGATTCTTTTTGGATGTAACAAAGATACACTAATATATTTCATGATTTTTTTTAATTCAATTCCTTTTTGCACAGTTCAGGCAGATTAATAAAATGAGTTCAAGTCTGCCAGATCACAAGCTGGATTGTCATCCAAATAGCTGTTCATGGGATCAAACTCTTCAGCAAAGACTGAAAAGTAAGTGTAGAACTATTGCCTCAGTAAACACGCCACTTCTCACCATTTTTTTCACCATAAAGGCACAGGAAAGAAGCTTTTTGCAAACTCTGTGTTTGGATCCACATTTTTTCTCACATGTATGACCTGAATGTTCTGTTTATTTACATATGTCAGGCTGTTTTAAAATATTTGATGCGCTGTTGCAAGCTAGGGCACTGGTGAGCAGTCAGTTCCTGCCTAAACTAGTGCTGAGACCTCTATACACACCAGCAGGATCAATACTGAACTAGTGTCCTGTTCTCCTTTTCAGGAAAACCAAATGTATTATTCTTCCCCAGAGACTTTACAGTGGTTGGAGGGAATGGGAGATGCTCATAGCTTTGATTTAGCAAGGGAATGCTTGCCTTCTCCTGCAGCTTTTATCTGTACTTGAAGGGGCAAATACAATTTTCAAATGGTAGCCAAGGTCCTAAACACTTTAAGGAGCAAACATGGCGGGGGGAGGGTTGTCAGTGTTTTATAGTTCCGTGTGCACTTGCAATGCTGTGCAAGCAAGTAGTTACCTGAGATCAAGGACTGCATAGTAAATCTGGTGACAGACGCCTCCTTCCTCTACACATAGCAACAGAAACTGCAGCTTGTCAGGTCCTTTCAAATAATTTTATAGTGTACTGTTTCAGTCAACATTTGGCTGCATATGTCTTGTTAAAATAAAGCAATAAAGTACAGCAATCGTAAAACAAGAAAGCTTGATTAAAAAATTAAGGTTTGGATAGCTGAGGTGCCGAATGATTGAGTTCTAATGCAAGAGTTTTTCAGACTCATGCTTCAAATTCATCCACAGTCTGCATTTGTAATTTATTCCTTTACTAAGTGCTCTGTTTTCCACTGCTTTCCGACCACATACCCTAGTAGCATGAAGAAGGAAAAAAAAAGGCAGGAAAAAATAGATTGCTTTTCAGTGGAAATCTATAAATCATTTTCATGCAAATTTACCTCCTCTGTGCATATTTGATGAGTTATTTTGTACACAAAAGATTTTTTCATTAATTGTTTAACCTGCCACTTATAAAATCTGTTTGCTAAATTATGAAGTCAGCCTTCATTGTGGGTGTACTGCCAGCCACTTCTTTCACAAAAGATCTTTTTCTAATTGTTTTATATGCTGCTTGCTAAATCTGTTTGCTAAATTATACCTTTCACTGAATTTACATCAAAGTCTTTTCAGGAAGCCATTAGTAGTTACTGACACAGAGAATGGCTTATATGTGTTGGATTGCATGATAGGGACTGAAAGATGGGTGTACAAATAATGTATTGACAAGAAAGACTGCACTAAAATCACATCACTGGGTTTTACATGAGAAATATTGTAGTTACTCAAATATTGCATGAAGTGTCCACGTGGTGACCAGTTAAGAGTAGCATTATTTAGTGTTTAATATCTTTGTCAGTGACATGGACAGTGGGATTGAGTGCGCCCTCAGCAAGTTTGCCAGTGACACAAAGCTGTGTGGTGCAGTCAATACACTGGATGGAAGAGATGCCATCCAGAGGGACTTCAACAGGTTTGAAAAATGTGTCCATGAAAACAGCATGAAGTTCAACGAGGTCATATGTAAGGTCTTGCATCTGGTTTGAGACAATTCCAAGCAGAAACACAGGCCAGCTGAAGAATGTATTGAAAGCGGTCTTGCAGAAAAGAACTTTGGTGTCTTGGTTGACTAGAAGCTCAACATGACATGGTAAAGTATGTTTGTAGCCAAGAATCCCAACCATGTCTCAGGCTACATCAAAAGAAGCGTGGCCAGCAAGTCGAGGGAGGTGATTCTCCACATTGTGGCCTTCCAGTATCTGAAGGGGGCCTACAGGAAGGCTGGGGAGGGACTTCTCAGGATCTCAGGTAGTGATAGGACTAGGGGGAACGGAATGAAGCTGGAAATGGGGAGATTCAGGCTAGATGTGAGGAAGTTCTTCACCATGAGAGTAGTGAAGCCCTGGAATGGGTTATCCAGGGAGGTGGTTGAGGCCCTATCCCTGGAGGTGTTTAAGACCAGGCTGGACGAGGCTCTGGCCAGCCTGATCTAGTGTAGGGTGTCCCTGCCCATGGCAAGGGGTTGGAACTAGATGATCCTTGTGGTCCCTTCCAACCCTGACTGATTCTATGATTCTATGATTCTATGCTCTCATGAGACTGTGCCTGGAATACGGTGTCCAGCTATGGAGGCCCCAACACAAGAAGAACATGAAAATGTTAGAGTGGGTCCAGAGGAGAGCCAGAAAGATGAAACATGTCTCCTATGAGGACAGACTGACAGAACTGTGGGTGTTCAGCCTGGAGAAGAGAAGGATCTAGGGAAACCTTACAGTGGTCTTTCTGTACTTAAAGAGTGTGACTGGTTTAGGCTGTGCCTTTAAGAGAAGGACACTTTCTGAACACTCTAGCCGAATATTTTGGTATATAAATGAAAACAACGATATGCTAATCCAATTTCATTGGTGGAACCCGGCTGTAGGTTCTTGTTTAGTCTTTCAGTCGGGGGGGGCAGTCAGTCGTCTTCTTCTTCCCCCTGTGCTGTGAGCTGGCTCGTTTCTCTCTACGATTCTTGCTAACCAGATAAGAAAACTAACTTTTGCATTCGCTTCGAGCTTTAACAAGTTTTCACCCTTTTAATTACCTTCCTTTCTCTTTCTCTAACCCTTTTGGGAAAAAGGGGAGGTAGGGAGGGAGAAGGGAGGGACAGGCCGAACCCCCTGGCCGCAGGGGGGGTTGGGGAAAGGTTTCCTGTATTACATACTTTGCTGTATATTTCTGTATATATTGTAAATATTGTATGTTTTTGTACATATTCATTGCATTCCATATCTGCTTGTAAAATACAGCTTTCATCTGCTTCTCCGGCTGAGTTAGCTGTGGAATTCTTTTGTGTGTGGGGGGAACCTTCCTACTCCACCACAAAGAGGGCCTAAAATAAAGCCAAAGAGGGAGTTTTTACAAGGGCTTATAGTGATAGCAATGACATTAAACCGGAAGACAGTAGATTTAGATTAGATGTAAGCAAGACATTTTCTGTGAGGCTTTTGAAGCATTGGAAGAGGTTACCATAAGAAGTTATAAATGCCTGACTCCCTCAAATTATTCAAAACCAGCCTGGATGGGACTTTGCTGTCCATGTCTATGGCAGGGAGTTTGGAACAAGGTGATCTTTAAGGTCCCTTCTACTCAAACAGTTCCATGATTCTATGAAATGTATATCTTGACAGATTCTGACATCTTTGCTTGTACTCACAACATCTTGCTGCTATTACTGCTTTTTTGGACTGTTATCCTACCTGAAAAATGCACTTCTGCAAGGGTAAAGCTGGACAATATGTTACTCAAAGTTTGATCTTTGGGTTTATGCTGAAAGGCAAAGCTAAAGGCTTAGACTTAATGAATAATATTTTTTTAAGTAGGAACACTTTAAAAGCTATCATAGGTCTTCTTTTACCTCATAGGCTATGGACCTGATCTGCCATTGGGAGAACAGAACTCAGTTTTACTCTGACCTGTGAGGTCTTGTACACAGATCAGGTGCCAGATGCCCAGGTCCTGTTGCAAGGCTGAACCACATTTGGGTCATCCAGGCTAACCGTAGAGAGTATTTGGTATCTCCCATAAGTCTGATCTTTTGTCTTCCTTCATTTTCAAAACTGAATCCACTCATAGCAAGTAATAGCTCTTGATAGTTAAAACTAATGAGTATCTTCCCTGTCTGCACATCTCCCTTCATTTATATTCTCCCTTCATTTAGATCCTTTCACTGAAGTTGTACTGTACATTTGATTATTTTTTTTTCCTGAATAGATTTTGTGGGACTAGAAAATATAAATATTTACATCATCATTGCAGCAATAATACTAATGAAACACTGCAGAGGGCATGTTTCAGAAGAGCAGGTGAACATCAAGATGACATATCTGTTGTTTCCAGGAAGCAGCTTTACTACATCAATGAAGAAAATATTTATATGAATGTAGATGTATATAGATAGATGAAGGTGGCAGTACACTAACATCAGACACTAGTTAGCTTATCGGACCAGCTCAAGTAACTGTGAAAATCTTTTTCATGCCTTAATGAGATGTGGAACATATGCTTCATGCAATACTGTAAAAAATGTACATTTAGGAGACAGAGATGAATCATGGAACCAGAGGGTGAAAAGCACATTGTTTGTAGTTGTAATGAAAATACCTTTTTTCATGTGCATGCAGATTATTAATTGTGGGCATAACTTCAGCTTTCATCTCCATGTGTAGGATTCAGTCTGCAAATTTAGACTGCATAATATGTGGTTCTAAAACATTTCCATTCTGGGGAATCTTGTGGTGGAATTAATAATTGCTTGAGAAGAAAAACAGTTGTATAACTAGTCTATAGGTGTATGGAAAAGGCACAAATAATGTAGCAGTTGTATAGCAAGGATTATGGCCATGTTGGATCAGTAGATTAAGTTTTTCATTCCTTCCTGTATTAAATTGACTAAATCCATACATCATTTATTTTAAAAAAAGTAACAAATTGTTAACTTCCACAACCACAGAATATCAACTACTTAAAACACTGTTGAATATAACAGAAGATTTACATTCAGTACTTTTGGATCTAAGATTTCAACCAAAGCTACAAAAAAAGTGAAAGGAACTCAGAATAAATAATACTAAAGCACATAGTACTTTTTAAAGTCCCAGGTTTGGGATTAGGATTATTCCAGGGTGGATGAGGTGAGATGTTTGTAGAAAGGAACTACTGTAATCAGACTTGCAAGTTAACAATTAGAAGGTCCTGATAATTTCTTCTTTATCATCTGTAATTGATGGCTAACAGATTAGTTGAAATTTTTAGACTAGGGGAGATGCAGAATTAACTAAATACACCTCTGTCTGCATCTTGAGTCACTCTGCAGTACCAAAAAAGCACTGTCTCTAATACAGGATTTAAGAGATGCTGTATCCTGCAATTGTTTTTTGTTGGTGGTGGTTGGTTTTTGTGTGTTTAGTTCTTTGGGGTTTTTTGGGGGTGGTGGTGGTGTGTTTGCTTGTTTGGTTATTTTACTTTGCTTATGTCATATTCATTAGGGTTCCCTGGTATCAGGTGCTGTAACAGCGAAGAACCTAAATAATTCTGTGGTACATGATATATGTGATACTACTTATCTTTACTTTTCAGCTCATGATAATGTACTGTAACCTCTATGGCAATAGAATATTGTTCTTTTGAAGAAATAATACATTAGATATTGTTTAAACCTTTTATAAAGTAATGCATGAAATTAAATTTCATGCCAAAAGGTTTTAATTTTTCAGTGTCAGTGGACCACATGCATGTAAACAGAAGTTGAAATGAGATGAAAGGAAGGAGACCTAGATGCTCATGTCAGAAAATGATCATTTTAGGGAATTTAGCATTTAACAAAACCAAGCATATATTTACTTGTTAAGCAGGCTTCAACACAGGTATGCTAGTGTTCAGCTTTCACCTGTAGTGATCTGCCTTGTAATCTTTTGCCAGCTGTGCCACAGTAAACAGAAATTGATGAAGATGTGAAAAAAATATTGATAAGAACTAAAGTGACTAATTAGTGATTTTTAAAGAATATCTATCATCTCTTTCTTCCTTCTACCCACCTGCCTTGACTTGACATCTTTTTGAAGCCAACTATCATCTTGCCTCAGTATGAACATAAAACTCCATAGATGTATGTTTCTGGGTTTTTTCTTTTATCTAGAGCACTTTCCACAACATTCAATACCATGGACAGCTATTGGGTAAATACTTGTGTGTGATGGAGTACCAAATTACCAACTTGACAGTTTTTGTTATGGGTGTAACAGTGTCAGTGATTTCCTTTTCCTCCAGAAGAGCATTGCTGCTGCAACCATGATGTGAGTAGATGGACTCTGGCAGCCAGTGGGTACTGCAAGTGCTGCACAGTTTTGGTTTGACTTATGGTTCATGTATGTTTATGCACAAGTTCTCCTAGGTGGCTTTATTTAATCATCCTTCCAATTGCTACTTACATTAATAAATCAAACATTGGGACTAGTGGAAAAAAATGAGACTTTATGGTGAGTATATTTTCTACAAACCGTAAAAACCCTAAACTGTTATCCTATATAGGGGTTTCAATTAAATATGCAGCAATTATATTCTCTGTTCAAGGTGCCCTTGAAGTTTACTCTGGTGAGATAAGAGCATGTGGTGGTTAAGACCTCTCTTGATTTTAGAAGTTGCTCCTCACTTTGAGGTGGTGTTCTGACTTTGGACAAGCTGCTATTGTGTGTAAAAGGATGCTTCAGTATCTAATTAAAAGTATATGAATATATCTTTTGACAATAAAATTGGCAAGGTGCTTATTATTTTGCTTCTGACCTTCCCATTTGTGAATGCTCTTTGGTCTTACTCATAGCTGAGTAGAATAGTATCTACTTTATAATTAAACCATATAGAAAGGCACAAATTGTGACCAGAAACAAATCTGCTGCTTAATGCTGAGAAAAACTCAATCTGACACTTATGTGCTTAGTACACCTAATGTAAGTCAGTATAACTTCCCTGCAATGGGTATGATTCTTGTTCAAAAAATGCCAAAGCATACAAAGAGCATTTTCCCTTCTGATCATTTCCTTTTTGACACTCGCTTAAGATGTAATTCACTTTCATTTTCTTTTTATCGTTACATCGAAGTTTAAAGAAAAGGCAGGAAGCCAGGGGATGATTTTAGTCTTTGCTCTGAATGATAGTTTCCTATTTTATTTATTGTGATGTACATTTAAATTCTTTAGAGTGGGTGCTGAAATACAGACTCTCCTTCCAATGATGTAGAATCAATTTCTTCAGTTCTTCACTGGCATCTTGGCCAGTTTGCAAGCTCAGCAGGGAAGCTGGAGAAGTCACTCATCCCCGAAAAACCTCATGATGGAAATACAGTTTAGTGGGAAAGTGAGTGCTGAAACCCAGGGGAAACACCAGAGAAGCCAATCCTGTTTCCCAGCATTGGCACAACTGCTATAGTTAACTTATTCACTCACGCACAAGTCTTCTTAAGTGTCAAGTGATTTCAAAGAAAACTAAAAGTTTGTCACTCATGATTATTTGCAAAATATCTTATTTAAGATTTTCTCAGCATATCAGCTGAGTCCTAAACTAGTGAAGGTTGTGGATGCCTGTGACTGGCTGGAGAGCAGCCCTGAGGAGAGAGACTTGGGGGTGCTGGTGGACGAGAAGCTCGACATGAGCTCTCAATGTGCGCTTGCAGCCCGGAAAGCCAATCAGATCCTGGGCTGCATCAGGAGAAGTGTGACCAGCAGGTCAAGGGAGGTGCTTCTCCCCCTCTACTCAGCTCTGGTGAGACCCCACCTGGAGTACTGCGTCCAGTTCTGGAGCCCCTATTACAGGAGAGATGTGGACGTGCTGGAGCGTGTCCAGAGAAGGGCCACGAGGATGATCAGAGGGCTGGAGCACCTCTCCTATGAGGACAGACTGAAGGAGTTGGGGCTGTTCAGTCTGGAGAAGAGAAGGCTCCGAGGTGACCTCATTGTGGCTTTCCAGTATCTGAAGGGGGCCTACAGGAAGGCTGGGGAGGGACTTCTCAGGATCTCAGGTAGTGATAGGACTAGGGGGAATGGAATGAAGCTGGAAATGGGGAGATTCAGGCTGGATGTGAGGAAGAGGTTCTTTACCATGTGAGTGGTGAAGCCCTGGAATGGGTTGTCCAGGGAGGTGGTTGAGGCCCAGTCCCTGGAGGTGTTTAAGACCAGGCTGGACGAGGCTCTGGCCAGCGTGATCTAGTGTAGGGTGTCCCTGCCCATGGCAGGGGGGTTGGAACTAGATGATCCTTGTGGTCCCTTCCAACCCTGACTGATACTATGATTCTATGATTCTATTCTATGCCTTGCTTGAGTCAGATGTTGAAGGCAATCTGAAAACTAAGATTACTCCATCTGTTTATCTCACAAATTCATAATTTAGAATCCACCAGGTTGGAAGAGACCTTCAAGATCAAGTCCAACTGATCACCCAACCCTTTCTAATCCACTAGACCATGGCACTAAGTGCCTCATCCAGTTTTTTCTTAAATACCTCCAGGGACATTGACCTCACCACCTCCCATGGCACTAAGTGAAGAACTTTGCTAAGATCAAGACTAAACTCCCCCTTGAACAACTTGAGACTGTGTCCTCTTGTTCTGATGCTGGTTGCCTAGGAAAAGAAACCAATGCCCACCTGGCTACAGCCACCCTTGAGGTAGTTGCAAAGACCAATAAGGTCTCCCCTGAGCCTCCTCTTCTCCAGGCTAAAAAGCCCAGCTCCCTCAGCCTCTCCTCACAGGGCTTGTCCTCCAGACCCCTCACCAACCTTGTTGCCCTTCTCTGGACACATTCCAGCAACTCAACATCTTTCCTAAACTGAGTGGCGCAGAACTGGACACAGGACTCAAGGTGTGGCCTAACCAATGCTGAGTAGAGGGGCAGAATGACTTCCCTGCTCTGTTTGGCCACACTATTCCTGATACAGGCCAGGATTCCATTGGCCTTCTTGGCCACCTGGGCACACTGCTGGCTCATGTTCAGATGGCTGTCAACCAGTACACCCAGGTCCCTTTCTGCCTGGCTGCTCTGCAGCCACTCTGACCCCAGCCTGTAGCACTGCATGGGGTTGTTGTGGCCAATGTGTAGATCCTGGCACTTAGACGTGTTAAATCTCATCCTGTTGGACTCTGTCTATCTGTCCAGCCTTTCAAGGTTTCTCTGCAGATCTCTCCTAACCTCTAACAGATCAACACCTGCTCCCATCTTGGTGTCATCTACTAATTTACTGATGATGGACTCAATCCCCTTGTCCAGATCATCAATCAAGACATTGAAGAGGATCGGGCCTAATACTGATCCCTGGGGGCCACCACTACTGACTGGCTGCCAACTGGACGTGGCACCATTCATCACTGCAAAGACAAGGGCAAATGGATCAAAAAGGTGTGATACACTCACAAAGCATAATACAAAAAAATATACTATTATTTTAGACCAGATAGACATTTTTTGGATAATTGTTGGTATACTTGTATGTGTTTTGTTGTGACAGAGCGTTCAGCGTTTCTATTCAATTCCGTGCAGTAACCCTGTGGCATCACACTTGAAATTAAACTTGAAATGGAGGAAGAAAATTAAATTATCTTCTCTTTTTGTTAAGAAAACTGGAATAAACATTTTTCTATTACACCTCGAGTTCCACAAGGTCTGCTGTTTTCCATAAGGTATCAGCACCTCAAGCCCTGGTTGTGACAGCTATAAAAAAATTCTATATGAAATGAAAAAAAGAACAACACATTAAATTGCGTATTAAAAAGAATTTGCATATAGGCATTCAGTTGCATCTCCTAGAATCTAGTGGTTGCAGTGTAATTATCAGGGACAGACATTTGGGAAGCATTCTTTAATCAAAGAATTTTGATTAGTCTAATCACTCCTCCACAATGACTATGCAAATGTTAATTCTGGTGGCATTTTTTTAATTTGAAACCATAGGTTTCCCTATTAAGGAACACAAAAAAGTTAGCGGTGTTAATAACACTGTTGTGGTTACAGCGTGGAATCTACAAAATAACAATGAAGGGAACATAAAATAGCAAAACACTTCCACAACAAAAACATTATTTCAGATATTTGGCCAGAGATAAAATGTGTTTTCTATTGCTAGCAGATGCCTGAGCACAGCTGTTCCTATCTTCATTGTCTATTGTAGGAAAAATTAATCTTTTTATAGACTAATCACTTACAGTTGTTTTGGGGAAAAAGCATTTTCTGTATGCAGTCATTCCAGTTTGAGATGCTCTTAATAGAAAGCTGTGTCAGCAAAAGCATTTTATTTAACGATTTTTCTAACATATTTCTGCTTGAATTACTGTTGATTAGGCAAGTTTAATGTTTGGCTTAATATTTGGAAGCATTTGTATAGCTGTAAAAGGGCATTTAGAGTTCATAGTTTGAGGCCTTAAAGACTGTTAAGTCATATTCTTACACCAGTAAGGAACTGTTTTTGTTCTTTATAGGACTCCTTTCAAGAGCAGAGACTTCCAGCCTGGAGTATTTTCTCCTACATTTAAGATTTTGGGGGTGGGATTTTTCTCAAACACCAGTGCTGAAAGCAAATAAAAATGTAAGTAAAACTGAGGGGTACTAGTATCTCTGAAATATAGAAAATATCACCATTCTCTGAGAAAAAAAGATAAGAGGATATTGTAAGAACAGTACAGCATATTCCTATAGGATAGGCTTGAATAGATTAGTACCACTTAAGCTTCCCAGCATCATCAGTATGGAAGTAATCTTGCTCTTACGCAGGACTCTATATTTACAGATGTGTTTGTGTCTATATTTACAGATATGTTTGACTCATTAAGTAGATGAAGAATGTTTATGCACAGAGATTTACAGGCCTGGGGTTTCTATGACAAATTTTCATGGTGTAGTTATGATAGATGGTATTACAGCATTCAGCAAAAACAAGCAACTTTGATGCACAGAAATTATATGTAGAAGAGATGAAACGAGGAACATCTGTCATTTCATAGAGTCATAGAAATATTGAGGTTGGAAGAGACTTCTGAGATCATCTAGTTCCATCATGTCCATGTACCTAAGCACCACATCCACAGTGGTCATTTAAATACCTCCGGGAATTATGACTCCACCATGTGGGAAGCCTGTTCCAATGCTTGATAAACATTTTTGTGAAGATTCTTTTCTTAATACCCAATCTGAACATCCCCTGACACAACTTGAGAACATTTCCTTGTTCTGTCACTTGTTGCACTTGAGAAGAAACCAGCACCCATTTCACTACAACCTCCTTTGAAGCAGTTGTAAAGGGTGATGAAGTCTTTCCCTAGCTTCCTCTTCAGAAGACAAAACAACCCTAGTTTCATCAGCTCTTCCTCACAGGCCTTGTGCTCAAGCCCATTCACCAGCTCCCTTGCTGTCCTCTGGACACCCTCTAGCACCTCAATGTCTTTCTTGTAGTGGGGGTCCAAAACTAAATGCAGTACTCAGGGTGTGGCCTCACCATTACCAAGTAGAGGGGGACAATCACATCCCTTGACCTGCTGGCCACGCTATTCCTGTTACAAACCAGGATGCTATTGGCCTTCTGGGCCACCTGAACATACTGCTGCCTCATATACAGCTGGCTGTAACCAACGCCCCCAGGTCCTTCTCTGCTGGATAGCTCTCCAGCCACTCTTCCCCAGGCCTGTAAAATTGCATGGTGATGTTGTGGCCCACGTGCAGCACTCAACACTTGACCTTGTTGCATCTCATACTGTTGGCCTCAACCCATCTATCCTGCCTGTCCATATCTCTCTGTAGAGTCTCTGTAGAGTGTCCCTGCCGTACAGCAGATCGACACACCCACCCAACATGGCACAATTTAAAGAAAGGTTGCATTTTATTTAGACTTAATATTATATGTGCACAGTGCCTTACTGTAGCTAAAATTCTATGGCCCATACACAAGGAATGCCTCAGGTACAGTCTCTGCAAGTATGAGTGTCTCCCATGATGCCATCACTGACTCAGCAAAAAAGAGGACCAAGTATATCATTTAGGAGGGCATGAGGTTCAGCCGTGGCTTGGATTAATGTTGAGCAGATCTGAATGAGATATAAGGGTTTGATATCTTTCAAATGGGAGGAGATACTCAACTATAAGTATAGAGGTTTAGTTGAGAAACATTCTGTCTTGGTGAGGGTTGAAAGGTTGGCAGCATACCTTTTTTCCTACAT
This sequence comes from Picus viridis, assembly GCA_033816785.1. Classification (NCBI taxonomy): domain Eukaryota; kingdom Metazoa; phylum Chordata; class Aves; order Piciformes; family Picidae; genus Picus; species Picus viridis. Next base: position 8,763,468 of record CM066570.1, read on the forward strand.
TTTTTTCTGAGCATCTTAACTTGGATGTTGTCTCCCTGCCTTTTCAGGGCTGGAAGCAGAATTTTGCTTCTCTTTTTATAAAAACTACTGAAACACTTCAAGTATTATTTTTTTTTAACTATGATTTTTTATCTTCTATTTTGATTTCCTGTCTAAACATCTTCCACACATTTAAGCACCTATATAATAAAAATATTCTACATTTTCCGAAAGACTGTGAGCTTCTGTAGATCCCTGAATTCACTGAATCTCTGAATATTTTGTGAACTTAATTATTTACATGTTGGACTTTGATGTGCAGTTCTGTTTGTGAATTTATAGAGATGTACATGTTATGTTCCTTTTAAATGTTTACTCTTCAAGGCTTGTGTGGTATACGGGATTTTGGGCTCTGGAGGATTTTGTGATGTATTCTTTTTTTAAGTTAGCATTATTTTTGTGTGTGTGTGTGATGTGTAAGACAGCTAGAGCAAGAATTTGATATTATTTCAAGTTTGAATCATTTTCACTGGAAATATATATGCATGCGCAGTCAGTGTACAACCAGCAGCTCCAGAGAGAAGCAGTTGTCTTTCACCGTCCAAATGACTGTTTCCTGGGTTAACACAGCCTGCTCACACAAGCGCCTTTCCTCATACACAGATGAGAGGGAAAGTGACACAGAAAAAACTTCTGGGGTGAGCAAAAAAGTTTCACTGGGAATGATGAACATGTCCAGAGAAGGGCAACGAGGCCGATGAGAGGCCTTGAGCACAAGCCCTACAAGGAGAGGCTAAGGGAGCTGGGATTGTTTAGCTTGGGGAAGAGGAGGCTCAGGGGAAACCTTACTGCTGTTTACAACTACCTGAAGGAAGGTTGTAGGTGGGGGTTGGTCTCTTCTCCCAGGCAACCAGCACCAGAACAAGAGGACACAGTCTCATACTGCACCAGGGGAGGTTTAGGCTGGAGGTGAGGAGAAAGTTCTTCACAGAGAGAGTTGTTAGCCATTGGAATGTGCTGCCCAGGGAGGTGGTGGAGTCACTGTCCCTGGAGGTGTTCAAAAAGGGATTGGACGTGGCACTTGAAGCCACGGTTTAGTAGTTGTGACATGTTGGGTGACAGGTTGGACTTGATGATCTTTGAGGTCTTTTCCAACCTTATTGAGTCTATGATACAATGTGCAATTCCCTTAGCCTATCTGCAGAAAAGTGCAGCAAAATGCAAAAACAGCAGCAGAAGGCAATGACCCCACCTTGACTTACAGCCCACACAGAATAGGCCAGCACCCCAAAAAAAATGGAAACTGGAAGCAGCAACTGGAACAGGGAGCCTCTCATGTTACAATCTGAAGTTCAAGTCTCATAATACTTTGTGCCAGCCAGCACTTTTGTTTTGAAGCTGTCATGATGGCAGCATGGCATTGAATGTCAGCAGCAGATTCAACTCGACCCATGACAGTCTTAAATGTAGACTTTTTAGGGTTTCAGGTATAATCAACACTCTGCCTCCTCCCAGAAACAGAAAGACTGATAACTGGGTTTTATCCTGTCTCTGCTACTCATTGCTCCATTTTCATTTTACAGGACACTTACAGAATGTCACTTTCCTGTATTCTTACAGGCTATGCTCTGATACCTTTTTCGTGCTTGCTGGTTCTTATAAATCCTAAGTAAGATACTAGGTGACAAAATCTGTCACAGTCATATCAGAGAAAATTAATAAGAGATCTGTAGGCTGGATATGGAGGTAGTTATGACATAGAAATGAAGTCAGCTCTCATTGTCTGTGGGTAACTTATCTGGGTTGCAAATTACCAGGGCTATGACTGCAGAGTCAGGGAGGTGGTTCCACAGAGATCCATTGCTCTGAAGGGACAAACCCCATATGATGCCCTAACCCAGACAATGGGCTAAGCACCTGTGAATGGGTGAACCTGGACATTTCCTGGGGTCCAGATGGTCGAGGTAAACATGTAGCATGTGTAACTAACCTTGTAACATACCTGTGAACTGTGTGTACCCCTGGGCATGTTGGGATATGCCCCATTCTATAGGTTCAGTTATCAGGTTTCTCTGTTACCAATGGGCATTAAATTGTCTTCAGACAGTATTTATACCAGCCGAGAAGGTAGGCAGTTTGCCCTGTTCTTACCCAGGAAGCAACAAGAGCCAAATGCTGCTGGAGTTGCAGGCAAACCACACCTGGGCCTTGCACCTGGACCAAGGCAACCAACACTCCAAGAGCCCTGCACCAGAGGCAGAAAGGGGAAAAGCCCCAAAAGAGATGAATCCCAGAAGAGTTGCACTGCTACAGCCTGTGAACTCCACACAAGAGGAGAGAGGCCCCTTAGCCTTTTCTGAGCCAAGGAAAGCTACAACCTGTGAATTGGGCATGTGAGGAGAGAGTCCTCTTACTCCTTTCCAGGACAAGAGCTGCTAGAATTATAGCTACAGCATCTGGGAAGATACTGGACAAAGGAGCAAGCTAAAGGAGCAAGTCCCCAGCTAATTTGCTACAGAACGCCCCCTTGTGGGAAAGCGCAGGTCGTGGCATCAGAATCTCCAATTTAAATTGCTATATTGGAAATTCTCAGATTTGTGCTTAAATCATTTAACTGTCTTCCTATGTGGAATATGTTGCCCACAACCAAATAACAGAACCTGTAAATATACTTTGTAAATAAGTTATGGCGGTGTTTGAAGATGCCACTGCCAGAAATATTAAATATAAAATATATGAATATATATTTTATTCCACCCTTGAATGAGGTAGGATTTATTAATGCATCTGCAGCACCATGTAGGCATAATTATATTTCTTCCAGGGGCTACTCAGCAATACAACCACTCTAAAGCAGCACCGCAAGCTCTGAGCTTATTTACAGCTTTTTCCCTGACTGACATTATCCAAACACTTTAAAATTTTACATTTTATGATAGAAACAGTTAATGATAATATATAGACAAAAAACCCCTTTTTTTGTTAATAATATAAGAACAAAAAATCTTCTCATGAACTTTAAACTGACATTTCTGGTCATCTCTCTGGCTCCATGGCAGGCCTGTCAGGGTGGGATTCATAGCATAAATACGTAAGTTTAAGCATAACATAAATACATAAGTTTAAGCTAGCAGCTGTGGATGACTTTTTAGTATCAATGAGTAGGAACAGAAACGTCTGCTAGAAGCAGCAGACTAACATTGCCAACACCCACTACTATATGTGCAAACTGTCTGGCTTTGACTGCATAGGTAATTTGCACTAACATAGTCTAGCAGGATCAGGATTGTCATGAATGGTATTGTGGTCTAGAGAGTTTAAAGACAGTATGGAAAAAGTGAGGGCAAGACCATTGGAGCTGTTGTTTTGGCTTTATTTGAAACTAAGCACAATACAGATGTAATTGTTCAAATGAGTATAAAAACTGGCATGCTTGCAGATTTCCTCGGAGTTATTGCATGATGCCAAATCCTCAAGAGCTTAAACTAATTCAGATAGCATTAGGATTTGTACACTGACTGCGCTTTTCCACACGTCATGTGTGCACTAGCCATGGAGGTATTATGTGTACAGCTGCTTCTTCACAAGAAGCAATCAGCAGGTGTGATAAAGCCCTACATTCTCTGGCTGCTGATTTCAAGAGCAGGCAAAAATGTGCCTGTATAACACACATGCCAGTAGAGCAAGTCCTAAAATAAAAGTGCCTGCAGTAAAATGCAGCTCAAGAGGTTCCCTCAGACACTTTCACAAGCAGCCATGGCCCATACATTTCTATCCATACATTTTGTGAAATCAGTGGTAAAGATTTTTCCACCTGTGCAGCTTATGATGCATGCAAATATCTGAAAATTTTCATCTCTACAAAAGTATTAACTGTGCTGAACACAACAGTTCCTGTCAGAAGAGATGTGAAGAAAACCATGGAGCCTCATGAAAAAAGCAGTGAAGGAATGACAGGGCTAATATTGAAATATATTAGATACTGTTTAGTGGCATGTGAAGTTGAAAAGAGGAACATGCATAAATCAATTTTTTTTTCAGTTCTTCTCACATTCCTACTGAAATAATGTGTACTGGCCTCAAATTTAAGAGAAAAATGGGGAAGTTACGACCAGATTAAGTGCTACCTGCAAGAACTGAATAACATGCTTGAGCAGTTATTGGTTGAGCAAGCAGGCAAAACGTTTATAGATCACATCTAAAAGTTACTGACGTGGAAATATTACCATGGGCGAGCTAAGAAACAAATTGGTCGGTAGAAATAGGGGTTCAGGTATTCGCTTCATTAATTTTTGTCTAAATTTGGGCTAGCTTGTTGAATTTAGCTGGATTACACCAGAGTGGATATTTAAGTTCAGTCAGAGGCTTTACTCCATGCAATGTTGCAAGAATTTCAGGTTTATGTTGAAATGAATCAAGGGACCTTTGTTGAATCGGAATCAGATCGACTGTATTGAATAACTGCTGGGAACTTGTTTATGGAAATTAATTTCAAATATTATGCAGGAAAAAACCCTAAGAGATTGTGAGAGACTAAAGCTTGTGTCTCCTGGTGACTCAACAAAGATAAAATCACTTGCTGTTTGTCCAGACAATAGCTGATGTGCTTTGGGCAGAGCCACTGGAAGGACTCTTGGAAGGTGCAAAGATCACATTGCTCACGGGACTGCAGCTGGCCTACAACAATGGTCCAAGGGCCCAGCATTCACACCTTCAGGACAAGATCATTTCCAGCCATCAGATACCCCAGGAAAGGACAATGGTTCCTGATATGTAAAGAGTGTGTGGGTAGCTAGATGGAGCAGGAGGAGGTGGAGGCCTTCCCCCCTCCATCCAGTGGCTGCCCAAACTCACCTGAGTACACAGAAAGTTTTCCTGGGGAACGATACCTGGACCTAAAGATGATTTCCCAGAACGATATCCTGGGGAGCAACACCTGGACACTTGCCTAAGGGCTAAAAAACTGTATAAAAGACTGGAGCAGCTACTGGCTTTTTGGAGGAGAAAATTGGAGAAGCAAGATGCAGAAGAAAGCTGACGGCAGCACACGCTGGAAACATCCCGGGGCCAACACAATGGATCTTGGACTCTCCGTGCCCTAAGTTCCGGCTGCTGCAACTCATGGAGCTGAAGAAGCTGCCCAGAGGACCTCATCCCTTCTACAGCCAAAGCCTCAGCACCCTTCCTCTACAGACCCAACATCTCCTGCAGCACCGTTTCTCTACAGACCCAACATCTCCTGCAGCACCGTTTCTCTACAGACCCAACATCTCCTGCAGTACCTTTCCTCCACAGACTCAAACTGTCTTGGGGGGTGAGGGGTGTGGTAATATAATTCCTTTCCTTTAATCTCCCTCTTCTCTCTTCTCTCTTTATTTTCTCTCTCTCTCCACCTTATTTATGTAATAAATAGTCTAGCTGTTGATATTTTGGCCTCGTTTGTGCCTCTAATTTCACAACACGGGAATATTCATTAAAAACCTCAATCTCTTTCCCTCTCCGGATCGAGACAGAGATACATATTAATTGTGACTCGTGCATGAAGATTTGGCTGAATAACTCCCATTAACAATAATAGGAGTTGCAGAATTAATTTCCTCCTAGGTCTTGATACAAGTTCAACCAAGGACATTTCATTCTGCACTTTCAGATTCAGATCTTCTTTATATTAGCAAATAACTATTTGCTTATGCAATCATAGCTGGAAGAATCTGTTCTGAATAAAAGTTTATTTGTGGTTTTTTTTTTTATAATAATTTGCTACACTGAAAGTTTTTAATTCATTGCTTAATTATTGTGGCAGTTTTAGGGTATGCTTTTAAATATTTTCACAGATCTTGAACAGAAAGTGGTAAAATGCAAATTAATCACTACTGGGTATAAAAAGGAAATAATGATAGTTCTAAACAACCCCAATGGAGAGTTATCTACCATAACATTTAGCTTGCAAAACAATTTCTCTCTTTTCTCGCCTCTTTGCGCTGGGAGATACTAACTTTTTGCTTCTGCTGGCTTCTACTTGACCTTGGCTGCATTGTTTTGGCTAAGTTCGAACCTCTCTCTGCTCCTTTCTCTTGTCCCTTTTATGTACAGAGGGGGAAAGGGGGGACAGTGAGGGAGAAGCTATTAGTTTTCCCTGGTCTTTGGCCAGGGGGATCCTTGTGCTTTTCATTAATTGCAAATACCTGGAAATACTGTATACTTTGTACATATTCCTTGCACTCTATTGTAGATTGTAGTTTTGCTTGTAAATACAGCTTTCATCTGCTTCCAGCTGAGCTGGTCTGGCAAATGTAATGGTTGGGGGGGGGGGCAGAATTTTCAACCCAACACAATTACTTTCAAATCTTCATTTGATTTTAACTGCAATAACTGAAAGTAGTTTTTGTAAGTTGGGTGACATAAATAGCAAAATATTAATGCATACTGGTGAATATCAAATAAGTCATAATTACTTTCATGCAGAAGACAACTGGAGATTCTATTCTTGAACCAGTCTGATTGCAATGTAAATATTTAGGTTGAAAATTACTTTGCTTTACCCAGTATTGGAAAAACAACACACTACTACCATTTGTTTTATTCTGCTGTGTTTGGGGTTTTTTTTTGTTTTTTTGTTTGTTTGTTTTTCCTGGAAAAGAATAGGATTTTTACCTCCCCCCTGAGATTAAACTGCAGAGGTCTCTAAAACTGCTGCCACTTGTTCATGTAGGGCATGAACAAGTTGATACTTTGTTTTGGATAAGACGATAAAGTAGCTATTGTCGCAAACAGATCTCCTGATCCTTTTTCACCTCTGTAAAACATTGTACTTGTTAGATCTCTCAAATGATCCCCAAAGATGGTCATTTTGTAGCAAAGAGGTAGGGTTGGAAAAGAGATTGTGATTGCTGACTAATTCAATCAGGCAAGAACCCCCCTGGACAAAACCAGGGGGCTACCAACAGCTTCCTCCTTCACTCCTGCTTCCCCCTGTACACCGGACAAGACAAAAAGGAGAAAAGCAGACAATAGGCTATTAGTACTTAACCACAATAAGAATGCATTCAAGGTCAGCAAAGACAGCAGAGGAAGCAAAAAGAGAGGAAACTGAGTTTACAAATCTCACTTTTTGTTAGATTTCAGACCAATGGGATTATTTAGACCTTATTGCTTTCCTTTTTACATCCAATGGTAATTTATATACATTCTACCACTTTCCTACTCAATCTGGAAAATTTTCCTAAGCACAGCCTAAAACTGCCACAGGAGGTCTTTGATGGCTCACCCAGAGAAGGATTACTGCTGAGTGGTTGTTTGATTATTCCATCAGACTCTGGAAAATGAAAAGAAAAAAAGTAGAAAAAAAAAAAAAAAAGAACACAAAACCAACCAGCCAACCAAATACACTAACAAAAAAAAACCCCAACCAAGCTTGGATTTGGTAAAAATATCTCTCCTGTAAGAATAAATTTGCAAAGAAAACAACTTAAAATATTTCAATAGAAAAATGATGTCATTTCCCCCCCCCCCAAAATATGAAAACTTGAGGTTTAGTCTTGGCATTTTCACACTATGACAGAACTCCTGATAAGAGAACTTTACATAAATTACTTGCTAACATTTCCTGCAAGACATTCCATAGCACAACTTTGACCGAGAATAAAAGCGGTTCTTTCACATATTCCAGTGCTTCCATATCAAATTGGGAATTTCTAAACACAGGAAAAGGTCTAGCCCCCACCCTCCCAAACCAATTGGATTTTATTGGATTATACTGCTCAGTCTACATCTTTGAAGTCACTAAGTAAATCTCTCATAATGGTTGGTAATAATAGTCAAAAAACAGTGCCTAAGAGGGATATGTAAGAAAGCCAGAAGAAACTGAGCATGAAACATGATGCTAGCTTATGCTCATTCAGTGTATTTGTCGTGTTAGATTGTCAAACTAATATTATACCTGAATGAATACATTATTATAATTATTTTTTAGTCTCTGTATTCATCTGCAACATTACATCTTCTCACCCAAATGAAGGTGATTTTATCAGGAAGGCACAACTGGAGATATAAGTTATGCAGTTACCAAAAAAGCAATCCCAGTAAAACATCTCAGAAAATGCACGGTGTCCAAATCATACAGCACCTGATATTTTGAAACCAATCTGTTAAACTTTGGGTGCCAAGTTATTAAACTTTATGACCTATACTTTCACATCAGCACAGAAAGCTAAAATTCTTCAACCTGTGACAAACGAGAATTTAGTATTGGGTGTCAAACCAGAAATGAAGGGAGATTTTTGAATATACTTTGGTTTTGATGCCCCAAGCTTTCACCAACTCTGTTTTTTCATCTGGAGATGAAAGAAATGTGAGCAAGCTGGCTGCTTAACCTGCATAATACTGTATCTTCTTACATAATTTTAACCTTCTATTCCTTATAATTGCTGAAAGTTAATGTAACCTTTGTGGCAGGATGGTTAAATGGTAGGTATGTAAGAAAATTGTGATCCACAGGGCAGTTCAAAGGAATATTCATCTACATGTACTTCTGGTATCACCAAAGTTGTCTGCAGTGTCTTTTGAGTATCACTTAAGAAAATGTAGGCTTATCTGGATGCTGCTGATCAGATTATTTCTTTCTTTGTGTGTCTAGATAATATTTCAGAGTTTCTCAAGGAGAGGTTTTTCAGCAAATACTGAGAAGGTAATCTGAGTGCTCTATCTGCCAATATCTATGTTATTGTCCAGTTTACCAAGTTGTTCTGTCAGGGCTGAGAATTCAGTTCAAAGGGATACTTACTGCTCACAACTTCCCCACCTCTCCCACTTTCTGAAACAAGCAGCATCATAGTTGAATGAAACTTACTTTAAAGGTGATGGTAAAAAAATTAGTCAATACCTGACTGTGGCAGGTACAACTGCCCTGACAAGTATAAAAGTCTGACAGACACTGGACAAAGGGCTGAAACTTGCTAGGATCTGATAAAGATCAGTTTGACTCCTTGCAGACTAATTGGCACCTCTGGGTCCTGAAGTTCCGACCTTGCTTTTGTGTTACTGGGAGGACTCAGACCTCCAATTAATTAAGAAATCGATTGCAGTGCACCCTCAACAGTGTATAAATGGAATCTGCTATGGAGTGAGTGGGTCTCCACATAGCAAGCAGCCTGGCACTTGGATCTTCTCCCCTCAGCATCCTCAGCCTCTCTTTGGTGAGTGTATACATTTTGGTTACCCTTGGGGAGGTTTTCCTTTTCTGAGTGAGTACACATTTTGGTTCCTCTCTCTCTAGATAGCTTAATTGATTGTGCAACACTATATTCCCAACTGACATCTGAACCCGTAATTTTATTGTGTTGGAAGGAGTGCACAGTAATTGAAATAAATACACCATTTTCAGGTGGCTGTTGCTGTCTGTTTTGTGGGTACATCCACAACACTGACAAGGAAAGCTGTCTTTTACAGTCCATGAGTGAAAATATAAGAATGGTTTTAAAGTAAAATCAGATGAGTGTAAATTTATGTAATCCCAGTATACTTCAAAGCATATAAAGAATATGTTTGTTTAGGAGAAGTTGCTTTAATTCTTCGTGAAACTGCTGTTTGTAGGCGTTGGTAAAAAGCGCTCCTGACAAATGTATTTTCAATTGAAGTGTTAGGAAAATTGGAAAATAGCAGGCCCAAAGCCCATGGATCAAGTCTCAGTAGTTCAGCCATACTAATTTCAGAAATGACCATGGCAAACTGATTGGTTTTGCTGTCTCTAACCATTTGATATACCCTTCTTCTCAGAATATATTACCTTTCTTGCTGTTTTGCTGCAGTCTAACCCAGAAACACTGACTGGGTCTCAGTTCAATTTCTTTTTCATGGCTTATCAGTACTGAAAGGAAAAAAAATGCCACTGCATAACTGGGGGTTAAATTCTTGTGCTGTCATTTTTCATGGTAGAGGTTATTTGTATTTCTAACTTCTTTCTTGTGAGGGAAAGTGGAATCAGACCCTTACCTACATACATTTCAAAACAGTTTTTAGAAACTAACTTCTCAGTGGAGTTCCTGAATTCACAACGTGTGACATTAACTGATGCCAAAGGGAAATAAAGGGACTTTTGACAGAGGGCAGATCAGAGGACAGGTTATTTTCTGGACCTTTTCATAAAATCTTTGGAAGGACAGCCAAGGCTCCATGGCCACTAAAATATATCACAGACAGTATCACAGAATCAACCAGGTTGGAAAAGACCTGAGAGATCATCAAGTCCAACCTATTACAAGGCAAGGAGGAGAACCCAGGGCACTACAGACCAGTCAGCCTCACCTCCATCCCTGGAAAGATGATGGAGCAGCTCATCCTGGAGGTCATCTCTAAACACACGGAAGACAAGAAGGTTATAAGGAGTAGCCAACAACAATTTACCAAGGGGAGATCCTGTCTGGCTAATCTGATGGCCTTCTATGAAACCATGACCAAAATGGATAGACAGGGGAAGAGCAGTGGATGTCATATACCTTGACTACAGTAAGGCTTTTGATACTTGGAGCCATGGTTCAGTTATCAGGAGGTGTTAGGTAATAAGTAAATACTTCAACCAGCTTTAGACAATAAAGAGTCAGCTTTCACTGGGCTTTCAGTACCTTGGTTTGCTATCCTTTTCCAAATCAGACGATGCCTATTATGTGAATTTATTTATATATATGCCTGAATTGCAGGGTGATAACAAACACTTCAACAGACTACATTTATCTTTAACTGTATGTGAATCCCAGCCAAATAATTCTATCTTACATTGTTTAAGGACCATCAAGCTCATACTGTAACTGACTTTATGTTACATGACAGTGAACGTAACTATGTACTAAGATATTTCATAAATCATACTGCAATAACTGTGGGATTTGTTTGTTTGGCTGGTTTTTTTACTTTTATCTATTTCTAATTTTACTGTGCTATGGCAAAGTTTACTGATGATTTGGTGTCCCCTCAGCCATTTTATATCTATTTCAGTGTGATTCTTCATTATCTCTGGAAGATGTACTGGCATCCTGAAGTATACGCTCAGCTTCCTACATCTACCTGAGCTAATCAGGTACAGATCGCCTAATTAAAGACCAAGTGTGAAATGTGCATAGTTGGTTTTAAAGAACTAAAAAAGATCTGTTATGCTGATCAAAGGTCTGGTCAAAAAGCTCTGAAATAAAAACTCTTGCCCTAATTGCTTCCCAGTAATTGGGTTTATCATGTTTACCGGGTATTAAATGGCAGGGAAACTGGGTCAGAAGATGCTTTTTTTATTATTATTATTAATTATATTTCTTTTAGGAAATAATGGATTTCTTGAGGGATTTCTGTCTTTGTGGGGTTTTTTTGTGCTTTGTTGTTATTTTTTCCCCCTGCTGCTTAGACTCTGGGCCTACTGTACTTGTGTTTTATTTCTGTTCCAATAGAAATGTATCTAATATTTCTGTTGTGATTTTTTAATTTTTTTCCTGTTATTATTATCATTATCATCATCATCATCATCATTGGGATAGGCTTGTGCTCTCTGTTCTTGTATAGAAAGCATTAGCAAACATCACTTCTAGCCTGGTGCTTTTTCTGTTTACACTCATAAATAACACTGCAGGAAACAGCTGAGTCTAACACACCATCTGTTTAAAATGTGAGTGTGAAATTGAAGGACAATGATAACTAAATGGCTTGTTAAGAAAGATTTGGATGCTGTTAAGAGGAATATGCCTTATTGTCTCTGTCACACAGATATAATACTCTCTAACATTAATTTTAATAGATCAATACATGGGAAGGGTGATTGTTTTTGTAATGATGAACATTTCAGTAATAGCTCATCTCTCACAGCTTTTATCCTAAAAGAATTATTATACGGTACACTACTGAAATGTTGGTAAAAACAGTAATGAATGCAGCTATTGCCAACAAATAAGGCAACGAGGTTTTATGTTTCTTCTTGCACTTGAGAAATCATAATTTCTTTGTCTTGTTTCCTCCAGAAAATTATTTATTGAGGGCCAGGAAGTCTGTACAAACAACATCATTTTGTGGCGATAGCTCCGTTTGTTTTCTAACACGACTGTGTTACTTCTTAGCATGGGGTACGCTGAGTCTTCTCTTTGAACTAATGGCACAATTAGGGCTGGTGTCTTGACTGGGAGCCTGGCTAGTGGAGAGGAATGGGGCACCAAAGACACTCCCGTATGTTTCTTTCAGAGTGTGGCAGACATAAAGGTTTAGGTAGTGAGCTCAAATGATATGTATACATTGAGCTCTGTGTCAGATTCAATGTTTGTTACATAAAAAAAAAGGCTCTCAAACTGTGCCAGGGGAAGTTTAGGCCCGAGGTAAGGAGAAAGTTCTTCACAGAGAGAGTTAGCTGCTGGAATGGGCTGCCCAGGTAGGTGGTGGAGTCACCGTCCCTGGAAGTGTTCAAGAGGGGATTGGATGTGGCACTTGAAGCCATGGTTTAGTAGTCATGAGGTGTTGGGTGACAGGTTGGACTTGATGATGTTTGAGGTCTTTTCCAATCTTATTGATTCTATGATTCCCTCAGCAATGTATACAGTCGCTCCCATACTTCCTTAGATTAAGGGACCAAAATTCTAAGTCCTTATCTAATTCTTGGACTTTTCATCTGCCTAGTAAGAATAGATCAACTCTTTATGCTTGAACAATTTATCTTCTGGTAAAAGTTCTGCTCTTGAATTATGGTATCACTCTTGAATAGATGCATTTCCTGAAACCATTTTTCCTTCATAAATTGCCATTTTCAGTATCTATTGCACATCCCAGACTAAACCAAAGCGGCTCATTTTGAGAGATAAACCAAGGATTTGTGTCAAGAAAACTTTTTACCTTAGAGAGCTTGACTCCTTGCAATAGAATTTTCTCCATATTCACAATCAAATAGATTGCCATAAACCTAATTTTCTTACCTACAGGGCTTTATTGAACTAAATCTATTTCATTAACTTCAGCATCTTAGCAGTTGACTGTTTCTATTAGCTGCATTAATGGAAGATAATATCTATCCTTTGACATGGAAGAAGTCCATAGGAATTGTTAGTTAAAAGGTTACCTGTGTTCTCAGATTATATTTGAAACAATTAATTCAAGTTACTTTTCCCTGAACAAGCAATATGCTCAAAGTGGAAAATACACCCTTTTTCTTCTTACTCGGAAACTTCACAGCTGACAGAAATGCAGGCATCTTCTTTGCCTTCATCACCAGTTTTTTGCATCTTCAATCTAGCTTAGTCTTCTTTGCTATGTATTACCATGGGAATCTATAAACTTATGTCCTATACAATTATCATAATTTTCAACATTCCTTGTGTTTGTCTGTAAGCAGCTCTTAGGAAGTAACTAAAGCAGAATTCTCCATCTCCTAGTGCCTCCTCTGTTGAAAACTTCATAAGGATTGCAAATGCCATGTTCCAGCCCTTTTCATAACCTCATGTCTCAGCATTATAAGGAAGCCTTGAAACATTTACTTTTCTCTGTCTCAGTAAGCATTTTTTTTAGTGTTTCAGATTTAGTGTGAGAACAAAGTTGATAACACACTGATGTTTTAGCTTTTACCAAGTCGCAGTTGTCACAAGTGACAAACTTTTTCATTTACCATGCTCTGACAGTGAGGAGGTGAACAAGATGCTAGGAAGGAGCATGGACAAGACAACTCATCCTAACTAGCCAAAGGCATATTCCATACCATAGGACATCACGCTTGGTATATAAACTGGAGAGGATTGCTTGTGAGTGAGGAGGACTGCTGCTTTGGCATCTGTCAGCAAGTGGTCCATCACTTGTTTTTGTCTTGAGTTTTATTTATCTCTCTTCTTGTTATCTTCCTTTTCATTATTACTACAACTATTGTTATTATTACTACATTTTATTTTAGTTCAATCACTAAGTCATTCTTAAATCAACTCACATGTTTTACTTCACACACCCCCTCCAGTTCTCTTCCCCATGCCACTGGGAGGAGGGAGTGAGTGCCTGTATGGTATTTAGTTGCTGGCTGTTGTTAAACCATGGCAGGTGGATTCCCACTGTATTACTTTGTAAATTTATTAACTGACTGTAGGTATTTATGGGAAGTTTCCTCAGTAATAATTCTTCTGTTTATCTGAGGCATGTTCATCATACGCAAATCTCTTCAGCTAGGTTTACGTTGGAAAAATACCTGTCTTTAGAGAACATCCTGAAACTACTGAGTAGAATTTATGTCTGGGTTTTGAATATTCTGCAGAATAAATATCTGCTTTGAACCCATTTGTGTTTCTCTGTTAATGTTTGGCTTTTGGCACATGGACAGCTGAAAAATATTTTTGCAGGCTGAGTGTACTTGAAGCCTGAATTGTGACTGCTCTCACAGCATGCTCTGCACAGCACATACAGTGCAGCTGAATAGGTTGGGATATCACCCAGGAAAATCATGACTCTAAATGCTTTGAAAGATTCAAGGATTATTGTAGACAGATTTCGTGTACCCTCAGAAGGAATGTAGTCACAAGCATGTTGTCAGCATCTGAGCAAGAACACTGGCAGATTAGAGAAGGGTAGCAGGCCACCTGGGAAATACTCATAAATGGTGGGAACTAACATCAAGCTAGATGGCATCTGTCTACCTGAGACAATTACTGGGAATTTTTATGCAAGTTTTGTGGATTTCACTAAGATGAATGACATCAAATAAAGCCTTTGGAGACTATGAAGGACTCAAATTACAATTGTAATTATTGTTTAATTATTTTTAATTTCCTGAAATAACAGATATTACTTTGAAAAACAAGCAAACAAGCAAACAAGCAAACAGACAAAAACAAAACCAGGAAGTAGAATCTTCTGTCCTGTGAACATGTCTGAACAGGAAAAATGAAAATAAAAACAAAGAGAGAATTACAGAATGGTAGGGGTTGGAAGGGATCTCTAGAGATCATCTAGTCCAACCTCCCTGCTAAAACAGGTTTGTCTAGATCAGGTTGCACAGGAAAACATACAGGTGGGTTTTTGAAAGGCTCCAGAGGAGATTCCACAGCCACTCAGGACAGCTCATTCCAGTGTTCCAACACCCTCATATAAAGAAGATTTCCTTGTTTAGGTGGAACTTCTTGTGTTCTAATTTGTGCCATTGCCCCTTAATAAGATATCCTCTCAGCCATCTCTTCTTCAGGATAAACAGCCCCAGGTGTCTCAATCTCTCCTTGTAAGAAAGATTCTCCCATCCCCCATTCTTTCTAGCCCTCTGTTGGACTCCCTCCAGCAGTTCCCTGTCTCTCTGGGGAACCTAGAACTGGACATAATACACCAGATGTGACCTCACTAGGTCGGAGTAGAGGAGGAGGAGAATCTCCTTTGATTTGCTGGCTACACTCTCCTTAATGCACCCCAGGATATCCTTGTCCTTCTTGTCCACAGAGCACATTGCTGGCTCACGATTAACTTCTTGTCCACCAGGACTCCCAGGTTTCTTCACAGAGCTACTTTCCAGCAGCTTAGCCCCTAACCTGTGCTGGTGTATGAGGCTGTTCCTTTCCATGTGTAGAGCTCTGCACTTGCCCTTGTAGGTCTGTGTATACATTATATTGACTTTTGGATGAAAGTGATTTACATTCCTCTGGTTTTGTTCTATTGTTTGTTTGTTCGGGGTTATTTGGTTGGTTCTTGTGTTTTGTTTTTTCTTTATCCCAAATACATTAAAAATACATTCAGCCCTTGTATGTTCTGAAAGCAGAATATTAGAATATGTTTAAAGCAGTTTGTCAAGGAGTTACTTTTCACTGAATTTTTAAAAATATATGCAAACCCTGTGGAGTTGTTTCATCAGGCTTAAGACTACAAATGACTTGTTTCGGGGAATTGAAGCATCACAAGTTAACATGTACTGTTTTTTTAGAGGAAAATCTTATGCTTGAATTTAAGAAAGGAAAATAAAGATTTTGCAATTCTCTATTAAAAAATGGAACAGTAGAGGCAAAACATAGGCCAGAAGAATGAAAAGAAGTCATTGTGAAAGGGACTATCACAAAGGGCTGGAAATACAGGAAGATTGGAGTACAATTAGAGAATGACATGAGCATTTTGGTAGGAGGATGTTAGAAACACTTTTAATCCCATTACAGAAGCAGTACTGGATGCAAAAGCTTCGTTTGCTGGGCAGCAGCAGTGAATTCCTGAAGATTTCCAATTGATGTGGGTGTATAAAAGATTGGTTGTATAATACTAACCCAGTAATGACTATTGTGAATTTAAATTTGCTACACTATTGGAAAAAAGGACCAGGAGGGGAAAAAAGAGGAAGGAATAAGTGCAGAGAAGTTTGAAACACTAATGAACCTTAGGATATAATAAATATTTAATTGTATGAATGACTAAGATACGGCTGTTCTCTGTGAGGTATAATTACTACATGAACATGTTTGACTAATTTCTGTACAGACCAATACCACCATGAGTGTGAGGCAAGCTGAACATACCCACGACCTCCAAAAGCATCTATTTCAGGCAGTTTGGTTTTTGTTCTTGTCAGCTCAATACTGAGTGTTAATTATTGTCTGAGTTCTATGATTCTGGAAACATTGTACACCTGTGTAATCTGACCATATATATCTGCAAATTTTCACTGGCTTTTGAGGGGCAAACACCTCAGTTTAGCTATCTCCCAAAGATTGATTTCTGGAGGGTAATTCCTTTTGTTTCAGTTTTAATAGATGTTTCTGTGTTAACAGAAGGTACTCTATCTACCTATGGGGAGAGGAGAACTTTTTCTGTGAAAAGTCTAAATGCTGTAAATCTTGGGTTTTTTCAGTCTCATACTGTTCTGCAGACCTACTTGAACAGGCTCTTCACCCTTTGTTTCTAGTTCTTCTGTAGAGCACAAGATAGACTATCTTCATTTTCCTGCCCGAGAACAACAAAGGTAACTGTTGGTTATGGGATAGCAGATGTTGCACTAACAGCACTACATCATGAACAGGTTAAAGGCTAAAGTGTGATTTGGGTTTTTTAAGTGCATTTTGAAGCATATGATCTCTGGAGATTTGTCCTACAATAAGTGTGACAGGTATAACAGGTAGCAGCATTTTGTCTAAAAGCCCATTAACAAAGTGAGAGCAGTCACTCCGAGCAATTGTGTCTGCTTATCCTTGGCTATAGAAACCTTGAAGTATATTTTTCCTGTTGTTTTAACATTAAAAAAAAAAAAAAAGGCACAAAAAAAAAAAAATCTACTCAGTAACACTGCTTTCAGTTGTACTGTCATCACCGGCATATTCGTGTCAGTATTAGCATAGAATTTAGTCCAAGGGTCCTGGTGGTGGTCTAGGATGCAGAAGCATCGCTAGTAGTATCGTTAACTTTGTTTCTGCCCTTTGCATATTCCCCTTATTCACCTAGGGAAGCTTAACATGTCAATTATTTCCTTAACAGGAAATACATGGAATTATGACACAATGTTTAAATAAGAAGTAAAGACCATGAAATACCTGTGAGAACAAACAGAATGAGCTGCTGTACTGAGCTGAATATTGTGTTATGGGTAAGATCCCAGTGTCTGCCTGTTTCAGAGCCCTTTTACTGTAACTATTTGACAAAATTAAAGCTTGACTGTCCTTTCCAGTGCCCCAGTAAGAGCTGGCTCTGACACAGGTGCAGAAAGTCAAAGCAATCAAATGGTTTAATTTATTAGAGCAACAGATGCAACAGATTTTGGATTGCCAGTGATTATTGCACTAACTGAAAGATGGTCTCAGGTTAATAAATCCTGGATAACATCCAAAAAAGTCTGAGATTCAAATATCTGTGATACTGCTAATAGAATAGAATAGAATAGAATAGAATAGAATAGAATAGAATAGAATAGAATAGAATAGAATAGAATAGAATAGAATAGAATTACCAAGGTTGGAAGAGACCTTGAAGATCATCGAGTCCAACCTGTAACCACAACCTCACAACTAGACCATGGCACCAAGTGCCACATCCAGTCCCCTCCTGAACGCCTCCAGGGATGGAGACTCAACCACCTCCCCGGGCAGCCCATTCCAATGACGAATCACTCTCTCGGTGAAGAACTTTCTCCTCACCTCCAGCCTAAACTTCCCCTGGTGCAGCTTGAGACTGTGTCCCCTTGTTCTGGTGCTGGTTGCTAGGGAGAAGAGGCCAACCTCTTCCTGTCTACAACCACCCTTCAGGTAGTTGTAGAGAGCAATGAGGTCGCCCCTGAGCCTCCTCTTCTCCAGGCTAAACAGCCCCAGCTCCCTCAGCCTCTCCTCATAGGGCTTGTGCTCCAAACCCCTCACCAGCCTTGTTGCCCTTCTCTGGACACGTTCAAGTGTCTCAATGTCCTTCTTAAACTGAGGGGCCCAGAACTGGACACAGTAATCAAGGTGCGGCCTAACCAAAGAAGAGTACAGGGGCACAATGACCTCCCTGCTCCTGCTGGCCATACTATTCCTAATGCAGGCCAGGATGCGGTTGGCCCTCTTGGCTGCCTGGGCACACTGCAGGCTCATGTTCAGCTTCCCATCAACCAGCACCCCCAGGTCCCTCTCAGCCTGGCCGCTCTCCAGCCACTCTGACCCCAGCCTGTAGCACTGCCTGGGGTTGTTGTGGCCAATGTGCAGAACCCGGCACTTGGATGTGTTAAATCTCATGCCATTGGACTCTGCCCATCTGTCCAGCCTGTCGAGGTCTCTCTGCAAAGCCTCTCTGCCCTCCAGCAGATCAACTGCTGCCCCCAGCTTGGTGTCATCTGCAAATTTACTGATGATGGACTCAATGCCCTCATCCAGATCATCAATAAAGATGTTGAAGAACATGGGGCCTAGCACTGATCCTTGGGGCACACCACTAGTGACAGGCCGCCAGCTGGATGTGGCACCATTCACCACCACTCTCTGGGCTCGGCCCTCCAGCCAGTTCCTAACCCAACACAGTGTGATCCTGTCCAAGCCATGGGCTGCCAGCTTGGCCAGGAGTTTGCTGTGGGGGATGGTGTCAAAGGCCTTGCTGAGGTCCAGGTAGACCACATCCACAGGCCTCCCCACATCCACCAGGCGGGTCACCTGATCATAGAAGGAGATCAGGTTGGTCAGGCAGGACCTGCCCCTCCTAAATCCATGCTGGCTAGGCCTGAGCCCCTGGCCATCCTGTAAGTGCTGTGTGATCGCACTCGAGATGACCCGTTCCATAATCTTGCCTGGCACTGAGGTCAGGCTGACAGGCCTATAATTCCCTGGCTCATCCAACTGGCCCTTCTTGTGGATGGGCACCACGTTGGCCAGCTTCCAGTCTTCTGGGACCTCTCCAGTGAGCCAGGACTGCTGAAAAATGATGGAGAGCGGCCTGGACAGCTCATCCGCCAGCTCCCTCAGCACCCTAGGATGGATCCCATCCGGTCCCATGGACTTGTGGGAGTCCAAGCGGCTGAGAAGATCTCTAACTATCCCATCCTGGAACAGGGGAAAACTATGCTGCTCCTTGTCTCCTTCTGCCAGCTCTGCAGGCCAGCTGTCTGGAAGCCGTTCTGTCCTGCTAGTAAAAATTGAGGTAAAGAAGGTGTTAAGCACCTCTGCCTTTTCCTCATCCTTTGTTACAATATTCCCCTCCATGCCCACCAAGGAGTGGAGCTTCTCCTTGCCCTTCCTCTTGCTATTAATATATTTATAGAAGGACTTTTTGTTGTCCTTCACAGCAGAGGCCAGTCTGAGTTCCAAATGTGCTTTTGCCTCCCTAATTTTCTTCCTACAAGACCTAGCAACATCCCTAAACATTCCATGGGTTGCCTCCCCTTTTTTCCAAAGATAATACATCCTCTTTTTTTCCCTTAGTTCCTTTAGAAGTTCATTACCCATCCAGGCTGGCCGTCTGCCTCGGCGGCTCATCTTCCGGCACAGCCTGTTCCTGCGCCTTCAAGAGTTCTTTCTTGAAGTAGGTCCAGCTCTCCTGAACCCCTTTGTTTTTAAGGGCTGTTTCCCAAGGAACCTTCTGAGTTAGCTCCTTGAGTAGCCTGAAGTCCGCCCCCGGAAGTCCAGAGTGGAGGTCTTCTTGCTCCCCCTCTTGGCTTGGCTGAATACTGAAAACTCAATTATCTCGTGGTCACTGGTGCCTAAACACCCTCCGACCACCACATCACCCACCAGCCCTTCCCTGTTGGTGAAGAGGAGGTCAAGCATAGCCTTACCCCTGGTAGGCTCACGCAGCACCTGGGATAAGAAGCTGTCCTCCATGCACTCTAAGAACCTCTTAGATTGCCTCCTCTCTGCTATGTTGTGATCCCAGCAGATATCAGGCAGGTTGAAGTCACCCACGAGAACAAGGTTAGGCGATCTTGAGACAGCCTTAAGCTGCCTATAGAATGCTTCATCAAGATCATCCTCCTGGTTGGGTGGTCTATAACAGACTCCAACCAGCATGTCTGCCCTGCTGGTCTTCCCTCTAATTCTTACCCACACGCACTCAACCCGATCATCCCTGATCTCTAGCTCAATGGCATCAAGAGCCTCCCTGATGTACAGGGCCACCCCTCCACCCCTTCTTCCCTGCCTGTCTCTCCTGAATAGCCTGTAGCCGTCAATTGCAGCGCTCCAGTCATGCGAGTCATCCCACCACGTCTCCGTGATGGCAACTACATCATATCTTTCGTGCTGCAACAAGGCTTCCAGCTCCTCATGTTTGTTGCCCATACTTCGTGCATTAGTGTACATGCACTTCAGCTGGGCTTCTGGTTTTGCCCCTGACTCCAGCTTACCACCCTCAGACTCCTGTCTGGGGGGACTGGTTTCAGCCCCTTCCCCCTTCGAAGCTAGTTTAAAGCCCTGTCAATGTGACCTGCTAATTCCCTTCCCAGAATCTTTTTACCTTTGGGGGACAGGCCATTCTCATGTACTGTGACCTTTCCCCTCCTCTGGGACAGATGTACTCCATCTGTTACCAGCTGACCTGGTGCAATAGAAAGTTTTTCAAGATCGAAAAACCCAAAATTCTTCTGACTGCACCAACCTCTAAGCCACTTGTTGACTACAGCTGCTGACCTGTTCCTTCTCATATTCCCTCCTGCAACTAAGGGTATAGACAAAAAAATTATATAAAAAAATTATATATATAAATATATGATAGAAACACAGAAAAAGTTAAGCTGTGTATTAAAAGTGCCAATCTCAAGAAAGTTTTCCCTGTCCTGAGTAGAAGAAAAGGAGCACAGCCTATTGCTTGTACTCATCTCTAGCTTTCCCTCCCAACTGCCACTGCTGCGCCCCTTGCTGGTGCTGCCCCTGTCGCACTAAGCGATGTTCCTCTCATGGGTTTTATATCCTAGGCCCAGCTGCCTCTGCCTTCGAGGTGACATTTAGCATGATTTGTGTGGGGAGTTGTGTAACATAGTTTAGCATGTACTCCATTTAGCTCATTAGTATACTGACAGGTATGTACTTCAAATACTGCAATTGCAGTTCATTAGTCCTAGGTTTTGGCTGGGCGCTTTGACCTTAAAAATCTTTTTTGGAGTTGAGTGTTTATGTTATTTTAGCCTTGTTTCAAGAGCAGGTCTGTTTTAACTTCACAAGACTCCCTCCTTCAGCTCCTTGGCAGGCCAGCTTCGCAGATCTTCATGTAACATAAACACCCCTTGCTTGTAAGTGACCTTGGTCCTGAAGTGTGTTAAATTAACTTGCCTTCCAGTCTCACAGTAAGCTAGGCAGTTATCCCACTGTGTCCTACTTCCAAAAGAGTTTGTTGTCTGCATGAAAATATAATGCTTTTGACTGCATTACTATTCTCTAGCACTATTTGTTCTGGTTTTGAATAGTGTCTATATCTGTATGCATAAGAACAGAGAAATGCCTTTTTATGGTAATGATGCAGCCTGTCCTACCCTCCATATGCACTGCAACCTGAGAATTTCCAATATTTGGCCACTGCCTAGCCAGCAGTATGTATTATCTTTGTCTAACCTTTTCAGTTGGCAAGTTGATGACTCTTCTCATTATGGCTGAAACTTCCACCTACATGTTTTAGCATTTATATGTTGTTGTGAACCTCACTGATTTAAAAGCAATGGAAAGTGTTAGGTTTGTTAGCAGCTGATGTATTGCATATTCAGAGTGGAGCTGGAAAGAGAGAAATTATGACTCAGATTCAATGAGATATGTAAGCATGTGCATAATTGAAAATTTGACTGTCCCCTTTGAACTATTGAAATTGTAGTTGTGGCTCATAACCTACTAATTTTCAGGAACTTGGAGAATGTTTGCAGGTCTCCTTTTATGGGATTTCTTATAGCACATTATGAATGCCACTTGGAGGAGGAGTACAGATACTTCAAGAGCCTCTTGTATTTTTCTTCTGTAACATTAAGCACAGAAAATGCTCATAAATACATGATCAACTGTTGAGTCTGTGGGCTCTGGAAATGTCAACTGCTTATACTGATCACTTTAGACAGAACTAGAAATGTGGCATTGGTATTAATCATTATAGCAGTTCTGTTGACAGGAAGTATTTATCCATATTACACTAGCTAAAGAGTACAGGGAAATATGGTAGTGCTGTTGCAATGTGATGGAGAGAAAATTCTGGGGTTTGTCACTTTTGAAATGTGTTACTTGACTGACCTCTCATTGAGATTATTGTAAAACTTGGCATGTTGAAAACAGGCTTGGACCTTTGGTGTGCTGTCATGGGTTGACTTGAATCTTTTAACTGTGCTGCCATTATGCCAGCTTCAAAATCAAAATGCTGGCTACAGCAAAGTATTATGGGGCTTGAAGTTCAGATTCTAATATGAAAGGCTTCCTGCTCTGTTCGCTGCTTTCACTTTCCCGGTTTGGAGTGTTGAATTTTTCCACTGAGTGGGCTGCAGGTTGGGGTAGAGGAGAGGTCACTGGCATCTGCTGCTTTGTCTGTATTTTGCTGTGGTTTCCCCCCCCCCCAAATAGCTATGGTAATTATGCATTGCATTATCTCCTTATATTCTGTATTCAACCTCGAGGGTTGTTGTGTTGGGGTTTTTTGTTTGTTTGGTTGTTTTTTGTGTGTGCTAATTTCCCTCTTGTTTGTGTGTGGGAAGGAGGGCTTGTGAGAGAGAGTATTCCTTTTCAGAAATTGGAGACTACATCTATTCAAATGACTAAGGTTTAAAACAGGGCCAGTTGTCTTTTATCCTCTTAGACATGTAGTACAGCTTTGCTGCAAGCATCATTACTACATGGAAGAACATATTGTTGTATTTTTTCTTTCTTCCTCTTTCAGGATGGTAACAAATATGCATCACCTTTGAAAACTTTTCTGCTGCTACCTGACTCTAATATCAAACACTTTTTTTTTCTCACAAGAAAGCTAAGAAGTTAAAACTTTTTAGAAAAATGACAGCAGAAACAAAGCTGTTATATTTTGTACCATGCACAAGTTCTGATGACAGCTTTTGACAAAAGTTTTTCTTCAATGTTTCTATGCAATTGCATCAAATCATGTAACTTGATGTTACCATAACAAGAAAGCTTTAAGATACTTCATTTTATACTATCATTTTTATTATTAGAATAGAATAGAATAGAATAGAATTACCAAGGTTGGAAGAGACCTTGAAGATCATCGAGTCCAACCTGTAACCACAACCTCACAACTAGACCATGGCACCAAGTGCCACATCCAGTCCCCTCCTGAACGCCTCCAGGGATGGAGACTCAACCACCTCCCGGGCAGCCCATTCCAATGACGAATCACTCTCTCGGTGAAGAACTTTCTCCTCACCTCCAGCCTAAACTTCCCCTGGTGCAGCTTGAGACTGTGTCCCCTTGTTCTGGTGCTGGTTGCTAGGGAGAAGAGGCCAACCCCTTCCTGGCTACAACCACCCTTCAGGTAGTTGTAGAGAGCAATGAGGTCGCCCCTGAGCCTCCTCTTCTCCAGGCTAAACAGCCCCAGCTCCCTCAGCCTCTCCTCATAGGGCTTGTGCTCAAGGCCTCTCCCCAGCCTTGTTGCCCTTCTCTGGACACGTTCAAGTGTCTCAATGTCCTTCCTAAACTGAGGGGCCCAGAACTGGACACAGTACTCAAGGTGCGGCCTAACCAAAGCAGAGTACAGGGGCACAATGACCTCCCTGCTCCTGCTGGCCATACTATTCCTAATGCAGGCCAGGATGCGGTTGGCCCTCTTGGCTGCCTGGGCACACTGCAGGCTCATGTTCAGCTTCCCATCAACCAGCACCCCCAGGTCCCTCTCAGCCTGGCTGCTCTCCAGCCACTCTGACCCCAGCCTGTAGCACTGCCTGGGGTTGTTGTGGCCAATGTGCAGAACCCGGCACTTGGATGTGTTAAATCTCATGCCATTGGACTCTGCCCATCTGTCCAGCCTGTCGAGGTCTCTCTGCAAAGCCTCTCTGCCCTCCAGCAGATCAACTGCTGCCCCCAGCTTGGTGTCATCTGCAAATTTACTGATGATGGACTCAATGCCCTCATCCAGATCATCAATAAAGATGTTGAAAAGCATGGGGCCCAGCACCGATCCCTGGGGCACACCACTAGTGACAGGCTGCCAGCTGGATGTGGCACCATTCACCACCACTCTCTGGGCTCGGCCCTCCAGCCAGTTCCTAACCCAACGCAGTGTGCTCCTGTCCAAGCCATGGGCTGCCAGCTTGGCCAGGAGTTTGCTGTGGGGGATGGTGTCAAAGGCCTTGCTGAGGTCCAGGTAGACCACATCCACAGGCCTCCCCACATCCACCAGGCGGGTCACCTGATCATAGAAGGAGATCAGGTTGGTCAGGCAGGACCTGCCCCTCCTAAATCCATGCTGGCTAGGCCTGAGCCCCTGGCCATCCTGTAAGTGCTGTGTGATCGCACTCGAGATGACCCGTTCCATAATCTTGCCTGGCACTGAGGTCAGGCTGACAGGCCTATAATTCCCCGGCTCTTCCAACTGGCCCTTCTTATGGATGGGCACCACGTTGGCCAGCTTCCAGTCTTCTGGGACCTCTCCAGTGAGCCAGGACTGCTGAAAAATGATGGAGAGCAGCCTGGACAGCTCATCCGCCAGCTCCCTCAGCACCCTAGGATGGATCCCATCCGGTCCCATGGACTTGTGGGGGTCCAAGCGGCTGAGAAGATCTCTAACTGTCCCATCCTGGAACAGGGGAAAACTATGCTGCTCCCTGGCTCCTTCTGCCAGCTCTGCAGGCCAGCTGTCTGGAAGCCGTTCTGTCCTGCTAGTAAAAATTGAGGTAAAGAAGGTGTTAAGCACCTCTGCCTTTTCCTCATCCTTTGTTACAATATTCCCCTCCATGCCCACCAAGGAGTGGAGCTTCTCCTTGCCCTTCCTCTTGCTATTAATATATTTATAGAAGGACTTTTTGTTGTCCTTCACAGCAGAGGCCAGTCTGAGTTCCAAATGTGCTTTTGCCTCCCTAATTTTCTTCCTACAAGACCTAGCAACATCCCTAAACATTCCATGGGTTGCCTCCCCTTTTTCCAAAGATAATACATCCTCTTTTTTCCCTTAGTTCCTTTAGAAGTTCATTACCCATCCAGGCTGGCCGTCTGCCTCGGCGGCTCATCTTCCGGCACAGCCTGTTCCTGCGCCTTCAAGAGTTCTTTCTTGAAGTAGGTCCAGCTCTCCTGAACCCCTTTGTTTTTAAGGGCTGTTTCCCAAGGAACCTTCTGAGTTAGCTCCTTGAGTAGCCTGAAGTCCGCCCCCGGAAGTCCAGAGTGGAGGTCTTCTTGCTCCCCCTCTTGGCTTGGCTGAATACTGAAAACTCAATTATCTCGTGGTCACTGGTGCCTAAACACCCTCCGACCACCACATCACCCACCAGCCCTTCCCTGTTGGTGAAGAGGAGGTCAAGCATAGCCTTACCCCTGGTAGGCTCACGCAGCACCTGGGATAAGAAGCTGTCCTCCATGCACTCTAAGAACCTCCTAGACTGCCTCCTCTCTGCTATGTTGTGATCCCAGCAGATATCAGGCAGGTTGAAGTCTCCCACGAGAACAAGGTTAGGCGATCTTGAGACAGCCTTAAGCTGCCTATAGAATGCTTCATCAAGATCATCCTCCTGGTTGGGTGGTCTATAACAGACTCCAACCAGCATGTCTGCCCTGCTGGTCTTCCCTCTAATTCTTACCCACACGCACTCAACCCGATCATCCCTGATCTCTAGCTCAATGGCATCAAGAGCCTCCCTGATGTACAGGGCCACCCCTCCACCCCTTCTTCCCTGCCTGTCTCTCCTGAATAGCCTGTAGCCGTCAATTGCAGCGCTCCAGTCATGCGAGTCATCCCACCACGTCTCCGTGATGGCAACTACATCATATCTTTCGTGCTGCAACAAGGCTTCCAGCTCCTCATGTTTGTTGCCCATACTTCGTGCATTAGTGTACATGCACTTCAGCTGGGCTTCTGGTTTTGCCCCTGACTCCAGCTTACCACCCTCAGACTCCTGTCTGGGGGGACTGGTTTCAGCCCCTTCCCCCTTCATGTGATTGCTCTTTTATTTCATTGACCCATTTCTCAATATAAGTGGAAAGATGATTAATAATAATGTCATATAGAATAGAATAGAATAGAATAGAATAGAATAGAATAGAATAGAATAGAATAGAATAGAATAGAATAGAATAGAATAGAATAGAATAGAACAGGTTGGAAGAGACCTTCGAGATCATCATGTCCAACCTATCACCCAACACCATCTGATCAACTAAACCATAGCACCAAGTGCCTCATCCAGGCTCTTCCTGAACACCTCCAATGATGGTGACTCCACCACCACCCTGGGCAGCCATTCCAATGGCCAATCACTATCTCTATGAAGAATTTCTTCCTAATATCCAGTCTAAACTTCCCCTGGTGCAGCTTGAGACTGTGTCCTCTTGCTCTGGTGCTGGTTGCCTGGGAGAAGAGACCAGCCGCCGCCTGTCTACCACCTCCCTTCAGGTAGTTGTAGAGAGCAATAAGGTCTCCCTGAGCCTCTTCTTCTCCAGGCTATTCAACCCCACTCCCTCAACCACAACTCATATGGCTTGTGCTCCAAACCCCTCACCAACTTTGCTGCCCTTCTCTAGACACGTTCTGGTAAGTCAACATCTTTCTTCTCTAGACATGTTCTAGTAAGTCAACATCTTTCTTAAACTGAGGGGCCCAGAACTGGACACAGTACCTGATAAATCCCATTCCTTTAACAGCAAGGATCATACAGCAAACTTGATTATTCAAGGTTATTCCTGTTACTATAAAAGTATTTTTTTCTTTTCATATGCATTTTATATGCAGTGTTCTATTACTAAGTGATTGCAATTTAATGAATTTTATGTTACTAAGTGATTTCAACTTAATGAATTTAATGCCATTTTGATATAGTCTGTTTCACTCAGAAAAATATGTAGTTCACATACAAAGAATTGTACTTCTGTAACTGTTCCTTGACATGATCTCTCACCAGTGCCAATAAGTAAGCAAGACACATAGAAGTCAGCACTGGTTAGGCCACACCTTGAGTCCTGTGTCCAGTTCTGGGCCCCTCAATTTAAGAAGGCCATTGAGACTCTTGAACGTGTCCAGAGAAGGGCAATGAGGCTGGGGAGAGGCCTCAAGCACATGCCCTATGTGGAGAGGCTGAGGGAGGTGGAGCTGCTTAGCCTGGAGAAGAGGAGGCTCAGAGGAGACCTTATTGCTGTCTACAACTACCTGAAGGGTGGCTGTAGCCAGGAGGGGGTTGGTCTCTTCTCCCAGGTAACCAGCATCAGAACAAGAGGACACAGTCTCAAGCTGCACCAGGGGAAGTTTAAGCTCAAGGTGAGAAGAAAGTTCTTCACAGAGTTGTTAACCATTGGCATGGGCTGCCCAGGGAGGTGGTGGAGTCACCATCCCTAGAGATGTTCAAGAGTGGATTGGACATGACATTGGTGCCATGGTTTAGTGGTCCTGAGGTCTGTGGTGACAGGTTGGACTTGATGATCTTTGAGGTCTCTTCCAACCTTATTTATTCTATGATTTTAAGTCTTTCATAACGCAAGTTTAAAAAGGCAGTGTGGAGCAATTCTTTTTCTATGTTGATGAAAGTCTTCCTATTTCAAGTGTATGTCTGTACAGCCTTTCTAGTAGTGACTCAGGGGATAATTAATCTATTAATTTGCAAGCAATTCCAGTTCATTTAAACTTGGTGACAGTCGTGCACTGATATTTAAGTGTTATTTTTTCCACCCTTCTGCATGTTAAATGCTTGTGAGTGCACAAACAAAGCAGGAACAACATTGAGAGGGCCAGATGTAGTGTGTCCCACTTGGCTGGGGGCCACTGCAGCTAGATTCTTTCTGGAACATGGAGGCCGTCTGCAGTTGCCTGATCTCCGTGTGCCTGCAGCAAGCTGCTTATTTTCTGGCTGTGAGCTGAAATCTCTTCTACCCTCTTAGATCAATTAGATGACCTCATAAAATTAATAAGACATTTTTACCATCTTCTCTCAGACAAGGCAATAGTAATCACTGTGGGTTTTATGATAGATTGTTTAAACTGTCAGCGTGGAAAAAAGGCATTACAAATCCAGCATAAGTGCTTCAAGTTGAATAAAGTAATTATTTCTCTTTAAAAAGCATCAAATATGCAGAGTTAGATAATAAATGACAAATGAATAATTCATTTAACATGAAAGAGAACAGAAGAGAAATATTAAAATGTTAACCATAGTTACTTTTTCTCTTTGACAATTATTAACTGCACTATTAATTCTACCATGTTTATTCAAAAGCTTTCCACAATATTGAGATGTATAATGATTTTGAAGGACATATGTGACTGTTTCAACACATTGAGAATGGATGTGTTATATAAATAGATTAGAGAGAGAGAGAAAATTTTTGTGCTACTTGTTTTCAGTCACTACAGTTACTACAGGAAGTTAGTGGGGTTTTAAATGAATATGCAAATTCCCCAAAGAATCATATTTGAATAGAATAGAATAGAATAGAATAGAATAGAATAGAATAGAATAGAATAGAATAGAATAGAATAGAATAGAATAGAATAGAATAAACCAGGGTGGAAGAGAACTTTGAGATCATTGCGTCCAACCTATCTTTCAACACCACCTAAACAACTAAACCATGGCACCAAGCACCCTATCAGGTCTCCTCCTAAACACCTCCAATGATGGTGACTCCACCACCTCCCCGGGCAGCTCATTCCAATGGACAATCACTCTCTCTGTGTAGAATTTCTTCCTAACCTCCAGCCTAAACCTCCCCTGGCACAGCCTGAGACTGTGTCCTCTTGTTCTGGTGCTGGTTGCCTGGGAGAAGAGACCAACCTCCACCTGTCTACAACCTTTGCTGAACTACTACTTTT
This sequence comes from Picus viridis, assembly GCA_033816785.1. NCBI lineage: Eukaryota > Metazoa > Chordata > Aves > Piciformes > Picidae > Picus > Picus viridis. Next base: position 8,792,775 of record CM066570.1, read on the forward strand.
TTTCCCTTGTATTTTGTTTAAACCTCAAAAATCCACAAACCTTTTGCATGCATGCAAGGTAGTCACCTGTGAAATATTCATGGTTTCTCTTTTTAGAAAGCTTTAATAAGATTGAAAATATCTTGATGCAGTTTCTCTAATAATGTTTCACTTTTTTGGAGCTCAGAAAGCTCAATGTATAATAAAAAATTACCTCCTAGTGTTATACTATTACATTACCCCTGGCTTTCCAGAGATGTGGTAAAGGGTGTATTACGCCCAGAATTGTGCCCTATATATATTGACACTGGACATATTGTCTAGTGAAATCTCGTGTAGTGAAACAGGGTTACCAGAAAGTGGTCTCAGACTCACTCTGGGACTCATTTTGGGATTCACTAGATTTGCAGTGAAATTGGAGAGATTTGCCTGCAGCACCCAAACCTGGCCTCTCCCTGGACCTGCTTACCTTGGGTTCCTGCTCCCTACCCCACTGCAGTGACCCTGCCTACTGGAAACTGTGACTGTTTACTGAAAACACACCAGAATTATGGCTTCTCTTGTGCTGCTAAGGCAGCATTGCTCCATGAGATTTGCCTCATGAGAGCCATGTTTGAAGACACTTTAACTTTGGCGGGTCCCTTTTCCTTTGGATTTGTGCTGTGGGATCCACAAATTGGATTATAAAGCTTGCAGCTCTGGAGGCTGCTGCCAAGGATGGATCTGGGGACCATCTCCAAATTCCTACTCTACCCTTGTGAATAAAATCTATCACTCTCAGCTTTTCCCTAGGGTCCTGGCTTGCCTCTGATTTTATAAGTGGAGTAACACTATTTTGTGGCTTAGCCTTTTCCATTATCTGAATTCTCTAAATTGAACTAAAGTTGCCCATAAGCATCCTTGTGGAATTCCCGACTGAATAGAACCCGTAAATACAATTGTAACCAGTTTTGTACATAATTTTGGGGCAGGGTTAATTGGGACAATAAAGATAACTATATTTTCATAGTTCCCACCTCGTTAATTTATTCCCAATCAAAACACTGCTCTGGCAGGGAAATAGGATTAAATGATCCCCAGAAGTCCTTTTCTGTGCCTATCATTCTGTGATTCTGGGAACTGAGAAAATATGCATAATTCCTTTGCTCCTTTTCATTTGAGTTGCAAAAGGCAAGTACTTCTGAGATTGACTTGGAGAGGGCTGGAGACTCAAATACTCTTCCTGAATGAACACTCCAATAAAAACAAATACACAAACAAAAATCCAGAAAAAGGCAGCTTGGGTGTAGTAGTAAAATTAGAAAGCAACATGGTGGATTTATCCCCTGTGGCCTCTCCCTGCATTTTTTAAATTAAGATGTGGCCTTTGTTTTATAGATGCTTAGAAAAATATTTCTGTTTCTATTGTGTTTGGATTTCCCTGCTTGAAGAGTCCAACTTATTTCAAGATGCCTTTTAGGAGAGGAGCTCAGAGTTTGACTACCTTGAGATTGAATAGAGTTGTATTGGAATAATCAGTTTTACCAGCTATTTGGCCAACTGTTACTGGAAGAAATTAAAATCTTAATTTAAATTGTTGTCTAGGAAAATATTGAGCACTTCATTTTCAGAATCATTCCTTGGACAGTCAAAGCATCCATAGAAAATAAGAAAGTGAATACATTAATTCATAACACATTTTGTACTGATGTTACTTAATTATTGAGAGCCATTCTCCAACACTTAATGTCCTTTTTGTGTGTGGCAGTCCAGGCTGGGTTCCCCCTGCTGCTGCCACACAAGATACACCTCTGGTGCCATGAGTGTCCAGCCCAGTGGGTGGACACAGGAAACAGTGTATTTCATTCCCATAATGTCCTGCTCCCTATAAATCTATCAGCACAGTCTCACACTTCCTCTTTCTTCCCTCGCTGCTCCCATGGAAGATGCTCCCTATCTGGTAATGGAAGGGGAGTTATCTCAAGGCCTTTTAGGCCTGGCTAGGCCTAATGACAAGAGGAGAAGGGGGAAGGGCAATCTCACATCTGGGCAGCTGAGATTAGCCTAACATTGGAGGGAGGGAAGAAAGAGCCCTGGGGCTTTTGGGTGTACCCTCAGGTAGGGAGAAGGGAAATGCTGAGAGGCTTCTGGGTATGCTGTAAGGGGACTCTATGCTTTGGGATCTCTTTTGTAACTGTGCTTGTAGCTTTCTGTTAAACACTGCTTTTCCATTTGAACTTTCCATCACTTCTGCAATCCATTTGTGTGAGCCTCATTTTTCTGCCCTGTGGGAGGCAAGAAAGGATCTGCCTCAACCTGAAAAACTTAAAACTAGCACTTCAAAACCTTTGTAGCAGGAAGCACTGATAAACAGCTACTCAGCCTCTGGGACTTTAAATACCAATATAGTAAGGAAGTATATGAGACAGATTAAGAGCCAAATGAAAAGTTCAATTTTTTTTCTAAATGGCAAACTTGCAAAGGTTAATAAGCTGAGAGATTTTATGCTAGGGTGATAGGAGACTCTCTACAGGCATTTTAGTGATACAAGCTCTGCAAATTTTTTTTCTCAGGACAACATAGAAAAATCTACAGTCATTTTAGCTATTAATTCAGACAACGAAAGCAAGGAAAGTAGTCTGTACACCTTATCTGTGTTCATAAACTATAATGTTTACCTGTCTATAAAGACATTTAAAAATTTCAGGAACTTTAATGTACTTAGATGACATAGGAACACATCAGCTAGTGCAGTTTCAGAATAATTTACAGGTTCAAAAACCACAGGAAAAATCAGATTGCATTTAACATTGGCTCCCTTCTGAAGGATGTTTGTTTTTAAAGTCTACTTTGTTATCTCTGGTCAGTTCCATCTTATTACATTACTGCTTTGGTTTATCTTCTGAACGTGCTTTGTGCTTTGAAGCTTGTTGAAACAGACCAAATTTCTTATTAAAATCTTCCACTTTCTAGATACTAACAGAGGTAGTTTTAAAACAGTATCAAAAATATTTCCATATCCTTTACACTTGATAACTGGGCAATGGTTTTGATACCTGTGCAGAAGTGACTTATAGACAAAAAATCTAGATGCTGCTGATGTTGTTCAGACCAAATTTGTGCCTTGTGACTAACAGAATGGAATAAATAAGCAAGTTGAATTAATGACAGCCTGTGTATCGCAGAGTGTGATAAATTATAGTTTGCTGTTGGCAGCAGGAACTATTCAAACAAATATTTCTTCATTACGATGATTTCTCCAGGTTTCTATAGAATTCATGTATAATAGGAAAACTGTCTACAGAGAAGATTATTAGGAAAGTTAGAAAAGGATTTTCATTTTGTGATTTCAATATCTGTAATTATCAACACAACCTATCATTTTCTAAGTGGTTATTGTACAGAGGAGACCTTTATCTTGTACTGTAATTACAGTATATAGAAACAATATGCTTGTTATGGATGACTGCACATCAGTGGCTGGTTATCATGAAAGTTGTTTTGTAATCTATTCATGAATAAATATTTTTAGCTTTTCATTTAGAAAATTTTACAGATACTAAATAGGAAATATCTGTGTAACAGCAATATTGCTTTAAAGCATATCTTGCTAGGCCCATTACAAGGAGAAAGTTCTTCACTGAGAGAGTCATTCGTCATTGGAATGGGCTGCCCAGGGAGGTGGTGGAGTCACCGTCCCTGGAGGTGTTCAAGACGGGATTGGATGTGGCACTTGGTGCCATGGTCTAGTCATGAGGTCTGTGGTGACAGGTTGGTCTAGATGATCTTTGAGGTCTCTTCCAACCTTGGCGATACTGTGATACTGTGAAATCCTTACTGATAAGATTTTAAACTTAACCATAAGTGAACCCTATTTTTGTCATTGCCTTTTATAATTATATCTCATTAAAAGTCCTTTTGTGCTCACTGCATTTTGTTATTACCTGTTGCCCTTATTTATTTTTGGTTATTTGAAATCAGAGAGGTGTTTGGGCTTGTTTAGCTTGATTATTGTCAGGAAAACACTACAAATATTGTTCTAATATGAGTGTGAACGATACTAGGACTTTATCTGCATGCCTATCAACACAATATTTTCACTTAGTGAAAAAACAAGATTCTACTTCAAAACTTAGTAGGAAAGGCCTGGGAATTTAAAATGAAGCTTTGATTTTGATTGTGATCTTGAATTAACAGAAAATTAAGCAAGCAGGCCTCACCTAAAAAGAGGCTACTTAATTGCATCCACTCCTGACCTTCAAATAGTAAATGAAATATTACTTAGAGCTCTGATTAAATGACTGGTATGCATCTGCCAACGCTTTCCCATGACAAGCTTTGCAAAAAACCCAAGAGGAATGTAATGCTACTTAAAAAAATTATCATAGTAGATACAAAGATCAGAGGAACTTCTTTAGATCAATGAACTTGATTTAATTACCTTTTACCCAGATTTGTTATATGTATCTGTTGAACATATTTGTTATGTTGCAGATAGAATAGTGTTTTCTATTATTTTAGTGTAACTGCTGACCTTCATATGGATAGAGGATTTTTATAAGGGAGGTCATGATCTGTCCCATTTTGTCTTCTCCTGGATGCCCTTTATAAATAGTATGGGAAAGGTGTAGGGAGCTAACAGACAGTGGTTTCTTTTCCCCTACCAGCTTCAATATGGATCTCTTTATCAGCTAGAAGGGCAGACTGGTTCTCTGCTGGACAGCTGCAACCAGGGTGTAAATATTTTGAGTATTTCATGTTGTCTCTGTGGTGGTAAGTGTCCAGAGTAAATGAATGAATCCAGTCAGTATTTTTTACCAAGGAGTGAATCATGAGTAGGTTTATCATTCTTAAATGAAGATTTATTTGCTTGATCTACCACAATATTCCAAGTTTGTTGCAGACTGTGTCTGATACTCTTCCCCACAGTGATTAATGAAATTTCCTCACAGTGATTAATGTGACAAAATGGATTGTTGGTGCAAGTGAAATGGCAGAATCCAAGTTTATGTTTCCTGAGTGATTTGCAAGAAGATATAAAACTTGACAAAACAGTAAATGTGGATTATTAGGAACACAGATTTAAAAGCCAAACCTAAGAATGTGCTATTGATTCTTGTTTGGTTGGTTTTCTTTCTTTTGTTTGTTTGTTTGCTTGGTGGTGGTGGTGTTTGGTTGGTTTTGGTTTGTGTTTTTTTTTCCCTGAAGATAGACTCTCTAAACTTGACAATTTCCAGTACTTAATTTTGTTAAAACCTAGGCAGCCTCTCACTAGCAGGGTCATGGTGCTCCAGTACTTACTGACAGACTATGAAGCAAAGGGAAAGCTTGTGTGCTGTCCTTGCAGGCTATCAGTATCTCTCTTCAAGTGTACAGATACATACATTTCTGTGTTTGCATGTGTGTTTGTGAATATTCATTAGAATGTTGAAAATAAAATGTTGATTATCTGTACAAAGGCAAAAATAACAGTTGATTATAGAGTGAACAAATGTTCTCAACTTCCCGGAGTGTCAGAATGCAATGTTGGGAGACAATGACACAGAAACACATCAAGAGCTTTGTAATCGTTCAGTGTACGAAAATGTCACTTTCACTCAAGTACTATTTGCTTTATGTTTGGCAGGCATAATCTGTGAATGAAAATACAACTTCCTTTTTTATACTGCAAAGTGACCCCTGAAGGGACTGGATGAGGTTTTGGAGAAAGCTGATAGTCTGAAATTCTCTGGTGTGGCAACAGTCCCTACCTTCTGCAGCAGCACCCAGGGTAACACTGAGAATGGTACAAACAATCACTTTACTCTTTCTCTACCTTATTCTTGCATCCTTTTATAAAGCACTTATTTGATCAACTATGCTTTGCAATTTATACACATTTCCCTGTGCCAAATCTGTCCCAGACACAGACAGTCACACATGGTGTTTTTCTAAAATCCTAAACAAAGTCTTTTCTTGAAGGAAAGATTTTGCTATCACCTGTCTTGTATAAAGCAGGAAAATGGTTTTCACAGAAAAGTAGCACATAAACAAGCTTGCCTCCTTAGATTCCTGAGAGGTGTCACTTAACACAGGGCTCCACAAAATGGGAAGCATTCATCTCAGGAAGGCAGCACATAAATTTCAAGCACAAAAAAGCCCACCCACTTTACATTCCTGAGACATCCTCACATAAAAGGTTCACAGAAACCCCATTCTGTCAGTGGTCTTCTTGGAAAGGTCCTGAAAGGTCTTCACATAAAAGGTTTATCTGGAGTGGAGTGGTCATCTCAGGAAGGTGACTCATCTGTTACCACACAAAAGGCACTCCTTACATTTCTGAGAGATGCTCATGTAAAAGATTTAATTGAGGCTGAGAACGCTTTCACTTCTGGCTGAATCCTGCCAAATGTCCCATTCTGATTTGCTCAAATGGGGGAGTTTGTATTTCTCCCACAGTGAGAGTAACACATAAACAAGGTCAAATGTTGTCCAAAAGTTTATTGCTATCAAAAGAGAAGAGAGAGATAAGAAGAGAGGAGTGATAGAAAAGGTATGGAAATGTCAAGAGAGAGAGAATCACCACCTTGAAACAGTACTTGATGGTCCAGAGTGGATGTGTGTAGCAGAAGAGAGTTAACTGCAGTTTGATTAGAAGTACTGAGCTGCCAAGAGGAATAGTTGGTGTTTGTAACCAGCTGCCTGGGGATGCCTGGGTATGATTGGTATTTGATCAGAAGCTCCCAGGTGCATGGTAAGAGTAACAAACACCACATATCTGTGAGTTCCTCTGTTTATAAATGGATTGAATGTGTTGACATCCTGAGGTAACCACAAAAGTCCTTCAAACCCCTCATTTGTCTGCTGATGGACCTAAGGAAGGTGAAGATGAGGAAGGCTATTGCTAGGCAGGGAGCATACGACACCCTGAGCAGGCTGCATGTGTGAGCAATAGGGTGAGGAGTTAGATGACATGATTGCAAAATATGGGAAGTGCTTTGGGTCCAAGATCTAGCCTCCTGTGATGTTTTGGCCTGATGCCACAGGATGTGGGACACTTAAACTGAAGATCACTACTGGCATGTGTGCTTCTGCGCATGCCGATCCAACAAGACAAGGTCTTGCAGGGACACCTGCCTGGATGGAAGATGGTCAGATCTGTCATTTTGTGATCTTTGGCACTGCCACATTTCTTACAGCGTGTGTAGGTAAGTTAGTTGTGCTTTGCTTTTGGGTTGTGGGCACCTTGTGGGGTTGTGCCATGCTTCTGGGTTTCATGCCTTACAGTGCTCTGATGCAACCTTGTCTGCCTTTATAATAAATAAAGATGTACCTATTGGCACCTGTGGCACATGTAATTAATTAATTCCTCATCAAAAAGAACTCACTAAAACAGTGGGGTCCTGTCCTGTCCTTGACCCATCTCTTGGTCCCTCAGGTCTTGTCTCTCTCAGTCCATTTCTCGGTCCTGAAAAGGCCATGTCCTTCATAGTGTCCCCCTGCAGTTCTATTTTTAGTCAGCCTGTTAAACTAGGCAGGCATGTGGCTTCTGCGTGGGCTCTGCAGTGCATGCCCAACGTGCCCAGATGTCTGTCACAAGTGATCTGGCCATTCGGAGTTCCATCTGGTCCTCTCCATCTGCCAAGCTGTAGGGTCCTATGTTCCCCTGACTGGAAAGAGCTGGTGGGTGCTGTTGTTAAACAGCAGACATTATTTAAGAAAAAAACAGCACAAAATGTTGTCTTCTAAATAGAGAGAGTCTGACTTGAATGCAGAAGGAAATTTTTTGCAATGGGAACAGTCAGATAATTAAATAATCTCCCAAGAGATGAAGTGGATTCCCCTACCTTGGTCTAAGACTCAGCTCTACAGGATGTTGTGCCATCTGATTTAAACACCAGAGTCACCTAGAGAGGTTGGACCAGATGATCCTTGGTGTCCCTTCCAATCTGGCATTCTGTGAATAATCAAGAGAAACAAAACATACCAACACCTCAAAAGGATGGAAAGAGCAAACTCAGGGCCATCCTTAAAGCAGTTGTCAGAGCTGTTTATAAAAGCATCAAATGTCTCAACACCGCCCGCCTATCACAGCTTTACTGCAAAAACCTGCTTTAGCAAGAAGCCCTTGGTTTAAGCTGAGTTCCAAGAACTGCAAGATGGACATCCTGGTTTTGTAGACCCTTGCTTATGTATGTTCCCTGAAATGAGGCCAGAACCCATGCATGAGCTTGGACCCCATGATGGTACTGAGCATGCATAACAGCAGCTGGACAGTGAAGGCCAATCCTGGTGATGCAGGATGACTGTGTGGATGCTGTCTTGCTGGACTTGGAGAAGTAATATGCCTAGGCCTTAAGTGTCTGCATGGCTTACAAGGACCAAGCAGGCTTTGCATCTAACATGACCACCATCACTATGGAGACAGACATGACAGAGGCAGAAAAACACAGCTGGCAGGTACCTGTTTGCTTTCTGCCCACAGCAAGTAGAAAGCACCTTTGTTGATTTCTTCTAAGGAGGACTATCAAAGGGGTCCTGCATGACTTCATGTTTGAGACGTCCACCCATCCACTCTGTCAGGTGGACTTCTGGAGTGCTGATCTCCTTTCAGAGCGCCGATCTCCTTTCAGAGCACCAATCTCTGTGGTGTTACTTATTTCTGTCTTCTTTCCCCCCCACCTTTCTCTTACTCTTTCTCTCTCTCTCCCCCTTTACCCTCATGTGTGTGTAAATTGTGTACGTGTAATAAAGCTGACATATGTGTTTGACACCATGTGTGTCTTAATTCAAGGACAGATATTCGTACCTCTCATGGCTGGAATTTTCCCAGCTCATGACAGCGGCTGATGCCCATAACTGTGTGTGCTACCCCACTCAATAGTCTGTGACAAGGGCAAGGTTCCCATGGCCACGATCTCGCCTCCACAGTGTCCCCTCTCAGCTGGAGCCTTGGAAACAATGCAAGCACAGAAGTGGCACGTAGTGAGCCTTTTCCCAGAGTATTTTCTCAGTTTCAGGCAATTATCAGATCAGAACAATTTTTCAACAAAGTGGAAATAGAGGATTGCTACAGGCTTGTAGCATATTTCTCAGTGGGATGAAAGGTCTCAGTCTTATTTAAACTGTTTTGTCTAAAAATTTCTTACTTACTGAGGCATGGACAAGGATCACTTCTGTGACAGGTTTCCAGCAACACATCTCGCCAAGGGACTTTTTGGATTTGACTTACTATTTACTCAAAAGTTGCAAGAGGGTGTTCAATGTCTGTTATAGATTTCAGTATTCTGAAACAGAGCACAGAGCTGGAACTTGGATCTCTCGTGCACTTGGTAAATTGATTGAATTTATATGCTACTACAGAAAAGGCAATGGAGAGAGATGGAGTGGCCAATGGAACCTCCTTGTTTTACAGTTTTGAGAAAATAGCCTTTCAGTTTCATTGCTTTCATGGTAAATGCTTGAAAATGAACATTTATGTCTTGTGTGAAAAGGAATATTATCTCTATGAATAATGAAACCAGAACTTTTCATATATTTTCCCTTTTTTTTTTCAATTGCTTTTTTTTAATTGAAGAATGAACAAAGTGTACTCATTTCATCACTGTTTATCTTTCAAAAAAATCCTTCAATAGCTCATTATTGAAAATAACAAAACACCAAGGATTCTTTCTGAGGTTATCAAAATTCCTGAAATGCATAAAACAGGACAGTGGACTTTGAAAGTTTTGAACTTTTCTACTTCAGCTTCAATATTTTGTGATTTTACCTGCTGGCCAGTGCTGTTCTTACCACAGTTTAATGAGGCTATAAACTGCGTGGAAGGGAAAGGCAGGACAACCAACATTCAGAATTGAGTCAGTCCTAGCAAATTTTCAGATGACACCAAGTTGGGAGCAGTTGTTGAACAGTTAGAGGACAGAAGGGCTCTGCAGAGGGACCTCAACGAACTGGACAGATGGGCAGAGTCCAACATGATGGCATTCAACAAATCCAAGTGCTGGATGCTGCACTTTGGCCACAGCAACCCCATCCAGAGCTACAGGCTGGGGTCAGAGTGGCTGGAGAGCTGCCAAACAGAAAGGGACGTGGGGGTACTGATTGACAGCCACCTAAACATGAGCCAGCAGTGTGCCCAGGTGGCCAAGAAGGCCAATGGCATTCTGGCCTGTATCAAGAATAGTGTGGCCAGCAGGATCAGGGAAGTCGTTGTACCCCTGTACTCAGCACTGGTTAGGCCACACCTTGATTACTGTGTCCAGTTCAGGGCCCCTCAGTTTAAGAAGGACATTGAGACACTTGAATGTGTCCAGAGAAGGGCAACGAGGCTGGGGAGAGGCCTCGAGCACAAGGCCTAAGAGGAGAGTCTGAGGGAGCTGGGGTTGTTTAGCCTGGAGAAGAGGAGGCTCAGGGGAGACCTCATTGCTGTCTACAGCTACCTGAAGGGGGATTGTAGCCAGGAGGGAGTTGGTCTTTTCTCCCTGGCAACCAGCAGCAGAACAAGAGGACACAGTCTCAAGCTGCACCAGGGGAAGTTTAGATTTGAGGTGAGGAGAAAGTGCTTCACTGAGAGAGTAATTTGCCATTGGAATGGGCTGCCCGGGGAGGTGGTGGAGTCACCATCCCTGGAGGTGTTCAAGAGGGGATTGGACGTGGCACTTGGTGCCATGGTCTAGTCATGAGGTGTTGGGTGACAGGTTGGACTTGATGATCTTTGAGGTCTTTTCCAACCTTGGTGATACTGTGATACTGTGATAATATTCAAAGGGTTGATGTAATAATGCTTGAGCAAGACATTTTGCTTCTGTGTGTTTCTGCATGAAGTTATTGTCAAGCTGTATATTATACTTATGTTAATTTTGGATTAGGAATTTGAAAAAAGACTCTGTCATCAAAGGTGAGCAGAGACCTAACTCTGGAATGCATTCTATATCTTTTTCTCCTCAACACAATTTATATTGATATTGTTTTATATTTAATTATTTGCTTAAAACATATCAGCTAAAAGAGGAAACATTTATGAACTGCCTGATAAACAGGACTTTCTTCTCCTGTTCAGGTTATCTGCCATTAAGTGTCAGTTCAGTTCTCCAGTTTCCAGAGAATATTCAGGATAATGGACTTGGGAATGGTGTCTCTTGCTTCATAAGAAGAAGCAAGGGTGATGTGAGTATTCTAGTTCTAGGATAGTTTTTGCTCAAGACCAATCCCCAACAGAGGTGCTCATTTTTCCATCTCTTTCTTGGCTCTAATGACATGAATAAAGCAAACAAAAAAAGTGTTTGACCTTTGTGTCACCTTCTTCTGCTGGGCTTTAGCACTTTGATTTCCTTTGGGTTTGCTTTCATCTGCAGATCCATGAGCTTTTTCACATGTGCAGCTTTTCTGTTCTACTTTGACAGGTTTGTTAGCCTCAAGCTGTTCTCATACGGTACCTCGCACTAGCTTCTGAGTAGTTTCTTCTTTTCCCTGAGTTAATTGAGCCTCTACTTATGAAAAGCTTCCTGGTCAGCACTTTCCTTCAACTCAAACTCTCCTGCTGATAAGCAAAACTGGAAAATATTAAGATTTCCAGTTTAGACCTCTTGATTCAGAGTAATCATATTTCATCTTCCATTTCTTTCAAGTGTTTTTTGTTGGGTTTTTGGGGTTGCTTGTTTTTCAGTTTTATAGCAGATTACACTTACCTGGTGAGATATTGATAAGAGTAAAGAAAGAGAGAGAAGGAAGGGAAGCATTTTTTTTTAATTTCTTTTTTTTTCACTTCTGGGTAAATGTCTGGAGAGACTTCACCAGAACAACTGTTTATTTAAACTTCAGCTCCCTTCAGGTAGTTGTAGACAGCAATAAGGTCTCCCCTGAGCCTCCTCTTCTCCAGGCTAAACAATCCCAGCTCTCTCAGCCTCTCCTCATAAAGCTTGTGCTCGAGACCTCTCACCAGCTTTGTTGCCCTTCTCTGGACATGTTCAAGTGTCTCAATGTCCTTCTTAAACTGAGGGGCCCTGAACTGGACACAGTAATCAAGGTGTGGCCTAACCAGTGCTGAGTACAGGGGCACAATGACTTCCCTGCTCCTGCTGGCCACACTCTTCTTGATGCAGGCCAAGATGCCACTTGCCTTCTTGTCTATGTTTATTAACCTTTTCTAGGATGTTTTATCTTAGGGTAATAATAATGTGGCCTATAGGAATAACTTCGATCAAATTATTGGTATCTGGTTCACATTTGTTTGAACAGAACATTGATTGTCACCTTTTAGTCTGCATTCCTGCTACCTACAATGCCTAGAATACCCTGTAATCTAATGAAGGTGAATGATGTGGTTACACCAATATAGAATTTAAACTTGAATACAAAAACCTCTTTCTATAACTAAATTGCATTCTTCTTGATTTCCTGTTTTGTACATTCTTTAACTAGTCATTTTTGTATACTATTTAACTATCATTTCTATTTTGTATTAAAGGCCAAGTACATTTCAAATATCTGAGCTCCTATTTGTTTGAAATAGTCTTTCATTCAGTGCAAACAGAATAGAACAACACAGTATCAAACACTGCAAGCCACTGGCAATTTTTTATGCTTTCCATTCACTTTTTTATAAAGTGAATACCAAAATTTCTCTCAACTTTAATATAATTGGAATGTCAGATTTGATACTTGACTGCAGAAGCAGGCTTCAAGTCGTGAGAGAAATACGTCTAGAAAACACAGCTGTAAAGAAGTAAGGAAAAATAATGATGTCCACCATAGTATCTGCCTGACTTAAAAAAAAAATAAATCCTTAGAATTGTGAGAAAAATACTAGGATTTTATTTTTTAGCTTGTCACACAACCCTTCATCAGGCCTGTGAGAGACTGTCTTTAATATGATAATTTTGGCTTTGTTCTTAAGGGTGTAATTTGCAGTGGACAGGACCTTAGGGAATCTGTAGGAAATGGTACATTCATTGTAGGATTTTGACTGGGCTCTGTCATTGTATTTACCACTACTATTTTGAGTATCTAAGCACTTCAAGAGAAAACTGATCTTTACAAAACAGCCCAAAAGAACATTTTGACAACTCTCTAGGTACAAATTATACAGTATTGAACATATTGCCCTTAGAGTGCTTACACATTATTTTTGTGTAATATCACACAGATTTTCAGATAGAAAATTTCCCACTGAATGACAGGGCAGTAATTTGCATTAAAGGGCTTCTTTTGTCTGTTCTGATTAGGAATAACACTTCTTCAGTTAAAAGTGTGGCTTACTGTGACAGTTACATGTGATGAGCAATCTTGCTCATACATGAATTTTAAATAGCTGTTTAGATAGAATTGTTCATGAGGTGATTCATATCTCTTTTGAAAACAGGTTTCTTTGCTAGCCATGTCAGTTCTAACATCCTTTTCTCTGCATAGCAGAGAAGGAAAAGCAAATGATTTGTTCATATCGACTCTGCCTCAAGATCTGAGGAGAGAAAACAAAACAAAATTTAAACCCCTGCATTGGGTGACTTGGTTTCTTGTGATCCCAGTAAGAAAAGCACTCAGATTCTATGAAAGATAATTTTAAACTCTTTTTATTAAAGTTAACAAAAAAGTAGTGTAGAAATTCTACATCCCTTTAGATGCTCCTTCAGGAGCCTCTGGTCAGGGCACAGCATGCTGTGCAGACTCCATCCTTGGAAAGACCTTCCTGGTTTGATTCTACAAGCTCTCAGTGGCATTGTCCTACAAACAAACTATAGATATTCTTCATCTCTAGGATTCAAGAAGAGATTGTTCCCATGGGAACTTGTTGCAGCTCTCAGTAGAGGCAAGGACAGGTAAGGTAGTTTACTTGCTGCTACCTAGTAGGAGCTGTCTGCAGGCTCCTTTGTTACAATCAACTGACAGTGTTTGTCTTGTGCCCAAGGATATATGCAGCACAATGCAGTCTGAAGGCCAAGCTATCGTGTCAGTGCAGCACAGCAGCACATGGGCTTGTGCTTGATCAGATTAACTGTGCTATGAAGCACTAACAGTCTCACAGTCAGGATTCCTACACTCCCTGGCCTTGGACACTAATTCTCCTGCATGGTGTTCTCTGCTTAATGTGAACAGTGAAAGCCTAGGAAGTACTACTGAAGGGAAAATTTGTTGGTTTAGGAGGTATCCCTGAATTATAATGGACAAGTGCATCTAAAACCTACTTGTCCCGCTCTCCTGATTTTGGCAAAAATAGATGTATTTTTCTTACTAGTAGCTGGTACAGTGCTGTGTTTTGGATTTAGTATGAGAACAATGTTGATGACACACCGATGTTGATAATACACTTACCTGTTGCTAAGTTCCGCTTGTCCTAAGTCACAGACTTTTCAATTTCCCATGCACTGCCAGTGAGGAGGTGCACAGGACATTGGGGTTATTCCATACCATAGGATGTCACGCCCAATGCATAAACTGGGGTAGTTGGCTGAAGGGGTAGATCACGTCTTGGGAACTGGTTGGGCATCAGACAGGAAGCGGTGAGCAATTGCTTTGTGTGCCACTTGTACTCTTCTCAGGTTTTATTTTTCTCTTGTTTTGTTATGCTCCTTTTCATGATTTTAATGTTATGGGGTTTTGTTTGTTTGTTTTGTTACTGTCATAGTTGATGATTTTTTAGCTATTAGACTGTTCTTATCTCAACCCACAAGGTTGGGATGTTCTTCTCCCAGACCATGGGGGTAGGGTGAGGAGGAGTGAGCAAGCAAGTGGCTGCACAATGATTAGATGCTGGGTGGAATTAAACTGTGACATCTGACTAGTCTTATACTACAGCAGCTACTACTGTCAAAATCCACTCTTTTTTCTTTTTTTTTCTTTTTTTTTCCTTTTTTTTTTTTTTTTTAAAATTTCCCCCAGAGTACAGTTGCAGGAAAGCAATGATCAATCAGACTTAATTTTCTCTCAAATCATTTCTCATTTGTCACTGCTGTTAAAAACACCTGAGAACAATCAGTGAGAAATTTTTTTTATATCAGATTTGTCAGATCTTTGATTTTACAGCTTGTCCTTGTCTACTAATTACTATGCAAATTGAGAGAGTTTGACATGCAGTGCTCTTGCACCAGCAGGGGACCACATCTCTCTCAGGCAGATTCAGTTTTCCTTTAGTCATGTGCTCTTGCTGCAAGGAGAGAAACCAATTCTGTCTGAAACCACAGGAACATGATGATCTTTTGGACATCTTCTGTTTTAGGGACCTCAATATTTAGGGGTCGTTTTGCTAGAAGGACTCCACCTTATCATGTTTCACCAAAGGCAGAAGCTCTTTTTTTGCAAGGAAGGTGAGCAGGGATGTACTCCAACAGGCCACGTTCTTCATGGATTTCTCCTGGCTGGTGTTTCAAGAGAGCTAAACATAGCTTTGTCCATGTTCATGCAGCCTAAAAGAAGGTATCAAATACAGGATTAAAAATGCCTACACAGTCTTTTTAATGTAAGAGATATTTCTATCCTTGCAAACTAAGCTGTTTGCTTTATGTAAGGTTTGTTAAGTCAAAGTTTAAGATAGTATAGTAATTCAATATAATAAACTTTCTATAGAAATATTACTATGTAATGAGAAGGCATTCATTCATTTCAGATGCCTGTGTGTCTCTTTGCCCCAAGTATCTGGGTGCTGTGAAATGCCTTTCAGTGTGCAGCAGCCTGCTCAGGCACTGTTTAAAAACAAAAAAAAAAAAAAGGAAAGAAGTCTAAGAAGTCTAAGCAAGGAAATAATTGTAAACATTTGTCCTTTGATTGGTGGAGCTGTTTGTGGCTTGCTACTGACCAGAGAATGGTCACAAATGTACATAGCAATTCCTCTGAAATCTGTCCCAGTGTGATGCTTCTCTTTTAAGAATGCCTGTGGGTCTTCTCTAGGTGCAAGGGCTAGGTTGTGCATAATGAATAAAGTCAGAAACACAAAGTTCCTCAGTAGTACATCCTGCCAGTTTAATGTCTTTTAAGAGTTGTTCTCTCTTGTGTTAAAGATTAAACAGAAAAGTCATTAGCCAATTCAGAAATAACAGAAGAGTTTTCATAGATTAGGCCCATATGGATTGTCTCAGAGGCAATGTTGATAAGCTGTGAAGGCATTTGGGGTGTGGAAATTCGAACTCCTAACCTCAAGAGCTAAAAAGTCATCTACTGGGTTACTGCTTGACATTGCAGCGTGTCCAGAATTGAGTCCTGGTGCACTGATTTGATCAGTTAAAGTTTTACTCTTCTGTGTCTAAATATTTTCTTAGGAGCTCAATTTTTAAATAACTTTATTGAGAATTAACAAACACTAACTTTTGTCTTTAGTATAGTTTATTTGACTACAATAGGAACAACAACAACAAAAACCCCCAAACCAACCAACCAACCAAACCAAAACAACAACCCCCCAAACAACTAAACCGACATCTTGCAGGTTCCCAAGTGTGTTCTGTTTTGGTCTCTTTCTTCCTTGTTTGTTTATGTAGGTTGAAGGCACTTCAGAAAGTCTCTGGATTATTAGAATAAAAAGTGTGAACTACTGTGATTGATGTTTCATTAACTTGTAATGACGGGACCAGGCCACTTCTAATATTTCCCTCGAGTATCTTCTATTGTAGCTGTTAAGTCATTTGCATTTCTGAATTTATTACCATTTTAAAAATCTCAGAATAGTTTCATAGTTTAGATGAGATATTTTATGGTATAGTAATTAATGCTAGCACATGTTCATCTCCAATGTTCAATTTAGAATCATAGAATAGAAGCATAGAATCAATAAGGTTGGAAAAGATCTCAAAGATCATCAAGTCCAACCTGTCACCCAAGACCTCATGACTACTAGACCATGGCACCAAGTGCCACGTCCAATCCCCTCTTGAACACCTCCAGGGATGGTGACTCCACCACCTCCCTGGGCAGGACATTCCAATGGTGAACAACTCTCTCAGTGAAGAACTTTCTCCTCACCTCGAGTCTAAACTTCCCCTGGTGCAGCTTGAGACTGTGTCCTCTCGTTCTGCTGCTGGTTGCCAGGGAGAAGAGATCAACTCCCTCCTGGCTACAACCACCCTTCAGGTAGCTGTAGACAGCAATGAGGTCTCCCCTGAGCCTCCTCTTCTCCAGGCTAAACAATCCCAGCTCCCTCAGACTCTCCTCGTAGGGGCTTTTGCTCAAGTGCTCTCCCCAGCCTTGTTGCCCTTCTCTGGACACATTCAAGTGTCTCAATGTCCTTCTTAAACTGAGGGGCCCAGAACTGGGCACAGTAATCAAGGTGTGGCCTAACCAGTGCTGAGTACAGGGGCACAATGACTTCCCTGCTCCTGCTGGCCACACTATTCTTGATACAGGCCAGGATGCCATTGGCCTTCTTGGCCACCTGGGCACACTGCTGGCTCATGTTCATCCAGCTGTCAATCGGTACCACCAGGTCCCTTTCTGTTTGGCAGCTCTCCAGCCACTCTGACCCCAGCCTGTAGCACTGCATGGGGTTGCTGTAACCAAAGTGTAGCACCTGGCACTTGGACTTGTTGAATGCCATCATGTTGGACTCTGCCCATCTGTCCAGCCGGTCAAGATCCTTCTGGAGAGCCCTTCTACCCTGCTCCCAACTTGGTGTCTCCCAACTGCAAATTTACTGATGACTGACTCGACCCCCTCATCCAGATCATCAATAAAGATATTGTCTAGGCCGAAATAAATTTTTCTCAATAGTATCGTTCTCCAATGGCACAGCTCTGGTAATGCTTAACAGCATCATACAAGTGAAAAAGTGTCAGTGATGTGACTAGTCCACTGGTGTTTGGACATTATTACTTAATTTTGATGGAAATACTTCAGAGGTCAAGATTGCTGTCGTAAGAGCTACTGGCAGTTCTACAAGAATCCTGTGGCAGACCTCTCAGTGAGATTATTGGACTGAATTTATGAGCTTGAGGACAACATCTTTTTATGTGCCATTTGAGGAGAGCCCATATCAATGTCACGTAGTTGACTTATAGCCAGCAGTACTTTCACCCAAACAGTTTAGGATTGTTTAAGGGCATTTTTGTTGTTTGTTTGTTTTGTTTTGTTTTGTTTTTTGTTTGCTTGTTTTGTTTTTTCCTTTTCCTAACTTAGATATTGAGAAATATTTTTAAAGATATTTTTTAGTTCTACTGAAAATTTATGCAGTGAAATTAATTAATTATCTATGGATTGCTTTATTTTGTATTCAAATTTGTGGTTATATGTGCAAAAATATGGCAACATAACAATGGACTTTCTTAAAACTTTGAAAATAAATTAAAGCCAGCTCAAACACTACAGCAACAATCACAACAGTACTGTAGAAATTAAAAGCATATTGTTACTTATGACATAAGTGTAGAACATCATTGGATACTTTGATTTTTCTTCTTCCAGAACAAATGACAAATAACCCCTTTTTCATACAGTATAGCAGAAATAGTGCAGCCATGTATTTAGAAGCCTCTCATAGTACGACATGCACTTAAAATCACATAATTATACTATTATAAGCTTTGAAGTCATGGGAACAAGATTGCTGTTAATAGCAGAAATAATGAGGATTGCAAGTATGTAGGATTTTAATTTTTTTCTCTTAAGAGTGATATCCCTTTCTGTCTTATATGAACCCAGAATACAAATCTTTGCAAAGAAACATTATCACCTAGCAGGAAAGACAGGTCTTAATGGGAATGTCATTTTCTTTACAGAAAGCATTGAGACTATGCAAGGTAGTGGCTGCAGCTGTCTTCCTGTCTATGCAGAGTATTTCTAGCCTGCAGAGACTTCCTGTATTTATGTGGCAACTTCCTGTGTTCCATTTTGGCAACTTTAAAAGCCTTTGCAGATATCATCTTCTCAAGGCTGTGGAAGAGTTTAGACAATAAGTCTTTGAAGTGAAAATATGAAATTTTAGGGTGGCATTTTAGCAGATCTCGTAGCTGCACAGAACTGTCGAGTGTGTGACTCGCTGAAGTAGTCTCTTAAAGCAGTAAAATCATAAAAACAAATACATCAAACTGAATTTGAGGCAATCAATTTTCTCTTTTCAGTTAGTGGTATATATAACATGAGAGAAAGTATGAAATAAACAATAAAGTGAGATCAACAATTGGAATTTTAATTTTTCTAAATGCAGAATCCTGCCATCTGGCAATGAGCAGTTTCTTCTCTGACAGTGAAAATCCATCAGTCTTGAGAGAGGCTGGCCCAGTATAGGCTAGCACTATAACACACGATAGTGTGAGAACACATACTACCAACCTCCACTGAAACAGATTTTTGAGCTCTTAAACCATTCCTGTTCACAATTTGTAATACCATCTCATCTCCCTTGCAAGTTAATGCTGTCCTTCACTGCAGCCAGGACAGTCTCTTCTGTGGTAACAAACCAAATACATAATTTATACCTCTCAATTTCACATGCAGCTGGATGCTGACAATAGTGCTGAAATCCACTCCTTGTTTATAAAACTTGACTTTTTTGTGAGTTTTCTCAGAGCATGTCTCTTTGCATTTCATCAGTTCTGCCCATGCTGTACTGAGACGGAGAGAAGAGGCTAAATTAATTATAAGAAGTATTTCTGTGATTTATGCATTATGCAAACATAGTTGCTACAGTCACTGACAGATGTGCTGTGCTGTGGCAACACTGTCTGCAATTTTCTGTTGTTATTTTATGGACATTTATCATTGATACTAATAAAAAACTCCCTATTTTGCATATAGCCAGGAAAAATTTGTACTTTATTTGCAAGAATGTGTCATCTGACTAGATTAAAAAGCAAACAACAAAATAATATACATTCTTGAATTAAGAAAAAAACCTTAGGTATGGAATATTTTTCCTCTTTTTCTTTCTTTCTTTTTTTTTTTTTTAATAGAAACACTATGTTTTGGTGGGAGAGAAACAGCAGAATGATAGTGTGTCATGGGTTTAGCCAACTGAATCTGATGAATAGAATACAGTAGAATAGAATAGACTAGAATGGAATAGAATAGGATAGGATAGGATAGGATAGGATAGAATACAATACAATAGAATTAACCAGGTTGGAAAAGACCTTTGAGATCATCGAGTCCAACCTATCATCCAACACTATCTAATCAACTAAACCATAGTGCCAAGCGCCCCATCCAGTCTCTTCCTAAACACCTCCAGTGATGGTGACTCCACCACCTCCCGGGCAGCCCATTCCAATGGGCAATCACTCTTTCTGTGAGGAACTTCTTCCTAACATCTAGCCTAAACCTCCCCTGTTGCAGCTTGAGACTGTGTCCTCTTGTTCTGGTGCTGGTTGCCTCGGAGAAGAGACCAACCCCCACCTGGCTATAACCTCCCTTCAGGTAGCTGTAGACAGCAAAATTGCATAACACTATGATTCAGGTTGTTATGAAATTCAAGAACATGCAAGAAAAAATAAATCTTTTAATTAAAAAAATGCTGTGAAATTATAGTACACTACCATCAGTTTCACCATGACAAAAACATGGTAGTCATTATAAATTATTCAAGGTAAAGAATAGAGTAAAATAGGTCAAAATTTACACTTTGTATATTCTCTTTAGTTATCTAAATTAGTAGATTGGATTTATTGGATTAATCTGTTAGGAACTCAGTAACAAAAGGTGTGTAAAATAATAATATTGATTGTGTTTACAGTGAGTCCTAGGTGTTGTCTTTCTACTATACTTTTTCTCCTGTGTCATAAATTTTACAGGACAATAGAAGAGAATAGAAGTAATGTTAAAAACAGTTCTTTGCACTTCCAGGTGGTGATGGGATAAAAGAGAATCAGAAAATAAAATGCACAAAGATCCAATGAAACTACCATTCTCCTCATTCATGCTAGCATAATAACAAGTCTGGTGGATGAGGGAAGTGTTGTGGTCATCATCTACCTGGACTTTAGTAAAGCCTTTGACACTGTCTCCCACAGCATCCTCCTTCTGAAACTCATGGTGCAAGGCTTGGATAAGTGCACTCTGAACTGAGTAAAAGTCTGGTTGGATGTCTGGACCCAAAGAGTGACAGTGAATGCAGTCAAATCTGGCTGGTGCCCCGTTACTAGTGGCATCCCACAGGTTTCAGTACTGGGGACTGTACTCTTTAATATCATTATCAATGATCTGGATGAAGGGATTGAGTACACCCTCAGTAAATTTGCAGATGACACCAAGATTGGTGGCTAGAGGGTGGAGAGGCTTTGCAGAGGGACCTGGACAAGTTCAACCAATGGGCCTAGACCAATTGTATGACATTTAACAAGGCCAAGTGCCAGGTCCTGCCCTTGGGTCACAACAATGCCATGACAAGCTGCAGACTTGGGGATGTGTGGTCTGAAACCCAAGAGTTCTGGTTGACAATCACCTAAATATGAGTCAGCAGTGTGCCCAGGACACCTAGAAAGCCAATGGCATCCTGGCTTATGTTAGAAACACAGTGGCCAGCGGGAACAGGGAGGTGATCATTCCCCTGTACTCAGCACTGGTGAGGCCACACCTCCAGTATTGTGTTCAGATCTGGGCCCTTCACTACAGGAAGGACATTGAGGTTCTGAAGCAGATTCAGAGAAGTGCAGTGAGGCTTGTGAAGGGCCTGGAGCACATGGCCTACAAGGAGAGTCTGAGGGAGCTGGGGTTTTTCAGCCTGGAGGATAGGAGGCAGAGGGGAGATCTCACTGCTCGCTACAGCTACCTGAAGGGAGATCCGAGCAAGGAGAGGGACAGCCTCTCCTCTTTGGTGTCAAGTGACAGGACTAGATGAAATGGTTTCAAGCTGCACCAGGGGAGGTTCAGACTGGATACTAGGAAATACTTCCTCACAGAGAGCATTATTAAACATTGGAATGGTCTGCCCAGGGCAGTGGTGGACTCACCAACCCTGGAGGTGTTTAAGCAGTGTGTGGAACTGGCAATTAGGGACATGGTTTAGTACTGACCCTTTGGTGCTGGGTTGAAGGTTGGACCAGATGATCTTTGAGGTCTCTTTGAACTGGATGTTTTAATGATTCTGTGAAATCTACACTGAAGAAGACTGAAAGTACTTAAAAAACCCTTGTCAGAACGGCAGCAGCATCTGGGTTCTCTGCAGACATAAGAAATGGTGTAAAGGACCAAATGATCAAAAATAAGGGGCAATACGCTACAGAAGCCAAACCACCGTTTTAGTTCCTACCTATATTTGCTAATCCAACAGCACAAGGAAAATGCACTAAGTAACTGATTTTTTACTGCACCTATAGAAGGAACTACATGTCCTATCTGTGTCTGTTGTTACACATGTATGAGTTATAAGGTTAATATTTTGCCCTTTTCATTGTGTAAATATACATTCACAGACTTAGGAGTTCAGCAATTGACACTGAAAATAAAATTATGAGGAAGTTAATAAAGAACTGTGGGAAATTTCTCAAACTTGGTTTTCATCTGTGGCTTCTTCATTGCTGCTTCTAGGTTGCTTAATGTGCTGTGTTTGAACTTTAACAGGTTGTCTTGTATAGTTGATATAAAATGAAAAGTGTACCTTCACCAGCCCCCCCCCCCCCCCGCCTTTTGTTTTTTCTGAAGTAATGGAAATGCAATCAGAAGTAGAACAAGGTCAGCCCAGAAAAATAAAGAGTTAATTAAAGGCTCCAGAGGTTTAAAATATATATGTCTGAATTACAATGTAGATTTTGACTTTTTGCTAAGATCTGGCTTAGAAATCTATCTATTATAATACTATGAGATTAGCATGTCAGAGGCAGAGAAGAATAAAAGATATGAGCACACAAAATTGCAGCCTTGTAATTTATAGGTGATTTAATACTCTTATATTTCAGGTTTTCAGAAAAGTTTAAAAAACATTTCAGCATGCCAAAAATGATTATGCAGATATAATTTTCTTTAATGGAGACCTTGAGGTCTTGAGAGTGTATTCTCTTGTCCTCAACATGAACAATATAACTTTTATTTAAAAATATGACATCATAAAAGAATTCTGCCTCATATTCAGAGAATACTCAATTTATGCACATATGCCTACATCTCTGTGCACAGGCACACAAAGTCTGCTGACCTTTGATTTCCATATATTGTGTTCAGCACAGATGATTTCCAATACATGGAATAATTTGTAAAATTACTAATAGTCTGATATTTATAGATAAGTAAACACAAAAATCTTTTCTGATACAGATCCTGTGGCTAACATCAATTGTGCAGGTAAGTAATCCAACTGAGGGATTATTGAGCAATAGAAAGGAAACATGAAAAAGCACAGTTATGTTATCTGTTGTTCATACTTTGTCAGGCAGTTTTGTGACTATCTAACCTACCTACCTATCTAACCTACCTACCTATCTAACCTATCTACCAAATAGATAACAGGAAAATCTGAACTATCTCACTTCATTATAAATTGAGATTTGATTTATAGAAACTCACATTGCAAATAGTTTTAATGTTAGATCAAAATCCTTGGAAAATTCTATACTTGGTTTTAGGGTAATATGTTTTCCCTTCTCACCATGATAATGAAACTTCATACTGCACCCAAGTAAATATTAAGCTAAGCAAATGCTAAGCAAATATCTAAGCAAACATTAATAACTTTTGCTAACAAGTTGAAATATTGTTTATACTTGTGATTCATATTATTACAACCTGTTTCTGTTGTTATATGACTTTGTGCTTAGTAAGTTTGGAACGGCCTGAATACACAAGCAATAATCTCTCTATAAGCTATTTGTGAACCATAAAGTGACGTGTGTAGTATTTAGTATCATAGTATCAGTATCATAGTATCAGTCTGGGTTGGAAGGGACCACAAGGATCATCTGATCATCTAGTTCCAACCCCACTGCCATGGGCAGGGACACCTCACCACCACGCCTCATCCAGCCTGGTCTTAAACACCTCCAGGGACGGGGCCTCAACCACCTCCCTGGACAACCCATTCCAGGGCTTCACCACTCTCATGGGGAAGAACTTCCTCCTCATTTTGTCACGTTGTCACTTTTTTCATGTTTTTTGTTTGTTTTTAAGCAAAGCACATTGTTTCAGTCAGTAAAGCTCTAGGCAATGCTGAGAAAACATAATATGAGGGATTTTTGATAAACAATAAGATGAAAGAAAGTAACTGTACTTTAATCTTTTCTTCAAAAAGTTCTTATGATGTTCCGGTTGCTGTGTAGCTGTAAAGATTCCAATTTAATTTTTGTCATTGCTGTTGTTAATTCATATTATGTCAGGTATTGTTACTGATGACTTTGAAGCATTTCAATAAAACATCAAGTGGGAAATTTCAAAATATTCCTTTATTTGCAGGCTGGATACACATATGTTAATCTTTACAGATTAATTGCACACCTACCTCTTCCTCTTTGTAAGTATTTTCTTCTGTGATGAACACAAGTAGCACTAGTAGCTATACTATATTGGTTAAAAGTGGATTTAATAACATTATAGAACAGGTTGGGACCTTAAAGATCATCTTATTCCAACCCTCCTGCCATGGGCTAGGACACCTTCCACTAGAGGAGGTTGCTCAAAGTTCCAGAGACCTCAAAGTTAGTGTGTAAGTGGTAAATATGGGTAGATTTCTAGAGTGTTTTCCACTTTAGTAAAAAATGTTCTAATGAAATGCTTCTCAGGAATCAGATATTAATGGGAGTAATGAGAGTATCTTTTCTAAATATTTGGCTGTTATGAAAGCAGCATCACTTGGCAAATTATGTAAGCACTGTGGAATCTGTTTATTATCTTCCTTTTAGAAAATAATGCTGATTTCATCATGAAGAATCCTATGAATGGAAAATATTGTGCTCACAAAGATGGAATTGAATTTATCTGCACAAAAATAACTTCCAAACTGAGAGGGGAAGGCAGATGACAAGAAGAAGGGGTGGGATAGTAGAAAGGAGAGAGATTTACGACAGGCAAGTCAAGCAAGAAAATAACAACAACAACAAAAAAGAATTCGGAAACAGAGAGTCTGTTTAGAGTCTGCTGCAACTCCTAAAACCATTGATCTATCAGAAAAGGAGCCTGAAAGCAAATAGCTATAGTGTAGGAAAACAACTTGTATTTCATTCAACAGTTTCTGGTTGCCAGTGACAGAACATGTCCATGATTTTTGGAAGCCTTATTGGTAAGAAAAATCAAATCAGCACAGAGAGAATGAGATATAGAGCCAGACCATTTTTTATGGCTCTAAGAAAGCCCTGCTGGAATTTGAAGATGGGAGATGTCCTGTCTTGTGTAAGACCTGAATTTTGGTGATGATGCCTTCTGCAGTGCTTCCTGTTGTTTTCTTCAACACTTTCTTTAGATTATTAATACAGGCCATATGTGAACATTATTCAAAAGCAGATTAATATTAAAGGTACTTCTTACAATGAGAGGGAAAGGTTTGTCATTTTCCATAAAGAAGTGCTTTGATTTCAGCAGTCTATTAGCTGAAAATATTATTGGATAATTTATATGGAGTGAAAAACACTCAAGTAGGGATAAAGCAAAGGGACTTTTCTTCTATCTCTATCTGAAGAAAAGTGAAGGAGAGAAAAGAAAGATAAGAGGGTATATTCTTATAATCTGTTGCTTAACACACAAAATATTTCACTACCAATGGGAAGTAAAAAATAAGAGCTCTTGCCCATGGGCTTAGATTGCTGGCTTAGTGAAAATGCTGTATTACTCTAAATTTAAGAAGTTTTCATTATTTGTTCATACAGAAGTGAATACTGGGTGCAGGTAAAGCCTTTAGTATTCTTCATTCATTATGCACATTTGATATATTTGGACATTTTAAAAGTTGACAGAACTGTGAACTTTTAGATTTTTAGACATTTTAAAATACATTTTCAAGGTATTTTCTTCACTCATCTCATTTGCACAGGAACCTGAATTGACTAAATAGTGTTAAATATTGGCCCTTTTCTCCCAAATTTGCTGGGTATTTTTGCTATGTGGACTCCATTGGGTGTCATGGTTTTTTTCTTCTCCTCCACTAGAGGGAAGTGTCAACTAGTACTTAGCTGGTTCTACTTCTAGAATTACTTGCCCATACTATAATCACCTATGAATTTCCTTTCAGATAATCTAAGTAGTTGGGGGGTTTAAAGGTTCTCATTGTAAAACATTACCCACCACGTTAAAAAAAAATAAGTATATGTCTCTTTCCAACACCTTCCACAGAACTTCACCACTTGCTGTATTTTACCAAACATATTTAAACCTACCTGGATATAAATTTTCCTGCCTTTTCCATCCACAAGCTTTCTTACAAAAACATGATGTATAAGTTCATGGTGAAATGATATGGATCGGGATCCTTAGGTTTTCTTTAGTAAGGTTGTTTTACCCATCTCAAAGAATGATACGTTCCCCTTGTTTCTAGATGCTAAATTTTGCACTCCATCTAAATGTCAGCAGTCCCCATTATGATGTATGTTTCTTTGTAGAAATCTTCAGCCCTTGAAATCAGTGTCATTACATAAGTGATATCAAGAATAAAGATTTGCATCAAAAGGTAATTATTTAGATGTGGTTGCACAATGCAGCTCCAGGCTTGATTCTATACTTCTGGTAAAATTAAGAAAGTATACTATTTATGTCAAGATAGAATGGAGGGAAATGTAATTGGACTGCTCACTATGAGAGATTGTGTTTTCAGTCTTGTTCCCTGTTTTTACTACAAAACTCTTAGGTATTTTAGAGCTTTTGAATAATAATCAATGTCTCCTTCGTATGCATCGGAGTCTTTGCTCCGGCACTATGGAACTTTCACAATTTCCTGTGCTATCATACTGTAGCATTTAATTTATCTCACTCTTCATCCTAATTCCTCTTAGATTCATGCTAGTGTTCAGTGTTAGTTTAAAAAGAAAATGGAGATGGAGAAGAGCTCTGTGTGGAATTTGAAGAGACTTTTATACAAACCAAAATGTATTAACTTCACAGCTTACTATTTTTGCTCTGTCTGACCTTATAAAACCTGTAAATTCCAGAGTTGATGGGAGTGGAGTTGCCTTTGAAAGTAACTATAAGTGTTTGGATGCATGATATTCCGTATAGCAGAAGTGACTGATTTTGCTATAATCCTGTTTGTTTTGTGCTGTGTATCACTTCTGACTAGAGCTGTTCTAGACTAATTAACATTTTATCTATGTCTGAAGAAAGTTTTTGAATAATGTGATGTACATCCAAATCCTACATATCAAACAGTTTAAAAAGAAGCTAAGTTTTCTCCTCTCATACAATCTGTGGATAACGTTGTGAATTTAAGTGTGCATTGGATACTTCAAGGGTTTTACTCTAAACTGATTCACACACAAATAGTCATGAAACTACATATTGAAGAGAGTCAGTAAATAGCTGTGGTTGAAACATACTGCCTTTGTGAGATTAGTTTTTAGGCTGATCAGTCCCACGGTTTTCAGAGAGCTATGTAAATGCTAATGTTGGTACACAGAGCAGCAGAGGGAGTCACCATCATTGGAGGAGTTCAGGAGGAGATTTGATAGGGTGCTTGGTTGCATGGTTTAGTTGATTAGGTGGGTTGGATGATAGGTTGGACGTGATGATCTTGAGGGTCTCTTCCAACGTGGTTTGGTCTATTCTATTCTATTCTATTCTATTCTATTCTATTCTATTCTATTCTATTCTATTTCTATTTCTATTTCTATTTCTATTTCTATTTCTATTTCTATTTCTATTTCTATTTCTATTTCTATTTCTATTTCTATTTCTATTTCTATTCTAATACATCAAGGGTCAGCTAGACTGCTCTTTTGTTGGAAAAACAGACCATGTTGGTCAAGGTAGCTCATGTTTGAACTTCACCTGAGCTGGGATAAGGATATTTTTTGAAGTCATGATTGTTTCTCCAGATACACATAAAACATTGTGGTGGATTGACTTGGCTAGCACCCATATTCACATCCAGCTCCTCTCTCACTCCCCCTCTGGACTGATACAGAAATATGATCTATCTTGGCGGTTAGAATTCATATTACTACAGTAATTAATACATTCTTACTTGCAAATGTTATAGCACGATGCTGGTTTGTGGATAAAAATATTTTTACTTGATTGGAGTAATGGTTTGTATTTTGAATCACATTGTAAGTTATATCTTCATTATATATTTTAAATAGAGGATGTGAAGTAGTATTTACAGACTTACAATACACATTCCTGGATTGCAGCAGTCTAATAAGAAATGTGTATTTGAAGCTGATGCTGCACTAGAGCTATGGATGATGACAAGTCACAGAATCACTGAATCACCAAGGTCAGAAGAGACCTCAAAGATCAAGTCCAACCTGTCACCACAGACCTCATGACTAAACCATGGCACCAAGTGCCACGTCCAATCCTCTCTTGAACACCTCCAGGGATGGCGACTCCACCACCTCCCTGGGCAGCACATTCCAATGGCGAATGACTCTCTCGGTGAAGAACTTTCTCCTCACTTTGAGCCTAGACTTCCCCTGGTGCAGCTTGAGACTGTCCTACATAAGTGGAACCTATTAAAATATAGTTTACAAGACACTTCAATGGGACAAGGTAAAAGAAAACTATTTACCTTTTTAAAAACTTTAATTTATTATATGTATGCATTTTTTTCTTGTGCTGCAGATTTTTTTCTGTTTCAGTGGCAGACAATAGAAATCATTGGGTAATTCCAATGTATCCTTATCTTTTCCTATCAGACGTAGCAAAAGCAGATCCTACAGATGCTTTCTTGTAATAAAGACTCTTCTATTTTTTTTTCCTACAGCATATCATAACTACTGTATATATAACAGCTTTATACTTAATTACAAATCAGCCTAACTGTAGAAACAAGCTCTAATCTCTTCCTTTAATTTAAGCTAAATAAAACTGTACACAGCGGCAGCCAGAAAGCCTCATTTGCCTAATGCTCAAACTACCACAGAGTTAAATAAGAATTCAGGTCTTGTAGTCTCATCCCTAAGAAAATGGTTTAGTAAAAAAATAAGAATAAAACTAATAAATATGCAAACATAAGCATAAAGTCCTTGCTGTGTGGGCACGATATAAATCAAGATTGTGCATGTTTTGGTGGAATATTTACAGATCCAGTAACCTTGCAGCAATCGCATGTCTTTAAATGTTCTGAAAAATTCACCCATCAATAACTGTCTGAAGTATGTGTATAATTCCAAATATATTTTATGTGGTTAAAAATCATACTGAAGTATTATTTAAATACCACTTTCACATTGGGAAGAAACCCTGTTAAAAGAAACCGTGTTTAAATGAAGTCAGTAGAGGAAAAAAAACCCCATCTGATGGACTGTCATCATCATCACATGGTTTTTTATAGTCTTGAGTTTTTATTTTAGAACATAGGTATCATTAAGTCCTGAGAAAGAGAAAATGTCACACTTTTTATTATCTGCCAATATAATAAGGCATCTTCATTAATGCTATGTCTAAGCTATATCTGCATTTGGGTCACAGCAACCCCATGCAACTCTACGGGCCTGGAAAAGAGACACTAGAAAACCGACTGGTAAAAAAAGACCTGGGTGTGCTGGTCTTTTTTAGAGTGTGTTCTTTTGGCTACTCCAATGTGACACACAGGAGCCAGTTATTTCTCTGCCAAGCATGAAACTGTGAGAACTGTGAAAAGCTGTGACCTTGAGTCTTTTAAAATAATAATTCTTGTGTGGTGATGGCATAGGAAGCCTACTGGATGAAGAGCACATTCTTACACATACATTCATGTTATGCTCATCTCCCTGTGAAGAAATATTTCTTAAAGTATAGAACTGTTTTCATTCACAAGTAACCAAATTTATATCTTCTAATGACAATGTTTTTTCCCTTTCTGTAAAGAGCAGGGCTTTTTCAATCAATTGTCCATACTACCCTGAAGCAGAGCTGACCAGTACAGCTGATTTGCTCATTGCTGAGAGTGGTGAAGCCCTGGAACGGGTTATCCAGGGAGGTGGTTGGGGCCCCGTCCCTGGAGGTGTTTAAGACCAGGCTAGGTGAGGCTCTGGCCAGCCTGATCTAGTGTAGGGTGTCCCTGCCCATGGCAGGGGGGTTGGAACAAGATGATCCTTGTGGTCCCTTCCAACCCTGACTGGTACTATGATACTATGAATATATTAATACTACTTCACCTTTTTATTTTAAGTGGTAAAAAGTACATAGGCTTTTCAACAAGAACTATTTTAGGCCTGCACAATGTTCAATTTGTTACAGACTAAAATTGTTTGTGGTTTTGAATCCAATAGCCTTGTCAGATTAATAAAATTTCTTCTCTCTACAAATAAGCTTGCTAGTGGTATATTGCAATTCTCAGCAAGGTCTGTCTCTGTCAATTCATACAAGTATCTCAGGCAGGCAGGCTGGAACAAAATGAATATATTCTGGAGGTGAATTAATTTCCCTTGTGGTTAGTGGGGCAAGTGTGTATGGAAAAATTGCACTTTGTTTGTTTTGGTTTTGTTTTTTTTTTAAACCATGTCTACAGCTAGCACACACTTCATTGTTTTTTTTTGTCCCCTCAATTCAAGTCAGTAAACATGCAGATTGTACTGACCAGATTTAGAATGGAATTATACAATACAATAATACAATAATCCAGGTTGGAAGAGACCTTCAAGATCATCGCATCCAAACTATCAACCAATCCAAACCACCTAAACAACTAGACCATGGCACCAAGCACCCCATCAAGTCTCCTCCTGAACACCTCCAATGATGGTGACTCCACCACCTCCCTGGGCAGCACATTCCAATGGGCAATCACTCTCTCTGTACAGAACTCCTTCATAACCTCCAGCCTAAACCTCCCCTGGTGCAGCTTGAGACTGTGTCCTCTTGTTCTGGTACTGGCTGCCTAGGAGAAGAGACCAACCTCCACCTGTCCACAACCTCCCTTCAGGTAGTTGTAGAGAGCAATAACGTCACCCTTGAGTCTCCTTTTCTCCAGGCTAAGCAGCCCCAGCTCCCTCAGCCTCTCCTCATAGGGCTTGTGCTCCAAACCCCTCACCAACTTTGTTGCCCTTCTCTGGACCCGTTCCAGCAAGTCAACATCCTTCCTAAACTGAGGGGCCCAGAACTGGTCACAGGACTCAAGGTGTGGCCTAACCAGTGCAGCATACAGGGGGAGAATGACCTCCCTGCTCCTGCTGGCCACACTGTTCCTGATGCAGGCCAGGATGCCACTGGCCCTCTTGGCCACCTGGGCACATGGCAGGCTCATGTTCAGCCTACAATCAACCAGCACCCCCAGGTCCCTCTCTACCTGGCCGCTCTCCAGCCACTCTGACCCCAGCCTGTAGCACTGCCTGGGGTTGCTGTGGCCAATGTGCAGAACCCGGCACTTGGATGTGTTCAATCTCCTGCCCTTGGACTCTGCCCATCTGTTCAGCCTGTTGAGGTCCCTCTGCAAAGCCTCTCTGCCCTCCAGCAGATCAACTCCTGCCCCCCAGCTTGGTGTTGTCCGCAAATTTACTGTGAGTATAGAGATTTCACAAACCAGCTAGGTTGGCTGTTGGACACTTAGTTGTGCAATAAGAATTTTGGGAGGTGAAATGATTCTGTAAACAAACAAATAAACTAAAAAAAGAGGAGTGATTATATTCCATCTATGTAACTTGCTGGTACTTTTTCAATCCTCAGCTGGCAATGTAATTTGGACTTTTGAAATGCAATGATTTATCTGAAAAGACTGTAGTAAAAGAAAAATCAGAGCTGCAGCAGAATTTATGTTAGATTGAGATGTGACTACATATCTGCTTGTACAAAGTCAAAACATGATGAAAATTGTTCTAAGCATAAGATCTACAGCAAGAGAAGTGGTAGCAGGCATATTGAACTGTGAAGCTTAATCTGTACAGGATTCAATGCTTGTTCAAATTAAGCATTTTCTGCTGGAAAGACAGTTTAACTGTTTCCTGACAGGTTTTTCTGACACTCTAGAAAATTTTGTATGCACAAACTTCCTGCTAGAACATAACATAAGTATTTTATCACACTTTGTTTTTATATTTGAAATTGGTAGGATTTGTCAGGGATAGAAAATACAGCAGATTGAATACTGTTTGATTTTAAAAAATTATTACTCAATTAGTCTAAAAAAATTACTGCCACCATGTCCATAGAGTTATTATTTAAAATGAGTTGGGGAAATAGCTGTGGAAAATGGTACACTGTCAGTTAGCCACTTGCACTTGTTTGAAATATCAGCTATAAATGTTGTGAGTACTTAAAGCACATGTGGGATGAAAATTATTCGGTATATAAACTGGTAGGAATAAAAAATCAGAATCCCCTAAGCAACTAATTTCATATAACGTGAAGCCAGATAGCATTTTTTTTTAGTGGTGAAACACTGATATAATTCCCTATCAATCATACATACATCTGTCTCATCTGGAGTTACCTTCATTAAATCATGAATCAGAGCAGTCACTGCAAATAACAAACCTAGTGCAAATTACACTTTAAAATAAGCTCTCTATGGAAACAAATAAATTTTAGGGGTGTCTTTAGGCCATAACAGATGCATGGTTTAGATGAAAATTGAAATGGCAGCTCAGACTGGTTTAGTTACAAATAAGTTAATGTCTTTGCATGATTATCTTTTCTGTGTAGAAAAGAATAGAGTAGAGTAGAGTAGAGTAGAGTAGAGTAGAATAGAATAGAATAGAATAGAATAGAATAGAATAGAATAGAATAGAATAGAATAGAATAGAATAGAATAGAATAGAATAGAATAGAATTAACCAGGTTGGAAAAGACCCTTGAGATCATTGAGTCCAACCTATCATCCAACATCATCTAATCAACGAAACCATGGCACCAAGCACCCCATCCAGTCTCTTCCTAAACACCTCCAGTGATGGTGACTCCACCTCCTCCCTGGGCAGCCCATTCTAGTGGCCAATCACTCTTTCTGTGAAGAACTTCTTCCTCACATCCAGCCTAAACCTCCCCTGGTGCAGCTTGAGCCATATCCTCTTGTTCTGGTGCTGGTTGCCTGGGAGAAGAGACTTGCATGTGTCAGCTGATAAGAAAGAAGATATGGAAAAGAGATTGAATTCAAATATACAGATTGTTTAAAAGTTGCACAAAGCACCAAAATCACAGTAATTAACACAAACAGGGAAGACAATGGGCCCAGTGTCATGGATTAAGTTGAATCTACTGCTCTTATTCATAACATGCTGCAGTCATGCCAGCTTCAAAAAATGAAAATACTGTCTGGAGAAAAGTGTTCCTAGAATCAGAGAACTGTCAAGGTTGGAAGGAACCTCCAAAGATCATCTAGTCCAACCCCTTCTGCAGTAAGCAGGGGTATCCTCAACTAGATCAGTCTGCCCAGAGCTCTATCAAGCTTCACTTTGAATCTCTCTAGGGATGGGGCCCCAACCACCTCCCTAGGCAACCTGTTTCTACCACTTTCACAGTACAGAACTCATTCCTAACATCCAATCTAAATCTGCTCTTTTCTAGTTTGAAGCCACTGGCCCTTGTCCTATCACTACAGGCCTTTCCAAGCAGTCTCTCTCCATCCTTGCAGGCTCCATTCAGGTACTGGAAGGATGCTCTTAGCTCTCCCGGAGCATCCTCTTCTCCAGGTTGAACAACCCCAGCTCCCTCAGCTTGTCTTCATAGCAGAGGTGCTCCAACCCCCTGATCATTTTCATGGCCCTCTCTGGACTCTCTCCAGACCCACTCTATCAGCTCCATGTCCTTTCTATATTGAGGGCTCCAGACGTGGATGCAGTACTCCAGGTGGGTTAGCCCTAGCCTAGGCTAATATTCAATATGACCTCTTTGTAAAGACCTCTCCTATCCTTTGTCACGTTGGCTACTAGTTAAAAAACCACACAAAATGTATAAACATACTACATGAGATATTCAGCATTTCATTTGTGTACTCATTTCTAATTGCTATGTATTTCTGTTTTACTGTTTATTGAATTAGTAATTAGAGTCCTTTAAATGTCTCAGATAAATAATGCTGTGAAAGTAGAAAATGATTAAGTAATATCTGCTCCCTGTGCTTTAATGCAGACTCATGTACTTAGGAAATACAGCGCAGTGAGACTAATAGTGTTTGGTTTGGGCTTTTAAAATTTTATTTAGAATAGATGATTCCTACAATTGAAGTGCTCATTTAGGGGTAATTTTGAAAATCTCTCACTTGAATGGTGTAGTGGCATAAGATTTTAAAAAATTCAGCAGTGTTTTAAAATATGTATCACAAAACTAAATAAATATATGAAGAAACATTTCCAGTTATTAGATGTTACTTGGCTAAACATGCTTCAGATGTAGATGCTTGTAGCATGCTGTTAGGATAACAATTGTTTGTGCACAGCTGTAGAGAATTGTTTCTTATTTTACCATTGCAAAAAGAGGTCAGTTCCGTGTGATGGCCTGGCAGAAATGAACTCTCAGTGACCGTGGGGCATCTTACTGCTTCTGCCTCGTACTTCTTACCGCAAATCAGCAAATTTGCAGACAACACCAAGCTGGGGGCAGGTGTTGATCTGTTAGAGGGTAGGAGAGATCTGCAGGGGGACCTTGACAGGCTGGACAGATGGGCAGAGTCCAACGGCGTGAAATTTAACACATCTAAGTGCCAGGTTCTACACATTGGCCAAAACAACCCCATGAAGTGCTACAGGCTGGGGTCAGAGTGGTTGGAGAGTGACAGGCAGAAAAGGACCTGGGGGTACTGGTTGATAGTAGGTTAAACATGAGCCAGCAATGTGCCCAGGTGGCCAAGAAAGCCAATGGCACCCTGGCCTGTATCAGGAACAGTGTGGCCAGCAGGAGCAGGGAGGTCATTCTCCCCCTGTATGCTGCACTGGTTAGGCCACACCTTGAGTACTGTGTCCAGTTCTGGGCCCCTCAGTTTAGGAAGGATGTTGACTTGCTGGAATGTGTCCAGAGAAGGGCAACAAAGCTGGTGAGGGCTTTGGAGCACAAGCCCTATGAGGAGAGGCTGAGGGAGCTGGGGTTGCTTAGCCTGGAAAAAAGGAGGCTCAGAGGACACCTTATTGATGTCTACAACTATCAGAAGGGATGTTCTAGCCAGGTGGGTGTTGGTCTCTTCTCCCAGGTAGCCACCAAGAGCACAAGAAGACACAGTCTCAAGCTGCACCAGGGGAGGTTTAGGCTGGATGTTAGGAAGAAGTTCTTCATAGAAAGAGTGATTGGCCATTGGAATGTGCTGTCCATGGAGGTGGCGGAGTCACCATCACTGGAGGTATTTAGGAAAAGACTTGATGGGGTGCTTGGTGCCATGATTTAGTTGATTAGATGGTGTTGGATGATAGGTTGGACTCGATGATCTCAAAGGTCTCTCAAAGTTTAATTCTATTCTATTCTATTCTATTCTATTCTATTCTATTCTATTCTACTCTATTTTATTCTATTCCCTACATGCTTTCTAACTTTTACATGCTAGATTTCCAGTGGATATTGTATTACTGCTGCTGCAAGTCAACACAACACTTAAAAGACTGACTTTCTTTCTAGTTCACATATTAGCTGTATGACAGTAATTCTGATTTGTTAGTACAACAGAAGAAAAATTATGCAGACTAAGGCTTTTATATGAAATATAAAGGGAATATATATTTTTTGACATTTCAGAAGCCATCAAACAAAAGGGATTATCAAGAGGCTGAGAAGGCTAAAATAAGAAGACAATTATGGAAGGTTAGAAAGAAATAAGAATGTAGAGCATTAAGATCAGTTTAGACCTGCATGGATACCTTGGGCTCTTGAAAAAGCTATTTAGTTCCATTTCTTTCCAGCCATTATACCAGGTAGTCTGAAAATACAGTGACGTTAGTTCCCTTTGTTCATGTTCATTAGGAGTCAAGCTACTCAAATAGCTCTGAGGCTTTCTGAAACTCTTTAAAAAGAACATTTAGAGGAAATGGCATTGAGCTACTAGAAACCTGTGTGAAATGGAATTTTTGAGGATTTGATGCTAGATTTTGAGATCAGTTTGATTCAATGCATGATGAAAGAACAAGTGTCTGTTCTGTGGAATAAAGATTCTTAGAGGACCACATATTATCCAACTGTTTGTAGCAGACAGCAGATTTTTGGATGTCTTACACAGAAAAATCAAGTCCATTATCTCTTCTCAGGGAGTTTTAAATTTCCTTTTAAAAGCAACAAGATGAAGAGTATCACCAGTAGAGATGGCCAGATAAAGATATAAAAATTTGCAGTAAAATAACAAGCATGGATTTCTTAAACTGGCATGCATGGAAGAGACTTTGTTTTCAAGACTAACGTATGGGCCCATGCAGTAAGCTTATCCTGCTCTTTGTGAGAACATTCCTGTTCTCCTTGGTTTTGACTTTTCTCATCTGAACATCATCTCTCCCATTCCTCAAGCTCTGAGTGGAGCATGATGCTAAGTATGTAGGTTTATTCAACATCTTACCCTAATTTCATTATGCCATATTATGAACTGTGTTGTTTATAGTTGTTTTTTTTTTTTTTAAAGTCATTAGTACCTCACAGTGATCAGAACAGGAAATCTCTAATTATTTCAAATGCAAAGAAGAGGGAATGATTATGAGCCAATTAGTTTATTTGAATATCTTATGAAAGATTCTGATGTGAATTCTTAAAAATATATATGCACAGTGTATGCATACATGTGTGTGCACATGTACATATGTCTTATATACTAAGTAGGGAAATCACACACTTTGAAGCCAGAAAAATGTAGAATCAAGGTAATTTAGATAATTGTAATTCAAATCCATTTTAAAGGAAAAGAGTAATGTGACCCTAGCTTACTTCTCTCAATGAGATTCTTTTAAGTGTTTGCCATTTTCTCTCCATGCATATTTATTCCATTAAAAAATGAGTTTGCAGATTGGTGTAATACATTCAGAAGAGTTGTTAATGAGTGGCAGTAACTGATTAAACAATTAACAAAAACCCGTTCATGGGCATAAAAGGGAGAGCAAGGGCAAGCAGAACTCGAGTCAAGATCAGACACAATTGCTGCTTTTCATTGCTAATTGGTACCTTCTGATCTCACTGCTTATCTATTGTACATATGTAGAACAGTAGCCTTAGTTCTGTTTCAAATATGGTCAGGAGGACTTAACTGAGCAATTAATTTCCCTTTCACTCCTTTTTAGTCTCTGCACAACTCAGGTCCTGATAAAGCTCTTGATAGCACCTTCATATCAAAATGGACAATAACTGATTGCAAAGTGTTCTAGTCAAGAATCACCTATTTTTTCAAGTCACCAAAAATCTACCACCAGATGTATTTTATGTTTTTCAAAAGTAGCATAAACCTGTCTACAGGATCTCCTCTTCTCAGATTATGGACACAAACATCCAGAGGATTACCCAAGCCTTTCTTTCTCCAATTAGGTACAAAGAAGGAAATTTCTTCGGCTTTTATCTTCTAAATCACACAATCATCCAGGCCAGGAAAGACCTCTGAGTTCATCAAGTCCAGACATTTTGCCCACTCTGCAAAGTCTGTCACTACACCATGTCCCCACACATTAGATCTATATGGCAACTCAACCACCTCTCTGGGTAGCCTGTTCCAGTGCCTGACAACATTTTCCATGCGGGCTCCTACATCTAGGATGGGGAAA
This sequence comes from Picus viridis, assembly GCA_033816785.1. Taxonomy (NCBI): domain Eukaryota; kingdom Metazoa; phylum Chordata; class Aves; order Piciformes; family Picidae; genus Picus; species Picus viridis. The sequence goes on from CM066570.1 coordinate 8,830,328, forward strand.
TACTAGGCACCAATGTAGGCTTGGCAGTGACTGGCGTGAGAGCAGCCTCGAAGAAAAATACTTGGGGGTGTTGGTGGATGAGAAGCTTGATATGAGTTGCCAGTGTACTCTTGGAGCACGCAAAGCCAACCACATCCTGGGTTGCATCAAGAAGTGTGGCCAGCAGGTCAAGGGAAGTGATTCTTCCCTTCTACATTGCTCTTGTGAGACCCTACCTGGAATGCTACATCCAGTTCTGGAGCGCCTGTTACAAGAAAGATATGGATGTGCTGGAATGTGTCCAAACAAAGGTCACGAGGATGATCAGAGGGCTGGAACACCTTTCCTTTGAGGACAGACTGAGGGAGTTGGAGCTATTCAGTCTGGAGAAGAGAAGACTTTGAGGAGACATTATTATTATTATGGCCTTCCAGTATCTTAAGGGGGCCTACAAGAAAGCTGGTGAAGGACCTTTTAGGATGTTGGGTAATGATAGGACAAGGAGGAATGGATGCAAGCTAGAGGGTAGATTTAGATTAGACATCAGGAAGAATTTCTTCACCATAAGGGTGGTGAGACACTGGAACAGTGGTGGAAGCCCTGTCCCTGGAAGTTTTAAGGCCAGGCTGGGTGTGGCTCTGGCCAACATGATCTAGTGTGAGGTGTCCCTGCCCATGGCAGGTGGGTTGGAACTGGATGATCTGTGAGGTCCCTTCTAGCACTGACAGTTCTGTGATTCTATGATTCTGTCCAGAGTGTTAACATGCCAGATATTTTGTCTCTCATAATAGTCATATCTAATTTTTCTATGATAAATATGTGGTGAACCAGGAAAGAGGAAGAAAAGATATGCCCAGATTCTGCTAGATATACAGAGACAACATAACTGAGGAAGAATTCTGCATGTACACAAAAGGAGAAAAAAGCAGGTGTATTTATATATTTACAAGGATAGTGTTTTACCTCTGACAATATCTCAACTTGACTTTATGTCCAACATTTCAATAACCAAGGTTCTCCCCAGCTGTATTTGAGAGCTTATGCTTATTCTGTTTTGTTCCACACAGCTAAATCTGTCTTTTCATTATTAGATACAAATTGTTGGACAGATTCAAATAAAAGATAGATAGAGTCATAATGAATTTATTTTCATGTCATATATGAGGGATTTTTTTATTTTTTCCTTCAATTTTTTAAAAATTTCAGTTCGTATTGCAGCAGTATTTATTGCAAAAGGGTTCAGTGAGGAGAGAAAAGGGGAAGGGAAGGGAAGGGAAGGGAAGGGAAGGGAAGGAAGGGAAGGGAAGGGAAGGAAGGGAAGGGAAGGGAAGGGAAGGGAAGGGAAGGGAAGGGAAGGGAAGGGAAGGGAAGGGAAGGGAAGGGAAGGGAAGGGAAGGGAAGGGAAGGGAAGGGAAGGGAAGGGAAGGAAGGGAAGGGAAGGGGGAAGGGGAAGGGAAGGGAAGGGAAGGGAAGGAAGGGAAGGAAGGGAAGGGAAGGGAAGGGAAGGGAAGGGAAGGGAAGGGAAGGGAAGGGAAGGGAAGGGAAGGCTTTGTCTTTGTATCTTTGTTCCCCAAAGCTGCCTGTTAGAATAGAAGAGAGAGCTTCCTGTTAGAGGAGAGGAGAGGTTCGGAGAGGAGAGGAGAGGTTCGGAGAGGAGAGGAGAGGTTCGGAGAGGAGAGGAGAGGTTCGGAGAGGAGAGGTTCGGAGAGGAGAGGAGAGGTTCGGAGAGGAGAGGTTCGGAGAGGAGAGGAGAGGTTCGGAGAGGAGAGGAGAGGTTCGGAGAGGTTCGGAGAGGTTCGGAGAGGTTCGGAGAGGTTCGGAGAGGTTCGGAGAGGAGAGGAGAGGAGAGGAGAGGAGAGGAGAGGAGAGGAGAGAGAGAGAAGAGAAGAGAAGAGAAGAGAAGAGAAGAGAAGAGAAGAGAAGAGAAGAGAAGAGAAGAGAAGAGAAGAGAAGAGAAGAGAAGAGAAGAGAAGAGAAGAGAAGAGAAGAGAAGAGAAGAGAAGAGAAGAGAAGAGAAGAGAAGAGAAGAGAAGAGAAGAGAAGAGAAGAGAAAATTAACCAGGTTAGAAAAGACCTTTGAGATCATCGAGTCCAACCTACCATCCAACACCATCTAATCAACTAAACCATGGCACCAAGCACCCCATCCAGTCTTTTCCTAAACACCTCCAGTGATGGTGACTCCACCACCTCCCTGGGCAGCACATTCCAATGGCCAATTACTCTTTCTATGAAGAACTTCTTCCTAACATCCAGCCTAAACCTCCCCTGGTGCAGCTTGAGACTGTGTCCTCTTATTCTGTTGCTGGTTGCCTGGGAGAAGAGACCAACCCCCACATGGCTACAACCTCCCTTCAGGTAGTTGTAGACAGCAATAAGGTCTCCCCTGAAGTGTAGTGATATTTATACTACTTGAAGGTCACATTGTAAAAAGAAAAGGTCCAGAACCAGAGGTAATACAGGTATTTCAGAAAGATTCATACAAAGTCACTTCTTTGAAGAAAAGAAAATATCTGAAGCTTCATGAAATGTCTCAAATTTAGCCTAGCAATGTTCTACCCTCCACATATGTTCTCATTTCCTTAGCGATAGTTTGTTCAAATTGTTAGAAGCAGCTAATGTTGACTGTTAATGGTTAATAGCCTAATACCATTACATTTTCTTTTAAATTACACCATTTATCTTTCTGATTTCGGTCTACAGACCTAAGTGATAATAATGCTAAGTGGCTAGATACCACAGCACCTTTGCCTTTATTAATCATCATCATCTGAGAAAATGTTAACTGCTATCCCCCCATATTGCTTTGAAGATGCAGGAACAAAGTCCAGAGACTTGTCCAAGCCTATGAGGTGCTGAGTTTCTCATATGAACTTCAGTGTCAAATAACCTCATTCAAATTTATCATTTTAGGTACCTCTTGCTGTCCAATGTTATTTAGTAGATGGATTTACCCACAATAAAATGCAATGGCTTCTATTACTATGTTATTCGTCAGCTCCTCTGCCTCTCATAGCTGTGAATCACAGAGATGTAGGTACACCTTATCTTCATCATTATTGTGCAAAACTCCTAATTAATCCACTTGCTATTATTTCCTGCAGTGGCAATGACTTCTGAATTCAGCAGCACAGTGTGAGAATCTGCAACCAAGTAGTGCAATTTTAATGTTTTGCTATCAAGAAAACAAAATTTGCCACCACTGCAAAGACAGCTTATATTTACAAGTCTTATAGTTGTGCCTGGATGCATTCCTGTGTGATCTGGTATAGGTGATCCTCCTATGGCAGGGGGGTTGGACTAGATGATCTTTTGAGGTCCCTTCTAGACCCTCACATTCTGTGATTCTGTGACACCTTAACACCTTATTTTGGAGGGGTTGAAAAAAACCCTAAAAATCAGGACAACATCTTTATTAAGCATTAAGTTGTAGAACCTGAAGTATGAACAGGGTGAGGTGCTGGCTTTGAAAGGAAACTAAACAGGCTGAGGGTCACTGAGAAAAATGGAACTTAATTGGAAGTGAGGCTATAAAATTGTCCAGAAAGCCCAGTCCTTGACTGCACCTGTCACGCTGTCATTTACCCCAGCAGTATCATTAAGTATTATAATTTCATTGTTTGTCCTATTTTACTTTGAGTCTTCTCAAAGACATCCTGGAGTTACGTTATTGCACCAGAATCTCTATTTTCTTATTTTATTCAACTGAAGAAAAAATATAAAACATTAAAAAACTATACAAAATACTCATAGACAGAAGCATGAACAGCAAAATCTCAAATATATAATACATCTCTGTACCTCAGATGTATGTCATCGTATTTAAATTTGTTCATAGAATCATAGAATCAATAAGGTTGGAAAAGACCTCAAAGTTCATCAAGTCCAACCTGTCACCCAGGACCTCATGACTACTAAACCAAGGCTTCAAGTGCCACGTCCAATCCCTTTTTGAACACCTCCAGGGGCGGTGACTCCACCACCTCCTGGGCAGCATATTCCAGTGGCTAACAACTCTCTCTGTGAAGAACTTTCTCCTCACCTCAAGCCTAAACTTCCCCTGGAGGCTGCCATGCTTGTTTCCACAGAAGAGCTTTGGAACTGATCTTGTAATCAGAAAATATAAAAATACAGGTGCATTTATGATAATGCTTGTATTGACATACAGAGGTGACTTGTGCAAGCCTTTTCTGTCTGCCTTGAACAGCACACAATTATGAAGGTATACTGACTATTTATCTTGTTACACAAAGAAATCATATATATAAAGTTTTAGTGAACATAATGGCATATTTAATTGCAATTTTCTTATAAAATGTGACATGGAATTTTAATATCCAAATCTGATTATAATCTCTATAAAGTATATCCCAGATGAAGAAAGGAACACGCATTTTGGTCAGATATAGATAGGGGAGATTCATGGTAATAAATAATAATGAAAAAGCTTAGACAGAGCACTGAGATTATCCCATGATAGTTCACAAAAGACAACAATAAGTCAGCTAAAGAAGGCAAAGAATGTAGGGCTTCAGAAAACAGGATATTAGGAGAAAGGATGAATGTGCCATTGAAGAAAGTTACAAGAGATGCAGAAGCCAATAGGCCTAGCCTTATAAAGATGAATTGTACAGAACAGAAGAAAGCTGCATCTCATTCACAGCATCACAGAATCACCAAGGCTGGAAGAGACCTCAAAGATCATCAAGTCCAACCTGCCACCACAGACCTCATGGCTAAACCATGGCACCAAGTGCCACATCCAATCCCCTCGAACACCTCCAGGGATGGTGACTCCACCACCTCCCTGGGCAGCACATTCCAATGGTGAATGACTCCGTGAAGAACTTTCTCCTCACCTCAAGTCTAAACTTCCCCGGTGCAGCATGAGAGGTGCAGCATGAGACTGTGTCCTCTTGTTCTGATGCTGGTTGCTTGAGAGAAGAGACCAACACCCTCCTGGGTACAACCACCCTTCATGTAGTTGTAGAGAGCAATAAGGTCTCCCCTGAGCCTCCTCTTCTCCAGGTTAAGCAATCCCAGCTCCCTCAGCCTCTCCTCGTAGGGCTTGTGCTCAAGGCCTCTCACCAGCCTTGTTGCCCTTCTCTGGTCACGTTCAAGTGTCTCAATGTCCTTCTTAAACTGAGGAGCCCAGAACTGGACACAGTACTCAAGGCCTAACCAGTGCAGAGTACAGGGGCACAATGTTAAGAAGAGAGTAAGTACCAGCAGTAATGTTTTGCTTCACACAAGTGTTGCAAATAAAAAGAAAAATCTTGCTTGGCTGCGTCAGTGAAAAGAGGATGCAGTACAAGTGATTGATATTTAAAACCCATAAGAGAAAAAGAAAAAGGAAAAGGAAAAGGAAAAGGAAAAGGAAAAAAAAAGAAAAAGAAAAAGAAAAAGGAAAAGGAAAAGGAAAAGGAAAAGGAAAAGGAAAAGAAAAAGAAAAAGAAAAAGAAAAAGAAAAAGAAAAAAAGAAAAAGAAAAAGAAAAAGAAAAAGAAAAAGAAAAGAAAAAGAAAAAGAAAAAGAAAAAGAAAAAGAAAAAAAAAGAAAAAGAAAAAGAAAAAGAAAAAGAAAAAAAAAAAGAAAAAGAAAAAGAAAAAGAAAAAGAAAAAGAAAAAGAAAAAGAAAAAAATAAGGAAAAAGAAATAGACTGTGGCTCAAACATAGTGACATTTGAAATGAACTGAAAAAGACAAAGAAGAGATAATAATGAAGTTAAAGACTAATGAGAAGAACTGCTGGGAAAGGGCAGCATTCATTACTTATATGGTTTTGAGCCTAGGAATATTGCAGGTGCTTCCCTGACAGTGCCATGACATCCAGGCTTCTGTGCTATGTAGACAACAGGCAATCTATCCCACAGCAGAGTGCCACAGAGCATGCAAACACCTTCACTTTCCACAACCTCATTATCTTGCAAACAACAGGTCAAAATTTATGTTACTCTCTGACTTGTCCTCCAGACCTTAAGTGTGCTTTCCTTGAAGTGCACCCTGTGAAACAGAAAGTGCTGTTGCCCTTTTCTACCTCCAAGCAAGTGGGTCATTGAGACTTATGGGACCTATCAGCATTAATGCATTTAGCTTCATACTCAGAGTAACCACTCAGAGGTACTTGCCTTTCCCTATTTAATATTAGGGATTTAATTATTATATCTCACTCCAAAGTTAGATGCTTGTTGCAGTTTTAAATGAAGTGTATCACTGCTCTTATAAATTACACTAGATTTTTCTATATTTTATCAGTCCCAGGAACATGTTCCAGTGCTTTCTGCAACATCATTTAGATTATTAATAGCAATATACAGGTTTATGTAGATTCCTACTACTAGTGCATCTCTTTGCCTGTCTTTAGGAATTAAGTGCATTATTTATTCAATATGTTTCAAAAATTACTTCTTAAAAATATAGAGGAGGATTAAAATAATAATAAAATAATATTTATCTTTGTTTTTCAAGCTCTTTATTTTATAACAAATATCATTAAATTATGTAAAAAAAAAACAGGAAAGAGAAGGAAAAGGGGTAAGAGAAGATTCTGGTTATCAAAGGAAGATCTTCACAACGTAGTTCAGTGTGTGAATGAAGCAGAATGAAACTTTTCATGTTCATGGATATGTATCATAGGGGTCGTTCATATGTGTTTATTTATCTTAAGAATAGTGTGCTCAAATATCTGCCTATTTATCTCTAACAAGTTAAGGTAACAGCTTATAAACTCAAAATGCTTGTGACATTGTTTATTAACATTTATTAACTCTTTTTAACACTTTTCAAACTATGATTCAAGTTACTGAAATATTTTACTTCAAAGACAGCTGGACCTGGACCTCGTTTTACTGTCTATTAAGAACTTCTCTTTACTTTTGTCTAATTAACTTTATTTGTTCTTGCACCATTGAAACAAGCTTGTTAAGTCCTGCATAACTGGAAAATAGAAGTATTTCAAAAGGAAATATCATTTTAGACTATATTAAATATACAGGCACACAGGGCATAATTTAGATGGTGAATTTTCTTTGATTTGTTGCAGGTGAACTGCGGTAGCTACAAAGATTTTGTAGTCGTGTGCACTAGACTTTGATATAATGTGTACGAATGTTTCCCTGCATTTATATCTCCTGTACACTGGCATTTTGTACTTGTTATTTGTAAAATATGACAGATCACTGATGTCACATATCAGTTCTTTCCTGATGAGACAACTTAACCTTTAAAATGAGGATGAGTCATTATTCATTTTTTAAAAGTGTTAATTGATTTTTCTTATGAATAACGAAAAAAAAAAAGTTGCAAAAATAAAAGTTTTCCTTTTCTTTCCCCAAGGATTTTGCTTTCTGAACTAAGATGGTTTTGTCATTTAGACCTAGTTTTATTTTGTTCCCCACATATATTTTGACATGTCAAATGGGATGAAAGTTTTAACACCAGAATAAGAAGACACAGAACAAGAGCACCAGAACAAGAGGACACAGTCTCAAGCTGCACCAGGGGAGGTTTAGACTGGATGTTAGGAAGAAGTTCATCATAGAGAGAGTGATTGCCCATTGGAATGGGCTGCCTGGGGAGGTGGTGGGGTTGCCATCACTGGAGGTGTTTAGCAGGAGACTTGATGGGGTGCTTGGTGACATGGTTTAGTTGATTAGGTGGTGTTGGATGATAGGTTGGACACGATGATCTTGAAGGTCTCTTCCAACCTGGTCTGGTCTATTCTATTCTATTCTATTCTATTCTATTCTTCTATTCTATTCTATTCTATTCTATTCTATTCTATTCTATATACGTGATGATCTTGAAGGTCTCTTCCAACCTGGTGTATTGTATTGTATTGCATTGTATTGTATTGTATTGTATTATTCCATTCCATTCCATTCCATTCCATTCCATTCCATTCCATTCCATTCCATTCCATTCCATTCCATTCCATTCTATCACTGAGTGAAGCACTATATTTTGGACATTACAAAATCAATTACTATCTTTAGAACTAAAAGAAGAACCATAAAACTTTCACGCATACTTTGTGCAAATCTCTGTATCAGTAATGATTGTTACTTAACATCTCTTCCACAAAACATCCTTAAAAATCTGCCTTACTAGGAAACTGGAGAAAATGCTTTGACTTCTGTATTTGTTTTGATTTACTGTCCCATGAAAATCAGTGAATGTTTGGTAACCAAAATATTTGAAACATCTGTGTATTAGCAAAATTATTTATACTACAGATAAAACTATCTTTGAAAGTCTGACTTTTAATTGATTGTCATTTAATTGAATATTTCTCATTAAATGTAGTAGGACAGCTCTAACTTACCTCTGTTTCAGTTTCTGGAAAAGAAGTCATGTCACTTTTAGTCATTACTAAAGTATTTTCTCTATAGAAAATCAGGTATTCTTTCCTTAGCAAAGAAAGTGGATAATCTATATTTTGTATTCTGGTTGTGATTAATAAATATAATGCATAATTTGGTCACTATCTTCCATGTATATTTTTTTAATGGTTTCTATCAGTTACATTATTACTACAGCAATTTCAACTACTTTTAAAATATTACTATTATCTATTTTATATAATTTAGCTGTTTGAATAATACAAGAGGCCAGCCATATCTGCTTTGCACAAACAGAACTATTCAGACTATATAGAAATGCACAACGGAAGGGTAGTTGACTGGATTTCGTCACTTTCAATGCCAAGGCAAAACAAAGCAAGCTGTGCTCTACCATTGCATCAGCCTAATTCTAACAGACATACACTGTGTAGTTAAATATTTAAATGGTAGAAAAGTGCTGAAATTATGATTACATATACAGGCCATTTTATTCAGGACCTGTCACTAAAATAACTGACATTTCATAGACACTAGAGTGAAAATACCAAGTACTGATCCATAAAATAAGGACAAATGAAATGAAATTGATAAATCTCAAAAGGTTCAGTGCATCCTCCTTACCTCTTTCCAATGACTTTTGGCTTTGAAAGTGCATTGACTTTAATATCTACTGTAAGTATGACTGGATTTAAATTTTAATCATTCTGTCCGTATCGCAGTTTTATGCGGTCAAATTCTGTTAGACAGTAGAGCTGATGATAAATCTAAACTATTCCTTTCTTACTTTCAGAGTTACCCTCAAAGTCAATGGTTACTTCAAAGCAGAAGGCATAAGAATGAACTGTGTGAGGTTATCTTTAGAAGTACTTGAAAAAAAAACAACAACTTCCCAAGAGCCACACTTTCCTTTACTTGAGAATCAAATTAAATATGTACTGTGTCAAGCGATGGGCAACAAAGCTGGTGAAGGGTCTAGAGCACAAGTCTTATGAGGAGCAGCTGAGGGAACTAGGGTTGTTTAGGCTGGAGAAAATGAAGCTCAAGGGACATCCTATCACTCTCTACAACTACCTGAAAGGAGACTGTAGCGGTGTATGTGTCAAACTCTTCTCACAAATAAGAAGACATCGGACAAGAACAAATGGTCTCAAGAGTTGCTTCGAGGGAATTTCTTCACTGAAAGGGTTGTCAAGCATTGGAACAGGCTTCTCAAGGAAATAAGGCTGAGCCACTATCCATTGAAGGTGTTTAAATGATGCTTATACAGGTCATTTAGGGATATGGTTTAATGGTGGGCTTGGCAATGGTAGATTAATGGTTGGAGTCAATGACTTTAAAGGCCCTTTCCAAACTAATTGATTGTATAATTCTATTCAGTAGATGCCAGTGTGTATATATTCATCTAAAAGTATGTACAAATACGTTTTGGTCATATCATCGTGAAAAGGTTCATTCAATCAAATTTCTTCAGTGTAGTTAACATTTCTGAGTGAAACATTTACTTCAGAAAATGCCAAAATGAAATGTCTTTCCCCACTTCTTTAGTTGATTCTGAATGTGTCTTTCTCAACCTCTATCTTATTTCTTTTGGTGTAAAATAGACATTCCAAAGAGTGTACAAAGCTTTACTCTAAAACTTTAAGTCATCACAACCTCTAATGTGTTGAATTCCACTTGACATTACATCCCTGGAAACAAATTTAATCAGTGAGGCATTAATAGTGTGATGAATGCTTCTTTAAGACTAACCAATATGAAAATACCTAGCCTTTGTTTTAGATTAAACAGTTTAAAAAGTGAAGACATTTTTTAGCTTTTTAAAAATTATTATTATCTGAAACAACTAAATGATGCACTATAAAAATAATTTTCAACACCTCGTCTGTTCTCTGAGACTCAAGAAAAATCCAAAAATTCTGGTTTAGTGCATCTGTATGAATAAATTAACTGAGATAAGTGGGATATGAGAGATTAGATGAGTATCTAATGGCTAGCAGAGGGCAAAAATTTCTCCAGTTCATGTAAATAAAGAAGCAATATAAGGCAAATATTTTATACTATTGTTTTGTCTCAACATAGAGACCTTTTTTGATATCTTGAGAAAGTCTGAAGTTTTCCCGCCTTGATCTTAATTTAAAACAATAGAACCTGATGCAGTATGTGAGTAATTTTAAAATATGGAGTCTGTTGTTATTCTCACCACCATTCTATGGCTGTTTAATTTGCTTTTCATCCAGTATGTGTGGTTCCAAGAAACACTCCCTAGTCTGCCGTGAAACTGGAAAATGTATAGAAACCTAGAATTGTTTTGGTTGGAAAAGACTTCTAAGATCATCGAGTCCAATCATCAGCCTCCCCTGGTGCTTGATAAATAAAATGTTTCTTTCTCCAAATTCACCATATTCTGGTTAATAATAATAATAACTTGCACTTAACGATAAAATGAGTATGCAGTGTCTCATGAGAAGCCTAAGAGAAGCAAGGTTTAAATGTGCATTTTAGTCTATGACCTTAGCTGCAAAAAATGCACAGTCCTGAAATAGTATAATTATTAATATAAATGACAAGTTAATTACAACCATACCCTCCTCACTACAGTCATCCTTTTGTTTCTCTACTGAGAGAAAAAAGGCTAGTAAAATCTCTCTGAGAATTTAAATCACTTTTGTGGACTGCTATTTCCTCTGTGCCTTTTAAATCTAATTATGAAACAGCTCAAAAGCAGTTTGAATGACACTATCAAGGACAGCAGCAGTAGTTTAGCTTACGGAATCTATACTGTGCTACACACTCGTGACTGAAGACTAGACTGAAAAAACAAAATGTATTCTCATTCAGATAAACTCAGCTTTGATTTTACATGCCATTTCTTTCTTCTCTCAGACACAGAAAACAGAATTATACAGTGAGAGCTACTTGATAGGCATGGTTTTGCTTTACCTGAGTTGGTTTGACAGAGTGCTGTGGATTTCTTTGCCTAGAATGACAACAGCACTGGGAAAAGGTTATGTCCAGTATTGGTTTGTCTAGAGAACTCATTACAGAGCACCATGAGCAATAACAACTGGCAGGAATAAGTACATATTCCTGTAACTTCCATGATGGTTGACTTCAGATGTATGTGATGCTCTGTATGTATTATGGACTCAATAAGTACATTTGGCACCAAGGGGAGCACCTACAACTGCTGTACTGTGCAGGAGTGGCTCAGTATCACAGTATCACAGTATCACCAAGGTTGGAAGAGACTCAAAGATCATCGAGTCCAAACTGTCACCACAGACCTCATGACTAGACCATGGCACCAAGTGCCACGTCCAATCGTATAATACCATCAACAACACTGCACTTGAGTACTGTGTCCAGTTCTGGGCCCCTCAGTTTAAGAAGGACATCGAGACACTTGAACGTGTCCAGAGAAGGGCAACAAGGCTGGTGAGAGCACAAGCCCTACGAGGAGAGGCTGAGGGAGCTGGGATTGCTTAGCCTGGAGAAGAGGAGGCTCAGGGGAGACCTTATTGCTGTCTACAAATACCTGAAGGGTGGTTGTAGCCAGGTGGGGGCTGGTCTCTTCTCCCAGGCAACCAGCATCAGAACAAGAGGACACAGTCTCAAGCTGCACCAGAGGAGGTTTACGTTAGATGTTAGGAAGAAGTTCTTCACAGAGAGTGATTTGCCATTAGAATGGGCTAGCCAGGGAGGTGGTGGAGTCACCATCCCTGGAGGTGTTTAGGAAGAGACTGGATGGGGTGCTTGGTGCCATGGTTTAGTTGATTACATAGTGTTGGATGATAGGTTGGACTTGATGATCTCAAAGGTCTTTTCTAACCTGGTTAATTCTATTCTATTCTATTCTATTCTATTCTATTCTATTCTATTCTATTCTATTCTATTCTATTCTATTCTATTCTATTCTATTCTATTCTGTTCTATTCTGTTCTATTCTATTCTATTCTACTTTTTTTCACAATTAAATGACAAATAAAAGCTAAATATTTTAATATAACTTTTTTCTCATAGTATATTAAATATATATATGCACATATAAATATTTTTATGTCTGCATATTTATATATACACACAAATGTTTGCAATTGTCAGTCTTGTAAGTCTGAAATACAGTGCTTGCTCTGCTAATATGGATTATAACATATAGAATATAAACATGTATTTGTAGAAAGTGCTATTAATGAGCTATAAAAAATGCAATAGAGATGTTTCTCCTGCAACTTATATCCTTCTGCAATAGAAAAATATCTAGACACCATGGGAAAACCTGATTTTCCATTTATCTTATTTTTTCTAATTGAAATATTGTTCCAACAATGGCTTTCAGGATAGTAGCTGACAGTTAAGATATCTCTCCCAGGAGGCAGTAGTGCTACTAATTAACATGTTTTCAAAAAACAGACTGTTGACAGTGAGCTGCAAGAGCAGAAGAAGTTTGCTAGCTAGCTGCACTCACAAGTCCTGAATTTCTTATTCTGTGGGAGACAATACAAATTGAAAGGTTTCAACACTGGCAACTTTCCCTCCTAAGAAATGTATCCATCACTGACTGGAAAATATTAATGTACTCTTTTTTTATGAAATAATGGGTCATGTAAAATGACTTATGTTGTAGCAAAATCATTCTTTACTCAAACATTGTAGGTTCAATTGGTTAATATTTGAGCTGCACTTTGTACATCAAAAACTTATCATTAGTATTACCACACAGATGATAGCAATCCCAGATAACGGGATTCAGTTTAAATATTTATTCAGGTTTTCTTATTGCTTTCTTAATCATGACACCTTCTGCTGCTGGATTTTCAGCCTATCCTCTTCCCAGAGCAATGTTCATTAGAAGATCCATATGAGTGTATGACGCACATTATTAATTAGATTAACCAGGGTAATTTTGCATTGTGATTATGATACCTTGTATTATATTCAACTCTTACCTTGTTTCTTTATCTCAACCCTGAATTGCATGTGTTACTCTTCCCCTCACTTTTGTGTTGAGGGAGCAGGCAGGTTAGCCCTTGTGCTAAGTTATTACAGTAATCTACCTCAGTTAGCACCATTCTATGGGAATCACCAAAACCCTTTCCATTAGTTTATTACCCTAGAAACACAATTTAATTGGCCACCATTGCATGGCTCTATCTCATCATACTGTGGGGTTGTGAAATTTAAGAACAGAAAGTTAACTGACCTAGGCCTTGTACATGGAGAGGCAAAGACTCCTCCTGGACAGATATGTCCACAGAGCAGAGCAGTGTGTCCTTCAAGAAATTCCTCTTCTAGAATGGTGTTTGTGTGATGGAAACAACAGGTTTAAAATCATCCAGTTTCTCACATTGTGACAGATATATTGAAAGATTTCCTGAACTGTCAGGGACTCATTGTGTTATGGCAGATGAGACATTGAACAAGGAAACTTGTAGACCTGATACTAATTTCTAAAATGTGATAATTATGTTTACTTTCTTCATGATGAATGTTCTACTCCTCTGAGATACTTTGCACCCTCCATTTCCACTGAAGTAAATAAAATGCAGATGTGACTCTCAACGCAATTCATCTCCTTGTGTTTTGCTGTAGGCATGATGCATGTTTCTTTCAGCTATAACTAGACAAGAATAATAATTATCATCATCCTATTATCCCCATGCTACAAATTAAGAAAACCGTGTTTTGCAGCGAACAAGCTCTGTAGATTTCAGCACATAAAGAAGGAAATGAGTTGGAAGAGACCAAAGATGAAGAAATCTTGTCAAATGTGTCCAAATTGATAAAAGTTATGAACCACAGCTGCTAATCCAATGGTATCAATTGTCAAACCAGGTGCAGGAGATAGGGTTGATAGCTTTTCTGCAAATAAATTAGATCAGCATGGAAACTCTGTAAATGAGCTTCCCACCAACCAACCAAATTGTACCACAAAACTGTCTCAGGTGCTCAACTGAGTCATGAATGATTGGTTGCTTTGCAAGTGGCAGCTGCCATTAAATCCCTTTTTTTCCTTTATGAATAAACCTACCAAAATGTAATTTTCAGCTGTTAATGCTTCATTGGAAACTGCCTGATTCAACATCTTTCTTTTTACTGATCTGTGCTAATTGGAAGTGTCAGAAAACATGAAGTATGTCAACAAACTAACACTAGGTTCTACTGCATGTGTTTCTCATTTATCACAATAAATAAACACTTTTTATTTCACTTAGGAGAAAGCTATTCCCAAGGGAGCTGGGTCTCTTTAGCTTGGAGAAGAGGAGACCTTAAAGAGGGGTGACCTTATTAATGTTTATAAATATGTAAAGGGTGATTGCCAAGAGGATGGAGTCAGGCTCTTCTCCGTGATGCCTGATGAGAGTACAAGGGAAAAATGGGTGGAAGTTGAGGCATAGGAAGTTCCATGGAAACAGGAGGAAAAACTTTTCACTGTGAGAGTGACAGAACATGGGAACATTCTGCCCAGGGGGACAGTGGAGTCTCCCTTTCTGGGGATATTCAAAACCTGCCTGTATGCATTTCTGTGTGGTCTGGTAGAGAGATCCTGCTCTGACAGGGCAGTTGAACTAGATGATCTTTTGAGGTCCCTTCCAGCCCCCAACATTTGGTGATTCTTTGATTCTGTGATAATGATGTCTCGCCAGAATCATTCTCAGAGATACCACTTCTAGCATAATGCTTGGACTTCCATGCACCTTTTATAGTAAATATCATATTAGAAAAGCAGACTCAGATCCCTAGTATTGTGTTTCTTTTCACTTCATGATGTAGTAAGGGTTATTAACTGATAACTAAAAAGAATTATGAGAACAGGATTATTATTTAGGAAACTAATTATCCAAAAATACACCATAGCATGCATACAACAGGAATTTGTTCTTGAAACTCAGAAACTTTTAGACAACTTGAAGATACTCTTCTCCAAAGGTATTTGAAATAACCAGTATGGATACAAAGGATACAAAGGCTGAGTGCTCCTCTAAAAATAACCATTTAATTCCTACCTTCTTTATGGAGAGAAATTCTTAATTTTTAAATCAAAGAATTTTAGGTTAACACCTTGAAATTTATTTCTCTTATTTAGAAAAAATAAATCTCATTTTGATTACATGAAGTTTAAGTTTAGATACAAAGAATGAAAGCAGATAATTATTATTTAGATGCAACATTATAAGGTATCCTTGTGTGATTCTCATCCTAAGATATATGATATCAAAGGCATGTATCTGATGCTGAAAAAACTAGAAGTGACAAATATTTTTGCAGGAATGGAATTTCAAATAAAGTAACAGATTGGTAACATGAAAACATTTAACAGGTTTGCATTGATTTTGCTTCATTGTTTGCTAGGCAACTGCTTAATTTGATAGCTCCAATAATGATTGCACAGATTCTGGAAAACAACATTCTAATCAACCTGCTTCTGCATTGATGTGGTTTGGCATAAAAAACCACACAACAGCAGACATGGTGTTAATGGAAGACAAATGATTTGATTAACCCTTGAGCCTGAGCCTATAAATGGATAAACAATCAAACCAGGAGTTAGAACATGCAGTTTCCTATAAAAGACTGCTCTTAATCAAAGTTCTACCTCCTGAGAAAAGGTGCAGGAAACAAAACTACTTCTCAATCACTACTCATAATAAATACATGGCTGAACTGAAAGAAAATGCTTTTGACATTTTGTGTTTTCTTTTCTACTAAAAGACATTATGATAAGCTTCTGGTCTTGCAATTTAAAGGAGAAAAACTAAAAAAAAAAAAACCTCCAAATATGGAGATCACATCAGTAGAATACTCTGAGGAAACACTAGACAGTGCATAATGCAGAAGTACAATCTAATAATGCACTGCAGCAAACTCTGTTTTCCAGAACAAAAATGCTGGAGAAGGCTTTTTTCCTTTATTTTTGTTATTTATTTCCACCCCCACCCCCTTCTTGGTGGTAACATTATTGAGGAACTGAACAATATTTCTCACCTCTGAACTTCACACAAGAATTTTTCACAGGGAAGAACAGCTGACCAGGTGGTAGCCAGGAATATAGCAGTTTAATATTTCACAAAAGAGTAATATTTATACTTTATTTGTTCACAGGACTCCAGGTTAGTTTTCTGATTATAAAGGATTCTGGATAGAAAAAACTAATTGAGCTCCAAAATCATGAAAATTAACACATGACACTGTGTAACACAGATCCTAGTTATGTAAGGACAGCAAAAAATATGCTGTGAGACAACAGTATAAAATCCACACTTGATATTTTCATTAAACAACTTTTTAAAACCTTAGTTTTTACTTCATTAAATCCTGACTCTATGCATCAAAGTACATTTAAGAAAAAAATCAGAAAATATGTAGTTGTGGTGGGTTTAGGCTATGCCTTTAAGATTTTTCACAGATTTTGAACAGAAAGTAGCAGAATGTAAATAAATCACTATTGGGTGTAACAAGGAAAATAATGAGAGTTCTAAAAATCCCATTGGAGAAATGGGGCCAAAACAATCTTGCTTCTCTTGCTTCTTTGCTCTGGGAGAGATGCTAACTCGCTTCTACTTGACCTTGGCTGCATTGTTTTGGCTAAGTCTAATGTCTCTCTCTCCTTTCTCTTGTCCCTTTCGTGTACAGGGAGAGTAAGGGGAGGTAGGGAGGGGGAAGCTAGTAGCTTCCCCTGGTCCTTGGCCAGGGGGTTCATGTGCTGTTTATTAATTGTAAATACCTGTAAATATTGTAAATACTGTATATTTTGTACATATTCATTGCAGATTGTAGTTTTGCTTGTAAATACAGATTTCATTTGCTTCCAGCTGATCTGGTCTGGCAAATGTAATGTTGTGGGAGAATTTTCAACCCACCATGGTAGTACTCAAGATCTACTAGCTCTTTCTAGGAATGAATGAATGGGTACCTAGCATGTATTGTCTGTGAGGCACATTACAATAATCAGCTATTTTCTTCCTCACGTTTTCTTCCTTCTAATCTTTGTTTTTATACTAGACTTTTCTTTAACTTATCCAGAGGCTAGGATTGTGGAGGCAAGTCTTGTGGAGGGAAATTTATACGATTTCTGGCAAAACAAAGTAAAGATTCTTCATGTTAAATGGTAAGCAGTAACTACAAACACAAGAAGAAATCACTTTCAGAGTGCTTTACTGTAGGCCTACAGGAAGTCTGGAAAGGGACTGTTTACAAAGGCCTGTAGTGATAGGATGAGGGGCAATGGTTTTAGAGTAGAGACAAGTAGTTGAACATTAGGAGGAAGTTCATTGCCATGAAGGTAGTGGAACGGTGGAACAGGTTGCTCCAGGATCTAGTTGAGGCTCTATCCTTGGAGATATTTAAGGTCAGGCTCGACAGGGCGCTGGGAAATCAGATTTCTCGGAGACCTGTCAAATCTGACCTAATGAAGGATGTCCCTGATCACTGCATGGGTGTTGGACTAGATGACTTTTGGAAGTCCCTTCCAACCTAAATCATTCCATGATTCTATATCTTGAAGTAAGACAGTTTTAGCATGTACTGTGCTTTGTTTCACAGTTCATCACAGAATCACAGAATGTCAGGGGCCAGAAAGGACCTCTGGAGACATCTAACCCAACCTCCTGGATAAAGCAGGTATGCCTGGATCAGGTTGCACAAGAATGTGTTCTCGTGGGTTTTGAAAGTCTCCAGAAAAGGACAGAGAACAGCTTCTCTGGGCAGGACTGTTCCAGTGCTGTCATGCTCAAAGTAAAGAAATTTTTCCTTATGTTTAAGTTGAACTTCCTGTCCTCTAGTTTGTACCCATTGCCTATTGTCTTTTCACTAGTCACCACTGAAAAGCATCCAGCCCCATCCTCTGGACACCTGCCCTTTAGCCACTGATTACAATTGAGAAGATCCTCTCAGTCTTCATTTCTCCAGGCCTAAGAGCCACAAGTCTCAGTCTCTCCTCATCAGAGAGATGACCCTCTCTCCTGGAAGTCAGATACTCTCCCCTTAGAACAGGATACCATGTAAGGCTTTTTCTGCAGACTGAGTCCTCCCCCTGCTCTTTGGCTACTGCATATTTTGGGAGTGGGACGTCTTCTTTTCATGAGTGAGAGCACAAACAATTTGGTTCATCTTTCTAGACAGAATACTTAAATCAGACAATTTCAAAATTATTTCAGTCTACTTTGACCTTGGTATTCCTAGTCCTTTTGATCAGAAGGATAAGTCAGACTTCATTCTGACAAAAGAGACTGATGAATTGTTTCAATACTAAAAGTTAATATCTAAAATTGATTACATTGTCACTCGAAACCATTGCCATTCAGGCCATTTCTCATATCCAGCAGCATATTTGAAGTGTTGATTTTGCAATCAAAGACACTTTAAAGTACAGTACCTCTTAGGAGTAATGTCTCTCAGACTGTGAAGAAATCTCTGCTTAATTCTAGAAGATCAGAATAAAAATAGGTTAAATACAGAAATTCATAAGGGATCTTTTCTTACACAAATATTTAGCATGGTACCTGCATACTCAGTAACAGATACTGTTGAAACCTGAATCTTTTATTTACTCCTACACGAAGCATATAGTAATAATTGTTTCAAGATCACTGAGAATACTAAAGAAGCTTGCATAGTCAACACAAGTAAAATAGTGTCGATAGCAAGGCAGTGGCATCATGACACAAAGAGGATAAGAATGAATGGAGTAGAAAAGAAGTCAGTGTTCACATTGGATGTTTATGCCAATGGTGTGTCTATTCCTTAGTCTATTCATTGGTAAGATGTCAAAACTTAGAAGTGATGTAGGTAGAAGATGGAGATTTTGAACACAGATGGTAGAATTTCCACATAACATTTACATTTCTTAATCTTCCTTTGATGAAAGGGATTATAAAGACTCCTTTGAACTAGGATGAGGGATTACATAGTTTCAGGCACATAAGCACTGCAAATTATTTGACTTGTTTTAACCAATTTTCCCTCAAATATGCCCAAGTTACCCGATGGTGACTGATGTTTGCTGAAGTCAACAGGGTCACACTGAAAAAAATCCAGTAAATAATATCAAACAGAGCAAGTTCATAAAAATAATAATCTGTTCTCAGTTCATGAACCAAGAAAAATATATTCACCAAGTGTAAAAGTAGACTGACATTTATTCAATGATCCCTTTAGAACAATAAAGTCCCCATGACTGCATAGTACAACCTTGACTGAAGAATATGTATGCTTTAGCTCTTGATACATTAAAAGCTATCACCAGAAGCAAGCTGGAAGGTTTTTATAAAGCACAATTTAGTCATTGACAATACATTGTTTGTTATCTTAATGATATCTGTGAAACACTGTGAATCACTATCTATCCCTATTAAATCTACTTTCATATTTCTCCCCTCTCTTGTTCTCTCAAGTCCATTTGGAGAAGTTGATGAGGCTGAATAAAGACTGTAATAACAGTATTTAATGGGTATAGTATCTGTAGGTAGATAAGGTCGCTGAGTAAGTAGCAGCAAAGGCAAAGAAAAGAAGCTTGGTGTTAAACAAATCAAAACCTTGCAAAAAGCTTCTGCTAGTGAACATCCTAAGAAAGTGATTCAGTTCCTCCATGAATGAATATCTTTGTTTAAAATAAATGAATAAGATTGTTACTTCTATAAAGTTGTTCCTTTCCTTGACTTTTTTTTGTCCAAATACCTGGCTTAGACAGTTAAATATTTTTAAAGGCACAAATTTAACAAAAAAGGAATGTTATGCAACTAAATCCCCTTGGTTACAGAGGAACTTATGATTCCAAATCCTTTTGAGAATCTGGAATTTTACAGATATTGCGAGCAACCCTTTGTGTAATTAGCAGTTTGAGGGATTTGTAGTTTTAATTTTCTGCTGTTGCCTGACCAAGTAGTTTGAACTGGGACAATATGAACTTTCTACAGGAGAATACAGTGCACTGTCAATGTTGTTTCACAGATATATTAACTGTAAGTGGTACTGCCAACTTGATGCATGGCATGAAGTTTATGTTATCACATGGACTTGAGTATTTTACATTTTAGGGGACTGAATGATGGTCATTTTTCTTGAGAAGCAAATTTCAGCTGAACGTGTGTGCTTTCTTATGTGTTATCTTGTCATATGGCAATATCAATGGTACTTAACATTTATCCAGTCCAAGAATAAAGTTTATGTATTTTGTCAAGTTATTTTATGAATAATGGCACTAAAGGAATAGTAATAAATTGCAAAATTACAAATACACCCGGTTTTGTATATAACCATTCTTCTTCCCCTGCTCTTCCCTTTCTTCCTCCTTTCAACTAGTTCAAAAATATTAATCACAGAATCACAAGAACATTTAGGTTAGAAAAGACCCTCAGGATCACCAAGTCCAACCAACAACCCTACTCTACAATGTTCACCTCCTAAACCATATCCCCAAGCACTGCATCTAAATGACCTTTAAACACATCCAAGGTTGTTGACTCAACCACCTCCCAGGGCAGTCCATCCCATTCCTCTAAGGCCTTAACCATTGCTGTTCTTGAGCTAGACTGCTCTTTCTCCTCCTTAATAAAAACATTTGATTCACTTCTGTCTCCCTTGCAACTCTCAATGATGCATCCTTCCTCACATCTTCTGTCTCTTCTCCAGGGCCTCTTCTACCAACTGACCATTTCCTCTCCTCTTTCAACACAGATTGCACTTCTCCTAACTTCTGACACATTGAAATTCTTGGAGTAAGTTTTGTTTTCACATATCTCAAAAGCATGATTAAAAAGAATGCATATATTTTGACAATATTCACTTAGCTCAAAAGTTTCTACTATGAAGAATTATTGGTACAAGTACAGTTCAGTGAAACACAAGTAAATATATGGGTACTTTAGCCCACCTTAGCAATAGAAACATATAAAGGCACCAACAAAAGGACTAAAATGAACTCATACTCATTAGAATGCAGTCAGAAACAAGGACTATGACCTAATAATAGATGCATTTCAGGGAGATTAAGTGAAAGCAAGAAAAAAATATTTCATGTGAGAAGCAATAATAAGGCATCAAACTAAACATTTGAATCATATCCTCCTAATAAAACATTCACTTCATTTTGAGTATGTGATTTGCAAATATATAATATCCTATTTGGCATTGCTTTTGCCTGATTAATTCTCTTCAGGTGTAAGTCAGGTGCTTTCACTTACATGCTTCAATACACATACTCAGCAGGCAAGTCATTATATACTTTTTTCCCCCTCATCTTTTCAACTACCAAGAGCTGGACTGAGTTTATTTGTAGTACCAAGAGAGGTAAAACATCCTCCCAGACACTTTATTACAGTAACTAGAGTTAATACAGTAGCAGTGCATGATAATAAGGTACCAGTTCCTTTACTGTTCTAGTGATTTCATAAACAAGGTAGGTTGTTGGCTGATGATCTTGTCCTATATTCAATTGGTGACTTGCTCAACCATGGCAAAGACAGCAACTTGCTATATAAAACAAATAAAAAGAGTAATTGCAATCCCACTGTGTTAAGGGACTGGTACAACTATTACAGACTTCCATTCTTTCCCTGCATGCTTAAATTTTCTGGAAGGATAGTTATCCAAGCAATGGTGCATCTCCAAGAGTAGGTGAAATCAACAGGAGAATTGTCACAACAGTTAATAAGAGTTCTTAGATTTATTTGTTTTTTTTGCTTGTTTGTTTTCATTTGTTTTATTGTTGGTTTGTTGTGTTGTTTGTTTTTTTTGGTTTTGGTATGTTTTTTTTTATAACCAGGTGGCAGACTTCCTACTTTTCCTCCTTATTAATTGAGAACAAAGGAAATATTTAAATAGTTTTGCATACATGCTACAGAAGTGATGGTTTTGTCTTTGTATCCTTGTTCCCCAAAGATGCCTGTTGAAGAGAAGAGAAGAGAAGAGAAGAGAAGAGAAGAGAAGAGAAGAGAAGAGAAGAGAAGAGAAGAGAAGAGAAGAGAAGAGAAGAGAAGAGAAGAGAAGAGAAGAGAAGAGAAGAGAAGAGAAGAGAAGAGAAGAGAAGAGAAGAGAAGAGAAGAAGAGGAGAGAAGAGGAGAAGAAAAGAGAAGATTAAAGAAGAGCATGGCCATTAACATTTACACAATTCATCTATAAAAGATCACAATTTAGCCCAGTGTTAAATGTGAAACAGTGGCTAATGACAGCAACAGTTTTTATATTATGACAGCAACAGTGGTTTTGTTAGTCATCATGCCTCAGCCACAGCTCAAAGGTATTGCTCGGAATTTATTCACATCATCATATAAGCAATTGCTGTGGAATTGACGGCTCAAGAGACTCTTCTGCCCACAGGTAATTCCAGGCATATCTCTCAAGAGGGAAGACTAATGACAGTGAAAATGAAATAGTCCAACAATGATACTAAAGAGGAAGACAGAGTCAACAGCGAGAATAGAGGAAGGGGGATGTGTGTGTTCATCCTGAATCTAAATGATCAGCTTTAATTTTAGTCTCAGAAAGCTTGACCTTTATACTTGTGGTTTTCTTTGACTGAGTAGACAAATTTAAAGTAAATTGAGAGCATAAATTTAGGTTTCTTTCCTGATTTGTGTAAATGGGGTGTGAATCCACACAGAAGTTAGGTATTAGTGATGAAATATATTTTTTCCCAGTTCAGGCCATTTTAACACCCCTAACACCAGAGAATGCACCTACATGATCTGTTTTTATTTCAAGCGAGAAAAATGAATTTTTTTAAAGCATTTTCAATATCTAGCATGGTGTATGTCATAAATTTATGTCATTACAGCTGATCTTACTACATCTGATTATTTAAGAGAAATTCCAATATCAGAATTACATTGAAAAGTGTAAAAGAACAGAAAATGTTAAGAAACTACCTTCTCTGAACTCATATTGAAAGTAAAGATATATGCATATTTCACACCATGTATTTCTATGAATAGAATAGAATAGAATAGAATAGAATAGAATAGAATAGAATAGAATAGAATAGAATAGAATAGAATAAACTAGGTTGGAAAAGACCTTCAAGATCATCCAACACCAACCTATCACCCAACACCATCCAATCAACTAAGCCATGGCACCAAGTGCCTCACCCAGTCTCCTCCTAAACACCTCCAGTGATGGTGACTCCACCACCTCCCTGGGCAGTCCATTCCAAAGGCCAATCACTATTTCTATGAGGAACTTCTTCCTAACATCCAGCCTAAACCTCCCTTGGTACAGCTTGAGACTGTGTCCTCTTGTTCTCTTGGTGGTTGCCTGGGAGAAGAGACCAACATCCACCTGGCTAGAACATCCCTTCTGATAGTTGTAGAGAAGAAAAAGGTCTCCTCTGAGCCTCCTTTTCTCCAGGCTCAGCAACCCCAGCTGCCTCAGCCTCTCCTCATAGGCCTTGTGCTCCAAACCCCTCACCAGCTTTGTTGCCCTTCTCTGGACACGTTCCAGCAAGTCAACATCTTTCCTAAACTGAGGGGCCCAGAACTGGACACAGGACTCAAGGTGTGGCCTAACCAGTGCTGAGTACAGGGGCAGAATGACCTCCCTGCTCCTGCTGGCCACATTGTTCCTGATACAAGCCAGGATGCCCTTGGCCTCCTTGACCACCTGGGCACATTGCTGGCTCATGTTTAACCTACTATCAACCAGTAACCCCAGGTCCCTTTCTGCCTGGTCACTTTCCAGCCACTCTGACTTTCAATACTTTACTGAATGAGAATGAAATAATGATGGTCTTTCTAACAATATCATGGAATCATAGAATCAAAGAATCAACAAGGTTGGAAAAGACCTCAGAGATCATCAAGTCCAACCTGTCACCCAAGACCTCATGACTACTAGACCATGGTACCAAGTGCCATATCCAATCCCCTCTTGGACACCTCCAGGGATGGTGACTCCACCACCTCCCTGAGCAGCCCATTCCAATGGCTAACAACTCTCTCTGTGACGAACTTTCTCCTCACCTCGAGCCTAAACTTCCTCTGGTGCAGCTGCTTTAGTTAGTGCTGTTTTAAATAGATAAAATTGTACAGTGTGAAACTCACCATTGTTCCTAAGGCACAGCATGAGATAAATACTAAAAGTGCAAAATGGATACTCAGAGCTTTCTTAGACTGGATCATAAGGCATCAGACTTGTTCTAGTGTTTTTAAAGGGTTTAAGATCCTGTAGCGACTGAGTCTAATTTACATATTTTCCTCATCCACTTTGGTTCTCTGTTTCTTTGCTATTTCTAATACATCTTAACACCTTCAGGATCACAAAGTGTAAATATTTAGGAAAGGTTAAGGCAGTAGCAAAACACAAATCTATTGACAGTGTCCATAACACTGCATTAAGAGTAAGTGGTGTTTTCCAAGCATAAGATTATCAGAAATGCAAGTATCAAAGTAATTCTGCCAGAAGAAATGTACTTCAGCATATTCAAAGTCAGTTTTCATAAAATTTTAATTTCTAAAAAGAAAAATTGTAATGCCAGCCATCCCCAAAGTGACTTTTGTTATGTAAATATTAAGCTTTACTGCAATAGAAGTCATAAATATATTTACAACAAAGTTCAGTTAAAATGAATATTTCAAAAAGAAAGAAAAGAAGTGTCTTGTGACTGAAAATATATGTATTTTGTCTTTATTTCTATTAATAAATAAAGAGCTCCACATGAGCATCTCTTCTAGAAGATGGGAGTATTCTGTTGTTCGAACAAATTGCGAAGGTGAAAGCAAACTGCAATAAGTAAGGACTGAAATACCAAGTCCCCTCTGTGACACATGGACATGGGCTTTCTGCAGATGTCTTGACTGAGGGTTTGTTTTAAATACAAGTGAATATTAGAATAAAGTTCTGCCTGTCCTCAGATTGCTTAACAATTTTTTTTTATCTTCAATGATGTTTTCTTCTTAACTCATTTAAAAAAAAACCCAGAAAATTTCTTTAAATTTTGAAAGCTCTTCGGGGCTTAAGTCGCTTTGCCTGCTTAATAGCAGCACAAATGTCACAGTCATGGACGACTTGCATGATAGCATCCATGGAAGTGTCTATGGATCTGTCACGTGCCCACTGGTAGGTTGCATCTCTGCCTTGATGTCCTGAGGAATCGTGAGCCCACCGAGCTAAGAACATTTCACCTTGGTGTTTCCAGTTGAGATCAAGATCAGAGTTGAGAAACTCTTGCAGCTAGATCTGCCTTTGCTCTTAGGAATATGAGCATCAATGTGTCTCACCTTCTCTGGAATTCTCTCGATTCAATCAGCAATGTCCTGCCACAGATCAGCTGCCCACACAGGCTTTCCTTTTCTCTGCCAACCATTCTTTTCCCAGTCCTTTAGCCAACCCCACAGAGCATTGCCTACCATCCATAAATCAGTATAGAGATAAAGCTTCGGCCATCTCTCACATTCAGCTCCTAATCTGTAACTAAATTTTAAAGGCATAGCCTAAAAGCACCACACTCCCCCTGGAAGTTCTTGCACATACTGATTTATACCAAGGCAGTGAATTGTATTTTTATTCTAAATGTCAGATTTAAAAATTCTGTGTATTTATTCACTCTCCATGGTAGAAAGGATTTTTTAATACTTCAAAGCTTGGGTAGATCTCTTTGAAAATGTCTTGTACCTATACATGGGAAAGCTTGATGTTAAATGCCATGGAAATGTATGGCCAGGCACACATTTAAATCACAGTTGTATGTATTTTTGAAGCAAGTGTAGTGCATGCTTCTTTTCATTTTACTTCTCTTTGGTTCTGTTCTCAGCTTGTCTGTGATATTAAGTCACTTTTAAAATAATCTACTAAATTAATTAACCTTAAGTATATGAGGGAATCTTAAAAACTTTAAACTCAACTTACAGGCATGAACTAGCAACTGTCAATCTGTCTCGTAAATGCAATGACCTGATTCTTCATGCCTAAAAATTCCATTTCAATACCTGTGAAGAAAATCTGTTTTGGTCAGCCCATACCTGGAGACATTCATAATACCAGAGATATTTATCCCAAAGACATGTCCTAAAAATCATTCTATAATCTAATAATACTAGCTAATTAAGTCAAATATACTCCCTGTTAGTATCTGCAGCTTTTACCAAAGAATAAGAACAAAACACTAAAGAAGCCAAAACTAGAGGATAAACAGGTTTAGAAAATAAGGTGAATCTGTACAAGCTTCATGGTAAATTAATGCTCCTATTAATTCACTAAAATGTGAATTTATACAGAGAATGAACTACATTTTCAAAAATGTACCACATTTCTTTATAAAGTATGTGTACATGTGTGTGTGTGTGTATATATGTTTGTATGTATGCATATGCACCTATAAAAACTGAGAAAGTCAGAAAACCAATTCAGCTTCCTCACTGCAATTGTGACTATTGGGAAGGATCTGTGGGTTTGACTCCATTTCTGATACTATTAAATACTGAAACTCATAGGGATAGCAGGCTGAAAGAAGGCATTATATCCCTCTGGATATGCATCAGCAGGATTAATCTCAGAGACTTCATTAGTATTAATATACTGTGTGGTCATACAGCTGGAAAAAACAATCATCCACAATTTCTCATGCCATAAGCCTCAGTGGATGCCCCTGAGTCATAGCAAATTTATGAAGAAATGTTTGGCTGCCTACCAGAGATACTGGCATATTTAATTATGTGAAGTACTCAGTTAGCTCAGTGGCCAGTATAGCAAAAAAAATGTACACCAAAAGACAGCCTGTCTTTACTTTATCCTGTTTTGAATATACATTCTCAGTCCAATCTCTTCCCCCTTAGGGGACACAGTCTCAAACTGCACCAGGGGAAGTTTAGGCTGAAGGTGAGGAGAAAGTTCTTCACAGAGAGAGTTGTTAGTCATTGGAATGTGCTGCCCAGGGAGGTGGTGGAATCACTATCCCTGGAGGTGTTCAAGAGGGGATTGGATGTGGCACTTAAAGCCACAGTTTAGTAGTCATGAGGTGTTGGGTGACAGGTTGGACCTGACGATCTTGGAGATCTTTTCCAACCTTATTGATTCTATGATTCTATTCTATGTTTCTAAGATTGTTTCTAGTCTGTGCAAAGACTAGCTAATCTGAAAAAAAGGAGAATTATTTCAACTCAAGTATTTTTAAACAGAATCTGAGAATGTGTCCCTGAGGTCCTCAGGACTGTTCATTTAGTATTATAAGTGAAGTGCTGTCTTGGTTACCGTAATACAAACTCTTTGGGGTTCAGCTACCAAACCAGAACACATACTCCCTGAGCTGGCCCAAGGTTTTGAGGAATGCACATAACGTGTTCCTATGGAAGACCTGAGCTTTGCTGTACAAGATGCTGGGCACCAGGCATCATGTATTACATAATTTCAAATGACAGTCAGAAGAGACATTACAGAAATCAAATCCTTACTACTTTATTACAAATTAAGGTTACAACCAGAAGTAAGTTTTTTTCCTTTTTCAAAGAGGTATCTTTTCACAGTATTATAATTTATTAGACCTAGACCAGCTTTTCCTCTTCTTAAAGCTATCATCACTTAACCGAGACTATCACCTCATTTTACAATACAAATCTGTTTTAATTCAGATGTGTCCTTAAATGACATGTACCAAATATTTCAGTGGAATTTCTCAATGTACCTGTGCCTCTGTGGCTATTTGCTATGTGCTAACAGCATCTTTCATAATATAAGTGGCAGATAAATTCTGAGTCTTCCTCAAAACACAGTCTAGTGAAATGAATGCAGTACCTTTTACACACAGTATCTTACAAGAACCAAATGCAACATGCCTCATTGCTCTCTACAACTACCTGAAAGGTGATTGTAGCCAGGAAGGGGTTGGTCTCTTCTTTCTAGCAACCAGCACCAGAACAAGAGGACACAGTCTCAAGCTGCACCAGGGGAAGTTTAGGCTCAAGGTGAGGAGAAAGTTCTTCACTGAGAGAGTCATTCGCCATTGGAATGTGCTGCCCAGGGAGGTGGTGGAGTCACTGTCCCTAGAGGATTGGGGAGGAGGATCGGACGTGGCGCTTGGTGCCATGGTCTAGTCATGAGGTCTGTGGTGGCAGGTTGGACTTGATGAGGTCTCTTTGAGGTCTCTTCCAACCTTGGTGGTACTGTGATACTGTGATGCTTTTGAAGTCAAGTATTTATTGTTAGTCAATTCATGTTCTAATAGTCTAAAAGTGCATATGATGATATATAAAACACTTTAAAAACTATAATCCTAGCATCTACCATTTCCCTAGCATTATGCTTACACTTTCAAGGTCCTCTGCATCCTACACTTGAGAACATTTACATATTTTCTTACTCCAACTTCCTCTCTTCCCATGGGCCTTCCACGAAAGGGGCAAAACCTGCCCTTCAGTCCCTGAAGCCATTTGTCTGGCAGACACTGTCTGAGGCTGTCAGCTCCTTCCCAGGCAGCACTGATGGATCTGGAGCTCAGACAGGCTGGGAAATGGGCACTTGGTAAACCCAACTCAGTTACATTCAGGACAAGGGGACCCTAGCCCAGCTCAGCCCTGGGATACCTCTGGAGAGGACATGCCACATCCTGTGGCCTTCTGCTGTAGCCAGCAAATTAATTATTATTAATGTAATGTTAACATCAGGTTTCTGTTCACAATCTCACTGGTAAAAAAAGAAGAAAACTTAAATAGAAAACCTAAATCTCATTCTATGAATAGCAACTGCATGGCTTTGCATAATGTAGCAACTCCTGAGTATCGCTAGGGTGTTTTTCTCTCTGGCATCTCCTAAGGATCAGCTATAATATATAATAATATAGAATATAAAATAATATATAATACATAAAAGCTATATTTGAAATACTAGTAATTTGTTTTTAGGCCTTTCATGGATATTGGCATAATTTAGGAGTGCAGTCTAGTCATAAAATGTGATCTAATAATGATCAAAACCAATGAAGTTATATATCACTTTAAGGTTCTATCCTGTGCTACATTACTAGTTGAATTAAAACCACAGTGAAACACACATCATAGCTATGTTTTCCAAATTCATTAGAATGAAGCAAATGTGGTTCCAATAATTACAAAGCTGATGCTTTTATGAGTCTAACAAGGGAGCTGTTGAGTATTTCCTAAAGTGCCAATTAATTATCATTGAAGTTAGATCTTATACTCTGATGACCTGTTTAAAGAAACATTAATTACAACCAACTAACCTCTTTCTGGTATTGTCACATGAGGTTAAAAGTTACAGACCTCCTACAGAAACAAAATTAATATGCTACTAGAGTCACACGTTTGTCCTAAGGGTCAACTATTAGAATTTGTTCTAGGACTCTCAAGATAGAACAAACATTTCCACAGAGTAAAGCATGTCATTCACATGTACCAACAAGGATACAGGACTCAAATGCAATGACAAATGTAGGCTGATGATGCTTGTATTTTAAAAGTTGGTCCCAGCAAAGGACAAGCTCCATTAGAACATGAACAGGAAGAAGTAGGAAAGGTGCCAGGGGAGCAGTTCAATCTCTTTAAAAGTTCTACCTTGAAGCTTCCCATGAAACTAAAATGTCTGGTTTATACTGTCCAAGAAAGTAGTTGTCATGTGTTCTAATTATGAGATATTCAGGAATGTGTCTAACTTTAAATGAAGGAGTAAATAAGTAAATTATATATTTAATTGCACTCTGTATTGGCACCCTTCCCAATATAGGAGGTTAACATTTCATTTGTCTGCAGCTCCTTTTCCACCTTTGGTACAAAGAACAAGAGTCAGAAATGTTCTGACTTTTGATGTTGAACATAAGGAACCTGGAAAAGCCTCTGGGAGTGATGCAGCTGGAAACACCACTGTTATTTGTCCATAACCCTTGCTTCTCACTAGCAGCCAGTTCTTGTGGGAATCTAAAACTTGATCATTAGCACTTCCTATTGTGATGCAAAAAATGTGAGAAATTATTGGTGTTAATACTGCCTTGGGCTGCTGGATGTTGTTAAAGCCTGAAGTTTGGCGTGTAAGCCTCCCAGAATTTTCAGTCATCTGACTAAAAAAATCCCCAACTTTCTTTTATTTTTAAAATTTGTTTCAGTACTCAGTAATTGGAAGCCTAAATATTACAAAAAAAAAAGCTCTTCAGAATGATTAAACAGAAGCCTACTTTACTTTCATCTTAAACATAAAAGTGTTTGCTTTGATGGAAAAAAATAATAATAGAAGTGTGAAATGGCTTTAAAGAATGTCTTTTTTAATACATGATTTTTGCATTGAAAAATGATGGAAAAACCAACCAGACCTTTACAATACAATACAATACAATACAATACAATACACCAGGTTGGAAGAGACCTTCAAGATCATCGCGTCCAACCCATCAACCAATCCAACCCACCCAACATCTAAACCATGCAGTCAAGTACCCCATCAAGTCTCCTCCTGAACACCTCCAATGAAGGTGACTCCACCTTTCCTTACTGAAGGATAGTAATGTTTACCACTACTTTAAGTGGCATCAGATTTCCTGTCAGTTATAACTTTTGGCTGCCCCAAAAAAATACCAGGCTTAGAAATGGCAGTAGAATATAACGTCCCTCTTAAAAATTCATTCAACTGCATATTTGTGCTAAGTTACTGAACAATAATTTATGAAGCTCTGTCAGTTTGGTTGACTATTACCAGTGTAATTTCCTTCAAAAAGAGATGAATATATAAGTATTTTTGATCAAATGGGGAAAAAAAATGAAGCAAATGTAACTCTTTCTCCATATACCCTTTCAATGTAAGTCTGCTGATTGCAAGGGCAAACGTACCACAGAAGAATGGTAGCAGATCATACTCACTGCAGTCCTATCCCCCAGGGAACTCTTCCTTGGAAATGACAGAAAATGTTTTTAGTATTGAACCATATACCGCCAGAATAAATTAACAACTTGACACCTAACTATTTTTAGAACTCATTTTATCCACATTGCTATCTCATTTTAAACTATTCTCAACCATAATAGTACACTAAGGTAGTTTTATTTACACAAGTCACTTCCACTACATTTTAATCATTATTGTGGTTATACTATTATTATTACAACTTAAACTTGTACTTTGCTATTAACAAAAAAACCACCATTGGCAGAATTCTAATATTTAGCTTAAACAAAAATATAATAAGTTTCCTCTTTTTGACTTTTCTGAGTGAAAAGACATATAAAATAACATTCATAAGAAGCATCGAGACACTTGAACGTGTCCAGAGAAGGGCAACAAGGCTGGTGAGAGGCCTTGAGCACAAGCCCTGTGAGGAGAGGCTGAGGGAGCTGGGGTTGTTTAGCCTGGAGAAGAGGAGGCTCAGGGGCGACCTCATTGCTCTCTACAACTACCTGAAAGGTGATTGTAGCCAGAAAGGGGTTGGTCTCTTCTCTCAAGCAACCAGCACCAGAACAAGAGGACACAGTCTTGAGCTGTGCCAGGGGAAGTTTAGACTCGAGGTGAGGAGAAAGTTCTTCACTGAGAGAGTCATTCGTCATTGGAATGTGCTGCCCAGGGAGGTGGTGGAGTCACCGTCCCTGGAGGTGTTCAAGAGGGGATTGGACGTGGCACTTGGTGCCATGGTCTAGTCATGAGGTCTGTGGTGACAGGTTGGACTCGATGATCTTTGAGGTCTCTTCCAACCTTGGTGGTACTGTGATACTGTGATACTGTGATAAAATTACAGAAGCAAGTAATATTCAAAGGCTAAAGCAGGCTCAGAAATATGTTTCCTATGTCTGCCTTCACCCTAAGTTCAGATTGTAGGCATTTGAGTCTCTGCAAAATTAATACAAAAAACCCCCAAACAAAGGCAACTGATACCATTCTAAATTTCAAAATTAAAGGCATCATAAATAATATAGGTCTTGGCAATATACTATAATAGATTTGCCTAGATACTCATAAAGCATACTTTTAAAACTAGAAAATGCTAATCACAATTAATAGAATAGAATAGAATAGAATAGAATAGAATAGAATAGAATAGAATAGAATAGAATAGACCAGGTTGGAAGACACCTTCAAGATCATCATGTCCAACCTATCAACCAATCCAACCCACCTAATCAACTAAACCATGGCACCAAGCACCCCATCAAGTCTCCTCCTGAACACCTCCAATGATGGTGACTCCACCACCTTCCCAGGCAGCCCATTCCAATGGGCAATCAATCTCTCTGTATAGAACTGCTTCCAAGTGTCCAACCTAAACCTCCCCTGGTGCAGCTTGAGACTGTGTCCTCTTGTTCTGGTGCTGGCTGCCTGGGAGAAGCGACCAACCTCTGCCTGTCTACAACCTCCCTTCAGGTAGTTGTAGAGAGCAATAAGGTCACCCCTCAGTCTCCTCTTCTCCAGGCTAAGCAATGCCAGCTCCCCCAGCCTCTCCTCACAGGGTTGTTCCAAACCCCTCACCAACTTTGTTGCCCTTCTCTGGACACGTTCCAGCAAGTCAACATCCTTCCTAAACTGAGGGGCCCAGAACTGGACTTAGAACTCAATGTGTGGCCTAACCATGAAGTGGAGAGACAGATGAAATCAAGCAGTAATAAAAATCTGGGTGAAACTGAAACCTGTATCAAGCATTTCACATTTCATTATTACTTCAAGTGTCACTTGAAACACTGAAAATGAGCATATACACAAAAAATTTAGAGTTCTATGAATTCATGCAGATGAGACAGGGAAAAAATAAAAAGAAAAAAAGGAGAGTAGGTCTCTCTTCTAGCTTAGAAACAGTTTAATTCAACCCGAGGTGTCCTATTCATTAAAGTATACTGCCTCTATCTTACATCAACAGAATTAATTATGAAAAAACAGTGACTTTTGAAATAAATTGCCTTTTTGAAAACAGAGCCACTGACTTGTTTATCCACAAATCCTGAGAGCCTGAGGTCATTTAGTTCCTTTGAAGTGCTGAGTGAGGTCTCTTTGACTCAAAATGAGACAGCAGAGAAAGCCTGTTGTGTGCCCAGTTCTGCCTAGTTCAGATCTTTCACAAAATACTCATACCTCTTTAAATGCCTGAAAATATCTAATATAATTGCAGACAGGCTATCTGCTTGAGTTCACACACTTTGTGAAATTAAGGGGTTTTCCTTAAGTAATAAATCTGAAATCTTTAATCTTAAGATTTTAGAGAGCCATTTCTTCTAAAGCATGAATACATGGTTAGCTATTAAAATTGCCATTGGAAGAAATGGATAAACCAGATCTTGGATGGAGGGATAGGGAAAAAAAAAAAAAGGGTAGGGATGAAGAATTTTTATAGCTTAACTGCAGAAGCTTCAATATTTAAGTAAGCATTTGACTTTTTTTTTTTTAAGAAGAAAATCCAGACCATTAGTTCAAGGTTCTACAAAATCTACAGTGTTAAAGTTAAAAAAACCAAACCCCATAAACAACCCTCAACCAAAACATAACAAAATTGTGGTAGCAATAACAGAAAAAGAAAAACAAGTATATAAAAGCTTCCACCAGGCTGTAAGGAGCTGAGAAAGATGACACCATACTGGATACACGTGGATTGTTAAAAAAGATCAGATGGCTGAAGAGACTGAGGTATTGATACAGAGATATTAATCCATTTCTGGGTGCAAGATTTCACTTAACTTTGCTTTGAAGAGCAGAAAGTTGTTTGTTAGTACTTAGCCACAGCAAAGCAATGCAGCCAAGGTCATCAGAGCCAGCAGAAGCCAGAGCTAGTATCTGCTAGAGCGAAGGAGGCAAAAAGAAAGTAATTTGGTACACACAACTACGGAATAGAATGAAATAGAATGGAATAGAATGGAATAGACTAGACTAGACTAGACTAGACTAGACTAGACTAGACTAGACTAGACTAGAATAGAATAGAATAGAATAGAAGTCATCTGTCCAATGGGATTATCTAGAATTTATCATTATTTTCCTTTTTACATCCAATAGTGATTTATTTACGTTCTACTACTTTCTGCTCAAGATCTGTGGAAAATTTTCCAGCACAGTCTGGAAACTACCACACAGTATGCTGCAGAATGAGAACGTTATAAGGCATCTGGGCACACAATGCTTCTTCACTTTCCCTCATCACATGCAGACCTATGCAGCCTTTTTAGGCAGGTGGCAGCAGGCAAACAGATCTGTGACAGTTCAGAATCACTACAGGGAAGGCTTTCAGATCCTGATCTTCAACAGTGCATGCCAGGATCTCACTGAGCTCCATACTCCCCCAGGCAACTCTGAGAGCAGAGGCAAACAGGAACACAGAGAAACCACAGAATCAGGAACACAGAGGTGCATCCAACAAGCTTCCAGGCACTTCCTTGAGGCACCTGTTCAGCCCCTCACTGCCAAGGAGTGTCATGCACAGGGGAGGTACATGAAGGATATTTTCAAACTCTGAGCAGCAGTTTGTCACCTGATTTCTACCATCTCTTGTATTTTAGCATGTGGGTTTGTCATTTTTGGGTTTCTGGTAAGTCTTATAATTGCTTTAGTTATTTCCTTGGGCTCTGAGGTAATCACACAAAATCTACCTGCTCTCTAGTACTTAGGAAACTATTTTAAAATAATTTAATAAAAGAAGATAACCACCAGAAAAGCACTGAAGCAGCAAGGAGCTACAAAACATTGATTTCCGTACCAACAACAAAATATATAATAGGTTATCATAGCAGATGACATGTGCAGCATACTGAGGCATGGATCCCTGTGATGTCTCGTCGGGAGAGGCAGGACATGGCAGATAGCTCATAGTCTATTTTAGTTGAAGAGGGGATTTTTTTATTTTAGAGTTCATTTTTAGGTTCCTTTAATATACAATACAATACAATACACCAGGTTGGAAGAGACCTTCAAGATCATCGCGTCCAAACTATCGACCAATCCAACACACCCAAACAACTAGACCATGGCACCAAGAACCCCATCAAGTCTCCTCCTGAACATCTCCAATGATGGTGGCTCCACCACCTCCCTGGGCAGTCCATTCCAATGGGCAATCACTCTCTCTTTATAGAACTGCTTCCTAACATCCAGCCTAAACCTGCCCTGGTGCAGCTTGGGACTGTGTCCTCTTGTTCTGGTGCTGGCTGCCTGGGAGAAGAGACCAACCTCCACCTGTCCACAACCTCCCTTCAGGTAGTTGTAGAGAGCAATAAGGTCACCCCTCAGTCTCCTCTTCTCCAGGCTAAGCAACCCCAGCTCCCTCAGCCTCTCCTCATAGGGCTTGTGTTCCAAATCCCTCACCAACTTTGTCGCCCTTCTCTGGACATCTGTATACTTGCTAAAAAATAACTGTTACTAGTATTGTTTTATTATCTTTGCTGAGGAACAAGTAAGGGTGTTTGTTTGGGGTTTTTTGAGCTTCAAACATAGAATAGACTCCAGACTATCAGGTTTGGGTCTAGATTTTCTAATTTATCAAGATGTGATGAGCATCAAAAACTAGAAGTTAAACTCACATTAAGTCATGCCATTCAGGTTATGATACTAAAGACAAAGCCAATGATGAATAGGCTAGAGGTATTTCTTACTTTATCTGTTAGGCTGGAATTTCTAAAAAGAAAATAAATGTTGGAAATGCAACTGATAAGAGAAAAAGGGCTTTGACTTTTATTTGCCTGAGATGTGTATTATTGTTATGTAGTGTTGCTTTCGCTATTAAATTTTAAAGCAGTTGTAGAATGAAACTCCATAGGAAAAGTTGTTAAAACTGCATTCCCTTCCAGAGTGCTTATGAAGTTTACCTGAAAATCACTGAATGTTTCATTAAAATGCCATTGACTCCCACCGAAATCAACAGTATGTCAGGTAGTAGCAGCAGAGTCATAGTAATGTCGATCAGATACTACCAGTGGAGGTCAAATGTCCAAACTTCTTATTCAAATCATGTCAGCTGTCATGGATTGAGTCATACCTACTGCTGTCATTCTTACCATGCCGCAGTCATGCCAGCTGCAAAAATGAAAGTACTAACTGGAGCAAAGTATTATGGGGGCTTGAAGTTCAGCCTGCAACATGGGAGGCTACCTGTTTCTGTTGCTGCTCCTGGGTTCTGGGTTCTTGGGCGGTGGTCTTTTCTGCTGGGATTGTGGCAGGACAAGGAGGGACAGGGGAGCAGTTTTCTGGCTTGGATTTTTGACCCTCATGCTTCTGCTTGCTGCTGCTTTGCGATTCTGCAAATAGGATAAGGTAATTATACATTTTGTACTGTTTACCTGATTTTGATCAGTCAACTCTATGATTAACTCACTTTTTGTTGTCTCAATCCTGAGTTTTTGTGTGTTACTTTTCCATCACTTTTTGTGTTGGGGGAGGAGACAGGTTTGACCTGTTTTGTTCTGATTCAAACCATTACATATACTTTGGCACTCAACCTGTGGCATAAAAAGCTGCTGTCTTAATTAATTAAGACAGTCAGATTTTGGCAGGAGACAAAAGGATTGAAATAGCAAAGAGAGAGATAACAAGAAGATTCAATTAAGGCTTGTTAAAGATCTTTTTGTTGGTTGTTTTTTTTTTTTCCCTGTGCTGTGTTCACTTTGTCAGGGTATTTGCTTTCTGCTGGCAGCTGGCTCCGGTGTGCTGGTATTTTGTACATATTCTTTCTGGTGATGAGATTTATCTCAGAGGAATGGCTTACAGCTCTGATGTTCCTGTGTGGGATACTGACAGGCCAGGGGTTTTGCAGAGCAATACAAGACTAATACAGGACTTTCTCAAGAATATCACTGAGAGATCTTCCCTGATGCTGAATAACGATGAGTGGCAGGGTGTATGGAAAAGTCTGAGTAAATTCTTTGGGCAGTGTAGCCCTCTGGTGGTTTGGAAATTCACCCCTGAGCAAATGCAAAATCCTGACAGGCTGGTGAAATGTTTGGGAAAAGTCTGCTGTCAGCCTGGGTGTTCCCGAGAGAAAGAAATCATTGCAGTGTGTTGCAGACTAGCACATGCATATTGAACTCTTCTCATCAGTGTTCAGAATGCTGAGGAGCAAGAGGTCTCTGGGGCAGCAAACATGGTGGCAGCAGATAATCAGCCTGTGCCAGTACCAGCTCCTCCTGTACAGAAAAAGAAGCCTAGAAGGAAAGCAACTTGTCCTACAAAAGATAAGGACAAGCAAGGGCCATCATGAGAACAAGAGACAGAACCAGGCCTGATTTTCTGCCTCTTATCTTTGGGTTTTGGAGACGGCCAAGGACAAACAGTAGATGAAGCAAACAGCAGGCCTCAGCAATGCCAAGGAGAAAACCTCTCCACTGTCCAGGCCCCTATTTTAGCTGTTAAGAAACTGTCTGAGGAGGTTTATCAACTCAAGAACATATTCTGCTCCCCACCTGCACAGTCCCGTGTTTCAGCCATAAGGAGCAGGTGCTCCCCTGTCTGAGGGAGAGAAAATGGGAGGTACACGCCATGGCAACCCTGTGGTCTTACTTGCGTGACCATGGGGAGCATGTGAGGAAGTGGGACAGAAAACCCACCAGGCCTAGCTTCATGAATATGTGAATTACAGAGGGATTCTTCCTTGAAGAATGCTGCCTCAGTTTCCGTGGAAAATCACCCAAGAAGAGCAGGCAAACTGATACTGCTTCTGATTCTTCTGAAGAGTCCCAAAACATCTTTGCAAGACACAAGTGATTCCAGTCAGAATTAGAAGGACCCTGCTTCCAAACAGATGGAGGGGAGGGGCAGCTAGGTTTATTGGACTTTATGGAACCTACATCTTGGCAGGTTGGAAAGGTGGAACCCATCTGTATTCCTCATGTGACAAAGGGACCTCCACTCTTGCATGTGATGGAAGCTAGGCACCAGAATGGAAGCCACAGTTTGCTTTCACTTGGAGGGGTGGAAGGAGTCACAGGACGTGACTTTCTCAGGGGTGGAAATACAGCCCCACCATTTGGACTGGTCATGGACTGATCCAGAATATACTGGAACATAGTGGAGCTCCAGAGCATTCCCAGTAAGCAGTCTTCTGTGTACTGCAAAGCAATCTCACTTTGAGTGAGAATGAAGAGTGACTGATGTATGATGTCTATTTTTTGACGTTGATTGTTGCTGGGCATGATGCAGATGGTATAGAAAAAGGGGTGGAGAATGTAGTGGATCTATTTGAACCTGCTGCTGTTATTCATACCATGCCAGCTGCAAAAAATGAAAGTGCTAATTGGAGCAAAGTATTACGGGGCTTGAAGTTCAGATTGCAACATGGGAGGCTACCTATTCTACTTGATGCTTCTGGGTTCAGGGTGCTTGGGTGTTGGTCTTTTCTGCTGGGATGGTGGCAGGACAAGGAGGGGTGGGGGAGTAGTTTTCTGGCTTCAGTTTTTGGGTCTCTTGTGTCTGTTTGCTGCTGCTTTTGCTGTGCTTTTTCTGCAAATAGGATAAGGTAATTATGCATTTGGTACTATATTTACCTGATTTTGAACTCTATGATTATCTCACTTTTTGCTGTCTGAATCCCGAGTTTTTGTGTGTTAGTTTACCATGACTTTTTGTGTGTTACTTTTCCATCACCTTTTGTGTTGGGGGAGGAGGCAGGTTTGACCTGTTTTGTTCTGATTCAAATCATTACACCAGCAATAGATCAGATTAGCAGGAGCTTTACCTAGTGAGACTTCAAATGACACTGCCATTTTGCAATGGCCTTCTTCTGACATTTATTTATTTTATTATTATTATTATTATTATTATTGTTATTATTGTTATTATTATTATCGTTATGCATTTAAAGCTGTTGTTCCAAAGATGTTCCAAATACAAGCAATACAGAGCTGTCTCCCTGAATGTTATCAACAAAGTGCTGTTTTGCACAGTATTTATTTTCTTCAGACAAAGAAGTGTTTTGAAGTGACAGGCAATTTTGAAACCTGGGCAATTCAGTTATCAAATCTATACTGAGCATCATTTTTTAAAACTTAATGGGCCAGATTCTTCAAAGGCTGCCCTGAACAAGCATGACATTTGACAAGCTCTTCATTCTGAAAATATTGTTCCTTTCTACTCAACAAATAAAAAGTCTGCTTTTTTGTTTCTTGTCACTGTATTATGTTTTTCCTGTGGTGCAGGAATTAGCAAGTAGTAACAACAGACAGCAAATGCTGTATGGAGGTACATCATAGTCAGGTAACAAATGTATCACATTTCACTATGTATGAGAAGGAAAATATTGGGAAAGCTGTTACTCCATCTTCATCACATGTCTTTCCCTTGTAGTATTTTAGTGTGTGAGGAAGTGTGTGTGCCATTCACAGCCAGAGGTGGCACGGGCTATTCAGCCAAATAACATGTGTTCAGTATTTATGTAGAAAAATACTTTGTTACAGAAGCAATGTACAGGTAGGTCTGTAGGATAACTTAATTGATTTTTTTTTTAAATTCAGCTTGCATGAATTTCTGCTGTTCCATGTATGTGCTTCAATGCTTTTATCAATATCAATGCTTTTATCAATATTTTATCCCCACCTGGAGTACTGCATCCAGTTCTGGAGCCCCTATTACAAGAGGGATATGGACATGCTGGAAGGTGTCCAGAGAAGGGCCATGAGGATGATCAGAGGGCTGGAGCACCTCTCCTATGAGGACAGACTGAAGGAGTTGGGGCTGTTCAGTCTGGAGAAGAGAAGGCTCCAAGGTGACCCTATTGTGGCCTTCCAGTATCTGAAGGGGGCCTACAAGAAGGCTGAGGAGGGACGTCTCAGGATCTCATTTAGTGATAGGACTAGGGGGAATGGATTGAAGCTGGAGGTGGGGAGATTCAGGCTGGGCGTGAGGAAGAAGTTCATTACTGTGAGAGTGGTGAAGCCCTGGAATGGGTTGTCCAGGGAGGTGGTTGAGGCCCCATCCCTGGAGTGTATAAGCCCAGGCTGGATGAGGCTGTGGCCAGCCTGATCGAGTGTGGGGTGTCCCTGCCCATGGCAGTGGGGTTGGAACTAGATGATCCTTGTGGTCCCTTCCAACCCTGACTGATTCTATGATTCTATGCCTCTAATATAAATGCAAAGTATAAGGAGAGAAAGAATAAATGTATATGTTTTAATTATTGGAGAACTCAAATACAGATGATGTATCTCTATCAGAATACAAATAATGAAAAATTTCTAACTTCAATCATGCAGGAAAAATAAAACAAAACAAACACAACAGCAGCAACAACAGCCAGCCAACCAGCCAACCTAAACCAACACAGAATTAATGCAAAAGATATCCCCATGAAATACTTAATAAAGAGTCATGCTAATTCCGTTTTGCTTTTGTCCAGGTCTACAGCAGTGACCTCCAGGATCCTAGATTCTCTAATTTACTCCTGTCCATGGTCATGAATTCAAATTGAGTTTTGTCTAATATATGGATTATTAACTTTGGCTTGTAATCACTAATGAACTTATTTTTACCTGAATTTTAAATAAATGTATAATGAACACTAAAACCAGAGGATGTAGAATGCTTAGCATCAAGAAAAATGATTCAAATAGTTGTGCAAAGTAACTGAGGTTGTATGCCATGCTAGTTATCTACTCAAGTAGAATAGAATAGCAAAGCATAGCATAGCATAGCATAGCATAGCATAGCATAGAATAGAATAGCATGGAATAGAATAGAATAGCATGGAATAGAATAGCATAGAATAGGATAATAGAATAGAATAGAATAGAATAGAATAGAATAGAATAGAATAGAATAGAATAGAATAGAATAGAATAGACCAGATTGGAAAAGTCCTTTGAGATCAAGTCCAACCTATTAAGTACTCATGAAATGCACCATATCAAACATGTAACGAGGCTACTGGTACATGTCTGTGTGTAGTACAGATTATGATGAAATCTATCAGTAAGAATTACAATGTCTTGAACAACATTTCAGTTTCATTCTTTAACATCTAGCAGACTGACAGTGCTAAATAATATTTATTTTAAAAGCTTGTTAAGTATCACCACCAGAAGCAACTTAAAAGTTGAAACTAGATTTGAAAGCCAAAACTGCCCAGAAATTAATCATTAGTAGGCTGTCAATCGTAATGTTATAGCCTGCTATCTTACAATCAAATAAAATTCACCTGTGACACAGTGTAAGTTAATTCTTATTCCTTTACCTTTGTTTCTCTCAGGAGAACATAGGAAAGCTAGCGTAGTCACTCATGCCAAAATATTGCATTTCTACCAAGAGATGTATATAGATATTTGAATTTATCTACATAAATAAAAAATATATATTATATATATATAAAATATATATTCAATACATAATATAGATATTACATATATATATATATAAAGGAGAAAAAGATTTCTGATGCTCTTTTTGTGTCTGTAGGTATAAAGGTATACTGGTGTGTATTATTAAAAACAACAATATAGTGCAGGAAACATAATATTCTGTTTGAAGGGAGCAATGCTACCATCAGAGGTGAAGAATGGATGATGCTGTGGGTCTGTTAATCCACTGGAATGGCCAAAACACTTGAGCTAGAAGAGAATAGGAAGAAGCTTGTGCCAAACTGGCATATAATCATTCTCTATTTGAGCAAATGGGATGTGATCTCAATAATGTGGATGTAGGAATGCGTTCCAGAATAGTTCTTTAGTTTCAATTCTGCTTTAGCTGCACTGCTGTGTCTGTCTCTAAAAAAAGTAGAATCATAGGTATTGACGATGCATAACTCCCATAGCAAGAACTTTTTCTTCTGTCCAATAATTAGGTAACATAGATTGTAGTTGTATCTGGACTCACTACTTACATTCTAATTTATTGATATCATGAGCTTTTCTACATCCCACATCAACAAAGTATATAGACAACATGGTAGACTGTATAAAATAATGTAGATGGAAAGGGCTATATTCAGTGTATCATGATGCACAAGTTTTTAGATTTTTGCTGACAGCAACAAAGAACAAAAGGTCAGTTCCCAAGATCAGTTGTCAGGAGATCAGGCTAATGAAGATTACAGAAAGACAAGTAGACAAAGCCACTTCTATTTGCAATAGAACAGTTACAAATGTGCAACAATTTTATGCATTTCTTAGATCCACTGCTACCATTTTTGCTTTAGAGATGAGTTTTGAGTCAGTGTTTCATACACATCTTGAACAAAAATTATCAAAACCATGAATATCAAAAGCACCTTATATTTGCATACACACATTCTTGGTGTTCCTTAAATTTGGGGGAAATAGCTCTATTTTAAACTTTGTACTAGTGATTCTGGTTTCAGAAGTCATGAGCTGTAAGTACGCAGGAAAAAAAAAAGTGATCTCTTTTCTAATGAGCCATTAACTGAAAATTATAAACGAAAGAACTTTTCCCATAGATCTTATTCTTAGTAGGACCTATTTCAAACAGGAACACTTTTACACAATGGTATTCTAAAACAAGAAAACAATTAAATGACAACACTGTTACTGTAGCATCCCTGTGTATGCTTTAAGAATACATGATATGTCAAAGTACTTGTCACAGATATTTGTTTACTATCAAATTAGTTATTTAACACAAATCATTGGACTGTTACAGAACCAAAGCAATCCAGGGCAAGCAATACTGAAGTGTTAGGTTGCTCATAAATGGCTTGGTATACCTAGAACACTGTATGTATGGTATAAACAACATCCATATCTGTTTTCCTGAAAGTAAATCATGATGCCTCTATTGCCTCAGGAATCCTGCCATAGGAAATGAACAGCATAAATGATTATTAGAAAAGAAGGTAAGCTACTTAGTTCATGAACCTCAGTTAATTTCTCTGATGTTTGTCTAAAGAACTATAAACTAAACCCCACATATTCAATACAATACAATACAATACAATACAATACACCAGGTTGGAAGAGACCTTCAAGATCATCGCGTCCAACCCATCAAACAATCCAACCCACCCAACAACTAGACCATACAGCCAAGCACCCCATCAAGTCTTCTCCTGAACACCTCCTGTGAAGGTGACTCCACCACCTCCACGGGTAGCCGATTCCAATGGGCAATCACTCTCTCCGTGTAGAACTTCTTCCTAACATCCAGCCTAAACCTGCCCTGGCGCAGCCTGAGACTGTGTCCTCTTGTTCTGGTGCTGGCTGCCTGGGAGAAGAGGCCAACCTCTGCCTGGCTACAACCTCCCTTCAGGTAGTTGTAGAGAGCAATAAGGTCACCCCTCAGTCTCCTCTTCTCCAGGCTAAGCAACCCCAGCTCCCTCAGCCTTTCCTCATAGGGCTTGTGTTCCAAACCCCTCACCAGCTTTGTTGCCCTTCTCTGGACACGTTCCAGCAAGTCAACATCCTTCCTAAACTGAGGGGCCCAGAACTGGACACAGTACTCAAGGTGCGGCCTAACCAGTGCAGTGTACAGGGGCACAATGACCTCCCTGCTCCTGCTGGCCACACTGTTCCTGATGCAAGCCAGGATGCCATTAGCCTTCTTGGCTGCCTGGGCACACTGCAGGCTCATGTTCAGCTTACAATCAACCAGTACCCCCAGGTCCCTCTCTGCCTGGCCACTCTCCAGCCACTCTGACCCCAGCCTGTAGCACTGCCTGGGGTTGTTGTGGCCAATGTGCAGAATCCGGCACTTGGATGTGTTAAATCTCATGCCATTGGACTCTGCCCATCTGTCCAGCCTGTCGAGGTCCCTCTGCAAAGCCTCTCTGCCCTCCAGTAAATCAACTGCTGCCCCCAGCTTGGTGTCATCTGCAAATTTACTGATGATGGACTCAATGCCCTCATCCAGATCATCAATAAAGATGTTGAAGAGCATGGGGCCCAGTACTGATCCCTGGGGCACACCACTAGTGACAGGCCGCCAGCTGGATGTGGTGCCATTCACCACCACTCTCTGGGCTCGGCCCTCCAGCCAGTTCCTAACCCAACGCAGTGTGCTCCTGTCCAAGCCACGGGCTGCCAGCTTGGCCAGGAGTTTGCTGTGGGGAACGGTGTCAAAGGCCTTGCTGAGGTCCAGGTAGACCACATCCACAGGCCTCCCCACATCC
This sequence comes from Picus viridis, assembly GCA_033816785.1. Classification (NCBI taxonomy): domain Eukaryota; kingdom Metazoa; phylum Chordata; class Aves; order Piciformes; family Picidae; genus Picus; species Picus viridis. The sequence goes on from CM066570.1 coordinate 8,874,579, forward strand.
ACCAGGCGGGTCACCTGATCATAGAAGGAGATCAGGTTGGTCAGGCAGGACCTGCCCCTCCTAAATCCATGCTGGCTAGGCCTGAGCCCCTGGTCATCCTGTAAGTGCTGTGTGATCGCACTCGAGATGACCCGTTCCATAATCTTGCCTGGCACTGAGGTCAGGCTGACAAATTCAAATGTCTAAGTGGAACGTACACCCATAACAAGTGTAACTGAACAGCAAAGCTAGTTCCATCAAGCTTTCTACATCAAGCAGTGTGAAGAATGCCAAGACAAGAATACATAAATATGAAGGAAAAGGAATGCAATAAATGAGAAATATTCATTAATTAGACAGAGCTAGTTACTAAAACCTGAGGTTTGATTTTATTATGAAGTGTTTGTTTTCAATAAATGCTTAATCAGATGCCTTACTCTTACAAAGTATAGACTTTTTTTTTGGCTGGCTTGACTGGATTTCTTGCAAAGAATAATGTGGATAAGTGTTGAGAGACTGGGCTGAAATTACACCATATGTGCAGATAGATAATGATCTTCCTATTAAGTGTTGGGAATTAATGTTGTTTCATTATTTGCTTTCTCTCATTTTTATATGTGGCTAAAATTAAACACAAAGCCTGAAGTACTATCAAGATAAACTGTGAGATACACTCTTTGCAAATTAAAATGAGGTTCTTTTTAATAATATGATTAATAATATGATTACCTGGTGGTGTTACAGTGTCCTTATCAAGTACTTGAGAATCTTGAGAAAAATGAAAATATCTTTCCTTTCCTCGGTATCTTTTATGAAAACTGTTTTTAAATACCAGGATCTCTTCTCTGAAACTGTTTCTTATTGTGCACCTACAGAAGCAATAGGGTGGTTTTAACCTAAAACTAGACAGAAGAGAGGTTAGAGGATGAGATAAAGAAGAGCAGTACTTTATAGTTATTATTCAGTAGCCCACTGATAATCATTGCATTCAATTTGAAATTGTCAGGGACTATTCTAAGAAAATGAAAGAAGAAAGCAAAGTAAATACAGTGACATTTATAGAATCATAGAATCATTTAAGTTGGAAAAGGCCTTCAAGATTGAGTTCAACCATTAACCCTTCTCTATCAAGTCCACCACCAAACCATATCCCCAAGCACCACATCAACATAGCTTTTAAACACATCAGGGGATGGTGACATTTGCGCAGTCTTTTACTGTTCAGAAATGAAGCAATGAAAAAGAAAAAACAACTGCCTAAGAATTTCAGGGTAGAACACCAGATTGCAAGCTGGAGCATAGGAGGTTTCATGTGACCATAAGGAAAAAAAATTAACTATGGGGGTGACAGAACACCAGAACGTGCTGCCTGGAGAGGTTGTGGCATCTCCATTTCTCGACACAGTCAAAATCTGACTGGATGTATTCCTGTGTGACCTACTCTAGGTGATCCTGCTCTAACAGGGCAGTTGGACTAGATGATTTTCTGATGTTCTTTCCAACCCCTAAGTGGCAGCAACACACACACACAGAGAAAAGAAAAAGAAAACTAAAAAAGGCTAAATTTTTGTATTGTTTTTATCAGCATTAGTGTTATCTGTACAATGCTCTGACATAATATTTTAGCACTATTCTTTTTTATATACAGTCATAATTATTCCAGAAGCACAAAATGATACCCAACCAAATTAACAAAAAAATTGCCCAAACCATAATAAGTGGAAAAGTATTTCTGTGGCTACAATATGCTGTGGCTCCTGAAGACAGTATGGATGGAGACAAAGAAGGCATTTAGTAGTTCTGCCTTCTTTGTATCCTCTGTCACCAAGGCACCCACCTCATTCAGCAGTGGGTCTACATTGTCTCTAGTGTTAGCTTTTCCTGTAATGTATTTGAAAAAGCCCTTTCTGTTGTCCTTGATCTCCCTTGTAAAGTTGAATTCCAAGGAGGCCTTAGCTTTCCTAGTTGCCTCCCTATGTCCTCTGACAACAGTCTTAATACTCCTCCCAAGTGGCCAGCCCCTCCTTCCATGATCTGTACACTCTCTTCTTCCACTTAAGTTTTCTCAGCAGTTCCCTACTTAAACATGCAGGTCTCCTGGCTCCCTTTCTCAAGTTCCTACTTGTTGGAATGCTCTGATCTTGAACTTGGAAGAAGTGGTCCTTGAGTACTTGTCTCAAGCTGCTGTGGCAGGAGATTCTTTTAGAGATTTCCCAAATACAATCAAGATGGAACCGAATATTTGGCTGAGAAAACCACTTTAATCATATGTTCGTGAGGGAAATTGTTAGCAGTATAGGAATGAAGGAAAAACAAGAAAACAAAGGAAAAGGCGGGAGATAGTTACCACCACACCGTGGGTCTGGGGAAATGTTCTGTCAGGAACTGGTGGTCTCTCTCCTTTTATCTGGCTGCCTCATTGTATATTCATAACTCTTATGAGAACTACTTAGCATATTCTGGGAATGATTTTGCTTAAGCACACTCACCACTGGTAGTGGTGGACATGCACATTACTGTCACTGGCGGGTCTCTGATAGTCACTTCAGGGGTCAATCCCCCTTGTTATATCTGATTTCTCAGAATTCACTCCACAGTCAGTCCCAGTCCTGAGGCTGAGTTGCAGTGAGCATCACCTTCAGATAACAGAAAACCTTCCCTCTTGTGTATAGGTTGACATTAGCTTTGTGGGTGTGATGGTGTGGGTGCAGCAACTCAAGCCAACAATAAGAAGACAGTTTCTCACAATATTTACCCCCTTCTTACCCTTTCTGAAGATTGGAATGATGTTTTTCACCTTTTTCCCCTTCAAACCTAGTTTAAAACTCAATCAATAAGCCCAGCCAACTCATGTGATAAAAAGCTTCTCCCCCTTTGAGAGATGCATCCGATCTGCCACCAGGTGACCTGGCATCATGTAAGTTGAGCCATGGTCAAAAAACCCAAGGTCCTGCTGGTGGCACCAGGCTTGAAGCCAAGAATTGATTTGCTGTTTCTTCCTCAGTCTTTCTGGGTTGGTCCCAGCAGCTAGGGGCATAGAAGTGATGAGAGCTGGTATCTTAACTTAGGAACATAGTTAAATAAAATTAATCTGAAGTCAATGGAATTCTGCAAATGAAGGAGACTGATTTTGAGGAATTTCATTTTAAATCTAATTTTAAAATTATTATTATTGTTATAATTATTATCACTATTAGCACAGGACTGCTATATTCCTCATGTCCATGTCTCCAGATCGTGACTTAGATACATTATCATTAAATTGAGATGCATTATAAATTCCTGTCAATTTAATATTGTCTTCAAGTAAACTTGTTAATCTCAGTGCACTTTACTGATCATGTTGTGTTGAGTGATTATGTTGGTAGTGCCTTTAGGTATCCCGATACCTTCTAGATATTGTGAATTTCATTTTCATAGTTCTGGAATGCACTGCTTCTGTTTCTCTGTGTTCACTTTCTCTTGGTCTCCTTTATACATATAATAGGTAAATATTTACAGAAACCACAAATTTAATTGTATGGGTTTTGTTTAGTTTTGTTTGGGTTTTATTTTCTGAAAGATAACATCTCTGTTGCCCCCTCATCTGGTTTGAGGCAGACTGAGTTAATGAGACATGCAGTTCACTCTTGTTTTTGTTCTGTGTATCTAAATGGTAGCTATTATAGATCTGTTTACTTCCATTCTTTTTTAGCAGTTACTCACCTTTGACATATCTTTCAAATTACATCACTTGTCTTTAGAATTCTTTGTTCATTTGGAAGCCTCATTTATTTTTAAAGCCCTATTTTGACAGGTTTCTTGCTTTTAAATAATTAGCCGCGTGAGAAATTGATCCGGCTAGCATTCACTTGTACGCTTACTGAAATGGTTCTGTTCGTGGCAGTACATCCAAAACCTCTCCCCTGACGATGTGGAGCCTGGGTATGTTTAAGCAGGGACATGCTTTCTGCTACTATTCATGACAACAAATTAGTATGGGTGTTTAAATGGATAAACAGTAGAACACTCTCTCACTCTTCTTTGGGTTTTGCCCCCACACTTCTGGATTATATGCAGCAGCAGTTCCAGGAGGATTTTCCAATATAAAAAGAGACACCAGAGACATTCACACAATCAACGAACAGCACTGAGAACAAATTGGAATATTCCTAAGTCTCTGGGGAAATGCCTGCCTTCTGTTGGTAGGGGTAACATAATGCTTTTGGATTTATCTTTTCCAAATACTGTTTTCTCAAACTACTTTTAACCATTCCTATAACCTGAAGATATTCTCAACCAAACATGAGAACCTATATACTATTTCATAATTCTATTCTATTCTATAACTCTATTCTATAATTCTATTCTATTATTCTATTCTATTCTACTCTATTCTATTCTATAAATTTTGTATGTAGTTATGTGGGTGGCAGAGCTAAATTAATAAATAATTTATGTTTTTATTAATTCCTCACCTCACCCCTTTTTATTTGCAACACTGTGACTGACAGGTTACATCATATACTTTTTTTTTTCTTTTAATTTTTAATTTAATTTCCTTCAGCAACTTAAAGCCATTTCTCCTTTATTCTGTATTAACATTTTTTTGGTGGGCTTCTTTGCTGTATTTTTCCTTCAGCTACTTAAAACCATTCCTTCTCTGCTCTACACTTTGGTACAGAAGTGCTTTGGTTTTTGTAGCACTAGCTTTCATGTAAGAAACTTTGGTCCAGATTCTTGGTTTAATTGATCAAGTCAAATCCTCAAAGTGAGTATCTCACACATGGCAGATAATTTCTTTGGAAAATAAACTAGCTTGGGTCTGAACATATTTGCTTTCTTTCTCCATCAATCCGCACTTGGACCAGAAGCGTATTGACTGAAGAATGAGAAAATAGTAATCTATAATATGATGTTCAGCTACATCAAGGGCTAGCTGGACAGCTTTTACTTCTGCAAATTGATTTGATTCTCCTTCTCCATCCTTTGCTTCTGCAACTCGATGTGTTGGACTCCACACTACAGACTTCCACCTTCGCTTGTTCCCAGCAAGATGACAGGAACCGTCTGCGAACAAAGCATATTTCCTTTCATCATCAGAAAGGTCATTGTAAGGAGGAGCTTCCTCAGCATGACTTATTCTCTCCTCTGGAGGTTTTTTACAGTTGGTGCCTTCCAGCCAATTTGTGATCACTTCCACCAGACCAGATCTTTCAAGATTTCCCATTTGAGCTCTCCTTGTTATCAGAGCTTAGACCAAGTGACATCTGCCACATGATGTGGTGAAGAACCTTTACCTTTGAACATCCAATTCAAAACTGGTAATCTGGGATCTCAAAGAAGTTGTCACTCAGTTCCAATTACTTCAAAAGCAGTTTATACTTCTTTATAAGAAGCTAGTGTCTCTTTCTCTGTTTGAGTGTGGTTTGCCTCTGAGCCTTTGTAGACATGACTCCAGAAACCAAGTGGACATCCACATCTCACCTGTAGTTCTCTGCCATATGCACCAGGTTGCACCACTGTCACTTACAGCTGTATATAGAATGTTCTTAATGTCTGGACCAGTTCAAACAGGTCCCAAACCCATGGCATGGACTCTTTCTTGCTTTATCTTGTCAAAGGCTGCTTGTTGCTCAGGACCCCACTGGAAACTGTTTCCAATTGATGAATCAGACTTTGAATGGGCACCAAAGAGTCACAGTTAGTTCTGTATTGCCTGTGATGCACAGTTTGAGAAGCAACTTACAGCTTCACATCCTCTATCTCATGTTGTCTCACAACTGCAGATTCATCTGAAAGTTCAAGTCTAATAGACAACTTCAAATTTCCTTCATCAATTTCTACAGTTGCTATTCCAAAAGCCCATTTGTAACCCTTAGGGTCTTTGAAATACCCTTCTCTCAGAAAGTCAATTCCCAAAATACAAGGTGAATCTGGTCCTGTTACAACAGTGTGCTTCTTCCCCTCTTTCCCAGTTAAACTTATGTCAACCTGCAACTTAGTCAGCTCTTGAGATCCACCAGTGATTCCCACAATAGCTACAGGCTCTGACCCTTGATAATTTGATGTTACTATGGTGCAATGAGCTCCTGTGTCAACGAAGGCCCTGTACTTCTGAAATTTTGAAGTGCCAGGCCACTGAATGTATACATTCCAACAGATTCTGTTATGTCCATTACCCCTTTCCTCCCACTGGTGAGAGGCAGGGCGCTCCTAATTATGGGGATTACATCCAGATGTATTTTACAGTACAGAATAGGATTACCTCACCTGTTATAATAAAAATACCTAAAAATTACAGAATGTTCTACTGGTTTGCAATCAAACATTTTGAAATGAAGAAAAACAAACACAGTACTCTACATTCTTTATTATTTAATATTCCCTTTTTGTAATTCTCAATGTGTTCCTGCTGTAGGAAAAGTTATACTTCTAAATGCCTGTGGATTGCAGCTAAACACAATGTAGTGTAATGCACACAGCAGGTGCATCGAATGTTACATAGGCTTTGCCTTAGACATGTGAACTGAGCACATTAGTGTGCAGAGCAGTGATTTGGTGGCATTGCATGCACAATCAAAATGACATTAAGAGCAGTCAATACAAATGATGCATAAGCAGTCAATGCAAATGATGCATATTCCTCGGTTATAGTAGAAGGGCTTTATGGGTATGCTACAGATTCAATGCAGTGTAGCTACAGTAGACAGACTCATGAATGGCTTTCTTTGATATCATATGCAGGAGAATGAGTACAATCGAAACTTTTGGTCAAGAATCTGGAACTATGGCCTTTTGAAAACATACAATGTTGAATGTGCCTTGTTGAAATCAACCTGTTTTAATAGTCTCTGCACTTAAGTTTAAGAGGATGCCTTACTTACACTGCTTCGAAAAATAAATTTATTTTCTTTTTTAATCTGAAATTTCTAAACTCTCCATTTTTTCTTTCCATAGGCAGTTTTAGTTCTACTGTCTTTCTCCTTCAAGGAAATGTCATAAATGCCACTTCTAATTTTGGGCTCAAGCCCCTTTTTAAATACCATATGCAGAATTATGCTGGTCTTACTGGCTATCTTTCTTTATACTTAGAAAACAATAATTTGCATTAATGATTTCTAAATAAATTGATTTATACTCTGAATTTACATTGAGAAAAGGGAGGTATTTTTGGGGGAAGCTGCAAAATAACTCAGAAGAGCTCCTGAGTGATTTAATTCACATTAGGCATTGAACCATTTCTGCAATATCTCTATCTAGAGAAGCAGAGAGATACTGAAATGGTTCTTCATCTCCATTACTCATGCTGTCTGAGAAAGACAGATAAAAATCTCACTCGAGAACATAGAAAAGAAAGTGATATGAATAGAAAAAAAGGTTTGTCATAGAGATGGGCTCAAAGCCCAAAGCATGAAAAGAATGTTTGATCTATACATTTTGTAACATAAAACCGATGATTGATATTCTGCCTCACTGAAATCAGTGGTGAAACTATCATTTTACTTTAATAACCCAGGTTTTACCTAAAAGACCTGTAAGAAGGGAAGAATTCTGTGCTTGGGTTCTCTGGGGTGGGGGGCACAGGGAGGAGTCAGCACTATTAAAATACAGCCAGCAATTTACCAGTGACATTTTTTGGCTAAGTTCTTGATACAGGGCTGGCATTTGACTGAATCCTAGAAGACAGGAGTCTTTTCAGTTTACAATTGAATGGGAGGTGTGTAGTATCATGCCTTTTAAAGGCAGAAAGTAGTCAGACCATCTGTGTCCTGGAGAGCTTCACCTATGGATTCATGTGTTAATCACAAGCACTTTGAGGTAAAAATTGTGGTTCCCACCGACAGCTCCACTCCAACAGATTTTCTCTATTCTCACTTCAGCTTTAGGCTTTCAGCTCCAAAAGCTTAATTTTCATCAGCATGGAGGAAACTAATGAGTATTTCAATCAACCATTTTCCATTGCAGGACAAGGAACAATGCAGAAAGAGTTCTTGAAGTCTTTTGCTTTCGTTAGCTCCTTCAGACCCATGATGGATTTTATATAATTCATTGTCATAGCTGCACAGGGAACGTGGCAGCTTCCAGAGCACTGGGCCTGGAAAATGGTCAGTGTGGGAAGGCACAAAGCTGGTTAGATGCTTCAGATCAACCATTTAACTGAAACTACATGCATAAAGGGCATATGTGGAAAAATATATTTGGCCAAAAAAAGTTCTCAGTCATGCAGCCATGTTAGAGTGTAAAGCCATTTGCTCAAGTTTCTTTTTCATTTCTATTCCCAGAACACAAATTGAAGAATAAAGTCAGGACAGTTATCAGCATGTTGTCTTTTGATACCACACTTTTTTCAAATGCATTGCATAATCTGAAAGTTTATAAGAAGAAGATTGAAACTGCCCTAGAATTTTGTCCCAGGAAGGAGATACCAGACAGACCCTGTTAAAAAGCAGCGCATTCAGCCAATGAGTTGCCTAGGCACACCAAAGGGGATGCATAGGAACTGGCATCCTCTAGAAACAGTATTTCTTCTTTTCCATTTCAGAAGAATTTCCTCCAAGACTGCAACATGCACAAGGACTGCTTTGACTACTTTGTTATTTGTCCTTATTATTCATCATCATACTTAATGTTAGATAGTTGATGTCTTGTCATCTTAATAATTTTCTTTGAATGATGTAATAGACTAATATCTTTATTTTTAAAGACTTATCTTTATTTATCTACTTGACTGAACTTTGTAATCTACTTACCATCCATTGGAAGATTTATCCTTTTTTTGGGTTCCTTTAATGAAAAGAAGTTGCAAACAATTTTAAATTGTTCTGTTATTTGCAGCATCTTGAGGAGTGAAAATTAAGGCTCTAGCATGAAAGAGCAACTTGACAATAGAATAAACAGTCCATAATTTTGCTATTGCTGCTGTGATTATTCAAATTAATTTGCTTGATCTTTTAATTGGATTCATTCTGGGTTGTAATTTTTCTTTTATGGAGAGCAAAGGCATTTGTTGTGTGGTTATATACTAATGTGATATGCCACCAATGCACACAAACTCAAAGGGGAAAATGGCATTGAGCTACTTCTGTGTACTGCTGTATTAGTAAAATCTATCTGGATCAGATACATTTCAAAGTTATGTTGTTAATGCTTGTGTAGCATCATTTCTGCAAGATGCAATTGGGAAGCTAAAATAAAAATATGCCAAGTTATTGAAATGTCCAATAAAAAAAATATCAAAGTTAAGAGAAGGAGACACCTAAAACCTGAAGTAAACTTTCCCCTTTTTTTGTGAAGTCAATAAGCTGTTCCAATTACTCTGTTTCCCAGTGTACTTTTATATATTACCTTCTCTCCTACATTTGCTTCATATTAACCAAAATGGTAGAAAAACAAGAGTAGAACTCTGCCTCAACAGGTTGTCGTACCCTGAAGCTAAAGTTAAGTAGAACAACATTGCCATTTTAATTTTGAGAAATAATGTGAGATTTTTCCTCTTTGTGGAGATCTGACTGCACAGGAAGGGGCAGTTTGCAGTGCATCTCTGCACACGTGATCCCTCTTTTAGAGAAGGCCAAAAGTTGACATTTTTGGTCTTTTAGATCCAGAGACCTTAATTGTACAACCACATAGAACACATATTGAGGAAGAAACTTAGCAAAAGGAAGTGTTTGGTCAAATCCATTTAACTACAAATGAGCTGGTAATATAGACTACTGAACAACTGCTTTTATGTGCCACTGAAAGTTGAGGGAATGATGTGTCTACATAAAGAATAGATGTGGCCCATATTAGTGGTTCTTTCCTTCTGCTGATCCAAATCTGTTCTTATCTACAGAAAGTGAGGGAGTAGAAGGGAAACAACTGCATACCCAGATGGCAGTTCTCCCAGAGTTAGTGGAGTATGTCTTGGTACTGGGAAGCTTTGAATTGCTCCCAGAGGTATTTTTTCCCCTTGTTTTGGACAATCTGAGATGAATCAATGAGTTTTGGATCAGCCCCTAGTTATTAGATCATTCCCTAGTTACTAGGGACTAGAACACCTCAGTTAAGACTTCTGGTCTTCAACCAATACTCCTATGGGAGGAAAAATCCTATTGTCTTTTATATTTATATAGAAATCTCTATTTGCAAATATTGGAGTGCAAGCAGTGACCTCTGTGAAACTTCACCACTCAGGGCAATTTCTTTTAGTTTCTCTCTGCATGCATAAAAAGAAAATTTTAAATGTAATTAATCTTCCTTTCCTTGAACAGTGGTGTTGATCTGTGGGGAAAATCATTCTTGAAAGCCAAAATCCAAAGGCTACCTTTCTTTTCTTTTTTTTTTTCCATGTAACCTTTTAAATTAACCATTATTTAGGGATCTACATACTTCATTAGGAGAAAAAAATACTTTGTTTGTAAAACAACTTTAAGATCAAATTTATGATCAGAGATAGCTATTTAGCTCTGAGGTTACCTCCAGGCTATCAAAATGAAAGAACATTTGTCAGTGATGTGAGTCCAAATTCAGCTCTTCTGAATTAGTCAGCCAAAAGGCAATTAGATGGTTCCCCAAATAAGCCAGCTGCCTTTTAGTTATGAAGAATCACCCTAAGGCCAGATAAATTATTTCCCCATTATGTCCCATAGGCAATACTTTGGATAGGCACTCTTCTTGAATGATCCAGCTCTTTCATCTTGACCTGGGCAGCTGGATAGCCTGAAGCTTGCAAGGTGTTCTTTTGCCAGGCCCACAAGGAGTGTTTTTTTCTTTTCTCTCCACCTATGACTCTGGCCAGCACATTTATCCCAATTATCACAGATCCATTCATCAAAGTGAATTGCTTACTTGTTTTCTGACATGAGGGATAGAAAATAATGGGTCATTTAGGTGGAGAAAGCAAGGAATAGCACCTATTAAGCTATTTCCCAGACTTAGGAAATCATGCCCCTAAACACACTTCTTTCCCAATTACTCTTCACTCCTTACTCCGCATCAAGAAATAACAATCCACACGTGACTGCTAGAGGTATTATACTATTAAGTGGTAATCTTATGTGTTTTTTAGATGAAAAGTTTAATGTTGGGATGGTTCTCCAGAAAAAGCAGTTACAGGGAGGTTAAAAATTCAGCAGGGCTCTGCAACTTGATGGGTTTTGAGGAAGTAGCCACATACTGTTCTCAAAACCTCTCAGATCCACCATTTTTACCCCAGGCAGAAAAGCGTGCAAGTCCTGGGAACACTCTCAGTAACATGACAGTCAGTGTGATGAATGCCCTGTTGTTCACAGCTATGAGGAAGATATAATTCATGTCTTGGCACTGACATGTCTTGGCCATGACAATTCATGTCATGGCTTGGACTTTCAATTGCTTTCAAGTACCTAGTCCAATTCAGCTATTGTAATAGACACACAACCCATGACCAGGGACATCAAGCTGAAGATCTTATTAGAAAAACTGTATTCCAGTAACACAGAGTGAAAACAGTCAAATATATACTGGCCCAAAACTTCCTTAGCTAAGATAACCTGGACAATGCCACCACACAGCCACACAGCCCCTTCAGCAACAATCCCAGCCACATGCTGTGACTTAGCCAGAATTTTTGGGAAGCAGTGAAGGGACCATTTGTGTAGAGTGGCTCTCTGGAAAGAATGTGCATTTCAGATTAATTATTGACTTGTTGCACCTTGCATTTGCAGCCCTGGAGGAGAATCACAGGAAGCCTCCCCTCACTTTTTTTTTTTAGGGGAGCATGCAGGCTAGCCCTTGCACTAAACCATTACAATCAAATATATTTGGTTGAATAAAACCAGCAAGAAAACACAAGGAACCTAAGCTGCCTGAGCACTCTCAATCACAAAGTTTGTATTTCTATTGGTTTAGCTGGGTGGCCTCATAAAGAGGGACAGGACTGGGGTGGTGGGGGACAGGACACACTACCCCTCCTGCAGTGCTGCAATGGAAGCTGGGACTAGTGCCACTCTGGGCAAGTCAGAGGAGGGCAGAATGTTAATGAGTTATTCGATACCATGCTGACATCATGCTTACTGCAAAGGTAAAGGGCTGGCTGGGGCAACAGGGATTTATGGAACTTGGAGTCCATCCTATGGCTTGTAAAGGGTTTTGGTTTGTCTCGGGTTTTTTGTGTCTGTTTCCTGCCCCCTCCCCCTCCTTCCAGACTGGGGTGCTTTCTCTTTTCTTCTTGGTTTGCTTGTGCATGCAGTTGCCATTTTGTCTGTTCCCCTGACTGCTAAATACATTGATATTTTTCTATGTATTATTAAAGTAAATTTGTTGGGTTTTCTGTTACCTCAGCTCCCGAGGGTTTTCTGTTATCTTAGCTCCTGGATCCTCTTTTTTCTCTGTTCTGCTCAGGAGGGGAGGGTGGAGGTGGGGTTTGCTTGTTAGAGCGGACTGTGTTAAACTAGGACAGTGTTTTATTCACTCAGTCCAAAGTAATCAAGGTGTACTACCACCATGCCATCAATCCAAAAACCATAGGGGCCACGCAGAGAGAGCAACTGCCCCTCCTGTTTCTTCATATTCCTCTATAGTAGCAGCAGCTTCTGTGCAGCCATTCAGTGAAGTGATCTGGGATGAATATACATGAAAAGGATCCCTTAGAAACTACCAACCAACCTGCCAACCAATCAATCTACACGTCCTCAAGAACATCAGTGCTGGAACTGGGGAAGTAGTAGCAGTGAGGAACTGGGTGACAGGTGAGACCTCCTTTTAATTGATGCTTACTTTTGCTTCAGATCCACATTCTTATAGTGACAAGAGGGAATACCAAAGAATGAGTTGTTGTGGTAGAGAGAGGTTTAGATTATATATAAATGCCACAGAGCATCTCCAGTGATTTGGACCAATAGAAGGACCAGATGCTCAAGTGTTACAAATCATAGTTCTTTTCAAAGAAGTGCCTACTAACTACACACTACTGTAACTACAGGTTCAGGTTTAATTTTTACTGCTCAAACCCACCAGCCTAATCTAGACAAGGGGTAAACTTCAGAACTGGTTATTAGTAAATTGAAATAAATCATTTGTTATCAGTTTGACTATAGCTAACAGATGGCTGCATAATTTCTCTTACTCTCAACTGCATAATTAATGTATCACAATATCTTTGCTGCAATGATTACTTTGTCTGTTAAAACTGTTAAGTATTTGGAACAAGGATGGCATTATAATCTGGATATGCAAAATGCTACTCATACTTGGTCATTTCAAATACTTTTAAATTGGCAACTGTGATACTGTGAAATAAAAACACATTAGAGCATATAAAACAAAGACCACATCTTCTGAATGCAAGCTCAGTGTAAGAAACCTCTTCTGAACAATGACTACACATAATATCACTGGGGTTTGACTTAAAAATACTGAGAAAGTTAAACAGGTCATTCAGTGTAGTTATTTTCCGCATCAGTCCTGTAACTCAAAAATACTTTGTCCTCCAGAGGATTAACCAAAAGAGAAAATTAAGAAATCAGAGAAAATAGTTTCCTGAGACTACGACATGAATTAATGAAGTGCTTATTGTATCAAATGTCTATGAGGAGGTTGTATTTTATATCAACACTTCTTAAGACTTCTTTAAAAAGCAAACATCAGAGAAGATTGATATATAACATAAAAATTAATTAAAATCACGAGGTAAAACATTTATTTATGAATTTAAGTCATAAGTTTTGTGACTTCAGTCAACAGTGACTATGACCGCCTGGCATATATTATGCATGCAACATCACAGAGTCAGTCTGAAACTGCTATATTTAAAAATGCATCTAGAAATAGCTTGAAAGACCTTCTTCATGTGAGCAAACATTGTACATTAGCATCACTCTTGGTTAGAGGCCAGACATCATAGACTGGAAGAATAATTCAGTGTTACTTATTCAGCTTTCTCTGATTTGTGAAACAGAAAACTCAACACAACAGTTACAGTCAGTAGTAATGAATACAAATTGAAACATCTAAGTGCTTAGTGTGTCAACTAAAGCACAACAGTAGAAGGACCTGCTGGAATACAGAGACTACTAGATACAAATATTTGGTCACTCTTATCACTAAGTAAAGACAGGAACATCTTGAATTCAAGTTCAGAAAAATCTGTCAGAGTACTTTTACCAGAAGCACAGAGGTGCAACAATTGAACACCACAAGGTATTACAGAATACAAGAGCACAGTAGCATTAAAAAAAGGTTCTAACAATCAGAATCAGACAGCCTCTTTTTCACTTTCTGTGGTTCAGTGAGCACCAGATATCCTCAAAGGCTTATGTTGTAAAGCTAACTCCCACAATCTCCTTATGCCACAGAAAGTTCCTAAATAATTAGATAAGGTTTGATAGCCTTCATACTGAATTTGCATAATAGCAATGAAATTTGAATTCATTCTTAGAAGGGAGAATTTAAGTGCTATGCAGAAATGGATTTAAATATGTGCTAATGGATTTGCCATGGACAGTAACCTTGCAATGAGCTATACATAAGAAAAAGCTTGTCCGTATACTCTGAGTCATACAGAGCAATTTTTGGGTTTATCCATAATAATGTTTTCAGGATGACTTTTTCACCTTATGTCATAAGGGATAATTATCCTTCTGGATAGGAAAGAACTACAAAATTTGTTCAGTATTTAAGATCAAATATAATATAAATATTAGGAATAATATCTTTACAGACAAGTGCACGTATTTTGCAAGACAGTCATAGCAGGCCCAAGAAAAAAACACAGAATGCAAAAGCTCTAACAGGCTGTAACTCAAAGACACTGAGCTCTGCCTTCTAGCCAGCTTTATTAGTCCACCTGACAACAGAAGCAAGGGCTAACAAAGATGTAATATTTACAGAAAACCATTGCCTTTGGTACAAACATAACCCTAATAGAAGCTGTATAAATATGGGTAGTCATTAAGGGGATAGAAATTGTGTATGCTTAACCTGGTGGCTGAGCTAAAGGAAGAAGTGGTAAGACTCAGGACAGTTTCAGGAGACAGAGGGAGGTAAACTAGAGCCAGTGGTGAAATCAGCAGCCCAGATGAAGTTCATGTACACAATACAATACAATACACCAGGTTGAAAGAGACCTTCAAGATCATCACGTCCAACCCATCAACCAATCCAACCCACCTGAACAACTAAACCATGGCACCAAGCACCCCATCAAGTCTCCTCCTGAACACCTCCAATGAAGGTGACTCTACCACCTCCATGGGTAGCCCATTCCAATGGGCAATCACTCTCTCTGTATAGAACTTCTTCCTAACATCCAGCCTACACCAATGCACGCAGTACAGGTAACAAACAAGAGGAACTGGAAGCCTTGGTACACCAGGGCCCCTTTGCCTCCCCCATTGCCCTCACACAAGTGTGAGGCACTGCAAATTGAGGGCAATGTGAGTAAGACAGAAGAGGTACCATCTGAGGGGATGCCTAAAGCAAACCTCTAAAGCAAATCAGTCCCCATTTTGCATCAGGACTAGTACCATAAAAAAATAAGAGCATAGTAATTGTTATCAATGACTCTCTCCTGAGGGAAACAGAGGGACCTATATGTTGTCCTGACCCATCCCACAGGGAAGTCTGCAGACTACCTGGGGCCCAGGTAAGGGACATTGCGAGGAGACTACCAAAACTAATCCAGCCCTCTGACTATTACCCATTGCTGGTAATCCAAACTGGCAGTGATGAGCTTGATAAGAAGGGCACCAGGACAATCAAAAAGGAATTCAAGGCTCTTCATCAATTGATTGATGGGACAGGAGTGCAAGTGGTGTTCTGTTCAGTTCCCTCAGTGGCAGGGGTGTACACTGAAAGGAACAGGAGAACCCATGCCATCAACAAATAGCTCAGGGGATGGTGCCAGAATTTTGGGTTCTTTGATCAAGGGGCAACTTTCACAGCATCTGACCTGATGGATCTAGATGGGCTGAATCGATCTAGAAAGGGCAAAAGAACTCTGGAATTTACACTCACCACCAAGAAATCACTCTATTCCTGTGAAATCAGCTCTGAATCCAAGGGGTGGTGAAATCTTCTCTCTTGCTTCTTAACACTCTTTTTCTCTCTCTCTACTTTTTCCTCTCATTTTTCTTCCCATTTTCCCTCTATTCTGGTCCATTAGCAAAAATTATCATTGGCTCTAATAAACCTAACTCATCACCCATTTGGTGTTGATTCACTTGCATTTGCTTCAAGGGAATTTTTGAATCTTATCATGACATCCCTCACTGCCCAGGGCTGACTCAGGATACCAGGCAATAACAACCTATTAACTCTACACCAGAAGAAGTTTTATAAGGGTCATAGGTATAGGGAAGATGAAACATGTTAAAAGTGAAAGGATAATCACATGTCAAATGTTATCTTCCAGTATTCAGGATATTGTTGAACCACTGCTGCATCAATAGGAATCATAGAATCATAGTATCAGTCAGGGTTGGAAGGGACCACAAGGATCATCTGGGGATGGGGCCTCAACCACCTCCCTGGACAACCCATTCCAGGGCTTCACCACTCTCACAGTGAAGAACTTCTTCCTCACGTCCAGCCTGACTCTCCCCACCTCCAGCTTCATTCCATTCCCCCTAGTCCTATCACTACCTGATATTCTAAGTCCCTCCCCAGCCTTCTTGTCACCCCCTTCAGATACTGGAAGGCCACAATAAGGTCACCTTGGAGCCTTCTTTTCTCCAGACTGAACAGCCCCAACTCTTTACCTTCAAACTTGTTCTGAGATTAAGGGATGGCAGTGCTTTAAAGTTACCACTTCATGCAATTATATTTTTATGACAGCAGAGTTTGAGGCCTCCACTCTTAAAAAAAATATATTGTTGCAATATAAGTCTGATGTAAAATTTAAAAAGTCACAAGATTTTCATCTGAAAACCATTACCAGCATATCCTAGAGCTACCAAAAAAGCAACAAAGTCTTAGCTTTTGTAAGATGCCTGTAAATTTCAAAATAAAGTAATAAATGATGAGAGATTAAGATATAGAAGTGGTGGAGGTTTACATATGAAAAATTTCAGCTGCACTTTGTAGTTTAAGAAAAAAACAGTGAAAGTTATACTTCCTAAGCATTTGTTTACCCATAGGTAAAAAAAGTAGTGTTTTGATTCAGTAAAACATGTAAAAACACCTGTATAATTAAAGTATCCATTATTTTCCTTTAAAAATAATGAAGAAGTGTTTGCTGCAATACTAGTCACAGCTCATTGAATAAAAAGGAAAATCCCTTAGACGTGCCTGACAGCTGTGTTCAAACAATTATGCTAATAAAAGTAATACCTGTCTACAAGATGAGATTACATCTCTTCTAGTTTTGTGCCAATGAAAATGAACTTGAAGCTAATTTTGTGTGTTTTTCTCTAGTCACAAATGTACGAAATCATGAAATTCATTATGAAATAAAGAGCAAATGATGTGACAGCCTGCCAGAATCATGCTTTCATAGAAATACAGTAATATTCTTTGTTGCATGGGGTGTGGGACAGCCTCCCCTTTGTGCCTGCGAAGATCCTGGAACAGACCTTCCTGGAAGCTACAGTGGAACACATAGAGGGCAGGGAAGTAATTTGAGACAACCAGGATGACTTTATCAAGGGTATGTCCTGCCTGATCAAACTAGTGGCCTTCTAGAATGGTGTAACTACATCAGAGGACAAGGGAAGACCAACAGATGCCATCTATCTGGACTTTTGTAAAGCTTTTGACATAATCACTCACAACACCCTACTCTCTAAACTGAAGAGATGGATTTGATGGGTGGATAAGAAATTGGTTGGATGATCACATAGAAAGGGTAGCAGTCAAAGGCTCAATATCCAGGCAGACATGGGTGACAAGTGGTGCCCTTCAAGGGTCTGTACTGGGACCAGTGTTGTTCAATATCTTCATCAATGATATTGACAGCAAGATTGTGTGCACCCTCAGCATATTTGCAGATGATACCAAGCTGAGTGGTGTGGTTGATAAGTCTAAAGGACAGAATGCAATCCAGAGACAGGCTGGAGAGGTGGGCTGAGGAGAACCTCATGAGGTTCAACCAGGCAAAGGGTAAGGTGCTGTCATGGTAAAAAGAGTTAGTGATCACTAGAACCTTTAAGCAGAATCCATTTATTGAGTATGCATGGATTTGCACTGGGTTATCCCAAAAAGGTTGTGAACCCTGAAAAAAGCTAATCACATCTCTTATATAGAGCCTAACAATACATATGCATTAGGATTTCTAAACACTTATTTTGCATGGATAAGGTCCTTTCACTCCTGGGTCTTCCAGCAACATTACTGCTGAATCTTCTTCCAGTTAATTCTTCAGGTTGGTTTCCAGTGAATCTTCATGTGAGTGAGAATTTTTATCTTGGCCCCTCCACATTCAGCAGCTGTCTGGCAGCTGCAATCTTATCTGAGCTCAAGGCTGTGCCCATACCTATGTTAATTAAAACATGTATTATGTATGTCTAAAAACCTATCTCTTGTGCTAAAACTTTATCTCTTATGCTACTGGGAAAGTTTTCTAACAGACAGAAAGTCTAATAGAAAGAAAACCCATAAGGAAAAACAACCAGTGAATCTCCTCATTTCATTCCAGCACATAGGTCAGAGAAATCCTAGATATCAGTACAGGCTGGGGGGATGATGAAATTGAGAGCAGCTCTACAGAAAAAGACTTGGGGGTTCTGGTGAATGAGAAGCTGGACATGAGCCAAAAACGTTGTGGTGGAGCAGGAAGGTTCCCCCCCACACACAAAAGAATTCCACAGCTAACTCAGCCGGAGAAGCAGATGAAAGCTGTATTTTACAAGCAGATATGGAATGCAATGAATATGTACAAAAATATACAATATTTACAATATATACAGAAATATACAGCAATGTATGTAATACAGGAAACCTTTTCCCCCCCCCTGCGGCCAGGGGGTTCGGCCTGCCCCTCCCTTCTCCCTCCCTACCTCCCCTTTTTCCCAAAAGGGTTAGAGAGAAAGAGAAAGGAAGGTAATTAAAAGGGTGAAAACTTGTTAAAGCTCAAAGTGGATGCAAAGTTAGTTTTCTTATCTGGTTAGCAAGAATCGTAGAGAGAAACGAGCCAGCTCACAGCACAGGGGGAAGAAGAAGACGACTACTGACTCCCCCAACTGAAAGACTAAATAAAAATCTATGGCCGGGTTCCACCAATGAAATTGAATTAGCATATCTCTTGTTTTCATTCTAATATCAAAACATTCGGCTAGAGTGTTCAGAAAGTGTCTCTTTCTTAAAGGCACAGCCTAAACCGGTCACAAACGTACACTTGCAGCCCAGAAGGCAGATTGAATCCTAGGCTGCATCAACAGAAGTCTGGCCAGCCGATCAAGAGAGGTGATTCTGCCATTTTGCTCTGGGAAGACCACACCTGCAGCACTGCACCCAGCTCTGGAGTCCTCAGCGCAGGAAAGCTGTGGACCTGATGGAGCGGGTCAAGGGGAGGACCATGAAAATGATCAGGGGTGGAACACCTTTCCTACAAGGACATGCTGGGGAAGCTGGGATGGTTCAGCCTGGAGAAGAGAGTGCTCCAGGAAGATCTGGCGCAGCCTTCTGGTACCCGAAGGGGCCCTACAAGAAGGCTGGAGAGGGACTGTATACCAAGGACTGTAGTGATAGGATGAGGAGCTATAGTTTCAAATTAGAGAAGAGTAGATTTAGATTGGATGTTGGGAACAAGTTCTTTACCATGAGAGTGGGGTAACACTGGAATGGGTTGTCCAAGGAAGTAGTTGAAGCTGCATCCTTGGAGATATTCAAGGTCAGGCTTGAAAAGCCTCAGAGAAACCTGATCTGGTGGAGGATGTCCCTGCTCACTGCCAGGAGGTTGGACTAGATGACTTTGAAAGCCTCTTCCAACCCAAACAATTCTATGATTCTATGATTTTTGAAAGTCCAAGCCCTGCAGAGCTAGTGTTGGGCCTGGGTTTATCTCAGTAAGCAACTATACTGTCTGAGATAGGTCCTGAAGAAAATAACCTATTAATTTTGCCCTGTTTTCTTCTGGGAGGGAGGCAATTTGTTCCATAAGGAAGGCCTACAGTGAATGAAGCACAGGTGGTGTAGGGAGTAAGATCACTCATAGAAATACAGACCACAGCAAACTGACATTAGTATGAACACACTCGTAAAAAAAGCAGATCACCAGAAGGGATGTACAGAGACAGGTCAGCCAGTTGCAGCTCACATGGTTCAAAAAATATTATATATGCCAGTATGATTCCAGATAGTTCAAGCTACCACAGGGAAGATCTGAGGAATAAATCTGTACCCCATCACCTGTAGCTAACTAAATTGCTGTAAATACCAGTGACGGTTTCTTTGGGTTGGACAGATTAGAAACAAAGCACAGCAGTCCTAACCCATGTCAGGAAGCAAACACCCCTGCTGTAAAAGATACTTGGCCATAGTTAGCACTGAAGTGTTAACATAGTGCACACTAGCACAGATTTCATGGAAAAGAGGTAAACAAAATGATCAGTTAGAAGCACAGAAGCAGAACAAATAGCTCAGATTGTGCCTTTGGGGGAATCTAGTTACCTTACATGTCAAGAAGGCAAACAGGTCAAGCCAGTGAAGGCAAGAAGGAATATGTAAAAATAAGCAGGAAATTGTTACTACAACTTTGACAGTCATTGATCCAAACCTTACACCAATTTAATGCATAATGTTTTTATATTACATAGGTAACACCATGACCACATTATGAAAATGCTGACCATGGAGGTTTTTATATTAATCAGGTAACACAGATCACATTATAATTTTTCAGGAATTGACCTACTTCTGGGGTAGTACATTGAGTGATGTTTTAATTTACAAATATCTGTTATTCGGTACCGTTTATCCTGCAACTTCCTATTTCACATCTCTTCAGAAGTGCACCCTCTCCCACACCCTCACATTGAAAATCCACAGATTCTTTGGGCCTCCTCTGAGCTGCCTGCCTTGAGAATTCCTGGGTTTAATGCAGAAACCACTCTTGCTCTTCCTTCATTTCTCCTTATTATTAATTTTAGCTTTCCACGGCACCCCTGAAATGAATCATCTTTTGACATTTAATCCATTTAATTTTGTTTTCACCTTAATTCATTATTAATGCAGCTTTACATTATGTCTTTCTAGATCATCTGCTTTGTTATTCAGTCTTCTGGGGGTTTTTGTTGCCTTTGTGTTTTCTCTTATTTCTCTAGCCCATGCTAGTTTACATCCAGATTGTATTTTTTATTTTCTATGAAAAAAAATAAATTAAAAGAGGTTCTAAGTTTGAGCTGGTTATTTTTACTGAAACTTTCCTTCAAGCCTTCAAAATGTATTTAATTTTGATCTATTTGATGTCCTATTTTCCTCCATGGGGGTATCTTGTTTTCTGAGGACAACAGGCAGTTAAATGTCACAGTATCTAATGTGTATGTTGCAGAGAAATAATAGTAGTATTCATAGCATCCATAGTATCAGACAGGGTTGGAAGAGACCACAAGGATCATCTAGTTCCAACCCCACTGCCATGGGCAGGGACACCCCACACTCGATCAGGCTGGCCACAGCCTCATCCAGCCTGGGCTTAAACACCTCCAGGAATGGGGCCTCAACCACCTCCCTGGACAACCCATTCCAGGGCTTCACCACTCTCATGGTGAAGAACCTCCTCCTCATGTCCAGCCTGAATCTCCCCACCTCCAACTTCATTCCATTCCCCCTAGCCCTATCACTACCTGATAGCCTGAGACGTCCCTCCCCAGCCTTCTTGTAGGCCCCCTTCAGATACTGGAAGGCCACAATGAGGTCACCTCAGATCCTTCTCTTCTCCAGACTGATGTGCCTTTACTAACGTTGTATAGTATGTTAATAATTCAAGTGCTGACATGCTAAGTCTTTCATAAACACATCCAGTGAAAACTGGGACAATCTGGACCTTAAAATCTACTTTCATAATATAAAAGTTATTCATATTGCAGATCTGTTTGAGCTCAAGTAGAAAGCTAATATTTTCTTGTTCTTTACTCAAACTGTTACTTTCAGTATAGAATTTAGAACATCAAATATACACATTATCAAAACGAACACTTTAACAGTATTGTCTTTTGTCATAGTCAGATAAAATTAATATTTATATATTATCTGCATAACCCTTTGCACTTTGTCTTCAGTAACGAATTTTGGCAAAGCGATGACAGATTTTCACAAGTAGCATTAATGCAAGATACAATGTACGTACGGTGAATTCTATAAAATACTTTGATAATGACCTCTTTTGATTTTGCCATGAACACAGACAGGTTCATATGGATGAAGGAGAGCTTGCAACTGATTCTGGAGGATTACTAAAAGACTCACTAGAATATTGTAGTTGTGATTAGTAGGAGATTATTTACTAAAGAGAGGCTTTAAGTGATCACTTACAGTGACAGAGTCTGTTCCATTAATCATCTCTTTTTATATTTAGTTTTTAATGTAGTGACCTGGCTTCCCTTGACAGGTATTAACAACAATTCCTGACGTTTAAGTAGCAAAATATAATCTACACCCACTGAAAATATGCTGAAAACTTTACTATGGACTTCATGTTTCTAAGAGGATATCTCAGATACTAGTAATGCCACTTCAAAACCCAATTTTAATTAATGTCATTGTACTTCACTCACTATATTCTGGAATACTTTTGTTCATTCCTATACATATTAATTTACCCAAGCTCTTCACAGCATACTGAATGATTAAGAGGGCAACACTGAATCATGCCACAGTCTCTCTACTTTTTTGTTGGTATCTTGTGAAACACACCATCATGCCTATCTTTACCATTTTCCACTATCTTTTTTACACTCTGGGTGCTGGTTATTCCTTTTGCTATTTGTTTCACACTCTGTTATTCAATCTTTGACACTTTTGCTATATGGAATTAGATGCTATATGGAATTAGATTAGCCTGGAGAAGAGGAGGCGCAGGGGTGACCTCATTGCTCTCTACAACTGTGGTGGAGTAGGAAGGTTTCACCCCCACACACAAAAAAAGAATTCCACAGCTAACTCAGCCGGAGAAGCAGATGAAAGCTGTATTTTACAAGCAGATATGGAATGCAATGAATATGTACAAAAATATACAATATTTACAATATATACAGAAATATACAGCAATGTATGTAATACAGGAAACCTTTCCCCAATCCCCCTGCGGCCAGGGGGGTTCGGCCTTTCCCTCCCTTCTCCCTCCCTACCTCCCCTTTTTCCCAAAAGGGTTAGAGAGAGAGAGAAAGGAAGGTAATTAAAAGGGGAAACCTTTGTTAAAGCTCAAAGCGGATGCAAAAAGTTAGTTTTCTTATCTGGTTAGCAAGAATCGTAGAGAGAAACGAGCCAGCTCACAGCACAGGGGGAAGAAGAAGACGACTGACTGCCCCCCCGACTGAAAGACTAAACAAGAATCTACAGCCGGGTTTCACCAATGAAATTGGATTAGCATATCGTTGTTTTCATTCATATACCAAAATATTCAGCCAGAGTGTTCAGAAAGTGTCCTTCTCTTAAAGGCACAGCCTAAACCGGTCACAATCCACCCCTGCTAAACAATTTCATTGGCTGTTCATACTGTCCATCCAATCTAAAACAATATCTACAGTTTGTAAGTAAAGTTCATAGTCCATTCCGGCTATCCTCAGGTGTAGATGATTCAGAAGTCCAAGAAACAAGAAAATTGGAAAACAGTTTGTCTCTTCGCAGACGAAGCGAAGAAAAGGGAAAACAGGGAAACAGGGAAACAGGGACTCTCAGTTGACTCAGGGCTCTCAGGGTTCTCAGGGTTCGTGCACCGTGGATTCCTCAGGGATTCTTCCTTTGGGCGCGATGTAGCTGTACAACACTCTGAAATTAAACTCTTTCAGCTAAAGTTAAGTTTCTTTGTGGAATACACTGAATTTCACCATTTTCTTGCATTACCCAATAAGTGTGACCCGGACCTTCAGCTGAAACCACCCCTCGGACAGGTTTAGCCTCTCCTGAGGGAGAAAATACCCAAACAGTTTTACCTAACAGATTCTTTTCTTTAACAACAGGAACTCTATCACCTTCTACTTTCTGTAGCAGATCTGAGTGTGCCGGTCCAGCTCGGTTCACTGAACCTCTACTATTTACCAGCCAGGTTGCTTGTGCTAAATGCTTTTCCCAGTTTTTCAAAGATCCACCCCCATGGCTTTAAGAGTGGTCTTCAACAAACCGTTGTAGCGTTCAATCTTCCCTGCAGCTGGTGCATAGTAGGGGATGTGGAATATCCACTCGATGCCGTGCTCTTTGGCCCAACTCTTTACAAGGTTGTTTTTGAAATGAGTTCCGTTGTCTGACTCAATCCTCTCTGGAGTTCCGTGTCTCCACAGGATTTGTCTCTCCAGACCGAGAATGGTGTTGCGTGCAGTTGCATGTGGAACTGGATAAGTTTCCAACCATCCAGTGTTTGCCTCTACCATAGTAAGCACATACTGCTTACCAGAACGAGAACGTGGTAGAGTGATGTAGTCAACTTGCCAAGCTTCACCATACTTGTACTTGGACCATCTGTCACCATACCATAAGGGCTTAAGTCGTTTTGCCTGCTTAATAGCAGCACAAATGTCACAGTCATGGATGACTTGTGTGATAGCATCCATGGAAATGTCTATGGATCTGTCACGAGCCCACTGGTAGGTTGCATCTCTGCCTTGATGTCCTGACGAATCGTGAGCCCACCGAGCTAAGAATATCTCACCTCGGTGTTTCCAGTCGAGATCAAGATCAGAGTCCATGTCTACTGGAGAAACTCTTGCAGCTAGATCTGCTTGATGGTTGTGTTGCTGTTCCTCAGTAGCTTTGCTCTTAGGAATGTGAGCATCAATGTGTCTCACCTTCACTGGAATTCTCTCGATTCGATCAGCAATGTCCTGCCACAGGTCAGCTGCCCAAATGGGCTTTCCTTTTCTCTGCCAGCCAGGAGGCAGAGAAAAGGAACCACCTAAAGGGTGGTTGTAGCCAGGAAGGGGTTGGCCTCTTCTCCCTAGCAACCAGCACCAGAGCAAGGGGACACAGTCTCAAGCTGCAAAAGGGGAAGTTTAGGCTCGAGGTGAGGAGAAAATTCTTTACCAAGCGAGTCATTCGTCATTGGAATGGGCTGCCCGGGAGGTGCTGGAGTCGCCGTCCCTGGAGGTGTTCAAGAGGGGATTGGACATGGCACTTGGTGCCATGGTCTAGTCGTGGGGACTGTGGTGACAGGTTGGACTCGATGATCTTTGAGGTCTCTTCCAACCTTAGTGATACTGCGATACTGTGACAATCACGCTGTTTCAGATGTGCCCTTTTTTGCCTTCTGAAATTCTAGTATCACAGTTGCATTAGCAGTGTAATTAAGTTACATGTTGACATGCCAGCCCTTATGCATTATTTATCATTTGTCAAGCTATGATC
The DNA here is from genome assembly GCA_033816785.1 of Picus viridis. Taxonomy (NCBI): domain Eukaryota; kingdom Metazoa; phylum Chordata; class Aves; order Piciformes; family Picidae; genus Picus; species Picus viridis. The sequence goes on from CM066570.1 coordinate 8,899,992, forward strand.
CATCATAATGGGCTAAGTGGGAGATTTCAAATCATATAATTTGATCAGTTTAATGAATTTGCTGCTGTAGATGAATGTTTCTCTGCTAGTGAAAAGCATGTAATTGAAAAGTATGTCCAAATTCTCTGCTATTATAAATTTGCATATGAACTTGGTGCCATGCTTTAGTCATGAGGTCTGTGGTGACAGGTTGGACTTGATGATCTTTGAGGTCTCTTCCAACCTTAGTGATTCTGTGTGAACTGATATATATATATGTCTGCATGTCTGTATAGATATATCTGTACATCTACAGAAGAAATAAAACAGGACTTTTGAAAATTTAGTATGCATAAGTATGTCCTAATTTCACACCAATACACCTTTGTCTAACATGCCAGGATCCCTTTCTAAAGTGTTGCTATGGTATACCACCCTATTCTGGCATATTTTGGCTGTCACTTGTGCAATAGTCAAATAGTAATGGCTCATCTAATGCCATGTAGTACACACATATCATTGCCACAGCTGGTTTAGTTAAGATGAAGATCCAGCGCCCCTAGTGTTCAAGGAGCAGCATATTGCTGTTGCTGCTTTGCCAGTCTTATTTAAAAAAAAATATAATAAAAGGTTAAAAAGACAACTGCTTAAAGTATTTCTGCAACAATCTGATATTAGCAATAGGTAATTACTAGTTGTATACATTTTATCTATGTCATCTGAAACAATGAAGTCCTTTTTAAGAGAAGAATATGAGATATCCTGCAATTAATTTTTCCTCCTAATACTTGACACTTAAGCTCTTGACCTCCTTATAAGGTTAGCACTTTGTACAGAGTTCATCTCTAGGTAAGCTCTCTAGAATCCAGATTTCTACAGCATTGAGACTTCAAAAATGCTAAATATTTGTTCTGAATCGTGATCTACTCAAAGCCAAGATAAAAGGAGTTGATTAAAAAATTACGTTTTAAAGAGAAAGGAAAATAACTTCTGTGAGATTGCCTAACAACACATAAAGAAATACAAGAAACTTTTCCCATCCAAATGCTGTATATAGAGTGCTACTTGGGTAAAAAATTGGTGAATGAGTACTCAAGGGTACTTAAATAGTTCTCAAGGGTAAAGGAGTCCAGGAAGGCTGGACATACTTCAAAGGGGGCAGGCTGTGCCCATGTGTGAAAGACAAGTCAGTGAGGAAGAAGACCAGCCTAGCTGGATAGAGTGCTTTGACTGGAACTGAGGAGTTTATAGCCATTGGAAGAGGGGGCAGGCCTGATATAAGGACTACAAAGATGTGGTGAGGTTATGCAGGGAGAAAATTAGGAGGGCCAAAGCCCAATTAGAACTCAACCTAGCTACTGCTGTTGAAGACAACAAAAAAATGTTTCTATAAATACATTAACAACAAAAGGAGGAGTAGGGAGAATCCTCATCCTTTACTGGATGCAGGAGGTAACACAATGACAGAGGATGAAGAAAAGTCTGAAGTACTTAATGCCACCTTTGCCTCAGTCTTTAATTGTAGAGCTAGTTGTTCCACAGTCACACAGCCCCCTAAGATGGAAGACAAGGAGGGGGGTAGAATGTGATCTTCTCATCCAAGAGAAGATGGTCAGTGACCTGCTACACCACTTACACACAAGTCTATGGGGCTGGACAGGTTGCACCCAAGGTTACTGAAGAAGCAGGTAGATGTGCTGGCCAAGATTCATTCTATCATTTACCAGCAGTCCTGGTTGTCTGGGTAGGTCCCATTGGACTGGAGGGTAGCAAATATGACTCTCATCTATAAGAAAGGCCAAAGGGAGGATCCAGGGAATTACAGGTCTGGCAGTCTGAACTCAGTGCCAGGGAAAGTCATGAAGAAGAGTGTCCTGAGTGCCATTACACACCATATACAGGACAACCAGGTGATCAAGCTCAGTCATGAGTTTATGAAGGGCAGGTCCTGCCTGATGAACTTGATCTCCTTATATGACAAGATATTGAGCCTAGTGGATGAGGGAAAGGCTGTGGATGTTGCTTACCTAGATTTCTGTAAGGTCTTTGACATGGTTTCTCACTGCATTCTGATAAAAACACTGGCTGCTTAGGGCTTAGATGGACACATGCTGTGCTGGGTAAATCACTGGCTTGCTGTTCGGTCACAGAAAGTAGTGGTCAATGAAGTTAAACCCACCCAGAGGTGATGTTCCCCAAGGCTCAGTGTTGGGACCAGACCTATTAAATTTTTTTATCAATGACTTGGATGAGGGGATTGAATGTGCCCTCAGTATGTTTGCAGATGACACAAAATTAGGTGGGAATCTTGGTCTGCTTGAGGGTAGGGAGGCTTTACAGAGGGACCTAGATATGTTGGACCAATGGACTGAGGTCAGCTGTATGAGCGTCAACAAGGCCAAGTGCTGGGTCCTGCTCCTGCACCACAACAACCCCATGATATGCTACAACCCTGAGGAAAAATGGCTAGAGGACTGTGTGGCAGAAAAGGACCTGGGGGTACTCTTTAACAGGTGGATGAGTATGAGCCAGTGGTATGCCCAGGTGGCTAAGGTGGCCAACAGCATCCTGGCCTGTATTAGAAATAGTGTAGCCAGCAGGACCAGGGAGGTGATTGTTCCTCTGTACTCAGTGTTGCTGAGGCTGCACCTTGAGTACTGTGTTCAGTTTTGGCCAGTACAGGAAAGACACAGAGGTACATGGAGCAGACACAGAGAAGAGCTACTAAGCAAGTGAAAGACCTGGATAACGCATCCTGTGAGGAGTGACTGAGGGAACTGGGGCTGAGGGGAAGCTGTATTACCCTCTGCAACTACTGAAAGGAGGATGTAGTGAGGTAGGCACTGCTGCCTTCTCAAAAGTAACTAATGATAGAATGAGAGGGAATGGCTTCAAGCTGCACCAGAGGAGGTTTAGACTGGACATTAGGAAAAGGTTTTTTTCATGGGAAGCATTGTCAGGTACTGGAACAGGTTTCCCAAGGAGGTGGCAGAACTGCCACCTCCAGACATGTTTATAAGCCACATAGATCTGGTGCTTTGGGACATGGTGTAGTGACAGACTTTGTGGAGTGGGCAAAATGTCTGGACTTGATGATCTCAGAGGTCCTTTCTGGGCTGGATTATTCTATAAATGAAAAGAATTGTTATTCAGAACTATCAGTATCAAGTCATGCAAAATATTCACTCTCAGTATATTTTTGTACAAGCTATTTACTCTTGCCATGTTTCCCAAAATTTCCTTATTCTGTTTCACTGCTTTTTTTGTTTCCCCTTTGTTTTTTAAGAAGTATATGAAACTCTGTGGTAAGCTAGCTGCTTAGCAATAATTTTTATCTCAGTATCACGATTTTTATGCTACATCGATTTTGTAATATAGTGAGATTTGAGATCATGACTGAAGATAGTCAAAAGCTAGGCTATTAATTCCTTGATTAGATGCTGGTAGGAGAATTAAAAACAGAGTGTTTGGCATGTTTTCCTCATGGGAATGATGCAGGCATAGACAGATGTTACCAGAAAAATTAGTATCCAAGCATGTCTGTGGCTCAAAATACTAAATTGGGTAAATCTAGTTTATGGTATAATAATTCTTTATATTAATTCATTGAATTCTTTTCTAATAGTGACAAATATCTATAACCAACCTCCCCAAGATTTCTTTCAAATATTACATAATTCTATGGGAAACACTTGTGCCTAGACTTGGGAAAAGTGTTTGCATGCATTGCATGCAGATTGGTGGATAATGTAAGTGTAACTGACATATACCTGGACTTGTGCAAAGCGTTTGACACTGTCCCACAAAATATCTTTCTCTATAAACTGGAGACACATGGATTTACTCAATGTATCACTTGGTGGGTAAGAAATTGGCTGTGCTCAATGGCTCAATGTCCAAGTGTAGACTGGTGACAAGCAACATTCCTCAGGAATCAGTGTTGAGACTGGTGCTGTTTGATGTCTTTGTTGGCAGCGTGAATAGTGAGATTGAGTGCACCTTCAGCAAGGCTGCTACTGACACTATGATGTCTGGTGCAGTCTACACGTTGGAGGAAAGAGATGACATCCAAATGGACCTTGCCAGGCTTGAGAAGTGGGCCTGTGCACACCTCATGAAGTTCAATAAGGCCAAGTGCAAAGTCCTGCACAAGGGAAGGAGCAATTCCTGTTATCAATATAGTCTGGGGGATGATGGGATCGACAGTAGACCTTTGGCAAAGGACTTGAGGGTGTCAATTGATGAGAACCTCTACATGCCCTGACAATATATGCTCACAGCCCAGAAAGACAAATATATCCTCAGCTGCATCAAAAGAAGCCTGTCCAACAGGTCAAGGGAGGTGATTCTGCTCCTCTGCTCTGTTCTGGTGAGACACCACCTGGAGTGCTGTGTCCAGCTCTGGAGTCCTCATCAAGGGAAAGACATTGTATCTGGAAACATTCAAGGCCAGGTTGGATAGGGCTTTGAGCAACTTGGTCTAGTGCAAGGTGTCCCTGTCTGTGGCAGAGAAATTTGAACTACATGGTCTTTAAAATCCCTTCCAACACAAACTCTATGATTCTATGGTGTATTTTAGTATTTTTAGCAATGTTTTCTAGGCAAATACAGTACACTTGAAGCCATGGCTTAGTTAGTCATGAGGTGTTGGGTGACAGGTTGGACTTGATGATCTTTGAGGTATTTTCCAACCTTATTGATTCTGTGATTCAATGATTCTATATTTGCTCCAGTTTCCACAGAAATCAGTGCTAATCCTGTCTATCTTTATATGATTTAAGATCATATTCAGTTTCAAAATTCACTTTTCCTTGAAATCTTTGGCATGTCACTCCAGAGTTGACTACTTTCTTCACAGTGGAAAGATTTATTTAGGCTAAGATAAGGTATCACAGTATCACCAAGGTTGGAAGAGACGTCAAAGATCATCGAGTCCAACCTGTCACCACAGACCTCATGAATAGACCATGGCACCAAGTGCCCCATCCAATCCCCTCTTGAACACCTCCAGGGACAGTGACTCCACCACCTGCTGTGGGGGACAGTGTCAAAGACCTTGCTGAAGTCCAGGTAGACCACATCCACAGGCCTCCCCACATCCATCAGGTGGGTCACCTGATCATAGAAGGAGATCAGGTTGGAAAGGCAGGACCTGCCCTTCCTGAATCCATGTTGGCTGGACCTGAGCCCTTGGCCATCCTGCAGGTGTGCAGTTATTGCCTCCAGGATAATCTGTTCCATCATTTTCCCTGGCACTGAGGTCAGGCTGTCTGGCCTATAGTTTCCGGGTTCCTCCATCCGACCCTTCTTGTGCATGGGGATCACATTGTCCAGTTTCCAGTCATCTGGGACCTCACTGGCCAGCCAGAACTGGAGGAAAATGATGGGGAGTGGCTTGGAAAATGATGGAGAGTGGCTTGGTGGGAGGAGTGACATCTAAAGGAAAAGAAGCAAAAAAAATTATAAAATTATATTCTTTCTTTTAACCCATATAAATTGTTTCTTGGCAAATAAATAGATCTCTGTGATTCATGGGATCAAAACCAGATGATGAGATCAAGAGTTGCTTTCTCAAATTTTGAAGATGTGACCTTTATAGTTTTCCTACAAACCCCCCCAAAAACCTCAATATAATATCCTCACTTTTTTCAAATCAGACTTCTGTTTGTGCTCAAATGAGATAGTTTGAACCTTGCAACTCAAGGATTGGGAACTGAGTTATTTCACTCATTGATGAAAAATAGTTTGTTTTGTATGTGTGTTTTGTTTAGTATGGGGAAAACTAAGGTGGTCATAAATTCACAAATGAAGTGCTGTATATTTTCCAGTACCATTGAGTCCAGGATAACAGGAAATTCAACATTAATTCAGAAAACACAACAGTGTTCCTATAAATACTGTGCTATATAATTTTAAATGCTTTAAGTTCTGTGGTCCAGGAATTATTATTATTAATAATAATACTAATACTTGTAGGTATAAATTTTACACTTGTGCTATCTAAATTACAAATTATTCACACCAGAGATTGTCTATAAGCCTGCACTTATATTCTTTAGAATTATCAGAATTGGGTCTTGACAGTGCTTTGGCACTGCTGTACTAAGCATAATTTAATAATGTACATATAGATACACACTTTAAAGAAAAAAATCTGCTCTGACAGCTCTCGAAGGTAATAAGGCTGTGTGCCTTGGGCAAGGATTTCAGAGATTAACCCTTGGGTAAAGTCAGCATTACCTCCAGGTAATGAGATACAGGACAGGTAATTTCCCCCTTGTTGAATTTCATGAAGTTCCTATGAGCTTGTTTCTCCAGTCTTCTAGTGTCCATCTGTGTGACAATATGACTTAGCTACTCCTCTTGTTTTTGCACAATTAGCAAAGTTGATGAAGGTAAAACCTGCCCCACCAACCAAGATTGTTGCTGAATAATTTAAACAGGATCTGACCTAGCATTGATGCTGAGACACACTTCTGGTTATTGGCTTCTGATCTTTGGGAAAGGCTGACTGCCATTTTCACCTCTATATTAGGAACATATTCCTTCTCAGACTCTGCTGGATTCATGCCACATTTTCCTATGAGTCACTGTCTACTTTGTGCTTGGAGCTGGACAGAAACTCAGACAGTTAAGTTTCATTTGGAACATTAATAGTTAAGGGAAGGGCATTACTCTGAAGAAAGTGAAAAAAAGAGTAAATTAATTTCAGTGCCTATTTTCTCAAAAATCTCACACATTCTTGAATAAAATCTGTTTATTCATCTACACCAGATGCCCATTCTCAAAGTCTTTTATTTAGAAAAAGGACTCAGAGTGCAGAAAATTAATCAATATTTCATTGATAGTTAATAACTGATTTCCACATATTCTACAACTCTTAATTGGTACTTACAGTCATCTGATTACACGAAAATAAACACTTATAGTCATTTCCAGCCATAGAATCATTTCCACTGGAAAAAAAGATCTTTAATATCATCAGTTCCAACCATTACCTGTCTCCACCACGTCCCTCAGCACCACATCCATGCATCTTTTAAATGCTTCCAAGGGTGGTAATTCAGTCACTTTCCTGTGCAGCCCATTCTAATGTTTGGTAATCCTTTTAGTGAAGATGCCTCTTTTAATAGAACATCTGAATCTCCCATAGTGCAACTTGAGGCTATTACATCTTGGTTTATCACTTCTTATTAAGGAGAAGAGACCAACACCCACCTTGCTGCAATCAGCTTTCAGGTAGCTGTAGAGAGCAATAAGGTTTCCCTTCATCCTCCTTTTTCTTCAGACTTTACAATCCCAGTTCCTTCAGCTGCTCCTCACAAGATCTGTACTTCAGAGCCTTCATCAACTTCTTTGTCCTTTTCTGGACGTGCTTCAGCACCTCAATGTCCTTCTTGTATTCAAGGGCTCAAAACTGAACCCAAGGTATGGCCTCACTAATGCCTAGTACAGGTGGATGGTCATTTCCCTAGTCCTGCATGCCAGGATGCTTATTGGTCTTCTCGGCTTCCTCTGCACAATGCTAGCTCACTCAGCTGGTTTTGAATTATTTTTTCTGATCAAGGGATCCTGGTTTCTACTACTGGAGTGCTCAGTGTTTATGACACTGTCTATAGCTATTGGTTCTTTCTTTATTTATTGGGTGAATATTCGTCCTACGAACTGCTACCAACAGACAATTTTAATAGAAAGAAGACTGATTTCATTGGCATTTACCTGGCACTCACTTGTCAAGTATTTGTATCTCAAAGGCCTAAAAATGCCATAAAATTGGAGTATAAAAAGAAGATAATGTGATCATCAAGAAATTAATTTTCTTTTATTAACAGCTTAGATAGAAATCAAGTTTGAGAACTTATAGTGTAATTATATTTTGTTCTCCCCTTGCAGCTGCTGCTAGCTTAAAGCTGACTCTTGAAAATGCATTATATTTACTGATTCTTCCATCAGAACTAATTGCTCTTAGTCAATAACTGTTCCTTGCTTTTGTCACATTGCTTCTGGAATGTGCACTAATCAAAAATGTATGTTTGTAATCTGATGTTGCTTCAAAAAAATTTGAATTCATATTTTAGAGGTTACACCTGTACCATGCTTGGAGGTGAATACAAATTGTCAGTAACAAAGCCAGCAAAGGCATTCTGAAAAACAGAATTCTAAATCATAAGTTTTTATCAAACTACAGGAGGGTTTTCCATGCTCTTGACTTCTTTCTTCTTGAAAGATCATAAGCTGGGAGTATTTATTGTAATACTACTGAAGCACTTTAATACATTAAAGGGCCTCAAAATTGACAAGGGGAAAAATAATGTGGAAAAAGTGTAGGTCAGCCAATGTCTTATTATACTGAAAAAGCTTTAATAAAGTTGACTGAACACATTGTGAAGTTTAGCTCATACTATTGGTTGTCTAAATATTCTTAAATGTCCTTTCATAAAGTGTAGTGAAATTTATCTTATATTCCTAGCTTTTTGCAAATCTGTTTGGTTATATCTGAAGAGCCAAACTGCTCCAAATGAGTCTAGTGAAAAATAAAACAGAAGTTAAAGAATATAAATTAGCTGAGTGGAATGATTAACACTATAGTTTTATCTAAAAATTAAGGTTTTATCTAGTACATGGGTATCAGGCACTGTGTAAGCAACAGTCCAACATCCTAATGAGGTAAGCTGTAATCTGTAAAAGATGTGGTTCATTACAATCTATTGGCAAGACAGCATATCAAATTTGTAGCTCTCTCAGTTAGACATTCTGGACTACAGCCTTTCTGCAGGTAACATTCAGAGTCAGAGATAAATGTCTTAAGTACAAAAGACATCTTGATCACTACTAATAAATGAGATTAGAGCATGCTAATAAGTGGTGTTTGAAAGTAGTTGTGGAATTGATTGATGAAATTACATGTTGTTCCATAAGAGTAAGGACAAGGACATAAAAGCACAGAAACTAAAGTTTTTCATTTCACTTTTTGAAATGCACTACAAACAGGAAGCATGCTTTGTGATATATTTGGGCAGAGAAGGAAAATCCTCTGAGCTATGTATTTTTGGCATTTTCCCCCTCTGATTATTGAAGATCATGAATTTATTTTTCCATCAAACATAGAGTTTGTCTAGTGTGAGTGGTATCATCATATAGTGTGCTGAACAGTGACACTCTCAGAAGCAAAAAGTTATAATAGTCCTGTGCAGATATTCAGTACAGCACCAACAAAAGACAAAATAAAGAGAAAAAAAGTACTTTTAAGCTTCATTTTTAAAATGAAGACTGATCATCTTTGTTGGTGACATGGACAGTGGCAAGTTTGCCAGCGACACCAAGCTGTGCAGTATGATGGACTCACTTGAGGGAGGGGACGACATGCAGAAGGATCTTGATAGATCTTGAGAAGTGGGCCAGTGTCAGCTGCTTGAGGTTCAACAAATCAAAGTGCAAGGTCCTGCATCTGGGTTGGGCCAACCCCAGGTGAGCAAATACAGGCCAGATGTAGAGTGCTTTGAGAGTACTCTGTAGTGACTGATGAGAAGCTCAGTGTGAGCCAGTAGAGTGCTCATGCAGCCCAGAAAGCAAATTGTGTCCTAGGCTGCATCAAGAGGAGTGTGATCAGCAGGTCAAGAGAGGTGATTATTTCCCTTTACTCTGCTCTTGTGAGACTCCTCACCTTGAATTCTGTGTCCAGTTCTGGTGTCCCCATCATAAGAAAGACACAGAACTGGTGGAGTGAGTACAGATGAGGGCTGGAACACCTCTGCTATGAGACTAGGCTGAAGGAGCTGGGGTTGTTCAGCCCAGAGAAGAGAATATTCCTGGGGGACCTTAGAACTGCCTTCCAATACCTGAAGGGATCCTGCAGGCTGGATAGGGGCTTTCCATAGGACTGTCTGTTGATAGGACAGGAGGGAATGGTTTTAATCACAGGAGAGTAGGCTTACAACAGCTCTTGGGAAGAAGTTTTTTGGTATGAGAGTGCTGGGAATAGGCTACCCAGGGAGGTTGTGGATGCCTTCCCAGGGGTATTCAAGATCAGGTTGGATGAAACTTTGAGCAGCCAAATCTTGTTGAGAGGCATCCCTGCCCATGGCAATGAAGTTTGAGTAATGATCTCTAAGGTCCCTTCTGACCTAAGCCATTCCATGATTCTATGATCTTTGTGTTATAAATAAAGATCATTTAACCAATGAAATGGCCAGAATTTTTCAATGAAATTTTTTTCTCTGTGGTTTAGTTTGGCTGGTTGGTTGGTTGGCTGTTTTTCCCCCCTTCTAGAATGATTGTGCCTGAGTAATTTTTCAGCCTGCAATGCTATTGAACATATACTTTGGGAATACGCATGACTCGTTGTTTGCATAATTAGTAAAGTAATAAAGGCTACATGGCTTTGAATTTTAACAGTGTTGGGTTTTGTTTATTTGGTTTCATGACTCAATTTTGCCTACACCTGGTGTCTGATGTGTCTTACACACACAAGATGATTTTGGAAAGATTTTATGGGAATAAGAAATTACATCAAAATAGACCATTTCAGGATTCATTCCACTTAGAGATATTAATTATTCTTTCTAGTGTTTATACAAAGTGATTGCTAGCTATATTTAATTTTTATATATATAAAGTAGTATTGTGCATGTATTACTGCTTTGCTTAGCTATATCTAGGGAAAAGTAGGGCCTTTTGATAGATGATAGTCACTCAAGGAGTTATTTAGTGGCATTTGAACTACCTGTGCCTTTGCATGAAATCAAGATTAACCTTGCCCACAGAACTCTCATATCTTTTATGCATATAGACAAAATCTTTAAATTAGACAATAAATATAGCTTTTTCTCCTTTCATAGATCTTGTATGACTGAGTGGTTGGGGTTTGACTGCTTTCTAAATTTATCTGCAGCAACAAACAATTGTGATTTATTCATATAAAGAGGATCACAATTGCTTATTGTTGCAGATAAATTTAGAAAGTAATCAAAACCCACATGCTTCTTCAAACTCCACTCTTACACACCACATCTATAAGAAAAATATTAATGTCCAAATCCTTGTTCTTTGAGAAAATGGCAGGTTGTCCTTCAAAAGAAAAAGTGATAGAATCATCAATAAAGAGAACACTACTTCACAAAATCAGAGATCATATTAATGTTAGGATAAAAGTATGCAGCTGTAATAGAAATAGCAGATAAAACTGGAGTATTTATCTGTCAGCTTTTTGGGATAATGCACTATAGTCTTTCTATTTGGAAGTAGTCAGGTATTGATAGTATGATGGCATGACAAAAGAGAGAGGAAGAAAATACCAATGCTCTATTTTTGTTTTGTATCTAGAGAGCTTAGAATAGCATGTTCCATTCACTCTTCTAATTAGCATAGATCACTTCTCTTCTTCTAACAGGTGGTGTTTTGCAGTCTCAGTAATTCTGCCTAGCAAGCAGCAGAATTACCAATTCCACAGCCAGCCCATCTAGATGTGCTCCAAGTCCTGGTCAGTTTGCTACATCCCAAATCCACACCATAGACACAGTCCACAATTATCTTCAAATTAGTTTAGTTTGTTTAGTGCTTAAGAATCAAGGAAATCTGAAATGGTGAAACCTCACTATAGGATGCTACCTTGCATCTGTCATCACTAGCAGCACCTTTTACTGGGTTGGTTAAACTTAGCAACTCTTCCAAAAAAAACCCATGCACTGTTTTGCATAAAAAGTAGTATTGCACATCCATGCTCATCGGCATTTAAGCTTTCTACTGATGGGGAAGGAATTGAAAAAAGCATGTAAAAATCTTACTAAGAGTGAGTGACCATGGTAGCTGCTATGTGAGAGGCTTTTTTCTGTGTCTGAGATTAATAGTTTGTGGTAGAGGAAGGCTATTTCTAGTCTTCTCACAGCTTTGGAAAAGTACAGCAATGTAAGCAAATGTTCAGGAACAAAGGGGTGCCCTAGAGCAGTACAGAGATACAACATTGGAAGTGATAAAGATCAGGTAATTTGGAAATATTTTTGCAGGGATTAAAAACTCCATCTGTCTTCTGAATCTAGACACCCTTTTCTACCCTAACAAAACCAAAACAAAACAACCCCAAACAACTAATGCTAACAAACTACGCACCAAAGATGAGAAAAACAGCCCTGGATGTTGTGTCAACCCAAAGCTGAGGAATTCTTGGAATACTTGGACTACAAAGTTTACATGAAAATTTGCTTACATCTGGGGTTCCTCGTTTCCTTACACATAAGTAGATTCTTTCTTACTTTTGTGCAGGTTTGCGTTATAAGTTCCTCTCTCCCTTTGCTCTGGATCTTAAAATATCTCATTACATTTTAAACCCCATGGAGAAATGCTTATATAGCACAAACAGGACTGAAAATCTTGCAATAGATTTCAAGAGCTGGAGGGTTTGAAGTTATGTGTTCTTAAATCATAACAATACAGTAGTATTTGATTTTTTTCCCCACTAATTAAACTCAAAGTAAGTATTGATCCATTCCAGGAGCAATATATATAAATATTAAATGAATGTTAATTTATATCCACATCTTTGAAAGCAGCTGGTTCATATTAGGAACAGGTTAGGAAGAAATACACTTTATATAATTTAAACATTCTTTCATATTTTAATAACGATACCACCCAATGTCATGATCTCCACCATAACTGGACTTCTGCTTCACTAAAAATATCCTGTATAAAATATTCATTTGTAAGATGAACAGTGGAGAAAAGTGAGTTACACTGCATCTTGTTTTCTGGTGAGGATCCACATTCTCTCCAAGCATTTTAAGAATAATACTAGAACTCATTTCACAGTTTTCCCCCACAATCCCATTTAATCTAATCAAAGACAACAGGAAGGAAAAATAGGAGTGACTAAGCATGCAGGACCACAAGAAAAGGATAAAGTGGTGCTTCCTATTGACAAACGGCCAAGAAGGCCAATGGCATCCTGGGTTGTGTTAGAAGGGGTGTGGTCAGTAGGTTGAGAGACGTTCTCCTCCTGCTCTACTCTGCCCTGGTGAGGCCACATCAGGAGTATTGTGTCCAGTTCTGGGCCCCTCAGTTCAAGAAGGATGGGGAACTGCTTGAAAGAGTCCAGCACAGAGCCAAAAAAATGATTATGCAAATGAAACACCTTCCTTATGAGGAGAAACTGAGGGAGCTGGGTCTTTTTAGCTTGGAGAAGAGGAGACTGATGGGGTGGCCTCATTAATGTTTATAAATATGTGAAGAGTGAGTGTCAAGAGGATGGAGCCAGGCTCTTCTTGGTGATGTCCAAGGTCAGGACAAGAGGCAATGGGTGAAAGTTGAGGCATAAGAAGTTCCATGAAATTAGGAGGAAGAATTATTTCACTGTGAGGGTGACAGAACACTGGAACAGACTGGCCAGGGGTTGTGGAGTCTCCTATGGAGATATTCAAGACCTGCCTGGATGAGCTCCTGTGTCATCTGGTATAGGTGATCCTGCTCTGGCACTGTGGTTGCACTAGATGATCTCTCAAGGTCCCTTCCAGCCTCTAACATGCTGTGATTAGCTATGCCAAAATCATGTTACAGGGCTAGAGGTTTTCCATATGCAGATAGCAAGCAGAGGGAACGAAGAGATGATCCCCAGGAGTTGAGCTTTCTGACTGTAGCACATGCTTAATTTTAAATGCATAAAACAGCATTACTTGTTTCAGTTTTAGCAGTTAAGTGCTCACTAACAATATATTGCTGCTTGTGTGCCTTGGTAAATTCTGCTATAATATCAACAAATACCACTTCATTGCTCTAACTGAACATGGAGGCTTAGATTTAAGCATAGTTTAAAAAGACATTTTAAAGCAAAAGTCAAGTGTTCAGTAAAGTGCAGTGGTTGAAATGATGAAACTCCTCACAGTTTCTCATCAGTGCAGGATTACACTACTGATTTTAGTGAACATGTTAAATACTGATGATTGAATAGGAAAAAAACCAGTTTTCATGAACCAAAACCTGAAAAATTTCACCTTTTTTTTCCAAAGAGGATTTGTTTTGAAGTGAAATTTTGAAACTCTATTTTTCAAAAGACTATTGTGAGTCTTCCTTTCCCTTCTATTTATATCCTGAGGATTCCTTTGCCTAACAGGTGTTTTATTTTTACCTTAAAAATTAGTAAGGAAATGGTAATGCAATTCAAACACAAAAATGTTTTGGAAAAGTAAAAATTGTTAGAAGCATCATGTCCTCTTTTTCCTTTAATATATAAAATCAAGCTTTTTCAAGCCCAAATATCTGTTTTAAAATATTTTGTATAATGTTTAGTCAAAAAATTATGTTCTTATGTCATACCCAAATTGCACAAAAAATTCCACCTCTTATAAAAAAATTCACCATTTGAATGACAGGCAGAACGTCAGACAGTGTAAGACGTTAATACCATTATGTCTAATTCACATAAAATTTACATAAAATGAAGAACTGGCTTGATGGCCACACCCAAAGAGTGGCTGTCAATGGGTCCATGTCCCAGTGGAGGCCAGTGACAAGAGGAGTCCCTCAGGGATCAGTCCTGGGACCTGTCTTGTTCAACATCTTTGTGGGTGCCATGGACAGTGGCATCGAGTGCACCCTCAGCAAGTTTGCTGATGACACCAAGCTGTGTGGTGCAGCAGACGTGCTGGAGGGAAGGGATGCCATCCAGAGGGACCTTGACAGGCTGGAGAGGTGGGCACAAGCCAACCTCGTGAGGTTCAACAAGACCAAGTGCAGGGTCCTGCATCTGGATCAATGAAACCCCAGGCACAAATCCAGGCTCGGCAGGGACTGGCTGGAGAGCAGCCCTGAGGAGAGAGACTTGGGGGTGCTGGTGGACGAGAAGCTCAACATGAGCTCTCAATGTACACTTTCAGCCCGGAAAGCCAATCAGATCCTGGGCTGCATCAAGAGAAGTGTGGCCAGCAGGTCAAGGGAGGTGATTCTCCCCCTCTACTCAGCTCTGGTGAGACCCCACCTGGAGTACTGCCTCCAGTTCTGGAGCCCCTATTACAAGAGGGATATGGACGTGCTGGAAGGTGTCCAGAGAAGGGCCACGAGGATGATCAGAGGGCTGGAGCACCTCTCCTATGAGGACAGACTGAAGGAGTTGGGGCTGTTCAGTCTGGAGAAGAGAAGGCTCCGAGGTGACCTCATTGTGGCCTTCCAGTATCTGAAGGGGGCCTACAAGAAGGCTGGGGAGGGACTTCTTAGGATCTCAGGTAGTGATAGGACTAGGGGGAATGGAATGAAGCTGGAGGTGGGGAGATTCAGGCTGGATGTGAGGAGGAGGTTCTTCACCATGAGAGTGGTGAAGCCCTGGAATGGGTTGTCCAGGGAGGTGGTTGAGGCCCCATCCCTGGAGGTGTTTAAGCCCAGGCTGGATGAGGCTGTGGCCAGCCTGATCTAGTGTGAGGTGTCCCTGCCCATGGCAGTGGGGTTGGAACTAGATGATCCTTGTGGTCCCTTCCAACCCTGACTGATACTATGATAGTATCATAGTATGAACTTATTTGTGATATTTAAGGATTAGCTTATGTTCCACAAACATTTACTTTGTGATGGACATATGAAGTACACTTGACTGTACATGGATCTATAAATATTTATATGTATATATACATAACATGCATATGTAATGTGAAAGAAGGGGAGAGAGATATTGTGAAAATCAAGCACCCCTTATTAAGAAGCTTTCCAATCTTTCCAGAAGGTGTCATAAAACAATGGGGAGGAATATCTGCAGTTGAAATTCTTCTCTCCTTATTCTATACATATGGGAAATATTAAAATGAGTGGCTGCAATCAACCTATTTAGGAAAACGGGGCAGCAAACCTACAAGTCAAAACAAAAAGTATTTTCAGTGAAGCAGAAGGTGCACCAAGATATTTTATTTTCTATTTTAAAACTGCCTGGTAGCTTAGTCTTAAATTTCAACTGCCTGTATAGAATCAGTTGCTTTTTTAGGGCAGGCTTAAAAACATTGAGAAGATAACTAAAGCTAGCAAACATATGCTGCTGTCCATGGCAGCTCTAATGCAAATGCCAGAAAGAGAAAATACTCTAAAGAATGCCAAGTTCTGTTACACTCACTTAGGAAGACTAATTCGACAGTTCTTAGCTTACAGAAAAAAAAAACCCAAACCTGTTGTACCTTGCAATACATGATTTAAATAAGCTCATAAAGGAACCTACTAAGTAGCTGTTGACATTAAGCAGAATGTGGGTTTCAGCAAGTTATCTTTCTTAAGCCTATTTATATATTCTCAGCATGACTGAAAGATACATAAACCAAAGTTTATTATTACGCATATTAAGGTCAACCCTAGAAATAGACTAACACACAAACACTGGAAAATACTTACAAGCTAAAAGAATTTGCCATTAAAATTACTGGAGTTTAACTCACACTAGATTGACATTATATTGGATAAAAGTTATGTAAAACCTTAAGGCCCTAAAGGTAGAGGATAAGCCCTGCAGTTTACAACATAATCTGATAGCTTTTGAATCAATAGATTTTAAAAATTGCCATCAAGCAATGTATCAAATGATATACTGCATGCTATTTTGTCCCAGCTTTTTAAAGACAAATCCCACCTAGAATCTTGTGAGCAGTTTTAGTACTTAAAATGTATTTTAGAAGCTAATCCAGAGTCTGTCATTCTGGTTAAGTATTCTAATAGCGGGGACAACTGAAAATGCTCAGCAGTGACACGGTGAGGTGACAGTTCTTAAAGTAACTAGATTGAGTAGTAGTTTATAATAAAATATCGATTCATAACCACATCTATATACAGAGATGTGTTTGTATTCATGCATCTCATCATACACTCTCATGGCAGTAATTATCCAAGGTCTTGCACCAATTTAGAAATCATAAAATATGAGAGGGAAGGATACTTTGTCCTCTAAAAAACAGAGGTCCCCACTCTCTCCAAATCTCTCTCTCCAAGCTCACTTGGTGCATTTCTTGATATGATCTTGACTGTGGTTAAAGTCTGCTTGATTATTTTTATATCCTACTACCAGCAATGCAGTGTATAATATTTCCACATCATATAACATGTGTTGGGTGAGACTGACACAAATATACTTTTTTAATACAATATAGATTTATGTCAAATCTGCTGTCCATAGATGTACCACCCTCTATGAACCCATTCATGAAGTTCGTTTCCTCAAGTATAATCATGTCATTGTAGTTCATGGAATTGTATCAGTGTGTGATTCAACTGTTTTGATAACATGTTCCAGCCATATGATGCAATAACACCACCCTGGCTTCATTGCTGACAATTTAAAAATAATCTAATACCACAGATCAAAAGCAAGCTGACATCTCACTGTTTCCTTTTCCAGTTCTCTTGCCAGATAATTATCCAAGGTTGATCTCCTCTAGCTGAGCAATCAAGATGCTGTTGTTTATTGATGAACAGGGAATTTGTATAACTGAGTGAGGGGATCCCAGAGAACACATGACAATACTGTAGAACCAGATATTAACAGTCTTGTATATATCTAAAATAAGTATGGTGACTTATATGAGCTGCAAGTACCAGTGAGACATAATAGATAATGCTGGTACCTTCTAATGAGGTAGTTTTTGCAAATTCCTCATCCAAGGAGTAGTGGGTGAAAAGACAATGCAGTCCTAATTCCAAAATACCCTTACATTTGGACACAATATTTTTATGAGCATTGGGCTTGTAAAAATAGACACACTCTCTTAGTTCCTCTCTGGGCCAGGCTATGGGAGGAATCTAACAGGAGAACAAAGCCAGATATTCCTGGGGGATTCTGTTACAGCAAAACTGGGTGAGATATCCTAAAGATGACACTGATGCACATTTTCAAGTATTGTTTGAGGGGAAAAAAAAAATGAGAAGAGAACTATCTCCTTGTTATTTAGCCTAAGAAATATAAACAAACACTTCCACGTCCAGTGTGGCAGATTGATATTATACTCGGTGGCACTGTCAGTGGAAGGGATACACCTTTTGCTCAGTGGTGACAAGAATGCATGATTACATGAATTGTATTCTTGCAAAACTGTATTCAGCTTCTGGTCTGGCTTTAGTCATTTCAAATGCAAGGCTGATGGATAATATATAAGACAGCCTAGTTTACTCAAAAGAGATCCAGCTTTTCTGCTTGATCAGGGTAGCCGTTTTTCTTTCAACACTTGTAACCACCCATAATAAGCATCACATTCAAAGATTTGCTTAGAACTACAGTCATCATTTACCTGGTGCAGATCAAGTGATGTGAGAGAGGTTATGATCCATCATTTCTGCAGAGGCAATGAAGCTAAATAAGGTGGTATCTCTGCTTATGGCTTGTATTACAAGATGTTTCTGAGGAATGAAGTTTTTAATGAATGCCTTATGTTGGCCCTTGTATGATGTGATGACAAGCCTGAGGAAGGATTTTCCCCTCTGGCAGGACATAAGCACATGTCTCTGCCACAGCTGAAGAAGGAAACAGATGAAGGATAATTTCCAGCTCTAGGCAGAACTGGAACAGAGCTGTACAAGGGGGATCCCTACAGTGACTGAAATAATCATTCTTTACAGAAATACCATATAAATATTTTGACTTCCTCACATTAACTCTGATTGGTTGACAAACATTTTAACTAAGCGTATGAGGAAGATTTGCATAATTACATCGCAATTTTTTAGGAGCTATAGAAGAAATATGCAAATTTTGGTTTGGCTTCCAGTATAACTTCAGTTTTATTGACTCATCTTTTTATATCTCCTAGGCTGTTGCCCAGCAACAAAAATGTCACAGAAGTTATTCACTTCTATCTAGAGGAAAAGTCTGGTCAAAAGGAGACAAAGTAAGTTACCTGAAAAAATATTTTTCATTATTATCTATTATATATATATTATATATACAGACAGATTATCTGTCTGTCTGTCTATCTATCTATCTATCTATCTATCCATCTATCTATCTATCTATCTATCCATCTATCTATCTATCTATCCATTTCTCTCTCTCTCTCTCTCTCTCTCTCTCTCTCTCTCTCTCTCAGCTGTTGCCATTCATTTTGTTTCTTTTCTTACATCAGTTATGCTCACTGGTTTTCACTTCAATGATCAGATCAGCTTATAGGAGGAGAAAAGTTTTATGCCTAGGAGAAAAATAATGTCCTTAGTGTTATTTGCTGCATTATTAAAAAAAAAAAAAAAAAAAAAACTAGAATAAAAGATAAAAGAGAAAGAGGTTTAGATCTGAAAAGCTGATCACAACTTTAGTGCCTTAGGCTGTTTTAAAAGCAAGCTTTGCCTTTTCATGTCCTAATCAACACAATTTTCAGACATGGAAATCTGGACTTTACTTAAATCAGATGTAAACCCTCACTGGAAAATGTCAATAACAGTGAGTCATAATGTTTCACCCACCAAGGCATGGTATTAAAAGATTAAAACTTTCTAATTTAAATATATAAAGTCAGAATTATATAGGTTTCAAACAACTTCCAGAGGTTACCTAGTTCAAACCCATGGTCAGAGCAAGTTTTTTTCTAAATGTGAAGCATCTGTATGGAAGGAGCATGTAATTGCCCCGGAAACTGCAAGGTGAGTGAGTCAAAACTGGGAACCTAAAAGATGGTGTGAGACGTTACCTTCTAAGGAATTGATTTCATGGTGCTCAAAGGAGGTGGAGCTGGCTTGCACTTGGTTTCCTGTTAACTAACATGAAGGGAGTGCCAGTTATCAGGAGAGCAAAGGCAGTAGATAGTATGAAAAGGAGCCCAGAAGGGTCACTGAAGATTGCACATGACTGCTAGCTTTGTCATCAGAGGCATGGTAACATGACATAGTATCTGCCCTGAACTGATTGCTTTTGTTAACTGGCATACTGGAGCCCTTGACCCATGCTGAAACCTGAGGCATAATACAATTATCTAAGCCTCCTCTGCCTTGTGCAGAAGGTAAAAGAAGCTGACCTCCATAGATTCTTTCCAAATTAAACCCTCTATGACTCTTAAAATGCAATAGTTTCCATCAGAAATTTAAAAATGCTATAGTTCTTTAGATTCTTTCTTTCACAGGATCACATAATAGAGGATTTTACAGCAGTTGAAAATGTTAGCATATACTCCAGATTAATTTGGGATACAAGAAAAATACTGCATTCTGTTAAATGAAGGATTACCCAGGTCATGCCACACAGGTTGGCTTTGAAAATCTCCAGAGAAGGAGTCTCCACAACCTCTCTGGGCAGCCTGTTCCAGTGCTTTTGTAATGTGGTGGGCTGAAAATTCCCCCAATATTAAATTTGCCAGACCATCTCAGTTGGAAGCAAATGAAAGCTGTATTTACAAGCAAAACTACAATCTACAATGAAATACAATTGATATGTAAAAAATATACAGTATTTACAAATATTTACAGGCATTTACAATTAATAAACAGCACAAAGACCAGGGGAAGCTATTGCACTGTTATGCTCCAAGCTGCAATGTAATTTATAAAGATTTCAGTATTATCCTTAGTTAAATTATGGCCACTGGTTCACCTTTGTCTACACTTTTCCAAAACAACAAATTACAGATTGCCTGGAATGTCTTCAGAACGATACATTGTGGTGCTTTTATAAGTTTTCACTTATCTGAGTGGCACGATTGTGGTATTCTTAAATCTCCCCTGGTAGATACATAAGACAAGCATCACCATTTCATCTTTCTTATGAGGAGAAAGAATAGGAGAAAATGGAGGGGAAGAAGAGAATCATAGAGTCATACAGAATCAACAAGGTTGGAAAAGACCTCAAAGATCATCAAGTCCAACCTGTCACCCAACACCTCATGACTACTAGATCATCGCACCAAGTGCCACGTCCAATTCCCTCTTGAACACCTCCAGGGACAATGACTCCACCACCTCCCTGGCCTGCCCATTCCAATGGCTAACAACTCTCTCTGTGAAGAATTTTCTCCTCATCTTGAGCCTAAATTTCCCCTGGCACAGCTTGAGAATCTGTCCTCTTGTTCTGGTGCTTGGTTTCCTGGGAGAAGAGACCAACCCCCTCCTGGCTACAAACTGTTATTTAAGTCTTTAAAAATCATAAAGTCAGCATTATTTTTAAGAGATTTTATGTTGATTTTCAAAGCTTTATTTTAATATAATTAATGATTTTTCCAATAGATTAACTGAAAATTATCTCCTCACCTTGGCACATGAATGTTTATATGCACAGCTACAACCTGTCACCAATAGCTCTTCTTAGCCCAAAGACATCTTCTTGTACCACATAATATATATCAGAGTAGGTTAAAGAGAAAATTAAAAGAAAGGAAAAAAATAGATATATTTAGTAAAAAAGATATATTTCTGGTGCTTCACTTCCCTGCTAACTATCCCACCACCCCTAATTTCAATTGTGCTTCCTTACTATAATGTAGGCAACACCATGAAACTTCTCAGGTGCAGGCACAGGGTAGCCCAATCCCCGGTCTCACTGTACCTTCTAACCTAGGGAAGCAGTTCTGAGACATCACAGTGCTGACTTGAAGAGTTTATGCTGGCACTATGGATTCAGGCTTCACCTGAGCCATAGTACCAGGGCTCTGGAATGTTATCATTCCGTTCCATATACTCAGCAAACAGAGTATCTCCCTGTTATCTTCCCCCGTCCCCCCCCAAATAAAAGTAGTAATGTATACCTGCATTCCTGCATTGCTGCAGCTCAGATGTTAGTTACATATTTAAATATTCTATTAGCTGAAAAATACATTTATGTGCATTGAAATGTGCAGCTTTTATCCAGGCATGTACTCAAAACAATTGCTTGAAATATTTGTCAGTGTTACCAATGTAAAAAAAAAAAAAAGACCAACAAACCAATGTTCTATAAAATAGCCATTAAAAAAAACAAACAAACAATATTTCTACTCCTTGAAATTGGGTACTTGCCTATGGACATGTAAAATTCTAAACCTTGATTTTTCCTGAATGGTTTCTCTAATTTAAATTAAGGCCTCATCTTTCAGTTGTCATATACAACTACAAAGTGAGTGTCTGACATTCATAATAATACAATATAATACAATACACCAGGTTGGAAGAGACCTTCAAGATCATCGCGTCCAACCCATCAACCAATCCAACCCACCTAAACAACTAAACCATGGCACCAAGCACCCCATCAAGTCTCCTCCTGAACACCTCCAATGATGGTGACTCCACCACCTTCCTGGGTAGCCAATTCCAATGGGCAATCACTCTCTCTGTATAGAACTTCTTCCTAACATCCAGTCTAAACCTGCCCTGGCACAGCCTGAGACTGTGTCCTCTTGTTCTGGTACTGGCTGCCTGGGAGAAGAGACCAACCCCTCCTGCCTACAACCTCCCTTCAGGTAGTTGTAGAGAGCAAGAAGGTCACCCCTGAGTCTCCTCTTCTCCAGGCTAAGCAACCCCAGCTCCCTCAGCCTTTCCTCAGAGGGCTTGTGTTCCAAACCCCTCACCAACTTCGTTGCCCTTCTCTGGACAAATGATTGAGTGCAGTGAAAAGGTACCTGCTCTAGATTACCATGCATCTGACTTTCAGTGGCACCGGAGAATGGTTGATGAATTTCAACAACCTAGGTTATAGCTTGCTGGACTGAGAAAGATCCTTAGGATTTTCCACTTTCTCTTTGTCTATATTGGGTTATATAATACAACCAGGGGACCACTTGACTAGGATGTCCAATTTCCTCCACACAGTATTAAGAAATTATGCTATCATAAATTATACTTTTAATATGTACATGATTACAAGAAGTAGGAGTCCTTTACCAGAGTGTAGTTATGGACTCAAAGGAGACCCTTTAATACAGACTTTTTCCCTTATGTGTGCTCACTGAACCTTTCTAGGCACATTGAGCTACATATCATTGTCACTGTCATTCCTAAGAGAAGGTTATAAAGAAATACTCTTAGTAAGGCTCCCGATAAAACAAAACAAAACAAAACTGAAAAACATCCTACCAACCAACCAAAAAACCTAGTTTATAAAATTATATTTAAACTAAGTGATAAATATTCCAATTAAACTTGCCATAAATATTCTAATTAAACTTGCCAGGTGGCAGGCACTCTTAAAATGTTCCTTTTCACCTTTAGATGGAGTCTGAAACAACACCAGTCTCTCAGTCTCAAAGTGATTTTAAGGAATATTTTAAAAGGAAATATAAAACTGAAAATTTATATTTTCAAGGTCATTATTATACATCAAATACCTCAAGGAAAAAAAAATAGTAAAACAGATATGAACACTGATAATGAAAAGAATGCCAAGAGCAAAGGGAGCAAAAAAAGTCTATGCAAGGCTGTAATCAAAGAGTAGAAGTAAGAATTGCATTTGCACAAATCTTATGAGTGCCTATAATGAACCAGAAAGGTTATTGATTTCAGCATGAGTCTTTCCCTGACTATGCCCTGAAGTAGGACAGAGAACTCTGAATGAACCTTCAGCTGCACAATAAATTCTTTGCTATGGACTGAGATTATGAATTTTGATAACTGACAGTAAAAAAGTAAAACACTACTGAAAAGATATCTATTTTTTAAAGTATTATGGAATAAAAGTAGATCTAGTTTTAATGCATGTATAATAAATGTGGCAAATGGGATTACATCATAGTGATAGTAGAACAGAAAAGAGCAGAACAGAACAGAACAGAATAGAATAGAACAGAACAGAATAGAATAGAATAGAATAGAATAGAATAGAATAGAATAGAATAGAATAGAATAGAATAGAATAGAATAGAATAGAATAGAATAGAATAAATAGACCAGACCAGACCAGGTTGGAAGAGACCTTCAAGATCATCATGTCCAACCCATCATCCAACACCATCTTATCAACTAAACCATGGCACCAAGCACCCTATCAAGTCTGCTCCTAAACACCTCCAATGGTGGCGACTCCACCACCTCCCCGGGCAGCCCATTCCAATGGGCAATCACTCTCTCTATGAAGAATTTCTTCCTAACATACAGTCTAAACCTCCCCTGGTGCAGCCTGAGACTGTGTCCTCTTGTTCTGGTGCTGGTTACCTGGGAGAATAGACCAGCCCCTGTCTGTCTATAATCTCCCTTCAAGTAGTTGTAGAGAGCAATAAGGTCTCCCCTGAGCCTCCTCTTCTCCAGGTTAAGCAACCCCAGCTCCCTCAGCCTCTCCTCATAAGGCTTGTGTTCCAAACCCCTCACCAACTTTGTTGCCCTTCTCTGGACACATTCCAGCAAGTCAACATCTTTCCTAAACTGAGTGGCACAGAACTGGACACAGTATATGAAGTGCTAAGAAAATAAGCGCAATGTTTAATAAACACTGCAGCTACATTTGGTTTGCTGAAAGTTAGGTGCAAATGAAACAAGTTAACATATATTTTGCAGTTCTTTTAATTATTATTGTTACTGCCTTGCTTCTAAAATCATAATTTCAATCAACTCTACGTAATATAAAATTTTATGAGACTTTATATCGTGTTATTAAGGCCTGTTTGGTTTGTTCAGTGTCAGTCAATATATCAATAAAAGCAGAGGAAGAGGAGCACTAGCATAAACTACTTTTCATTTTGGGTGGGTACAGGAAAGCAAAAGTGATCTGTATGCACATCTTAATTGAAAAAATTATTTAATTAGTTCTTTATTGGATTTAATATTTTAAGAGTTAAAAAATGGAGTATGTGTTTTAAAACCATTTTTCCGTTATAGTAGAGATTTTGCTAAATTAATATCTAAGATGTTTACTTCAAACAGAGCTTTCTGAAAACAGTTACAGAGCTAGAACCTTGCTTTCATATAAAAGAAAAAAGAGTAGAGCAGTACTCATATTTGACAGGAATCATGTCTGTCAAAGACTGCATCACTAGCAGAACTGCCTGGCTTAAGAAAATGTGATAAATAGAGCAGAGGCCTAGGTGACAGCATAGAATTTACTATACTGCTAAACGACTTTTAGCCCATCGCTGTACTTAGGGATGATTTATCTTGCAAACACCCTTTTGATATTTTGGGGTTTATTGTCTCTGTCCTTCATAAGGTAACACGGACTTTTTGAACAATCTGATTGCAACAGAGTTCCATTTTGTTATACTTAATGGTGGAAATATATCTCTGTTTAAAAGTTGACTCTTAACTGCCCTAAAAGCCATATAGAGGAAAAATAATAGAGAATAGCATTATTGCTCCAAAATGGGGAACATTTCCTGAGGCACAATCCATTCAGCTGATCCCAAAAACTCCATCTGAAGATAAAATGATACTTTCCAATTGTGTCTAAAACAGAATCACTGTATGTTTCCCCTTTTAGGCACAACATACCCAGCGCTCCTTGTGAAGAGATAGAAATAGATAACAGTACTTGAAAGAGTTTGGATTTCATATTTGAAATGGATAACAGTGGATTGAGTTGGTGCAAAAACTAAAATAATGAGTTGATTTTTCAATTTACCATCTCTAAAAAAGGCAGGCATGAATATACTTTTGAGTTTTGAGTAAGAAATTAGACCAGCTTTGCCACAAGCATCACAGATGCAGACTCTTCTATTTGTTGTGACTCTTTTCCTTAGCTGCCTTTTATCTTGCTGGTTTATCTTAGTAGCACTGGCATCACTACAACCATCATCTCTGGCAACTGCCACCAGTACATGGACCATAACAGCAGTTTTCCATATTGTGGTGATTTGCCTAAGCACGTTTTTTAATGGTCCACTGACTTGCCTCAGGGAAATCCAACTAATTTCTGCCACTTCTTGAAACAGTTTTAGGCACTCTACTTTGGCATGTGTCAAACACCAGTCCATTGTAACTGATCCTGTAGCAGTGCTGCTCAAATGATGAATATTTGACTGCGACTACATTGGTTCTTATTCTGAAAGATCCTACTGCATGAGCAGTATTTTTGTATTTTGTAAGTTCAGATGTTTTGATTAAACACAGTCATAAAATATACACTTTTTGTTTAGTGAATAAAAATCTTACAGTGAGATTTTATCTGTAAATAATGTACATGACTGACAGTTTATTCCTGCTTCATGAACTATCATGAACTTCATGTATATGAATGATAGTTTATTCCTATTTTACCTGCATGTTTTGGCAATGCATAGGTAAAATATATTTTCTATTAGCATTCATGCCAATGAGCTAATTTGCTCTTTACTTGCAGGAAGAAGAAAGTTGCAAATGCAGCCAAAGCAAATGCAACTGAAATGAAAAATTAGGCAAAATGTGCTATCAGTATAAGTGCACCTAGGAAAAAGTGTTAAAAGTTTGCTTGTTAAAAACATTATTTCACTTATAAAATCAAAGGCATATCTGTTCAGCTGACTGCCACAAGGAAGCAGAGCAGAGCTAGCAGATACTTAAGGGCACTTTCTAGAACTCCTAATCCCAAGATATTAGAAATCAGAGAAGGCAGGCATGGGAGCAGCACAGCTGAATGCAAGGTCTTACAGCTGGGTCAGGACAACCCCCATTATCAATACAGAGTAGGACATGGAAGGATTGAGAGCAACTTTGTGAAGAAGGACTTGGTGGTACTGGTAGATGAAAAGCTGGACAATGTGTGCTCATAGCCCAGGACAGTTGCATCCTGGCCAGATCCAAAGAAATATGGCCAGCATGTTGAGGAAAATGATTCTGCTGCTCACCTGGAGTACTGTGTCAACTCTGGAAACCTCAGTGCAGCAAAGAGGTGGACTTATTGCAGTGAATCAACAGGAGGCCCCAAAAATATCAGAGGGATGCAGTACCTTTCCTATAAGGAAAAGCTGAAAGAGTTGGGGTTATCTAGCGTGGAGAAGGTTTTGGG
The DNA here is from genome assembly GCA_033816785.1 of Picus viridis. Classification (NCBI taxonomy): domain Eukaryota; kingdom Metazoa; phylum Chordata; class Aves; order Piciformes; family Picidae; genus Picus; species Picus viridis. Next base: position 8,926,780 of record CM066570.1, read on the forward strand.
GAGACCTTATTGCAACATTTCAATACAAAAAGGAGACTTCAAGATCTGTGAAAAATTTTTAAAGGCATAGCCTAAAACTACCACAGCTTCATATGGGTAACAAAATAGTGACTCTTCCAAAAAAAAAAAAAAGGAGTAAACTATATAATGAATAGAGATAGTTCCCTGTACCCCAAATTTCTATTAATTCCTTTTTTGTTTTGTTGTTTGTTTATGTTTTTGTTTGTTTATTCGGTTATGGGGTGGGGTTTTTTGTTTGTTATTTTTTGTTGTTTTGTTGTTTTTTTCCTAAGATTATTTTTAACCTAGGAATCTTTCTTTTCATGCATGTGTGTGGATTAGGAGAACACTTTCAATCCTGGTTTTGTTATTTTGATTGTTTCTGAAATGCCAAACCAATCACAAAGCACTTCTGACTTAACAGATGGCAAGAGTTACTTCTTAGATGGATCTGAATCAGGCAATTGAATTCAGCTGTAGTATTAAAAACATTCCTAGTGGGTTCAGAAATGTTCATCTGAATTTTAATCAAGAGTAATTCCTTTAATATATCCAGACCAAACAATTACTATGACCAAAGGGTTTGTGGCACTGACTGGAACATAACAGAAAAATTAACGATCAAAATTGCTGAGCAGTAGTAAAACTATACAATAAATATAATTCATGCTTTCAATTATTTTTACTTTCTTCAAAATTTTCACAGTTCCAAATGTTATTTGAAGGACTGAAACTTGCTTAAGTCTGAAATTCTCTTCAGAGATGCTATGGAACCTAATAATTTTATATGCTGAGAAATAATTTAAGACAAATATTTTTATATTGGAAAACAATATATTAATAATAAAATATTAAACAATGTTTAAATAATTGTAGCTAAAAGCCCTGTAATTATACCCTGGGTTTTTAATTGCTAATGTACAAGGTAATAATATGCAACTGAAACAATCTACAACAGAATATAATTATTTTCATTTCCTAAGTCAATATGTAGCCATTATAGAATACTGTCTAACAGATAAAATCCCTGTGTCTGCCTGCCTCAGTGCCCAGGACTCTTACTGAAACTATTTGACAAAATTAACATTTGCCTCTCGAGTGCCCCAGTAAGCACTTGAAGTGACACAGGTTCAGAAAGTTAAAACAATCAAATGGTTTCATTTATTAGAGAGACCGATAGCACAGATTCAGGACTGATAGTTATAAAGGCACTGCTAAATGACCCCAGGTTAATAAATTCTGGATAGCACCCAGCACAGTTGGAGACAAAAATCTTCACAATAGCTCTAATATAAAATAGAAATGCATCAAAGCTTTACCCTAGCCCAGGCTGTCCCTGCCTACTAGGTCACATTTAGCATATATGTTTAGCATGTACTTAGCTCTGCTCATTAGCATATTGAGGGCTGTCAACTTCAATACTAAAATTGCAGTTAATTAGGCAGAGGTCTTTGTTCAGGCACTGTGGCCCTCAAAATCTACTTTGAAGTTGAATGTTTATGTTATCTGAGCCCTGCTTCATCAGTTTTATCCAAACCAGGGCTGTCTTATCTTCATAAGACTCCTTGCTTCACCTTCTTGACAGATGAGCTTTGCAGATGTTCAGCACAGTCACCTGCTGATTGTAAATGACCTTGGTGCCAAAATGTGTTAAATCAACTTGCTTTCCTGTCCTACAGTAAGCTAGGCAGTCATCCTGCAAATACCCATACTATTTTACTATGCAGGTACAATATCACTCACAAATAGTTAAATATTGGAATCATATCTAAAGCTTGTGTAAGCTGTCAGTGTTAATTATCTCAGCTGTCCAATACAATTGCAACTTTGAAGCTACTGTTCAGATTAGCCAGGGACAGATGTGAAAAACTCATGATTGAGGAAAATCATCACCTAAGGTAAAATGATCAACTCCATCTTTCATGAAATGCTGTTTGTCTTTGAGATTGTTCTACTGAAAATACAATGCCATAGATATTTACACCATAAATCCTACAAAATCAGTCTCTTGTGCTTGGACACAGAATAGTTTACAACACAAACAATTGCTGTGGTATAGAATGAATCCTGTATTGGCTCTTCATTTGCATCATTACATTTACCACAACATATGATGCAGATGTACATAAAATCTGAAGTCAGAGTATTGAATCCATTTGCACCCAAGACTCTGGCATTTAAAGACATAGCTACTGTTCCTAAGAATTTTTTCCTATCAAGATCATTTAATATGTGAAGATGTCAGAGGATTTAAAGAGGTCTATTCTTGTTATTCACAATCTGTGAAAATTGAATGAAAAATATGAGAGATCACACTAATGCGATAGTGTTTCACCCCTCCATCACCTAGATGAAGACAAAATGAAGCAGATTAAAGACCCTGCTGTCACAGACTGCTTTGTCACCACCTACTAACCAGCCTAACTTGGGATGTCTCTAAGAAAGCTGTAAATGCCACAATGCAGAGTGTTGAAATTAAATTCTGATGGAACTGGGGGTAGGGGAAGAAAAATACATAGACATCTTTCAGTTTTTCCTATGACTAGGGTAACAAGGATCTATGGGAAGCACGTATTACTATTTTTTGCTAAGACTGGCTGTGTTAACTCAGGTTTACTGCAGAGACAGAGATATGGAGCTTATTTTGAACCACAAGCTTGAATTGCCTAAGGCTTGATTCCATTGGAAGAACGTTTGTTGGGACAGCAGCTAGAAGTGGAGGCAGGAGACTCACATGGATAAGCAATGAGCTGCTAGAAAAAAATTGAATGGAAGAGAGAAGTCCACAAAAAGTGGAAAAAGGGTTTGGGGCGCTGTAAGGATTATACTGTCAACTGGATTATACTGTTGAAGCATGTTTAGATGCAAGAAGGATGCCAAAATCTCTCTTGGAACTAAATCTGTCTAGGAAGAAGGGTTCCTTTAAATACATCAATAATATAAGGAAGAATAGGGGAAAAGTAGGTCCATTGTTAAATGAGGTGGGAGACATGGTGATAGTGCAGAGATAGCAGAATTATTGAATGCCACCTTTGCCTCAGTCCTTACTGCTAAGACCAGCCCTCACTGGTCAGACACTGGATGTAAGAAAGTAAAACTGGAAGGAGGAAGTCTCTCCATTGGTCAGTGTGGATAGGGTTAGACATTGCTAGGATGGATGCTGGGAGGTGACTAATGTTGCCGGTTATCATAATGTCCACGCTGACTGACATCTTTTATCAGTGTTTTATAACATCTCACGGCAGCCTCGCCACAAGGAGAAAGTAAAATAAACAAACAGTGAAATATCAAATTATAGTCCATCCTTTAATAGCATAAATGTGGATTCTATGCCTATGTGCCTTCTGAAATGAAGTGTAATTATATCTGAATGACTTTTGAGATTCCTAGAAATCGGAAGATAAAGTTGCAGATGTGAAGCTCTCGTAGTTAAAACCTGGTATCTAGGCAGAAGCTAAATAATACCAAGCAAAGCAAAATATGTAGGCAGGATGTAATTAAAAACTTGAAAAATATTGCTTCTTCAAAGTAAACTGCAGAACTTAAACTATTACAAGACATATGTGCAAAGTTATTAAAATAGTCATTATTCCTTTATAGGAACAACATCAGGCTGTAGAATTTACTGACATTTACTTAATTTACTGAAAAAGCTCTGTTTAAATTTCTCTGGACATATATTTATCGAGACACTAAGACAAGCATTATAATGTATATTTTGATTCTACATAGAATTAGGCATAAGAAACAAAATGACAGTACTTGTGTGTACAAGAAGTTCAAAGAAAAGTTCATTAATGTTTTGTCAGTTTTGAAAAGGCTGTTGATAGCCCCCAATATGTCAGATTAACTCACATTTCTGAATATGCAGTGGTGACATGAAATATGCAGCTCATGAAAAAAAAAGTGTACTTGGGGAGAAGGCAGAAATACAGATTGTGAAGCTTCTAAGTAGTGTAACATCAAGAGAGATGTATGGCAAAGTTTCATACTTTATCTCTGTAAATATTCAGCACAGATGCAAAAAGGATAACAATCTGCAGGAGAATCAGGAACATTGTAAATGAGACATTTGAATGAATGAAGTGAATATTAACAACACACTGTGTGCTGGTGACCTTGCTTGAATATCATTGACTACATCAGAATTCAGGAATTTTCTGTGAATAGTATCAGCAAAGAATGCAGAAGAATGAAAATGTTAAGGAAACCATGGCAACAACATGAAAAAAAATGCAAACTCAATAAAAACAAGAATGAAACTCCCATATCTTGCTGGACTGACTGGAACAAGCCTCTCTGATGGAGGAATCATATGTTAGAAAGGAAGTAAGAAAATAAAATAGTAAAAACATAAGGAAAATAAATTGTGGAATACTGAAAAGCTCCACAGTGTAGAAAACTGCATTTCCACATCTGCTTGAGATTCCTGGTGACCTTCATGTATGCTTGTGAGGACTAGAACCAGTCAGAGACAAGTGAGAACATCTTCTAACAGTCATGCTCTTTCGTTACCTATGCTAAAAATAAATAAATCTGTGTGGAAAGCTAAAATGAAAGCTTTTCCTTCTGAGAATGAAGTATCCCAATCTAGCAGTAAGAATCTTGACATATTTCCAGAAAACTCTTTGTTGGTCTGTGGATAATAATTCCCTATCAGTTTCTTTGCTTTTCATGAGGGCTTGTGACCTTATCACCTTTTCCTGACATTCATCTCTTCTCCCTGGTAGCAATTACCTTTTGTTTCAAATTGTCTCATCAATTAATATAGTCAGGTTAAACTGAACAATTGTGTTCAACTTGAACATAGCTTGAAGATTGTAGGAGAAGGGTTGTTTTTGGATAGCTTTGGAACAGCTATGTTTTGCCCTTGAGAGAAAGAAAGAAAGAGGGAAATGGAGGGGAAGATTTGCCTTTGCTAGAATTAGAGAAGGTTATGTATGGTCTCTGTCTTAGAAAAGAATGAAAACATCCTGTAACTGAAGGGAGAAATTGGGCAGAATTTGGTTGGATGTCTTAGAATATTGTTTTGTTATTTTAACCTATTGTATGCCTTAATTACATGCACACCAGGAGAAAATAACCAACTGAGATGTGACAAGTGCCTTCTGATAGAGTATATAACTTTGCTGGGTAATGTAACAAATGTCTTCGCCTGCTAACATCTTGGCCTGGAAGCTGTGCTCTAGGGTGATTGAACACCTACACCCATACTACAACAGAAGATTACTGATTCCTTTTTTTTACTTTTTCTACTGCTGAAATAATGCTATTTTAATTGTACCCCTTTCAGATGTTGCTGCTCTCATCTTCCCTGCCCTCTCTCCTCCTGCTGATGTCCTCACCAAAGGCTTTCTTAGAAGCCATGCCTATCTTTGTTGGTAGCTCTATGATATGATCTTTGAAATGTTGCACTGAAAATAGAATTAAAATTTCACTTCTTACAGCCATCAATTCAGAGAGATTTGGGGTTGGTTTGGGTTTGGTTTGCATGGTTTTGTCTCGTGGTTTTATTTGTTTATTAAAATGAAAATCGATGTTGTCTTCAAAACTCATCAAAGGAGGGTTACCCACCTACTTGTATAGCACTAAACCTTCTGTTCATATCTGCCACAGAAAACTCTCCTTTGTATTTGGCATTTCAGGGAATTACAGAATTACTGAGGCTGGAATAGACCATCAAGTCCAGCCTATGACCTAATGCCACCTCATCGACTAGACAATGTCATTAAATCCCACATCCAATCTTTCTTTAAACACCTCTACGGATGGCAACTCTGCCACCTCCTGGGCAGTCCATTCCAGTGCCTAATTACCTTTTCCATGAGGAAACACTTCCTAGCATCACACCTAAAACTTCCCTGGCACAGCTTCAGGCCATGCTCTCGCACCTTGTTACAAGTTGCCTGTGAGAAGAGCCTGACTCCCACCTTACTACAGCTTTCAGGTTTCTGTAAAAATGCAGTCAATGCATATAGATCATAACTAGTCTTATAGTATATTGTTAGTCATAACTACTGTAAATAGCAGTTCAAACAATTTCAATAGACACAGAAGACAATTAGTTGTCAACCCAATGAGCTTGGGAGCCATAATTTTTCATGCTTTTGATGTCAATCTTTAATATTTACTTTTTTGGTGGTTTACAGGCACAGTTTCATTTGTATTAAAACAGAACAGAATAGAATAGAATAGAATAGAATAGAATAGAATAGAATAGAATAGAATAGAATAGAATAGAATAGAATAGAATAGAATAGAATAGAATTAACCAGGTTGGAAGAGACCTTTGAGATCATCGAGTCCAACCTATGATCCAACGCTATCTAATCAACTAAACCATGGCACCAAGCACCCCATCCAGTCTCTTCCTAAACACCTCCAGTGATGATGACTCCACCACCTCCCATGCAGATGTAGGAACTACAAAAATGCTTCTACTCTTTTTATTCAAAGTAGATGAAAAATAATCCTTGCATCAACAGCAATTTCTATTAATTATGCATGTAAAGATAAGCATCATGAGATTGAAAAGAACAGCTGGCCTCACCTTACTGAAGAAGTAAGGGAAAAAAGGTTATCTGCTGCAAAGTCAGATACAAATCAGTGCTCTAGTATTAAACAATTTTCATCTGAACATCTATAGTTGAATACAATTATTGCCTTATTTTGCAGTGTGTTCAATTCATGCAGTGTGAATCAGGAGATGAAATGTGAGAGTAGGAGAAAATAATCTCACTCCAAATTTAAATGACTATTCAAGTACTTGTTTGCAAAACTAAAAGTATCAATGACTGGGGTTTTTATCTTCTATAGTTCAATAAACACGATAGTAAAAATAATCTTATCAAGTAGACCTGGACAAAATCAAGAGCAACTTTGAAAATCCTATTCCCAGAACTGATTCTGTGCTATAATTCCCACTTGTTAAATTTCTAAAAGGATAATTTGTGAAGGTCTAGTGCATATTGCAAGGAAATAGTCTTTAGAAGTAGGCCCCAAAATTGGGAAAGAGTAGTTCAGTGTTTGCAATTATGCTTTTGGTACAGCTTTCTTTGTAACAGAAATGAGGAAAAAATGGGATATTTCAAAATAGGATGCTTTGTATGCAAAGTATGCTTTTATTTAGATATCACATATTGTTCATGGTGATGTCTTCTTAGTTTGGCATTGTCAAAAACTGATGGAATTATTCTGGTCTGTTCTTAAATACAGTTAGCTCCTAAAGTTGCATTTGCATATTGGTACCCAAAGCCTGCTAATGCAGTAACCAAATAAATATTTAAAGTAGAATAATAGAATCATGGAATCAATGAGTTTGGAAAAGACCTCAAAGATCATCAAGTCCAACCTGTCACCCAAGACCTCAAGACTACTAAATCATGGCACCATGTGCCATGTCCAATTCCCTCTTGAACACCTCCAGGGATTTTGACTCCACCACCTCCCTGGGCAGCCCATTCTAATGGCCCATCACTCTTTCTGTGAAGAGCTTCTTCCTAACATCCAACCTAAACTTCTCCTGGTGCAGCTTGAAACTGTACCCTCTTGTTCTGTCACTGGTTGCCTGGGAGAAGAGACCAACCCCCACCTGGCTGCAACCTCCCTTCAGGTAACTGCAGAGAGCAGTAAGGTCTCCCCTGAGCCGCCTCTTCTCCAGGCTAAACAATCCCAGCTCCCTCAGCCTCTCCTTGGAACTGGAAATGGAAGAATGGAAAGGTAAAAAACCCCAACACATAAATTAGTTTAAAAAGGACTCTAAGATAAATGCTATATTTTTAAAAATCTATATTTTTCAGGTATGAGGTGGAACAACTAAGGACCAGAATTTTCCAAGTGATCAGCAGTGTATTATGTTCTGCAAATGAATTTTCCTGAAGATTAATACACAGTTTCTGACTGAAGGTGAAGCTGTAATTTAGTTGAAATCCGAAATTCAGAGCACAAAACATAAAGACTTCATTGAAGCTCTACTCACTGTGGGACTGCACGACAATTTGTGATAAAATGAAAATAATTTTGCAGGCAGTGAGTCATTAAGTCATTTTAATTTTCATCCTCTAATGTAGAAGAAAAAGATCTCAGGCAGATGGATTTTGCAGGCATTGAAACTGTTTAAAAGAACAGGAAAATTCAGGACTAAATGTTTTGGGGAGTGAAAAATAAGAAGACAAGGTGAAATGACTTGAATGACCAGAGAGAGAAGAGAAGCAAAGCAAACGAATAAAAATGCTGGCAACATCTTATCAATGAAGTAATACTTTGAATTGTTAAGAGGTAGTATCACCTAGGAAATTAAAAGAGATGTTTTGGGGAGAGGTGTCTCTCATGAAAATTTATTTTGTTTTCTTTATTTTATTCCCATCTGAAGGAATATTGTTTTGGGATTAAGCTTTTTTTTTTTTTTTTTTCCCAGGCTCCTGCAAGTGTTTATGTTAGGTACATCAAAAACTGATAAAATCTTTTCACTTCTTCCTAATGAAGGCATTTCTCTTGTGGGTTTTTGTTTGTGGAATTAAATTGAAATCTCCTTTTCCTTTATGCTCCCTTTTAATGTTTTGAATAATACAGTAAATTCTCACAGGTTCTTCAATGCCCCAAAAAGCAGGGCTAGACACACAATCCTTCAGTTGTTTTACAGCAAATTATAAGGGAACATCAGATGCATGCCTGAAGCTCCATGATCATGCATAGAGAAACCTCTTGCAATGTTGTTTTGTTTGTCTCTCTCTGCTTTAGGGTCTGAATGGATTGAAAATATTGTCTCTTTTCAGTATTTTGTAGGCATTCCCTCCTCCACATTTCAGCTAGTGGCTGCTCTAATATACTGCCCTTCCATGGTACCATTTGCCGCTCATTCTTGGTTGCTATTTTTCAGCCATTCCAATCATGAGAGACTTTGAGTAAATTATCTCATTTAGCACCCTGAAACATTATTTCAGAAATGTAAGACCTGTGCCTTGGCTTGCTTCTTTATAAGTTGAAAATTTTTCCTCTTCCTCCTCATCCTCCTCCTCCTAATAATAATAATAGTAATAATAATAATAATACCACAAAAAACAAACAAAAAACCCCACCCAAACACGTGATCAGGTGATAAGCCATCCAAAGATTAATAATGTGAGGCAGAACAGGAAGATACTGTCCAGAAGACACAACTATACAATGGCCACTTCAGGCTTCACTTCCTAAAATGAAAACTGGAAACCAGAAAAACTGGATGAAAAGCCATTCATAAGAGATTATATACGAATCGTGTAAGATGTGACTAAAAGACTGCCTATGTGGGATTTTTTAATATCAGAGATTAATACAACCATGTCAGGCCTTCCATATTTTTATTCCTTTTTATTTATTTCCCTGGTATAATAAGGTCAAGTTTCAAAATATAATCATAGAATCATGGAATTAATAAGGTTGGAAAAGACCTCAAAGATCATCAAGTCCAACCTGTCACCCAAGACCTCATGACTACTAGACCATGGAAATCAGTTTCCAGTATTTAAAATTAACACATTTTTACTGCATTTCTGCATACTGGTACAAAATCCATACCAAGCCATCTAATTTTTCTGCACAACAAACCCACACTTAATAGTCTTACATGTTTTTCTTCTAATATAATAATTGCTACTAAGAAATGTACGCTGGTTAATGAAGTGTAGTTATTAGAACATGTCCTGGCTAATGGTTATTTTTGTGTATTAGTTTAAGAAATAAGGTCCTTTATAAATTTGTGACAGGATCCATTCCCAAGTGAATTAAAAATTGCATTTTGAGGGCCATTTGGTTCAAAACCCCCTTTAATCCCACAGAAATCACTCTTATTTTAGTGGAGGGCCTTTCTCTGTAGGACATGGATTCTGGAATACTCTCTCTAGTAAACTAGCATAACAGCAAAAAGCAAAGCAAAGAATGGACATACATTTTGAAATTTCTGTATTAACACAGAATAATTCCTGACATCTTTGCAGAATTAATGCTATGTATTTGTGTAATGTATTTCATAGCTAATATATATGGGTTTATATATATATATATATATATATATACACATATAATAGTTGTACTCAACAACCTTAAAGATCTTTGCGAGATTTATATGAATCTATTCTATAATTCTATAATATATATATATACACACACAGAGACATTGCTTAGCCTGGAGAAGAGGAGGCACAGGGGAGACCTTATTGCTCTCTACGACTACCTGAAGGGAGGTTGTAGACAGTCGCCAGCTGGTCTCTTCTCCCAGGCAACCAGCACCAGAACAAGAGGACACAGTCTCAAACTGTGCCAGGGGAGGTTCAGACTGGATGATAGGAAGAAATTCTACACAGAGAGAGTGATTTGCCATTGGAATGGGCTGCCCAGGGAGGTGGTGGAGTCACCATCATTGGAGGTGTTTAGGAGGAGACTTGATAGGGTGTTTGGTTGCATGGTTTAGTTGATTAGGTGGTGTTGGATGATGGGTTGGATGTGTTGATCTTGAAAGTCTCTTCCAACCTGGTCTATTCTATTCTATTCTATTCTATTCTATTCTATTCTATTCTATTCTATTCTATTCTATTCTATTCTATTCTATTCTATTCTATATTCTATTTTATTGTATTCCATTGGCATTTGTAGTTAAAATACCCACAGATGGAAAATTCATATGTATAGGGTTTCACCATACAAGGGAGTGTGGTTATCTATGTCCTAACTAATTTTACAAATTTACTGGGAATAATATATACCTGGCAACTAGACTCCTTGTTGGACATTTTCTCAAAACTCTTTACATCTTTAGGATAGGTGTCATCTTGCAAAAATGCTGAAAAGAGAGAAAGAGAGAGAAGGAATTGAAACTGTTCAAAATCTTCAATGTATGTTCCCATTTCCTATCTGACTAGTTTCTGCCTCTTGAGATTCATTTCATAAAACCCTTTGTGACTCTTTCCCCCTGTGACAATTTAAGAGCAAAGAAAGGTATATCAGATAAGTATATCAATGCAAAGTTGATTAAGTCATAAATTGTAGCTACAGTTTGTGATTTTAACCTGTCTCTTTTCCCCTTAGATTTTGTAGGTACTATATCTCATTTTTTAATGATGCAGCAATGACATTTGATTGATTTTTCATTGTGACTTATCAAGTATCTAAAAAGGGAATTATCAGCTGTATCCAGGGTCAGCTCCATTTCAGAAGGACACACTTGTCAGAATGCATCTCTGCTGCTTGACAGTATGTGGGTTGGGCTATTAGCAAAACGAAATATAAGGTACTTTTCAATCTAACCTCCAGCCCCTTGTTAAAACCAGAGATGAGAAAATGTTGGTTGAACAATAGGAAAGTGGAAAGGAGAGTGTGTAAGATAAACTGTAGTTCAGAAATTGTATTTTAGCTGTTTCCTGAATTCACTATGGAGTTAAAGGAAAGAGGATGTTTGGATAGATGCAATGCAAATTGTGTCAGCACTTCTGATTTTCTAAATTATTTTTCATTTTCTCTCTCTCCCTCTTTTTTTTTTTTAAGGAGTTTGACCATTTTTAATCATCTAAGTATTTTCTTTCCATATAAAAGAAATATCATAGGCGATATCAGAATCATTCCATCTGCATGAGAGAGTAAATTTAGTATATAAGTCAGAATAACAGTAATATGCAAGAGGCAAGAGAATCATAAAACATCCAGCAGCTCAGGATACTGTTGGAAATATACTTTTAAAAGTTTGTACTTACTATCTGGAAGCAGCTTAGAAAGAGCCTGAGAAGGGAGAGAACTTCATGATTGAAAGAAACTGAGTTGTTCTGGATATCTTTTTAAGCACCTTCTTGAAATTAAAACTCTAAGCACATTAAATAAAATTAAAATTTAAAAAAAAAAAAAAAAAAGGTGCCAGCAATCATCAAGTAGCAATGTGAAGGAAAAATACACAATTATGTTATTGATGATCCACTTTCACCAGTAACTGGTCAGAGCTGTGTATGCTCAGAAAAGCTGCACAATCTTGTCTCACCTTTGAAGATGACAGCTCAATATGAAGATTACTCTGAGCACGGTACAGATGACTAAATGGCTTCTTTTTTTGCTTTTCAGAAAGTAGGTAGGCACAAGTCTTTCTTCAACACATTTTAAGTCTTGTGTAAAAATGTAACACTGGTTAATAAGGTCTTCATCAATTGAGTGGTGTTGTCCTAGGCTTTGCAATACCTACATGATTTGGCCATGTAATCTCTTGTTAGACTACTAGAAGAAAGGAGAAACAGGATTTCAGATGAGCACACCTTTTGTTTCTGGAAGCTAGCATGCTGGTGAGAGCATCCTGCTCTTATTTAGTTCAGAGGCTGTCTTGGTTGGTGTGAAAGTGAGGTTCTGATATTTCTATGTCTGAAGGGTGTAAGTGTTATTTGCCACATTTTTTTCTGACCAGGGAGCACTAGGAGGAGCTGAGTCATCCAACCAGCTTTTTAGGAAGTGTATTTCAGAGTGCTGGAAAGACCACAGATAAGACGTGTCAATGAGTCTTTTCTCTAAATATCTCCAGAAGACAGATTATTTTCCTTTAAGAATGCTACAGAGACATTTCAGAACAAACAGAAGGCACTAGTGTGGCCTACTAGCAACTGAGTGTTAAATACCACACAAAAATAGGCATTGAGAATGTTCAACAATGAGTCATGGGAAATAATCTAATTTCAAATGGATTTGTTTGCATTTCCAAAAATCCTTGCTCTTCAAGTCTGAACCTATGTGAATTTATTTTGGAAACATTACAAAATGGTCTTGCCTTTCTCATCAGGTAACTGGCAACTTCTGTACTTCAGTCACCTCACTTGAAACACATAATTATAATAATACAATAATAATAATAATACACCAGGTTGGAAGAGACCTTCAAGATCATCGCGTCCAACCCATCAAACAATCCAACCCACCCAACAACTAGACCATACAGCCAAGCACCCCATCAAGTCTTCTCCTGAACACCTCCAGTGAAGGTGACTCCACCACCTCCATGGGCAGCCGATTCCAATGGCCAATCACTCTCTCCGTGTAGAACTTCTTCCTAACAGCCAGCCTAAACCTGCCCTGGCGCAGCCTGAGACTGTGTCCTCTTGTTCTGGTGCTGGATGCCTGGGAGAAGAGGCCAACCTCTGCCTGGCTACAACCTCCTTCAGGTAGTTGTAGAGAGCAAGAAGGTCACCCCTCAGTCTCCTCTTCTCCAGGCTAAGCAACCCCAGCTCCCTCAGCCTTTCCTCAGAGGGCTTGTGTTCCAAACCCCTCACCAGCTTTGTTGCCTTTCTCTGGACACGTTCCAGCAAGTCAACATCCTTCCTAAACTGAGGGGCCCAGAACTGGACACAGTACTCAAGGTGCGGCCTAACCAGTGCAGTGTACAGGGGGAGAATGACCTCCCTGCTCCTGCTGGCCACACTGTTCCTGATGCAATTCTCCCATAGCTGGTCCTTAAATCATTTTAGGAAAGTTTTAATGGCACTGTTTTTCTCTCCCCACCTCCCCTCCAAAAAACCAACAAAACCTTTCCAAAGAACTCCAGTCCATTGCTATCACTCCAGACTACTTGATTACTGTGGTTCTGCAAGGGTTTTTTCATGCTGTCATTCCATTGGCCCTTGAAATCTTTCAGTAATCTCACAGCTATTTAGATCTTTTCCAATGAGACTGTGAAATCATTTATAGGAGGCTCTCTAATTTTCTTCAGACTCTTATAGACATTTCTGTAGTTCCCTAATCCCTTTTAATACATGTGCATTACAATAAAGATCATCTGTGTCAGTAAGCCTGACAAAACTAGTAAATACATATTGTATTATTAAGATTGTTGTTTTAGAAGGGAAAAACTAAACTCGTTCACCTAAGAGCTTTTCTGAACTAAGTCATGCCTAATATAATTTCCACAGCAACTGAGGGACTGAAGTGTTATGTGCAATGACTTCCTTTCAAAAATCTGACCCTGATTTAGAAAACACATTCCTGTCTTTAAATAAGTAATCAATCTACTAAGACTAATCAGACTGAACATGTTCTTGTAGCCATGTGGGGGTTGGTCTCTTCTCCCAGGAAACCACCAACAGAACAAGAGGACACCGTCTCAAGCTGCACCAGGGGAGGTTTAGGCTGGATGTTAGGAGGAAGTTATTCACAGGAAGAGTGATTGGCTATTGGAACGGGCTGCCCAGGGAGGTGGTGGAGTCACCATCACTGGAGGTGTTGAGGAAGAGGCTGGATGGGGCACTTGTTGCCGTGGATTAGTTGATTAGATAGTGTTGGATAGTAGGTTGGACTCAATGATCTCGAAGGTCTTTTCCAACCTGGTCAATTCAATTCAATTCAATTCAATTCTATCCTATCCTATCCTATCCTATCCTATCCTATCCTATCCTATCCTATCCTATCCTATCCTATCCTGTCAATTTCATGTATCTTTTAGGAATATTCAAGAGACTACTTATTCAAAGCTGTCTATTTTATTAATTAAAAAGAAAGACAATACCATTTACTTGGGATCTCACCCAATTTGCAAATACAAAATTGCATCTCTTTGGACAAATCAAAAGAGGAAAAAACCCTACCATCTTCCTGAGGTTATTTAAGGAATAAAATTAAAATTAAATATACTTCTTATAAAAATTCCCAGTACCAATTTCAGTCATCTGAACTAATCCCAGATTTAAACAAGTATTATTCTGAATTCATGGTCTTATTTTAAGCAAAGCACAGCTCAAAAATACTTCATAGAGAAACATTTTGCAGACTGCCTTTCTGCAATTCAGGACTGATGTTGTTTGGAAGTGCACAATACCTTCCTTAACTTGTTTTTTTGTATAGTAAGAGTCAGTCAATTAACTGTGCATTTCATTAGTCTGTGCAACTGTTCTGATCACAGTGGGGTCACTCACTTAAATGAGTGTCATCAATAAAAGAATTAGGTTGTAATATCAAGCAGTTGCAGTCTGAAATCTGAAGATAGCAGTTAACACCTACCTTTCAGTTTAGTTTTCTTTCATCCAGTAATGCAATTGTAATAGGATCATGTTCATACCTGCACAGCTGGTATTATTTTAAATGGCAAAGTAACGAGCATTGAAATAGGGAAGAGTTGGGGTTAATACTGTTTCATGTTGAAACAGCTCTGAGCTACTTTGACAGCACAGAACAGAGCCTGTCATTATTTTAGCTAAGCACAGAGTTAATGAAACAGTTTATTGGAGTGGCAATAAGCTCACACAGGGGTTCTGGACTACCCCATGCCTAAAAGTGTTTTAAGATATGAGTCTTTAATCCCTCATTCCTTTCGACACTGTTTCCCATGGCATTCTCCTGGAGAAAATGGCTGCTCATTTCTTGGATCTTCCATGGATTAAAAGTATGTCTGTGTGACCAGACCCAAAGAGTTATAGAGTTAAATCCAGTTAGCAGCCAGTCATGTGGTGTTCTCCAGGGCTCAGTATTGCAGAGAGTTCTCTTTAATATCTTTAACAACAACCTGTGTGAAGGGTTCAGTTGCACCTTCAGTATGTTTTCAAGTTTGGTGGGTGTGTTGATCTATTTGAGAGTACAAAGGGTCTACTGAGGAAGCTGGACAGGTTGGATTGATGGGACAAAGCCAATTGATTGAGATTCAACAAGGTGAAGTGACAGGTCCTGTACTAGTTTCTCAACCACCCCATGCAGTTCTACAGGCTTGGAACAGAGTGGCTGGAAGGCTGACTCTCTGAAAAGGACCTGGAGACATTAGTTGACAGCCAGTTGAATATGAACCAGCTGTGCTCAGGTGGCCAAGAAGACTAACATCATCCTGGCCTGAATCAGAAATACTGTGGCCAGCAAGAGCATGGAAGTGATCTTACCCCTCTGCTGGGCACTGGTATTGGGCATGCACACTGAATACTCCGTTTGGTTTTAGTCCCCTTACTACAAGGACATTGAGTTGCTGGAGCAACAAAGCAGGCAAATGATCTAGATAACAAGTCTTGTGAGGACCAGCTGACAGAACAGAAGTTGTTTAACTTGGAGAAGAAGCTGAGGGAATGAAAGGAGATTATAGTAAAGTTGCTAATGACCTCTTCTCCCTAGTAATAAGCAATGCAAAGGAAAAGGCCTTAAGATCCACCAAGGAAGGTTTAGGTTGGACATTAGGAAGCATTTCTTCACCCAAATGATTATCAAGCACTGAACCAGGCTGCCCATGCAAGTGATGGATTCACCATCCCTGGAGGTATTTAAAAAAAGTATTAGGTTCATGGTTGGACTCAATTATCACAAAAATATTTCCCAGCCTAAATTATTCTACATTTCTATGATTCTATGTCTGACTAATCATTACTGGCAACTTCTTGAATATCTTTATAACTAGAAAAAAGACTAAACTCTTAATAAATTCAGGATGAGGAATTGCAAGTCTCATGCCCTGTAGCTATACTCCACGTGCTCTAGCTGTCTATAAGAATGAGATTTAGTCTATTAAATATATATTTACAAACAAACAAACAAACATTATTTTGAATCAATTATATTTTGGGACAGGAAAAACCAAAACAAAACAAAGCAAAACCAAACAAAACCTCCTAATAAGAAATGTATAAAATGGCTTCTTTTAAAACTCATGGGTTTTCTGTTTATTAAAACATACATAATGCCTTAACTTGGCCTGAAGAGCTTATCATATGAATGGCATGA
Source organism: Picus viridis (assembly GCA_033816785.1). Classification (NCBI taxonomy): domain Eukaryota; kingdom Metazoa; phylum Chordata; class Aves; order Piciformes; family Picidae; genus Picus; species Picus viridis. Next base: position 8,943,466 of record CM066570.1, read on the forward strand.
ATCCATCTTAAGTTTTTACTATCTAAGTATTTTTCCTTTTTTTTTTCTCCCCCATCTTCTCTTTGGAATATGAAAGTTATACGACCATGTTTTACAGAGAGACACGGCACACATGATCCAAAGGATCTGGGGTGTGTTGATTAATTCCCAGATGACTTATCACACTTCATTTTTCATTGAAATAAATGTCATAAATTCCTTTATCCTTCCAGGGTAACCACAACTATGGCTCATAGAAACAAGACGTGCCTTGTCCTATTATCACACCCTATCTCAGGGGTGACCTTATTGCTCTCTACAGCTACCTGAAGGGAGGTTGTAGACAGGCAGAGGTTGGTCTCTTCTCCCAGGCAGCCAGTACCAGAACAAGAGGACACAGTCTCAGGCTGCGCCAGGGCAGGTTTAGGCTGGATGTTAGGAAGAAGTTCTATACAGAGAGCGTGATTGCCCATTGGAATTGGCTGCCCGTGGAGGTGGTGGAATCACCTTCATTGGAGGTGTTCAGGAGAAGACTTGATGGGGTGCTTGGTGCCATGGTTTAGTTGTTAGGTGAGTTGGATTGGTTGATGGGTTGGACGCGATGATCTTGAAGGTCTCTTCCAACCTGGTGTATTGTGTTGTATTGTATTATTAAAGTGGTTTCCTCTAAAAATAAAGAAATAAAAAAGAAATGAAGATGAGATGCCTGCCCAGTCTCAATGTAATGGGTACAGACTGGTGTGAAGATGCAATGAATGAAATACCCTGACAGAAGCACACATGAAAATAGTACTGTCCAACCTGTCTTCACAGAAAGGAGAAGAAATTAATTCAGTGCAAATCAAAGCTTTTCTTGATCTTTTTGACAGATTTTTGAAATACTTGTTAGAAGAGGTGAATAGCTAGGATATTACCAGAGCTCAATAGATTATACCTCTGAGTGTATTTAAATCTTCTGTGAATATTGGCTTTTCATGGTCATATACTAAAAATCAGTGAAGAGCACTCTCTTAAATTGCTTCTTCTGGAGGAGACACGAGATGTCATTTATGCATCAACTAGTTCTGTACCATTAAACTTGTTGGATTCCTCTGTATTTCACTTTTCTTAGAGGTCTGAAGCCAGTTTTCATTATTTTTTTTTAAGAGGGAAACTGGAAGAAATGAAAGATGTTTTAATGGATTATGACCAGTTCAGGGGCTGGAGGAACCAATGTTGTCTGTAGCTATATGGAACTGAGATTGTGAGGATTTTCATGGGTAAAGGCTGGGTGCCTTTAAAAACTATAGAGTACAAGCTTCCAGAGGCTAGATAGGTCCAGGGGGTGGGCAGGAAAGTGTAACATTTTCTTACATGCCTGCATCTCTATAAAAATAAGCAGTCCTGCTTGTTCTTTCTCTTTTCCCTCATTCCTGCTCTCTGGTGGGAGCCCTTATCAGATGATGTGGGGGAAGTATCACAGGCCTGTTTGGCTTGACTAATTTTTCCTGCAGAATTTTGGCCCATTTAGGCCTAATGCCAGAGAGGAATGGGGGTGGGTAGAAAAAGAGCACTGGGGTTTTGGCCAGGTTGGAGGGAGGTTTGGAGAAGGCTTTGGCCTGATGGGGTTGTGTGTTAAACCCAAACTACAGTTTTTTGTGTATTTCATATTCTTTGCACTGCTTTTTACATCAGTTTGCAGTTATTATTAGCACTTTCCATTTAATCTTCCAATATATTCTGTATTCCTATTCAATCCCATGTAGAGTCTTCTTGACCTTTGAGAGTAGTTTTAGAGCCTGTACTCCTCTACTGTTAAAACAAAGACAGGACTTCATCCAGTTATTTTTTCTGAATGAAGCACATGCTGGATCAACATGGAAACTGGGACACCATCAAGGCAAAAGACTCCAATTCACAAGCTTATGATGCACATAATTGGCTAAGTATTACTGTGGTAAAAACTCAAAAGATAGCTAGTGCTCACTGAATGTCATCCTAAGCAGCAGAGTTAAAAGAAAAAACCCACAACATTTAAAAAAATCAGCTAAACCAGTGGTGGTTAGGTGATTTGAAATAAGAAAATGCTAGGAGCAAAGAGATAAAAGCCCTAAGAGAAGCAGATAAAGAATGTTACTGATAACTTCTAGAAAATCAGAAGCAACAGGTCCACATATTGAACAGTCACTAATTTTTTTGTACTTCTGACATTTGCCCTCTTTAAAACCAGTGATTACCTAAAGCAACTTTTCTGAGGTTCTTGTTTATAACACGATTCATGTTTTTAATTTAATTAAAGTAACAATTGTGGCACTTACAGTGAAAATACCACAAATGTTGATTTAAATATATCTTAGGGCAAATTTACATAAGCAATTACTTCATTTTTTTCCCCTTGCATAGAAGGTAGAGTTCTTAACAATGAACTTTTGTTTCAAGAAAGTATTTTGTATTTCCATGCCAACCAACTTTTAGAGGTTTTAAAGACCTTGAATGTTAATTAAGTCAGCTGAACACAATGGTGAGGTTATAAATTTTATTACATTCACATTGCTCATCGACATAGAATAGAATAGAATAGAATAGAATAGAATAGAATAGAATAGAATAGAATAGAATAGAATAGAATAGAATAGAATAGAATTACCAAGGTTGGAAGAGACCTTGAAGATCATCGAGTCCAACCTGTAACCACAACCTCACAACCAGACCATGGCACCAAGTGCCACATCCAGTCCCCTCCTGAACGCCTCCAGGGACGGAGACTCAACCACCTCCCGGGCAGCCCATTCCAATGACGAATCACTCTCTCGGTGAAGAACTTGCTCCTCACCTCGAGCCTAAACTTCCCCTGGTGCAGCTTGAGACTGTGTCCCCTTGTTCTGGTGCTGGTTGCTAGGGAGAAGAGGCCAACCCCTTCCTGGCTACAACCACCCTTCAGGTAGTTGTAGAGAGCAATGAGGTCGCCCCTGAGCCTCCTCTTCTCCAGGCTAAACAGCCCCAGCTCCCTCAGCCTCTCCTCATAGGGCTTGTGCTCAAGGCCTCTCACCAGCCTTGTTGCCCTTCTCTGGACACGTTTAAGTGTCTCAATGTCCTTCTTAAACTGAGGGGCCCAGAACTGGACACAGTACTCAAGGTGCGGCCTAACCAAAGCAGAGTACAGGGGCACAATGACCTCCCTGCTCCTGCTGGCCATACTATTCCTAATGCAGGCCAGGATGCGGTTGGCCCTCTTGGCTGCCTGGGCACACTGCTGGCTCATGTTCAGCTTCCCATCAACCAGCACCCCCAGGTCCCTCTCAGCCTGGCCGCTCTCCAGACATACAAGGTCTAGATGATCCTTTGATAGATAGGCTTGAGAAAAGTGTTGAATCCTAAGTATTCTAAAAGGCAAGAAAACAAAACCAAAACAAACTCACACAAAAAAACCCCAACCAAAACCCAACGAAAAACCCAACCAAACAAAAAAGCCCAAAGAGAATATTAATGCTTGGTGGGTTTTTTGCTTTGCCTTGTTTTTCAATGCCACAGTTTTACGTTTCTGACTCAAAAGTGTTATACTGCATATGATAATTAAATTCTATTTTTACTGTTTTATAACTTAACCGTTGTTGACATTGTAGTTCTAAATTAAAACTCAGGAAAGTATTGGGATTTGCTCTATAAGGTTACAGAGTGTGATGACTCATGGGTAATAGCTGTGACAAGATCTTCAGTGATCTATTGTCTTTCTTTTTAAATTCATTGGAACTGACCAGAGGACAGCTAGAGCAAGGAACAGAATGGGTGAGCTCTATTTGCTCTGGTGGATTAGTAAGTAAACCCTGCAAATGTGAAGGAGGAAATTATCTGTTACAGAGGGTAACCACTCTCTGCAAAACTCTTCATACCCACTTTGTTACTGATGTCACAAAGTGGTTTGAAATCTGTTTATTCTGTGTTTTCAATGTAAGTCTATTCTCCACACACAGATCCAGGTAGTTATTAAGCACACTTCGTGTACTCTGCTAAACATTCTGACCACAATTTTTAGAGGTTGTTATTTTGCTGTGTAAGAATTAAGATTCTAAGCAGCTCTTTGTGCATTTTAGGGACTGATACAAACAATATTTACTTTTAATGTTTGGTAAAAGGTTGAATGACATTTTACTAACACCGGGATGAACATTTTGTATGGCTTTCCTATGTTAATTATAGCCCATACCTTGTCACTCTCATCTGCAACTGAGACTAATTGTCTGCCATATAAAGAGACACGCTTATTGATTTTGCAGAGGCTAGAACAGCCTAAGATGTATTCTCTTTCTACTGAAATAAAAAGCATTGCCTCCTTGTATTGATTGCTTACCCCACGGAGCAATAGCAAATTGCTATTGTGGAAACATAATGATGCTGAACATTTGTTGCACAGATGATAGGGTAATGTTTAAATGCTGTGTGTCCTGTAGATTTACTAATAATGTCCTTAATCATCCCTCTTCAAAAGACCATGGATCTTGGAGCAGACTAACCTAATTATATAACATCATTTGTAGGCCATAGCATTTCATAAATTCAGAATGAATTAAATGATCTATTTTTTCATCATCAACTAGACTGGATGACAATTTTGCTTAGTATTTTACAGAGTCTGGGTAAGAATGAAATAAATTAGCTACAGTAAGATTCTTTCATCTCTTTTAAAATGTAATCCCTACTTGGTGTGTAGTCCCACTGAAAGCAGAAGTCCTACTTGAAGAATTAGAAATTATATCACGTGAAAGAGACTAAATATGGCCCTTACTTCATTGTAAGTGAAAGTTTCATAACATTTTTGGCTTTATTTACCTGACATTGCTAATGTGGTGTGATTCAGTGAGGTTTGAAAAAATATATGCTCCAAGTGGCACAACTTTTATTTGACTTGATCCTATTTCTTAATATAAAAGTTATGCAAATTCATTTGGATTAAACATTCAGTGAAGATAAGAACTATTTACTTCCTAATGCCATTACAAATCAATCTTGTGAAATTCATGCAAATTTATGTTGGTAATTCCTTTGACAAAGGCAAGAGCTTTGGGACATGGCATTTCCAGGCAATACAAAATCCTAGGTTTCCTTGTATGCTTGTTTACACATAAAATATTTAAGGGTGGTCCTGCACTTCACTCTCTTGCCCATTTATCAGCACATTAAATTTCACAGCATTTCTGCCAGTATACACTTCCACATTTTTCTTAAAGAGTAAGATACACATCTGTTAAAAAAAAATCCATCTCTCTTTGAGGCAGAAAAGTAGACCTGGATGCAGATTCACAGAAATAACAGAAGTTACCTGCAGTTCTTCAGAGTAGTGCCAAATGTGAATATTTTTATTCCCTGTCATAAACTTCTCCCATACAGCCTGAAAAAATCCAAAGTAAATTTAAAATAATTCCAAAGATGGTGGCAAGTGTTGGAAAGGAAACTATGTGTTTTGGATTCTCAATATTCCCTGGACCAGACAACACGTAAAAGAGAGATTATTCATTTAAATTCAGACTGATATGTAAAAAGCTAGACACTGTGGAAGAGGGATTGTATAGTTAGGCAGAAGGACATGAATTTAAATAGTAAAAGGAAGATGAGAAGCCAGAACAGCAGAAAAGAAACAAGAGGTGACAGAGACTGTGAAAGCATTCAGGGAACAATGGAAAGGAAAGATATATCTCATCAGTGTTTGAATTGTAGCTGACTGTACAGTATAATTGGTTCATGTGAGACCCTTTAAAGATGATAACTCTTCACAAGATAAAACAAAGAATCATAAGCATTCACTCTTTCTTCTTTCCTGGTTCCCAGATTGATATACGACAGAGTCTGATTTTCAGATATCTGGAGGACCTCACTAGAGCAGTATTGCTGTATTGAGAACATGTGTTATAAAATACTGAGCTGTTTGAAATATCCAGCCATATTCTTTTAAAATGGTCACGCCTTAAATGGGCACTTTCTGACTTTAATCTATGCTTCCTATTTGTTCTAGAAAATCCAGTGTAAATTTCCTATTGTGGAAATATAGATATTAGTGTCAGTTAATAAAGCTCTGAGAAGAAATAAGGAAGGGGGAAAAAATCTTAGAAAAAGCTCTTTTGGAAAGAGCAAATAATTATTCTAAATCCAGGGGGAGAAAATGCAGGCAGCTGTATAAAATTACAAGCTGAAAATAAGTATAGTAAATTCACTCATTCAATAGGGACTGTCTGTATCATGTTCTGAAAAAGGTTTGGGCTAAAAGACTATGTAAACATGATCTTTACAATAATGCAAATGATCTTGTGTTTCCTCTCTTCTCAGTGCTTGTCCTTGCAAACTTGACATTGTTTTGCAAAGGTTTCTCAGGAGGTACAAGCTGAAGGGTTTGGCTCGGGTTTTTGATTATTTTTTTTTTGTTCTTTTGGGAGGGGGAGGGTGGTGCTTTATAAATAAAAGCTGAATCTGGGTTTTTTGTATAGTAGGAGAATATATAGAAAAAATGGTACGAATATTTGTCTAAAAGTCATGAAGGCTGATAGCCTCAAGACGTTTTCATAAGTTCAGAGGGATACTTAGTTCATTTATAAAATCAACAAACCAGGCTTCCATAAACCTTGTTGAACTTCATGAGGTTTGACTTTGCACCTCTTGACACTGCCCGTATCTTACTGAATTGCTGCACAGACTTCTGGTGTATCAGCCACTCTTCCCATTTCTGTATCATCATCAAACCTGTGAAGAGTATACTTTGTCCCTTCATACAGGTCATTGATGAAGATATTGAACAAGGCTGGCTGACCCGTGTGGAACACTACTTGCTGCAGGCCTCCAACTAGACCCCGCACCACAATCCTCTGTGCTCTGAGGGAAGGGCAGGAATGGTGCTCTGTTTTTTCACACCTTTCTTTAAATTGTAATCTATTTCAACCACCCCCTGGATAACCCATTCCACGGCTTCACCACTCTCATGGTGACATGGACATTCTACATCTTGGGTTTGTGCACAGAGTTTGTTAAACTGCCTGCAAACAGATTATTTTTTAATAGCATTCACTTTTAAGTCAGTCTGCATAAAGGCTGGGGCATCTGTCTTCTCTCATAGGTATTTAAACTTCAGACAGATAGGGGAAAGAGTTTTAAAACATTATCCTTTAGTTAATGTGTAAAAACTGATGAAGTTATATTGATGGGGTGAACAGGGATAATAACAATGCTGATATGTGCGGTGCTGACCCAAAATCTTCTCCATTATAATTTCTTGACTTCATCCAAGTTAAGAAATAAAATCTTTAATTTATTACTAAAGAGTGCATGCTTATCAGATCTGGGTGCATGTGAGACCACCAGTAATTTTATCTGTATTCTCAGGAGTTCTTATAAAGTATTGATTAACATCATGCAACACGCTTGCAACTTTTCAGATGTTTTTGGAGAACAAAGCCTTTAGCATGATTGATGTATTGTGGCATGACTTCAATATTTTTACTGGTGAATTGTTATTTTCTGTTTTGCATGGGGTTTGAGAGGCTTATGGGGAGGAAAGGAGGCACAATAATTACCCAGATGGATATTTCTTTTGGAGAGCGACAGTGACTTTAAAGTATTCTTTTAAAGATTATAATTACGAGATTTATTCATGATGATTCCCTTGAAACATGAGATTAAAGATATTTCAGTCACTCTTTGCCACTCTTCTCATTATTCTAGCATGTCCCAATTCTTTCACCGATATCTAATTAGAGTATTTACTTTGGGGTTAATTAAATCAGTTAAATTATTTGATATGAACCTCTGAGAAATGATTTACCTTTTTCTTTTTAAGACTTACAGAGAGCAATTTGTTTTGTTACCTAGATAAATTGCCGTTTCTTCCATCTGAGATACGATAGTGCCACAGCAAGTGTACATGCAAACTCCAATTCAAACCAGAATTGGTTATATTTGTACATTATATTTGCATATAAGAATGCCACACAAGCACAGAACAGCTTGCACGGGATCACACTTATAATAATTTAAATAAATTGAGGGAAGAGGGTGAAGTATTTTCTACTCAAAATCAGGAGAAGAGGCACAATATTTGTTGTTGGTAAGATAACATACCTAATCTATTATTGCAAGTACAAAATACTTGCTATATATTTTCAGTGCACTGAAGGAATACTTTATTATAGGCTGAGGTTAAAGTGTGAAAATTAATTGATATTTGAAAAGATTATTTAAAAAAAAAAACAACCACTTTTTTTTTCTCTTTTTTTTTTTTTTTTTTTTTTTTAAATCTACTTCTACACAAGCCTCTGCTCTGCTAGGCTTTTTGTTAGTCAGCAGTTACATTACCTGTCAGGTGCACAGTCCCAGACAGAGTACACTGATGAATACTAGATAGTTACTCACAAAGATGCTAATATTGCTTAACATAGCAATTTACTCCATTTCTCTGTTTTTCTCCCTCGGAGATGACATCATGGTTATCCATTCTATTTATCTCAATCTGCATGGTAATTTTTCTGCCAAATGACTGCTGAGATAAGATGAAACTTGCAAGAGGGAGGGAAATTTATCCTGCCTTTTGAAATCATTTAATCCTGCATGAAGAAATGTGGTGGTTTGAGCCTTAGCTGGGATTTAAGAGCTCAGATGGGGGCAAGGCTGAGGATCCCTCCCTCACTGCCCCCTGCTCTTTCCCAATAGAGATGAAAAGAAAGGGAAGGAGCAAATCCACCAAGAAATAATTTGGGGTCGACTTGGAAGTAGAGAGGTAAAGAATTTTTCTTTAAACAATATATATATGTAACAATAACAGGAAGGGTACACAAGGGTAAGGAACAAGGATAGATGGGGGAAAAATATGAATACAAAACTGTCCTTTGCAGACTTCTCAATATTACCTAAATAAAAGAAAAAATGGTGAAGAAAAGAAGAAGCAGATGTTGGGAGTCAAGCCTTTACCAACATGACTTTTAAGATCCCTGCTGTAAAAAGCAAGTCTCCAGAGTCTACGTCATACAGTAGGAGGATAATAGCAACCGACATTATAAACCACACAAGGGAAAGGAAAAGAGTTAAATCAACACATTTCTGTTCCAGTTCACATAGCTACACAGAATCCTAAAACATCATAGTTCAAATCCTCATAGACCACAGTAATAGAGTGACATAGAGAGCCAATATCAATATAACCTGTGACTGAAAAAGTTACATCTGTATAAATAAAATATTGCTAGATTACAGTTTTTGTTTAGAGTTTTAGATATTGTTTTATTTGTGAGTTAGTCAAGAAGTGCTGAAAAATCCCAATCCAGACTATCTTTATAAGCAAAGAGCTAAGCCAAAACTCTTATCCAGTTTATATTTGGTATCCCTGCAGGTCATTCAAAGTAGTGAGTCAGTGACCAGTCTGAGATTCAGATGCCTGCTAGTACAATACAATACAATACAATACAATACAATACAATACAATACAACACAATACAATACAATACACCAGGTTGGAAGAGACCTTCAAGATCATCGCGTCCAACCCATCAACCAATCCAACATACCCAACAACTAAACCATGCAACCAAGCACCCCATCAAGTCTTCTCCTGAACACCTCCAATGAAGGTGACTTCACCACCTCCACAGGTAGCCGATTCCAATGGGCAATCACTCTCTCCGTGTAGAACTTCTTCCTAACAGCCAGCCTAAACCTGCCCTGGCGCAGCCTGAGACTGTGTCCTCTTGTTCTGGTGCTGGCTGCCTGGGAGAAGAGGCCAACCTCTGCCTGGCTACAACCTCCCTTCAGGTAGTTGTAGAGAGCAAGAAGGTCACCCCTCAGTCTCCTCTTCTCCAGGCTAAGCAACCCCAGCTCCCTCAGCCTTTCCTCAGAGGGCTTGTGTTCCAAACCCCTCACCAGTTTTGTTGCCCTTCTCTGGACACGCTCCAGCAAGACAACATCCTTCCTAAACTGAGGGGCCCAGAACTGGACACAGTACTCAAGGTGTGGCCTAACCAGTGCAGTGTACAGGGGCAGAATGACCTCCCTGCTCCTGCTGGCCACACTGTTCCTGATGCAGGCCAGGATGCCATTGGACTTCTTGACTGCCTGGGCACACTGCAGGCTCATGTTCAGCCTACAATCAACCAGTACCCCCAGGTCCCTCTCTGCCTGGCCACTCTCCAGCCACGTACAATCCTCTGTGGGCTTTTAGGGAAGCATAGAAAGCAGCTCTTATATTACTGCTTTTCCTCTTATGTGTACTATTTACCAATGATATATATGTTTCTATCAGATAAGGAATTATCGTGAAATCAATCCTTTTATAAATTAAAATTGCAATACAATTGATGTCTCCTCTCTCTCTCTTTTGTTCTTCCTCTCCTATTTAAAAAAAAATCCAATTTGGTTAAATAATTAATCCCCATGTATTGAGAACCCAAGCTGATTTTGATGTTATCCCTTTCCTGTGCAGCTTAATTTACACATTATTGCAGTGTTTTAAGAGAAAACAGCAGGCTTTTAACTTGCAATCACTTTTCATAGCTGCTTAAAATTTCAGATATCTTTAACTTTCGCTGACTTGCTCAGCAGGGGCTCCAATGTTAAGTTTATTCCTGTTCCATTAAGAATTGAGAGCTGCATTAGCCCTAAAGATGATCACACACATAAAAAATTTGAAATTCTCTGTCTCTGCGTTACTAGTGACATAAAATGGTGAAATTCTCCTTGGAAAGAGACAATGATAAGTAGTAACATTTTCAATACAGAATCTGCTAATAAAATATATTTTAAAAGCAAAGCTGGGCTTAAATCTTGCAAGCTTTTTTTTTATTTTATATATACAGACCATTAAATCCATTAATTTGATTTTCTGTAGATTTGGTATTATGAATGACTGCCCTTGTCCTCACAAAATGCCTTTTAAACTTATTAAACCAAACACAGTTGCTTTTATACTTGTTTCTATAGTAGAGTGCACTTTGCATTTCATTCTGAAACATTTCCAAATAGTGATTAATTAAATAATCTAAAGTTTAATAAGGTAGTCATCTTTTCTGGGTATGTATCTGTCCATCAAAGGGAATTCAGCATTTCAATGAATGCACTTAGTAACTGAAGGCTTTTATAAATACACATTTATTAATTTACCTCTTTGCAACATTAAACATCAGGGAGAGATTGGATTAGAGGGGTGGGGCTTGCTGCTATGGAAAGTTAATGGTAAATCTCAGTGGCTCCCACTGAAGAAAATTAGTAGGTGCAAGTGAAAGCATTTTCCTTTTAATTTATAAGGCACTTCGTCCTGAATTCTGAGTGAATAAGTCAATAATTGTTTGGCAAATGTATCATCTTAGCTTGTTTCATAAATATTCATAGTACATATGTTTGTCTTTTATAGGCCTCCATGGCTTTGCCGCCTTTCCACAATTCTTCCTCCAAACAAAGCAGGCCTGCGTTTCTTCTAAGCTAAGTACCGTTCACCACTGATGTGATCAAAAGCTTGGTGAAGTCTTTCATAGTTAGTTTAGGCGCACATCTGTAAATGGGGCAGAATTTGCACTTGTTCAGAAACCCAAAATCCTCTTTTGCTTGGTACAGTTTTGTGGCTGCTTCTTCCATGATCTTACATGGACTAGTCTTTCTTAATAAAGAAGACTCTTAAATATTTTATGACTCATTGAGCTCTTTCTCATGCAGTCACACCATGTGATTTCTTCGCAAATACTAACTCCACATTTCCACACTGAGAAAAACCAACCAGCCAACCAATCAAAACACTCCCCATCCAGTTCTTCCCCTGTATCTTCTAAAGGAATTCTGTTAATTTTCCTAGTCCAATCCAGCTAATATGAGTATTTCCAATTTTTTAAGACATTTAAGTACATTTTTCTTGCTCTGATGGCAATTTGATCCTTTTGTCAATTCAGTGTCCAAAAAGAGAGGCGCTGTGTTCCACTTAGGAAGAAAATATGACTATATCAAGAATAAATATTTGGAATGTATTGCTAAAATGTATTTGTTTAGAAAGAGGATGCAGTTATTTAAGGAGGATATAAAATAACAAATACAATGACTTAGAATCATAGGATCATTTAGGAAAAGAACATTTATCAAGTGCAAACATTAACCCAACATTACTAAATCCACTGTTAAATCATGTACCTATTATTAACTACCATATTAACTATATTACTAACTACTATATTAACTACTATACCCTACTATAGCATACTATGCCATACTATACCACACCATACCATACTTACCTAAAGATAGAGCACATTTTTCATCATTTTTAGTACTTTTGGACACAGTCCTTTCAAAATGCTGAAGCTCACACAGAGGTTATGATTTTGATATACATAACATCAAATAGAGATGATTAAAGACACAGATGATATAGAAATGTTGTTCTCATCTAGTGTTCAAAGAGCTACTGGCCAAATAAATCAGTAGAGCATACTAGTTTATATATTATCATATTTATTTGTATCAATGTAAAGTATACACAAATACATTCTGATGCATCTGAAGAAAAAGCAACAAACATGGTGGAGGGCCTAATGCACGAGTGTTATGACCAGAAGCTGAGATAACACTGGAGTTGTTGAAAAGGAAGCTCAGGAGTGACCTTATCACTCTCTATAGATACCTGAAAAGAGGTTTTAGGAAGGTGGGTGTTGGTCTCTTCTCCAAAGTAATGAGAGAGGCCCACAGGAAATGCCCTCAAGGTGCATCATGGAAGGATTATGATGGATTTTGGAAGATGGCCATTAAGAAAAATTTGTTGATTGAAAGAGTTGTCAAGGATTGGACCAGCATAGAATAACCATCCTTGGAGTTATCTAAAAGACCTGTAGATCTGGGGTGGAAGCACATAGTTTAGTGGTAAATTGAGTGTGTTTAAAGTTGGATTCAATGATGTCTAAAGGTCTTTTCCAACCTAAATGAACCTATGATTCTGTGATTCTGTATTACAAATGTATAAGTAACTTCCTCCTAAAAATACTGAGTCTGTCACACATACAATATTTGGAGCATGTATATATGACATACCATATCTACTGTGTATATAAATACTTACATCTTTATGTATAAATTTATGTCTATATATTTGTCCATGTATAAAAATCTTTGGGAAAAGATTAAAATATTCAAATCAAATACCTTTTGAACCTCAAAGCGGGTGCTAATTGTCTTTGCTGGTTCCACATGAGAAATACTCCAAAGATCACAGAATCAACCAGGTTGGAAACGACCTCAGAGATCATCGAGTCCAACCTAAGATTGTACTGTCCTGCATTTAATAGCACAAGGCAACACAAGAAGCACTCATTAAAACATCCAAATTCACAGGTGTGGCCATATTTTTTTGACAGAGACAGCATCAGAAATGCAGAAATCAGACACATCTACTTTCTTCCTGACCAGTGAGCTAACTCACTAACACCAAAGTTCCACAGTTTGTTTCTAGACCAAATACAGATAGCTGTGTAAGAAATTCTGAACTACCTCCTTATCCTCCTTAAACATGTCAGTCTGAAATTCTAACAGAGCTTGCATGGTAAAGGAAAGGCCTCTAGGTAGGGCAAAAACTCACTATCATTGATTACTTACATTAAAGTTCATAACAGGGGATTTGGAATCAAAAGGCCATTACATTAGGAGAAATTAAGTAGCACAGCTCAAGTAAGCAAGAATGCAAAATTTCCAGTCTGCAGTGCAGAGTGTGGAAGAGTTGGATGTGCAAGCTGAAGCGATTCCCAGCTGGTTGTTTTGTGTTTGTCATTTTTAAGAGATGATATGTACACAATTACTATAAACAGTTCATTATATGCCATGGCACACTTAAGATGTTTCATAACTATGAGGAAAAATAAAAAAGTATTGCAAATACTGAAACAACCTCACTCCCCTTCTTATATCAAGATAAAAGATGTAACATAGCAACAAATAAAAAGAACACTTGAAGTGCTGTGATTTTCAATTTCTAAACCTGCTGTGTCAGAATGTAAGAATTTTCATGGTAATCACGGTAATTTTCCATTGGCATAACAAAGAGGCTGTGGTAAACAGGAGTATTGCCTCAAAGGAGTACCACTTTGGAAACAGCATACACACATAGAGAAATATAAATACCAAGTTTTAAAACAGGGATTGTATATTCATCAGGTATTCATATATATGTATATATATAAAACCAAACTTTTCTCCAGTTTTAGTATTATGCATATTTAAATTCATTTTAATCAAATATAAATACTTGTAGTCCTCATTCCCAGCAACTCATGATATAAAACGTATCTGTTAACATTTTTACATTCTAACAAATAACTTTGGTCTTTCTGAACTGTCATTGTCAATTATGTCTTTGACAGCAATGTATATATACATAATAAAAAGTCACATAGCTAATAAGAGTCCAGAATAAACTGAATAGGTAGGACAGGTTTCAACCCGGTGCAAATAAGGACTAAAAGTATTAGTCTATGGAATTCTTGCATTGATCTTTGTATGAGTTTGGAGGTTTGATTCTGCCACCATCTCTTTCCTGGAGTCCTGCACAGATGAGATAGTTCAAAACCTGCCAAACTTTGGGAGGAAGCAATCAAGAATGACATTTAGGACTGCATATTTAGCTAAAAAACACACCAAGCAGAGGCGAGGGCTGCTTCACAGACATGCTAGAGAGGAGAAGCCATCAATTAGGATAATCTACAGTCCTTTCTCAGATGGACATTCCTATCTGCTAGCAGTAGGTATGAAGATCACCAATTGCATGTGAAGATGATGTGTCTGCTCAGTGAGTATTCCTAAACAGATACTACATGGCACCATATAATGCTGCTGTACACGTCAACTGCCTAACCAAAGTTATCTATGGAAGACATCAAGGATTCTGTACTGGCAAGATCTTGTTAGTCATTGTAGTCCTCCTGTTAGTCAAGCTTTTCCTGGTCTCAGGTGAGATGTGGACAGTTCCTGAGTACTTCAATTAATTCCTTCTTCGTACAAAAAAATGTGTGGAAAGTGGTAGTTTGAGGCTATTGCTTTGAGGAAGAGTGAGGTTGTGATGGCAGAGAGCAAGAACCTAGGTTCCAGATGCACAGCTTAAAAATGGTTTTTATCAACAAACAACCTGGTTTCATCAGCAAAGGCAGGAAACTAGAGAAGTGGGGTATAATTAAAATGGATTTTGTTTAAAGAGAATATTAATATAATAAATGAATGATTCAGGCTCATCAGTTAATACCAGTCTATTTTCAGGTGTAAGCTGCTTGCATCTGCACAAATGTAGTTATTTTCAACTAGTGGAAATTTCTGCTATAATGCAACATAAAATCTGAAGCAGAATTGCCAGAATAAAAGAAAATATTTAATACAGTTGGCAAAAAGATATCAAACAACTATTTTGCACTCCTCAAAAAGTCAAGCAGTGAAAATATAAGACTCAGGATATACATCAGTTTGGCCTCTCAAGAAAGAAAATACCCATCAAATTACCCCAGCTACCAGCACAATCAGAAAAAATATATAAAATAATTTGTTGCACTTGGAAAATTTATGCTATTCAGGATTCATAGGCATGATCTAGTTATTCTAGACTTGCAAAAAATGATTACAGAGTTGCTGTTTGTTGCAGTTTGGGCTGGGTGCCCCCCTGCTTCCTGTGTCCAGAGGTCCAGCCCAGTGGGTGGACACAGGAAATTGGGTATTTCTACCATAATTCTCTGCACCACTATAAGATCTAATGCGAGGTCTAAGCACCTCCTCTTTCTTCTTCGCCGTCGCCCAGTAATGGGGGAGTTGTTGTCTCCCGTGGCCATGGGCCTGGCTAGGCCCAAGGCCACGGGGGGATGGGCAGTCTCAGATCTGGCCAGCTGAGACTAGCCTAGCAGTGGGGAGGGGGGGAAGAAGGAGCCCTGGGGGTCTTGGATGTACCCCCAGGTGGGGATGGGATTATCTTGGGACTGTTTGGGATTTCTGTTGTCACTCTGCTTTTGGCTTTCTGCAAAGATTCACCGCTTTTCCTTTAAACTTTCCATCACTTTTGCAATCCGTTTTGTTTTGAGTTGTTTTATTCTGCCCGTGATGGGGAGGGTTTGGAGGGGGGCTGCCTTAACCCATCACATTATTGGTAGCAGAGGATGGTTTGGGTGGGGAGAGGGGTCTGCCCTCAACCCCTTTGCATTCCTGGCGAGCTAGGCAGGAGTAGGAGTTTGTTATTGTGACCACTTTGCAGATCGGATTGCAAAAACGGAGAGTTTAAACTCAGTTCTGGGCGTCGGTTTGGGTTTTGGAAGTTGGGGTCAAGTTTTGTTGTTGGGGCGATTCTGTGAATTCTTGTGGATTGCAGGGGGACACCTGGTGCGTGGCCGATGGAACGGAGCCCCCTCCTGCTCTTCCATGCAGGGGTGGTTCCTGACCATCGGAATTGGGGTACCGCTTAAGAACGCGGGACCTGCCCTTCCTCCACCCTTTGCTCTCTGCGGGCGGTAGAAGCGGCGGGGAGTGAAGTGGGGGAGGGGCAGCGGCGAGCAGATCAGGATCGGGCCCGTTTTCGCTGCTGGAAAGAGCCAGCCGTGGCGAGCGGGCGAGCTCAGCTCCCGAAACTCAGGAGGGCGAACGGGGACCCCAGCTGCAAAGCCGTTCTCAAGGGCTCTGGGAACGCGTTTATGGCTTTCGCTGGAGGAGCCGTTTGAATGCCCGAGGGGTGGAGGCGATTTTGATTCTGTACCGCGGCGATAGAGGCGGCCGGAACTCTGCTGCATGCTCGGGCTGCGGCGGCGGTGGCCTCGGCCGTGCGCTTGGAGCAGCGACGGCGGCCCCCGGCCGGCCACACGGGCTGCGGTGGCGGCGGGCCTGGCCGTGCCCTCGGAGCGCCCGGCCCCGGGCCCGGCCCCAGCCATGCGCTCGGGCTGTAGTGGGGCCGGTCCTAGTCTCTTCCCTGATTACTTTTCGGACCAGTTCTGAAAATGGCGCCGAGCACCTGGCTCCACCTCCCTTCTTCTCAGTAGGTTGTGGTGCAGACCCTTCCCCTTCCCGGGGTGGGGGTTGTGTAGTTGAGTGCTGTCACGGGTCGGTACGCGAACGCCCAGAGGAAGGGGCGGTGTATCATCTGTGACATGCATTTGTGTAGCCTCGGGCCGCGGCTGGAAGCGGTCAGCACCGGGCTTGGGATAGGTCCATGCAGGGTTGAGGAAGGCTCAGTGTGCTATTTTCCTGGAGGGGCGGAGAAGGAGTTAGAGCCAGATTGTTCTGACTGGCTTGCCCCAGGGGTGGAAATATGCCACTGAGTAAATGGAGATGGAAATAGAAGCTGGTTGAGAAGTTGTGAGGCTCTTTTCCAGGTGGCCAGGATGTCCACCGGATCCATGAAGAACTTGCACCGCAGAAGAGTGAACTCTGCATCGCTGGGTGGTTCCATTAGATGAGAGAAGAAGAATTGGAATGGACTGACACTTGACCCTGAATGAAAGAGACTGTTTGGGTGGACGCCCAGATGAAGATATGGACTTCGCCGGACATGTCATCGTCGGAAGAGTTCTGATTGGATGATATGTTTGGGGTGCAGAGATTATGGTATGAAATAAGGGGTGGCATGTTGCAGTTTGGGCTGGGTGCCCCCTGCTTTCTGTGTCCAGAGGTCCAGCCCAGTGGGTGGACACAGGAAATTGGGTATTTCTACCATAATTCTCTGCACCACTATAAGATCTAATGCGAGGTCTAAGCACCTCCTCTTTCTTCTTCGCCGTCACCCGGTAATGGGGGAGTTGTTGTCTCCCGGCCATGGGCCTGGCTAGGCCCAAGGCCACGGGGGATGGGCAGTCTCAGATCTGGCCAGCTGAGACTAGCCTAGCAGTGGGGAGGGGGGGGAAGAAGGAGCCCTGGGGGTCTTGGATGTACCCCCAGGTGGGGATGGGATTATCTTGGGACTGTTTGGGATTTCTGTTGTCACTCTGCTTTTGGCTTTCTGCAAAGATTCACCGCTTTTCCTTTAAACTTTCCATCACTTTTGCAATCCGTTTTGTTTTGAGTTGTTTTATTCTGCCCGTGATGGGGAGGGTTTGGAGGGGGCTGCCTTAACCCATCACACTGTTGTATCTGCTTGTGGTTTTGTAAGTGAAATGCAAAATTATTTCATACTAATTCAGCAAACCTAAGATGTTACAAAAGAGCCTGAAGATGTACAAACTGCTTTGTGCCAAGTAGTAACAAAATAATAATACACTTAGCTAGATTCTCTTAGGATCACCTTTTTCACAGGATGTTAGGGGTTGGAAGGGGCCTCTGGAGATCATCAGGTCCAACCCTCCTGCCAGATCAGGACCATAGGATCTGGCACAGGTCACACAGGAATGCATCCAGATGGTTCTCCCCAGAGAAGGAGACTCCACAACCTCTCCAGGGAGTCCGTTCCAGTGCTCTGTGACACTCACAGTGAAGAAGTTTCATCTTTTATTATTATTGATAATAATATTCCTGTAGACTTTAATAGAAATTCTGCATAAGAAAAAAAAAAAACCTTTCTAGTTCCTGCTCTTTACAGAAGCCACATCCTTTTTTCTGAAGTTTTGCTTTTCAGTGCACAAAAAAATATGTTATACTTAGTTTTCAAGGTTACCACACTACTTGCAAATTTTACTTTTAATTCTGCTTATAATGAGAGAAGTCCTATTTGAAATAAAAATGCTCTTGCCTAGGTTTTTAATGTATGTGTACATGGATAAATAGATGTGTATGACAGAATACTGCAAAAATGCATATGAAGTGCTAGAACAGACATCATTTGGCTTCAGCAAACTACTTTGTAAGTATTTGTGCGTGGTGCATTAAGCATATTTCAGCACTTACAAATCAAAGAGTTGTTAATATACAGGACACATTAGCATTGAAATTGTCAACAAAGTATAACAGCAGTGCATATTCATGGCTATAAAAAAATATATGGTTAGACTAGACTAGGCTAGGCTAGGCTAGACTAGACTAGACTAGACTAGACTAGACTAGACTAGACTAGACTAGAATAGAATAGAATAGAATAGAATAGAATAGAATAGAATAGAATAGAATAGAATAGAATAGAATAACCCAGGCTGGAAGTGACCTTCCTGATCATTGTGTCCAACCCATCATCCAACACCATCTAATCAACTAAACCATGGCACCAAGCACCCCATCAAGTCTCCTCCTAAACACCTCCAGTAATGACTTCTCTAGAAAGTCTGTAATTGACCTGTTTGGGGAAAAAAAAAAAAAAAATAGAAAATTTCATACAACTTGAAGTGACTCAACAAAATTAAATTATGGGCATATTCTAAGAAATTAAATAATCATCTTACAAAGGATTGTGATATTATCAAGTCCTACCTATTAAATAGGATGTGCAATGTAGACCATCCCAGGTCAATGAGACTTTCTGTATTAAAGAACCTTTCAACAAGATTCCCTCATGCATGATTTCCCTGGACCTTATTAGGGCAGAGTAACTTAGGAGAATCCAGAAAGGTCCCACTGAAACTTTGTTGTACAGGGGGCAGAGTGTGAATTCTTGCATTTACTAATAGCAATTGCTTCACTTTGCAGTCCTCATTGTTGTCTACAACTACCTGAAGTGAGGTTGTAGCCAGGTGAGGGTTGGTCTTTTCTCCCACGCAACCAGCACCAGAGCAAGAGGACACAGTCTCAAGATGTGCCAGGGGAGGTTTAGGCTCGATGTTAGGAAGAAGTTCTTCACAGAAAGAGCGATTGGCCATTGGAATGGGCTGCCCAGGGAGGTGGTGGAGTCACCATCAATGGAAGTGTTTAGGAGGAGACTGGATGAGGTGCTTTGTGCCATGGTTTAGTTGATTAGATGGTGTTGGGTGATAGGCTGGACTTGATGATCTCAAAGGTCTTTTCCAACCTGGTTAATTCTATTCTATTCTATTCTATTCTATTCTATTCTATTCTATTCTATTCTATTCTATTCTACTCTGAATACATAGATATAGATACAGTGCTTAATTCTCACTAGAAGCTCACAGTGGGAAGGATATACATCAGATCATGCTTTTAAAAGTATATCTAAAGACAGACACCTTCCCTCCAATAAAGAATGATCCTTCTAAGTTAAAATCTGACAATCTACTTCTATAGAAAATGTAGTTTTGAAAGTTCACTGAAATAAAATATTTTGAACTTGTAAATACATTTTGTTTACTAGTTCTATTTTGAGTATGTGATTTCATAAGAAAGTCTCAGGTCATCTCATTTTGGAGTTTTGTTGTCATCCAGTATTACATAAACACACTTCCAAACCATGAAAACCTGCTAATCCATTGTGCACAGCTTCCTGTGCTCTGGCTGCCAGTGTTACAGCATCTGAATAACAGGGACATGGAAAATAGAAGTAAAAATTCTATTTGCTGCTACAATGTGAGCACGTCTCAAAACCAGAAAATGGCAGCTTCCAGTGGACTGCTTTCTATAAATGAGTTATGGATTTACCTGGGTTTTTTATCTGTTTGTAAATAATGTAAATAGTGTGGCCAGCAGGAGCAGGGAAGTCATTCTGCCCCTGTATTCAGGACTGCTTAGGCCACACCTTGAGTACTGTGTCCGGTTCTGGGGCCCTCCATTTAAGAAGGACATTGAGACTCTTGAAGGTGTCCAGAGAAGGGCAATGAAGCTGGGAAGAGGCCTTGAGCACAAGCCCTATGAGGAGAGGATGAGGGAGCTGGGGTTGTTTAGCCTGGTGAAGAGGAGGCTCAGGGGAGACTTTATTGCTCTCTACAAATACCTGAAGGGAGGTTGTAGACAGGTGGGTGTTGGTTTCTTCTTCCAGGCAACCAGCATCAGAACAAGAGGACACAGTCTCAAGCTGTGCCAGGGGAAGTTTAGGCTTGAGGTGGGGAGAAGCTTCTTCACAGAAAGACTTGTTGGCCATTGGAATGTGCTGCCCAAAGAGGTGGTGGAGTCACTGTCCCTGGAGGTGTTCAAAAATGGATTGGATGTGGCATTGAAGCCATGGTTTAGTAGTCAGGAAGTGCTGGGTGACAGGTTGGACTTGATGATCTTTGAGGTCTTTTCCAACCTTATTGATTCTATGATTCTGTGATTCTCAATTCATGGTGAAAAAAACAAACCATAGAAGAAATCAGTTTATATATTCTAACTCTCCTAAGACAGATTCTGAAATCAGGGGCATGGAAATACACTATTGGATTAAATACTTCTTACAGTTAATATAGCAACTATTCTGAAAGTTAAATGTAATGTGCTAATTTCACTCTTCATTAGGTAAAAAGTAACTTTATTTCCAAGTATTTTATACAGAAGTACAGTCTCATAAAATGTGCTCATCCACTGCAGATGCAAGCATTACAGTCACATGCAATTAATGTCTTTCCAAATAAATAACAAAATTCTCAGATCATTTTAGCTCGGATAATATCTCTGAATCTCAAGAAGTCTTTGCATGCTTTGTAATAAAATATTTCAGGAGCCTGATATTTTTGATTTTTTTTTTCATATAAGTAAACTTCATGAATCTTCTGTTGAAGTGTATGTTTTCTACAGTTCTAAAATGGATGTATGTATTAGTTCAGCAATATAGGCCAGTATATGGTTTTCTCATTTTTTCACAGACCATAGTATTAAGATCATTTATCTGGGGTAACAAAACATATTGTAAGTATTCCTTTAGGGAAAGCATTGCACTTAAATGACCATTTTGTTTTCACAAGACAATAATATTAATAATGTTCTATAAATCATTCAAAGCTTTCTCTCTGAACCAAAACTTTTTCTTTTAAGGCCATTAAATACCAATATTATGGTTCCTAGTTTTCAGACTGCATTCCTACAATAATCAGTATTTTCTTCCTACCTTGTCACATTTTTTCCCTTTATTGGTATATTAGCTTCAAAAGTACCAAATTGTAATATTCCTGAAGTAAGTCTCCAGACAGTAGCGCTAGCTATCAATATAAAAGATCTTTTTAGTGTTATAAGTACATAGTATTTTGTGCAATTGAATTTTAAGAAGAATCTAGGTTTATACAAAATAGTGCTAAAGACTGACTAAAATAAAATTATGCTAAAAATTGGTTTACAGTAATGACCATATCTCAAGTTCAATGTACTAAGTGAGGCACTATTAGTAGTCACAGAAAAACCTCCACTCACAATATCTGAATACTTAAATTACATTGCATGTTTTATAGGCAGTGTGTAGGTTTTTTTTGACATTAGCAGAAATTGTTGTCTCTGTTCTGAGAATCTAAGCACATACAAGCATCTATCTGACATTTAGACAGTGTAGAAATAATAAGCATGTTTAGTTTTGGGGAGAGAGAGCATACTGGACTAAGCTTATGCAATTCTTCCTCCATAAGAGTGTTGCACCCCCAAATGTTAATACAATCAGATACCTCTCATGTCACCTTTTGTTTGTTTTCCTCCCAAAAATGTAAATATCAGGGTTTTGCTCTTATATGGCTACAGAGACAGAAAGGAGTTATTTGTAACAGGATGGTTTTCAATAATTGGAGCTTCTTGTAGAAGTTTCTGTTTTAACACACCTTCTTTTCACCTTCTACTTTTAGTGTAATTGCCTCATTACATTAAAAGTTAACATTCTCTGAGTTTCAAACCATGTTCCATTAAATTTCTTGGTAATAAAACAAAATAAATCTATATTTATGTCATCTATATAATCTGTATCATCTATCTCTCTATATATGTATTAACTTCCCCAAATTATTTTAATTGATTTAGACCATATTCTGCATTCAGAGGTAGCAAAAATTGAGAACCACCAATGTCAAACATAGGCAGACTATTGTCCTAAATAAGAGTGGTGGTACAGTAGCTTTCAGACAGTTAGCTAATTACATACAGCTAGCAAAACACATATGTGTGTATTGGGATAGGCTGAGTTGGAGTTAATTCGCCTCAAAGCATCCTTCTAGTGCTGTGTTTTACAGCAGTAGGTGATAACACACCTTTAAGTTTAGGGTGCTTTTATATTGATTAACATAACTGTACATAGTATTATGTGTGGATGTGATTACTCAACCTGTATCTCACTCAGAGTTTCTGTTTAATTGGCCCATGAAAAAGGTATTACACTTAACCTGATGTCAGAGTGATCAGAAAATATTCTACACTTAATTAGGCAGCCTAATGTCTATTGTATATCTTTGTATAGACAAAGATAGATAAAATTCAGAGATAGGACAGGGAATACACTGACTATGACAACAAAGGACAAAGATGGGTATATAACCTGCACACATAAACAAAAAAAAGATGGAAAGGCTTATTGTTTAAAACACTTCTATTTCCCTCTTTTTCAGTCACAGTCTTTTACAGAGGCTTGAATGGTGGAAAGATCTGTGAGCTCTCCTTACACATACACATCACAGACAATTAATT
This sequence comes from Picus viridis, assembly GCA_033816785.1. Classification (NCBI taxonomy): domain Eukaryota; kingdom Metazoa; phylum Chordata; class Aves; order Piciformes; family Picidae; genus Picus; species Picus viridis. Next base: position 8,966,824 of record CM066570.1, read on the forward strand.
GTGCACAGCCCAGATCTAACCCTTGCACAGAATGAGCTGTCTTTTCACACAAAAGCAGCTTCTTGGTGCCACATCTGGTCTGTTCAAATCTCTGTTGGGCAGGCTACACATGAGGCATAATATTAGGTGGCCTTATTGAGCGGGCAGCCCTGGAATAATGTTAAAAAGCCTAGCACACAGGAAAAGGTGGAAGATAAGTCATGGGTCACTAATTCTCAGAAGAGAAGCAGCTAATCAAAGCAATCTAAATGCTACGTAAAGCAATGAATTGGGAGTATTGGCCTGGAAAGGCACTCAGCAATTTATTCACTCACAATCCTCATAAATTAAAATTCCTTTTCTCATCTAAATGTTTAACTGTAAGTCACTGTAGATAGCTTGTACCCCTCAAAGCACCTATTTATTAATACCCAAATAATCATAAGATAGTCTGATGATGGACATCATTTCTTTGAGTTCAGTGTGATTATAACAATTTATAACATCTGTGTCTGAATATTTCACTTGGAGACACTTGGATAAGTATAGCCATATTTTTTTTCCCTTTGGTCTACACAGTTAAGCAAATCTTTAAAAGCAAGTCACTTCACTGAGCAACACCATATGATTAGTAAACAAATGCCTACAGCTAGAAAGGATTATTCCAGTTCTATTAGCTTACAAGTTTCTTTGTCTTTGTCATTGAGGAAAAAGTTATCTGAATGTTAAGTAAATTTACAGTGTCTTAATTATTTTAACATGTTCCCTATATCAGTTCAATGAAGGCTTATAAGATGTAGGAGAGAGCTTCAAATTCACTGAAATAAAAAAAATAATTGAAAATATTGGTGAAATGTTTAGGTTTTGTGATTCCCCCCCCCCCATCCTAATTTCAAATGCTGAATTTCCCTATCTTAATCTCTGTTTCAAAGTTTGAGTTGCAGGTAAGAAATATTTGACTTTCTTCTTTTCAATAAATTTATCTGGTGTCAGCTTTCATAATTCATGTTTTCGCCTTTTTTTCAGAAGCATGTTTCATGTCAGTTCATACTCTTGTATTTCAGTGTGGCACCCACCATAAACACCTATCCTTTTGGAACATCCCCTAATAGAAATGGTCAATTCTTATCAATTTCAGTGGTCTTATGAGAAGAGCAAAAATCAGTAACAACTGAATTACTAATGCCATCTGGGTTTTTTTATTATTATTTATATCTGCTTGTTGCTGTATTTTCCTTAGCCAATCTATCTCAGGCAGCTGTGGTATGGCCTGTGTGATCACTGAAGCTGCACACATCATAATTCTGTATAACACAGACCACCTTGATGACTGTATAGCAAATACTATGCTCATGATGGATATATGACAAAAAGGAGAGCCCAAAACTGATTCAGCCACATAAACCCAGACATTTCAGTCTGCAAATTTCCTCTAGGCTGTGTTTGCAGCACACAAACTGTTCAGGAGTAATACTGATTTAAAGCACTCCCACTCTTCTCAAGTGTTCATTTCCATCTAAACACTGCACAACACTGCATCAGCACAGCATAACATAGCTATTTGTATAGTTAGTTTATGAATATGATTAGAGACAAATGGCAGTTTCAAGAAAAAAAGGAAGGAAGGAAGGAAGGAAGGAAGGAAGGAAGGAAGGAAGGAAGGAAGGAAGGAAGGAAGGAAGGAAGGAAGGAAGGAAGGAAGGAAGGAAGGAAGGAAGGAAGGAAGGAAGGAAGGAAGGAAGGAAGGAAGGAAGGAAGGAAGGAAGGAAGGAAGGAAGGAAGGAAGGAAGGAAGGAAGGAAGGAAGGAAGGAAGGAAGGAAGGAAGGAAGGAAATTTTTTTTTTGGTATTGTTTAATTTTCTTGAGATCGTTTATCAGATGCCGTTGGGAGTGTGTGACAGAAGATGTGAAGACAGAGCGAGACAAAAGCATGGGAACGAATAGTGAAGCCACTATGAAAGTAATGCACCAAAATGAGCATTGTTGTAGAGTCATTTCAATCATTTCCCATAAAGTAGGGTAAGTAATGTGTCCCAGTAAAACCTCCCAAGGAAATAAATTCAGTCCTCTGCATGGCACATTGGCATGTGCTTGAGAAAGACTAATACATGTAAGTCTTTGCTATGAACCACTGAGAAACTCAGTTTATCATCCTTAAGTGTGTATTTCTGTGTCAGAGATTTGGTGGAAACTGAGCAAAGCTATCAATTAATGAATTCAAAGCCAAGAGGAGAGGTTAGAATTTATTACATGTGAATAGAATTAATCTAAAGATGACTTGGGAATATATTAACTCAGAAGCCCATCATACAACCAGGAAACCTTGGAAATGATTTGTTTTAAAAGGTCATGGTGAAGCAAAAAAGTAATTTATTTAAAACCCTCAAAATATGTGATAGCATGGGTAGGAGTGTGGTACATGGCACAGCTGATTATTGGTTGAAGAATGAATATATGGCAATGATATCTCTTTGGGCAAATGGCAGTCTTGATAAGAACATTTTTTATCAAACAGTGTCTCAGTAAAGACATTAATAAAGGAATTAATTTCAGAATGTCAGGTAAAAATCAGCTAACGTGTAGGTTATATTCTGTCTGATTTTCTCCTTCTTTCTGTGAGAGCATACAAACACAGTGAGAAAACTCAAGTCTTCACAAAGATCATGATATATTAGGTAACAAAAAAAGTAAAACTCAGGCACTATTATCTCAAGGCAGAGAAAGATATTTAGCCAATTAATATTTAGGATTAATCAAAATTTGGTTTTGAATACTTTTATGAGAGCTAAAATTTAGTTCGTTAAAATTTTACTCCTTTTAACTACAGACTGGCAGAGTCTGGTAATCATCTCCTAACAAATGTATGCATTAAGATCACAATGGTTCTTACAGTTCATTAGAACAGTTTCTTTTACTCAAAAATGTTTTCTGTTCCACGGAACAGCAGCAGGATTTTTTTTGTTGCTTTGTTAAATGATATCATGTTTTATTATAGAAATTCATCCTTAAGGCTGGCACAATTTTAATGAGTCAGTGTATAAAATATTGCAAAATTTGGTGTACTAGTTAAATCTCCCTGAGGAGACAGAGATTCACTTCTTTCACATTTTTAGTCACTCTAGCAGATAGTTTATATGCCCTAGTTCCTCATTCTGAAATAAGAAACACTGGAAATTTTTTTTTCCCTTTTCCTTTGTTTTGCTATTGTCTGACAGTAAATGTTACCAGGGACACACTGACTTTCGGTTTCTGTATTCTGCCCATTGTGATGAGACCTGAAAACTGAATTTAAATCCTAATTATTAGCCCATATTACCAGTTATTACTACCAACATATTAGCAGTGTTGCATTTTCTTACATGAGTTTTCTCTTTCTATTGACATCATGTGTCATTGCTGACACATTGCTTACATTTCTGCTGCTGACTAAATCTGCAGAATTGAAGTAGACCAAAAAAAAAGTTTCCATTTCAGTTCAGAATAGAATAGAATAGAATAGAATAGAATAGAATAGAATAGACCAGACCAGGTTGGAAGACACCTTCAAGATCACCATGTCCAACCTATCAATCAATCCAACTCACCTAAACAACTAAACCATGGCACCAAGCACCCCATCAAGTCTCCTCCTGAACACCTCCAATGATGGTGACTCCACCACCTCCATGGGCAGCCCATTCTGATAGGCAATCACTCTCTCTGTATAGAATTTCTTCCTAACATCCAGCCTAAACCTCCCCTGGTGCAGCCTGAGACTGTGTCCTCTTGTTCTGGTACTGGCTGCCTGGGAGAAGAGACCAACATTCGCCTGTCTACAACCTTCCTTATAGTCAGTCCAAGACTTAAAGAGTGAACTCAGCTCTACATGTAGTATTAAAGAGCAATAAAAATCACATTTATGGTAATAACAAAGGTAGTTTTAATAAAGCTTTCCTAACCAAGCATTTGTTCTTTGGAGTCTGAAGGCATATAGATGTATATTTTCACTGACAGACTAAGAAATACCCATTTCAGTTTCCTCTCTAAAAAACCCCAACAACAACAAAAAAGGGTGAATATTAGATTAGCCTCTATCCCATTAATTTTCTTATTACCAGTATGCAAAATAATGTTTCATTAGGTACAAAGAAATATCTAGTCAGGAAGTGAAGTAAAATGTTTCCCAAGCTTATTCAAGGCTTAATTAATAATTTAATTTTCAAAATGGTAAGCTTATGCTCATGAGAACTCATCTATCATCCCAGATGCTTGTTAGAAAAAATTTGTTTGTCTGACCTCCAGACTTTACATTAAAATGCAGGTATCCAGAATCTGAAATTCACCAGAATGATTGTCCCACAGATGTAAAAATAGCATACAAAAAATGTTTAATTGCCCTGCATAATTTTTCTCCTGCATTTATTGGGTGGTTGGTTTTTTTTTTTTCTGTTGTTGTTGTTTATTTGTTTGTTTTCTAATGTGGTTACTTTTGTTGGTTTGTTTCTTTCAAAGCACAATCACTCATTTGCATTCCAGTAGCGATACTAGAATTGCACAACAATTCAACAATGCGCAACCTATGATTGTGTTCTACCCTATCCAAAATTTCAACTTGAAGGGATAGATTCAACCTGAATTTATGACCTTGTTTATAATGCTCTAATACTCAACAATCAGGAGTTCACACTGCAGAAAAGTATTCATAGTGTACAAGTAGACTAGGTTTTATTACATTGCCCATTATGGTGTCCTGCCTCTTACTTGCAAGAGAAAGTAGCACAATGCTGTCCCTCAGTTGCCTTGTGATTTAAGTTTTGGGTCTCTTTTACTTTAAACCACAAAAGATTATGGCTTACTTCTCACTGGAATCCTGTAGTAGAAATGAATGACTCCATTCTCTCCTGGCCATCTTCACGTGATTTTATTCTCAGTCACTCTTTGAAAGCTAAAATATATATATATATATATAGTATTAACCCTTCACCCACAGAATCTCTTCGTCCCCTAATATGCTTCTCCTCACAGGCAGCTGAATTGCAGCTGGTCTATGTGGACTTGGTGAATTCTGTGTTTCAGTTCCCTCTTAGCTTGAGAACTAAAAGACCAAACAGTCTCTGGTTAGCAATTCATGCAAAACCTGTAGGCAAAGAAAACAATCTAACAGCAGGATACATTTAGATCAATATTCTCAGGTGAGATTACAGAGGTTGTTGTTCTCCAGATATAGAGATCTGGAAAATTTTATTAGGATGTGGTGTAAGTGTAACCTGATTTGCACAGAAAGCATCTGAAGCAAGAAAATAAGCAAAGTATATCAGACAAAACAAGCAAATAACTTTCTTTCCATTGAAAAAGATCATTGTATTGAAGAAGATTTATGTTTGAGTATTTGCTTACTATACTGGAGGTATATAGTTTTATTTATAGGAACTGTTTTGTTTGTCTAATTAGCATAATGAGAAGGACTAGTAAATTTGTTTACTAGGACATATTCTTTACCACTGACAGATTAGTCTCTGAAAATACAAGGAAGTACAGAAAAAAAGTGCTTCAACTGATCTGCTAAACCACATAAATAGCCTTTTTTCCTTGAATTAAATTACCCTAATTCTCATTTTATATTCAGCATGGAAAATTTTCATTTTATGTTTGACAGGCACAAGTCAGAGCAAAGAAAAATCAATAAACTTGACAGATCTTCCTGTACTTGACATAGGCACAAGTCAGCACAAAGTAAAAACAATAAGCTTGACAGATCTTCCTGTACTTTCAGCTTCAAGTTTATGTTAGATGCAAAACTGCCCAGAGAGAGAACTGAACCTTTTAGCTATAATGTGTACTCCAAATTGGAAAGCAACAAAACTGAGAGGGTAGTTATGAAATCCATATTACAGTTCAGCATATTCTATAGCCTTCATACAGATAGGAAAAAAACGTGTAGGAGGTGAAAAAGCAATCACAATGGTTTGTAAAGAGGTTTTCAGGTTTGCTTTTGTTTTGAGGATTTGTTTGTTTGTTGTTTCCTACAGAAAGAGAATTCTGCAAAGAGTGTATTGTGCCACCATGGCTCCTAGTATCACACATCATCACTTCATGTAATAATGTTCTTAAGTCGTTTGCCTGAAAGCTCCAGCTTAAAGTAGCTATTTATTTTTTCCAGTCCTGTGCCACTTTTCACTTGGACTTCTTTGAAATCCCTAGTGAAATTAAAACTCCCCAATGCCTCAAGGCAAAGATATACAGCAGGGATATCTACAGCCTGAATGTGCTGACATCATTACTCATGAAATGACAGCATGAAGACTCAAGCCTAGGCTCTCTTCAGAACGGCCAAATGAATCAAGCTGATTGTCAGGCCAGGCCAGGGCAAAACTGATGTTTTCTTCTGTGGGAGGGAAAAGAAGGTATTGCAGAAATGCCAAGGTAGATGGCATCAGGATGAGTAAAGTGGATAGCTTCATTTATTGAGAGATAAGGACAATGATAGATCTAAGGGGGTCCCAAGGTAGACAGGGATGAGCACTGAAGTCCTGAACTATTTGAAGCAGATCCAAAAGTTTAAAATTACCTTTTCTTTGTGTGTGTGTGTGCATGCAGAAATTAAGCTTCTGAACACAAGCTTTTCTTCCTTGTTCCAGATGAGAACATGAGTTTGAAACAGCTGATACAACAAAGGTCACTGTCCTTTGAAACAAAATGTTCTGAGTACTTTACCATATTAACTAGCAAAAATATCAGCAGTTGATCAAGTATGGACAAGTAGTTTTTACCGAGACAGTAAGAAGATAGCATAAATTATTTCTGGTTGACATAGCAGATTTGTAAAAGTGCCTTTTCCAGACTTAGCAAGATTGGATTTGGTGGCTCATGATTATACAGTACCATTGAATGGTGAAGCACACCAGGACTGTATTTTCTGAGGCACTGAGTTAAGTAGAAAGGAGGGAGTGGTTTTCTCCCTTCAGCATCTGAGAGAGAGAAGGAAAAGAGAATGCTAACTGTGAAACCGTTACAGAAATTCTGTCACAGATTTTGACTCTGAATGTATTGGTAGTCTGCTTACATTCATTTGGTTTCGTGCTTTTTGTCTTTCATGAAACATAACCTATTTCTCTCCCTTGTTTTAATCCTTCAGGCTGACATATAAGCCATCTTCGACATTTTCAGATTGCTAGGCTTAGTTACTCACAAAAGTCTAATCATCAAAGGTCCCCAGTGCATTTACAAGTATTTGGAGTCTGTCATGAGCTCCCAGCAAAACAATGTTTTGAAATATTGTTGAGGCTGGGTAGCCAAGGTGGTGCCTTGGGAAGCAAAGGTTTGCCTTGTCTGTGCCTGCTAATCAGCTCTGCTTTTACATTTTCAAGGCACCACAGCCACCTCTCATAAGGTAATGTCTCCATCTGTTCTCTATTCCTAGTAGATCTTTTATGTTGCCTTAAAAGACAAACAAACCAAACCAACCAACCAAACAAATGCAAGGAAACCTGTTATAGAGTACATTTTTTCTACTGTACATGTTTCCAAGTAGATGGACTGTAATTGCATTTTTAAGATAGGTCTAAAATTTTAGATGTATCTATTCCATGCCTCCCATGAATGCACATGACAAATTTGCAAGTAAAATTTAATGGTGCATTTTGTATTCTACTTCAGCTTTGCCATACTGACTGGCAAATTTTTTTCCAGAATCACCAGGATTATTTGCATTCTTACGAAACTGTGGAAACTGATGTATGAATTTCCTTTTTAGCAAGCTGCTGTCTGGGGCTAGCAGCTGGTCCAGTCCATAGAAGTCGCTATATGTAGTACTGGAGCTTGTTTGTTTCTCTGTTTTCTCAAAATGGCACAAAACAACGTCAGTTTCTGACAAGTAACACTTGTGACATAATTCCCACTGTTCTCTGGAGCTGACTTTTATTTCTATGAAAGATTTAGGTTACTTATGTACAGCTCTATTAAATTTTTATGTGCCTCCCAGATCACTTCTGGTGCAGAGGGTGTTTGCCTCTCCATCTCAGATCTTCAAGATTTAAATTTCTTTTTAAGCACTGAAGACATCAGTTCAGAATCTGATCTTGTATGCCTAGAAGTTGGGCTTTTCAAGATATAATTATATATTGATATAAGAGAAATTTCTTTTTTTTTTTACAGACATCTGGACAGGAAGGAACATATCACAAAAGTAGGAGGGCTAACTGAAAAGATGGATTTGGGAAAAAAAAAAAAATAAATGAAGTCCAGGGATATATTTCTGAAATATCAGACCTATTGTACAGGACCAGACTTACAGAATCACAGAGTGATAGAGGCCAGAAGGGGCCTTTGTAGATCAGACAGTCTATGCTCCCCTTTACTCCCAGAGCAGGTTCACTGAGAGCAGGTTGCATAGGATGGCTTTCAGGTGAGTTTTGAATGACTCCAGAGATGGTGACTATATTATCTCTCTGTACAACCTGTTCCAGTGCTCTACTATCCTCAAAGTAAAAATATTCCCGTGTTATGAAATTAGCAGCACAAAAGAGGCCAAAATATCAACAGTGAGGCTATTTATTGCACAAATAAAGTGGATGGATCAGAAGGAGAGAGAGAAAGAATAGAGGGTGAGAAAGAGAAGAGTGAGACAGTTTGAGTCTGTGGAGGAAAGGTGCTGCAGCTTTGGCTGTAGAAGAGATGTTGTCCTCTGAGCAGCCTCTTCAGCTCCATGAGTTGCTGGAGGCAGAACTTAGGACATGGAGAGAGGGTTCCTCTTGGTCTGCTTCTTCCAGGCTACAAGGTGATGTCTCTGTCATTTTTCTCTCCTGGTATTCTCTCTGTTTTTCTTGGTCCAGGTCTTTTCCTTCTCCAGTGTTTTCCTTCTCCTGTGCTTTCCTTCTTCTGAGCCAGTAGTTGCTCAGATCTTTTATACAGTTTTTAGGTTGATTTGCCTCTGCCCATTTCCAGGACAGCTGCAGTCTCATGAGCAATCCTTATCTATGCACCTTCCCGAGAGTCTTCCAGTGGCTCTGCCCCATACACATCAGCTATTGTCTTGGCAAGGAGCAAAGGTGATTTTATCTTTGTTGAGTCACATCACAAGAGACAAGATTTAGTCTCTCACACATATCAATAAGTCAATTTTCTAGCTCATCTGATTAACTTTTACGTAATACATTAATTTGTGGTTTGCCATGTTGCTTTATATATTAATAACTATTTTCACAGATTGATCATTATGATTTTTTTGAAAATTTTGTTTTAAATGCTTGAATAGTTTTATGGTAATGGATGAGAGCATCTTCCTGGGCTGCAGCCTGAGTCTTTGTGCTCTGTGACATCTTTATGGCTCTCTGAAGTAAATACACTAACATAAATCAAATGGCCTTTCTGTGTGACTTACATATTGCATGCATAGTATTTACCTGAAGTTAAAAGGGTCACTGAATTTCACAGTATTGTGCAAAATCATTGAATAAGATGTTAGAGGGCCTAGCGTACATGCCCAAAGCAAGAAGACTGAGAGTGCTGTGTTTGCATAGTGCAGCAAAGAAGAGGTTGTTCAAGATTGATTTAAGGGCAGCATACAGCCACCTGGAGGGGGTCACAAAGATGACAAAACCAGATCTTTCTTTCATACTGATAGCCCATATAAAGAGAGCAAATGGTCACAGATTAAAGTGAAAGAGATGCAGATGGGATTAGGTAAAGCTTCTTTGCTTGGAGGGTAGTGCTGCCCCATCTTTACACAAAAACTCAAAAGAATCTCCATGCTTGGTGTTTTCAATACTCAATTAGGCAAAGCTGTAATTGATCCAACCTAGTGGGCCCCTCAGTTTAGCAAAGATGTTGAGTTGCTGGAAGGTATCCAGAGGAGGGCAACAAAGCTGGTGAGGGATTTGGAGCACAAGCCCTATGAGGAGAGGCTGAGGGTTGCTTAGCCTGGAGAAGAGGAGGCTCAGGGGAGACCATATTGCTCTCTACAACTACCTGAAGGGAGGTTCTAGCCAGGTGGGGTTTGGTCTCTTCTCCCAGACAACCAGCAACAGAACAAGAGGACACAGTCTCAAGCTGCTCCAGGGGATGTTTAGAGTGGATGTTAGGAAGAAATTCTTCACAGAAAGAGTGATTGACCATTGGAATGTGCTGCCCAGGGAGGTGGTGGAGTCACCATCACTGGTGGTGTTTAGGAAGAGACTGGATGAGGCACTTGGTGCCATGGTTTAGTTGATTAGGCAGTGCTGGGCGACAGGTTGAACTTGATCTTGTAGGTCTTCTCCAAACTGGTTAATTCTATTATATACAATTCTAAATGGTTCCTAGAAAATCCTTCCAACCAACATTTCTACGATTATGGCTCTACAAAAATCACCTGACAAACACAGGCGGACAGATGCAATCTACTGTGGCAAATTTTCTAACGAAACATGTTTCACCATAACTTCCATATTTCAAAGATGCTGGAGGATACAAATACGAGAGCTAGTTGCACCAAAATGAAGAAGACTTCCTTGCAGCTGCAATATTTCAAAGCCTAGGGTAAAACTGGAGTTTACATATTACTTAACTCACCTCTATAAAACCTTAACTATTTCTTCTTCTCCTCAAACTAAATGTAAAAGGGGTCAGAGGTTTTAATGAAATTTTATCAAATAAGTGTTTACTGGTAGCCAAATAGTGGAAAAATTGTAGTGTTCTAGTTCCTCATTTTAGCTGCAATTTCTGGTGCTGCAATTCAGCAAAGCATTTAAGAAGTTTCTTTATGCTTGACTTTAAGCAAAAATTTTATATACACAGCATTTACTATATGTGAAATCCACCATGCATATTCCTATTTATGTGTCCTCAGAAGTGCTTATTAGCTTGTGAAATCTCAGTGTGACTTTCTGAAGGAAAGAGATAAGATTTCATTGTAAAATAGCACAAAACATATGGTATCTGAATCATCTGTCCTGAACCAACAGCTGTGGGGTTTTTGTTGGTTTTCTTTTCTTTTCTTTAACAAAGTGAAGTCTCTCTAGAATGTCCCAAATCAACATTATGTTCAAGTACCTTGGCACATGATTTACAAATTTATAGTCATATCCCTATTGAGACACAGCCCAGCAGTTTCACAAGTGAGGTATGCACTAGCTATCAAGTTATTTGATTCGCCATGACAATACTGTGTCAGTCATTTCAGTTAAGTATGTGGATAGAACAATCTAATTCAGTAAGATTAATGTGTCAGATGTGCAAGAAAGCACAGAACAATGTCTGGAGAATTACATTTATCAAGATTACACAAACGCCTGTACACCAATGCACGCAGCATGGGGAAAAACAGGAGGACTCAGAAACCCATGTGCTGTCAAGAGGTGATCTGGTGGCAATTACAGAGATGTGGTGGGACACATCTCATGACTGGAATGTGGTCACGGATGGCTATGTCCTTTTTAGGACAGACAAGCCAACAAAGCAAGGTGGTGGAGTTGCCCCTTGTAGGAGGGATCAACTAGAATGTATTGAGTTCTCTCCAGAGGTGGATGAAGAGTGAGTTGAGAGTTTGTCGGTGTGAATTAAGGGGGCAGGCTAGCATGACTGATAATGTTGTGGGTGTTTATTACAGACAACCTGATAAGGATAAGGAAGTTGATGAGGCCTTCTACAGGCAGCTGACAGCAGACTCACAATCACAGACCCTGGCTTTGGGGCATTTTAACTACTGCAATAAAATATATATATTATATTTAATATTTCTGGTGGTGGTATCTTCAAACACTGACACAACTTATTTACAAAATAAGTTTACAGGTTCTTTTATCAGTTCTTGTAGCCGGAAAGAGTTAATTGGAGTTTGATTAGAAGTACCCAGCTACCTTGGGCTGTCTGGAAATAATTGGTCTCTCGGGGACGCTTGCCAGGATGGGAGATGGCCACTTCCACCATTTTGTGATCTTTGGTACCTCTGTGTTTTTTATTGAGTGTTTAGGGCCAGTTAGTTGTGCTTTACTGGGCATTGGGCTCTTTTTTCAGGTTGTGGGCAGCTTGCGGGGTTGTGTCCTGCTTCCAGGTTTCATGCTTTACAGTGCCCCGGTGCAACCTCATCTGTCTCTGTAATAAATGAAGACATACCTATCGGCACCTGTGGAATGTGTAATTAACTAATTCCTCCTTGAAAAGAATTCACTAAAACAGGGCTCCAGAGCTGGACACAGTACTTCAGGGCTAGCAGAGACACCCAATCACCACCCTTGAACTGCTGGTCTTGTTTGTTTTGATGCAGCCCAGGATGCTGTCTCATGCCTACCTTTTCATCCACCATGATAATTTTTAACAAGAAAGGAAACAAAGCTCAGTGTCCTCATTCTTTGCCATTACTATACAAATGTATACAACAATAAACTTTTTTTTCTTCTTCTTTCTCTCTTTTAGTCCGTTTGCCTTCTTGCATTCCCTCCTTTCATCCACTTTTTTATATATGCACATCCTATACACAGTGACTGATTGGAGGCCCCTGGGAAATGTAAATGAAGACTAATCAAGGTTACTTCATAATAACTGATGCAAACATTTAATTGGTTAAGAAAGAGGCACTGAAATAGGATAAGTTAGGAAAATCTTAAAGGATTTCTTAAATACCTTGATTGTGAATATATTTTTTTCTTTTTTTTTAATCTCAAGTTGATCATGTCTTGTTTTCACATTTTCATCTAGCTTTCATGAACCCCAGTGTTTTCCCAAGGAGTAACTCCAAGTTCTGATAATTTTAATCTTTTTATCACTTTCTTGGATTGTTTTGTCTGTTTGAGTTGAGTTGAATCTGCTGATGGATATTAAATTCCATGCTGACATCATGCCAGCTTTAAAACAAAGGTGCTGGCTGGAGCAAAACATCATGAGGATTCAAGTCCAGCTTGCAAAATGAAAGGCTTCCTGTTCTGGTTTTTGCTTCCAGTTTTGGATTTGAGGTGTTAGTCTTTTCTGCTGGACTAGTTTCTGCATCCTTGCAGGGGGAACCTATTTAGTGCTGGCTTCTCTTGCTGCTTTTGCTTTTGCTAAGGTAACTGCATAGCATATTTTAATGGTTTAAATCAGAACAAACCAAGTCAAACCAAAAGAGCAGGATAACCTATCTATTTCTGTATTCCCAACCAAAACAGCAGTATATCCTAGCTATTTCTATTTTCCCAACACAGAAGTGAGGGAAAAGTAACACAAAAAAAAACCCCTTGGGATTGAGACACACACACACACAAAAGATAAGAATGGAGTTTAATGAGCAAAATCAGAAAAAACATAGTACAAAATGCACAATTGCCGTAGTCTGTTTGCAGAAAATGCATGGCACAGAGCAGCAGCAAGCAGAAGCAAGCGAGCCAAAAGCCTATGCCAGAAAATTATTCCCCCATCCCTCCTTGTCCCACTGCCATCCACGTGGAAAAAAGGACCCACACTCCAGAACCCAAAACCCAGAAGCAGCAAATAAAACAGAAAGCCTCCCATGATACAATCTGAACTTCAAACACCATAATCCAGCCAGTACTTGAATTTTTTAAGCTGATGTGAATGCAGCATAATATGAATAACAGCAGCAGACTCAAAACAATCCATGGCACATACGATCTCATTAAACTCCTTATCTCAACTCAGAAGGGGTTTTTTTGCGTGTTATGTTTCCTCCTGTCTGCGTGTGGTGTGGGGGCCTTGCTTGTCAGAGCAGACTGCATCAACTCAGGACAGTTTATTACTGCTTTTCCGTACTGTATCATTCCATCTGCTCATTCTGTCCCTGAATGAGACATGAATGTTTGTGAATTGAAAAAGGAAATTAAAAAGATATCTTTCTGTGATGTGAGCCATCTGCAGACTGTGGACGGAAGAGCTGGGTTCTTATGTGCATGTCTTTGAACACAGAGGGACATGACTGGCTGTAAGCTTCATGCACAAGGAGGCAGGATGCAATCCTTTGGGAACAGAGGACTTTTTTTCTACTTGAAACTCCCACTTACATACAAATATTCATAAAGCAACAACAGAATTAATGATTTATATTTATTTTGCTGCTTTTCAAATCCTTACCCGTGCCATTAACTTCCTTATTATTTTTGCTGAATGCTAGTGGTTTTTACTTCATGCTAAGCAAAACCATTGTGTTGTCTCTTTATAATACAGTGCCAACTAAACTGCATCAATGCCTCATCTTACGGGTTTCACTGAAGAGATTTGAGCTGCGTTAGCAGCATGATACACTGGATTGTATATGCAGCATGATACACTGGATTGCTATATCCTCAAGGCCTAGCTTATCAACAGGAAAACCTTCAAAGCATAGTTGTAGGTCTTTACTTGCACTTTTTACCATTGCCATAGAAACTGATCTAGTACAGAAAAAAATCTATGATTTCTCATCCAGGGCTCTGCATAAGAATCAAGCATTTTCCTTCAATATCACCTACATCTTTCAGCCTTCGAGCTCATGCCCAACATCCAGAGACCCAGCCTGCTAGCATTCAGTGAAACAAGTCTTTGTCCTATTCAAGAAACAATATTTCATAATGTGTTTTTATGCCTGTCATCTCCCTTCCAAATCTAAAATAATATTGCTAGAAGTTCCAGTTCTTCTTCCTTGAGAGTCTATCCTCATAATTTTTCTCTTCTCTGAAAATGCTATAATCTGTTGTGTTCATGACTTAGAATTTCTCATGTTTTTTCCTGTTTGAATGGTTTGCTAGTAAGACACTAAACTTTGTCTTTCATGGTAACATCTTATCTTTTTCTGAAATCCTGAAGTTATGTCTACACTGCATTTCAAGCTCAGATGCAGCTGAACAGTGGTGTTAACCAACCACACTTGAAGCTATTTGGAAGCCAGCCATTTGCAAATCAGAAACAAAATAGATAAAGTAGATAACATCAAATCAGAGCTAATAAGATGTGATGAAAAACAATGTGCATTAGCTAAGGTTCATTGTCTGACACACAGAGCTTCCAGGCAGGTTGGAAAACTGGCAGAGCAGATTCACATTTGCCTGCAAAGCACTGTATAGATATATCTTTCATTAGAGGACGTAACAGAGGTCCCATTACAAGAGACTAGATGAGACACAGGATCCTTTTCCCCATTGTGGCTGTTCCTTCACACAGAGCCTGTTCCAGTGAGAATTCCTTCAACACTGAATCCTGTTTGATTCAGCTGATATTTTCTAGTTCATTAAGCTTGTCTTGCTATTTTTCTCTCCTACCATCCCGTTCAACAGATCCATTACAATGTGCCATGTAGAATTTGTATTCTGCTTCACAACATCAAAACATGAGCAACTTTATAATTTATTTATTTTGTTAATGAGCTTCTATAAAGAAACTATTTAATTGGCATTGGTTATGAATATTAAATTAGCAGCTGTGTTCATCAACCAAAAAATTTGCAGATTACATAGCTTACACATTGCCTATATTTTGGCATTATGAAATTAGTGTTGTTGTTTCATAAAGCCTAGGTCAAGTTTGTACATTTGTAATGCTTCCAACTTGTTTGAGCAGGTGTGCTCCTGCCTCTGTTGGGTGGTTTGGCACACTACCTCACATTTGTAAATTTGCAGCAGATGTCCTAGTTTTGAAGCATATGTATTATATAGCCTGTAGACTGTATGAGGTAAAATTATCAAGACACGGCAAATTTGTGAATGGACTTGCTGTAATGTTGTCTGTTACAAAATCCAGTATTGCTCCTCTGCTGTTGGACATTCTGCTGCATC
Source organism: Picus viridis (assembly GCA_033816785.1). Lineage (NCBI taxonomy): Eukaryota > Metazoa > Chordata > Aves > Piciformes > Picidae > Picus > Picus viridis. The sequence continues at coordinate 8,982,495 of CM066570.1, forward strand.
CAGATTATAAGAGATATTTAAACAATAACACTGCTGTGATGTTGCTCTTTATTATGGAATTAGGCATTTCCTAAGGTAGAAGTAGACATTTTCTAAAAATGGTAATGTAGTAACAGACATGAGAACACAAGTTCATCTTCATGGGAACTAGTTAAAATAAAGATACAGTCGTCTTCTCTCCACTTCAAATGACTCGAAAGCTGCCAGTTACTTTTTCCATTTAATTTTTCATTTATGTTTTACTTTTTTAAATTTTTCATTTATGTTTTAAATGCTTTGTGCTTTGGTTTTGCCATCATCTAGCTAAGACTGGATAAAAGATACTAAAATGCCACAGGCAGTTCTTGCAGTAGTCCTCTCCTGTCCTCTCCTATGAGGACAGATTGAAGGAGTTGGGGCTGTTCAGTCTGGAGAAGAGAAGGCTCTGAGGTGACCTCATTGTGGCCTTCCAGTATCTGAAGGGGGCCTACAGGAAGGCTGGGAGGGACTTCTCAGGATATCAGGTAGTGATAGGACTAGGGGGAACGGAATGAAGCTGGAAATGGGGAGATTCAGGCTAGATGTGAGAAGGAAGTTCTTCCCCATGAGAGTGGTGAAGCCCTGGAATGGGTTATCCAGGGAGGTGGTTGAGGCCCCGTCCCTGGAGGTGTTTAAGAGCAGGCTGGACGAGGCTCTGGCCAGCCTGACCTAGTGTGGGGTGTCCCTGCCCATGGCAGGGGGTTGGAACTAGGTGATCCTTGTGGTCCCTTCCAACCCAGACTGATTCTATGATTCTATGATTCTATGATAGTTGTTGACCAGATTTTCACACAGAAAGTCTGAATAGTCAAGCATACAGGAATGCATTCAGTTTCCTTTTACTGTTTTTTTCCCCCCTAGTTTAATCTGAATTGTCAAAGCTTTTGATATTTACCCACCACTAGTTTCATGGGGTTTTTTGTGTTATCTTGTTGTACTCTGCGGGTTGTGACTATACAGGACCTTTGAATCCCAGGTATAATAATGAATATCAAATACCACATAAAAAATGTTTCATATTTCTCATTCAGCATTTAGGTGATGTCTGATTCTGAGAGGAGACCTGAGAATCAAGAGTAAATCACATTCTGTCAATTGACAATTACTCTGCCCACACACCTGTCTATATTGTAGGTCCTTTTTCAGTAAAGTATTATAATCTGTGCTGAAAGGGTGATCTGGAGTAGTATTTGTGGGTATCTTCAGACAAGAAAGCTGGTGAAGGGTGTAGACAAAAAGTCTTATAAGGAGCAGCTGAAGAAATTGGGATTGTTTAGGCTGGAGAAGAGGAGGCTAAAGGGAGACCTGAAAAGAGGTTGCTCCCTGAAAAGAGGTTGTAGTGAGGTGGAGATTAGTCTCTCCTCTGTAGTATCAAGTGATAGGATGAGAGGAAATGGTCTGAAATTGTGCCAGGGGTGGTTTAGATGGGATGTTAGGAACACTTTCTTTACTGAAAGAGTGGTCAGGTGTTGGATTAGGTTGCTCAGGGAGGTGGTGGTGTCACCATCCCTGGAGGTATTCAAGAAATATGTGGGCATGGCACTTTAGGATGTGGTTCAATGGCCATGATTGTGTTAGGTCAGTGGTGGCGTTGAGTAGACTCAATGATCTTAGACTTCTCTTTCAACAGAAGCAATTCTAAGATTCTATGGCTCTATATTAATATTTTAAAGATTTCTACTATTTTTTAACAAGAAGTCATGCCATTTTTCACATAGTCAAAGTTGAACTTCAGTTGAGTGGTGGAGAATAATGCTCTAGCATTATCTCATACCTAAAAGATTAAGTCATCTCCATTTGAGATCATCAATGACAAAGAAGCTAATTATTCTTTCTTTCAAAATCATTTGATAATGCCAGTCCCATTGCAGACACTTTTATTTTTGCCCTGCAGATATGATCTCATTAAATGCACCTGCTTTATCTTGAATGACAGGTCAGCATTGAGCAAATCTTTCCAGTAACCAAACAAAATGATCCCCCTGAATTTTGTAATAGCAACAATAGTAAGATGCTATCAAAATATATTAACCTGAGTTAGGCTATATGAGTATAGCTTCAATGAAATTATTTGATGCATAAAAATTTCTACTTACTCTGAAATGCTACCATTAAATATGTCGTTCAAAGAGCAGAACAGGACATTTAACAACTACTTCAAACCTACACAAGTAATTATTGTGTATTTTCTGTATGGTTAGAGGCATTTGGACTATTGCATTTATTACTGATGCATTTGAAGAATTAAGTAGGTGTGAATTTTGATATACTAACACATGCTTATACTCAAGGAAATTGTCAATCTGTTTTTACATATGTATACACATATGTAAAATAAAAGTATTTCTTGGTAGAGAGGAAATGTAAAATGTTTCTTCAGGAATTTACAAGGAGTAAGAAAATCCAGCTGAGCACAACTGAGCTCCCCTGGAAAGAAAAGATCACTTTGACATGAATAAGATTTGGGATCACGTCAGCAGATAACCTTGTACAAAGCACCTCAGAGGAACAAAGCTCTAGACCACTGTGACACATTTTACAGAAGAGAAATAGGTTTTGTCTGCTGGGAACACTAAGATCCCTGCAAAGCAATGAGGTAGTTCTCTCTGCACTGCTGTTTCACTACTCTGGTAAAAGAAGAAAGCAGTAATGTATGCCAAACCACATCACCCATTGGGGTGCGGTGTGTGTGACCTCTGTGTGTGGATGTGCAAACTGAAAGTAGATGGTGATTCCTGCTAAATGAGTGTGAAGACTCCTGCTGAATTCATTACTGCAGGTTCAGAACCATACAGCAGAAATTTAATAACTTCCCAACATTTTGTCTCCAAGTCCTCAATGAAAAGACTGAAATAGAAGCCAGCCTTCTTTCTTCTTCACAAGTTTAGGGTGCCACAAGGGACTCACTAAGCGAATTCACTGAAGGTCACTTGCTAATTGAACAAAGCCACTGAAAGAATTGTGCTTTGGCACTGCCCTTGCAATGCTTCAGTATCAAAGCACAAAATAAAACTTGTGCTTATTGTAGACTTCAGAGCAGCAAACAACTTAAGAAATTGTCTTTGGAAACAAACTTAATAGAGGAATCCTTGTGTTAGCTCACATACTTCCACATTTTTGAAACAGCCCATCTTAAGCTAGAGCAATTCTTATTCTTAAAACAATCACAAAGCAACTTCAAATGGGCAAACCTGATTCAACCAGAACTGACTAGAGAAAATGCAGGCAATTGGCAAGGTGTTATTAGTATAAAACTAGATATGTACAGTCTAGTAATGGTGAGCAGAAATTCAGATCATCATAACAGTAATTCAAGCATCAATAAACAATCCCCAAATCATGGCACTCACTGACTCAGAAAATCCACTGACATTATTATTGAAGCGTGTCTTTCAAAATCCCAAGGCAATAATTTATCTTACTGCAAAAGTGATTTTTTTTAATGAGAGGATCAAATAGATTTTAGTTTCTTTTCCTTTAAAATATCATTTTAAAGAACATCACTAGAAAGATTTTGAGAGAAAGTCAAGGTTGACAAGTCCAAACTGAAGTTTCCTATTTATTCTGTAAGTCTGCTTATTACTTTTTCGAAGATCTACCTAGTATGAAGACAAATATTCCTTGTCTAGAAACCATGCTATAGTTAGATGGATTATCTGAAAAAGCAAATGAAAATTAAAAAAAAAAAGAAAAAAGTGCAGATACTGAAGTGAGAACAATTAACAGGGACTGAAAGGACTATTCCAAACAAGCCTAAAAGACCATAACATTGTCTGTAAAGTTCAGTGTGGAGTTCATCATATACCCATTCCCAGTGCACAGCCTAAAAAGCTCAGGTTCCTGGATTTTTAGTACCTAAGAAACTGTGGTTGTCTGTGAGCCAAATTATAGAATAGATTAGAATAGCACAGCATAGCATAGCATAGCATAGCATAGCATAGCATAGCATAGCATAGCATAGCATAGCACAGAATAGAATAGAATAGAATAGAATAGAATAGAATAGAATAGAATAGAATAGAACTGAATAGAATAGAATTCACCAGGTTGGAAGAGACCTTTGAAATCATTGACTCCAACACTATCTAATCAACTAAACCATGGCACCAAGCACCCCATCAAGTCTCTTCCTAAATGCCTCTGGTGATGGTGACTCCACCACCTCCCTGGGCAGCCCATTCCAATGGCCAAAATGCTTTTATTATATTTTCTCAACAATATTTAAGAACACTTCTTCAAAGTGACTGAAATTAAATAAGCTGTTCTAGCAATGCAAGTAAAACAAATTCTTATTTATCATCACATTTTTATATATATGCATATTGTGTTTTCTGCCTGAATTTCTCTAAGTCATAGCTTGGCGCGTTGTCAGAGGACAGTCTATAAAGTGCTTTGGAAATGAAAACAAACACAGTATGTTTGTTAAACTAGAAGTAAGAAACAAAACATAGTTAATATGGTATAAGTAACATACTAGGAACATTAATAACCACAACATGGATAATATAACCAAGGGTCAGTGTGTGCAGTGCATGGCATTAATAACTCCGGAGAAGAGCTGCTGGGCTGGGCAGATGGCTTAACAATGAGAATAGATAATCTCTGCAGTGGAGGGAAATCCCTCTTTAAAACCACGGCAACAACACTGCTGAAGGGCTTATGGCACCGCTCTGTGCACAGCTCACTCGTGTACACCTGTTTTTGTGATTTGCAGTGACTGCCCCCTTGACAAAATGGCATAAAAGGACCACAGTTTGGGGGGGTCCATGTGTTGCATCTGCCACAAAAGATTCTGCTGGAATATACACCCACCACCAAGAACTTAGACTATACCTGTGATACCCTGTGTGAACCAAGGGTGGTGATATGTTTCTTTACCTTCTTCTCTCTATGCATCTCTTTTTTTCCTTCTCCTTTTTCTCCCCATTTTCCTCAGCTCCAGTCCATTTTGAAGAGTTTTCATTGGCTCTAATGAACCAATCTCATCAGCCATTTGGTGTCAGTTTACTTATTTTTTTAATCCAAGGGAATTTTTGAATCTTAACATGACCTCCATCACTGTCCAGGGTTGACTAAGAACACCAGGTCACACAGTCATAAAGGAAGAGTAAACATCAAGACTGCACTGCAAAATACACTTTAGCTATGAAAATGTTCAGAATGACTAAATATTTTTGCTTATTTTGAACATTTGACTTTGAATAATACTGTGTTACTGAAAAGGATACAGCTGAGCACATTGTCTTTCAATATCTTTTAAAAATGAAAGGTAGTATTCCTTTTCTTGCCATTTTATTGAAGAATCATTATGCTTTTGAGATTGAGGATCACTATGAGGAATCTCATATAAGGGAAAACATACAAATAAGCTCCACATATTGGATTCAATAATTTTTTCCATGTCTCTCAGAAATTACTCCTGCAAATGAATGCAAGAGTTGTGTATTTGGATGCTAAAATGGGCATGATTCCTACCGTTGCCATGGTTCTGTGCATCAGCTGCTGGTGTTTCAGATTCTCTAGCAGAGGCAATGTAATAATTTCTGACTCTATTAAATCATACACCTTTCTATTAAAAGTGGCAAATTCAAGTACCTCAAAGAATATATCAAATAATCAGTCAATAATAGCATAATAGCAATTTTGTGTCAATTGCAAGTAAGAATTCTTCCAGAGATATTATCTAAAGCAATGTTTTTCCCTTGTGATACTTCCATTACTGTAAGCAAGTATACTATTATATTTGTGCATTTAGTAATTATGAGTATGAAGACAATTATTCAGATGTAGTGGGATAGCTCATGAGACTGAAATATTGTCACAGATGGTGATGTCCTTTGTAGAATAGAATAGAATAGAATAGAATAGAATAGAATAGAATAGAATAGAATAGAATAGAATAGAATAGAATAGAATAGAATAGAATAGAATAGACCAGGTTGGAAGAGACCTTCAAGATCATCGCATTCAACCCATCACCCAGCACCATCTAATCAACTAAACTATGCAACTAAGCACCCCATCAAGTCTCCTCCTAAACACCTCATTGTCTAACTATCTATTGATGGAAAACTTGAAAACAAATAGAAGCTTTCTCCTAGCCATTAGACTCATTAATAATATATTCTTGGCTTAAAACATGTCACAGAATCAACCAACCAGGTTGGAAGAGACCTCCAAGATCATCAAGTCCAACAGATGTCAGTGCATTTGAAGCCCTGGTATGGAATTCCATAAGAGCTCAGGACAGTATGATAGATAAAATATTTTATTTAATTGTCAGAAGATTATCTCCAGAGATTCCTAAACCAATACCATTTCCTATTAAAAGATACTGGCTTCCCATCAAGGAAACTGTTACCACTATTTCACAACATATGCTGAGTTTGCTCTCCCTGGGCTTTTTAGAAACAGAGAACAGAATATGTACATTGTGCCAGAGGCATCAAACTTCTTATGATTCTGACAAATTTCCCAAGAGATTTTTGTAAATACTAAAGATGTCAGAGCTTTGCTTAGTAAGTCACATGACAAGAATGAAACAACTGGAGAAACACTAAAGAAACAGGACTCAGCCTCTCATATGAGGAGAGGCTGAGGGAGCTGGGGTTGCTTAGCCTGGACAGGAGGAGGCTCAGGGGAGACCTTATTGCTCTCTACAACTACCTGAAGGGAGACTGTATCCAGGTGGGGGTTGATCTCTTCTCCCAGGCAACCTGTGACAGAACAAGAGGACACAGTCTCAAGCTGTGCCAGAGGAGGTTTAGGCTGGATGTTAGGAAGAAGTTCTTCACAGAAAGAGAGATTGGCCATTGGAATGGGCTGCCCGGGGAGGTGGTGGAGTCACCATCACTGGAGGTGTTTAGGAGGAGATTTGATGGGGTGCTTTGTTGCATGGTTTAGTTGATTAGGTGGTGTTGGATGATGGGTTGGACATGATGACCTCGAAGGTTGCTTCCAACCTGGTCTATTCTATTCTATTCTCCAAAATTAAACTGGCGTTTGTTTACAGCCAATGAGAGTATCATAAGGAAAGGGCGTGAATGAGCTTATGTCACCTGTTTAAACACTTGCATGTATGTTTAATTTCATGAAGAGGAAACATTTGCAGAACAGAAAAACAAACAAACAAAAATTCCCTGAAAAGCAAACACATAGATTGCAGAGGTAGTGTGTTTCATACCATAACACAACAACTTTTTTTTTTTTTATTCAGTCCTGCTGAGGCAACCTTATCTTTCTTACAGGTGCATTTCTAGCACAATACAATTTTTATATTCAGAAAGATTTTGGCACTGTCTTATAAATAGGTGGCACTAACTGACTTACATGTATCCATCAAACAAGCACTGAAGTTGCATTCCCCCAAAGTTTCCCTTTGTAGCTTTTACTACTGTTAGATTGAGATTTGATTGCAATAACAACAGCAGATCTTCAAGCTGTAATCATATTTTTTCATCAGTGTGCATCACATTAACTTTTATTTGATTTCCTTCTGGCACCCACAGGTCCAACAAATGTTATCTTCTTGTTCAGTTTTGTCAAGATCACAAACCTGGCAATAAGTGATGTAGCTGACATTCTCAACAAATAAACAAAACTTTGAACTGCACTGTATCTGCATGGGTGCAGTGAGTGTCCTGTCTTGCATTAGAACACCAAGCTAAGAAACTGGAATGACTGTAAAAACTGGTTCCACTGATTGTGAGCCACTCAAAGGAGAAAAAGAAAATCCTAACCTGTGAATTGTAACATAATTTGCATTTATACCACATCTGTAACTGCACATTACCAAAAGGAAATCTTTCCTTCTAGAACAACAAAGGGATATATCTGACTTGACCGAGTTCAAGGTGGGAGTTTGCTCATTGAGTTGTGTGTTGAAGAAGAAACATATGTGCCCATATTTAAGTAATAATATTGGCTTGGGAAGATTTCTTTTTGGGTATCCAAAATTTATTGACTAACTGCCTTTTTTCCCCCTTATTTTTGTATAGGAATAAAAGACAGGTTGATAACCTGGAGATTCAGATATGATTTGCAAATGTAACTAATATTTCATTAACTAATTTTTTGGACAGAAGATATAAATTTAAAATTAACCTGACTGTCAGGGGATAAAAAGGTTTCCAGACTGAATCACCTAAAAATGAAATGATTGTTAGAAACCTTGGCCTTCCAAGTGAATTGAATATATTGAGAGATATTTTAATGAATTTATTTGACTTGTTGTTTTACTCAAAAAACGTCTCAAAAAAAGGTTTTGTTTTCACTGATTTTTCTTTATTACCAATATTTATTACAGGTTTTTTTTTTCCTAGCTTTTGTTTTCAATCTAAGGTTGTACATAGAATCAGATTGTGGTGGGTTGAAAATTCCCCTCAACATTAAATTTACCAGACCAGCCCAGCTGGAAGCAAATGAAGCTATATTTACAAGTAAAACTACAATCTACAATGAAATGCTATGAATATGCATAAAATATACAGTATTTACAAATATTTACAGGGATATACAATTAATAAACTGCACAAGAACCCCCTGGCCAAAATCCAGGGGAGCTAATAGCTTCTTTCTCCCTGCCCCCTCCCCTACCCCCTTGGACACAAAAGGGACAAGAGGAAGAACAGAAAAGTTGTTGTTAATACCAGTCACAACAAAAGCAATGCAGTCAAGGTCAGTTAAGCCAGGAGAAGCATCAGGCAGAGCCAAAGGACTGAAAAGAGAGAAAGATTGTTTTCATAACTTATATTTGTTATCTGTCCACTGGATTGTTTAGAACTTATCATTATTTTCCTTTTTACACCCAGTAGTGATTTATTTCCATTCTACTATTTTCTGTTCAAGATGTGTAGAAAATTTTAAAGGTACAGCCTAAAACTACTACACAGATCAAAACTGAGATCCATTGCTTAGTATGTTAGTACATTTAGTAATTAATATGAATTAAAATATTGAATAATTTGGTATAACTGTTTGTAGGGAATAGAATACTTTACTTTAGCTGACAAGATGGATCCTCTGTCCTGGCATTGATCCGTGAAAAGATCTTGAATTTAAAATTATTTGAGAAAAAGGGCTGGAGAAGTACCAAGACTGTCATACCCTTTCCTCTTTAAGCCATGCAGGAACTAGCTGGTGCCTAGCTTTTAAAAGGATATCAACACTGTGAATTTGAGGTTTGAGTTGAAACACGTGTAAAATAGCATTCTGAATAAATTATAGCTTTCCTAGGGATGTTCCCAAGCGACCTACATGAAGTCTTTTTTTATAAAGTGATTCCTTAAGTGGTTCAAAGACAGTGTTCTCAAGTTTGGAAGTAACTGGGTAATTTTTTCCCACATAAATGGTAGACTTCTTGAACACCTATGCATTATTCTCTCCCTCTTCTTTCTACTTCCTGGCTGATATCCCTACAAAAATATAGTGCACGCTAGTATGCTTTACTGTATGGGGGTGGGGGGAGGGAGAAGGGGAAAAAAAGAAAGTAATTCAGCTTTCATTTTCTGCCATGAGTAAAACTTCAGAAATATCACAAAAATCTCATTAAGAGTTACAGCAGAACTATATAATCTTTCCCTGAAGGATTCTTCACTCACATTCTACGTACAATAGAAAGACAATAATAAAACACCTCATTGATTTATCTATATTGAAAGACAACCCCATGCCTCGAACCTCAGATTCAGGTATACTTATGCAAAGATTCCTAATGTGTAGTTTTTATTGTTGTGTAGAAATCTTTGTTTTCTTCCAGAGGGAATTAAAACACATAGTTAAAAAAAAAAAATGACAAAATATAAATAATAATACAATGAGGAAAATGTAGCTGGGATTTTCTCACTAAAAGCTGAAGATTAGGTTAAAGAAGATATTTGTGAATGCATGTCAAACCCTTTATATCAGCGTTGTATTACTGCATTGCAATTCCACATATTCCAAGACTGCAGTGGTGACTGAAAAGCATGATACAGATGCTATCAAATTTTCAATCAATATTTAACAACTGTAATAGGAGTAGCACCTTACTTAAAGCACTTGCATGGAGCTTATTCTGTAATTATAATGTCTCACATGTAATGTATTAAAATGTATGAGACTTGTTGGGGAAGGAAGTTATTGTCTGCAATCGTAAGTGGGAAACGACTTTCAAAGCTTTCTTGAGGAGAATGTATCAGACTCCTCAAATAAATGAAAACATAACTAGGCACCAATTAATATTTTTATAAGTTCTAATTCAGGAATGTCTGATCATGGAATGAGGAGATTGAAGACTATCTTTTAAGCCAGAATCCCATCTAGGCACATGAATAGCAAAATGTTTAACCCCAACAAGAGTCAAGTCCATTTTTTTCAGTTGAAGAGCCCATGTATATCTTTTCCAGTTCTGGTGAGTGATGCAGACAATCCATGACATTTTCTTAGTACTTCTAGAGCAAGAAACAAATCGACTATATTATTGGAAAGTCTATAAAGTCTTCAGAGCAACACATAAGGGCGGCTCTCTACTCTTAAAAATAGATCCAAGGTACTGTGCTTTCTGTGCCCCAGTACTGGGACCAAGAAATGAAGCAGATGGAGCCTTAGGATTATCAGACTACTGTATGTCTCTTTCTTTCTCTCTCTCATCTCTTTTTTATCTTTCCTGTTAGAGGAGTGAAGAGAGAAAATTGGAAGAGCAAGTAAGGTGTTCTTATTCACCTTTTGAAACAAATGTCTTTTAAAGCCTGGTGATGAATCCATGAGTTGTACTTGCAGCTATCAAAGAGACTTTTAAAAGAATTTATTTTCAGAACCCTTTTATTTATACTGGACAGAAATTGACTCTAAAACTACAGTCATAGGAGAAATTTTACAGGAGATCAATCTTTAAGATTAGTGTCTATTTAAATTAGGTAGAGTTTGCTGCGTATCAAGCGATGGTTTGAAAATCACCTGGTTGTATTTGCTCTCCCACAGCTCCAAAACACACCTCCAAATCTAGAACAACTATAATAATTCAGAGTCTTACTGCTGTAAGGAAAGGCTCTTCTCTTACGTAGGGTGAGCTGTTCTCAGTAGCATAAGGAACAGTGGACAAGAGCTCTGGTATCAAAGATGGTGAAACTGCTCTATCTTCAGTGCCAAGTACTACCTTTCATGGCAAAGAAAAAGTAAATCAGAAAAGAGACCAAATTACTTGCAGTGAAACTCACTCTAAAGCAAAGAAGTATGCAAATGGCATACTTGGTGTCAGCATGGAGGCTCTGGTTTAAATCTGCATCCTGACACTTTAGTGCTCAGTGCTGTGAGATTGTGAGTATGCTGAACCCATAACACACACCCCATTAGAGAAGGACTAAAACTGTGCAACAGTGGTAACAAGAGGTCAGCAGGGTATACTGCTCAAGTGAAGCATGGGTATAATTCAAACAAGTAAGGCAGCTAGACAAGATATTGCATTTGAATATATAACTGTTTCAGGCCCACACTGAGGTACAGATGGCAAAGACAGCATAGTCATACTTCCTGTGCTGAACAGATCAGAACAGACACCTATAAAATGTGCCTTAATGACTGACTTGAAATTGCTTAGGCTGTTTTTTCATGTGCAGAAAATGAAACAGCAACCTAATTTCATGATTTAAACTCACTCCTTTGATTTTCTGATAGTGTGGAAAATACATACTTACAGAAAAACTCTTTGCTTGACATATTTTTATTCCAGTTGAAAACACTCATTTCCATACCACCTGGAAAGGAGACTTGCCCATATGATTTGTCATTTTGAGGAATCACAGAATCATAAAATTGTTGGGTTGAAAGGGATCTTAAAGGTCATTTAGCTCCAACCCCCTGCCACAGACAGGGACATCTTCCACTAGATCAGGTTGCTCAAAGTCCCTTCCAACCTGACCTTGAACACTTCCATGGAGGGAGCATCCACAGTTTCCCTGTGCAATGTGTTCCAGTGCCTCACCACCTACAATGAAGAATGTCTTCCTTATATTAAATATAAATCTACCCTCTCCTCATTTTATTATCCTTTTTCCTACCACTACATGGCCATGTGAAAACTCCCTCTCCAACAGATCCATATCCTTGTTTTGTTTGAGAGCCCCAGAACTGAAAGCAGTACTCTGGAAAAAGTGTCCTTTTATCACCCATATACTTATAGAAGCTTTTCTTGTTGTCCCTGATGTCTCTGGCCAGATTTAATTCTATCAGGGCTTTGGATTTCCTAACCTGATCCCTGGCTGCTCAGAGAATCTATCTGTGTGTGACAATCACTATGTGTGAACGCTGCATTTAATTCCATCCATACAAATACCATTCTACCAGTAGGTTTTTGGTGTTTATTTTTACTTCTACAGCGTTGTGTTTTGGTGCTACAAACATTGCTTTTTTCTTTCTTTTTTCCTTTGAGTTAAATTATTTTTGTAGCAGGGTCTGCTTCCTAGGCACAAGTGTCTGAGAGGGAAAAAAATAATTATTTTGAATCCTTGTCTAATTCTGTATTGTCAACACAGAGTCAGTATGACCTTACATTCTAAATGCTGCCCTTAACTCTGCTTGTAAGGCAGTAACTTCTAAGCAACAGAGTTACATTTTGTGCATCTATTAAGCTCCCTATGTGTCAATATATACATCATTCAGGCAAAACCAATGAGTGTGACATCTCAGAAGAGTTTATTTTTGCATCTGTCTCAGAAAGAATAATAACTCTTATTGTTCATTCAAGAAAAGATATCAAGTTTCATCTTGACATGTAGCACTGGTTCTTTGTCAAGAATATACATCCATTTTTCTCTTGACTTTGCAAATGTTACATGAAATCGCTTTGGGTGGCCGCTAGATAGAATGACACCTACTGAACAAGGACAAATGACAATTGTTCTTACATTGAAAATCTGAAATGTCAAGCAATACTTTTTCATAGTATCTGTAGGCTGAAGTCTTGACTGGTTATTCAGAGACTCAGCATCTACTCAGGCAGTCCAGGCATATCTGCTTTTATTTAGTTGAACAAATAATTAAAGCCCCAATCCATGTTTCCAGAACTGTCATTTTTGGGGAAATATCTTCCAGTTTGGATTTTCACAAGAAGAGTGATCTTGACAAAATATTTGGTGAGTCAGCCACGCACTGTATATGCTTATAGGAAGCTGTTCCTCATAAACTTCTTTTATCTATTTGGCATTTTAGGTTTCACAGTTTATTAGAGGAAGTCTCTGTTCACTATTCTCGAAAGGAATGGCTAGGATACACTTTACTCTGGTAAAGTTTTCTGGTTCATACACAGGAAGTTGGATGAGACCTTAATTTTCACAGCTCCTAAAGGTTTTGTAAGCTATATTTCAAGTATTATATAGAAGTTTAACTAAGTAAAATATCCTTTATTTCCGCATTTGATGTATTTTATACACACATATACACACACACTTTACCTGGAATTCTTAAAAACAGAACAGATCAAGTTTTTACAGCTTCAGCCTAAAAGAAGCAAAAAAGGGGAAAAAAAGAAGTTCCTATTCCTTCAAGACCGATTTGCACATCTTATAATAATCTTCATATGAAACATTCCCCAGATAAAATGCACAATAGTCTTCTGGACATATACCAGAAAGTACAGTGACTTTTCCTTCTGTGATTGCCCTAACTTATGCTTGAAAGAGTTGTTCACTGACTGTGAATCCCAGTGAATTCTCATCCTTGTGAATCCCTAGGTATTTGCTGCCATGTAAAACAGTGTTGGTAATAGAAACTGAGTGTGTCTACATCTGTCCAGTCTTTACTCCAGTGAATACCTAGTTCTCCCAAGAGACAAGGGGGATTTACTGAGATTTACCATGCTGCATTAGATGGCTGTGCACAGTGTATTTAGTAGGATCAAACTTTGTTTTGTCTTAAATAAAGTATGATTGTTTTGCAATTTTTCAGGAAAAAAAAATCAATTTTATGAGCCCTGAAGGGTTTAGACCACTGCATACAAAAGGGGCTTTACTGACTATTTATAGTTTCTAGCTGCTAGCAAACAATGGGACTTAGAGGGACCCTTGTGTTTGCATTTCTGGGATACTTTAAGTGGAACCATACTGCAAGTACAGGCACTTAAGCAAAGAAGTTTACATGAGGAACTTGATGGACAGATACCCGCAATAATTTACAGGTGCACAAGTTAGAAAGCAAAGGAATAATTTTGGAAATCTTGTTTTCTGCATATAGCTGACACTGAATTTATATGCCATAGTGGTAGAGTCACACAAGAAAGCATTTGCAGCCGTATTCAGCCTCAATTCACCTAAAACCATTGCCAAGAGTTTCTTATCATAATTCAAATATTAATTAAATTCTCCAGACACATTTTTTATTTAATATTTTCTGCTAATGGCGACTCCATGAGTTAATGCTACCATTGTGTCGAATAGAATAGAATAGAATAGAATAGAATAGAATAGAATAGAATAGAATAGAATAGAATAGAATAGAATAGAAATAGACTAGAATAAACCAGGTTGGAAGAGACCTTCAAGACCATCGCGTCCAACCCATCATCCAACACCACCTAATCAACTAAACCATGGCACCAAACACCCCATCAAGTGTCCTCCTAAACACCTCCAGTGATGGTGACTCCAGAATGACAGACCCACTGCTGCAGAAGTATTACACCTCTATATTCTCTTAGCCACTGGAAATTTTGGCTTTTAATAAATGCCTGGGTATGACCAATGACAGACTAGCCTAAAAGATGTTATTTTTATACATATATATGTATATATATATATATATATATGCAATCACATTTAAAACCTCACTATCAAGAAGTAGTGTGTGTGTGTGTGTGTGTGTGTGTGTGTGTGTGTGTGTGTGTGTGTACCAGGACGAACAGCTTCTTTCTTTGTTTCATAATCCATCTACTTTTTCCATGTGTGATGGGTTACACCCATCCTGCAAGCAGGGGAGGAGGGCTTGTGAGAATATTGCCCTCCCTGCAGGGGTTTTCCCCCTGGGAAACTAAGTTAGTCTGTTCCACTCCCCCGCCCTCTCCAGAAAGGCTATACAAAGGAGGGTACTGCAGCCATTAATGCTCTTGGCCCCTGACTTTGCCTGCATGAGGACTGCCGCTGGTTTTCCTGCTTCTCTGCCACATGGTCCTCCCTGCTACATCCACGCCTTTGCAAAGGACTGGTTTTGTATTTGATTTCCCCCCCCCATCTATCCTTGTTCCTTACCCTTGTGAACCCTACCTGTTATCGTTACATACATATATATGTATGTACATATATATATACACACACTGTTTAAAGAAAATTCATTACCTTTCTACTTCCATGCTGAATGCAAATTATTTCTTGATGGATTTGCTTCTTTCCTTTCTTGTCCTCTCTATTGGGAAAGAGGAGAAGGGAGCAGAAGAAGGATTCTCAGCCTGGCCCCCATCTGAGCTCATTAGTCCCAGTGAAGGCTCAAACCACCACACCACAGGAAAAAATAAAATAAAAAAGAATGCATTAATTCATGTGTCTGAAGTCACTTACCCATGCATCACTAGCAACTGATCAGTCAATATCAAAATTTCCTCTTAAAAAGTCACCAAGGTCAAGAATAATACTGTTGTTAGTACTTTGGAAGTTTAGAAAAGGTATGCTTACACTCATTCTAATTTTCTACATTTCATTCAACATCATGCACAAGGAGCTAGAAATAAAATTTTGTGACATTATGAAGGCATGTCTGATTTATCAAACAACATGAAATACCCAGTGAGAAGTGGTATAAAATGCTTTTGAACCTGATTAAGAGAACTGCATTTCTTGACAATCTACACCTTTCTCTGAGCAGTAAAACGGGCTGCATTGTCACAAATCTGATTTTTATACAGGATTTTATATTCTTTCTCTCAGTTGAATAATTCTGGAGATCATGGAACCACAGAAAGCTAGCAGTTGGAAGAGACCTCTAGAGATCATATACTCCAACCCCCAACAAAAGCAGGACCACCTAAGGCAGGCTGTACAGGAGCACATCCAGGCAGGTTTGGAAAGTCTCCAGAAAAGGAAACTCTCTAGGCAACCTGTTCCGGTGATCCCTCACCATAAAGAAGTTTATTCTTGTGTTGTGGTTGAACCTCCAGTCTTAGTAGATGAACCTACTGGTTTTTTGCCAGCTACAAAAAGAAACCTAGGAATGTTTTTACACTTTCAGAAAGCCTTAAAGTAGCATTTTGTGTGATATATTTATATTTTTTCAAGTTTTTAGAAATAAATGATGTTCTACTCTAGGACTGAAGCTTTCTTTTTTTACTTCCAACTAGTATATTTTTCTCGTCTAATGGATTCCTGTCATTTTTCTTATCCCGATACAGACCACCATTGGGTGATGAATGAAGGCACAAACCTTATTGCCATACAGGAACAAGATTCCAGAAATACAGAGAGCAGAGAATCTCAGAAGTCCTCCCAGAAGTCCTTTATTGCTGTATTGTAGAATCCCTTGCATTATAGTGTCTCAGAGTCCCACTTAGAACCAGAAGTCCCAAAAGCCCTTAATAGACAGAGCAGCTAGCAGAAGTCCTGAGCATATCCTTCACAGCATCCCTACACTGAAGACTTAGTCAGAGGAAGTAATGCACTTAGAAAAGCAGAAGTCCCTAGCAGCCCTACCATGCACTCATAGCCTTCTCTGCAATGTTATGTCATCTTATCACCTGACCACAATATTGAAAAGGGATCTTTTGTCATTGAGTAAAGACAGCACTCAGTCAGAAATATTTAAGTTATTATTTTCTGTTATTTCATCAGAAGTCCAGTATCAAAATTCAAAGTTCACATGCTGGTGGACCCAAAGTCTTTACAATGTCAGTTCCAAAATCCATGCCCAGCAGACACAGAGGTGTTTATCAGTTCAGTTTGCACTTCTGCTAAGTAAATTATAGCAAGAGGGGGAAAAGCAAATCTCACTTAAACTGTAAAGAAGTCAGGTTTGGCAGGTAAATATGGTAATCCTGCTCCATTTCAATTACTGACAGATTATTCATGTTTGTATTTTTGTTTCATATTATTTTACATAAGTCCTTGCCTAGATTTTGCTTTCCTACCTCTTCACACTATTCTTTTTTTCCTTCTTCTTTTAATTTTCTTTTTTTTCAATCTATCAGAATGCAAGCAGATCTCTCAGGGGTTTAAAAGCCCAATAAAGCAACCAGTCAATGCTGTTCATCTTGGAAAAGTCTTTAATCCCTGTAAGAAAATTTCATGAAAAAGATTTGCAAGAAAAAGTCAGCAGCAATTAGCTTCCAAAGTGTGCACTTTCTGAAGTGGTCCAGATCGTGCTTATTCTGCTAAAATCGATTAGGTGCATCTTACTGGAAAATCTTTGAGTCACAAGACTTCTGTGTCTAGGGCATAAATTGTTCTAAGGCAAGTTGTTTCTCTTTTGTGGGGGAAAGAATCAGGAAGAAATTTCTTATTAAAATAAAGAAATCTATTTTCTGGCAAGACACTTTCCCAAATAAGAACTGTGTGCTGCTGCTGAGAGATTTTAAATGTCTCAGTAAATCTTGATATGAGTAGTGATCTTTACATGATGTTAGCAAAAGAGAATAATGTGAAGTTTTATTTGTAATCCTTATCTCCATTTTATGAGGTAGGTATTTGTAAATACACAAATGTACCTATACTGTGATATGAAAGACCTTCCAAGAATTTGAGACTTAAAAAATGCACACAGGAACAAGGCTGAAAACAAAAACTTTCCATTCAAACAGATGTTCAGACACTCACATTTTAAATGGTGTACATTTCATAGCTCCTAGTTACATCAGAAGGAACACTGGTAGCAACTGAAGCTGAAAAAGTCTCACCCACTGTGATTCCCATTGAGATCACACACGTGCAATCAGAAAAGTGCACAAGTATTTCTAAATAAATTATACATGAATCTGAATAAGCAATTAACAACTTGATTTGATTTGCTTAATTTAGGGATCAAAAATATAGAAGCAGAACTTATGACAAGGGAAAATCACTTCTGTGTTTTTGGGGAGGGAGAGAGAAGGTAAAGTGAGAGAAATATGCTTTTCAAAGTCATTATCTAACAAGGAAAGCAAGTTTTCAAAAGGCTGAAGATGGGCAGCCAACCAATTAAACCTTGTT
Organism: Picus viridis; assembly: GCA_033816785.1. NCBI lineage: Eukaryota > Metazoa > Chordata > Aves > Piciformes > Picidae > Picus > Picus viridis. Next base: position 9,000,650 of record CM066570.1, read on the forward strand.
TTCTGTAAGACATTTAAAAGACTTTAAAGAAAGATGTGCAAATCCTTTCTTCAGCTGACTTCTCTCATATGTGATCCTGAGGGGAGTCAGAATACAGAATTGATATTTCTTCATTTAGTCTTCACATTCCTCATACACACACAAGTCTTTGAACATGAAGATTTCCAGTCTCATTCCTGGGCCAATTTACAGCTTTCCAGAGTACAGAATAAAAAATAACAAAACAAACAACAAAACAAGCAAACACATACACACACACAACCCCAAAACACCAAAACAAAACCCCAGAAAAATAACCATTTACAAAAGAACTCTCAACCAAACTATTCAGATAAATAACAAACCTTTTGCTCCAGTTCCAGAAAAAAACTACAGCTAATTTTTACCCTTTTGGCTACTGCTGAGGCAGTGGAAAACTTGAATTATTTTCATGTCACATTAATTACCACATGGCTTACCAAAGCATCCAAACCTCTCATATTTTCTCACCAGTAATACATAAGTGCTAATAAGCAGCAAAATAGCATGTAGGACAGACTCATGATTTTTTCTGTGAGGCATTGTGTATTGAAAGATGTTTTTTAATCTATTTTCCCACAAAACTCCATTAATCTAAATGAGGAAGTATTTCCAAGACCCTGTTATATTGTATAGTAGAAAGAAGCAAAATGAAAAAACAGCCAAACAAAAAATTAACAGAGGAACAGATTTACATAACTCTCCTTTTTGTACCATATCATTAATGTCCCATTCAACTCCCTGCATGTTGTAAAATGTTAGTGACATAGAATAGAATAGAATAGAATAGAATAGAATAGAATAGAATAGAATAGAATAGAATAGAATAGAATAGAATAGAATAGAATTAACCAGGTCGGAAGGGACCTCAAAGATCATCATATCCAATCCATCATCCAACAGCATCTAATCAACTAAACCATGCAACCAAGCACCCCATCTCCTCCTAAACATCTCCAGTGATAGTGACTCCACCACCTTCCCTGGCAGCCCATTCCAATGGACAACCACTCCCTGTATGAAGAATTTTTTTCCTGACATCCAGTCTAAACCTCCCCTGGCGCAGTTTGAGACTGTGTCCTCTTGTTCTGGTGCTGGTTGCCTGAGAGAAGAGACCAACCCCCACCCAGCTACAACCTCCCTTCAGGTAGTTGTAGAGAGCAATCTGGTCTCCTCCTGAGCCTCCTCTTCCTCAGGCTAAGTAACCCCAACTCCCTCAGCCTCTCCTCATAGGGCTTGTATTTCAAACCCCTTCCCAGCTTTGTTACCCTTCTCTGGACACGTTCCAGCAAGTCAACATCTTTCCTAAACTGAGTGGCCCAGAACTGGACACAGGACTCCAAAGGTACAAACTAGGTGCTCTTTTTGTTTTAAAAAAGAGGAAGACCATCAATTACTGTTTTGATTTAAAGTTAAATTCAATTACTGTTTTGATTTAAAGTTAAATTCAAAGATGACATAATGAAAAGCATTTTGATGTCACATGGAGCTTTACTCCAACTTTCATTATCAAGCATCAGAACAGGCTGCCCAGCGAAATGTGTGAGTCACCATCTGTGGAGGTATTTAAAAGACACAGCACTTAGGGATATGGTTTAGTGGCACACTTGGCAGTGATAGGTTTGAGGTTGGACTCCATGATGTCAAAGGTCTTTTCCAACCTACATGATTCTATGATTCCTTTTTTGGATATTACTATTTCCTGCGGGGCAATAAGTAGGCCAGTTATCTTTACAACCTTTTGCTCAACAAATACATCTGCTTTTCCCTCCTTTTTAATGCAATATCCACCCTTTCCCTTTTAATTCTTGAAAATTTTCTGGTTTACTAATTTCTCAGCTCCTAAATTAAAACCAAGGCTTTTTTAATGTTTTACTTACTTCATAGATGATTAGAAGATTTAAAGCCTCATTAACCAGTTACAGATTTGGATTTAATATTTACATTTCCCTTGGGAGTAGCCAAGGCAGAAAGAGGAGTCTTTTTACCACCTAGAGTTTCTCCATGAAAAAAAAACCAAACAAACAAGAAAGCAAACAAACAAACAAAAAAGAAACCCAAACCTTCTTAGTGGTGATGTCATTAAATTTTCATCACATACATTGGATTTTATTCCAATGTATTGCCTCAATTTTGGCAAGTAATATACTGCAGGGAGGGTAAAAGTTCACTTCCAGTCATGACCATAGTTTGTTTGCATTCCTCCCAGAGAAAAGATATGACCTTTTATCAAAAGTATGCTTTCCTTCTGTGTTCACTGGCTCTTAACCTGTACAATGTAAAAGCCATGTGTTCTGCTTTAATAAACATACAGATGCATCATTTATTTGTTCTCCAGTTTGAACCTCTGAACTTTGTGACATTAGAATCATGCTTCTGCCACTAAATCTAAACAGTTATTTGCACATTAAGATTTCATGTTCACCTGCACATTAATCTATGTTTGCATCTCAGCTACATTGATGATTGCTGCATCATTAAATCAGTTTCCGGTATATGTCAAAAGAAAATTTTCTGTTGAATGTGTGAGTTGGAAGACTTTTTGCAAGTATTATAGCATGTTATAAAACAAGATTGCTTTACAAAGATGGGGGGGTGGGGGCGGGTGGGAGGGGAATGGCTGGTGCCAGGGGCTGATCTTCACATGAAATAAATCGCTCTATATTCCCTGTCCAGAGCTGATGACCCTGAAAGAAGTAATTCTCAGGATATCTTTGTAAAGTATGGAGAGAAAAAGTACACAATGTAATTGCTGTGTCTACAGGTGATTAAGCTCTTCCAGATAGTCAACTGCCAAACTGATAGAGACAAATGGCAGAAGGATGTCACAGAATGGAGTGTGGAAGCAAAATGTTTGCAATTGAGCTACAATACAGATTAATGTAGAACAACATCTGTATCAAAAATTACCTAAACTATGTCTATGTGATGCTGAACTCAGAACTGGAAGTCTCAGCTCTGGAAAATGATCTGTCAGTTTTCTGACATAATCTGTGCAGTGTTCAGTGGCAGCCAAAAATGCAAACAGAATGTTGGGTATAATTAAGAAGGATATTAAAAACAAGACAGTTGATGTTGTTTTGCTTCTATATAAAGCCTCAGTACACTGACTGCTTCAACACTGCATACAGTTCTGGACTCCATCTAAAATGTTCTATTCCTTGTTCTAGTCAGGGAAAGGAAAACAATAGTATTAAGCAAAGGTACTGAGTGACACATAAGTCCCACTCCTAATTTAAAAGTCAACATATCTTCAGCTGGGGACATATAAGACATATGGTGATCTGATTGCAAATTTACTTTTTGCTCTCTTTTGGATTGCTGGGATTTGGGGGGGGATTTTGTTTTGCTGTGTGGATTTTGGGGGTAATTTCTTTATTTCTTTCTTTCCTTCTCTCTTTCCCTCCCTCCCTCCCTCCCTCCCTCCCTCCCTCCCTCCCTCCCTCCCTCCCTCCCTTCCTTCCTTCCTTCCTTCCTTCCTTCCTTCCTTCCTTCCTTCCTTCCTTCCTTCCTTCCTTCCTTCCTTCCTTCCTTCCTTCCTTCCTTCCTTCCTTCCTTCCTTCCTTCCTTCCTTCCTTCCTCCCTCCCTCCCTCCCTCCCTCCCTCCCTCCCTTCCTTCCTTCCTTCCTTCCTTCCTTCCTTCCTTCCTTCCTTCCTTCCTTCCTTCCTTCCTTCCTTCCTTCCTTCCTTCCTTCCTTCCTTCCTTCCTTTTTATCCTTTAATGGGACAATTACAATGAATTAGTTTTGTTTTCACTGCATGAAGTAGCAAGGAATCCAAAAGTTGGATATTTTTCCTCTATAGCTAGTAATACAAATGGACAATGTGGCACATCAAATGTCATTAATGTTAGAGTCCTGCATAAGAGTACAGAAATGCCCGAAACTAGGATCTTAATGGCTGGGTAACCAGTATTATGTAATCTTAGTAACAAAAAAGAGGACAATTAAATAATATCATGTGTAAAAAAACCAAACCAACCAAACAACAAACAACCAACAAAACAAACAAAAATTGCCACAACAAAACACCCCAAACATACAATCCTCTATGCACAGATAGGCTTTTATAGACTGTTTCAAGTATGCTTAAATAGTGCTTTTAATATACACGTGCATCACTCCTTGAGTGTTTTGAGTATACTGTGCATTTATTTCACAGAATGGAACTTTTTCATCAGTAATTGAGATGGATCAAACAGAAAGGACAACAAATTGATCCACCCAGGAATCTGATTCATCATTTTACTAATGTAGAGATTACAACATGCATTTACTTGCACAGCTGGCCTGTGAGAAGATAAAGCTGTCATGGGAAAACATGGTTGTTAGATAGATATCAAGTAACCTACTTTCTTAACCAGTCTTCTGTCAATGACTTTCCTTCATTATTTTTATTTAAGATGAATCAAGCATTATGTTACAAGCAAGTATTGCATATAAAATTGGTAATATTTGAAGTAGAGAATGTTAACCAATCTCAACTTCACATTACCAGTGTTTATTTAGTATTTCAAGGGCTCAGTCTTTCAAAAACTTTAGGATGCTTTCAACTTTATGTACGAGAGAAGACTCAACTCTAACACTTTAATGAGCATATGAAGTAAAGAAGCTGCAGGAAAATATCTATAACTAGGGTTCTGTTATGGAAAACAAACAGAGAATTAAAAAATAACCCAAACCACAACAACAACAAAACACCCACCACTGTGATAAGGAGACCCAAGTGTTGTGAAGCTTTAAAGGCAAAATGACAAGCCAGATCATGATGATAAATAGTTAAAAGTATCCTAGTTCTAACAATAACTCCATGCTGAACGTGGTCTGTCAGTAGAATTCTTTAATGTTGTATTTTTATGAACATATACATAGTAAAAAAAAAAAAAAAAAAAAAAAAAGCTTTGTTAAAATACTAAAGATATTAGCAAGCTTCATTAGAGCTCTTTTGCAAACCAAGCAGTTTCATGAGCACCAGAATTAATGAAGCCTGGTTTCCTATGGATTTCTGTTTCAGGGTTGATTTGTGAACCCAGACTGATGAGTTGCTTGCAGCAGGAAGACATCAAAGAGCTCTGCTGGTATAGATTCTTCTTTATCTCATAAAGAGTGAACTCCTGCTACATGCAGGAGTTGGGCAAATACACTACAAAACACAGGATGATCTCTTTTGAGCCACTGCTATACTCAAAATTTGCTTGATATCAACAAGACCTGTTGTGCTCCTCTTTTCCCATTTAGACACAAATAATGTATTGCTGGCTGTTCCTGTGGTAGGACAAATTAAGTTTTATTCTATGACATATTTCCCTAAAATTTTTGAATATATACCTTTACTCATACAAAATGAAGACCACAAATTGATTTTTCCGGTGAGGTAGTCAAGTTCAAAAGTACAAAAAGAATCAAAGGACTGCCTGGCACTTTACAGGTCCAGTGGAAGGTGCTGACCTACAGTAGCAAGAGGTGGTGGAGGAAAAGAGACAATACTGGAGGCCTTTTGCATACTTGTGGGAGTGCACAGTTTTAGCCTATGGCAAGGTCGTATCCATTACTATGCACATGTGTTTAAATACAAAGGGAAAAGAATAAGACAGGGAGAATGCTTTTTTAGCAGGGCCTGTAGAGACTGGACAAGGTGCATATTTTTTTTAGCTATAACAAGAGATTTTTAGATTAGCTATAAAGAAGAAATTTTTTTACAATGAGGGTAAAGAAACATTGGTACAGGTTGCACAGAGAGATAGTAAAAGCCTCATCCCTGGAAACATTCCTTGGAAATGTTCAAGGTCAGATTGGATGTGGCTCTGAGGAACCTGATGTAGTCAAAGATGTCCTACAGGAGGGTTGGATTAGATGAACTTTAAACATCCCTTCCAACCTAAAAAATTCTATGATTCTATGAATATTTGTTGATTTTTTTGTTGTTGATTATTTTTTTAACTGCTCGGGAGGGAAGAAGAGTGCTAGTGGAGAGGGGAAGACATTTTTTCTCAGCATAGAAATCAATTCATAAAACAAAAAAAAAAACCTACCTGGAAAATCAGTGTGCTGGAATCTTTATGTTAAAAATGTCACCTTCCCGTTTTTCCCCTCAAAATCTTACAAACATGGTCATTGCTAAGTCTGTGTGTCAGCACATCTGTCCACCCCCTTCCAATCTGCATGTATTTATTACTGATTTCTGTTTGGTGCTTGTTCAGGCATTTATTCCTGAGCCACACAGATTTTCAGCCACATTTGCAGCTAATAATATCCTGATAAAAAGCTGACTAGCCACTTGAGAATTCATAAAACTTCATTAATTTGTTCTTTCATATATGTGATAAAAATGCAACTGTATTCTATCCATATTCTGCTTCCTTTCTAGAGGTGATGGTGATTTTTCTATATTGTACAAAATGAAACACTGCTAATTCACTGCAGAAGAGACAGAATAGAGTATCTCACAAACAGAAATTCATGCTCTACAATTAGTAGTTATTTTTAATCAGTTACACCACTTCAGGAGTGAGAAATATCATCTCATTATCCATTTCATAAATGGCATTGTGTAACTCCAATGAGAAAGAAAAAAATTAAATACAACAGAATTATACAAAATATTTCTTACAGGAAAGCAACAAACCTTTGATCTCGTGAGAGAAACAAGTGATTTTAAAGGCCCTTCTTACCTCTGAAATATTCTTTCTAGCCTAATGAGCAGGTCAAGGGAATATTGATAGGTAGATAATATCCACAGCCTTTCCCTCGTCCAATAGTCAGGTCATCGTGTCATAGAAGGAAATCAGATTGGTCAGGCATAACCTGCCCTTCATAAACCCATGCTGATTGGGCCTGATGCCCTGGTTGTTCTCTATATGACATGTAATAGTGCTTGAGATGATCTGTTTAATGACATTCCCTGATCCTGAGGTCTATAGCCTCCTGGATCCTCCTTTCTTCCTTTCTTGTAGATGGACGTTACATTTGCTACCCCCGGTCTGTTGGGACCTCCCCAGTTAGCCAGGACTTCAGGTAAATAATGGATAGTGGCTTGGTGAGCACAGCTGCCAACCCTGTCAGCACCCTTGGATGTAGCCCATCTGTCCTCATAGCCTTGTGTGCATCTAAGCAGCATAGCAGATTACTGACCACTTCTTCATTTATTGTGATGACATCATTCTGATTCCTCCCCCTGATTCCTAGCTCATGAGGCTGTGTATGGTGGTTTTAGGCTATACCTTTAAAATTTAGGTACAGATTTTGAGCAGAAAAGTAGAAAAATATAAATAAATCACTATTGGGTGTAAAAGGAAAACAAAATATTATTCTAAACAAATTCATTGGGAAAATACCTGGAATAAGAGGAGCTGTACCATAACAATTCTTTCCCTTTTTCTCTTCTCTTCTGATCTCTGGCTGTTTTGCTTCGCTCGGGAGAGATAACCTGCTTATCGTCTGGCTTTGGCTAAGTCTAACTTCTCTGCTCCTCTGAAAGAGCCCTGATGCTTTCATCCAGATGGAACTGGTAAGGAAAGAGACTAATGTACTGACAGTAGTTTACAATGAGTGAACAGATTCTTCACCTGCAGAAAATGTAAGTCCCTGAAAAATAGGTGAGCAAGTTGATGATCCACTGCATTAGGTGCCTGAGTTGCAGGAAAGAATGAGAAGTCTGAGCAGCGTTAGAAAAGTCTTCTATGGCAAGTTCAAAAAGGACTTTGCATGGGAGTTTAACCAACTTTTTTGTCACCATATGATTCACAAATATTGAAAACTAACTGAAATCTAAAGCAACATGAGAATATAAGCCAAAGTGGTAACTAGAAAGTCACTCCCATTACAACTCCTCCCAATTTTTGTGTTAGAAACTTTCTTTATATTATTTTGCTTTCAAGAGGTCTTTAAATCTCAGCATCACCACAGTATCTATTTTCACTTCTTTTTCCCCTTTGTCAGAAAAAGGTGCACTATTGCATCTATAAAGGTAATGGTGCATTTATGAAAGAATTATGGAGAAAAGGCTTTTGAACGCTTTCAACAGACAACTGGAGCCAGTTGAAACAATGATGCATGGATAATTACACTCTAATTGCTGCTGCCTGCAATGTTGATAACGATAGTTGCATACAGATTGCTATAATGGCAAAAAGAAAAATCGCCACCTTCTCCAGCTACTCATCTGAGCCTGATGTCAATCAAATCTTGCACAGAAGAACTAGAGAAGTACTGAAAAAGCAGTGTCAAACTGTATGTTTTGAGAGGCTCAGACTCAATTCACTTTTCTTCTGCTAGCAGAAACACCACTGTAATTCTCTGAAAGCTCAGACCAGGCTGAACCCAAAACCTTTAAAGGTCACAGCTGCCTTATCATGTCATTTGTCCAGACAATTTCTGTCCATGACTGAGCTCTCCCACGTTGCCTTTTCTCAGCTTCCTGGCATAAGGCTTCCAGAGACAAGTAAAGGCATTACAGAGAAACACTTCTTACAGGAGTGCACATACTACTGTTTTCCAGTGGGAAAACAGTGCAGAGCTTACTTCTTAAACACTTTTAATCAAGGGTATCGGCAGTAAAGATGCAGGATCACCCAACTTCAAGAAAAGTTATATGTATGTCTTCATCTGAGATGGAACAACTTTCCCAATGAGGAGAATATTTCTGAAACCTTTAGTTCAGGAATATCAATGTTTTGGGATAGAAAATATAACCTTAAGCAATAACATAAGCGTAGATCATCCATGGTAAATGTACTGCATACGGATAATTGCAGTAGGAAATGACATTTCTCTTCTAACAACCCAGAGTTCTGAACTTTACAATTTTTAAGAGAGATGTGTCAACCTGATACAATAAGCTACCAAAAACCCCAAAACACCCAATAACCCAGCCAACAAGACTTAGAGACATATAACTCTAATTTTGCTTGTCCAAGAGCATGTAGAACAAGAATATTGGGTTGATTACTGTATTTGTTGTTGGTGTTGATTAAAACATTTTTTATCCATTAAAACAAGTATACATACACTTTTCAGACAGATTATACAAGAAAATATTCAAATGAAAGAATTTGAGTTTTATTGAAGTGGTTATGTGGATTGCTAGAAGAAGATTATTATGCTTAAACTAGATGAAACTCACTGAACTTGAGGACACTTGATACTGCAGAACTGTGAAGGTGATATCAGCACCTAGATGATACTACCATTTTAGTGGAAGGAAGTTGAAATTCTGTGAGGTGGATTTATGAAGGAAAGGTAGAAATGTCCAGAACATCTGAATATATATCATTTCACTGTAAAAACTTAGATTTTGAAAGCCAAGCAGTGGCATGCTGAACGCTCATTGCTGAGTATTCTCAGTCCTGGATCCTTCTTCCAGGATTGCTATGCACATCGCATGCATTGGAGACATGTAGTGGAGGCTGCACTCGAGGGCCGGTGACAGCCTTTCCAGGATGCCATGTGGCATAATCTAGTTTATCTGTGTGCTATAGTTTAACAGCATGATACCAAATAGAATATGTCTTCAGGTGAAAGACCATACATGCAGTTGTGCAGACTTTTTCCCTACGCAGGGAACCACATGAGCATAAGCCTTATTTGTTTGAGCCTGAAGTGTACAAACCTCTTTCTGTCCTCTTTCCCCCTCCAGCCTCCACTCCAAATCTAGAGCATTAGCATGAAAGTCAGCACCCTTTAAATGGTGCTTGCTTATGACATAGCAGATTAAGTTGGGTTGCCAAGTGACCAAATTTACCATGCAACTATGGATTTTGTGCTCTTCCTTTAAAAATACATCTTGAAGAAAGGTTAATGATAGAGGTCATTTGGTCTCCTGGCATTTAAGAGCTTAGCCATCAGCTATCAGGATGAAAAAAATGTAGACTTAATGCACTTGTAGTCTGAGCTTCCTATTATGTGATGAGGTAAAGATGTTTCTAAAGCCAGATCAAATTCTTCTTGATGAAGAGCCTAGAAAGTCTTACAGAGCATGCTGAGGCACTAAACTACATGTCTGGGTGTCTCTGGACCAGCAAGGCATTCTTCAGATTGATTTGAATAAGAGTGTATCCAGTATCCATCTAAGTAATGTTGATAAAAATCAGCCTTGCCAGTAGAGAAATTATCACTTGCTATTGTTGATAAACAGTGTGCTGTCTTCTGCTCGGCACCCTTAGAGGAGAACAGCAGAGGTATAGCCCATGCAATCCTAACTTAGTCTGAAATTCTGAGTGATACGGACTCAGGCATTTTGTTCCCTTAAAGTCTGTGTATAAATCTCATTGGATTCAGTAGGGCTTAAGCACATTATGAATTACTTTACTACATTAGGGCTTTAGGTGAATTGTATGAAAAAGCTCAATACTGTAAAGTTTGTAGACCACTGATACTGATGTTCCTGGCCTTGATGGAGCTACATTGTAGGAAAAACAAGATCCATACTAAGGATTCAGGTTCATAAATATTGATAAAAAGTATTCATTCTATTAACCCAAGATTTTTTTTTCTAAAGATTTTAGTTCTCTGATATCTTCCTATTTTCCTGTAATAATCATTAAGAAGAACAGATGGAAGTTTATTTCCAGTTCTTTATACCAGAAAGAAAGCATACAGACATTTAATTCACAAACAAAATTTCTTATTAACATATTTATTGACAGAAATTTTCAAACTTTACTGCTTTCTCCTCCTGCTTCACCCACATGAAGTGCTCTGAGTGTGGCTATTATAAACATAGATGTTCAAAGGAGATTTTACTATGGGAAGAATAGCATTCTCTGCAACAGCTTCTGTATCTGATACAAGATAATCTACATGCAAACAGTAAGACTGTTAACTATTTTCACCTCTTTTAAAAGAAATAATTGAATAAAAACACCACTAGTATTCAAACAAATTTAGAGGAAAACCTATCCCCAAACTGCAAACAATACCTAACTCTACAGGAACTGCAATTTAGTCATTTTGAACAGGCTGAACATGAGCCTGCAGTGTGACCAGGTGGCCAAGAGGACCAATGGTATCCTGGTCTGCATCAGGAACAGTGTGGCCAGCAGGAGCAAGGAGGTCATTCTCCCCCTGTACGCTGCACTGGTTAGGCCACACCTTGAGTCCTGTGTCCAGTTCTGGGCCCCTCAGTTTAGGAAAGATGTTGACTTGCTGGAATGTGTCCAGAGAAAGGAAACAAAGTCGGTGAGGGGTTTGGAACACAAGCCCTATGAAGAGAGGCTGATGGATCTGGGGTTGCTTAGCCTGGATAAAAGGAGACTCAGGGTTGACCTTATTGCTCTCTACAACTACCTGAAGGGAGGTTGTAGACAGGGGAGGTTGGTCTCTTCTCCCAGGCACCCAGCACCAGAACAAGAGCTCACAGTCTCAGGCTGTGCCAAGGGAGGTTTAGGCTGGATGTTAGGAAGAAGTTCTATACAGAGAGAGTGATTGCCCATTGGAATGGGCTGCCCAGGGAGGTGGTGGAGTCACTATCATTGGAGGTGTTCAGGAGGAGACTTGATGGGGTGCTTGGTGCCATGGTTTAGTTGTTTAGGTGGGTTGGATTGGTTGATGGGTTGGACGCGATGATCTTGAAGGTCTCTTCCAACCTGGTCTATTCTATTCTATTCTATTCTATTCTATTCTATTCTATTCTAAATACATTAGCATATGGAAAGCAATTTCGTTTGAATTCTGAGAACAAATACTAATATTTTGTTCAGCAAGTAGATGGCATTTGTGTTACAATCATCTGAAATCATCATAAGAAAGGCTTGAATCTTTGCAATAGTAAAGTAGAAAGCTTGATGCTGAATGAAAAATTAAATAATCGATGTTGCCTGGCAGGGCTTAACTTCACATGAAAATGTGCACAGCTCAGAAGTATTACAGGTCAAACAAAAAAGAGATAACTGCCAAAATGTATTTAAATCAGGTGAAGCATGACTCGCATCAGCAAGTGTAACTAACATTTCTAGCATGGATGAAAGGAAGCATTGCAGATCCAGTGAAGTTTAAAATGTAGAAACGTACTCCCTGAGATAATTAATTCAGGGTCAGAAGGCAACAGAAATGAGTCAACAGCAGATGAGCAAATTCAAATGGGACAGAATGTTTAAAAGTAGCAGCAGGCATAGAGTGTTTCACCTGAAGTTGAATGATACTAAGTATATGTTATAATTTATAATTAACTTGGAGAAAGTGCTATCATTTAACTACCTAAAATAGGCCAAATAATTCAAGCAATTGTTATATAAGAACCAAAAAGCAATATATAAAGCTCTAAGCCATTGCCAATGTTTACACATAACCAAACACCTGGTGAAGGCAATCATAACAGACCAATCATAACGGACCAGTCAATCAGTGGGCCAACTACTATTTATTTTATAGGGTACATGCTGATCTAGATGTTGACAAAATCATTTGACCAAAAGATCTTTCATAATCAGCATAATCTGAGTAATGGACCTGGGGTCAGCTTGTTCCTCCTGATAACTTGTTACCTCAGTTCCATGAAATGTCTCATAACTGCAAGGCTAGCAAGACATCACCAATAAATAATTTCCTACAGAGTGGGCCACAGAAAACAAGAGTCCACACCTCTGTAACCCACTGGATACCCCTAAATGACCATAAACCTGTACCAAACCCCAGCTTTTATCCAGTGGCTTCCTGGTACAAAGTACTTAACCATCATGCTGTCTAACTCTGTGGTTTAGTTTCCATCTATATAACGAAGATGACTGCAACTTCCTTATGCTGTGGGGTTGTTTGGAAAATAAACCATGCTTCTCTAAATTTTTACAGTTTCTCCAAATAAAGCTACCACATTCATGCTCAAAGCTGTCAAGTAACATTTTCTGTGTGCTGAATAAACTATATGCTTCATTGACTACTTTAAGAAATATGTGCTGTTCCTTTCTCATTACTCCCAAATGTCATAGGAAGGGTGCAGTAAATAAATAGATAGTAAATACCTGAAAGGAAGAACTGCATAGATTTTGCTATGGACTTCATAATTTTGAATGCCTTAGAGTGATAAATGCAATTCCTTCGATTATCTGCAAAGGCACTTTCACGTTATAATCTTAATTCTCCTCCGATAAAGCTGTTCACAAACCTTTCACATAAGAAGTATAAGAAGGTCTTTTTCTCAAAACAGCAAGAAACATTATCAAACTTATCATGCATACAGTATTTTGTTCTAATTAAAAAGGTTACAGTTGCCTGCTTGTTTTAGGAATTTGCACAATATTTTGAAGATAAATGCACGCATAGCAACAAATAAAATGCAATAATGACTTTTAAATCTACTTAACATGTGGATGTATAACTAACAAGAGTTGTAGTAGAGCTGCTCAGTGAAGTAACTTAACAGTATGAACAACTTTGAATATATCACTTAATCATGATGCAACCGTGGTGATTAGAACTTCAGATATGCAACTCAGTCTTGAGTCTGTTACGGCCAGAACTGCTCCTCCCCAGTGGAAAGCACCCTTGGGTCAGGTTTGTTCTACCTTGCTTTCACTGTGCAGCAGAGTACTGAACATCATTCAGCTAACGATTTCAGATATATCATGTTTGCAGACACCACAGCTGTTCCCACACCAGCTCACTCCTTTTATCTCTGATGGAAGATTGTGGCTGTGAGCCATGGTGCCTCAGAACTTGTCTGAACAGCTCATATCACCTGTCACTCTGATAGTATTTCCTCCTCTCTTTTTAAGAGGTAAATCTCAAATACTTAGGATAAAACAAGTGTGTACAGAGACAAGTATGCTGTAAAAGATTCAGAAATATCCTGTAATGTAAACACATTTGTGGAAAGTGGAAAAAGTGAATGAAAATATTAATTGAGACAGATTACCATCTCAGCACTGAAAGAGAATGTGGTTTGCACAAGAGAGCCCAAACAATGGTTTGAATTGCAGGCACCTGAGAAAGTAAGTCCATTGAGGGAAAAAAATTAATAAAATATACCCACATAAGACAGTGGTCTAGTTTGCTGTTATTTTGTTTTAAGGTGCATCTGCTACAATTTACATCAAAACTGCCTTAACTCCACCTTCCTTTGGTGCAACTAAATCTTTTAACTTGGATGGATCCAGATGAGAAACAGGATAGAAACATCAATCTATTTTACAAGTTCTTCAGAGAGTGTGTCCTCAGCTGCAAGAATCATAGAATCACCTGGGCTGGAAGGGACCTCTAAAGGTTGTGGAGTCCATTTTCCCTGCAGTAAGCAGGGACATCCTCAACTAGATCAGGCCACTCAGAGCCCTGTCCAGCATCACCTTGAATATGCCCAGGGATGGGGCCCCAGCCACCTCCCTGGGCAGCCTGTTCCAATGTTCAACCACCCTCATTGTAAAGAACTTTTTCCTAACATCCAATCTAAATTTACTCTTTTCTAACTTAAAACCATTTCCCCTCATCCTATTACTGCAGGCTTTTGTAAACAGCCTCTCTCCATCCTTCTTGTAGGCCCCCTTCAGGTACTGGAATGTGACAATTAGGTCTCCTCGGAGCCTTCTCTCCAGACCGAAAAACCTCAGTTCCTTCAGCCTGTCCTTGTAGCAGAAGTGTTCCAGCACTCTGATAATTTTCATAACTCTCCTCTGGACCTGCTCCAGCAGGTCCATGTCCTTCCTGTATTGAGGGCTCCAGAAGTGGATGTAGTACTCCAGGTGAGGTCTTACCAGAACAAAGTGGCAGAAAAACCTCTCTCAATCTTCTGGCCACACTTCTTTTGATGCAACCCAGGATGTGATTAGAATTCTGGGCTGCAAGTACACACTGTCTTCTCATATCCAGCTTCTCATCCACCAACACCCCCAAGCCCTTTCCCTTGGGGCTGCTTTCTGTTACCTCTTCCCCCAGCCTATATTGACAGTAAGGGTTTTTTGATTCACGTGCAGGATCCTGCATTTGATCTTGTTGAACCTCATGAAGTTCACCTGGACACACTTCTCCAGCCTGTCTGGGTGCCTGTGGGTGACATCCTCTGGTGTATCAACACCACTACTCATCTTGGTGTCATCTGCAAACTTGCTGATGGTGCACTCAATCCCACTGTCTATATAATTGATAAAAATATTAAATAGTACAGTACCCAATATGAACCCAAGGGACACCATTTGTCACTGCTCTGCATCTGGACTTTGAGCCATTGACCACTCCCCTCTGTATGTGACCATCTGGTCAATTCCTTATCCACTGAACAGTCCACCCATCAAACCCATATCTCTCAATCTTAACAAGTAGGATGTTGTGGCCATCTGTGCCAAAGGTCTTGCAGAAGTCCAGATAGATCACATTCATAGGTCATCCCTTGTCCACTGATGCAGTTGCTCTGTCATAGAAAGCCACTAGGTTGGTCAGGCAGGATTTGCCCTTAGTGAAGCCATATGGAAAAGGCAAGGGATAATGGGTACATGTTACTCCTGGGGAGATTCCAGAGGGACTCTGGAGGAAAGGTTTTCACCATGAGAATAGTTAGACATTGGAATATTCTCTCAGGATAAGTAGTGCATTCCCCCACACTGGTCAGTTTTAAGACTTGCCAGGATGCTGAGCCGGCTCATGTAAACTGCACTATCACCTAGAAAGTTTGGACCAGATGATCCTTGTGGTTCCTTGTGGTCAACTTGTCATTTCTGAGTAAAAATTTAAATGAGGTTGTGAAGCTGCAAGTTTATATGAATATGTAAACTGGTCTTCCAGCTTCCTCTCCACAGAAACATGAAAACTGATGTTTAATATTTGACATTAATCAAAAGGATTTGTATATTTTCAAGTGTTTGGAGTAATTAAAATAATTTTTTGCAAGATAAACACATAGCATTGAGAATTGCAAATATTTTAACTTCTGTAATTCCTGTCTAACTAATTTCTGCCATGCCATGATTTTTAAGGACTTTATTCCACTGTTTTTACATATGAGGCATAAATAAAATAAGTTAATGTATGCTAACACTATTATTGCTTCACTAAAAATCCTCATGATAATCTCTGACACTACCTATTCCTCAAATCAATTATGTTGGGTAATAGTTCAAAATTATATTATCCAAATTGGTTTACTGTGTAATAGTTACTGATTTTCTCTTTCTTTCTCACCATAAACTTAATCAAATTTAAAAAGAATTCTGTCAAAAAGTAAGTGTTGTAAAAGCAATTCATGTGTAAGAAGTAGAATGCAAGAATCATAGAATAGAATCATAGAATCAATAAGGTTGGAAAAGACCTCAAAGATCATCAGGTCCAACCTGTCACCCAACACCTCATGACTACTAAACCATGGCACCAAGTGCCACATCCAACCCCTCTTGAACACCTCCAGGGATGGTGACTCCACCATCTCCCTGGGCAGCCCATTCAATGGCTAACAACTCTCTCTGTGAAGAACTTTCTCCTCATCTAAACCTCCCCTGGTGCAGCTTGAAACTGTATCCTCTTGTTCTGGTGCTGGTTGCCTGGGAGAAGAGACCAAACCCCTCCTGGCTACAGCCTCTCTTCAGGTAGTTGTAGAGAGCAATAAGGTCTCCCCTGAGCCTCCTCTTCTCCAGGCTAAACAGTAATTGACCAATTAACCTCTTAAGATGTTAGTCATATCCATAACTAATTTCATCTGATTAGACTTCAGAAAACAAGATACCTGAAGATTCTTCGTAAAGATAGAACCAATGACTTATGTAAGTGAAAATGGAGTTAAAATATTCTGAGAGAACATAAAACTTTAAATCAAGTTTACTTCCTGTTTTCACCCATCACTGTAAGTACTGATACATAACATGCCAGATATGATGCCTTTTCCAAAAACTTTTAACAATCAAGTAGCTAAGCTCATCTCCTTGTTACAAATCTAACTCCTGTACCTCTTTTTTTACACTGTTTGTGCTCCTTCCAGTTCTTGTGAAGGTAAGACAAGACCCTGTAAGATTTCATTTTTAAAACAAGGCTCAACAATGTCTTGCCCACCATGCCTCTCTACTCCCTCCCATTACCAAATGTGCATGAAGCAGCAAAAATTCGGCTCACCAGGTCCATGCCCCAGCCAGGCCACTCCAGCCTCAGCTTCTATGCATTAGCAAAGATAAGGGAACCAGCTGGGAAGTGAGAGAGAGAGGAAGGAAAACTGGAGGAACAGCTTGTGCTGTCAGGTTTTGTAGAAATGCAGGGCTTGTGGGAATGAAATAACAAGAATTACACTTTCCCGTCCACCTCCTGGACCTCTCTAACCTCTGGAGGTCAGTAACTTTATGGTTCTTAAAGGCACCCAGCCTCAAAATGTAACAAAGAGCAAGAAAGAAGCAAAGCAGACAAGCGTTTGTAAAATCGAGCAACAGCTTTTCTAAGTTTCACTCTTTCAGAGCTGCACAGGCTGACATACAGGCTCATACTCTCCTCCTGAAATTCAGCTTGGTGGGATTGTTCAACACTTATACAATGTAAAATCTCCTCCTAGAAGATTCCTTTAGCACATTGTGGCAGTTTAGGCTGGGTGCCTCCTGCCACATAATTTACACTTTCTGTGTCCTGAGTGTCCAACCCAGTATGGTGGACACAGGAAGCACCGTATCTCATACCCATAAATCCTGCACCCTATAAATCCATCTGCAAAGCCTTTCTCTTCCTCCTGTGGGAGATGCTCCCTATCGGGTAATGGTGAGGGAGTATCTCAAGGCCTCTTAGGCCTGTCTAGGCCTAATCCCAGGAGGAGAAGGGAGGGGCAGCCTCAGACCTGGCCAGCCTGACACTAGCCTAGTGGGGAAAAGAAAGCTCTGGGAGTTTTGGGTAGACCCTCAGCTGGGGAGAATGGAAGTGCTGGGGGTGCCTTTGGGTGTGCTGTACAGGACTCTGTATGCTTTGGGATTCTTTGCCACTATGCTTTGCAATTTCTGTAAAACACCAATTGCTTTTCAATTTAAACTTTCCATCACTATCCAATCCATCTTTGAGTGTCATTCTTTATCCTTGTCTCAGGGCAATAGAGGATCTGTCTGGCCTCAAACCAGGACACACATGAATCAAACCATCATGCAATGAGTTATAGATACAAAAATTAATTCTATCCAGAATATCTGAGAGAAACACTCGTAAGGTGAAATATAAGTCTGATATATAGAGAAAGTTGGTTGTTCAAGAAGTGCTGACATCAACTTTCTTCCTGAATTTAGCCTCCTCAGCTTCACTGCTCATAATAGCCATCAGGAGGCCTCACTGGCCAAGTGAGTGATTTGGGTTTTTCATTCCTCAGAGAACAATTAAACCACCCAGGACACATGTTCTCTTTTAGTCAGAGGAATTAGATTGTGATAGGGCAGAGTGCTTTACATTAAGGAGAAGCCAGAAATTGAGTTTTATTAATTTTCTCATTTCAGAAGTTATTCCACTTAATTATTAATGTTCTTCTGTGAAGAGCAAAGAAATAAGTATCTCCTTTCTCGCACATTTACCCATAGAATCATAGAACGATTTGAGTTGAAAGGGATTCTTGAAGATCATTTAGTTCCAAGCCCCATGCCATGGGAATATTACTCAAAGCTCCATCTGACCTGGCCTTGAACACTTCCAGGAACAGGATATCAAAAATTCTTAGGCAACCTGTTGCAAAGTTTCACTACCCTCAATGTAAAAAAAAAGTTTTCCTAATGTTGAGTTTAAACCTTCTCTCTTACAGATTAAAACCATCGTCCCTGATCTTGTCACTAAAGGCCTCGGTAAAAAGACCAGGATACAACTGGCTTTCTGGACTGTGAGTGTGCACTGCCAGCTTACATCCAGTTTTTTGTCCATCAGTATCTCCAAGTCCTTCTTCATGGAGCTGATCTTAACCTGTTCATACCCCAGTCTATATTAACATTTGGAATTGTCCTGACCCAGGTGCAGAACCTTGTACTGGGTTCTTTTGAACTTATTGAGGTTCTTAGGGACCCACTTGTCAAGGCTGACAAGTTCCCTCTGGGTAGTATCCTTTCCCGCATGAAAAGCAACTACATCGCTCAAATTGGTGTTATCCAGTGGCATGATTTACCCCTGACAAAGCCATGTTGTCTCTGTCTAACCACCTCCCTGTCTTCCACAATACTATTCATCATGGAGAAGAAGAATCTCCAGGGTGACCTTACTAGAAGTCTTCCAGTATTTGAAGGGAGCCTACAGCATAGTTGGAAGACTTCTTGCAAAAGCATATAGTGACAGGATAAAAGGTAATGACTAGATTGAATTAGACATTAGGAAAAAACTCTTCACCATGTCAGTCATTATTGCCTTTATTTTTTGATAGAAGGATTTCAATACCTTTCTCATCCAATTTTAGGATCATTCTGGAAGGATACAAAGAGCTCTTAATTTCAAATTTTACATCTTAGAATGTCTTCATGTTGTTTATATTAGCCACAACAACCCCATGAAGTGCTACAGGCTGAGCTCAGAGCAGCTGAAGAGTGGCCAGGCAGAAAGGCACCTGGGGGTACTGGATGACAGCAGGCTGAACATCAGTCAGCAGTGTGCCCAACTGGCCAAGAAGGCCAAGGGCATCCTGGCCTGTATCAGGAATAGTGTGGCCAGCAGGAGCAGGGAGGTCATTCTCCCCCTGTACTCAGCACTGGTTAGGCCACACCTTGAGTATTGTGGCCACTTCTGGGCCCCTCAGTTTAGGAAAGATGTTGACTTGCTGGAATGTGTCCAGAGAAGGGCAACAAGGCTGGGGAGGGGTTTGGAACACAAGCCCTATGAGGAAAGGCTGAGGGAGCTGGAGTTGATAAGCCTGGAGAAGAAGAGGCTCAGGGGAGACCTTATTGCCCTCTACAACTACCTGAAGGGAGGTTGTAGCCAGGTGGGGTTGGTCTCTTCTTCCAGGCAACCACCAACAGAACAAGAGGACACAGTCTCAAGCTGTGCCAGGGGAGGTTGAGGCTGGATGTTAGGAAGAAATTTTTCACAGAAGAGTGATTTGCCTTCGGAATGGGCTGCCCAGACAGGTGGTGGAGTCACCATCATGGAAGTGTCTAAAAAGAGACTGGATGAGGCATTTAGTACCATGGTTTAGTTGATTAGATGGTGTTGGGTAACAGGTTGGACTTCATGATCTCGTAGGTCTCTTCCCACCTGGCTAATTCAGTATCCTGTATCCTGGTTTCCCACTTTCCTGATGACTTATTGAAGAAACATAAAGGCAGTTGTTGTCAATGAGAAAATGACTCAGAATATTCTTCTATCCACTTTGTAGATCCTACATAATAATGCAAAATAAAAATGTGTTTAAAACACATATTGAAGGAAAATAAAACCTCACAGAAGTAATGATTAAGAGCTTTATTAATTTTAATGCCAAGCAGGCTAGGCAATTTCAATGAAGCAAGATAACTGACCCAGTCTTAATAGCTACTGACAAGAAATTTTACTTCTAGGGCATTTACTAAGAGTGCTGGTTGTTCAATAGCTCACATTCTCTGGCTCTAAAAGAATGGAAACAAGAAAATTAATTAGGGTTGGGTTTGTTGGTTTGGTTTTTGTTTGGTTTTTTTTTTTTTTCTTTGTTTGTTTGGTTGGTTTTTTGCTTGGGTTTTTGTTGTTGTTAGAGACATGCAATGGATTAGTACAACTTAGCAAGATGCTTCAAGACCAGACAGTCCACCTTAACCTAGACAATATTAGAGAAATAAAAAAATCCTGAATTTGCTACCCTGGCAGCAAATAAAACATTCAGCTGGAACCAGTTCAGTAATCAATAGCTAATCTGCTCTCACAGCATTTTTATTTTAGTTAAAAAGTAAAAGGGCAAAAATGTGGACTGCTTTGTAGCCAAGAAGCAGCTTCAGCTTTGTTACTTTGTGTCTGCTTTGCCACAGAAAGTTATAATTTCATGTTTCTAATGTTGACAAAATAAGGCAATCCATCTTTTCCATGGAGTTGCTTCCTGCTTGATAAAGACCAACCTTATTTTATCAGCAATTGTTTCTGATTTTTTTCTGATCCCATTGGCCATGTCCTAGGGTATTATACTTCTTTCAATGACTGTATCAGCATTGTGTCTCAGATATTCAGAAGCATTTGCATCTCTCAGCCACACTTTATTCTCTGCATTGCAACCAAAATTCATCCAAAGGAAACTAGAAGCCTTGTCTATATTGCTACATTAAAGCACAGTAAATTGCAGACAAACAACATACTCGTGAAAGTGGCAAGGCTCTTCATAAGGGTTATGGTTATTTTATGGAGGTAGAAAGGTTTCCATTGAGTACATCTTTTGTTGTCACTTTTACAAATCCAAATTCAGTGAAAGAGGAAAGAGGCATTTTGTTATTAACGAAGTGATGACAAAGTGAACCTTGTAATTATAAAAGAGTATTTACTTACCTGCTGCTTGTGCACGATATCCATATTTATCCATACCCGGCAGGCGCGGGTAACCCGTTGAACCCCATTCGTGATGGGGATCGGGGATTGCAATTGTCCCCCGTGAACGAGGAATTCCCAGTAAGTGCGGGTCATAAGCTCGCATTGATTAAGTCCCTACCCTTTGTACACACCGCCCGTCGCTACTACCGATTGGATGGTTTAGTGAGGTCCTCGGATCGGCCCCGGCGGGGTCGGCCACGGCCCTGCCGGAGCGTCGAGAAGACGGTCGAACTTGACTATCTAGAGGAAGTAAAAGTCGTAACAAGGTTTCCGTAGGTGAACCTGTGGAAGGATCTTTTTTTTTTTTTTTTCACCGTGAGAGTGGTGAAGCCCTGGAATGGGTTATCCAGGGAGGTGGTTGAGGCCCCGTCCCTGGAGGTGTTTAAGCCCAGGCTGGACGAGGCTCTGGCCAGCGTGATCTAGTGTAGGGTGTCCCTGTCCATGGCAGGGGGTTGGAGCTAGATGATCCTTGTGGTCCCTTCCAACCCTGACTGATTCTATGATTCTATGATTCTATGATTTAAGACAGCTTTGTATGTCAGAGTGTGGTGATGAGAGGTTCAGTTCTCCCCCACACACAAAGAAACCATGGCTAACTCGGTCGGAGGAGCAATAAATGGGTAAGCTATATTTACAAGCAGGATGAGATACAGTGAATATATACACAATGTACAGTATTTACAATATATACAGAAATATACAGCAAAGAACATAACACAGAAAACCTTTCCCTCCTCCAAGGAGAAGGGACCCCACAATCATCCTTCTCGCCCTTCCCCTCTTTTTTTCCCAAAAAGGGTTAGAGAGAGAAAAGGTAATTATTAAGGAGGAAATTCTGTTAGTTCAAAGCGTATGCAAGAATTAGTTTCTTATCAGGCTAGTTGAAGGTCAGCACTCGCCAGCACAGACAAAAAAGAGCTGTTGCTCAGAGACACTGAGACAGACTGGACTGACTGAGATTCAAACTGAACTAAAGCTAAAATTTAAAGTTGCATTCTACCAATCTACCAATGAAATTTGTTTAGAATATCTTTGTTTTCATTATGACACCGAAACATTCAGCCAGAGTGTTCCAGTAACTGTCCCTTTCTTAAAGGCACAGCCTAAAATGCTCACACAGTCTGCATACAGAAGTTCAGACTAGATAAAAAGTTTTCTGTCAGAAGGGAAGGTCTCAGAATTACTATTTTAAGTTATTTATAGATTAATATATTTTTGCCAGAATAAAACTTTCCTTTATTTTGTACAGCCAGGAAATGGCTATAAGTGAAATGAAAACTTACACCAAATAAAGCTTTTGCCTATAGATAAATGTCCTAGAAAATGTTTTCCTCATGTTCAGACTGTGCAGCACATTTACAAATGAAGCACTGAGGCTGAAAGCTACTTACAGGTGTAAATGTGTATTAAGGAAGGTGAAAAAGACACAATATGTGTTACTCTTACTTATTTAGAATTTAAGCTTTTATCTATTGTCTTATCTAAAAGCTGTTCTTAGAAGACTGCATACTTAGGATCAGCTATGAAAGAAGTTTTCTAAAGTTAGGATGCTAAAACCGGAACTGAAACTTGAGTGATATCTGCAAAATCAAGGGGAGAAGTCACAGTGTAATTAAAGTTGGATAGTATTAACAGAGTGCATATATCATTCTTGCAACAGAACAAGGATGTTAAACATATCAATATCTACCTTCTAAGTTACTTTATCCAACAAAGGAGGAAATATTTGGAGGGAATGCTTAGATCTTAAAGGTTTTCTTCTGGCCTTTGAAATATTCCTAAAAATCTTAATAATAATAATAATAATAATAATAATAATAATAATAATAATAATAATAATAAACCAGGTTGGAAGAGACCTTCAGGATCATCGCGTCCAACCCATCAACCAATCCAACCCACCCAAACAACTAGATCATGGCACCAAGCACCCCATCAAGTCTCCTCCTGAACACCTCCAATGACGGTGACTCCACCACCTCCCCAGGCAGCCCATTCCAATGGGCAATCACTCTCTCTGTATAGAACTTCTTCCTAACATCCAGTCTAAACCTCCCCTGGCGCAGCCTGAGACTGTGTCCTCTTGTTCTGGTACTGGCTGCCTGGGAGAAGAGACCAACCTCTGCCTGTCTACAACCTCCCTTCAGGTAGTTGTAGAGAGCAATAAGGTCACCCCTCAGTCTCCTCCTCTCCAGGCTAAGCAACCCCAGATCCCTCAGCCTCTCTTCATAGGGCTTGTGTTCCAAACCCCTCACCAATTTTGTTGGCCTTCTCTGGACACGTTCCAGCAAGTCAACATCCTTCCTAAAGTCTTGGATAAAGGCTTTTGCTGGCACAAGTAATTTAGTGTCAATATTGTTTAGACAATGGAGCAGTTATTGCATCCGCATGATTTTTTTTTTGACAAAACAAAACATACTTCTTGTTACCGTCACTGTGGAGTTTAAGGACACAAATATTGCTTGGCTTCTTTGTACAGATCTACATATACAGTTTTACAATAACAGAAATCATCCCTGATAGCCATTCTTATCCTAGTTGGCAGGCAACTTTTTGAGGTTGTTCCTTTAAACTAGATTTTAAAATTTTAAATATGAATGCAAGAAATATTTCACATATAAAAGAAATATTCTGTGGAACACTCAGACATATATAAAGTTATGACATACAGATTTATCTGGGATGACTACTGGTTTGGGAATATTGCCCTGGGTTTCAGTTTTGATGTTGTGGTTATTTTTCTGTAGATGCTGATGCATAGGTTTCCACAGCAGAGCTGACTGATTGCCTTTTTTTTTTTTTTTTTTTTTTTTTTGCAACAGGCTTAGTGGTTATGCATAATGAATACAGAGATCACTGTGAGACCAGAAACACAGATCCAGTCATAAGAACACTATTTAACCAACAGCAGACTGTAAGATATTTTAGTATCTTGTTACTATTAATATCAATAAACAATATAGCTTAGAATTAATAAGTATCTGATCATTTTATACATTTGGAAACATCACACTATGAAAAAGAATTTTCAGCAGAAAAGCAGCCCAATTTAATAGCATTCATAGAGTAGAAACTGTATATAGTGCAAATTTGTCTAAGCTGCAATCTTATTATATAGTCACTGAACATGTAATTACACCATCTATTATTATAATTGCTTTGTCCTCTGAAGACAACTGAAAATAATTAACAAAGCTGAGGAAAATTATACTTTAAAAACTCTTGTGTGGTATGTCAAGTGAAGATATCCTTCCTTTTAAATCCTTACAGAGTAATATTGCCTTCACTGTTCTTCCAGTACAGGTGCAACGATAATCTTCTGAGTGGTGTAGTGAAAAGATATTGTTAATAAAGCTATTTTAAAATGTTATTTAAAAAAAAAGAAGAAGAAGAAATCTTCCTGCTTCAAATTGTATAAAGTTTTGTGGTTTTGATAAAGAACTGTCAACATCATCAGCTTTATTGCTGCAAATCACAAAGAACTGTTATTGGGTTGCTATTGAAAGGCATTTGAAGCATTTTAGTTTCACTCTTCATCTTGGCTGTCATACCTTTCAAGTATCTATTATTGGTGCTGAGGAAACCTAGAAGATTCAACTTAGATCAACAGTAGAAAAAAAAATTTATTTCTCCCTCCCCCACCTTTTATGCTACCTGTGATCTTTCCTCATGACCAGTGAAATCTATCTGGCACTTTGTAAAGTCAGTAA
The DNA here is from genome assembly GCA_033816785.1 of Picus viridis. Classification (NCBI taxonomy): domain Eukaryota; kingdom Metazoa; phylum Chordata; class Aves; order Piciformes; family Picidae; genus Picus; species Picus viridis. Next base: position 9,025,761 of record CM066570.1, read on the forward strand.
TTTCCCACAATTACATGCCATTTCCCTATATTCAGTCTCATTCTTACAGATAGTTCTTTAAACACACAATTACGGACTATTAAACACATTTTTTATCTTCTCAGGTGTGTTGATTTGATCCTGGCAGGGAGTCAGATGTCCACCAATTCTACTCGATTACTCCCCTTCTCACATGGACAGGAGGGAGGGAAAATATAACTAAAGGCCCATGACTCAAGACAGAAACAATATAACAGGATGAAAAGCGAAAACAAGGGCCATGTCTGGAAGCAAGAGCAAACAAAGATATTCTCTTCTTCCCATTAGCAGAAAATGTTTGGTCACTTCCTAGGAAGCAGGGCTTCAATATGCATAGCAGCTGCTCCAGAGGACAGACACCATCAACAAATGCCCCTATGCTTCCTCCTTTCACTTAGCTTTTATATCTAAACTGATGTCATATGGTGTGGAATACCTGTTTGATCAGTTTTGGTCAGCTGGCTCAGCTGTGTCCCTCCTGAGATCTTGCCCATTCCTCAGCCTACTGTTGGGGGAAAAATATTGTAAAAGCACAGCCTTGGTGCTGGCTCAGCAGTAGCCAAAACACTGGTGTGTTACCAGTTTCCAGCTACATCACTGAAAAACACAACACTAGAAAGATGCTCTGGGAAGAACTAATTCCAGCTCAGCCAAATCAGGAATTAAGGTGAAAAAAATCACAATTGTTTTTACTATGAAATTCTTCATTTCTGACTTTTTAAAAAGAGTATAGTCACATTTCAATAGAAAGCCTCACAAACATTTACTTCCAATGAGCTACTTTAAGAGATAATCTGCATACTAGACACAATATTTTAGATTATTATCGTTCCTAACCATTAAGTGATAAAATATTTCTTTACTTTCAACTATATCGCACCTCTGTCACTGGATTAATAGAATAGAATAGAATAGAATAGAATAGAATAGAATAGAATAGAATAGAATAGAATAGACCAGACCAGACCAGACCAGACCAGACCAGACCAGGTTGGAAGAGACCTTCAAGATCACGAAGTCCAACTCATCATCCAACACCATCTAATCAACTAAATCATGGCACCAAGCACCCCATCAAGTCTCCTCCTAGACACCCCCAATGATGGCAGCTCCACCACCTCCCCAGGCAGCCCATTCCAATGAAGAATAGCTTCCTGCATTCAGGGATTGCAATATGCAAAGGCAGAGCACAGGTAAAATAACACTAAAGAATTCTGCCAGATATTGCTGTGATAAGTGGCAATGAAATGCCAGACTTCTGGTGACCCTTACCATCTTCTATTCATTGTGCTACATTGTGCAATAACACTACCATTAACTAAAATGTGAGCTAGATTGTGCACAGTTTATGTAATAGCTGTGATACAATAGGCACATATTTTTTGATCCAGTGTGTTACATCTCATCCATATATCAAATGATTATAATAATACATATCACTGATAGGGTTCACATAAATATAAATTCAGCTGCAACGTTGCCACATCATTAGCCATAAAAACTTGTAGAGCACTGAGGCAATATGAGCTACCAATGGACAAAAAATAGATCAGTCTACCTTCAGGGGATAGTTTCAGCAGATCATTATCAGCTTTATTTTCATTAATTCAGTCAAGCAAAGATCAACAAGCATCTCAGTCTTGCTTTATTGAGAAGGGTTGCAATCTATGTTAAAAGAACTTACTTAATTCTTAAACAATTAATAGAAGGCATATGGTAGAATAATTGTGGCTTCATGAAGTTTCTTCCTAATACAGAAATGCCACCATTTTCACTTGCAGCAACTTTTATCTTAGAAATCTGGAATGAAACTTTAAATGCAATATTATGCTAGTTTGTAATAAAAGTAATGAGTTGCTGATAGCAGCATCTTAGAGCTTCACAGGTGGCACTATGCTTCCATGGGAGAAGGGACAATTTTCCTTTCTGCTGGTCACAGAATCTGGGATCTTGCCAAGCCTTGATCGCCACAGGCCCTCCAGGCTACTCAGACACCTATGGTCTTGAAGATTTGCATGGAGTAGGGCTACATGACCTCCTGAAGTGACTTTCTCTCCCATCTTTGTTTGATTTTTGAGAACAAAGCAGAACTTTGAAATGCTAAACATTGTTCAGTCATTTTTCTGCAATGAGCTTCTGATTGTAATCTTCTCAAATGAAAGTAGAGTTGGAACAAATTTTGTCTCTTTTCAGTATCACAGAAAAAGCAATTGAATTAGAAAATTATACTCTTGGAAAGATGATTTGAAACAATACCAGCCTGTCATGACTGCTGATTCAATGTCAAAATTCAAACACTGAGAACAAGAACTGTTTCTCCTGGTCATGTCCTCATCCAGTTCTCTGTAAAGCTTAAATATATCCTCCTTAAGTGATGAAATTGTTTCTCTCATCAAATGACTGATTTTATTTCAACAGCTCAAAACAATACACATATGCTGCTTTCCACTTTAGTTACCATTTTACTGTGGCAGATGCCATGGGGTTGGCAGGTGGAGCTATAGGGTAGCCTCTGAGGAGAGGCTGGGGCTGCCTCATGCCAGGCACAGGCAGTTCCAGCCTGTGCCAGCTGACCCATCACAGGGCATGGTGAGCCCTGCAGCCACCATGGAGGCACCCTAGGGACAGACTGTGTAAAGAAGGGCAAAATGATACCTGACAGTGAGGGGAAAAGTGTGAGAAACAGCCCTGTGGGCCCTGAGGGGAGAGGGGAGGGAGGTGATCCATGTATCCTTGCAGTGACTGGTAAACCCATGGTGGAGTAGATATCCACACTACACTCCACATTGAAAGTAGAAAGATACGTCATGAAGGAACTGCAGCAGGTTTATCCTGAAAGACTGAAGGCTGTGGAGATGACTCACACTGTGGGAAACAGCATGAGGAGGAAGGAGAAGCAGAGAAAAGCTGCCATGGACTGACCACAAGCCTACACTCCCCATCATGCTACACTGCTCAGGGGCAAGGAGGCAGAGGAGTTTGGAATGAAGTGGAATTGAGCCTGGGATAAAGGAAGAACAAGGAAGATGCTGTTTTAATATGTCTTTGTTTCTTACCACTTAAATCTATTTTAGTCTTCAAATGATTTTTTCCCCCTCTCATTGAGTCTAATTTGCTTACAAAAGTAAGTAGTAAGAGATTTCCTCTTTATCTGGGTCTATGAACTTTTCCATCTTTTTTGCCCCTCTTGTCCTGGTGTGGGAGGGAGAGTACAAGAGCAGATGGTGGGTGTCTGGCATCCAGCCGAGGACAACATACCACAATCATTTACAACAGAAACTGGTAGATATGAAGAATCATCATTAAGCCAAAATTCTATCCAACTTTTAAATCTATCTTTTCAGAAATAGTATCAATTGAAAAGTCAGAAGCATAGATTTCTGGATAATAAACTGCTAATGATAACAAGTTAAAACATTTGCAACAGCACTATTAGATCATATGATGTGTTTTGAGGTTAAAGTACTGAAAAAGGGTTTATTGAAAAATCCTGTAATATTTTTTCTAATGAAAATACAAACCTTGTAAACAGTGTTAACAAAAGACACGTAGGGAGCAATGTAAGACAAGACTGCCCCTCTTACAATTAAAGTGATTTAATAGCCATCTTACAGGTAGTATCTTCATAGTATCATAGTATCAGTCAAGGTTGGAAGGGACCACAAGGATCATCTAGTTCCAACCCCCTGCCATGGGCAGGGACACCCCACACTAGATCAGGCTGGCCACAGCCTCATCCAGCCTGGGCTTAAACACCTCCAGGGATGGGGCCTCAACCACCTCCCTGGACAACCCATTCCAGGGCTTCACCACTCTCATGGTGAAGAACTTCCTCCTCATGTCCAGCCTGAATCTCCCCATCTCCAGCTTCATTCCATTCCCCTTAGTCCTATCACTACCTGAGATCCTAAGAAGTCCCTCCCCAGCCTTCTTGTAGGCCCCCTTCAGATACTGGAAGGCCACAATGAGGTCACCTCGGAGCCTTCTCTTCTCCAGACTGAACAGCCCCAACTCCTTCAGTCTGTCCTCATAGGAGAGGTGCTCCAGCCCTCTGCTCATCCTCGTGGCCCTTCTCTGGACATGTTCCAGCACCTCCATATCCCTCTTGTAATAGGGGCTCCAGAACTGGACACAGTACTCCAGGTGGGGTCTCACCAGAGCTGAGTAGAGGGGGAGAATCACCTCCCTTGACCTGCTGGCCACACTTCTCTTGATGCAGCCCAGGATCTGATTGGCTTTCCGGGCTGCAAGTGCACATTGAGAGCTCATGTTGAGCTTCTCGTCCACCAGCACCCCCAAGTCTCTCTCCTCAGGGCTGTAGCTATAACTAATTGTATTAGGGACATAGCCGTAGTGATTTTTTTCCTAATTGCTGAGGAAGCATAATGTTCTTCAAAGATATCTGTAGATCAAATCAAGAATCTAAAAACTGTAGTCTGAGAAGATGAACAACACAAATTGTCCACTCCAGAATGGAATTTATAGATCCCTCTAGTATCAAATGTAGTACAGACCCAGACAATGAATGAGTGCATCCGTGTGGCATGCTAGGGGATACAGTAGAGAGTCAAGGGTAATAAATCTCACAGTATTTAGAGAGCCAGTGTTTGTCATTTATCAGCAGCTCAGTGCATGTCTTGCTGAATGCAGCCTGACTGTGCACAGACATGTCAGTGCTCATGACTCATGCTGCCTAGTGCTTGTTTCCAGGAGTATATCTTTTCTGGGATGCACTTAGCAAGGCATTCAACTCAATGGGCACAGTGTGAAGTCAACTTAACATCATTGCCCAAAATGTACCCTCTATGGTGAGAGCCCTGGAAAGTGTAGGACAGAGACACACTCACTGCCTGATGGTAGCTGTAAGCCAGGCACACTGTCGCTTGTAAATGCATTTGGAAAGCAGCAGTATTGCTCTGGTGGCCCTTGAAAGAGAAGTGCATTCACTTGCTGACATGCCTGAGTTAACAAATTCTGGAGGATGAGAACTGTTTCTGAGTAAAGACTGATTCAGGTTATCAAGAATACATCTTTCAGACATAAGTGAAAGCTCTTCAGCAATATGTTGCAACACAATTTCTTTTTATTTGATAGTGAAATTTATAATCAGGTTAATGAATAGACACAATTCTCTTCAAAGTGCTCTGCAGTTACTCTTGTTTCCCTATTTTAGTAGCAAATATTGTCTCAGAAACACTCCAGATACTGCTGGAAGCAGACAGGAATAGACAACAAACATTGTGTGAAATTCAGGTGCTTTTTAATAGGAAGTGTGTGTTTAATAATCAGTTGAATAGCATGGGTCTTGGAAACTTCCTTTGTTTCTCACAAATCTAAACAGCTAACAATATAGAGTTGTAGCTGATCTAAATTGCTAGAGAGCCATTGCTGAAAAATGAAAATGTGGTCATATTTAGCAGACAAAATTTTTAAGGCACCATTTTCCTTACCAAGTAACATATAACAGACTTAAGACATTATTAATTGTATTGATAGTTCAGAGCTCAATAACCTGTATACACTGTATTGTTTTCTCCTTAAACTTTAAACTTTTTGTGTGGGGGTTGCTGAGTGTAATTTCACTTATGGAAGTATTAGAGGCTAAAAATACTTAGAAAAAAAAACAAATGTAGGTACAGTTGACAAAATAACACCTAATTCTGATGATCAATATTTCTGTAGTTTGCAAATAAAATAATTCAGCTTCTTAACATTTTCCAAATTAAGTAGCTTAGAAGCTATGTCAGCACTGGTTAGGCCACACCTTGAGTACCGTGTCCAGTTCTGGGCCCCTCAGTTTAGGAAAGATGTTGACTTGCTGGAATGTGTCCAGAGAAGGGCAACAAAGTTGGTGAGGGGTTTGGAGCACAAGCCCTGTGAGGAGAGGCTGAGGGAGCTGGGGTTGCTTGGCCTGGAGAAAAGAAGGTTCAGGGGAGACCTTATAGCATCTAATATAATATATTCCATCACAGTGTAGTGTGTCAATAATCTTTTTTAAGAAAGTTAAGAAGGTCTAAAAGGAAGATTCAATGAAAAAAAAGTTGGCAAAAGTCCCAAATGAGGTTTTATTTTCCTAATGAAAATATAACGGAAATCAAGTCAATCCACACCATTCTAGGGGATATATCACAGTATCATAGGATCAGTCAGGGTTGGAAGGAACCACAAGGATCATCTAGTTCCAACCTACCTGCCATGGGCATGTGCGAACCTATATTAAAATATGCCATACAATACAATACAATACAATACAATACACCAGGTTGGAAGAGACCTTCAAGATCATCGCGTCCAACCCATCAACCAATCCAACCCACCTAAACAACTAAACCATGGCACCAAGCACCCCATCAAGTCTCCTCCTGAACACCTCCAATGATGGTGACTCCACCACCTCCCCAGGCAGCCCATTCCAATGGGCAATCACTCTCTCTGTATAGAACTTCTTCCTAACATCCAGCCTAAACCTGCCCTGGTGCAGCCTGAGACTGTGTCCTCTTGTTCTGGTACTGGCTGCCTGGGAGAAGAGACCAACCCCCTCCTGCCTGCAACCTCGCTTCAGGTAGTTGTAGAGAGCAATAAGGTCACCCTGAGTCTCCTCTTCTCCAGGCTAAGCAACCCCAGCTGCCTTAGCCTTTCCTCATAGGGCTTGTGTTCCAAACCCCTCACCAGTGTGTTAACCTATCCAACACTCAGCTAGGTGCTTCCAGATTTCCAGATTAAACTAAGGGGAAAATTTCAGCCTCCTTTGAGTGAGTATTGTTTAATGGAATAAACTAAGGGGGAAATTTCAGCCTCCTTTGTGTGAGTATTGTTCAATGGAATTATAGCATTTAATTTTATGAATAGGCCCCAGGTTGTATGTATTTACTTTAACATATTACTGTCTAGATTGAAACCAGCCTATTAGTGAAAGCATCTCTTTCAGAACAATAAAATACTTAACGATATCACTGAAGTTAGTTGCAGGAGGACACAGAGAAAGTAAGAGGAATGGAAGAAAGACAGGGGATTTATGCCACCTGAACAGAAATAATTCTGAAAATCTCATATCTTAACTTCAGCACACATTAAGATTTCAGGTACATATTAAAAATTAACCACCCAAAAATACAGAATTTTTAAAATATATGTAAGTAGAGGCAAAACAAAGAAAATTCTTCTATGAGACTTTCCTGGAGACACACATCCAGTAGACATTAGCTAAGACATAAACCATACCTAAATCTTGAAGTTTGAGGAGAGGGGCATACCTGTCTTCATCACTAATACTGCAAGGAGAAAGGCAAAAAATCTTTTTGAGTTACTACATAGTGCAACTTCTGTGAACCAAAATATGATGCTTGAGTGGTCAGAAAACATTTATTTGGGCAAACTAAAGATTTGTCATACTCAACATAGATAGTTCTTGTACTCAGTTGTCTGTAGTAGTTCTGGTGATGCTCTAGAATAAGTCTTCTTTTATTACCAATATCCATCAAAATCAAGTTTAGGCTCGAGATGAGGAGAAAGTTCTTCACTGAAAGAGTTGTTAGTTATTGGAATGGGCTGCCCAGGGAAGTGGTGGAGTCACCATCCCTGGATGTGTTCAAGAAGGGATTGGACGTGGCACTTAAAGCCATGATTTAGTAGTCATGAGGTCTTGGGTGACAGGTTGGACTTCATGATCTTTGAGGTCTCTTCCAACCTTATTGATTCTATGATTCTATGAAATAAAGCTAACATTCTAGGATTTTGGTATATCATTATTAATAACACTAACAAAGAAATCTTTGAAAATTAAACATACATCTATGAGTGGTAATGATCTCAAATGTGGTTGAAGTATTAACAGATTCAGGGGTGGGGAAGGAAGAATTTTTTGTGCTCTTTTCAACTATTGACAAGATGAGCAATTAAAGATATCTGCCATAAATCTGATATTACAGTGACGCAAGAAATTTTAGTTAGGTTTAGAAATTATAGAGAGCATAAGTTCTTCTTATGTATTTATAGCTTAAACTTGTTAGAAGAGAGACTACCAAAAGATGGAGGTCTTCCTTTAGAAGGGGAGAAGGTGGAATGGTACTTTGAGGTAGTACTGTCCAATCACTCTTCTTTGATGCTAGGAAGAGCTCTCTGAATATTCCATTAAACACACTATATACCTCCTGTCTGTGGACATAAAACAGGTATCTTAGAAGCAGAAGGCTGATTGTTCCTCCAAATTGGAAGGATCAAGCACCAAGAGAGATCAACCTCAATCATAAGGTTTGCTGTGGCTTATATTCCTCCTTCTGAACTTCACCATCTCCTGGATCATCCACAAAGTTTCTTCCCTTTCACCATTTCTCACGTTGCTGTCTTGTAGTCTCTGGTCAAGTATGATCAGCTGCTGCATATTCCTCCTCTTTGCTCTTTGTAATGTCTTTCAATTTTCCCTTTTATTAACTAGCCATTGAGGAATCCTTCACTCCCTGCACTCATTCCATAACATTTCCCTTTCACAGTTAGTGTGACAGGTAGCTGTGTCAGCCTGTACATCTGCCACAGAGTCGGCATGGATTTCCCATTGTATGTCCCCTATACTTACTGTCTTCATAGAAGTGTGAAGCTGGCTACATTGCACATTACCTGTTATGGCTGTGAGTAGATGAAAAGTTTTTTTTCTTTCCCTGGTATAACACAGCATACCCACAACAAAATGAAGTCACTCTCACGCATGTAGGAAACAGCACTTGCAGAAAAGTAAGGGTTTTTTCACTTTGATACTATACAAAATAATTTTAGCATGTTGCCACCTTTTTTGTTAGACATTTAATATTCTTTCCTACCCAAATTACCTGAAGTGCACTGCACATGATTTTAATAATTTCCTCTGAATAGAACTTAGCAGAAATTAAAGCCTGAGGCCTCATTTTGCCACGTCCTGCATACATGCAGGATGAAAAGATTGCCACTTCACCGGAGAGCTTATCATCTAAATTGTTAGAAAGTATGTGCTGTTACAGAGATGATTCAAGCTATTTGATCAAAAAGCTAGGATTTTCAAAGGCAGATAAGAAATTCCTGTCTGTTCTCAACAGCATAAAGTATTCATGAGGTTTCTCGCATTACTCGCATTTCATCAGTTGTATAAACCACTGCTATACAATCATTCTAGTCAGACTAAAAATTACACTCTTGAACAATTAATGTGTTAAAGAAAACTTGCAAAGAGCAGAATTCTTTCAGCCAGCCTTTTGAATATAAATTCTGAATACTAATGTTAAAACTGAAAGAGTTTTATGCTTCTGCAAGGCATATTGCATAAGAGGGCAATAAAACTTAATTAAAGAGCCTTTCAAAACAATTTGCACTTTGAAACAATTTCCTGACTTCACTGAAATCCTCGAGAAGTCTACAATTAACTCAGGCCTCAAACTGCATTTAAATTTTATTTAGAACTACTGTGACAGGAGTTTCTAACATGTTTCCTGATAAATTATTTTCTGCAATGGCTTTTGTGTTGCACACATCTGGGGAACACGTGAAACACGGCTGCTTTGCTGAGATCAACACCAAATTTATGCTTGCATACTTAAATTTTCATTAGTGGAAGTAAATGCTGTGAAAACTCACTACGGCAGCAGGTTGCGCTAACAGTCCGTTGTATGACTAACCTAGCCCTACACTAAGTGGAAGAATTGGAATTGAAACCTCTGAGCTCTCTGTGATACCTCTCTGGGTAGCATGCCCCCCACATTTTCTCTCCAAGATAAGTAGCATACTACTCTACTACATGTATTCTTACCCATATAGGATCAGGAGTGCTGATACTCCATGAAGGACATGTAGTGAAAGTGGATTGTTGCAATATACAATTCCTTCCCATGCATTTAACCATGGATATAACAATAGTATCATTCAGGTTGAAGTTCAGAGTCAAAGCAAATAATTTGCTTCAAATGTGTCTCTTCTTCAGTTATGTAATCTAAATTTGCTAAATGATCTGTTTAAAAAAAAAACCCACATGCATGCAAAAAGGTTGGAACTAGTCAGTAAAGTTAAGCATATGTATCATTTGTCATATCTGGAATTGTGTACAAAACATCTTTTAGAAGTGTTGTTAAAAATGTATAACAAAAATGCAGTTGTTGGCCCCGTTTAGGCATCCATACTTAAAAGAGCATAAAGGAATGTCTATCTGATGAATTATTTAGGCAAGCATTCGCATCTTTATGGCACTGCTTCAATATACTTCAGAAGTCCCAAGTTACAAAAGCTTAAATTCAGTTCAGTATTGATTTTTTGCCCATAAACTTCTTTCAATCTTCAGTAAATTAAACCTGTAAATTGTACTGCACACTTACATACTGTATTTGTCTTTCAGGAATGCTTTTCTATGATGAAATCAAGGTCTTATATGAAATAGGGGGGGGGAATAGTCCTTCCCAGTAAAGTATTATAAGAAAATTTAATTATTATGAACTTCTGCATTTACTTGAAAACTGTCTGGATTTTTGATTAAGTGAATGGATTTTTGCAATTTTGTTTTACATTTTCAGTCTCCAGTTGTCTTTTCTCCTGCAATGTCCTCCATTTCTTAAAGAAACCTTAAGAACACAAGCCTACTCTCTGGTCAAGTAGGTAAATATAATTGAATTCTAGAGGATTATTATATATCCCAAACTTAAGGCCACTATCATTTAACAGCATCCAGAAGGAAGTCATTCAGGATTTTAAAGGCAACTAACAGACATGTACTGCCAACTTTATTACAGTGTTTCCCTATACTAAAAATATTTATTTAGCATGTAGGATCCTTGAATGTCAAAATAAAAGAAATTAGTAAACATCAAATTTTGTTAATTAAAATGAGAAAAATTGTGAGGAATATTAGTGAGAAAAGGATATGGTAAAATGAGGTGGTGGTTGTACATCTGAAGCACTTCTGGAGGCCAGGATTCCCTTTTCTGCAGTGGAAATCTTCATATTTGACAGTAACACAGAAATAAACATCCCTGCTCAACTACAGTTTGATGACAGAGGAAGATACTCAGCCATGACTACTTTACCAGACACACAAGCCAGTATTAAATAGATTGCAAAATGTGAGATGCAATGAAGAAATGAGACTGAAGCTCTTCTCTTCCTTCCAGTTGAAGAGCAGGAGCAGTATCACTGTATAAGCACTCACTAACCTTTGGTGAGCGGTGTGGAGGTCCCTCAGCCTCACACGGTGGTGTTTGGACTGCTGTTTGCATGACTGTAGCAGGAGAGTTAAATGTGTTCGACTTTGAGACTAATAGGTGGCACCATAGCAGGTCTAGTTGCTGTCTTGGAGTGATAATGGGCCAGCAACCACACATCATGCTGTGGTTTGAACCTTGGATGAAGCCTATGAAAATAAGCTGGAGATGATAGAGGCTATGCTGAATCTCATGCCACCCCACCAGTGTTATTTGCAGTTCACAGGCTAGAAATCTGAAGGCATGTCCATACTCCATGCCATCAGTGGAGGGAGTTGATGGCTAGGCATAGCGTTTGTTGCATGTGGATCTCACTGTATAAAGTAGTCTTCACAGCACTTCCTTTCCAGTTAGAAAGGTTACACAGCTAGCAGCAAAACAGAACTGAAGGTAATAAATATTAACTAAAAATGAGGAAGCCAATGGTTTAGCAGAGAATAAACTGGCCATGATGACTATTACCTTGAAATATTTCAAAACATCATGGTATCACAGTATATTAGAAGCTGGACGGGACCTCCAGAGATCATCAAGTCCAACCTCCTGCCAAAAGCAGGATCACCTAGGAGTCTGCACAGGAATGCATCCAAGTGGGTTTTGAACTTCTTCAGAGCAGAAGACTCCACAACACCCCTGGACAGCCTGTTCCAGTGCTCCATCACCTTCACTGTAAAGAAATTTCTCCTCATGATGATGTGAAATCTTGTATGTTCAAGTTTGTATCCATTGTTTGTTGTCTTACTATTGTGCACCACCAAAACGAGATTGGCCCCATCCACTTGACATCCACCCCTCAGATATTTATGCACATTGATCAGATCCCCTCTCAGTCTTCTCAAGACTAAACAGCCCTGGGTCTCTCAGTCTCTCTTCATAGTGGAGGTGCTCAAGTCCCCCCTTTTGGCTCTCCATCAGATTCTCTCCATCAGGTCCCTGCCTCTCTTGAATTGTGAAGCCCAAAACAGGATATAGTATTCCATGTGTGGTCTCACCAGAGCAGAGTAGGTGGGGAAAAGAACCTTCCTAGACATGCTACACATACTTTTCTTGATGCACCCCAAGATACCATTGGCTCTCTTGGCCACAAGGCCACATTGCTGTCCCATGGAGAACTTGCTGTCCACTAGGACTCCATCAGGAAGATGTCACAGAAATAGGATCAATGGAAGAATCAAAATGAAGCTTTCACAGAGTTGCTACAGCATCATATCCAAAATCTTAAGGATTTTTGTACAAGAGTTAAGAATCTAGACTTTATTTCTCCATCCATCCTAAGAATAGTTCTATACCTGGGTAATATATCTTGGATGGAAGAGTGTTATAACCTATAAAGTTCAGACATCAATTGGCATGAAAATGTAAATGACACTGTTTATTATAATATCTAAGCATTTATATTTGCTGCAGCAACAATTTAGCAGCTAATCACCTTACCATGATTTTAATCTGTTGCTTGATATTGTCTGAGATAACTTATAAATTGATTTTCCCCCTTGTTATTCTATTAATGCATCTTTTCCCTTTGATCTGAAAAATTAAATGTACATGACAGAAACATGCAGAAGTATTACTATGAAAGTAAACCAGAAACTATTATGCATCTTAACACATCACCTGTACTGCAGCCAGCATTAAGCTGTTTTGATTTTCTCAGTCTGTGTTTGTTGATGGTCTTTGGTTAATTAAAATTAAGCTAAAAAGATTAAATGCCATGTAGTAGGAGACCAGGATATAAATGACTTTCTAATTAACTTTACTTCTTCTGGACTTTGTACTGTGATATAAGTTATTATTTCAAATCATTTGCTATAAATTACTAAGAAACAGTTGCTGTGTATGTTGGGAGCAAAGCATCAGAACGTAAGTCATAATTTGCTTTGTCTTGGAAGAGTGAAAGGAGTCACTAGAATTGACTGCTTCAAGGGTGGAAATACAGCCCCACCATTTGGACTGATCATGATCTGATTCAGACTGTACTGGAACAGGGTGGAGCTCCAGAACATCTGCAGTGAGAAGTTGTCTGTGTACTTCAAAGCAATCATATTTTGAGTAACAATGGACAGTGAATAATGTATGTTGTGTGATGTTAATTGCTGCTGGGCATGATGTAGATGATATAGAATAAGGGGTTGAGTTAAGAATAATGCGTTGACTCATAGAATCATAGAATCAATAAGGTTGGAAAATACCTCAAAGATCATCAAGTCCAACCTGTCACCCAACACCTCATGACTACTAAAACATGGCACCAAGCACCACCTCCCACCCCCTCTTGAGCACCTCCAGGAACAGTGACTACTAAACCTCCCTACTCCTGCTGAACGTGCTATTTCTAATGCAAGCCAGGATGCCATCGGCTTTCTTGGCCACCTGGGCACACTGCTTGCTCATATTCAGTTGCTTGTCGATTAGAGCCCGCAGGTCCCTTTCTGCTAGACAGCTTTCCAGCCACACTTCCCCAAGCCTCCAAGCTTTAGAAAAGCTACAAAATACAAAGAAAATTATAGCGCTGTGACTGAGTACAGATGTGGAAATGAGAATGACTTTAGCAGAGAAGAAATAACGTTTGCAGTTCCCACTGCTGCTACTGAAGGCATCTCGACAGAGCTGACACAGGGACAGATACACAAACACTATCACACAGGACATATTGTGAGCCACTGAAACATTTCTGTACTGGTTTTGATTTGTATCTCCTCAGTAGTGTCATTAGCTTTAAAGATTCGGCTTCTGCACTCAGCAGAGGTATCATTTACAACTGCTGCTTCTGCTATCGACTGATGAAATTAAAATGCACTTAAAAGCATTACAGCGAACAGATTTGCGGAACGTCAATGTCGGATTGACATTACCATGAGAAACAGTATTGATTTGTTATATTAATTCATAATGTTATTTCCATGACAAATTTTGCTACTTGAAGGTAGCGAGAAGGTAAAACCCCGATTTCGATTCACTTCAAAGTCTGCAGCTCCTCAAATGGGTCCTCAAATGGAAGTCTCTTTGGGGTGGGTTTGTTTTTATTTTTTATTATTTTGTTTTTTTAGGCTTGTGTTTGAGTGGGAAAAAATTGTTACATTGTCTAGGACTGTGAGCCTCAAATTTAGATAAGGGAAGCTCATTCTGAATAATTGAGAGTAGGAGAATGGCTGCTTCTTGACTTTTCACCGTACAGAAAATAGGCATTTATATCCTTTTGCTTTTCTTTCACTTTTCTCTGCTTTGTACCCAAGACCTTCTTTTTTTGCATTCCCTCAGTATTCCCTGGTTTCTTCTCTCTAGCAACCAGCACCAGAACAAGAGGACACAGTCTCAAGATGCACCAGGGGAAGTTTAGGCTCAAGATGAGGAGAAAGTTCTTCACTGAGTCGTTTGCCATTGGAATGGGCTGCCTGGGGAGGTGGTGGAGTCACCGTCCCTGGAGGTGTTCAAGAGGGGACTGGACGTGGCACTTGCTGCCATGGTCTAGTCATGAGGTCTGTGGTGACAGGTTGGACTTGATGATCATTGAGGTCTCTTCCAACCTTAGTGATACTGTGATACTGTGTAATTGATGTCAGTTCGTCCCATAGTACAGCATTGTCTGTAGTACAGGATATGTCTGGTCACAATGGCTACATATAACTCAAAGTGGATTTGAGGGAGACAGATAACACAACAGCCAAATGCAATTTGAGAAGTGCATCTTCCTAACCACAGGGCTGGCTAGTGTCCAGCTCAAGCCAAATTTGGAAGAAACTAACAATCTGTAGCTGGTGTGTAGACATAACTCTAAGTCAAGTACCTTCATAAATAATGGACAGCCCAGGGCTCAGTGAGCATTCCTGCATGGCAGCAGGCTACAGAGCAGGATCTCCCCATAATTAGTGATATTTCCCAGTGTTCTCAAGCTTGTAAGAAACCTTATTGCATTAGACACTTGGTAAGTAAACTGAGAATAAGCACACTGAAACCTCTAAGGCTTAGCTAAGTGATATATAGTATTGATTGTCCATATAATCCTTTAGATAAACTGTTGACCCAGTCTGGAACTAGAACTGGAAGCAGCTACACCTAGACTCCTCTTTGAAATGGAGCTTAGAACACAAAGGGTCCTTTATGAGCCTTATGACTCAACAGCAGTCTCCAGCAGTAAATAATTGCCACCTTGCCACCAAATGTTGCTTAACCACTGTCACATTTACTACCAAACTTTAAAGTGATGATTTATATCAAATATATATATTGCTTCTTCTCTTATATAAATGAATTGTGTCACTCAATCTGTGGCAACTATGCTCTAGTGAACAAAATCACCAGAGCTTGTTTTACTAATATTTGGAAAGGTACAAAATCTTGAAGTCTGCATAACAACATTAAGGTTCTTTCTTTGCACACCATCAAAAATGTTGTTGATCTTTTAAGTTGCAAAAGAGAGCTCCACTGAAAATGCAGTTTAAAAAAAATGCATGAAATTCAATCAGATTATACATCTGAGTGTTCTTTCTTCTCCTATTATGCTTTAAGAAGTAGCACCTAAGCTTGTAAAATGCTGTAAATAGCTTATGTATGAAAGGCAGTTTTGCAATAAAGACTAGAGGGACTGGGAATGAATAAAATGAAATCATTTTTAAAAGGTGAATCTTTCTATGTTATTGAAGATGTGTATGTTATCTTAAGACACTAGAAGAATATTAATGACTATCCTTGCAAAAGATTTGAATGTATCTTACTACAGACTTCAGAATGTAACCATATCTTTTGGCACCACTTTGAATAAACACAGTATCTACAGAAGCTTTTCAGAACACTTTGGAAGTGCATTGAATTAATATAATGTGAGCAGGTATTGTTGTATCTATCTCGATAAGAGGATTAAATTCACATACCCTAAACTACTGCAAAATGTGCCAAAACATTCCCCCTTAAAAACAGGTAATTTCAAAACTATATTAATTGGAACAAGCTAAAATCTCTAAAACTGACTCAAAAGTCTTGTAGCTGTAATTAGGAGTCTACTCTTGTCACTAACATGAGTTAACACAGCCTGGCCTCACAACCCCCTCTCTACACAGGGACTGGAGGGAACATAATACACACACACACACACACACATATGGAAAAACCCTCTGGGTTGAGATAAAGACAGTTTAACGAGATAATAAGATTGCTGAATCATAGAATAGCCCCAGTCTGAAAGGACCTATCTCTTGATTTATCCTCCAATCTATCTGGGTCAGAAATTGCTTTATAAAGCTCCACATCTCCATGGTCCTTAGGTCTATGCCCAGAGATGCAAGTGAGATGAAGATGCAGTTCTGTTATGATAATCAGATGTCAGTTAGAAAGGAAAAATTTCTTACACTTTTCTCACATTTCTCAATTTTTGAGGTAAGGGTAATCTATCTCTAGGTATGATTGGGCTATAGAGCGACACATTGACATTCTATACGTCTTATGAGTATGCAAGGCATGATATCTTCTATACTGTTATATCAACTTGCCAGATAGGGTGATATGCTTGCAAAACCCTTTCTCCCAGAAGCAAGAGGCTGAAATGGATTTTCATGTCAACTTCCTTGTACATATCCCTCTCTTTTCCATTTTTTCCCAAGGAAGGTTGATGCAGACTTACTCTTTCCCTCCCTGATGGAGTTATGTAAATACCATCTTAAACATGTTAGATGTTATCTTCTAGAGTTACATACTACATCTTTCTGCAATCTATCCACTCATATTTCTATTGACATTGTCCTACTCGCCTAAACAAATATGCTAGACATATTTACATGCTATTACTTTTATTAGTTTATTCTATAGGAGATTTCTGTATTAAATATTTGTATATATGTACATGATTTAAAAATGTGTTTAATGTTGAGTTTGGAAGAATTACTCCCTTTTCCACATACAGTCTATGGAAAATCCAGTTGCAAAGACAAAATCAATGGCTACTAAATTGTAAACCACATTTTTCTTCCATTTTTTTTTTTTATATTACAGAGACATATAGCTTGTGCTTGAAAGAATCTATCCTCTAGTGTATGATGGATAATTATTAACCATATCTAAAAAGGAAAACCTCCTGGATTTAATAAGAAAAGGGAAAATTAGTTGTGGAAAGAAAAAGTTCTCAATATGATCTGATAGTAATGTTTTTAATTAAAAAAAAAAAATTAACAAAATAAATCCCCAAACTATTTATTTCATTCAAAAAGTCATAAGGGGGAGGGGGAGGGGAGAGAGGGAAAATAAATTTAATGGAAAGAAATGCCAGTCAGGACACGATGCTACCTGTTTCAAGATGTTCTGAATTGAGGATTCTGTGGGTGAGATAAGACAGCATGCATCTTTTCTCTTTAGTTATTTAAACATGCTCTGAGTATTTTGAATAGGCAGCAATATAGCAAGAGAGATAATGCCCACTGTACAGTATCATTATATGAACAATGTTAGGTCTTTGGAGGGTCCTGACAAGTATCTTCCCCACAAGATTTTGTGTGATTATCTGACTCTTTTCCTTATTGTAAAAAACTTCAGAGGTGACTCTAATTCCTTCTACATATTTTTCTTACCTTGAAACAGCATGCTTTTGTGGCTGGGGGCAGAAATAGTCTTCAGGATGTTTGCTGCCTTACTTTGGGTAGCCACAACAATGAATGGTTTTATGACTCATAAACAGTAACAGTGTCCTTATATCAAGGTAGAGTGTTCCAAGCTTCCTCAACATACTTGCATCAAGCTGTATAGTAAGGATGCAAAAAAAACCCCAAACAAACAAAAAACCCAAACCAAACTTCTTCCAATGGTAAGAAGGTAAAAAGCGAAGAATTAACATTTAATGGAACTTACACAACTTCAAAAGAGCACTTTGATTTTTAGAGGTGAGAAAGAGCAAGTTGGAAAATATTTTATCTTAGCAAAGCAGCTAACTCAGCTCCGCAGGGCAATAAGGATGTACCGGTTCATCTATTATGAATAGTTACTGGTAGAGGTCAGAAAAAAAAATAAATTAGTCTAAGGGTGCCAACTCCTACTGTTTCAAGGCATGCTTTCACTCAAAATTGGTCATCCTAGGAGGAATGAGACTTAAACTTCATCTTTTTAACTATTTACAAGGTGAGATACATGTGTGAGTGATGAACTATTGAAGCTTAGCTGAAGTCATAAAAAGACATAAAAGACACATCACAACTCTGTCCAGTTCTGGGCCCCTCAGTTTAGGAAGGATGTTGAGTTGCTGGAACGTGTCCAGAGAAGGGCAATGAAGTTGGTGAGGGGTTTGGAACACAAGCCCTATGAGGAAAGGCTGAGGGAGCTGGGGTTGCTTAGCCTGGAGAAGAGGAGGCTCAGGGGAGACCTTCTTGCTCTCTACAACTACATGAAGGAGGTTGTAGGCAGGCGGAGGTTGGTCTCTTCTCCCAGGCAACCAGCGCCAGAACAAGAGGACACAGTCTCAAGCTGCACCAGGGGATGTTTAGGCTGGATGTTAGGAAGAAGTTCTACACAGAGAGTGATTGCCCATTGGAATGTGCTGCCCAGGGAGGTGGTAGAGTCACCATCATGGGAGGTGTTTAGGAGGGTGTTTGATAGGATGCTTGGTGCCATGGTTTAGTTGATTAGGTGGTGTTGGATGATAGGTTGGATGTGATGATCTTGAAGGTCTCTTCCAACCTGTTCTGTTCTATTCTAAAAAGAAAATCAACAATCACGTAGTTGTTCTTTCAACTTAAAGGTTCATTAAACACAGAAACAATTTATTGCAAAGACAGGATAATGACATGAACATGTTTTGCTTAAGTACTTGATCTCTATCTAGACATTCTGCAGTTGCATAAGAATGATAACTTTGTGTAAGCTTTGTAAAAACCATTTTGTTTTATCAGAGAAAGAATGTATGTGAAAAGCTTTCAGTTTTTTACAACGGAGAGTGGGAGGATATTCAAGTTCTGCAATTGTCAAACGAAACTTTTCATTCTTCTGTTCAAAGTGACGTTTTGTTTAGACAATCTGTTCATGAGCAGATTTTTTTTAATAGAAAAATCTTGGATTTCCAAGAAAATAAAAGTGGAAGAAAATACATAAATAAACATTTTCCACTGGATATTCTTTTTTCACTTTTATGCTTCTACTTTTCTTGTTTAAAATATTGCCTACTATGTCTTGGGTTTCACTGCTAAATGGCTTCAAACTATTTACTATTTTCTATAAAATAATATTTTCATGTCAAGTAAGGGAGTTCTTTATTTTTTTCTAATTTTTATTCTGGATTGAAAATAGTAGAAATTAGTGTATGATGCTGCCACTAAAGTTTTACATGGAAGACACTTGTAACTGTCTTTAAGCAAAGCATTAGGTATGATTCTTTTCATGTTGCTATTAAGCTTTAATTCTTTTCATGTTGGTATTAAGCTTTAACAGAATTGCCAAGAAAGTATTTCTTTCCTAACTTCAGGTTTGATGAAACCTAAAGTTATTATCTTTCCACTTTCATTTGCAATCAAAGCTAAACCTGTATATGAACCATGCTGCTGCTATTAGTGACCACAGACACCTTTAATAATCAACATGTTCCTCTAAATAAGGTATGCTTGTTCATTTTTCTTCATATTAGGCATAGAAAACTTCTTAATATTTAATATTAAACTGATTAAAAACCCAAACAGCTTATGTCATCTGGCATCTGGAGGTTTTGGTTGATTAAAATTAGTGTGTCTGTGAAGTCAGTGGAGGCGAATTTCAATAGATAATCAACCAATGTATAATTTTTAAAACTGCAACTTGGAGGTTGTAAACTTGAAGAAGGCCTGGAAGTTTAGTTAAACCTAGCCCATATAACTTAATGTGTAAGAGTGGAATGGAATGGAATGGAATAGAATAGACCAGACCAGACCAGGTTGGAAGAGATCTTCAATATCATCAAGTCCAACACATCATCCAACACCATCTAATCAACTAAACCATGGCACCAAGCACCCCATCAAGTCTAAACCTCCCCTGGTGCAGCTTGAAACTATGTCCTCTTGTTCTGGTGCTGGTTGCCTGGGAGAAGAGACCAGCCCCTGCCTGTCTACAACCTCCCTTCAGGTAGTTGTAGAGAGCAATAAGGTCACCCCTGAGCCTCCTCTTCTCCAGGCTAAGCACCCCCAACTCCCTCAACCTCTCCTCATAGGGCTTGTGCTCCAAACCCCTCCCCAACTTTGTTGCCCTTCTCTGGACACAAAGTCTTCCTGTATTTAAAACTAATCTCCAAATAGTCTTTAATTCTGGAATTACAAATTTAATATTTTACTATATTTTTTCATATTAACTGAGACCTAAGTCAACAACATTTTCAAATTTAAACTTTTTTATTCCTGCATTTTTCAGTGCTTGGTATGTGAGATAGAAAAACAAAACCACAAGCGTGGCTGTATTCTATCTACTTGCACTTGTATTTGGTAGTAATGAGGAAATAAAATACTCTGTGTGATGGGTAGAAAGCATGCTAGCAGAGACAAATATTGCTTACAAACCTTTGTGTCAAAAAGGAACCCCTCCTCCCAGTACTATATTGCTAGTGCAGGCACACAATGTGTGTGCTACGAGAGACTCACATAGTCCCCCAGGGTGCAAACTCTCAACACTTTCATGAAGAAAATAATTATATTGTATTTTTTATGTATAGATGGCAAGGGCTTGGTAAGGTGCTAAAAGGCAAGAGGGTGCTATAGAAGCCTGATGGAAGCCTGATGGTCAAGGTATTCACCCAAAATACAAGGCATTCAAATTCCCTTCCCAACACCATCTTTAGCATTGGAGGAGAGGCTATCAACTACTGGAGAATAGGAAACACCTTGCTGTCTGCAAAAAGTGCATTCAACATTTCTGTGCCAGAAGGGAAGTAAGAAAATTAATACATCTGCATGTCCTGCTGCATATGGTCAGGTTTTCTTACTTCCCTAAGATTGTTACAAGAAATCTATGCATTTTACTTTAACATAGAACTATTTAAAGCAAAAAGACATTTTGACTTCGTATGAGAGGAGCCAAGAAAAAAATTTTGCTGATAATGGAGTGTCTTAAGCAGAGGGGTTAGAGCTCCTTTCACCTCCTTGCTGTGCATCTTGGGACTAGTAAAATAAAAGCTCAGTTCCTATCTGTGTCTGAGTGACTTAAAATACTGAGAGAGTGGTTGCCCATTGGAATCGGCTACCCGTGGAGGTGGTGGAGTCACCTTCATTGGAGGTGTTCAGGAGGAGACTTGATGGGGTGCTTGGTGCCATGGTTTAGTTGTTTAGGTGGGTTGGACGCGATGATCTTGAAGGTCTCTTCCAACCTGGTGTATTGTATTGTATTGTATTGTAAAATTAATTTTTCCTGTATATACAGGCTGATCTGCTGATGTAACAGGTAACAGACTCAACTGTGCATACTAGGCATGTTCAGCTTTCACATATTGGATCAAGCCTTCAGGGAATAGTGGCCCATTTCTTTCTAAGTCCTGAATCCCACTGTGGTTTGAAAAGGTATTAAATTTGTTGCTGCTTACATGAGGAGATTTCTGACATGAACAGAAACAAAATGCAATCAGATACTGAGGTTCAGGTGCCTCCAGGCATATGCAATTGCTGAGCAGTCTCTGCCAATCCTGCTTTTGGACACTTTCCTCTGTGCTTGCTAAGGCTATTTTTCAGATGGTTTAGATACCTTTTAGAACTTTCTTTACACTAAAAAGGGGTTTTGTTGTTCGAATCAGAGAGTATTACAGAGTGAAACAGTTTTGGTGGCCTTCATAATGAATGATTTTTTTTTTTAGAATACAAAATTAAAAGCTGACTTTTTTTGCATTATAAAGATGCTCTTGAAATTAAAATTTAACAACCAGCAATACAGAGGAAAATGCATATTCATTTTATTTTTCAAAGTGTTCACATCATTAGTTATCTATGCAGCAGTTTGAACAGCGAGTGAAGACTGCCATCTTCAGACTGCCATGTACATCTGCATGACTGAATACACAGCTGTTTTCCTTAGTCCTGTTCAGCACAGTGCTTCGAATTGGAAAAACAGTCAGACACATCTTGATCCTGTTGTTTAAAATACTGCAGCCCAGCCGTGGTCTTACACCCACAGTATGCTGCTCCGTCTGTGAGAGAGAAACATTTGTCTGTGACAAATAAAACTGGTTCACTCCTCTGTTCTCTTGCAGAGCCATGTGTTTCATAAATTTGTCATGTCATCCACACTTCCAAAGGAATATTTTCTCTTACCATCGGGTAATTGATTGGTTGACTATTTTCTTAGCAACTTTAAATAATTAATGCTATGATGACAGTCAGCATGCACACATAGCAGAAGTCTACCTCCCATTACAAGTCAATAGTATCCCAGTAATTAATACTAATACCTTTAAAATAACCATTTTTTCCAGTTATCCAATATGTAAACCTAAAAGTGAGTATCAGATATTTAATGCTTCGAGTTTTTCACTAGATTAGACCAATATTATAGAAGGTTTGCATCAAATGGAATAGGTGTGTGCATATATATACATTCTCTCTATATAATTATATATATTATATATACATACATTATATAGCTGTGTGTATATATACATATAACCTCTCATAGCAAGAGTCTGGTAGACCTACCATTTGCACAGAAGGCCAACTGGTGTATGCTCTACAGGAAAACATGTCCTCTGCTGCTGAAGACACTGACAATCATAGAATCATAGAATCAACAAGGCTGGAAAAGACCTCAAAGATCATCAAGTCCAACCTGTCACCCAGGACTTCATGCCTACTAGACCATGGCACCAAGTGCCACATCCAGTCCCCTCTTGAACACCTCCAGGGATGGTGACTCCACCACCTCCCTGGGCAGCCCATTCCAATCCAGCACAGTTCCTTCCTGTCAAGAAGGAAACCATGTGGTTACCAATAAGTCATCAAATGTGTAGATCCCCTTCTATTTGACCTACTGCATCTGCACTTACAAATCCTGCTGTACAGCACAACTAATGCAGCAAATTTGTAATCCTGCAGTTGGATCAAATCCAGTGCTCCGCAGTTTGATCAGTAGTTTTCAAGAGTAAAAGAGTCAAATATACGATGTTATTTGTATGAAGCAGAGACCTGCATTTACAGCTGCTCTATGAATTTTGTCTTTATGCTAAGGAAAATGTTTCTTCATACTCTTTCACAGCTTTCAGAGTGCTTTTATCTCTTTTAAATAATCCAGTACTTTCCACATTTTCCTGAAGGGAAACCTACTACTTAGAAATACTTTGTCTCATATTATACAAGTTCACCTTTTGCATTAATTTGTTTCAGTGTAGAAATGTGCTAATCCAGGTTTTTATCAAATGGAGGAGTATGTGCATGTAAACATTTCTAGATGTTTATGGAAGAACAGATAACTATCCTCCCTGAAAAGTGTTAAGTTGTCCCCAAAAAGTCCCCCTGATCGGCCATTATAAGATTCCCTGATTCTTCTCTCTCTGCACTATTCCCGCCCAGCTTTTTAAGTCCCTGATTAAACCATCAGGAGTCCATTTAGCTCTTTCAGACTAGACAAAAGAACAGAACAATCTTTTGGCCTGGAGAGCAGGGTGGGAGGTAGGGTATGGACCGAAAAAGAGGGAGCTAGGCTTTTCTCAGTGGTGCCCAGTGACAAGATGAGAGGAACTGGGCACAAATTGCCTGGAACACAAACTGAAGTACAGAAAGTTGTGTTTAAATACAAGAAAAAATGATTTGTCTCATCATCTGAATGTGCATTATTTTTGCATTGCTCTAGGGAATAATGCAACTCGGGGAATTCTATCTGTCATCCCATCAGAAGGATTGTCTCAAATAGTTTTTCAGTTCAGCAGTCAAACTAAAAAAATAGGTGAACAGAAGGTGATGTAGAGAGCCAAGTGTCTCTTCAGAAAATCCCTTCAAATTTTTAAAGATGTTTGCCCTAAGCCAAGCAAACAAGCAGACCTGGTGGTCAGTATTAAAAAAAAAGAGAACCAAAAATGTCCATCTGAGGGTTGTAGTGAGGCCTGTACTGGTTCACACTTCATTGTCCTGTTTCTTCATATTGTACAAAAAAATGAAATGCAATTATTCAGAATGCAAATTACTATGAAAGAGGACTGTTTAGGTCCTATTAACACTTCAGAGAATGCTTCATGACTAACAGAAGGTGAAATTGTGCCTACTGTACATCTAGCAGAGTATGTAGATTCAACTTCAAATGACACTAGGCAGGAAAGAACTATGACTCACTTTCCAGTTTCCAAAAGTAGGCACATTGTGCTACATTTAAAGATGCTTACAGAGAGGTTGATGCAAGTGCAGTCTCTTAATACAATATCTAGACAAAAATAAATGTGGGTTTTTTTCTTACCAGCTGACAGATGGGTCAGTAGCAACTTTAGCCTTTCTAAATCAACACTGTTCATCTAATAAATTTCAGGTCACAGGACTTAATACGTAACTCAGATCTATTTCCACTGACTACATTTCATGTAGTGCTACTTTGGTCCAACAATAAATTCATTTTTTGAATTTTTGTTTACTACAGTATCCAATTTGATCTCTACTGTAGTGCAGCAATCACTGCAAAAGTGTCTTGGCTTGACTAGGTTCTATTTTCTTTTTAGAAGACTGTTCCTCTGACCGTGGTATGTCCAACTACTGAGATAAAAACAAGTGCTAATAATGTAAAATTCAAATTTCTTCTGATCCAAGATTTCTTCTGATCCAAGATTTCCATACTTTCACTACAGAAGTAAGCAAGTGTCTGCGATCAGAAAATGCTAAGTATTTTCTAAGTGCAGCACTTCCTATTTCTTTGAGCTTCTCTCTTCTATTTTGATATGACAGAAACATAATATATTTTTCAGTGTCTCCATTTGTGGAGGTCCTTTAATTTACTCATAATTAATCTAACTGAAAATCCAGTTTGTGATACCAGGGCTATCCTGTGTGACCTCAACTGCCTTAGAAACCAGATGTGCTAGGGAAAAAGTTCACTTGCTATGTTCCTCTCTTTATACAGGTGATATATTTTGATAGGGTAGATTTAAATAAATGATCTCATGCAGCTCACATCTGTTCTACTTATCCATCCAGACCTTTAAGCCAGGGGCAGATGTGGACACTGCAGTTTAGGTTGCTTCTGGTATTTCTGGGAATTCCTCATTATATGCAGCTTTATCTACTTGCTGTAAGTCCTTCCTAGGTGTGGTGACATCCTCTTTTTTTTGGGGGTTTGTGGTGACAGGTTGGACTCGATGATCTTCGAGGTCTCTTCCAACCTTTGTGATACTGTGATTTCCAATAGCAAGCATAGTACTTTTTCATGTCTCATATTCTGCACAAAAAATTTAGAGTTTAAAGGGATATGCAGAAAATCTTGGACAATTTCACTCTTTAATAATGAATAAAGGTGCAGCATTGTACACTTGTTCTATAAATCTGTCTTGAAGTGTTTCAGGGTCCAGGAGATATCTTACTAGCAATAAAT
The DNA here is from genome assembly GCA_033816785.1 of Picus viridis. Lineage (NCBI taxonomy): Eukaryota > Metazoa > Chordata > Aves > Piciformes > Picidae > Picus > Picus viridis. The sequence goes on from CM066570.1 coordinate 9,051,470, forward strand.
ATTTCATAACTTAGTTTCCCCATTAAAGCATTACTTTCCTACCTAAAATAACATATTTATGAGAGTCAGGATGGCTGATACCTTGAGCTGTAAAGATGACCAGGATTAGATAAGAACCATAAAACTGCACTATGTATGAAGAAAATAATCAGGTACTGAAATTCCACATAATATATGTTTTTGTGGGTATCTTAACAAGGTATCTTTTAAATACAGTCAACTAATGGATTCTGATTTCACTTTGAATGCTCACTTGCACACTAACAGAAATATTAGGAAACAAAGTGATTGTGAATTGCCTGCACAAAGTCCATTCAAAATATTTAAGAATTCAAGCTGTAATTTTCCAGCATTTACACAAAGATATTGGGAGTCATATCACCCTTTTGTCCAAAATGAGTGAGGATACCCTTCAGAAAATTAATATTAATTAATCTTAACATAATAACCATTAGTTGAAATGTGTCAAAGGTATTTAGCACCTTGGACATATTACTTTATTTTTTTGTTTCATAAAATTCCTGTGTTGAAAATAATTTAAAGAAGATTAAATAAAAGCTTACAAGAATCAAAACTAGTTTCATATTTGCATAAGGACAGTCACATATTCCCATACTTCTCACTGTCTTCTCAGTTTTGTCACAGTCATACTCACAATTTGTCTAGCTAGTATCCTGAGTCCATTAACCATGTTATACCAATATAAAAAGCCTCTGGGAATCAAAAGATGAGCTAGAGCAAATATAAACAGAGGTTTTATTTTTGTGCAGTTACCTTATTAATAGATTTTTGCTTTCCTTCATTGTTTTTCCATTGTCTTGAAGTATCCTTAAATGTAAACCATACAACTGAAAGTACTAATAAACAGACTGAATCCCCTGCAGTGCTCAGATACTTGACGAATGCAGTGAATTGTCAAATGTCTGTGAACTGCATCTTGAACGACCTAATAGATGATGGTAAGGAAGACTAATGCAAATTCTTTTCAGAAACACACGTTGAAAAGATGAGGTTGCAGCAAAGGAAATCCCAACTAGATATAAAGGGGAAAAAGTCATTTAGAGTGTCCACATGTTATCACGGGCTCCTGGGGAGATTTTGGAGTCTCTTGTTGGAGCTTTTCAGAACTCAACTGAACAAGACTTGCCTTGAGCAACCTCATTCAGTGATGACAGGAGCCCATCTTGAGAGAGGGGGAATGCACCAGAGCACCTTTAAAAGCTTTTTCCAGACTACATCATTCTATAATTCATATGTATCTTGTGGAAAACCAAAAGAAAAACAATTGTTCTTATATAGCATTTTCCCCCAGGTATTCCAACTGCGTGTTACAATAAAACAGACATTAATCTCATTAAAAAAAAAATACTTCAGACTTATTTAGTGCCAAATTTGTTGAAAATATCACAGTGAAATTTGTTCTAATAATTTGTCTGTAAAATGCTCCTTTGCAAATGTCTCCAGGGTTAGAAAGTTTGAGTATATCCTTCTGTATAGGCCTGATGAGGAGCCATGTGGGTGTGTATGTCTTTGTGCTCTTCTGAGGCACAATACCTTTTTCAGAATTCATATCAGCTAGATGATTGGCAACATTCAAATAAGTTTTTACTTAAATTTTAATTGTATGGAGTTCTGTAAAATTAACAATATAAGGGGGAAAAAAAAAAAGAGTAGGAAAAGACAAAAATTATGTGAAACCCAAAAAAACCCTTTGACTTTTATCTTTAGGTACTAATAACATTCTACGGCAGCACTTCAGCTCTGGAAATTGTCCTACCAGAAATAGAGTTTTTAATTTCATCTCTTTTTTTCTTCTTTCTTGGGTGAAAAAAATGTGATTGCTTTAGACACAATAGGCTCAAGCAATTATTCTCACATTATTGTAAGGACTATCTGAAAATGAACATTGCTTTTACTCTTTCCTGTATCTCTCCTTTAAGAATGTTCTCAGAGAGGAAATTTGGCACACCCTAAAATACCCAAGTTCTCCAAATTTAGGACATTTCCCTTATGTATTATATTTGATTGCAAAGCTTGTCAATAATATGAGATAATGCAGCTACAAACATCACAACTTCAGTGTAAATCATATAGATTACTCTTGGTTAGATTTAATGTCTTCCAAGAATTCATCTTGTATAATTTACTATGTATATGAAAGAATACACAAAGCATGCAAAGAAGAAAGACTCTTCCTTGGATTCAGCTCATTTTGCATAGGTTATTATGCACCTAGATTCAACATGAATATAATTGAATTTAACTAAATTGAAATGGAGTTGTCCTAAGTAGAGACACATAATCTAAGCATTATTTTTCATCTCATGTGCAGGGTCTGAATGAAATGCTTATGGAGTTTGCTTTTATTAAAAGCTTAATGTACAATTACTAATGTGGGTTTTAACATGGCATAATTCTTGATCAAATATATTTCAGCAGCAGGAAGGCCAACATTCATATAATGATTAATTGAAAACTTAATTAAATACTTCAAAATACACATGAAAGTGTTATGATAAAATTTCAGGTCATTCCATTTGCATCTGAGTAATGAAAATGAAGTTCTTGATCCAAAACGTTTTACAGCCAGTTACTGAAATAACCCACACCTGATGAAGATCATCTAGCTTCAAATACTGTGGCAGTTTTAGGCTGATGCCTAGGAAATTTTCCACAGATCTTGACTAAAAAGTGGTAGAATGCAAATAAATTGCCATTGGATGTAAAGGGAAAATAATCCCATTTTTCTGACAAGACAAAATTAGTTGTATAAATTATTTCTGTCTCTTTCTCAGCTTCTTCACTCTAGCAGATACTAGCTGGTGCCTTTGCTTGGCTGTGATATAGTTTTGATCAAATTGATAAGCCAGAAATATGATAAAATGTGAATATTATTTATTAAATACAAACAATTATTTTTCAGAGCCAGTTTGATCCAGGTTCACTTGCCCAGTAGATGATAGGTTGATTACACACAATAGGATGCTAATAAAGAGTGGAATAACAGTCTAGGAAAATTAGAATTTGGAATACAGAGGAACAAACTGGAAACTTCTTATAAGCACAAAACAAACAGCAATGCCACCCCGCGTGGTGAGATGGACCACCTGGTTTCACAAGGGAGCTAATCAACAAGTAAACAGGCTAATACACCTTAGAAATAACTGGGTAAATGAGGGTAAGTTACTCACAAACTGCCAAGCTATTAACTACCAAAACCTTTGCTGGATGAAGAGATACTCTGAGTTTGTGTTTGTAATCCAAAAGGCAGGAATAATCCAAATGGTAGTACCCAGAATTAGAGGAAGTGAGAGAGAGGGAGATATGCTTCTGCGGTGGAGATCTATGACTCAAACTCTATGCTGCTAGGACAAAAGAAGCTAATTGCCCTGAAGACAGAAACACAAAGCAGGTGCTTGTCCCTGCCTTGAATCCCATTAATGAACTGGGGGGGGGGGAGAAGAAGAGAAAGATAAGAAAAAGAAGATAGCTGTGGGCTCTGAAATCTTCCGTTCAGGAAAACTGAACGGCCCAATGGCAGATTAGCTATTCAAATCCCGCCAATCAGCTCAAAATGCTGTGTGGCAGGCAAAACTGCACACACCTGCTCAAATAGCCTCTGACACATGATGCTGACTCGCTGAAATGTGAAACTTGGGGTCCAGCTTTCGCCCCCTCCAGGCAGCCTAAATGGCACCTGCTTATTGGCTTCTTGACCTCAAACCTGGACCCTGCAATAGGAAGGGAGGAGAAAGGACAATGCCCAAACAGGTTTAGCTGGCTTGCCTCTTCCAGGATAGGCTGTTGCTGGCCTTGGCTGCATTCTTGTGTCTAAGTACTAACAAGCTCTTCTCTTTCATTTTTCCCTTGTACAGGGAAAGGGGAAAGGGAAGACAGGGGGAAGCTATTTGGTAACCCCCTGTTTTTGTGTTGTTTATAAATTGTAAGTACATGTGAATATTGAATATTTTGTACATATTTATTGTATTTCATATTTCTAGATGTTAGTTTGCTTTATTAGCTTCCAACTGAGATGGTCTAGAAATTGTACTTTGAGAGGTAATTCTCCAAATTAGTTGGGAGGCAATTTCAACCCACCACAAATACTTAAAGCAAGATTTATCTTTTTCTAGGGTGGTTTTCCATTATGTGTAATATACAAATAAAGACTTGACATCACCTGATTTGAAACACACCTTTGATTTTACCCGAGTAAACTTTATCCAAAACAGCCAGAAAAATATTTTTCCAGTCTAATTGGAACTCAGACTGTGAGATATAAAGATTGTTGGGTTTAAGTAAATAAAATTTTATGGCTTATATACTTTATTCTGCATGGTTAGTCACAACATACTAATGGAGAACAACTCATACACTTGCTAAGAACTTTGAGATTGTAAAAACAAAATCTTATCTATTCCCAATGGAATACATTTGTTTAGCTCTTCTCAGCATTTTTCCACACCAAAAACCTATTTATTTCATGTGCTATAGCTTTGGTTTAGCCATTCTAGTGAAGAATCCTGCTGGTGGCTCACTGACTCATTTTAAAATCTGTTAGGAAGGGATGCATTAACATTGACAGTCCTGTACACAATTGTTATGATGTGTAGCCTTCACTAAAAATATTGTTAGGACAGAGTGTCCTTTAAGTCACAGAAAATAACTCAGGAGGTAGATAAGACAAAAAGGGAGGATACAGCAAAAACACTTTAGCTAAATGCTTGCCAGCAAGTAAAAGAGATAAATAAATCCATACTTCTTTGTAACCCCTCAAGTGGCAAATGGAGATGCACTCGTGTTTTTCATGGAGATAAACCAGGATGGTGGTGGAGCTGCAGGTGTATGTGTGAACGTGTGTGCTTGTGCATCTCTGTATTTGCACATGTACCCATGTGTGCAGTAAACTTGCAGGTCTAGAGAGAGAAAAATAAACAGTTCTTCCTTGTATTTGCACAGTTATGCTTTGTAACTGCTAAGAAGAATATTTCGGGCTGAAAATAGAGTGGGTTGTGAGTCACTCCTGTCCATTTAGGGAAATAGAGCTTGTAAGTGGTGATTCTTTTATGTATGGGTCTGGAAAAGTGAATAAACCACAGGGCAGTGACAAAGCTCAGAGACTACAATACAGCTACATGAGGGAAAACACCACCTGTCCCATGAAGAGTTATAAAGAAGTTAGATTATTATTGGACTCCGCACTTAGCTTTCTAGAAGATGCTGTAGAGACCTCTCCTTGGTGCTATTTTGTGCACTGCAAATGAAATCTTTATTTCTTTGTTGCTAGCAGCGCAGCTTCAGCAGAAAATATGAGTACTTCTGTTATGCCCAGATGGGTAAAATCAACCAACATTATGGCAATCCAAAATTTAAGATTATTTAATATATATTAATTAAATGAGGTCAAAACTCTTGTCTCAGCTTTTTTTTTTTTTCTCTTAATAATAGAGTAACTGAAATGCATCTTTGATTCCTCCTGTTTGCTCAGTTCATCATTGCTGGGCCCAGCATTGTTATTTCATAGAATCATAGAATCAATAAAGTTGGAAGAAACCTCAAAGATCATCAAGTCCAACCTGTCACCACAGACCTCATGACTACTAAACCATGGCACCAAGTGCCATGTCCAATCCCCTCTTGAGCACCTCCAGGGAAGGTGACTCCACCACCCCACTGGGCAGCACATTCCAATGGCAAACAACTCTCTCAGTGAAGAGCTTCCTCCTCATCTCAAGCCTAAACTTCCCCTGGTGCAGCTTGAGACTGTGGCCTCTTGTTCTGGTGCTGGTTGCCTGGGAGAAGAGACCAACCCCCTCCTGGCTACAACCACCCTTCAGGTAGTTGTAGAGAGCAATAATGTTTCCCCAGAGCCTCCTCTTTTTTAGAGCAGTGGAAAGGAAATCTAAAATGCTTAATGGGATCAAGTAGCAAGTTGTGCTTACTTTGTGTTATACACAAATTGCACAGGCCAATGGTGAAATAGATAGTAGGACACATTCTGGTTTTCTCTGTAAGAATCTGTGTCAACTGGAAAAAGGCAGTACACACAAAACTGCGATACCTCTGTGGTGGTTTGAGCCTTAACTGGAAGTTAAGAGCTCAGATGGGGGCAAGGCTGAGAATCTCTTCCTCCCCCCTACTTCCTCCCAACAGAGAGGGGAGAAAAGGAAGGAGCAAATCCACCAAACAATAATTTGGAGTCGGCTTGGAAGTAGAGAGGTAAAGAGTTGTCTTTAAGCAATATGTATATATATAACAATAACAGAAGAAATGTTCACAAGGGCAAGGAACAATGATAGATGGGAGGGGGACAAAAACAAGAGAGTAATACAAAACCAGCCTTTCTGAGGAAGCATGGAGGCAGCAGAGAGAAGGATCAGGTCCGACCACGTGGCAGAGGAGCAGGAGGGCAGCTGCAGCAGCTCGCATCCAGCAGAGGCAGGAGCCAAAAAGCCATGCCAGCAGCTACGATGTCCTGCTTTTTATACCCTAGCTGGGCAGGGAGCGGGAGTGGAACAGACTCAGCTTCCCAGGTGAAAAATGCTCTGCAGGGAGTGAAAAGCACCTGCAAGCCCTCCACCCTGCTTTGTTCTTTTGTTTTCAGAAAAGGGTGTTAATCCACCACAACCTCAGAAAGCAGTAGCTAAAAATAGGGGGTGGGGGAATGCATTTCATCTATTTTATCAAAAACTAATGGGGAAAACCTATTTGTTCCTATCTGCTAAAGGTGGTGCAGTAATTCTTGCTACACAACAATATGGTGTTGGGCACAGCAAGCATACATATGCCTACATGTTGCTCATGGGTACCTTCCCTCACTCCACCTGGTTTGAAGGCATACGCAGCTCCTGGTAGATTTTGGCATAAGCATTTGCCTGCCTAGTTAACTCCTGTTAGTATAGGGACAACAACTTCTGTCTTCAGTAAGTGAAATAACTATTCCACAACCAGTAAACCATGAGAAATAAAAGTCAACCAGATGGTTCCCATGTCATAGCTGAACTTCAGTTGCTGAATGTTGATTTAAGGAGTAACAGAATTGGAGTTGGTGCTGGGAGAGGGTGGTAGAAGACATTTAACACGATATTTACATTGGCATACTAATTATTCTCTTATTCAGAATGTGCATGAACCACAGTAATTTTTCATGCTGTGACACTTTGCAGAATTACATAAGAAAATTTCTCTGCCCAAACCCTTTTCTTTGTGTTCATTTTAAAGCAATATTTAATCAAAACAAATACTGAGATAAAATCTCATCTTTTTACTGTCACTGAATATGCTTCATCAGCTGTACAGAGAATCAGAGTCCTGAGACAGGCTTTCTGGACACACACCCCTATTGTATGGGTTAGCACACATCAATCAGCCCTGGCAGCACAAAGCAATACACCACAGAGAGAGTTCAAAGAACATGCTCTACCAAACTGCTGGAGTTGTATGCACTCTATGCCCCAACAGGCTGACAGTGTCTTGCTAATGTGCCTATAAAGATGGCATATGTCTCTTGGATGGCAGTTTATAAGGTCAATTTTCTAAACACCTACGGATTTTACTTTTCCATTTCCACTAATTATTTCATTAAATTGTTTGATTGATTTCCCACTTCTATCTGGTTTTTATTCCTGGATGCCTTGCTGTCTTTCTCTGAAGAGTATAAAGGAAATTACATAATTAAATAAGGAAAAAGAGGAATACCATAGCTTGATTGTCACTCCCAGGAACAGCAGTATCTTTTAGAGATACATATAGCTGAGCCACATATATGAAAATAGGGAAATCCACACTTAACTATGTAACATATCCTTCATGAGAGACACACCATGTTTTGTTACAATCAGCAGAACCAAAAATGGAAGAGTAGCTTGTAAACATATTTCTGAGGTAAAGCTTACACAAAGTGTCTTTCAGTAATATACAAGAGTGAGTCCTACCTTATTTTTTATATTCTTATCTACACTAAATCTGTAGTTTACCCTTCCCTCTTTTAGTAGCAACAGACTTGAGCATAACACCAATTTAAAAGGAAACAAAAGCCTAGCAAATCTGGAAACTGTTTTCATCAACTTTGTCTGTTCATTGACTTATTCAGGATTTTTTGGTGTGTTTTTAGGAGTCACCACAAATATATTTATTTCTTCCTATTACTGGCCTCATAATGAAGCAATTATGTTCCTGAATTTAATGTTACCACAGACTGCCTCAATTATCCTTAGGAGCAGAGACTATAGACTGACCTTCAGCTATAAAGCTGATAAAAAAGTGGCCTCATATTAGATTGGACTCTGCATGGAGAGAGTTTCATTCCAACAATCCCACTGCTTTTTGAAAACAGATTTAGAGAAACAGAGTGCCATCACCTTGACAACCATCCAAACCATCCCCCGTGGAGCTGTTCTTCAGTCATCTCTCTGAAGCATCAGATTGTTCAGATTTCTACAGCAGATGTTCTAATAGGCTGTGTCTAAAATTGTCCCCCTCTTTATCTGGAATTTACAATGCATAGGTGATTGTCATGATGGATTAGGAAATTATAATTTGGTATAAAACAGGCTTATCCAGGTTTTGTCCTCTCCTTTTGCTTCCTCTCCCATAAACCCACAAAATTCTGGAAAAGAGGGGTGTAAAAAGCATTGTTTTGTGTCTGTTTTCAAGACTAAATGCTGGCTGTCTAAACAGTGCCTATCTGTGGCAGGCCACCCTCTGGTTGTTCGATTATTTGCTAAGCCAGTAGCAGAGAGTATATATCACAGTATCACAGTATATTAGAGTTTGGAAGTGACCTCAAGAGATCATCAGGTCCAAGGCCCCTACCAAAGCAGGATCATTTAGAGTAGTCTGCACAGGAATGTACTCAGGAACATCACCCTGTGAGCCTCCTGTAAGGAGCCCTGTAAATGGCCTTGACCATTTCACTTTGTGGTTTCGACTTTCACCCCGAATGACAGTGGGAGCAATCACACCGTGAGCACACATCTTGGCATTTTGCTCTGTATGGGACTGGTGTCCTTACAAGCAACCTACTGCCCTGCAACCAGCATCCCCTTCAGATTAATCAGTGCACACATATGTTCAGTGTCTGTGTACCTACCAGAGGTTGCTGGTAGGTTTACCGTGCTAAGACTCTCAAACATCAAATAGCTCTGATCATTGATTTTCCTGACTCTCCAGGGAACTTCAAGACACATTTGCCTTACATGTACTTGTCAGATATATTGTCCCACATGAGTTTTACTCTTTTGCCCATCTCTTTCAGTCTCTCTTACTGTCTGTTGTGTATGCAAGTGCACAAAATAAACGGACTTTATTTTTTTCTTAAAACATTTCCCCTTATCTTAATGATGCATTTGTACATGATATTCAACTTAGGGTAGAAACAGCCAGGTTAAGAGTGTTTTCTAATTCCCCCCCCCCCCCCCCCCCCCCCCTATTATTTCTATTCATAATAAACTGGGCTCATTGATTGAGCTTTAAACTAGATTCAAAGTGGGGAAGGGGAAAAACCATGCTCTCTGGGAACATGCCTGGGATGCTTGTGATGTGATGTGTGAGCTCCACTGCTCTTTCAGGGAGGTAGGTGATAATGAGCCATGTGCTGGGGTAGATGCAAGAACTATTGAAGAGTTAGGACTCAGAGGAGAACCTGGGAATGATCAACTAGCTGCAAAAGAGAAGGGGGATAATGGCATTATGAGGCCTTCCTCTGATAATCTGATGGATGACACACCAGGGAAGGAGGGATGTGGGTTAGAAAGGGCCTTCAGCCCATTGCCATGCAGCATACTGGGGACACAGCAACACAGTCTAAGTTTCACAGACATGAGCCCGGGGTCATATGGTAGTAACAGCCTACAAGGAAATATCAGCACATGCACATCTCACTGGCAGGTTGGTGCCCATGGAGGTGGCCAGGAGTGGTTGGATGGCAGGAGTGAAATCTAATGGATTAAATCCCTCTCTGAAATGCTTATATACCAGTGCACAGAGCATGGGGACTAAGCAGGAGGAGTTGGAGATCTGCATTAGGCTGCAGGACTACAATATAATTGGAATCACTGAAACATGGTGGGACAGCTCCCACAACTAGAGATAATGGATATAAACTACAACAAATCTAAGTGCTGGGCTCTACAAGTTGGCTACAACAACCCCATGCAGTGCTACAGGCTGGGCTCAGAGTGGCTGGAGAGCAGCCAGGCAGAAAGGGACCTGGGGTACTGGTTGACAGTAGGCTGAACATGAGCGGGCAGTGTGCCCAGGTGGCCAAGAAGGCCTGGCCTGATCAGGAATAGATTCTATGGTCCTGCTCTGGCAGGGGATTTGGTCTGGATGATCTCCAGAGGTCCCTTCCAACCCTTACATGCTGTGATCTTATCTTTGGCTCATAAACTCTTCATTTCATGAAATTCTGGGATGTTATATAAAAAGCAGTAATTATTACATAGGCAAGAAAAATGGCAAACATGAAGGAAGCCTACATCTTCCTGCTTTTGCTTTGCTTACTCCCTTTCTTAACCTTCTCCCTAACATCTACCTTATCTATCTTGTAATGCTTCTGGACTACAAATAATCCTTGCACTCTTTTAGAAAATATTTTCCCCTAATCCTTAAGCAACCTACAAAGTACCTGTTACAGTATCATCATCTCTAAAACTGAATCACTTCACTGGCTTGATCTTTTTCAGAATGGTTTCCATCTTCTCCGGTCAATACAAACTGACTTCAGAAAGCAGTCAAAAAAGAGCTTCTTCTGCGCTCCATCTCTTCTGTTTAACATTTTCTAACCACTTCATCTGTGTCATGTTTAGTTTGTCATTGGAGATCTGGACACTGTTGTAAACTTCAGTTTCTTCTGGTTCTTCTGTTTATGTCACCCACTGCTGTGATTCTGATGAACACATCTTTAGGCTAAATACTTTGCTGATACAAATAGCTGTCTTCCAAGCAGTTACTTTTCAAAGTTCTTACTTTCTCTTTCTGAGCACTACACATTTGCATATTTGATTCTTTATTTTCCCTCCTCCTCCCACTTTGCTTCATTGCCTTGAGTCTTCATCTGTCAGCTGTGACCTGAAAGCTTTGGCTGTCAGGACGGAGAAATTAAAATACATTCTCTTGCACAGGGAGGCAGAGTAAAAAGAGGAGCAGAAAGTTGTATTTCCACTGAGACAGTATTCTCAACCAAGCAGATTATGAATTTTCATATTTAACTGCTTCTCATATTCTTTATATGCCACATTTTGAGATTCTCCTTTGCCTTGGAAGGGACCTCCAAAGGCCATCTAGTCTGACCCCCTCTGCAGGAAGCAGGATCATCCTCAACTAGATCAAGATGTCCAGGATCCTCTTGAGCCTCACTTTGAATATCTCCAGGAATGGGACCTCAACCACCTCTCTGTGCAACCTGTTCCATTGCTCCATCACCCTCATGGCAAAGAACGCTTCTCTACTATGAGACTATTGCCCCTCAAACTATCACTACAGGCCCTTGTAAACAGTCTCCATACTTCTTGTAGGGCTCCTTCAGGTACTGGAAGGCTGCTTTTAAGTCTTCCTGAGCCTTCCCTTCTCCAGGCTGAACAAATCCAGCTTCGTCAGCCTGTCCTCATAGCAACAGTGTTCCAATCCCCTGATCATTTTTATGACCCTCCTCTGGAAGTCCTACTATTGAACTCTTTGTTTTCCACTCAGAGAATGACTGTCTCTTCTAAGCTGGGATTCAATACCTTTTATATTATTATTATTATTTTCTGGAAAATAAAAAGCCCATCTTCAAATCAAGCCTAGAAAAACTTCATTTTCTTATTTTTTTCAAATCTCTAGGTTACAGAGCAAAGCTGACAGTTTCCCCATTAGTGTAGCTCTTACAGAATTTTCTTTGCAATTAGCAACACAAAAAGATATGCCACTCTTAAAGGAAAGTTTCAGTTTCTCACTGCTTATAAAGCAATATGCAATTAGTAGGGATTATTCTCATTTGTGGGCAGCAGTTTAACTCTGCAGTCAAGACAGATCCTGCCTCCTTTTGAAATCAGATCAGAGCACCTTTCCTGTGCTTCTGGAATATTGAAGCTTATTTCTGTGTTGATTTTTCGGTGGTGGAAGGTATATATTCTTTTTATACTGTTCATATTGAAGCAAAATAAAATAAACCAAAGAAACATGATGCTGTGGGTGAGGTAATGATAGTGAGGTTATAGTAATTTCTTTCTACAGAATAATATCTGAGTCATTGAAAGATGGACATACATAGATAGTGTGTGAAAATACTGCAGTGTACAGAATCACAGAATGCTAGATGTTGGAGAGGGCCTCCAGAGATCATTGAATCCAACCCTCCTGGCAAAAGCAGGATCACCTAGAGTAGTCCACACAGGAATGCATCCAGGTGGGTTTTGAACATATCCAGACAAGGAAACTCCACAACCTCCCTGGGCAGCCTGTTCCAGTGCTCCATCACCCTCACTGCAAAGAAACTTTTCCTCATGTTAAGATGAAACCTTCTGTATTCAAGTTTGTATCCATTGTTCCTTGACACCCACCCCTCAGATATTTAGGCACATTGATCAGATACCTCCCAGTCTTCTCTTCTCAAGACTAAACAGCCCCAAGTCTCTCAATCTCTCTTCATAGGGGAGGTGCTCAAGTACCCTAATCATCCTTGTGGCTCTTCATTGGACTCTCTCCAGCAGATCCCTGTCTCTCTTGAATTGGGGAGCCCGAAACTGGACACAGTAGATCTGCTGGACACACTTTCTTGATGCACCTCAGGATACCATTGGCCCTCTTGACCACAAGGGCACATTGTTATCCCATGGAGAACTTGCCGTATTCTAGGACTCCAAGGTCTTTCTCCGTGCAGCTGCTCTCCAGCAGAGTAACCCCTAACCTGTACTGGTGCCTGGTGTTTTGAAGAGTGTTACAGACAACCTAGCTGCAAAACATAATGGTCAAGGTAAGCCATAATTATTACCCAAGTCACAAGGGGAATTGTATTGTAGGAAGAGCTAAGCAATTAGTCACTGGGAAAAATGTGCTGTAGAGGTAGTAGCTGATCTTAGTCTTATAAGAGTTCTCCAGGGTCTCACTGTTTTTCATCTGAAAATTAGCCTTTCACATGCATGTTCTATGAAATGCCAAAGCCAATGGAACTTCACAAGGTACAAAAACCCCAGAGCTCATAAAAATACATGTGCTTGTAAGAAGGCAAGCTCTGTCATTGTTTTGAAAAGTCTGACTATTCATTAGATTATACAACATATTTCTGTCCCCATAACCAGTTAGCAGCTCTGAGCACTGCCAAGAATATAAATATGTAATAAAATGCTAAGTAATTATTGTATGTATTTTTTTTCTTTCTAATATGCTTAACTTCACTATGGTCAGTTTATAATTGATTTTAACATTTAAGCAACAGAATACCACTAAAGCTGAATTTGCATTCATGTTTAGTATAGGAAAATATCTTTTAAGAAGAGGCACAGAGAAGAGAAGAGAAGAGAAGAGAAGAGAAGAGAAGAGAAGAGAAGAGAAGAGAAGAGAAGAGAAGAGAAGAGAAGAGAAGAGAAGAGAAGAGAAGAGAAGAGAATAAACCAGGTTGGAAGAGACCTTCAAGATCATCGCGTCCAACCTATCAACCAATCCAACCCACTTAAACAATTAAACCATGGCACCAAGCACCCCATCAAGTCTCCTCCTGAACACCTCCAATGATGGTGACTCCACCACCTTCCTGGGCAGCCCATTCCAATGGGCAATCACTCTCTCTGTATAGAACTTCTTCCTAACATCCAGTCTAAACCTGCCCTGGCACAGCCTGAGACTGTGTCTTCATGTTCTGGTGCTGGGTGCCTGGGAGAAGAGACAAACCTCCGCCTGTCTACAACCTCCCTTCAGGTAGTTGTAGAGAGCAATAAGGTCACCCTGAGTCTCCTCTTCTCCAGGCTAAGCAACCCCAGCTCCCTCAGCCTCTCCTCATAGGGCTTGTGTTCCAATTAGTTCTCAATAATTTTATGTAAAGAGCTTCTTAAGGGAAATTAACTAATGAAATGTTGTACAATCTTCTTTCCATTTGAAGCTCAATGATTTTGTCCTGCAATGCTTTTATTCAGATCACTAATACTTTGTTTGTTTGTTTGTTTATGCCACTGAACTTTGTGGGAAAAGCAAGTCCATCTAGGTCCATTCAAACTGATTTCTCTTTGTCCTTCTTCTTTATAGTTTGAAAGCACATCCTAACTTCTTTGATGGTATCATAAGTTTTAAATGAAATATTAACTCTTTTGATTTTTGTTTTGCTTTGTTTGTTATTTTATTTTATGCAAAGTAGCTGACCAAGCGTTTTACAAGCTGCTGGATTCCACTTTACAGTATCACAGTATCACCAAGGTTGGAAGAGACCTCAAAGATCATCAAGTCCAACCTGACTGGACAATGTTTACATTTCTTTTATGGTGTCTAACAGTCAGACTTAGATTGATTTCCCTGTTGTAGTTGAAAGATTACAGGGTGAAACACTTTCTACTTTAGTGGTTAATTTATCTTTGCTTAACCGTTTGTGTTCAGTTATACATAACTTCCTTTCTGCTCCCTTTTATTTTTTTTTTAATAGAATGTCCTTCAAAGATCAAACACAGTTAAAGTTTGGTATTTGTCCCCACCCTGTGCTATCTGCTTTATTCTTCTGTACTTGCCTTAAATAGATTCCAAATCACACTAATCTAGCTGCACTCAGAACAATTTGGAATTCTTACAGTGTGAACATGAACCACTTTTCCCCACTTAATATGCTGCATATGTAACAAGAAAAATGCAGACAACTCTCACCTCTGACTCATATTTACACATGCCCTTTATTAGTACTTATAATGCAAGATGGCTTTAACAGCTTCTGTTATCAGTGAACTCAAACATTAAATGTGATGGATACATCCTTAGTATAATTCCTACAGTATTTAGAAGAAAAAACGTGGATAAAGGTTACAGCAACTTGTCTGTTTATATAATGGATTTACATCTATAATATGCATAATTTTGCAGTGAAATATGAATGGGCAATCACTGTTTTATGTTGAGAAAATGACCACCAATGGAGCTCATGCTAGAGAAGGGCAACAAAGTTGGTGAGGGGTTTGGAACACAAGCCCTGTGAGGAGAGGCTGAGGGAGCTGGGGTTGCTTAGCCTGGAGAAGAGGAGGCTCAGGGGAGACCTTATTGCTGTCTCCAACTACCTGAAGGGAGGTTGTAAACAGACAGGGGCTGGTCTGTTCTCCCAGGCAACCAGCACCAGAACAGGAGGACACAGTCTCAGGCTGTGCCAGGGGAGGTTTATAAATATAAATAAAAGCATAAATATTTTGTATAAATATATAAATATAAATAAAATATATTATTTTTATATATTTTTTTTTCCCCATGGAGAGGTAGATATGACCTGGACCAAGGAAGAAAACATTTGGGAAACCACTCAGTTTATTTTAAAAACTGATTTTTCCCAGCACAGTTATTTAACTCCCCAGCTACCTTAAACTATTAGGACAGGGGTTTGTGTATTGAAAATGATATATGGATCTCATATACATACTGACATAGATACTCACATAGAAACACATACAGTTTCCAGAGTGGAAGCAATCACCTGGCTGCTCTGCAGTCACTCTGAGCCCAGCCTCTAGCACTGCATGGGGTTGTTGTGGCCAGTGTTCAGAACTGGGCACTTGGACTTGTGAAATGACATCATGTTGGACTCTGCCCATCTGTCCAATCTTTCAAGGTCCCTGCAGAGCTCTCCTACCCTCTAGCAGATCAACACTTGCTCCCAACTTGGTGTCATCTGCAAACTTGCTGATGATGAACTCAATCCCCTCATCTAGATCAACAATAAAGATATTGAACAGGATGGGGCCCAGCTCTGATCCCTGGGGGACACCACTAGTGACTGGCTGCCAGCTTGATGTGGCACCATTCACCACCTCTCTGTGGGCTCAGCCCTCCAGCCAGTTCCTGACCCAGCACAGAGTGCTGCTGTCCAAGCCACCGACTGCCAGCTTGGCCAGGAGTTTGCTATGGGGGACGGTGTCAAAGGCCTGGCTGAAGTCCAGGTAGACTACATCCACAGCCTTCCCCACATCCACCAGGCAGGTCACCTGATCATAGAAGGAGATCAGGTTGGTCAGGCAGGACCTGCCTTTCCTAAATTCATGCTGGGTGCACCTGACCCCTTGGCCATTCTGTAAGTGCTGTGTGATTGCACTCAGGATGACCCGTTCCATAATCTTGCCTGGCACTGAGGTCAGGCTGACAGGCCGGTAAGTTCCCAGTTCCTCCTTCCAGCCCTTCTTATGGATGTGCAGCACATTGGCCAGCTTCCAGTCATCTGGGAGCTCTCCAGTGAGCCAGGATTGTTGATAAATGACAGAGAGTGGCTTGGCAAGCTCATCTGCCAGCTCTCTCATGACGCTAGGATGGAACCCATCTGGTCCTATAGAATTGTGAGGATCCAAGTGGCTCAGCTGGTCTCTAACTACTTCCTCCTGGATTACAGGGAGAGATATACTGCTCCCTGACCCCATCTACCAGATCAGGCATTGCATTCTCTTAAAGGACTTAAGAAAGTAAACAAGAAAATATTTATATTAATCTTCGGAAACACAGCCAATCCCTGATTACAAAAAAAAAACCCCAAAACAAAACCCCAGAAAAACACACAAAAAAACCCAAAAAAACCCCTGACCAAACAAACCAAGTAATGTAGATCAACAAGCTTATTCTTTCCTACTCTCTCAGTACTCTCCATTTTCCATTGGAGGGAACAGGATTCATACATGTTCTTGGGCTCTACCCTACATATTTTTCCCACCAAAAACTATCTGCAGTGCTATTACCCTTTGTTTTGACCAGATGACTAAACAAGCTGTAGTGAGTGGAAATTGCCAAGTAGTTATAGCAGTTATTTCTGTTCCTATACTCACCAGTAGCCACCTCAACATCCATTGAATGCTGCTTTAACTCCTGTGGTTGGCCATACAGTTTCCCACAGAAGCAGCGGTGCTCTGCCCCTTGTCCCTGCCACAATATGCAGTCTGCTGGCTTGTCTTTAGAGCATGTGTTTTGGATCAGATGTCAAATCTTAACACCTTTTTGCTTTTCCACAGTCTGGCTATGGTTTGAGGTTTTTTTTTCTTTTTCTGTGTTTGGAGAGATAGCTAGAGGATGTGACAGTCAGAAGTAGAACGACACAGAAGAGAAAGAGAGTACTTAAAACTTGTCGGTGGGAAAATCCAAACTGTGAGAAAGAAAAACAATAATCACAAAGAGGAGAAGATAAAATGCTCCTAATATTCTTTCCTCTAGCTTTCTATACAAGCTCAAAGATGATTTACAATGCAATCTTCATATAAATATTGTATTTCTTGGTTATTGTCCAGGGAAAACGTATGCTGCGTACAAAAACCTGAGTATCAGATCTTCAGAGATGCTTTGATTTGTATCCATAGCATTACTATAAGAAGATAAAAAAACCCAAAGAGGTAATGGTATGCAGAATATATTCAGATTTATTTGCAAGCTAAGAAACAATGCAACAAAATTATGTTCAGCTTTACACTGGCTGAAAAATCAGAACTGATTATATTTCTAACTGCTGCTTAAATTCCAAGAAACATTTTTCAGTTTAAAAAAAAAAAAATAACAAAAAAAAAAAGTGATCGGAACAGATACAGACACATTGCTTAAAAAAACTTCCAAAGGAACAGAATAAAAGTGAATTTATTACAGCCTTTTAAGGAGGAGCAAAATCTCCAAGCTCCGAACCCAGAAACACTCTGAACAACACATTCCTGTCAGATGAACAAATTCACTCTCTGAATATGATCTCCAAGCAAGAAAAGCTCAATTAAAATTAAGGAATAAAGTCCATATGTTAAATACAGTAAAGTACTCAAATGCCTTTATTTTTTGGCTCTAAACCTTTCTGTTGTATGCAGCTTGGATGAAGAACAAGAAACTTCAATAAACAGCAGGCAAAAAGCACACATCTAGCACCACTTAGAATCGTAGGATGTATTGGGTTGGAAGGGACCTTTAAAGGTCATCTAGTCCTAGCCCCTGCATTAAGCAGGGACATATCCCACTAGATCAGGTTGCTCAGAGCCCCATCAAGCCTGACCTTGAATGTCTCCAATTAAAATCTACCCTGCTCTACTTCAAAACTATCACCCCTTATCCTATTGATACATGACTTTGTAAACAGTCCCCCTCCAGCTTTCTTGTAGGTCCCCTTCAGGTACTGGAAAACTGTTATAAGATCTCCCCAGAGCCTTTTCTTGTCCAGCCTCAACAACCCCATCTCTCTCAACCCCAACTCTCTCCTACAATGTTAGGAGAGCTGCTCCATTCCTTTGATCATTTTTATGGCTCTGAACTGTATCAGTTCCATCAGGCACATGTACTTCTGGTGTTGAGGGCCACAGAGCTGGAAACAGTACTCCAGGTGAGGTCTCAGAAAAGTAGAGCAGCAGAATCACCTCCCTTGATCTGCTGGCCACACTTTTGATGCAGCCCAGGAGGCAATTTACCTTCTGAGCTGCAAGTGCCCATTGTTGTATTATGCCACCAGTACCTCCAAGTCCTTTTCTCCAAGGCTGCTCTCAATTTCGTCATCGTACAACATGACTGGGGCAGAACTTTGCACTTGGCCTTGTGAACCTTGTGAGGTTCACCTGAGCTCACTTCGTTGGGTTGTTCAGGTCCCTCTGCATGATGTCCTAACCCTCTGGCCTATCTGCCACATCACATAGATCGGTATCATCTGCAAACATGATGCTCCATGATAATGGAATATTGTGACAGAATGCTGTTTGCTACACATGACACAGCTTTGACCCAAAGTTAAGAAGGCAGCTTTAGCATTAAGCACTCATACCTTTTAGGCACTGTCAGGAAAATCGCAACAGGATTGATGTTACCAAGAAGAATCATTCACTTAAGAAATGGAATGGAAACATTTACTCATGTGTTCCCTATTAAGGGACAAATTCCCTCATTCTTGGATCAAACAGGTCATTTGTTTCACATTTTTATGTACCTAGCAGACTGAACACTTTTGAAAACATTTTAAAATTTTTTAAAATTCATGAATGTGTTTTCCTCTTTTTGCTATTATTAATGTTAAAATATAAAAGTCCATATAAATATTAGGACAAAGCCTAAAGTATTTTGAAAGATACTAAAAATACTGCTACATTTGTTAAACTACCACTGATGCTTGGAAGCACCCCAGATGGCCAAGTATATGAGTTTCATATAATAACAGGGCATAAATTTAGAATGGAATGGAATGGAATGGAATGGAATGGAATGGAATGGAATAGAATAGAATAGAATAGAATAGAATAGAATAGAATAGAATAGAATAGAATAGAATAGAATAGAATAGAATAGAATAGAATAGAATAGAATAGAATAGAATAGAATAGAATAGGTTGGAAGAGACCTTCAAGAACATCGTGTTCAACCCATCATCCAACACCACCTAATCAACTAAACCATGCAACCAAGCACCCCATCAAGTCTCCTCCTGAACACCTCCAATGATGGTGACTCCACCACCTCCCCAGGCAGCATACTGCAACGGGCAATCACTCTTTCTGTGTAGAATTTCTTCCTAACATCCAGTCTGAACCTCCCCTGGCGCAGCCTGAGACTCTGTCCTCTTGTTCTGATTTCAAACCAGACAGTCCATATCTCAAAGATTCTGCAGTATTAATTCTGTGGGATATATTTCTTCAAGGTAAAGAAATTTGATGCAAATATATCTGCCTGTGTGACTGACATACTAATGTGTGGGTTCTGTCAAGTTGCTTTAAAATAGTTTGAAAAACATTTTTTCTTTCCACAGTAGAACATTCATCTACTATTTGTGTCAATAATGATAATGATGATGATAATAATAATAATAATAATAATAATAATAACAATACATGATAATAAACAATAATATCAATCAACTGCATGGTCTTAGAGAGGTCATATTTTCATGGACTGAATTGTTTCAAAATAGATTAGATTAGTACTAATGGAATGGGTGACTGCACTTAGTAAGTCCATTGTCTTGGGTGCTATCCAGCTTGCTCTGCCAGCTTGTTTCACAGTGTTATACTTGTTTTCAGGGCACTAACAAAATATCTTAACTATTGAGTGTGATATGAAGCATTTCTTTTATATATTATAATGGATTTTATTTTTATCTTACAACAAAAATTACAGCCTTTTGGTTTCCTTTCATTTCATATATAATTGTGTATCTAAATTTCTCTTCCATGTAGTTGATAGATACTATATAGATCATATAGGTTACCAAGATTTCAGTGAAAATAAACAGATCTAAACATAGAGTTTCTGTAATCAGCATTTTATTTATTCATTTATTGAAAAAGGGAAGAAGGATGGTTGATTTATAGGATCACAGGATGTTAGGGTTGGAAGGGACCTCCAGAGATCATCGAGTCCAACCCATGGCAGCCAGGGCAGGACCACAGAATCATTTAGAGAAACCAGAACTGAAAGTCCACAGAATTAGTGAAAATGAAGAATAAATAGCTCAAGATAATCAATAAAGAGATCTGTTTCAATTTAGTACTTTAGATATTTCACTTAACCACTGTATTGTCTGTGAGAAAACTGAGAGAAACCATCAGTATTCAAATACTTTTACTAAAACTTTAGGCTGCACCTTAGACCAGATTCATTATTTACTCCTGAACTTTTAAGTGATGACCCCATAGAATGACCTAAATTATTACAGCACTTGCATAAAACTGAAAATGAAGCATTACTCCTCAGATGCAACCCTGTAAACAGAAACAAAATAAGAGGCTTAAAACCCCTGAACTTCTCCACACACATCTATTGCAATTCCTGATTGGGATTCAGAATGTAAGCCCCTGAAGGATTCAGTCTTGTTGCTATTCCAGGCCATGACTAGTCCACAGAAGCAAAATCAAGGCTAATTCTCCTACTGAGAGGGAGAATAGTAACTCTATTTGAGACAGAAACCTTTCATTCAGACATCTCTGATCTAATGAAACGTTGCCAAATGCAATGCAGTTTTCCAATGAATTAAGACTGAGCCAAATCTCTTCTCTCCCAAGTGACAAACCCATTAGAATTCAAAAATGATATCGAAGCTGGATGATTTCTTCTGGCTCAGTGAAAACTGTGTTCTTTGTGTCTCAGTTGTGTCATTTTGAGAGGGATATATAGAAAAAAAGTCTTCCATCTGTTCTATCAGTATTGCTTCTCAACACTTCTCAATGTGAAGCACCCTAAAAATGTTTCTTTCTTCCTTTGCATGTATAAGCCCCCATATAACTACACTTTCTCCATCACATGTACTAGGGATTTTGGTTCCTCCCTCCCTTCCCAATGAAATTACCCACACATCTTCCTCAGAAGCACTCTTGTAGATATCTATTACTAGGAGATGCCTGTGCCATATCAGCCTTGGCAGAAAGACCACCCCAAGCCCTGAGCACACAATGTATCCTTCCAGTTAACACCAGTATCTGTGCTAGGCTGAAGAGCTGGCACCTGCCTCCAATCCCCATGCTACAAGTTTAAGGTCCAATTTGATTGTCCCTAATATTTTCTTGCAAGAATGCAAGGAAGCCCCAGATATCTTGCCCAGTAGTCATGGCATTAGATATAGCCTTAAGCTTCTCTCAAGCCTGCTCTCATAACTGGAATGGTAAACATTCTGTCATCACCCTGTATACTGAGCCAACCCTGGCCAGCAGGGAAGGGCATGCTAAGATTTGGAATAAATTAAAATGAACAGACACCAAACATCTGATGAGTTAGGATTATCTGAGCTAATGAAAACTCTCGGTAATGGACCAAAGCACATAGAAACTGGAAAGAAAAGGGAGAAGAAAAAAATAGAGGGAGAAAAAGAGAATTAAGAAATAAGAAAAACAGAAAGATATCCCCACTCTTTGGTCCAGCATTTATTTCACAGGAATAGTCCAAGTTCTTGATGGTGGGTGCACATTTCAACAGAGTCTTCTGTGGTAAATGCAACATACAGAGCCGTGAAATTGAGGTCCTTTAATACACTCTTGGCAAAGGAGGGGGCAGTCTCCTCAAATCACAGAGAGACATGCACGAGTGAGGTGTGCACAGAGGGGTGCCGTTGTCCTTTCTGTGGCACCGTTGCAGTGGTTTTAAAAGAGGATATTCCCACCTCAGCAAAAATTATCTCATTTCATTGTTAAACCATTCTGCCAGACCAGCAGCTCTCCCTGAGAGCTATTAATGGCGACCAAACCAGCCCTGTCTATTCCGACCAGGTATGTCAGATCTTGTTTGAGACAATAGCGTCACCACAGGCTATCAGCCTTGCCCTGCCACACATACTGTTTTGAGACAGTAGAGGATTGGGCTATCACACTTTCTCAAACCACCCTGCTCATTTCTGAATAATATCTCTCCCTGACACTGCATTCTTCTGCAAAACCATGCTTCATCTCTGGAAACACAAATTGCAACAATACACATTTTTTCTTACAACTATGCTTTCAAGACCTGCTACCCATAGGAGTTCATCAGTAATTCCACAATGATTTTAAGAAAAATATGTATAAACAAGATTTGGTGAATATGCAGATGTATGGAAGACAACAAGCTTTCTGAAAAATCAATGCTTTAAAAGGGCAAATTCAAATGAGGAATTAAGTGAACCAGTTTGACACAGAAAATGGGTTCAAAATTTCCTTCTTTCACCCCAAAGAGCTTCAGTTACACCTGAAAGAAATTTGCCAAATGTAAGTCATTAATGGTCTGGAAATTACACAGGTTGTCTCTCCATTTTGGCAAATAAATGATACTGAGGAAATGGATGCTTAAGCAATGTTTAACACTGATGGTGATATTTATGATCAGCTCAGGATGCCAGCAGAGTGAATGGGCATCTGTAGGTGTTTTACAGGCAGCTAAGGGTGGCGAAATGGAGGAGAAAGGGCAGCTGTGGTGGAGTGAAGGAACAATGACTAGAAAACATTTCTGAAAAAGAATTTGAAGAAAAAGAGGGAATCTTTTGTACATGTCAGGAAAGATGTTATTAGCACGGTATGTAACTTCAGTTGTTCAAAACAAGTGTTTGTCCAATAGACAGGAAAATGTCTGCAGCTAAAAGGTGGCTACAAAAGCATAGATTTTTGAAATTTCATTATGATAATCACATTTTCAGCCAAAAATACAAATCTTCTCATCTTAAAATATTTAGTAATATTTAGCACTGTCAGCTAAATAATAGAGAATGAGAATATTTTATCATAATTTTATGCATTATGGAAAGAAGAAATATGTTATGAAAAGAGCTCTGAATATACTAGAGGAATGCCACTATCACATGCAGGCATGGTACATAAAATCATTCCAAGTAGACTAAAAACTGCTTATTGAATACTTATCTCTCCAGAGGAAACATAAATTGTAATCATTAAAGGAGGAAATAAATGACTAAAAGTATGCATCCCTGCTATACAATTTCCCTTAAACACTTATTTTTAGATGTCATTTAGAGAAGTACTTAAGTCTTCAGAGTAACAGACTGGTCTAGAATTCACAAGGTAGTATTAAATAACACAGGGCTACTACAACTTTGTTCAGATCACTTTGTCACTTGTGTATCTCTCTATCTTTTTACTTTTTTCCACATTAGGTCTGTCTTTTCTGCTTATGTTATAATCTTTTAATGACAGATGACATGTCTGTTCATGTTCAAGATCTAGCACAATGGGTTTGCAATCTCTGCTGTGTTACACATAATACAAATAATAATTTCAACCCTATTACTTCTATTTATTTTTTTTTCCTGTATAATCACACTTGATTGAAATCCTGCTAGCAAAAATGTTGACTCAGACAAATAATGTCTTCATTTTGTGACTTACTCTCCTCTCACTATTCTGTGGCAATCTGAGTGACATTTAGACAGAATCCAACTGCCCTGTATACTCAACTATAAGCAAATGCCTCTCTACTTCAGTGTCTTTGTTTTTCTGCCGTCCCTTGTCAACAATAATCACTCCTTTGATAAATGATAATGTGAGGTAATTCATGTCCTCACCTCATTCTGAAGACACAATTTCACTAATTTTTGATTTCTTTCTCTTTCCCTGAAACCAGTCAGTGCCATCTGCTGTTATCCTGTCCACTTGCACAAAGGCTGCCTTACAACTTTTAAGGCTGCAGTTAATGTTACCTTATAAAGGGACCGTTCAGGGACTCTGACATTGTAGTTGTCCATCTATTTAACTTTCCAGATTTTCTTGTAGTTTTAATTTTTTTTTCTCTTCTGGAACCACAGTATTAGTGATGGCTTGGTGTTTTGGGGTCCTTTTTATCATGCTTGGTTTTCTATTTAACTCATTTGTGCCTCTGTTTAATAATAAATTTATTTGACAGAGAATAAACAAATTGCAGAATCACAGAATCAGAATCACTTTGGTTGGAAAAGATCTTTATGATCATGAAGTACAATCACTATTTAACTCTACCAAGGCTGCTGCCAAATCATGTTCCTTAGCACCACATCTATACAACTTTTAAACACCTCCAAGTATGATGATTTAATCATCTCTCTGTGGATCCTGTTCCAGTGTTTGATACCCCTTGCAGTGAAGATTCTTCTCATATCCAATCTAAATCTCCCCAAGAGTAACCTGAGTCCATTTCTTCTAATTCTGTAACTTACTGCTAGGGAGGAGAGAAACATCCACCTGTTACAACCTCTTTTCAGATAGTTGTAAGAGATCAATAAGCTCTCCCCTCAGGCTCCTTTGCTCCAAACTGAAAAACCCATTCCTCATAAGACCTATTATGCAGACACTTCATTTGTTTTCTGGTTCTTCACTGGACCCACTCCAGTACTTCAACTCTCTTGTTGTGAAGGCCCCAAAACTGCATACAGGACTTGAGGTGTAGCCTCACCGTTGCCAAGTACAGGGGAACAATAACTTCCCTAATACAGGCTAGGACGCTGTTGACCGTCTTGGTCATCTGAGCACACTGCTGGCTCATCTTCAGCCCGCTGTCTCCTAGGTCTTTGTGTACTGGGCAACCTTCCAACCACTTTTTCCCAAACCTGTAGTGTTTCATGGGGTTGCTGTCACCCAAGTGCAGGACCTGACACTTTGCCTTTCTGAACCTCATACAATTGGCCTTGGCCCATCGATCTAGCCTGTTCTGGTGCCTCTGTAGAGCCTTCTACTCTGAAGTGGAATATACTGACTAGTGCAGTTCACAAATTAATGACCATAAAATAAGGTGAATAAAAAATCAATAAATGTACTTGGAGTAACAATAAAAGCTCATTCAAACTTCATTATTTTCCTGTCCTCCTTTCTTGTCTCTGCTGAGATCCATAACTAGGTTATTGGTTTTCCTACAGCACAAAAAAGACATAGACCTGTGTGAGTGGGTTCAGAGCACAGCCACAAAAATGATCAGGGGTCTGGATACCTCTACTTATGTAGAAAGGCTGAGAGAGTTAGGTTGTATAGCCTGGAAGAGAGAAGGTTCAGGGGATATTTTATTGTGGCCTTTCAGTACTTATAAGGGACTTGCAAGAAAGATGGGGACAGTCTTTTTATTTGGGCCTGTTTTGACACAACAAAGGGTAATGGTTTTGAACTACGCAGTGTAGATTTAGGCAAGATAAAATGAAGACATGTTTTGCAATGACAACGGTGAAATACTGGAACTTGATCAGCAGGACAATAAAAGTCCCATCCCTGGAAATATTCAAAGTCAGGTTGGACAGGACCCTGAGCAATCTGATCTAGCTTGATGTCCCTGCTCGTTGCAGGGAGGTTGGACAAGGCGGCCTTTAAAGGTCGCGTTCAACAGGAAGCACTTCCAACAGTGAAGGTAATTCTATTGTTGATTACGGTAAACAGAACAGCCTGTTACAGCAACTTTGTCAAGTGAGTACGCCAAGACAAATAATATGCATTCAAGAAGCCCAAGGTAAAACACGATGGGGAAAAAAAAAAAAAGTCATTTTTCTCATGCTGATAATTTATTCATAAACAACAGAATGGTCTCATCTAACTCATGACAATATAAAATCTGATTTTTTTTCCCACAATCTTTTTCTTCTGATATTTAGTCTTTTTAGTATGGCAAGTATCAATTGTGCTTCAAAAAAGGGATGACATTCCAAAGTTTTTGGAACAAAAATCTTATCTGTGAATGTAGTTCTTTGTCCTTCATTATCTGAATATTTGCCGTGCTTCAAAGACCGTATTACTACGTGCAAACATAAGCAGGTTGACACCAAGCATGCTACCTTAAATATGGCGTTTTCTTACCTTGAAAAAAGACTTTTCCTTCCTAACAAGGTTGTAATATTTGTGTGTTAAATTCAAAGCCATTCATATCAAAATTTTAAATTGCCAAGTGTAGAAATATTCCTGTTACCCTAGAAGATAAACACCCTTTTATTTGGAAAATAAGCACATACACTTCAGCATCTTAAAAGGAACAACCATATTAAGAAATCACATTCTTTAACATTATTGAATGAATCATCTTGAGAAATAACAGCTATCATTAAGCTTCCATAAACTTGCAGCAGAGGGAAATCATCTCACAGAAAATAAATACAGAAAAATTGGACATTTAAATTTGAATATCAAAGAAGAAAAATTGTGACACTCAGCCTGAGTGACTATTTTTAATTGGTTCTGAGAGGGCAATATTATTTAGGGAGGAATTATTATGCTATATTTAGTCTTAAAAAAAAAAAATTAGACAGAAGAAACATATGATAGAAAAGGTTGAAAAACTGATCCTTTTTTATTTGGAAGCTTGCAATTCTGTGTGAAAGGGGCGTACCTTTGGCTTGACCATGTGGCTATAACTCTTTTTAACAGATATGCATTGTCAATTGTTGTTAAAAGTGGTTTCAGAAATATGCTTTCTGTCATGCAGGATTTGAGAGAGTGAACTTACAATTTGACCTTCCATGAACTCTTGTAGTTAATAAACTCAGCTACATAAATAGTTCTAAAAGACATTAAATAGAAGTACAAGTGCCTCTCAAGCAAGTTAATTGAAGAATTGACATGAAAATTAATGAAATTCTCTCTACTGGTGAATAATGGTCTGAGTCAAGGTCACCACGTGACTTCTATAATCATTGATGTTGTATTGTTTTAATGGTTTTTGTAAAAGTCACAAAAAAAAAAAAAAAGTAAAACTGCTGTGCTGCAAAATGTTTCTATGTAATTTATAGCACCTCTTCAGATTATTGTCATGATAAAATATTTTGTCTGAATTAATTTTTGTCATCTCCACAAGGAATTGACACAAGGAATAACTTGAAGTATAGTGAAATTCAGCTTTTGGAATGGGCTGCCCAGGGAGGTGGTGGAGTCACCGTCCCTGGAGGTGTTCAAGAGGCGATTAGACGTGGCACTTGGTGCCATGGTTTAGTCAGGAGGTCTGTGGTGACAGGTTGGACTTGATCTTTGAGGTCTCTTCCAACCTTGGTGATTCTGTGATTTTTGAAGCCAACTCACCTCTCCATCCAACTTCACAAAACAAATCAGAGCACAGTAAGAGGACAGAAAAGGATGTTTGCTTCAGAAATGCACTGCTGATCTCAACAGATAAACTCATGTAAGTGCTCTCAGAAAAAGCTTCCTTAAGGTAAGAGGACTGCAAATATTTCATAGTGATCTATTCAGTGTGTGAATCCATTCAACTGACTGAAACCAAACCAAGAAGCAAAGACTTGCCTTCAAGGGAGGAATGCTGTATCACAGAATCACAGAATGTCAGGGATTGGGAGGAACCACAAAAGATCATCTGTCATGCAGCTTTGAGTTTACTACTTAGACACATTAAAAATCTTCCTTGAATGTTGCTTCTAGACTCAGTAGAATATTTCCTAGTGTCATATGATTACTAGATTCTAGTCCTACAGCCTCATTAAAAACTTTAATGGTAAGACATACAGATAAAATATTTTTGCAGAAATTCATACATTTGTTTTACAGAGAGAGGTCAATAGGTACATGTTTCTACAAATAAATGAAGAATAGTTTCCAGAAGTCTGCTAGCTAGTTTTATCTAGCTGTGAAGAACAGAATAAATACTTAATGAGGAAAAGAAGGGGGTTGGGGTTGGGGAGAAAGAAAGAGTTTCTCTTAATAATTAACTGAAACTCATGTACTTTTTTTAAATGCAAAAACAACACACAGTGCAATTATGTCTTCCAAAATACTAACTTCTCATTCTGGTCAATAACTTGCAATTTTGTCACCTTCTAGAAAATCTCAAAGTTTTCCAGTTGCTGAGATCAGACAAGTAAATACCAGGAGACTGACAGAGTTATTATCCTCTACCAGTCCTTTCTGTCTCTCAGAGAAATGTAAGAATGTATTGGTATGAACCACAGGGACTGCACCTTTAATTTTCCTGTCAGGGGAACTATGATCACAGGATCAATGAAAACTGATGGGTCCATCAGCCCTGAATGCCTTGCAGTAGCAGGGCACCTAAAGGTCTCTTGAAGTAGGTGAAATGAAACACCAATGAAACCAGCGAAAGACTCTTTCAATGAATGTAGAACATAGAGTCCTGGGCGGAGAACTGATTTTCACAACTTGCTTTGCCATCCTTGTATTCTGCGTCCTGATCTACAAGTGAAACACAACCATACCTTCAAAAAGACAGATTTGGAAACCAGATGCAAAAATCATACTCTGGGCAGAAAATTCTAAGATTAGGAAAAATAAGGACTTTAAAGTAGATGATTTTTTATTTCTTTGTTAGAGCTCATCACCAGCTGACCCTTCATTCTGAGGGTGGTAAGAGAGTTATTTACCTATATCTCTCATTTACTACAGACAATAACCTTTTAATTTCACCTCCTGTTAATATCTGACTAGAATTATCTATTATCATAAGTATGACAACTCATAAAAATAATTTCAAACATGACTGATGATATCAGGATTTTTACATTGGTCTGAGTAGGTGTAGAGGTTTGGTTGCACCAACACACCAAATGGAGCAAAATGGCAAACTTCTTGCTGTTTGTATATTCCCTGAGACAGCTACAGAGGCTGTTGAAAGTCTCAGATGTACAAAACAATCTCTAAATTTTGCAGCACAGTTTAATTTTTCTAGTTCCTGCATTCTGGTTTATGTTACAAAGATCCTCTAATCTTTGATTCAAAGCCCTGGATGTAGGGAGGAAATTCATCATGCTAAGAACATCTAAGAAAGGTTTTACAAAGTTTGTTGCCAAACTTCTGAACAAGGACTCAAGTTCATTTCAGTGTTCATTTAAAGTAACTCCAGCAATGCAACAGTTTTGGTTTTTTTTCCTTTTTTTCCCCCCTTGTCCTGTCTTCAATTTTGCAAATAGATAGTGATTAAAACACATTTTCCCACTGTTATGAAATGATGTTATAGCCTGCAATATGTTTTATCTACCTAATTTCTCTCAATACCCAGCTTCTAGGAAGTACTATAAACCCTGATGAACTATAGCCTTCCTTCTAGTTATCATTTAGAGATTTTTCTACCTCATAAACTGACTCCTGATTGTATTGCAGTTTCAGGTGCTATTTATATTGAAATAAAAGGTCACTGTGACAGACCACATAAATAGCAAATACTATGATGTCACAAGTTTCCTAGAGAAACCTGCCTTGTTTGCAGTAAAACAGATAACCCATGCATTATTTCCAAATTTCAGTTTTACAGAAGTAATTTTCCCCCACTGAGTCTTTGGCTCTCAAAGGAGGCTTTGCCCAGGAATCTGCTTTAATTCCTGTTTTGCAATGCAGGTCAAACAGCCGTGGGGTAGAGGGTCCCTGAGATACAAAAGCTGAATAACTATGTTCAATTCTGTGCGGGTGACCCTTTGGGTAGGTCACATACCTAATGTATCACCATCATCATCTGGGATTTTGTTTGAGAATTAAAATATTTATGTGCACATTATTTAATGGCAGAAACTTAAGTGCCAATTGCCAGATTCATTCGGTGGAATGTGAAAAATGTACCTATAATAACTGTCTCTCATTCATCAATGTCAGAGTAAAAATGAGTAAGTGCCACACGACAAAAGAATGTTTGTTCCTTCCTACTAAAGAAAGATTCAGCAGCTCAGGTTCAGATCACCTAATTTGTTCACGACTAATTTTGAAATCATAAAATGAGAAATCAAGGTGAAATTACCAGTCCTTCATGGTGAATAGAGTATATCTCTTAGCAAAATTTAAATAGCTGATTTTCTGTTATCTTTTTTTGCTTATTGGGGCCAGTGTGTGTCAGTGTGTGCCAGTGTTGCTGAAGAGAGACTTTGTGCAGTGTGGAAGAGACTGTGATCAGAACAGATCACTGATGTAGCTGCAAAATACTGTCTTTGGTGAAGTTCTGCACATCCATTGCCCAGGGAAGCACACGGCCAACAGTGACCTGCCAATAGCCTTATTCATCTTTTAAGTGAATAATCTGCAGGAACACAAGTGACTACAGTCACTACAAACACAGGCAGTGCTATTCCTTTTCAGAATACTAGAGGGTTTGTCTGCATCGTTCTCTTCACACAGAAATCATCACGAGTTGGCAATGTTATGCTCACTCTACAATCTCCAAAAGGCCAATTCTGAAATGATTGTGAGTGTCTGAAGGACTGGTTCGTATTTTGTGTTGGGTCACTACAAACTTTAGGCACTTCATTTGAAATTTCTTTGTTGCACGCTAGTATTCGCTAAGAAGCAGAAAAACGCACTTCTAGTCCTATCCATTATTCCACTTTTTACTAATTATAGTTAATCATTGTCATGCCTTTTTTTTTTCAATACAGAGGTTTAAGTGTTCCACTGTGCACATGTTCATGTTGAGAAGATATAATAATTAGAAATTAAACTAAACTAGTCTGACTTCAGGTTCATTTTTGCTTTTGTCTTTCTTAGAGTCTTAAAGCAAAGGGCAGTAGATTAAAAACCATTTAAAAGAGCAGTAGTTCACAAACATTCAACTGTTTTTATCACTAATGAAATGTCAATCCCCTGTGCTGCTTCTGCCAGGGAAGCTGAAGTAAGAATATGTAATGGCAGCGGGGAATCAATGTTTTGTCACTTAGGTACATGCCATCATTACAGTGAGGACTAAATATTTAAAGCTAGCTACATCTCATTTACAAAACAGTTGCTCCCTGCTGAAATTTTAAGATGTAAGCTTAATTTTGAAAAAAAAACCCAATAAACCAGAAAAAATTGTATCCACATTTCATACTGCAATAGCACAATATTTTGCAACAGATAAGGCAGCATTCACTGTAGGAGATAATTCTGTAATTACTCTATTAATTGTGTGACAATGAAGCAGGGGAAACTGTAAGAAATCAACAACAAATTCATTGCAACAAAAAATACATTTAGAAGCCCAACTGCTAACTTTAAATGTGTTTAAATTGAAAGTGATTATTATTATCACTACTATTGCTATTATTATGACTACCCATTCACCGAGGCTTTCAGATTCAAGTGATTCTTCTACTTCTTTCCACGTTTTATGTGATTAAAAAAAGTTGCTGATTTTTGGATGGCTCTGAAAACAAGGCTTTTCCCTTCATTCCATCCCTCACTTCTGAGGACCAGATATTTAAGAATTATTGCTAAAATACATAATCATCACTTTATTTACAATATTCAAGAACTTCACCTACATTGGGGGGAAAAAAAAGGGAAAAAAAAAAGGAATTGCCACAATAAAATCAAAATAACATCATCACAAAACTAAGAGAAGGGGACAACTTACAAGCATTCCACTTCTGGTGCCTTCATCACAATTACCACAATTACAATTATCCACAATCATTCCACTCCTTGCTCTCTATCAATGTTCAGTTCATGTGACAAAAAAAGGACTATGGTTTGTTGAACCCCAGGTGCCCACTAAGTCTCTCTAGCAGTCCCTCACCTTAACACAATGCAGGGAGAAAAATATAACAAATGGCTGATGGGTTAAGAGGATGGAGATTGTTCAGCAATTACCATCACAGACAAAACAGACTGGACTTGGGGAAATTAATTTAATCTACTACCAATCAAATCAGAGTAGGATAGAAATAAAACCAAATTTTAAAACACCTTCCCCTCACCCCTTCTATTGACCCAGGTTCAACTTTACTCTTGATCTTGAAGGTCTCTTCCAACCTGGTGTATTGTATTGTATTGTATTATTGTATTACATCCTCCCCAACAGTGGCACAGGGGGCTGGTGAACAGGGGTTGTGTTTAGCTCATCACACATTGTTTCTGCCACTACTTCCTCCTCACACATGTACTATGCTTCAGCATGGTGACCCATCCAAGAGACACAGTCCTCCACAAACTTCTCTAGCATGAGCCCTTCACAGAGACTGCAGTTCTTTATGAACCTCTGCAATGTGAGTCCTTTCCACAGTGTGCACTTCTTCTGGAACACTGCTCCAGTATGGGTCTCCATGGGGTCACAGCCTCCTCTGGGTTCATTCATCTGTTCTAGAGTGCGGGCTCATCTGTGGGCTACAGGCAAATACCTGCTCTACCATGGACCTGAGCTGGCTGCAGGTGGACAACCTGCTCCACCAACCTGTTCCATCTTCATCATTGTCATTCCCCTGTCCAGCTGAGGAAGGGAAGTGCCAAGAGAAACTTGATGCACACCTGGCATCCAACCAGGGTCAAACCACCACAGTTTGGAGTTTCGACTTCAGGTTTATCTCTTTGGAATTTAATCCAATATATATTGTTTTCCTGATGAAGGAACCAGAGTGTCTCCCTAGCATAAAATTTATTTGAAAAGGGACTGAACATGATCCCTGACTCAGAAATATTATATATATAAATATATAAATATAAATATATATATATATGATGGCATAAAAACACTTCAGTGTTTCACACAGCACATTCTGCTTCCACATGTTGGTTTTCTCAGCCTTCTTAAAGAGAACACAGCTGGGTCATGTTTAGAATAGATAGTACAGGAAAAACTACAGTACTCCTCCACACACCTGTCCATATAAACTCTACTAAATGTACCATGCCAGGGAGCATGTCTTAGCTATCCCTTGAACAAAGGATTCATGTTTCTAGCTGAAATAGAAATTTAAAATGTTATGATTTCATCACTTTGCAAGATTAATGTCACAAAACAGAAGTAAAACTCTATGTTTTCCTTAGCATGATTTCATCAGGGTATTTTATATTTGCTTCAAGTCTCTTGTGACCGTTTTTTGTTTTTCTATTAACACTTACTTTTGAGCCCACTTTTGAGTCATTCTCTTTCCCACCCATAAACAAGCCTTTCAGATATACCTGCAAACATGTAAATTGTTCTATTTAGGATGAGAATTCAGGAAAATATGATAGGTTTATTATGCAACTCCTAATATTACATTAAAGTTTACTAGGTAAGAATAGACATGGACCTGAATAATCTCAATTTATCCTTTGATTTTATAAAAGGCACATTTGTAATATGGTATATTTAAGTGTGCATGTACAAGGAAAGACAGTCTCTGACAGTATGAGATTCAATAAATCATAAGCTACTTTAGACAATTACAGTAATTCAGGTACCAGCATATGACAAGTTGAAATATATTTAAAAGGCAGCTCTCTTTAAAATATAGACAACATTTTGGCAACTCTACTCTAAAAGCTTCAATATCTGGATTTTACTTTCCATTGCTCCTAGCAACATGAATTTTAGAGGCATGGAAGAGACTATTTGTGATATAGAAATATATAAAGGGAGCAATCTGCAAGAATCACTCCTTTTAAATGTCTATTAGGGTTTTATTTAACAGTTCAATTTTACAAACTCTGTATTGAGGAAGATATCCATTGTTGATACATTCAAACCTCTTGACCTGATGGAAAAACCCTCTAGTGGTACAACAGAACATAAAAGAAATAGCTCTACCCAGCATTGTCAGTGCTAACCCTGCATTTGTTGTAAACTCAGGAGCAAGATGGATGCAAAAAGTGGTCAGAAAAGAAGGCTTTAAAAAGTTTTTAATTTGGGGAAGAATATTGTATACAGGACAGAGAAAAGAAAGACACAGCATGACATAGCTCAGTTCCTACAAAGGAAGTAAAAGAATCATCCTCAAAGGCAAAACTATCCTGGCATAAGACCTAGTCTTATGAAGAGCAGCTGAGGGAACTGGGGTTGTTTAGTCTGGAGAAAAGGAGAGTGAGGGGGAGACCTCATTGTTCTCTACAACTACCTGAGAGGAGTAGCAGACTGGCCTCCAGTTGTGCCAGGGGAGGTTTAAATTGGACATTAGAAAAAATGTCTTCACTGAAAGACTGAAAGAGTTGATAAACATTGGAACAAGCTGCATAATGAAGGGGTTGAGTCTAGAAGAAAATAAGAACAATCTGACAAAGCACTGAATGTTGCTGTTAGTCAGTACTCCTGCAACCTTTGATGACCATTTCCAATTTACTTATGAGGACTGACACAAGAAATATTTAGTTTTGTTAATTTTTTTGCTGCATGACTTTTGAGACTGCTGCAATAATAGAGGGAATTTCATGTGAGGAAAACATAGCTTGGTATCAATTTTGACAGCCACATCCTCATGTTTTGACTGCTTAGAAAGTCCAAGATAGCTTTATTGGCATCCAAGTGAACTACATCAGTAGAATTACCCTGCAGTGTGTGAATCAAATGGGAGTTCCCAGTGGCAGTGGTGTTGGCCTGAAGCATAAAAATGTTGAAAAGAAAGATTTTACTTCTATAAGTGGAATCACTGCTAAAAGTAAGGAAAAAAGTAAGCTGAGGGATAAAATCACAGTATTTTCATGAAATTAATTTTCTGTTTTTTCCTCCTACCAGAACAATACTCCCCAGAATTGGCTATTAAAACTGTTCTCTATCAGGCTTTGCAGAAAAGCAAAGTAAGTATTAAGTATTGATGATAGCAATTAAGAAAAAAAAAGAAAAGGGAAAAGTGAAAAAAAAAAGCAGTTGACTAAGGCTGTAAGTTCTTTAGGAATGAGGCTGGATCACAAGCTAAGATAAAATGAATTAACAGTTATAAACTTGAGGTATATGGGTGAAGAAATGGAAGAAATCATGTCATCTAATAGAATAAGATTGGATTTGGAAAGTTTGTTTTCCTTATACAGCCATATAGTTATTTCTCTTTGTGGTGGGTTGAAATTACCCCCAACTGATTTGAGAGAATTAGCCCCCAAACCAAATTTGCCAGACTAGCTGAGTGGATGTAAGCAGATTAAGCTATATTTAGAAGCAAACTAAAATCTAGAAATATAAAATGCAATGAATATGTACAGAATATACAACATTTACATGTATAACAATTCATAAGCAACACCAGAATCCCCCTGGACAAAACCATTGGGTTACCAACACCTTCCCCCTCTCTGCCTCCTTCCCTGCCCCTGTACAAGGGAAAAGAGAAAGAGAAGAGCAGAAAGTAGCTTGTTAGTACTTAGCCACAAAAAGAACACATCCAAGGTCAGCAACAGCCAAGCAAAAGCTACCAGCTAGTATCAGCTGGAGCAAAGAAACCAAGGGAGAACTTTAAGTTAGTTATCAGACCAGGGAGATTGTTTAGACCTTATCGTTATTTTTCTATTGCATCCAATGGTAATTTATTTGCATTCTACTACTTTCTACTCAAGATCTGTGGAAAATTTCCTAGGCATCAGCTTAAAACTGCCACACCCTTTAGAGGATGATACAGGCTATGAACATTTCTTATCCTTTCTCTGCTCTTCCAGGACTATGTTAGGCAAGTCCTCTTGCAGGATGGTGAGGTGAGAATGTGCCAGTGTATTCTTACACCTAAAACGCTCTTTGTTCTCCCTCTGTGCTGGGGATAGTCATGTTAACATTAAGTTCTGTACATATACAAAATTCTCTTTGTTGTACTAGAAGTCATCTTTTGCATTTAACTACCTTGTAAAGAATTCCTTGGCTATTGTAATATAAAACTCTCCTGCCTTGTCTTTTTTGGTTATCTGGCATTCCTGAGAACGTGCCTTTCACTGCCCTCACAGTCAGTCTGCATATTAAAAACAAAGGACATAAACATCTAAACAAGTTCATTGTTTGTATCTCATTATGGGCTCTTAAATGAGACTAGACATGAAAATAATTAATCATTTTCCAGTGAAAGTAATTTATCTCACTGAAGCTTCTTTCAGATTGCCCTCCAAACTAATTAGCATTCTGTTGTACCAAAAGCAACTTGGGAAATTTGGAAGCTGCACTGAAAACAAAACAAAACGAACCCAACAGTGCTTAATAAGAAAAAACAAAAAGTAATAGGTTTGTAAAAATAGTCCAAAAAAGCAGTTCCCTCAGCTGTTTTCCATAAGACTAGGTCCTATGCCAGATATGCTGCCCTTCTTTGGACACACTTCAGTACTTCAATGACTTTCTTTTAGTGAGGGCCCCTAAAGTGAATATGGGCCTCACCAGTGTTGACTACGGGGGAAATCACTTCTCTACACCTGCTGGCCACACTCTTGATGATATAGACCCAGATGCTCTTGGCCTTCTTGGCCATCTGGGCACACTGCTGGCTCATCGTTAGTTGTCTATGTGCCAATGCTACAAGGTGCTTTCTACAAGGCAGCTTTCCAGTCACTCCTCAAGCCTGTAGCTATGCACAGAATTGTTGTGACCCATGTGTAGGACCCAACACTTGGCCTTACTGCTCTCAGATTTTTGGCTTCAGCCCATTGATCCAGACTGTCCAAATGTAGTTATGAAGTGTTCTGAGTTTCTGTCGCAATGTGTAAATTAGATACTTTTAAAATTCCAGACCTTCAGATTTCTATTAATCCTGGGAGGCTTTCCAATCCATATTAAAACAAATACCATTTCATTCTGTTGGTGCAATACATTTGTTATTCATTTTTCTGCTCTTTTTCCTCTTTGTCATTCTTATAATAAGCAATCTAAAATCGTCCTTTACACAATTTTCCAGAACTAAATAGTTCTTACAGAAATATGCTCTTAGGTAAAATAAGGATAATGATATTCACCTTCTTTGTAAACCACTTGAGATCTTCAGATGGAAAGTACTAGGTAAGTATTATTATAATAAGGATACCTTTCATACACACTAACATTCATAAATCAGATTCAATGTCAAGAGAAGCAAGCAATGATAACTTCAGAAATACATTAACTTGTTGAACAACACTCAAAGGTAGATATGGCAATTATTTGAAAAGTTGTAAGTAGAAGATATTTTCAAACAAAACTATGATGGAATTTTATCTAGAAAAAATAAGAAAATTGGTAGACTGTTTTCAAAACATCAACTGCCAATATTCATTTTTCTGCTAGTCATTACTATAGGGCTAAAAGATATGCACATATAAGGAAATGTTTCTAAAGTGCATAAAAATTGTTGTTTAAAATGTTATCCTTGTAACTTTTGGAACATAGTGCAGAGGTATAATGTGTCTCATTTTTTGATACTATTCAGTTCATTAGTATTCTTTAAACTAAAATTATAAGGAACTTACACTGATCCTGAAATACCTTCTCTGTTAATAGAGATTCATCAAGATTTTTAACAACGCTACTGTGTTACTTAATTATTCTCCCACAAAGTTTACTACCTGCTGTTCAATATTTACTCTTGAAGATTTTCAACCTGGTTTCCCAGGTGTTCTGTAGAACAAGAAAATAAAATGGCATAAAATGCATGAAGCAATGGGTGACCCAGAAAAATCTCACTGAGAACACTTGGTTTGGAAGGATGTTCTTCCTGAAAAGTAATATTCATTAGAGCCTTTATAATATAATATAGAACTCACCTAACACCCTTTTGGTAGGTTAATATAATTAATGTTTAATTACAGTATTTTTAACCTGAAAGCAGTGAAAAAGCAGTTCTTAAAAAATAAATAAAATAAAATATATGCATTCAGATTTTGTGTCATAGTCCCATGTGGCTAAGTTGGTAGCACGTAAGACTCTTACTGGGAAGGTTGTGAGTTCAAGCCTGCAGTGGGCAGGAGAGTTCTCTCTGGGCAGCATTGTCCTCCCTCCTCAAGAAGGGATTGGACTTGGTGCCATGGTCTAGTCATGGGGTCTGTGGTGACAGGTTGGACTGGATGATCTTCGACGTCTCTTCCAACCTTGGTGATACTGTGATACTGTATAGTATCATAGTATCAGTCAGGGTTGGAAGAGACCACAAGGATCATCTTGTTCCAACCCCTGCCATGGGCAGGGACACCCTGCACTAGATCAGGCCGGCCAGAGCCTCATCCAGCCTGGTCTTAAACACCTCCAGGGACGAGGCCTCAACCACCTTCCTGGATAACCCATTCCAGGCCTTCACCACTCTCATGGTGTTGTATTGGCAAAACAACTGCAAGTAACAAGGAAAAATGTCTCATAAGTCAATCACAGCTTGTATGCTGTCAAAAGCTCTGAAACAACCTTGCCAAACAAGTGAGTGGATGAATGAGTCCAGGTTTCTCTCTGTAGGACTTGAAAATGCGTGCACAACAAAACACTCATTAGTGCTCAGGCATAGGCCATTTAGAAAGAAAGAGCAGACATTTCTAGAGTTTGGAGGAGGGGCAGTTCTTACACAACGTGCTCCTTCTGGTTAAAAAGATATAATATGAAGACCAGTTAAAACAATTATAGAATATATGTTTAATATCAAACTTGAAAAAAATTTTGTCAGTTTATGTAGCTGACACAGTGTGAAATTGCTCTAATTATTCTATTACACATTTCCCCTAAAATTTACCAGTGGATATGATGTGATAATATTCACCCAAACGATTAATATGAAACCCTCAGGTTGTATAGTAATGGTGCTCAGTTTCCACATCTCTCACTTGTAAGAAATCTACTTCCACAGGAGTGTTTTTCAAGCCTATTGGTATGAATTTTGCTCAAGCCTGAGATTTAATCAATGTCTTTAATTAACTTATAGAAATTCAAATTCAGCTCTATGAAATACCTTCCTTCCCATAATTTCAAAAATAGTGAAATTCAATTTGTATTTTACATCCAAAAGAGAATTCAGGCTGAAGTTGGTATGTGGTGATAAACATTAAAATGAAAGAATTATAAGTTTGGGGAGGGTTAAGGCAAATACCTGAATTATACATAAAATTACTGATTAGTGTTTGTCAATAGCTTTTTGCTGAAGATAAATCTTGGGCTTTATCAGCTGCATAGAAATAATATATCGAGGGACAAACTGGAAGAAGATGGCAATTATCCAAGATTCCTTTTTTTTTCTAGATGAAGCTAGAATAACAAAGAAACAGAAGACTTCCAACTGTGATTAACTGAAGAGCAGGTTTTAAATATGTATTAAAATGTGTAAAATGAGAGCATTCAGTAATAGAAACTTTCTTTAGGTTGGTTCTATTGCAACCAAATCAAATACTCCATTGCCTCAAAAACTGTGTGGAGGCTGTGTATAAACACACATTGTAGGTAGGATCTCAAAATATAGATGTTGCTCATACATGTTTCATTAAGGCCTTTATTTAAAAAGACTGTAAAAAGAGATTTATTAAATCTTTCAAAAACATATATTCAGATGGTGAGGTTTGTTTTTTTCCTGACTCAACTCGTGGTTGTCATATAGTAAAGCTGCAATTTTAGATAACAACCTGATGTAACTATCAAGCTTAAGATGAATATTGTGAACATTTTTTCCTTTGAAAAGGACACCTAGAATGTGCTTTGTGTTTGTTTTTTTTTTTCCCCCTCAGAATCTATTTTCAATAAAATAGCTACATTTTTTGCATCTCTTTAAGGCTGCCTCAAGGTGGGAAACCTATATCAGAAAACCTATGCTTCTTTCTTTGTGTTATCAATATTGTTTGCCATTCACTCTGTCTTTCTAAGACTTTGCGTAACTGTATGGTTAGCATTATCATCAATAAAATAACCATTAACAATCAATCAATACTAGGACTGCCACAATATCCTTCAACTGTCTATTATTTTATAAGAAATGCCATTTTTGTTATTGACTATACTCAACTATTTAATAATTAATAGTGATTAGCAGTTACTTGTCTGTACCGGTTCTTAAAGGTACAAAATGTATGTAATGTAAGAATGTATGTAATGTAATGTAAAGACTTTCTCCTCATCTCGAGCCTAAGCTTCCCTCAAGCTGCACCAGGGGAAGTTTAGGCTCGAGGTGAGGAGAAAGTTCTTCACTGAGAGAGTTGCTAGGCATTGGAATGGGCTGCCCAGGGAGGTGGTGGAGTCACCGTGCCTGGAGGTGTTCAAGAGGGGATCGGACATGGCACTTGGTGCCATGGTCTAGTCATGAGGTCTGT
The DNA here is from genome assembly GCA_033816785.1 of Picus viridis. Classification (NCBI taxonomy): domain Eukaryota; kingdom Metazoa; phylum Chordata; class Aves; order Piciformes; family Picidae; genus Picus; species Picus viridis. Next base: position 9,091,867 of record CM066570.1, read on the forward strand.
GGTGACAGGTTGGACTCGATGATTTTGAGGTCTCTTCCAGCCTTGGTGATTCTGTGATACTGTGATACATTTGCATGTAATATTTGCTCCTCATGGATAGTTTTTGACTTTCAATTCTGAAAGTCTAAGTAATATAAAACCACATGACTCATACATCTACACCTGTAAAAACGAACAGATTTTTAACTGATGAAGAAATAATTCGATTAGCTCATTTGCATGTCAAACACATATCTGGAGGCACTACAATTTCTTCTTCAGAAATGCATTTACAGTTGCTGTATAAACATCTGTCAGATGATGTCTCTATATATTTTTTCCCCAAGTGACACTTTATTGTCTTTCTTCAAGTAATAAAGAGCAGCATTCAAGTAAACAGTATATTTTAGTATTTTGGTTTTAATGAAAAAAATATATATAAAATGGTGATGTGCTGTATTACGCAGGGCATGAAAAAACCCCAAATACATGTATTACTGAAAGAATTTGGAACCCAAGTGTAAGGAATAATTGACAGTAGGATTTCTTCAGAGAATTTTTTTCTGGGGCTTTATAATGGACTCGATTAAAATCATTAAACAAAAAAACCCAGTGTTCAGTTATGTATCCCTTTTTCGGAGAACAAATGATCCAATGCAACACATGTATTGAACAGAATAGTTTGAAAGAAGGAATCAAACAAACTGAACCTAAATTAGATGCAGGTAAACCAAAACTGCTTTATCCAGGAGTCATTTAAATGCTTCTGAATACCTGATTACATATTCAGATACTAACTTGTTCCAATTACTTATTAGTCAGATGTGTTATAAAAGTGAAAATCTACCTACATTTATAGAGAAAGGATCGAGGAAAGGGTTAATTTCAAAGTTTGCTAGATGTCATTAGTGATGAAGATGCAAAAGTGGATCGTGAGTAACTGAAGAAAGACACTTCTGCAATGTGAGATATTCTATAATCTATCTATTCTATATTCTATCAACCAACCCTTTGTCAGTTGCCTGGTAGTACCAATTAAAAATACCTATCCACTCTTACAGAAAACTGTTATTATGTCTTAGCTGAAAGAAATTACTATTCCCACCAAGAAGCATTTTGACATTTGAAAGTGATTCAAAAACTGTGTCCAGTTCTGGGCCCCTCAGTTTAGGAAGGATGTTGAGTTGCTGGAACGTGTCCAGAGAAGGGCAACAAGGTTGGTGAGGGGCTTGGAACACAAGCCCTATGAGGAGAGACTGAGGGAGCTGGGGTTGCTTAGCCTGGAGAAGAGGAGACTGAGGGGTGACCTTATTGCTCTCTACAACTACCTTAAAAGAGGTTGTAGATAGGCAGAGGTTGGTCTCTTCTCCCAGGCAACCAGCACCAGAACAAGAAGACAGCCTCAAGCTATGCCAGGGGAAGTTTAGGCTGGAGGTGAGGAGGAAGTTTTACACAGAGAGAGTGATTGCCCATTGGAATGGGCTGTCCGGGGAGGTGGTGGAGTCACCTTCATTGGAGGTGTTCAGGAGGAGACTTGATGGGGTGCTTGATTGCATGGTTTAGTTGATTAGGTGGTGTTGGATGATAGGTTGGACACTATGATCTTGAAGGTCTTTTCCAACCTGTTCTGTTCTGTTCTGTTCTGTTCTGTTCTATTCTATTCTATTCTATTCTATTCTATTCTATTCTATTCTATTCTATTCTATTCTATTCTATTCTATTCCTAATCTATTTTACTTGATAAATGGAGATGTAGACTGTGACTATGGTGATAATTTTTGTTAATTTCTAATTTGTAGAAATGCCATGATAACAAAAGAGCACACACAGAGCACTTCTAAACCTGCCACTGCATATTTATGGTCTGCCCTATTTCTGTAATTCAAAATGAAGATACTCAGGTTCATCTCAGGATTGATTCAGTACCCATGAGAGTATCTTAGCTGAATGTTTCATGCTGGGTTAATTACTCCTATATTTGAAATGCAGTCTTTAAATATGCAGTATTTCTTTGGAAAAAGTGATTTCAGTGCTTTTTTTCCTTATCATTTGAGGATGTGATCTTTTACCAGTGAGCGACATAGGAGTTACTGCTGCAAAAACATACTGTAGTGAAGAATCCTTTCATCTGGCAAACTTAATGCTCTTAATATTTCTTGCTCTTTTAGTATTTCTAAATATCTAATATAATTCCCTGGAAATTAGGAGAAAAATCCTGAAACCCATAAGATTATTGAAAACTAGTTATAGATTTTTATTCTCATATTAAAATGGTGTACTCAATTATCTGAACTTCAGTGACAGATGTTTAGTATAACACACAAGAAATTGCCAAGTCAACTTCACACAGACTAGTAACAGGTTCACAAATTGTTTCTCAGGGAAGACAAATAATTACAGATTTTAAGACACATACTGTTGAATTGACACAATTGTAATGACATCTCTGTAGGTGACTCCTATCATGCACTGTTTTATATGCTGCTGGGAGCATAACGACAGCATTTGCACAATAAGCCTACGCAAGGATGAGGTAGTGTAATTGTAGGATCACTGAAGTGTGGATACAGACTAATTAACAAAATTGGAACTGCTGCACTCATGCTCACATTTCATCTATCTTATTTCATTTACTTTTACATGCTATTGTGCTCACAGAATTGTTGTGTTTATTGTTTGAATGTTGAAGATAGTATTGTCCGTTTGCTGCCTCCATCTTCCTGTTCATTTTAAATGAGTCAGCGGTGCAAGCAGGACTCCATTTTATGAAGTGCTTCCCTCTAATAAGTTTCAGGTTCTGGACGGTGTATTTTCCCTTGCATACACAGAATATTTGTATTTGTAAATATGTATACACACACACACATCTGTATGCTAACATACACACACACACATCTGTATGCTAACATACCAGCACCAGAACAAGAAGACGCAGTGTCAAGCTGCACCAGGGGAAGTTTAGGCTCCATGTGAGGAGAAAGCTCTTCACTGAGAGCGTTGTTAGTCATTGGAATGGACTGCCAAGGGAGGTGGTGGAGTCACCATCCCTGGAGGTGTTCATGAGGGGATTGGACGTGGCACTTGGTGCCATGGTTTAATCATGAGCTCTGTGTGACGGGATGGACTTGATGATCTTTGAGGTCTCTTCCAACCTTGGTGATTCTGTGATCTCTATATATGTCTCTATTCCATAGTTTGCCATTAGTGAAACCGTGCACCATTTGCATGTATATATATATATATGTACATGCGCATGCAACATGCATATACACAAAACCATTAACATGAATCACAAACTGTTTTCTGTATGCTTATACTCACACAAAGTTAAGTGAAGAAGGCAGTACACAAGGATAAGTTTTAAAAAAGAGAATTCCTCTAAGAAATGTAATCACCTAGTTAAAAGTTAAGACAGGCGTCTGAAAACAGCCAACAAATATTCCATGTTAAGAACAAATGGTGGTTCACCCAACAGGTGGTACACAGTTTCTGCTCATGCTGTGGCAGAAGAAAAATGTTCACTGTTGATACTGCTTTGCAGATAAAAACTTGGGGGAAAAATATACCAGGGAACAGCACTGCTGTTCTGCAGTAGTGCCACATCAGTCTCTAGATAGGCCATTTATTGTCAGCCTGGGGAAATAGAACAAACTGAGATCTAAATATTCAAAAGTGCATTCTTAGAGTTATATTGTTTTACATACAGATTGTAAAGGGTACTGGACAGGATGTGTAAAGTCTAAAGGACGCATATTCTACTAAGCTACAAATACTTGATTTTTTTTTTCAATAAACAGGAAGCTGGCACCAAAATCATTGCCCAGTTTCTCATCTGTGCTGGAGGAATGTGAATGTGCTTCATCATAAGTTAGTAAACTCGCAGTAATCTCTTGTATGCATTTCAGGTTTCAGCAGGGACATCAGTGTTCCTTGTTCTGAAGGAATTCATCAGCTCCAGGCAGCAGCATGAATTCAGCTCTCTCAGTTCATTGCATTTCTCTGTCTGAAAACTGCCTCAGTGAAAGAAATCATTATGTAATCTCTGAAAGAGCAGAGGTGAGAGAACAGGCTGCTTGAAATAAAAAAACACATAATGAGTGAAGAAAAAGGGTGGAAGGGAAAGCAAGTGATGAAAAGGCAATCAGATACCATATCCCACAGGCAGACTGATGCCCAGCTACCTCCCAGACCTCCTCATCAATTTGGGTGGCTGAGCAGAATGCCCTATGTTATGGAATATCCTTCTGGTCAGATTGGCACGTTTTCCAGATTATCTCCCCTCCCAATTTCTTGCCTCCATAGTCTACTTCCTGGGAATGGGGCAAAGTGGGTAACAGAGAAAGGCAGAACACATTTGTGTAATGAGCACTGTTTTGGTCACAAACCTGAAACACATCACCACACAGGCTGATATCTGATATAAAGAAAACTAACTCCATCACAACCATATGTATACTACTAGCACTGCAGAGCAAATGGCTTTCAATTATAGCCATTTTAAGAGCTTAACTGCAGTTAAAAGTACAGATTAATTTTTAAATCATGGCTGTTTTAAAAAAATGAGCAAAAATTGGAACACAGCATATTTTACTAGATAAACTAAGGAATACATTTTGAATTGCTGAACCTGTCACAAACACATATTTCAAGACTCTAAGACTTTGTTCCCTACACCACTATTACATACTTCAGTCTCAGTTTGTGTAGGTAAGAAAGACTGAGTCAGAAGCCTTCACTGATCTGTTCTTCAAGTAAAGCAGCAGTAAAATAAACAGAGTAAAGCAGAAAGAACAAAGTTCTATTGAACAATGGGACTTCTGCTGCATATGTAAACCTGGCAAAAAAAATAATGATTATTAGTGCTTGCTGGAAAAAAAATATCGTCCATATTTTCTCATTATTCAATATAAGGATAAGAGCATTCAGCATTCACTGCCAGCCATGATTAAAAAATTATCTGGTACATTTAACAGCAGTCATCCTCATTGGGAAAAAAAAAAAAAAAAAAAAAAAAAAAAGGTTATTGCTGAAACTTCTTTTCTGTGCAACACTCAAAAATTTCCCTCCATAACAATGAAATAGAAAATCCAAATTACCCTTAATCATAGAATCATAGTATCAGTCAGGGTTGGAAGGGACCACAAGGATCATCTAGTTCCAACCCCCTGCCATGGGCAGGGACACCCCACACTAGATCAGGCTGGCCACAGCCTCATCCAGCCTGGGCTTAAACACCTCCAGGGACGGGGCCTCAACCACCTCCCTGGACAACCCATTCCAGGGCTTCACCACTCTCATGGTGAAGAACTTCCTCCTCATGCCCAGTCTGCATCTCCCCACCTCCAGCTTCATTCCATTCCTCCTAGTCCTATCACTAAATGAGATCCTAAGAAGTCCCTCCCCAGCCTTCCTGTAGGCCCCCTTCAGATACTGGAAGGCCACAATAAGGTCACCTCGGAGCCTTCTCTTCTCCAGACTGAACAGCCCCAACTCTTTCAGTCTGTCCTCATAGGAGAGGTGCTCCAGCCCTCTGATCATCCTTGTGACCCTTCTCTGGACACCTTCCAGCACGTCCACATCCCTCTTGTAATAGGGGCTCCAGAACTGGATGCAGTACTCCAGGTGGGGCCTCACCAGAGCTGAGTAGAGGGGGAGAATCACCTCCCTTGACCTGCTGGCCACATTTCTCTTGATGCAGCCCAGGATCTGATTGGCCTTCTGGGCTGCTAGTACACATTGAAAGCTCATGTTGAGCTTCTCATCCACCAGCACCCCCAATACCTACCCCAATCAATATCTACATAGATATTCCCTCACTTAAAGGTAAGTAATTTTCTAATCAGTAGAACAATCACAATGAAAATCCTAGCATTGGACCAGCAATGCTGGAAAGCCACAGTGATCAAGACAAAACAATCATATTCTCACTGTGACAGAATACAGCACATGAAATGCAGAAAGGCTACGGCAAACTCGCAAACCACAGGTGAAAAACTGCAAGGGAAAAGTATGGTCTTAATCCAGAGCAATACATAAACATGAATGCTATAGCTTTTAATGGGAACCATGAAAGATTTATGTTTAGATTTATGAATAAAATTTGTGTGATAATGAAGCCATGCACCATTATCATCTCTCTTAATTTGCATAACAAAGATTTGTACTAGACTATAGCCATTATCCAAAACTTGAACAATGGTATACCTATAAATAATAATGCAAGGGGTCACATGAGCCTAGTTTGACATGCCATTAAAAATAGCCTGCAAGGTGAGTAGGATCTTGCTGTATGGAACAAGAATTTAACTGAGACAGAAATCAACAGTAAGGGATTTAACCCCCACAACAAAACTGAATTCTTTTATAAAGGAAACTGAGTAATAGCAAAATAAAGTCCCCAGGCAAATTCTAATCTCTATTGAACTACATTAAGTGAAGGTAATCAGTAGAGAAGGGAGGAAATAGAAGTGTGGTCTATAGGGGCACAGAGATACAACCACAAGAACCTTGATAAAGACAACCTGAAATTGCGGCAAGCTATTTAGGTAACATCATTAGAAGAGAACAGCTTGACTTGAAGAATCAGCTATAACTCACAGTAAGAATGACGATGGAAGAGTCCCAGCACTTTTGTGAATACACTATTTGAATCAGTACTTTAATGTCTATTTTTGTTAAAGGAATTAATTTGTGGAAGTCAAATTATGCACCCAAGAAAATAAACCACATGGTTTCTAGTTTATAATCCAGTAGCATCAGAAGTACGGAATGGGAGGGCAGCATGTGAATAAAACGCTATTGTTATCTTTCTAGTGTTATCTCTGTGAATTATCTCTACCTGTCACAAATACTCTTCCAACATGTCTGTTCAAAGAGACTGTCATGAATCACTACAGGTATACCCTAACTGGTTATGTTATGGTACATACCAACTATCATTCTGCAGCAAATCCCAGTGGATTTGACACTGTAAAGGTTTAGCTCAAGGACTAAAATTCCTGCTCCCTTAACACAAGTGAGTGGAAAAAGTAACACACAAAACCCCAGGATTGAGACAAACAAAAAAAAAAAAAAAAAGTGAGATAAGAACAGAGTTTTCTGATCAAAATCAGATAACCATGGTACAAAATGCATGATTACCTTAGCCTGATTTCAGAAAAAAGCACAGCACAAAGCAGCAGCAAGCAGGAGCAAGTGAAACAAAGGCTCAAGCCAGAAAACTACTCCCCCATCTCTCCCTGTCCCACTGCCATCCCAGAGGAAAAAGAACCAACAGCCAAAAACCTGGAACCCAGGATCAGCAAGCAGAACAGGAAGCCTCCCACATTACAATCTGATCTTCAAGCCCCATGATACTTTGCTTCAGCCAGTACTTTCATTTTTTGAAGCTGGCATGACTGCAGTATGCTATGAATAAGAGCAGCAGGTTCAATGCAATCCTCCACCTTTTATTCTCTACCATCTGCATCATGCCTATCAGCAATCAACATCGAACAATGTTCATCGTGCATCAGTCACTGTCCATTCTCACTCAAAATAAGATTGCTTTGCAGTACACAGAAGACTGGTCACTGAAGCTGCTCTGGAGCTCCATTCTATTCCCAGTACATTCTGGACCAGTTCATGACCAGTTGAAATGGCAAGGCTGTGTTTTCACCCCTGGGGCAGTAGAGTCCTAGCATTCCTTGGGGAAGAATTCTTCTGTAATTCATGTGTGTGTGAAGCTAGGACTGAAGTGTTTTTTCCATCCCGCTTCCTCATGTCCTCCCCATGGTCATGCAAGTAAAGCCATAGGGCACACCATGGTGTGTACATCCCAGATTCTCTCCCTCAGACAGGGGAGTGACTACTCCTCATGGCTGAAACACGGGACTGTACAGGTGGGGAGTAAGAGATGTTCTTCTTGAGTTGATTGACCTCCTGGGACAGTTTCTTCACCGCTGAAACACAAGCCTGGAAAGAGGAGGAGAGATTTTCTCCTTCAGATTGCTGAGGCTGCCTGTTTGTTTCATTCGCTGTTTCTCCTTGGCCATCTTGGCCAGGAATAAGGCAGGCAAACCCAGAAATAAGAGGCAGAACCCTGTCTCTGTTTCTTGTTCCCCTGATGGTCCTTGCTTGTCCTTATCTTATGTAGGACAAGCTGTTTTCCCTCTAGGCTTCTTTTTCTGTACAAGAGGAGCTGATCCTGGCACAGGCTGATTCTCTGCTGCAAAAATATCTGCTGGCCCAGAGACCTTCTCTTGCTGCTGAGCTCTCAGAACATTGATGAGAAGAGTTCAATATGCATGTGCTAGTCCCCAACACACTGCAATGATTTCTTCTCTCGGGAACTCCCAGGCAGACAGCAGACTTTTCCCAAACATTTCACCAGCTTGTCAGGATTTTTTTCTTGCTCAGGGGTGAATTTCCAAACCACTGGAGGACTCCACTACCCTAAGAATTTACTCAGACATTCCTATACACCCTGCCACTCATCATTATCCAGCATCAGGGCAGATCTCTCAGTGATATTCCTGAGAAAGTCCTGTACTGCTCTGCAAAACCCCTGGCCTGCCAGTATCCCACACAGGAACATCAGAACTGTAAGTCATTCCCCTGACATATAGCTCATCATCAGAAGAATATATACAAAATGGCAGCACAGTGGAGCCAGCTGCCAGCAGAAAACAAATACCCCAACACAGAGAACACATCACGGGAAAAAAAAACCTATATAAAACTCTTTTAACAAGCTTCAAGCCTTAATTGAATCCTCTTGTTATCTCCCTTTTGTTATGTCAATCCCTTCATCTCCTGACAAAATCTGACCATCTTAATTAAGACAGCAGGTTTTTGTGCCCCACTTTGGGCACCAAAAACATGAATGTAATGGTTTTAGTTTCAGGGCTAAAAACTCCCATGCTCCCACCCCATGAATAAGAAAGGGAGGGGGAAAAAAGGCAGAGGGAGATATTTAAGTTGATTTACACAGAATAATTTACTCCTTCACTACGAAGATATCATATGAAATTACTATCTATATAGAACAGAAGGAAAAGGGAAAGGATTACCCATCTGAATCCCATAACAAGCAAAGAACGCAGCTGTCCACTCAAGAACCGGAAGGGTGAGGGAGAGTTCAAGAATCTCCTGTCCAAGATGGTAACACCCTACAGTTGTTAACTGTCAGAAATGCCATAAATTCATGATTCTGCTAGTGGGGAATATTATGTGGTTCAACTCACTACAGATACTTACTTAAGAATACCACAATCAGAAACAAATCAGTTGACATAAGCATAACATTTATGTTTACTAATTTGAGCTTGACATTTTCCCCTGAAAGTTAAATTGATACACATTATCATAGAATCATAGAAGGTCTGGGTTGGAAGGGACTGCAAGTGGTCACCTAGTCCAATGCCCTCTGCACTGAGCAGGGACATTCTCAACTAGATCAGATTGCTCAGAACATTGTCAAGCCTTACCTTGAATATCTCCAGGGATGAAGCCTCAACTACTTCACTGGGCAGCCAGTTCCAGTGTTCCACTACCCTCACGGTAAAGAACTTGTTCCTAACATCCAGTCTAAATATACTCTTCTCTAGTTTGAAGTCCTTTCCCCTTGTTATGGTGGCAGCCTTCTTTCCCTCTCTAAGATATGCATAACACTCCCTCACCCTGCCCTGAACCTCTGATACCTGCCTCTCTCCTCATAATTATCTTATTTTCTTTTTAGGGCTGCTCATGGAAGCTTGTTTCTGTTTCTCTGACAAATTACTTAGCCTGAAGATATCATTCCTCAATCCTACAGGATATACCAAATACTGATTCTCCATAGACAATCACAAATAAGTCAAGAACAACATTGCCCTCCAGAAAAAGGTGTGCCTGATGATTTCACCTGTATCAATTGAATGAAGATAAACGGGGTTCCTTATGAATAAGGTTATATATTTTGTCTCCAATGCAAGTGTTCCCTGCAATCTAACACTAAGAACAGAATAATCAAAAAAGGTAGAAAACACCAAGTTTTCTGTTCCTCTTCTTTTAAGGAAAAAAAAAAAAAGGCTTTTGCTTGTAAGAACAGAATAATTTTAATACCATCTATTACTGCAATTATATAAAGCTTTTTTGGATCTTTCCCAAACTAGGATTATACCTTTACTTTCAAGCATGAACTATAAGCAGGTTCTCAGTACAAAACTTTTTTATCTGGTCCGATTTTATACAGAAAGTCCTGTATCAACTTAAAGACATACCTCCCTCCCCCCCCCCCCCCCCAAACTAGGTTACAAAAAACCTAATTGAAAATAATAATAATGTCTTTGCAAAAAGTCTGGACCAAAGCCTTTGGCACTTCAGATACTGATCTCCAAACAGCTTCAGACTGGAATGTCATCACAAGGTTAAGTTATTTTACTGCATTCCACAGAGTATCAAACATGTAATAATATAATCAATTACCTTTACTGCTCAGATATGCATGATAAAATGAATGAGATAAGGAGAGTGAAAAACCATGGGGAGATACATGTGTGATAAGGTCAAACATTCTAATAAGGGCAATGGTCTCATCTCCACCCTTTGCAGTGATGTCAGGATTTTATAATCCTAGTTAAAAGATAATACGTTTATTTCAGCCCCTATATTTTCAAAGAAGTCATTTTGTGACCTAATGGAAAGGTACAGTGAAGACTTGCAGGTAAGAACAGTAAAAACAGCATAAATGGCCTGTGAATGGGTGGCCTGTGTGAAAACCAGCACATTTCCAGGAAAGGAAAGGGGAATGAAGACAGACATGGAGTGGTGGATTGATCCCACCTGATTAGAATAGAAATAGAAACAGAAATAGAAATAGAAATAGAAATAGAAATAGAAATAGAAATAGAAATAGACCAGACCAGGTTGGGAGACCTTTGAAATCATCATGTCTAACCCATCATCCAACTCCATCTAATCAACTAAACCATGGCACCAAGCACCCCATCCTCCTAAACATCTCCAGTGATGGTGACTCCACCACCTCCCTGGGCAGCATGTTCCAATGGGCAATCACTCTGTCTATGAAGAATTTCTTCCTAGCATCCATCCTAAACCTCCCCTGGCACAGCTTGAGACTGATCCAGTTGCCCCTTCAGTCCCCTAGCAGGGAAGGCAGTGAGACAATTAAAGGGTGAACAAGAAAATTCATAAATTGAAACAAACATGACAGCTTAAATATGGTTCAATAATGATTTAGTAGAAGATATTAAAGTTTCCAGACTATGATCTTTGCCTTTGAAAAAGTTTCTTTATTACTGAATTATGATGTTATTTCATTATCTGAAATCTGGAAGTGATTTCTTTTGAGAAATAGATACCTGTTTGCAATACTTATGAAATCTACACATGAAAACCATTTAGAAAGTATGACTTGCAGCAATATGAATTCTAAATATGGTCTTGTTCTCATTTTTAGATCCTACAAGAGCTGGAGCAAAGACAAAACCTGCTCTAAAACTAGATGATGTCAGGTGGTAGGCTAACCCGTACTAAAACATTGCAGATCTTAAAGACATTTGTTACTTCTGACATACTGTAGAGGTATACATCTACAATCTGCATCAGTGATGCATCGTCCATAGCACTGTGCTGCAACATGCCAAAAGTGAATTAAATATTTTTATCTCATGCAAATTTGAATTTCCTTAAACACAAAGTTCACAATATCACCAAGGTTGGAAGAGACCTCAAAGATCATCGAGGCCAACCTGTCGCCACAGACCTCATGACTAGACCATGGCACCAAGTGCCACATCCAATCCCCTCTTGAACTCCTCCAGGGATGGTGACTCCACCACCTCCCTGGGCAGCCCATTCCAAAGGCTAACAACTCTGTGAAGAACTTTCCTCTCACCTCGAGCCTAAACTTCCCCTGGCTCAGCTTGAGACTGTGTCATCTTGTTCTGGTGCTGGTTGCTAGAGAGAAGAGACCAACCCCACATGACGGCGATTCCACCACCTCCCCAGGCAGCACATTCCAATGGGCAATCACTCACTCTATGAAGAATTTCTTCTTAACATCCAGTCTAAACCTCCCCTGGTGCAGCTTGAAACTATGTCCTCTTGTTCTGGTGCTGGTTGCCTGGGAGAAGGGATCAGCCCCTGCCTGTCTACAACCTCCCTTCAGGCTGTTGTAGAGAGCAATAAGGTCTCCCCTGAGCCTCCTCTTCTCCAGGCTAAGCAACCCCAGCTCCCTCAGCCTCTCCTCATAGGGCTTGTGCTCAAGGCCTCTCACCAGCCTTGTTGCCCTTCTCCTTCTCTGGACATGTTCAAGCATCTCGATGTCCTTCTTAAACTGAGGGGCCCAGAACTGGACACAGTAAAAAGTTGAAACAAAGTTAAGATCTCTGCTTTAACATTAAATGACTAAGAAGGAAAACACACAGAAAAAACAGGTGTAGAAAACCACATCAAATTGTCATTCTTTCACTTGTATGCTTTCTCTTCTTTGAGAATGTGATTGGATACAATTTTTTGTAAGTACCTAGAAAACATAAAGCTGAGTAGCTGCTCAGAACTATCCCCCCACCCCGCACTAGTTTAATGTACTGTACTGCTAAAATCAGGACTCTAAATGGCATAAGACAGACCCTTGGCACATTCAAATTAACAGTTCTGTGCAAACACCCATGCTATAAACCATCATTTTGCTCTGTATTGGTGATGCATGAGATAAGAAGTCCTACATTCCTGTCTCACTGATCATATTTCAGTCTGAATTCAGTTTGAATTGTATTCAGTTCTTGAACGTTCCTTTCGTTAACCTGGACTTTCACCAGCAAGCAATAAGTATGACATATCCATGCTGCCAATAACAGTAAACGTATTTCTCTTATTCTGCTAAATACATCCAGTTCTGGTGCTCCCAGCATAATGGGGACATCAAACTGCTGGAGTGGGTCCAAAGGAGGGCCACAAAGATGATCAGAGGGCTAGAGTACCTCATCTATGAGGGACAGGCTGTAAGAGTTGGGGCTGTTCTGCCTGGAGAAAAGAAGGCTTGGGGGAGACCTTATAGCAGCCTTCCAAGACATGAACAGGGCGTACAGGAAAGCCATAAAGGGACTATTTACAAGGGCTTGTAGTGGTAGGATGAGACAATGTATTGAAGCTTAAGGAGGGTAGGATTTAAATTAGATATTAGTAAGAAGTTCTTTATAGTGAGAGTGGTGAGACAACAAAACAGGTTGTCTAGGGAAGTCATTGATGGCACTTGCCTGGATGTGTTCAAGGCCAGGTTAGATAAGGCCTTGAGCAACCTTGTCTAGTGGAAGGTGTCCCTGCCCATGGCAGGGTGGGGCTAGAACTAGATGATCTTTCAGGTCTCTTCTAACCTAAACCATTCTATGAATCCATATACTTAGTTTCCTTTTTCTTTCCTTTTTCCCACCTATTCATAAGTTCTTTTTATTAAGTAGTAATCTGAAAATGAGCCAGCAGATGCTTAGTTAGTCAAAAGAAACTACTAAAAAATATATCAACAGTAGCTGGACAATGATCAACATCTTTGAGTTAAGTAGACCTGTCTGAGGAAAAGGGAGAGGATGAGCTCTATAGAAGATATAAAAAGGTGAAGTTTTATGGTTCCATGCTGAGTGATACATCAGTTAGAGCTACACTGGAATTCCATGACTTGTTTTCCTGACAAAGCTAATAATCACAACAGTCAATAGTAAACATAAATCAAATTTAATAGTTACAAAGAAACAAACAATTCATTCTCCTAGCTTTCAACTGGATTCCTGGATGGTATACAGCCACTCAGGAATTTCTACTTAACTCCACGGCCCAGCTTCTGTGAAGCTGAGTACGAGTATTTGCAGGATTCAGAGATAAAATCATATCCAAAATTACTGTTAAAAAAAAGGCAAATATATGTAGAGAAATTTATTTCATAAGTGAGGAGTACTTATGGGGGGTTTGAAGAGGGTTGTTTGGGTTGTTTTTTTTTTGAGATAGTCTTTTTTCTAGATTGTAGTTTCTTAATTCTAATAAACACTAAGAACTTTACACTAAAATATTATTATTATTATGGATCTTGGCTTATTATTTTAAAACCTTGTGGTTATTTTAATATATGCCTTATACAAATGAATTTTCAAACCAAAGCAGTAATGAAGTACAAGTTACAGAGAGGTTGGTTTTGGTTTGTTTTTTTTTCCTTGGCTATATGGGGATAACCTTATTTCTTTTGTCTTTGGTGTTCACTGTATCTCTTTGAATAAATGCTGAAGACCATAATAAATTCACATTGTATTTGTAGAACCTTTGTCTGAGACTGAAGGTCATTCGGATGAGACTACCAACAATTTTCACAAAGGCACTCTCTCTTTCTCTGTTGTCTGGATGCCAATTAAACAGAAATATATCAATTAGTTTATGTAAAATTTGGATCCATGATAATCTGGTACAGAAAGTAAAAATCTACTCTCTGACATATGGATTTATAAAAGGAGTCAGTTCATATTGCAAAAATATTTTTCATACTGTTTACCCTGTGCCTTTCTTTGGTATGCCACTACATTAACCTTTTAGTCTTATCAGTGAACATAAAAACTGTTGCATCCATTAAGAACAAATAAAACCATTTGTCCTTCACTGTCAAGGAAATAATACAGGATCACCTTGAATTCATGAACTCATTACCTTCTTGCAACTCAGCCTGGATTACTCATTATATATACAGAAGTGTAATTGTTTATGAATTCCTAGCATGATATCTCACACTGCTCTACACTGTGGAAGCTCTTACCTTGCCCTAATATTAAGAAATAATCCTGTAAACTGAAATGCCAAGGAAACACAAGTCTGATCTAAGAAGAAAAGTGCTTTAAAAGAATAAGTAATTATAAAAGAAATATTTATTTTAATATACAAATGAACCCAATCAGAGTAAGGCAGACAGTATGTTCATCAACCTCATCAGTTACCCTTTAAAAACTAAATCAGGAAAAGACTTTTAGAGTCATAATATCTTTAGTGCTCATACACACCTCATTCTCAAGACAAGAATTTTTCTTATCAGGCATTCATTAATTGCCTTAGATATAAGAGCTGCTAATCATGATCTTGAAGATCTCAATGCTATGTACACAGTCATGCATGAGGTTCTGAAAGGTAAGCGATACAATTTGGAAAGATCTATGCCTTACGAGTTTTTATGTGCTTACATTAAAAAGTCAGATAGATATCTGTACCTGATTTACAATGCTGTTGAAAGTCAGCTTGTTCAGGCAGTTCTTGGCCTACTTCCCTTTATAATGAAACATGGTCTGTATATCTGCAGGATGCACTAAAATCAAAGACCTGCAAACAAAACTCTGTCTAAGAGCTAAAATGGTGCGCTGGAAGGGGCAAAACCAAGTCAGACCTGTTTTGCCACTAGCCCCCTCATCCTCTCCACTGTTACAGTGTCCAGGGTGAGGCAAAGGAGTAAACAATGGGCTGACACCGTTTAGCCAGGAGGTGAGAATCTGGAGGTCATTCTGCCCCTGTACTCAGCACTGGTTAGGCCACACCTAGAGTACTGTGTCCAGTTCTGGGCCCCTCAGTTTAGGAAAGATGTTGAGTTACTGGAATGTGTCCAGAGAAGGGCAACAAAGCTGGTTGGTCTCTTCTCCCAGGCAACCAGCGCCAGAACAAGAGGACACAGTCTCAAGCTGTGCCAGGGGAAGTTTAGGCTCAAGGTGAGGAGAAAGTTCTTCACAGAAAGAGTTGTTAGCCATTGGAATGGGCTGCCCAGGGTGGTGGTAGTCACCATCCCTGAAGGTGTTCAGAAAGGGATTGGACGTGGCACTTGAAGCCATATTTTAGTAATCATGAGGTGTTGGGTGACAGGTTGGACTTGATGATCTCTGAGGTCTTTTCCAACCTTATTGATTCTGCGATCTACTACTCAGTTCCATTTGTAAGCCAAGGGGTCTTGTGACCCAATTTGGCATTGTGGTTGCATTCTTGCATTCCAGGATAAACTGTTTGTTCCCCCTGATTTCCAAGTTCTGATTTTCCTAGACTGTTTTCTACTGTGTTATAAATACTCTTTGTGTAAATACCTACCAATGACCAGGCACCTAATCAAATAAGCTCAGGAGACTGTGTTTTGTATTTAATAAACCGTAAGTAATATGTTTATTGATCTCATGCTTATTAAGTTTTATAAATTATAACAAATGGAAAACAGACAAGTAAATAAAACACAGTCATCCCTTATTGTTATAGAAACTATGAATTTGTGAAAATTAATATGGAAAATACAAAGATTAATAAAGATATCAACATTTTATTAGTATGAAAAATTGTCCAAAACTGAATAAATAGGTTTGGTGTACAGCTGGAATATATATTTACAGTGGGAATGTATAAAATTTTGGTAACATAACACTTTTAATATAACAATTTTAACCAAGCCACAAGGAATAACAGAAAGAGAAGAGAATCCCCGGGAGCAATATGACACCCAACCACAAAAGAAACTGGGCAAGAACCGTAAATACAGAAGGCAATAAACTACTCACTGAGTTCAACTCAAACAGGGGGAGTGCTGCTGTGTATTAGCCACTAAGGCTGTAAGGGTGCCATTCCAGTCTCGAGGCTGATCTGGCTTCAGCAGGCTGCATGATTTGTTTTTGCAAACAGCTCTTGCATCTTCCTGGGTAAACTGTGGCACGGCATGAGTTCTAGTTGCAAGGGGAAGAGAGGCTTGGATCCTAAGGCTCATGGCTTCCATCTCTGGACTTGGACCAGGCAACTCGAGGCAAGGCACTCCAGGCAAGGCAGGTCCAAGCAGTCAAGGCAAGGCAAACACAAATCAGCCTGTATTTGTCACTTGCCCAAGATTCAATTGGGCCAATAGGGTAACTGAAGCCAGCAAACAGTTACCCAATGAAATGGGACTCTGCCAGGCTGTGGTGATAAAAGGCAGAAATATAGGCCTGGTCTAGGAGAAGCAGTGGGCAGGACATGTGCTCTTCCCCCAAAAGGAGATTTGTTTACCCAAATATGTTGAAGCCTGTGCTTTTGTCCCTTTTTCCACATTACCCCAACTCCTACAGGAGGGAGGTGGGAAGAGGGGGACCAGGCCTAGACACATCAGGACCTGGGTTTATGCTGGGCCAGTTTGTCCCTACCACAACACTTGTCATTTTATGTATCTATGTAATTTCAAGCATTTACCTAATTAGAATCTGTCAGTGACTGAATAGGCTTGTAATAAATAAGCCTAGAGATAACTGATCAATAAGAAATAATAGGAAGAGAATAATTAAAAATGTGGAAAATTCCTAAACACAATAATAATTAAAAAAAACAAAACCAATCAGTTCTGCTTATTAATTTCACCCATGACTTTCTATTTACCTTAACCTTTCATTCAGATATTGCAAGGTCCAGAAAGGAAGTGTGAAAGATTTGTTGATGTATGACTCAGAGTAAGCAGCCACAGTGCTAAATCAGAACCTTTAATTTAAAAATATAGCAAAGAACTTCATAAATCTCTTACTTTCTGCATTTCCCCTCATTCTGATCTTATACTCTTCTAATATATGTTAGAGCATGGTTCTCACAAAAACAAATTAAGAAAATATTTATACATGCACACAAAATCAATATATTAATATTTTTCTATGTGAAGTCAAGATCTTGTATGAGATCTTCCAGCTCATTTATCTCTTACCAGATCACTCCTGAAGCATACTACTCTAATGGTGTTTTACACTATGGGCATTTCCAAAGACCAGCTAACATCTTGAGTTTCTTCAAATATTCTGGAAGATTTTCCTTGCCTCTTTAATTTCAGTGTGCTTTTAAAAGGTTTATTGTTACTACTGAGAGTATTTCCTGTAGAAGTATCTTTGTTCTGGGAAAAGAAGAGGGATGAAGGGATCCTGGCTTTTGGACATTTGGGTGTTTCATTCTCTTTCCAGCTTCCTCAAATTTGGAAAACTAAAACACAGAAAGAGGAAAAAAAAAAAAAAAAAATTAAACCTGGGTTGTTTATTCTTCTAACACTGTCTTGTCCTCCATAGTGTAACTTTGTAAAGCAAATAAAACTGCAAAACAAAACAAAAACCAACCAACCAACCTACCTCAAGCAGCTTCAGTCAAGAGTCTCTAATTGAATTTTTGGCTCAGTTGTTGCTGTGGTTGTAACCTTCCTGAGCTGCTCAGTGAAAAGAAACGGTTAAAATTAGGAAAATGGATTACTGATAGGAGTGGTTCTGCCCATGACCGTTTGGAGTCCTGTGTCTGTGGGAACAGTCCATGCAATGTAACTAGGAGGAACAGTAGCACAGAATAATTTGGCAACTAACATATTTGACAGATATACATTCTTACTACAGTGAAAGAATTATTCTAAATCACACTAAAAAGTCTGATGGCTACACAAAGGACAGATTCAGCATTGGAGACCTGAAATGCATGATTCCATACCCAGCATGAATGAGTATTGCAAGACTACCAGTCTCCATGCTAGTATAAGATTCAAGCAAGCAGATGGTAGTGAACATAGAAGTGTGTCTTATGAGGTCACTTGCATAGTATGCTTAACTGCAGTGTGAACAGTACAGTGAAATTTACACTTTATTCTAGGAGGCCTTGAGATCAGGAGAGAGTTGTACTTCATTAAAAAAGACATTATCCTTTTATAAGGAAGGAAGATACAGACTGAGACACTAAATTACCTTATTTTAAAGTAAGAAACTAAGTAAATGAGTTATAAAACAACCAGAATGTTTTTTTTTTTTTTTTTTTTTTCTTTCTGGTTATCTGTACCTGTTTATTTGAGACCAAAATTGGCTTCAGGTGCTCTCAAAGCTGTAGCCGTTTAATTTCAGGGACAAGCTATTTCTTATGCCATTACCACCATTTGAGTGGAAGTCTAGTATCAAGTTTTAAAAGCTCATGAAGACTGAAAAGAGAAGCAGAAGAGGGAAAATGTGTCCATTTTATTCCCTCTTACTCTCCATTCTTTGTTCTGTAAATGGAGTCATAATGGTATTGATGAGTAGACTGAAGGCATGAACAAATTTAAGGGCTTTAATCATTTTAGAATAAGTTAAACAAAAATGAGAGAAGTAAAAGATGAATGTAAATAGAAATATATATTTGAGTCTCATTAAGTTAGGACTGACAAGTCAGAATTGTTAGTCAAAAAATCTGTATCTATGTCAGAACTCACATAGATGGGTAATATATCTCCAATTTTCTTTCTAAATTTCCTGAATGAAAGCCCATAAAAAAAGTAATTAAAACTTAACTCACATTTGTTTAAGATAGAAGTAGAAACAGGCACTTTTGGGAAAAAAAAAATTATTTGTTAGGTTGTTTTGGTTTAAATTCTTACCTTCATACATTTTTTTTGTTTTCATCTGTAGTTGAGTTAAAAAAAAAAAAAAAAAAAAGAGAAATATCACAGTATCACCAAGGTTGGAAGGGACCTCAAAGATCATCAAGTCCAACCCAGCACCACAGACTTCATGACTAAACCATGGTACTAAGTGCCATGTCCAATCCCCTCTTGAACACCTCCAGGGATAGTGACCCCACCACCTCCCTGGGCAGCCCATTCAAAGGCTAACAACTCTCTGCGAAGGACTTTCTCCTCACCTAAAGCCTAAACTTCCCCTGGCACAGCTTGAGACTGTGTCCTCTTGTTCTGATGCTGGTTGCCTGGGAGAAGAGACCAACCCCCTCCTGGCTACAACCACCTTTCAGGTAGCTGTAGACAGCAATAAGGTCTCCCCTGAGCCTCCTCTTCTCCAGGCTAAACAACCCCAGCTCCCTCAGCCTCTCCTCGTAGGGCTTGTGCTCAAGGCCTCTCACCAGCCTCGTTGCCCTTCTCTAGAAACATTCAAGAGTCTCAATGTGTTTCATAAGGTGATGGCCAAATTTATATAAAACACTATATTAATACATCTGGATCTCTTATACCATACAGTAGGTATCTCATAGCTAATTTCCATATCACATTTTGATTCATGGCAATTGCAAGCTGGCAATTCACTCACTAAATGGCTTTATCTTCTAATGGGAATTTACTTCAGTTGCAATTGTGAATAGCATATACCTTGAGGCAGGTCTCATGAAGTGCCTCAGCTTAATTTATGCAAAAGAGCTTTTTCCAAGCATCATAGTGAGGTCAGCAATGAATATATGTACAGACTCCTCAAGATGTATTTGGAAGATATGGCAAGAGCAGAAAGCCTCTGTTGCATGAATCTTATCATTGTAGCTTGAATCAAGCTAAAAACACTCAAGAGTTTCTAGATCACACTCATTAAGAGAATATCTTAGCATATATTTATAGAACTCAGCAATAAGTGTTTTATTTAGGATTCTAACAGAGCATAAACAAGTTTCATTCTTGGACACTGACTTGTGAGTCTGATTTTTGTTAGATATAGCACGTGCGGTGCAATGCTTTAGTTCTTTGCTGAGCTACCAGCAGGACAGTTGGAACTAGAGGATCCTTGAGGTCCCTTCCAACCCTAACAATTCTAGGACTCTCTATTGGAGAAACAATCAAAAATTCCCCTACCTAGCCGGGGGCCACCAGGCCCCCGGCCTTTGTTGTCACCACCACCATCACCCAGTGTGCACCATGGGGACTCACCAGTGATGAGAGGAGGATCCCTCAGCCCAGATGGGCTCAGCTTAGGGCTTCTGCCTTTCCTGGCAGTGATTAAAAAGGGGAGTGGGTGGGGAGGGCCAAGTGACCCCACCTGGGGTGGGAGGAAACTCCTCCTCTACTCCATTCTGATGAGACCCCACCTGGAGTACTGCAGCCAGTTCTGGGGCCCCTACTAAAGGAAGGATTGGAGGTGCTGAAGTGTGTCCAGGGAAGGGCCACGAGGATGAGCAGAGGGCTGGAGAACCTCTGCTATGAGGACAGACTGAGAGAGTTAAGGCTATCTAATCTGGAGAAGAGAAGGCTCTGAGGAGACCTTATTGTGGCCTTCCAGTATCTGAAGGGGGCTACAAGAAAGCTGGGGAGTGACTTTTTAGGGTGTCAGGGGGTGATAGGACTAGGGGGAATGGAAAAAAAAATAGAAATGGGTAGATTCAGATTGGATGTTAGGAAGAAGCTCTTCACCATGAGGGTGGTGAGACACTGGAACAGGTTGCCCAGGGAGGTGGTAGAAGCCTCACCACTGGAAGTTTTTAAGGCCAGGCTGGATGTGGCTCTGAGCAACCTGATCTAGAGTGAGGGGTCCCTGCCCATGGCAGAGGGGTTGGAACTAGATGATCCTTGAGATCCCTTCCAACCCTAACAATTCTATGATTACTTCTATGAGTTTGCTTTGACCTCAACTGTCTTGCCACAGGGTGTAGTTTATAAATATTTTATGGCAATCTGTTCCTGAGACACTGGGATACCTAGGATAATTTAAGACATTTATTAAAGAAAACTTCTCAATTTATAGGTGGCATACAATTAATTCTTCTTATGACAGAGGATTTATGTTCTTTATTGAAAATCCAATATGTTCTATAATAAAGATGCTGTTCAACACAGAAAAACAAGACTATGGTAGTAATAGGTAGCTCAGTTGGATAGATGTAGGTCATTGTTTCTCATCAAAGAGAATAATTTCTAGAATAGAGTTTGGATTTAGTAGTTAGAAAAAAAAAGAGTCTGTGATCAGTGCCTCAGTCTGCAATGTTTCTCCTTCAAATGAACCAATCCTTTAAATGCACAAAAGATGCAAACAATTTAAAGAAAACAAACAAGTAACCTGAAATAAACAAATGCCAAACAGAGCAACAAAAAACCAACTTGTCAATCTGCCTGAAATGTTGTTATTTGCAATAACTCCAGGCAAAATTTTTTGCTTCATTTCCAAGTGACATTGTATCACAGTCTCACCAAGGTTGGAAGAGACCTCAAAGATCATCAAGTCCAACCTGTCACCACAGACCTCATGACTAGACCATGGCACCAAGTGTCACGTCCAATTCCCTCTTGAACACCTCCAGGGATGGTGACTCCACCACCTCTGTGGGCAGCCCATTCTCTCTCAGTGAAGAACTTTCTCCTCACCTCCAGCCTAAACTTCCACTGGTGCAGTTGACACTGTGTCCTCTTGTTCTGGTACTGGTTGTCTGGGAGAAGAGACCAACTCCCTCCTGGCCACAATCCCCCTTCGGGTAGTTGTAGAGAGCAATGAGGTCACCCCTGAGCCTCCTCTTCTCCAGGCTAAACAGCCCCAGCTCCCTCAGACTCTTCTCATAGGGCTTCTGCTCAAGGCCTCTCCCCAGCCTTGTTGCCCTTCTCTGGACATGTTCAAGTGTCTCGATGTCCTTCCTAAACTGAGGGGCCCAGAACTGGACACAGTACTCAAGGTGTGGCCTAACCAGTGCAGAGTACTCACTGGCAGCTGAATGGAAGAAAGACATCAGTTAAGCAGCAACGAAAGCAACACAGCTTGGAGAGAGACCTGGGGGTACTGGTTGATGGGCAACTGAACATGAGTCAGCAGTGCCCCCTAGTGGCCAAGACAGCCAATGGCATCCTACCTTGTATTAGAAACACTGTGACCAGCCGGAAGAGGGAGGTAATCATCCCCTTTTACTCAGCACTGGTGAGGCCATACCTTGAATATTGTGTTCAGTTCTGGGCCTTTCACTACAAGAAGGATATTTAGGTGATGGAGTGTGTCCAGAGAAGGGCAATGATGCTCATGAAGGGCCTGGAGCATGTGGCCTATGAGGAGCACCTGCAGGAGCTAGGGTTACTCAGTCTAGGTAAGAGGAGGCTTATTATTCTGAAACTACCTGAAGGGAGGCTACAGCAAGGAGGGGGTCAGCCTCTTCTCCTTGGTGTCAAACAGAACTAGAGTAAATGGTTACAAGCAGCACTGCAGAAGATTTAGGCAAGATATTAGGAAGTACTTCGTCACTGAAAGGGTTATCAAACACTGGAATGGTCTGCCCTGGTTATTGGTGGAGGAGACACCATCCCTGGGGGTGCTCATGTGGTGTGTGCACCTGGAGCTTAGGGACATGGTTTAGTGTTCACCCTTCAGTGCTGGGTTGAGGGTTGGACTGGATGATCTTTCAGGTCTCTTCCAACCAGATGTTGTCTGTAATAAAAGTCTGTGATGAAAGAAAAAGAAAGATTGGTGAGACTGAATTCATAAAGCAATTACATGCAACATTGAAATGGACAGTATAAAAGTTAAGTCTTTTTTTGGTTGCAAAATTTCACTGATTCTGTCTGACCTTTTCTAAGATTTCCTCCAGACATCCTTGTAAAAAGAAAACAGTCCCTGAGCATCATCCCACCACGAAAAGAACGTCAGCACCAGAACAAGAGGACACAGTCTCAAGCTGTGCCAGGGGAAGTTTAGGCTTGAAGTGAGGAGGAAGTTCTTTACTGAGAGAGTCATTAGCCATTGGAATGGGCTGCCCAGGGAGGTGGTGGAGTCACCATCCCTGGAGGTGTTCAAGAGGGGATTGGACGTGACACTTGGTGCCATGGTTTAGTCATGAGGTCTGTGGTGACAGGTTGGACTTGATGATCTTTGAGGTCTTTTCCAACCTTGGTGATTCTGTGAGGTCTGGGGACAGCACTCTCAGGGGAAGACCATAAGGAGCTATGACACTGTATTTTGTGCCAGCAAAAGGGAACGTTAGCAGAGTTCAGGGTAAAATGAGAGTGCCACCCTCTTGCAGGCAGAGGTTATTGCAGTTGAGGAACCCAAACTACTGCAACACACGTGTTACTCAGAAATTATATCAATCCTCTACTGCAAGGCTGCAATTCCATCTGCTTCAAACTTTCAGAACTACTATCCCAACATCACAGATTCTTGAACTAGGAAGAACTAATATACTTGAACTAGTATAGGAAGAACTAGTGTAGGAGAAGTACATATTAAATGTACAAAAACATTTACGAGAAGACAAAAAAATATTATGGAAACAGTACAATCTTTTCCCATTTCAAAGGTCAATTATTATCAGTAAGTTTTCAATTTAAAAATAATAACTCTGAAATCCAAATAGATGAGCTCAGCAGATGGTGGGTATCTGAAAACTAAAAACCAGCCAAACAAACAGAAAGCACCCTAAATGGCTGCAACTTTCATGGCAATAAACATGCATTTTAAATTAATACAAGATACACACTTTTTTGTTTCAATTTCCAGTATATTACCCTACTGAAGTAGAGACCCATATCAAAGAATAAAGCTAGTCACTTGAAAAAATACAGAGTGGCTTCTGTGAGAACTTCTGCCCTTAGATTTGCTCAACGATATCCACTCTCTGTATTACAAAATCTTTTTTAAAGACAGAGAGGAGACTATTTTAGATCAGCTGCAGCACCTAAGTTCCATCAATATATAAAACTTAGAGAAAATTTTCTACAACAAAATTGATCTGATTAAATTTGAAGCCTGAACCTTCTGATAAATGGTAAAAATTAAAACCAAAATGTTTTATGCACATTCAGATTTAATAAAAATCAGTAATTTTAAGTAAATTTAAATTACTTTTCCCCCTATATAGTCTTTTCCTTCTTTCAAAATTCTGTGACACTCCTTAAAGTAGTTTGACTCACTTTAGTTTTTGACTTTGCTTTCCATTGTGACAGATTTTGTTTTCAAAGACAACCCTTTGCTTTGCATATGCCTCATTTTAAAAACACTTCTAACATCATATCTTAGGACTTTAATAAATATAAAAGTATAAAAAACCAAAATATAAATATAACCCCCAGTATTTATATAAATATAAATATAAATATAAATATAAATATAAATATAAATATAAATATAAATATAAATATAAATATCCAAGTGATATAATATTACTTTTTGTAATATTCAGTTGATGAATCCTTTCTTCAGATGATCTGTTTCCACTAAATCAGAAGGTAAGTTTTCTGATGATCTAGATGAGGGGACTGAGTGCATTGTCATAGGTTGAGTTTTAGTCTGCTGCTATTCATATCATCCTGTCTCATGTCAGCTTCAAAGTGGAAGTGCTGGCTGGAGTAAAGTATTATGGAGCTTGACGTTTGGATTGTAACATGGGAGGCTTCATGTTCTGGATGCTGGTTTAGGTTTATGGATCCTATTTTATGGTTTATAAGCCTGTCTCCGTTTTGTTTAGTATGATCTTCTGTCATCCTTTTTTTACTATGCCCAAGAAGGTCGTTTCATATATTTACTGCAAGTGTTTATTTAATTTAACCTGTTACACATTTCATCATCCTGTATGTGTTACAGAAGTGTTTACTTGTTGTTCTCTCATGTTGAATTGTTGGCTTACTCGGATTAACAAGTGTGACTGATATGTAATGTTTGGAGGTTAGAGTGAGACTCTTTCCAACAGAAAAAAAAAAGGCTCTCATGGAACTGAAGACTGCCAAGTAACTGAACTGGCATTTGTAGCCTAGTTAACTGTCACATCACATTGAGAACAGGAATACTGCCATCTAAGCAGATGGGTATAATGCATATTAATGACCAATGATTATGTATGTCCAGCAACTGGGGATGTGGAAGATTTCACTCATTTCAGCCAAGAGGATCAATCCATCCTGTGCTTTCATGCATAAGATTAAGAGGATAAGTTTTGTTATATGCTTCATCTCTCTGCTACTCTGGATGAATACTTTTGTCACTGTGTCCATTTCCCTAGCAGGCTGGCAAACCAATGTTATCTGCTGGCATTTGAGTTAATCACACCAGGCAGTAATAAAGAGTGTCTATATATTTATCAAAACATTTGGCCTTCCCAGGAGTACTAATTTGAGTTACAGAAGTAAGAATCATTCTGAAAGCAAACAAAATATTGGTTCACTTTAGATTTTAACAAGACATAAATTAAGCACACCCACAACCTCTTCACAGAGACCATTCTCACAGGTTCTCAAAACTGAGATCTACAGAAAAAAAAAAAGTGGCAATAATACAATCAGCCATGCATTTAAAAACGACCATACTGTAAAGATCAACTCATCTGGTTTTGCTGACAAGTCCCGGTGATGCTTGTGTGCTTGTACTAATAGACATTTCCTCTCATATGTGAGACCAAAGATGTGTTATTCAGAAAGAATTGAGACTGTGTCCTCTTGTTCTGGTGCTGGTTGCCTGGGAGAAGAGACTGATCCCCACCTGGCTACAACCTCCCTTCAGGTAGTTGTAGACAGCAATAAGGTCTCCCCTGAGCTTCCTCCCCTCCAGGCTAAGCAACTCCAGCTCCCTCAGCCTCTCCCCATAGGGCCTGTGCTTCAAACCCCTCACCAGCTTTGTTGCCCTTCACTGGACACGTTCCAGCAAGTCAGCATTGACACAGTCTCATGCTGCACCAGGGGAGGTTTAGGCTGGATGTTAGGAAGAAGTTCTTCACAGAGTGATGGGCCATTGGGATGGGCTGCCCAGGGAGGTGGTGGAGTCACCATCACTGGAGGTGTTTAGGAAGAGACTTGATGGGGTGCTTGGTGCCATGGTTTAGTTGATTAGGTGGTGTTGGATGATAGGTTGGACTCGATGATCTCAAAGGTCTCTTCTAACCTGGTTAATTCTATTCTATTCTATTCTATTCTATTCTATTCTATTCTATTCTATTCTATTCTATTCTATTCTATTCTGGGAAACCTTCTGAAGATAGGGACATCTGCATGTCAGAAGAGAGGGTCAAGGAATATATGGAATGGCTTTTGAGCTTGACATCAATACAATTTTTTCTTGTAGTACAGAGGAAATTGCTTCCTTTGGCAGCTCTTTACAGAATATGACTGATGCTATTGATATTAGAGAAGAGAAGAAATACAAAAGGAAAGCAGAATGTGACCATGAAAGCTGTCATGCTCTGTGTTACGTTTGTGTTCAAGAGCTTGCAAGAATATTGAAAACAATTAATAAAGAATTATAAAAAATAATAAAACACCTTAAAAACCAGCAAAGCACAATCCAAATGGTAGGCAAAAAACCAGTGTCATTAACATAATTATTTGTACACTCCATGAGAATTCCATTAATGTTACTGATTTACACATCAAAACAAAAGTGCATAGATCTGCAATTTTTAGAAGCTATTTTTAGAATGATGCAATAGGCTTTGTTTACAGTCTGCAGTGAGGAAAGTAAAAGTTAAACCAATATAATGTCGGTTTGGTAATTCAAAGAAAAGAACAATTAAATATGACAGCAAAGAACAAAGGTAGTCAATACGGTTGCAGGAAGAAAATTACGTCTGTGTTCAACCTGTTGGCTTTCTGGGACTCTAAGAAAGATAATGAAGACCAACAGAGTATGAGATTAGAGATGAGGAATATGAAAGAATGATGAATTTAAGATTGATTTCCTTGGAAGTGGAGTTTAAATTCATATAAGCAAGGGGATCATGCAGGGAAAACATGCAGAATAAAAGGAGACAATAAATATTTGAAATAAAGATAAAAAAGATAATTGGGGGGGATGAAAATCAAAAGAATAGAATAATAAAATTCTGGACACTCCAGAATAGGTGTGAGGGAAAAAAGCAGTGATTTTATAAAAAATAGAATTGATTATAGTCTTAGAAGCTTGAATGGAATGAAACCATTGGAGATATTGCCAAGATAAGCTCTGATGGAATGAAGAGATAAGTTTGATTTGATCATTAAGCAATTACTACTTCATAATTAGCCAGTAATATCAGTAATCTCATAAGACACTTTTCCAGTAGGTTCTTTTTTGGCCAGATGAATAATGTAAAAAGGTACCTAATATATTTTGAAGCTATATACTGTATGTCTAAGAGGTGTTTTAGTTACACTGAAAAAACAATATTATACAGAGGTAATATGTATGAATTAAGGGAAAACAAATAAACAAACAAACCCACCCAAACAAACCAAAAACAATTGAAAAGAGAGACATTTGTAATTGCAACAGGTTAATGTATGGGTTAACCCAACCACTTCCCCAGCTCCCTCCTCCACCCCACTGTGGGAAGAGGTTGTTTCCGGATAGCTTTGGAAGGGTATAGGGAAGATTTCCCTTTGCTCGAATTAGAGAAAGCTATGTTTTGTCTTTGAGGGGAATGTAAACACCTTGTAACTGAAGGAGAGAAACTGGGCAGAATTTGCTTGGGTGTGTTAAAATACTGTCTTGTTATTTTGACCTATTGTATGCCTTAATTAAATGCATGCCAGTAGAAAATGATCAATTGAGCTGTGACACACGTGCCTGCTGATAGACTAGATAACTTTGCTGTATAACGTAATAAACATCTTTGCCTGCTTTCATCTTGTCCTGGAAGTGTTGCTCTGGGTGATTAGAACATCTATCTAATAACACCCCTTCCTCTCTCTCCCTCTCCCCCACTGGCTAGAGGTAAAAAAGAAGAGAAGTGGAGAGTTTTAGTTGAGTTATACAAAATTATTTACTACTCTATTGCAGAGATATCAGATTATACCAAAAGAGACAGGAATGGGGGGGGGGGGGGGACGGGACTGAGGGGGCTGGTTTAAAAAGGGAAAATACCTGACTGAAATTTGTGCAGAAACCCACACTGCACAAAAAAACCCCAAAACTGGAGAGAGAGCCCAGTACCCCCAAATACGAACTATACAACATCTCACAAATGTCACTCCATGCAGCCAGCATTGCTCAGAATAGTGTGCAATATCTATGTCCATGTGTGTGTGTATGTATATATACATGCATACATATATGATGCAGACCAAACCATTACAGTAATGAATAAGGCATAAGCAGACTTCCCTTAACCTATGATGCAGTTAAAGTTAAACCTTTCCTATGGTAGAGGTCTGTAACACATTTGATGAAACAAAGCAAGAAGTGCCAACTTCTTTCTGCTGACTCTATGAGGTAGCCAAAGCTTGTCCTACATCTTGGAGTGCATGATGCAGATTTGTAAACTTAAGTTAGAAGAATTACTGCATAACTATTTACAGGTCTTTTCTTCTTTCCTAAAAAGCAAATAAGAGAAAAAAAAAAAAAAGTTTGAAAACTTAAAGAATTAATATTTCTCATGGGTCTAAGGGACAAATAGCCTGCTCTACAGTGTTGATCCAGGCTTTACCACAGGGACACCAGAACAAAGCAGATTTTCCTTTCCCTTTTTTTCTTCCATATTGATTTAAGTAACACATTTCATGCATTTCAATGGGAAAAAATCACTTGGATTCAATTTAGTCAATTTGCAGACATGGCTATACTTTAGCAAAATGGATTTTGCTGGTAATTAAGGTGGGGAACTTATTCAAGTTTAAAACAAATTTGAAAAGCATTTTAACTTATTTAAGTTGAATATTTGAAATGAAAAGTGACAGTGTAGAGTCATAACATTACACCAGTTACACCAGTTACAGTGATCAAGCAAGACTTCAATAGGGGGCCACACTGAAAAGATAAAGTTTCATTCTCATTTTGCATCAAGAAGTATCAATATTCAGACTTCAATGGCAAAAGCATGATGCTTTTCCTTACCAACTTATGTTTTATTATTTTTGAAAGTGCATTTGATACTGGCACTGGAACTGGGCAATAATTTTAATCAATTTCAGTATAATGGGACAATTAGTTAAATGATGGAAGTATACAGTCCCCAAACCACAAAACAATCAAGGAAAAATAGTAATGGATGATTGAACAAACAATGACATAGCTATGATCATGAAATAATGTAAAAATATATAAAGCATCTAAGTCCATACAGAGTTGTCAAATAGGGTTGGACTGGCATAGAACAATAAGGAGAATACCAGAATAACAAATACCTAGATCTTGGGATTTGAATTTGGGGGTTATTTTTCAGGTTTTATTGGGTTGTTCGGTTTGGTTTGTCCTTTTTTTGTATGTTTGGGGTTTTGTTAATAATTTAATAAATAAATAATTTAATTTACTAAATAAATTTAAAACTAATTAAATTAAATTAATTAATAATTTTAATTTAATAAATAAATTCCATTAAATAAATAAATAAATAAGCATTAATGTAATAAATAAATAAAATCCTAGAAGAGATTTAACTTCATTCATATTCAACTACCAGAACGTTTCCCATCATGACAGCGACATTAGTTACCTCTGCAGAGGACATTGTTATTATTGTCACTGCCAGTGTTCTTACTTCTTTGAAGGCTAGTTTTGAGTCAGTGATCACAGGACATCACAGAAAAAAGAGGGGGAGAAAAAAAAAAAAAAGGAAAATGGAATTCCAAAGAAATATAGAGGAAAATGTGCAGCAAACCTTCATTTGCAGATGATATTTTTGCTAAAAGCATGGAAAATTCAGCTGGTCTACAAGATTTGAAGTTGCAGAATATAATTCCTTCCAGCATTTGCCCCTTCCTCAAACTAACAAACAAATACTCTTTTTGGTTGGTTGGTTGTATTTTTCTTTAGAATGTAAACCTCTGTTTTTTTCTAGTACTGTATAATTAAACATGGAAACAGCCAATTGATGGAAATTTTTACATTTTTTCACATACTTCCTTCCATGTTACTACTTTTGAATCTTTCATACCTTCAGCAATCTAGAAATTCAGCAGTGGTAAGATTTAGCCATTGACATTTAAACACTGAATATATTAAAGTCTTCAGAATGGAGAACTCTTAAGGGAACAAGTCCTATGCAATTCTGAAAAATGACACACTTTGTATTTTATATATTGGGGGGTGAAAAAAAGTTCTCTCTTTCATATCTGTCTCTGCCTTATATAAGTAGGTAGATGTGAGACACCATCTCCATTAAAGCACTCTTCCAAGGCCATAGTCATAAAACCATGACAGCAGAATATATGTCCTCTTTCATATTCATGCTAGATTACTTTGCTTCTGCATCCTCATTTCACTTCCAGAATTGATAGACTCATTTCTTTGTCATGGTATGGTATTATCAGGGGTGTAGAGATACGGCATACGGAATATGGAGAAGAACCTTTCCTTTATTTTTGCTTCTAGACTTTGCATGGTGTAAATTTATTTTTAAACTGAGCAAAATATGTTTGCATAAAGGGACATGGTGGCTATCGAGCCTATGCAGAGTCAAAATAATATGAAGAGGAGAGTTATGGCATGTAAATGTACAAGTAATAGCCAAGCAAAGTGGAGGACATCTTGCCTTTCTCACATTCATGTCATATTTTAAGAAGACAGACACCCTAGCTTATTCTGAGAAAGTGAAGCCCCATAAAATACAGTCTAATCAGTGTTGTCTTAAAACAAAATAAAATAATCTTGAATACTTGTCTCATCACAAAAGTTTCTTTACTTGTGAGAGAAGAGGAAAAATTGGTTTATACCTGCTTTTTCTAAGTGTATGTTTGTAATCACTTTTAGATCACTACCACATCAACAATGACTCACACTCAGGAAAACATCTCTGATGCAATTGTAGTTCCAAGACATTTTGATTCACTTGGTGACATAAAACAGTAATAGTTTCCCGACTGTAGCTGATGCACTAGGAGGTGGGCAGGGAGTGAGAAGACAATGCAGGGCTTTTTCTCAACTTCAGTGAAAAAGGCCTGGAAACAAATGACCTAATAAAGTGGCTAGTTCAATAAGACAGAAAAGAGAAATACAGAGAGGTAATCTTGTGTCTTCAAATATTGGGGACCTCACATTTATGAAGCATCAAATTAAGCCTGGATGGAATCTGTGAGGCACAGATTCGGTCTATGGAGAGAAGTTCCTCCTTTTAGTTCCTTTGAGCTATTACATGCAATTTCTTAAAACCCCACAACTTTATTCAACAAGGAGTGCAGTGTAACCCTGAGTGATAGGAAGAAGACAAGGTTTCAAGCAGTGCAATGAGGGAGGATTAGACTTGACTGTGTAGGGTGAGTTCATTATTTTACTTGCTTGCTTTGAGGAACCATTGGAAATTTAATTCCCTTAACATTAAACTGAAGTCAGGAACATCTAAAAGACAGTATCAGAGAGAGAAGATAAGATACAAGGAGTGGAAGAAGATGAAGCAGTACTAGAACACTGCATTATTAAAAAGAAAAATGTTGCCTTTCCTCAGAGGAAACAAGAACAGTTAATCTTTTCCTCATTTCAGGTATTAGCTATTAAAATGCAGCAGAATTCTTGCTTCCAAAGCTGTTTATGTTTTTGAGCCTGCATTTATCTTCTTGCAACCTGGGCCACTTTTTCTTTTGACAAGTGTACTCATTTTTCATGACAAGTAAATAATATTTATATTTACTTAGCACTGCAGCAATTATGTGATGTGGGGCTGATAAATACTAAAAGAATATTTAACAAAACAGGAAGGAAACTTAGTAGGTTTGTTTTCATGTCAGCATAAATTATTTATTATGTTTACAACATTTTTGTCCCCGTCACCTGGGAAATCAGACCCAGCAACACATTAATAGTCTGAATAGCAGATCTAAGGAGGAAAAAACTCATTTTCCCTCTCTGATTAAAATTCAACAAAGAGAAAACAGACTATTTTGGAGATATTTTAAATTTCTTTTCTTTTCAATTTAAAGATGAGTAGTTACAGCTTTGTCCTTTAGAAAAAAAAATGTTTAGTAATTCTGGTTTCCATTTTAAGGGAACTAAGTCTTGACTAAATATCATTCATCGTATAAAGACAACAGGAGATCAGATACAGAAATCGATTCAACACTATTCATTTTTCTTAAAATCTGAATTTGCAGATATCAGTTGTCATTTCAAAGTGGCCTTGGCAAATTGCTGTGGATTTCTATAATAAGTTTCCTTTTAATTAGGTTTTGAATTTTTCATATCAACCAATATGGCAAAATAGCTGATTTTACTAGAGCAACTAACTGTGATTTAGGTAGGTTAAGAGTAGTGACAAAGCACATGATGCAGGTAATTCAGTCATGAATCCTTAATATGCAAAGTCATCATGACACGTCACCGAGACTTAAGGAACAATTATAAGTGTCTTATTTGCTATAGAGATAGAATAGAATAGAATAGAATAGAATAGAATAGAATAGAATAGAATAGAATAGAATAGAATAGAATAGAATAGAATAGAATAGAATAGAATAGACCAGACTAGGCTGGAAGAGACCTTCAAGATCAGTGTGTCCAACTTATCATCCAACACCACTTAATCAACTAAACCATGCAACCAAGCACCCCATCCAATCTCCTCCTAAATACCTCCAATAGATTTGTCATAAGCAGACAACATTTCTAAACTTTCTTTTAGGGGTAAAAATCCTACTAAACAAAAGAACTCCCTGTGTTTTTACAAATCCAAGACAAAAGACACTTTGCTGCATGAAAGAACAAACGTTCATCTCTACTGTGCTTTCAGGTTTTCACTCCATTAATTTTCTGTTTCAGGAGTGTGGTAGCATTTAAAAATATTTTTATTTTCTTTTTAATTGAAATGCAAAGTACTATCTTATGTAGTCTTAATAGGATTAAAGCGTTCATCATTCCCTCCTGCCTAGCTGGATAATTGTACAGATGTATGTTAATTAGCTCTGGGCCAGTGTTTGTGTCTTCCACAGGTTCTGCTGTGTTTACTTGGTAGGGCTTTCTGTGTTTTTAGATTTGAGAGGGCAACTGGTTCACATGAAGTATTTGGTTTTCACTGGAAGCCTTAAAAGTAACAACAATATTTAAAAGTATGCTAAACCAACTTCAGATCATTTCCTTCAAATCATAGAATCATAGAATCAATAAGGTTAGAAAAGATCATCAAGTCCAACCTGTCACCACAGACCTCATGACTGCTAAACCATGGCACCAAGTGCCACGTCCAATCCCCTATTGAATGCCTCCGGGGATGGTGACTCCACCACCTCCGTGGGCAGCCCATTCCAATGGCTAACAACTCTCTCTGTGAAGAACTTTCTCCTCACCTCGAGCCTAAACTTCCCCTGGTGCAGCTTGAGACTGTGTCCTCTTGTTCTGGTGCTGGTTGCCTGGGAGAAGAGACCAACCCCCTCTGGGCGACCATCTCCCTTCAGGCAAGTGTAGACAGCAATAAGGTCTCCCCTGAGCCTCCTCTTCTCCAGGCTAAACAGTCCCAGCTCTCTCAGCCTCTCCAGGCAATAAACAATTGAGAATCAAGTTTCAGAATCTAAATCAACCCCCAAACATCCATTTATACACACTTTACAATCTTTTCTAAAGTTTGATTTGTGGATACCTTATTTTATATGTGTGTAATACATGACCATTTAAAATGGGGACTGATGACAGAAAGTGATAAGTAACAGGGTCACATCTCTGAAAACAATCTGGTAACCCTATTGAAAAAAAATGAAAGAAAAAACAATAAAAAACAACACATATTCCTAGTTATCTTTATATCTGGAAAGAGATCACAGAGGGAGTCTTTAGAGTTCATCTCTTTAGGGAATTAATTATTTAATCACTAAACCAAGACATTTTGTACCTAGAATTCTACAGTGAACCTCTGCCAGTTTATTTTGTTGCTGGTTTTGATATACTGGAGGATTTGGTGAAAAAGAAAGAAACTAAGCTTTGGAAGTTCTTCTGTATCGTCTTTAGAAATCTGTACTTCAGAAATCATCCCTCAAAAGACTGGAATCACCAGGGATCATATACTCCTTGTGAAATAATCACATACTTCCTATTTCTGCCTTTTAATTTGCTTTTCCTGATTCTATTAACTGCTTTTGCTTCCTGTTTTTTTCCCCAAGGTTTGTTATAGTTTTATTTCTATTCCAGTCAGTTCACTCTCATCCATATCACTGCTCAACATTTCTGTTCCCTTTCTTACTCAGGTATGGGCTGAGTTATGTATTTCCCTCAACCCATGGTGAGCAAATTCCCTTTGAAACCAATTCTCATAAAATTAAGCATCAGTTTAAATCTCTGCAGTCCCTGGGGATTACAAAAAAACACAATAAGAAGTAAAATTGCACAAGATGTAGTTTGTCGCTGGCAGGAGATTAATATCTTTTCAGCATAAATGCTGGACTTTGAGGAAGCGATCTCTTGTGAGTGGCAGATAGAATAGAATGGAATGGAATGGAATGGAATGGAATGGAATGGAATGGAATGGAATGGAATGGAATAGAATAGAATAGAATAGAATAGAATAGAATAGAATAGAATAGAATAGAATAGAATAGAATAGAATGGAACAGGTTGGAAGAGACCTTCAAGATCATCGAGTCCAACCTTTCACCAAACACCATCTAATCAACTAAACCACAGCACCAAGCACCCTATCAGGTTTCCTTCTAAACACCTCCAATGATGGTGACTCCACCACCTCCCCAGGCAGCCCATTCCAATGGGTAATCACTCTCTCTACGAAGAACTTCTTCCTAACATCCAGTCTAAATCTCCCCAGGCATAGCTTGAGACTGTGTCCTCTTGTTCTGGTGCTGGTTGCCTGGGAGAAGAGACCAACCCCCACCTGTCTACAACCTCCCTTCAGGTAGTTGTAGAGAGCAATAAGGTCTCCCCTGAGATCTATGGTTTGGAATATTTTTGTCCTGATGAGAAATTATTTTTGTAAAAACTCATGCTTGCAAGTCAAGAGAAAATAATACATCAACATTCATTCACATATTCATGACACTGAATTCAGAATAAACATGTTCTTTACCTACTGTAGTTCAGTTAATTCAGGAATGAAGAATGATGCTAGTAGTAAAGCATTTCTCCACGAAAAGGCATAAAGAAGTCTGAGTTATTCCAACCCTATTCCAAAATAGCATGATTAAGTAGTTTTTGCATCTTATTAAGACCACCAAGGGCAGAGCTGTACACTGTTAGAATAGAATAGAATAGAATAGAATAGAATAGAATAGAATAGAATAGAATAGAATAGAATAGAATAGAATAGAATAGAATAGAATAGAATAGAATAGACCAGGTTGGAAGAGACCTTCGAGATCATCGTGTCTAAGCCACCATCCAACACCATCTAATCAACTAAACCATGGCACCAAGCACCCTATAGTTGTAACAGCAAGATCAGAATTTTTCACTAAAAAAAAAAAAAGAAAGATAAAAATCTTTTTTATTAGGATATGTGGGGGGGGAAAGGCAAAATTTGTTTTCTTGCAAGTGCTAGCCTCAGAGAAGTTGTCTCACCAGTTATTTTGTCTCACAGATGTATTGGTAAGAGGGAAATTTCGTCAAACATCATTCTTTGGCAGAAGAATTCTGTGATATAGAAATAGGCAAAGTATGCAACATAGCTTCACTTTCACTGCTCTAATCCTGGATGTAAACTGATGATGCCAAAACCATGGCAGCACAGAACTCAAGCCAGGAAGTCAAGTTTGCCCTTTTTGTTTGCTTATTTGTTTGTTGTTTTGGGTTTATTTTGCAGCCTACAACAAATTTGTGATCTATGATTACAGAGTTATCTCTACACAAGCTAGTTTAAAGATTACACACATACATGTACTGCAGCCAGAGTGCCTTGAAAGCTGTCTTTATGCTTAAATGAGACCAATACCAGGGAAGGACCAGTCTACTATGATTTATTTATCTGCATATGGTGCCTGGAGATTAAAATAACACTTACATATATTCATATTTTAGTATATTCGGTAATGCTGTACTTAGAAAGTCATGAATACCACAGTAAATGTATTCAAATAGTTAAAGAAGTATTGATTTAAGAGTAATAGAGTTTCCCTTTCACTCTCTGCACTAATGTCTGAACTGACTTCTGAGGATATAGTTCTTACTCCATGTTATGAAAGGAAGACCTTTGGAAAAGACAGTATGTAGTTCAGCATTACATGACTAGTAATCTGATGTATGGGCAAAGCCCATTAAGGCCTGATAGTGCCCTCAGGGCCCTGACAGTATGATGCATCAGTAAATTTCCCATGTGCTTACTTTACTGTGCAGGCTTAGTGAGAAAAGAAGGCTGGATGGTTTAAAAATAGCATTTTCAATTACTCACCAATTCCTTACAGATACAGTCCTAATCATGTTTCATTTGTTTAGTTTACTAACTGTATCTCCAAGAGCTGTTTTTCCCATCTGAACATTAAATTTCTCATATGTATAGTTACAGAGTTCCAAGTCTCAACAGGATCCAAGCCGTTGGCTAAATCATTAAATAGAGCTACATTTCAAGGAGACTTCTTGTTTTTAGTTTATTCCCTGCATATTCTTTGACAAAAATGCTTTCACCTTGAATTCTAATTTAAAAAAAATGCCTAATGCATATATACAAATATATTTACTATTTATAATAATTTGGTACATTACAAGTTTGCATTGTATTCTTCTTCTGCTTCAACAGTTTCCTGAATTACTAGCAATTTTTCACTCTTTGCCTCTTACTTGTCTGCGGCGTTTCTAGCTGAACTGACATGACCAGAACAGAGGACACAGTCTCAAGCTGCACCAGGGGAGGTTTAGGCTGGATGTTAGGAAGAAGTTCTTCATAGAAAGAGTGATTGGCCATTGGAATGGGCTGCATGGGGAGGTGGTGGAGTCACCAGCGCTGGAGGTGTTTAGGAGGAGGAATCTGAATGGGGTGATTGGTGCAGTGGTTTAGTTGATTAGATAGTGTTGGATGATAGGTTGGACTTGATGATCTCAAAGATCTTTTCCAACCTGGTTAATTCTATTCTATTCTATTCTATTCTATTCTATTCTATTCTATTCTATTCTATTCTATTCTATTCTATGCTATGCTATGCTATGCTATGCTATGCTATGCTACGCTATGCTATGCTATGCTATTCTATGTTTGTTTAGAAATAATAAAGGTTTTTTAAAAAATCAAACATCATCAGGTGCAAAATTCTGCACTTGGGGTGGGGCAATCCCAAGAACAAATACAGGCTGGGTGGAGAATGGAGAGAGAGCAGGCCTGAGGTGAAGGACTTGGGGGTGCTTGTTGATGAGAAACTCAACATAGAATCATAGAATGGTCTGGGTTGGAAGGGACCTCTGAAGGTCATTTAGTCCAACTCCCTCTGCAGTAAGCAGGGGCATCCTCAACTGGATCAGGCTGCCCAGAGCAGCTCCCTGTGGGCTGCCCTGAGCAACATCTGTGGCACTTGCTGCCCAGAGAGCCATCGGTGTCCTGGACTGCATCAAAAAAAATGTCTTTCCAGCAGGTTGAGGGAGGTGATTCTTCCCCTCTACTCTGCTCTTGCAAAACCTTATTTAGAGTACTGTGTCCGGCTCTGGAGCTCCCAGAACAAGGACATGGGCCTGAGGGAGCAAGCCCAGAGGAGACCCACAAAGATGATCAGAGGGCTGGTGCACATCACTGTGTTTATATTCAGGTGTATTCTACTGATGTCAGAGTGCATCTGATTACCACATGGAATGACATTCAGCTATGGTTTCTATAGCCATAAAGAACAAGTTAGTGCAATGACATTCTTTCTCTAACTGACCATTAATTCAGAAAATCTTATTAGTTTTTCCTCCTCAGAAATAGCATCCTATAAAAACAAAACAAAGCAAAACAAAACCAACCAAAAACCCCACAACAAACAAAACAAAACCAATAAAAAACCCAAAACAAAACAACTTGAAGAAATAGAGTTTTTTGACCATATACATATTTTACAATGCATATGCTCTGCAAAATAAGAGAGCCTAGCAAATTATATACTCCATAATAACCATCAAATGGCCCTAGTTATTATTTTAAGGGTAAAGGGATGTACTAATGTTAAATATGTTTTCAGTTCTGAGCAAATCATTCTTCTTTTCTGACACAGTAATACTATTAGTGTAATATGCCCCTGATGCCTAAGCTGCTTATTACTGTCAAGCAAAGCAGAACTCATCTATAATTTGCTTCAACTCTGTCATCTAACACACTATGGAATACAAAGTTTGTATCTAATATGAAAAATGTAAATCAGACTATAAATAACTTTTTTAAAAGCAAGCATAATAAAAGTAATTTATGTACAGAACTTGCATTAATATCACAGTACTGTTAAGGAGACAGAAGAGAATCAAATTACATGGAAATATGCCATTTGCTGAAACTTTCTTCATCTTTTGTTGTGAAGACTGTAAAGGGACATACAAAGTTGGCATAGCCACTTTGTATGTCAAAACTTTCCACAACCTGTTTGTGTATTGACGAATTCATTAAAGTCCTAGCATCAATAAAATACAAATCACATTTCCACTGAATTTCATTTGAGGTAAGATTTCACCCATGAAAATTCATTCTGCCTGAATACAGTTATGTAAATGGTTCCTGAGGATGAAAGCTGGCTCACATAGTTACTGATTTATCACCTACCTTCATGGGGTTTTCACACAGTCACAGAATGCTTGAGATTGCAAGGAACGTCTGGAAGTCAGCTGATACAACCTCCCAGGTGAAGCAGGACTGTTTATAGACACTTGCCCAGGACCATGTCTGGAAGCTTCTGAATAGTTCTAAGAAGGGAGAATCCACAGTCTTCTTGGCAATCTGTGAGAGTGCCCAGTCATCCTTACAGTGAAAAACTAGTTTATGATGTTCAGATGGAAACTCTTACACTTCAGTTTGCCTCTTGTCACTGAGCACCACTAAAAAAAGCCTGGATGTGTCCTCTCTGCACTATCCCTTCAGGTGTTTATATGCATTGATAATATTAATCCTTTCTCCCACCCTGAGCCTTCTCTTCTCTAGGCTGAATATTCCCAGCTCTCAGCCTTTCCTCACAAGTGAGATTCTCTAGTTTCTTCATCATGTCAATAGCCCTTTGTTGGACTGCTGCCAGCATGTCTGTGTCTCTCTCCTACTGACAAGCCCAGAAATGGACACACCACTAGAGATGTGGCCTCACCAATACTGAGTGGATGGGAAGGATCACCTCCTTCCACCCACTGGCAATACTTTGTCAAACACAACTCAGGATGTCATTGGCTTTCTTCATGGCCAGAGCACATTGCGGGCTCATGCTCAACCTGATGTCTGCCAGGAAGCCCAGATCCTTTTCTGCTGAGCTGCTTTCTACCTGTGTAGCTCCCAGTACAAACTGGTGCATGAACCTCTTAAGTTCTTGAAATGAAACTTCTAGCTAACTTGGCCATAGCCTGTAAATCTGAAATTATCAGGACAGAAGAAGACAGTGGATGGGGAAACAAATGCCTTCTTCCAGCTCCTGACTACTGAAGAACAAGACTGAGAGTCCCCAGAGCTGGAGAAGACCTTCAGGAAAGAAACACCCTATCTGCAACACAGGGCCATGAGCTCCTTAGCACTTACTCTGTGAGAAAAGTACTTACCTGGACTTTATATAATCTGTAATATCTGCCCTTGAATACTGGAGAGTATGGGGCTGCCATACAGGTTCTCAGATGTCTAAGTGGGAAGCCAGGCTTTAGTCCTAAGGCAGCCATTCAGCAAGCTAGCCTTAGTAATAAAATCTGAATGCATACCCAGTTCTAGACTGGAGTCCCTGTCAAGTAATGAAAACTAACCTGCACTTAGGAAAAGTGATGTATTTCTATGCATGATTTCAGCTTTTAATTGTTGTATCACAGTATTCTTGACCTGCTCCAGCTGTTCTTGTAAAATATGCCCATCCACTGTTGACATTTAAACAAGTTTGAAAGACAGCTTTAAACACTAGCTTCTGAATATTCACAGACTTCACATTTAAGAAGTGTCATAGATTTACAACGTTACCCTTCACAATTATTACATTGGACCTGGTAATTATATCTTATAAATGTGATTGCATGTATTTACACTAATTAGACAATTACAGATAATTTCATGAATTATGGAAGCACAGACTTCATTTTAGTGAAAGAAAGGAATAAGTAAATATGAAAAATACAAATAGCCCCAAGAAAGCATGAGAAAGTGACAGGATTCTGCCCAAAGTTTCTCTAATTAGGAATTTTCTGTCTCAAGCTGTGACAGGGGAAGTTTAGGCTCTAGGTGAGAAGAAAGTTCTTCACAGAGAGAGTCATTCGCCATTGGAAGGGGCTGCCCAGGGAGGTGGTGGAGTCACCGTCCCTGGAGGCATTCAGGAGGGGATTGGATGTGGCACTTGGTGCCATGGTCTAGTCATGAGGTCTGTGGTGACAGGTTGGACTCGATGACCTTTGAGGTCTCTTCCAACCTTGGTGATACTGTGATTCTGTGATTATAAGATAAAATTTTATTAGCTGGATTCATGGTTAGCTTGGTAAACATGAATTTACTACATGTGCTAAATCGACTGCACATTCTTCCAGACAGGGCCTTCTTGCAGTCATGTGCTCTGTGATGAAGATATATAAAAATATGGTTAGGTACACTGTTTAATTCTGTGAAAATTTCATTGAAACTAATAATGTATCTATGTTCCAAGCATACATACAGTGATACCAAGTATGAAAATGTACTGTCAGGCCTTTAAAAGCAACTATTTAGTTAGAAAGCAAAGAGTTTACTCACACAAGGCAAATTCTCTCTATTTGCATCTCCTGTAGTCAATTGAATCGTTTCATAATAAACCAGAAGAATGAAAAATATGACTAAAATGATCTCAGTATTATAGCCTATGCAGTGAAAGTGACAGCAGTGTCTAACGGGACAAATAATATAGTGAAAAAATTTAAATTAGAAAAGAATGTGTTTTCTGCAATAAGAAAACACCAGATAAGCAGGCCATTGATCTTCTTTCTGAACTGATTAAGAAAATAGCATGATGAAAATCAGAGAAGACCCTCCAAGTATTTCTTACACCAACAAATTAATTGATTAAAGCTAGAAGACCACATAATGGTTTGTAGCAAATGCATTTCCTGAAATTAGCAGTTGACAATAATTGCCTTCTAAATTAATGTTTATTTAATCATTATATAATAATAATTCTTTAATTTATATCTGATCTTTGATTCATATCTGCCCCTCAGTTTAACGAAGATGTTGAGTCGCTGGAACATGTCCAGAGAAGGGCAACAAAGCTGGTGAGGAGTTTGGAGAACAAGGCCTAAGAGGAGAGACTGAGGGAGCTGGGGTTGCTTAGCCTGGAGAAGAGGAGGCTCAGGGGAGACCTTACTGCCATCTACAACTACCTGAAAGGAGGTTGTAGCCAGGTGGGGGTTGGTCTCTTCTCCCAGACAACCAACATCAGAACAGGAGGACACAGTCTCAATCTGTGCAGGGGGAAATTTAAGCTTGATATTAGAAAGAAGTTTTTCACAGAAAAAGTGATTGCCCATTGGAATGGGCTGCCCAGGGAGGTGGTGGAGTCGACATCCCTGGAGATATTTAAGAAAAGACTGGATGAGGCACTTAGTGCCATGGTCCAGTTGATTAAATAGGGTTGAGTGATAGGTTGGACTTGATGATCTTGGAGGTCTCATCCAACCTGGTTAATTCTGTGATTCTGTGGAAAAAATGGCTACCTCTCACTTTTAATTAAAAATATTATTTCTCAGTGTAATTCTGAAAATTCTCTGAGTATATTTTAAAATTCTTTGTAGTGATAAAAAAGTGATGCATTAATGGCCTAATTACTCTTTAATTCTCAGTAAGTCTTTCATGAAAGTTATTTTATGCTGCCAAACTTAGCAGGGATATACTAA
The DNA here is from genome assembly GCA_033816785.1 of Picus viridis. Classification (NCBI taxonomy): domain Eukaryota; kingdom Metazoa; phylum Chordata; class Aves; order Piciformes; family Picidae; genus Picus; species Picus viridis. The sequence goes on from CM066570.1 coordinate 9,134,331, forward strand.
CAAACCAAGGACTTAGCAGAAATGTTAAGCAGCAGAATGTAAGAGTCCTTCACCTTTAAAAGGGTGAACTGCTCAGTTCTGGGGCATCCTGATATCATAGAGTGCTCATTACAGAATCCTAACACAAAAGGTACAAGTCAGGGGAATAATGTGTCTAAAGCAGACACATCCTAAACATAACAAAAGCAGGTCACAACATGCACCAAAGAATTGAAAATATCATCCTCACCATCTTTTTTCCTATTAACAGTAAAATTTAGAGTGAATGAAAGAGACTCCTCCATTTGATATCCACTGACAGAAGCAAGCACAAAACACTCCTCAGATATGGAGTATATTTGTATCAAATGCAAATAAAAAGTGAAAGAGGATACGCAAAATGCTTGGCTACAGAATTAGCAGTGTTACATATTACACTGCAATAAACTAGGTTAGTGTTACTTTGCCCATGATGGTCTAGCATCACAGGCAAGACAAGTTTATCAGGAGAGCAGGTATAACTGAAAACACACAAGCAGACAGACAGAAGTAGTTCTGTACTCTTACTAATCATTGGAGTTTGATGAATGGACTGATCTCTCTGCAGTCTAGTCTTGGGAAACTCTTAGTCCACCAATTACAGACACATAGAGAATTGTTTCTGAAACCTCTCCCCTATAATATTTGAGCTTGAACTTATTTAAGGTATTCTTGATGGTTATTGGATTCCCATGTCCCTGTGGAGATCTGATAGCAGTAACCAGCTTTTTAGAAATGAAATCCCAGTATCTTTTGACATAGGTTCTACAAGTACAAAGAAAGGTATATAAACCAATTCACCTTTTATGAAAGCATACATAGGGTGGGGTTTATCTGAATGTTCAGGTAGAAGTTCTCTGTGCTCCTTGCAAAGGTCTGTGAACTGAACAAGAAAACACATTTTTGCTGCTGATCCCCTTTAACTGTTTTATAACTCTTTACACACTTCATACTGGAAGTATTTTCTGTCACAGAAGCGTAAGAGGTTCTGGAAGCTGTTCTGAAGCAGAAGCTGTAGTAAGTATTCATAGATATATAAAGTCTCAAGAAAGAATCTCAAGTTATGCAAATCAGTAGTGAAATTGCCTTTTTTTTTTTTTTCCCTCTGGAACCATGAAGAAGTGTTGATATGCTGTTTTAGAAGCTGAAAAATTAAAACCCCTCTATATGTAATCCTAATAATAGAGAGCTACGGGACATAAATAATATTTATGTAACACTAACTGAAGGAGAACTAGGTCACAAATTAAAAATTATCATGGAGGCACAGAAATGGTTACCTTGAAACAGACATCATGTAAAATAGCAGGCTGTCAGGAAACAAAGCCAGGATGGCATTTAGGGACATGGCAATAAAATGATAGCATGGTCAAAGCTCACTTATAATTGTGAAATTGAGTTATTCAATTATTGATGCAACGACAGTCGCTGTCAGTTTATTTTTTCCTCAGCTGTCACTCTCTTAACAGAAACAAGGATGAGGGATATTGACCTCTGACATATTTTTGACTCTTCATGCCATAGGAAGAAATTAGCAAAGAATAATTACAATGTTGTGCACAAGGCATTCAGTTAAGGAATCAAACATATCCGTTTGGTCTCCATAGGAAATAACAGATATAAAAGAAGCTGATTGCTGAGGAATTACAGTACAATTCTTCACTGAGAGAGAAGATGCTATGACTGTACACTTTTTATTAGATTTGTCTGTTTTCTGAGATCAAATAATTGGATAAGTATTTCTAATTTGTATGTTGTTTATAGAATCAGTGCCATGAAATATATATTTAGCATCAGTTACATACATATGTCTGTAAACCTCAATCTGAAGTGCTAACTTCGTGCTAAGTGTGCATAAAAAAATTTACATGATCAGAAAGAGTGTTTACTTCTTTCTTCATTTTTCTCACTGTGGTGTCAGTATTGCAAATTTTCAGTTGAAAAAAGAGAGGAAAGGGGCTGGGGATATTCCATTTTATTTAGGATAGGTACTTACCTCCTTCACTATAACTTCTCATTTTAATCCATATTTAAAACTTATCATCTTCATGTTTTTCAAATAATGTTAATTATCCAATCCAGTCCTATTCAGGCATGATGAGACATGAAAGTCATATGTAAGGATTGCATACACTCATTACCTGGATGTTTTCCCATAAGGCTTTTGATATGAACTGAAGGTTTAAGAAATGAAACACTCATGATAATGACTTAGGTTCAGAATAGTACTGATCAATGACCCAATCACAGTAGAAAGGATTAAGCAGAAGGACGCAGTGCCTACAATGTTCATTGCCTTGTTGGATCAATATCTGAATTTGCTGTTAAAGTCCAATACCAGTAGGCAGAAATTGCAAGTCATTATAATTTGTAGGCTATTTGATGAATGATATGAAGTTGATCTCAGTGCTCAGTAGCTGTGTTAGTCTATCTATGTAACAAAAGTCATTATGACAATTGGCATTTCTTTGGCTATTCCAAGACAGACATTAGATAAGAATGAAATATAGCAATGCTGGAAGCTTTTTGCTCCAGCAGATAGTTTTCTCTTTAAAATTCCCATGTCACTGTGATTAACATGGCTTCATCCCTGATCAGTCTAGTATGATAGATGATACATTAGCTGCTACAATGTCTAAATCTACTTGTTCTTAGTGCTCGACTCTCACAATGTGATCTTTATGAGAACAAAAAAAAAATCAATCAGAGAGAATGGCAAATCACTAGTCACTTATATTCATGATGTAACTTCCTAGGGAGACACAAAGCTGATAATTTTCAGTCATTGCTGGACATGACATTTGCTCACACAAGCTATATAATGTTCGTTCCTTCCCTAGGAAGAACCTTCAGAAGCTCATACAAATCTGACATTAACAGGAATTATTGACTATCAGATTGTAGCATATGCATCTGTTTTGTCACTAAATACAGAGTCCTGCACCCGGCACCAGTATAGGTTAGGGGTTGATATGCTAGAAAGCAGCTTCAAGGAGAAGGAACTTGGAGTCCAAGTGGACAAATTAACCATGAACTGACAGTGTGCTCTTGTGGCCAAGAAGATTACCCAGCTGCATTAAGAGTGTGGCCAGCAGGTCAAGAGCAGTTCTCCTTCTTCTAGTGAGGCCACATCCAGAGCATTGTGTCTAGTTCTGGGCTCCCCATTCGTGGAGTGTCCAATAAGTGCTACAAAGATGACTAAGGGACTGGAACATCTCTGCTACAAGGAGAGGCCAAGAAACCTGTGGGTATTTAGCCTGGAGAAAATTGAGAGAGATCTTCATGCTTGTTAATATCTAAAGGGCAGGGCTCAAGAGGATGGGGCCATAATCTTTTCAGCAGTGCAGTGATCAGACAAAGAGAAACAGGCACAAGCTAAGACACAGGAAGTTCCCCCTAAACATAAGGAAAATATCTTTACTTTGGGGGTGACAACACTGGAATAGGATGCCCAGAGAGGCTGTGGAGTCTTCTCCTCTGAAGACTTTCAAAACCCATCTGTCCTGCTCTCTTTCTCTCTCCCTCTTTTCCTTCTTCCTCTGTTTTGTTTATGTGGTTGTTTGGCCCTATCCCCGACCCTCACTCTATCACTCCTCTTCTTAGATGGACAGGGGAGGGGGAAAAGATAACAAAAGGCCCATAATAAGAGCAGAGGGAAAACAGGAGGGAAAAGCAGTGGGGAAAAAAATATATCAGAGAGAAGGGATATCACTGTTCCCCTGGCTTGAAAATGGTGGCATTGTCACAGCAGTGGTTCCAAGTTTCTTGGTGGTGGTGGGGAGCAGGGCCATGCCATATGGTTCTCTCTAGGCTGCAGGCAGCTTTGAAGCAGGGCCATGCCGTGTGGTTCTCTCTAGGCTGCATGCAGCTTTGAAACAGGGCTGTGCCACGTGGGCACAGACAGTGAGCAGGACCAGGCGGAGTGCTGGGACAGTGGAGCAGGAGTAGCCACATGGCTTTTCTCCAGGACATGACAGAAAGGTGGGGAGGAGGATCATGGCTTCCTCTGGCCCTTTTCTTCCCCTGAAGTCCTGCCCTCCCTTCATTTTCCCCTCAAAACACTGTCTGTCAGGTGTGAGGCTGAGCAGCGCAACCCCCAGATCTAGGCAGAGTACGGTGTGCCCCCTGCCCCTCAGTGGCGCTGTTTGAGCCAATACAAACAGCCATGGTTTCACACTTACTCATAAGTATAAAAATTATTACAAGACATAAGCAGAAAAATATTTAAAAAGCAAGAATAAGAAATTCTGAACATGCAAAGGTAACTTTTAATCTAACTGGTAGAAGCAGTGGTAATAAATATAAGAGTCTAATCTGCATACCACTTGAAACTGTATGTTGATTGAGACAGAATTAAAGCTGTACAAAAAATCTTAAACACCACAGTTTAAAATCAGTAAGACATTTGATACAGAACAGATGATAGAAATGTGGACCATAAAAAGATGAAATACAGAGTAAATGTCAAGTAGCACTTCTAAATGCAGTTGGCTAACATTCTTTGGGATAGCCTAAAGGAAAGGGTTGTTGAGAGAAATGCAGCAATACAATCAAGTAGGAATTGAAAGGAAAGCATGTATCAAAATGGATAAACTTTAACAGACTAAATAGCACTCATGCCTAGTAATTTTCCCATCATTAAAAATTGGAAATACTAAACATAAGCAGGCAAACTCACATTCCCAAACTTCCAGAATTTCGAATTTCTTTTGCCTGCTAAGTCACTTTGAGAAATGGATTCTGCTGATTAACTTTAAAAAGTCTTTAATACTTTTGAGTTTGAAAACAAAGGTTCGGGCTTCAGTTGTAATGTATATAAATATGAGTGCAAGAAAAGCAAGAATGGAATGGAATGGAATGGAATGGAATGGAATGGAATGGAATGGAATGGAATGGAATGGAATGGAATGGAATGGAATGGAATGGAATTAACCAGGTTGGAAAAGACCTTCAAGATCACCAAGTCCAACCTATCATCCAACACTATCTAATCAATTAAACCATGGCACCAACCACCCCATTCAGTCTCTTCCTAAACACCTCCAGTGATGGTGACTCCACCACCTCCCTGGGCAGCCCATTCTAGTGGCCAATCACTCTTTCTGTGAAGAACTTCTTCCTAACATCCAGCCTAAACCTCCCCTGGTGCAGTTTGAATGCTCCTGAAGTTCCAGAGAGTGCAGCATATAATGTGCTATGTATGTAAGCATGCAGACAAAAACATACAGCAAACATTTAGCCAATCAGTTTACATTAAATTCTTTTTTCTCTAAAACTGAGGCTGTCAGGGAGAACAAACTATGAAATTCCCTACCAAGCATGTGGTGTCTTGGTATTGTTGCTATCAGTCACTGAATTGGATCACTGAGATAAACTGTCTTTTGAAACTATGCTCTATGTATTGAAACCTTGTGAACATTTCATTTAATTCAGTAGCACTCACATTAACTTTTAAATGGAGTTTAACTTTGAATGACAAGGATATTTGAAGTTTTATTTGCTTTAATGTTACCATCACATGTGGTTTGCAATTTTCACTGGAAAAAATATCATAAATAGAAAACAATATCTGCAGCAAAGTTAATTAAAATATTTCCATTGACAACAGGAAATGGTAGCAATTAATGATTAAGCTATTTGTTCTTATTTAGACATCATATTATGAAGAATGCAACATAATTTCTTCAAATTCAATAAAAAGACTCAAACCTGATTGCATTATTGCTTTCAATGGACACCTTGTGTAAGTTCCCAGTATAAGTATATTTTATTAATCAATAACATATATAACTTTCCACTTTTCATCTTTGATGACACTGCTCCTGGACATGTGGTGGAAAAGTGCAAATGTTTGAAAACTGTAATTACTATTTGTAGGTCTGTAATGAAAGACCTAAATGAAAGACTTCAGTGTGGAAAAGAGTTTATAAGATCTTGTTCATTGTAAAGAAATTCTAAGGAAAAGGAAAAGGACTTCCCACTGCCTTGCAAATACATACACAGCCACATAAGATGTGGCCCTGTTTTCTCAATGAAGTAGTGGGAAAGTTGGTTTTTCTTATTACATCACAGAATGGGGGGGGGGGGGGGGGGGGGGGGGGGGGAAGTTACAGAAAGATATCTTAGGTAAAGTAGAAGTTGTAAAGAGAAACCCAAACTGAGTTGTCCATGTTTCTACTATAGCAAATAGTGTAGCTTTATCCAGGCAACATTTGTTTCCAGTGCTGCACAACACAGACCAAAATGCAAACTGGTCAAGCAATTTAATTTGTTTTTCTGCAAAAGCCCCCTGAGTCTAAGGGTGAACAAATTATTTTGGCAACTTCAGTGTCTTTTTGCCTGGAGAGAAAGAAGAGAGCAGTTCTGAGTGCACCAAACTCAGGTTAGCTGACTTTTAACTTTATGGAACACATAGAAAGTAATATCATGTCAGAGATGTGATTCTGATAAATGTCAGATACTAATACAACCAAGGTGATAATATTCTTTAAAACCATAATTAAAATTATGTGATTCTGTGACTCAATCTCCAGAGGTCACTTCCAACCCCTAACATCCTGCAAGCCTGTGATCCTATGAGCTTCCTCAAGAAACAGCAGGATTGGGTGATAGGTTGGACTGGATGATCTTGGACGTCTCTTCCAACGTGGTTGATTCTGTGATTTCTGTGAAAGAAGTCTAAATAAGATTAAGTCATATTACTATCAATACTGTGATACTGTGATACTCTTTCTACATTGTTGGGTTTGGGGTTTTTTTTTGTGTGTGGGTTTTTTTAGAGTTAAAATACCAATTTATATTCAAATATCAGGAAAACATATATAGGCTTGAAATTTGTTTGCAAATTGTTTACAAATGTCTAACACCTAGAGGTTGACATTATGCCAGTATAATAATTTGCCATTTTATTAATGCAGAAGTCAATTATTAATGACTTCCATTACTGCAGTTATAATGCATAAAGTCAATCTTACTTATCAATTTGAATATACTAATTTTCCAAGTTTAAATTATCACATATAAGAGTGAAGGATGATTTAAAATACATTAACAAAAATATGCTTTAGAGTATTAATATTTAGAGTATTAGAAGAAGATTATAATATCACAGAGGCAATAAACACTTTCTAAATACCTGCTGATTATATTTTTATTGATGTCTCGTTAATCCAGATGTGGAAGTGTGGTGGATTAATGCCCATCCTGAAAACAGGGTGGAGGGCTTGCGAGTGTTTTGCCCTCCCTGCAGGACGTTTTCCTCCCTGGGAAACTGAGTCTGGTCCACTCCCCACTCCCTGCCCAGTCAGGGTATAAAAGGGATGCCATTGCAGCCATTAACTCTCCTTTTTGGCTCCTGCCTGTCCTAGATGAGAGCTACTGCAGCTGCCTTCCTGCTCCTCTGCCACATGGTAGGGCCTGATTCTTCTCCCTGCTTCCTCTGCGCCTCTTCAGAGAGAGAGACTGGGTTTGTATTCTTGTTTATTTTTCCCTTCCCATCCATCCTTGTTCCTTGCCCTTGTGAACCTTACCTGTTATATATATACAATTATATATATATACCTGTTATATATATACATACATATATATACACACACACATATATATATAATTTTTAAAGAAAACTCTTTACTTCTCTACTTCAAGCCAACTCCAAATTATTGCCTGGTGGATTTGCTCCTTTCCTTTTTTTTTTTTTCTTCTCTGTTGGGAGGGAGGAGGGGGGAGCGGGGGAATGATTCTCAGCCTTGCCCCCATCTGAGCTCTTAACTCCCAGTTAAGGCTCAAACCACCACAGAGAGCAGTGTTACCAAATCTTTTTTACAATAAATATTTGGTTACTCTACCAAATGTTTCTTAGTTCTTCATCTTGACCATCGTGTCTATTACCTGAAGCATGTGTTTCTTCACCAGAATCTTCAACGTTACATATTCAACCACCACTCTTAACAGCACCTGAATAAAATTTTCTTTTCCAAAGCAGGGGAAAGCTGCATTCAGAATTTAAATCCCCCCAGATTAAGTGAAGCTGTTATTTTTCAGATCTGAAAGAAGGCAGACTGGATGACTGAATTCCTGAAGTCAAGTAGCTATTTTTGTCTTCCCAGTGGGATCACAAACAATTAATTTTGCTCTGTATTTGTCTGTAATTTTAACAATTACATTAGTGGGTCAATACTTTCTCTGAACAACTTTTAGATTCTTGGATCGTTGAACTTTGAATCATTGCACCTCAGGTCCCCAGTGTCTGTCATATGCTAGATGACATATACCTACAAACTGTGCAAAAAGAACACAAATTATCTGAGATATTTTCTTTAATAGCTCCATAATTTAGGCATTTCAATAAATTTTGCAGGAAGAACTGGCACATATCTCCACAATGGTGAAAACTTAGGTCAAAATATAAACTGAGAAAGGCCTTCTCATTAAAAGGATTGATTTTGAAGAATACATGCATACAAATATGGACTTTTGCAAGTTTAATTTGATGGTTATTGTTTTGTGTAATAAAATCATGCATAATTCATACTCATGGCTTTTAAGAAAGCTGAATAAAGATAAAAGGAGGCTTTTAAAAGCTGAATGTACTTTCAGAAAGAGACTATTGCTACATTTAGTTTCATTTAGTTTAATTTAGTTTTGATTGTCCCAGGGTGCCTAAGAATTAATTTCAATCAAATGGATAAGCTTTAATCACACTGCTTAAATTCAGTTCTCTATGTTTGTTACAGGTTTAAGATCTTAATTGTAAGTAAGTTTTTCCAGATAATTCAAGAGAGTCCAGGGGATGGACAGTCCCAAGGGGCTGAACAGAATATGAGAGAGAGGTTTATCCCATTTAATTGGTCTGCATTCCTATATAGTCTGAAAGCACAGCTTGTTTTGCTCTCTTGCTTGCTTCTTTCCCTCTATCTCTGCATCTGACCTTGCTTGCCCATCTTGGTGGTTTCTGTTGTGGTAAGGAACAGCAGCAGGACGAGAGAGAGATAATAACTTGTTTACCTGGTAACAGCCCTCTGGGCTATCTGTCCAGAGGTGTGTCCAGCGGGGTCTGGACTATTGTCCAGGGGGCTGCTGTGCAGTTGTGGAATTGCAATTATATATATATATATATATGTAATTTCAAAAATATGTTTATTACCTTGTATGCTTTTCTATTTAGTTTACTTTTGTAAATAATAATTTCATCTCACTTCCAAATTCTTTGTAGTGTGATACTTTACTCCTTGGGGTAAATTCCCAGTTGTTGTGTGGTGCAAAAACAAACCACAACAATGTGGAACACGCCCAACACAAACCATTTTTTTTTTTTTTAATATATATAAATGGTCTTTCTTCTCTATATGACCTTTCCTTGTTAAGCACATATAATTACTTTTTAAGTTTACTTTCAGAGAATATTATTTTCAGGAATTATCTCTATGAACCTTATTCATATATTTAGCTCTACGCAGTTTTGAATGTCAAATAATCTCAAACATAAGTGACTTTGGAGCTCAGTTCTCCCTTTATTCCCCACTAAAAGTTCTTTTCCTCATGTTGTGAAAAATCAGAACATCTATAGTGGGAAACATTACACATGACATTTGTCTTTTTGCATTTTACTCAACAGCCTGCCACATGTTTTGATGAGAGTGAAAACTGCTTTTACAGAGAAGATCCTAATGTATAGGGTCAGATCTTACCAAAAAATGTGTAGCTTCTTTAGCATCTCTTCCTGTCAGTTGTTAATAATCCTGTCTGATTCTGTGCTTAAGGGGAAAATAAAAATTAAGTTGCAAACTTAAAGAGCACCTTAAATATTATATAGCTACTTACTAAACAATGAGTGGTATAGTCAAATACGTTGCATATGTTGCATGTCAAATAGGCTGGATGTTAGGATGAAGTTCTTCACAGAAAGAGTGATTTGCCTTTGGAATGGGCTGCCCAGCGAGGTGGTGGAGTCACCATCACTGGAGGTGTTTAGGAAGAGACTGGATGGGGTGCTTGGTGCCATGGTTTAGTTGATTAGATAGTGTTGGATGATAGGTTGGACTCGATGATCTCAAAGGTCTTTTCCAACCTGGTTAATTCTATTCTCTTCTATAAATTCTTATTTTGAGAAATGTTTTTCATTTAGAACTGCATTACATGCATTTTGCTGCTGTTATGTTTTTCAAGGTTATATGAAAATAACTAGCTGTCATAGAAACTCAACTTCCACAAACTCTGGCCTAATTTTACTACAGGAATATCAGGAAACTAACATGGAGTCAATGTAAACAAAGATCAGTACCAGGAAATTACTCAGGTTCAAAATTTCCAAACATAAAGGTCTGAATTATCATTAAGCCTTCTAAGTATGATGTAAAGATAGCATTTCACTGTTTTGTATATTTTTTGGGTACAGTGAAGTCAAATCAGGCTGTTCTGAGTCTTGATTTAGAAAGTCTGGTTTGTTTGGGATTTTGTGTGTGTGTGTGTGTGTGTGTGTGTGATTAAAAGACCAAGCTAAGAACCTTTAAAAAGAAAGACTTTGCAGATTGAAGACAAAACACACTATGCTCACCAGCCCATCCATCCAGACAACATTTGCAAAAGGACAGTTGAGAGAGCCAAGGCTGAGGCTTGGGCTCTATCTCTGGTTGTACTTCTAAACACAGGAGATATTCACACTGGGCTGGTGAGCACAGTGACAACAACTCTTTCTTAGGATTCCTGGTGTGCTGTACTCCTAGAAACAACAATAAAAATTACCAGAAATTCTCTGCTTGGTGTGGGAGGAGACAGGACTGCTGTGGAATCCTAAGAAAGAGTTGTTGTCACTGTGCTCACCAGCCCATCCATCCAAACATCTGCAAGAGGACAGTTGAAAGAGCCAAGGCTGAGGCTTGGGCTCTATCTCTGGTTGTACTTCCACCGTATTCACATGAAATGCTGTGAGAGGCTCCAGTGAGAAAAATGATTTAGAATTAATGAGAAGATGTCAACTTACTATTGATTTTTAATGGAACATTGACATCTTTCACACCTGAATAAAAGCACTGGATGGCTGCAATACTTTTTAAATAAGCATCTAATATAATCCTTTATAAGGAAAAAAATGTCTCCAAATCACTGGAGGAACTGAAGGTACCTCTTTATTTAGCTTAAGTTGTCTACTACAGTGTCAAGTTTTTTTCTTTGGATCAGGCAAAGAAAATGGGACATAGACAAGAACTAAGTGATTGTTGTATTTAATTTCATATTAGTAAAAAAATATATTGCTGTATACATGCTGAATGCCATCCAGAGGGATGTTCACAGGTTTGAAAAGTGGACCAATGACAAACTCATGAATTTCAACAAAGCCAAGTACAAGGTCCTGCACTGAGATAGAGGTAATCCCAAGGACAGATATAGGCTGGGTGGAAAATGGGGGCAGAGTAGGCCCAAGGAGGAGGACTTGGTGGTGTTGATTGATGAGAACCTCAACATGAGCTAGCCAACATAAGCCAATCAAATCCTGGGCTGTATCAAAAGAAGTGTGGCCAGCACATTGAGGGTGGTGATTCTTCCCCTCTGCCCTCATAAGACACCACCTGAAGTAGTGTCCAGCTTTGGAGCCCCCAAAATAAGAGGGACATGGAACTAAAGCTGCTCCAGAGCAGGGCCACAAAGACAATCAGAGAGATGCAACTCCTTTCCTGTGAAGAGAAACTGAGAGAGTTTTGGCTGTTCAGCCTGAAGAAAAGAAGGCTCCATGGAGACCTCATAGCTGCCTTCCAGTATTTCAAGTGTGTCTACAGGACAGATAGAGAAGGACATTTTACAACTACATGTAGACTTTTTGACACGAAGTTTAATTTCCGTAAGTCTGAACATGGATTTTGATGTTCTTGCATCATCAGTGATGACATATTTCCACCCAGCATTTTGCCAGTAGCAAGGGGATAAAAATATGTTTATGACTACTTTTATGTCCAGGCAGTTAAACACAAATTTTATTCCCAAGTTCATTGACCCCATCTTTGATTTTTCACATTGTCGAGAAGTTTAGGCTGGAGGTGAAGAGAAAGTTCTTCACTGAGAGAGTCGTTCGCCATTGGAATGTGCTGCCCAGGGAGGTGGTGGAGTCACCGTGCCTGGAGGTGTTCAAGAGGGGACTGGACATGGCACTTGGTGCCATGGTCTAGTCATGAGGTCTGTAGTGACAGGTTGGACTTGATGATCTTTGAGGTCTCTTCCAACCTTGGCAATACTGTGATACTGTGAACTATTCTACTCATGAATTCAGCACGCTTATGCATGTGTGTAGCTATTTAACCCTGACATTACTTAGGCAGAATATACTTGTACAGCTTTTTATCTTTTTATGCTGTACTAGGATGGCTCTTACTCTCACTTTACTCAGTTATCCTATTTCTCAAAATTTCATGAAAAGGTTACTTACCACTCTTCCTCTCCTTCCCCACCAAGTCCCATTTTTGGTTTGTTTTTTTTTATTTGTAATAATACATCAATGTTTTTAATTTACTGCAATAGCTATATGAAAACATTAGGAAGCAAGGAAAGAAGGGTTTTATATAGGCACAAGAAAAGCAAACCCTAAGTCATTAGGTATTCCCTCATATTCGTGGCAGAAAAAGACAGATCCCTTGGTAAATCCAGTCTAAATGTGAGAACTCATTAAATCTCCCCTGAACAATTGTTACGGTAAGAACTTTGCATCAATAATTAAATCAATTTGTGATTTAAGAGAAGAAAAAAAAAGGCAAAAATGAATTTTAATGCATTGTGTTTGTATTTAACAATGGCTAACGGAGACAGATGTTAGAAGATAACAGATGCTAAATGATTCTCTTTTTTTTTTTTTTTTATATAAGACATTTATAAAAGACAAACAAAATTAAATGTCAAAATGATAGAGCTACTCTCAGTTCAGAGATGCAAACCTCCCTAAACTCATTAAACTGGAAACAGCCAGAACAGGTGCTCATATGAGGGAGATTTAAGTACATTATTAAAAAACAATAGTACTTTTCCACATACTCAAATGTTCCAGTACGTCTGTTGGGTTTGTCTTAAAGCTCAAATGAGTGTATATTTTATGGGGTATTTAGCTCAGTCTGTAAGTAATTGATGTTCTAGTGTTTTATCAATTTTTTATTTAGATGTGAAGTCAAAACTATGAATCTGACATTAGTAATTACACTCCTTTCACCCCAATGGTAGGTAAGAAAATAGTAAATAATATTGAGGAGAAAAGACTTAAGTTACTACAATTACTCATGACCTATATAATAGTAATCATGTTGACTGCACATACTGAGCACAAATATATCTACAGTGGAAAAATGAGAAACTAAAACTGGGGAGAAATATCAAATGAGTAATCCTAAGACTAATTTGTTTTGTAATGTTCATTTTTTTCACTACAAGACAGCTAAAAACACGTTCCTACCATAAATTCAAACAGGTCTTCTATTTCTGCTCTGTTCCATAGTTCTCATTCTGTAGTTTTAGTTCCAAATATCTTACAAAATCAAAAAATTCTAGGTTAGGGAACACATCAAGGGATCATCTGGGCCTTATCGCTGTCTACAACTACCTGAAGGGAGGTTGTAGACAGGTGGGGGTTGGTCTCCTCCCAGGCGGCCAGCACCAGAACAAGAGGACACAGTCTCAAGCTGCACCAGCGGAGGTTTAGGCCGGATGCTAGGAAGAAGTTCTTCATAGAAAGAGTGACTGGCCATTGGAAAGGGCTGCCCAATGAATGGTCTCCAGAAATTCCTTCCAATAATCATGTAACCAGAATCTATTTCCAGCCAACAGTTCTATTGACTTGCACTTTTGCTTATTGTTACAGTTATAAACTTTAATGACTCTTAATTTGTTGATTATGTGAATGTACATTTTCTCTCAAAGAAACTTACAGAAAACACCCAATACTGAAGGAAAAGCTCAACATTCATACGGGAACAAAAGCAAATCTAAAATACCTGCATTATAAATGTAGTTCCTTGGATGATTCAAACAGAAAACCTTATAAAGCAAAAAAAGTAACTAAGGAACGTGAGAAAGGGAAAGCATTGCCCACAGAAACCTTTTTGTTACAAAATGACTGATCACCATGTGGATATATGCATTAACTTAGCTAACCTAAGATGCTGTACATAGGTAACAGTATTCTTGTTAGTGCTCCACTGCTGTATTTTCCAGACTGTATTCATGAAGATTATAGTTTTAGCAATACAATTATTATAACAAAAAGAATGCTGCACATTAGTAAGGTTACAAGATAAACAGCTACACACTTAAGGAGTGTGTACTGATAATTACTTTGTAATTGCTGTTGCTTGCTTAATATATTCTAATTAAGTGCCTGAACCATTTGTTAAAAACATTTATGTGCTAACAGGAATTTATAACTGAATTTATTAGTTATTTAAAGTTGAGATAGGGATTGAGCAATTATATTGATCAATCACCTGCTTACCTCAGCAAATTCCCACTAATACATATGCAGAGTGTGATATTAAAAATAATTTCTTTCTCATACAGTGTAATATTTAACAGATTTGTATAGATATATATGTACTGGAAACGTGAAAACTTACTCACAGGCTACCAATTCCTCATTCATTCTCAGTTTCAGAGTGCCCACAAAAAAGAATGTTTAAAATGGTTGCCAAGCTCAAGCTTCCCTATAAGTTCCGTACATATTTTCTCATATGTTAAAACATTCCTTTTAGATAATGAATCCAGTTAAGGGTAAGTTTGCATAGAGTGGCAATATTTCAGCAAAAAAATTGGCAAATCTTTTATAAAACTTTACAGATACTCATCTTGATCAATAAATTAAAACAAAACTAAACTAAACTAAACTAAAGAAACACTGCACACACACAAAAAACCAGCAACCACATTTCATTTGTGTCACCATACACCAAAGACGTAGAAATTTGCCCACCTATACTCACAGAAAGTCCCAAATAGAACAGTTGCATGCATGGTATAATAGCACATACTCATGGACTCATACTTTTTACTAAACTGCTTTTCCCATTTTGAAGCATCAACAAAGAGGAAAGTGTCTGTATTTAGAGAAGAAGGGTACTCATGGTATCTCTGCTAAATGCAGTTTGCACAGTTTTCATCCGGTTTAGGCTCTTCACCTTAAACACGCAAATTGTCCTGCCCATAGGAACGGGAAGAACAACTATTTTGAAGGAAGAGCAGGTTGCTGGAGGGCACTACTGCCCTCCTCTGTCACTGAATACAGGAATGCAGAGGAACACCCCAGCACCCTAATTCAACACTTCCCCTTTCTCACAGGAGCCAGGGTGAGCAGTGAGGTTTGGAGGGGTTGCAGGCTGGCTGCTCCCTTATCAAATTCACAGCTATGCTGCCCTCACAAAATTCCTGTGCTTTTCCCTGGTACAGCTTTAACAAATCATGCTGAGATTGTCTCATAAATATCCATCTGCCAACAGGGCAATCTAGTCACCCTCTTTTTAATTTCTACCACTACTAGTTTGGTAGAACCAAAACTTAATTTTTTTTTTTTTTTTTTTTTTTTGGCTTGGTTTGTGGTTTTGCTTGTTTGTTTTGTTTTCTTAATATGATTCAGGACACCTACTTCTGAAAACCTTTTGGTATGCACTTTACCCAGCAGATTTTCCCATGGAGTGGCTCTGTCCTCTTCACAACACATGCAACTTCACGTGAAAGATTGAAGGCATGCACCTCCCAGAAGATGTTTCTTACAAGCACTTTAACTCTAAAAAGAATGCAACATTTCCAGCTCACTTCTAGAACAGCATTAGGTCTTTCACTGTGAAACATATTACAGCTTTCACCTTAAGGCTCTCCACAGTCCCTGTGATTTAAGGACATAATGTGGAAAGGAATGTCTTGGCCCAAGGCCCCTTTATTGGCCCTAAATCTTTGAGCAAGTTCGATCAAACGAACACTTAAGGAAATGCAGGAGAGCTTTTTCTGGGAAGATGAGTTTTGTACACATAATCGAAGGCATCTAAATAATGTTATTTTCATAAATCACCAGCATCCAGCCTAAGTTGTGAGACTTTGCTATACACTGTTCTCTTTCAAATGTATCATGAAAACACACAGGGAAGGTTACAATTGAAAGTAAATTGTTGAACTACAGTGAGAGAATTGTAGATGGTTTAAAACCTCTTTTTCATCCTTCATTATACCACATTGAGACTTAAAGTATTTCTTCATCATTTAAAACAGACAACTGAGTTTCGGCATTGATAGAGTCCACAGTGATAGACACTTTCATATAATCTTTAAGACAGACATCCAGCCAGTCAAAAAACTGAGTAAATGATCACATTATCGAATGCTTGTGGGCAATGGAACTATATGAACACCTAATTTTGTATCCATTGACTGATTCAGACGATACATATAAAAGTCTCAGCTTGTAGAAATGGAATATTTTTACATGAAAACCAATATTTCCAGAGGCCTTCTTTCTAGTATTTTTAATTTTTATATTTGACTTTCAAACATCAATGGCCATTCTGAAATTAAAAGCATATGCATTCATTTGTGAAAACGCAAAACAACAACAAAAAAATCTCCTTTGCTTGGGGTTTTCTGTCAGACATTATCAGCTGGATTTTACAGTATCACAGTATCACTAAGGTTGGAAGAGACCTTGAAGATCATCGAGTCCAACCTGTCACCACAGACCTCATGACTAGACCATGGCACCAAGTGCCACGTCCAGTCCCCTCTTGAACACCTCCAGGGACGGCGACTCCACCACCTCCCCGGGCAGCACATTCCAATGGCGAACGACTCTCTCTGTGAAGAACTTTCTCCTCACCTTGAGCCTAAACTTCCCCTGGCGCAGCTTGAGACTGTGTCCCCTTGTTCTGGTGCTGGTTGCTAGAGAGAAGAGACCAACCCCTTCCTGGCTACAACTACCTTTCAGGTAGTTGTAGAGAGCAATGAGATCGCCCCTGAGCCTCCTCTTCTCCAGGATAAACAATCCCAGCTCCCTCAGCCTCTCCTCATAGGGCTTGTGCTCAAGGCCTCTCACCAGCCTTGAGACCTATTTTGAGCTTTTATTTTCATTTATTCAATAAAATATTTCTTTAGTGAAGAAATTACTGAATATTTTATTCATCCTTATCTAAATAGTATGTACATTTCATTTAAAATACACAAATCTTAACCCTTTACCATAAATTTGATACTTTGAAATGCTATTTTTTTGAAGGGACAGAAATGAGTCAACCTGGGGAAAGCCTGGAACTACTTACATTAGTACTTTAAAGTATATCATTTTTTCATACTTTCTTTGAGCTTGGGAGCAAGAGATGGGGAAGTGTTGAGAGGATAAAAAGACCACTCTAATCTTTAATCTCTCAGGCAAACTCTTTGTAGAAAAATTCAGATATATTACACTGTTATGACCCCAATTCAGTCCTGGTTTTTATTAAAGAAATTGTCTTTTAAAAAGGCAAAGGTTCTGTACTATTTCAGCATTTAAAATAGATTCAGAAATAAAAACTCTGCAGTATCAGGATAATAAAAATCAACAAAGAACAATTCTTGACACCTGGTATTCACCAAAAAAAAACCCCACAAAACAACCAACAAAAAAAAAACCCAATCCCAAAAACCAAACACAAAACCACCAGGCAGTGCTTTACTCAAAGCCAGAAAAAATAATGGTGATGTTTTAGCATGCAAAAATACATGGTTTGCATTTATTTGTGGAATGAACTATGGCCAACTGTAATTAAAAAGTACTCTCCAGTAAGAGATTAATGTATTTTTCCTACATACCCTGAATATAGTATGCTGGTCATCCAAAGGTCCTTTTTATGGGGAACCTAACTGAAATGAGTCACTCTCACCATATAGTTTAAGAAGCATTTCACAGGTGTGGTATAGACCATGCAAACATATACCACCTGCTGAAATAGAAGGGATCCTAGAGCCCAGTCAGCTTGAGAAAAGGTTGGTGCTAGGAAGAGCAGGAATCTGTGCACCTTTTGCAGGTTGTCTGCTGCCAAGCATAACCCTTGACTGTGTTTTACCACTCCTCAGTTCCCACTGTTCACATAACCCTTGTTTCCTTAGAAAGAAAAAGGATGGTGTTTTGGTTTGGTGTCTCATCATGCCACTTAATGATTATTCCACTCCCTCTGCTTCTGCAAATTATCAAGGCAGGCAGGGAGTCACAGTAAGACAAAGTGTCAAGTCAGACACTTTCTCCCCAGGATACTATCGAAATTAATTTACTTGAAGTTCAGAAGGCAGATGGTTACAGACTTTGGTATGGAGGAGAAAAATAATTGGATCAGTGGTGATCCTCCTGTTACCCCTCCAGTGTGTGTGAAGAAACAGATACTATATTAAGCCCTGTGATCTTTGGATCTATACTATGGATACATCCAAACAGAAGCCAAGAGGAAGTAGAAAGTTTAAATCAATGGGACCACTTTGGCATCTCGTCTACTAATGACAAGGAAGAGGAGACTTTGAAAAATGAGCTTTAAAGAATTTTAATTTAAAAAGGGAAAGGTCAAAATCCTGCACATGGGAGCAGACCACCTCATACACTAATATATGTGGGGCCCATGAAGCTAGAAAGCAGGTCAGTAGAAAAGGCCTTGAGGGTTCCTGGTGGACATCAGGCTCAGGGGACACCTTATTGCTCTCTAGAGCTACCTGAAGGGAGGTTGTAGACAGGTGGGGGCTGGTCTCTTCTCCCAGGCAACCAGCACCAGAACAAGAGGACACAGTCTCAAGCTGCACCAGGGGAGGTTTAGGCTGGATGTTAGGAAGAAGTTCTATACAGAGACAGTGATTGCCCATTGGAATGGGCTGCCCGGGGAGGTGGTAGAGTCACCGTCACTGGAGGTGTTTAGGAAGAGCATGGATGGGGTGCTTGGTGCCATGGTTTAGTTGATTAGATGGTGTTGGATGATGGGTTGGCCACAATGATATTGAATGTCTCTTGCAACCTAGTTTATTCTATTCTATTCTATCCTATTCTATTCGATTCGATTTGATTCCATTCGATTCGATTCGATTCGATTCGAATGTGTGCTTGCTGCAAAGAAGGCCAACAGTATCTTGGACTGCAATAGAGAATATATTCCAAAGCTATCTGGACATGGTCCAGGGCAACTGACTGTGAGTTGTCCACGTTCAGCAGTGTGCTTGGCCCAGAAAACCTCCAGAGGTTCTTTTCAATCTCAACTGTTCTGTGACTCATCACTGACAGACAGTGTTTTGCTCTTCCTTACACAGGGCTTCCTGTGGTTGACCCACGGCTGTGAGGCTCAGCTGTGCTCTGTGGTGTGTCAGTTGGAACTAGCTGGAATCAGCTGTGTCAAGCATGAGGGATGTCCCAGCCTCCCCTCACAGATGCTACCCTGCAGCCCCGCTACCGCCAACTGCTGGACAGCAACCCTGCATATCAGTATTACATTTCTGTCATATAGCCACTACAAAAAACATTAAGATCTCTAATTGAGGTAAATCACGGTTGACATCAAAGGAATAGAATTGATCCATTCAGATACAGAGAGGCAATAACAAAACCAAACAAAAGCCTACAAGATATTTTGGGACTTTATTTAGTCTAAAAGAGGACTAAGAATAAACAGATCTTCATTTCACAGCCTGAAAAATAAGGGGGAAATTATGACTATTTTAATAATTTCGTGTCCTATATGAATTTGAATCTTAGATGTAATAGTCACTATGAATGTATTTATCTTTCAGTATATATCAGTATTAGTATCCTAGATTTACAGAGCACACACTGAGAGGATAATTTGCCTTTTAAATGTGCAAATCCTATTACAATATTTGTCTAAATGCTATATTAATATGAGTTGGTCCTTTTGCTAGCTCATCATAATTTTATCAGTGCACGTACTTGAACTGTGAGAATGCTAATGACTCACACAGCAGGCACTATATGTTATAATGGAGTCAAATTACTTTTGACTATTCAAATATGTTGCAAATCTCAAAGACAGTTCCCATCTGACTACTTTTTTTCATAAAAGTGCCAAATTACTGTCTTAATCTACTTAAAAAGGAAGGGTTTTGAAATGCTAAATAATAAACCATATTATTTCCTTCCATTTGTACCTAATTGGATCATAGTATTTTTTCTGTCTTTCCCCATATCATTTAACACTTTCTAAATATGTTTTTACTGGAAAAGGACACAGAAGATCTGTTGTTTCCCTTGATAATCAGTTTCACCTTTGCTCCATAGTCAGTCTCCCAAAGGACAGATTTCTCTATCAAGACAGTTTTCCAAAAAGATTCAGGACATTGTTTTACAGCACTGACCAATATGTGATTCGTAAATGAAGATATCACAAGTTCAACTTCATTTCTGTGTTTCACAGAATCACAGAATGTAAGGGGTTGGAAGGGTGTCACCTTTCCCCATCCTGATGGAAGTCTTACCTCCATAATAGAAAGCAAATGAGTTCCAAAGAGGAGATCCTGAAAGAGGAGGAGATGACACAGTCTGTTGTAGTCTGGAGCACAAGACAGGTGAGAACCTCTCTTTTGCTACCGGCATTCATGGAGCAAGTAACCTCCTGTAGACAGATGGAATGTGTGCACCCGCAAATACCACCTTCAAATTGTTTGTTGGAGTGCTAATGTGTACATACATAAGTAATGTGCAATTACAATAAGTAATTTTCAATCTCTCCACCATTTTCAAGAAGTTATCTGTGCGTCATGTTTACTAGAAGAGATAACCAGTCTGAGACCTGTTTTGTAACAGTATCATATGGATCAAGAGCTGACAGAGGCTTTTAAAGACTCATCCAGTCTATGGATTTAAATTAGCAAATGTAATCCAAGTCTGCAGCTACCAAAGTAATGACCACTTGTGTTAGGTGTCAAAAAATAATAATAAAAGGGGGTGGGTTTGGGGGCTTCCTGGCTATCAGGCTTCTCTATGAACCACAGGCAAAGGCAGTGTGCATACATGAGTACGTGCACGGAGCTTAATAGCTGTCCTCCCTCCATGCTTCTGGTATTCCAGTCAGTTTGCTGTGTTCAATGTCTCACTAAAGAGACATTAAAATTGCTGAGGAATTGGAATAATCACTATTTATAAGGGGAATATAAAGAAGCAAACCCCAAAACACCCAACAAACAAAGCCCAAAATGCCACTGTCAAAACTGCAAAAATGTACTGTAGAGTGTCCTTCCCTCCCCTCCCCCTTTCAGTGAGCCTGGCATTATCACTAAAGGATGTGAACCTCCATGCAAATATTCATCTTGTTGGTGACTTTGAGTCTCTAGTTCCATGTGGCAAGCGGCACAGGAGCACTGCTGAAGCCTCAGATGGGTCTGCTGCCAAGGTCAAGGTCTCCTGGAGTAGAAGGAATCATAGAATCACAGAATGTTAGGGGTTGGAAGAGACCTCCAGAGATCATTGTGTCCAACCCCCCTGCCAAAGCAGGATCACTTAGGGCATGCCACACGGGAACATGTCCAGATTGGCTTTGGAAGTCTTCAGAGAAGGAGACTCCACAACTTCTCTGGGCAGCCTGTTCCTGTGCTCCGTCACCCTCACGGTAAAAAAATTTGTCCTCACATTGAGTTGGAACTTCTGTGTTCTAGCTTCTAACCATTACTCCTGGCACCACTATAAAGAGCCTGTCCCCTTCCTCTTGACACCCACCCCTCAGATATTTATAGACATTACTAAGATTAGTAAGATTAATAAGGAGAACTAAATTGCACAAGGGACTCCACATACAGCTACTCAGGACAAAGAGGTTCTATACCATGAGAAAAGAGAGACCATGACAGTAAGCATAGGACTGAAACTTTCCTTACATTTACTTGCAAAGGATCAGATACTTTGAGGTTGCATGCTTTATTGCCAGACCTGAGAATTAGGTTCTATTAATCCCATGTTAAGTTTGAAAGGTTAATTATAATTTGATTGGACTGTTTAAGGACTAAATGGCTGATCTGACTGATAAATGAGGATAGAGTTCTAAAATTAGCTAAGAGAAAAATACCAAGAGAAACAGCTTCTTACTTGCACATGTATCAGACTGATTAAAATTCTGGTCTGTGAAAGATGAAATAGTAGCACACTTAGATCTGCTTTGTTATTTCTGACAGCACAGAAGGATTGCATCTGCCCTTTGCATTGCCCATGTAGAATATAAGCATTGAAATCTTTATAGAAGGCACAAGATGTAATCATTTCTATATTAGATGTGAGTATTAATTCTCAGAAATGTAATTTCCATTCAAAGCAACTGGATGTATAATTAAAGCATTCCAAATAAATATCACATTTTCAAATATCAACTTAGCATACACTTCCTTTACTCTTTACTGAGAATATAATAAAACCCCAAAAACAACAACAACAAAACTACCAAAAAAATTGAACACTATTAAAAAACAACAAACAAACAAACAAACAAACAAACAAAACCAACCCCATGCTCTTTCAATTATTTCAATTAATTTCTCTGGCTTATATTTTCAATAGTTCTGTCAAAGATAGATGAAACCAATAGGGAGTCCACTCTCTGATTTCACTATTTTTACACACAGAGAAAAACCACTTGTTTGCACTATGTAAAAAGAATAAAGGAGAGCAAGGAAATATTTGTCATTGCAATTCTTTGTATCTGCTTCATTTTGTAGTGCTCTGGAGTTAACAGCAGTAGCAATGTGAAAAATATTTTGTCTAGGGATGTCAAAGAACCATCTGCAGTGAACATGATACAAAGTTAATAAGCATCACAATGGTAGAAGAGACCTATCACAATTCCATGTTTCTGAAGTTTAAAATATAATTAAGAAGATTAAATCTAACTTACAAATCTAACTATACTAAGATGGGAAGAGAAAACACTAGTGGCGTGCCCCAAGGATCAGTGCTGGGCCCCATGCACTTCAATATCTTTACTGATGATCTGGATGAGGGCATTGAGTCCATCATCAGTAAATTTGCAGATGACACCAAGCTGGGGGGCAGGAGTTGATCTGCTGGAAGGCAGAGAGGCTTTGCAGAGGGACCTCGACAGGCTGGACAGATGGGCAGAGTGCAATGGCATGAGATTTAACACATCCAAGTGCCAGGTTCTGCACATTGGCCACAGCAACCCCAGGCAGTGCTACAGGCTGGGGTCAGAGTGGCTGGAGAGCGGCCAGGCAGAGAGGGACCTGGGGGTGATGAACATGAGCCTGCAGTGTGCCCAGGCAGCCAAGAGGGCCAATGGCATCCTGGCCTGAATCAGGAACAGTGTGGCCAGCAGGAGCAGGGAGGTCATTCTGCCCCTGTACACTGCACTGATTAGGCCACACCTTGAGTACTGTGTCCAGTTCTGGGCCCCTCAGTTTAGGAAGGATGTTGACTTGCTGGAACGTGTCCAGAGAAGGGCAACGAAGTTGGTGAGGGTTTGGAACACAAGCCCTATGAAGAGAGGCTGAGGGAGCTGGGGTTGCTTAGCCTGGAGAAGAGGAGACTCAGGGGTGACCTTCTTGCTCTCTACAACTACCTGAAGGGAGGTTGTAGTCAGGCAGAGGTTGGTCTCTTCTCCCAGGCAGCCAGCACCAGAACAAGAGGACACAGTCTCAAGCTGCACCAGAGCAGGTTTAGACTGGATGTTAGAAGGAAGTTCTATACAGAGAGATTCCTCATTGAAATGGTCTGCATGGGAAGGTGGTGGGGTTACCGTCATTGGAGGTGTTCAGGAGGAGACTTGATGGGGTGCTTGGTGACATGATCTAGTTGTTTGATGGGTTGGACGCGATGATCTTGAAGGTCTCTTCCAACCTGGTTTATTGTATTGTATTGTATTGTAAAACAAGTCTAACTGCACATGCACAGAATTAAGCATGACACTGTGGCAATGGTAGCAATAAGCAGTGTGAACAACCTGGCAGTATAAGCTCAGAGCTTGACATGGTGGTAGGCCATGCTTAGCATAAGTGTAGAAGTAGCTAGCAGTGTAGCAAAACAGTGCTGTGCCTGCAGCATGTAACTAAAGCAGGACACTGGTAGCTATAAATACAGAGAGTTATCTTGGAATAACAGGACGCATACGTCGATCAGCAGCCTCGCATGATATCAGTAGTTTAACCAAGAATCTATAATAGTATGATGTGGAGTCACTCGTGGGGAACCAATGAAGCTATGCCAATGATGCTCTGTGAGTCTATATAAGCTGTAGAGGTTCCTTAATAAACGATCAATACTAGATCATACTGGTCGTCTGTATTGATTCCGTACCCTAGTGTCTACATGACACAATGGCCAGCTATTGATCCATTAGTATTAGCCTTTATACCTATATTAAGCAAGTACTAATTTAATATTTCAATAATTTTACCATCTTCTGTCATGCTGTCTCCCATCTCATCCTCCAGATTGCTAATTTCCTCCTTGTTTAATTCTCTGCTTTGAAACTAGTGAAAAAACTTTTGAGTTACAAATTCCATTTCTATCTAAACCAATTCACATTCTTCCTTCTACTTATTTCATATACCCTTTGATTATGTTCTTAGACAACTTCTTAGTCTTAATCATGTTTCCTTTCTGTTTCAAAATTGACATTAATTGCATTTTTTTCAGGTCTATTCCTTTTTTATATAAATTATAATGTAAATGCTCAGCTAGGATTTCTGCCTTTACTCCCTGAACATTTCTATCTATAACTTAAACATATATAGAGATGTATTACTGGCATAAAAATATCAATAGATTAACATATTTGTCTCTGATTTATATGAAGGGGACAACATGTTGCCCATACAGTTTTTAACTTGGCTGCTAAAAATCTCAGGCTACAGGCTCTTCAAGCATGAAATCATTGTTTGAGGAACCCATCTGAACAATTGTGTCAAGTTTTGATCTTCTATTAATTTTATATAGTCAGGCTTATATTGCATGAGAGTATAAAAGTGTTAATTTGTTGTTGCTGTTGTTTTGTTGTCCTCTCCATCGTGAAAGGTTGTTTTTAAGAAAAATTAGATACATGAAGCTGTAATTTCAGTGGAAAAGCAGCAGCTGGCAGATTTTTACCATTAAAAATATTTTGCTACTTCCTTTGCTGTTCCTACCTATTTTCTTTTTTTACATGATTTCACCTTACAAGACACTGTGTAAAGTATAATATGACAGAGGTAGCAAAGGCCAGATGAAAACAATAATACATAAATCATATCACTAAATGTGTTTTAGAAATGAGTGCTATACAGTTGTTGAAACAGATCTTTTTCCTCAGGCAGAGATATCTTTCTGTAACAAGAAGTTATAATAATTGATGGTACCATTACAGTTCTTCTGGGCAATTATGAGAGATTCTTGGAAGAAAAAGAATACAAGATCAGTGATTTTAGTTCTTTGGGCTTGGATGCCAGCTGTTTACAACTCTGGCTCTCTCAGTTTTGTCTGTAGTAAAGATATGTTAATTGCATTGAACTACATGAAGTAGTAACATTATAGAATGAAACTACTTATTTTCTGTGGCTTTATCTGTCTTTTCATATTTTGTCACTAGGTAAAATACTTGAGAACACTTTTATATACTTTGACACTTGTATTCAGAGCAATTATATTTTGCTCACTCAAAAATTGAGTTTTTTCTTCCTTTTCCTTCATAGCAACCCCACCTCTCCTCCACAGATGATGGAAACCAGCTTCATATAGATTTGTTACACTTGATTCCAACTCAAGCTCTGATTTAAACTTGTCTCATTATTGGCTCATTTATCAATGCATTTATCCATCTGTGTTCTCGATCCCTCCTAAGATATTTCCACTTGTCAGAGCTTTTAGAGCGGGCACATAAAGGGTTTCCTTTCTCTGCCTGTTCTCATTAAACATAGAGAAAATGAGTTATCTTTAAGATTTCTATGCCTCAGACATATCTGAGAGAAACTGATCAAAAAGTTACTGGGAGGAGATGCAGGACAGTGGGCAAGACAAAACAATATGATCCCATGGAATTCATTCCCTAAAACTATAGAAAGGAACAGTAGTGAGAGAAGAAAAAGCCTACATATCAGATGTTTCAATTAAGTGATTTGATTACAATAAGCAGAATTAAAGTTCAACATGAATGAATAAATCTTGTGTGTAGATTTGTGTGTAGATTTCATCTTGTGTGAAAATGGTGATGGCGCAGTCACCATCACTGGAGGTGTTTAGGAAGAGACTGGATGGGTCGCGTGGTGCCATGGTTTAGTTGATTAGATGGTATTGGATGTGGTGTTGGATAGTGTTGGATAGTGTTGACTACATAGTGTTGGATGATAGGTTGGACTTGATGCTCTCAAAGGTCTTTTCCAATCTGGTCTATTCTATTCTATTCTATTCTATTCTATTCTATTCTATTCTAATTCTAATGTGCTTGCTGCAAAGAAGGCCAACAGTATCTTGGACTGCAATAGAGAATATATTCTAAAGCTATCTGACTGACAGAAATTACATCTTCTTCCATTTTTTGTCTTCCAGAAGTCCAGAGAAACAATAATTTGTTTAAAACTTCTGTCTCTCTGTAAAAGGATAATTATTTCCAAAATGTTCTGTTCCATTTGCAAAGATAAGAAGCTTAATCTGACAACCAATCATTATGACATATGTTTTACCTTTTGAAATATCATCCAAGTAGTGTTCTTGGTAAAAACTTGCCTGGAAAATAATTTATTACACTGTGAAAAATTAAATGACCATTGATTTTCTCAGAAAGACAGATTACTTATAGAGCAGTCACAGGTCCTGGCATATGAAATTACTATAAATTGGAGTGTCTATTACAGTAGCCAATAGCCAACAGAACAATTAATAGCTATAAATCATATAAACCAGCTACCAATATCTACTAATTGGAGCAGACACTTTTTCTTACAGCTCTTGTGTTTGAAATCATATTATACTGATGAAACCTCAAAGGAGTATTTTTCATAAAATGGTTCAGAAAGATGAGTACAGCCATAGTAATGAACTGACCTCTCTGATTTTACTCATCACCATGCCTGCAAGTCATGGTTATACTTCTGTCTTCTTCCTTTTCTTGAAGGCAGAACATATGTTGGAAGTGTTCTAACTTGCACAAGGACTTGGACACCATTCTCCAGAGAACTCTTCATGCACAAAATTCTTTTTCTGATTAAGCTTTAGCTGCATTTTTATTTAACAATTAGGAAATATTGTTCTTAGGCAATTTTCTCACCAAAACATGGTAAAAATCTTGCTGTTCTTTCACACCTTGGCAGAGCAAAGTGTCTTTTAGGACCTAAGGATCTTAAAATTTGAGTTAGCCTATTTAGGGTAGAGATTATTTTATCTTTCCAGAAATCCCGTTGCTCAATGGTTTTACCAAGGTTAAAAAAAACAGAAATTTGTCTTCTCCCTCAGACTGCCTTGTCCAGTCCTTCAAATTAAAACCCTTAAGAAAAGGTTCCAGACTCATTCAGTCTTACTTACCAGGTTCATAACTCATCTGAAACTGAACTTCCCAGCTGGAACAGCATGATGGAATCTGCATCCCTCCTATTGGTCAGGTTAAACTGCATCAGCATGCCCCTTAAACTGAGATTCTGCAGCCTCATCCTTCCTCTTTGACCTGTGTTCTAGTCCCTTTTACCTCCTGCTGTGCAATGGTCTTGCCATCATCTACAACCCAACTACAATATGTCTGTCAGTAAAGTCCTTTAGAATAGAATAGAGAAGGGAAGAGAAGAGAAGAGAAGAGAAGAGAAGAGAAGAGAAGAGAAGAGAAGAGAAGAGAAGAGAAGAGAAGAGAAGAAGAGAAGAGAAGAGAAGAGAAGAGAAGAAAGAGAAGAGAAGAGAAGACAAGACAAGACAAGACAAGACAAGACAAGACAAGACAAGACAAGACAAGACAAGACAAGACAAGACAAGACAAGACAAGACAAGACAAGACAAGACAAGACAAGACAGAATAGACCAGGTTGGAAGAGACCTTCGAGATCATCGTGTCCAACCCATCATCCAACACCATCTAATCAACTAAACCATGGCACCAAGCACCCCATCAAGCCTTCTCCTAAACACCTCCAGTGATGGTGGTTTTACACACACTGAAGTTTCACATTTCTGGAATGAACAATTTATGCATGAGGAATTTCCAGAAAAAAAAAAAATTATGTTGGGAATGTCCCTGTAGTACCTAAATAGCACTAAGCATAGCAGTTACAATTCCTGTATCTTTGCCTGCTTCTGGGAAGCATATCATCATCTTGACATTTGTTTTTTTTAATAGCTTGCCTCTTCTTTTTTTGTTAAGAACATTAACAAATATATCTTTATACATATAATCCATTATTATATCCCATTGACTGCTTTCTGGGAACTTCAAATGCATCAATTTATATGTACAATATAATTTGGTAATTTACTTCAATTATACCATTTAATAAAATATTCATGTACGTGGCCTCTTGGTTGAAATAGACCATCCATTTAGTTACAGATAGGGCTGCAGCACTAGCAGGTATAATCCATTAGGCAAGCTAATTGACATCTTGACCAATAGATTTTTCCTGACCTCTCCTCATGAATCTTGACAAAGGCTAGTGGTCAAGGATCAATTCTCACACCTACTGGGTGACAACTACAAGTAAATTAAATGCATTTTTAATAGAATGCTCTAAGTGATCCTATTTCAATGGGTAGACACTGCCATGAATATTTATTTACTACTGCCTTTAATGGAACCTAATACTGAGGGACACTTACATTACAAAGAAGTCAAGACCTATTAATTATCCAAAACCACCACTTATAGTAGATTGCTGGGAAAAAGAAATTTCCCAACAGTTTACCAGATTTTTATCTAACACCTGATGATTTATTGCTATTAGTAAAATTAGCTACTTGCCCACTTTTATGGTACTAATATACATTATAGGTATGGCAAATTTCTTAGCTCAAAGTAGATCTTATTCTAGCAAACCTTTTCTCCCCTGCTTATCTTTATAAATATGCATCCTCCAAAATGCCTTATATAAAATTAGGATAACACCTGTACAGGGGCATAATGGATTAGGGGCTTGAAGTGGTAAGTATGAAATCTTATTGATATACTTTGGCTGAACTTTAAGCACTGTGAAATAATCCATGTATTCAATTAGAGGGACAGTCACCAACATCTAATAGAGTGGATAATCTTCAATAATAAATTCTATCAGTCTGACCTGGTTACAGCACCTGACTTTCTTTGACAAGAATAGGGAGATATTATTATTCTTACACATATCTGAGGAAGACAATGCTGAAAGTGTAATGACATTTTTTCCATAGGTCCTCTATGCCAAATCACCACCTTTATCAAATGCTTACATGGATGTTTCTCCAGGGAATATTCTACAGGAAACTCTCCTGAGTTAAATAGAAAACTGAAGATTAACTAAAGATTTCTAGCCATAAAGCATTTTTAAAATGTGGTTGGAAGTAAGAGCAAGTATAAGAGAAGAGCCTTTCTTAATCCTAAAATACGGGAAGTTGTGCAGTTTTTCAACATTCAGCATCATTGTTTGTTTGAAATTATCCTGAAAATGTGCACTTCCTTGAATTTATATTGCCTACTGAAATAATGCCACTGCTACAGCATATTTCACCAACACTATCAGAATGTATCTTTTGCCATGCTATTTCATTTTCCCAATTACATTATCTTGATGGCATTTCCATGAGAGATGCATTTCATGCCTATTTAGATGAGATGATTGAGGGGGGGAGACATTCAAGAAATGTTTACTTCCTAGAAACAGTTAAGAGTATATATGCATGTTATATGCATGGAACAAAGACTTTTCCTTGGTTCAGTTACATGGACCGTCAGCTCTTGAACTGCTAATATTACTATGTGTTAAGATCGCCTTTTTTTTTTTTTTTTTTTTTAATCTTGATCTCATTTTATTAAAGAAACCTTAAAAACAAACATGAAGAGATCAGAAACTTGAATTTCAGTTACATAATGAGATTCTCAAGCATGCGGTGGAAATAGTAGAGCTCCCATTCCCATGTTAGTAAACAGGAAGGGAAAAAGGGGATACAGCTCTGAAGGATGAAGACCCAGAAGTTAGAAGAAAAGGTCTTCACATCTAAGAAAGGAAGAAAATTGCTGAATTACAGAAAAGAATAGAGAAGAAACAGGATTCTGGAATGCAACAAAAAGGGTTTGAAGGCTCTAGAGGGAAAAGTAGACATATCTGAAGGAAAAACCAAAATGACCTCCAGTTGATACGAAAGTAATGGAATGATCTGATAGGATCTATCTAAAAAACAGCATTTCAGCAAGACACAAACATAACAAAAAAAACTTCAATGAACAAAACAAAAAACAAAACAAAAGCAAAGCAAAATAAAAGGAAGACCCAATTCTTTGTGTTTTACAAAGCTTACACAAATTTAGGTGTCTATCAAAAGTTTGGGGGTTGAGAAGCGAAGATGTTGCATTGTTTTCCAGTAACATAGTGTTTTGAAAAGAAACTATAGTTGAATCCCAAAGGGGGGAAAGAAATTTAAAATCTTAAGCCTTTAAAAAAAACACCCAACACCTAATTAGCAATTTGTAGGAAGAAATGCAGTCTTAGAATCCTCAGTAGCATCTTCTCCAAAGAGAATGGCAGTCATTTTGAAAACAAGGTAGGTGTTAATTTGCTCACACAGAGCAGGTGTGAAACACAGCTGTCAGATGGCAGTGACAGAAAAAGAATTTTTGCCTGGCTGCTTTGTGGCTTTCAAAGCTACCCAGTCAATTGAAAATATTGATTATAAGCATGTCTTTGGGTCAGCCAATAAAATTTAAAGGATGTTTCAGGTTTGTGTCGCATTGCACTCAAAATCCAGAGACACATTTTTAGGTATTTGATGCCATCTTGGGATGTACATTATGCATCATTTTGGCAATGAAATATATTCAGTATTTGACAGCAAGACTTGATAGGGAAGAAAAGGAACAACTTTTCTGATCATAAGGGGCAAAATCTTTAGAAGTGCAAGTCACTGATCACTGTTGAAGTCAGCTATAATACTTTTAAAGATACAATGAATATTTGCAAAGATGTCTTGATAAAATCCCAGAGCTTAAGGCATACTTTCATTTTTTTTATGAACAGAAGCAGTAAATATTAATACAAAATAAAGAAACTATGCAACATAAACTTTGTTGTTAAGAAGGGTGTGTTGTGGATGAAAGGAAAAAAATATCCAAATTTTAGAAAAACCCAACATCAGCTACTTCCCATTCTTACATTAATGATAAAATATGGTAAACGGCTCTATCCAAGAAGACACTACAGCAGAGAAAGTAGTCTAGTCAAAGAATTAACTTGATTTAAATTTTCACATCTTCTGAAGGGAGCTTGTAGCCAGGTAGGGGTTCATCTCTGTGTCCTCTTGTTCGGGTGCTGGTTGCCTGGGAGGAGAGACCAACCCCCTCCTGGCTACAACCTCCCTTCCAGTAGTTGTAGACAGCAATAAGGTCTCCTCTGAGCCTCCTCTTCTCCAGGCTGAGTAACCCAGCTCCCTCAGCCTCTCCTCACAGGGCTTGTGCTCCAAACCCCTCACCTGCTTTGTTGCCCTTCTCTGGACTCATTCTAGCAACTCAACATCTTTCTTTAACAATAAATACTTGAACACTTCATTCTAATTTTTTTTCCTACTCCCAGCAAAATGTAGATTACTAGCATTGCTTAGGATGTCAGGTTTCAGACCATAAGCATTCTTTAAAAGAGATCATGCTTTCAAGCTCAAATTGGTCATTATTATCAATATTATTGCTGCCCAGCTAAAAAGCAATACTTTTTCTTTTTTTTTTAAACCCTAGGAAATTTTACTTCCCCCTGAATAGTGAAGTTAAACAATGTCCTAGGTTTCCGTGCCCAGTCGTCACCATGCTTCTTTACAAATGAATGTTTTTCAAGTAGGTTGGTAACCAGGTGTCATGGATTGAATTGAACCTACTGCTGTCATGCATAGCATGCCTCAGTCATGCCAGCTTCAAAAATTAAAGCTGGAGTAAAGTACAGTGCTTGAAGTTCAGATTGCAACATGGGAGGCTTCTTGTTCCAGTTGCTGCTTCAGGGTTCTGGGTGGTTTTGGGTGCTGGTCTTTTACACTGGGATGGTGGAGGGAAAAGGAGGGATTGGGGAGTACTTTTCTGGCTTGGGCTTTTGTCTTGCTTACTTCTGCTTTTGCTGCTTTGCAACGGGCTTCTTCTGAAAACAGGCTAAGATAATTATGCATTTTGTGCCATGTTTCTCTGATTTTTTATCAGTAAACTATATTTTTGTCTCACTTTTTTTGTCTCAATCCCAAGTATTTTGTGTCTTAGTTTTCCCTCTCTTCTTTGTTGGGAAAATAGCCAGGTTAACCCACTGGTTCAGTTTGACCCATCTTGTTCCGATTCAAACCATCACACCAGGTCATTTAGGTCAGAGAACAACTTTAAAAGTGTACTTCTGTTAATTTATTTTCCCAATGAATCTTGAAAGAAAAGAGAAAAAATCCAACAAAACTCTCTTACAAGAGCTAAATGAAAAAAATTAAAAGTGTTCTTTGGAAGCACCTTATAATTTCGTGAAAATGAAGTGCTTGACTAAATTCTGATGACTATGAATTGTGGAAGAGAAGACTGCAACATAAACATTTCTCACTTAAACTGAATGAGAAATAAACTGGATACAATCACGTCATATTTGGCTCAGACAACAACAGGTTCAACAAAATTAATAATACTAGACTTGTACAGATGAAGAGTACAGATGAAGAGTTTGACATGTATATTCTGATTAATGGCTGTGAACTCATTTTGGTTCAGAGGCAAAAAAACCCCAACCAATCCTGAGAGGCATCATGCAGGCATCTCATTGCTCATGACACAATTATAGTAACTGATGTTGCACTTGACAGGTTCACAGGCATAATCCCTAATAAGACAACAGTTCAGTGTAAGAGCATTACCCAGCAACTTACGCTGCTGCCTGTTTGCAGATCCTGGAGACATAAAATGTAGTATGCTCTACAGTGCAGAGTGCAGATGGGTTTCTGGCATTTTGCAGGCCATTCACAGTAGAACTGAGGTGCTTCAACTCTCAAGCAACATTCTCTTTTTCAATAACAATGAAAATCTAATTTAAAATATTGGACTATCGGGAAGAAAATAAAATAAAAGAAAACAAGGAAAAATCCCCAGCAAGCATTTGGCTGAAAAAAAGTTCAAAGCAGAGGAAAAATTATCTGTGCAAGAATTCCAACTGATGAAAAATATTCAAATACAGGATATTCAAATACAGGGTAATATATGGCCTAAATAATCATTGTAATTTCAAGCGGCTGCTGTTTCAGCATAGGAATGTGTTTATACTTCGTCAAGATTTATAGTGTCCATGGAGAAAAA
Organism: Picus viridis; assembly: GCA_033816785.1. Lineage (NCBI taxonomy): Eukaryota > Metazoa > Chordata > Aves > Piciformes > Picidae > Picus > Picus viridis. The sequence goes on from CM066570.1 coordinate 9,167,750, forward strand.
AGTTTCTAATTTACAAGGTGAGTATACTCAGAGAGGCTTAAATAGCTTTTAAATTGTGTCATTATTTTTCTGTATCATTATTTGTTATTAATATAGCATCCCAACATCTGCCGGAAGAATTGGAGGCAGATAATAAACCAAACAAAGTGAGGCTAGTACTCTTGTTGACAGGTTCAGCAATAGCACAATAGGATAAAGGAATGAAGATCTTGAACTATAATTCCATTATTTTTATTAGTGGAATACTGAAAGGACACTTTCATCAGAAATAAGGTTTAAGAATTTGATCCCATACAAGGGTTTTCCTCTTAAAAAGAAAAGAAAATAACTGTGTATATGTAACAGTGCAATAAGAAAGATTCCCTGTTATATAGAAGTTACTTAATCTAAAGGACTGTTATTCTTATTGTCAACCCTGCATTTCAAAGCTTTTATAAAGCATTATACAATCATACAGGCTGTGTTAAAAGCTGGATAGCGAAGAACAAGAAAATAATCTTGGTTTGCAAAGACTAGAGATACAGACGAAAACTGAGGGAAATGGAGGTTCTGGAAAGTGTCCAGAGAAGGTCCACGAGGATGATCAGAGGGCTGGAGCACCTCTCCTATGAGGACAGACTGAAGGAGTTGGGGCTGTTCAGTCTGGAGAAGAGAAGGCTCCGAGGTGACCTCATTGTGGCCTTCCAGTATCTGAAGGGGGCCTACAAGAAGACTGGGGAGGGACTTCTCAGGCTATCAGGTAGTGATAGGACTAGGGGGAATGGAATGAAGCAGGAGGTGGGGAGATTCAGGCTGGACATAAGAAGGAAGTTCTTCACCATGAGAGTGGTGAAGCCCTGGAATGGGTTGGCCAGGGAGGTGGTTGAGGCCCCATCCCTGGAAGTGTTTAAGAGCAGGCTGGATAAGGCTCTGACCAGCCTGATCTAGTGCAGGGTGTCCCTGCCCATGGCAGGGGTTGGAACTAGATGATCCTTGTGGTCCCTTCCAACCTTGACTGATACTATGATACTATGATAAGTAGCAGAGCAAAGAAACAGGTTTTCAACTAAGCCAAAATCTTGTTAAAATTTTGGGCGAAATGTGAAACCTCTCAAAACCAGTTCTTATTTTTATAGTCAGAAGTCTTATTTTCCCTGCTTTTCATAAGAAAAAATGTAGTGAATGACTTCAAGTTAGTTCAATGAATTGTTGACTATGTTTTCCTGCTTGTACATTGCAAACTCCCACATGTATTACCCATTCCTGAATGTCAAAAAACTTGCTAGTAAGGAAGGGAATATAGGTTTGGTTTTGTGCTTGGAATAACTAGGGTTTCAAAATGTTTCTAAAGCTTCACTAAAATTTTACATTTGAACTCAGTGGATCAGAGAAGTTTCACTGGATGCACCTAAGAAACATTCTATTGTTGCATCATTTATGCTGAGGAAAAATACTAAGTTGAAACACTTCAAGAGAAAAGAAGTTATATACCAACAGGAGAATATTTCCCTGTTGAAATTCCTCACTATCTTTTGTTTCTATAGAGTTATATTCTCTCCTTGTCTTTTTGATATTTAGGATGCTTCTCCAGAAGCCTTTAATCTTAGCAAATATTTTAAGCAGGTGCTTGCTTTAGCAAACATTTATTTATCAGACAGTCTTAATGCTAACTTTTTTTCCTATAAACTTTGTTTGGCTTCTTGAAACAAAAATCCTTCTTTTAGTTCTAACATTTCACATTTCCTTTTATCACCCAAGAACCCTATTATGGAAGTTTAATTTTTAATATGAGACTATGCAATATTAAAAAGAACCACATTTTCTGCTAGTCATTATTACCCAGGATACAGACAGCATTTGAACAAACACAAATTTGAGCAGAGCCATATCTATTTAAACTATAGTTGAAGATAATACAGTCCTGTTTTAAGAAACAATGGAAAAATCAGTAGTAATTCTAACTGAATCTCAATTTCCCAATGACTATGATCATCTTTAAATACTTAATTCTAATCATTCACATTTAAAATGAAATATCAAGCTTTTTTCCTACAAAGGAGAGTGCATTACAAGTGCAAATTCATTATAGTCTGACATTATGGCATTAGCAATACCTTCATAACTTACTGTGCCTGAAGAGTTTAATTTCTAACAGTTAACTCACAAAGGCTGAACTCCTTATTTTAGAATAGGGCAATGAAAATGCTCTGTTGCCCCTGCAGCACTATTTCCAAATCCTTTACAGTGTAGTGAAGGATTTTCACACAAGTTAATCTACCAAAGTGTCTGCAAGTGACTGCCATTCAGATGCTTGGGAGGTTTGTTTTATCAAGAGACATTTTCTGTTCAGCAATTCCAGAAACTTCCTTTCAATTCATAATGCAAAAATTCTTTTAGTACTCGTTTTTCTGATCTCTCATTTTGTCATAAGAAACTTTTTTAAAATCCATACTTAGCATATTCATAATGCAGATGATAAGAGGCATGAAATCCTTTGTCCTACTTATCCTTCTAATTAGACAACATTTTCACTTATCCTTTTGGTTTCTCTTCTGCAGTAGACACAGGTAACTAAAGCAGAAGTAAAATAGTATTGCATATCAGAAGTAAATTAATCTCAATGGAAAACCCCATCGACAGATGTAACTTGTGGAATACTCAATGTTATGGGGATGCTTATGAACTATATTTGCAGGGGGGTTGGACAAGATGATCTTTGTCATTTCCTACTCTGATGCAATGTGTGAATCTGTGAATTATTAGTCTGAAGCTCTGGAGAGTAAAGGCTTCGCTTAACTTTTGTAACTGGCTTAACAGATGTAGCACATGTAACAGCAGCATCACTTTTTCTTTCTGGGTCCTGAAATGCTCTTCTCACTCTTTTTAGGAAATTTACATAAAGGGACCACCCATAGCCTGGTATTCATTTTCTGGTGTGAACAACAGACCATTATATGAAACCATACTGATCCCAGGCTGAAATCCAGTTAAACAAACACATCATTAAGAAACAAATCACCAAGCCCTAATTCAAGTGGTAATTATTAAAACGGATGTTGACTTCTGAATGTTGAATTCAGACATCTCTACAAAAGATAACTGAGGTACTAGCTGGCAGATACTGCTCATTCTCCTGAAATGGCTTTTTGATAACTGATAATTCTTCTGCAGCATTTCACAGATTCATAGAATGGTTTGGGTTGGAAGGGACCTGAAAGATCATCTAGTTCCAACTCCCAGCCCATGGACAGGGACACCTTCCACTAAAGCAGATTGCTCAAGGCCTCCTCCTTTCCCAGCTCCCAGCTGCAGTATAGGTTGTCTATCACTTCAAGTCAGTCAGCTACTTTTAGACCTCAGCATTATTTATTTACTTCTTTCTTATAAAATAGTACTCTGAGACATCCAAGTAGAAACAAGTGAAATACTAAGAGGCTAAATAAAAACTAAAAATAAAAATTAGAAGTTAGCATTTTTTTCATGAGATACAGACATTTAATGTCACAAAGCTAAAACATTCTCCTGGAACACAATTCTTCTACCCATGACTGCTTTGTCATCAGCTTTTCTTTTGTTTTTCTTTATAATTATTCTTGAACACAACAAACCCTAAATGCTTTGCACTGAATTATTTACCTTTATTTTATGTCATGAATAATCTTGCCACCTTCTAAATGAGATGTGTATAACTGACAATTTTTGCACCTACAATATACACTACTACAAATGCAGGCCTCTGTAGGAAACAACATTTCTTACAACCATAAAAGAACCTGGGTTTTTTGACAATAAGTAGACATAATTTTATTTTTCAAAAATCTTTGTAAGATTGTGTCTTTTTCTGTAAAAGAAAGAAGAAAAAAATAGCTAATCCACTATATATAGTGATAACAAAACTGTGACGGGCTAGGTTATCAAAGCAAGAGTGTCTAATGTGTCAGGAATTAGATCAATGTCACTCATAAGCTTCTGCAAAGGTGGTTCTGAATGAGAGATCAGTCTATATCTCTTGAACTTAACACTTCAAATGTATACACTAGACACAAGCTTTCCAAAATGATACAAAATATGAAGGCATATGAGAGCAAAGCAAAGGAAATGTTTGACATTTCTGTTGATGATTAACTGCATTTTCAAAGCAACTGCAAGCATGAAAATATCTGTCTGGTCTCTGCAAGAAATGAAGATTCAGACTTTGTAGTAAGCAGTTAAAAACCTGAAATTTAAAGTAATGAAACTAGAGAATTTTGTTGGAAATACTTTCAAACCTGTTACCTAAGACATAATCATTGTGCCATTAAATCTAGCAAGTATTAATCACTATCTACTTAGAAGAAACAAAAATCATGCACTTTACCTATTCTAAAAGAAGATATTGTATGTTTAACAAATCAAATCAAATCAGAGATTAGTAAATATGACTGTAATGAGTATGAGGTCTGTGGTGACAGGTTGGACTCGATGGTCTTTGAGGTCTCTTCCAACCTTGGTGATACTGTGATACTGTGAAGGTGCTGTCTTCAAGTCCTGCTCCGGATAAAACACCACTGATCAACATTTGGCTAAAAGCTGAACAGACTCTATTATTCTAAATATTGCTGTTTTTTACTATGTTTGATTGCTATAAGCAGCACTTCACTTAATTGTAACTGAACTTTTCAAGCATTTATGAAAAAAAAAATAAATCAAGTTTGTGGCAAGTAAAAAACTTAGAAATATGCCACATCCCCCACCCCCAAGACATAACTTTTTCCAATCCCTCTTCTTATTTTGTTAACATGACCCTGTCTTCTCCCACCTGCTCACTTGTGTTTTGGTGTTCCAGGAAAATCTGCCCTTAGAGGCTACTATCTAACAGAATATTACCCAATTACCAATGCAGAGTTAGAAATACAGCACAAAAATAGGTTATGCTGCCAGGAAAAGGATTTGTGAGCCTTTTCTGTTCCCTGAAGAAATCAGTGTGATTTCTACTGTGGCAGAAGCGACTGAGAATCAACAACTAGAGTATTTTTTCCTTGTGAGCTCTATTTTTAACCAAGACAATGAAAAATAGCAAGGATTAGTTTTAAATGTTATTTGGGAAACATGTAGCTAAAACAAAAGCAAGCAAGCAAAAGCCCTAAACAACACCGAAAAGAATACAAAATGCCAGCAACAGACTGACAACATTCACCATATCTCTGGTTGTTATAATCCTTATTTGTAGGTTCACATCACTACAATCTATTTGTTCTTATCTGGCAGTTTTCACTATGTTCCCCAGAACATTCTCTCCAACGTTTTTTCTCAAAGTGCTAATCAAAACAACACAGTTAACCCTCTACCTGAATCCTCATGCTGCCTTTTTTGTTCCAACTGACTGTTTGAAATAGGACTTAATAGTTTCCAATCCTGTATATACACATAGAAACATACATTTAAATATAAATACATATACATGTATTGGAAATGCAGATCAAGACCAGAAAGTTTCATGATCTACAGTGAAAAGACTTTCATATTCTAGGCCAGCATGGCCTAGACTGTGATCTAGCAAGCATTTTGCTTAGTAACAGGAAGAATTTTTCACTTTTTTGCAGTATGACAAGCTTGCCAAGGTATTACAAACAGTTATTGCATAGAAACACAATAACTAGTCATGCCCACCTTATGTAGTGTTTCCTCAAATTTAATGAATTTCTCTGAATTTCATTTCCAAAATGATAATTATTGAAAATACTTATTTAAAAAGTGAGGCAGTTGCAAAATGCTGAATATTTTGTAGTTACAGGGCTTTAAATAGCACTTCTCAAAGCAGAAAATCAATTAATCCCAATATCAAGGAAAGAGAATTTGGGATGAACTTTCATCCCTTGCCTATGAAAACAGCTTCGTGTTCCAAGACACCATTAGATGGTGTCCTGTTATTTTAGCAATAAAGCAAAAAAACCCATTCATTTAGACAGACAGGAGGTCTGTCATATTTGTAAATCATCCTGTCACATTTATAATCTTTGTAGGAAAAAGTTAAATCACAGTGCATGTAGCAAATAGTAAACTGAACTACTAAATTATGTCTGTTCTTTAATAGGTTCTATTACATAGCACAGCTTTAGCACGTAAAGAGGTAAAATTTCACATATGTATACAAAATACATTCATGCAACAATATCTTCTGTAAAGAAATCATGGAAACTTCAATCTTCATTTAGATAGCTATGGCAGAACCAAGAGCCACAAGTATAAACCTACTTTGAAACATTCTCTTCTACCTAAGTAAATCTGAGATAGTGATGAGGCCATAGAGCTAGGTTATTTTACAAAGTAATTAATTTCTTAGTTACATATATAAATTATACAAGGGTGACAGTTTAGGCCACCACCTTACAACAACAAGGGAAACCAAATAACACTAACCCCAACACAATTATTTAATTACAATTTAAAAATCATAATACATGGTTAGACACAAAATTAACAGGAGAAAGTGATAAAAACATGTAATCTCTTATATTTCATAAACACTTGGAACTGAATAAGAACAGACTTGAAAATGATTGTGGGCTCTCTAGAGAGTTTACTGAATACTGGATGTTTCCCCATCACAGAGCTCTATCTGTTCCTGTAATGTGAAAAAAAATGTGTGTCTCAGCTGGCATTGTAACTATAAACTCATAATATACCTATGCCTACCTATGAAAGCCAGGCTTATATAGTCTAGAACTAGTGAAATAGGGGTTTATAGAATATGTAACATGACATGACAGGTTGACCTTGGTGCCTACCAAGCAGTTCTATCACTTCCCCTCCTCAACAGGGCTTAGGAGAAAATAAAAGCTCATGGGCCAAGATAAGGACAGGGAAGTCACTCACCAATTAATATAATGGACTTGACTTGGGGGAAGTCAATTTAATTTATTCTGAATTAATACCAGAGTAAGATAGTAAGACATAAAACCAAAACTCAATCCACTTTTCCCTCACCCTTCCTTCTTCCCAGGATCAACTGCACTCATAACTGTTGCACTTTCTTCCCATGAACTGTACAGGCAGAAGTCAAATGAGAGTCAAGACAGTTCATAAGATGTTATCTTTACTGCTCCTTCCTCCCCATGCTCTTTCCCTGCACCTGTGTGGGTTTCTTCCCACAAGAGACAGTCCTTCACAAAATGTTCCAGCATGGGCCCTTTCCATGGGTTAAGTCCTTCAGAACAGACTGCTCCTATGTGTGTTTCCCACAGGGTCACAGGTCCTGGCAGGGGCTTGCTCCAGTACAGGCTCTCTACAGGCTGCCGATTCCTTCAGGGTGCACCAACCTGCTCCACCGTGGTGTCCTCTAGGGGCTGCAGGTGAATATCTGCTCTACTCTTAACCTCTATGGGTTGCATGGGGACAGCCTGCCTCACCATGGTCTTCGCATGGGCTGCAGGGCAATCTCTGTTGCAGCACCTGGTGTACCTCTTCTCCCTCCATTTTCAGTGACCTTGGTGCCTGCAGGGTATTTCTCCCCTATTTTTACTCCTTTTATACTTTATGACTCCTCTTATACTTTCTTAAATGCATCACTAATGAGTTGCCGCCAGTGTCAGTGGTGGACTTAGCTTTGGACAGTGGCGAGTCTGCCCATACTGTAACTAGCTTTAGGAATTTAATAGATACCTTTTTAAAGCAAATAAAATCAAGTCTTCCACCTACTCACAAATAATTATCTGTGTGTGACCCTCCTATTTTCATGGGCATATTTTTAATATATATGCATATATATACTCAAGCAAATGCCATTTGTATGTGACCTGCACTAATATATCCTGAAAACAGTTTCTACCTTGAAACATAAGAGAGCTCTCCCTGAATAATCTCCATAAAATCAAAAGCTGAACTTTTGACTATACTCCATTAGACTTCTAATCCAACTGAAGTCATGCATCATGTTTCAGTGGTTGAAATGGAAATAAGCCTAACATGGGAACTCTTGGTCCTATAGCCATAAGGTGAAAAAGACTATACATAAGTTTTATAGTCTTTTAAGTGTCAGTCTATTTTTTCTCCTAAGCTATAGACAGATAATGATTGCTCCTAGCCATTAAACTATTAATTTCTGAATTTGATTCTCTCTGGTATGTTGCATTATTTGCCTACTGGCCTCTCACAAAGTTACCTAGATCTCTCTCAAAATGAAAAATCACAATGTCAAAGACAGAAAGTGGAAAATAAATGTAATTTTGCTGAAAACCTTTAGATAAGCCATTTAACTAAATTACAATTTCCCCAAAAAGTGGTTTTGAGGTGGATTTATTTTTGTTTGTTTGTGTGGTTTTTTCCCCCCTTAAATTAACCTAACATTAAATTCCCAGGAGTCCATGCAGTAATTCATGCAATGATCTATTAGCAATGTAAAAAGGCTTCAAAAACTTAGACTCACTTATTCTATTTATTATTGGTAAGGGCAGAGCAGCAAGGAAGATGACATGAAATTTCACACAAACAGCTTCAAATAGTACCAGATAAATAACCTGTGCACTTAAATAGCTAATACTCTTACAAATCTCCCAACACATCTCTTTCTTTAAGAAGCTCAATAAACAATCCAGAGCTCCATTATCACAGAATCATAGAATCAATAAGGTTGGAAAAGACCTCAAAGATCATCAACTCCAACCTGTCACCCAACACCTCATGATTACTAAACGATGGCTTCAAGTGCCATGTCCAATGCCTTTTTTAACACCTCCAGGGACAAGACTCCACCACCTCCCTGGGCAGCCCATTCCAACGGCTAACAACTCTCTCTGTGAAGAACTTTCTCCTCACCTCCAGCCTAAACCTCCCCTGGTGCAGTTTGAGACTGTGTCCTCTTGTTCTGGTGCTGGTTGCCTGGGAGAAGAGACCAACCCCCATCTGGCTACAACCTCCCTTCATGTAGTTGTAGACAGCAATAGGTCTCCCCTGAGCCTCCTCTTCTGCAGGCTAAACAATTCCAGTTCCCTCAGCCTCTCCTCATAGGGCTTGTGCTCCAAACCCCTCACCAACTTTGTTGCCCTTCTCTGGACACGTTCCAGCAAGTCAACATCCTTCCTGAACTGAGGGGCCCAGAACTTCCACCACTGGGGGCTTGAGTAACATAACTCTTCCTGTGCAACATCCTGATTGGTTCCAAGAACAAAGAACCTCTGCCCCAGAACAGGAGTTTCCACTGCTGCATGTCTGGTGATGGTCTCTTCAGGGGTCAGAGGATGCTTGAAATTCTGAACCCAAGTGTCCCAGACATACTGCACCTGTTGCTAGGGACCAGTACCTGACCCAGCATACAACGTCCTTGGCTCCCACCTTGGGAGCAGGATCCTCACATTCTTCATGCTTGCTCACCTATACCCTTAATTAGCTGAAGCAAAATTACTTCCCTTATCTGTATTTATCACAAGGTGTTGGTGTCTTCTGCTTTGCTATCTGCTGGCTTGGCTTGCTCATCCATATGGTATTTTACATTGTATTATTTTCATTAAACTCTCTATCTCAGCCCACAGGGCCTTTTTTTCTCCCACTTTCATTCCTGATCAGTGGGGGGGGGCTTGCTTGCTGGAGCAGGCTGCCTTAAACCAGGGCATGCAGTTGAACAATTTCTCCTGTTTATGCTGAGACATGCATGATAGGGAGACCAAATAAAAAACTACTGTAGACTTTGAAGAGAAACAGAACCTCATCAACATCCTAGTTTTGCATTTCAGGTATTGCCTACATTTAGCCTGGTATCTGAGGCTAAATGCTAGAGATAGTTGCTCTATAACATGACGATCCCTCCCCAGCAGAGATGTGGGAATGGGAAAAGGCGAGAAGCCCCACAGATTAAAATTAAACAGCCAAACTAACACAAATCCCAATAAATGCAAGACAAATTTATGCTCAGCCCAGCAAACACACAGTGGCCAGAATAAATGGGAAGGCAGTCCTCGGTAGCAGAATGGCAAGAGAGATCCTATAGGGATGGGGAAGAGCAGGAAGAGAAAGGAAAGGAAGAGGCCAAGCAGAAGAATACCACAACAACCTTGCCTTTTTATACCAAGCATGACACTAGTGATATGGGATACCGCTCTCAGCCATCTTGAGTCAACTGCCCTGACAGATACTGAACTATTAACAGCCTTCAGCCCATGGCTGGCCTATGATTCCCAGAATCACAGAATGCCAGGCTAGAAGGGACCTCAAGCATCATCAAGCTGAATCTCAAAACTATCCAATGGAAGATTATTCCAATGTCTAACTTCTCATTTTAATGCACAAGGGTGTTTTTCTGGTGGACCCAGCACCACCACCACCGTGACCCGCTCCTCCATCCCTGTCCTGCACCACGGCTGCGCAGGACATGTATACAAAAACAGATGCAAATATTGGAATGACAGTATTCTAACTCTTAAGTTATGGAGATATTTTTAAGATGTTATGTTCATTTGTTTGTTGTTGTTTTGTTCTTCTTGGAAAATAGATATTTGTATCCCAAATGGTGTACAAGATTGTAAATTAAAAAGAAGACATTCTACAATTTTCAAGTCCTCACTTCATGCACCAGGTCCATCTGCCAAGTGAATATGTTTGCAAACATAATTTTCTGTACAACTGAACTAAAATAGACATATAAAGCTGACCTCCAAAGAAGAGCACTAACACCAGGTAAACAAAACAAAATAAATAAATAAATAAAAATCTTCTGTTCTCTACTATGTACAGGACACTTAAATTAGCCATTCATTCTATTTTGTTCTTCAATATCCAAATTATCCCCAGACCTTCCCATTCTTCTATATTAAATTTCATTTAACCAAAATTCCTTATTAGCAGGATCAGCTGTATTTCTACTGAGTCTTCATTCTGCCAGGAGTTAATCTCCAATAAGAGGATTTGTACTCAGTCAAAATATACTGGTAGGAATGCTGGCTGCATGCCAAGTGTACTATTTTTAGATATTAATTTTTCTTTTAGTTCTTCTGTATTATAAGTTAATTTTCTGCTATCTACAAGAAAATGCATTATTCTTCATTATATGGGTATAGAATTGTCTCAGACAGTAAGCCAATTTCTCTGTAACTATTCTGAATGCAAATCCACATACTCTATCTGAAAGCTATTATCAGCCAGAATGCATGAATTTATATAACCATGATACAATCATTATAAACACTGATTGTGTCATTTGTTATGTTTTGATTTGCCATTGCTCTCAGAACTCCCCACCTAGAGGCCTCAAAGTTGTCTCTGTTGTAGTCCCTCTTACTGTTCTGTGACCACACTGAAGCCAAGAAGCTAAACAGAACATAATTAATTCTAGTCTAGTCTAGTCTAATATAAACAGACAAGTATCACAGTATCATAGTATCAGTCAAGGTTGGAAGGGACCACAAGGATCATCTAGTTCCAACCCCCCTGCAATGGGCAGGGACACCCTACACTAGATCACGCTGGCCAGAGCCTCATCCAGCCTGGTCTTAAACACTTCCAGGGATGGGGCCTCAACCACCTCCCTGGCCAACCCATTCCAGGGCTTCACCACTCTCATGGTGAAGAACTTCCTCCTTATGTCCAGCCTGAATCTCCCCACCTCCTGCTTCATTCCATTCCCCCTAGTCCTATCACTACCTGATAGCCTGAGAAGTCCCTCCCCAGTCTTCATGTAGGCCCCCTTCAGATACTGGAAGGCCACAATGAGGTCACCTCGGAGCCTTCTCTTCTCCACACTGAACAGCCCCAACTCCTTCAGTCTGTCCTCATAGGAGAGGTGCTCCAGCCCTCTGATCATCCTCGTGGACCTTCTCTGGACACTTTCAAGCACCTCCATTTCCCTCAGTTTTCATCTGTATCTCTAGTCTTTGCAAACCAAGATTATTTTCTTGTTCTTCGCTATCCAGCTTTTAACACAGCCTGTATGATTGCATAATGCTTTATAAAAGCTTTGAAATGCAGGGTTGACAATAAGAATAACAGTCCTTTAGATTAAGTAACTTCTATATAACAGGGAATCTTTCTTATTGCACTGTTACATACACGCAGTTATTTTCTTTTCTTTTTAAGAAAATCTTTTAAGGCCAGAGTGTGTCTTGTCTTTAAATATTCAAAATTAACAGTGACCCCTGCATTTAAATGATTGTTCATCATGTAAAGTGTCATAATGATGGCTTATTTCAAAGATAAATATGACAGAAAACATTTTTTTCTCTTGTTGTAATTTGTTTAAATACTTCCAAAATTTGCTGTTAAAATTCTATTGTCACTATCTTTCCCACAGAAAAATATTTCACACAGTCTCTCAATTTTCACAAGTTCTCAGCTAAACAAAGACTCTCTTTGTAAACAGGATGATATATTCAAAGAACCTCATCAGTTGAGCCTTTAAATTTTTCAAAGCAATAACTTAACCTTTCTCATCTGGTCTTGTGTTTATTCATCTGAGTGTCCTCAAGAATGTGATGCACTATTTCATCACTTTTGTGTTGCAGAAAATATTCCTTCTCTTTTGCCACAAAATTGTCTGTTGATGTGTAGCACAAATGACAGTAGAAGACAGAGGAAGAAAGAAATATACAGAAGCCTCATCCTGACTCATAGGCTCCTGAGTCTCACAGGCCAAAGACACACACAAAGCTTTCTGTGTGGCCCGTCAGAAGCTGATAGTTGAGCGGCTTTGCTACAAGCAGATGCTCAGGACGGAATGATTGCATTGCTTACCCAAGAGGCTTCAATTCTAGCATAAAAGCAAACTGATTCTGGCTTTTTCCACAAGCAACGTGTCTTCCCTTTACACCAGTATAACTACAGAGGGTTTTTTGACAATATGTTAAAAGAAAATGTTTTTCATGTGCACTTTTGAAACTGAAATGGTTCTGATCCCTTCAAGATTTAAGTTGGCATGTTGTCATTGCAGTCAATAAGGCTGTTTGATTTAAATCTGTAGAAGATCTGGCCCAGTTATTTTCTTTCTTGGGTTAACATCAATTAGCATATGCTTGCAAGTGAAATATCAATCACTGTTTATGCCTTGACAAGCCTGGGCAAAGGTTTATAAAACACAAATGTTTATACATACACATACACACATAAGCACCAGCAGTCAGAATTACTACTTTCTTACCTATGTGGAGAAAAAAAAAACAAACCAACCAACAACAGTTCAGTACTGTTTGCCTACACCAGTCCTTATGCATGTGTCTTAAATGTGATTTCATAATCAAGCTTAGCATTAAAAAGAAGGTTCTACCTCTTACCATTGTTTAGGCTTCAAAATTCTATGTATTCCTTCCTACATACTATAGTTCTTAATGTATTTTGTGACTCAAACAGTTAATCATCACAAAAATCCATATAGGGGAAAAAAATAAAAAGGCTGATAGCTCCAATATAACAGTTACAATAATTCACAGACTTTCACCAAACAAGTGATGCACCACGTTGCCTGCACATTCACTGCTGGAGAAAACAGTTGGTTTTATTCTTTCTCTAGAAGAAGCAGGACAGGTTTGTTTAATGAATACTCTGCTATTTTGCTTTTTGAAAGTCAGTAATCAGAAAATTAAGTATAATAGTTGATAAGCTGGATTTTTCCTCACAGTCACTCTTTTCTTCATGACTGACCTGTAATACAATTAATTTTCTTTTTAAAAGGCGTAATAATAGTCAGAAAGTATTTCCACAGGAATAGGAAACATCTTTCTGTATCTCACAGTGGTTTTCACAAGATTCCCCTTTCCTTGATACAACAGAAAAATTACAACTTATATATATTAGTATTGCACTGTAGCACCTGGAAAGTTCTTATGGGGTATTTGGTATATTAAGTGCTGTCTAAACAGGAAATGGTACTCTTACTTATATCACCATCTGATAGGCACTTTCCAGACAGAGAAGATTGCTATCTCTGGTGCAAGGACATTCAATAAGTGTAGAAAACTAGCAGAGAGGCAGGGGGAGAAAAAGAAGGGGGGAAAAAAAGGGAAAAAAACCCAACCAAACAACCAAAACAGAAAGAGATGATAAACTTCCTATGAACACAGGCAGTGATCTGGGAAATTAAAAGGTTTTTTTAAAAGGCCAGTGTAAAGTCTTTTAAAGGTTTTTTAAAAGTCAGTGTACAACTCAAAGAGACTACTTCACACATTGCATGATGCTGCAGTACACTTGACAACTAAAGAAAAAGTAATCTTTAGCATTACTTTTACAGAAGTGAATAGGTTGGGGATTTTTTGTTTGTTTTAGGTTGGGTTGATTTTTTTTCCCTTTTGTGCCTGTTTTTCACATAAAAACAGGCACAAAAGGTAAAACCAGGCAGGTAATGTTCAGTAGATTAATATACAGGAGAATAGAGAAAAGGAAATGAAACTGAGAAGAATGGGAGCTAAGGAAATAGTAGTGATGGAACAGAAATATAGTAATAAAAACAAGAAAAAAATAAGTAGTAAACAACAGTTAAAAACTAAAGACATTCAAAGAATGGGAACAAAAATCTTTGCAAGAGATACTTGCATTTGGAAGAGTAAGAAAATTGCTATTTGTCAGAAATCAGAGTGGAGCAAAGGCAAATAGCTAAGAAGCTTTATGGTATGGTCAAGAAAAAAAAAAAGAAGTGAATTTTGAAGAGGTACTGAAGCTTGAAGAGGTAGTGTAAAGGACAAATAACATTCAATTCAGCAAAATCTGAACTTTATTCAGTATGCTCAGATAGTCTGCTAGGTTGGAGAGATGGTGATGATAGAGAAAGATAGAGGAAATTAACAGAGGCATAGGGGAAATATGAATTTTAAAAAACACCAACAAACAAAAAAAACCACAACAAAAATCAAATAAACTACAAACTATTTGAACTTCCACGAACTACATGTTATGTGCCTGGAAAGACCCAATCCAGTTGGAAAGGCTGGTATTTCTACCACTACTAAACACAGTATGCAAACAAAACACCCCAAAGGTGGACCTGAACTACCATTACAGTTGTAACAAATCCCTTCAGAATAAACAGGTATAGAACTAAACGTAAGAGGGACAGAGCTCTGCAGGATTTCAAATGGGGCATATGGAGTGGTGGGAGGCAGAGGACACAGAATATGATCATCTGAATACTGAATACAAATACAGTTTTTGACAAATGTGATTTGCATATTCATCTTCTTCAGGTGGTGGAGTCACCATCACTGGAGATGTTTAGGAAGAGACTGGATAGGGCGCTTGGTCCCATGGTTTAGTTGATTAGATAGTGTTGGATGATAAGTTGGACTCAATGATCTCAAAGGTCTTGTCCAACCTGGTTAATTCTATTCTATTCTATTCTATTCTATTCTATTCTATTCTATTCTATTCTATTCTATTCTATTCTATTCTGAAAATACTGACCCTGAATGCAGAGTGGCATCAAAAGTGTTATTTCTTGGATATGCTATTTCTACATCATCATGTAACTGATGCCATAAAAAAATGTAAGAAAGAATGTCCTATTTTCACCTTCTGTAGAATTCAGGAAATTTGCAAGATACTAATACTGATCAAAATTTTCGAGTGCCTTTCATGCCTAAAGGCATTTCTCATCTTTTCAGATGTCAGTGTTCCAGTCTGAAGTAAAGTACAGTGCTAAACATCCACTTAACAGTGCAAAAAGCATCAAAGGCTAATAATATTCATTGGCAGTAAGTGTGGGCCTGTGCAGGAATCCACTGAAGATTATGCCAAATTGTTACAGTACCAGTAAGAACAAATGCTATGTATACTGAGAAATGTATTTGTCAAATAAGTCTGAAAACCACATGTCACTGCTTTTCCTCCAGTCCACAGGAATATATATAATTATTTAGTATCTATTACCTTTCCAGTAAAATAAGCAAACAGCCAGAAGCAGTTGTGAAGATAAATCAAAACATAAAAGACACTGATATTTTAAGGTAGAATACTTCAGATATTTTTTGCCAATTCCATTTTTGAGATGGGAAATTAGCTGAAATTGATTCTTCCTTATAAAGAGTTTCAATGAATCAGAAAATTCTACTAAGAGCTATTAATTCCTTCTCAGCTCTCCTGCAAAACTTTAACAGTAATCTTTGCACTTTACATTAAACTGTTCATTCTTCTGCATTGAAAGGTTGGTGAAAGTCACTATAATTCTGAAGAAAAAATACAAGAAATAGTAGAAAGAAGAAATAGTTTTTTTGCCAGAAGGAAACATGAGAATGGGCTTGTCAGGAATAAACTGACTCCTGTACAAAATAATCACTGTATTTGTGAAAGGAACTGGAACAGGTTGCCCAGAGAATCTGTAGATGTCCCTTCCCTGTATGTGCTCAAGGCCAGGATGGATGGGGCTTTCAGTAACCTGATCTAGTGGAAAATGTCTCTGCCCATGGCATGAGAAATGGAACTAGATAATCTTAAAAGTTGCTTCCAACCCAAACCATTCCATGCTTCTATATGTGTATTCAAAATACTAAATACCTGAAAGTATAACCAATGATGCTTAGATTACAAGAATAGGACAACTTTGAATTAAACACTATGATTCATCTGCATGATTTTTACTGTGTTACTAATTTTGAAGATAGTTGTGCATTCAGATAGCACACTCAGGAACCGAATGGAAATATCCTAGATTTGCTCAGTTGGTATGCCTCAGGCTATTTTCTGGGAATTTTAAATTTCTTTGGGATAGCAGGATACAGTGCACAGTACCACAGACACAAAAAGAAAAAGGAACTTCAATAGCTCAGTTAGATGATCCTTCTATGGTGAATTAGTAACACAGACATAATGTCATTAATAGCTTTGGCCAAGACCCAGTCCTGAGTAGTAATCAGTGGAAAACCAATGGACATTGATTTTGGCCAACAAACAGCCAGAGCAGATATGTTTCTAGAATGGGAAAATGTAATAAATAAATGAGATCTGCAAATTAAGATTAATCTGGTTTCCTTACAATTTGACCCAAAAGGATTCCTACCTATAGCAAAGTGAATTAGGCAATGACAATTCTAAATTCCAGCACAGGATACAGATTGTTCCTGGAGGAGAAAAAACAAAATACAGCTTCACCAAAAGAATATCTTGCTACTCAAATCCAATCCTTTTACAAACTGCCAAAGTCAAATCTCACTAGTGCATTTTCTCTATAATACAATATATAGATCAGAAGATACTGAAGTAAGAATGGTATACAACAGGTTTGATACCTTTGAGTAAGACATATATACAACAGATTCTCCTTTTGTCATTTCATAACATTTCCAATGGAATACTGAGGGGTTTTTTCTTTCTTAGAAGAAAGAATATTAAGAAGAAGAGAAGTTATATGAGAAAAACAATTTAGGGTTAAAGGCCTTTTTGTGTTGTTGAAGCATTTGACTTCATGGAAAACAGGAAAGACAAAAATGTTTAATAAACATTTACTTGGTTTGTGGTATAAAACTTTCCTTTCCTTTTTCCTTTGCTTTCCTTTTTCCTTCCCTCTTTGCTTTCCTTTTTCCTTTCCTTTCTGCTTACCTCTTCCCTTCCCTTCCCTTCCCTTCCCTTCCCTTCCCTTCCCTTCCCTTCCTTCCCTTCCCTTCCCTTCCCTTCCCTTCCCTTCCCTTCCTTCCCTTCCCTTCCCTTCCCTTCCCTTCCCTTCCCTTCCCTTCCCTTCCCTTCCCTTCCCTCTTCTTTTTTTCTTTTAACTAAATGTGAAATAAATGAGCAGCAGTATGTTCTGGAATTCTGGTGGAGAACAGAGGACAACAGGAAAATCATAATATGGTGAAAAAGTTATTCAATTGAAGGAGTTAGAATGCTGACATTTCATTTAGAATAATCTTGTCAAGCTGCTATTTCCCCTCTTTCATAACAAGAGACAATAAAGGATATTCAAATATCATTAAGATGACATATATGGCTGTTGTGATTTGGGGAGTACTATGGATTTCATTATGGGTCATTCAACAATGGCTAAACTGTTCTGTGACTTTATTATAAACCAGGTTTCCAAAATCGAAGCTTTTAGCAATTGCAACAATGAAATTTAAAATATTTTTTTAAATACAAAATTTGACCAAACAAGGACAAACTTTAAATGCCTCTGAGTTGCTTAGCACGTTGATCTACTAATTTCACCAAAAAAAACCCAAACATATTTTAGTTCATAATTTCTCTGAAGTATTCTGGAGTACAAGTTGGTCTTTTGCTCCTGGAACACAAAAGCTCTCTCATTCACAATTACCAAATGAAAGCTTATGGGAAAATGAAGAAGAATGCAGTGTATGAGGAGAAGCATTTTAAGCATGTCTGAAATATTAGAATGTTGTTTGGACACCAATGGGCTGTAGAGACGCAAGTGTTAGAAACCACAGAAGTACTTGAGAATAGTCCATAGGAATTAGGGCTTCTCCCCTTCAATAAGGTGGCAGGATCAACAGGCCAGACGAAGTGTATCTACACCAACGCATGCAGCATGGGCAACAAACTGGAACTGGAAGGCATTGTGCAGCAGGAAGTCTATGATCTTGAAGGTCTCTTCCAACCCGGTTTACATGGTGGGATGATTCACACAACTGGAGTGCTGCAATGGATGGTACAGACTGTTTAGAAACACAGTATAGTGGAGAGAAAACAGTCCAGGAGATTCCTGGAGCGTGTGGAAGAAAATTTCCTGATGCACCTGGTAAGTCAATGAGGGAAGGTGTCTCGCTGGACCTATTGATTGCAAACAAAGAGGGACTTCTGGATGGTGTGAAGGTTGGAGGCTCTCTTGGGCACAGTGATCACAAATTTATGAGTTTTTTTGAGAAGGAGGAGTGACGGCCAGTAGAACCCCTACCTAGGACTTCTGGAGGGAAGACTTTGGCCTGGTTAGGGGCCTGGTTGAGGCACTCCTGAAGGGCAAAGAAGTCCAGGAAGGCTGGACATTCTTTAAGAGGAAAAACCTTAACATGCAGGAGATAGTATACTGAAAGACAAGACAACAGGGAAGACGACCAGCCTGGATGAATAGAGAGCTTTGGCTGGAGCTCAGGGTAAAAAAGGAGAGTTTATGACCTTTGGAAGAAGAGTTAGGTAACTCAGGAAGACAAGGGTGTCTTGACACCCTCCATGCACCCCAACAACTTCCCCTTCTTGCATGACACTTGAAGGACACAAGTGCAGAGAAATGCCCTGCCCCATCACTGGGAGCACTGGCTGGCAGGAAGTGGGGGTTGGGAGGAGTGTGCTGGTACCCAAAGTTCCAGTACTGCCCAGTGGCCCTTGAGACGCTGGGCTAAAATCCCAAAGCCCTGAGGGGGTCTGAATACAAGCAGGGACAGGGGCAGCCCAAGCGTGGACATCAGCGCATTTTGTGGTCCCACAGCCCAACCTCGGGGCCAGATCTGGCCATGCTAATGCAAAAATATCCATAAAACTGCGATGATGGAGAAGAAAGTACGTCTGTTAAGGAGTTTGACCAGGGGATAGAGCCCGAACCCTGCTCCACACTGAGATATGGCACTCAGGATTTGGGGGCCCGGTCTGGCTCGGGGAGGGGGCTGTCTGACCCAGCACAAAGCAGCGCCTGTGCCACCCCCGCAGGAGGGGGACAAGGGGCCTTTGTGGGGCTTACGGCGGGGGGGGAGGGGGGGGGTCGCCCTGCGCCTGGGTCCCGGGGGCGGAGGGCCGGGTGCTCATTGACGCCTGGGTCCTGCTGCTGTAGCATGCTGGCTGCTCTGCTGTGGGCGACCGTCCTCGGGGTCGTGCTGCCGGTGGTGGCCCTGGACAGGTAAGTGGCCCTGGGGATTTGGGGACGTGGAGATCCCTGGAATGTTCCTGCAGGGTAGAGTCGTCCCAGGAAACCTTTCGGAGGCGTCCTGGGCGTCTCTGAGAGTTCCCCTGGGGGGGCTCCCCCTGTGCCCCACTGACCCGTTCCACACTAGGGGGGCTGTACACGTCGCCTGCAGTGGGTGCCGCAGCCCCACAGCGAGACCTTCGCCCAAGCCCAGCACCAACCATACCTGACCCTCTGCGGGGGCCGCGTCTGCAGCACCTACCGGTACCACCCACCCGGGGGTGGGCATTGGGGTCCCCTTGGAGGGGTGGGCCGGGCCCCCTATGGGAGGGGTCGGGGGTCTGGACAGCTGGGTCCCTTAAGGTGTGGGGAGCAGGAGCCCTTTGAGGCGGGGGAGGAGGTCCCTGTGGGGTGGGGTCTGGATATCTGGGTCCTCGAGTGTCTGGGTGCCATGGCCGGGAGGGGCTGGACACGGAGACCCAAGCCAGGGGAAGGAGGGGAGAGGAGGGGAGAGGGGCAGGCGCCTGGGTCCTCTTGATTGAGGGGGGCGAGGTCCTTGGAAGTGTAGCCCTGGGCGGAGGGTCCCTGGGGGTGAGGGGTCCCCGGCTGTCTGGGTTCCCCGGGAGGCAGCAGACACTCGGGTCTCCGCGCGTGGGGATCCGGCTGCCTGAGGGTCCGGCAGCGGAGTGTGGGGCCCAGAGGCCTGGGTCCCACACGGGCACCCACAGCACCACGTACCGGGTGGCGTCTCGGCGGGTGGAGCGGCGGGTGCTGCGGCCCGGCGTCGTCTGCCAGCGGGGTGAGCCGGGAGTCCGGGGGGCTGGGAGGCTGAGGGGCTGGGGCCGGACGCCGGGTCCCCAGGGAAGGCGGGAATGGGGACTCCTTGGACGCCTGAGGCCGTGGAAGGGCTGTGTGTGTCCCACATGCCTGGGTCCCCTGGGTGGGGAAGCGGGCGGAGGAGGAATGGGTGTGTCCTGGATGCCTGAGTCCCCCGAGGGGCAGCACGAGTCCTGACACCTGGGTCTTGTCCAACCGCAGCACCTTCCTCGGAGCCCCTCGCAGCCCGACTGCAGCAGCTGCAGGAGCGGATGGAAGCACTGGAGCAGGTGGGGCTGCGGGGATGAGGGGGACCCAGGGCAACATAAATGGGTGCTTGAGAGGCTCCCACCCCCATCAGTTTGTGGGGCTGATGTGGGGAGTCTGAGGACCCCCTTCACCCCCTGTGTGCGGGGCAGGCACTGGGGGACCCCTGCAGTATCTGGACCGGGTGGAGGCTCTGAGTGAGCAGCTGATGGACCTGGAGGAGCGACTTGGGGCCTGTGAGTGACAGCCTGAATCCTCCTTTCATCATGAGAGGGGGAACCTGGGTCAGCCCATGGCCCTGGGAGCCCCCTTAGGGAAGATCCCACTCTGGGATCACCTGGCACCCCTATGGCATCCCTATGGCAACTGAGACACCCTCAGAGCCACCCCAAGACACTATAGGATCCCCAGGGAATCCTCAGATCATCATGGTACCCCCTTGCTCTCCTTCTAACCCACATCTGTCCCCTAGGTGACTGCGGGGGCGGGAAGAATGGCTTTGGGTTCAAGATCCACCACTGACATCATTCCCATCCCCTCTGATGACATCATCACTCATCTACCATGGCATCAGAAGGCACTGCAACTGAGGGTGTTTATTAAAAACCAAGCTGGGGGAAGGAGAGAAATTTGGCAAGATCTACTTCATCTCCCAATAAATACATGGCATTGCCCCTAAAAAGGGAGTGGGTCCTGTTCTGGCAGCGGATCAGTGCCTGCACCCCTACCCTTCTGCCATATGGTCTGGGACTGCCCAGTACCCAAATGACACTTGTCATTGGGAGGGGTCAGCCCTGTGTGTTCACTGGAGATGTGGGTCAGTTCCTGGGACCCCCACGTGAGGTTTTGGAGTGGTTCAGTCCAAGGGTACCCCCTTTCACATGGGGACTGGAGTGGGTTGAGTTCTGGTGGTCCTGCCATGGGTCATGCCTTGGTCCCACTATGGGTCATTCCATGAGCCTTTTGCGAGAATGGTTAAGAACAATTTCCCCTTTGTGAATCCATGATGACTACTCCTGATAATCTTTTCCTCCATGGGCCTAGGGATGACCTTCTCTGTTTCTTCTGTCACCCGGTCACCCATCTTAGCAGACCCACATTTTTCCTGGTGTTGCTTTTCCTGCTGATGTATTTGAAGAAGCCCTGCTTGTCATGTTTCACACCCTTTTTCAGATTTAATTCCAGTGAGGCCTTAGATTTCCTTGTAGCATCCCAACACACTCTGAATGTTCCTGTATTCCTCCCATGCGGCCAGTCCTGTTTTCCATGTACTGTGGCTTT
The DNA here is from genome assembly GCA_033816785.1 of Picus viridis. Lineage (NCBI taxonomy): Eukaryota > Metazoa > Chordata > Aves > Piciformes > Picidae > Picus > Picus viridis. Next base: position 9,189,819 of record CM066570.1, read on the forward strand.
ATATATTATTTCATTAGTATTATTGTTATTCCTATTGTTTCTTCTCCCCTTGTGTTGTTCTGTTAAACTCGCTTTATATCAATCCACAGGGTTTCACCTTTCTCCTGATTATCTCCCTGTATCCTGCCAGCTGGGCTTACAGCATGAGAGTATGAAAACAGCATGGCAGAACTCCTTCAGACACAGCTCATTAGTGTTAAAATATCAAGACTATCAATGTACACAAATGTTCCTTTTTAATTGTCAACTACTCTGAAATACTGTTAATAAATAAATCCAGATATAAACACCTGCAATTAAAATATGGGTGGTTTATGTTGCTCACAGTTTGGCCTGAATTACTGACAGCATCAAAGATGTTTTACTTTGCTTGCCATCAAGCAGAAGATACTAGAATCTGCAGCCAGCAAAACCGGTCATGAATTCCAGTTCTTTATGTTGCAGTTTGTTCAGCTACATGCAGCAGCATTCAACCATTCAGCGCAGTGTGTTTAAAAGGCTGCATCTTAAAGTCTGTTCTAAAGTTTTAACTAATATTCCTTCATAGCTTCTGCACATTTTTGGAGATGGAAGTACTACCATGATTTTTTTATAAGGCAGAGACACATCTTGTAATAGACCAGAGATTATTTGAGTAGATTTAGGTTTGCTTTTGGAACTCACAGAAGGTCAACTCAACAGTGAACTGATTTGAATTAAATGGATGAATGAGCTGAAGCCATTATGACTGTGTCCATAGTTTTCAGATTAATTTTGAGTACATACATTTGGGGTTACCATTCCCTGCAGATTCCTTATTTTTCACAGTGGACTTCAACTGCATAAACCTGTAAATTGTATATATGGACAGTGACCAAACAATACTTAACTGGAAAACAAGAACCAAAAAATGTTAATTTGAAGGAGTAAAAGACTCCATCTTTGGGGGTTTCTTCCCATGGCATTCTCTTTCTCTGCCAGATACTGTGTCCCAGACCACGCCTGTGGCAGTCTGACATTCTTGGACAATGGTCAGGGAGGAAAGAACTGTTTTGCAAATGGCAGATTCGCACTGATCTCTGCCAGCCACATCTCTATAAATTGCTTTCTGTCTGCTGCATCAGAAACTGCACACATCTGCTTCACATTTAGTGTCTGGATGAGGCCATCACCAGAAAATATGGAGAGAAAAACAACACGTGTAAGTCTTTATAACAGAAAGAAAAACTTGTTTAAAATATTCCCCCATATGAAAATCAATTCCATAATTCTAAGAATGCTGAGAAATCTTTAGTCATGCAAGGAGATATGGTGTTAACATTTCAAAAATTACTATCTCAGCCAGATTAAATTATTTCAAGTTCTGCTTGTCACTGTACTAATTATTTCATGGAGGGCACAAAGAGTACAGCTACAAATGTATCTGCTTTAAAACATACAATTAATTTAATGGAAATCATAGAAACTTTAAAAGAAAGAAGAAAATGACAGACCTTCAATCTCATATTTTTTTTACATTGTAATTAACATTACAGCACTTCTTGGCTTCAGCTACAGCAAGGAGTTGAAAGACATGTAACATCCCTGCCCATGGCAGGGGGTTGGATCTAGATGATCCTTGAGGTCCCTTCCAACCATAACAATTCTATGATTCTATCTTTATTACAGGGCGGGAAGGAAGCAATAAGTCTTGCACATCCTTTCTTTTTGACCAAGTTGCTTAAAAGTCCCTACACCCTGTTCCCAGGGTAAAGTTTCTTCAGCAGACAAGTGAAGAGGCTTCATATTCAGCCTAAAAAAAAAAAAAAAAAAAAAAAGTGGGTTTGCTGCCGGAGTTAATATCCAGTGTGAAACTGGTACATTTGCACAGAGTCTAAGTCAAACTTTCTCTGCATATAAAGCAAGTGCTCATTCTGCCATACTATACAGAATAGAGTACAGAATTAACCAGGTTGGAAAAGACCTTTGAGATCATTGAGTCCAACCTATCACCCAACACAATCTAATCAACTAAACCATGGCACTAAGTGCCCCATCCAGTCTCTTCTTAAACACCTCCAGTGATGGTGACTCCACCACCTCCCTGGACAGCCCATTCCAATGACCAGTATCTCTTCCTGTGAAGAGCTTCTAACATCAAGCCTAAACTTCCCCCTGTGCAGTTTGAGACTCTGTCCTCTTGTTCTGATGCTGGTTGCCTGGGAGAAGAGACCAACGTCCACCTGGCTACAACCTCCCTTCAGGTAGTTGTAGGTGGCAGTAAGGTCTCCCCTGAGCCTCCTCTTCTGCAGGCTAAATAACCCCAGCTCCCTCAGCCTCTCCTCATAGGGCTTATGCTCCAAACCCCTCACCAGCTTTGTTGTCCTTCTCTGGACACATTCCAGAAACTCAACACCTTTCCTAAACTGAGGGGTCCAGAACTGGACATAGGACTCAAGGTGTGGCCTAACCAGTGCTGAGTACAGGGGCAGAATGACCTCTCTGCTGGCCACACTATTCCTGATACAGGCCAGGATGCCATTGGCCTTCTTGGCCACCTAGGCATACTGCTGGCTCATGTTCAGCCTACTATCAACCAGTACCCCCAGGTCCCTCTCTGCCTGGCTGATCTCCAGCCACTCTGACCCCAGCCTGTAGCACTGCATGGGGTTGCTGTGGCCAATGTGCAGAACCCGGCACTTGGATGTGTTAAATTTCATGCCGTTGGACTCTGCCCATCTGTCCAGCCTGTTGAGGTCCCTCTGCAGAGCTCTCCAACCCTCTAACAGATCGACACCTGCCCCCAGCTTGGTGTCATCCGCAAATTTATTGATGATGGACTCAATATCCTCATCCAGATGATCAATAAAGATATTAAAGAGCATGGGGCCCAGCATATATCCCTGGGGGACACCACTAGTGACTGGCTGCCAGCTGGATGTGGCACCATTCACCACCACTCTCTGGGCTTGGCACTCCAGCCAGTTCCTAACCCAGCACAGAATGCTCCTTTCCAAGCCACGAGCTCCCAGTTTGGCCAGGAGTTTGCTATGGGGGACAGTGTCAAAGGCCTTGCTGAGGTCCAGGTAGACCACATCCACAGCCTTCCCCACATCCACCAGGCGGGTCACCTGATCATAGAAGGAGATCGGGTTGGTCAGGCAGGACCTGACTTTCCTAAATCCATGCTGGCTGCACCTGATCCCTTGGCCATTCTGTAAGTGCTGTGTGATTGCACTCAGGATGACCTGTTCCACAATGTTGCCTGGCACTGAGGTCAGGCTGACAGTTCTGTAATTCCCTGCCTCCTCCTTCTGGCCCTTCTTGTGGATGGGCATCACGTTGGCCAGCTTCCAGTCATCTGTGACCTCTCCAGTGAGCCAGGACTGTTGAAAAATGATGGAGATAAGCAGTGAAAATGTTGAAGCAGTGAAAATGATGAAGATAAGCAGTGATCCTGGAGCAGCAATAATGTTTACCTTTCATGTAGTTAGATCCTGCAGCTTCATATAGAGGCTAAACATTGAATCTCTTCCTTTTGTAGGATTGAAAGCCACTGATGTCTGAAGATGGAGTGCAAACAAATCCAACACCTACAGAAGGTACTGCTTGTTTAGTTCTAGCAGTATGTCTATTACCATTTCATACTGCAGATAAAAGGATTAAAGAAAAAAGACTGAAACTCCAGATTTAGTTAGATGCGAGTCACTATGGTTTAAGTATTTAATTCCATTAGTCAGAGATCCTTTGTAAGGATTATTTAATTCTTGAAATCATCCATATAACTGACATGGACTGACTGTTGCTATGGCAGACTGTGATAAATTAATTCCATTCTACATGGCCTGGAGAGTCCTCCTAAGAAACACAGTAATGCTTGCTAGACAGAATGGCAAAAGAGGTCCTCAGTCAAGGAAAAGAGGTAGAGAACTTCCACTTCCATGACCATCTCTTCTTTTCTTTTACTGAGTGTATATTTCTGTGGAAGATTTTGTTAAACCCTCAACCTTTTATTCTTCTCTTCATTATTTCCTTAAGAAATAATCTCACTTGGAATTATAGTGTCTGAACTCTTTTTGGATAAAGAGATTTCCTTTAAATAAACTGTCCTCTTTTCATTCAAATCACTTTGTTGTCATTAATTAAAACCAACCTTTGGAGTACAATAGTAGTTACATCATGATCTTCTATTCTGCAGACTGGACTGAGACACCTGCTTTCATGCAACACATTGTAAGGAATGTTGTATTTGACAGTTTCAACATGATTTTAGGTCTTTGGAAACAGGAAGAACTAAGCATGCTTATTTTCAAGTACCACTTGATAAACATTCTGTGGTCACTTCCATGAAATAGCTGAGGTATCAGGCTCCAAAGAACTTGGATCAAATGTGAAACCAGTTGAAAAACCAGTGAGATGGTCCCGAAGGAAAATTTACTCTGTCAATAGATGCAGTTGCCACACAAATGTATCAATTTCCTCTGTCAACAGATTAACTGCTTTCTAACCAGTATTGTTTTCATGCAAAACCAATTTGCATAATCCTTGTGAAATGAGAACACTTCTAGTCTGAACAAATATGTTTTATGCAACATGCTGCTCAATTATCTATCAGTACTAGAGAGTCCTCTAAGCATGAAAACAAACTTTAAATACCATGACTCTGCTTTAACACAAAACCTTGCTCCCAACCTCCATTATGCAAGTGTATGTTCGAGGCACTTTTTACCAGCATGTCTTGCAATGTATGAAGAACATTGCAAGGGGTTGAACCTGGCATCAAAATTCCAAAGAAAAAATAAATATGAATGAGCCCTTACTTATGCTGAACCAAATTACAGAATTGCCTTTTTTGGTTTAACAGTACTTTCAGACTTACCTTGCACCTAATCAGATTCATTCCTGGTTGAGGATCATTCCACCATACTATACAGAATAGAGTACAGAAGGGATCCTAAGGGATCCTAAGCAGAAGGAGAAAAATGTTTAAAGTGGAAGCTTGGTTTCACACAATTAATAGTTTGGAGCACAGAGAAAGACATTCATCTTAGGGGTAAAGCTAGGACATCAGGGCATTTCTTATCAGAACAGTATTAAAACAGTATAGATCATCCACTGGCAGCATAAGTCCAGGCAACAGAGCTACTGCCACTTGAGGTAAATTAGGGATCCCACCGATGATGGTGTGTTTTTCTTTCCCAACTGCCTATCTGGAGAGTCTGGTGCAGTTGTCTACTTTGTAAATGAGAACAGTGAGGTGCAAGGCCTGTAACTCACTGGCCAAATGAGTATCCTCAAGCAAACAATCTGGGGAAGGCTCCAAAACGGGATTGCACTGTTTGTTGTTCCAGTATAATGCAAACTGTACAGCCACTGGGTTTCAAACACAGCAAAACAAAGGAGAAACATGGCAAAATGTGCTGGTCGGTGGTCTGATAGTGTCAACTTTAAGGCAAGGGAAAGCCTTGTGTGTCCTCCTCTGTATTATGTGAAAAGAGTTTTTAATGAAGAGATTATCAGGAGAACAAGTCGTGGACATAAAGGTCAGGAGGCAAAAGGAAAAACAGTCTGAGGTTAACAGGCTATTTCATTTCCCTCCCAAGTTCTTTTTAAACAGTTAAGCAAGACCAAAAATCACCAAACAGCAAAAAGCTCAAACCTCAAACCCACCAAACATGCAAAAAAATTTAAAATCTATTCAAAACCTACCAAACCCCATCCTCTAACCCAAACTACCACACCTCACTACTTAGCTAGCACCTTGTGACTGTGTTGCTGTGGCTCAGGATGGAAAGTACCAGATGATGCTGTTAGGAAGTCCGTTCCTGTGCGATACTCAGGTTTACAACAGATGCTGCATGCTTCTCTGCTATCAGAATTGAGTTTGTTCAGTTTCCAGTTGTCAAAGTTAAAGCCCAATTGACTTACTCCACAGCAACTTAATGCAGAGTCAGGTAACTTCCCCATGCCACCTTCCTCCAGTTAATTAGAGTTCAATCTTCCACCTCAGCATTTTTATTAGCTTCATCTTCAAGGATAACTCTGTGTGCAACTGAATGAATCACAATTTTAAGACTAAAGGTACAGCAAAGGCAGTATCATACTTCACACCTAGAAATGTATTTGCAAGACATTGAGATTCTTTGCTAGGACTTAACAGAAAGTGCAAATATATTCATTTATCACAATCTTGGATTCTAGATGTTTCTTTAAGTGCTGTTTAGTTTTTTTTTGTTTTGTTTTTAGAAAAGGCTATAATTCCCCATAGGGAGGCACCAAGCACAGACCCATTTTGTTCTTGCCAAAGCCAGAGGAAAGTTTATTTCAAGTTTCTAATTAAAATTCTTTTTTTGCTGCCTAGGGAGCCCTGAGGGGATTTCTCAGGGTAGTTGGATGGGCTTTGGATTGAATTACAGCTGGCCCAATTTGCATGAATATTTCATTTGAATATTGTGAACTGAGAACAGTAATTAGCTACCCAAATAAATAAAAAACACTACTTACCTTCATTCTTCATGCTTTGTCATGGGAAGCAGGGCTTACATGGCCCCAAAATAATTCAGAAACAACAGGCAAGCAGGAATCACTACATGGAAAGAGGAAATGACTGCAGTCATTGTCCTTGAAGTAAGAATCTCTAGGCCTGGAGATGATCACTGCAAATGTGACACTGTGGTAGAATTCCCCTCGTGAAGCAGAACTGAGCTCCCAGTCCATCATTTATTCCATATCCTACATTAACCTTCATTTCTGTCTAAGCTCACCTCAGGTAATTTCAGCGTTATCTTTTCATCTTGTATTTATTAAGATTACCACCACATTTTTCACTGTGGAACCACAACAGCCCATAGATTCCTTGGGGAACATGTACTGGTTTAAAAATCCAAAACAAACAGATCAAGCAAATCTTCCCAGCCTTAGTCAAGGGTATTGGGTGAATTGCCCACGCTTACAAATGAATGCTTTGACTAGAGCAATTAGCAGTGATCCAGCCGTCTGCTCATCTCATTTTTGTAACTTTGTCAAAGTTTTAATGTGGAAAAGATCACAAGAATTGGTCTAAATATGGCCCAAGTTCCACCATTTCAGAATATTCTTAGTAGGTGATGACTGGTAGGACTTTGACAATCAGAAGAAAATAAGTTTACTAATTATAACAATTACTGCTTACTATTAGCAGTTCACATTGTTAATCAGAAGTTTAAACTGGCCACTTGATTATCATAATTGTAACAGCACAGTGACTAAACCAGGATAAGTTATTAGTAGTAGGTCTCATATGTTCCTATTATTAAGGTTTCAATGACTATCAGTATTTCCACTTCAGAATAATAAGCCTCATTGTGTTCCCACACCAGGAACAGTTCAAGCTAAACTAGCAGAGCTGATAAACTGGGAAGAACCACACAACCAGAGCCAGTGAAAAGAACAGGAAATACATTCACAACTCCATTAGTCTTCTGCTGCAGCCACAGCAATTTCATGTGTAACACAGAGCTGTCACAAGGCACAGCACAAGGATGAATTTTAGAAGCCTCAGACATGAGGGCAAGGGGTTGCTCCATCAGCCATGAGCACTGCTGGTGCCATCCACCCCTTGTCAGCCGCAGAACAACAGCTTCTGCTTTGTCTTATTATCACAATACCATCTCACGGGCCAATTCTTCCACACAAAAATGAATCCCCTAACCTAATTTCAGTATTTCTCAAACTGATTTTAAGTTGGAAATACTCCAAAATTACATTTAATTATTTAACAATGTCATCCTTCTACATGTTGGAGCTTCTTTCTCAGTGGCAAAATTCTGTAGATTACAGCAAATAGTAATAATATATTTGAACATCTATTTGTATATAGATAGAACTAAAAACATTTGGAAGCATATTGTGTATTACACATTAAATGGAATGGGCTGGAATGGGCTGCCCGGGGAGGTGGTTGAGTCTCCGTCCCTGGAGGCGTTCAGGAGGGGACTGGATGTGGCACTTGGTGCCATGGTCTAGTTGTGAGGTTGTGGTTACAGGTTGGACTCGATGATCTTCAAGGTCTCTTCCAACCTTGGTAATTCTATTCTATTCTATTCTATTCTATTCTATTCTATTCTATTCTATTCTATTCTATTCTATTCTATTCTATTCTATTCTATTCTATTCTATTCTATTCTAAAATTTCAGTTTATTGTTCCTTTTCTGCAGGGTAAACTTCCCACTCTGAGGGCATTTACAAAGCATTTTCCCCTCTGTACAGTTGTCCCTCTGATTTTGAGCTACTCTCATGTTCAGTTTTCTCAAATGTATTCTTCCTGAATTTATGATTCTAGAGTCCATTCCAAATACATCCAAATCCAAAAGCAAATCTCAGCTGAAAATTATATGGTTAGGACCAATTAAAATTCCTCACAATGAGCCATAATATTTTCTGATGCTCTGGATGCAAGTCTGTGAGCTGAGCTCAATACTGCTGGAGGTAAAACACAAACTGAGTTTTAGGTGCTGGAAAAAAATAATTCATAAAGTGCAAACTGTAGTTCAGAACAAAATCACACACAAGTTGTTTCTCTGCATCAGTGGACTAAGCTACATTTCAACTCACTCCAGCTATAACAGCAATCTGAAACTTCCACCAATCTTGAAAACTTTCAGACTGGATTTGGATTATATATGTATATCTACAGACAACTTCAGAACATCATTTAAGAAATGTTTAGTCATGGATTCATTTCTATTTCAGGCCATAAGTAAGATAAGACACAAGCCACCTTCTGTCTTCAGCCACTTCAGCACCTCTCTGTGTTTGTCACTATGCTTTCTGCGAGTATCCCTGTGTTCCACAATCATCCTCTAGGTCTTCAGTAGACTTTGTGTATTTTATTCAGAGACAAGTCTTCCTCAGGCTTTCAGTTTACCCCTTAGTGTTCTTACCTTCCCCTCTGCCACTTTCGATGCCTCCATTCAGTCCTGAATCCCCTGAGGACATCTGCACTTTAATACCCTTCTGAGCTTCCTTGAGACTTCTATGGTGTCTCCAGCCCCATTGGAACCTTTCTACCCCCTGTAATGCTGCCTCTCATTCTATTTGAACCTTTTCTAAAGCCATTGTTGCACTCCAGAGGGGTCTGTTTTCTATCTTATAGTACATCTCGGTCTGGTATCTGGTACCTAGATGTCTGTTGCTGCCTCACATCTTCTCTGGCATGTTTCAAAGAGGATGATAGCCTTCACGTGTCATTATTGACAGATCTCTCATCTCTGTCCAGGATGTAGTTCTGGTAGAAGTTTCTCACTGGATCCCATAGTGTTTTGCAGTTTTTACAGGAACCTAAACCACATGAGTTTTTATCACAATGCTGTTAGTATATTTAACAAATTTCCTACATGGCTTAGTACCACATCTTTCCTGGTTCTTACACTTAATGGACTGCTACAATACAATGACAATAGCCTTCACAATCCCAAACAACAATATAACCAAAACTCTTCATAGCCAGTTCATTCCTGGCAGAGTAAAAATTGCTCTGAGTCTTTTGCCACTTTTCTTTCCTGAAGTAGCATATGCTCAGGATATGTGCACAGTACAAATGGTGGTTGTCTGATGGTTGTCTCAATCTCCACTCTGTGATGCAAGTTCATCACTCTTTTGGGTAAATCTTCATTGTCCTTCAAAGTTCTGGTTGTGTTGTTGCCAATGTACCTTCAAGATGGTCTACCCTGTCCTTGTCCAAGGAGCAGGTGTGTGGATGGTGAAGTTCCTTCGGCTCTGTGCTAATAAGAAGAAGATCTGAACTGCCAAAGCTGCTTATTTCTAGAGTCAAAATAACAACCCCTCTCCTTAGCAGCACCCCATTTATACCTTTGTCGGTTTGACTTGTGGTCAGTTCTTAATTAGTGTGTTCTCCAAGCAAATAAAAGGATTCCAGAAGCAGAGGCAGCAGAGACATGAGAAAGAACATCTCCTTGCAAGCCTCATTTGTACCTTCTGGCAGGGAGTAGATTGTACGTGCAGCAGTAGGTCAAAGTAGTAGTTATATTTCAAATGCTGCATTGCAGATGCAGTTGCAATGATCACTTGCTTCTGTGTTACAGGTTGTACTTGAGGTCCAACATGTCAGGGTTAGGGGTTAGAATTAGGAATTAGGATAAGGGTTTAGGGAAGTAGAGTTAGAAATTTGGTTTAGGGATTTGGGTTAGGGTTGCCTCTTTTTAAAAAAATACCCCATGGAATAGTGAAATCAGAAGACAGAGAGAGTAGAATTAAAGTAGCTGAAACCACACATCACCTCACCATTCAGCCTGGTTTACAAATCTTCACAAAATGTTGCAGTCAATAGAAAAGGCATTATTGTGTAATAAATTTAATTAATTTTTGTTTTCTTAATTATCAAGAAAACAAACTTGAAAATTGTGGTATTTCAATTTTTTTTTTCAAGGCTAACATATTAATCCACAATAGATTTATCTTCTCCATTAAGGAAAACCAAACCAAACCAAAACAACACAAATGGCTCACCCATCCCCCAGTCCATTCATGACATAATAATCACCCTGAAATCTTGTTCTAAATCAGGCTAATTATGTTTTCACACACATAATATCCTGCTAGAAATTTCCTTCAAAAAGATATGTGAAGAAAGCAGCAAAAAATGGAACACTGAAGGCCACCTATGGCTCATTGAAGTACCCATCTTCAGCATCTCATAGCACTGAGGTGACATAGTTTTAACTTGCTCTTTTAAAAACTAAAGCCAGTTCAAGTACCTTTCTCAGGTGCTTATGAAAAGCAGGAGTCAGTACTATAACATTGTGGTGCATTGAAAATTGCCCCCAATATATAATTGCCAGACCAGCTCAGTTGAAAGCAAATGAAACTGTATTTCCAAGCAGAACTACAATCTTAAAATATGGAATACATTGAATATGTACAAAATATACAATATTTACATGTATTTACAATTTATAAAGAACACAAGAATCCCACTAGACAAAACTAGGGGGTTACCAACAGTTTCCCCCTCCCTGCTCCCTTCCCTTCTCCCTGTACATGGGAAAAGAGAAAGAAGAGCAAAGAGTAGTTTGTTAGTACTTAGCCACAACAAAGCAATGCAGCCAAGGTCAGCAAAGCCAACAGAAGTCAGAGCTAGTATCTGCCAGAGTGAAGGAAGATGAAAAAAGAGAAAGCTCTAACTTTATGTTGGCTTTCAAACCTCTGGGATTATTTAGATCTTATCATTATTTTCCTTTTTACATCCAATGGTAATTTATTTACATTCAATCACTTTCTGTTCAAGATCTGTGGAAAATTTTCTAGGCACAGCCTGAAACTACCACAAACATATAACCATACCTTATGTCATAAGCTAAAAATTAGGAAAATAAAAATATTTATGGAATCATAGAATCTTTAAGTCCACCCATTAACCTAGCAGTGCCAGCTCACCACTAAACACTAAACGCCACATCTACACGTCTTTCAAATACTTCCAGGGATGTTGACTCTACTAATTTCCTGTGACCATAATATTGAGGGTCCATGAGTGGCTCTACCAGGGGGCATGCTGGGGATAGGAGCAGCAGAGATGGTGGCAGCACTGGTGAAAGCACCAGGAGCAGAGGAAGAAAAGATGGGGTTGCTGTGCTAGGCTGTGAGTCAGCATTCATCAATGACCTGGAAGAAGAGAGAGAGCATGCCCTCAGTAAGTTTGCTGATGGTACAAAACTGGAAGGAGTGTCTTACAATCTGGAAGACTGTTCTGCAATTCAGCAAGACCTGGACAGGCCAGAGAGCTGAGAAGAGAGGATTCTAATAACGTTCAACAAGGGCAAGTGTAGAGTCCTGCTTCTAGGGATCTCAGAAAAGGCCTGAGAGAAACCTGACAGCTTCAAAGACCATGGCTTGCCAAAGACTATTTTGTCTCCTCATGGCCATTAAAAAGTGCCTTACAGATCAGGCCCTTATCCTGCCTTGTTATGTGCTTGCCACAAAACTTTAGAATGACCACAGTTCAGATTCAACAAGAGTATAAATAGAGCTCTGACAGAGAGCCAATTTTGAGTCAGTTCCCTTAGAGAAAGGGGGCAACCCTTGGATCATGGATGCTCTTCAAGAATATTTCCACAGATTGAGTCCTCACCCTCCTTTTTGATATGTGAAAATTTCTTCTGGAGTGAGTCTTCTCTCCTTTTGAGTGAGTGAGCCTTTTCTGGATATACTTGAGTTTGGTTTCCCATTTATGAGGGAGTGTGCCCACATTTTGGTTCATCTTTCTATAAAGAACATTCCTGAAGGCACAGGAATTAGTTGTGGAGCAGTGTATTCCTGACTGGCACCTGAACTTGTAATTTAATTTTGTCAGGAGTGCTAACTAACTTTCATTGCTATGAATCTGCATTTTGGGTAGCTATTACTGTCTGTTCTCCAGTTGAATCTATAACACTGTCTTCTGTTCTGACACTACACTAACTAAGAATGTTGATGTTTGCAGGATAAGTATCAATTAAAAAGCTGGATAATGGCTCTCAGAAATTTCATTTTAGCATATGAAGGGATAAGGGAAAAGTTTTTTACTGTGCAGTCTCACCACAAAGAGTCATTTCAGGTTTATGAACATCTAAAATGTCACAGGAGATGTAACAGAAGATATTGGATCGTTAAGGAACATAGAGGTTATTCTCTGTCTCCTCTACCTTGGACAGCATGTTGCCACAGCCCCAACAGCAACCCCAGGCTTGTTCAGTCAGTTGTCAATAAGACATGGAGTTTCTCAGTGCAGCTCATTGCTTCCCAATGTGTTCATAATATTGCTACATAAAATTCATGTTCTGCTAAACATGAGGATTTTTCTAGCAGCTCACATGAACAGGCTTAACAGACTGTGTCCTATTTCGAGTGAGCCACAGCTTACACCTGGAGTTTCTGTGAGCAACAGAGGAAGGAAAAGCTAAAGACTACAGCAGGATTTGTTCCTGCAGTTGGAGGTGACTGACAGATTCTTGTGGCACCACTTTCTGTGCTACTGCTTCTCCATGGAAATGTATTTGGATTGCAGAGGCACTTTCCCCAGGCATTAAATTTAATCAAAATTATTTGCGGAAATAGGTGGAGGAGGAAAGGAAACAGATTTCAAAATGAAATCAAGAAAAATTTCTAAATACTTCCTCCTCCCTCACCCCCCAATCCCCTTCTTCTGTTTTTCATTAATAAGTTATTTAATTAAACCTGCTCTTTGCTCTCTACACAACCATTTTCTTCCTAGGACTCGACTCTGATCAAGATTTACTATGGGCAAGAGGCTAACGAGACTGGCAGCAATATAACAAGTCTGTGTGGAAATATGAGAGCACATCACTTCCACCATTGGCCCCAGGTGAACCAAATTTCAATCCATGTTTAGGTTGTCAGTTTTATTAAGCACCAGAGAAACTTCATTTCCTATATCCATATAAACAAACCTCATCTTCTTGGCTATGGAGTATCTCAGTCCTCCACAAAGAAGATCTGTTGGATTCACTCATTCCCTGCAATATTATAATAGAGGAAGAACTTTAGGACAGGGATTAGGTAGTATGAAGAAGTAAAGGGAGAAATCTGCCCCTGTCATATTATGTCAGGTAGAAACAGAGGAAACTATTCAGGATATAGATATATGTCAATTATATAGATCCAGACATAGTAAACATCCCTATCCTAAAAGGCCAATAAAACAAGTATTAAGGTCATCTGAGACTTAGTGAGATCATTTGTGGTAAAAGATGTGCTTAATTCCTTATTCCCTTCATAAATGGTGATTGTAATCTTGCATCCTCTGTAAAGGGTAGCACTAAAACAGCAAGGGCAGCACCTGAGGTGTGAGATGTCAGTGCTGATTCATATACTGAATTTCTACAAAGCTATATATTGATACTATTGTGTTTAATACATCCCATAAAGCAGTATCATTATGCTTAATTTTTACCATTTTGCCATTTGTAAACGAAGATGCTGTTTCACAGATTTAATCTTTGAACGCTACACAAAAATCAGTCATCTTTGTAGTATGGCCAACAGTTACATCTCGTTCCTTGGGTCAGTACAATTCTATGCTGACAACAATTAAGCAACCATAATGTCTACTTTTTCATTGCCTGTTATTTTTACTAAGTAGCATATTCAGAGGGTATTTATTACATTTAAATTCACTGGCTCAAAATACTCTCTTGAGAGTTATCTTTAACACACTTATTTTCCACTCACAATTGTAAAGAAGCACTGCCCTCTTCTGTCAAAATGAGATGGTTTTGTTCTGGAAAAAATCAGACTGGAATAGAACAGATCACAAATGCTATTTCATGCAGAAATAAAAGTCTATGTGCTATGTTCAAACAGCATATTTGAAAATGTTATTTTTCACTGTTTTGTCCTTTCTAGTCAATAAGTAAAGTTTCTTTTTTCCCCAGTTCAAAGAGACATCTCACAGTACTTACATATATGCAGTACTACTGCAACAGTTCTGTTTAATAAACAAACACATCAGGTTCTTCAGTCACTTTCTTGTGTGAATAGCTTTACACATGGCAGCAATTTTACAAGTCCAAGTTCTAATTTTCTCTTCTTTAGAGATTCATGTATTCTGATCTTTGATTAATACAGGCATATTATTTTTGGCACCTTTATTTCTCCGAATTTTGTAATGTTTTGTTTTCTCAGTGCAGATGAGGGGTACTTAAAATCTGCTGAAAACACCAGCATTACAAAGCATAGGAACATCAAATTTTCACTAAAAAACAATCTTTCATTTTCAAAACTTGCATCATTATCCATCCTGCCTTGAATACCACTGTCTAAATCATGCTTCCATTATCATGAGGTGATTATATTTGAGACTAGCTGATCTGTGAAGATACTGATTGGACACTTTTCTAATACAAACACAAAATGGAGACCCAAGTCCACAGAAACACATGCAGCATCACATGCCATAGCATGCCATAACAGGTGTGTACAGCTGATGCAACTGGACAGTCTAACTCTTTTAAACTTGCCATTCCAGTCTATCCTTAGTAGTGGAATTGCTGTACGCTAAAAAACAAACAAACGAACAAACAAACAAACAAAAACCCCCAAAACAAAACAAACCAGCAGTTCTTCATTACTTTGCTCTCTAAATAAAATAACCAAAAATGCTACCACAAAACATTCTGAATTTTTAGGATATTTTTGGTCTGTTGTTTTCTGCAACTGTTAAGGAAACTATCTCTATAAGGGCAATAATTGCTTTCACTATTAGAACACCAGTGAGGAGAAGAATTTGACCTAGTCACAATTTTGTCTTTATTTAGAAACAAAAAGCAATACCCTTCCAGGAACCCCCAAACAAAGCAACACTGTGGGCATTTTGATTGCAAAGATATTATTGCAATGGTCAACATAAGCAGAAAAAATATCCTCATTGCTTTTGCTGAGGAAAACAAATAAGAATAGTTTTACAAATAAAATGTCTGTACCTAAGATCCCTCTTTAAACTGAAGGGGAAGCCATGATAACAAGGAAAAACCTAACGAGGTTTCACAAGCATTCATAAACTTAAAGCTAAATCTATTCCAGAGTATTTTGATGTAGAACTTTATAGTTTTTCATAAGGCAATTCCCCACATTATTGCATTAAGATACTTTTGCTGCTGATTGTATCCCAGACCTTCAAGGACTTTGAATTTAATTTTGCTTAGTAATAGCTTGCCGCGATTAAGAGACGGGACTCAGCCTGATGCAGGCTAGGTGTCCACTTTATTATGCAAAATCCTTCTTTATAAAAGCTAATACAACACAAAAGCAGTTTACTACTGGAACCAGGGACTCTGTTATAACAATCTGGTATGTGTGAAGTTTTACACTCTCAGATCATAATAACCATTTGTAATCAAGTATTTGCCCTCCTCCAACCACACTGCTGCACTGTGTTCCTGTAGTTCACAAGCCATCAAGGCCAACACTGTCTCCTCTTATCAGTCCAGCAGTGCTCGGCAGTCCAAGATTTAACCCTTCAATAGCTTGAGACATACCTCTGTTTCAAAATATTCTAATCAAGTACCTCACACTCTCTCCAAAAGAGTTTTTTCTCATAACCTGTACCTTTCTGCAGATGTGCAAAAACATTACTTGCCAACTTCAGGTCAAAGTTTGGAAACGTTAAGCAGGGTATTGTAACAAGCACCAAGTTCTGTATTAAAACACATTCAAAATTACACAAAGGTGAAGTAATTAACATTTATCAATAAAAATAAAGATGTTTGATACATTTTCAGTGAAGATCAGTATTGATGCTGCAATCATGTATTTGAACACTTTTTCAAACAAGGCTAAGCAAGTGATATTGAATATCCATTCAAGTGGGCCATTTCAAGCTGCTCTAAGGCCAACCCAGGGAAAAGCCATTTCAAATGTATTTTAGCATCAGAGGTTTGTTTTCAGAAGTTTCCAATCTACCTGAAGTGTACGAATAAAGTGACAGAATTTTCCACCTACTTTTTTTTTCCTCCATATAGTGGTACAAGCTTTATCTTTTTGTTGTACACAACCCCCCTGTGAATCGCAGATTACAGAGTTTCAGCGAACTCTGCAGAGAGTAAATATAGGACAAAGGATGTCTTATTTTTCTGGTCTTTTCTCTTGCTGTTCCCAGCAGGTAGTAGGATTGTATTTTACCGCTCATAGTTTCATACTGGCATTCTTTGCTTGATCTAAACACCTCCTCCCTCTCTGTATCTAGGACTGTAATATTCCTTGACTATATGAGGCCATGGTAACTAATTCTGTAGGACAGTATATCATATTAGCTCTTCTGAAATTTGTCTCACATTAATCACATCCATTAACATAAAAGCTTCATTAACATGATATTCTAGAAGGACACTGCCAGTGAACAAATTATGACAGACACCTGAATAAGGATAAAGGAAATACAGTTATCAACCACGACTGTAGCTTCCACACAGGGCAAAATGGCAGCTGCATTTTTGGAAGTTATGTCTGAAAGGTGCAAGTGAAACAGAAGCAGAACTGCAGCTTCATGTTGCACCTTAAAGACACTGACAAATCACCCAACTAGGGTAAGAGACTGGTTGTCACTTCCAACTCACTGGTTTTCACTGGTTTACTCTCAGTGCTCCTCCTTCCATTAACCCTCACCAGAAGTACAGCTCAAAGCAATCCATCAGTGTACGACTGTAACTATACCAAAAGGCTTTCAACTCTTCCACAACACAGGCCAATGAATTTGAACAGTGGAGGCTGGTCTGAAGATAATTTTAATGCTGAAAGTAATTGCATGTCACATATCAAAGTTTCTGAAGTAGGAAACCATGAGTATTCCAACCAAAATTCTTCCACACCATGCAATTTAGCATTTATAAGCTGTAAATCATTCAAGAATGATAGCTTAATGAAAAACTAGCCCTTACATCATATTCCTTGAAGGTTATCTTTGAACCCATAAGAACCTGAAGGGGGAGGGGAAGACTGAGAAAGCATATCAGGGAAAGAAAAAAAACAGCATATTTGGTTTATGCAAATTCTTTTAAACAAACTTTTATGGATAATTGTAATACATTCTAATACTAAGTAATAGCAGAAACTGACCTGAAACAGCCAGGAAAAATATGTATATGGTCAGGGAAAACTAATATTGAAAGAGTAAGAGACAAACGATAGATGCATTTAAATTCAGAAAAGCTTCAGACTCCAAACTTAGAAATTATTTAGATATTTGAGAGGCTAGAGAGCACAAAGACTGTCTACTGATATTTTATTATTTATTTTTAGACAGTAATTCTCTGAGGTTAATAATAAAACCTGGATGTGTCCAATTCCAACCATTTAACCAAATCCTATGTGCTTCAGGAAGGGCCAAGAGGAAAAAGGAAAAGAAAAAAAGGAAATAGTAGTGCATAAAATGTAGGTAACAATAAAAACAACAGTACAAAAGATCATGCCCTTGTCATATTTAATATAATGCCTGCTGCAACTTTCAGTAAAGTTGCTTTCCAGTGTGATAAGGTTTAAGACATGATTGAAGTTTTTATTTTTTTTCCTGTTCTTAAATGTCAAAGGCAACAGAGAAACCCATAGCTAATAAACAGGGAGACTGTAAGCTAGACAATTAACCAGACAGCATAACAAGGAAGAATTTGCAATTGCAGCCATTTCTTTTAAATACTGTGCTTTTCCATAGCACCCCATCCACCACAATGGCAGCACCCAAATATGAAGTCATGATTTTTAAAAGATATCATAAAGGTACTGTGCCACAAGGATCAGCTGATTGGTGCCTGTTAACTGTTAAGTTACAAAGTTAACAGAACTATTCATGTAAGTTTTATTTTCCAGATTGCTGCAAGGCAAATATATTGTTTACAGCATGTAGGAAGGCTGCTAATCATTGGGAATAATTAGAATACAAGCAGTGAGGAACTTCTTAGCCAAAACAATGTTGAATATGAAAATGGTTCTTGGTGTGAAGGTTGTACAGAGTATTTAATAATTTTAAAATGTCCATTTATCTTGATTTGATTAATGTATCATTCTGTTATTTAAATGATTGAAGATAGAATAGAGTAGAATAGAATAGAGTAGAATAGAATAGAATAGAATAGAATAGAATAGAATAGAATAGAATAGAATAGAATAGAATAGAATAGACCAGACCAGGCTGGAAGAGACCTTCAAGTTCATTGTGTCCAACCTATCATCCAACCCACCTAAACTAAACCATGCAACCAAGCACCCTGTCAAGTCTCCTCCTGAACACCTCTACTGATGGTGATGTTCCTTCTGTACAATGTTTCAGTTACAACTCTTCTAAGTGTAAATTATTAATATTTTCTCAGGAAAAAAAATTAGGTAAAGGAAAGCTTCTCTATAGAATACCTCTAATATGATAAAAATATTAATTATACTGCAGATCCCATTTAAACTAGCTATACAATATTGGACACATACTGAGTAATTTCAAAGAATGTGTTTTTATTTTAGAACATTTCCTTTGGTTTTTGTTAACTTACTTCACTTCCCTCTCTTCCAGTCAGTAGGAATAGTGCAGAAAAAGAGAATACATGTGTCTTGTTTGATCCTTCTTCAGACAAAGTAAAAGTAATTCTTGCTTTCTTCACAGCTTTCTAGAAGGCTGTGGTATACAGTCAGGGAAAAGTGATGAAAGAGTTAACTAGAATAATTGCCAGAAAGCATCAGTGCATGCATTGAAAATACATATGCAAAATAGCTGACTTTTCTTCCACAAGAAAAAAGCCATTATCACTGAGAGACAATGACTACAATTTTCAAATACCAAGTCTAAACTTCAAGCTCCAGTTGAGATAGAAAGGTGTTAAGAAAGCATGTTCCTGATTGGAATGCTACAATTTTCTTCATGTTCTTCATAGATTAAAATTATTTTTATGTCTTATAGCAGCAGAGAAAATCTGAATACAGTGTCTCACAGCACGCATAGTCAATTGGTTGTAAACCATAGTCTGCACAACTCATGCAGTGTTTGCTTGCTCACAATGTGTTATAACAGTTGCACATAGACAAAATGTAGGTTTTTGGACCTGCTTTGTTTATAATTCAAGTATTTTAGGAAAACATATGTCTAGTGTTGTATAAGATTAGAACATTGCCTATACTAAGACTTCCTCAAGTTAGGCCTACATTTTAATCTGATATATCTCTGACCGTGATCTTAGCTGAATGATCATGGCTTAACATCGATGAAATACTTCATAAGACTGCTACTGTCTCTGCTGGTAAGGCTTACCCTTCTCAGGAAACTTGCACATCTCACAAGGAGGACCATAGCATGAGAGCGCAATGTCCTTGATGCTCCTGTCTGGAAGTGGGCTTTTTCTGATGACCCAGTGATACTGTGTTAAGCAGGAGGAAAACTTGATAGACTATGATTTCATAGTTAAATAGGAAGCTTGGGAATAGGAACAGCCTCTTTCCTCCATTAGTGCTCTGAAGGGCTGGCTGTAATGACTGACTACTGTATTCAGAGCACCCTCTTGTCAAAGGCTGATCAATGATGACAAAAGGAAAAAAAGTAACTCTTACCTTAGGTATTTCCCTTGTCAAGGGAGCTTTATTCTCACCTAGCTGCCTTTTAGACTATCACATTCAGGTTTTATAGCAATTTGTATGCATAAGTTGAAAATACTACTTCAAATTAGCTTCCAGAATCACTGTGGTGCAATCAACAGGGTGCTAGATTGGGACACAGGGACCAGTTTAATTCTAACTTTGTTACTGGTGTGATGGGTAACCTTGAGCAAGGTGCTTCACATCTGTGTGGTCCTATTAATCTTTTAATCTGTAAGGTCCTGGGGAGGGCACTGTCTTTTGCTTTGTGTTTGCATGGTATTTAGCACAGTAAGACCTGCTGTAACATGCTGATGCTGAAATTAAAAAAAAAAAAAAAAGGCAAACAAAACCTGCCAGCTAATGAAAAACAAAACAAAACAAGAGGTCTAATAGACCAGAGAGTTTCACAGTTACCAAGGACAGAACCAGACCCGAAGGATTCTTAGGTTTTATTATGCAATGAGATTCAGACATGACATTTCATAGGCAGAGTTAAACCCAAATGCAAATTAATTTATGAACATCTAGTTTTCTTATTACCATATTACTTGAAAGAAACAAAGTGTCAAACAAACCAACCAACAAAAAACTCTGCAAACACACGAATATACCAAAACATGCAATCCCATACCTGCCCTAGAAAGCAGTGTAATGTCTGTTCCCTGCTCTTTTGAAATTTATTTTTGAAGCTAACAAACCAAAAGATTCCCTCTTCTCCCTGTCTCAGCCATGAACCTTGAAAAGTCAGACAGGGACTTGAAAATCAAATTAGATTCTTTCTGATTAAAACATGATCGATACAAGTAATGGCTGCACTTGCAGCACACTTGACATGCAGTCTACCACTGCTAATCATGCATGAGCTGAAAAATAAATTGGGGATCCTACTACAGCAGCCTTTACCACTCATAGAAAACCTTCATACCAGAACTGATAGAGAGGACCCAATTACTCCTTTGCATGCACACACTGCAAGGCAAGGGTATCCAAGGAGAGCTGTTGGCCCGTATGACAGAAATATATTGACAGTGAGAAGCTGCCAATTTTTATATAGAGGCAAGTCACTTTTCTCACATATCCAGAGTAAAAATTAGCATGCACGACACCATATAACATAGGTTGAATGTAAATGATTGCAGAGAAGTCCCTCAGGTTAGGCTTGCTTTAAGCAGAAAGCATGCAAATCATTCTCAACATTCTTTCAAGGCTAATGGTCTAATAGCAAGCATGAAACTACAGTATGAAATAGAGTAGCCACATGTGTGGGAGGATATGGGCAGTGCTTAGGACAATGGTCACCTCCAGTTTCTTAGAATTCATCCACGAACAAGTGCAAAATCCTAACAAGCTGGTGAAATATTTGGAAAAGGTGTGTTGTCGGTCCAGAAATTCCCAAGAGACAGAAATAACCATGATGTGCTAGAGCCTGGCCCATGCCTACTGAGCCCTTCTCATCACTGTTTAGTGCACTCATGGCCAAGAGAACCCAGACCTACAGGCAAACCAGCAGACACCATGGCTACTCAGAGTCCAACAGCAGGCACGGCAGCTGCAGCAGAGAACCAGCCTGTGCCAGGGAGGTGGTGGAGTCACTGTTCCTGGAGGTGTTCAAGAAAACGATTGGATGAGGCACTTGGAACTAAGGTTTAGTTGTCAGGTAGTATTAGGTAATAGGTTGGACTTTATCTCTGAGGTCTTTTCCAACCTGATTAGTTCTGTGATTCTGTGATCCTGTGATTCTGTAATTGGTTGCTGAGCAGCTTACTCAAGCTGCTTGCAACTTGTGTGCCCGTAACTTGTGAAAGACTGCTGCCTCCCCACGTCCAAGAAGAGACCATTATGGAGACATCCCTGGCACCACTGAGCTCGGCTTGCCCCGGCACCAACTACTAGCCACAACCATACACCTGTACCTGTAAATACTGTAAACAAGTTTTTGTGATATTGTTATATTAATAAACAATAATTAATATTTTTATTAATATCCCTGCCACTTATTAATAACTTGTAACTATAACAGATTATCCTATTGGCCTCAGTTCTTTTGTCAGATTTGTCCCTTACTCCATTCACAATTAAGAGTTTGAATATAGTTTTCCTTAGGCTTAAGTATTTTGTTTGATCTTCAGAGGGCACTTTGATTGCCATGAAAGAAGAGAAAATTCTTTTTCCATGTTTGAGTATTGTAGATGCAATTTTTTGCTAAATTGCTCAGCTTTTGTTGATCTCTACTTCAAATGCTACTGTGATACTAATCCCAAAGGTACAGGAGAAATAAATTAACTCTAATAAGGCTCCACATCTATTATTACACACCACTATCCATTATTACACACCACTCTATTACCCACCTCCTAAAGGCTGTTAGGCAGTTCAGCATGAAAAACACAGCTATGTCACATTTTCTGTCTTGTTATACATAGAATAGACATAGAAAAGTTTAAGGTTGGAAAGGAGACCTTGAGGTCCTCTTGTCCAAGCACCCTGCTCAAGGAGGGCTGTTTAGTGCCTAAAGTTGCTCAAGACAACATCTAGATGGCTTTTGAATATCTCCATGGATGGTCCCCAAAACTCTAATTTCTGTAGGTTTTATAAGTACAAACCAATGTGTATTTGCAAAAACCCACCACTTTATAGGAAGAATTTTGAAATATATTTTGTCAGCAAGGAAACAAGAAGATCATCTCTGGGTAGAAGTACTTCAGCAAACCCTATATTTCTGTACTGTAAGTTCATTTAATACACTGAATTCTTGCATATAATCCTTTTGGATGAAATTCTGGTCTTTTTTTCCTCAGTGAAGCTCAGATTTTTACACATTGCATAGGTTTTATTTATTACAGTGGATTTATGCGTGCACAGAATAGTTCTGAAGATTAGGCCATGAAGCAAGGATATACTACAACCTATTTGATTGTTCAAGCCAGAAATTGATTTTGCTGCAATACTGTCATCTTATCTCTAATCTTATCTCAGGTAATTCAACTCATGCAGGAAACATATGAAATTCAAAAGAAACAAACTCTGTGTTTAAACTTCAGTGATTTCACAGTTTGTGGTATTAGAAGTGTTATGATTCTGCAGTGTATGAGCGGAATCTGAAGAAAAATCACACACAGATATATTCATGGTGAAAATGGTAAAAGAAGAATTTATTATTTCTACTCAGTTTTATATTTCTGAACTCAGGATGGAATTTGAATTGAAAGTGTTACAATAGTGCGAAATACTGTAATTTTGATAGGTAAATAAAAAACTAAACTTCCCACCAAAACAAACCAAAAAGAAGATGGCTCATTTTCATCACAGTAAAACAACTTTGCAAACTCAGAATAATTCCAGAAAAGCTTGGGTAGGCTTTAGACCAACATCTGATTAGCTGGGTGCCTATGTACTCTGAAGCATTTGACCTTTTGCCTGTCATTATTTTATACCATCTTCCCCCACCATGGGAAACAGCAAGGTGCCTATAAAAATTTCCATCAGCAGCACTGAAGTCATTCCCTCCCCATGCTATTTCTCTGATTTAATGGCCATGGAAAGTTCCATAAGGTCATTAAACCCCTGTAGTTTCCAGCATCCTTCAAATGCCACAGAAACCAAGGTTCTATGGACCAGTAAAATAGTTACCCATTATCCTCAACTTCTCTGCTACTCATGTCTTGCTTTTGACATTGCTAGGATGACAGAAAATGTTTTTCCTGTCCAAATCGCCTTTTTGTACCTGTCCCTGAA
The DNA here is from genome assembly GCA_033816785.1 of Picus viridis. Classification (NCBI taxonomy): domain Eukaryota; kingdom Metazoa; phylum Chordata; class Aves; order Piciformes; family Picidae; genus Picus; species Picus viridis. The sequence goes on from CM066570.1 coordinate 9,213,616, forward strand.
AGTTTTATGAAGCCATCCATTACCATCAGCTCATACTTGGGGAAAAGAACTGACTCAGTTAATGTGATTAGGGTCAGAAAACATCTGCAAAATGGTCACATTATTCCCCCTTCATGTTCAGAATTACAGCTGCTTAATTTTCTAAGAAGAAATGGCAGGGAGTGTTATTTGGTTGTTTTTACTATTATTGCCTGTTCTGTGGAGGCTATATAAACTTCAAAATAAACAACCATGCAATAAAATAGGAAGTCCAGTTCTTTTTATAGGGAGACCTATATAGGAGAAAGCTGTTCAGGATGAAAGCACTTAAAAACACAGCTCTCGTAGATGAAGCATAACTCTACTTCTTATATAGGAACAACCTGTAATAGGTAAAACTGTACAACTTCTCCCAGTTACCCCTATATGATCATTTCTCATCACTCCTTCCATGAAGAGAATCTTGTACAGCAAATGTAAAATATTTTACAAGCCATTTATAACTGGAAATTCTCAAGTAGTAAGATAATAATTTCCCTCAGCTATATCTTTTTTTTTTTTTTTTTCTTTTAGGTGAAACTACAAAAATCTATCAATCCTAAAATGGAGTTCTGTATGAACTTTCAGGAACATATATTCATATAGATGAAAAATATGGGTTATATGCATGGATAACCATATATATGTATATATGTTATATGCATATATAACCCATATATATGCACACACACAAATTTTGCTTTTCATAAACATTGAATATGTGTACGTGTTGTGTGCATTTGCTTGTAAAAGTGCTATTGACATAGAAGTACTAGATACACTCAGTAACTGCTGGCAAGCATACTCTTACAGGGGACCCTGCAACGAGAGGAAGCTGCAAAAAGCATTTTGCTCAGTGTTGCAGTGCTAAACATTACTCACAAGAATACATACAGTGAAACCACCAAAGCTTTCAAATATGGACTGTAATCTTTCCTTTTGAAAGTGATCTCGGACAGCAAAGCTTGAATGTAAATAATCTAATGAATTTCAGAATGTCAGGAATATTAATAACTGAAAAGGTAAAGATGGAACTTAATTCATGTAAACCATATTGCAGGTGGGAAGATGAGACAGATCTTGCAAAACAGTACTTTGCCCGTTATCCCTCTGATAACATTGCTACAGGAAGCAAGTGGGTTCGCTTCAGTGAAAACCAACAGACATAAAATGTCATTCTTTTTTCACTAAAAATTCAAGTAGCTGCCTTACTTAAGAGAAGAACAAAAATGTAAGATGAGCCAAAGATATTAAAAGATAATCTTTGTAAAAGATAAAAACAAAAACAACAACAAAAATCTGTTACTGTCCTTACTTTGAACTAAACACTCTTTTCCTTTCTGTCACAGGACCTTCACCCTTGCCTCACCCTTAAGGAAATTAAAGAAGCAACATGCACACACCCATCTAAGAATGGTTATTCAAACTAGTTAAGCCATCTGCTTGGCATCATGGTTATTTCAGAGGTATTTATGTCAAGAGAGGGGGCTAAAAGAGAGCAGAACTGTGGGAAGACAGGGTTAGTAGATAATAAGATGTTTTGCTGACCTTCACATCTGTATGAGAGCAGATGGCAGTATGGCAATAATGGAATGCTATATTGTTAGAGGAAAGCAGGTGGTGAAAGCTACCTGTTAGAATGAGAGTTTCGAACAGTGGATGTGAAGGCCAGTAGGCTGTGGAAAGGGAATAAAGCATGTAAGCATCTCCCAATAAATAGATACTTGCCCTGCAGATTGGGGCCATTGGCCTGCCTGTGGCAAGTGGTCACCTGTGACAAACTGGTCTATCAGTTTGTATTGTAGCTTGCTGTATTGGGTTCCCAGCTGGTGTAGCCCACCCCAATATATTTCATGACACACAGGAACAGAACCCACAAGAACAAGGCTCTTGTGTTGTGTACTTGGAAAATCAACTCCTTGTGTAGCCCCTCATAACTGTGTGCCACTCAAAAGGGGGCTAGAGGCAGAGCAGCAATTCTGATGCAAGCAAAGACTAAAACTGAGGCCAAATTCACCAAAAAAAAAAAAAAAAAAAAGTATTACATTTCCATTTATTTATCAGTAAATAAGACACCAAATGGAACCATTCCCAATGTCTCAAAGGGACCCTAAGTGAAGTTTTTACACCTGTTTATACGTGAGCTTTTACAAAGTCACATATACCTTAGACAATTATTCATCCTGTTACAGCGTATGACTCATTGAAATATCTGGGTATCTGTGCCTGTGCAATTAGTCTGTAGTCCTTCAACCCCCCTCCTCAAAAGATCTTTTATGGGCAATATGGCCACGTTCTCACACCTAAGATAATAAACTTTTTCCTTATCTATGTTTAACTTACATACTAAGAGAAGCAAAAAGTTCAAAAATAATCTGTGAAAAAAACAATATGTCTTGTAGCAAAACCAATATATTCCACACCACAAAATGTTCTAAAGCAGGTAGTAAGAGCATGAGAATCTAGGTGATATACCTAGAGCTCTTGAAAAGCAAAGGAAGGGAGACAAATCTAAAGCTTTACGTCTTTGTCTCTATTGAAATGCAGGGGTCTCAGGACTTTGAAATGTGAGCTTAGGGTAATAAAACAGGATTAAGGTGGCAAAGACAGTATGAAAATCTTTGCTACAGCCAATATTTGAAAATTTGTGTTCACAGCAGAAGTTCCCCTGCCTAGGAAAAAGCCCTTGAGTACTCATTGGAGAAAGACAAATTAAATAGAACACAGGTCTACGTGATCTACAATTACTCCAACAAACCCATCATTTGGTATTTCCATGCCAAAATGGGGAGCGGAGATCTGTATGTTTTGGGGGGTTTTTTTAATAAGCTCCAAGATTCATTCAAATATTCAGCTGCACTAATGTACTGATAGAAAAAAAAAGTGACAGAAATGCCTTTTCATTCCTTCATTACACCATGTCAGAGTTGAACTCTCTCTAATTAGGTTGTTTGAGACAGTGCATATGTGGAGGGTATAGCACTGAATATAAAATATACTTATCTGAAGATATTTGATGTTACATAGGACTTTGATTTGTCAAAAAGATACAAAATATACTGAAAACACAACACATAGGAAAATATAGCAATTCCATTACACAATTCAATCCTATGTTGGCCTGTTTGACTCAGGGAGATCTTTACACTCTTTTAATGAACTCAGGGGTAAACAGGTATACTGTCAGTGGATCAACTCAACTGTCGATGACCATTTAACATGCCCCACTCTCGTCCCCATTGTGGTAAATTAAAATCAGCTTCTCAGCCATCATCCATCACATCCTGCATTATTCTCTAAACTTTATGGATACAACACCCATGTGTATCTCCTCTCAGCCTTCTTCCATCTTCTGGGTTTATTTAGCAAATCATGTTCCACCCCTTGAGGCTCAGTGACAACACTGCACAAGCTCAGAATTCACTTGCTTTACAAAGAAATACTGCTTCTTAGGATACACTGTAAAATTCTGCTATATATTTTGGTTTATCATCAGCAACAGATACTACTATTTGTCTTGTTTTACATTAGCAGGCTTTAAGAACGCCTCACTTAGTTCCATGACCTTCACAGTGAAAATATGCTTAAGCTGTTCTGGAGCAAAAGAGCACTGCTATCTAATTTCAGCATTGTTTCCAGTCATCCCATTAGGAACTGAATATATTTTTCTACAAAGCACATGTTTTCCCACATCTGTGGAAGAAGATATATTATCCTAATCCTATTTTTCCTTAACAATGAAAAACATCCTGATAGTGGTCAGTATTTAAAAATAAAAGATAATTTTGGCAATATATCAGGACTTTCAATTATGCTTTAAAACATTACATATCCTTATCTCTCTCTCTTTGCTTTTCTCGTTGCATTTCAAGTCATGATTACTGGCAAAATTCCATAAAGGACATTGGCAACCTCATAATATCACTCACGTTAGTGACATTCCAATTATTAGCAGGATTTTGGTTCTATCCTGTGGAAACAAGCCCCCAAACTCATGTTTAGCGTGCAGATTCCTTCTAATAGTATACATACAGAGATCCAGGTGCCTCAGAACATAACCCAAAACCCCCTCACAAGATACAAAAAGCTATTTCAGACTATCACTGGGAAATGTTTATCACAAATCTCCATCTGAAAACTTGTATTCCCTCACAGAATTTATGAAGAACCATAGAAGCATAATTCCTTGTATTAAGAGAAGGAATAGCTGCAGAGAAAAAAGAGTCTCATCAATATACCATCATAAAAGTAACAAAGTCAGGTCTATATGTGGATATATGTTGAGAATATATACTCTTCCACAGGGTTCTAAGTTTTCTCTGAGATTTCACTTCTTGTAGATTAGCTTCATACTTACCTTCATTGTGTTCTGACAAAACTAGGTTAAAAAGTAATATTAAAGTTTCACCTTAGTACCTATTTGACCTTATTGGATAGTCAGTACATTGACAGAATTTCTCTGATATTTGTGAAAACATCAACATTTTCTTGATCATAGATTACAAACACTGTGTTAAACAGAAGAAGAATGGCTGGCTGGCTGTTAAGAGCGCTTGTTACTCTGACAAGTCTTTTGAAGACTAAATGAAGAGTTAGGCATTAGCATCTGGGCAAAAATACGCCACACAAACAAAAAAATCCCCACCACAAACTGTGTAACAACCTTAGTGCAAAAGTTGCTTAGCAAAATAGGCAAGCCTAGGATACCAGCTGCCAAACTAGTAAGGGTAAATTATTCCAAAAACCCATAAACATTTTCTAGGAATTCATAGCAGTACCTTCAAAAGTAACACCTGCAGAAAACTTTTAAATTCTGGAGAAGTAACTCTGCAAAAATTACTCTTTCCTGAGCTCTCTTCTTTCGTTTGCATAAAGGTCTTGACATGCAAAGAGACTTGCAAGACTGGTGTTATGACAGGACAATAGAGTTCTCATTAAAGCATTTGTTCACCACTCAGCTTTCCTAAGTCTCCCAAGATGTTTTGCAAAGAGCACAAAATGAGCCTTAAAGTGCCCATAATATCCTATCATCTGTATTTTGCATGACACTATGATGGTGGCAGAACATTGTTGTTACGCATATTAGAGATTCAATAACACAGCAGCTTTAATGTTAACAGACAAAGGCTACTTTATTGCATCAGTGAGAAACAAGCTCCTAAAAAAAATTGTGGAGGGACAAAGTCTGTTAAAGGTTTATTTACAGCACTGGGTACATACCTTGCCATGTGTACACCTTTCCTCCCCACTCTAGGGGCTTTCATAATCTGCTCTTGTTACAGGACCCCTTCCTGCGCAGCCTCCTGATTGGGTCCAAGGACAAAAAACCTCTGCCCCGCAAGAGGAGTTCCTGCCACTGCATGTCTGGTGGTGGTCTCTTCAGGGATCAGTGGATGCTTGAACTTCTGAATTCAAGTGTCTCAGATGCACTGCACCTGTTGCTAGGGATCAATACCTGACCCATGGTGAAATGCCCTCGACTCCTGCCTTGAGTGCAGGATTCTCACATTCTTCATGCTTGCTCACCTATACCATTAATTAGCTGAAGCAAAATTATTTCCCCTATCCTTTTTTACCACACATCTTGGATAATAAACTTAATTTCAAGTACTTAATCTTGTCATCCAAACACATTCCCCCTCCAGTCTTTCTCCCAGTGAGGTAAACCTTAGTTACAGTAGATCCAACCTACAACACAGATTTGAGAGCAAACTGGCAGAACTGAACTCAAGTAATGCCTTGCCCCGTTTTCAGAAGCAAATCCTGTCTTGACAAAGTCTTGGTCTTGTGAGAAACGAGCTCACTGCTAAATTTTAAATACAACCAGTTTATCATAAAATAAAGGCAAAACAGCGCTGGGCACATAGCAGGTTTGCTAGAGGCACACCATAACAGCATGAGTTGAACTTATATAGACATCAAACATACATATTTGTTCCCACCCTCCTCCATTAGGGCTGGGACAAAACCTGCACTTTTGACCTGGCCAGTCTTCAGACATGTCATCGCCTCACCTTTCTCTCCCAATACACAAGAATCGAACCCCACACAATAAAGACCATGACCAACCAATCAACCCAAAGATTGAACCTTACAGTCCCCAGCAATTCCCCTTGCAAAAGCCAAATATTACAATTTCTCACAGTCCTAATACTCAAGAATCAAACTCTACTGCATCAGGCAAGCACACTAAACAGGTTGTGAATGCAGGTATTGCACTGCATGAGCCTGTTATGAAATGAAGAGGTGGTGGGGCAGGGAATTAATAAAAATACAAATTATTTATTAATCCAACCTCCCACTCCCATGTAACTATATACAAAATTAGGAACATTTACAGATTTGGTGTTTGGTTGGAAAATACTTTCAGAATATATATATATATAAGCAGTAACAAACAGTTTAAGGAACAGTAATTGTAAAAAGTCCACAAGCTGAGACTAACTCGCCCCTAACAAGAGGCAGGTAATTCCCCAGAGACTCCAGCAAATATTCCAACTTAACTCACAAGGTGGCATTGTAATTGGGAGGATTCCTCTTATGATCTCCTCTTTGCTGAGAAGTCTTCCTGAACTGCAATTTATAATCCACAACATGGGATGCAAAAAGCTAGACAGAGGCAGAGAGCGCTTTACAACAAGGGAGCACATTACAGTGAGGAAGCTGTGCAGCTTATATTTAATATCTCCAAGACTAATTGTGTCATAACATCACCAAAAGAAGCAGGAAACTCAACCTATTGCATCCTAGGCTTGCCAAAGCACAGGGATTCTGACACGTGGCATGGGGAAGAGTCCATGTGCACCAACACCAGCCCTAGGTGGGAAAGGCACCTTCTCCTGCCCCTTTGCCATGATTTTCTTTCTCCAATCCTGAGTCCACAAGGTAGAGATGGAAAGAATGGTCTTGAGTTCATTACCACACAGCCTGACAGCCATTTAGCCACAGATAAATTGCTAATTACACTCTTACGTATTTGGGGCACCAAATATACATTGCCTTTTTACAAAGGAAGAAATTATACTTTTAAGCATACAAGAAACAAACCCACACCACCTCAAACACTACATAGCAGTGCCTGAACATCTAAAAGTACTGCTTAGAGTGTTGTACAAATCTTCATTTTTTACCTAGTGCACACAAGGCAGTCAACATGCAGAGTCAAGATTTTGGTTTTATTCCAATTCTGCACAGAAAGGGGTTTTAGGTGATAATTTCACAAAGCTAGCACAGAGGTTAAAATTCATGTCAGAAATGAAAATGAAAGGACTCCAGCATTTTATGGCAAGGAGTCACCATTTTTCTTAAACATTCTGCTCTGTTGCTCTTGGGGCTGACACATGTTTCATGACACTGTCATGCCCACATGCTCTTAGGCAGCCTTATGAGCGGCAAGCAGGACAAGCTGCACCTCCTGGCACGCCCAGAACTGCACTAGGAAAGATCCCTGATTGTCATTGCATACAAGGTGGAGGCCACTTTTGATACCGTCATTCCCTACTTGATTTCATACTATGTTCAGACTGGCTGGCAGCCGCTTCTTAACATTGTCATGTGTTAAGAAGCATGTTCTCAGGCAGCCCTGTGATCAGCTGCCCCTTCCTTTGGATCAGGAGGTGATCAGATCTGAAAATATATATGTTTGTACACTATATACGCAAGCACATATATGTATAAAGGGGTATACAAATATGTGTTTATATATATGTTTTATTAATTCATACATAGATGCATAAATTTGTACATGAATAAGTAATGTATATAATTTATGCAATAAGTAAGCCCTTTTATCACTACCATCCTGGGTGATGAATCTCAAAATCAGTCATGGTCTTTGAATGCTAAAACCTCTCACTTAGTGATGTACCAATTAAGGCCTTGTTTGTATATATTTCCCTGCATATCCTGTCAACAACAACCACAGTCTTACCAGGAGAGACAGCACTTACATGAGACCTGCAAGACATCCACAAGTCTTTGTCATTACACTACTGACTACTGCCAGCCTTTCCATCACTGGAGTCATGCTGACTACTCCTCTGGACCAGATAGCAATCACAGCCTTTCAAGAGCAATACCCTATTGCTCCTATTGATGCTCTTGCTCCTTCTGCAGCAGCAGTGATCTCTAAGAGAATGGGCTCACACAGTGCGCACTAAAGCTTGGATCTCATTGCTTTTGTAGTGTTCGGGTGTCTGAGAGGACAGTTTTGATTGCAGGCTCTGCATCTTGTTTTCAGCACTGACCTCAGGACAAGGAAGCATATAATCAAGGTGCACTGCACAACTGCTTTACAAGTAGATATAAGATTCCTCACAAATATAGAGAAAGGAAATCTCAACACTGAGCTCCTATTTATAAGAAGAATATTAATTCTGATGGGAAAGCATAAAGGGCCCTGTACAGAACTCTACAGATCAGTTTGTATCAGCTGCTGTAGGCAGATGTCTTTCATCAGCTATTGATACCATTAGTTTTAATGAGAGTGCAGATACACTAATCAAACCCAAAATGTGAGCAGTGCTCAGCTGCTCTAGAGGGCTACATGAGTCTTTCTGAATATTTTGAATAAGCAATAAAACATTCTGAGATCTTCAAACAAAGCTCAAAATATTCAAGTGTTCCATGCATTTTAAACTGTCTTAATGCTTTAGTGACACATTTCAAATGCTTTGTCTGTCATACAAAAGGCCTAAGTAGAGATGTAAAAGAGGAATGAAGATAATAAAAGGTAGAGTGAAAATTCTTGTGTGGCTAGAAAAGCAGGAATAATCATCCCTGAGGAATAATGACAAAACTAAAGGGCATTGGAGCAGTTTCTTGTTGCAGATGCATGGAAAGACTTCTGATCTTATGTGTCACTTGTACTCTGAAAAAAAAATGAAAGGAAAAAATAGACAGAGGGCCCATATGCTTGTAGAGAATGTAATCACCTTGTCATTTTTTTCCAATTGACAGCTCCAAAGTAGCTGCAATCGGATGTAAACTCTAGCATGTAGCAAAAACTCCTTCAAAGCCAGCAGACTTTTTGAGTGATCCTTGCAAAACTAACAAGATGTCCTTCCTCCCACAAACACCCCTCGTATTTTGTAGAGATAAAAGCCTAACATAAGAGACAATGTATTTAAAAGAACCTGATTTAGTAAACTGTGGTTTCAAAGAGAAACAGATAAGTCTTTCCTGGCTCCTTGTTCATGACATGATAGGAGCAAAAGGCATTTAAGGTTTTTATTTGAGTAAGTTTCTTTCATTACTTTTAGAGTCTCACAAGAAATGAGAGATCCATCCTACTGCTTTTTAACAAATAAATACATAACTGTTTTTTTGGGTTTTTTTGAGAAGTTACTCATTGCTAGGTCACTATGGCTATGAGCTTCTATCAGGATTTTGCAAAATATCCAAAGCAGAGGTAGTGGTATCCTTATATACAATATCCTTAAAGTAATATCCTTAAAGTCCTAAGTTAAGGCTTTTTCGGTTTCCCATGCGCTGACAGTGAGCAGGTGCGCAAGAAGCTGGGAGGAAGCAAGGGCTGGCCTGAGCTAGCCAAAGGGATGTTCTATGTAATAGGACATCATGCCTATTGAGGGGAGTTGGCCAGGGAGGGGAACATTACTGCTTAGGCATCAGTCCATGGGTGGTGAACAACTGCATTGTGTGCCACTTGTCTTCTCTCTTTTTTTACTTCCTCTTTTTTGTTTCTGGATGTTAGGAAGAAGTTCTACACGGAGAGAGTGATTGCCCATTGGAATCGGCTACCCGTGGAGGTGGTGGAGTCACCTTCACTGGAGGTGTTCAGGAGAAGACTTGATGGGGTGCTTGGCTGTATGGTCTAGTTGTTGGGTGGGTTGGATTGTTTGATGGGTTGGACGCGATGATCTTGAAGGTCTCTTCCAACCTGGTGTATTGTATTGTATTGTATTGTATTGTATTGTATTGTATTGTATTGTATTATTGTATTGTTGTTGTTGTTATCTTCCTTTTCATTGCTATTATCATTATTAATATGATAATAGTTATTACTGTATTTCATTTTACTGCGGTTTGAAACTGTATTCACTGGGAGGGTGAAGGAGTAAGCAAGTGGCTTCATGGTGTTTAGCTGTTTGCTTCAGTTAAATAATGGGACAGGTCAAAGTGGCAATCAAATGAAGTCAGTAAGGAATTGTTAAACTTAAAACTTTTGACTTTGCATAGAATTTTTTTGAACATTACAATTCTTGGGTGACTTTGGGTTTGGGGTTTTTTTTGCGCTTTCTTCCTCTTCAGGTGCTAGCTTGCCTTTTCAAGAGTGTTCTATGTGATTACAGCAATTTTACAGAGTGACATTCATGATGAAATCTGTAGCTTCAAGAAGAGTCACTTTCTAACCACTTACCTTATTCTATGTATTCTCTTTGGTTTGTCAGAATACTTGTAAAGAGCAGTAGAAGAGAAGTATCATCTCTTGAATTAAATATCTACTGAAAAGCAGAAAAAAATACTTGGGTCCAGACTTTGTGAGTGAGAAGGGGAGAGAAGAGAGAAGGAACATGACCCACTGTCTTATAAAGGCAGATCAAACATGGTTTTCTTTACCAATAATTTATGAAGCATAACTTCCCTATAGAATTCATGAGAACTGAAGCAGATTCATTGTAATTAAATGCAATAAAATTGTTACAAATCAGCTATTTAAATTCATGCTTGAACACCTTGTAGCAGAAGAGTAGTAGTGTAACCAAAAATATTTTCATTTTAGTTCTATTTGAGTTTGGAATAATAAATGCTTGTTTTATTGCCACATAGGAATGCAGTTATTAATTTGAAAATATTATCCTCAAAGCCATATCTGTGTGAGAATTTAAATACAAGTGGGTTAGCACATGGAAACAAAAGTGGTTTTTTTCCCTAAAATTTTCCCAAGATACCTTCAAATTTTAAATGGGATTTTTTGGAAATGGTTTTGATTAATAGTAACATAGTGATGTGTTTCTAATGAAGATGCATCTTTCTAGCTGCCATTTAATCAGACAGATTAGAGAGGGAACTTCAAGTGCTGCAGTGCTAACATCCTTCCTTATGCTGATGTTTTCCTACTATGGTCCTGGACTGCCAGTATTTGCCTGCTCTTTAATTGCAAGGTTTATTGGGCAGTACAGATTACAGCCCTTGGACAAAACCATTTGCATTTTATGAGACCAAAAGTGATGCTCATAATGTCATACTGTTACATAATCTATTAATAAATTGCAATTTTTTCTCTACTGGGAAACCTCAGAGAAATCAGCAGCCAAACAACCAGCCTCCCAGGTGGACTGACATTGGCGAGCTGGCTCCTCCCAACTGTTCTCTCACTCCTCTTCCTCAAACAGGGCAGAGGGAAAAAACAGTGTGAAAAACTCATGGCTGAGGTAAAGTTGAGATAAAGAAAGGCAAAACTGGTTTGACCTAGGGAAATTTGATGTATTGGCAATTAAAAATAGAGTCGTATGGTGAGAAATGAAGACCTGCAGCCCAACTTCCCTCATTCACTACTTCCTTAGAGTGACATTGCTTACCTTAAGATATGATGGTCTCGGAAAGAGCAGTTGGAGGTTATGCTAATGCTATCTACCTTAAGATAAGAGTATACTGAGATAACGGATTCCAGGGGATCCTTATCAAGGATAAAAGGATGGATATTCTCAAAACAGTGAACATGCATTCTTGGGGATTACTACTGTTTGGTAAAGTCAGAGAAGTCCCCCAAACAGTGCCCTAATGTTTAACTTATTATAATATCATTGCAATGTGAAAAAACACACTTCCTAGCTAGAGAAGCTCCCTACCCAGATAAGCTCCTTATCCTCTGAGCATGCACAATGAATTTGAGGGTAGCCATACCTTTCAGATGAAGCAAAAAAGAAACCAACAAATGACAAGTTAGTAGGTGTTGACATAAGCCTTAGCTAATATATTTTACTGTATGAATATTCACCATGACTTTCAACTGGTGTGCTAGCTTTGTGGAATTAACACCCTTTTCTGTGTGGAACTGAAATAAAATAAATATCTCAACTCTGTGTGCCAACTGGCTTCTGTACACCAGGCAAAGAAGCCAAATTTGGGACAATCCCAAGATAATAGTTTTTTGGCACACACAAAATGAATTTTATTCTCATATGACTCCATGTTTTTGTTTCTGTTAGTTTGGGGGATTTTTTTTTTCCTGAGGTGGTAGATCTATGTTTCCAAACATTTTCTAAGCCTTGATGGGTTTAGAATAGAATAGAATAGAATAGAATAGAATAGAATAGAATAGAATAGAATAGAATAGAATAGAATAGAACAGAATAGAACAGAATAGAACAGACCAGGTTGGAAGAGACCTTCAAGATCATCGTGTCCAACCCATCATCCAACACCATCTAATCAACTAAACCATGCAACCAAGCACCCCATCAAATCTCCTCTGAAACACCTCCAGTGATGGTGACTCCACCACCTCCCTGGGCAGCACATTCCAATGGCAAATTACTCTTTCTGTGAAGAATTTCTTCCTAACATCCAGTCTAAACCTCACCTGGTGCAGTTTGAGACTCTGTCCTCTTGTTCTGGTGCTGGTTGCCTGGGAGAAGAGGCCAATCCCCACCTGTCTACAACCTCCCTTCAGGGAGTTGTAGAGAGCAAGAAGGTCTCCCCTGAGTCTCCTCCAGGCTAAGCAACCCCAGCTCCCTCAACCTCTCCTCATAGGGCTTGTGTTCCAAACCCCTCACCAGCTTTTTTGCCATTCTCTGGACACGTTCCAGCAACTCAGCATCTTTCCTTAACTGAAGGGTGGTTCTAGCCAGGTGGAGATTGGTCTCTTCTCCTAGTCAACCAGCAATAGAACAAGAAGACAGTCTCAAACTGCACAGGGGCAAGTTTAGGCTTGATCTTAGAAAGAAGTTCTTCACAGAAAGAGTGATTGTCCATTGAAATGGGCTGGCCAGGGACGTGGTGGGGTTGACGTTCCTGGAGTTGTTTAAGAAAAGACTGGATGAGGCACTTAGTGCCATGGTCTAGTTGATTAGTCAGGGTTGGGTGACCGGTTGGACTTGATGATCTTGGAAATCTTATCCAACCTGGTTGATTCTGTGATCGTTAAACGTGAGACATGAACATGTTAGTAGCTATTTACAGATTTTTTCCTGACAACTGTACAAACTAAGCAACTTTCTGCAGATACTTTGTCTTCATCAAACGAGACTTGCTTTCACACCCAGAGGCTGGGATTTATTTTCTAAACAGAAACTTTGACACTCAAATCTTTTACAGATAAATACCAAGAGACATTTAATTAATGATTTTGATAACTGATGAGCTCTGAAATTAACTTTTTCAGAATTTATGTAAGTGATTAGAAAATACCCTATGGGCAGAGGTGTTACCAGTCTAACTAGTGATAGGCTATTTATCACAAGCCTGAACACATGCAGACAGTAACAAGTCAGCCTTTATAAAAAATGTACTGTGCAGAGATAAAGCTGCTTTAGTTTAAGCTTGAATTCAATGAATGAGAGATTTCTGGAATGGAAAGAAACAATTAGATACTCAAAAGAAGTTCACATTAAAAAAAAAAAAAAATGAGAAAGAGCTTAATGCATTAGAAATGAGGTCTTTGACAAGAATTTGCTATAGAATTGCATATATTACTGAAATGCTATCACAATGTGAACTGTAATAGGCCAAAAAGGTCTTATTGATAGAAAGGAAGGTTGGTCAGACTATGGAAACTCATCTTTCATGTATTTGGTCAGAATTTTGAGTAACAACCAATTCATTAATTTTAAGCAATAAAAGCAGAAGATTCTTGAGTGTACTTGAAATAAGGTATTCAAAAATTAATACCTTTTCATGTACAGCTAATTCAAATCTGTAAGCATACACTGGACAGGGAAACATCCTATAAAACTGCCATGTACAAGCTCCTTGGTGTTGGAAAAGAACCTTTTTTTACATAAAGCAAGTCTGACCATCTGGATGTTGATACAAAATATGCTTTTATGTATTTCCTTAAAGAAGAAATTCTTTCATCATTTGAAAATTACAGTCATTGACACATACAAGTGAAAATGCAGGTATGAAAAGAACTCTGTCTTACTCATCACACTCTTCACTTACCACTTACTTTCTGTGGTAAATGTGGAAGGGCTCCCTGGAGCTGTACAGGGCACATGATTACTGTAAGTGCTGCTAGGAAGCATTAAAGGGAAAAGATAAAAAGCTTTATTTTAACTTTCTTATTTCTCATTACAAAATCCTAGCAAACATATGCTTTTTTTGCATTAGTATGTCAGCTGTACCTTGTATAATATAGCTGAGAAAGTTCAGAGAGTGAATACAAAAGGGTGAAAGTAAATATTTTTTCCTGCTCTCAGCCAGATTCACCTCATCATATACTGTAAGATCCATCTGTCCTCCAGTTGAAAATGGCATGGTGCTGATGCTGTGTTCTCTTAAAATTTATTACTGTTTTTTAATTCTATCAACACTTTCTGAAGACCTTTTAAAAAGCATTTTAGAACATTCTTGAGAAGCAATAAACAGGCTTGTCACTGAACTCTTTCTGGATTGAGAGCACTAAATGTGTTAATGTGTCCTGTTTGGGGAAGGAATCTTTCATTCTTCCAGGAAAGAGGTAGAGAAGTCCTCCAGTCTTACTCCACAGAAGGACACTTGGATGTGTGGACTCTTTTTTTTTTTTTCTGGGAAGGAATGGAGCTTGAAAACACCACTGGGTTTTGAAAAATGGAGACTTACAAAGCAATGAATTAAAAGTGAACAAAAATTGTTAACTAAATAAGAAACACAAGATGTATTACAATGCATGTGATGCTTACATTGGTTGAGTCTAAGAATTATCAAAGTCTAAGAATTATCAAAATACTCCTCCCTTTATCAATTATGTACTGCACAAAGTACTGTAAATCTGAAATAAGAGAATATGAGCTCTTTAAAATATTAAGGCTAAACAGAGAAATTGCATCAGGTTTCAATTCTAAGCAAAAGAAGCAGAAGCCACAGTGAATATATTCAGAGCCAGTGAATATATTTAAAGTCTATAGTGAAGCAAAAGTCAAATCACACATTCAAAGATATGAGTCAAAATATTAAAGGACTTCAAAATACTTCCTTTGTCATGATCTTTGTTAGAGAACTGAACCCAATATGGAGGTGGGATGTGATATTATACGTGCTTTTGCTACTAGGCATCATTTTAAAGATTTAGATTGTTCGAACAGAATGGGAAAAATTCTGGAATCAATTGTATGACATTCATCAAGGTTAAATGCTGGGTCCTGCACTCAGGTCACAACAGCCCCATGAAACACTTCAGGGTTGAAGAGGAGTGGCTGGAAAGCTGCCAGGTGGAAAAGGACCTGGGAGTCTTGGTCAGCATTCAACTAAATAAGAGCTAGCAGTGTACCCAGGACACCAAACAGGCTAGTAGCAATGTAGCTTGTATCAGGAATAGTGTGACCAGCAGGGTACTGATGCAATTGTCACCTTGTACTTGGTATTGGTGAGGCTGCACCTTGACTACTATGTTCAGTTTTAGAGCCTTCAGTACAAGAAAGGCATTTTGATTCTGGAAGAGGTCCATAATAGAACAACAAAGCTTGTAAAAGGTCTAGAGAAAAAGTTTCATGAGGAGTGGTTGAGGGAACTGCGGTGTCTGAAAAGACCTTATCAGTCCCTACAACTGTCTAAATGGAGGTTATAGTGAGGAAGGTGTCAGACTTTCCCAAGTAACAAATGATAAGACAAGAGTAAACAGCCTTGGGTTGTGCCAGGGTAGGTTTAGACTGGATATTAGGAAAAACTTCTTCACCTAAAAGGTTGCCAAGCATTTGAACAGACTGCCCAGGGAAGTGGTACAGTTACCATCCCCAGAGGTATTTAAAAGACATGTAGTGATTAGGGACATGGTGTATTGGTGGTCTTGGCATTGATAAGCTAATGATTGAACTTGATGATATTAAGTCTTTTCCAATCTAAACAGTTCTATGATTCTAAGAAGAAAAGTATAGCAATTCTGTGAAGCACCCCTGTCCTTAAGCTATAAGGTTAATTTATCATTAAATATCCAGTATTATATTGCTATGCTAGTGGACAAAATTCACACTGAAATCACTGCTCAAAAATCTAGCAGATGTCATTTATCCTATAGCTAACAGCAGTGATTTCTTCTATTGTTCTTTCCAGTATGCCTTCAACTGTCAAAAAAGAACTAGATTTCAAGGAATGCTCTTTTAGTTTATTAGAAATTAAACATTTGTAATTAACAAACATGGATTTATAATTTGTTAGGACTGCAAAACACTAAAATTTTTCATGATTTCCACACTCCATATGTATAATGAATTTTAGGTGGAGAATACTTTATCAGAGTTATTGATGAGGATATTACTGAAGAAATAAGAGGTATTACAAGCAATACATGATGAATTCCAGGTAATGTGAAGATTTGTAATCGTTGACTTACAACGATAGACCTTAATAGCTCATCTAGGATAATTTTTTAGTCTTTACATTTTCTGGTGTTCATAATTTATAATTGTGGTATTGCTACAACAGGCAGTGATGATTCAGTGTTCAAAAACCAGTTTGGGAATTATTTATATTGCTTTGACTTCCATGTATAGCTTTCTAAAATGTAAACATACCTATCTAAATCAACTGCTAATTCCTCGGTGCCGTACTGGGGGAATATTCATGCACCAAACATTGGCATGAGTTCAAACACATTACTTACTGCTGTAGATACATATCTACTTTATAGGTCAATTATACTGATA
The DNA here is from genome assembly GCA_033816785.1 of Picus viridis. NCBI lineage: Eukaryota > Metazoa > Chordata > Aves > Piciformes > Picidae > Picus > Picus viridis. The sequence goes on from CM066570.1 coordinate 9,230,436, forward strand.
TGTATACCCAAAAGTTTCTTTCTGCAAAATCAATTGGCATTTCAAAAGCAAGCTGGAAGATGGATTTATATAAGCAGATCGAAACACATTTCCACAGACAAAAACCACATGAATAAAGATATTGATCACAGTTACACTGACAAAATCAAATGCAGTGCATTCATTTTTCCCAGCTGAATAAGAGTTATTGATTCACTGTAAATATAGTTGGCTTAGAGTTGTTAACTGCAATGGAGTTTCCAAGCAATCAAAAAAACCCAAAAAGGTGAATATTCATAATCAACTACACTAAATTATTAAACACTATTTCTACTTTGATTACAGGTTGACCAGGGAGGTGGTGGAGGACTCATCCCTGGATGTTCTTAAGGTCAGGATAGATGTGGCTCTGGGCAACCTGATCTAGTGAAATGTGTCCCTGTCCATGGCAGAAGGGTTGGAACTAGATGATCCTAGAGGTCCCTTCCAACCCTGACAACTCTGAATGGTTCATATGAAGCAAATAAAGAATCAGTTTAGGGTTCTGATAGTAAGAAATGGGAAGTTGATCACAGTATGAAGTGAAATGGTAATTTTACACTTCATCTTGGTTAGGTAAGATTACACAACTTCTCCCCAACTCCTATTCACAGTCATTGGACAGTTATTTTGACACACAGATTCTCCACTAAGTTCAGACTGTAAGAACTGCGCTGTGTGCAGATTTACCTAATAAAATTTTAAACAGCACTACCCTATGATCTGTAAAGCAATTTCTAATCAATAAAGTGTTCTAATTACATCAAAAGGTTTTAAAAAAGGCAGGCATAATTGCAGCGTACTTTCGCTCTCCATTGGTTAATACTTTCTCACGAAAATAGAACAAAACTCATGATTAGGATATTTGGATCATGTGGCAAGCAAACACAAGGTCTGAAGCACAGAAAAGTATGCAAAAAATTATCCTTATTGCTGTCTCGGTCCGGAGAGGGAAAGAGACTCAATTATTTTAAATATTCCTGTGTTGTGAAATTAGAGACACAAATGAGGCCAAAATATCAACAGCTAGACTGTTTATTACATACATAAAGTGGATGGATCAGAAGGGGAGAGAGAGAAAATAGAGAGAGAAGAGGAAAGGAATTATATTACCACACCCCTCACCCCCCCCCAAGACAGTTTGAGACTGGAGGAAAGGCGCTGCAGGAGATGTTGGGTCTGTAGAGAAACGTTTCTGCAGGAGATGTTAGGTCTGTAGAGGAAGGGTGCTGAGGCTTTGGCTGTAGAAGGGATGAGGTCCTCTGAGCAGCTTCTTCAGCTCCATGAGTTGTAGCAGGCGGAACTTAGGGCACGGAGAGAGGGTTTTCAGAGTCCAAGATCCATTTTGTTGCCCTGTGGTGATGTTTCCAGTGTGTGGTGCCGTCTTCTTTCTTCTGCATTTTTCTTCTCCAATTTTCTTCTCTTAAGCCAGTAGTTGCTCCAGTCTTTTATACAGTTTTTTAGTCCTTAGGGAAGTGTCCAGGTGTTGTTCCCCAGGATATCATTCTGGGAAATCATCTTTAGGTAAGTATCCAGGTATCGTTCCCCAGGAAATCTTTCTGTGTACTCAGGTGAGTTTGGGCAGCCGACTGGATGGAGGGGGGAGGCCTTCGTCTCCTCCTTCTCCATCTATCTACCCACACACTCTTTACACATCAGGAAACAGGTGGTGAATCCATTGTTCTTTCCTGGGGTATCTGATGGCTGGAAATGATCTTGTCCTGAAGGTGTGAATGCTGGGCCCTTGGGCCATTGTTGTAGGCCAGCTGCAGTCCCGTGAGCAATGTTATCTTTGCACCTTCCAAGAGTCCTTCCAGTGGCTCTGCCCAACGCACATCAGCTATTGTCTGGGCAAGCAGCAAGTGATTTTATCTTTGTTGAGTCACACCAGGAGAGACAAGCTTTAGTCTCTCACAATTGCTAGTTAAGAAGATTGGAAATTATGTTTGAATTTGTGAAAGTTTGTTCTTTTTTTTGGTTATTCAACTCAGGATGTAGGGAATAATTAACGATACAGCCACCTAGTTCTTTGATTGTCGAAGGAATACTACCTCATCCTCACTGCTGACTTTGCCAATGGCCACAGAGTTCTTCCTGTAGCCATGGCAGAGTACGATGCTTTGGGTAGAGTAATACCATGTTTAAGGGTGAAATACATTAAAATCGATTCTATCACCAATCAATCATTACTCATCATTTAGAGCAATATTAATTCCATATGTCCTGCTTGGTTGTTAAAAACAATCCAACTGACAGATCCTTTAATATTCTAAGAAATGGCAGGCCTAGCTCGGACAGCCATCTGTAGAGACCCAAATAAGCTAACATCCATTTCCAGGTGCTCTGCCAGCAGGTGGAACAGACTGAAAATTTTAGTTTGACACACCTCTATGGAATTTTCAAGACCAAACACGGAATAAGAGGATAATCCCATGAGGTATTCATGAAACATATTTGAAAACAAGTTCAAACTTCCAAATAAGGTTTCAGCTGCACAAAGAAAAGCAGATACTGCATATTTCTGACGTGCCAAAAACCTTCAAGACTGATTGACAGTTTTTCTTAGTTCTAGGCAGAGATATAATTTCCTAAGACTCGCAGCCCACAGAATTTTTGCTTCCCTCATTTATATTTTAAAAGAAACTCAGAATGCTTCTGAAATAGTAAACATTGGAATGTAAACATTGGGATAGTAAACATTGGAACCCCTGGAATGGGTTATCCAGGGGAGTGGTTGAGGCCCCGTCCCTGGAAGTGTTTAAGACCAGGCTGGATGAGGCTCTGGCCAGCCTGATCTAATGTGGGGTGTCCCTGCCCATGGCAGGGGGGTTGGAACTAGGTGATCCTTGTGGTCCCTTCCAACCTATACTATGATACTATGATTAGGCTTAGCCAAACACACTGTTTAGTTGCTGAACAATATTTCAGACTCAGAGTTTGATTTTTAATCTGTGAAAAAGGGCTTCATGCCTCAGATAGTTTTCACTCATTGCAAGACAAACTGTTAAGTTCCAATTTTATTGTATTCTTTCAGCAGAGAAGGAAGAAACTTTCAAAGAGATATTTTTAGACTACTTACTCTCACGTAAAATGACTTTTGTTGTTCATCAACCAATAATGAGGTCCAAATATCTAATTTATTCTCATCAATATAAAGCTAGAGCAACTTTATACAGCCTTACACAAAACAGTCAAATATTTGCAGTATCCTGGATAAGATAATTCTAATTTACTAGAAATAATATTAAAACATGCAAGACTTGAGAGCACTCAATCCTCTCTATATCTTCCTCCTATGAAGAACTAATTAGCATGTAAATTGCCCTGAAAATCCTGTAGAAGAATGTCAGGTTAGACTTTGAGTAATTTTGAATATTTTTTTTCAATTCAATTAGGACTATCTTACAAGAGTGTTGTTTTGGGGTTTTTTTGTTTTGCTTTTTTTCCATTTGTTTGTTGGTTTGTTTTTATTTGTCTGTGTTATTTTATTGATTTTTCACTTGCCTAATTTGATGTCACATCAAGATTTTGTGCTTAAATGTTACTGAAAAAAGGGTCCTTCTTAACTGTCTTTAGCACTCTTGTGTTGGATGGAAAGTAGAAGGTAGTGGCGGACAAAAATGAGATGATGTTTTAAAAGATAGTCTACAACATGATGGCCCTGAATGTTACTATAGCTTCACTAATGCATTAAACATGATGTAATTCAAGATCAATTGAGCTTGACTGCTTGCCTTTTAGGAAAGATTTAGTTTTGATTGACTAAACTATCTCAAATATTAAAAGGTTGACTCTTCTTTATGAGTCATAATTCAGAGAAAATTTATATTCAGAGCTTCCAGAAATTAGTGCATCAAGCATGACTGAGAAGGAATTACAATAATTCTGATTACAGGCTAAATTTATCTAAAGGAGTTTCACAAGCCCAAAATGCTTTGCTAGTCTTGCCACTATGTAATTCCATGTCTAGGCTTTGAGGTCCTATTTCAAAGTTTCAAAGAACAAGAGGAAATAAATAATTGGTTTATCTCTTATCACTGTACCTCTTCATTCTCACTATAATAAAAGAGAATATATATTCTGGAGCCCCTATTACAGGAGGGATGTGGATGTGCTGGAATGTGTCCAGAGAAGGGCCACGAGGATGATCAGAGGGCTGGAGCACCTCTCTTATGAGGACAGACAGAAGGAGTTGGGGCTCTTCAGTCTGGAGAAGAGAAGGCTCCGAGGTGACCTAATTATGGCCTTCCAGTATCTGAAGGGGGCCTACAAGAAGGCTGGGGAGGGACTTCTCGGGATATCAGGTAGTGATGGAATGAAGCTGGAGGTGGGGAGATTCAGGCTGGATGTGAGGAAGAAGTTCTTCACCATGAGAGTGGTGAAGCCCTGGAATGGGTTGTCCAGGGAGGTGGTTGAGGCCCCGTCCCTGGAAGTGTTTAAGAGCAGGCTGGATGAGGCTCTGGCCAGCCTGATCTAGTGTAGGGTGTCCCTGCCCATGGCAGGGGGGTTGGAACTAGATGATCCTTGTGGTCCCTTCCAACCCTGACTGATACTCTGATCCTATGATACTATGATATTGCTTGAAATTTAGTATCATACTCTTATGTATTTTAAGTAGCGTCTATTATGTAATCATATTTATTATTATAACAGGGAGATGCTAGATAATGGCTGGACTGGATGATGTTGTGGTCTTTTCCAACCAGGTGATTCTATGATTCTATATGTAATTTGAGTATTTTCTGTCAAATTACAGAATACAGAATATAGAGGAGATGGACACATTGCTTGGCCCTTTAAGCAACTACTCTGTTTTCTCCCAGTACACAATTGCTCATCCAAAGTTTCAGAATGCTTTAATATTCCAAAATACAAAAGAGATATGCTGGGACTTATAGTACTTGCAGTAATTTACTGATATTTACAGCATAATGTTCAATTATGCTTTTCAAGCATCATTTACCTTAAAATTCTATAAAGACAGAAGTTTAGGTTTCACTGTGATAGAACAGATTTGTCACTGATGGATATGATACACTTATTTTGATAGTAATATGCTTGCATTTGGGACTTTTTTCAGGTTTTGCTCCTACATAGTTTTGATACCAGTGCATAGCCTATGTAAGAATTCTAAAAGTTAGAAATGCAATGGTAAAATCTGTAAAGCAAGCAACTTACTACAATGAGTTGTGAAGAATGCTAAGGTGAGCTATAGAAAAAATGAGTTATGTGGAGATAACAGGCAGCACCTACAACCTAAGAAGAGATTAACTCTATGGATTTACCCTCTCACATATCTATACTGATAGCATTGAATTAATCTTTCTCACAGGGTCTATGCATGGATTTGGAGAGATAGTTATACATAATAAGAACCAGGCTGAAACTGTCAATATACCATTTGATACCTTTATTAGATTCCCACAGAATAAATCAGACAAGATGTGGAGAATGAACTATCACTGAATGTGCTCAGAGAGGTAATCCCCAGAACACTGTCAATATTTTCAGAGAACATGACCGAAAAAGAGCACCTTTACAAGATTTGCTTTCCAGGTAACTACTATGGTTGACAATGTTTGCACAGATTGTGTCTTCATATCAGGCAAATAAAAAACCCCAAACATCATTTTTGAAGAAAGGAAGAAGGAAGTGTCTTAGACAGCTAGTCTTTTGTTATGTAATTTATTCCTCATCATTGGATGTTTCTACTCAGTCGCTGTAGTCCTATTGATTTGGGTTGGAGATATAGGCAAATACTCATCTAGAAAACACAGCGACAACTGTCTGAATAGAAATGGAAAGAGATGAAAGTGTGATCTACAGAAATGACTTGAGTTTGAACATAAATGAAAGAAAAAAGTATTTCATTTATCTCTGCAATTACAGAAACCACATATAAAAATTGATGGAATCTTTTCTATGAGGTCAAGATTAATAAGATACGAACATGAACAATGCTCAAGAAAAACAAGGAATGTATCATATGCCAAATAGCAAAGCTTAAAAGGAGTGATGCAGTAGTGAAGATTTCAGCTACAAATACCTGATTCTTTTTTATTCCAGAAAATTAAGACAGACATGAATAAGTTCATTAATTTCCTACAAAAGTGAATTCTTTTAGCATTCATTTAATCAAAGGTATGATGCAAAGAAATTTCTCAAGGCATTTTTTTGATGGGGTAACATACACTCCTCTCAATTTTTTATAGCAGTTTTCTTTATTTTGTCAGTGGCCACAACCCAATACTGTCTTGAATCCATAGTTGCTTATGTTTTTGGTGGTGTTTAGATTATTCTGCTCATGAAATTAATTTCTATATAAGTGATGTATTGAAGAATCCTGATTACCTTATCCATCCATAAAACTCAGCATTTCACATTTATTTTGGAGGACTAGAGCCATTTTTTATACTAATTCATCGTCTGTCTAACTGTATAGGAAACAAGTCTCTGTAAAAATTTCATGCTGTGATTATTTGTAGATCACAAACAATGCTGTTTCACTTCAGGAAAACAACTTGCAAGAAACCTGTAACAAAGGAGACAAAGATGTTCTTTTAATTCTATAGCTGTCAAAAGTAATGCCAAAGTTTTCAATATTTTCATCTCATTAACTTATGTGATTACAATCTCAGCTTCTTTCCTTGAATTCCCTTTGACAACAGAAAAAAGAGACTGTTAGAATATCAGAATAATGACATATGCATACAGAAGAAACAGTGAGTAATAAAAGCTAAACATGTCAGAAAATCTATCAACCAGAGTAGTTCAATAAGCAGACATTAAATTTGCAGCTGGCTCTATTGTGAATTCAAGAGTTCAATGTAGGCAGACTATTATTTAACATTTGGTTTTCTTAAAATTGTCATGCTGTTTTTGCTGTTCTTTTCCATAGGAAGAGTCCATCTCTAATTGCTACACATAATTTACACCAAGAATTACTGTGCCAGATCCCTGAAACAAGAGACCAGAAGACACAGTGAATAATAAAAACCTGAAAGCAGTATTATAAATAACTTCCTTTCATGATTATTGCTGAAAGTTGAAGGTCAGAATTCAACTGCCTTCCTATCCCAGAGTTGTTCAACATATCTAAGCAAGCTGTTTAGACACAAGTAGTTCTTGTTAATTTTGCTATGCCCATTTGGGGTTGCTTAGCCTGGAGAAGAGGAGTCTCAGGGGAGACGTTATAGCTGTCTACAACTCCCTGAAGGGAGTCTGTAGCCAGCTGGGGGTAGGTCTCTTCTCCCAGGCAACCAGCACAAGAACAAGAGGACACAGTCTCAAGCTGTACCAGGGGAAGTTTAGGCTTGAGGTGAGGAGAAAGTTGCACCTTATTAGTAACTGAGAGAGAGACCAGGCAGGATTTGGCTGGATATGTCAAGAAGCTTGTTTGCTAACATTAACCTGTTGTACACTTTGCTTAAGCACATCAGTAGAAATATAACCAGTTAGAGTGTGACAACACTGCATTAGAAAAATATATGCATTAACTGTGTAATGCAAGAAATATCTTTGCTGGGCTTCACTTGTCTTTGCAATAAAGGTCTTCACTTGGAAACATCATGGCTTGGAATCTGTGCTTGTGTTACCAAAGGGTGACCCTGTGTCACCACATTTTCCAGTGACAATATATTGATCAACAGAGTTGATAGGAAAGAGTGAGAGGTCTTGGACTTGGTTGTGAAAGGTTTTGAATAGATCATAGAAACGTAGACTCACAGAATCATAGAAAAAGAGAATGGTTTGAATAAGAAATGCCCTAAAGGTGAAGGCTAGATTGGATGGAGCATTGAGCAACCCAGTCTAATGGAAGTTATCCCTGCCTATGGCAGGGGGCATGAAGCAAGATGACTTTCAAAGGTCCTTTCCAACCCAAACCATTTCATGATTCTATAATTGAAAAAAAAAAAAAGAAAAGCAGTATGCTAATAAGAATTTAATACATGAAAATGAAATACAGAAGACAATGTATTAATATGTAAGCAAGTGTAGCTTCTATGCATCAAAACCCCTATAAACAGTATTTAGATATCTGTCCTCAAAATATTTCATCTTTAATGAACTAAACCAAAAAAGAAACACCATAAAAATGTTATACTACAATAGAACCAACAATGTAAAAATTGGAGCTTACTTTTTAGTAATGAAGTTATTTTTTCATCTTTATAATGACTTCTAGTTGATTTTGTTAACGTGCAGTAAAAGTATAGACCACAAGAGAGGTCAGCTTGGGTTTTTTTTTTTAATGTTGTTTTTGTTTTGGGGTTTTATTATTATTAATTTTTATTATTAAATATTTTGAAGGGTATAACTTCCAGGTTATAAGAGCTGCCTTTTTCCCTCCTCATACATCATACTTACTTTCAAACATTTAAAAATCCTTAGTACACAGGAAAACTGCCTCTATCCATTTATATCCTCCATCCATTCCAAAGCTGTGTATATCTCTTCATTATATCATTTTAGGCTTTTAATATAAAGTTACCTCAAACACACAGAAACAACAGGGCATATTTATGAATTAGATGAAGTATCATTTGATGCAATAGTATGCCATTTCACATACCCATGATTGCTAGAGCAAATAGTCTAGCAACCAGTCAAATCATAAGAATCATAAGACTTGCTCTTCCTCACCCTTGGAGCCTGTTCCCAAGTCATTCTATGCTACAGCAACTTACTCAAGTCATGCATTCCAGAGACTTTCCAAATAAACCAACATTTTGGTTAATACAAAGCAATATCAGCTATATTTTATTCCTTGCCATTATATATCCTTTTATAAATATCAGTATTCAGAAATTCAATCTGCACCAGGGGAGGTTCAACTGGACGTTAGGAAGAAATTCTTCACAGAGTGATTGGCCATTGGAATGGGCTGCCCAGGGAGGTGGTGGAGTCACCATCATTGGAAGTGTTTAGGAGGAGACTTGATAGGGTGCTTGGTTGCATGGTTTAGTTGATTAGGGCATGTTGGACGATGGGTTGGATGCGATGATCTTGAAGGTCTCTTCCAACCTGGTCTATTCTATTCTATTCTATTGTTGACATGTAGCAGTGTGTGATTGCAAGCTGTCCAGAAGCAATTCATTCTGAGTGCTATCCCACATCTAAGTGCATTCTTTTTTTCCAAAATGATTATTTTAAAACATCCTCATTGATCTCAATTTCTACCTGAAGCACAGCTTCCAATGGGCTTAACTCTTCATAGTTTGTTCTATAATTTCCCTGGAAGTGGTCTTTCAAAAATGTTTGGAGTTTTACACACAGCTGCAAACCTCATGTGCTGAAATCTTTAGTTACTTGGAACCAAACTAGCTCCAGTCTATAACATTGCTGATACGTCAACACATCCCATTAATCTAACATGACCTGCTTTTCAGGAAGCTAAGCTGGCTCAGCATTATACAACACCTATGGAGCGGAAAGGTTGTCCACTGATCTTTGAAGGGATCATACAGCGATCACAGAGGATATATCTATAAGCTCCTTTGCTTAAGACATGTTGCTTGCAAGACTGTCCAGACTATTTTTCTTTCAAATTATGGAACTGATTTCCTTTTATGAAATTCTTACTTTGCTATATTGGTGACTAGCTATAAAGGTAAGTTGACTTCGGTGACTGAATGACTCCAGCACTAGTACCTTTCAATATTTCGCCTTTTACTCAGAAGAAGTTAAATGCTTCAAACGTAAATGCATCAATGGAAGCTGCATTCAATGCAAAGTAAACTGCTACTGTGGACTGCTTAATGTCTTTCAAATTTTTTAAAACTTCTGTTGTTTCCTGTTTGTGTGTTCAGTAGATAATTCCTGTCACCCTTTGAAACTCCCAAAGACCTGCATGAAACTAGTGCACGAATTAATCTCAGATTATATCTGCAACCTCTTCATAGAAGATTATAATGCACTTTACACACACACTGATTGCATTTATACAACCACAGCATTCAGAAGTAAGTACTAGGAAAACTAATGATGTCCAGCAGGCTATAACTAGTGTAAAACTTCAAACAGCAAGCTGACAAAATATGGTAAAAAACATGGACTTGACAAGTAAAAAGATGGGGGGGGGGAAGACAAGGAACACACCACTATGGAAAAGCAAAACAAGCATTCTACATAAAGAAACAACCATTATATTTTTACTTTTTTATATATATATATATATAATTAAGTCATTTATTCATGCTAAATATCAAGCATGAAATTCCTACCTGCTGGATAGAAGTTCAACATCATTTTTGTAGCATGGTAGAGAAACTATCCTATGTCACCAACAGCTAGAAGGGTGTGATCAGAACATGTAAATTCCTTTTGAAAAATAGTTCTGGACCTTCTTTGAGCTCAAAATAGAAAGCACAAGATTTTTGCATATTCATAGCCCTCAGTAAGTACAGCAGACCTTGATAAGGTTTAAATACAAATAGCATTGTAACGCCAGAGTTTATTTCATACTTACATGAATGCAAATTAACTTAACATTTCATAAGAAGTATTTGGTAGGAGGAATAGAAGTATTTAGTAGGAGGAATAGGAGAGAATAAGGGAAAGAAAGTTCCTCAGGACATTGGCTAATGTAATGGAAGATCTCCAAAAGGCCAGAAAAGTCTTTTATCTATGAGTAAACTGATTATCATAAAATCTGATGATCATTAACAACTTAGCTGCTCAGGCAGCAGTTGTATACAACTTTAGTAAACAGAAGTTTGAAGAAATAATGGTGGGTTTATTTACAGTGACGTGTCTGATGAAAAATAGCTTAGTATACCAGTGTCATTACTACAGGTCTCTGATTTTATTTATTCTAGATAAATGTGCTGGTTCCATTAGAAGTAGAAAGACAGCTCATTTAATTACTCCATGGAAGATGGAGCAAGAAAAGAGTCTCATTTGTGGGAAAGGAATTTAATTTCCTGTAGGAAATCCTGTGGAGCAAGAGGTGTCTGAGCAAACACTGTTTGCAGAAAGCAGCATCACGATAACTGAAAGTGTAATACTAATTTTAAGCAGAGCATACACTTTGCCATACACATTTTCTAAGTAGCTCTCAGCAGCTTGGGTTGTTCAGACATGGAGAAAGATCTTTTCTTCTTTAAACTAAAGACACCAAGACTGAATATGCAGTGGCATAAAAAAGACTTTCATGCCAGAAATGCATTTCTTTGATTTCTATTTAATCTAACTTAAATTTTCATTCATCATTAGGAAAATAATGATATTAAGCGTATAACATGAGGAAAATGTTTTAGTATGGTTTTTAAGAGAAAAAAAAGAAAATCAATGAATGTGCCAAACAGAGTACACACTCACCATACATGACTATATTACTCAACTCTCTACCCAAATCCTGCTAAATGTCAGTGACAGCTGGGGTTAGGGTTTAAAAACCATCCACAAGGCGATTTTCTCCACTTCTTTGTGGGGAGAGATTATGGATGTAGCATAGGTGGTTGACAGGATGTGCTCCTTTTCCTCCACCCAAGAAGCAAGGCCTTCTTGGTAAGAACTGCGAGAAGAGGAGGCTCAGGGGAGACCTTGTTGCTCTCTACAACTACCTGGAAGGAGGTTGTAGCCAGGAGGGGATTGGTCTCTTCTCCCAGGCAACCAGCACCAGAACAAGAAGACACAGTCTCAAACTGCACCAGGGGAAGTTCAGGCTTGAGGTGAGGAGAAAGTTCTTTACAGAGAGAGTTGTTAGCCACTGGAACGGGCTATTCAGGGAGGTGGTTGAGTCACTGTCCCTGGAAGTGTTCAAGAGGGGATTGGACGTGGCACTTTGTGCCATGGTTTAGTAGTCATGAGGTGTTGGGTGACAGGCTGAACTTGATGATCTTTGAGGTCTTTTCCAACCTTATTGGTTCTATGATTCTATGATATGGCTTTGTTAGCATTACCATTGCTATTATATTAGAGCTATAGCAAAGATTTGCATCTCCACCTGTCAGATACTATCTGGGATTTATTAACTTGAGCTTGCTCACTTGCAGTTAATGCATTTCTCTCCAACAATCCCAAACCTGCTGCATCTGCAACTTTTGTAAATTAAACCTATCAATTATTTTAACTTTTTGAACCTGTGTCAGTACAAGTCCTTATTGGAGCACTGCAAAAGTGGCAAAGATCAGTTTTATCAAACAATTTCAGTAAGAGACCTGGGGCTCTGAAACAGGCAGATGTTAAGATCTTACCATAATGTGACAAGTTTCAAATTAAGTTCCAGATTATTTTGAATCAAGTCAGCTTGCACACTTTCATGTAAACAAATGACAGTTTTCACTGACACAGTAAAGTTTCCTAAAAGGTATCAAGCCTCCAGAGAAGAAAACAAAATTATTAACAGTAAGATCCTCAGTAAATAAATGAGATTAACATGCACTTGAACTATACAATAGTGTACAGGAGAGCAGAAAATTCATAGTTCATAGAGTACATAGACCTATACAGGCCTTAACAGCAAGCTTTCCTTATGACACAAGCTTTGCTAATGACACAAAGGAGAATGCAACTGGGATGGTCAAAACTATTATGTTCATGACCACACACAGCCTTTTAACGACCCATAACTAGTCAGTTTTGAAAGAAATAATTTGACTAGCCAGTTCCTCAGATAGTGAAATAGTTTACAGCCAGTTGTTCCATTCTGGATATTTAAGGTTTTTATATATATATATATATATGTACACAAAACTATATATATGTGTATGCAAAATATGCATAGAAGTGTGTATGTATGCACAGAGAGAAGGAAAATGTTTACTCTTCAAAAATTACACATCTTAAAGAAAAAAGCAAGTACAAGCTTCAGACAGCTGCTGTCAGAATGAGCAGAGCTTTAGTTATGAATGATCTTATACCAGCACGACTTCAGAAAACATATAGCACAAAATAAAAGGCCAGATTTTGAACTGGTTTACACAATGGGGGAATCACTTCAACTCTTACAGTTGCAAGGAGGTGTGGAATTAAACCTCCTTGGTGTCTAATTTTAGGATAGTGATACGGAACAGGGGCAAGGGCATTTCTGAGGTAATGTACAAGTATAGGTTTTTAGTGCATGCTCAAGACAATTCCAGTGACTTAAAAAAATTACTCTTGTGGGTTTTAAACAAAGTATCTTATTGCATCCCACTATTAATTTTCTCTCCTCACATTCTCCAAGTCCTTTTCTGTTATCCACGTCCTAATTAAAGGCAGGACCCACTGGAGTGTGAAGAAGTACAGATGGCAAATCAAGCACAAGAGAAACTCGAAAAACTGCCTGTGCAAAGCAAGCTGTATTAGCTCACATGTACCAATTTTACAAAACAGAACCACATAAGCAGTACTTTCTCACCCCCTCCCCACCCCCCCAAAACTTGTGTCTCCATAACTAATCCTGTAATGTGAAGTTTTGTAAAAATTCAAGACAAGTTGGAAAAGTTGAAGCTTATAAGAATTAAGTAGATCGGTATTTTCAGGTTTTGTCTAATTTTAGTTTCAGGGTCAGAGATGTTGCAACTAGAGGAGAGGATTTTTTTTTTGCAACAACCACATTGAACTCTATGTGTGACCTTTCTGCTACGTAAGATATTAATTGCAAATGTCAGGAACAATCCCTAGACAAGAAACATTTGCCATTCCTCCCATAGCTTAAAAAATAAAGCAGGCAACACCTTAGGTCCCTTTCACAAAACAGAAAGCTATATCAGTGCAGCCGAGTCTGAAGTGGTGAAGAAGCACAAGTTTGAAGAGAAGAGAAGAGAAGAGAAGAGAAGAGAAGAGAAGAGAAGAGAAGAGAAGAGAAGAGAAGAGAAGAGAAGAGAAGAGAAGAGAACAGAACAGAACAGAACAGAACAGAACAGAACAGAACAGAACAGAACAGAACAGAACAGGTTGGAAGAGACCTTCAAGATCATCGCATCCAACCTATCATCCAACACCACCTAATCAACTAAACCATGAAACCAAGCACCCCATCAAGTCAATGGGCAATCACTCTTTCTATGAAGAAAGAATTTCTTCCTAACATCCAGTCTAAACCTCCCCTGGTGCAGCTTGAGACTCTGTCCTCTTGTTCTGGTGCTGGTTGCCTGGGAGAAGAGGCCAATCCCCACCTGTCTACAACCTCCCTTTAGGGAGTTGTAGGGAGCCATAAGGTCTCCCCTGAGCCTCCTCTTCCCCAGGCCAAGCAACCCCAGCTCCCTCAGCCTCTCTTCATAGGGCTTGTGCTCCAAACCCCTCACCAGCTTTGTTGCCCTTCTCATTTTATGACCTGGTGCCAACTTGAAATTTTAATTCAGACTTCTATAGCTGAAATGAGTTTTCAGAGGTAAAAAATGGCAAAGTTACAGAGCTGAAAAAAAAACAAAACCACAAAACCAACAAAACCCCACAAACTTTTAGGAAGGCCACATTCCTTCTAAGTTTCTTCTATGCTAGTCTCTTTATACCATAGATTACAGATGATCACATAGGCTTCAGCAATGTATCACAGTATCACAGTATCACCAAGGTTGGAAGAGACCTCGAAGATCATCGAGTCCAACCTGTCACCACAGACCTCATGACTAGACCATGGCACCAAGTGCCATGTCCAATCCCCTCTTGAACACCTCCAGGGACAGTGACTCAACCACCTCCCCGGGCAGCACATTCCAATGATGAATCACTCTCTTGGTGAAGAACTTTCTCCTCACCTCGAGCCTAAACTTCCCCTGGTGCAGCTTGAGACTCTCTCCCTTGTTCTGGTGCTAGTTGCTAGAGAGAAGAGGCTTCAGGTAGTTGTAGGGAGCAATGAGGTCACCCCTGAGCCTCCTCTTCTCCAGGCTAAACAACCCCAGCTCCCTCAGCCTGGGAGAAAAGTGAAAAGTGAGACTGAAGTGAATGAAAAGTGAGTGTGAAAAGTGAGACTGGAAAGAAATCTTGGAAAAACTGGGAAGGGAATACATCTATGTTGCTGTGTGTTCCCACCTTTAATCTGTACTTCTATTTATGATCAAGGCTCTGTATAAGCAAACACAACCTGATTGTTACACAGACATACTATGCACAACTTGTAGAAAGCTAAGATATTATCCCCAGGATCTACAGAAAATGAAAAACAAGACATCTTACAAAGAAATAATACATTTCCCCTTAGAAATACCCTCTAGTAGTTGGTGACATGGGCTAGGAAGACATATTAACATTACAACAACTGCCTATATAATTAATGGTTTGTGGTTTTAATGTTGATAAGATAAAAATTACCTCTTAGGCAAGTCCTTGCATATCCAATTCCCAGGGTAGAGGGGGCATTTAATAACCTCTCAAGGCTTTTTAAGGATGACAAATGACAAACTTACTTTAATGAATAGCCAGATAAAGACTTTGATAATTATGTATTTTGTTTACTCTGCCTCTGAAGTATCACACTTTTCCCTTGTTCCTTTCCAGGGAAGGTTTGAATTATAGATTAGGGAAAATTTCTTCAGTGAAAGGGTCATTGAACACTGAAACAGGCTGCCCAAGGAAGTGGTGGAGTCACCATACCTGAAGGTGTTTAACAGATGTTTGGATGAGGTGCTTAGGAATGTGATCTAACAGTTTTGTACAGGGAGATGTTGGATTATGGTTGGACTTGATGATCATAAGGACTTTTCCAACCAGGCAATTCTGATTGTTTAATGCATAGAATAGCCACTGATACTCATGTTAGTTTTATATATCACCATCAAATGGTCTTAAAAACTTTCATGACCTAAATATCATCAATCATGTTTAATAATTATAGTGTCAGACTCCTTCCTCAGTGAGGTTTCAGTAAATAAGTAATACTACCTGTCACTCAAGAAATTATGCTCATGTTGTCAATACCTCTGCTGGTCTGAAGCCACGTATTTACATTATCAATAAGGATTCTGTACCAGGCCCTCAAGTACACTAGCACAGAAAAGCCTTTCAGGAGTCAGTTTTATGATGCAATCCTTTTTCATCCAATTTATTTAATATAATTTTATGTCTCTAATAATGAATAATGTGTGTAGTTATACAGTACATGCAAAATATCAAGAACATTTACTTTATCCAATTTAAATCATATAATTTATGGCTACAAAGTCAAAAGGATTGACAGCATGCACTTTTTAGGTACTATAACCTAGGCTGCCAAACCCCACAAATCCATGGCCAAAGAAGCAGTAACAACACATGGAAAATTCAAGACTAAACTCAAGAACAGCATTTCAGCACTTGCTTCTTGCATGAGAGGAACTTCTTTGACAGCTTCTTCACTCATGCCATTGAAGACATTTCAAGTTTTTCTTTTTGTTTAAACAGCTTTGGAAGAGAAACTGATAAGTGGAGCCAAAAAGCTGTTCCAGCAATAACAAGAGGATGGACTGGCAGACAGCAGAAGGATTTTCCTATGTATCTGATCTCTTTCTGACTGCTCGTTTGCTATTCTTTACTTGCAGAATACTTGCATTCAAAGGGCTGTTGGGATGGAGGAGCATTGCTGGACTTAATTTTCAGAGAGGAAAACTAGGTTTCAAAAGTGTTTGCAAAAGATTTAACTTGAACATTTATTGGAATGGCTTTGGCTTACCACATTTTAACTTGTGTGTGTATATACCTTCAGAACAAGAGGACACAGTCTCAAGCTGTGCCAGGGGAGGTTTAGGCTGGAGGTTAGGAAGAAGTTCTACACAGAGTGATTGCCCATTGGAATGGACTGCCCAGGGAGGTGGTGGAGTCACCATCATTGGAGGTGTTTAGGAGGAGACTTGATGGGGTGCTTGGTTGCATAGATTAGTTGATTAGGTGGTGTTGGATGATAGGTTGGACGCGATGATCTTGAAGGTCTTTTCCAACCTGGTCTATTCTATTCTATCAAGGAGGGTCTGGTTGAAGCAGTGAAGGTTGAGGGCAGCCATGGTGACTTGGAAGAGACACTAAAGAGACAAACCTGTTTTGCCACTACCCTCTCTTGCCCTTCCTCTTCACAGGGTCCAGGGTGAGGTGGAGCAGCCAACAATAGGGGCAATGAGAGCTAAGCCTCATACCTCATGTGTTTCAGATAGCGTATGGCATGTGCAGTTGCCTGTCTGAGACTGTGTGTGCAGTTTGCGAGCTGTACAGCATTTTGAACTGATTGGCTAAGTTTGAATAGGTAAAGTGCCGCTGGGCTGTTCAGTTTTCAAAATGAGAATTTATAGGTGTGGTGGAGTAGGAAGGTTCCCCCCCACACACACAAAAGAATTCCACAGCTAACTCAGCCGGAGAAGCAGATGAAAGCTGTATTTTACAAGCAGATATGGAATGCAATGAATATGTACAAAAATATACAATATTTACAATATATACAGAAATATACAGCAATGTATGTGATACAGGAAACCTTTCCCCAACCCCCCTGCGGCCAGGGGGGTTTGGCCTGCTGCTCCCTTCTCCCTCCCTACCTCCCCTTTTTCCCAAAAGGGTTAGAGAGAGAGAGAAAGGAAAGTAATTAAAAGGGTGAAAACTTGTTAAAGCTCAAAGCGGATGCAAAAGTTAGTTTTCTCTTATCTGGTTAGCAAGAATCGTAGAGAGAAAGAAGCCAGCTCACAGTACAGGGGGAAGAAGAAAACGACTACTGACTCCCCCCGACTGAAAGACTAAACAAAAATCTACAGCCGGGTTCCACCAATGAAATTGGATTAGCATATCATTGTTTTCATTCTAATATCAAAATATTCACCCAGAGTGTTCAGAAAGTGTGTCTTTCTTAAAGGCACAGCCTAAACCGGTCACAATAGGGGATGATTTGAAAAGTCTGTGCCTGTCATTAATGGATCCAGGACTGCAACGGAGACATGGATTGTGTTCCTGTCTTCAGGGCAAATAGCTCTTTGTTCCAGCTGCGACACATTTCCAGCTACCAAGCTCTTTGCCATGGCAGTTCACTCTCACAAATTTCCTGGTTTGGGATGTACAATTTTGGATTTTCCTTGCCTCAAATCACACCTCCCAGTAGTGTTTTATCCATCAAAAGTTCTGCTGATTGGAAGCTCAGCAGCTGTCTTGGTTTAACACAGTCCATTTTAACAAGCAAGACCCCCACCCAGACTGGGAGGGAAAGCAAGGAAAAAAAAAAAAAAAGCCAAGTGGGCTGAGATAAAAAGAGTTTAATGGAATGATACAATGTACCTTAACTTATTTTGCAGAGAAGCACAGCAATAAGCAGAAGCGGCAAAAGACGGCAGTGATGAAATAAACACAGACTCCAGTGATAAAAGAACCTCTCGACTCCTCAATCTGCAGCCAGCCCAATGGAAAAAAGACCAGTAACCCAAAACATGAAACTGGAAGCAGCAACTGGAAACAGGAAGTACCTCACGTTACAATCCAAACTACAGGCCTGTGATTCCAGGATGCAAAGATTTGTCACTTGGTGGTCGCTTTGTTTGGTTGTTTGCTTTTTCCTGAGTTATTGGTTTATTCTCATCTCAGAAGGATTGACTGCTACTTGCCACTGTGGAAATCCAGCCTCTCATTGATATGAATTTGCTGGTATAGCTGTGAAAACATATGTCCTTAGAATACCAGTTCTAAGAAGCTCCAGTATTCCTAGCTGAAGAGTTGTTTGTGTTGCTCTTTTCACATCATGAAATGAAATGCTACTTATTCCAGGCCATATATGCCTACCAAATCCACATGACATTATCCATCTTGATATTTCTGTAACTTGAAGAAGCTGAGCAGACATATGGATCGCATCACTTTTAGCAAATACATTTATCTAGAATAGCTCTTTGAATCAGTCTTTTATCTGATATGTTCTCCATCTCTTCGTGTTTGTACCAAGCTTGTCATTCTCAGTGAAGAATGTCATCAGAAACATGAAATCAATTTCTTTGCTACAAATGTTGGCATGAACATGATTGCTTTGTTATGAATCAGCTGCAGGCATTACCCCCTAAAAGTTATAATTATTTCTATTCTTAAATTGGTTTAATAAACTATCAGTTGAGCGTAATTTGTCCTGCCACATTTGTTTTCAGTTTAAAATGATCAGACAGTGCAGATCCCACACTCAAATATAATGAAATATTATTTTTCTTTGCAACTAAACTTTCTTCCATCTAATTTATAAAATAACCATATAATTAACAATTGAAATTCATATTTTCACCCTTTTTTTCCACTCCCACAAGATGACTAAAGTCATTAAGATGGCAGCTTTTAAAAAGCTCTTCTCACTGATACAATGCCTGGGCACTTACAGTTCTGAGTTTGTTGTTACTGCTATACTACTCCAAAATGCTAGAGGCACTTAGGCTAC
Organism: Picus viridis; assembly: GCA_033816785.1. Lineage (NCBI taxonomy): Eukaryota > Metazoa > Chordata > Aves > Piciformes > Picidae > Picus > Picus viridis. The sequence continues at coordinate 9,249,742 of CM066570.1, forward strand.
TAAACTCATTAACATGAAACAACTACCAAGAGAAAAGGTTCATAAAGGCACATTTTGTTTAATTCAGTTTATTGTGACAATATGAAGTTGACATGATTCACTGTACTCTTGATAGCAAACAATAACAGCTTTATCACCTACCCACCTGAAAAATACTTAATTCTTAATTTCTCTTGCTATTTCTTACCTACAGTATTCACAATAACATCCAGTGATATAATTAGGCAATAAAGGCATTTTTAGTCTTAATTTTACTGACACTAGAGCTGTTGCCCATGAATAAATTGGAAGATTTCTATATGCATACAAAATTTCAGATGCAGTAAATAGTGGTTTCTGTGTTTTGCTACAGAATTCTTGAAGTCTTTCAGATTAGTTGAATGTTTCATGTTACATGCTCCATGACTTGTTCCTGATATATTTTACACACATTGCATTTAAATCATAGGGCTGTGTTTCAGAATCTCTGTTTCCACATCAAGAAGGGAGGAAAGAAAGACCTATACCCAAATCAAGCAACCATATAAGTAAGCTAAGTCTACACAAAGCTCACAAAAAATAATTAAAAAGAAATCTCAGGACACTGTGTTCTGCCATATTGCATACTGTCTATTTATTACACCTTATTTATATTTCATTAGTTAGTCTCTTCTCCCAGGCAACCAGCATCAGAACAAGAGGACACAGTCTCAAGCTGCACCAGGGGAAGTTTAGGCTCAAGGTGAGGAGAAAGTTCTTCCCAGAGAGAGTTGTTAGCCATTGGAATGTGCTGCCCAGGGAGGTGGTGGAGTCACCATCCCTGGAGGTGTTCAAGAGGGGATTGGATGTGGCACTTGGTGCCATGGTTTAGTCATGAGGTCTGTGGTGACAGGTTGGACTTGATCTTTGAGGTCTCTTCCAACCTTGGTGATTCTGTGATTTGGTGATTCTGTGATTCATCAGACTCACTTGGTCAGCTGCACCTCTGTGTCTGAGGTCTGTGCGTGAGTGCATCTAAGATGAACTTCTCCATAATCTCCCCCAGTTGTGAGGTCTGGCTGACAGGCCTGTAGTTCCCAGATCCTCTTTTCAGCCCCTTTTCTAGATCAGTGTCACATTGACAAGCCTCCAATCATCCAGCACCTCCTCTGTTAACCAGGACTGCTGATAGATTATAGAGAGTGTCTTGGCAAGCTCTTCTGCACTTCAGCTCTTCCCTCAGCACTCCTGGGTCAATTCCATTCAGCCCCATAAACTTGTGAGTATCCAGGTGGCATAACAGGTCATTAACTTTTCCTCTTGGCTTATGGGAAGTTGAAGCTGCTCTCTACACCTGCCAGGAGGCTGATTACCCTGATGATAATGTCCGACTATAAAAAAAAAACGAAGCAAAGAAACAATTTTTGAATCTAAAGTTTCTTTTAATGGTCCTTGGGTTACGTACTAAAGCTTCTTCACCACCCACACAGAAGAGTGGTAGTGGGTAGTAGTTTGAGGGCCTCACTAGGTTTGGGAGTTTCCTAGCGATATTTCTAACCCAGATTCATGGGATGCTGAAATTTCCCTATAAAAAAGGGTTTCCCAGCAAACAGCAGTGTGATATAAATTACTATGTTACCAAAAGACTGAGCTAAGTGGAAGTTTATAGCACATCTACTAGTTCATGTACTTCTGTGTACATATTCATCCATTCTGACCCTGATGGAAGTGAAAGAGAGCTCACTCCAAAGGCTACCTCAACTTAGATTAGTCATAATTTGTATCATTAGAACTGTTAGAAGAATATCATTAAAACTGCTTCTATATACCACCTTTCAAGTCTGTGTTAAAGTACAAGGCATCTTAAGTAACACATTGTAAACTACTTAACAATAAAAGGCAATCATGACAACAGGCTTAGCTGACTGTGTTTTACAACACTTTGCAGAAATTAGCCTGCCAGAGGCTGTGAAGCTATTTTTTCTCTACCAGTGCTTACAGTAATGTCCAACATCTTGGTTACAGTAGATGAATAAAAGTAAAGAAAGTGACTTTGGCTATAGATATTTGATGATGTTTGGGTACATATGTAATATATATGCATACAAAAATAGATACACATAGGTAAATTTATTTGGGGGGCAAATTTACCAGTAAAACCAGTGATCAAGCTAAATTTAGGCAACATCTCAGTCAGAGAGAGTCATTCTTAAAATCCCTGCCTCCTATAAATGCATAGGTATTGAAAAGTTAACCAGGCATTGCTCCAAGGACCCTAAATTCTGCTTTGGCAAATGCCCAAAACTGCTGTAACTTTATCAGAATTCAGCAGCTTGATGTACACTCAGAAGAGCTGGAATCTCAGTGTTACCTATTCTACTGACAATTCTAGCCATGTCAATCAGTAAAGGCAGCAATAACATTGCGGTAACAGGCTGCATGTCTAGTACTGATTTTAGAAACACTCACAACTGAGATCAGTGATTCATCCATACCCAAGAGAAACCAGTTTTTTCTGTCCTCCTTAATCTACTGATGATGTCATTAGTCTCTCTCACCTCTTCTTTTAGACGGAACGGCCAAAATTAGAGATTATTTGATGTGGAAAGAAAGAACCATAGAAGACACAAGTCTGGACATTACAAACAACTAAAAATAAAGAGATTGTGGAATCTGGTTTATTTTCAGAGTCAATAATTTTGTTCCAGGGGACCAAACCTAGTAATGGATAATGAGAGTCTTTTGTGTGTATTTTTTTTTTTTTATCTTTTTTTTTTAATGCTAACATACTGTGTCCAAAATTATTTCTAAGAATCTATTTTCTGATTCTTGCATCTTGACATATAATAAAAGTCTACAAAGTAAAAAAAAAACAAATAGAATTCAGCACTTTTCCTGGGACTAGACAATAGACAATTCATACATTAGAAACAATATCTACCTTATCTACCTTGATAAGTTTCACGTATGACCTGTGTTCTGTCTTCCAGTACTTGGATATACTGTTCCAGAGCTTAAATTCCCTGGGTAGTTAAGTGAGCCAGCCACTGTCTTAATATCAGACCTTACTAGTTTCAAAAAACCACTCTGCATTGTAATATTACAACAACAGTTGAAAGATGGGTGATTAAGTCATCATAGTTAGCTACTGGTCTTGGTACACATCAAGAAACTCAAACACCTAAGTCAAAAGGATCTATAAAGGATTTTTTAAAGTTTCTTTGCTATCCATGCATTTCAAAACTTTTCCACACTATTCCACTATTGTTCTACATGTGTGGCACACATTTCAAAGCAAAAATTCAACAAGATGTTGCTTTCATGCCCTTTGAGCTTCCACCAAAAGCTGTTTCAAATAGTTCAGCATATTTTAACCAAACACACAATGAAGAGAAACAGCTGGACATACATACTGAAAGGTCTTGAAAAGATGCAGGGAAAAGTAATTTCTTTTTGCAAATGATTGACAGCTAAATATATTGCTTGCTTGTTTTGCTAGCAATCCAAAGAACTCAGAGGGAAAATAAAAGAATGAGAAATGTGCCTTACTCTTGTCTGACTTGGTTTTTGCTGTTTGATCAGAATATTGTTTCCATTTTGAAAGCTTGCAGTATCGATAGTTGCAATACCAATAAAAAGTCCCAGAGTCCTGTTTTGCAGAACTGAACCTACTTTGCTCACCAATGAAGTTTCACACAAAGCTACTGAAGTTTTTTGGTACAGAAGTCTATCTAAGGCTTAGATATCTTATTTCTGGGTTTATCTATTTAAATAAGCACCAAAGATAGAATTTAATCATACAGACTGATTTGACACCTCACCTTCTGGGCCCCTCAATTTAAGAAGGACATTGAGACTCTGGAATGTGTCCAGAGAAGGGCCATGAGGCTAGTGAGAGGCCTCGAGCTTAAGCCCTACGAGGAGATGCTGAGGGAGCTGGGATTGTTTAGCCTGGAGGAGTCTCAGGGGAGACCTTATTGCACTCTACAACTACCTGAAAGGAGGTTGTAGCCAGGTGGGGGTTGGTCTGACACCCATCATTATGGCTTACGCAGAGGAGAGAAGAGGGTGCACACCACCACATACTCCTCTGGGTCAAGAACTTGAGCGGGAATTCCAGATGCCAACAACTCAACCAGGTAGGTCCCACCTGCCACTGCCATCACCAGGCTGAGGGTTAAGAAGAGCACTGGGAGAGTGAGAATAACAACAGGGAAAGCGTTGCAAACAAATTAAAATGATTAGTTACTGATAAATATTTGACTTCACTCCTTGTGTCTTCTTTTTGTCTGTGACAGTATTTTGAGGGTAAAAAAAGAAAGGATCTTGTGCAACGGTCAGGATTTTGGAAAAGAATGAAGAAAGGACTCAACTACCATTTTCCTGTATGAGAGAGCTTCAGATTTTTCTGGGCCTATTTGGCTGGTAAAGTTCGATTAATTATAACAGTCAAATATCTTGTTTCTGATCTCTGTGTTTAATCAAAAAAGCCCTTCTGAATTCCACTGATAAATCACTAAGTGCATTTACACTAATGAAAAACATTAAGTGAAAAATAATGAAATGAGATAATTGTATTTTTCTGCTGTTGCTGTTCAGAATTTGCAAAATGGATTTAATCACTGTTTGAAACCAAGGGACTTGGCATTTGATAGTTTCTTTGGTTTTAAAATGTTGAAAGCTAATGTTAATTTCTATTGTTTTGTTGAAATAAAATCTTATGTTATTCCTCTTCTGGTTTTAATACTGGTATATTCAAATATATGTCAATGAAAAACAACAGAGAGAAATAGATTTGAAAACAAGCACAATGAAACACTATAGATATCTAATGGGAAACTGCAAAGCTTCCTAACAAGTAATCACATTTAATCTCTCGCAGATAATAGCAAAAAAATGCTGCTATTCTTATCCCTTATTTGTCTAAAATACTAACCCACTCTGGTTATGTACTGCTTACACAATAGTACTTATCACTTAGCAGTTGTAGCAGAATTCAGATAAGGAAGTAAGAGCAATGCAGGGGGTGAACTAAGAGAAAATACTTTTTATTTGCCAGACAGCTATTCATCCCAGCAAACAAGTATGGCAGAGAGAAGAGGGAAACAGAGGTGACTAATTGCAAAAAGCCATGATGCAAAATGCTTTATCATCAGAATCTGCTTAACCAAGAGAACATCTGAAATGATGATGGTTGCGTATAGCGCGCATGTATTGGATTGCCATTGTATCTGGATCTGGTTTCAGCTTGTTTCTCAGAAGTTTTTCACAGATGCTGGACCTGACTCTATTCTCATTATCATAAGTAGACACAAAGTCTGCTCATTTAGTGTTATCATGTCATAAAACACCCCCAAAAAAATGCTGCACATAGCACACTGAATGTACCCTATCTGTGCATTTGCAAATGGATGTCCTTTAGCTAAGACTACATTCTGTAGTAATAAAAACATTTATTAACACTTCTAATGTTGTCATTACTGTAGTCCTTCATGACAGACTGCATGCAGCTGCCTTGTTTTACTCTGTAACTTTAATTAATTGATATTTAGAAAGTTTGAGTCATTTTTTTTTTTTGGGGGGTGTGTGTTATATAAGCACAGTCTCATTGTCATCACTGGTAGCTCCCATGAGCAGAGTGCTGCCAGTGGATGAGTACAGGTCTTTTAGGAATTGAAAGAAGTTGTCCTTTATGTGAGAGAGCAGTGAGAATGCATCCTGGGGGAGGTGAAAGCTGAGAGTTCAGAGGACAAGCCAACGTAAGCAAGACTGCCAGGTATCCACAACTGACTGCCTAATCAGCAAGAAGATGTAGTCTCAGACTTCTTTAGATAACTGGAGAAAGTCTTACATTTGCTGTCCTTGTCCTTATGGGCAACTCGAGCTACACTGTTATCTGCTGGAAGGGAAACAAGAAAGATTTGATTGGGGATTGAGGGTTAGAGTTAGCAGCCTTGATTCTACCATGGGATGGTAGAATTCAGGATCCTGAAGAGGGGGAAATCCAAAAAGGTTGCAACTCTGGACTTCAGGAGAATAGATTTTGTTGTGTTCAGGGATACATTTGGAAAGAGCCAGTAAAATATAGTCCTGGAGAGAAGGGCAACCATTATCATTTTCCCAAAGCCTTAGAAGGGTTCATCCTCATGTAGAGCAAGCTTAAGTTGGTAGAAGACCTGCTTGCATGAACAAGGAGACTGTTGGAGAACCTGGAGTTGAATCTGGTAAATGATGTATGCAGATCAACAAGAAGTGTTTGTACAGGTTTATCATTAGCAAAATAAAGACTTGGGAACATGTGGTCCTGCTGCTGAATGTGGCAAAGGAAGTGGTAACAGAGGACAAAGAAAAGGTGCTCGATGCTTTGTCTCAGACTTTACTCATAAGACTGGCCTTCAGAAATCTCAGGCATCTTAGATCCAAGGGAAAGTCTGGAGCAAGGAACACAGCCTCTCTGGAGGTTCATGGTAAAGAACATTTAAACCATATGAATATATGCAGCCCCTAGGATCTGACAGAAAGGAGGTAGCAGTTATACCTCTGAAGCCACTGTTAATCATATTTGAAAGCTCTGGCAACTGGAAAAGGGAAAATGTCATCTCTATCTTCAAAAATGGAAAGAGGGAGGATCCTGGGAATGACAGACTATTCAGCCTCACCTTGACCCCTGGAGGAAATAATCCTGAAAACAATTTGCAAACACAGAAAGGACAAGAAGGTGACCAGATGTAGTCAGTATAGATTTATGAAGAGGAAATCATGCTATCCAACTTAATAACCTTCTACAATGAAACAACTAGCTCAGCTCACAAGGAAATGAATGTTCCTACTCCTAACTTTAATAAGATGTTTGACATTGTCTTCCATAATATCATCATGGGCAAACTGATGAAATATGGGCTACATAAGTGGACACTGAGATGAACTTAAAACTGGCTGAGGTATTGGGTTTAAAGCACTGTGATCAGAGCCAGCTGGAGACTCATCCACAGTGGTGTATCCCATGGGTTGATATTGATTTGAATACTGTTCAAGATCTTCACTAATGGTCTGGATGATGAGACAGAGTGCATCTTCAGCAAACCTGCAGACAATACAGAACTGAAAAGAGTGGTTTACCAGCCAGATGGTCATTCTGCCCTTTAGAGAGAGGCCTTGACAGGTTGGAGAAATGGGCCAACACAAGCCTCAAAAATTTCAGCAAAGGGGAAGGCAAAGTCCTGCAGCTGGCAGGAAATAACTGTAAGCACCAGTGGTAACTGACTGTTGGAAAAGTGGGTTTTCAGAGGAATATCCAGGGGGTTTGGTGCATCCCATGTTGACCATGATCCACAATGCACCATTGTGGAAACAAAGCCAGGATAACCCTGGGCTGCATCAGACAGTGTTGCCAACAGGTCAACAGAGGTGATCCTTCTCCTGTGCTCTGTACTGGTGAGGAACATCTAGTACGTGGGGTTACGTTCTGGGCTCCACAGTACAAGAAAGACAGGCACGTACTACAGTGGCCACGAAGATAATTAAGCTTATGAGGCTGAGAGGCTGGATCTGTTCATCAGGGAGCAGAGAAGGCTCAGTGGGATCTTAATGAAGCAGATAAATATTTGATGATAGGGAGTTAAAAAAACAACAAAACAAACAACACAAAACAACTCAAAAAAACCCCAAACCAACAAACCAAAGCATCCTCTCTCAGTTGTATTCAGTGCCACAAGACGGTGGGCACAAATTTAAGTACAGGAGAATTCATTTAAATGTAAGCTGGAACAGTTTCACCGCAGTTGTAGAGTCCACATCCTTGGAGATACTTAAACCCCAGCTGATGACAGCCCTAAGCAACCCATTGTAGCTGACCCTGCCCTTAGCAGGTGTGTTGGATTAGATGATTTCCTGCCTAGTGATTTTAAGTTTCAGACCTGTTCTTGCCTGCTTCAGGAGAGTAACTTGCCTCATTTTGTTGAACATTCAATTCCCTTGTCTGTGCACAACTGGTTACTCTGTTCATTTACTGAACAATAACAGCACAGTTCCTCAAACTCCCAGTGTCCATGTTATGAAGGAGATCTTTTCCTCCTCACTTTTTTTCAGTTACTTTCTATTGATTTTTCCTTCTGTAACTTGCTTCTTTTTCCAGATGTACTTTTCCCGTCCCTTTCCAATCTTTCCTACGTGTTTTGTGGGTTCTTTTGGCTCATATTGGTTTATTTTAGAAAAAAAAAAATTGCCTCTCAGGTTTAAGGTGACTCTCTCAGCCTAAGAGTTGAACACTTCTCAAGCTGCTCTTGTATTTTTATTATTATTAAAGAGGGAAGTGTTGATGGTAAGCCCAAGGTTGTTTTGTTAAAACTGGAACAAACACCATTAAACACTTGACGTTTTGGTGCTAAAATTGTACATCGTTTGATGTAATTTAATCTACAGTGAAAAGTGATTCCACATCTTTAGAGGTTTGTATTACTTTTAACTTTGATGATTGATGGATCAATAGGCTGTCATTAATCCTTTTTATGAAATGGTCAAATAAAAGCAGACCAGGTATGTTATACTAAAATACAACATTTCAGATAGCACCTCTTTGATCATGGGAAAACATCTGTTGAAATCACTGACATTGTAGCACAGCAATACCTCATCTAATTAGTTCTGCTACTGTTGCCATTATGTAAGAAACTAAAAGAGAGATTGGTTTCAGAGGAATACAGTGAAAGAGAAGAGGTTCCTAATTCTCAGATTAGAATCCTAAAATTTGGATCATCCTTTTATATGATAAAGGAAGGTGATGATTCCTCAATTATTATTTTTCCACATTTTCTTACTGTATTTCCTGAAAGACTATCTAAAGAGGTCTTTTCTGTACTACAAGGTCAATGAATCTCTCTCTGTGCTTTCCTCCTGAGAAATTTAACAACAGCACATGTTTTACGGACTGACATTTTGAGACATTTTGTTCAATACCTAATTCTCATTAGGTCCAAAAAAATGTATTTAAATCTTTTCACCCACTGAGTATATCAAAGTGCTGTTTCAGTATAATTCCTTCTCACTTCCAGTTGACAACTTAGTTAACAATTCTAGTCCTGACTGAACAAACTAGCAATGTCATGGTATTTAAGAGGGATCTTTAACTTTTGCTGTCCTTCAGCTCATGCTAGGCTTGACATTTCTATTTTAATGAGTCTACATTTCAGCTTTCTGCTTTGAAGCTGAACTGAAGTCTGCTAAACAATGAGAGTTTATTTCTTTCTTCCTCCTAAGATAGATAATCCTCCTATGAAGAAAAAGATCCTTTTTTTTTTTTTTTGCTTTTTTGCTTGTGATAATTGATCATGGAAAACATTTCTCATTTTTTAGAAGAATTAAGGTATTGTTGTAAGAAGAAGTCTTATTTAGTATCATAGGTGCAATAGAAAAGATGTAGTCCATTTCCTGAGTCACTCCACTTCTTGTTACTATATAGGGATTATTTCCTTTATATGATCACAATAAACATCACTTCTTCCTTTGAGTGAAAGGTCCAATATAAAGGTGTCTGGGAAGAAAACAGCACATTGAATTTTTTTACTTAAACTTATGTCTTGTGCTTCCCAATCAAAAGCCATTCCTGGCCTTAACCTCTATGGCAAGTTTAAGAAACATTTGAAAACTGTAAATTTATTCTATAAAAAGGAAATACCCTAAAACTTCCTATGATTCCTATGACAATGTAATAACCGTTGACCACATGCAACACTTAATATCAGTGCTCCATAAAAGAACAATGTCCCTTATGTCTTGGAATTTCAAAGTTGCTGAGACCATATATTTCACTGTCATTTGACAAAATATGCTCCCAGCCACAATTCCCAGTTCACTTCAAAGAAAGGTTGGACATATAATTTTATAAAATGCATATAAATTTCAAGTTTTGACCTTTTGTGCCATCTTTCAATAACTGAAGTTAGATTCGGGCCCTGAAAATTTGGACTCATAGGTTTGCTACTGTTTATTATAAACCACAGGAAAGAAGTATTGGAAGACAGAGAAACCTTAATAAGACAGCTTGAAAAAAGAATATGTCACAAGAAGTTGGCAGTTGTTTCTGCCAGCACTGTCTGACCCTTATGAATTGTGCTTCCATCTACTTTAATCACTTATAATTACTTACTGCACAAAAGCATATCTTAAATCATTTCCCACGTAGTGCACTAATTGAGATACAAACGACCGAAGCAGTCAGTGGCAATGAATATTTTATCAGTGTAAGATCATTCCTTATTTCTTCCAAAAGATTCTGTGAAGCTAGATGGCATCTTATAAAAAATATACACAACCTAACTCTAGGGGCAGAAAACATCAAACATACTAGCTATAAAAACTATACAAAATACACACAACCTAACTAGAGGAGCAGAAAATATTAGCTGAGAACTGCAGAACAGGTATTGGTTTTCTAGATAACTGTGCTTATGTGCAATTAAGGAAATTATAAAAAGCAGGAAACAACTTTTCATGCCATAGGACATGGAGGTGATCAGTAATCAGTTATGTCATCATTTTGTGTGACGGTTCTGGAAGTGTTCTAATACTCATTGCATAACACAATGGGTTGACTCTGGCTGGCAGCCATACGCCCATACAGATACTCACTTACACACATCCCTCCTTGGGGTGAGGAAGAACACAAAAAAGAATGAGAGTGAGAAAACTCATAGGTTGAGATAAAGACAAGAAAATCTAATGGTTAGTAGCTCAAGTAAAACAGATCTTATTTGGGGAAATTAATTTCCTGCCATTTATTATAAATATCTAATAACTCTTTTGGGTATTGGGAAACAAACAAATGCAACCCTCAAAACAACCCAAAACACCACCAACAAAACAAAACCAACCAACAACCCCCTTCCCCCCAACCAAACACAAAACAAAACAACAAAACAATCAAAGCAAACAAATGAAAAACTGAAACAAAACATCAGAACCACACACACACTTAGGAGAAACACTCCCCCTCCTCTTTCCCCAGGCTCAATTCCACTTGGTCATTCCAGGCCCATCTCTCCCCCAGTACACAAAAGAATATTGATAATATACTAAATGCTTATTTAAAAGAGTATTATAAGTCATGAAAAGTTATGTTGTGCCTCTGCATCTCCAGTAGTGAATTTGCAATTTTCCTCAGCTACCCTACCATGGAGAGGTGAGAGAGTAAATGACAAAATGACAGAATTGTAGGGGTTGGGAAGGACCTCTGGAGATCTAGTCCAACTCCTCCAGTAAAGCAGGACCACAGCAGGTTGCATAGAGCTGCATCCAGGCAGGTTTTTAATGTCTACAGAGAAGGAGACTTCACAACCTCTCTGGGCAGCCTGTTCCAGTGCTTTGTCACCCTCAAAGTAAAGCAGTTTTAACTCATGTTCAAATGTAACCTCCTGTGTTCTAGTTTGCGCTCACTGTCTGTCATGCTGTCACTAAGCACCACTGAAAAGAGCTTGGCTATAGCATCCCCTGATTATTGGGAGGGCTATTTGCATGGTGAATGATATGGCATGAACACCATTATTGCTCCATAATGGAATTCCAGAAATGCGGAGCTGAGGATCTCAGAAGTCCTCTCAGAAGTCCTTTACTACAGCACTGCATTAGAGTCTTAGCATGTCCTTAACAGAAGTGCAGTCCCTAGCAGCATCCCTAACCCCCAATCTTTCTATTGCTCTGACTAGCCGTTTAAATACTCTTTCTTATCTTTCATTTAATCAATACAATCCAGCCCTAAGAATGTTCTCCTATAAGGGACACCAGCGTGTATGAAAGGTCCAGCATGTGCAGGATGTTTTTCTTGGCTTACATATGAAAACAGTTTGCAGCTTGTAGTTGCTCAGATAGAGAATCATATGCTCTGCCCGTGTCCCAGCAGCTGCCCCTCTTTGCGAAACAGAAGCTGCAACATCTGGCCTCATCCTCTTGACATGTATCCTTTAGATATTGCTAAGCATTGAGAAGATACGGTCTCAGTTTTCTCTTCTCCAGGATAAAGAACACTAGACTTTTGTGGTCATCTTTATAGCTCTCAGCTGGACTCTTAAACAGTATATCATTGACATTTTAAAAGTAAGGAGAAAAAAAAATCTTTCTCTATCCTGTCAGAATAATGTGCTTGGAAGGTGTTTGATGGCTTCTTCCACTTTATATTACTTACTTTCTTTGAATAGAATTTTCACATAAATTCAATTCAGAGAAGGGCAACAAAGTTGGTGAGGGGTTTGGAGCACAAGCCCTATGAAGAGAGGCTGAGGGAGCTGGGGTTGCTTAGCCTGGAGAAGAGGAGGCTCAGGGGAGACCTTATTGCTCTCTGCAACTCCCTGAAGGGAGGTTGTAGACAGGCGGGGGCTGGTCTCTTCTCCCAGGCAACCAGCACCAGAACAAGAGGACACAGTCTCAAGCTGCACCAGGGGAGGTTTAGGCTGGATGTTAGGAAGAAATTCTTCATAGAGTGAGTGATTTGCATTGCAATGGGCTGCCTGGGGAGGTGGTGGAGGTGTTTAGGAGGAGACTTGATGGGGTGCTTGGTGCCGTGGTTTAATTGATTAGATAGTGTTGGATGATGGATTGGACACGATGATCTTGAAGGTCTCTTCCAACCTGGTCTGGTCTGGTCTATTCTATTCTATTCTATTCTATTCTATTCTATTCTATTCTATTCTATTCTGTTCTGTTCTGTTCTGTTCTGTTCTGTTCTGTTCTATATTAACTGCACCCTAGAACCATAAAAGTAGGTATGGCAGGAACAAAAATCTGTGGATATAAATATGTAACTCAAGACACAAAAGATAGAGATATATGCTAAATTTTAAGAGAAGGGAAAGAGGAAAGCAGTATGAGCAAGATAGAGCAGAAAAAAATAATGAAAAAAGGACAAAATACTAAGGGAAAGATATTTGTGAGACTCAATTGAATAAGCATCTGTAAAATAGTTATTGTTTCCCACTAAAGTTTATGGAAATACACTTAAAACAAACAACTACTTGAATGACATATAGAACAAGATTTATCATTTGAGGCATCTTTCAGCACAACAGTTCAACCCTGAAATGGATTATGTCAAAACATTTGCCTAAAATAAAGGGGAAGTTGATGGATGATATCTAGAAGGGGAAAAAATGTTTGGTGAGGAATATGGAGACAAATACAAACACAGGCACAGGATCTGATTCTAAATTGTATGGCATGAATGGAACTGATTTCAGCCACAAATTTACTGCAACAAGCAGCTTGGACCAGACAGCTACATGTTAGGACACAGCCTCTTATTCACTGAATCTATCATGTCTTTTTGTATCAGGATGCAGTTATTCACAGGATTTGTGCATGACATCCCTTTTAACATTTTAAAATATATTTTATTCAGAAATACTCTGGTCTAAATTTCTATTTGCCCTCTGCAAGACAGCTAACTGACAGCTTTCACTGAGACTATATTTTGATTTTAATTTTGAGGTTGTTCAGTCTGAGCAGAGAAAGTTCTAGGAGGCCTTAAAGCAGATTTCCAATAACTATATGGGGTCTAGAGGAGCAGAGTAGGGTAGAGTAGAGAGTAGAGTAGAGTAGAGTAGAGTAGAATAGAATAGAATAGAATAGAATAGAATAGAATAGAATAGAATAGAATAGAATAGAATAGAATAGAATAGAATAGAATAGAATTAACCAGGTTGGAAAAGACCTTTGAGATCATTGAGTCTAACCAACACTATCTAATCAACTAAACCATGGCACTGAGCAACCCATCCAGTCTCTTCCTAAACACCTCCAGGGATGGTGACTCCACCACCTCCCTGGGCAGCCCATTCCAATGGCCAATCACTCTTTCTGTGAAGAACTTCTTCCTAACATCCAGCCTAAACTTCCCCTGGTGCAGGAACAATATGGAAAAGCTTTCTATCAGGAAGTGCAGTGAAAGGATAAGGGGTAATGTTTTCAGACTGAAAGAGAGTGGATTTAGATTAGATATTAGGAAGAAAGTCTTTACTGTAAGGATGGTGAGACGCTGGAACAGGTTGTGGATGCCCCATTGCTTTAAGTGGTCAAGGCCAGGTTAGATGGGGTTTTGAGCAACCTGGTCTAGTGGAAGGTGTCCCTGCCCATGCCAGAAGGGTTGGAACAAGATGATCTTTAATTCCTCTTCCAAGCCAACCATTCTGTAGGCCCCTGAGTCTACAATTCTGTGCTAAACTGGGCAACTTAATGCCTAGTTATGTTGTTGACAGATCTTGTTTATTAGAAACAAGGAGATGTCATCCTCTGCAAAGTCTGTTCTGATGATACACATAGTAGAGAGTGGTGGACCAAGCAACTCAGTGACTCCTATTTAGCTCTCAGCACTTGTATGGAGTATGAAGAAAAAAAATAAAATAAAGGTGTTATCCTTACTATGAGACTGTCTTCTCTTTTGCCTAGCTGATATTAAATTTGGCTTATAACTATAATCTTGCCTTCTCCACCTTAGAGTGGTGATCTCTCACAGAGCTGCTGATGGCATCTGATTTTTTTCCACCCTCTCAATGTAATTTCCCCAGCTGCCTGGAAGTAAAAATAGCTTTCATAATCTATATCTTTGTCTACTCCTAGGGACTGCTGTCTGTCAAAAAAAAAAAAAAAATCCAGGTCAGATGGCATTAGACCATTTATAGCTAATTCAAGAGCTAAAACTGGACCTATCCAACTGTGTAAATTCTTTCATGAACACTTGTGCTTGTTATATCATGTGTGCTTGGCATCTGCTTTTTAGGAAACTGAAGTCTGTACTGTGTCCAACACCCTTCTTTCACCTTCAAACACCACAGAAACTTAGGCTTTGGGTCCTACACTCATGGCCAGCAACAGATTCCATATTTTTCTTTTCAATCTGTTTATGAGCTCCTGCATGTTGGTTATGACTTCTGAATGCTTATATTTGATATTTCAATGAAAAAATATCAGGCTTTAAAAGATGGGTAGAGTATCATGACAATATCAGCAATATATAAGGGTGATTCAAAGCTTCTAGCATTTTCAGAGAGGTCAGGCAGAGTTGAGGTGGCCTGTCTGCACTCATTTCCATGTCAAGAGCTCTGATCACACATGTACTCCAAGCCTGGCATCTCATGCTCTGAATAAAAGAACTGCAGTGCATACTGTTCAATGCCAAGTAGATAAAACGCTGCCTTAATAGGCTCACTCTCTTATCTCTACCTTGATGGTGTCCTTATGTCCTTTCTTGTCACCCATGATAATAAATGCATAAGCATGCTTGCCAGCAGGCAGATTCTGTCCAACATAGAGTCTTACCCAAGAAGACCTGTCAAGGATGCTTGACAAAGCATTGAGGTTCTGCAGACTGAATTTTCTGTTATCTTTGGTTTTTAGCTTCCTTGGGTTTTAGCCATAAAAGAGATAATTCATTTACTAAATTTTCCTCATACTTTAGATATGAGTACTCCCTTAATGACAATACAGGATATATAGAACTACTTATATGTAGATTTTTAAATATAAACCATCATATTTTTGCTTCAAAATCAAGAACAACAGCAACAACAATATTGGATAGGATTATATTTGAAAAAAAAAAAAAGAGACAACTTTAAAATTGAAGTACTTTAGAGATGTAAAAGCATCCTTTTTCAATATTTTGCATTTGAACTCCTGAATTGTTAATGTTTTTAAATGCTGAAGTTCAAATTTCAACAGATTTTTCTTTCCTCTTCATTTTCTCACAAGGAATGGAAAAGAACCTGGTATGATCATTTTGCAAGCAGATGAAAATCCTTTTCCTACCAGATTCTAAACCCCATCGTGCTATTTCTGCACAGGTGAAGGAATCATAGAACCAACCAGGCTGGAAAAGACCTCAGAGATCATCAAGTCCAACCTATTACCCAATACCTAACACCTCATTACAACTAAACCATAGCTTCATGTGCCACAAAACATCTCAGGGGATGGTGACTCCACCACCTCCTTGGGCAGCACATTCCACTGGCCAATTACTCTTTCTGTGAAGAACTGAGTAACGTTGAAGTTGTCCTCAAATATGAATTCTCTCCTTCTTTCTTCAATAGATTTTATTCTTACTTTTGAAGAAATGTACAAACACAGCTACTTACAAACTAGATATTCTGACCTGTGAGTACTCTGGCCTACAATTGCTTACAGTGAACTGTGGAGAATCTGGAAGGAGGCTCAGTGTTGGTCCCATCCTCCTTCTCAGAGGCAGTGCAGAAACATGATAAGGACAAATGTATGGCCATATTGGATGATGTGTTAAAGTTGACCTTTAAAATAGCAATTGGCCTTTAAAAGTGTCCTTTAAAATAACAAAGGTCCTCAGGTAGATGTAATCAACAATATCCTCAACAAAGATCTACGAAAAGTGGAAACAAAAAGTTAGAATTTAAAGGGGGGTGAAAAAGAAGAATCAACAGCTCAGGGTATTTTAAAGGTGATCTACTAAAGGTTATTACTGAAAATAAAACTAAAACATAGAAGTATTATTAGACCAACCTAGAAGTATCAATAGATTAGTACTATATAGGAGATGTTATAGCAAAAACTTGACTGAGTTGTTCCATGTAGGGTATTTATGCAGAACAAAAGTGGGCCTATGTAAGAAAAGATATCTTGCAGGTAACGCCTCCCCTTTCCAATTGTCAACATTTCTTGGTTCTGAGTGAGAGGGAAAAAAAGATGCCTTACATTATTGTGGTAGTCTGTAATCTACTGTATGCCAAGAAAGTTCATGCAGATGAGGCGGTTAGTAAGTATGTGATTCATAGTGAAAAGGACTTTGTGATAATTCAGGATTTAAACTGTTTTCACATGAATTAGGAAAAGAGGTGAGCAGAACAGCCTATAGAACAATTTATCACAATTAATTATTTGAAATTTTTGGCTCAGTAATCAAAAACCAAACAAAACATATAGTAAAGTGTGCTTGAAGGCAAAAATATTAACATCCAGAGCTCACAATGGTATGAAATAATCAGGGATTATGAACAAGCAAACACTAGCAAAGCACTGAAAGTATGATAAAGACCAAGGAAAAGATTCCTACATCCATCATTCCTGTGAAAAAAAAAACCCAGATAACTCAAAAAAAGCCAAAGTACTGATTTCTTCTAAATCAGTCTTCACTAAAAAGGTCAGGTGCTGATCTACAGCTAACAGAGCTACCATCAGTGACAGCACTAAGGAAAGGAAAGTTAGATAGTAGGCAGATGAGTTAGATGTATCACATATATGGCTGGACCTAATAGTCATGGAAGTGGCTCATGAAATATTAAAGCCACTGAGAATAATGCAGAAAGATATGAAAAGATAAGGAGCAGGAACACAGAATTATAGCTTTCATCTAGCTGAAAAGAGAGGAATTCTCTTTGGGGGAATATTTTAAATTCCCCAAAATATTTTGTTGAATGTAATCAGAAATTCTGGGTTTGTATTTTTTTTAGGCATAGAAGAAAAAAGCTAGTACATAGTAATTAGAAATGTATCTTGTTAGACCACTGTAAATTAATTACTGCCAAGTGGATGCTAAATTTGTTGGTAAAGTGTATTCAGAGAATGGTCATGGCTAGCTCATTATAACAATGGAGGAGTCAGTTAAATAGTGATCTGATATTATTTTTTTCTAGATTCACTCCCACTTTATTTTTCCACCCTTAATTATCTGGAAGATGGTATAGGTAATTTCTATATTTCCAGAAGTTAACAAACTTGGAAAGGATTTGGTGGTGTGATTTTTATGGTAGAAGTCAAATCTGAAGTTGAAAGCAACTTTGGTTACTTGGAGGGAAAAAAATAATACTGTAAACCAGCTAGTTACAAAGGATTTATATAGACAAGGCTTGAAGATTCCTACTTGGTTACAAATTGAACAAACAGAACTGCATAAACTACCCTGATATGCAAACTCATAGTAAGTCATAACCATACTCAAAAGTCCTGGACTTTAATATCAACTTTCTCTACAACTACCTGAAAGACATTGTAGTGAGGTGGGGGTCTGTGTCTTCTCTCTAGTACAAGAGGACATGCCCTGGCATTGTGTCAGATAAGCTTTAAAATATATATTAAGAAAAATGTCTGTACTTAAAGACTGGTCAGGTTTTGGAACAGTTTACCAAAGGACGTGGTGGAGTCACTGTCGCTGGAGGTATTCAAGAAACATGTGGAAATGTGATTTTAGAATGTGGCTCAATGGCCATGGTGGTGCTAGGTCAATAGTTTGACCTGATAATCTAAGATGTCTTTTCCAACCAAAACAGCCCTATGATTCTATACACTGTCACATTCCCCTCTTCATCATGTTGTTGTTAATGGAAACACAAAAACGACCATCAGGGTTAATTATTGTATTTATATATCACGCTTGATTATTTTGATAACTAAGAGGGTCTCATAGCTCGTGGCTATTTGGAAGGTTTTATTCCATTTGGATTGTTTCATCTCTAATGTAAGGGTGTCCCTAGATGATCCCTGTGGTCCCTTCCAACCCTGACTGATACTATGATTCAGCAAAATGGCCTCCTCTGATCATTTGGAATAAAATTTTCCACAATAACTCAACAGTTCAATGTAAAAAAAAAAAACCTATATTCCAATTTGAATTATTGATATCACTAGTTATTTATATATTATGTTTACCTTGACATTTTCATATGGTCTATATTATGCATAAAATAGCTGTGTTTTAATGAGGGGGCTTATTTGGACACTGAAATTGCTATGTACAAGTTGTACAAAATTGTGCAGTTACTTTTCTCTGGGCAAATGAAATACACTGTCCCATATTTAGACTGTGGGGTTTAATATTGTTTTGGGTTTTTTTGTAGCCTCAAAACTGCTGACGTGTTATAAAAGCTTTGTGCTACCTCTGTGGAACAGTCTTAACTTTTATTGATTATTGATGTGCTGCCAGCAAGTGAAACAGCAATTACCATCTGCATATGCTGATACAGTGACAATCACAGCTTTGTAAAGTAGCCAGTGGAGATTTTAATTGACCATTTACCATGAAAATAAAATAATAATAACAAAGAAGAAGAAGGAAAAAATATCTCTGCTTTGCAGCAACCTGTGAAGATTTATTACATCAGCTCTTTTGAATTGGTATTAGAGAAATATTAGACCTACTGAAAAACATGAATGCCTACTATGTTTCTAAATATTGATACAGAAAATATAATTAGCAAAAAATCTGTTTACCTTCATTTTCCATGAAGTTCCCTATGTGAGCTTTAGTAATTATCCCTGTTGTCATATAAAAAATATTTCAGTTGAAAGAATTAACAAATATTAAATGAAAATATCTGATTAATTGGTTTGAATACTATCAACATGAAATATTCAACTTTAGCAAACAAATTGTGCCCCATTCTGAGAAAAGTGCATACCATAACCAGCTGTATCTCTTGGATTAATGATGAGAGATCTCTGAAAGTTTTACTTTTAATGGGAAGAAAGAGGCAGGAGGCAGAAAAGAGAGGGAAGAAGCAGCAGTTAGGATGCACTGTAATAAAAAGATTTGCTGATAAGGGAAGGAAAAGAAAAAGCAGTGGCTGTAGCCTTTAAAGCTGTTGTATTACTGACTCATTCCTGCCAATCATTCTGAGGAAGCTGGGGGGGATTGGCAACAAATAAACACTTTGAAACACCCACTAGAAGTGATTCTTTCCCATTTATTAGCTTTTCAGAGAGAAAAATAAATATCCTATACCTCACAGAAAAAAAAGGGAAAATTATTCTCACTTCCTTCCAAAACCTAGCAGTTGCACAAACAGCTTAAGCCGAGATGATTTTGGCTTGTCTGCCTTTTCATGGATTCACAGCTTCCTCCTCTCTCCTTTGCACTGCTACAAGTAATATGAGTTTTAAACAACTGGGTTTTGCTGAATCTGTTAGTTAAAAATGTGTTAAGATTGATGGACTATAAAAGTTGGAGAGCTTGGATAATATCAAGGGCATCCCTAGGGACAGGGTTCCTCTCTCCCAAATGTGGGGTATAGTAACATGCTAGGACATGTTTTTAAATAGACAATGGTTTGAATAAATCAGATGAAATAGCCTTTGTTACAAGCTGTGTTAGGGGGAGAAAGATCCTAGCACATGAGAATAGCCTATCCCACAGAGGGAAAAAGGGGTTAGGAAGGGAGTTGGCAAGACTCATTGATAGGGCATTAAACTAGATTTAAAGGGGTTGAAACCAGTCCCCCTAGACAGGAGTCTAAGGGTGGTAAGCTGGAGTCAGGGGTAAAAACAGCAGCCCAGCTGAAGTGCATGTACACTAATGCATGAAGCATGGGTAACAAACAACAGGGGCTGGAAGCCTTGTTACAGTAGGAAAGTTACGATATAGTTGCCATCTCAGAAACGTGGTGGGATGAGTCACATGACTGGAGCACTGTAATCGATGGCTACAGGCTCTTCAGGAGAGATAGGCGAGGGAGAAGGGGTGGAGGGGTGGCCCTGTACATCAGGGAGGCTCTAGATCCCATGGAACTAGAGATTAAGGATGACCAGGTTGAGTGTCTGCGGGCGAGAATTAGAGGGAAGGCCAACAAGGCTGACACCCTGGTTGGAGTCTGTTATAGACCACCCAACCAGGACGACGAAGTTGATGAATTATTTATAGGCAGCTAAAGGCTGCCTTAAGATCACCAGACCTTGTTCTTATGGGTGATTTTAACCTGCCTGATATCAACTGGGAACTTAACACAGCAGAGAGGAGGCAGTCTAGAGGGTTCTTAGAGTGTATGGAGGATAGCTTTTTATCACATCTGCTGTGTGAGTCTACCAGGGATAAGGCTTTGCTTGACCTTCTTTTACAAATAGAGAAGGGCTGGTGGGAGATGTGGTGGTTGGAGGCTGTCTGGGGTCCAGTGACCATGAAATAATTTAGTTTTCAAGATGCAGTGAAGCTAAGAGGGGCATCACCAAACCTCCACTCTGGTCTTCCAGAGGGTGGACTTCAGGTTATTTAAGGAACTGGAAGTGTTTAAAAAGAGACTGGATGAGGCACTTAGTGCCACGGTTTAGTTGATTAGATGGTGTTGGGTGATAGGTTGGACTCAATGATTTCAAAGGTCTTTTCCAACCTGGTTAATTCTGTTTTCTGTACACACAGGTTAAGTGGTTGGCAGGGTCAAATAAAATTCCATTAGCACCTCACTCTAAATGAACAGAAAACCTTATAGTTTCATAGCTAACTGGTAGTGGCTACTCCATTTTGATTACTACTATGCCCAAATGATCTCTACTGTTTTGATATTAAAACATCAGAACATTCATCCCAAAATGAACTGACTGCAGTTTTCATGCAGAGGAACTGCTGTAGGTAGTTCTGTGTTAGCTATTGTCCAAACACTATGTGAGCATTTCTGCCTTTTTCTTGTTTTATCTAAATAACATTGAGGGCAGTTATTTTAGTACTTTATGTCTGCACAGTTCTGGCAATCAGAAGTATGCAGTGAAACACTTTCCCCAAGCCCCAGTTCCTGTTCACAGTTATTTAGCTGGTTGACCTAGAATTATGTGGCAGTATGACCACAGACACTCATTTTCCTTTTCTCTCCTCCCTTATTATTTTCTCAATTGTGCTGCAAGAACAAAAGAGGAAATAGAATGTGACATATTTCTGATGTGATGTAAGTTTATTTGGGGGAAAAAAAAATGTCTTCCAAAATACCGGTTTTCACTTAGTGTTATTTTCTCAGATCAGTTTTCAAAAGAACTTCAGAAGGATTCAGAAGGATTATCTGAAAACTGACAAAACCTCATTGTCTACTTGAGTCACGAGTTTAACAAGCTCCAGAAATAAAGCCATTTTCTGAGACAGGGGTTTTTATCTTAGTGTAGGTACAAAGTGCATTACCTAATATGCATATGCTTTTAGTTTGAGCATAACACTCATTTAGTGCCCTGGTTGCCACTGGCTATTGTACACTACAGCATGGGTTTATTTTTTATTTGCATGTCTTCAATTGACAGCTGAAAAGCTTAGTGACACAGAGGCATGCTACAGCAATATCATTGTTTCAGTGTTTTAAAAGCTTTCAATATGATTGTACTAAGAGCTATTGGCAAGTGTTTTTATGGCCAATATTCCACAGAAAATACTCAGAGTGATGGACTTCAGAATTCTGGTTCAAATTCTTACAGATTAATTGCCAGAAGAACAGAAGTCATAGCGTCTTTCCTAATATTTGTACAGTGATGTGGTGCTGTTATTTGGCAAAATAACTATCTGGCTCTAAATTAGGGTTATTTAACTCCAGGCTTTATTTGTTTCTTTTTTTTTCCTATGTCATTGTCAATATTTTCACAGAATCACCGAATCACCAAGGTTGGAAGAGACCTCAAAGACCATCAAGTCCTACCTGTCACCACAGACCTCATGACTAAACCATGGCACCAAGTGCCATGTCTAATCCCCTCTTGAACACCTCCAGGGATGGTGACTCCACCACCTCCCTGGGCAGCCCATTCCAATGGCAAACAACTTTCTCAATGAAGAACTTTCTCCTCACCTCGAGCCTAAACTTCCCCTGGCGCAACTTGAGACTGTGACCCTCTTGTTCTGGTGCTGGTTGCCTGAGAGAAGAGACCAACCCCCACCTGGCTACAACCACCCTTCAGGTAGTTGCAGACAGCAATAAGGTCTCTCCTGAGCCTCCTCTTCTCCAGGCTAAACAACCCCAGCTCCCTCAGCCTCTCCTCATAGGGCTTGTGCTCAAGGCCTCTCACCAGCCTCGTTGCCCTTCTCTGACATGTTCAAGTGTCTCAATATCCTTCCTAAATTGAGGGGCCCAGAACTGGAAACTGCATTAGTCTATGAATGTTTTAATGTCAGTCTATCTTCTGAATTTTCAGGGCTCAATCTAGTGGCAGCACACAGCTTTTTATTTCTATTTAAAGGTATACAATGTCATGTGGTATCTGATGTGTGAGATGGCAGATGAAGATAAGGGAACAGTATGACTTGTAAGACTATGTTATTACAAAAAGTCCCTTAGCTGCAGGCTGCCTGATAATTTACACCAACCAAGTACTATTTCCTGCTAGCAGCTAAGCAGAAAATTGGTGTGAAAGCAACTAGGGACATCTGTCAGAAACCCTTGGCATATAGTTCATTTAAAAGTACAATACAAGCAAAATACTGAAGCAAAAGATGGAATTAACTTTGTACTTGATAAGGAAAAATCTACTGTTGGTATGTTAAAAATCTGTGATGTAAAACTTTGAAGATGCCAGATTGCATCTCTTCTGTGTTTATTTAGCTATCCAACTAAAATCACAAGGTGCTAAACTGGTGTGTGACTTCCACACCAGACAGTAAGAGGGGAAAATTGAGCGTCTCATTCCCATTATTATTCAGTTATAAAAGCTCACACCTGGGGATAAAGATGCTGGCAGCCATACGTTCTCCGTAGCAGTGAGAAAAAAGAAGAGTGAGGAAAGAGTAGAGTCAAAAAAGGATCCTCCAAACCAGTAATTCCAAGCCAGCTGGCATAATATGTGTCTAGTTAAGATCTTGAGTGAATACTGTTTCAAACTATGAATATGTCTGAGAATGGAAGATGAACATCCGACCAGCTGGGAGTTATTTTTATATATATATGAAGCTACATAAGATACAGTTCTAAATTATGCTACTTAAATAATACATGCCATAGTATAAATGTAAAATTTAATCCTTCACCCAGAGAATTACAGTTAGAGAGTCCTGAGGCCTGCAAGTCAGAGATCAGCTTGTAAAATCAGCTTAAAGTAATGGGGACTTTCAAATTAAATATCCTGTTCTTTATTTCCTTAGGGAAAAGTCCTTCATAAAGAAAAGTATCACACTCCACTTTCCAAGACCAGCTCATTTATTCAATATCCTAGAATTAAATTTTGCCGTGGAGAGAATTTTCAGGCAATGACAACCTGATGAAAGAAAGTGCATCAGGGCTTCAGCATGCAAACATTAGACTTCCAGTAGTATGACTGGAAGTTTGATAAAGAAACCCTGTGCTCCAAAAAGGGACCTGGGGGTGCTGGGTGATGGGAGGCTGAACATGAGCCTGCAGTGTGCCCAGGCAGCCAAGAGGGCCAATGGCATCCTGCCCTGCATCACGAACAGTGTGGCCAGCAGGAACAGGGAGGTCATTCTGCCCCTGTACACTGCACTGGTTAGGCCACACCTTGAGTCCTGTGTCCAGTTCTGGGCCCCTCAGTTTAGGAAGGATGTTGACTTGCTGGAATGTGTCCAGAGAAGGGCAACAAGGTTGGTGAGGGTTTGGAACACGAGGCCTATGAAGAGAGGCTGAGGGAGCTGGGGTTACTTAGCCTGGAGAAGAGGAGACTGAGGGGTGACCTTATTGCTCTCTACAACTACCTGAAGGGAGGTTGTAGCCAGGCAGAGGTTGGTCTCTTCTCCCAGGCAGCCAGCACCAGAACAAGAGGACACAGTCTCAAGTTGCGCCAGGGCAGGTTTAGACTGGAGGTTAGGAGGAAGTTCTATACAGAGAGAGTGATTCCCCATTGGAATGGGCTGCCCAGGAAGGTGGTGGAGTCACCGTCATTGGAGGTGTTCAGGAGGAGACTTGATGGGGTGCTTGGTGACATGATCTAGTTGTTTGATGGGTTGGACGTGATGATCTTGAAGGTCTCTTCCAACCTGGTTTATTATATTGTATTGTAAGACACCGTTCTGAAACCAAGCATAACAAATCAAACATGCATTTCAGTGAAAGTTACAGAAATAATAAGCAAATCTCAGTCTGAAAGTAAGACTTAGATATGGTAAAATAACAAGTTTTGTGCACAAATCAGGAAAAAAAAAATATATAAAAAATCTGCAGTGTTTCATTTATTTTATATGGCCCACAATTGAAACAACAACAAAGAAAACAAAATCACTATCAAACAAGGTATTAACAAACCCTGTAAGTGCAGTGCTTAGCAACATGGTGTAGTGGTGAGCTTGGCTGTGCTGAGTTAACAATTGGGCTTGATGATCTCAAAGACCTTTTCCAACCTAAACAATTCTATGATTCTATAATTCCATGTTTCCTTTTCAGGAGTAAGAAAATGCTAGTTCAGGGATCTCCCTCTTAAACCTTTGTACTAGAGCACAGTCTAACTTAAATTGGAGTTTTAGATGCACCCGAGAATCTCTGGAAAGTGCTGAGAGGCTCCAAAAGGTTAGAATTATCTCATATTCTATATTATGTCTCAGAAGTCAAAAGAGGCATCTCTGAATATGCTTACAGAGGAATACACTATTGTTCTAAGTGCATGAGGTGCAACAAATATATGACCAAGGAAGACAACAGTAAGACCACTCTAGAAAAATCAGTATATACATTGGACTGCTTTTTCATCTCTAACCTCAACAGTCCTCTCTCTTGAAAATCAGACAAATCCATGCTTTTCCTCCTACATAGTGTTATACATAGACTGCAAAACCAAGAAAAAATTAAAAAATATGCAATGTCTGGAGGACAACTTTCGACTGTTTTCCATCCATGATTTATCTGAATACATATAACAAGGTAAAAGCATGCCATCAAAGGAAGTGGGAGCAAGAGGGAGTGAAAAGCCGTAGTAGATTTCTTGTAATATGCTTCTTCAGTGATACTAAATGGACTTCTATACCTTTTTAAAGATCTTTGAGACTGGAGGGGGCTGAAAAGAAGCATATAGGTGCTATAGATATCTTACACTGTATAGAGGACTTGTGTGCACAACCTAGCCTGGCTTCCCTGTCCTACATTTGCATTACCTCTAGGAAAATTTGGGGCACACTGACTTCCATAACACCAAGAAAATCTTCCTCCAGCATTTGGTCTCTCTGAGCATACATCTCAGCTGCACAACCCCATTCTTTTTGTCCATCCTCTCATATAAATATTTCTACACCTTCATCTTAGCTCCCCACACCTACCACAGAATTCACACAATGTTCTGACTTGCTCTATAAAAACTTTTAAATCTTCCTCTCACTAAAATTTTGGGAGTGATTCTATTGGAGATGCCCAGGCTGCTAGGAAAAGGTTGTTGTTCTCTCTCTCTGTCAGGCTATGACAAAGGACTCTGACATCTCAGCAAGTTCATCACTGTTGCACAGTAAAAGCCTGATATGAAAGATTTGCACACTCTCACCTGCAGAAAGTGGTGATGGCCTCCTTTTTCCATTTTTTGATGTCTTACCTTTTATAGACATACTGTGTTAGTTGAACAGTTGTGAAAGATTCACCTAAATTTATTAGCTTGCGATAGAAATGTGCATTAAATGCCCAAGGACTACCACATAAATGACACAGTCTCAAGCTGTGCCAGGGGAGGTTTAGGCTGGATGTTAGGAAGAAGTTCTTCATGGAAAGAGTGACTGGCCATTGGAATGGGCTGCCCAGGGAGGTGGTGGAGTCGCCATCACTGGAGGTGTTTAGGAAGAGACTGGATGGGGCGCTTGGTGCCATGGTTTAGTTGCTTAGATGGTGTTGGATGATAGGCTGGACTCTATGATCTCCAACCTGGTTAATTCTATTCTATTCTATTCTATTCTATTCTATTCTATTCTATTCTATTCTATTCTATTCTATTCTATTCTATGCTATGCTATGCTATGCTATGCTATGCTATGCTATTCTATACCATTCCATACTATGCTATTCTATACCATTCCATTCCATTCCATTCTAGAGTTTCTTCACTCCTAACTCTCCTTTCTTTGCACTTTCACACATATTGACATTAAATAAATAATAATGCTCCATTAAGCAGGTAAAAATAATACATGTATCTAGAAACTTTTGCTTATTGATCTGCTACCTGAACATAGGCACATAAAATAATATACCTACATAAAAATGTACTTTAAAAAAAAAAGATCTTAAGTTCTTAAATATATGTCATAAAATCATAGAATCATTTGGGTTGAGAAGAACCATTAAAGGTTATCTAGTCCTTCCCAAAGATGGTCTAGTCCACTGCTTACCCAGGGCACTCCACCACAACAGAATGCATAAATGTTTGTGAATATACAGGTTTTAAAACTTCTAAATATTCTTTTTAAAATGTATTCTGCTTATTACTGTGGAAGATAATTTGAAGGCAATGGAGTGCAGCGAGGACAGACCTGGGCAGTATTTTTAGGACACTGTGAAAAGAAATAGTACAAAATCTGTTTTGTTGGAGTCTCTGGTACTAAGCTGTCTTTTGTGCCTACCAAGAACAAGAATGTCTTAGCAGGAAAAAAAGTGTCTCATCTTTGCTGTGCTATGCAGAAATTCTATATGTGGATTACGAGACTGAATTTCACAAACCCTTTTCATTTTCCCCAGTATTTAGTTTGTGGGGATTTTTCTGTTTGTTTTCAATGGTTTGTCTGCTCAGAGCTGCATGAGTGACAAAATTAACTTTATGAAAATCTTTCATTTAGGTGACTCTGATGAAGTTTCAGTGCTTGGATATGATGGAATGAATGCAAACATATTTCATATGATCATCAATAAAGTGTTTCTCTAACTGTCAAATAAAAAATATGACAACCTTGATAATATGAACATAGAATGTTTTGTCATGTTACAACAGCAGATATAAAAGACAGAACTTTCCTTGTTTCCATAATATGTCTAAAATACCTGCAGCACAGGAAAAGACTTTTGGCTAGAATGAAAATGGTTCCAAGGAGCTACACCTATGCTGGAGAATTCTGAAGGCTGAGTGGTTTCACAGTAATGTAGCCTTTGAAATAACCCCAACATCAGCTGGAATGCATATGCAGACTGAAATGTTGTGCAGTATGATCATTCCTTGCTATCCTGTTTCATATTTTCATACAGGAAGGCTGGGGAGGGACTTCTCAGGATATCAGGTAGTGATAGGACTAGAGGGAATGGAATGAAGCTGGAGGTGGGGAGATTCAGGCTGGACATGAGGAGGAAGTTCTTCACCATGAGTGTGGTGAAGCCCTGGAATGGGTTGTCCAGAGAGGTGGTTGAGGCCCCGTCCCTGGAGGTGTTTAAGCCCAGGCTGGATGAGGCTCTGGCCAGCCTGATCTAGTGTGGGGTGTCCCTGCCCATGGCAGGGAGAGTGGAACTAGATGATCCTTGTGGTCCCTTCCAACCCTGACTGATACTATGATTTTGATTTCGCTATAGTGAAACATTTTAAATATCATTAAACAATTGCAAGATTAGTATTTTAGTGCTGTGTTTTATCAAAGGATTTTAACATTGTCATAGGTTGAGTTGAATCTGATGATGATATTCAATACAATGCTGTGTCATGCCAGCTTCAAAATGAAAGCACTGCTGGATTTGGATCATAACATGAGAGGATTCCTGTTCCAGTTGTCGGTTTTGACTTGAAGGTGTGGGCTATTGGTCTTTTCTGCTGGGCTGGCTGTGGACTAGGGGGAAGCTGCGAGGTAGGTCAACGGCTTCTGCTGCAGCTTCTGCACTTTGATGTGCATTTTCTGCAAACAGGCTAAGGTAAATGTGCATTACATTATCTCATTTTCCTATAAAGCTCTTTATCTCAACCCAGATTTTTTATTTTTCCTTCCCCCTCACTTCTTTGCCAGGGGAGAGCAGGCTGTGTTAACCCAGCAGAAACTCAAACTTCACAACGAAAGGATATGGCTGATTAAAATTCTTGAACACTGCCATATCAGTGGAATGACTTTGCATTAATTTTTGTCTCACATGTTTAACACTGAGGGTTTCAAACTTTGAGTACATACAAGGTTTTTTATACAGTATTAATAAATGCTTCTGATTTTAAGTGAATATGCATTTCTACAACCTAACCACTAGCAATGTTAATCACAAAATTGCAATGAAACTAGCCAATCACATATATCTTTTTTAAAGATTACTGTGAAGAAATTGCTCATGGAAATTTGAAAATTGTCTTTTTTCTGTAAAAAAATGCACCTTTGATTAATATCATGCATTATTATATTCCCTGATTTTCTTGAAAACCTTATTTTCCCAAGGCTGACCATGGCAGTAAAATATATGCCGAGGATTGAGTTGAATCTGCTGCTGTTATTCATACCATATTGTAGTCACTTCAGCTTCAAAATTAGAAATGCTAACTGGAGCAAAGTATTATGGGGCTTGAAGTTTGGATTGTGATTGCTGTTGATTGCTGCTGCTGGGTTCCAGGTTCTTGGGTGTTGGCTCTTTTCTGCAGGCATGGCAGAGAGACAGGTGGGAGTTGGGTAGCTTCTGATTTTGATTTTCTGTTTTATGCAGGTTTTACCCCTGTATTTCACTGTGCTGCTTCTGCAAGTAGACTAAATTAAGTTAATCATGCATTGTATTATTAGATTAATTAGATTATTAGCTAAGGTGCACTGTGATTATGATATCTTGCATTATATTAAACTTTTATCTCTTTATCTCAGTTCTGAGTTGTGTGTTACTTTTGCCGTCACTTTTGTGTTGGGGAGCAGGCAGGTTAGTCCTTGTGCTAAACCATTGTAATATCATACGTTAAAACTTGCTTTAAGTAGTTTTATGACAAGAAAATTGCTCAGAGTGTATTGAGGATTTAGTTATGATACAATATTCAAATTCATAAAGAATTTAATCCTCTCTGGATTACATATTCCTGTTAGCTACAGGTCCAGCAACCAGTCTTGGACATAGGTGGGTTGGATTGGTTGATGGGTTGGACGTGATGATCCTGAAGGTCTCTTTCAACCTGGTGTATTGTATTGTACTGTAGATGATGATACAGTTCTTGTTTTTTCCATAAGTACATCCATCACAAACTTGAGTCTGATTTAGAGAGCAATCTCTTGATTTTAAGTCTTAACAAATATCTACCATAAATTTAATAATCGAAGACTGCTAATCATTATTTGCCTTTTCTCAATCCATATTTTACCATAGAAAAAAACAGTTGTCTTGGTTTGTTTTAGCATAAAAGTTCAGTGAACTACAGAATGAAATCTGGACTGATTTGTAGACAAAAGGAAGGTAGGTCAATACTTTTTTCTTTTATAAACTTTGTCCAGTGTATTTTAAACTGTGCTACCTAGACCTCTATGCATCTGTACACAGACACTCTGAATACTTGAGCCAAATATATTCACCATATTTCTTAAAGTAATGTTTAAAAAGTGAAAATGGGAGGCTTCTGAGCTGTTCAGTAATTAATCTTATCACAAAGTAGAAATAGTAAAAGATAAACCTGCTCTACATATTCCATTTATGTAACATTCACCTTTTCTTGCTGAACTCATGAAAATGCTATAGAAGGTAGTCAAGAAATTGTGGAAATGCAGTCTGCAGACAAAGTATTTTACTCTTTCAACAATCCAAGCTGGGACAAGTATTTCAATTGTTAAACAGATTTTCCCCAGCTCTGGTATTCGTCCATTTTCTGAGAGCTGGTTACTCTCCAGTGGGAGATAATAGGGCTTCATACTTTCATAAACCATTAAACGTTAGAGTGCAGTGGAATAATTTTAGCCATTCTGAATAGAGTAATGCTGTGGAATTGCTGACCTATAGCTACTCACTGATTTCCGAGGAGTAGGGTTAGCTTCTCATTGTTTGAATAAATGAATCTGACTTGCAAAAGCAGCAGCCTGTTCTGCTTGTTCATCGAAAGGAAACATTTGGATTCAATAGCTAGGGGTAAAGAAAGGAGTCAGACTGTCCAAATTACATGTTTGACACTAGCTGCTTAGCTTTGGAAGATGAGCTCTTTAACATGTAAATAAGCAGCCACTGTGGCTCAGTGATATTTCTAGCTTTAGAGGAGAGTTACTGATATAAGGCAGTTCTCAATACTTGTTCATCCTGCTGCAAAGAAACGGTTACATTGTGATCTCATGAAAGTAAGGATGGTTGAACTAAACCTGCAAGCTACATTGCATTTGTAGTACGTGTTTCATAGTGGCGATGTCCTTTGACCATTACTGTGGTCTACATAGTAATGCAAGGGTCTGCTTCTGCAATAGTTGGCAGAATGCCTTCAACAGGAAATATCATAAACACATACTGTGTACAATGTGAAAATTGCCCAACACTCCGATCTGCTCAACTGGAATTCACTAACTTTTTAAAAACCAGAACTGGTTCACATTGAAATCTTCACATAAAATGTGTTTTAATTTGTTTGCATTTCACTCAGCTTAAAACAAATCTTCCTTGGCGATCAAATTTACTTTTAAAATGAACACTAAATTATTTTCAAATTCACAGACACATTAGAAGCACATTCATCCACAAATCCACCAGTGTTGTCTTGTTTGATTATAAAATTCATCCAAAGAGAAATTTGTCTCGACAGGTGATAATCATATTCAGCTTGTCAGAATTTAGAGCTAATTTTGTCTCTAATTTACATCCTAGGCTTACTTTCTCTTATTTCTATACTGTTCAAATCAAACTGCTTTCCAACCATTAGTAATGGGGCCATATATAACAGACACTTTCAAGAGCAGAAGCTGTCCCAGTGAGGTGTGAGAAACAGACAAGGCTTTGACTCTCTGCAAGCATTGCTCAGCAACAGCTAAAACATCCCCGAGTTATCAACATTGTTTCCAGCAAATAAAATAAAAACAGATAAAATCATAGCCCTGTACTAGATAATAGGAATAAAATTAACTCTTTCTCAACCTAAACCAATACCACTCTTTGGGCCTGGCCTGGGCTTCTCTTCCAGACAAGGGCAACAAAGCTGATGAAGGGTTTTGATAATAAGTCTTATGAGGAGCAGCTGAAAGATCTGGAGTTCTTTAGTCTGAAAAGGAGACAGAGGGGAGACCTTATCATTCTCTACAACCACCTGAAAGTGAGATTCTAGAGAGATGGGCATTTGCCTCTTTTCACAAGTCACAACTGATAGGACAAGAGGAAACAGAGGAAACAGCATCAGGTTGTGCTGGGGAGGTTTAGGTTAGACATTAGGAAAAAAAATCTATCCCAAAAAGGTTTTAAAAGACTGCATCCCAAAAAGGTTTTTAAAGACTGCAACAAGCTCCCCAAGGAAGTGGTTAAATCCTCATCCCTGCCTGTATTTGAAAGCTGTCTGGATATGCCTGGACTCAAGGACATGTTGCAGTAGAGCCCCTGGTAGAATTAGATAATGGTTGGACTGTGTGATCTTGAAGGTCTTTTCCAGCCACAATGATTCTGTGAACAAGGATGCCAAGACTGGCAAATTAGTAGCAGATATTATAAAGAATGGCAGTAACAATCACTTAGATAAATATGACATGGAAAAAAGTAAAGCAGGTTTAAGCAAAGGGTAAGGATGCCACAAAATCTGGGGAGATGTTCTCTGGAGGCATCCATCAGCAAAGGTGTGAGTGAGGGGGGTTGCCTGGGTGGTAGCTGCTGTAATGGGTTCTTGCAAACCCTCAGCAGTATCCTTCACCAAGAGGACCAATCACAGGGAAGCTTTCAGAAAAGAAGGAAAGTTGTGCTGTGGAAAAGTAATAAAAAATAAGGATTCTGAAAAAGAAAACCAAAAAAGTTAAAACTATTTTCACAGAGAAGGACAATTAATGGCATGGAGAATTATATACAGGGGAGACCTTATTGCTGTCTACAACTACCTGAAGGGAGGTTGTAGCCACGAGGGGTTGGTCTCTTCTTCCAGGCAACCAGCTCCAGAACAAGAGGACACAGTCTCAAGCTGCACCAGGGGAAGTTTAGGCTCGAGGTGAGGAGAAAGTTCTTAACTGAGAGAGTTGTTAGGCATTGGAATGGGCTGCCCAGGGAGGTAGTGGAGTCACCATTCCTGGAGGTGTTCAGGAGGATTGGATGTGGCACTTGGTGCCATGGTCTAGTCATGAGGTCTGTGGTGACAGGTTGGACTTGATGATCTTTGAGGTCTCTTCGAACATTGGTGATTCTGTGATTCTGTGATATTTTCTTATGTAGAATCATGAATGGCACAAATGGCAGGAAGTTCAAAACAAAACCAGCAATATTTTTACATAGTCTTGGAACTACAGAAATTAGAAGCTTTTTTTTTTTTTACTCAGAGATTAGAATTTTTCATTTGTGTGGACAAATTTGTACAGAATAATCCCTTTGGGATTAAAGATAAAGCCTGTCCTGGGGAAGTATTGATACGTGCTTCTTCTGTTCCTATTTTTATTGCTAACAAATACTGGGATAGAATTTTTATTATGAAGAAAATGTGAGCAGATTTAGAAATGTAAGGATAAGCCATTATATTTGGAACAGGTTTTACTTGTTATGTGATATTTCCCCCTATTTTTCTGTCTCTAATAATATGCAGTAAATTACATTTTATGAAGAAAACCACTGATGTTGTAGCTTTCCATTTTCCATAAGCAGCATTTACACAGTATGAGCATCTTGTATTAAAATGATGTACTCTGTAATGGATATACCAGTAGAGAGGGAGATGCAGTTTTGCAAGACAATTCTATCTTTAAGCTTGACTTTGGTTTATTTCTTTCCTCCTAGTTGTAATATTTAAATCTAGACCTACATCAATAAGCTGTTTTCTGAATTCAAACAAACAAGCAGAATCACTTCATTTTACACTAAGTCAGATGTTATAGCAAAATTGTTTTCCTATTTCACTGAGCCATTGTATAGAGAGGTAATAAGTACAGTAATTCATTGTATTGAGGTCAAAACAAATTACATAGCTGCACAGATCATCAGTATACTTACACAGCTGGATATTTTTGAAGGGTAGAATTTTTGTAGGGAAAGTGCATTTCCTGGATGCTTCTAACATATACTTTCACATAATAGGTTCCTTCTAACAAAGACTTTTTCTTTCCCCCATATTTGCTTAAAGAATATATCACTTTAAAAAATACATTAGAAACAGAAATTTAATCATTTTTGTCCTCTCAACTATTTCAACATCACTCAAGAGTATAAATACTCTCCTCCAGATTCTGTTAAGTACATACTGATGTCCCATAGAAACTAGACGAATGGCAAAACCTGTAGTAAATATATGCACAGTGCATGCACAGTAACCACAGAGATCTGGCATTAATACCTCACATTGATGTCACATTCACTGTTTTATTCTCCTCTGTAAAGCCCACTATATCTCCACCTGTTTTCTTCCATTTTCTTTTATGCCCTTAATAATGGAGATTGCTACTCTTTGTCTTGTCTGATAATTTTAGGGTCAAAAAGCTCGTTCAGGAAGTGTCAATATTCACATATGACACTTGACTTCGTTTAAGCTGGGGCTTGTTTAGTCATGCAGCAGCATGTTTTCCACATTAGCATTCAAATTAATCTCTCTTCTTGTATAGTTCATGTAAAAAGTGATAATCAAATGTATTTTCTGTTATAACCCTAGGTCATGGGTAAAGAGAGAAAAAAAAATACTCTCAGCATCAGTTTAACAACTGCAGAAAGTGAGGGACAGAATAATGCTAATTAAAATAATAAGGTTAAAGGGGCAGAATAACATTTTCTTTCTGCAGCAGGTAGCACATCCAGAAGAGGTTTTAACGATATGACTCCTCACCCCTCAAAAACCCAAACTTAGTAGTACTGCACAGCTTTCCTGGCAATAAATACTATGCCAAAGAAACACAGTTTCTGTGTTTAAGGTGGATTTACTAAAGCAATTTTCCACACTTCAAAATGGAGTTAGCAATGTATATGCAGTGATGTGGTTTGTCAGCCCTGGCTTGCAGCTCAGTGCCATCCAGTCACTAGCTCACCATCCCACTCCTCCCCCCTAGCAGGAGAGGTGAGAGAATCAGAAGGTCAAAAGAGAGAAAAACTTGAGAGTCTTTATCTTGACAGTTTAATAAGGGAAGGAAAACTCCAGAGGTGTGCAAGCAAAGCAAAAGAGGACATTCATGTACTACTTTCCATCAGCAGCCAGATGATTGTGGTTACCTGGAAAGCAGGACCTCAGAGTGCACGGGAATTACTTGGAAAGACAAATGCCACAACTCAAAATCCCACCTTCCTCCTCATTTCCCTGATATTTTAATTCTAATCACAAGGTCATATGACAATGAATATTCTGTTGGTCAGTTAGGGTGAGGGCAGCATAAGAAATGGAAAAGGCTTTGATGCTGTGCAAACACTGTTCAACAATACAAAACCACTGTGTTGTTAGCCATTTTTCTATTTTAGTCACAAATCCAAAATACAGCCCCACATGGGTTGTTATAAGGAAAATTAGCTCTGTCACAGACAAACCTCACACAGTCACCACCCCTTATTCCATACCATTTACATTGTGTTCACTAATGAATCCCACACTATCCGGTACACTCTCATTTAGCACCTTCTCCCTCCTACGGCAAGTACAGCTGCCCTGAAAACACAAAAACCTGACAGAAACGTAACAAAGTGCTGAAGCTTGCTAGAAGCTGATGAAGAGCAGCTTGAGCCTTGCAGACATTAAGTGGTACCTCTGGATCCAGAATCTCTCCTCCCGCTTTTGTGTTGTTTGCAGGGCTTGGCCCTCCGACTAATTAGACCTGACCACAGTGCACCCTCAACTTAGGGTATAAATGGATTCCTGCTATGGAGATATTCTCACTTGGTTTCCACTGCAGCAAGCAGCCTAGCAGTCAGGTCCTCTCTCTGTAGACTTGAATGTCATCTAAGATGACCTCACCCCTGCTTTGCTAAGTGTATGTATTTTGGGTACCCTGAGTGGGAGATTTTCCATTTATGTGTGAGTGAGTGCATATTTTGGTTCATCTCTCTCTAGATAACTTAATTTGTTGTGCAGCAGTATATTCCTGACTGACATCTGAACCTGTGTTTTGTGTTGGAAGAAGTGTGAAGTAAATCCACATTTTTACATGGCCCTTCTGTGAGTCTTTGCAACACCTCCCATATTTTGATATATACACAGATATCAATCCCTCAGTTTATGGACCACTCCATTAAAATATCTGTAAAATGTCCAGAGTATGTTCAGCTCATGACTTGGGATCCATCTCTAATGGTGGGTGCTCAAGACAGAAGTTGTGTTTAGTTATTAGGTGCCAAAGACAGCCCAGTGCAGGTCATTGTTGTACTTGACTGGCTTCCTGCCAGGCTCATCCTCCTGCTATAGTACTTCCTATAAGATACAGTTAGGGACATGTGTTGCAACTTAATATCCATTGCAAGTGAATATGTGATTTATTTTTAAATGGATTATTTTAAATGGTTCCTTTTTCTGCTGTTGTTTTTGCCAGTTCTCATAGGTCCTTTAACCCCTTGTCCTCTCAGTAAAAATGACCTCCCAAATGTATCAGTGTTCTGTTTGTTTACATAATCAAGCAATAGGCTTATTAGTATGTTCTAACATAGGTTTGGCATGATTTCATTGCAAAGTCCATTTCTGGCAGAGTGTGATGGGTTACACCCATCCTGGAAGAAGAGGGGGAGGGCTTGTGAGAGCATTGCCCTCCCTGCAAGGGGTTTTCCCCCTGGGAAACTAAGTTGGTCTGTTCCACACCCCCTCCTTGTCCAGCAAGGCTATAAAAAGGAGGACACTGCAGCCATTAGCTCTCTCTTGGCCCCTGCCTTTTGCCTGGATGAGGACTGCCGCTGGTTTCCCTGTTTCTCTGCCAAGTGGTCAAGCCTAATCCTTATCCCTGCTACCTCCACACCTCTTCAAAGAGACTAGTTTTGTATTCCTATTTTTTCTCCCATCCATCCTTGTTCCTTACCCTTGTGAACCCTACCTGTTATTGTTACATACATATATATGTATATTGTTTAAAGAAAATTCTTTACTTCCAAGCCAACTCCAAATTATTTCTTGGTGGATTTGCTCCTTCCCTTTCTTTTTTCTCTCTATTGGGAAAGAGGAGGGGGAGAGGGGGAGGGATTCCCAGCCTCGCCCCCATCTGAGCTCTTAAGTCCCAATTAAGGCTCAAACCACCACACAGAGCTTGTGCTTATTAAAACAATTGCACATTGTAAAAATAAGCAAATGCATTCCTTTCTGTAGTTTGAAATCATATGTTAGTGATCAGTGTAAGCTATTTACATTTTTGTTGGCCTATTATGATGTCCATGTTCTTTGTGTTAGCTTCCAGCTCTGTTGCTAATGTTGTGATTTGGTATGTGTCAGCAAAACTCCTCAGATACGCTTCCCTCAAAACATCTCTTTCTTACCTTGTTACAGCAAAGGGTATTCTTTTATGTGCTCCCCCTTCCTCCCCTGAACTCCAGTTAGTAGGTGCCAGACACTGGAATAAATTTACATCATATTTATATAGACTGTCATCTTTTTCAAGGTCACAGAGGTATAAACCAAATCATATTATACTGTCTGTTTCCTTACTTCAGACAGTTATCACTGTATCCTGTTTTCAGCTAGAGTAGAGTCAGTTTTCACCATTGTGGCTAGCATGGGGATATGTTTTGGATTTATGCTGGAAACAGAGCTGATAACACAGGAATGGTTTTGATACTGCTGAGCAGTGCTTGCAGAGAACAGAGAGTAGCCTTTTCTGCTTCTCACACCACCCCACCAGGAGTAGGCTGGGGGTGCACAATCAGGTTCACAGCCAGGACAGCTGACCTCAAGTGACTAAAGGAATATTTAATAACATATGACATCATTTTCACCATACAAAGCTGGGGGAAGAAGTGGGGAGACACTTAGTGACACGGTGTTTGTCTTCTCAAGTAAATGTCAACAGTGATGGACCTTTGCTTTCCTGGAGATGGCTGAGCACCTGCCTGCCAATTGGAAGTAGTGAATGAATTTTTTGTTTTGCTTTGCCTGTGTGCATGACTTTTGCTTTTCCTGTTGAACTCTTTATGTCTCAGTCCATGAGTTTTCTCACTTCTTCCGATTCTCTCCCCCAACCCTTGGGGAGGATTGAGCAAGTGACTGGGTAAGGCTTAGTTACTGGCTGGGGTTAAATCATGACACAGAGACTAAGAGTAGCTGTCTGCTTCCAGAAGGCAAGATAAACATAGATGTGGCTCAAAAAGTTCATTTAGAGCTGATAGTTTAGAATTATGCTTTGTAGTCTTATTTGCTGCTCTGGTTTTCTCAAGGGAAAAAAAAAAAGGGTTGCCTTTTATTCAGGTTTCCAGCTCTCATTTTCTTTTCAAAAGTAATACATTTTCTTTTTGAGATTTCTTCTTGTCACACTCCAATAACCTTTTATGAATAGAAAAGCAGATATGATTAAAATGTCCCTTAAAACCATGACAGTGGGCTTGATGAAGACAAGGTAATGGCAGCAATTTCCATGCAATTTTCATAAAATACCTCAGCACTTACTGAACATCTAAGTAGCTCTTAACTACTATAACTTACAATCCACCTTGTCTAATTGTACACATTCCTATTAAGAAATGTTCTTAGCAGTTCTTTTAAAAAAGTAGAGCATTATAGAAATAAATGCTGGAGGCTACACAATGTCCTTATGAGAACTGAATATATTCTGCTAAGCTACATGTGTGTGCATCTGCACATGTAAAGATCGTTGCTTGCTAAAATAAGAAACTTTAAAGCTTTTACAGACAATCAAGTCAAAAACCAATTCAGAGCTTGTGCTAAAATAAAATTGGTTTATGGTTTAGAACTGCACAGGCACCGGTTATTATTGTATATTGTATATGTTTGAAAAACACTGAAGAAATGAAACCTAACAACTCATTTGTTTTTAAGAAGAAATTTTCATATGACATCACACCTGGATTACAGATGTTATTATTCCTGGTATTTTTGCTAAGCACCTGAAACAAGAGCTGATCTGTCATGATGCTGAAGCAAAAGGCAGTGAAGAGTAAAAGGAGCAGTAATTCAGCAGTTTAATTCTGTTTTGTTAAATATGCTTGTTCGTACATTGGCTCAAGTTCTCTTCAAATTCATTCAACTGCACGTTTTCCATTGACTGTTGTGGGAGCTAGATAAGAATTTCCAAGGGCAAAAGCTATTAAGTGCAACATGTATTATTAATGTGTTTATGTCTCCCTTACTATATTTATTATAAGCACATTAATGAAAATGCCATGAATATTAGGGCTGATTTATAAGAACAGGATGCTGTTTGCAGCTAGATTACTGCACACTGGAAATACTTTATTTAACTTATCTATATGCATTTGCAATTTATTAAGACACTTGTATCACTCCAAAGAACAGCCTCTATTAGGAAGATCGATGACCTGCAGGTTTACAATGTTTTCTTCTGAACCACAGAGCTGAGGAGAAAGGATTGTTCACATTTTTATTGAAAATTGATTATTGTGTAAGGAATACACTAAATAATATGAATACAGTTGTAAGCTATGTCATAACCCATTGAGAGATATCAAAATAGAATTTAATAATGTCATGCATGCAGATCAAACATGGAGGGACAGAACTAATCTTCTTGTAGGTCTCACCCCCTCTCCACATCTGTATAGGAAACCACAACCTTGCATAAGTACAGGGGATCTCAGGGTTTCATATATTTCTGAAAGAGTCTGGACAAGAGTTTAGTCACTAGAGATCACTTATAAATGTTATGAGAACTGCTATCTGTCCTTCATATTCACCACTCCTCCAACCAGAGCTATTTTAGATTAAATGGGCACGTATAATTAATTCATCCCTGCATGAAAAATAAGCATTTTTATCCTTTCTACATTTTTATCCTGTGTTCTTGATGCTAAGTCAACAGAAACTGAGCACGAGACTAGACCCTTAAAGAAATCAGGAAATCATTCCAGAATGTATAAATGTAGTAAATAATTTCACATATTTAAATGCATATACACACGCACACACACATATATGTCTTGAGATACAGAATACAGAATTAACCAGGTTGGAAAAGACCTTTGAGATCAAGTCCAATGTATCACCCACTATCATCTAATCAACTAAACCAAGGCACTAAGTGCCCTATACATTATCCTTTTAAACACCTTCAGTGATGGTGGCACCACCGCCTCCCTGGGCAGCCTATTCCAATGGCCAGTCACTCTTTCTGAGAAGAATTTCTTCCTAACATCCAGCCTTAACCTCTCCTGGTGCAGCTTGAGACTGTGTCCTCTTTTTCTGTTGGTGGTTGCCTGGGAGAAGAGACCAACCCCCACCTGGTTACAACCACCTTTCAGGTAGTTGTAGATGGCAACAAGGTCTCCCCTGAGCCTCCTCTTCTCAAGGCTAAACAACCCCAGCTCCCTCAGCCTCTCCTTGCCACGATTAAGAGACGGGACTCATTGAAGGGTTAAATCTTGGAGAGCCGAGCTCCAAGCACTGCTGGACTGATAAGAGGAAACAGTGTTGGCCTCGATGGCTTGTGAACTACGGTG
Source organism: Picus viridis (assembly GCA_033816785.1). Classification (NCBI taxonomy): domain Eukaryota; kingdom Metazoa; phylum Chordata; class Aves; order Piciformes; family Picidae; genus Picus; species Picus viridis. The sequence continues at coordinate 9,289,959 of CM066570.1, forward strand.
CAGCAGTGTGTTTGGAGGAGGGCAGATACTTGATTACGAATGGTTATTATAACTGGAGAGTGTAAGACTTGAGACATACCAGATTGATATAACAGAGTCCCTGGTTGCAGTAGTAACCTGCTTTTGTGTTGTTTTAGCTTTTATAAAGAAGGATTTTGCATAATAAAGTGGACACCTGGACTGCATCAGGCTGAGTCCCAACTCTCAATCGCAGCATCTCCTCATAGGGCTTGTGCTCCAAACCCCTCACCAGCTTTGTTGCCCGTCTCTGGACAACACCTGGTCTAAACCTCAAACTTCCTGTTATAGAGAGAGATAATACAAAATGGAAGCTAACTTGGGAGTTGGATTAGGTAAGGTTTATATATTCCTTCCTACTACAAAAATAATGCTCTATTCTATTGGATTCTAAAAAATACAGGAAAATACTACCAGTAGACACAGAACTTTCAGAAAATTTTGGTTCAAAGGCTAGAAGCAGGCCACTTCACAGAAGACACAATCTAAACAGAAGTGGCATCACGGAGGCAGAAAAAGAAATGAGAGAATGAAATGAGATTTTCTAGAAGGAATGACAGTTGAAAAAACGTATCTATATTCTGTAACTTTCATCAAAATATTGTATTGGAGTGTCATGTAGTACTGAGTGGAAATTAAGTTCAGAGAAAAGAGCATCTACTGTGAAATTTTCCTGAAAGTTGCTACAACATATCAGAAACTGCAGAGGTCTGAAACCACATCCACACACGCCTCATCCATATATCATGATTTGTTCTATCTTCCCTATGCATCCTGCTTGCATGGAAAGAAAATCTGGAGACACAAAATGTAAAAGCCTAGACAACGTGCAGAGTTTCCCAATTTAAACTCTGGAAAAAATGGGCTAGTGCAGCACTCACTACAGGTCAGCTTGATGCCACCATCAACAGAAGCAGGGGAGAGCAGACGGAAAAATGAGGCTATGTCAACCTGCACCAACAGATGTTTACAAAAATTAGAGGCAGGAAAAGAAACACCTAGGATACAAAGTGCTGATTGTCAAAAATTATGTGTTGTGTTTACTTACTCAGTCACAAGACCATGAACTGAATTTACCAGGGGGCCAAATTTTAAAGTATTTTATACTAAGTACATTATTTTATTGAAATAAATTAGATTATTTATTGCAGCTGCTTTACATTCTCAAGAGTAACAAAATATTAGGAACATACCAACGAAAATGGCAAAGATTTTTATTTCAAATACTGATTTAACTGCATTTTTTAAACATAACAATGTGTTTTGTTAACACCCACTTTGAGTAAGTCCTTTTTAGAACCTGCACTATGTCTTTGGTGAAGAAAACAAACAAGGATTTTCCTAAAAGAAAGTAACATGTAGTGGAAACAAAGTGGAAAGAGAATAGCAATAATTCAAGGGAATTACCATTATGTCAAAGCCAACAGTTAAGTACCTTGTATGCTACTTCAATTTTGCCTTCAGATAAATGCATCTGAATACAACTTTTCAAACAGGCATACCTTGTTTAACTTAAAAATAGGGCTTACCAAAGGCATCTATTGGTCTCAGTACTTGTGAGCTGTTACACCAAACAACAGAGACTGGGTCCAAAAGAAATCTTCCCTTTTAAAGAACTCTTGAAGAGATATTACCTGTGTAATCTGGTGTAGGTGATCCTGCTCTGGCAGGGGGGTTGGACTAGATGATCTTTCAAGGTCCTTTCCAGCCCCTGAAATTCTGTGGTTCTGTGATACTTGTGTTCAATTAGACTCCTGCATTAAAGGTCTTTGATTTATTACTCTTTTCTTTAGGATCTCTGCAGTGTTGTATCAGTGATCCTGATTTATTGTTTTTTTCTGCAATTCATTTATTTTGATTCCTCTGGAGGAATACAACTGTGCAAGCTGTAAGAGAGAAGGGACCAGAAAATTGATTTTGAAGATCAAAAGCTGCTCCCTACACAGCAGGGTCTCCTTTCTGTGACTAATTTCAAGAGATGTCCAAACACATCCAAGGGGATATGACAAACAAGTCTGCAAAAACATATCCTACAGTAGGTATAGGAAGAGTCTACTACTTCAGTGGAGCGTGAAAACAGAGGTTCATAATTATTCACTTGACTGAGAAATCTGCTGTAGAATGACTGAAGCTAGTAAGTCTGGAGACAGGCACAAATGGGAAAACTTAGGAGTCAAATGTTTTGCTGGTTTCCATTCAGGCAGGTTGTGCTACAGCAATAAAAGTCAGCTTACCAATTTAGAAATAGAAACAATCACTGGATCATACTGGACACTTACTGAAAGTAACAAAAAAGCACAGATGTAAAGCCTACTAATTTAGCATCAGATTAACAGGGCAGAATGATGTTCAGAATGAAAGGGCAAATTCAGGTTCATTAGTCTGTGACACCGGTTTAAAGTGAACAAAAATGTTGTTTTCTGGAATGTTAAATAAAGCAGATGATCCACACTTGAATTTTCAGTTTGAATCCCAAAGATGTACAGTGCAATAGCACATTGCCTCAAAGCAGTGAAACTGCATTGTTCTGCAATGCCATGCAACCTAATCTCATTTAGTGAGAAAATGTAAATACATTTTCTGATGTGTAAAACCAACCTTACTCAAAAATTTGCTTGAACAAAAAAACGTGATCGAATTATAATAGGGTGAGCTGGTTGAAGTCTATTTAAAAGAGTTCATGATGGCTCATAGATAAAATGAAAATATTAGATATAATAAGGAATGCCTGTTATCAAATATGCATAAAGACTCTCTGCATGATTTGCTATTTATAAAGAATATCTGCAGGATTTGAAGAGAACTGCAACAGAAACCAAAATCTGTGTTCTTCCTGGGATTGCTATGAAGACTTTGGATCACTGTCATCAGTTTTGAAAGGAGGAGAACAGTATGAATTGGAAAGAAAAATGAAGTATCAAATCATATAGAATAAACCAATAATAGCTGAAGTGGCCTATTTTAGCGAGACCACAAGTTCATGTGATTCCTCTACATGCCCCTCAGATTATGCAAAATAGATAGGATGAATAAAAGGGATGGGAAAAGCACCACTAAATCTTCACTTATTTTCAAAAAATTATCTGAAGTTGTGACTGCTGAAAAGAAAAAAAAAAAGATGGAAGGTGCAAGTTTACATGTATTCAGGCAGAAAAGAAGAGAGATTAGAAATACTGGGAAAAATGCACGTTCAAACAAACAGAAGACCTTACCTGCCTGTGCTCGGATCAGAAAAAGCATGTACTTGCCTAATGAAAGATACAATAAAGTTGATATTAGGTGTGGGAACCCACAAAGGGAGTGGTAACTTAATATCTAGATGGCTTTCATGTCTGTGAAGCTCTGGAGGTAATAAGAGAATGTCATACCTCCAAACTGTTTGAGAAAAGGATGGGAATAAAAAATAACAAAGTGCTGCATCTATGAAGCGGACGGGAAGGCAACTGGGGAGAACACCTGTTTAAACAGTGGGCTTAGAGGGGATAGGCTGTGGGAAAGTAGAACTGTAACATTCACCTATGTCTCAATAAACAGACACCAGCTCCACAGGTCTGGGCCATTTTGCCTACCCCGAGGCCAGTGGTAACCTCCTTGCAACTGGTCTATTGGTTGCATTTCTGCTCTCCGTGTTGACACCGGCAGGTCCGGGATCAACATATCGCTCAGTTTGCTCAGGAAAACCAACAATTAGGGAGCCATGAATTTGCTATCACCTGTGAAGGTCACCAATTTCTTACATAAAGCAGACTTCAGTATTCTGAGAGTCAGTACCTGTAGGACCCAAGTTTTACTGCCAGAGCAGTAGGTGGAAGCAGGGTGTATAATGACATACCCTGGAAGCAGGGTGTATAATGGCATATCATCTTCCTGGGAAAAAAAATAGTGAATACTGTTGGAGAACTTTCCATCCCTGGAGGTGATCAAGAAGGGATTGGACGTGGCACTTGGTGCCATGGTTTAATCATGAGGTCTGTGGTGATGGGATGGACTTGATGAACTTTGAGTTCTCTTCCAACCTTGGTGATTCTGTGATTCTGTGAAAAAATCAGATACCATCAAACATCATAATTAAATCATAGCACTTATAAATATGAGGCTTAAATAAGCCAAATGTCCCTGGTGGATTTATTATATTTTAACAGTCATTTACAGACAAGATTCCAGAACACCTTCCCAGAAACTAGAAAGCCATACCAGTAAATTAATAGTGTGATTAATTAAAAGGTGTTGCCTTTAACTTTTATATTCTATAGACAACATAATTGGTGCTATTTACATGCTTACTTTTTGGAGTGTGTTCAAAAGAATCAAGCTGAGACTACTTGATTTGACAAACGCATGCAAGTGTTTGGTCTACATCCTTCCCATGTGCACAGTCACAAACTCATTGATCTGACACCCTAATTTGAAGGCAGCAACCACTTGGGATGAAGAATTATATGGACCTCAGATGAAGTTTGAAAATCACATCCCTTGAGCTCTGTCAAGTGTACCAGTAGAGCAGCTTTTCAATTTTTATTTAATTTATTTAAAGCTCTGTCTAAAATGGCTTTGACTGACAGAGAGGAGTTTGGAGTGCCTCTGCATTTCTTTTAACCAAGTGGAATCTTTCCCTAGAATAGTCCAGATATAAAAAAGGGCTGAACTGAAAACTGTCCTGGAAAAATATTTTTGCAGAACAAAATTATTACAAGAACAAAAAGTGACATATGAATGGCTAGAATAAAGTTAACTGTGCTCAAAATGTTCATAAAGAACAAATAGGTGATATTCAATAAAAATAAAAATAAACTGAAAATATGCTTTTTTTTTTTTTTACATGACAGATAATTAATTTAGTGAATCAAGGCAGTGAAATATAAAAGAAACATTTAAACTTGATCAAAATACATACATTTTTATACACTGTATAGTAATAATATGTATTGCCCAGGGAGGTGGTGGAGTCACCATCCCTGGAGGTGTTCAAGAGGGGATTGGACGTGGCACTTGGTGCCATGGTTTAGTCATGAGGTCGGTGGTAACAGGTTGGACTCAATGATCTTTGAGGTCTCTTCCAACCTTGGTGATTCGGTGATGCTGCAATTCATGGAACTAATTGCCTGAAGAATATTTATGTATGTTCATCCTTCAGTTTCCTGACTTCTAAAATGACAGTATTTACATTTCTAGCTTCCTTGCAACATGGGCAATTGCAATACAGTTTCATCATGACCCATCCCAATCACAAGATGACAGATTTTACATTTTTTAACTTTGGAGGGAAATTTTAAAATAAATAGCTTATTTTTCAATCCAAAATCTAGATATAGATAAACAGAAGGTTTAATTTCTAATATAAGAATCATAGAAACAACCAGGTTGGAAAAGACCTCAGGTATCATCAAGTCCAACCTATTACCTAATACCCAACACCTTATGACTAACTAAACCATGGATTCAGGTGCCATATCCAATCCTTTTTTGAATACCTCCAGGGACCCTGGCTCCACCACCTTCCTGGGCAGCACATTCCAATGGCTAGCAACTCTTTCTGTGAAGAACTTTCTCCTCACGTCCAGCCTAAACCTCCCCTGGCACAGCTCAAGACTGTGTCCTCTTGTTCTGGTGCTGGTTGCCTGGGAGAAGAGACCAACCCCCACCTGTCTACAACCTCCTTTCAGGTAGTTGTAGACAGCAGTGAGGCTCCCCTGAGCCTCCTCTTCTCCAGGCTAAACAACCCCAGTTGTTAAGTACATTTTGTTTGCACTCCACAATATAGGAAAATATAAATAGGGGAGAAAGAGTGCCTCTTAGATACTCATGATTGTAAATAACTGATGGAATGCATACCATTGACTATAAACCACCACTCTAAAGCAGTTTCTGGAGTCTTGGCTTATTAATTTTTCCTGATAGTCTTAATGTTTAAAATGCTTATTCAGTACTGTAAGATCTAGTTACAAAGCTCCCTGCTGAGCACACTCAGTTGAGACCATTAACATCTCCTCTTTTAATTTAAAGAAAATTATCTTTTTAACTTCTTCACTTCTTCTTTTTTCCTTTTTTCCTGGTCAATGACTCAAAAAGAAAACAAGCAATCTTGAATCAAAGAGGTTGTACATAATTTTCATCCTGAAAATGATTGCTAAATTATATGTAATATGTTCATTTTAATCCTTTTAATGAGGGAGAAAGGATTATTATTAACAACACACTCCATTTCAGATCAAAGGTATCTGCAAGTTTCACTGCAATTAGCTTGTCTCTGTGATTCAGATTAGCTTTCTTTAGGAAAGTAAAAGGTCATTAAGAAATTAAATTCTGAAATCTCTGCCAGTACAAAGAAATCAGATGAAATTGATCTCAACATCACACATCAGCTTATAGGAAGCCATTTTAATTTTAAGATAGTATGGTACCCAGAGTTTTTTTGCAGACCGTTGAAAAAGCATTGTGCATGGGTAAAAAATGCAGCAGATGTGAAATGCAGATTAATAAACATTCCAAAATAGATTTTGAAAGTGATCTTTCTGATTAAAAAAAAAAAAAAACAACCCAAAACACATGTTCTGTAAAACCAGAAAAATATTCTCAAATTAAAACATATCTTAAAGATAAAAGTATAAAATTATAAAAGTAATTTCAAGTATAAAAGTAATTTAAATTTCTATCTAATTTCTCTGCTTCATTTCAGTCTTACAGCATCCATGCTTACCAGTGTAATGGATGGACATAAATAGTTCATTTGTAGGCAGCCTGTGAATAAAAACAGGCCAGCTGTTTTATGGCTACTAACCTTTAAGAAAAGAAAATAATAATCTTTAAGAAAAAAATAATAATCTTAAACCACTGAACTGAACACCCTGTTTACTAGAGAGCTCCTGTTGTCACATACGGAATACATGGAGGATGATAGGGTGGACTCAATGATCTCAAAGGTCTTTTCCAACCTGGTTAATTCTATTCTATTATATGAGCAGAGTCCCCCAGGGATCAGTCCTGGGACCTGTCTTGTTCAACATCTTTGTGGGTGACATGGGCAGTGGCATCGAGTGCACCCTCAGCAAGGTTGCTGATGACACCAAGCTGTGTGGTGCAGCAGACATGCTGGAGGGAAGGGATGCCATCCAGAGGGACCTTGACAGGCTGGAGAGGTGGGCACAAGCTAACCTCATGAGCTTCAACAAGATCAAGTGCAGGGTCCTGCATCTGGGTCAAGGCTACCCCAGGCACAAATACAGGCTGGGCAGTGAGTGGTTGGAAAGCAGCCCTGAGGAGAGAGACTTGGGGGTGCTGGTGGACGAGAAGCTCGACATGAGCTCTCAGTGTGGATTCGCAGCCTGGAAAGCCAATCAGATCCCGGGCTGCATCAAGAGAAGTGTGGCCAGCAGGTCAAGGGAGGTGATTCTCCCCCTCTACTCAGCTCTGGTGAGACCCCACCTGGAGTACTGCCTCCAGTTCTGGAGCCCATATTACAAGAGGGATATGGAAGGTGTCCAGAGAAGGGCCACGAGGATGATCAGAGGGCTGGAGCACCTCTCCTATGAGGACAGACTGAAGGAGTTGGGGCTGTTCAGTCTGGAGAAGAGAAGGCTCCGAGGTGACCTCATTGTGGCCTTCCAGAATCTGAAGGGGGCCTACAGGAAGGCTGGGGAGGGACTTCTCAGGATATCAGGTAGTGATAGGACTAGGGGGAATGGAACGAAGCTGGGGGTGGAGAGATTCAGGCTGGACATGAGGAGGAAGTTCTTCACCATGAGAGTGGTGAGGCCCTGGAATGGGTTGTCCAGGGAGGTGGTTGAGGCCCCGTCCCTGGAGGTATTTAAGTCCAGGCTGGATGAGTCTCTGGCCAGCCTGATCTAATGTGGGGTGTCCCTGCCCATGGCAGGGAGAGTGGAACTAGATGATCCTTGTGGTCCCTTCCAACCCTGACTGATACTATGATACTATGATACTGTGATACTATGATACTATGATACTATGATACTATGATACTATGATACTATGATACTATTCTATTCTATTCTATTCTATTCTATTCTATTCTATTCTATTCTATTCTATTCTATTCTATTCCATTCTCTATTCCATTCTACACATTTGATGGAATCAGAGACAGGAGATATTGCATCAACATCCATTATATCTTCCAGTAGAATACTATTGTTAAAAAAAGAAAAAAAAAAAAAAAGCTTTGAATTCTGTGAAATGTCTCATGGCATTCATTTGCATTCACTGAATGTGGAATTAAAACTAAAGACATAGAAATATTTGCATGGGAATGTGTCCATATTTTACAAATAAATAATTAGGTAATAATATTCCAAAGACCATACCTACAGGAAGTTTTAGAAAGCTCTGTGGTTAAAACCAATAAAGACACATTTCCAGCAAGGGTAGACACTTATGCTGTTGCATTTGGCAGCAATGCATAACAGAACCTGTGATTTGATGCTATTTTCCATCTTGCCTGGAAAATAAGAAACAAAACAAAACAAAATACAAAAACACCAAAAAAAAACCCCAAACACCAGTAGAAAAGGGGCATGTCTTTCAAAAGTGCCTAAAGTGAATCTTGCAAAAACTAACAGCAAGTTTGGAAAGTTCTAATGGAGACCTAAAAATAGTCATAAAAGATAAGATGCACTGAAGTGATAAAGTTCACAGACAAAAACAGAAACGAATGTTGCCTTTGGAAATGCATGTTGGTGCAAGGACTGAACAAGGTGATTGTATCATGGATCATTTGGAAGGAGTTGCCACTTTCAACATTTCCCTTAGCAGTTATCAGCAAGATGGCTACAGCTCAGCCAAATTCAAAGACACCATCTATCCTACCCTGAAGAAGTGATTCCTGAGGCTATGCTCTGTCTCCTTCCCATGTCCCCAGCACATGAGCAGACTGTAAACACTCTGCCTGAACAGACCTGGCAACAATTTTTGTTTTGAGGAACAGACATATCCTCTTAGTGCACTTTCCAACAATTACTGATTCACAATTTGTGGGCTGGATAGTGGCTTTTAGCTGGACTAAACTCTATTCTCCCTCACAGAAGGCACCAAAGGAAAGGAACTGTGAATCTTTCAATGCGAGAGAGGAGTTGAATAGCATTGCCAACTGCAGCTCCACAGAGAGGGGAAAAAACAGTGAGATGCAAGCTTTCAAAGATGAAAGTTATCTCAACAAAAGCTACTGGTTAATGAACTCCAAAAAAGCTGTTGATAGATGTAAGAGAATCAGCATGGCTATCTGGCATCTCACTATAGTATGAGAAATCGTCAGTCAGCATGAGCAAACTCATTTTTGTTTCATACCCAGATCTAAAACAAAATGAAAGGACTTTACAGATGCTTGTCCATAACTTTATCAGAAGCTTTCCTAAATAAAGAAGGATCAGAGTGATCAGAAGTTTAGATTGTCTTTACAAAGCAGTGTTGTTTTGTTGCTTTTCTGTCGTTACCTAAACCAAATAGCAACGTGCTTATGTAGTGCTGACATCTGCCAAAATATTAGTTAAGAACTTTTTTAGTGTAACGGAGAAACTGCTCATTGCTACTACAATTATTCATAACTTTCTTCTATTCTCTGGCACCAAACCAGATTACAGTTTTGCTGGCTAGATGTTTCATTTTTGAAATGCCTTCCTGTTACATTAAATATCTTTTTTGATAATCTATGCACTATTTTGTTACATTTGGGGACTGGAGGAAGGCAAATATCACTGCAATCTTCAAAAAGGGTAAGAAGGAGGACCCAGGTAACTATAGACCAGTCAGCCTCACCTCCATCCCCAGGAAGGTAATGGGGCAACTTATCCTTGGTGTTGTCCTTAGGCATATCAAGGACAAGAGGGTCATTCTAGTCTAGTCTAGTCTAGTCTAGTCTAAATTAGTGGTTTTACTGAGTGGTGCTGGTTGTTTGTTTTATTTCTGGTGTGAAACTACCCAACAATAAAACTGTATCTTGTCCTAGTAAGCTCTGTTTCTATGAACAAAGTTAGAAATGTTTTAATCTCATTTGACCTCCCTTGTGAGCATGTGAGAACAAAAAGGGGAAAAGTGTAATTCTTTGGGTAATTCAGAAGAATTTATTATCTTTTCTCAATCAAAAGTAACATGCACAAAAATTGCCAAACATTTAATCTGTTCCATACAAACCGAATGGTGAGATTGCCTATGGTCATATGGAGACGGAGTAAATAGATAAGGCATTTATTGGTATGTTTATACAGCTATGCTTTAATGTACTATAAAGTTGAACTATCTACCTATTTTACAGTCATCTGTCAAGACCACCAAAACATTTTATTCCCAAGATTGCACTGAATTACTATTTAATCTTTTAAAGCCATTAAACCAAATAATAGAACTGTCTAGATAATACCATAAAATGTAACAATTTAATGTTAAAGATTATACAGCAGAACATCCACTTCATGTGTTACTTTTTCCAAAAAGCATTCTCCTCATTCAGATGCTCCACTTCACAAAATAAGATTTCAGTAAGAGATCATTACAGAGTAGGGAAAAAAAGGAAAGAAATGCACAGAAGTTATTCAAACTCCCTTATCTGTGCACAATGTAGAGGGCTCCTTTTTGAGAAGGAATGAAGGAACTCAGTAGAGAGATGGGTTGTGAGAGGTTCCATGGCAGAATGGCTCAAGATGAGAACAACCATGGGATTTTGTCATGAACTCCTTAATTCTTGTAATAAACCTTGCCCTTCAATGTTCTTAAGAGACTTATCAATAGAGTCAGATTTTCTATGACAAGGTATAAATGTCTTCAGCTGAGACAATCCTGGTTATCTGCTGCTCTGGCTTTTCTGAATAAAGTGTTAGGTTCTTTATATTTTTAAAGGACCATCTTGATATTAAGAATGTATTTTAATACAATTAAAAGACAGATTAGAACACATCTGAATACTTTGTAGTTTAAAATTTTGGCTATCCCTACACAGATTAGCAAGACGCTTACCAGGTTTTTTGCTGCTTAGAATAGCATAGCATAGCATAGCATAGCATAGCATAGCATAGCATAGAATTGAATTGAACTGAATCGAATTGAAATTAATTGAATTGAATTGAATTGAATTGAATTGAATTGAATTGAATTGAATTGAATTGAATTGAATTGAATTGAATTGAATTGAATTGAATTGAATTAACCAGGTTGGAAAAGACCTTCGAGATCATCAAGTCCAACCCATCATCCAACACTATCTAATCAACTAAACCATGGCAGAAAGTGTTCTATCCAGTCTCTTCCTAAACACCTCCAGGGATGGTGATTCCACCACCTCCCTGGGCAGGCCATTCCAATGGCCAATCACCCTTTCTGTGAAGAACTTCTTCCTAACCTTCCCTGGCACAGCTTGAGACTGTGTCCTCTTGTTGTGGTGTTGGTTGCATGGGAGAAGAGACCAACCCCTACCTGGCTACAACCTCCTTTCAGGTAGTTGTAATAGCTTAATACAATTAAAGTACAAATTTTACTCTTTTCACCAAATATATATATATATATATATATATATATATATATACAGAGAGAGAGAGAGAAAGAGAGAAAGATCATGGTTTAAACTGGTTAAATTTTAAATCAGTCATCACATGCCTTCAGTGCTTAGCATTATACCTCCATGTATGTTTGAAAAAAAGTTATATTCACACCAGAAAAGCAATGGTGCTTGATAGTAAAGTGGTCAAGAAAGGGCAAGTTCTATCAACTTCTCTTTATTGGAGGACAAAGTAGAATGCTGAATTTTCAAAGATCCTCAGATTGGAAGAAAACTCTAGTGATCTCTTCTGTATTTTAAATGCAATGTTACAGAGCATTCATATTGCAGTAATCAAATCATTGTTCATCACTTCACAGCTAGCTCCTTCTGATCATGTCACATATTTACTCTGGGCAGTACCAAGTGTTACTAAACAAACTACCTTCTGGGCGATTTTTATTCTCAGTGAAAAGTTTGGAAAATACTCTACGCACCCACAGATGTCCAAGAAAGAGATAACCTGCATGCTTGATGAAGCTGGCATCCTGTCTATACCACCCACCACCACCACCCATCCTTCACATTGATGCTCCTTTCCTGAATGTTCTTGCCTGCTCTTGACATTTTCCCTCACCCTTTATCCTGCTTCTGCCTGACTCATTCAGATATTTTTATTGGAATTCAACATTTTCTGTTTATGTAGTTGCATGAATCTCAAATTAGCTTATTGCTTAATGAACAGAGTAATTTGATCATTTACCTAATGTATCTACTACCTGACATTAATTAGCTAATACAGTCTAATTTATATACTCTGAATTGTCTGTTTACCTTAGTGTTTGACTGCATGATTATTTAGTTAATCTATTGTTGTATTGATTCTTTCCTTGATCACTGGTTTACAGAATCACACAGAATCACAGAATGTTAGAGGTTGGAAGGGACCTTCAGAGATCATCAAGTCCAAAAGCAGGATCACCTAGGGCAGTCTGCAAAGGAATTTATCCAGGTGGGTTTTGAAAGTCTCCAGAGAAGGAGACTCCACAACCTCTCTGGGCAGCTTGTCTCAGTGTTCTCTCACCCTCACTGTAAAGGAGAGGGTTAATTGCATTAATTTACTGCAAAAATAATTAGGTAATTTAGTACTTATTTCTTCTGTTGCTTCTCATTTCTCAGCTATTTTATTTTATTTTTTATCTATAGCTTCTGTCACATCTCTGCATTTCCAGTCCCTTCACACACACCCATTCTCCCATGTGTTACTTTCCACTTGCACCTTTCTACAAGCTTTGCAATAGGTGGCAATAGTCCTTCAATAGCCCTCTAATGCAAAAGGGGCTGAAGCACTCAAAAATGGCTTAAATATCGCTAAGAAAATCTGAAGAAAAGATAGGACTGAACCCCAGCAGCACCTTTGCACAGAAGACTGATGTACTGAATCTGTCTTCTTTTTGCTTCTAATTCTGTTATGTCTAACTTTCTTTTGTTTGTTGCACAGTATCACAGTATCACTCAGGTTGGAAGAGACCTCGAAGTCCAACCTGCATTTCTATCTTCTCCATCTCTTTTTTTATGTATCTTTCTGGTATTAAAATCAAAATGAAACAGAATTTTGGCCACCTGCATAGCCTAGATTAGAGCTTTGTAATAGTTCTGACAAAAAATTTATGTCTTCTACTGAGATGATAAGAAAATCAACATGATTTTATAAGAGTTCAAGTATTCAGGCCAAAATATATATTTTAGATCTTAATCATCTAAAGAGGCAGTACACCCTGTCATCTTATCATTGGCTACCATTAGCTTGCCAGTTACCAAACCCAGAATCTCTTTATTAGACTCCCAAATACCTGTGCTGTTCTGAAACCTGATGGAGAAATGATTTCTTGTTATAAAAATGGAAGTGAGACACATGTAATTGTATTTATTTAGTCCTTGAAATGAAAATAACAAGAAATGTCCATCCAAGTCACTGACTACTCTTGTGCATCACTGTGGGAGCCTCATCTTCTTTCCATCTGCTAGAGATCCATCCACACACTTTTCAAAACAGTTCCAGAAGACTTTCAAATTAAAAACAGTTACAGACAGAAGTGAGAAGGCAACTTGAGACCTCAGTGTCTTTTAAAGTTGAATATTGTTAGTTTTCAGAGAATCAGCTTATGTTCCACAGCTGTACTGTAGAATGAACTTTGGGAATACTCATCCGTAGGATAAACAAAGAAATAAATTTCAGGTCTCTGGCAACTCACTGACACTGATCAAGTAATTACCAGCCACTTACTCATGAATGTCTTTAGGAAAAAAATAGCTTAAAGAAGATGTGATATATCTGTTTATTTGTGTAAATAGGCTTTTCTGCTTATTACTCTCTACAACTACCTGAAGGGAGGTTGTAGCCAGGCAGAGGTTGGCCTCTTCTCCCAGGCAGCCAGTACCAGAACAAGAGGACACAGTCACAAGCTGTACCAGGGTAGGCTTAGGCTGGATGTTAGGAAGGAGTTCTATACAGAGAGAGTGATTACCCATTGGAATCGGCTACCCATGGAGGTGGTGGAGTCACCTTCATCGGAGGTGTTCAGGAGGAGACTTGATGGGGTGCTTGGCTGCATGGTTTAGTTGTTTAGGTGGGTTGGATTGGTTGATGGGTTGGACGCGATGATCTTGAATGTCTCTTCCAACCTGGTGTATTGTATTATTATTGTATTATTATTATTATTGCTCTACTGGCACTTCCTATAAGCCTTGGATTCCATTGGTGCACTCTTTTGAAAAACCATAAACATAAATTCTCTCTCTCTCTCTCTCACTGATACACACAAGCACTCATACCCTACATGTTTAGCTGCTGACACCACCTCAGCCTGCCAGTATCTGACGACATCTGAAGTCTTGCATGCAGATGATTTGTCTTTCCATTCAGGTTGCCATTTTTAAATTGTTTTTTTCCACTGGAAAGTTTTATGAGTTGTAAAGGACAATGGGGAGGAATTTAGTCATGCCAGAAGCTAGGTAATATGATTAATGCATTAACAGAGTTATATTTAATGCTCCAAAGGGAAATGCTGGAAGGGTTCTGTTTTAATGGTCTAAATCTTTCAATAACTGCACAGCATTGAACTTTTCGTTTACCTCAAGCTACAAAACATTTTTAACAGGCAGAACAACATGACTCAATGTTTGCTTGGTTCCACACTCATTAGGTATATAACTTGCAGAAGAAAGTTAGGAGGAAAAAAGAAAGGGCCAAAAACAAGGGGGAAAGTAACCAGAAGAATTCGACATTGTTACACTTAACTGAAAAGCTTCTCTAAGAGTAGTTTCCAGTATTTCCTAGTAGACTAGACTTCCTTTCAAGCCTGCTCTGAACAAAAGCAATATTACATGGAACTCAGTAATAGGATCTGAGAAGTAACGTGCTAGTTGGCACTGTTAAAGAGATTAGCATTTATGAATCTGTGAGCTTAGACACAGATCCACGAATATATTGTTATAACAATCATATACAGGATTCTGAATACCTCAGTGAGCATAACTTGCCCCTTTATATTCTATGAGCTAATCCATTAAAAAGCAAAGGATCACAAATTGTTCATAATTTTGACTTTTTTATATATAATTAGAAAGCATTGAGAGAGGTAGCATTTGAAAAGTAAGGTAGTTACTGCCTAAAGAGTGGTTGTAGCCAGGAAGGGGTTGGTCTCTTCTCTCTAGCAACTAGCACCAGAACAAGAGGACACAGTCTCAAGCTTCACCAGGAGAAGTTTAGGCTTGAAGTGAAGAAAAAGTTCTTCACTGGGAGAGTCATTTGCCATTGGAATGGGCTGCCCAGGGAGGTGGTGGAGTCACTGTCCCTGGAGGTGTTCGAGAGGGGATTGAACGTGGCACTTGGTGCCATGGTCTAGTCATGAGGTCTGTGGTGACAGGTTGGACTCGATGATCTTTGAGGTCTCTTCCAATATTGGTCATACCGTGATACTGTGGTACTGTAGTTCAGCCTTGTTTTCTTTTTCCTTTCCCTTTGTATGCCAAACAGTTTGGCAAGAGAAAATTTGATTTGGTTTTAAATAACAAGACAGACAAATTTCTAATGTAAATTACAACATTGATATTTATTTACCAAATGGGCATTTCTAGCTAATCAGTTTAGATTTCTCTTCATGTGTTTAATTTTGAGTGCAGTTTTATCTCTTTAAGACAATCTGGAAGAGCCGAATGAATTCTTTGTTGCTTGTTTCATTGATTTTTCTGGTTTTGATCTTTTTGTTTAATAGTTTTTGTCTTTATTAGAAAGGGAAAAAGCTGAGCAGGGACAATTTTTTTGCTATACATTCTTAGATAGGATAATTTAATTTATTTTTAGACCATTACAATTTTTATTATTGTTATTCATTTCTATTTTAACTTAAAGCAAGCAGAAGTCTCTATTCTCATATTCTTTTTTTATACTATTAATTGCCACTATCTTTCACCAAATGAGATGCATATTCAGAAGCAGTTGAAGAAGATACAAATTATTTTAATATGGTAGAAATTCTAACAAATTAAAAGTTAAGTTGGAGTAGATGATTAGACATCTCTACTGTCTTGGAAAATCTAAATGCTTATTTAATGTTTAGTTTTTTTCACTGCACATCAAGCGTATTTATCTCAGCAAAACATTTTCTGTTTATGATTTGTACTATCTTCAGGCTATGCAGGTCCAAATGAGGTGGCAGGATCTTGCATCACAGAATCAAGAGCGTGCATTAAAACTGTATTCCACTCAGTAACTGAATCTGAAAGTTTTAAAATAGGAAGGTGCTTTGTATCAAAGATCTTTCCTTGTTTTACAGTATCACAGTATCACCAAGGTTGGAAGAGACCTCAAAGATCATTGAGTCCCTTGGTGCAAGTTGAGACTGTGTCCCCTTGTTCTGGTGCTGGTTGCTTGAGAGATGAGACCAACCCCTTCCTGGCTACAACCACCTTTCAGGTAGTTGTAGAGAGCAATGAGGTCTCCCCTGAGCCTCCTCTTCTCCAGGCTAAACAATCCCAGCTGCCTCAGCCTCTCCTCACAGGGCTTGTGCTCAAGGCCTCTCACCAGCCTTGTTGCCCTTCTCTGACACGTTCAAGAGTCTCAATGTCCTTCCTAAACTGAGGGGCCCAGAACTGGACACAGTCCTCAAGGTGTGGCCTAACCAATGCAGAGTACAGGAGCACAATGACTTCCCTGCTCCTGCTGGCCACACTCTTCCTAAAGCAGGCCAGGATGCCATTGGCCTTCTTGGCCACTTGGGCACACTGCTGGCTCATGTTTAGGCGGCTGCCAATCAGCACCCCCAGGTTTTCTGTAACAGGAAGTAAGTGTGCTATTTCAGGTTTTATAAAACCTCATGAAATATCATAAATAATTAAAATGTAGAGTAAAGCATAATGCTCAAAGTGAAGAATTTGTCTTATTGTAATTATCCCTTTCTTTTCCCTTATTTGTTCTGTCACTGGTTTCCGTCTTCTCCAAATAGTTCAAGGTGAGTGAACTGTTTCTTTGAAGGAGAGTGTGCAAGAGATTTGCAAATGGAAGCATGTAAATCGAAATAACAGAAGTTGTGGATGTGAAGTCTGTGGACATATTAAAAAAAAGGGAAAGAAAAGAAAATTAGGCAGCTGGTGACCATTACTACACTGTTGGCATTGCAAGTGCCTCCATCAAAGCCTCAAAACAGTGTAGTGGTGGTATTTCAATGCCTCTGTTTTTCTTAGATTTTTCAGGTTCTCAGGACTTTGGATTCTGATGATTCTCACCCTAGAGGAAAGGAACCTTAAAGTGATAAAAGTGGTAAAAGCAATAGAAGTGATAAAAGTGATAAAAATTACTTCCATCTGGGCTCCCACTTACTACTCTGTCATTGGAGAGATTTATTGGTTGAT
Source organism: Picus viridis (assembly GCA_033816785.1). Taxonomy (NCBI): domain Eukaryota; kingdom Metazoa; phylum Chordata; class Aves; order Piciformes; family Picidae; genus Picus; species Picus viridis. Next base: position 9,307,366 of record CM066570.1, read on the forward strand.
GCCCCTAGGTAGATAATAAAGTGTGCTAGCTTGGCCAGGGAATTACTCCTCAGAACATCTTAGCTCTATTCATAGCTGTGCTTTCAATTGCATGTGTAATTTAGAGCAAATTGCTGACAATTAATCTCCTTGTTCACTGCCGTAAAGCTGTGTAGAGTATTGCGTTGTACAGCACTTGAAAGCATTGCGAGTTAGAGATATTATGTGAGTGATTATTGCTAGGAAGTTGAAATCAAAATGCATATTTGTGTTTATTTCCTTTCCTGATAATAGTTTTTCATGTATTTACTTAAATTTGAATTCACTAATGCTTGCTCACTTTACTCTAGTACTTTCTATGGCCTACCTCAAAAGTCTGCAACGTATTTCCAATCAAAAGGTTTAGTACGTTTTTCTTAATGTGCACAATTCCATTTTGGCAAGCTCAACCCAACTACTTTACAGCCAGAAAAAAAAAAAAGAATGAAATGAAAAGCTAGCAATATTCATAGAGGACACCCTCAATAATTCACAGAGTTTGTTGGCACACACTGGTGTGTCTGAACCTCACTTCCATTAAAATTGATGCAAATAAATATACAGCATTTTTGGAGGATTGTCCAGATACTTCTGAGAAAATTTGACTAGATTTTGAATTGATGCTATGCCCATTCACATGCCAAATCTTTTGCTAAATGGTAGTATAACCTTTTATCAACATTTTATCAGTCAAATATTGCAAAAGGTTCTACACAGAGATGTAGTTAATCATCTACAAGCCTGATTGACAAGGTGAAAAATACTTAATCCATTACTATGCCACATATGTTTTTCCTTTAAGTTAACTGCAGTCTGAAAACATAAGTGCATAGGGGTAACTTTACCATTAAATCTGTCCAGCAGCTTCTTTCTCTGTACATCCCACACACAGACTAAATAATTTTTCATGGAAATATTTAAAAAAAAATTAAATGAAACTAGAGAGAAAAATTTTGCTTGTAGTCATTTGAAAGCCACAATCATTCTCTGCTTATTGAAAAGCACAAATTTGCGTTTTTTTTCTTATCTTGTCTTCTGAAAAACAGAAAAAAAATCTCAGACTTCCAGAACAGATGAACTTTCTTAAAATTCTTCTATGGACATACAAATCTTATGCCTAAAACTACCTTGTTAAATAGGCAATTTATTAAGACAGCACAAGCTGTAGGAAAATGCATATTTTTAATTTGATACTTTCACTTGAGTATTAAATTAATATAAACTTTAAATTAAAACTATGTTAGTTACAAATAGAATAGAATAGAATAGAATAGAATAGAATAGAATAGAATAGAATAGAATAGAATAGAATAGAATAGACCTGGTTGGAAGAGACCTTCAAGATCATCGAGTCCAACCCATCATCTAATTAGTCCAACACCATCTAATCAACTAAACCAAGGCACCAAGGACCCCGTCAAGTCTCCTCCTAAACACTTCTAATAGAAATGCTAATATCTTGGGCCTGGACCTGCCATTCCTAAGACAAAGTGGTGAAATACAAATTCATAGACCATGTTTACAGAGAGGTGGCCCTTGCCACAGGTGAGTAAATGGTCTGGACCTGCAGGACAAGGGTCTGCTTAATGGGAGATGCTTATATGTTTTACTTCTTTACCCACCATTTACAGAGCTTCAGATTCATCAATAATAAAGCACACTCCTTCTCTCAATTTAACAGGTGGTTTCCCAGCCTGCTTATCCTACATACCTGCAATACGGTTTTCTGGTATCACCATACCCTCCTGCAATTCCTCCCCCCACATCCCTCTAATCTGAAGTTCAGCTCCCATTCATTTTATCTGCCAACCCTGGGTTCCCATACAGACACAGCAAAAAAAAAAAAAAAAAATTACAAACACAAATAAATTTCTTTCTAAATGGGAAGCCACTAAGTTTTAAGTTTCTCTTAAACAAACTTAATATGACATTATTTATTTGTATCTCAGAAGTCTATGCAGCTTGGTAAAAGGTTATAAAAGCTCCCTACATGCAAACCCCCTGAGTTTCCTTTGAGTTCAAATTCTTTTATTCTTTCATTTTTCCCCTCTTTTATCTCCATTCCTGTAATGGATGGGATAACTACTGAAAGATAATGTTTTATAATTTATATTTTATAATATAATTGCTTTCCACAACTACATGAAGGAAGGTTGTAGCCATGTAACTCCACCACCTCCCTGGGCAGCCCATTCCAATGGCAAATCACTCTTTCTGTGAAGAACTTCTTCCTAACATCCAGCCTAAACTTCCCCTGGTGCATCTTGAGACTGTGTCCTCTTGTTCTGGAGCTGGTTGCCTGGGAGAAGAGACCACCCCCACCATGTTACAAACTCCCTTGAGGTAGTTTTACTACTTTCTGTTCAAGATCTGTGAAAAAATTGTAAGGGCATAGCCTATAACTACCAGAGAAAGGCAAAGTCATCTGAGGACACAGGAAAAAAAACCACCACTGATGGTATCAGAAGACTAAAAAGCTAAATGAATCACAGATGCTATTTCTTCACTGTAATGTGTTATTGTTCTAGAAGATCTGTGAAAGTTTCTTTATCTGCACTAGGAGAGAAAGACAATCCACTTATTTTAATAAATATATAGATATAAAAGATGGCTTTGTTGATACAGCTGTCTAAGTATCTATCTTCTTGATACAATATAAAAGTCAGTTGCTAAATGCATTTCAAATAACTGAAATGTGGGACCTAGGAGAATAATTGACATAAGAAGATTATATTAATGTACATTTTTACTTATTTTTACTAAATTTTGTTTCAGAATTATGTATTTCTAGTTAGAGACTTGTTTTCATACAGGTTCTTTATGAGTACTTTACAGCTCTGTTACCACAGTTAAGCCTGTGCTGAAGGACACTGTCATAGTAATAACAAGAACAGAGCATCAGCCGTTTTTTTCTGACAGAATTTCATTGCCTTTCATCTTCTCCAAAATCTGTCAACAACCTTGCCTTTATTAGTCTTGCATCTAACCCAGCTGCTAGTCAGTAAAGCCTAGTGATGTTTAGCAGGGGACACTGAATATTGCAGTTTTCCACTCAGGTTGGTTTGCCTCCTTCTTTAATTTATTTTTTTCTTTTTATTTTAAATTTTTGTTTCTTCTTTCTCTACCTTAGCTGCAGTGACATTGTGTTTAGGGAGAATAGTGCTCTGGAAGACGAAATTTGACACCATTTCAATTTCCATGATAAAGTGAGAGCCTAGGAGTAACTCAGGGAATTGTAAATATGCCTGTCCCCAGAAAGAAAGAGTCACTGGTATGGATCAGCAAGGAAAATAGGTTATATATGAAATGAGAAGAACCATAAAGTTGTTACTGGAACAGAGGAACACGCTGCTTAACAAAAACCTGCTTCTGCTGTTCACACATCAGCGCTACGGTTTTTCGCTGTGCTTCCAGTTCCGTTAACGCAAAGCCTAGATGACAACAAAGAGAATTGACTTTGTGGCATAAAGAGAATAATTTAATATATCTGTATATAGTTGTTTGAGTTGATCCTGACTGGATGCTGGGTGCCCATCAAAGCTGCTCTGTCACTCCTCAGCTGGACAGGGAAAGAAAATTAATGAAAATTTCATGGGCTGAGAAAAAGACAAGGAGGCAATCCAGCAAGTACCTTCATGGGTAAACAGACTCAAGTTGGAGAAAACAGTTTAATTTGTCACCAATCAAATTGGATTAAAACACCCTCCACTCATACCCAACTTATTTTCCTGGGTTTAACTTTACTGCTTTTTTTTTTCCTACCTCCTCCCCTCCAAAAGCACAGAGGGACAAGCAATGGTACGTGTGATCGGTTCATCACACTTTGTCTCTTCTGATTCTTTCTTCTCAGGGGGAAGACTCCTCACACACTTCCCCTGCAACAGTGCAAGGTCCCTCCCATATCAGTCTTCCATGAATTTCTCCAGTGTGGGGCCCTCTAACAGACTACAGTTCTTCAGGAACTGCTCCATCATGAGTCCCCTCCACAAGGTGGAACAGACTGCTCCAATGTGGGGCCCCAGAGTCACAATTATTGTCAGCAAACCTGCTGGACTCCTCTTTCTGTAGGTCCATAAATCTTGACAGGAGCATGCTCTAGTGTGGTCTTCCCAGAGGGACACAGACTCCTTCAGGTGTTCTAGTATGGGGTCATCTGCTCAACCATTAATCTCCTTGAGCTGCAAGGAGATAGCCTGCTTCACCATGGCCTGCAGAGGAATTTGTTCTGGCATCTGGAGTATATCCTCTTCTTCTTTCTTCACTGACCTTGGTGTCTGTGGAGTTGTTTCCCATATTCTTACCACTCTCAGGCTCCAGATACTGTTGTGCAGTAAATTTGCCCCTCCATTAATATGTTATCCCAGAGATACTGCCACTTTTGCTGGTGGGCTCAGACTTTGCCAGCAGCTGGGCCAACTTGGAGCCACCTGGCACTGCCTCTGTCAGACATAAGGGAAGCTTCTAGCAGCTTCTTACAGAAGTCAACCCTGTGGGCCCCTAAACTAGAAAACCCTTGCCAAGTAAATCCAATCCAACTGTTTAGTTTCACACAGGTGGGTTTAGCATAAATGAAGTGGGGTTCACTTAAGAAGTGAGAGGAGATTTCTGTACCTAATATTTCCAATTCCACATTTTTTGCTTCTCTAGACCAACAAGTTTTTTGTGCCTTATGAAGTTTGCTTATATATGAAACAAACAAATCTTTAAGATTTGGTAAGAACCCCAGAATCATCCCTATAAACAGCTACTGAATACACTAATCATGCTATCAGTAATCATGTAGGAGGACACAGAAATAGTGATGTTGTTGTAGATGTTACAGCAATTTTATTCTCTTTTTTTAATGAATGTAGATCTTCCAACCTCATTAGTTCAATTCAATTCAATTCAATTCAATTCAATTCAATTCAATTCAATTCAATTCTATTCTATTCTATTCTATTCTATTCTATTCTATTCTATTCTATTCTAGTTATAAAAATGTCTAAGGAAAATGTTACATACACACATATCTGTTACATAAAATTTAGTGTGTTGTAGTTAAATAAATGTAATTGCTTTATTACTATTCAATAAAACGTATCTAAAATTTTTGCCTTGTTCCCCTTTATTCATCATAATGATCTCTTGAAGTGTTCTCCAACTCCTAGCATTCTCTGATTCCATGTGAACCTGTGTTGGGTGGCTCACGTCCAGCTCTTCTGGACGTACTTCTCCTTCTTTCTGTAGAAGTGCATGAGGGTTTGTTCAGTTAAGAAAAGTGCATTCCCCATGAGACTTTCTTGAATTTTGTCTGATGAGCATGGCTGAATTGAGGCAGAGAATCAGCTGGGATTCAGTACAGCATTTCTTTCCAGATGATCTCAGCAGGGTACAGGCTGCAGTCCAGACAAAAGAATCTCAGAAAGTGCCAGTCAGTTGTGCCAGCTCCAGTGGTTACTGGAACACAGGACAGACTTTCTTGGGAAATGGTTCTAAATTAAACAGGCAAGTGAATAAAATGTGAAAGACACAGAGAGCTACTTTAGCTTGAAGTGTTTCTCCAGTTTTGTTCTCCACTTGCTTGCTAAAATGGTAAACAGGATTTATTTACTCAGGTAATGCAGAACCACGCTCTCACAGCTGCTTGCATCTCCACTGGTGAAACTGACTGCCCAGGAAATGGAAGGCTTTTGCTAGGCTGGGGCAGGGGAAGCAGGAGGGAGAGGAATCCACTTTTAATGTCAGAATACTTAACATTCTGTTTTCTTGGTTTTGTAATAAGGTGTAACTTAGGAGACAAAATTATGTCAGGTACTAAATGCAAACTTACATTTGGGTAGGAGTTGCAAGGCTGTTGGAGGTGCTGAAGTCCAGACATGCTAATTTAGAACAGAATTTTTGACTTGCCACGTAAACTCTGCTATTTCCAAGTGAGGTTTCAAAAGTATACCTGGAGAAAAGGAGTGACCAGAAACCACCCTGCTACAGAAAACGCTGGTTAGGAACACTGCTATGTGGTAGGGATTGCAGCTCCTACAATTGGATATGTAAGAGTAGGTCTGGTGAGACCATTTTGACCATCTCTGGTGAGATCTTTAAAGAAAGTTAGCGACCTATACTAGAAAAGGTAGCACTGAATTTGTATGCAAACAGACATACTATAATTTACATAGGAAATTAATTTTTAATGCTGGAATAATCAGGAGTCAGATCTTGGATAGTACAAAATCATCAGGAGGATAGATGTACACTGAAGAGAAAAAGAACAGGACTAGAGTGTAGCCACTGCTTTGTTTTCAGTCTTATTCACCATCAGCTGCCACTGGCATGCCTCCAATGACAAAGTTTAATTAGCCCATGCTGAAGTGATTAGGCAAAAGACCCAATGCCATGGTTTAGTTGATTACATAGTGTTGGATGATAGGTTGGACTTGATGATCTCGAAGGTCTCTTCCAACCTGATTAATTCTATTCTATTCCATTCTAAATATATACATATATATTTAATAGCTTACAAAATTATTTACCTGCTTTTTAAAAAAATTTCTATGCTGTAGTAGCACAGTCATTTCTTGGCAGTAATAATACAAAGCAAGCTTTGCTTTTTGTATCATCCTCTACATTCTACACAAAGTGGAGGTGTTTAGGAGCAGGCTGGATGAGGCTCTGGCCAGCCTGATCTAGTGTGGGGTGTCCCTGCCCATGGCAGGGGGGTTGGAACTAGATGATCCTAGTGGTCCCTTCCAACCCTGACTGATACTATGATACTATGTGTAATTTATAGTATAAGTATGACAAATATTGTTCATAGTCACTTGAGCCATATGACTTACCAAATCTCTTAAAGGAAGAGCAGATCTCAATTGTTAAAGGTTTGATTTCCAACAAGAACAACGTTTTAGCAAATCTGAGAAGACTGAAAAAGCACATTAAACCATAATTAGAGCACAAAAGACATTCTGTCTTCTTGTTACTCATTTGCCTAGGAGCTTACAAAATAGGAGCTAAGTCATTACCGATAATTCAGTCTGCTTCCCTGAAAGTGCATTATAGGTCATTTAAGTAATGATATCCAAAAGAAATTTAAAAATTGCAAGAGGTACTAGGAAGATAGCAGCAATTTATTTTTATTGTTTCCTACACAGCTATACTACAAAGTAATTATTTTCTGGTAAAAAAAAAAAAAGGCAAAAAATACCCCACTAAACTATTTCAATCCCTGGTTTAGAATTTTTGCATGTTCAGCACATGGGTTTGTGTGTTTGTGAGGCATAGTTTCATGTTCCTCAATGCCCCTTGTTCTAAAGTATATTGGAAATGTGATACTTCCATGAGGAAAAAAAAAAAGGCTTTATAAAATACATAATAATGTGCTTTTGGACTCTTGCAGTCAGGGCTGATCAGGTTTCTTATAATCTAGAGGATTTGTTCCTTGAGAGAAAAAGTGTTCCAGCTTCACTGAAATTCTTCTCTGTAATGTAAAGATAAAAAGTTTCTGTGATAACCTTGCAGTGATCTCCTTGCCCAGAAGCCTTTTCAAAGGAAGCAGACACCCTGCTCGAGGATTTTAGTTCCACAGTGTTAATGCTCTTTCCTGGTAGAGATAGGCTTGCTGTGTGGTTAGCCCACAATCTGTTATAAATAACACTCAAGCTCACCAAAGCCCCTTTTTCATTTTCTTTCATAGCAATTTTAAGGATTCATGTATATGAAGTGGACTTAAGTACTTCTTCAATATCAAGTGTCTATATTGCTGGTTTAATTTTTTTTTTAACATATATAAATACAGTAAACATCATTTAATAATAGCAATTCATTATTTAGATCTGGGACCTAATGGTGAAAGGAGTATTTACCATTTTTTACATATACATTTACATATACTATGATTTCCTGTACATATACTATGATTCCAGGATTCCCTGTCGGTTTTCGTATTTTTGCTATACAATTGTTCATTATTACCAAAAGAGTACAAAAATAATTCAAGAGTAGATTATAAGATAAACTAAACCAAATTTTTTATCTGGACAGTGCATTTTCTACTGTTGTATCTTTCATTCAAAGATATCTCCACTGAAATAACTGAAATCAAGTCCTTCCTATCACAGTCAAAATCATAATGCAAGTTAACTAGATATCATGTGCACAAACTGTGCTGGGGAACACTAAGAGGTAGTGCAAGACATTTGTCTCTCCTGAGAAATGGTTAAATCTACTCCTACAAGTTTTGGTCTGAGCTCACTAGTACCCTTATAGCCACAGCCCTGGAGGTATCATGGGCTGAGCATCAGAGGCTCTTTCCATTAAAGACCTTGGGTGTGGTAACAATATTTTGGATGGTTAAAGAAGGCAGCAGACCACTTCATGTCTCTTGTCTGTAGTCTGAAAGAGTGGTCCAAAATATGTGTGTTTTACTGGTATAGATACAGCCTAAGCAAGCAGTAATAACCATCTTTCTAAAATTAAAGTGTAAAGACAAAGATGAGTAAATGTCCCATCCAGCAGCCCACTGATGATTAGTTTTAGGCAGGCAACATCTAAGTTCTTTGATGGATTTGCAGTCTTTGCACAACAAAAAATATTGGGGAAGTCAGTAAATGGAACTATTGGCCAAAATGCATGCTACAGCTGTCAGCGTGGATTTCAGACATTAAATTTCTACAAAACACAACACCTTATCCATAGCATCTTCTGTTTGAACAAAATACTGTAACCCTCAGGTGAAGGTTTCAGGTATTTCTGATCTGAGATCTAAGCGACCAGTTCCCATGTACGTTAAGGCCAGGGAAGCTGAGATGCATAAAAGTCCAGACAATACCATCCTTGTCAAGATAGTGATACTTAGCTGCTCAAGGGAAAAATGTCAACATGAACAAATATAAGCTCTTATGAAAAAAGGGAATTGAAAGATATACATTCAGCAACATGGAGTCTGCCCAGGAGGCATGGAGTCTAACCTACCCTTATTCAGTTGATGCCTACTGGGCCAGCAGGCACTCATTAAATGTGTCATTTGAGACGGTGCATATATTAGTGTAATAGCTTATTAGTCCCAGATATCTACTACATACATTTCTAAAAAATAATTGCTTTGTAATTACAGACTGCATATGGCCAGTTTGCAGAGTCCCTTTGTGCATGATACAGGTTGCCTAATGTGGTATAGAGAGGGAGGATTACAATATGGTATTTTTTTTTTATAGAAGGGAGGATTACAATATGATATTTTTTTCTTTATAGATTAGACTTCTGATGTGCTTGGGATCTACCTGTCCCTCTAGAAAAAGTCAAAGAATGTTTAATTTTAGATAAATTAAACAATTTGGAATCTGTTCTTAGGCTCCAAAGCAATGTTACAAATAAAGCACATATTTTAGAGTCATGTTGTAGGAGGAGTTAGATGGAAAGGGACTTTTGAAACTGAGAGGTATTTTTCATACTTCCCCAAAGACAGGGACTGTGGTGTATTCCATATCTTTCTGGAATTTGATATTCTAATATCTGTCTTAGTGCATTTTGTTAAAATAATAAAGAAAGAAAGAAGAACCCAAAATATAAACACTTCATTAAATAAAGCAACAGCCAAAGCAGCTTGAAAAGTACAAATTGCACTACTCGTAACAAAGGGTGCAGTAAGACTGATTACTAGCTAAGAGTGGAAATTAAACTATATTCTTAGGAGAATACTGATGTGTTCAATGTTCTTGCTATTTAATAAGCAAATATACCAATCAAGCACATAAATGTAATCAAGATTACTGTAGGTTAGAGATCACACTTACATGGGGATAGTCTCTATTTAGACAAACTTGAGAAGAAATCATAACAGCCTGCCCTGAGAGTTCAACTGTATGGTTCATGAACCTTCAAAGCATCAAGGGAACCAGATAGCAGTAAGATTTAAAAAACGGCACCACAACCCAAATGCAGTAGAATTACTGGGGGGGGGGGGGGATCAAGAAAACTTTCAAAATATATAATAATTCTCATACATAGTCACAAAAGTGGCGATGATACGTTCTTCTGAAAGAAGAAAGAAAAAAGTCTAGTTGGAAAAAAATAAATCAGCCTCAATCAAAAAAATAACTGAGCAATTAACACAGAAAGCTCTCATAATAATATTAAGAGCAAAGGAATTCATATGTTTTAATTCCTAATGTAATGGTCATAAGTTTTTGATTAATATTTGAAGCAATTTTGAGCTGATAGTCTCATAAACTGGACCACCAATAGCTGTCATTTTTCTTCCAGATTGATTCAATCTGTCCACAGCCATTACTATGTACTACTCAGAAACACTCTCAGCTCCTCTTTAAGGATAGGAAGTGCTGTTGGAATTACACACTTCTGATATACACCTTCTGAGTGGTTCTGGGATTAGGAAAGAGAGGAATGTTTCATTTCTCTAAGTGAACACAACAACTGCTTTAGGTTCCATTTTTACATGCCAGTTGTGGAGCTGTTTCCAGTTTGTGCAATTTGCTGACCATTCTTGGGCTGGAAGTTTCTACTGAGGTCTGAGCCTTTATTGGCTGTTCTCTAACACCAGGAGAAAATCAAGGTGATTTTTTTTTTTTTTTTTTTTTTTTTTAAATTTGTGGTTGAAAATGGTACTGGATAATTGTTATTTATGTAACAATAAACAAAACTAATGAGACTGTATATATGTGCACATTTCTGATTGGAAATAGCCAGTGGAATGTATCACAGGATATTATGATATTCAGAAATTAGTGAGCCTGATCTATGTATTATGTGAAAATGTACCCTTGCTGAAGACAGCCCATCTGAGAAAGCCCATATACTGCACGGAAACCTTGACCTTAACCTGCTGGACAGATGGGCAGAGTCCAACATGATGGCATTCAACAAGTCCAAATGCCAGGTGCTGCACTTTGGCCACAACAACCCCATGCAGTGCTACAGGCTGGGGTTGGAGTGGCTGGAGAGCTGCCAAACAGAAAGGGACCTGGGGGTACTGACTGACAGCCAGCTGAACATGAGCCAGCAGTGTGCCCAGGTACCAAGAAGGCAAATGGCATCCTGGCCTGCATCAGGAATAGCGTGGCCAGCAGGAACAAGGAAGGCTGGATGTTAGGAAGAAGTTCTACACGGAGAGAGTGATTGCCCATTGGAATGGGCTACCCGTGGAGGTGGTGGAGTCACCTTCACTGGAGGTGTTCAGGAGAAGACTTGATGGGGTGCTTGGCTGTATGGTCTAGTTGTTGGGTGGGTTGGACTGTTTGATGGGTTGGACGCGATGATCTTGGAGGTCTCTTCCAACCTGGTGTATTGTATTGTATTGTATTGTAAGGAAGTCGTTGTGCCCCTGTACTCAGCATTGGTTAGGCCACACCTTGAGGACTGTGTCCAGTTCTGGGCCACTCAATTTGAGAAGGACATTGAGACTTTTGAACGTGTCCAGAGAAGGGCAACAAGGCTGGTGAGAGGCCTTGAGCACAAGCCCTATGAGGAGAGGCTGAGGGAGCTGGGGCTGTTTAGCCTGGAGAAGAGGAGGCTCGGGGAGACCTTATTGCTCTCTACAATTACCTGAACGGAGGTTGTAGCAACAAGGGGGTTGGTCTCTTCTCCCAGGCAATTGGCACCAGAAAAAGAGGACACAGTCTCAAGCTGCAACAGGGGAAGTTTAGGCTTGAGGTGAGGAGAAAGTTCTTCATAGAGAGTTGTTAGCCATTGGAGTGTGCTGCCCAGGGAGGCGGTGGAGTCACCATTCCTGGAGGTGCTCAAGAGGGGATAGGACATGGCACTTGGTGCAATGGTTTAGTAATCATGAGGTCTGTGGTGACAGGTTGGACTTAATGATCATTGAGGTCTTTTCCAACCTTGATGATTGTATGATTCTATGGAAAAAAAAAAAAAAAAGGCTATTTCTTGGAATTTTTTGCTGTTATGCATTCTTTAATCTGTGATTGAAAATAACCTATTAAGATAACAGAATAAAAAATCTTGGAATATCACAGAACTGGCCAGTTTGTTGTCTTACCATAAGTGACTAGAGACACCCAATGCACATTATGTTGAGAAAAAAATAAACAGGAAAAGGAGGCAGAGATTCAAACAGGACACTCTTGCAAATGGAAAACAATACTGTTCAAAAGTTTAGCTTTCATTAGCAAACAACTTACAAGCAAACAACCTACAAGTTACTAACTGGCTACCATTAACTGAAATAAATAATTAAATAATTTATATTTATATTTACTCACAATAATAATTTTGAGCTGAGGGGGAGAATTTCCTTCTAGCTACTTAAGACAGTGTTTAAAAATATCCAGAATGAAATATTCCAAATGATTCTTCAGACAAGTTGCAATATTCTGAAAAGAAATGCTTATGCATAGAGCAGTAAACTCATCAATCACCAAGTAAGACAAGAAAATTAGTTGCCTCCTTGATGTCTGGTACATACTGGTGAGGCTTGAGCAGCTTGTTTAGGCACCTTGGAATATATTTTCTGTAATCTTGTGAAATTTTTTGCCTGTGAATCTCGTATTACTGAAGTCCTCTGCACATGTAAAGAGAGGTTGTTTTCAGAGGTATCAAGTAAAGGCATTGCTGTAAACTGAGGAAATTAGCTACGATTTCCCCATTCTTTTTAGATGCTCCCAAACTGCTTTTAATGTTTCAGTACAGAAAAGGACTTTGGGGGTAATGATCCAGGGTTGAAAAAATTCAGGCTTTGCCAAATGCTCTACAGCCAATTCCAGTGATAAATAGGACAGATCCTGCAAAATACCTCACACATGAATGTTTTTGAACAGCTGGTTATGCTCATTCACAGAACTAAAAGGTTCATTTTTTTTATCTAACCCTTAAGGACATAACTGCGTTACTCTCTCCTGTTCTAATCCAAACAATGGCACTGTTCTCATGGGTCATGCAGTGTCATGCTCTATCATTATACACAGGAGTTATGAAAGTTTAGGATTTCTGTTTTCTTCACTAACCCATTTTATTGAGTCTTAAGATATCTGAGAGAGAAGTGCATGTTGGGGGAAAGAAGTTTTTTAAAATGAAGATATTTAATTTTATTTTAAATTCCTAAATATTTGTCTTCAAACTTCAGAAAAGGGATGGAAAGAGTCAAGTGTGGTTAAAATGCCAAAACGCATGTACAAATAACTTGACAACTGAACTGAGTAATATGTGTTTTGGATTGTTTTCTTTGAGATCAGTCTCACTTTTATCTCAATTTCAGCACATGGAAGACAAAGACTGGCTAGATCTAGTATTTGATGGATCAAAACCTATACTTATATGTGTACATGTGTATATTTATATAAGAATTCTTATATGTATACAAGAATTATAAACACCAACATGTTTGTTTTATATACTTAGATATATGAAAGATGGGTATACGGAAGATGATAGTATTTTATTTCCAACAGCAATCTGCGTAGCTTTGAAATATTCCAAGCAATTTGACCTGTCAGATATTGCTCACTCTTACCCAAACCTATCAAACTGTTCTCTGGAAATAGAAGAGAAATATGACATCAAGAAGTAGACAAAGGTGGAATCATATACAAGGACCGAAAAAACAAATAGATTGAAATCAAATCATATTTTGAAAGATAACATATCTTTCAGAAGGTCCCAGCTGACTGGAGAATGGCAAACGTTATGACCATCAACGAGAAGTTTGGAAGGAGGACTCAGGGGACTACAGACCCCTCAGTCTGATTTCAGCACTGAAAAAGTCATGGAGTAGGTCATCTTGAGTGCCATTATGCAGCATGTGCAAGGGCAAACACATGATCAGACCTACTCACAACAGGTTTATGCAGGGTAGGTCCTACTTGACCAATCTGATCTCCTTCTATGGCAAAGTGACCTGTTTAGGGGATGAGCGAAAGGTTGTGGAACATTTGTCACTGTCTCACATAACATTCTCCTGAAAAAACTGGCTGCTCATTCTAGCTTCACAATAAAGACTTTCTAAGACAGGCTTTTTCAAAGATTAATACAATAATACAATAATAAACCAGGTTGGAAGAGACCTTCAAGATCATCACGTCCAACCCATCAAACAACTAGATCATGTCACCAAGCACCCCATCAAGTCTCCTGAACACCTCCAATGACGGTGACCCCACCACCTCCGCAGGCAGCCCATTCCAATGGGGAATCTCTCTCTGTATAGGACTTCCTCCTAACCTCCAGTCTAAACCTGCCCTGGCACAGCTTGAGACTGTGTCCTCTTGTTCTGGTGCTGGCTGCCTGGGAGAAGAGACCAACCTCCCCCTGTCCACAACCTCCCTTCAGGTAGTTGTAGAGAGCAAGAAGGTCTCCCCTCAGTCTCCTCTTCTCCAGGCTAAGCAACCCCAGCTCCCTCAGCCTCTCTTCATAGGGCTTCTGTTCCAAACCCCTCACCAACCTTGTTGCCCTTCTCTGGACACCTTCCAGCAAGTCAACATCCTTCCTAAACTGAGGGGCCCAGAACTGGACACAGTACTCAAGGTGTTGCCTAACCAGTGCAGTGTACAGGGGCAGAATGACCTCCCTGCTCCTGCTGACCACACTGTTCCTGATTCAGGCCAGGATGCCATTGGCCCTCTTGGCTGCCTGGGCACACTGCAGGCTCATGTTCAGCCTCCCATCAACCAGCACCTCCAGGTCCCTCTCTGCCTGGCCGCTCTCCAGCCACTCTGACCCCAGCCTGTAGCACTGCCTGGGGTTGCTGTGGCCAATGTGCAGAACCCGGCACTTGCATTAGTTTTAATTCTTCATTTTTTCTGGGAAAATTAGCACATGATATGAAATTCTTTTCTAATAGTCTGTTTTAAAGGACCAGTCTTAGGGACTGAACTCCTGAAAACACAAAAGGACAGTTCTGAATCCATAATGAACTTATACAATTTACTGAGAAGTTATGAGCCATTTTTACTGTGACCAACTTGTGTTCTTACTTCCATATCAAGAAGGGAACATACTAATTCTATTTCTTGTAGACTGACAGTTTAAAAAAAATGCAAGGCCTTACATTCACAAATGTTAGATGGGTACAGAAAGTGACAGGAATATCTGTGCATTGGAAAAAAAAAAAAAATTAAAACTTGGAAAAGGAAGTATATCAGAGGTGTCAAAGGAGTTTTATGTTTTACTTCTTCGCCTACTTCTTTGCTATCAGCAAATATCCAGATACTGAAAAGACAAGTAGTTTTGAACACATTTTGTTTCAGATCCTGTACCTCGGCCTCATTGCTCTCAATCTTATTTTTTTATGTGCCTAAGGAGTAACCTGTTTTCCCAGTTTTAATTCAAGAAGAAAATTTCCTCCACTAAAGCAGGCTAACTGATTTTGGGGAGAGTGTTTTAATTTTCTTATGCAGAATGAAAGGTGTTCATTACTAATTTCAATCTAGGTCTAGAAGCTCCTGATACAGTTATAAATATGTATGAAGAATATGAATATATATTTTGTTTGGTGAATGAATCCATAATTTCTTGAGTTGATTAGAAATTGAGAGGAACATCTTTTTTTAATTCTCACAGTTATATTCAAGAGTTACTTGAGTTTCTGGAATGTAAAGAAGATTGCAAAGTAGATGTATGTTCCTCAGCATTCTACATGTAATGGTAGTCTTCCACAGCTGCTTTCTGAAGGTAAGTGACAAACGATTTTTTTGGCCTAAAGAGAAAAAGCAAAGATGAATTGTTCAGAAAATGCACAGAAAATTTGTACACCTGTGAATGTATGATACTTAAATAGTTTCAGCAAGGTATTTGAAAGCAACATATTTTTTTCTCTGATCTTAAGCTCCTGTAGCATTTTTAAGGGGAAAAAAATAAAAAGCACACCATAAACAACCCACATAGCAATCTTTTTGTTCCTGTGCATTTACTTGATGAGATAGGCATAGCTGTAATTTATTGCCAGACACTTGGTATTTACAGACATCATGAATAGCTTTTAAAAAGGTGCCAGTAGAATTCATTACAACATATTGGTTTGTATTTAGTTCTTGAGCTTACCACGTGCAACTTTCCTATGATTACTCCTATTATTGCATGAGTTGAAGCAAAATTGCCTCCTTCAATAATAGCTTCTTGCATCACTCAATCACAGCAATCATTTTTCTCGAGGGGAAAAAAAATTAAGAAACAGAAAAATGTAGAAGGGAAAACATAGGTGAATAAATATGCTAATTATGAAACAATTTCGGGCATTATATACATAATACCTCCAGAAAAGGAGAAAAATAAAAGACAGAGGAAAATCTAGGAAGGTAAAGTCCTTCAAAACTGAGAACTGAGAGAACAAAAGTAGCTGTGTAACACTGTGTTGCACACTGCTTATCCAATCTGTGATTTGAATGAATGAACTCCCACCCTACTACAAAATCTTCTTGATCTAAGCCAAATGGCACTGTTATGTTAATAATGAAGGTATATGCATTGTGGAAAAGACTCTGCAAGTACTACAGGTAATCAGATTTTTGTTGCAGACAACAGCAGTAACATGCACTGTTTCAGACTGCAGTAAAACACGTGCAGGAATGCAGTAAGGACATCTGGTATCGTATGCTAAACGTTTTTAGTCATTTGGAAATGTGACTAAAGAATGTGTTAACAACAGTATAGCCAAACACAGCTGAAGTGTTGTGACCAAATACCAAAGCAACAATGCTGGGGAGATATGAAAATGATGGGCAAATAAGTGATGATGACAGTCCATTGACTCTCAGTCCATTTAAATGTGAAACCTGTCAAAAATTAGTCAATGTAAGCTTCAAGGAAGTTTTGGTATAACATGAAAACAAACCACAGGTAGCACCAGTGCAGGAGTATTATTGAAAAGCAGTGGTAGTTTTGAAGATAGAGATATAACAGACAGAAAATACAACTGGAATTTTAGCAGTGGTCAGGTAGCATTAGGAAAAAAAAAAAATCTTATATTGAATAAGTTACAGGCAACTAAAATTAATGAAATATGTCTCTTTTCTTGTGACATTGCCTGCCACTTTGGTGGTACACACTAAAAGCTCAGAAGAAATCAGTATATTTGCACCAGCTGATCATCACTTCCACAGTCTGTATTTGCCTAAAAAGGTCATATAAATTTGAGATAATGAAGGTATACAGATACATAATTTTCCTTACAACAATAGCTTGAATGTGAATGTCAAAATCCTAGGTACTGGAGCACTCCATACTGAACTTCTGAATTTGTGAGGTATTTGTTTCAGAAAAGACAAAAAAGCAAACAAACAAATTCCACATCCACAGAGAAAACAAATGAATATAATAAAGTTATGAAAAATATATGAAGAGAAGAAAGAAATTATGAAGATATGAAAAGAAGCAAGTTTTCCTTTGCTGTTACAAAGAACTTTTTAGTTAGCTTTTTTATCTTAAATAATGGATTTTTCTAAGTATCCTTTGTATTGAAGATTTATTTTATTACCTTTGGCAGGGAAATGTAGCATAGATTTTATCAGAATAATTGTTAAAATTCTTATGAGAACTTGCCCTTTGTGGAATTCACTGATATACCTACCTCTACATATTCAAACTATTTGATTACTCAAGTAGCTCCTGTCTTGAGAACAGTGTGCTTTTTGGCTGGTGTCAGACTGGATAGCAATACATTTTTCATCAGATTAAGCTAAAAACACTGAACTCCAAAAGAGAAAGATTTATGGCCAGTTCTCTTTGGAACACTGAATACTTAAGGTACTAAACAAGGTCTTAGTCACCCTGTTAAATTTGAAATCATTATTAACAGAGAGACAAGGTCCTTATTAACCCTCATGGCGCTGCTTCATGCTGTACCTACACACATATTTTCTTGAAAAGTATTAGCTATATTTGGCACTGAAAGGGGAAAGAAGTGCCAAATATAGGTGGGGGGAGGGTGGGGGGCACTGGCTTTTTTAACATCACATCTTTATGTTAAGCTTTAAACCAGGGATTGCAGAATGTAGAAACATTAAAATACAATGCAAAATTGGGACGCTGCATTTGTCTTGAGTGTTATTGCTAAGATTCATTATTAAAGATACCAGGAGCCTTGTGTACAGTAAGGTGATGCTAAATAAATCCCTAGGTAAGAATGTGAACTGGCACTCTTCACTAACACATCCAACAGAATTTTCCCCTAAGCAGACTGCCTGTCTTGTATAGATTACTTCAGGAAAAGTGCGTGCATCAGTTGATTCATGTTACATGAGAAAGTATTAAAATGAAAACGAATAAAGCCACTTTAACAGATAAACTGGAGTGTCTTCCAAGGAAGCTGTAATTGCAGCACTCTGTAAACATAACTGGCAAAATTTCTTTGTGTAGACAAGCTTGCAGAGAACAGAAGTGCAATTAGCTGCCCCAGGATGAGACCCATAACTCCCAGGGTATTCACTTCTCTCCACAGATGCAGCTTTCATTACTCTGCATCATAAAGGTTTAATTTGCAAGAAATGTTGAGCCCAAATTATTCCAAGAGATCAGCCCAGCTTCACAGGAGAGCTGGAGTTTCACAAATCAACCAGAACTAAATGCAAAGGCAATTCACACCCTCTCAAGGAAGATCCAAAGTAAGACATATATGTAGGGATATTCAACATTGATATTACAACCTGCACTGTTCTGGCAACTATACTGAGCATGTACTACAAAGCAGTGTTCTTTTTTTTTTTTAATATGGGATGTGGTGTGTTAGGACCTAAAATCAGATTAGCAGTCTTACCAGCAGAGCCCTGTAGGCAACAGATTTAGAGAAAAATAAGGAGAAAATAGGAATGGAAAAAAATGTTGGGTTTCTCTTTATTCAGACATTAGAACACAGAGAATTGCAATGAAGCTGCTGAGAACTGTGGACTTCTTGTCTTTTACCATATTTAGATAATCAAGGGACTGGTCTTACATAGCTTCCAGGCAACAGTTTTATTGCTTTTTTCTGTTTCAATTGGAGAGTACTGAATTTTATCCTCCTCCTTTTGAGCATTGGCAGTGCCCATGAGTACTAAAAAACCTGTCATCTCAAACTATAGCTTGTATTTGTTTCCACTAATGAAAACTGCATTGCAAAAAAAATTCAGCCAGTCTGGGTAAAGATGCTTTTTACTTCTGCAACAATCAACTGTCTATATGACACATTTTCATCCTGTCAGAGAGGACTGAAGTTTTAGTTCAGTTTGTGGATGGAATTGGCTTAAAAGCTTGTATCTAATAACCATGACTGTCACTAATGTACCCAAATGATAGTCAGTTGTAAGAAAGTAAATCAGAGAAGTTCCTTATTGAATTTTATCTGTAGATTTTTATGTGACTGTTCTTAGACTTAAAAAGACATTGTATCTCAATAATTTTCAAAACATAGCCATGGACATCTGTCTTTCCAGAAGTATTAAGGCTGAGAGACCTGGGGCTATTTAGTCTAGAAAAGAGAAGACTGAGACGAGGTCTTATTAATGTTTATAAATATCTGCAGGGTGGATGTCAAGAAGTAGAGCTAGTCTCTGTTCAGCAGTGTCCTGTGATAGTATAATGAGCAATAGATGCAAACAGGAACATAAGCAGTTCCACCTCAACAAAACTTCTTTACTGTAAGGGTGATGGAGCACTGGAACAGGCTTCCCAGTGAGGTCTCCTTTTCTACATGCTTTCAAGACTCACCACACCCTTTGCTTAAATTTGTTTGCACCAAACAGCATGAAACAAATCTTACCTACATCACAACACAGCTGAACTCGGATAGAATAAGCAAAACATCTGCTATGATCTGTTTCAGAGATTCATCCCCCTGCCAAATGAATTTAAAATAAACCTTACGGCTGTCATCCTTCTCCAGGCACTATGAGGTGCTCATATGATTTGTCTGGGTTGTTTTCACCCAATGGCTTTGACTTAAATGTACAGAAATGAGCTATGAACTTTATCTAGTAGGTCAATCATATTAGCTTTTGTGGTAATCAGTTTTTGTGGTAATCAGAGCAGCTGCACCTCATATATCCTAAACCTGATAATAGTAGCCACAGTGTGAAACAGTAGGAATAGTGAATCCCCTTTGCCTGGACAGTTTTGATACACTACTCATAAAACAGGCATTGAAGAGGGTAAAAGCCAGATATTAATTTGGATTCCATGGCATCACAGGAAATGTCACTGTTTTTCTGGATTATAAAGTGGCTCAGGTTTATCAAGCTGTTCAACCACTTCCTTTCTTCCCTATCCTCCTACGCTAGTCCACCTTTTTGTTTGTTTGGTTGGTTTGGTTTTTATAGTACTTAAATCTTTCCTTTGTTTTGCTCACTAGAAGCATTTGACCTCCTCTCACTTACAGAGCTATGAAGCTTTTAAAATGCTTTTAATTTCCTAGACCCATACATTGCTCCCAGATCTCCTCACTTTCTTGAAATGAAATAATGTTTTACCAGCAAATATATATACCAATAGACATAGGAAAGGAAAAAGAACTGAATTTTTAAAACATAGATTCTCAACTCCTAGAATTTATTTTTATTGCAATCATTTTAACATATTGGTGTTTTGCCAGTTAACCCCCACTCTGTGTAATTCTTGGCAGTTGTACAACTGAGAAACATTTTTTTATTTCACTTACAAGACAAATTATCTTCATAACCTTCCCTTCTTCTTTCTTTCTAAGTCCTTTTCTTTCTCCACTTACTTATTTTTTCAGAGATAAAATCCCAGGAGCTTTTTTTTTTTTTAAAGCATATTTGCATTTGTGCCTCATGAGCTGTTAAAAGTTGTTTAGATACAAGGGAGAAGATAAGCAATTTTCATTTGTGACCCACAGGAAATGGTTTGTTCTGCTCTGGTAACTGGTAAGTTTGAAAAATACTGAAGATAAATTCTGTGGTGTTTTTATTAACAATAGCTATATAAGAGGATGTCTGAGCTTGTATAACCTGCTTTGCACCAAATCAAATCCCATTAAAGCTTCAATGGTACAGCCACTTAACATTTAAAAGCTGTCTTATATGTGGGTAAAGAAAAAGGAAAGAAAAGGATACTGATGACAGAAAGACTCAGAAATATTCTTTCCAGTATAAGACACCACATCTGCTCCAGAAAAGGAGAACACAATGATTAATCTTGATTCTTCTCTCAGACAAAGGAAAGTGAAACCGAACTTCTGTTTCCTAAATGCCTTCAAAGTATTCCTCTGTATCCAACAAAAGCAATGTAAAGAGGACAAATAAAGGAAAGTCATGTTTAACAGTAAGAAGCATTTACTTGCAGTTATGGAGTTGAGAAAAGAGTTACATCATAGCTTCCTATTTATTTTAAATTATTATATAGAGAAGAATATCCTAAAGTAAACTTTCTGTTTATTTGAGGAATCAGGACTGCCTTAACTAGTGATAGCTTTAACTGACAGAAAGCATCTAAAATTACAGTAGGATGATCTGAGGCAGGGCAACATAGGAATTTGTAAATGTTTCCACGCAGAGACAGTTGTAGAAGCTGAATGATCTACAGAGATTAAATAATTTTAACTAACCAAGGTGAGTTTACAATAGATAGGAACTAGTCATTAAGTAGTGTGAATGTGTGCATCCTAACTACAGCTATATTTTTTCAAGAGGCTGAAGCTGTATCTGTAATAGAAACTGACTAATGGAATCAATCTAAAGGTCAATAACCAACGTCCAACATCCTTCTACACCACAGAACCACAGAATGATAGGGGTGGCAATGGACTTCCAGAGATCATCTAGTCCAAGACGGTACAACACAGCAGAAAAGAGCTTCTCACTTATTTAAAAAATATTAATTAAATTAAATTAAATGTAAAGATTCACAAAAATGGTTTCAAGTTTCAAATACCAAAGTGTGCAGACAATGTGTTAACTTTTTACTTAGCAAATAAACATGCTCCAGCATGCCTGAAAATGGCTGGCATGCAGTTTTCAATATTCAAACAAATATTGAACAAATGATTTTATAAATGCCTTAATTTTAAGGATAATAAATTGACACTACATGTTTCTATGACAGTGATAATAGTTGAACCTCCGCCAAGAACCATTTGTATGTTCTTGTCACTGTATAAACACATGGGAAGTAACTGCAACATAAAGGCCTTCCTCCAACTGGCTTATAGCATACTCAATAAAGCAAGTATTCCCAAAAGATATTATCAGGATAAAAAGACTACAAAATTATCTTCATACTTGAAGAAAATACACAGTTGACTAAAACCCACATGCTCTGCTGCTCTCCCTGATTTCCAGTGTCCCATGAATTAGAATCTAACGGCATTGATATAAATGAAACTCTGGATGAAGACTTGAGTAATAACTGCTGCCCAAATGGTAAATATCTGAACAATGAGAAAACAGCTATTGTATAATGTTACTGCACAAAATAAAGAGGAAACCAGTAGGTGACACGAAGCAGCTAACTGCAAAACTAGTCATGGTACTCAGGGTGTCAAACACAGAAAGAATGTTTTATTCTCTGGCCCTAAATTCTGTCCACTTAATTCTGAAAGAATAACTCACCTGCATTTAAGAACAGAAAGTCATCTCAATATATTACATCTTTTGATTGTGCTGTATTTTGATAGTATCATCATTAATACATTTCTAGCCAATCACAGCAGTATCTATATTGACTGAGGTTATAAGACAGCTGGCTATTTGGCCATCTATCCAATAAGCTATCTCATACCCATTACTTAGCTAGATTACTATCACATTTATTAGTTGAATGTCCCATATGTGAGCATGATAAGCGCTCTGAGATAAACTAAAAAACCAATTAAAGCAAGAGATGTGAAAATCTCAATGGATAAAACTTTCAAAGTGATTAGTCTCATATGGTACCTTTATTTCTGAAGGGGATAATTCAGCATCAAATGCAACAAGTGTCACAGTGTTTAAGAAAGTAATCTGGCTGCTGACTGGACTATGTGCTGGTTATTATAAATGGAAATCTGTCTTAGTAACTAGAAACAATCTGAGGTGACTTGAATAGTTGATAGAGTTGACATGACATGTTTTCCAGTTTCCTGTGATTCCAAAGTATTATCTCACTATTACACAACAAATTAGATCTTTTCGTGTAGTGAGACAACCAATTTGTTAAAATAATTATTTCAGTAAAAAAAAAAACAATGACAAGAAAAATATTTTACCACTAATTTAAAACAATGATTTTTCATATAGAGACTCAAGTAAACAGAAAAAGCAGATGGATGCTTGTATTCCATTTAAAATCAACTTTGTTAGATTATTAACAAGACTGAGGAGTCACCGTCCCTGGAGGTATTCAAGAGGGGACTGGATGTGGCACTTGGTGCCATGGTCTAGTCATGAGGTCTGTGGTTACAGGTTGGACTCAATGATCTTCGAGGTCTCTTCCAACCTTAGTAATACTGTAATACTGTGATACTTGGAGCCATGAGGTCTTGGGTGACAGGTTGGACTTGATGATCTTTGAGGTCTTTTCCAACCTTGTTGATTCTATGATACTCAATTTGAGCTGAAAGACTGATGTATTACCTTCTGTAAGAAATGCTATTTCCAAAGAGGCTTATTTGTGCCTTCAAGAGATAAATAAGAAACAAAGTATACTTATATTTATAAAAGATATTCTGTCCAGTTTCTTACTTGACATGAAAACCCCATGGATACTTACCATGTTTGCAGAAAGTCAATGAGACGTTTTCCAATGACCTACAAAATGGTGCAACAGGGACTCAAGGTATCCCTGCTTGAAGATAAAGCTCTTTGTTTGTACGGATACAACAATGTACAAATATAGATATGATGACTTCAGTAGCAGTCTAAATAATCAGCAAATCTAACAAATATTACTTTAAAAGATAAGATTTAAACAAATTGAGTGCACTGGTGGCAGTACCAACATTGAACAAGGTTCACTGATACAATTGCTTGAAAGTCATATTCAGTGTCCATTCAAGGTTTGTGATTCATATAGACAAAATTCAGTTCTGATGATGGAGCAGAATAAGATAGTAAGACTGAACTGAGGTTTCTACTGGTGCAAGGAGGAGGCTGTTATAGCTGGACAACAGGTAGACTGGGAGAACAGAGAGTTTTTGAGATTCCTTTCAGAAAAGAAAAGAAAAATTACTTTTCTTCCCTCCCACTGAGCAATCTTCCGAAGATTTCCTTTTATACTTTCCCTGATGATTCCCACTTTTCAGTTGTTATCCTTTCCTGGCAGCTCCAGTCTCTGAAAACCTTCCTCCTTACCACCTGTCCTTAATACCTGCCTTTGTCCACTTGCACCCCAGAGTTCACACTGTGCTCCTCCATTACCAACCACCTTGTGAAGGCTGCCCCTGCACAAGTAACAAGCACAAGTCTGGTTTTGCAGGGCCACGGTGCCACTCATACTTGTCTGGCACATGCAAAGGAAACAGATTTCTGCCCATAAAAGGCTGTTATCTCTTTTGGCAATGTCTTGAGCTGGCTCAAGTTGAGGAGTTCAGATGTGTGTTGGCGGTAGCAGTTAATTCTGATGGAAAAGATGGTTAAGGATATACATTTCAGGATGGTATAGCACAAAGAAGACAGATAGGCTTCCCTACCAATCTCCAAAATGAGCTCAAAATTTCTATCAGCAACCCCTTACTGACCTTAGACACAGAAAATATCATTGTCCACAACAGTCAAACACTTATATAGAGTTCTCAAAAGCAATAGCTGGACAACATTGAACAAATCCACAGCATCAAGGTAAACATTACTGCACATATATTAAAGAAGCATAGAATCACTAAGGCTGGAAAAGGCCTTTAAGATTATCAAGTCCAGTTGTAACCCTAGTACCACAACCACTAAACCATGTCCTGAAGTGCCACATGTACATGCTCCATGAACACACCCAGGGATAGCAGCTCCACCAGCTACCTGAGCCATTCCAGTAGGGAATTTTTGTGAAAAGGACTACAGATATTTTCAACAAAGAGTACTACATAATATACCAGAGCAGATCTAGAGGCCCTTGAAGCCATGTTAGTTAGCATGGTTTTGTCCAAACTGGAAATAGAACAATTGAAAAAGTCAATACTCAATAAATCGGTGAGCTGCAGCGGTCTTGCCCCAATAACTGAAAAACAAAAATGAAGTTGTCTCATTTAGGAATGCAATTTGAAAGAGTATATTTAAGGGAGGTTGTAGACAGGTGGAGGTTGGTCTCTTCTCCAAGGCAACTAACACCAGAACAAGAGGACACAGTCTCAGGCTGAGAGTCTCAGGCTGAGCCAGGGGAGGTTTAGGCTGGATGTTAGGAAGAAGTTCTACACGGAGAGAGTGATTGGCCATTGGAATCAGCTACCCGTGGAGGTGGTGGAGTCACCTTCACTGGAGGTGTTCAGGAGAAGACTTGATGGGGTGCTTGGATGTATGGTCTAGTTGTTGGGTGGGTTGGATTGGTTGATGGGTTGGACGCGATGATCTTGAAGGTCTCTTCCAACCTGGTGTATTGTATTGTATTGTATTGTATTACCATCATTGGAGGTGTTCAGGAGGAGACTTGATAGGGTGCTTGGTTGCACAGTTCAGTTGATTAGGTGGTGTTGGATTAGTTGATAGGTTGGACGCGATGATCTTGAAGTTCTCTTCCAACCTGGTCTGGTCTATTCTATTCTATTCTATTCTATTCTATTCTATTCTATTCTATTCTATTCTATAAGCTTAAGGCCTGGAATCATTGGGCAAAGAATATGAGAAGGGTAAAAAAAAAAATGAATAAATTAGATACGCTGAATAATAATTTTTCTTTAAAAAGGAAGTTACTTATAAGATCACATTAACAGAGTTGTGCAGTTTCAATGGGAACAGAGTGAACATGAACTGTTTAAAGAAATCAGAAATTTTCCATGTCTGAGAAAGAAGTCAGACACTATCCCAATGTCCTTTTAAACAAAAAGTTTTTGAAAAGTATTGAGAAAAACAATCCTCAAGATTATATTTTTCTCTGAAAAAAAAACCTAAACAACCACAAGCAATTAAAAAGAAACCAAAATTAAGCAAAACATCAAAAAACCCTATCATATTGCAAGAGATAATACACAAAAGCATTACTGTGAGAGCATAATATTATAAACCAGTGTTTCTGCAGCATTCATTAGTGAGGAACAAGCCTCCAGCCACATGCAGCAGGACTGCACAGTTTGGGCTACGCAGCCGGAAAATTTTGTCACTACAGAAATCCTTGCATGCTAGAGAAAATCTCTAGACTTCCTTGGAGGTA
Source organism: Picus viridis (assembly GCA_033816785.1). NCBI lineage: Eukaryota > Metazoa > Chordata > Aves > Piciformes > Picidae > Picus > Picus viridis. The sequence goes on from CM066570.1 coordinate 9,333,586, forward strand.
GTCACTCTACAGATACAGATCTGCCTTAAAGCTGAATATAATTTCGGTTGTCAGCTCTTGTCCAAGATAAAACACATGGCCTGAGCCATAAATTAAAGCTGATTTTTGTTTTGTCACATTACATGAAAAACAAATGGTCTTTGTCCCTACTACTCTGTTATTTCATTAAAACATCTGACAGCTGGAATTGGGCAGATGTCATTGAAGAGACTGCTATGATTCAGGTAATTGCATCATGTGTGCTTTCCAGGCTTTAAAAAATATCTCCTAGGAATCCAAAATCCTGGCAAAAATCTCAAGAAGTATTTCAGCTACTTGTTACACTAGGGAAATGCAGTCATATCCTTTTGAAGGTTTAAAATGGATTAAGAATCTGTGGAAGCCATAAGGCTACTGGAAAAAATTAAGCATCTTCAAGTAGGAAAAGTGTGCCTTGCACAACTTACAGGGGCATTAGCCCAGAGGTGGTGCCTAGACAGTGGACCACCAAATTCTCATGGATCAGGCCAATCATACAGTTCCATCCCATTTCCACATCAAGGCAAAATCTGCCTCCTTCCTTCTTGCAGACCTTCAACCCAGCTCCCACCCTCCAACACAGTTATCCACAAGGTGTCATCAAGAGTCCTGGGGGGAAATCACACATCCTCAGCCTTGTTTCCCAGTTAGGACCATCAGGATCTCAGCATTCCGCACAGCCTTTATATCATCCATATGTAACCACCTACCACCACCATGCGTCTACAATAGTCAGAAAAGAAGCATTAATACACACACAGCAGTACGATGTAATTCCTGAAAACATTCCTTGTCAACTAACTTCTGCTGTGTTTAACTGAGTTCTTAAAGCTCAGTGTAGTCTATTACTAAAACTGGTGTTTCATTTTGCTTAACATGCAATACTGCTTTTGTTCTTACCGTACAATCACGTATCAGTGGCACCAATGTGTATAATTTGCTTGTCACACTTCCTTGTTTACATTAGTGGTGGTGTGGCAAAAAGGCAAGAGAGCCTCATGAGTTCAGTAAGAGAAGTACAAGGTTCTGTGCCTGCATTGAGGCAATCCTCATTATCAGTACAGACTGGGGGGTGATGAAATTGAGAAGAACACTGAAGAAAAGGACTTGGGGATACTGGTGAACCAGAAGCTGGACATAACCCAATAACATATACTTGCAGCCCAGAAGGGAAACCATATTGTCACACATATTCTGAGATGTATCAAAAAAGTGTGACCAGTAGGTTGAGCGAGAGGATTCTGCCCCTCAGCTCTGGTGAGACCTCACCTGGAGTACTACATCCAGCTTTGGAATCCTCAACAGAGGAAGAACAAGGACCTACTGGAATGGGTCCAGAAGACAGCCATGAAGATGATCAGGGGGCCGGAGCATGTCTCCAATGAAGATGGGGAGATAGTTTGTGTTATTCATCTTGGAAAAGGCTCTGGGGACACCTTACAGAGGCATTTCAGTATCTGAAGGAGATAGAATAGAATAGAATAGAATAGAATAGAATAGAATAGACTAGAATAGAATAGAATAGAATAGAATAGAATAGAATAGAATAGAATAGAATAGAATAGAATAGAATAGAATAGAATAGAATAGAATAACCAAGGTTGGAAGAGACCTCGAAGATCGAGTCCAACCTGTAACCACAACCTCACAACTAGACCATGGCACCAAGTGCCACATCCAGTCCCCTCTTGAACGCCTCCAGGGATGGAGACTCAACCACCTCCCCGGGCAGCCCATTCCAATGACAAATCACTCTCTCAGTGAAGAACTTTCTCCTCACCTCCAGCCTAAACTTCCCCTGGTGCAGCTTGAGACTGTGTCCCCTTGTTCTGGTGCTGGTTGCTAGGGAGAAGAGGCCAACCCCTTCCTGGCTACAAGATCTACAAGAAGGCTGGGGAGCGAATGTTCAGAAGTGCATGTAGCAACACGACAAGGGGGAATGGTTTTAAACTAGAGCAGGATAGATTCACACTATCCCTGGAGACATTCAGTGTGAAACTTGATGGAGCCCTGGACAACCTGATCTGCTTGGGGATATCCCTGCTTACTGCAGCAGGATTGAACAAGGTGACCTTCAAGGGTCCTTTCCAACGTGATGCATTCTATGATTGTATGATCTTAAGCTGCTGCAAGACGTGTGCATACAATTCCTGTTACTGAAAGGAGTGGAAATACTTCCTCTGTTCTGATTGCTAATTTCTCAGTAATATAAGACTTGTCATCATCCAAGGGAAAAAAAAAAAAAAAAAAAAAAAAAAAAAAAAAAAAGAAAGGAAGGACAGGTGTTTTGTTAACTACAAATAGAACTGGGTCCTTACAATTATCCAATAACTAGATTTCATCCTTGAGAAAAACAAACAAACAAAAGAAAACACCACCACAATGTCCTTCAACTCTCCCCCCAACTCCAGTCCCCCTTCCCCCAGCATAAAGGAACAAAGAAACATGAAAAGAACATGAAAACTACTGGAAGAGTGTACTAACAGTCCCACCTTCACCTTGTACTAATAAATGCCTTGGTTGCAGCACCAAAACTTATAGACAAAGCAATTTAACAAAACACAGTGAGATACACTCTCTGATCCCAAGGATACACAAGATCAGCAGCTCAGTCTCCAATGGGATCAAAGGAATGTTTGACAGAGAAACCTCTCTTCTGACAATATTGTTTGATCTATGTCTCAAGGATAGAAAAGAAATGTTATTTCTATTTTCATGCTGACACACAGGAGCTTGTTAGAAGGACATTCTCATAAACCAAGTGCTGCAGACCGTGCAATCATCCAGCTCATATTTTTTTCAGGATTCCAGGGTAGGTGCAGCCCATAATACAGAATATTTTCGGGTGTGACTAGGGTGTAGATAAGACCAGTAAAGCTATAAGCCTCACACAACCTCAGGAAACACTCAGCAGCTATAGCAACTTGCTACTTACCCTGAAAAGCACAAAGTTGCATTTTTTAATGTACCTGCCTTTACTTTTTATTAGCCTTGGATGGAATCAACAAAGTATTCAATTTGTAATAATGAACTTTTTGCCTTTCATTTTGATTAGTAATGTGGTATTGTTATGATGATTTTAGCAGCACATTCTGGGGTAGTTTAATTGTTTTCATTGTTTTAACCACAAGTCCCTCCTTTTCCCCTCAAATGAGCCAATCACTAAAATATTTCTTTTTGGTCATTTGCAGTTTATGGTCAGGCAGTGTAGCATTACCTTAAATGGGTCAACTTTTCTGTTTAAAATGTTACAGCCTGCCAACACTGGTGAGTCAACTGATGATCTGGGCATGTGGGAGCTCATAGGCAAAGTTTCTGCTCCACATTGTTCAGGACTCATTCTCACTTTTTTCCTCTTTCTTTCTCTCTCTCTCTCTCCCCATTTTTATCGAATATAAAACATTGTCCTAAACCTGAAAAGACTTTCCATATGAATGTTTCATAAAGTGTTTTGCTAGAAATTGCAAGTAGTTCTACTAATGGATTTCAGTTAACCAGACTCTCTGATTAAGGATGATGCTTATAAAATTAATCAGACTTTAATAACATATGTGCAGATAAACTGTGTGATCTGGGGGAACAATTCAGGGCACATACACACATTTGATTAATTTAATTCTTACTTGTTAGCAAATTATGCACATAGTAATGTTGATTTTAGAGTTGTATTTATTATTATTATTATTATTCAGAATGATGCAGCAGTTTTATGATTAGAGATAACAGTCTGTCACTTAGTTTTCTTCCCAGATAGTGGTGTTATCCATCAGGGCCAGAAATAATTCCATGATCTACTCAGATTTTATTTTCTATTTATTTTCCTGTGAATTACAGAGATGCAAAAAGGGTGTAAAAATTGAAATATGATTTCTGTTGAGCAGGGAGATTCTACACTTTATGAAACAATGCAGCTGAGTGTACACCCTTCTCGTGGTCTGGAGATCGTTCTCGTTTTTGTCTCTCTTTTGTGCTTCTTGATGCCCTTCTTCCCTTTTACTTTATGTTGTGGGTTCTGTTTGGGGTTGTTGCCTTTCAGTATCTGTTCTGTAGCTGTCCAGAAGATTCAATTGCAACATGGTTCATTTATGAAAATCAAAGTTTTTTACACTAAAAGTTAAAGACATAGTTCAACATGAATAAATTGCTTCCATCTTGTGTCATACTATCCAACTGCAGAAGGAAGAAAACCAGGAGACTTTTGTCAAACCTCCTGAGTGAAAATCTGTGGTTTATAGGAATACATTATTAATATAATGTCAACAGTGTTTTCTACAAGTCACGGTGGGTGTCACCATTTAGAGAGATACATGAGCCTGCAGTGAGCCCAGGCAGCCAAGAGGGCCAATGGCATCCTGGCCTGCATCACGAACAGCGTGGCCAGCAGGAGCAGGGAGGTCATTCTGCCCCTGTACACTGCACTGGTTAGGCCATACCTCAAGTACTGTGTCCAGTTCTGGGCCCCTCAGTTTAAGAAAAACATTGACTTGCTGGAAGGTGTCCAGAGGAGGGCAACAAGGTTGGTGAGGGTTTGGAACACAAGCCCTATGAAGAGAGGCTGAGGGAGCTGGGGTTGCTTAGCCTGGAGATGAGGAGACTGAGGGGTGACCTTATTGCTCTTATTGCTCTCTACAACCACCTGAAGGGAGGTTGTAGACAGGCAGAGGTTGGTCTCTTCTCCCAGGCAGCCAGCACCAGAACAAGAGGACACAGTCTCAAGCTGCGCCAGGGGAGGTTTAGGCCGGAGGTTAGGAAGAAGTTTAACACAGAGAGAGTGATTGCCCATTGGATTGGGCTGCCCAGGGAGGTGGTGGAGTCACCATCATTAGGGGTGTTCAGGAGGAGTCTTGATAGGGTGCTTGGTTGCATGGTTTAGTTGATTAGGTGGTGTTGGATGATAGGTTGGACGCGATGATCTTGAAGGTCTCTTCCAATCTGGTCTATTCTATTCTATTCTATTCTATTCTATTCTATTCTATTCTATTCTATTCTATTCTATTCTATTCTATTCTAATAACTGATTTGTTATAGACTTGGAATCGGGTACTCACAACCCAGTTGTATTTCTGGAATGAGTTACTCCTCCTGTGTGCAGTTTAGTGAAACCTGAGGTATGAGCAAGGCAGCAGGTATGAGTACACGAGGACAAGTCGCTGATTATTTGTATGTGTAAAGCATAAATCACAACACAGTAATGAAAAACAATGTTGTTTTTCACAAAGAAAAATCAGAGAAATAATACATTCTGCAGAAAAAAAAATTAGAAAAATATTTGAACTGCAGGTTACAAGTCTGCTATACAGTCATGCACAGGGCATGTGCTATGTTCCAATAACATGAGAAGCAAGGGTTTTTCTCCACAGACTTTTGTGAGAGTAGTCTCAGACCCTGCACTCAAATGCTTTGTGTCCTCAAATCACATCACAATATGATCCTTCACCTACTTTGAAGCATTTGGGTGCCAGAGTATTTTAAATCACTCACATATTGGATGCAGCAAGTACTCTATAAGGCCCGCCAAAATGGAAAGTGCAACTCCTTTTTTCAACACATTCATCATTGCTTGCTTGAACACAGTGTTCTTTCCTCCTGTTTCCTAGAGAGAAATTTTTTTTCACAGTGCAATGTGGTCCTTTCAGTGACCATATTATATTCGAGAACGCACTCTCTAACTTAATAGTGTGTCTGAAATCTTGGATGGGACCATTTGCAGAATTCCTTACAAACTTAAACATGTCACAGATCCAACACTGTAACTGGAAAACCATTCTCTCAGTTTCTGTTCATTTTATGAATGACTTATTAAAGTTTTGTCTACAAATAGCAATTTACTAATTGCCTAATAATTGAAGCTGATTTCAGTGCTGCAGGAAAATTAAACGAAGTCTTGAAAGACACTAAATCACTTTTTATTCTGTCCCCTTTTCTCACACATTTTTCATCAGCTGTGGTTAGCAAGGGCAACTGTCAGTAATAACATTGTGTAAAGTGTCTTTTGTTTGCTGATAATTTTCCTAGAACATCCCTGTTTGCCAAAAGCAACCTAGATTGCATTATTCTGTGGCAATGCTCTCACCAGAAGTCCCTTAACTTCAGGGGAAGTTCCAGTAAATAATAATTGAGCATATTGGAATTTTGGATATAAAATTTTACTCTCACTCAGTGGTTTAGAAGCATTTCCCCATCCATCCACATCTATGACACCATGACAACATAGTCTCTAAGACCCATCAGTATATGATGACAGTGAGATACCTCTGTCAAGAGTCATACAGGCATAATGAGGCATGTTGCGTTTCAGTGTATTCTTAAGTAGTGGCAAAATTGCTCTGGGATAAAACTTCAGGACACACTACAGAAAGCAGAAGGAAGTTGTACCATTGACTGTATGGATCTGCTCAGAGGACAGCAGAACAAATTACCAGTGGGAGATTAAGCTTGTAGCTGCTTGTAGTATCAGTGATGTATTTTATTTATTAAGACCCTTAACAATTCTGTCTATGATTTCTAATCATGTTACCCTCTGTAAAAGTGCAGAAGCAGGAAGGCATTTCCTTCAGGATTTATATTTTTCGAGTATCACTTCACTAGGGGTGAAGAAACCCTAGCCTTTCTCTGCTTTTGAATAGGAAAAGAAAATCACTGTTCAGCCATGGATGCCTTGAGGGGCCCATCCTTTTGTCAGCATTTCACAACATAAAGCAAAGAAAGTTGTCACAGCCTATAGTAAAATAGAATCTGGACAGTTTACATAAGTGTTTTGGCTGGAGGGAAAGAAGGAAAATATGCCCTCCTGTACGACCTCCTCAACAGACAGTGCTGTCTAGGCAAAGGACAAGAGAGACAAGATTCATGGCTTCTCTCTCCTTCTATGAACCATGCAGGCAAACCTATCCAGAAAAGTTTGGAGTGCTTATCTATATGGGGACTAAGGATTTGCTCATTAGACTCTATATCCACAGTGCCAAATACTCTGTATTAATGCTGCATCAATCCTGCAGTGTCCTCCCAAGCTAAATGCAAGGAAATCATCCCCTTCCCGATACTGTCATTGCTCACCTTGATATCCACTTATAGGGATAGCAGGGCGGATGTAAATCAGTCCACGCTTGTAGAAGGAAAAGATCTTCAAAATGAGCCTTTCAAATATGTTTGTACATTGACCTACAAACTGCTGAAAGATAGCTGTGACTTGTTGGGTGAGGGGCAAGAGATACTGATGTTTCTGCAGTCCTTTCCACACAGTGGATGAATACTGCCATCTATTGCTGCTGGTACTGTACACATGGAGTTTTGCTGAGTTATTATGAACAAGTTCACATCTCTCTACAGCGAATAGCCAAGGAACAAAGCTTGATGCATGCATGTTTTTCTTCATTTTCCAGGCTTTTCTGTAAAAGATATCTAACAGATTAATGTACTGAGACAGAATGCATTCTTGGCATCTGAAACCTCTGCTAATTTTTAAATTAATGCATTCTTTGTAGAACAAAGCTTTATGGGCACCTTTCTGGGAATGGAAGGAAGGTGTATCATGAACTACTTAAATGCACCCCCAAAGAAAAGGAAATTAATTTATGTTTCAGTCATCTGTAAAACAGACATGAGTCATAACCAAGAATTAAATTTTCTCAGTGCATTAATAAGAGATTACACATATCATCTGGATTTCTTGAAATGAAACCTGAAAGCAACTGACTCAAAACTCAAAGGGCAGTTAAAACACAGCTTTGGGGTGGAAACAGTGCTGGTGATTGAGCTCTGCAATATTAATTTCATGCACTAGATTTTGTCCCTAGGAATATTCAAAGCAAGGGAAAAGAGACAACCGTCAATCCTCCTTAGACCTTATTTGCAGGTGAGGATCTAGCTAAGCAAGGAGACACAGCATAGGGGGCTTGATAAGTGCTAATCCCTCTACAGTTACTTTGTGAATGGCTGAATTGAACCTGCTATCTCAATAAGAGAAATTTAACAGGGAGTTTTCCCCAGGGAAAAAAAAAGCTCATACCACACACTGTGAGTATGCCATCCAGGGCAAGAAGCCCTGGTGGCTCCTGTATAAACTAATCTGCTCCTGTCTAAACTAATCTGCACCTAATATGCAATTTAATGCAGGGACTTCACAAAGTTGCCATAAGTTTGAAATCCTTCCTCAACATTTAGGTAGTAGCATGAAACACTACTTGTCTGTGACATTGCCAGTTACATGGCACAAGGATGTAGCATTCAGCATAAACTACAGGCCAGGTTGCTTGGTATACATTAGCATGCTTCTGAAAACTGTGGGCTTACACACAGTATTTGAGGACTTGTCTTTTGTGATCAAAAATAAGAGAACAGAATAGAATTAACCAAGTTGGAAAAGACTTTTGAGATCATCAAGTCCAACCTATCACCCAACACCATCTAATCAACTAAACCATGGCACTGAGTGCCTCATCCAGTCTCCTCTCAAATACCTCCAGTGACAGCAACTCCACCACCTCCCTGGGCAGCACATTCCAATGGCAAATCACTCTTTCTGTGAAGAACTTCTTCCTAACATCCAGCCTAAACCTCCCCTGGTACAGCTTGTGACTGTGTCCTCTTGTTCTGGTGCTGGTTGCCTGGGAGAAGAGACCAACCCCCACCTGGCTACAACCTCCCTTCGGGTCACTTGCCCAACTGCCTATGTTATAAGTTTAGTTAAATGTTGCCTGATAGACTGTGCATGTAGCCAGTAAGTTGTGGGCAAAGCACACAAGTGGATTTATAGGACAGGGACGAATACCAACAAGATTAAATTGGTCATCTTACTTGTACCTTTAAGCTAAGGCTATAGCAAGGGTCAATTCTTGATTCTCCCTCGGACATCAATGAAAGCATCTGAAAGAAGAATTTCTATACTTTGGTATAAATGTTCAGCCTGTGCAAATTCCCAAGATTTTTGATAAACAGTTTCTGACATCGAGTTATATTTCAGTCATTGTTTGTGCTATACAGAACAAAGGAAAATGTATTCAGTCCCCAGATATGGACCAGGATCTCACTGTGTTGGCTACAAAAGAGGAGAATCTTGTAAACAAATGCACACAATCTGTATAGAAGATGAAAGATGATATACTGACACAAGGAAAAATTAAGGTTAGTGAAAGTGACTTCATAACAGTGCCATTGGCACAACCTGCTCTCGGTGGACTTGAAAAAAAAGGCTTTATAGAGTGACATGCAGACACTGTTGCATTTCTAAGTCCCAGATTTTCAAATGCTGAAACAAGTGAGCAGCTTAAGTAACCCCACTATAATTAACACAGCTACACTAATTATTAGACTCATTCTTCATCTTTTCAAAACTGGAAGAAGAAATAATACAGGAAGACTAGATGAGTGTGCAGTGTGTACAGGTGACAAGTAGCAGAGAACTGACCATTTGCTGATGTATAATGGCAGATGTTGTGCATACAAGAACAACATGTGTATACAAGAACAACATATGTATGCAAGACCAATGTGTTGGGTATAAAAGAACATAAACTTTATTTTGGAAAACTAAGAGGTGAAAACTTTAAGATAGTTACCCTGTTTTTATTTGTTGCTTGCAATTATCATAGAATCATAGAATCAGTAAAGTTGGAATAGACCTCAGAGATCATCAAGTCCAACCTATTACCTAATACCTAACATGACATGACTAATTAAACCATGGCTTCAAGTGCCATGTCCAATCCTTTTTGAACACTTCCAGGGACGGTGATTCCACCATCTCCTTGGGCAGCACATACCAATGGCCAATCACTCTTTCTGTGAAGAACTTCCTCCTCACCTTGAACCTAAACTTCCCCTGGTGCAGCTTGAGACTGTGTCCTCATGTTCTGTTGCTGGTTGTCTGGGAGAAGAGACGAGCCCCCACCTGGCTACAGCCTCCTTTCATGTAGTTGTAGAGAACAATAAGGTCTTCCCTGAGCCTCCTCTGTTCCAGGCTAAACAACCCCAGCTCCCTCAGCCTCTCCTCATATTGGTGTAAACAGTGAAATTTATTATAAGATTTTTTCTTTAAAGTACATATTTGTCATGTTATTACATTATTATGTATGCATTTCTCCTCAAATTAAACTTTGCCTAAAGTTTAACTTGTCATCTATATTTTGGCAGTTACAGTAAAGCACTTCTGCCATTATCAGAAACTTTCTCTGTTTGTATAAAAACTTAGGTTGGCTGTGGGTATGATAGCTTGCTTAGAATCTTGAAATTAACTGTTTGGCTTAACTATCACCATTGATCATGGGTCTTGCCCTTATAGTACCTACAAGCAGTCCATTCTTCTATGCCTCATTTACACAGAGCAATCAATTACTTTCCATTATAGGACTGCAGAAACAGAGCAGAAATTTTTTCTGCAACTTGATCCCACAATCTATCGATTATTAAGCTAAATATCAGACCCAGAAGCAGCCATCCTAATTCTCTTGTGCACCTATTATTCCCCCTCTGCATTCAGTCAACACGAATAAAATCTTACTGTGTGAAACAGAGGCGGAAATTAGGCTGTGGTTCAGATTAATTCAGCTTCAAGAAATTACAAACATTTACTGGTTTAGATTTATCTTGATTTGTTTGTCTTTTTGCATGGTTTTTGGTGAGTTTGGTTGGGAGTTTTGTGTTTGGGGTTTTTTAATTTCTCTGATTAGTCACTGTACTATCATTTTATAGAGAGTTAGAGTGAATCCAAACAAATCAAGATTTATAACTCATCATTATTTGTTCAAAGAGATTTCATCTATGCATAAAACTGTGATGAGTCATACTTACACTACTTTGTTATGAAGCACTGTCTTGTGTTTTTACCTTTTTGGTTAATACAATAAATAAGTCAGATAAAATGGCACACACATCCACAAAAATAATCATTGAATATCCTTCTACCCGTTATTTTATCTGTTCTATATGTATATTCATTGTTCAGCCATTATTGCACATCTGGTCAGCACATAAGCATATTTAATGGATAAAAAAATAGCTAATTTACACTTACATCAACTCTGTTTCCATGGTTGTAACTCCATGTCTACGGCTAAATTACTATTACGGTTTAAACTTCCAGGTGGATTATAAAAATCCCTGATTACAAAACACTGTTGATACCTTATTTACACATTTTAACCTAACATGCTATTTTATTTTTATACTCTATTCCCTAATTAGCGATACACTCTTCAAGGTAAAAAAAGAATGGCTATAGCTGAATTCATTTACGTACAGTGAACAGACGAGCTTCTAATTAACAAGCTCTCTTAAGGGTCTAGTTTTTCCCTATCTACATTTCTTCAAAACAAATATTCTTAATGTACCCAATAGGTGTCAGGCACTACATACAGTGGGAGGACGTAGAACAAAAAGCTGCAGTCAAGAAGAGAATCAGAGCAGGAGCAGAGCAGAGGACAGCAAGGGCAAGCAATCTAGCTGTTTCCCACGGTGACAAGTGAATCCGTCTCATGTCTCTTGGGTGATCACAAAAGCACTCAGAAACAACTTTTATCCCAGATCCATTATGGTTAGGAAAGCTTACAGTAACTGTCTCTGCTCTAAAGAGATTGTACAATATTTACAATTTAAGTGAGATCCCTTTTGTACTAATAATTCATGCTTTTGGCTCCTCGGGAGCATATTTTAGCTTTCTTTTCTCCCCTCAGAAGAATACTTTAAGGTACTAGATTGCCAATTGTTTTAAGACTGTATCTGATTTTAATCACTTACAAAGTGTTCAGAATGTGTTGTTGGCTTGCATGGGTACCATCTAATGTAATCTTGTAATAGAAAGCTAAGAATTTTAGCAGTGCTGATTGAAATATCCTGGGCAAAACACTAATTTTCCAAATAATGAACATGTTTACCAGTAGTCAGACATTGCAGAGAAAAATACAAGCTCTAACAGAGCCTGTGATGCCAATGAGGTTTTAATTTGTGTGAACAGCAACTATGACAATCCCTTTTTTTCAGTTTTCTGTGTTTCTTTGTCATTACAGGAAAGAATACAAGTTACAATGTATCATTTCTAACCTATGCTATCATCTTTAGCAGTGGAAATTGGTATTAATATAGATGCCAGCAAAAATAAATGAAACCCAAATTTTCCCATATCAATAATATTTGCCATAGCAATTAGGAGAGCTAGGAGTTGATTGCATGCACATTTTTTCTCTTTGTCTCTCTCTTTATCAGCAATAAACTTACAAAATACTTATTCTCAATTATTTATGATTAATAGAAAAATAAATCTATTATATCTCTGTGAAAAGCTGATCTCATTTTGTAGGTAGACATTTTACCTAGACAGTGATTACTTTTTCTTTATTTCAGTTCATGCAATTTCATTTTCATTCTGCATGTGTATCAGCCTGCAGAAATGCAAACACAGACTTCATTCTACAGCAAAATCAATGACATTAAAGTAACCTCAGCAAACATCAAACCTATCGAGAAGAAACCAAGAATGGCAGAAAAGTAAGGAAACTTAAAATAAAAGTTAAAGACCAGCATCACAAAACCAACCAACCAATCAACCCAAAAAAACCCCAACAAACTCAAAGCCCACAAAAATCTTGCTGGAAGGCAGGCATGAAAAGTCAGTGCCTTCAAAGTCTCCTAAAGCAGCTTGTTAACCCTGTGGCAGGAATGTTTGGAAGACATCACTTTGGTGTCTACCATAGCATTTTGTTTGCCATAGGGAGTCTCTGTTCCAAATTCCATCTTTTTTAGTACACAAGGTCATCTGAGGACAAAGGATGCATTTCTGACTCATGTTGTGGCTTCTTGTGCATAGCAGCTGACACTAAGCTCAGCAAGTGCAGGACTGGCACAGTTCTCCTTCCTTCTGCCATTGAAGATGAGAGTGGTGAAGGAAATGTGGCTAATGTGGCTCTTGGATAGATAGCTGCTTTGCTACAGGGTTTTGCAGCTGTGTGTTGCCTTTTCCTCAGCAAGAGCTGCAAAACCAAAGCTGGGTCCAGAGACCCTTTTCTGTATCATTACATAATTTTCATCGCTGTTCACTTACTGTCTCACTATGAATAGAGTTACACATTCTGGAAAGTCATAAATAAGAATTATATAAAATGGCAGCTAAGAGAGAACATTTCACAGTATCACCAAGGTTAGAAGAGACCTCAATTCCATGTGTTTCAAGGCTAATGCATTGTTATTCAGGCCTTGAAGTTTTATGCATGGCTAGAATTGTGGTGGCAAGCTCTGCAAAGATGAATTTTCATTAAAAAAAAACATTTTTACTTCTTCTCCCCCCCAAAAAAAATAAAATTCATATTATCTTACTAGAAATCATGAAGAAAAAAAAAAAGTATTTTTGTTCTTTTATTGGGTTAGATTTTATCTTTCTAAAGTTTCTGAACCTTTACTCTGAAAGATACAAACCTGTGAAAATTTGAAGATTATTTTTTCCACCTTCTGTAACAGCTATCACTGGGCAGAGGTCCTATATGGTGAGCAATGTTATTTTCCAACTCTTGGCTGTAGATACAAACTAAAGAATGGAAGCTGCAGAGTAGTATTCCCGACACCTCTAACAGGTTTAGCTTCTCAAGTCCTATTTGTCCTGCAGTACAAAAAAAATATTCTGGGAATAAGCTTTTGTATTGCAAATTACTTAAAATGAATCAGAAATTTTGGTGTAAAATATTTCAAAATTGCAAACAAGTTCTTCAATAACACAGACAAAACCTTTCTCCAGACTGAATCACAAAGTACAATGCGAGCTTCAACTGTCGTAAACTGCAGCCTAAGACTCCATACACAGTACATATGTGTTATGAAGTATAATAAATAGCTGGGACTGTAGTACCGGAAACCCAAAAACTTAAGTACCCTAACTGTTATTTATCTCTCACTAGTGTGTTAATAGGAAAGAAGTTTCATTACACATGTCTACTTATAATTAAGACATTTAATTACATGTGACCACTGGAACAATTCATAGAGGCTATTCACAAAGGCTAATGTTTGGATTAAGATCCCCTAAGACTCCCTGTACCTGAGGTTAATTCAAAGAATAATTCTAAATTAAATGACCTATAACACTTTTTGGGGGAGCTTCTGAGTCTTACTGAAAAAAATCAAGGTTAATACTTACGAGTATTCACAGTTATTTTAATGCAGTATAAGATAATGGACTTTATAGGAAGGAAAAACAACCAAACAACAAACCATGAGATAATGGGAGAATGAAATTCTTGTTTTCTTCCCTTTTTCTGTTTTTCATCTCTGTCTTGCTTTCCTTTTTCCTTTTTAGGTGAATGTTTTTTAACAGATGGATTGCCTGAAGTTTGGCTTTTTCTATTCTATTTCTGGATTAGTAGTAAAACTACCTTTGGAAAAAAAAATTAAAAAAGAAAAAAAGAAAGGAAGAAAAAAAGAAAGAAAAAAAAAAGAAAATAAATAAATAAAAAGGAATAAATTTTTGCAGTTCAGCTCCTTTTAGTGGGGTATTTTAGCACAGTCTATTTCCTTTTATTTTAATGTAATTAAACCTGAATCCTTCAAAGGAAAAAACCAACCAAACAAAAAACCCCAAACAAACAAAACCACCAAAACACCTAAACCAAACCAAACAAAAAATAAATCTGAACAAAATCTTCATTATCACATTTCTCTGTCTTTTCTCCCCCTTTGTTGCCAAATGATCCTGCATGAAATGCAGATACCTCACAGCAGTCTTTCCTTGCTACCTCAGGCAGAATAACAGGCAATCTCTGTCTGTTCTTAGCTGAACATTGATTTTATAGGCAAGACTTCCCTAAGTAGAAAGGCCCAGGAAAGCTATGACAAATCAGCTGAGGCTAGAAGTTAATATACAGCTTTTTTTCCTCCTCTCAAAAATTAACCAAACCAAATTTAGATTCGTTTTACTAATGAATGACCATGTCCGTGCTGAAGGTAATATCCTTTCATGTACGTGAGCTACATTCATATCTTCAGTTGATTATCACTGTAAGAGGCTGAGACATCTCTTGCAGAGCAGTATTTAGAGACTGGCAATTCCCATTTCACTGATAACTGAGTTTCCTAAGGGTGGACTTCATTTCTTGCTTTCTTTCTTTCAGTTACTGCCTCCTCTAAATGTAGCCCTACTATTTCTCTTCAGGTATTCTGGAAGGCCTTTGAAAATTTCATTTCCAAAACATCAACATTCAGATTCTTAAACTTCTCAACTGCAGGGAAGAAGTTGGGGGCGGGGGAAAAGGCAAGATAAAAAAGCTGACCTACATTTAGTTTCTCCATTGATTTCTTTGCCATTGAGCTTCTCTGCTTAGAGATCATAAAATGAGAGCCAGCAGTGATGGCAAGACTGGATTTAATCTCTGCACCTATCCTCAGGCAAATCAAACTATGCCTGATCTATTTCTGACAGCTGTTTGTGTAACTGTTCTTAAATAGCCCTCTAAAGTTGATAACCCTTGTAAGCAATCTATTTTAGTGCTTTACAGCGGAAGTATTAATATCTTCTGCTCTGCATTCCATTCCTGACTCCTCTCATTCCCAATGAACCAAGATAACAGATTATTTCCCTGTTCTTTTATATGGAATGCCTCAGTCTTTCCTGATCTTCACTTTAAAGAAAAAGAGGATTCCTTTTCTTTTCCCAGATAATTTATTAAGTCTGTCTTATGTTCCTTATAGCAAGGTACACATTACTGGACATAATAGTGCTGCTAAGGCATCAACTAGGGAAACAGTGCATCCTACTGGTTTTATAGGCTCCCACGGTGGCTCACATCCACAGTATTTGAAAGACACTTTTCAGCAGAACTTCTTCCTAGCCACTCCAGTCCTCAGCTTAACTCAGGCATCATTAATTTTTTGTGCATTTCCTTTGCTGAATTGCATCGATTTTATTTTGAACATTTTTTTCAGCTTCTCTAACTCTGTTCTGAAGCATGGTTTCCCCCTTCTTTTTTTTTTTTCCCCACAAATGTTTCACTTAGTTAGTGAGACATCCAAGTGAGCCCTGCATGACAGGGCTCATCAACCACATAATATCTTACTCTTTGACACATATACTATGCAAGGCTTTAATAATGTGAAGTTACAGTGGCAGAATTCAGGTTTCTAAGAGACTTCATAGCCAAATTTTGCTTCTGACAGCTTGAGAAAATGAAAAAGAAACATTCTTGTAGCTTATTCTGTCTTTGATATTTCTCCTTTTAGATCCTTGGTAAGTTGACTGATCTGATTCTGCTCCTCAAATCTTACACTTCTTTGTTCAAATGAGCCATTACTAAGAACTAATAAAAAAAACCACAAACAAACAAAAAAATAGCAGAATTGATGGATCTTTCTCCCTTTTACTTTTGAGGAGAGGAAGGGAAATTAAGTAGACTGCACATTCAAACTGAGGAAGAAGGTCCAAGGGTGGGGAAGAGAGAATATGACTTTTGTCATAGTCAGTGTCATTCCCTTTTGCTGGATAAGGTTACACATTGACTCTTCTTTACGAATTTTGGGTTGGTTGGTTGGTTTTAATATAAGTTGTTATGATCTAAATGGAAACTTTGAATTTCTATTTCAGTAAAGAATCTGCCAAAACATCTTTGTTTAGAAATACTTGTGACAGTACCATATATTGTACTATGTTTTGATCAAAATGAATCCTGATCAGTACACTGATAAGGTCTTTATTGAGTTAATGTTCTGTATTGACAATATAATCACCTTCCATATATGAGATTAGTAAAAATAAAATGTAGTGCTATGAGATAATAGTGATTTGATTTATCAGTTTAATTTGTTGTTGAGTTTCATATCCTTGGTTAGAATAATTTGCTTTAATTTAGTCTGATCAAACAGACATTCTTTAATTGCCATCAATGTCTAATTTAAGACCCCAGAATTTTTTTCGTCTCATTAATTAATTTATGAGAAAGAAGTTATAAAGATCTGTTCGATTTAAAATTGTTATGGGTAAGTACAGCTGTGTGATTTGTGATGCTCAGGAGAGTATCCCATTGGGAGAGGTTGAACTATGCATATCCATAATATAAGTAGAATAATTTTGCAAATGTGCATCAAGTAACTTGGAACAAAATAGCTGTAAGGCGCTAGTGAGTAAGGTGTGGGTGGTTTTGAAAACAGAGGGCTGGAGCACCTCTCCTATGAGGACAGACAGAGAGTTGTGGCTATTCAGGGTGGGGAAGAGATGGCTCTGAGGATATCTTATTGTGGCCTTCCAGTATCTTAAGGGGGCCTACAAGAAAGCTGGTGAGGGACTTTTTAGGGTGTCAGGTAGTGATAGGACTAAAGGGAATGGAGCAAAAATAGAAATGGGTAGATTCAGATTCAATATTAGGACAAAGTTCTTCACCATGTGGGTGGTGAGACACTGGAACAGGTTGCCCAGGGAAGTGGTAGAAGCCTCATCCTTGGAGGTTTTTAAGGCCAGGCTGGATGTGGCTCCAAGCAACCTGATGTAGTGTGAGGGGTCCCTGCCCATGGCAGGGGTTGGAACTAGATGCTCCTTGAGGTCTCTTCCAACCCTAACAATTCTATGATTCTATGATTCTACGTCTGCATTACGAATCCTGATTAGGGTGCACGACCTTCCTATTTTGTTTCTGTAAGCTTTTGTTGAGTTTAACTCTCATCTTCTCAACATATCTTGTATCATTGCATTTTCTACCTTATTAAGGACCTAATTATTGTAGCTGATTATCTTAATTATCTTCAGAAATTTCAAATCACACTCAAAGAAGAGATGTCTTTTGAAATACCATTGGAGAACACACTGTGTTTGAATGAATTTGAGGGGCTCTTAGAGGCATCAAGCCAATAGGCACTGTCTGATTATATGAAATCGAGCACAAATGCATAAATCCCAGATGAGGAAATGGCACAGTCACTTAACTTTACACTTTGCTAATACACAGCTTTATGCTGTACTTTGAACTTTGGTAGATCTATAACTGTATGCTGGTCTTGGTTTTAATGCTTATAAAAGGTGCTGATACATGTACAATGAAACTGAATATATGACTGCTGCATACTATTTCTTATGCCTTTCTTCTCACATGAGTCTTAATGTCCTTCAAGTAAATATTGATATAAGTAATACTGATATACAATACAATACAATAAACCAGGTTGGAAGAGACCTTCAAGATCATTGCGTCCAACCTGCCAACCAATCCAACCCGCCTAAACAACTAGACCATGGCACCAAGCACCCCATCAAGTCTCCTCCTGGACACCTCCAATGATGGTGACTCCACCACCTCCCTGGGCAGTCCATTCCAATAGGCAATCACTCTCTCTGTATAGAACTTCTTCCTAACATCCAGTCTAAACCTCCCCTCTCTATATATATCCCAGTATATTACCACAGGTATATATTTTGATGGTTTTGTTCCACAGGAAGACACAACATTCAGTCACATTTTTAAACCTGTTTTGGAGGACCATAATTGAATTTCACCTCAGATGTATCAAATAATCACATATCTATTCTGGGTTTAGCTAAGGCAGTGTTCATTTTCTTCCTAGTAGCTGGTACAGTGCTGTATTTTGGATTTAGTTATCAACTTTACTTGGAGAATGTTGATAACATGCTGATGCTTTAGTTGTTGCTAAGTAACATTTATCCTAAGTTAAGGACTTTTCAGCTTCTTATGCCCTGCCAGTAAGAAGGCAGGAGCGGCACAAGAAGATAGCTGGGAGGTGACACAACTAGGACAACTGAACCAAACTGCACGAAACAATATTCCATAATGGGCATATCACGTCATTCCTGTGCTCAGGAACTGGGTTTTGTTTAGCATGTGGTGAGCAATTGCACTTTGCATCGCTTGGTTTGTATATTATTATTGTTATTATTATATTAATACTAATTATTATTATAATCATAATTATTCACATTGTTATTGTTTCCCTCCTCTTCTGTCATAATACACTGTCCTTACCTAAACTCACAAATTTTACTTTTAAAAACAAACAAACAAAAATCCCCACAACAACCAGACATTTTTTTGTGTGTGTGCTGGAAGATATAACTAGAAACAGCTGAATATAAGCTTGAGAATCTCATTGAGTAACATCTTTGTTTGTGAAAGATTTAGCAACTAATCTGTGATATGTTTTCAGAACCAAGCTCTATCATTTAAAATTAATTAGTCTGCAGTTAATCTTTGTAATATTATTTATTCATTGCACAGTGAAAGGTGTGTGGAGGCATGAGGGAAAGGGGAGGAGAAGTGCACGTGCAGCTACAATGGCTACAGTACATCAGAGGGGGAAAAGGGGTATGGACAAATGCAGCTTCACATCTGATAATAGGAAGAGGTAGTGTCAAGACTGTGATATTTCTGCTGGGAAAGGCAGGTGTCTGTTGAGCTTGTGTCTGCCAAGGGTCTTCTGCATCTGCGAGGGTTCTTCTGCATTTGCAAGAGGCAGCCTGTTTTACTGTGCTTGGGTAAACCCAGCAGTGACAGCTGACTGTCTGTATCTTGCCTCAGCATGAGGCAAAATCTCTTGATGAGACTCTGCATGCATCCTGAAAGCAGCCATTTCCCCTCTAAAGTACGATAACACTATGTACCACCAAATACTGACCCTCTTAAGGACTGCATCAACATGAATTTGCCTAGAGTGATCTGGGAAAAGTGAAGTTTGCTGGTTTTCAGTATATCCCTTCCCAAGATATGCAATAAGAGGATCTGGGATGGAGGGGAGTTGCATTTCGATTTCATAGTAGTCTAGAGCATATTATAATTCTAATTTGGATCAAGTGGGAAATAAAACAAATTATTCTTCAAAATCCAATGTTCAGAGTTTGCTGCATTTTGAAACAGAACAAGTGCAATGATGAAATTTGAAATTAAAAAAAAAAAATGAAGAAGAAGAAAATCGTATAATTTTAAAACCAGAGGCAAGGAAACAATTCAAGAGGCGTAATCTGACTCTTAGGAACTTAGCTCTAGATTACGTCTCTGGTTTTGAGTCTTGTTAATGCCCCATGATTTATTTCTATTTGACAATGAATGGATTGTGACCATTGTGCTCAAATGTACAGCATTTTATGTAGTGACTTATATTAAGGATAAAAAATATAATATCTATTCATAATATGAATTAACTAGAAGAAAGAAAGATACAGTGATGTGAACATATTCATAGTTTGGCTATTTTAGGGATATAGTTATTTAGCCTTGTTGAATTCCAAGGGAATTCTAATATGCTAGGGGGGAAAAAGCCTGTAATAGAAAAGAGACCTTCAAGAGCCATATGGGTCAAAGTGATCAGCAATGCATCGAACTTACATTTTTCTTGCAGGCAAAAGACAGAATATGCTTTTCTTTCACCACATTTTCTACCTTTCCCTACCTCCAGTACTAGAAGAAACTGTACTTGCTTGCTTTATATCAGAAAGAGAGGATTTTATTCCTTCTTCTTTTATCTGGCACACACACCACCCATACCTCACCAACATTTTATTTTTCATGTTATGCATATGTGGTGAGTTTACCTTAGCCAGCAGTCATCTACACAGCTGGTCTTTCACTCCCATTTCCAGCGGGATAGGGGCAGATCATGAGAAGAGTAAAAGCAAGAAAATTCATGGAGTGAGACAAAGACAGTTCACCTAATGGTGAAAGGAAGAGGGAGAAAAAGCAACAGAAGTCCAAAAAACAAATGAAGCAAACAAAATTGCTCACCACCTCCCACAGTCAGACTGAAGCTCAGCCAGTGTTTGCTCAACTACCACTTTCAAACACAACCCTCCTCCACTACTATTCTTTGTCTACCCCAGTAATGATTTCTGATCACAATGCCACATGATACAAAATATTTTGACCAATTTGTGTCACCTCCTAGTCTCTTGCCCTTCCCTTCCCTGCTTGCTGGAGTGGGGAAGCAGAGTGGAAAGAAGAGAAAGCCTTGATTCTTTGTGAGTACTGCTCATCACTAATCAAAACATTAGTGTGTTATCAGCACTGTTTGACAGCCAGATCCAGAACATAGCATCTTACAGACCGCTATGTAAAACTTTAGCTCTGTTCCAGTCAGACCCAGTACAGCATAACAATCCTCAGCCAGACCACTTTAGAACAGGGGTTACAGCTGTCGTGTGTCATGTTGAGGTCATATCACATTATATGAACCATTTCATTGTTTTCAGGATGCTTCCAGCATGACAAGCATGAGGAAGATGCTCAGGAATAAGTTCTAGTATATTTATTCATATAACCAATAATAATGTACTTGTCATTATGGTTTCTAGGCAACGAATGTGAAAATGAAAAGATCCATTGAAACCATCCACAAGACAGTTTACCTTTGAGTAATTCTTCATCTTGTCATTTACTATTGCTTAATTAATTTACCCATGCTTTTAAAATTTCTACTGGTCAAGTAGAAAAGACACCATCTATATTTAAGTACTAAGATAAACCAATGTGAATTGCTTTCCATAATGTTGGTAAAGGCTCAAGTGGTCTTCAGTGACCACAGTATCATGAATTGCGGAAAGCCGCACGCCAAAATAGAACCATGTCATCAGCATGCATCAGTGGCAGCTCCCCTGTGAATGGGGAGCTGCTCTCAGCAGGTTGCAGTGCATTTGTGGAGAAAGAGTTTCAAAACCTCTTCTCTCAAGTAATTCAGTATACTAAGTGCTTCACTGGATTCATTATATACATACCATCCCATGTGAATGCTGCTGAAATGAGACTCTAACCTATTCCCTTTTATGAGTTACAGATGTAAGAAATAACTTGATGAAAATTAAGATCTTTTCTCAAGCAGGTGTTCTTTAAACAGAATTCCAAGCTATAAAGCTATACCACAATTGTTTTCTCTGAACTCAGCCCCCTTCACACTGCTTCAGCAGCACACAGACTGTACAAACATCTTCAACAGGTTCTGCCAATCAGTCAGTCTCTTTATTTGCTTTTGTGCAGATGCATACAGAAAAAGCTTTGCAGAGATTCAACTTACTCTGCTTGAAATGAAAATGTATTGGATATAGTTAACTGAAGATCACAAGAAGTAAGAGAAGCCAATTTATTCCCTGTTGTGGTAGAAGCTTATAAATTCTTTAAAAGGAGCTTGTTATTTGTAATGGGCCCCAAAATGCTTCTGAATAAACTAACAGGAAGAGGCTAAACAAGAATAAGAATTTTTTTCAATATTGATGTTGGGGTTTGTTCGTTTTTATTTTTCCCTGTGTACAGTCATGCCAAAATCTGTCATTAGCTGCATTGATTAGAAAGCTAAAGTACCATCTACAAAGTCAAAACATCTTCCATACTCATTGAAGTGAGAGCTATCTGCGTTACTTGGAATAAGCAGAAAAGTAAAAATCATTAGCAGTTCTTTGGGGCACACATAATTAACTATAATTGGTTCCATGATGTAGTTCTAATTCTGCTTTCCCTAATAATGAACGTTTTTCATTTGCCCATGTGTCTTAGTTGACTGTTTATTCACACCGTTTATTCTTTTTGTGAGAGAGAGAACCTATTTGGTGCATTTAGTTGTTTTAATAATTACTCTGGTGCACCCAGTTGAGGAGTTTCTGAGTCTGAATGCTTCATGTTTGAAAGGTTCTGAAGTTTTTGTTTTCCTAATTATATTGTTAAATCAGTTCTCCAAAGATTCTCTGTATTAGTTCTCTTCCCTGGCTTGGTGATCTAAGCTTCCCTTCTCTGTAAAACTATCCATAAACACTGAAAATGCATGAGGATTCTGCCCTCAAAAATACAGAAACAGCATTTCAAAATGGCTGATACAGAGCCCTTCTGTCAACACATCTGCCTTCCATCAGCATCTTTGTCATGCTACAGGCCAAAAAATCCCCACCCTGACAAAGAATAAATAATTTTTGCTGAATGAATTAGCAAAATTAGTTTCCATAGCTGCTGTACAAGTGTTTCCTCAGCAGCCATATTAATATCACTGAGGATGAATAGCATATTTGACTTCATTTATTGTTAGTTCTTCAATGTGGATGCTGCTGTACAGTCTTGCAAATTTTTTGGCTCCATTTCTGAAACTGGTTTGCTTTCAAAGATAGAAAAGGCAATTCTTTCAGCAATTGTCAGCATTTTTTAAAGCTTCTAAGTAACAAAACATCTGTTGTAACACACTGGGAGGAGAGACCTAGAGCAGCGAAGCCTGTGCTCTCTCTGTTGCTGAAGGCCATGTTGTGCCAGTTGCTTCAATATGGCATACCCCCAGTTGCTTCAATATGGCATACCCTTGCTATTTCTCCCATGGTGAGAGCATTTCTAGCTCTTTCTAGGATGATGATGTCATGTAACCACAGCAGGTACGAGCACCTCCATCCCCCAAACCTTAAAAGATACACAGCAGCTTGCAGTGCCCCCAGATATTACCTGACACCTCTGAGCCATGAAGTCCTTTTGTTGTTGGAGGACTCAGCCATCCAATTAAGAAACTGACCACCGTCAAACTCAGGGTGTAAACTGAGTCCTGCTATGGAGAGGGGCTCTCTCCACACAGAAGCATCCTGGCAGTCAGATCCTCCCCCATTAGAGCGGGATCTGTCTAAGGAGTCCTTAACCCCCACTTCTGTGAGTGTTTATAGATAGATAGATATGGATATGGAGATGGATATGGATATATATAGATACAGATACATAAAATCTCCTGGATACTCATAGGGAGAGTTTCCTTTTCTGAGTGAGTGCATGCACATTTTGATTCATGTCTCCAAACAGTTTAATTAGTTGTGCAGCACCATATTCCCCAGTGATCTCTGAATCTGCAATTTCACTGTGTCAAAAGATTTAATTGCAATAAATCCATAGTTTTCAGGTGGCTGTTGCTGTCAGTTTTGTGGGTGTCTCCATGACATTAGCCAGTGAGCCATACACTCCTAGGACAGGCAGCCAGTACCAGAACAAGAAGACACAGTCTCAGGCTGTGCCAGGGCAGGTTTAGGCTGGATGTTAGGAAGAAGTTCTATACAGAGAGAGTGATTGCCCATTGGAATGGGCTGCCCATGGAGGTGGTGGGGTCACCTTGATTGGAGGTGTTCAGAAGGAGACTTGATGGGGTGCTTGGTGCCATGGTTTAGTTGTTTAGGTAGGTTGGATTGGTTGATGGGTTGGATGCGATGATCTTGAAGGTCTCTTCCAACCCGGTTTATTCTATTGTATTGTATTCTATTATCTTTAACTGAGAATGCAGAGTTTTAATTTGAAGATACATACCTATCTGCTATCTGTCTCAGGTAGTCAACCTGGTTTCTTTTTTTTTGCTTAATCAACTAATCTCTGAAAAAACATGGTCGGGATTTGTGGGTTTGGTTGGGAAAATGGGAGAGGTGCTTCATTATCATATTATATTGTAGATATATTTGTATAAAAATAATTTTTTCAGTAACTTCTAAGCTTCAAAGAAAGTGCAGGTGGAGATCATACCAGTTATAGCAAGGTATGTTCCACCCTGCTATCCAGCATACTGGACTCATTAATCCAGATGAGACACTCTTCTGAACACAAAAGAAAACTAATCTTTTAACCTACCACATGCTCCCTGCCTGACTTTTTCCTGAAGGGGATAATATGCATACACACACAAGTCTAATCCTGACATGCAAGCCAGAAACAGCAAGTGTGCATATCCATTCTGAGACCAGGAAAGTGCTCCTGGGTCCTTCAATTTACACATACCCATGGTTTGCCAGACAGAAACTGTTCACATGAGGGCACACTGTCAGCAGGGGTAAATCTGTATCACTCTACTGGTTTCAAAGGCATTGCTTATTTACACACACACACAAACAAAACAAAACAACAACCCAGCTACAACACAAACCAATCCAAACAAAGCCTACCTTCCTTTAGTTCATCTATATGTGTGGTGTTCTCTCTTTTTTTTTGATAAGCACAGCTACTTCTTGAGAATAGTCATATTAGTTTTTCAGGTTAACAAGTGAAATAAAATCTCATCCTAGCACTTTTCATCATGTAGTGCCGTTGCTCAGTTTTCCTTTACCCGAGTGGTCTGTGCCCAGGCTGTGCATTCCTGTTTCTAGAAAACTCTTTTGACACCTAGTAGAGTTCTGGTTTAACAGTTGAGGAAGAATGGAAAACTTCTTGGGAGTGGACACATAATAAAAATGCTATTCTTTCTCAGAGTAGTTCCAGTAGTCGCAGACAAATAACTATGACTCTATCTTGACATAACAGTGTTGAACTATTCTTAGTGTCCAATGGAATAACTCACAAGGGAATATCAGAGACACAGTGTCCCTACTCTGCTATTCCTAGGAGGGTAGACCAAAGTCTTTCTTCACATACTGGACCCTAATTCACACTGGGATCCTATTCTGGTTCTACATTTCTTCTTTGCATCTCCATCTTCAGCTGAGTGTCACCAATACTGGGACAGTAACTGCAGGAAGGAAATTTCCCTTGGTAGTTGAAGGGCCTTATTTTCAGGTGACTCTAACATCTGCTGCCAGATTACACAGCAAAACAGAAACTACTTTTCTCTGAACTAGATCTTTAATCTCTCCACTTTCACAGACTCTAAGCAGTGCATCAGTTGCTCTTCTCTATCAAAGATCGGATTGAGGAGTTTTGCCATCCTTATTTCCCTGTGGGTTATAGGATTCTCCAGTATTCATATGGTTATATCACCTTCCACTAGGTCCAAGTAACTGAGGATGCAGACACAAGACATCATGTAAAATATGACTGTTCAAGAATCCTGAATATCAAGGAATCCAAGGAAAGGCTGAAGTTTCCCAGACAGAGGGCAGAAAGAATGCATGGGCAGTGCACAGGGGAATGGCTGTTGGAAGCATTCAAAGCTTACTTGAATGCAAATCATCACTTTGCAGTAAAGTATATGTTACGTCAGCCCTGTAATCTTGTGGACTTCTTGGCATCAGAAAGGGATCAATAGAAGCTACTTAAGATCAAGGCTCATTTAGTGCTGGGAGATGTTATGTTTTCAGCCTATGTGGAGCTATTTTTGCCTTCTGGATAGTGCTTTCAATCTCAAGCATGGTTGCTGTTTGTCAATATCATCTTTCATTGCTCTGTGTATGAAAGCAACTGGGGAAGCACAGCTTTCCTTCCAAAAGTGTACAGGATGAAACTGCATGCTGGGCATATCAGTAGCTCTCCAACCTTTTTTCACTGAAATTGCTGCAATAGCTACACCTCAGCCACAAGAGTGGAAAACACAGATGGCAAATGTTATGCTGCACTCTAGGGTGTTCTAACTCTGCATGTGCCGAGTTACTCACCTGGTCTCTGAACAAATCTAGAATCAGAGGCTTGCCCCAAACCTGTATATAAATTATTTTTATTAGCACTGTAGACACAAGTAATTTTAAGTTCAGGAAAAACATTTTCAATATGTGAATAGCAATTTTAATCTTATGCACCACTATATATACCACCATCTCTCTACAAATGAAACCAGAAATGTTTAAGAAGCATGGTACAGATAAGGAAAGCAGACTGCATGGCAACAGTTTTGGTGAAAATGCAAAATGAGCTGAATCAGCTTGAGTGCCTACAAAGAACTAGGCCAGGGCTACCAAGCTCAGGTTTTACAGGACCGTACTGACATGGCTATAGTAATTCAGGGGCTCAGCTGGCACATCTGTCCAATCTGTTGTAACACACCATCTGGTGCTCAGACCAGGTTCTCCTAAGAGCATGTATATTTGTTTGCAGCATCTCAAGGAGTTGCTCCTTTGCCTCATAAAGGAGAATATATGACTACAATGTAGTGATCAGGTATGTATTTTGCTACAGCAAGGTCTCTTACGCTGGTGTCTTGTGAAATCCCAGCTTATTTCAGTACAGGGGATTTCTGCTTTGAATGCTTAGACCTGACTCCCATGCTGTTTTCTTTTCCTGTACAAGTATGTATTTTGAAAGGGTAGTCTCATTTACTTGTCTGTATCTGTACTTGCTGTCAGTGCCTACAAATGGAAAAGGCTACCCTTTCACAGACACTGCAATACCATAGTGATTTAACTTGACTTCAGATACATCAGAAAACCTTTTTATTGTAATGGATTGCATAAAAGGAAGCAGAAGCATGAAAAGTTAACTTTTGTTAACTGACCTAATATTATTCACCCTCCCTGTACAGATATATCACTTAATCTCTCTGCAGCCTTTGTTCTGTGAGAGGTAGCATGTCATGGAAAAATTAGTCAATTTGGGTAACCCAGCTACTGCTGATCATGAACATTTCATGCTCCATAGTAATTTATTTTAGAAGCACTGTAATACTGTGAAAGCTCTTTCAAAATTAAACTGAGTAAGGCTGTTACTTGGCCTCTGTCACTTCAGTAGGAAAAAATGAAGATCCTCACTATCTGTATTTCAAATCCTCAAAGTAACAAGCCATTATCATAGAATCATTTAGGTTGGAAAAGACACTTAAGATTAAGTCTAACCATAAACTTAAGAATGGTTTGAACTTGTTAATATTACTTAATATAAGAACGCACGTCTATATGTAATTGAGAATGTCATTAATTTTTCTTCTAGATTTAGTGCATAGCATAGCAGCTCTCTCAGTGCTGCTGTCTCCTAGGTCACTGATCCTCAAACTGATGTTGAGAATTCCAGATTAAGTAACTTTACATCTATTTTTGCCATGCAGTCATAAGTAAGGTCTGTGACCCGACTAAACCAAGTGCATCTGTTAACACCTTGTACTACACAGAGGTCATACAAGAAGATTTCCACAGCCATCCTAAAAGATTTCCAGAGCCCTTTATCAATACACTGGGGCTCTGCATCCACTTCTTTCATTGCCACACAGAAGACAAGCATGAAGAGTATTTACACAATAAATAAAAGTATGGGTTTGGATGAGCCCTTTGCTACATTTGTCCCCAGACCTGAAATCAGAGCTTCTACAATAGGTTGTTGGGATTGTGTTTGTGTTTTCCACACTCTAACAGCTTTAGTTTGTTTTTCTTTTTTGTTATGGGTCTGCAGATAGGCATAAATGTACATCTGTGAGGTTTCAAGTCCAAGTTACTAGACAGATGTACAATAAAGATCTTTTTCCTCAGCTTTTGTACACGGAATCAATAGATCAGCCTACACTGGACAAGCCACCAAAAGGAAAGCCAAAACACAGAAATTGGCTTGGAAATTTTCTTTTCAGTTTGAATAAGTGACCTAAGTAATATCTATATTAATTTACCTGAAGAGCTGTGATAGAAGCCATAGAGGCACAAAATCTAGAGATATTTTTTTGATATTTTTTTAATCATAAAGTAAAACTGTTACAAAATGTTTCAGTGGAAAGATATTTGATCAAAACTTCCTCTTTTTCTTTTTTAACTTGTTTTCATGTTTCAAAATAGGTCCTTCTCCCTCTGTGAGCCAACATAACTGTAGAAAGATAAACATTGGTGGACTATAGAATGCTGCATCACCAAGCGTAATTAAAACCATATAGAGAGGTTAAGATGAATAGCAAATAATGCAGAAATGTGTTTTTAAAAGAAAATCTGTTACAGTATTTTCCTATGTCATAATATTTGTTAACATTTATCATTTCCCCCAAAGGCACCAGGGTAATCATTTTACAAGATTCTTCTGGGAAAAAGATGAACCTCTCTGCATTACCACATCACAATGTGCAATGCATAAGTGAATAGTTCACATAATAAAAGACCAGGCTAGCTTGTTGTCAGTCTTTGATTTTAACTTCAGTAAAGGAAAGGGTTATCATTGTTCTCAAGAGGAAAATTTTGGCAAACAGCTGTCTACACTGGCAGATGAAAAGAAATATCTTCTCTCCCCTAATTAGGCTCAGGAGGCAACAAAGAATTCTGTGAGATCACTGTCCACAGGTTTCAACCAGGAAAAAAGAGAAAAAAGGATGGGGGAGGAGATAACAACTTGAGTAGTGAGAGTCTGAATTACAAAGCCTAAAAAGAATCTGCTTTTTGCAGGAAATAAAAGTCAATGAAAAAAGCCCTTGTGTAAGTTGTCTTGGTGACTAGCAATTCTTCCACGAGGTGAGGAGGAGTAAAATGCTGTTTCTTAAAATATCAGGATTTAAAGGTTAAGGGCATTTGCCAATTAAAGCAAACAAACAGAACAATAAACAAACAAAAAGAAAAACAAAATCCAAGCCCCATTTACTTTCCAGTTATTAAATGCCCTGCTAAAATTTGGGAGGAAAATTTATCTACAAAGAGGGGACAAAAACCTGAGGGAATGCTTTCATTTAGCCTTTTTATACAATTTACTTCTTTTGCAACAGTGCACATGAAAATTGAAAAGAACACTAATTAGTCCAGTTTCATAGAGGTTCATGGGGGTTCACTTTATTTTGATCCAAAGATGCTATAAAAGTGTCAAAATTCATTACAAAGTTCTAATAAGCAACTCAGCAATTTTAAATGGTTTTTAATATAAATAAATATGCAAATACCTAGGAAGCTTAGTCATCTTTGCTCCTACTTTTCTTACAAAGTCTTCTTGATATCTTCTATATCTTGGTATACTCTGAATATTAAAAGAATTTATA
This sequence comes from Picus viridis, assembly GCA_033816785.1. NCBI lineage: Eukaryota > Metazoa > Chordata > Aves > Piciformes > Picidae > Picus > Picus viridis. The sequence continues at coordinate 9,363,133 of CM066570.1, forward strand.
TCAAAGAAACTTTGAGAATATCTGGCCCCATAAAAAAGATGTAAAGTTATTGCTACAAAGGCATGAGTCTGTAGTGACTGTACAGTTCTGTATGCCATACCAGATTGGGTCAATAGTTATCTGATCTAGTTCATCTCCTGCTCCAGTTAAACAAAGACTTAGTTTATGGCATTACTTGGAGTTAAGCTAAAACAAAAATCTAATGTCTCTCTAAAAGATCAGATTCATTATCAGGAACACTGTGCATGTGATTATTGCAACTATCCTAAGGACAGAGTTTTGTGTAGTAGAATCATGATTTTAGCCAAAGGCTGGAAAGTGCAAGAGAGCACTCATTAAAATAAGGAGTCTTGCTTTGAAATAAATAACTAACTCATTACTGCTCTCTATAGGAGATACAGCTGTGTCATCCTTCCCCTCCTGGATTCCTGCTGATATCTAGCTTTTTGGGATGCAGAGTCATAGATAATTTCTTATTTAATATACAAAAATTAAGCCTAATATTCTGACGTTGTTATTTGTAACTGCCAGAATGTTCTGGTGCTCATATGCACAAGATCACACTAAAAGTACTTAAAAAACTCCTCTCCTACAAAGAACCCACCACACCTGTTTGAGTCCAGAATATCCTTTGGTATAAAAGAGATATATTCCCACTTTAATAGGGATGAAAGTTTTATAGAGTGTCATTACAGGGTACTGAAACTCATCAACGAGATCAGATTGTTTTTAAAGGAAGTGTCAGCTAGAGAGAGTAACTTGTACAGTATCAGCAGGAAGGAAAGCTATCTCAAGACTTTAAAATCATTTTAACACCAAAAAAAAACCCCACTTGATGTAGGGGGAAGGAGAGGAGGACTGTTTTTTCTATGACAGCAAAAAGAATAATGCTTTACTCTCAGACTGAGACATCATTTTGTGTTGCCTTTATGCACTGAAATAATTCTTCACTGCCATAGGGTGGACATTGGTCAGTAAAGTATTTCTTTTAACCTTGCTACACAGAATTGTTTACAATTACTGAATTCTAAAGTATTCAAGAGGTAACAATTAGCTGAATGCCTACTGTCTGATTTTTAAGCACTTGCCTATTGCTTTGTAAATATAACAGTATATGGTCCTCTGTGAGAAAAAGGGATTGAAGGGGGAAAAATATATCATGCATTAAAAGCACAATATTGTCAAAATAATGTATACTGATAAAAGATTGTGGGATTTACTAATATTAGGTTATGTTGCAGCTTGTGTACTGTAAAAGGAAAATACATGACAGGTACTGTGTTAAAACTGCAGTAAACCAAGCTTTAAATAATGGAAGGAATATCATCTACTGCTTTTGCAGTGTATCTGTTTAAAAATTCTAAAGCCATGACTAGGGGCAAGATCCTTAGGGTTAGATTAAAATCATAGCTTCTTAATGTAAAGAATTTAAGACATTCTAGAGTTTTTAATTCTTCATCAATCTCTGGTATGCCTACTGTGAAATCCTCTATGTGGTTTAGAAAATGTATACAAAGTTGTTCTCTTTTAAAGACAAGATCATCTCATTTCTTCCTCATACCTTTGTGAGTAAATAAATACAGAGGCTTTTACTTCTTTGCTGGTTTGGTTATCTGCAAAGTATAGTATAAGGCAGAGATGTATAGAAGTCTCTTTGGAGACACTCTTGTTCTTCCTATCTCCACTAGAGAGGAATAAAGAAATGGCAATGAGAAAAATGCAAAAAGTTATTTTCTTGTATTGTGTCAGATATCAGAAAATAGTAAATATGAAGGAAGAAGTCATCTGCTACTAGAAACAATGTTTTTTTCCTGGAGTAAATAGACACTAAGTAAATACACTGTGACTTCCATTGTTAAGGTTTTCATTGGTTTGCTTCTAGGCAGAACAGCAATGTGCTGCCCCTGACTAATGAGATATTCTTACACATTTCTCTCACTACATCCAGAAGAACGTGTCTCAACAGCCACAGGAAATTTCTTGTGTTTGGTTGGAGTGTGTTTGTAAAGGAGTATATGAATTCCTTTTTATTCCTCATTTTATATGAAACCACATGAATGTTGTTATGAACCCTACAAGGTAGAATATCTTATCAACTCGCCTAAACCTCACAGAACAAAACCTTTAATAGACAACTACTTTACCTACTGTGTTCTCCCTCTTCTTGAAGGTGCTGTCCTTGGGGTTATAAACCTCACTGAATGAGCTCCTCATCCACCTACTGAGAAATTAAGGAAAATGCATATAAAATGTTGAAATGCAACTCTAATTTCAAGTAGCTCTGAATCTTTTTCTATATTTCTATATTTCTTCTCATTATGCTAGGCTCACGATGTTGCATCAAACTCCATGTTACACACCTACTCATCTGTGAGGCAGAATTACCCACTCAACATATATTTATCTCTGAAGACTGTTTTTAAATAGGTGAGATTTGATCTGTTACACAGAACTGGAGGAAGATGGATTTTTCTTTAACTTTCAGGTTTTATGTACACTGTTGTGCTTTGTTACCATTCTGCTCCAGCCTGAGTGGGTTAGGCCTGGGGTGAATACCTGTGCAGAGAACTGCTTTCCACTAATGGATTTGGCCTGAAGCCACTAATTTCCTGCCTTTCCTACTAGACATGTAGTGAGCAGTAATTTTTCAAAATACCAAATCAGGGGTCAAGAGCTGAAGAGGGGCTTTGAATTTGTACTTAGTCTATGTTCTGCAGATCTACCCTTGAATGACTAACCTACCTCAATTACCCGCGATTTCCCACTTGTATTCCTAGCACAAAACAAAATTATTACCACACTGGAGGAAACAGGGGGAGTTTCTAAGGATTATGATTTCATTTGAGATATATATTGGCACTCAACACTTTAAAAATGTATCTGCATCTGTCTCCTTATCCAGAACAAAATTATTCTTGAAGATGCATAAAAATAATCAGTCTTCATCTGCAGTCACTAGTAAAAAAAGGGCAAATTCAGGAAGCAAGGTAGAACTTTTGTTAGCCAGACAAATAAAAACACGGCAATGCCATTCTTTTAAAGAATCTTTCAGAGCTTTTTGATGCAGATCAATACCATAATGCATTGAAATGGATTTCATAAAATTGTTATAGCACTACTGAAACTCCACTACTGTCCATCACTTACAGACTGCCCATACTAATGCATGTCTGGATTACTTGTCCTCTTATGTGCTAGAGCTAAAAAACATTTGCTGTACAGAGTATGGCCATTTTTCATTATTATGCCAACTAGTACCAGGCTTGACTACGAAACTACACACTTCATCTTGCAAGTGACACACACTACTGTGAGTATTAGAGTAGCACCCAGGCGTCCTAATTGAGATCAGAGGTGAATACTGTTCAGCCTCATAGGATCACAATGGGAGCCATAAGCAGCTTGCTAACTGCATAAACAAGAAGGAGAGAGGACAAAATTAAAAGAAATAGATGCACAGGGAGGTGAAGAAACTGGGCCATGAATGTGCAGCATCTTAGCACCAGTGAAAAAGCTATAAATCAATTTCTTTATGTCCTGTTTGCCGCTAGACCCGTGTTTCTCATTCACTGCTTCATTAATTGCCCTTACCCTACAAGACATCAGCAGGAAATACACAAAATCAAGACACAAAGAGTACACATGTAATTCCTTATGCATTCAAAAAAGAAAAAAATAACAAGGTCAAAAAAGAGCTTAAAAAAATGGAGCATTCAGACTTTAGTCTGATTTTAACACTGTGATGAGACTCAGCTCCTCCCAGGGGCACATAGCTTCCTTTCCATCTCAAAGAGTTTCACTTGAGCTGCTATGCAGAGTCTATACCAAGATAAACAAAATGGCAGTCCTCCTCCATTCTGCCTGGTCACATTCTTTTTAAAGCATACACTGTGAACAAGAAAAAATATCTTTTATTGGAGCTGTGAACAAACACTACACACTATGGCAAAGCAGCATATCTGGTCCATGGATTTTTTTAACCAAAATGCTTATACACTTCTCAGCCTAGAGAAGGGGGAAGAAATACTACCACAGGTTCTTTTCAAAGTCACATTTAAACAGAGTGTAAACAATTTGCATTTTACTTTGTAGAAAATTAAATTATGTATTCTTATAATTAGCTGTCATTCAAAGTAACATTGCTTTGGTTTAGATAGTTTGACATGAACCTGTCCAAGCCATGATGATGGTTAGAATTCTTGTGCAGGCTGCACATGCTGCAGCACATCTTCACTCAGCTCTGAGGCTCCTCAAAGGTTCTGTCTTTGTGGCACTGGGAAGATCTATACTCTTAAGACAGAAACATAGAAGCATCCACCCTGCATCCTCTGGGCCTGTAGTCACTTCCTCTTCTTTCTGCTAGTTATAGTGTGTAGCTATCAGCCAAGCTGCACTTCCATCCAGATCAGGAGTCAAATTGCCTAAGTCAGACATGTATGTCTAGCAGTGACTTTTACATAACTGATTTTACTGGCTCTATTCCTTCCAAATTGCTGATCCTGTCTTTCCGGTGGTGAAGTAAAATATTTGCCACTCTGTATGTACTTTGAGAAGAGTTTGGGCTTTGTTTGAGAGTAGTTGAGATCTAAATGAAAAGTTACAAGGACTAGATAGATCATATTATAATAAACTAAAGAAGGTGTCATTTAGGAAATTGTTTAAGCTATTCTTACAAAGCATTTCATTAATGCAGAGACTGGAAAGGAAAGGTCTGAAAAAAGGCAAATACAGCTGATCAGTTTTATCAAGAATTTAGTGTACACCATTTAGAGAATAGACCTGATAGCAAACTTTCTAGTTGCCATCTTTAGCCAGTGAAATTCCACCTCTTCTTAAATTGATAGACAAGCACTGCTGAAGGTTATTTGTGATTGTTCACAACAGCTTGACTTCTACTTCTTTAATAGGCAAAAAATTATCTTTTTCTTCCTTATACTACAGTAAAAAAAAATCCTGTTTTTTTAAATTATCCCCAAATTAAGCAATGTGAAAGCACAACTAAAATTTTAACACCTACTCAATGCACGTTAAAGAAATCTTTTCTGCAGGCATTTTAACCCTTTGTAACAGTAGACAATAATCATAGAACTGTTAAGGTTAGAAAAGACCTCTGAGATTACAAAGTCCAACCACTCTCCTTGAGCTTGCAATCCTACCATTACTTCTAAACCACTGACCCTAAGCCATGTGTCTAAGTGCCACATTCATTCGTCTTTTAAACACCTCCAGGGATGATGACTCCACCTCTTCCTTGGGCAGCCTGTTCCTATGAATATATAACTTGGTTCTTTCTAATGTAATGATTCAGAATCACAGGGTGGTAGGGATTGGAAGGGACCTCGGGATATCATCTAGTCTAATCCCCATGCCAAAGCAGGTTCACTTAAAGCAGTCCACACAGGAACATGTCCAGGTATGTTTTGAAAGTCTCCAACCTTTCCTTATAAGAGAGATGTTCTATTTCCTTATTCTCATAGCCCTCCATTGGACTCTCTCTAGTAACTTCTCTCTTTGAATTGGGGAACCCAGAACTGGACATAATACTACAGATGAGGCCTTACCAGGGCAGAGTAGAGGGGTAGGAGAACTTCCTTAGACCTGCTGGTCACACTCTTCTTAATGCACCACAGGTTATCATTGGCTTTCTTGGCCACAAGGGCACATTGCTCTCTCATAGTTAACTTACTGAACACCAGGACTCTGAGGTCCTTCTCCATAGGGCTGCTTTTCAACAGGTCAACCCAAAACAAAGTCCACTGAAGCCTACCTATCTCTCCTTAAATGGAATTTTAAGAGAAGAGTGCTGTTAAGATAGAAGTACATGATTATCTTGGTTTCAGCTGAGATAATTTTTTTCTTGTGACTGGTACAGTGCAGTGTTTTGGATTTATTGTGAGAACAGTATTAATAAAAGACTGGTGGTTTAGCTCTTTACAAAAAGTGCTTATCCTAAATTAAGGATTTTTCAGTTTCCCATGCTCTGACAGTGAGAAGCTGCATGAGAAGCTGGGAGGAAGCATGGCCAGGATAACCAACCCTAACTAGTCAAAGATACAATAGAACATCATCCTCAGTATATAAATTGAGGGGAGCTGGCTAGGGACTATTATTGCTCAGGTATCAGTGAGTGGTGAGCAATTAAATTTTGCAGCATTTGTTTTGTCTTGTTGTGGTGGGTTTTCTGTTGTTGTTTTGGGGATTTTTGTTTGTTTGTTTTGGTTCTGGTTGGTTGATTTGTTGGGTTTGGGGTTTTTTTTAGTCATATTCCTTTTCATTACTCTTATTAATATTGCTACCAATTATTATTATTATCATCCTTACTATATTTTAGATTAGTTTAGTTATTAAACCATTTTTATCTCAACTAATGACTTGGGAGGGGGTTGGTTGGTTGGTTTTGAGGTTTTTTGGTTCTTTGGTGGGGTTTTTTGGTTAGTTGGTTGGTTTTGGTTTGGTTTTCTTCAATTCTCTTCATCCCACTGGGAAAGGAGAAGGTGAGTGCAAGAAGCTGTGCAGTGTTGAGCTGCTCATCTGGTTAAACAGTGGCAATGATACAGTTTCCTAAAATGTGGAGGTTCAAGTTTTGCAACATCCATGTACGACTTACAAAGTTTTCAGGACAAGGAGTCTAATAGCCTACCAAGCTGACACCAAATTAGACATAAGCATCCACAAATTCAGAACAATGAAAAATAATCTTACACCTAGCTTAAGATATTAATATAGATAGTAGAAGATTTGTACTTGACAGAGTACAATATGGGTGGTAAGTTTGGAATATTTATTATCTTATCCTTGAAAACTTTTCCCTGAGGCTTAAAGATATCTTTTAGAAAATGTAAGCTGATGGAGCCTTGAGAAAAAATATTACAGTGCATTTACTTCACAAAAAGCAGGTCTAGTAGATACAAGGATCCTCAGGGCAACTACAGTATAAGGAAACAGCTATAAAAAGTTGAGTGAGTCACTAAGTATTATTGTGCAAGTCATTGACAGTATTGAAAATTCAACTGTCATCTGTTTGTGTCCTAAATACAGATCCATCAAATCACACACTCTATTTCCAAGATCTCAAACCAAATAAAAACCCTGTCTGAGGAAAAGTCTGTTTCATTTCAATGACCTAAAATGTCAACTCTTCCTAACTATGAATAGACTCTAAATTGGGTTTGAGATGGATAGGGAAGGTCAAGAACAAGTCAATCACATGTTTTAATCCATGTGTTTTTTCCAACAGATACTAGAACAGCTCACCTTTGTAACAAAAGCAACTCAGATGTGCTGGATTAGATGGGTTGAAAAGAAACCTCCTCTATATTGACTATGTCAGTGAAGGTCACATTTTCTCCTCCAGTCTTATATTCAGTCCATCCAGTCTTACATTCAGTCCATCCAAGTGTTTCCTTCGTTGCAGCAAGCAGAATGCATTCCCCTCACCCCACATCTCTAGAAAACATTCCTTCTTCCCACACTCTCAGTGCCCTGATTGCCTGCCCCTTGCTCCTCTCAGCAGCCATTTTGCTCCTCATGCTATGGATTCCCTCACTGTTTTGCTCTCTTGGCTTACTTTAAATATGTCTCCTAGCTCAGTACATGGCTTTTCTGAGGGCATGTGAGCAATCTCATCCCTCTCCAAAGGATGCTACTTTACTCTGAATACAGGAGGTAAGAAAACATGTCACACGTGTATGGATTAAAACTCCAGGGCCATCCAGCAATAATTCTTCCTGTTGCCCAACCACAAGCTCTCTACCAAACATGGTAACCATACAATAAACAAAATAAAACAAAAAACAAAACAAAACAAAACCAACCTAGCAAATGCAAGTAAATATTGAAAGCTCTTTGCCTTGCCAAAGTGTAGCCATACTTCTTGGATACTGCTGAACTATGAGTTGTTTCTATGTTGAGATTTTTTTTCTCTTAGTCTTTTAAAAGGTAATGCTAGCATAGCAAGATTCTCAGCAAATGCAAACTTCTCCAATATCCAAATGTTCATGTCCAAAGAAGATTTTTTCATGTTTCATTTGTTTGTCTATGTACATTAATAAATAGTGTGTCTGAGGATGGAAACTGACACAACTGAAAGTCAGTCTGAAGAAGCTGGTACAGAAAAAACACTATATGGTCTTTCATGCCTACTTTCTCTCTGCAAAAGTGCTTTGTAGCTGTATGTTGACAAGTTCCTGCAATATCTGTGACTACTTACTTCATGGGTTCCCTAGAAAGTAGCCAAGAAAAGCATATCCAGTGTCAGTAATTCAAAATTATGTTATGAATAACTGGATAATCCAAGTGGAATTACAAGGCCTATTAATCTAAAAGAGTCAAGGATCTGATTCTACTGATGCTGTACCACAAACCCATGGATTTCTTATTACAGACTATCAAAATACCAAAGCAACATAAATGAAATAACTGGAAAATCTCTACAGTACCTGTAACACAAACTTGAGTGCTGGCTTAAAAGAATAAATCAATGCAAGCACTTAATTTTAGTATTCATTCTTCTACATGTTGAAACATAAATTGTGACTATATAAGCACTGTGCCAACATCAAAATCAGAGCTGATGATTTTATCTTCTCACCTTATTAATAAATATGCAGCCACAACATAGCTAATCTTTTTAATAATCTAGAGCTATGTAAAAGTCTTTCAAATCATTTCTTGGCTGCTAAAGAGTTCTATGATAATTTTGTTCTACTGATATTGTGAAAAAAAAAATATTCAATTAGGTGTGTGGGGAGCACAACAGAGATCTATAATTATTCATTAAATATGTAAGTCTGAAATGTATTCCATAAATTGTGACTTTGTCACCTGATAGGAGTTACTAAAAACAGTTGAGACCTTGGGTGAGTGTGGTGGGTTGAAATCTCCACCCCAACATTAACTTTGCCAGACCAGCTCAGCTGGAAGCAAATGAAAGCTGCATTTACAAGCAAAACTACAGTCTACAATGAAATGCAATGAATACTTAATAAATATACAGTGTTTACAGTATTTACAATCAATAAACAGCACATGGATCCCCCTGATCAAAGACCAGGGAAAGCTACTAGCTTCTCCCTGCCCTCCCTTACCCCTCTGTACATAAAAGGGACAGAAGAAAGGAGCAGGGCAATGTTTGACTTAGCCAAAACAATGTAGCCAAGGTCAAGCAGAAGCAAGTTAGAATCTCCCAGAGTGAAGAGGTGAGAAGAGAGTGACATTGTTTTGGTACAACTAGTTTAAGTCCCTTATCTCTCCAATGGGATTGTTTAGAACTATCATTATTTTCCTTTTTACACCCAATAGTGATTTATTTATATTTTACTGCTTTCTGTTCAAGATCTGTGAAAAATTTAAAGGCATAGCCTAAAACTACCACAGTGAGCAATATGCCCATGTCATCTAAGATGCCAGTATATCTTCTAAGAATCTGGAAGAGTATAGGAAATTGTATTGGCAGCACAGATCCCTTCTATCTTTACAAGACCCAAGAGAGCTTCAGGTAATTTATTGCTTACAATTTTAACTTGCTGAATAGAATCACTTCCTTTCATTTGAAGTTTTTAACATGCTTAGGCATGCACAGGGAATAAGGACCAACTCTATTTAAGCAAGATTCTAAAAGCCTGAGGAGTCATTTAAATTAAGTGACAGAGGTTGTATCACTGAAAGATTATATATTGCCATTCATGGCAGTGGTTTGCCACAGTTTTCAGAAGTCTATTCACTAGGTGCTGTCATTGTCTAGGAGACTTGTCTTCTTCATTGTTTTCTTGATGTCAGATTTATATTTTAACTTCTTTCAGCCTCTTGGTGGATAAAACCTACACTCCTGTTCTAGCTCAGAAGCTTTCTGGTCCACCCTTGGGAGTCTCACGTTACAGTATGAGACCAAAATGAGTCATTCGCCGCTTGGGGCAGATGTTTATTACAGGGTTAGAATACACTTAATATAAATCAGTACATAGGAGACTTGTATTAGTTAGCAATGAAAGAAGTTACCTAACAAAAAACCAAAACAAACAAACAAAAAGCTAAAAATTCAAAGCAAAATGTGAAAATGTTGACGTTTCTGAAATATCAAAGTATCTTGTCTATGAGTCTGTCCAAGACTACAAGCAAAACCATTCAGGCATCATGAGAAAAGGCTTATCTTCAACCAGCTAAGTCTAGACGGTGCTAAAAAGCTGTACTGTTCCAACAAAGCCTCCGTTAAAGAGATTTAATTTAGTCTTGACTGCCTGAAACTAAGCTTTCAATACCACTGAGTAAAGGAGCTTTAAAAGAGCTGGCTAAGAAGTTTTAAGCCAAACAATATCTATGAAAAAAATGACATGACCATGTTTTTTTTTTTTTTTTTAAAGGAACTATGATAAATTCTTGACTTCAATTAAATTGGAAGAAAATATTGAACTGAAAATCAACATACAAATCAGCTTTATTACAGATAGTGACTTTCATTTTGAAGCTTCCAGCCATCATGGCTAACACTGTGCAAAGTGTCTGAATTCAAGGTGATTCAAATATACTCCAAATGGTATTCTGGTGTGTTGTAAATTAACCTGTCCATAAAAGACCCTCATTTTTACTGCAAAAATCCCTCCTAAGCTGCTCAGAGTAGCAGCAAAAACGTTTAAGATAGGTAATTGATATTGATTCTAGCAGCAGCTCTTCACTTGAGCATGCAAGAGGCAAACAGCAGCCAGACCAAAGTGCCTTTTCTTTTAATGTCTCCTGACTGTAAGTAGAAGTCTATGTGTTGACCCACGGATTTAATAGCCATTTATCCCATCCCAAAGAGTTGTAAACACTATGATAAAAAGAAAAAGATAAGTAGCAGTCCAAATCCATTCTTCATTTCCCATCTTTCTGTCCATGCCCTTACATATTGCCATCTTCTCCAGATTTGTTGAAGTTGCAGTTAATAAGGCAGGCAATACAATAACTTTCATTCTATTTCCTTTGTGAAAGGAAATGCTTTCCAGAAGTATTCACATTGCAAAGGTGGTGACTTTTAACATTTTGGAAGTACATAATCATTACACAGAAGAAGATTCCTATCTGCATTCATGTTCTTGGTCTCCCTCAAGTGCCCCAGTTGTCCTTGTCTGCATTGTCTGCACCACAAATGCTTGAGGGAATACACTGGGAATAGGACATAGTCCAGCATTGGGTTGGAGTTTTGCCAGAAGGTGCAGGCTTGTGATTTCTGCAGTTTCAGAAGTGAAGAGAAAGAATGGGATGTTGCAGCCCTTGCATGAATGCTTATTCTTATTCTATGAAGGACTGTAGAGAATTTACAGAAACATAAGCCAATCTGATCCAGCTGTGTGTACTTAGGGGGAATGCCTGAAAAATGCTTTCTGTCAGGATGGCTAAAATGTATTAGAATATTTATGGCTTGATGTATTTTATTCACCCATATTTCTCAGCAGAATGAGCATGAACATCTACAAGATTTAGAGGACATTTGCAGAGTTAAATCTTGACCTTTTGTTCAGCCTTTTCACCAGCTGCAGCTACCAGGACATGCTCCTGGAAGAAAGCCTATGAATGCTCAAGCATGTGTTGCACAACAAAGCAGCCCATATCCCTGAGACTACAAACATGAAATTTGCAGGCTGTAAGCATACGCAATTATTTGACATTAATCGTTCCAATTTGGACCTCCTCCTCTGCTATATACATACACTTGAAGGTTATTCCCTGCAGAAGAATAACCACTCTGACAGTCAAACTCAATTTTTGTAACAGTCTAAGTGTAAAAAACCTAGACATCTCTGCCTTATTTAGTGGGAAATAGAACCTATTCAAGATCATTGATATGTACAGCTGATTATTTCTAAAGAACTGCTCGTCTCACATGCAAGCATGTTTTGAATGACCTCAGTGGGTATGGAGACGAAGAATTTAAGCAGCACAAAAGTTCAGATTATTTTTTTTTTTAATCTTTCAGCCATTGTTAGGAAGAAAAGGAGATTCATATTAATTGTTTGTCCTGTCTTACATAGAAAAGATGCAACTGTACCCTGCAATGAGCAAAACCAGATTTGTTCAAAAATTGCTTCTGCATATTACAAAACATGCCATAACATTCTTCTAAGGAGCCATGAATAGATCTCCTCCTTTCTTCCTTCCTTTTCTTCCTTGTCTTCCCTTCTGTCATGCTTTCTCAGTCCACATAAGTATAAATATATATCCTCTTAACACCATTTTAGGCAAAGGAAGCACGGTTTCTATTTGCAGAGAGGAAAGAGTGAACATGAAGCCCAAAATCACAGAGGAAGTTTGTGACTGAGCTGGGTCATGGAATATGGTTTTTTTAGAATTTCTGATCAGCACTTGATACACAAGATATTTCAGGCTCCTAATAAAGATTTGTCACCAGTAAATGAAATGCTGTTGGCAGTTGGACAAAAATGGCTCTTTTTTTTTTTTCACTTTACAGATGGCAGAAAGATTCTTATCTTTCCATGGGGACATACATATGAACATCCGAGAATCACAATTTACAGAATAAAATACAGCTCTAAGCCACAAAGCAAGGCAGTGGTTGGAATTAAAAATAACCATGAAAGAAGTCATATGGGTTAAAGAAAACTTTTCACACCTGCCCAACTTTGTTACAAGATCTTGACTTCTTTATAGTCATTTATGCCACCCATGAACAACAGATAAGTGTCATATTATGTGATGGAAGAAAACAGCTTAGCAGCAGGCAGAGCTGGGGTCAGTCCAGGCTTATCAGACACCAGCTGAGCAGCCCTGCAACAAACTGCAGCTCAGCTCTTAGCATATTCCAGCACAGCCTGTCAAGGACCTTGGCACTGAGGATGCTTCAGAGGAATATGAAAGGATCACAAATGCTTGCCACCTATTTGTCTCTTCACAAATGCTTGGTACTATTCATCACTTGAAGGAGGGAGCTGAGAAAAAGTTGGTGTCTGCTGAGGTCAGCTCTTGTCTGGGAAGCAGTGAGCTTTGCTCAGAGATCTGGCGAGCAATCCAGATCTTTCAGCTCCAGGGACCAACAAAAACAAGCAAAGAGGAATGTGTTAAAGAAAACTAATATGCACTTTGGCTATGATATCCCAAAGGCACAGAATATCTTAGAACTTACTACTGTAATTAAATAAAGAAAATTAATCCTGCTCTGTACTCATTTTCTCTATACAACAAGCAGGGTGCTTAGGAGCATGTAAGGGAGAGAGTGAAACTCACACTGGAATAAGGATATTATTTTTCAGTAAACCAGTCAAGTTTTCAAAGTATCTTCCAGAACTCAAGACAAGTCCTCACCCATGTTTTTCACTCAAAGTATTTATCTCCTCTTTCTGCTTATGAAAGCAAATTCACTGAAAGAAAACTCCCCAAAATTAAGTGCATTGGACAGCATTGGAAGTAGAGATTAGGAGGGCTACACCATGAGCTTCTGAAGTCTATTTTTTCAGCATTAAAACAGTGCCCATAAAATTCATGGATTATATGCAAAAAAAAATGTAATAAATTTTAAGCCTTAAGAGTTTTGCAGTTCTAGGAGTACGAGTTTTGCAGTTCTAGGAGCAAATCTTTTTATCTAGGGCTTCCAAACAATGTTCAGCTCTACAAGCAAGTTGATCAGAAAATGGGTGGGCAAGAGAAAAGACAAAGTGTGTCTGATAAATATTTTTGTGAGAATCAGGGAAATTACTTTCTGAATGCCTTTTGATTTAGGGGACATAAGAATTTCTTCAGTTCCAGCACAAACTAATTTATCAAATCCATATTTAATGTGAGAAGTAGAGCAGGATATGTAGTTTATATGTCATCCACATAATTTCAACAGAAAGACCAGTTTATTTTTGCTATTAAACATGCCCAACTTCATTTTATGAGCCATATCACACATTTCCTTTCTCCTTCAGCAGACCCATTGATTTCTTTACAATATCTCAGTACCGACATGAATCTTCCACATAAGCTAAGCCCGAGAAACCTGTTATTTGAAAAAATAATAATATTCATTTAGCTGTTCCAGCTTGTTGGCTTAATCTTGAACAAAAGCTGTATTCTTTCTTCACCTCACAGTTACAATTGCAGATTACACGTGAAAAAATGTTTCTCCAATCTAAGTTACAAGGACAAAAAAACTGTGATGGCAGCCAGAGCAATGCAGATGGTATATGCAAAATCAAAGACAAAAATGTTGTTGTGCTTACAACAAGAAAATGGTTGAAGAGTAGTTTGGTTTTTGTGCATATGCTCACAGAAGAAAACTACCATGCTAGCAACACATTTCAATAGAGATAAGCCTCCAGGGAAACAGCTCAAGTACACAAGAAATTATAAGCAAGCTGTGCTGTTACTCTCTTGAGAGGGAATAAAAATATTCTTTCCATTCTGACTTGCCTTTCATCTAGAATAATATGAAAACACCTTTGTTTCAGCCAACGACACTGTACCAGACCAAAAAAACCCCACAATACAGCCAGTGTAACATGCAATGCTACTGTTTCCTTCCCTGTTTTCTATTCAGTCTAAATAGCCTCACTGATATACATGGCATGCAAACTTTTCAAAGTATAAAACTGACGAGAGCAGAGACAGGGACGACAAGACTCAATATGAGTGTGTGGTGGTGAGAGAAAGTTCTCCCCCACACACAAAGAAACCGCGGCTAACTCAGTCGGAGAAGCAGACGAATGGGCTATATTTGCAAGCAAGATGAAATGCAGTGAATATGTACACAATATACAGTATTTACAATACATATACAGAAATATGCAGCAAGAACGTAATACAGAACAAAACTCCCTCCTCCAGCCAGGAGGGTTTCCCCCCACACCCCCTCTCTCCCCCTACCTCCCTTTTTTCCCAAAAAGGGTTAGAGAGAGAGGAAAGTTAATTATTAAGGAGGAAATTCTGTTAGTTCAAAGCCTATGCAAGAATTCTTCTTATCTGTTAGTTCAAGGTTAACTCCATCCAGCAGCTATTGCTCAGAGAGAGACTGAAACAGACAGGCAGGCAGGAACAGAGAGAACCGACTGAAATTCAAACAGAGCTAAAACTTAAAGTTGCATTCTACCAATCTACCAATGAAATTAATTTAGACTTTATCTTTGTTTTCAATTATTTTACCAAAACATTCAGCCAGAGTGTTCCAGCAACTGTCCCTTTCTTAAAGGCACAGCCTAAAACGGTCACAGAGTGATAGAAATCATCCAACTTTATTGTTCCACACTTCAATATTTATAGTCTTATCTTATGCATAGTTAATTCTATTCTAATTGAACACATACTACTGGTTTATCTCTAAAAGGTTACATTTGTTTATTTCACAACTCTGTGGTTTTTTCTATTCAGGCTAGCTCTTCTTCTTCACAGATCTCGCTTCCTCCTTATCTTGTTTGTCTTTCCTCGAGGTCGGCTTGACCTTAGCATACCAGACAATCAGCACTTTTCCACAACTCCTACTTCATTGCTATATTTTCAACAGAAAATCCTTCAAGGTCTAAATTGCACAGATGTTCCTGGGACCCATGTCCTTTTTCTTTAAGTCAATCCTCAACATAAAACAATAAGGAAAGGCTCTACTGAAAGCATGACTAGAGCTACACGGCTCATCAGGATATAATATATATACATCCCTAGCACAAGGAAGAAGAGGAGGAAAAGACAGAATAAACAGTCTTATATAGTGTGTGTGGCTTGGCATAAACTACCAAAGTGCCTAGTTAGAGATTAATGTGAAAAATAAAATAGTATATGTACAAATGACATGTGTGTGGCTTGCTTTAACTATCAAAGTGCATAGTTAAAGATGAATGTGGACAATAAAATAGTATAGGTACAAATGACACAAACCAGAGAAGCACCAAAAAAACCTAACCAGGATATTTGAGGTTCCCAAGGACTCTGAAAACTGCTTGCTAATAGTATTTCACTAAAACAAGCAAGCAAACACACACAAAACCCAAAACAACAGTCTTTTAGGGAATTGTTTTGATTTGCCTCTTCCTTCTAATGCTAATAATACGATGGGGAAAACTTTAATGGTAAGTATATGAATCTTTGTATTTATTTCTTTTTTGTCAGCAGAAATTACGTTACTGCAGAAAGCACCCACAGAAATTGTTGCTATATTCATTATGCACAGATACTGTCTGAGACTTCATTTTAGGAAATAGGGTTTATGTCCTTGTTTCACCTATGAGCTGGAGCAAATCTCTTGGGTGCTTCAGCTTCCTCATCTGCTGAGATGTGATCAAATTGTTTTACATAGCGGCTGAGCCACTGATGAAAAGCAATACACAAAGATAAAACGTTAGTATAAAAAGTGTAAGTTAAGAAAATGCATTTGGCACAAAGTAACTTCTTGCTTTTTATGATTCATATGCATCAAACTTCTTGATGCAACCACAACAGTGCAACTATATATAGATGGCAAGGAGGAAATGTGATCAAATACTTAAAATATCATTAAACAATTACATAGCAAGGAAAGAGTAAATTGTTTACTTCTTTGATCAATTAATTATAAATTATTATTGTAAATATTTAGAAATGTGTTTATTTTATTTTTAAAGAAAATACAGCGTTAAGCATTGTGAGATTTCACAATGATATATCCAGTATCTGGTGAGATTCAGCATTTCATTTCTGAATGGCAAAGAGAGAATAATTGTACTAAATTAGTTTACCTTATAAATGACTCCAAGATGGAGGGGCTACATGTACACAGAAACTCAGGTTGATAATTCAAAATGCTTTAATTTGAGCTACAGCCTGGAAAATAATAGAGAATGCAACAGGGAATATATAAGGACTCAAATTGAGTATGGAGAAAGGGAATTCGAACGGAGCGGAACGGAATAGGATAGGATAGGATAGGATAGGATAGGATAGGATAGGATAGGATAGGATAGGATAGGATAGGATAGGATAGGATAGGATAGGATAGGATAGGATAGGATAGGATAGGATAGGATAGGATAGGATAGGATAGGATAGGAGTGGAATAGAATTAGCCAGGTTGGAAAAGACCTTCAAGATCATGAAGTCCAACCTATCACCCAACACTATCTAATCAACTAAACCATGGCACCAAGTGCCCCATCTAGTCTCTTCCTAAACACCTCCAGTGATGGTGACTCCACCACCTCCCTGGGCAGCCCATTCCAATGGCCAATCACTCTCTGTGAAGAACTTCCTAACATCCAGCCTAAACCTCCCCTGCCACAGCTTGAGACTGTATAACTGTTCAAGGAAAAAGAACATAAGCATTGCAAAGCTTCCTATAAGTCAGCTGTGTCACACTGTTATAGAAAAGACTTGTTATAGAAAATGTCTTGTTTGTAAGACATTAAGTAATTCCTCAGATTCCCTTGTTATCTGCTTCTTCCCAAAGCATGATGAATTTCTGGAAGATACAGATCAACTGCAGAGAACCCAAAGGTAAGTAGTGAGAAAGAACATAAGAAAAGAATTAGGTCAGGAAATACCAGACTGCAAATGTCTATATACTAAAGAAGTGGAGAATAAATTCTATTTCTTGCCATTTGTGGGAGCAACAATGAATGGAAAGATGAAATGTAGGAAGAGAGGATGAGATTGGATTCAGCAAGGAACAGAATGACTGAAAATGAATGCCAAGGAAAAGTACTCAATTTCAATCCTTGCAGCTTTAAAAACAAAACCAAACCAAACACTCACCTTATGTAACAATTCCTGACTTTGAGTGGGAAGTGATCATCACAGGATCTTGAGGCCTATGGTCTGTGATTTCATAATAGTTGGAGAGAACTGCAAATCTTAATTAACTCCATTGAGGTTATCTGAGTCACTACAGCTTTATATACATGAACCTGAAAGTAGAAATTGGTCTAAAATGGCTAGAAACCACCACACCTTTTTGTTTGTGTTTCCAAATGGATGTTCATCTCTCTTTGAGTCCATCAGTACTTTTACTACAAACATCCAATTCCATCTGCTCTATGCTACGGTCTCTTGTTTCAGGAAAACAGCATGAATTTGTAGGCATATGTTGTATACTTGGGGGAAAATGGGAGGTTTTACTGCATTATGAACCTGAAAACAGTAGGAGTTGCCAGTTTTGCTTTCCTCAAGATCTATGAGAGGATGAAAAAGTTTAACATCTGTTTCACCTGCAATTTCATCTCACTACCAGGTATAGCATAGCTGGGAACTGAAGCTTCTGGGATTCCAACTTGCCTTTTCATAGGGCAGTGGGCCAGGGAGCTTTGACACCTTCACCAAAGGTGCTCAGTGCATTTCTTAATGGACTGCTAAAGAGAATATTCAATTGACAGTGTGAAATATCACTTTTAAAGTGTTGGTAATATCATCTACTTCTTTTAATCTGATAGTTATTGGTCTGGTGAAGGTGTAATGAACAGCACACCTTTTTTGATGCCTCTTTTGGTAACGCACTCCTGTGAATATCAGGCACACATCTGATGGAACAGAAACTTAGTAATCTTTTTTGTTGTTGTTATTATTTACTTTCCTTGAAACCTCATGCTTCAGTTACTAAACTTTGCAGAGGTAGGGAGGAAGGGAAGCGGAATTATGTTGCTAGCTACTTTTATGTGTTGAAAGCAAATTTCAATAGACATTTTTAATGCAAAGGTTGAAATGTGATCTGTTCCCAAGAAAGCACTGTAAAATCATCTGAAAGTAGGTCAGGTAGAAAATAATTTAGCATATTAACAAAATCTATACTCATCCAACTTTTACTGCCTGAATAAATCAGTCACAAGGAAGTGTAGGAGGATCTCACCGAAATGACAGCAATGTCACACAACCTCAAATTTAATTACTTAAATTCAAAACTTTTTTGGTCCAACTGAAAACTGACTACCTCAAATGATGGAAGAGTGAATGGGTTTTTTTTAATTATTATATTTTTATAGCTTTTTACTTATAATTTGAATGGAGCAAATTTTAGCAAAGCACTCCTACCAGCTTTTAAGATACCAGTTTTGATAAAACCTCAAGTCCACCCTCTTTTTAAAGGTAGAGCTTTATTATTGTTACATACATCCCAGTTCTGATAAAACATCCCAGTTCTGACAAAACCTAAATACACCCTCTTTTCAAAAGGTAGAACTTTATTATTGTTATATACATCCCAGTTCATCTGCTGTAGGTAAAAATGAGATTTTAAGAGATTTAATTATTTGCTCTTATGAATAATATAATATTGTTTTGGAATGTGAGAGAGAAAAATGATTGACTGAAGGATATATTCTGGGCTCTGTTGTGCCTATGCAAATAGGACTTTTGTTGTTATGTTGTCTTTGAAACATTTTACACTTCAAAACTTAACTAGTAAGGTTAAGTCTTTCTGAAATGCAGTTAGCTAGACTGACAACTTCTTATTCAGCAGGTTGTTGTAGGCATTCAATCCATAGCTATCTACTATTAGAATATATTCTCAAGCTTTTCCTTTGGCAGATAAACTTTTTGAAGGAGATTAGGAAAAACCATCCATTTTTAATACGCGGTGACAATAAAAACAACTATCCTGTCCCAAAGTTAGCAATATGGTGTGAATAAACAAAACATGTCAGTTTGTCCTAGGATGAGCCTTTCATTAAGGCTTTTTATGTTAGTTTGCTTTCTTAATTAAAATCTTGGGATGACTTCTGAATGTGGCATTACTCTTATACCCCATGCAGATGTTCTAGGAGAGTTCAGACCTCATGACTAACTATCGTATTTGCTTATCACAGAGGAGAGGTAAGTTGGTCTTCTGCTAGAAAGAACTGGACTTTCAATATTTTTCACATTTCTACATGAATACCTTGATAGACCATTTTATCCAATTAAAAATTACTATACTTATCCAATGGAAGGGAAAATATTTCTCATTATTAAATCAGAGCAGTATCTTTCCCATCACTTGCAACATCATTGAATCTAAAGTGCTGGGCTAAGTCTTTCCATATGGGTTATATCTATTAGGTTTGTTTTTATCAACTTTTGTAGAGATTTTCAGTCATTTTAGAGAATGAGGCTGAAAGAAAATACACTGCTAATGTCTTACTGAAATGTTACGTTTTTGTTGGTTTTTTTTCAATGTGTCTCCCACTATTATACACTGATAAGATTTGTAATTTACTAAGGGACCCTCTCCGTGTCACAGACATTCCTTTGGATATTTTGGCTTAAAATCTGTTCTAGATTCGCCTTTGACTAAGGCAGTTTGCACATATTTGGTAGAAACTGCTTACAGTTCATGCTGAATATGGGCTACATGAGAGCCTTGCAACTTCCTTACAGCTCTGAGGCAAAGAAACTTCAGTTGCATCTCTGATAATCTGTAATTGGGACTATTAATAACTGCTTCAGACTGCACATTTCAGAAAGAAATATCAGCTGTATCTATCCTCTGCTTTATGTATCCCCAGGAATGAGGAGACCCTTCTGAATGTCCTGCACTTCTGTCCTCCATTCACTGTTTATTTTGATAAAATATCCCTGTATACCTACCTCTCAGCTATACTGTTTAACAGGTGCATTTAACCCTAGAGAACAGATCATCACTCCTGTAATGTGAGTGACACTTTTGGTAAGAGCCAGAATAGTCAGACAAGAAGCTGAGCTGACTGACCCATCTATGGAAAAGACAAGTTTGAGTGAAGGGGGATGGAGAAGCCATGAGCTGCTGTAACTGAAAGGAGAGGTTAAAGTGAGTGATATGTGCTAGCACTCAAAGTTGTTCAAAGAGATAGGGAGAAGCTAAGACGAGGTAATCTGTCATGAGGCATCTAAAGAGAGGATAGAAATCACTGAAATGAGGAGAGTGACATGAGGGGGAAGATTCAGGGGGAGGGAAAGCATCATGGACAAGAAAAAGCTGGATTTAAAATTCAGTCCTTAGCACATGCTCACTCCACAACAAGGAACATAATTCAGTTCTTCTTTTCTCTGTTTCATTTTCTGACAGTTTCATCCTTTCATGAATGATCATAATTACAGCTTATAGTGTTTTATCAGCTACTGTATTGGCTCAGGTGACAGAAATTTATGTGGCGGAGCAAAAGCCACAACAGTGCTGATGATTCACATGACTGTCAGCATAATTTAGTTTCTTAATGAAACCCCCCCAAGAAACAGAAATCAGAAGCAAGAAAATTTCCCACATGCATGTATATATACACACATAAAATCTATATTGAAAGTATCTTTAAACAGGCCAAATTAATTTAATCATGTGGGAAGACCCTGAATTGTGACTACATGTCTACACTTAATTGAGCCCTTCTTGCAGATTAAAACCATATATTTCAGGTACACTTTCCACCAAGTCCTGGGAAAGAAAAAAACAACCAAACAAACAAACTATTCATACAGAAGCAATCAGGTCTAAGGATAAAACATGCCATAGGAATGATTGGGCAATGAAGTTACTCCCCTACTCTTAACTTGTGTCAGGAAGCAGCAAACACGTACAGACAGCTGCAGGTGAAGATCACTCTAATTGCATGTTCCTTATTTTCTGAGTGTCTGACTTAAGATATCAGTGGCCTAAGTTGCAAAGCTGGTGTAAACTCATGGCTGCACATGAAATCAGTGTGAACTGCTGAAATATGTGAATGCTGTATAGTATTAGAGACACGATATAAATCCCAAATGATTCAAGCTAAACAACTTAGATGTAACAGCTCTTTAGACAGTATTCTCTGTGCCTATTAGTCCCCATCTGTTTAGAAAAGATAAAATATTTTTTTTTATCCTAGTGCTGTCAAATCACAGATATTACTGTTTATGAACCACTCATCTGTGAATGCAATAAACCCCCAAAAGAAAAAGAACAAAAAAGAAAAATAAAAAGAGAAAAATCAGTTTGGCTCCTGTGAAGGTAGTGTGCCGAGACAAACACTACAGAGTAGTGATCATGAGCTCAGCACTGTGCATTCAGCATCAACTCTGTGCCACATACAAATGGACCAAATAAAAAGGGATTAGAATGCATAAACAGAATGGATATAAGTGAAGGTAACTTCAACTTTGTTTTTAGCATTACTTAAGTAATAAGCAATTTCATTTAGCATGTATTGGTGGGTTTTTAAACATGGATTTCTTTTCTATGTGCAACCTGCGGGAAGGAAGGGCAATACATCAGAAATGTTCTTTATTTTTGAGGAACAGTTTTGATGGCTGGCTACTATTGCAGAGAATTTATATCCCATTGTCTTATGGCTCTGTAGTGCTTGAATCTTTCATACATTTGTGGAATTAATGTGTATCTCAGAGAACCAGAGAGACTGCTCATTTTTATATTAACAAAAATTAGTATTAGATGTCAATTCTTGTAATATTAAAAACTTTAGAAATGGGAATGAGTATCTCTTATTCCAGATATTTCCCCTTTTTTCCTTAAGTTTAAATATATTCAGTTATTTTGCTGAAAAATAGCAGTTGAAGCATGTTTGTTGCTACTGTCTACGTAAAAATAAACTTTTTACAAGATTCACAAAGCCCTGAAATAGTTCATTCAAGTTGAATATTTGCATATCTGCTTAAAAGAGCATTCAATTCACTCTGACTTTAGGTTTCAAACATTTCCCCCTCATATTTATCTGCCGTTTCATGAATAAGGAATAAGCCCTGTGTAAAGAAACAACACAATAAAGAAATACCTCTCCTATGAGGACAGACTGAAGCAGTTGGGGCTGTTCAGTCTGGAGAAGAGAAGGCTCTGAAGTTACCTCATTGTGGCCTTCCAGTATCTGAAGGAGGCCTACAGGAAGGCTGGGGAGGGACTTCTCAGGATGTCAGGTAGTGATAGGACTAGGGGGAATGGAATGAAGCTGGAGGTGGGGAGATTCAGGCTGGATGTGAGGAGGAGGTTCTTCACCATGAGATTGGTGAAGCCCTGGAATGGGTTGTCCAAGGAGGGGTGGTTGGGGCCCCATCCCTGGAATGGGTTGTCCAAGGGGGGTGGTTGGGGCCCCATCCCTGGAGGTGTTTAAGCCCAGGCTAGATGAGGCTCTGGCCAGCCTGATCTAGTGTGGGGTGTCCCTGGCCATGGCAGGGGGGTTGGACCTAGATGATTCTTGTGGTCCCTTCCAACCCTGACTGATACTATGATACAATAGATACTGTTCTGTCTGGCAAGACTGTATTTGCTACACAATCATTAGCTCAACAGTTTACCACAATGATTTTTCAGCTAACGAAAGTTGAAGTCCATTCTTGGGGAGGATGAGAAATAGTTTCACACTCTGACCACATCTCCAAAAGAAGGCTGGAAGTCAAGGGAATTTTTCTTCCATTTCTTGTAGCTCCATTAACCTTGCTGGATTTATGGAGCTTATTGAAAAAGTGGAGGAACTATGTCCACTCTTTCATGCCACATTTCAGAAATAGGATTCAGTGGTTATTTATTAATTTATACAGGTCACTTCAGAGCAAAAATATACAGGAGCTTACTCAGCATTCATGCCAATGTGTTATTTTTAATCTCACACTTTCTTTAGGTATATGCTGTTTCTCTTTCAGATGTATGTATTTATTATGTCAGAAAACCTCAAGGTCTCTCTTGACTATTTAACAAAAAACATCCAAAATTATCTTGGTTAAAAAGTTTGGTTCAGTATTTCTTCTCTGATTTTGTTGTCTTCTGTTTAAATATGATCTCACAAAACCAGGTGAACAACCACATTCATCAGCACCAATGGCAAGGATCAGGCACTTGAGAAGACATAAACTCTTTTATTTATCACACAGATTTTAGGTCTTCTGCAAAGTGTGTACTACAAAAAACACCACAGAAGCACTGACAACTAGTGAATACACAGAAACATTAATAAGTGGGTGGGATATAATATGCATACATCAAAATGCATCTGTAATTCATGCATGTAATCAAACAATATGATTCCTGCTACCCAGTGCTCTTACCAAGGAAACACTCCCTGTGAATCTGCATTATATAATTCCTCTAATAGCTTCTCTAGTTAAACAAACCACTTAACACTTTTAGCAGAGTACTTACATTGCACTCAAAATCTTATGAGGATAAAAGTTATCCAGTTCTTTTTATGATTCTTGTGGGGAGCATTTATCTGGGAAGTATATGCATTAATGCAGGTTTTACAAATGAGATTCACTAAATCTTTTTATTTCATGATTTTAATTGCATGGTTGCCACTTTTTCTGTGTTTTAACCTATCCATCAGCATATAGTGATCATAGAAATTCCTAACCTTCTGGTTTAGAGTGTTGAAGGGTGCAGTATAGTAGTAAACTGAAATGGATTAATAAATCACTATTCCTCTCACCTGCACTTCAGCTTGTCCTTGTGCTCTACTTTGGATACCGCTACTATTGCACCACCTCAAAATTCAGATGGAAGGTCCTGCAGGCAAAGGTCATGACTTTCTAGACAATCAAATTACATTCATTCCCTAAAAATAGTAGTAAAGAATATACAAAGGAAAGACACTGTACCAAGTAATAGTAATAAAATATGCACCAAGGAATGGCTTCATCATATATTACATCTGAATACCCCTGCAGTAGCACAACTTACAAGGAAATTTAATTGGTTAGGATGAATGCGAGACATACTCCGGATGACAACAAAAATCCTCTGAGCTGACAGGGAGGACATAAATGAAAAAATGAGAAATGAAGCCACCAGTTCAGCAATGCTTCACCTGGTTTGGACCTCAGATGTGCTTTTAGTATGACCACTCTGCTGCTTGCAGTCACGGCAGTCCTTTCCCCAGAGAGAGAAATGGAGAAGGCAGATGCCCCCATCTCCATGCTATTCAGTGTGGGGCACACTTTATTCTGGGCATAGCCATGGCATGATGGGGTGGTGAAGGCACCATATGCCCCAAATACTGTAAAATTTGTCCCAACGCGTTTGGCCATATTCGTCCTTCCACCCTCCTTTCCACAATGGGTACTCAGCCCAGAGCTGAGGGAAACAAAAACCTCAGGCACCATTCAGATGGCATAAACAACCCAATCTGCCTTCTAAGGGCTAAACAACAGCATGGGGAGCACATGCTAGCCCCACATTACTGCCAAATAAGGCCACAGTTTTAGTCTCACACTTTCTATAGGCTAAAGCTGTTTGTTTACAGGATTGCCCATTGACCAAACTAAGCTTTGAAAAACTTTTAAGTAGGACCCCAAAGGTAAACAAGTTAGTCTCTCTCTTTGCTGCTAAGCTCTTTGCTTTGTCTTTGCTACTAAGCTCCAGGCCTAAGCTCTACAGCTATTGCTAGTAAGCCTTCTCATTCCACATGCAAGCAAATTTTACGCCTCTGCTTAGAGAGAAGCCAGCACCTCAAGAACTCAAAAAGAGTCCTTCACTTCGCTGCAACACCAGCCCATCATTGAATTTGCCAGCCTCACCAGCTGGAGAGAGCTGCCACATCTTAAAGGGGACTGCATCCCTGAGGTTAAGACTGCTCAGTTGATGGGGAGAACTTTCTTGAATCTCAGCAAGTCTTAATAGCATCTGCTACAGCTATGAGCAGCAGAATGACAAGGCACAACCCTGTGTGTGCCAGCTCATGTCCCAGCCATGGAGAAGGACCCTGCCATTCATGGGAGAGAAGGGAGCCGCCACCTTTGCCACTCCACTAGCCCTGTAAACCCCAGTGTAACTGAAAGCTGGGACGACCTGTGACAGAGTCCTGCCAGCTCACTTCAAGCCCAGCTGGGGAGGAAGCCAGCCGCCTTCCCCGCCTCCTCTGCCCCATGTGGCCAATCTGCCTGCCCCAACCACCTCATGGTGCAGGCCAACCCTGGAAGGGTCCAACCCCGCCACACAAGCATGCTGCAGTGAGGACGAACTCCACAGGACTGCTTGACCGGCCTGCCAGTCAAGCACCTGCTACACCCATCCAGGAAGCCGCCCTGAGGGAGCCGCCCAAGCCCTGCAAGGGAATCTGCCAACTGGCAGAAGTCTACATCACATCCCCCCTGCTGCTGTGGGAGAAGAAAACTGCCCCCACTGCCACCATCTGGAGGGAAGCCCCCTGTGAGCCCACCAGCATCTTCGGCTTCCCTGGAACCAACCAGCCCCAGAGCCAGCTCCAGGGCAAGCCAGCCAGGCAGCAGCCAGCTGTAGCCTAACCAGCTACAAAAGACACAGTGTATCTTTTCACGTGTTCCCCACCAGCTAACGTTCCGTTTGAACGCCCCGCGCTAGCTCGGGTGGCTTTCTCATTTCAGTTTGTGAATGGTTCCTTTGATTGTATTGCCCTGACTCACTTTGTCTCTTCAGCTGTGTAAAGCCGCACGCATCTTGTGGGGTCGCCATCTGGTGGACAAGCAAAGGAATAACAGCTTCCTTCTTTAACTGAAACTAATGCTGTAAATATTCTTGCTGGGTTCAATATTGTGCATACAAGACCAGTTATGGGATATAGCTCACAATAGTGCACTATAATATGTATACAAATTAGTGACTAATCAGTTATTAATAATTGTTAATATTAATTAAAATTTATTTCTAATTTCATAATTCATAGATTAATAACATCTTCATCACAGATGGGTGTTCATCTCTCTCCCTGTTGTAGACTGAGGAGCCTCTACCCCCAGATACAGATACATCTTAGAGCACCATGCCCTGGTCATACAGATCAATATGCAATCATAACACAGCACTTACACAACAGCACATTATTACATGGACTGGTTGCAGGCAAAGGTTGCAGTGCTTACAATGGTCAAGTTCCTGTTTGCTCCAAATCAAGTATCTATTCCTTCTAGAGAAAGGATAGAGTAATAGATGGAGACAGAAGTCATTCCATCATTGTTGGCTTCTTATACCAGTCACCTGAATTTCTGCGCCTACAAAGCCTGTGGTCAATTTTAAATACAATTATGTAGCCCAGGAAACCTTGAGCTCTTAAAAAGTTCAGTTATAAAATCAGTTAATCTCAAAAGCATAAAAGGACAACATGAACAAACAAGGAGAACAAATAAATAAAATCCAATCCCATTAAGTGAAGAAATGTAATAGAAAAAGCCATGTATACATATGGTTCTTCATACTGTAAAACAAGAAAGCAAGTCCTGTACTTTAAACCAATTAATCATGGCAGGTCAATTTTTAAGCACCAAAGATACTAAAGAACACAGTTGCTAAACAAAAATCCATTTTAATCCAGTTACAAGGACAAAAACTTCCTGGCTACTCACTGTGTTGATGGTTTTGCATTAAAACCTTAGAATAGACTGAAAGAGATAGGCAGTTTATGTTTTGGAAGACATTTAGAGGCAAAGGAGATTTCTGCCACTTCTTCATTTGTTGTAAATGTACTAGGTGCTAATTCCATGGCCAAAATTTTGAACAGCACTATAATAATGTTCACTATTAGAGCAAGATGACTCCAGAACATATCATAAAAATCAAGGAAGCTAAGGTGAAATAATTCTGCATCTTCTATTCGGTTTTCCTGCTAACAAACACTTGTTCCTCAAAGCAGATTTTCAAGTATTTAGTGCTGTTCAATTTTAAATGTCTGCAGAGACAGATGCTTCATCTATTTTCTTGAGATTTTAATCCACTCCTTTACAAACTGCTGAAAATCTTTTCTTGACATTCAGCCTGTATCTCAAAACAAAAGCAATCAAGTTTGTCTTGCAAGACTTCCCTTCATCCACCCTTAATGCCCTGTGAGTGTTTATCCGAACAGCCAAGTCAAGAGCCACCTCAGTACAAAGATTTTTATAAATTAAAAGTCTTGAGTCTAAGAAAATAAATTCTATTATTATTACTTTAATATTTTGGTTTCCAGTGAAATTGCAGCACTTGGCTTTGAATACAGTGCTTTGTGATAAATTGGTCCCCATTAGGCTCTTTCTCTGAAGAGAAATTTAAAAGCCAAAATAGAATGTCCTTGTAAAATTCAGGAAAGGATCTTCATCTGATATAAGACTTTCTGTAGGCATTAACTTGAGTTCAGCCCAGTTATGTTCTGGGGATTGGGCACATTAAGTTTAATACAGGTTTTTGTAGGGGGCAATCACCACTGATTAAATATTATCATTTGTTGCATATGAAGGCCTCTAAATATGACCTATACTGGACTTTCTTTGGCTACTTAAGGATTTTGCCTTGTGAAAAGAACATTTTTAGATGGAAGTGGCACGGTGATAATGAACATGCATTTGTTCCTTCTCACATAAATATTTTGACAACATAAGTTTCTTAATAAAGTTCATAAGTATGCGAAGATCACTACAGTCCTGAACAATGGCCAGTCTCTAGTCCAAACATGAAATTCCCTGCAATATATCAGCCTGAGAATATTGCAGAGAGATCAGAACAGTAACATTTATAATTTATGACTGCTGAAAAACCTGAGAAGAATAAATCATCTTCAACTGGACAGGTTTTAGGGCCTGAATAAATAGTTATGTAGGACAAGTATCTTAAAGTTGAGACTTCTGCTTCTCTTGTCATCTTTTACATCAAATGATGAAGATCAAGGCTGTGAGCAATGGACCCACTCACAATCCTTTCCTATGCTACTTGACTGAGCTTTCACCTTCCCATAACATTTTCAGTTTGTATAGGTAAAATCACTCCATCTCAAATCTGGAAATAAGTTACTCAGAAAAAAAAATAAAAAGAATTCACATCTGTGTCACATATCTTCCTTACCTGAATGTCTCATCAGAAATCAAACATCTCTGTGCAGGTGTGTGATGAGACTGCAGTGACAGAGAACATTCTGGACAGACCTATAAATTGACTCTTGATGTCTGCAACACAGTGTAAGAAATGAGCTAGGTATAAGGCTCACAGGACTCAGGTTACCTTGATAAAACCATTTGTTTTCCAGAGTTTTTGTCAATATGGCATTACATAATTCTTCACTATTGTATCTCAAGCCCACCATCTAATACAGCAAATAAAAAACAGTTTGTGTGGTCCATAAGGAGTCACAACAACAAAACAAAGGAATACCACCTGCTTAATCTAATTCACGATCAGTAGTTGTAAGGATTTGAGCAAAACCACCTGCTGTAGGTGAGCATAGCAAAAGCTATGTATACTATAGAGTAGATAAAATGGAAAAATGCACTGATCTCATGGGAGGTTCATGCTGGATATTAGGAAATATTTATTCACAGAGAGCGTTATCAAACATTGCAATGGCCTGCCCAGGGTAGTGGTGAAGTCCCTGTCCCTGGAGGTGTTTAAGCAGCATGTGGACCTGGTGCTTAGGGGCATGGTTAGTGTTGTCCCTTCAGTACTGGGTCAAAGATTGGACTGGATGATCTTGGAGGTTTCTTCCAACCAGATACATTCTGTGATTCTGTATTAAGACTTGAAGGTAGGTTCAGCTTAAACACCCACTTTCTGAAAAAAACCAGTACATTTCTTATTTTGTTTTAACATTTCTGGTATCTAAGCATACTTTGTCTCACTATCAAGTTAACCTTATTGACTTACTGAGGTGACAGTAAGGACAGAAATCACATAGTTTGATGAAGAAATTTGGTTCTTTTCCCAAAAAAAAGATCAAGGAATCTGCCTTGTGCAGCATAAAAAGACTGTCTGGTTGTGCTGATCAGGCACTTAAATTTTCTTTCTATTATTTACTCCCCAGCGAAAAGTACTCTAATATTTTACCTAGCTTGCAAATGACAGAATGCTCCACTTCATAAGACTATGACTTTCACCAAAAGCACATTTAGGGGTTTTTAGATTTGCTACCCAGCTTGCCAGAGCAAATCTATGCTTGTTTGGGTGCACATTTTCTTAGCCTAGTGCCTAAATCAATGTTTTGAATGTGATTTCAGGTGAATGTTCGAAATATGGACCACCATTGCTTTTTGGTTACTTATCTGTTTCAAGCTCATTGTATATTTTCTAATTAAAAGTACATACTATTTTGAAGTTGATACTCAGATGTTTTTGTTCATGAAATCTTCAATTGAACACTGCTCATATGAACCATCCCTATGATATATGTGATTTAATCCTGCAGGAGTTTCAAGCTGCACCAGGGGAAGTTTAGACTCAAGGTGAGGAGAATGTTCTTCACAGAGAGAGTTGTTAGGCATTGGAATGGGCTGCCCAGGGAGGTGGTGGAGTCACCGTCCCTGGAGGTGTTCAAGAGGGGATTGGACGTGGCACTTGGTGCCATGGTCTAGTGGTCATGAGGTCTTGGGTGACAGGTTGGACTTGATGATCTTTGAGGTTTTGTCCAACCTTATTGATTCTATGATACATACGCATAAATTCAAGCTTACAAACAGCAAAACTGTAAACTACTAAGCTACATAAAAGAAGAACTTGCATCTGCATTACTCAGTCAAAAAGAAGCATTCAAAGTATTCAAGGAAAAATTTAAAAAGCAAAATATGTCCCAGTCATACCAAAAATACAGTGTTGCATTTCTAGATCATCTCATGATTGATGGGTGAGTTTGACATTGATTTGTCTTAGTAACTTGTTGATCCAATTTGTTTTCCCACAGTAACTCATTTACAGGAAAGACTCATCATTATTCTACCCAGCTTTTGTTTTCTCAGTATGAATTCAAGAGAAAATTCGTATCATTTTAGTATGTTTTGCAGCTAAGATAATAATTCTTCTTAAATATAGTACAGAGTATATATGTGGCTAATGCTGCAGCATTTTATTTACAGCTGAACCTGAAATAATTTAATATCAGCCACAGAATGAGGTCTGGAACATTAAAGCTGAACTTTATTATGGTTAGTGGACCATGTTATTAAATACATATTGTTAAAGAGACATACTTTTTAAATTCTGTTGGCTGTTAGGTTGCAAGAAACGCAATGAATATTGATTTAACTGCTTACGATGGGTTCGACCTAGACTGAAAATCGTTAACTGGAGTAACTAAATGCACAATTTTTAGCATAAACAGCAGATATATGACTTCAAAATAGAGGAAAAAGAATTAATGAAATAGAGGAATTACTTTTTCTGAGCAGGTAGTACCCAGCTCATTCACTAGCTGCAGAAAGGCTTATTTTCAACCACATTCATATAGCTGGTATAGGTTTCCTGGTCATTTAGGCATCTGGCTGAGGACAGTGATTTGAGGTAGAGCACCTTCCCTTGCCCTTTTGACAGCTAGATGCACGACTGCTTGGAAATTACAGTATCACAGTATCACAGTATTACCAAGGTTGGAAGAGACCTCGAAGATCATCGAGTGCAACCCGTAACCACAAACCTCACGACTAGACATGGCACCAAGTGCCACATCCAGTCCCCTCTTGAACGCCTCCAGGGACGGCGACTCAACCACCTCCCCGGGCAGCCCATTCCAATGACGAATCACTCTCTCGGTGAAGAACTTTCTCCTCACCTCGAGCCTAAACTTCCCCTGTTGCAGCTTGAGACTGTGTCCCCTTGTTCTGGTGCTGGTTGCTAGGGAGAATAATGTGAATAATCTCATCTCTGGGAAACTCAGAAGCATCAGGTAGCTGATTTTATGTCAAATACCTGAAAGCACCTGAATTTTTAGCTTTGTCTGAGGAAAAATTAAGTATTCTTTCCAGGCAAGGCAAAAGATGAAGTAGCTGAAATTGATGAAGTATCTTTGTCATGGCTTTGGCTGAACTGGAGTTAATTCTCCTCAGAGCACCTTTCTAGTACTGTGTTTTGTAGTGCTGTAGCTGAGTGTTGATAATACACCAGTGTATTGGCTACTACTGAACAAGCATCCAGGCTGTCCTTTTCCAACATTTCCCCCCTCCAGGAGTATGCTGAAGAGTGGCCAAGATCTTGGGAGGGGACACAGCCAGGCCAGCTGACCCAAACTGGCCAAAGGGGTATTCCATGCCACAAGACGTCAGCTCAGATACAAGAACTAAGTGAAAGAAGGAAGAGTGGGGATATCGGTCCATGACGTCTGTCCTCTAGAGAAACCTCTACATGTGTTAGGGCCCTGCATCCCAGGAGTGACTGAAGATCATCTGCTGATGGGAATAACATCTCTTGTTGCTTTCGTTTCTGCACATGGTCTTTGCTTGTGCTTAGCATTATTAAATTGCTTCTACCTTATTACTGGCCTTTTGTTATTTTTTCCCCTGTCCATTTAGAAGGGGAGCATTGAGCAGCTTTGGTGGGCATTTGGGCCCCAGCCAGGGCCAAACCACTACAAGCTTATACTAGTTTCTAAGGGACTTCATATAGAGGAAAATTTACATTACATAGCTCTCCACTGATACATTAATTCTATGCATAAATTTCCTTCTCTTTTCCCAGAAGACAGGTATAATAGGTTATCTAGGTGAGTGTTTCTCCTTAAAACTATTTGTTGCATGTGGAAAACCTCAATCCCAATGCTGACTACCTGAGAAGCACATGAAATTCATTCTTGTATGAGTAGGAATGAAATATTTATATATCATAAATTCTGTATCTTATCTTCACTTTGATTTGAAAATGGGCCAGAATCACAATACTGACTTCGCTATAGTACAGAAATATCTTCTCTTTCAGATCCATTTCTTTGAAAATTTGTCACAACTGGTATTTGGTCTAGATTAGATCTGCAGACAAATGAAGTTATTCTAAAAAAAAATCAGTCAGATCACTGAGGCATTAACCATTCTTTATTATTTCTATTGAACTCTTACTGAGAAATATTCCTGCTATTTAATCATTAGTTTTTGTACATTTTAATGATAGGGACCAATAATCTATAATATGTTACACGAGATTTTGCCACTTAACAAATCATGACATATAAAGTTCATATATGTTTTAGCAGAGCACTTGCTAGTCCCTTCTTTCACTGTGGTAAATAGCAAGTTTTCACATGGAATTCTGAATGCCTGTTTCACTTGCTCCTGTAATGCAGAGAAATGTAAACAATACAGGTGAAATCCTCACACCGCTGTAGATTTGAGAAAGATCAATATTGGCTTCAAAAAGTCCAAGACTTTAAAACTGACGAACAGGAGAACATAGATATATTAGGAATGTAAAGGATCGTAAGCCGGGTCATTATGAGACCTTCCCCCTCATATCTATTTTACATTCTGCTAGATAGAGCAGTTCTGAGCTTTGAATTAATCATTTATTTCTTGACTTCTCTCGATTTCAAAACAGTGAGAAATGGATGACGTTTTCCTATTAAGCACATGATTAACTTCTTAAAGGATTCATAACAAACCAACCCTATTGAGCTGAAGGGCACAGTAATTGAAAAGCATCTAATGGTGGCTTTTTCCAGAAGAAAGCAAACAAAAATTCAGCAGCAGAATAATGAATTTTGGAGTGACCATGAGCTGCTAAATGATCACAGGTGTCTGTTTCCACAAGAAAGCTATTTGTAATAGACTTTAAATTAGCAGAAGGGAGATACAAGCTTTAAATGCTTTTGAAATCTCACAAGTGTGAAAGATTTCATACATCATAACTGAAATGAAGGAAGGTGATTAATAATTGTCCTTTGCCTAAATGAGTTGCCAGATGCACTGACTCTCAAGTGTAAAAAAAAATATCTGGAAAAGAGCTATTCTTGATGCAAAATTGCTCACAATTCTTTCTGGTTACCCTAGCAAGTGAGTAACTGTTCAAAGACAACTTTGTCTTAGGAGTTCCATAAGGAGATCATAATCCTGCTTATGGAATTTTAAGTTTCAGAGATGTGTTCACTGATTTGTCTCATTCAGCCTCTCCAATGTAACATTCATGCAATCATGCATAACAACACATAAATAATAGTATTGACCTGAATACACTTCTCTGGCATGCTGAAATAATTTGCTGATTTTGGGTGTTAAATATACATTTATTATCTTACTACAGAGGCAAATATTACTGTGCTGTTCTTCTTTTTCAATATTGTGATGTTCTACATTTGATTAGCTTCATTTATTCAGTTTCTCTTGCTTCCTTTATGCTCTGGAAATAAAATACATTGGAATAAATATTACTAGATTTGTGCAGAGCAAGATTGGAGAAATGAAGTCTTCCAGTCAGCAGATAGAAGCAGGTGACAGACACAACCCATTTGCTTCAAGGCAAGGCTGGGCAGTCACTACGATGGCAAGTAGAGATTCTTTAATGGAACTATGTCAGGAAAAATGTGGTGTCACAGGAGAAGGATTGTGCAGTTAATACAAATCTGAAGACATGGAAAAACGTTGGTTAGCACCCTTTCTCCTTAAAGCTCTCCTTTGTGACTGTGGTCATGATCATTTTCCACACTACTGCTTCACTGGAATAGTCCATTCAAAATGTATTCAGATCAGTGGCTATACAGGTGCTAGACTGCTATGTCAGTTTTCTTACAACTGGGTGCACAGAGAAAAATCTTTGCCTTAGTTCTTGCTTCCAAAAACTATCTTCTGTAAACAACAACAATTGAAAGCCTGCCTGTGTCTATTTTTCCCATTTTGGGGACTGTCGAGGTGTGATTTTAAATATGGAGGTAGTTTTTTGTACTTTGACAACCAGAAATGTAGTGACAAATGTATATCACCCACAACTTTACATATCCTACTCATTCAGGCTTTTAATACTTTGTTCTCAGGGAAGCATCAGATTGCTTAAAAGATGAATGACTGAATCAATATTAAAAAAATAGATATACAGAAGTGTACAACACTTGCTTTTTCAGTGTCCCCTAGTAATGAAACCTATAATTCATAACTAATATGTGCATCAATTATTCAAAATGCCATCAGTTAAGTCAAATGGATTGCTTCACTGTGGGCTTAAAATGTATCACCTTTTCTTTTGTGTTCAGGTTTTATGATACTCATATTTCTTCATCTGTGATTTTATTTGGCAGGTGTTATCCCACACATCCTGAGTAAGTGATAATGCGTAAACACAGAAATTTGTTGTCAAGTAAAAACTTTCACCTGCTAGCTATATTTTTAATTTATTCCATTAACAGGCCTTTAAACTCTTTAAACTAGACTCTGTGCAAAAACCATGTGAGAAAACTAACACTAATATTTTAAGAAATCAACTTTAATATTAAAAACATCTATTAACAACAATAAATTCGATGAGATTTTTCAAACTGGTACACGTGCTTTCTCAAAAGAGAAAGAGGAGCCTCAGAAGAGGAGGTTCAGGGAAGACCTCATTGCTCTCTACAACTACCTGAAAGGTGGTTGTTGCCAGGAAAGGGGTTGGTCTCCTCTCTCTAGCAACCAGCACCAGAACAAGAGGACACAGTCTCAAGCTGCAACAGGGGAAGTTTAGGCTCGAGGTAAGGAGAAAGTTCTTCACTGAGAGAGTTGTTAGCCATTGCAATGTGCTGCCCAGGGAGGTGGTGGAGTCACCGTCCCTGGAGATGATCAAGAGGGGATTGGACGTGGCACTTGGTGCCATGGTCTAGTCATGGGGTCTGTGATGACAGGTTGGACTCGATGATTTCGAGGTCTCTTCCAACCTTAGTGATACTGTGAAACCAGACTGTGTTTGGATTTTGGTTTAGTAAAAGATGTTCAACTGAGTCTGAAATTTGCACTGGAATAAGCAAAACTGATTATTATTTTTTTTTTACATTAATAAGAACTGCTAAGGAGTTGCATCTCAATTTAATTAAATATAGCTCTTCTCTGTCTCTACAGTTTGATGTTCTAGTCATATTAATGCTAGCATGGAACTGTACTGAATCCTAGTATGAACCATGTAGATCCTTTTTTTCTGAGTTACCCATTACTATAAATTAATATAATTTTGTAGAAAGGACAGATACTTCAGTAGCACCTGAGACCTGGCTTTCATACTTCTTTCCAAAAAAATTGACTAACAAGGATTTAGAAATCTCCAAGCAGAGGCAAAATGTCTTAAAACCTCACACACCAACCACTGACAGATTATTACAGGGAACTTCTAATAGATTTGTAAGCAGACTTCAAGTCATGATATTCTTCTGTTCCAGAAATTATGCAGCATACCATGAAATAATCTTTAAAACACCCCAAAGATTGCATGAATCCGGACCATAGCAATGTGTTGAGTGTGCCAGCTTCAGTAGAAGGTTTGACATTTGCCAGATTAGGAGATTCTTCATGCATCAGATATCCTCTACAAACATAGTAGCGAGGAAATAAACCATCAAATAATCATGCAGGTCCTGATTCTTATGCCATTGTTCCAGCTTCCTTGTTCTTCAAGGATGGATCACAAAGAGAAGTGTGGCCAGCAGGTCAAGGGAGGTGATTCTCCCCCTCTACTCAGCCCTGCTGAGACCCCACCTGGAGTACCGCATCTAGTTCTGGAGCCCCTATTACAAGAGGAATATGGATGTGCTGGAACGAGTCCAGAGAAGGGCCATGAGGATGATCAGAGGGCTGGAGCACCTCTCCTATGAGGACAGACTGAGGGAGTTGGGGCTGTTCAGTCTGGAGAAGAGAAGGCTCCGAGGTGACCTCATTGTGGCCTTCCAGTATCTGAAGGGGGCCTACAAGAAGGCTGGGGAGGGACTTCTCAGGCTATCAGGTAGTGATAGGACTAGGGGGAATGGAATGAAGCTGGAGGTGGGGAGATTCAGGCTGGACATGAGGAGGAGGTTCTTCACCGTGAGAGTGGTGAAGCCATGGAATGGGTTGTCCAGGGAGGTGGTTGAGGCCCCATCCCTGGAGGTATTTAAGCCCAGGCTGGATGAGGCTCTGGCCAGCCTGATCTAGTGTGGGGTGTCCCTGCCCATGGCAGGGGGTTGGACTTGTGGTCCCTTCCAACCCTGACTGATACTATGATACTATTTTCACTCAGTTTAGGTTTTGATATATTAAGGCTTTCCTTTTTACTTAGGAAACATTAGTGTAATCTGTGCCACTTCAACTCACAGAAGATAAGAGGACCAAGAAGAATGTCAGCACTGACAGCTGTAGGTGCAGAAAGTCAGTGCTGTAATTGTTGATATCATCTGAAAACACCTACAGCTGTTACATCCTTATCAGACCTCTTCCACCTTTGATGTAACACGATCTGAAATACATTTAATGCAGGTGAAATTTACCCTAATACTTTTCCTCAAAACAAAAATCTGTTTGCCTTTTTAATAGGAGAGATAAAAGAAATCCTACAAATTTTGAAAGTATTGCATTTCTAAGCACCTCCAATGCAAATATCTTCTGTAGAAATTGGCCCTTAGTGGTATTTCATCGATGCAGAATAGACATATTTAGAGATAAGATATTCTACTTGTCTATTGCAGTAACAGGAAATTCAATAAAAAGACTTCAGCTAAAAAAAACAACGGCAGTTAAGAGAGGAAGAGTAGCCAAAAAGCTACTGTTGATGTTTGATTAGATGGTAGACTATAAAAACAAACAAAAAGTAAAGAAAGTCTGAAGTAGCATCCAAAATATTATTATTTTTTAATAATGATAACTAATTTCTTCAGATTGACACATTTCTTCCATGCCATTTTTCCCGTAGCTCTTGCAACTTCACAGTATCACAGTATTACCAAGGTTGGAAGAGACCTCGAAGATCATCGAGTGCAACCCGTAACCACAAACCTCACGACTAGACCATGGCACCAAGTGCCACATCCAGTCCCCTCTTGAACGCCTCCAGGGACGGCGACTCAACCACCTCCCAGGTAGCCCATTCCAATGACGAATCACTCTCTCGGTGAAGAACTTTCTCCTCACCTCAAGCCTAAACTTCCCCTGTTGCAGCTGGAGACTGTGTCCCCTTGTTCTGGTGCTGGTTGCTAGGGAGAAGAGGCCAACCCCTTCCTGGCTACAACCACCCTTCAGGTAGTTGTAGAGAGCAATGAGGTCGCCCCTGAGCCTCCTCTTCTCCAGGCTAAACAACCCCAGCTCCCTCAGCCTCTCCTCATAGGGCATGTGCTTATGCCTAACCCTCACTGACACACAGCTTTACATTTCTGTAATGCCATTTGCATGCAATTATGCAGAAAATAACCCTGTGTATATGTTGTTGGCTGGAAGACATAAAAGGAGAGGCAAAGAATATTTTTTTGCTTCTAAACTTCAACTATCGTGCACTCACAAATATAATATGTTTTCTTCTTTGATAAACTGCTGGAAGAACAGGGTAATTAAGCAAAAGTCAAAAGTCCAGCCAGCTGCGTCAATATCCTCTGCTGACACTTAGAGACCTACATTTTTAGCTGTCAACAGTAAACACTTGCATGGCTGTTTGTTAGTCTGTTTCCCTGTCTATCAAGGCACTACCCTCTCTTTTAATTATGAGAATAGTTTCACTGAAGCTTACATATTAGATTCTCTGCAGCACCAAGAAGTTTGTTTGTGAGGTACTGAGTTTCTTGCCAAGCAAATTCAGGTCTTTATAGTCGCTACACTGGGGCACGTCACTGGATTAGGTAAAGTAAGAATGGTGTTTACTTAATTGGAGTCTTCAAAGATAAGCTGTGATTTAAGTGAATCCACACAAATGCTTTCTGTCCATAAGCAGATAGAAACTTAGCTTTAAGGATGTAACTGACCCTATTGACTTCATTGACAAGGTGTATATAAAAAAGGCAAGTACCTCTATATATGTATATCTGTCTGTGAATGTCCTGAATCAGGTACAACAGCTTTAAATAACAGAAGGAGAGAAAGCATAGAGAATCATAAATTAAAAATGCAAATAGAGTGTGGATTTTTTTACATTGAGTGGAAATGTATTTTTCTCTTGCATAGGACAATACAATTTCTTTTATTTTCCTGTGGAACATCTCACAGTGACAAGGTATACTAAACAAGTATATCATCCAATTTTATACTGCACTCCATGAGCCAAATGTACATATGGGGATGAACTGTCTAACTAAAAACTACTATAGTGTTAAAGAGCAGCATTAAGGGCAGAAAATCGGGACAGTGATATCAGCAGGCATACTCTCAACAGGAAATTGTCAGGATTGGAGATGTAGAAATAGCAAAAGGCTCTATATTAATTACTTGCAAACCTTTTTGCCCTCCAAAAAGCATATAAATATGTAAAAGGACATTTATCAGCTTTCATCACTGCAAGCCATATGTCATCTCTGAATCCATGCTAAATTGTATATAGAGCTCTTCAGCATGCAAGGACAATGCTGCAATTGTTGCTATTCTAATGCAAGGGCCAGTCTCCCTAGTTTCATAGATTTAATAACACATTCACTCACTTCTAAGACTCAGCCCTACAATTTAAAAAAAAAAAATAAACCAAAACCAAATCAATACAGCTCAATTTTCATCCCTCTATGTGGGGAACCAAAACTTTTGCTGCTTTGTGTATATGCAAAATACATCAATGGCTTCCTCTCAAGCAAAGTACAGTATTTTGTTTTCTGATGGAATTTACCATAGCCATGCTCATAGTCTCTTGTATTTTTATATTACTATTAGATTATTTTGTTACTTGACCACACTGTGCTGTTGCTTTTAGTTAGCTGCTGCTTCTTTTTCTTTCCCAAAAGGTACTCAAAACCCAATTGGATAATATAATTACTGTAGTAGTAAAGTACTGTTATTGAGATACATTTCGTAACAGGCAGGCTCTACAGAGGGACTCGGATAGATTGGCTTGATGGACCAATGTTAACATAATGAACTTCAAAAAGGCCAAGTGCCAGGGACTGCACTAGAGTCACAAAAACCCTAAGCAATGCTGCAGTGTGGTTGGAAAGCTGTCTAGCAGAAAGGGACCTGGGGGTTCTGACTGACAAGCAGCTGAATATGAGGAATCAGTGTGCCTGGGTGGCCAAAAAAGCCAATAACATCCTGGCTTGCATTAGAAATGTTATGTCCAGCAGGAGTAGGGAGGTCATTGTCCCCTTGTATTCGGCTCTGATGTGGCCACACCTTGAGTACTGTGTTCAGTTTTGGGCACCTCAGTACAAGAGAGACATTGAGATGCTGGAGCGAATGCAGAGGAGGGCAGTGAAGCTGGTGAATGGCCTGGAGAATAAATCTTATGAAGAATGACTGAAGAAGCTGGGGCTGTTAAGTTTGAAAAAGAGGAAGCTGAGGTAAGAGCTCATTACTGTCTACAACTCCCTGAAAGGATGTTGTGGAGAGGCTGGAGCTGGTCTCTTTTCACAGGTAGTGACAGAACAAGCAGGAACAGCCTCAACCTGTGATTGGGTAGGTTTAGACTGGATATTAGGGGGAAAAAAATTCACAGAAAGAGTGGTCAGGCATTGGAATGGGCTGCCCAGGGAGGTGCTTGAGTCACCAACCCTGGATGTGTTTAAAGGTCATTTGGATGTGGTGCTTGGGGATACAGTTTAGGGAGTGAACTTTGTAGAGCAGGGTTATCAGTTGTACTTGGTGATCCTGAGGGTCTTTTCCAACCTGAATGTTTCTGTGATTCTGTGAAATCACATATCTAAACACAAGTGTGCATCATTACAACAGCCTAATAAGGGCCCATTTATAAGAAACAATAAATAAGGAAGGAGATCACTATTTTTCTTAAAAGCCACTCATATGTTGTATAACATTGTATACTAAATGAGAATTGCATTGACATTTTACATACTTTCAGTTCTAATTGTTTCTTTATCTGAATTTACCCATGTCATTGAGATTGCTGACAGTTTATAGAAGACTCTGCTTGCATTTTCAGTCAGCAGGTTGCAAGACCAAGTTACAGAATTTGTTACTTCCACCTAAATCAAAACTAATTCTTCCATTATCTTCAGAATTTTAGTTGCCTTTTGTTTTAAAATGTTCACATTTTGCTTTTACTGCCTTGGTGAGCACTGCAGCTTTCTCACATTCCTGGATTCCTCATATGAGTGCGTGTGGGGTACCAGAGAAACAAGTTCAGCCTCAGCTTCAGATGGAGAACCTACTGGGAGTGAACAATAGCAACTGTTGCTTCAGAAAACTGTTTCTAACAAAAACTTCATTGCTGTTCTCTATGTTCAAAAATCCTGAGATGGCATATAAACACATTGTTTATTGTTGAGAAAGTGATTGCCCATTGGAATTGGCTACCCATGGAGGTGGTGGAGTCACCTTCATTGGAGGTGTTCAGGAGGAGACTTGACGGGGTGCTTGGTGCCATGGTTTAGTTGTTTAGGTGGGTTGGATTGGTTGATGGGTTGGACACGATCTTGAAGGTCTCTTTCAACCTGGTGTGTTGTATTGTATTACTCTTTTGGTAAACAGGGGTCACTAAAATCTGTTGAGCCTGCAGACTAAACCCCGCATTTTAGCAATTCCAGAAGAGAAATGAAGGAGGGAAATCTCTAAACATCACATAAGAACAGACATATTGAATGGAAATTTTATAATTGGCCTCAGAGTTGAGCCTTATACATTGGGGAATAATTAAATTTCATTGCTAAAATATGTAACAGGCCCCGAGCTATTAAATTAATTAACTTCAGAAACATTATTGAGCTAGAATTTATAATCAAATAGGCGTCATTGTAGAAGTCTCTTCAGGCTCTATGAAGTTTGGTTATATTTGTGAGGATTTTGATGATTTAATGGTTGGCCAGCATGTATAACTCTCTTGTTGATGTTCTGACACTACTGGCTCAGTCTCTACTTAGTTAAATAGTAGCCACAGATCTGAGCCACAACTCTGAGGGTATATTTTCTGATAATTTATTAAACAAGCAAAAAAAGTTTCAACATATTGTGAAAAATGACAGTACAAGACTCTTACAAAATTGTGTGGATCTGGAGCAATATGAGCAGATGGCCTGAGAAACCTAAATTTTAGTTCTTTTTGTAAAATTATTAACAAATAAGGTATTACACTAGCTTTTAAAACATGGTAGTGTATGGAGTATCAAGGAAAAACTGTCATAGGCAAGAGGAGAGAGAATGAACTAACATTTTGCTTCTGTTATGACTAGCTGAGAAAAAAAAAATCAGATAGGTTTGAGCAATTATAGAAAGATAAATCAGCTGAAGTTTTGAGTTACGTTTAAATAGAAGCTTTAAATGCTGTTCCCGTTGTGGATTAATGGTTGAAATTAAATGTGGCTTCTCTGAAGCAACTCACCACTTAAGCTACCCAGGACTTCTTCAGAATACCAACTATTCCAGGTGTGAGGTGTGCCATATTAAAACACTCCTATCTTATCTTATATTGGAAGCACATCACTGATTTCAGTCCATTATAAATAAAAATTATACTTGGTCTTTAAGTGCCAGAAATTGTATTCAGTTTGCTCTTTCATTTCAAAATATATTTGAAATATATTGTTTTTGCTCTATATATGCTCTTATGAATCTAATTCTTTGCAAGCACCTTTTCAGTTTTTCACTCATGGAAAACATTTAAATATAAATCTACCAATTTGAAACACTTTAAAAAAAAAAAAAAAACCAACACTTGTAAAGCTTTAACCCAATTAACAACTTTTGAGCCTCTCAGAAACATGGGGTTCTGCGATACAGTGTGGCCAGCAGGAGCACGGAGGTCATTCTGCCCCTGTACACTGCACTGGTTAGGCCACACCTTGAGTCCTGTGTCCAGTTCTGGGCCCCTCAGTTTAGGAAGGATGTTGTCTTGCTGGAGCGTGTCCAGAGGAGGGCAACAAAGCTGGTGAGGGGTTTGGAACACAAGCCTTATGAGGAAAGGCTGAGGGAGCTGGGGTTGCTTAGCCTGGAGAAGAGGAGACTGAGGGGTGACCTTATTGCTCTCTACAACTACCTGAAGGGAGGTTGTAGCCAGGCAGAGGTTGGCCTCTTCTCCCAGGCAGCCAGCACCAGAACAAGAGGACACAGTCTCAGGCTGCACCAGGGCAGGTTTAGGCTGGATGTTAGGAAGAAGTTCTACACGGAGAGAGTGATTGCCCATTGGAATCGGCTGCCCATGGAGGTGGTGGAGTCACCTTCACTGGAGGTGTTCAGGAGAAGACTTGATGGGGTGCTTGGCTGTATGGTCTAGTTGTTGGGTGGGTTGGGTTGTTTGATGGGTTGGACGCGATGATCTTGAAGGTCTCTTCCAACCTGGTGTATTGTATTGTATTTTATTGCATTGTCTTTTCCTCTTCCAGATAAGAAATGCCATTGTATTGTATTGTATTATATATTAGAAACAAACAAACAAAAACCCCACAACAAAACCAAGGAAAACATTAAAATAGTGGAGGAGAAGACCACAAAATTTCAGTTTCATAAAAATAGGAATTTTCCTTTACAAATTACTGTAAAATTCATTATTTTCCTGTGTTCTGCAGTGTAATGAAATATCAGAACTGAGATGCTTATTCATTTTTCTCTCGTTACTACAAATTTTTATGATAAACATAAAATTCTAGATAATTTATGGAACCCCATAGTTCTGAACAAAGAAAATAAATGTTCATTGAAAGACCTTTATTGCACAGAGCTTAAGGAAAGCTTTACATATGTAATGGTATTTTTAAGCATAGTTTCAGTGATAGATGGATGTTCCAATTAGACCAATATGAAGCCATCATGCCTTGGAAGGATTGATTTTAATGTTTTGTTTAGCTGAGGGAACTTTCAGTTTTATTTTCAGTTTTTAACTCTAAATAAGCTAAGCCTTGTTGAGTACTGAGAAGTCTGAAGTTTGACATTTTCAGAGTTCCTGGAAAGGAATCATTTTCATGGGAGGTATCAAATGATGGTTTATTCTCTGCCTCTGGTATTTCTGACAAATAAGTTGCAAAAAGCCTGTATAAAAAGCCTCTTAAAAAAAATAGTATTAGATAAATTAATGGGATTTTTTTTTTTTGCTTTGTGTTTTCTAAAGCTTGTCTCTCCTGATGTAACTCAACGAAGATAAACTCAATGACTGAGGGCACCTTCGGGAATATGCATAAAACAAGATAATCTCCACCCATCAAGTACCCCAGAAAGGGAGGATGGTGAGACAATGGATTCACCACCTGGCCCCTGATTTCCTGAGGGACAATACTTGGACACATAGCTAAGGACTAAAAATCTGTATAAAAGTCTTGTGCAACTACTGGCTCAGCAGAAGAAAACGGAGAACCAAAAACACAGAAGGAAAACACAGATGAAGAAAAACACAGGAGAAGGACAATGCCGCTGAGAAGGAAAGCACGAGAGAAGGAAAAGCCCAGGAGAAAGCTGCTCCAAAGAAAAGAGGCCATGGAGCCTGGAAGAAGCAGGCCGAACCCTCTCTCTGTGTCCTAAATTCTGCTTGCTGCAACTCATAGAGCTGAAGAGGTTGCCCAGAGGACCACATCTCTTCTACAGCCAAAGCCTCAGCACCCTTCCTCTACAGATCTCCTGCAGCACTGTTTCTCTACAGACCCAACATCTCCTGCAGTGCCTTTCCTCCACAGACTCAAACTGTCTTGGGGGGGTGAGGGGTGTGGTAATATAATTCCTTTCCTCTTCTCTCTCTCTCTCTCTCTCCCCCCTCCTGATCCATCCACTTTATTTATGTAATAAATAGTCTAGCTGTTGATATTTTGGCCTCGCTTGTGCCTCTCATTTCACAACACGGGAATATTCAAAAGAACTGAGTCTCTCTCCCTCTCCAGACCAAGAAAAATTAATGGGTTTATTTTTTTGCTTTGTGTTTTCTTCAGTTTGTCTATATTCACATTAACAACCTATGAGGAGAGGCTGAGGGAGCTGGGGTTGTTTAGCCTGGA
Organism: Picus viridis; assembly: GCA_033816785.1. NCBI lineage: Eukaryota > Metazoa > Chordata > Aves > Piciformes > Picidae > Picus > Picus viridis. The sequence goes on from CM066570.1 coordinate 9,407,655, forward strand.
GAAGAGGAGGCTCACGGGTGACCTCATTGCTCTCTACAACTACCTGAAAGGTGGTTGTAGCCAGGAAGGGGTTGGCCTCTTCTCCCTAGCAACCTGCACCAGAACAAGAGGACACAGTCTCAAGCTGCACCAGGGGAAGTTTAGGCTGGAGGTGAGGAGAAAGTTCTTCACCAAGAGAGTTATTCGCCACTGGAATGGGCTGCCAGGGGAGGTGGTGGAGTCGCCGTCCCTGGAGGTGTTCAAGAGGGGACTGGATGTGGCACTTGGTGCCATGGTCTAGTCGTGAGGTCTGTGGTTACAGTTTGGACTCGATGATCTTCGAGGTCTCTTCCAACCTTAGTCATGTTAATTCATGTTTAACTGATGAAGAAACCTAGTTTTTAAAAGAGCTGAGTGGTAAGATGCATGCACACTAGTAATAGAAAAAATAATCATAAAGTGAGGCAAAAGAATGTTTATCCCTATGAAGAAAATTAAATCAGATTTCAGTGAGTTCATGCTAATTGCTTAGGCGAATATGCAACTTGTATGATGCAAAAGCTGGGTATGCATAGTTCATGAAATTTAAAAGAAAATATTAATTCCTTTTTCAGCAAGAGTATTCCCCATGTTGTGCTTTGAGCTGAAACAGCTATGGACTGTAGACAGAATGAATTTACCCCAAAGGAGTAAATAAAAACACACAGAATTGGGGGGAAAACAGAAATACTATTCACAAAAGTAAATCAAATACAAAAGGTACCAATGCAAAAGGATAAATATACATACTCAGAAGCAGCCCTGGCATAGTCCCCTGTGGTAGTTTTAGGCTATGCCTTTAAAATTTTGTTACAGATTTCGAGCAGAGAAGTAGAAAAATATCAATAAATCACTATTGGGTGTAGAAAGAAAAATCAAAGGTAATTCTAAATTATTCCATTGGAGAAATATCTGCTATAAAACTAGCTGTACCAAAACATTATGGAGCTTCTTTTTGATGCTTGCTTAACTCAGGAGAGATTAACCTGCTTCAGCTGACCTTTTGGTCAAGTCTAACCACTTATTTCTCTCTGCTCCTTTCTCCCTTTTGGACAGGGGGTGGGGGTGCAGAGGGACAGCTTCCCTGGTCTTTTTTTGACCAGGGCGGGTTTCATGCTGTTTGTTAATTGTAAGTATCTGTAAATACTGTATGCTTTGTACATATTTATTGCATTTCATTGTAGCTTGTAGTTTTGCTTGTAAAAACAGCTTCCAACTGAGCTAGTCTGGCAAAGTTAATGTTGGGGGGCAGAATTTCAACCCACCACACCCCTTCTGGCCAGAGTAGGCCAAACTGCCCCCACACTTCAGTAGTCTCCACCACCATGCCTCACTGCTACACCCACCCATCCTACCCCCCCCCCACCTAGTTGAGCATGCAAGGCCCAGCAACACAGCAATCAAAACCAGCTTGCCATCAAGGCCACATAGAGCTGCACTCCCCCAAACAAAAGAGATAGCAGCAGCATGCACTGGGAGCAGAGAGAAGGAAGAAAGAGAAAGAACAGGTTGTGAGCTTTGCTTACATAGATATTTCAGGATTATGGGATGGAATAACAAAATTGCAATTTCCTGTGTCCGTCCCCTGGAGGACTTTTTATCTCTATGGTAGGACAGCTAGTCTCTCATCCACAACAGTCCATAATTCTTTGTTAATGTCACTCATGTGTTAATGTATCTTCAGTAACTTAAACAGAAATATTTGGAATAGAGATCGATTCTTACTACGCAGAAAAGCTGAAATCACAGAGGTAAGCCCCAAGGAATTGCTGAAATGGAAATAATGAAACCTTCTACTTTTACTGAGCTAGAAGGAAAAACTCACATTTTATGCATTACCTGAGCAGAAGATTCTATGGTGAAAAAATGTAAAATAGAAAAAATGGATATGCAAATGACAAAAAAAGACAAAATGGATACACACTAAAATGTGCAAATAGTCAAATAAAACAGATTTCTTGAGCTAGGCTGCAAGAGTCTGGTAAACATCAGTACAGAAGAGAAGAAACAAGCACTTAGAAGAATTCTGATATAGTCTAACAGATTTGATTTTGTTTTTAAACCACCTGAGACGACACAGTTTAAATGGCATGGGAATCTGATTCATCTTTGAATGATGATTTAAGCCATTCCCACCATAAATCCATGCTGTGGGTGGGGGTGCATAACCTAGGGGCATAACCTTCTTAAACATTATCATTTCTGCAAAGGAAAGTGAAGAAATCTCACATTGCTACCTCCAAATTATGATCGCATTGGTCAAGAATAAATAAAATAGCAGGAAGAAAATAGCAATTCTATGAGGATTTAGGGAGTCAGTTTGACTTGACTTTATAAAAGAGAATCAAGGCAAAAGTAGTGTTTTTTTTTTCATTAAATACAAAGAATTTGTCTAGTGTGTTCACTAATTTAAAAATAAGTAAATAAATAAACCCCAAAATCTTCACAAGAGGACATCTTTGGGATTAACAGTATTTCTCATAAGGTTAAAGTTGTTGATAAGTTAATTCATTTGAGGCTGCAACTGAATTGTGAACACAGTAGGAAATTCACTGCTTTTTAAAGGGTTCAAGACACGAATTCACTCTTCTTTTAGTCATATCAAGGATAACTGCACTGAATTCATCACAGTAAAGCCCTCTCACTCAAAACGCAGTGTGAGTAACCAAAGGAGAAAGTTATTACACTCAAGCAAAAGTACAGGTTGAAGAGCCTGAGTTAAAAAGGAATCCATTTTTCCAATCATGGGAGCTAAGAGTGACACTGAACTAAAAGGGCATATCTGGAAAGAAAATATAGATCCTGATTATTGATTTGAATGGCTTTTGTTTTGGTCAAGAAAAAACACATGAACAAGTGACAATGAAAATGTGGCATAACATCTGTGTGAGGCAGGAAAAGGAAAGAGTTTAGACAGCTCAGCATGAGCTTTCATGCCAAGCTGTATACTGGTTGTATTAAGCAGCATCTTTTATCCCCTTCTACAAACACAAACCATTTCAGAAACTTATTTCAAAACCAACTCAGGTTTAAAACAGCTACAGCAAACAGCTCCTCCCAAGCACCTCACTCCTTTAAAGTACTGATGTTGAAGAGAGAAGATTTTACAAAGCACTTGCAATGTCCTAGGGAATAAGACAGACAAGTATGGAAAAAAAGGCTCCAAAAGGCCTTGAAAAACATGTTTAAAATAAAAAGACAAAAACCTTCCAGTGTGTAGGAGAAGAAAATGTGCACAGGCAACAAGTATGATAGAAAAGTTTACTTTTCTAAACAGCTGGCACTTCACTTTACATTAATCCATACTCATTAATAATGCAATAGAGGGCATGATAATTCTTTGTATCACCTTACCAGTATTACCTCAGCAATACTGAAAAAAAGCCACTTGAGTACTTCAGTGGTCTCTAATGTTTACTATTATCACAACAAGTTAAAAGTACCTTCCTGTGGAAAAGAATCTGCTCTTCCCAGAGCTTTTTCCTTGTCATTGAACTACTGGCGCTCAGAAAACAAACAAACAAAAAAAAACCAAACCAACACACACTAGCACAAAACCAAACCAATACAAAAACAAAACCAAAACCAAACTAGGTCATTTTTGGAGCATCTTGAACAACATATTTCAAAGCCATGTAAGCTCAGTTTGGAAAAGCTTTTTCAAAATTAAAATTATTTTTATTCTCCATTTTTTCTGTAGTCTGTAAGAGGCACAGTGACAGGCATAGAACAAAATGTTAGCTCAAAGAGAATTTTCAGAGATGCCATGACAATGGTCAAAAATAAGAGTTTTGGTGCAGGTGAATTTACAATACAATACAATACACCAGGTTGGAAGAGACCTTCAAGATCATCGCGTCCAACCCATCAAACAATCCAACCCACCCAACAACTAGACCATACAGCCAAGCACCCCATCAAGTCTTCTCCTGAACACCTCCAATGAAGGTGACTCCACCACCTCCACGGGCAGCACATTCCAATGGGCAATCACTCTCTCCGTGTAGAACTTCTTCCTAACATCCAGCCTAAACCTGCCCTGGTGCAGCCTGAGACTGTGTCCTCTTGTTCTGGTACTGGCTGCATGGGAGAAGAGGCCAACCTCTGCCTGGCTACAACCTCCCTTCAGGTAGTTGTAGAGAGCAATAAGGTCACCCCTGAGTCTCCTCTTCTCCAGGCTAAGCAACCCCAGCTCCCTCAGCCTTTCCTTATTCATTTCAATAGAAATTAGATATTTTTGCCTAATAAATCCAAAGGTTTCATTCATATATTTTTATTACATAATATTTTTTTCTTAAAGAAACCCACAAAACTACTACCCAGCATATATAAAGTGTATGTTAATTTCAAACCATAATATCACTTTCAAATCCAATGTTCTGACTTTCTAGAAACCATGACCTAGGAAATAGCAAATACCACATTCAAAGATCTCCTCTGTGATTTTTTTAAATTATTTTCCAAATCCAACTCAGCATTGCAAATAATTTCTAATTTCTAATGGTTTATCTTTGATGAATAAGTTGTGCTGTTTCCCTTGTTCCACTCCCCCAAAAAATCAAACTACCCTTGTGGTTTATGATCAGCAATCAATATTTCTGAAGGAAAGGTTTGTAGCTTCATTGTCAAGCATTAGCTAACAAATGCCAGCGAAACAGCTTTAGCATTTTCAGTGTGGCTTCAAAGCTCTTACAGCAAATCAATAATAAACCTGAGACTTATCTCTGCACAGGAAGTATCACAATTTTCTAGAAATCACTCAGCAATAGTTATTCATCATAAGCATTCTGGTAAGCATTTTCTATTCATTGTAGAAAATAAATACTACTACTTGTGAGTTTGTTACCATCACACCTTAATTTTTTTAAGGGCATAGTCATATTTGAAAACATACATCTATTTTTCTTGAGTATTACTTAAAATATATCAAAAGTATCACAGTATCACCAAGGTTGGAAGAGACCTCGAAGATCATCAAGTCCAACCTGTCACCACAGATCTCATGACTAGACCATAGCACCAAGTGCCACATCCAATCCCCTCTTGAACACCTCCAGGCATGGTGACTCCACCACCTCCCTGGGCAGCACATTCCAATGAGCAATGACTCTCTCAGTGAAGAACTTTCTCCTCACCTCGAGCCTAAACTTCCCCTGGTGCAGCTTGAGACTGTGTCCTCTTGTTCTGGTGCTGGTTGCTAGAGAGAAGACACCAACCCCTTCCTGGACACAACTACCTTTCAGGTAGTTGTAGAGAGCAATGAGGTCTCCCCTGAGCCTCACCTTCTCCAGGCTAAACAATCCCAGCTCCCAGAAGTAAGAAGTAAGCCATCATTTATTAAAAAAATATCTTCTAATAAATCTATTAGTTCAGTCTTGTCCTGTATATTCCCATTATAAATCAATATATTCCAGCCATACACTGAACCTATTACTATGGGTTTGGGGAATTTTTCATATTCATAAAAAGTTATTAATGCTTTTATTAATACTTTTCTTATTAATGTTGTCATAATCATAACAAGTTACCAACAAGTATGCATACAAAAAAAAGGGAGAAAACTAACTGGGGGAAAAAAATGTCCTTTCCCCATGAGAAGATTCAGCTTCTTAGTCTTTTGAACATTCCCTTAATTCCAGTTCTATTTTTTCTTCTTTCTTGTGAAAGATACAAAAGGCATATTTTTCAAAAGTGTTTAAGAAACATTCCATTTCATTGTAGTTATACTTTAAAGTGCCTGCAAAAATTACTTTTCCAGTTGTTTTTCATATAGAATATGAAAATAAATACAAGACAACCTTGCTTCCAGAGTAGCTTGTAGTATTAGGCTTGAAACCCTCATGACACTCAATTTTCAGTGGGGGAAATATCCTGAAAATCTATTCCTTTCAAAGACTCCTGAGGTTACATGTCCACAATTACAGTAGGTACAGACTTCTTCAAATAGTAGTTCAAAATACTGTCTTATCCTGTACTCAGAATGTTTACTATATTACAGTCTCAGGCTGTGCCAGGGGAGATTTAGGCTGGATGTTAGGAAAAAGTTATATACAGAGAGAGTGATTGCCCATTGGAATGGGCTGCCCGGGGAGGTGGTGGAGTCACTTTCATTGGAGGTGTTCAGGAGGAGACTCGATGGGGTGCTTCGTGCCATGGGTTAGTTGATTAGGTGGTTTGGAATGGTTGATGGGTTGGACACGATGATCTTGAAGGTCTCTTCCAACCTGGTCCATTCCATTCCATTCCATTCCATTCCATTCCATTCCATTCCATTCCATTCCATTCCATTCCATTCCATTCCATTCCATTCCATTCCAAACTTATGTGTCAGGGCCTGAGTTGATTTTGTCTTGTTGTCTACAATAGCCCTCATAACCAAAAATTTGTTCTACCATCAGCAGTCAGACATTGCAGAGGTCTGTTGAATCAAACTGAAGAAATTTCATACTATTGGTAGTGATCATCTATTTCATTTGGGCCTGTTGCACTTGCCTTAAATCATTGCATGTAGGCAGCTCAGTGGTCTCAGGCTGCTGTGTAAAATAGACAGAAAAATGGAGTCCAGGGTATGACTTGATAAAAAGGAGGAATCCACTTCCCTCCATGAGCATCAAACCTGCTATAAAAGCAGTATGGCTAATGGATTTTTAATGTAGGTGGAAGGTTTTAGAGAAAGTTAGACAAAGGTGTGATTGACAGGAACAATTGTACCTTTTAGTGGTATTCTTGGAGCTCAAGAGATATGATGGAAACAGTTATTTCACTAGTCCTGCCTCCTATTCCATTCTTCCTCATTCTGCAGTAAAGGCTACATTTATCTAGATGGTTAATTTATATTTACCACTGTTTCAGTAATTTGCACTTGTTTCGACAACTATGGAATAGTCCAGAAACTCATTTTGCTGCTAGGATTCTGAAGCTGAAAATTGAACTATGAAAGTAGCCACTCACTTTTTGAACTGCTATTTATGCCCTGCAAGAGCAGAAGTGGGATGTATCAGTTGTGGTAACTTAAGCATAGTTCACAGAGGTAACATCTGCATATCACAAAAACATCATTCTGCACATACACATATTTTGTCTTGTAAAGAAATAACTCCAGTAGGTTAGCATAGTATGGCATGATAATGGCCTCCCTACTATAACAAAAACACTGGAGCAGACACAGAGTTTATGAGAGGCAAGCATCTATTGATTCTAAAGTAAATTTAATAAAGTGGTATAAGGCCATATGAGAACATCCACATCTGTTTTGAGATAGCTGAAAGCCCATTGAAGGCAAAGAGAGAGCTAAGGTGCTTAACGTTCAATATATTTAAATGCTTTCCTGAGCAATGCTGAAGCTGGAAAGATTTCACTCTCAGAGTTAATAGAATGGGAAACTGTGTATTTCATCCAGGTAACATGCACTAAAGAGCCCTGATAAAGACATAACTTTACCTCACTATGATGCTCAACACTAGTCATGTTACCTTAGAATATAGTCACCTAAATTTAAGCTCATACTTCTTTTTTGTATCTCAGGAAAGCTGATTTTACCTGGGATTTGCTCATTAAAATTTAATATCAGTTATGCCTGTGGTCTCTTTAACTCCTCTATTCCAAGCTTTTCCAAAGTACCCTGCCACAAGGCTCCAGGGTTTGGAAAGCACAAAGGCAGCTTTGGTTGTGGACTCTGGGAGACGGGTACAACCTCTGAATGTCCTGCACACAGGGAGGAGATGCTTGACTAACTCTGCAAGAACAGGAGGCTACATGGCCACAGAAATCAAGTACAAAATCTCAGGAGAGTTTAGATACAATTTATTGACACAATGGGTTTATATAAGCAACCGAAGCAAACAAACAAAACCCCTAGAACCCTACCCAATTAAAATTAACATTTTAAAACAAGAGAAATATTTAATGGAAGAGGAAAAAAAATTTAAAAAAGAGATATCTCTGGGCAATAGCAACTTGACTCAAATTAAAGCAGACAAACAACAAACAAACCAGTTTTGAAGGTTCATGCACCTCCCATTTGATGCACAAATGATTAGCATTTGGCTGTCCGTGATTCTCTCCTATCGGATATGTACTAATAATCTGTTGTTGCTAAGGGAGGTTGCTAAGCAAGGAAAAGCATAGAGAAGGTCACTCATCCTTTCCCTGACAACTTCTAGCATCAATTATTTTTGTGAACTACAGATTTCATTTTTTCTGAATGTTCTGCATATTCTTTTGAGATAAAAGCTTTATCACTATACTACAATCCAAACATATAAAGACTGAAATCTTCTGCTGGAGTTATCTTTTTTTCATTAAAACCTAATTTCTGTTCCTCAGCATTGATGTGCAATCATCAGATGGTAATAACCATAGTCTGACCTAGTTTTGTTCAGTTCCTAACAAATTGTACGAGAAATTTGGGTATCTTTGCTAAAGAAGCATTTCAATATTGATTTAAATCAATAATTTAAATTTGAGTCACTTGCTGTTTTGTTTTACTTAATGCATGACAGTTAATTTTAATTGGACATAGTAACATGAAAAATTATTACCTTTTGACAAAGCAGAGCAGGAAAGCACATGCAAAATAATGTGATTTTGAAAGACTGAATCATTTCTCACATTGCCTTTATTCTAAAAGTTACTGCATTACAAGTTGAAAGCAGAAGTTTTTGTACTCTTCCAAATTAGTATCTCAGCTAACAGAATAGGTCAATGTGTAAATGAAATGAGTTAGTACTGCTTCTACAGTCATATAATTAATGGAAAAATGTCTTCTGTAAGTTTTTAACAGTGACTGAAAAGTTTTATGCTGCCCAATTACTATTTTGTGAGTGAAAGTCAGAAATAATTTGACTCCCAAATAATTTGAAAGGGGGAAAAAAAAATCTAAAACTTTCTTTGAGGGGGTTTTGGTGATTTTATTTCATGTGTTTGTGTGTGCATTGTGATGAGTCTTTAGAAGCTTGATGCCATGTGGTTAGGGTCACTGAATTATCATAAAAGTGATTTTGAGCTGAGCCCTCAACAACCATTTCACTAAACTATTATAAGCATTATGGCTATGTGAGAGCTAGACAAAATTAATGCACTTTGATTAGTGTCAAGTATGAGAAATTGCCTTATTTTCCTCTCTTTTAGTTTTAACAAAGTTATGTGATTACCAATCTCCTAAACTTTGTTTCTCCAAACAACAGTATAGCTCACTTTTTCAAACTGTTCTTCATAAACTCCCTTGGAGTCTAAATCCAAAATGCTAGCCAACTTGCACCAAATACACCTTGAAAGAGACCCACTGAGATGTTTTGCCTTGTAGAATTTGTGAACTTCAACCACTTTTCGTGTGCTGCTGTAGTTTTATAATAGTGTTCACTACTGGATTAGCACAGACTATTTTGGATTGGAAGAGACCTTGAAAGATCATCTAGTCCCAGCAGCAAGCAAGGACTGGGCCCCTCAGTTTAGGAAAGATGTTGAGTTGCTGGAACATGCCCAGAGAAGGGCAACAAAGTTGGTGAGGGGTTTGGAGCACAAGCCCTATGAGGAGAGGCTGAGGGAGCTGGAGAAGAGGAGGCTCAGGGGAGACCTTATTGCTCTCTACAACTACCTGAAAGGAGGTTGTTGCCAGATGGGGGCTGGTCTCTTCTCCCAGGAAACCAGCACCAGAACAAGAGGACACAGTCTCAAGCTGCACCAGGGGAGGTTTAGGCTGGATGTTAGGAAGAAGTTCTTCATAGAAAGAGAGATTGGCCATTGGAATGTGCTGCCCAGGGAGGTGGTGGAGGTACTATCACTGGAGGTGTTTAGGAAGAGACTGGATGGGGTGCTCGGTGCCATGGTTTAGTTGATTAGATAGTGTTGGATAATAGGTTGGACTCGATTATCTCAAAGTTCTTTTCCAACCTGGTTAATTCTATTCTATTCTAATTAGAGCACGTTGCTCAAAGCCCCAGTTGATCTGACCTACAATGGTTCCAGGGATGGGGTATCTACCACCTCTCTGGGAGACCTGGACAGGGTCTTACCACCTTCAGCATCAAAAATTTCTTCCTCCTCTCTAGTTTGAATCTCACTCCTTTAATTTGGACTATCACCTCTTGTCCTGTCACAACAGACCCTGCGCAAAAGCCTGTCCCTATCTTACTTCTATATACCCTTTAAGAACTGAAATGCAACAAGAGGGTGTTCCAAGATTCTTGGATGAGTTGGAGACTAATAGTAAATGCTGGAGTACTGCTTAATGAGCCTGTTGATAAGTTGCCCAGGGAGGTGATGGAGTCACCAACCCTGGAGGAGTTCAAGAAATGTATGAACATGGCACTTTGGGCCATTGTTTAATGGCCGTGGTGGTGGTGACTTGATAGTTGGACTTGATCTTGGAGGTCTTTTCCAACCAAAGGAATTCTGTGATTCTCTGTGCAGTCTACATGAACTCTGAGGCTTATTAAAAGCTATGGGGAAAACTCTCTGGAGCCACATTTTGTTAGGCAATAAAGTTCTGTGTTGGAGTGCAGTCTTCTGCATTGTGGTGAAAAGACTTTTGACTGTAAAACGTGGTGGTGACAGAAGGTTAAACAAATTGTTGTGATCTAGATGCTTGCATAGGTAAGACACATTTGGATCCAGCCAGTGCTAGACCAAGCAGAAACTTCTAGAAGAAACATTTGTACCAATTCTTCCAGTTTTTCAGTTTTGTTGCAAAATGGAATTCCAGGAGTAGTTAGTTCAGTCAAGTTAAGGAAACTAAAATTCACTTTGACTAGAGCTCTATAGTACTTGTTTTCCTGTAGACAGAATAGCTGCTGTTAGGAGCTTGCCTGATGGTGAAGGGGTATAGAGATGGTCTGGAAAAAGGCAAGGAAAATGGTGAAGGGTCTAGAGCACAAGTCTGGTGAGGAGCAGCTGAGGGAACTGGAGTTGTTTAGCCTGGAGAAAGGAATCTTGTGGGCGAGACCTTTGGGTCTCTACCACTGCCTGAAAGGAGGTTGGAGGCCGGTGATGGTTAGCTTCTTCACCCAGGTAACTAGTGGTAGGACAAAAACAAACAGCCTCAAGTTGTGACAGGAGAGGTTTATGTTGGACATAAAGATCAGTTTCTTCCCCAAAAGGGTTGTCAAGCTCTGGAACAGGCTACCCAGGGCAGTGATAGGTTCCCCATCCCCAGAGGGTTTTCAAAGCTGTATAGATGTGGTGCTGAGGTACATGATTTAGTGGGGGCCTGGCAGTGTCGGGGTAATGGTTGAACTTGGTGCTTTTACATATAGTGACTTGTCAGTTCCTTTTCACAGCAAGACCTGCCAGGTAGCCAGGTCCCCTGGCTGCCTCCAGGACTTTTGTCTGAGTAGTGGTAAATTCAAGAACCAGATGGTACGATTACTGAAGTGCCATTGGAGTGTTTCAACTTGAAGTCACCATTTTGCTGAGCAACTCCACCTATGCCCAAAGCCAGGAGGAACTTCTGGAATACCCAGAGATCCAGACCTTTGTCAAATGAGCCTACCTAGCAGTAGCTTCCACCCATGCAACCATAAATCTGCACGTCAAATATTGGGTTCAGTTCTGGGGTGTTTGTGCAAAAAAAAGGACACTGAGGTGCCAGAGCATGTCCAGAGAATGGCAATGAAGGTAGTGAAGGGCCTGGAGAACAGCTCTGTGAGGAGAAGTAGAGCGAGTCTGAGTTGTTCAGCCTGGAGAAAAGGAGGCTGCAGCAGTGGGGCTGGACTGGACAACTTGCAGAAGTAATTTCCAACCCCCACCGTTCTGTGAAACCAATGATACCCTTTCTTTTCTCCCCTTTTAATTAGATGCCGCCCTGGAGCAGGGTGCAGAGCAGCACAACAGCTCAGTAATATTCCATGTGAATCACATCCTGTGCTGTTTTCTTATGGCCACAGAAGAGTATATTTTATAGAGATAGAAATCTGAAGGTGTTCCTAGTGAGAAGTGGCTGGTTTATGACACAAAGATGAAGGATGGTGACCTAAATATGGTGGTTGTGACACCCAGAAAGCAAAAAACATAGAAAGATTTGGCATGCCACACCTGAGGTTGGTAGAGGATTGGCAATGGCACTGCCATTTCCATCCTTGTCCTCCAAAATGCAAACAAAGCTTCAGTCTTGCATCACTGATGGAGGAAGAATTGCACCATCTATTTGTTATTCATGGTGGATTTGGAGCCTTCTGGGCTTGTTGAAGCCTGTTGTCTCTCTGTGGAGCAAGGTAAATTGTGCTAGTGGAGGAATTTGTGAAGCTCCTAAGAGCATGAAAAAGGACACTCTTGATGAAAAGCTTATCAGTCATTATTAAAGCTGGCCAATGAGGGAAGTGATGTGATCATCATCCATACATCTCATTATCCTACAGCTACTGGCAGCCTTCCCAAAGGGAGATTGAGATCAGAGCTCAATCTGATCAGAAGGAAGGGTAATGACTTTGAACTGGAAGACACAAGATTTAGATTAAACATTAGGAAGAAATCCATCACCATGAGGTTGACTTCATCTTGTATCCATGGTTTGTCCACAGCAAACGTAGGCATCTGCTCTTTTCATCTTTGAATTTTCCATCTAGAAGGCCTTAAACTGCCCTACATGAAGCCACCTAGGCAGCAGAGAGGTAGTATGTTAGCATTTCTTTTTCTCTAGGAAGGAGATTCACAGATTCATGGAATGGTTTATGTTGTGAGGGACCTTGAAAACCATCTCTTTCCAACTCCCGTACCATGGGCAGGGACACCTTCCACTGTCCCAGGTTGCTCAAAGCCTCATTCAACCTGTCCCTGAACACCTCCAGGGAGATTCTCTGCTGCTGTTTGTACATTTGAAGATTTAGCATAATTCTGTCCCTCCAGTAGCCCCTCAGCCTCCCATTAGCTGGAAAGCTTCTCTGGACTACATTGGGCAGCCTGTGACATTTTATTTTCTTTGGAAAATAAAATATTCCACTGGCACAAAACCAAACACATCCACCAGTTAAAAAGGACATTGAAACCTCTTTAATTTGTAAATAACAAGAGGATTATTCCTTTCCCTACCTAGCCGGGGGGCCACCAGGCCCCCCCAGCCTTTGTTGTCACCACCACCATCACCCAGTGTGCACCAGGGGCACTCACCAGTGATGAGAGGAGGATCCCTCAGCCCAGATGGGCTCAGCTTGGGGCTTCTGCTTTCCCTGGTGGGAATTAAATAGGGCAGTGGGTGGGGAGGGCCAAGTGGCAAAACCTGGGGTAGGAGGAGACTCCAACGGAGCCCAGGTGCTCTGGGGTTTGAGGGGAAAAATGGGGAAAATGGAGCAGGTGAGGGACTTTAGGGTGTCAGGTAACAATAGGACTAAGGGGGAATGGGGAAAAAAATAGAAATGGGTAGAATCAGATTGGATATTAGGAATTAATTCTTTCCCATGAGGGTGGTGAGACACTGGAACAGGTTGCCCAGGGAGGCTTTTAAGGCTAGGCTGGATGTGGCTCCAGGCAACCTGATTTTGTGTGAGGTGTTGCCACCCATTGCAGGGGGTTTGGAACGGGATGATCCCTGAGGTCTCCTCCAACCCTAACAATTCTGATTCTAAAACAAGTTTACACATTAGGCTGGATGTTAGGAAGAAATTCTTCACAGAGAGAATGATTTGCCATTGGAAAGGGCTGCTCAGGGAGGTGGTGGAGTCACTGTCCCAGGAAGTGTTTAAAATAAGACTAGATGAGGTACTTAGTGCCATGGTTTAGTTGATTAGATGGTGTTGGGTGATGGGTTGGACTTGATGATCTTGAAGGTCTATTCCAACCTGGTTAATTCCAACCTGGTTAATTCTGTGATAATATAGAGAAATACTAGAAAGGAAATAACATTTTTAAAGTGATTCAAAGAAATATGTCAAAAAATCTTTATTTCCACAGGCTATGATTAGGCAAAACTAAGTGAAATAATTATAGTAATTAATCTGGTTCAGGCTAAGAGTTAAGTGTTTGTTGCTTGAAAAGCTCAGTCTACTTAATCCTTGTGTAGACCAAGTAAGGAAATTCTTGTCTTTCATCTACTTGCCTTCTTAAGACTGTTCTCTCATTTAAATTCTCCACTTACACAATCAAATTGTTTAGACATAATAACACAATGCTTTAATAATCTAGAACATCTATTTTCCTGGTATTGTAGAAATGCACTTTGGCTCGAAGCTTTCTAATTACACTTATATAAGACAAATATTTTTTCAGAGTTACTTTCAGACATTTTTCAGCATTTGGTTTTGTAGGGTTTTGGCATAGAAATTTGCATCTTTGCTTTCACTTAACATTTATCAGATTTAAGATATCACTGTATTTTCCCCAAGATATCATCTGTATGATTGTAAGATTTCCTCTAAGATGTGGAAAATATACTGGTATGCTCTTTTAAGGAACACTTATTTCTTGCAATGGGCCTAACATATCTATTTCATGTCTACATCTGATTATTTTTTGTCAGTCTTGGTGTACTGCCAGTGTCCTTTCTTAAATTCCAGCCAGACAGAAAAAAAAGTTTGGATAAAGTTCTCCATAAAAACCCCAGCACTTATTTATGACTATTTCTTCTGCAACAGCTCAACCAGATGTTTGAGATCAGAATCTATTTGCAGAATTATCCCTGCCTTGATGGTATATTCCTAGGACAAGCCAGCTTGCCATATGACAAACCCCTTCTGGGGCTAGTGCAGCTATTTCTGCCTGCAGCTTTGTACTGAGTTTACGTGCCAAAGTTTTGGAACCAGGGCGATGGCTTCTGTGAGAAGGCACCAGGAACTGACCCCATGTTGGGCAGATCCAATGGCAGCCAGCAATGTTAGCAGCACCTCTGATATTTTGAAAAGGGTGAAAAACACTGTGCAAGAGCAAGTGGAAGAGAGGAGTGACCAAATATGTGACAGAAAGAATCCTGCAGACAACAAAGTCACTGAGGAAGGAGTAAGTGTTCCAGGTGCTGGACTAGAAATTCCCTTGCAGCCTTGCAGTGAAGACCATGGTGACACAGGTTGTTCCCCTGTATCCTATGCAAGACCCAACACCAGAGCAGATGGATGTACCCAAAGGAGATTGTGAACATGTGGGAAGCCCTTGCTGGAACAGGGTTCTGGCAGGACATGTGGGTGCACAGAAAGAGGATATCAGAAAGGAGCGGGGTTGTTGGCAAGACCTGTGACCCTCTGAAACATTCTGGAGCAGTTCTTGAAGAACTGAAGCCCAAGAGAAAGATGGATTCTGGGGAATTTGCAAAGAACTGTATGCCAAGGGAGGGACTCTGAATGCAAGCAGGAGAAGACTGTGAGGAGCAAAGGATGCAGAGACAGGGGTGAAGTATTATGAACGGATGACAACCCACATTGCCCATCTTGTTGTGCTACTTGGGGTGGGTGTTGTGAGGAACTAGAATAATTGAGTGAAACTGAGCCTGGACAGAAGTGGTGGGAGGAGGGGAAGGTGGGGTTTTTGGGTGTTGGTGTGGTTTTTTTTCCATTTCTCACTATCCTACTCTGTAATTAATTGACAATAAATTAAACTGATTTCCCTAAGTCCGTTTTGCCCATAGTGGTAACTGCTGAGTGATTTCCCTGTCCTTCTCTCAACCTTTGTGGCATTTTCTTCCCCTGTTCTGCTGAGCATGGCAAGTGAGAGAGCAGCTGGGTGGGCACCTAATGGTCAGCCAAGGTCAACCTACCACAACTGTTATTTGTATTTTATTGAATAATGAAAATACACTTTCTAAAACACTAACATGTGATTCCTATGCCCCCAAAAATTGCAATACAAAGCAGAAAATAATTGCATAGACAAGATTACAAGAGAATGAAAGGGGGAAAAAATATAATACAGAAGGGGTTTTTGGTTTTGTTTTCATCCTACAGGCAACAAAGCCAGCTCCAAATATAAGACAGCAACAGCAAAAATGTGTTGCTGGTGACAGTGTTTAAGGCAGTAATCCAAAGTCTGGAGATAAAACTTTATTACACAGTCATTTGAAACAGTGAATTAATCTGCCTCCTGCACAGAGCAGAACAAAATAGCTGCCCAATCATTCCAGAACTGGAGATCTTCCAGAGCTAGTAGGAGCTTCACTACTCAGCAGAGAGGCAGTTGCTAGAGGGCTATCCAGCTTGCAGACTGCAACAGGAGGAGCTTTGTCAGAGATGGCCAGGTAAACCTCTACTCTACTGACATTGAGTGGTACAGCAAAGGCCTTCCCTATGGCATCATGGTAACAAAAATCAAGGATGTAGTCTCTATGAGTCAGTGACCAGCTGGAACAGTCTTGTCTACTGCACCCTGTCCAATGTTGCAATGTTGACGGTCCATGTGGCTAGTGCACATTTCCCCTGTGAAACTAGACCCAGTCAAACTTCAAGTAAATGTCACATTAATATCAATTGACATACATGTAACAATGAAAGGAAGAAAAAAACTAATATGAATCTTCTACCAGTGTCCTGCTAATCCATGTTGGATTTGAAAGTCCTGGGGGGTTTGGGTGTACCCTCAGGTGGGGAGATGGGAATTTGGGAAGTGTTGGGGACCTTTGGGTGTGCTAGAAGGGACTCTGTATGTTTTGGGGTATCTTTGTCACTGTGCTTGTAGTTTCTGTAAAACACCAATTGCTTTTCCATGTAAGCTTTCCATCACTTCTGCAATACATTTGCATGGGAGTCATTCTCTTACCCCTCTCAGGGGCAAGAGAGGATCTGCCTGGCCTCAAACCAGGACAGGTGGGTCCGCTGTTGAATGAAATGGGAAGTATGGTAACAGACAATGCAGAGATAGCAGAGTTGCCAAATGCCTTCTTTGCCTTAGTCTTTACTGCTAAGACCAGCTCTCAGGAACCCCAGCCTCCGGAAGCAAGGGAGCAGAACTGAAGGGAGGAAGACATTCCACTGGTCAAGTCAGGACTGGGTTAGAGATCACTTGTACCAGCTGAAAACACACAAGTCTGTGGGCCCCGATAAAGTGCATCCACATATGCTGAGAGAGCTGGCTCACACTATTGTTGAAATTCTCTCTATCATTTTTTAAAAGTCCTGGAGAATAGGAGAGGTCCCTGATGACTGGAAGAAAGCAAATGTCACTCCAGTCTTCAAAAAAGTCAAGGCAGCTTAAGACCAGTCAGCCTCACCTCCCTCCCTGGAAAGATGATGGAGCAGTTCATTCTGGAGATCATGATGGAGCAGCTCATTTCTGGAAGAAAAGAGGGTCATCAGGAGTAGCCAACATGGATTTACCAAGGGGAGATCTTGACTAATGTGGTAACTTTCTATGAAACCATGACCAAATGGGCAGACAAGGGAAGAGCAGTGGATGTCATATACCTTGACTTCAGTAATGCTTTTGATATTGTATCCCTTAACATTCTCATAGAAAAGCACAAGAAACATGGCATAGACAATTGTTTTGTGAAGTGGATTGAAAACTGGCTTGACAACAGAGTTCAGAGGGTTATGATTAGTGGAACAGAGTCAACTTGGAGGCCTGTGGTCAGTAGTGTTCCCCAGGGATCAGTACTGGGTCCAGCTTTGTTCAGTATCTTTGTTAACAACTTGGATGAGGGTATTGAGTGTACCCGCAGCAAGTTTGGTGATGATACAAAACTGTGGAGGGTACACTCTATTAGGCTGTGCTGCCATCCAAGGAGATCTGGACAGGCTGGAAAGCTGGACAAAGGCAAACCTTATGAAGTTCAATATGGACAAGTGCAGGGTCCTGCATCTGGGGAGGAATAACAACAGGCACCAGTAGGGGTTAGAGGTTGCCCTGATGGAAATCAGGTCCGTGGAAAAAGGAAAAATGAGAAAAGTAATTCTATGTGTTTGTCTGGATATATTTTTCCTGAGAAGTCAAAATGTCTAAAGCAGAAAAGACGTTTATGAGAGGATTAAATCTATTCTATTGGTATGGAACATGATATAAACAGGGAAAAACCTCTGAGAAAATATTGTTTTCCTGCTAAAAGCTTTAATACTATATTACATTTCTGTAATGTCTGTTATAATAACCCTTTGAAGTAACACACTTAAAGCTCACTTTACATACAAATGTGTTTTTTTGCAAGAAGATGTAACAAGAAAAATCTAGAAATCAAACCTAATTACAGAGAAAATAATGCATCAAGCAGTACTTATATGAAACATTAATATTTATTATTATATATTAAATTATATGGCCTGTTACTGGTTTCATGTGGGCATACATTCTGTATGCATTAAGCTAAATATTACAATCCACTGATGGCATAATTAGGCTTCTTTGTCTGTATAGTAGGTGCACTGGCATAAAAATCTTAAAGATTCAGATAAAAACACTGGTCTGGTTGATGAAAGCAATTTTAGATGAAATATGGTAAAGCTCAAAACATGTGCTTTAGTGTCTGAACCAAAATTCACCACAGTCTTTAGGACTCCTTAGATATTCAAAGATGAAGATATTTTGAAGCACTTAGCATAAGTTACAAGCTGTATGGAAAAAAAAAATCTTATAAATATACACTTCCCAGGCAGTAATTCCTTACAGAAAATTGCTCATATTGAAATTGTAAGAATCTTATCTTTTCATCAGGACAAAACAGTCTGATTGACAGAAATTACCATCTTCACTGAGAATGTGATTATGCTCAATTTCTGAGAAAATATTCAGAAAACCAAAAATTTGAAAAATTGTGCATGTACACACATAGCTATGTATTCACAAGCCCTGTGAGGAGCAGCTGAGGGAGCTGGGGTTGTTTAGCCTGGAGAAGAGAAGGCTCAGAGGAGATCTTGTTGCTGTCTACAACTACCTGAAGGGAGGTTGTAGCCAGGTGGGAGGTCGGTGTCTTCTCCCAGGCACCCTGTGACAGAACAAGAGAACACAGTCTCAGGCTGCGCCAGGGCAGGTTTAGGCTGGATGTTAGGAAGA
The DNA here is from genome assembly GCA_033816785.1 of Picus viridis. Lineage (NCBI taxonomy): Eukaryota > Metazoa > Chordata > Aves > Piciformes > Picidae > Picus > Picus viridis. The sequence goes on from CM066570.1 coordinate 9,426,567, forward strand.
AGTTCTATACAGAGAGAGTGATTGCCCATTGGAATGGGCTACCCGTGGAGGTGGTGGAGTCACCTTCATTGGAGGTGTTCAGGAGGAGACTGGATGGGGTGAGAGAAAGAGAAAGAAAGAGAGAAAGAGAAAGAAAGAGAGAAAGAGAAAGAAAGAGAGAAAGAGAAAGAAAGAGAGAAAGAGAACGAGAAAGAGAGAGAGAGAACGAGAAAGAGAGAGAGAAAGAGAGAGAGAAAGAGAGAAAGAGAGAGAGAGAGAGAGAGAGAAAGAGAGAGAGAAAGAGAGAGAGAAAGAGAGAGAGAGAAAGAGAGAGAGAAAGAGAGAAAGAGAGAAAGAGAGAGAAAGAGAGAGAAAGAGAGAGAAAGAGAGAGAAAGAGAGAGAAAGAGAGAGAGAGAGAGAGAGAGAGAGAGAGAGAAAGAGAGAGAGAGAAAGAGAGAGAGAAAGAGAGAGAGAAAGAGAGAGAAAAAGAGAGAGAAGGAGAGAGAAAGAGAGAGAAAGAGAGAAAGCGAGAAAGCGAGAACGCGAGAACGCGAGAACGCGAGAACGCGAGAACGCGAGAAAGCGAGAAAGCAAGCGAGAAAGAAAGAAAGAAAGAAAGCGAGAAAGAAAGAAAGAAAGAAAGCAAGAAAGAAAGCAAGAAATCAAGAAAGCAAGAAAGCAAGAAAGCAAGAAAGCAAGAAAGCAAGAAAGCAAGAAAGCAAGAAAGCAAGAAAGAAAGAAAGCAAGAAAGAAAGAAAGCAAGAAAGAAAGAAAGCAAGAAAGAAAGAAAGCAAGAAAGAAAGAAAGCAAGAAAGAAAGAAAGAAAGAAAGAAAGAAAGAAAGAAAGAAAGAAAGAAAGAAAGAAAGAAAGAAAGAAAGAAAGAAAGAAAGAAAGAAAGAAAGAAAGAAAGAAAGAAAGAAAGAAAGAGAAAAGTAAAAGGAACCAGTGTGAAGCATACATGCCACAGGACTTACCCTATATAAACACGTACACAAAGTAATTTACAACTCAGTAAAAGAATTATGAAAAAAGATAAATCTGTAGTCATTGAACATATTCCATGTCAGAGCCCAATTAGTGACATCTGAGAGACAAATTGGCAAGGTTTTGTGTTTTATAGTCTGATTCTGTGTCCTACATATTTGTACACATGACAGTTTAGGTGCCTTGGCAGAAAAGGTTCCGTTCGTTGTCAAACATATGCCTTTAGTAAAGGTTTATTTCGTGTATGAACAAGGTGTGAAATTACAGTTCAGCTGAAAGAGACCACTCCAGGTGATTACTTCCATAAATTCCCTTTTTAACAGAACATATTTCATTCTAGTCAAAGTCAGAACAAAGCTAAATGCCCTACCAAAATGCCTCACTGATATTTTGCACTTTATGAACTGTCAATTTGATATAATGTAAAATCAGAAACACATATATAACTATATCACAATCCAGTGGGATGGAAAATCTGCAGAGAAAGCACTGGGGGGAAAAAATACAGAGAATGACAGGAAATATAAAACTGAATTAAGTATGTTACTAGTAATTTTAACTGTTGACCAAAGCCTGTTTCTACTTCAATTAGATTTCTCCACCCTTCCCTATAATTAAGTCTGTTATTGATTATAATTTCCCATTCCACACAGTTCCATTGGTGGATGCCATGAACTGGCATTAAACACCATGTCTGAGGTCTCCTGGATGTCAGAGACTGTGTTGTGCTGATAGCACAAAGATAGAAAGCTGCTCCCTCCTCCATATGGTGACTCTTCATGGCTGAAGGGCTTACCACCTGGTGAAAACAGATATAAAAGCCAGTTGTTGGAGTACAATTGCTCTCCAGGCACTTTTACAAAGGACTGTGCTGGGGACAGCTAAATATATTGGCAAAGTATCACTGTTCATTTTCTAGGGTACAGTTCTAGCTTATATACTTCATATGCTGCTTTAAACTCTGCCAAGCCCCAAGGTCACCTGCCTTAACACTGGTTCTCTAATGTGTGAACCATAACTAATTCCTTCGCAGTCTTGCTCTGCTGCCCCCAACAGATATCAGATAAGGTAAAAAAATCTGTCCCCACATTTAGGCAGCATAATCTTCATGTCAGTAAGCAGAAGCAGACAAATTTCCTGAAACATGGTAACATTTTTATTCTTATGGCAAAGTTAAACATACTCCCTTACAATTCCCTGAAACAAATTTTCATATAGACTACTCTCTAACAATTGTTTTTTGTCCCTTTATTTTCCAACTGCAAAGGCCTGTATGTAATTTTATAACTTGGTGGTCAGACAGAAATAATATTAATCCTTCCTAATGATAAATTATACTGCTCTAAATTGTAAGAATTAATATGCAGTCATTTTACCTCAGTCACCCTTTTATCCTAACCGTATTTTTCCCTAACAGGAAAAGATATAAAGCTGGGTTGAATGAGTTTACAAGATAAGCAAATATGGATTACGTACATGGTCCTTTATGCTGATCTAAACCCATATAAATTCAACAGGCATATTCTATGGTGAGGTGACATCTGTCTCTGTAATTCCAGTTGAGCACAGAATATCAAGGAAGGGCAAAACAGGCAACAGAGGCAGTGAATTAAGATTTGAGACTACAGATTTTAAGAGCAAAGAAAGAATGCAACATCACAGGATGTTAGGGTTGGAAGGGACCTCCAGATATCATCAAGTCCAACCACCCTGCCAGAGCAGAACCATAGAATCTAGTTCAGGTCACACAGGAATGCATCCAGATGAGTCTTGAAAGTCTCCAGAGAAGGAGACTCCACAACCTCTCCAAGGAGCCTGTTCCAGTGCTCCGTGACCCTCACAGCAAAGTTCCCCTCATGCTGAGGTGGAACCTCCTGTGTTGTAGTTTATATCCGTTGCCCCTTGTCCTATCACAGGGTGCAAATAAGAAGAGGCTGTCCCTCAGACACTTGGCCCTCAGATATTTATAAACATTTATTAAATCCCCTCTCAGTGTTCTCCTCTCCAGACTGAAAAGTCCAGGTCCCTCAGCCTCTCCTCACAGGGTATGTGCTCTAGTCCTTTAATCATCCTTGTAGCTCTTCATTGGAGTCTCTTGTGTAGATCCCTGTCCCTCTTGAATTGGGGAGTCCAAAACTGTATGCAATAAAAAAAAGCGGGGGGGGGGGGAGGAGAGGGGAGAAATCCACACAGGACAACTGCAACCACCCAAAACTAAATCAGGAGAGAGCCCAGCTGCCCCCTGCGTTTGACTACAACAACATCTCGCAATGTAATGGTTTAAATCAGAACAAACCAAGTCAAACAGAGCCAGCAAATTAACCTGCCTATTTTCCCAACACAGAAGTGAGGGAAAAGCAGCATACAAAAACTTGAGACTGAAACAAAAAAAAATGAGATAAGAATAAAGCTGACAGAGCAAAATTAGATAAGGATGCTACAAAATGCATAATTACCTTAGCCTATTTGCAGAAGAGGCATGGCACAAAGAAGCAGCAATCAGAAGCAAGCGAGCCAAAAGGCCAAGCCAGAAAACTACTCCCCCATCCCTCCTTATTCTGAAGCCATCCCAGCGGAAAAGACCAATACCCGAGAACCCAGAACCCAGATGCAGCAAGCGGAACAGGAAGCTTCCCATGCTACAATCTGAATTTCTAGCCACATACTACTTTTCTCCAGCCAGTACTTTCCTTTTGAAGCTGGCATGACTGCAGCATGGTATGAATAACAGCAAGCAGATTCAACTCAACGATTACAGCCAACATTACTCAGAACAGAGTAGGGATATATATGATGTGGCTCAAAACCTACAATTTTTAAAGTCAAGGTTAGGTAATTTTTTTAAGCTTTTGTGGCATAAATTAAACACATTCTTTTATATGTCTATATGCCAAAGCAAGTTGGATTCCCTTCTGAAAAGAAAATTAAAATTAAGATAAACTTATAGATGTTACCTGCAGTGCATGGCTTTAATCTTCTAGGTCACCTAAACACAACTTTTCTTAGAAGTAACCAGTATTTAGATCAAAGAAAATAAATTCCAAAAGCTTCATGTGGACTAAGTCACAAACATTCCTTGAAACTCTTTGTACCTGTTTCGTTAGGAGGGGAACATAGCCATGGGTCTCAGAGTTCAAATAGAGCTGGCTACAGTAACGCTTGACTTTCAAGTCTGGATATGAGCAAGACTTCTTGACCCCACCAAACCCAGCACTGAAGTAGGAAAAATTCCAAAAACATTAGCTGAACACCTGAGTTTTGCAAGAAACTTTAAACTTGCCCAGTGCTGAATTTATACTCCAATATATAATAATCAGTACAAAACAATTGTAGAACAAAGTAGAAGATGCAGAGCATACATACATTTATATATGCACTTACATATTCTGGAATAAAAAAACTGGAATTAATCATGTAAAAATCTACTGAAATGGTTTACATATATCAAGTCTTCTAAATGCCTTGCTTTATTTTCAGGAGTCCCTGCAGAACTGAGATAACTTTTCACTTTCCCAGTCAGCCATCATGAGCTGCTCATGTTTAATCTCCCAACATCTTAATTTCTTTTTCCCTGCATATGTTCTCTCTCTTGATAGGATCTGCATTTTTTTAACCTTTTGGTTATTTCATAACTAAGACATAGGATTTTGACCTTCCAGGATTTCTCTTGCTTTTGACTACATCTTCACTTTAGTATTCAAGGAATCAAAGTTTACTGCAGTAAATTGTTTATGTGTTCACTCGTTAAGAAATCCAGACTCCTAACTTACCCCCTCCAGCTGCTATGTATTTCAGGTGGTCAAAATGGCTAAAATTTAGACTAATCTGAACTGCTCCTCAGCATCAAGTGCTGCTAAATGCATGCATAATGTTTAATTAGGGTCTTCATATGAACAAAAAAAATATCAAATATCAATAGATAGAAATGTTTTTTAACAAGGCCTTTTACCTTCCAGCATAAAAAGCATTTATTGCTTTAGTATTACTAAATGTGAGATAAATACATGCTACTGAAGAAATGACAGGGGTTGTCAGGAGCTAAACCCAGAAACATCTGCAAATATTACAGTACAGTTTGGGGTCCTTATTATGACAAATGCAGAATTTTTGGTATATTTCCTAAAAAGAATAAGGATCTAATTATTCATATTTCTTTCTAAGATTGTAGATTGCTAATTTTTTGCTTAACTTCCACTATTCTGATCTTCATTATCTTCCTTTGCTCTGTAGAGCTTCAGGTGACAATTATATTGAAAAGACTTTCCTAAAGCGCTCAGACATACTGACTTGCCTTTGTAATTTAAATATCCAAGTCAGGTTTTATTTCCTGCTTTTGGGTCAATTTTTGTGTGGACTTCTGGTGTAAAATCAGGGGTAGAATGCGAAGCATGGCTAAAATGTGATCTTATTAAAATGTGTGCACTGGTGACTTATTTTCCTTCAAATCCATCATCAGTAAATTTGCAGACAACACCAAGCTGGGGGCAGGAGGGTAGAAGGGCTTTGCAGAGGGACCTCGACAGGCTGGACAGATGGGCAGAGTCCAAAGGCATGAGATTTAACACATCCAAGGGCCAGGTTCTACACATTGGCCACAGCAACCCCATGCAGTGCTACAGGCTGGGGTCAGAGTGGCTGGAGAGCAGACAGGCAGAGAGGGACCTGGAGGTACTGGTCGATGGTAGGCTGAAAATGAGCCTGCAGTGTGCCCAGGCAGCCAAGAGGGCCAATGGCATTCTGGCCTGCATCAGGAACAGTGTGGCCAGCAGGAGCAGGGAGGTCATTCTGCCCCTGTACACTGCACTGGTTAGGCCATACCTTATGTACTGTGTCCAGTGCTGGGCCCCTCAGTTCAGGAAGGATGTTGACTTGCTGGAAGGTGTCCAGAGAAGGACAACAAGGTTGGTGAGGGGTTTGGAGCACAAACCCTATGAGGAGAGGCTGAGGGAGCTGGGGTTGCTTAGCCTGGAGAGGAAAAGGCTCAGGGGAGACCTTATTGCTCTCTACAACTACCTGAAGGGAGGTTGTAGACAGGCGGGGGCTGATCTGTTCTCCCAGACAATCAGCACCAGAACAAGAAGACACAGTCTCAAGCTGCACCAGGGGACGTGTAGGCTGGAAGTTAGGAAGAAGTTTTACAGAGAGAGAGTGATCGTCCATTGGAATGGGCTGCCCAGGGAGGTGGTGGAGTCACCATCATTGGAGGTTGTTAGGAGGAGACTTCATGGGGTGCTTGGTTGCATGGTTTAGTTGATTAGGTGGGTTGGATAATAGGTTGGACGCAATGATCTTGAAGGTCTCTTCCAACCTGGTTTATTCCATTCCATTCCATTCCATTCCATTCCATTCCATTCCATTCCATTCCATTCCATTCCATTCCATTCCATTCCATTCCATTCCATATCTCTTTTACATCTTCATGTTGTTAAATCTCAACCCTAAAGCATTTAATGCTATTATTAAAGAAGTTGTAAGAGGGTGGTGATTACTATGAATGGCACTGTCATTTTTCTACTACATTGTGATACCTAACAATTCAGTTGTGAAGGCAGAAATAATTATTGATTTGTGAACTTGACATTTTGACTTGGCGCTCTGAGGCAAAAAATATAGTAGAATATTCCTGATGCTCTGTGACATTTTATTTCATCTTAAACAGGCAGGCCTTGCCATTTTTTTCAGAAAACCTGTTCTTAATTGCATACATGGTAAAAATGCTTGATTTTCTTGGATGGAGGAGAACTACATCCCTGAAGCTGGAAGGATGCATGTCCTGGTTTAACACAGCCTCCTGTAACGAGCAATCCCCACTCCCATAAAGATTTAGAATCAACAAGGTTGGAAAAGACCTCAAAGATCATCAAGTCCAACCTGTCACCCAGCACCTCATGACTACTAAACCATGGCTTCAAGTGCCACGTCCAATCCCTTTTTGAACACCTCCAGGGACAGTGACTCCACCACCTCACAGGGCAGCCCATACCAATGCCTAGCAACTCAGGAAAGTAACACAAAAAAAATCCCACCCTGGACTGAGATGAGTTTAATGAAAATAATGCAATGTACAACTACCTTAGCTTGTATCACAGAAAAGCACAATAAAAACAGAAGCAGGACGCCTCTTGTGTTACAATCTGAATTTAAAGCCCCATGATACTTTGTTCCAGCCAGCACTTTCATTTTAAAGCTACCATGACATCATCATGGTATGAAATATTCACCAGTAGATTCAATTGGCTAACCCCATGACAACAGAAAATCTGTTCCTGCTGCAAACAGTGACAATTCCATGTTTACTATAGAGGGTTGGGATTTTGAAGTGTGATGTCGTTCAAGTACAATGAAATCTTTGATGGGAGGTTGGTGGGGGAAGCCACAAAACTTTTTGTTCTCTTATGCACACTTAAACAGAGAACAGAATAGCCCTGGAGACACATTTCAGACATAAAGCCCAGTAGCAAAAGTGTGGTGAAGGCACATTCTGCCCAGATACTAGATCTGGCCCCCAGCATGTGGATAGGTCTCCCCTCCTTCAGGAGGAAGACCATTACCAAGTATGGGCATAATTCCAGCTTCACGCTTTCTATAGGCTGAAGCCAGTTGTCTATCAGAGTGCCAATTGGTCAAACCCAGCCTCGAGGAACCTATAAATATTACCCCTGTTGGTAAACAAGTTGCCTCCTCTTCACTTTGCCTCTGTACTTGCTCGGGAGAGCAGCTATCGAGCCACCGCCTCTGCCATTGAGCTTGTTTTTAGCTTCTATCATACATGCACGCATACTGAAGCCTCTGTATCGTGCGAAGCACTCTGATCGTGAGGATCAGCCCAGAGGAGGACCTTTGCTGAGCCCGAGAAGCCAGCGTCGCTATAGCCGGTCATACCTCCAGGGGAGCCCATCGTGCTATCGGAGGACTGGACCAGCCCCGAGGGTAAGATCTACCCAGTTGTCGGGGAGAAGGGACCATCTCAAGCGTCACGCTGTTCCTTTAAGCCCAGGAACGGAGAAGCCACATTCTCTCTCTAAGGCCGTTTGCCACGGGGTCGACCCCATAGCTATTGTCCGACCAGGAACCTCTGAGCCCGCCTATCGGCAATCGTTGCCTCGCCCTGCTGTGCGAGCCGACTCCCAGGGTCGACCCCACGGGCCGAACGCGGCCAGGAACCAGTCCAGCGGCAGTAGCCAGCCGGACCCCCACCTTGTTACAAACAACAGCTACAGAATATCTTCCACGTGCTTTCCACCCACTAGCACTCAGTTCAAAGTCTCTGCGTGTGGCAGAGTCATCGCTGACGCACACAAAGATTGCAGTATCGCTGTATATTAGCCAGAATCCGCCCGCGTTCTGCCGAGTCACCATCTAGTGGCCAAGCGGCGGAACAGCACCCCTGGTTATATAAAACACAGAGATGGAATGTATTTCACGAACGTGCACTAGAACATGTATATAAGTTGTTGATTCATCGGTTATTAATAATTTGATATTTAATAAAAATTCATATTTTCATAATTCATATTTCATATTCATAAATTTAATAACCTCTTCACAACAAAAAGTCTCTCCTAAATGATCATCGATTAAAGAATTAAAGAAAGATGTGCTGTAAAGGGTACATGTTTAGTGGCAGCACTCAGCCAATTCTCAATAGTGTTTCAACGTTACTGAAGTGGTTTGCGGTCTGAGAGGAGTGATGAACATTTCTGGTCAATGAATGAATGTTTCTGCAAGATTTGTTCAGTAGGATGATTTAGTGCTACTGATGATTAACATTGAAGTCTCCCATCATTACACTTACACAGACCTTATGAAAACCATCAATTGATCCTCACGGTTTTAACATGTTTGTATGTTTTGAGAGCTCTAACTCTCCTGGCACAATGACACTCATTGTTCAATGGGCATGCATCACATTTATAGGATTTGGAAAGCACATTTTCTGAAGTGTCACATTAAAGACAGCTGAGGAGGAGCAAAAAATGAAAGAATGATGTCATTCTGGGATGATTTTCAAAATGCTCACCTCTCCACAACACTGTTGTCAAAGCTAAAGCATTCTTTGGGGGATATTTTGGCAACAAGTGATTTACAGATAACAGAACCAGGCAGTATTTACAAGGCTTTTCCAAATATTGATATGAAATGTATTTTACTTACCACTGCAGTTTTCTTTCTAGGCAGGTTAGCACAAAGCTTAGCTGAAGCTAATTTACTTTCAGGAACTCGGTCTAGAGGGGCTGGGTGGTGATCCCAGCATGGATGTATGTCAGCATTTTTAAGAAAGCACAAACTGTGAACATAAAACAGATTTCAGTGATGAGCAGACAAACTGTCTTGGGAAAGAAAATTTTAAGGCCACATTTTATCATCTTCATTTATTTTCTTTTATCCTTCTCTGAAACCCAATTTATAAATTGCACACAGTAATGAAACATTAAGTACTTTTTTAGTTTTAGGAGAAAGTCTGTGTTAGCAGAAAATCTGTGCTTACAGAAAGTACTATTTCCAACTCTGGGCTGCTCAAATGCAGAGAGACATGGGCATACTGCAGAGAGTCAAATTAGGGCCACAAGGATGAATGAGGAACTGGAGCACCTCTCCTGAAAAGAGCTGGGACCATTCGGCCTGGAAAAGAGAGGGTTTGGGGAGAACTCATCAATATATATAAATATCTGTAAGGAAAGCATAAAGTAGGCTGAGCTCTTCTTGGTGATGCCCTGCAACAGGACAAGACACGATGGGCACCAAGGAAGAAGCATCCATCTGAATAAAGATACCCAGAGAGGTTGTGGAATCTCCACCCTCGGAGGTATTAAAAATCCATCTCATTACGGTCTTGGGCACCTCTAGACACCGGGTGACCCTGCCTAAGTAGGGTGCTTGGACCAGAGGCCCTCCAGAGGGCCCTTCCAACCTCAACCATTCTTTGAATCTGTGATTCTGTGCAGTGTTATGTAATAGAATTAGACTGTACTAATTCCTGGTATTGCATTTTCCCCACTCTTTGGAAGAAATTAGAACAGATAGGTACCTACATTTTTAAACATGACATGAGCATTTTTTCAAAACATGCTTAGGTCATATATTTTCCATTAGTCTCCTCAAATACCTGTCTTTACCTTTCAATGTCCTTTCAGAAGCCGATTCTTTCCTCTCCCCTTGTATATCACAAAAGGTATGGTAGAAATAGTTCAATAAACTGTGGAATTACCCAAGAGAGTCATTCTGAGGCCAGCAGTACAGTAGATCCTGACTCAGAAACCCAGTGATTTAAATCAGAGGACAGGCAAAAAAACTTGCAGTGAGGTAAATGATAAAAGCACCCTTTCCTTTGGCAATTGCAATAGGAGACCTTGACATTCTTAAAGAGCAAGAAAGGAATACATGAGAGATGCCTGATTTATTATATCTCAGAGCAGATCAGTTTAGTCTGACTGTTTTGAAGAACTGCTTGTTTCATAGTTATATTTCTATAAGTACTGGTTATGCACTCTGTGTATGTGTCACAGAGCTTCATCCAGCATTTGTTCAGCCTTCTGTAGCTTTTAGAGTTTGAAACACCTGTTAAAATATATGCTATAATTTCAAGAACTTTTTCTTCACCAAAATCTTCCTAAACAAAAAATGCATGAATTGACTTTATTACTTTGTAGTGTCTCTTTCAAGCAAAAAGTTGTTCAAGAAACATATGGACATGGCACTTTGGGACATGGTTTAATGGTCTTGGTGGTATTAGGTTGACGGTTAGACTCAACTATCTTAGAGGCCTTTTCCAAAGAATCCTATGATTCTAAAAGGTTCTTGCTCCCTTAGGATTCCTTCCATGGCTTTTGAAATGCACCATGAGGGTCACGGTATGCCAACAGTAAGTATAGTTCTCCTCAGCATCTGAAAAAGTATTGCTTACAAGTAGCAGCAGGTGACAGAACTTTGGTTGAAGTGGTTAGCATAGGCTGGGTAATAACACTTTTATCACAGCCTTTTAATTAGTTAATGCTGAATTCTCAGAAAACCAAAAAATCCTCTCAGGCATCTGCTGACTTCAACGAGAGCAGAGGCTTTATTTAGTCTTTGACGCCCTTTTTCAGACTAGCAAGAAGACTTCCAATGAATAACTAACTGCTAAACAGATGATTAAAAGATAAGAGCCATGTTCAAGTCTCTGTATTTTGCAGGTCAGAAAAACAGCTTAAGCCCTATGAGATACGGAATGACTCCTCTATTGGTCCTGGCTAATTTTTCTAAAGGGGAAGCATTGTTTTGTGATTTCTACTGAAATATTGGATCATGAAAGAAAAGTGGCAGAGCCACCATCCCTGGAAGTATTCAAAAAACAAGTAGGTGGGGCACTTTGGGACGTGGTCTAGTAGTTATGGAGATGCTGGGTAGAAGGCTGGACATGATGACCTTAGAGGTCTTTGCCATCTTTAATGATTCCATGATACCATGTTGATGTAATCACGTGCACTTACCACCTCCCATGGAAACAAGGAGTGTAAAGACATAAACTGTTATTTCAGATACAAATATATAGGTATCACTGTAAATAAAACATGTTAAAAATACTTATGAGAGCCTCTTGACAAACATTCATGGATGAACTGCTTCTCTAAAAAGGTTGCTATGAAAACAAGTAAGCAGATGGAATGCAGGTAATTGTTAGACCTAGCAACACTTACCATACAGAAAGCAGAACATTGTGTTAATAACACAGGCAATGATTTCATAAGACGTGTTGTGCACTCATTTCTAATTCTTCGATATCCCCAAGGATGTGGTACACCAGGATATTGTTGGCTATTGTTGAGACTAACTCATGAATATATATGAGGACACAATAGGGCAGACCTTATTGCTGTCTACAACTACATGAAAGGAGGTTGTAGACAGGTGCCAGTTGGTCTCTTCTCCCAGGCAATCAGCACCAGAACAAGAGGACACAGTCTCAAGCTGCTCCAGGGTAGGTTTAGGCTGGATGTTAGGAAGAAGTTCTTCACAGAAAGAGTGATTGGCCATTGGAATGTGCTGCCCAGGCAGGTGGTGGAGTCACCATCACTGGAGGTGTTTAGGAAAAGACTTGATGGGGTGCTTGGTGCCATGGTTTAGTTGATTAGATAGTGTTAGGTGATAGGTTGCACTCAATGATCTCAAATTTCTCTTCCAACCTGGTTAATTCTATTCTATTCTATTCTATTCTATTCTATTCTATTCTATTCTATTCTATTCTATTCTATTCTATTCTATTCTATTCTATTCCCCTGTCTTATTTAGCTGTACCCTGGAAAACAATTGAGTTATCAACAGAGCAAGCTGGGGAAAAAAATGGGGGAAAAATTGTATTTTCATAGCAATATAAAGAGAATCAGACTGAGATCTGATATGAAGTGTCATTTTAAAGATAAAAAGAGTGCTTGACTGAATGTTAAAATTATTCCTGCTCTTTGCATTTAAAAAAGATCCCATCACTCTCTTGGCATTCCCAAAGAGGCATAAAATTGATACAGCTCAGCATCCATACTTTTGCAGATTAATTTTTAAATGGAGACCCTTTTGCCTTCCTTCCATGGCATATTGTTAAGTGTTGCAAAGTGTTGTCTACAGCAAACAGATGCATGAGAATCTTCTCTCCCATCACACAGTGTGGTGCACCAATCACCATACTTTGTAGAGTGTGGCAGTGGAAGCAACATGACATCAGGGAATCACATCATAATTATTTGATGTTTCCAGTAGCCTAATCTACTGTAATGCCAATTGGTGTGCATAGAAATCCCTTCAGCTGATGCCCAAAGCCTGTGGAGACATTCCTGTATTTTAATTTTATTCCACTAAAGCTATTAAATTCCACCCATTCTGTTCCAAACCAATTAAGAGGTGGATTTCCTTTCAGAAATACAGGAGTATATTTGTTGTTGTTGCCGTTGTTACTTTCTGAAATATTGAAGATTTCCATGAACTGTAGTTAAGTTTTGGATCTTTGTTTGAAGTTGTTCAGTGCTCATGCTGTTGTATTCCATGAAACCAAAAATTATTAAATCAAGTTAGAAACCTGACAATCAGCTACCGATAATGATAAGTTAATGTCATACCCATCCATTCCCAGAGGAGGGGAAAGGTCATAATACATGAGAATGGCCTGTCCCCCAAAGGTAAAAAGATTCTGGGAAGGGAATTAGCAAGTCTCATTGACAGGGCTTTAAACTAGCTTCGAAGGGGGGAGGGTCGGAAACCAGTGCCCTCAGGCAGGAGTCTGGAGGTGATAAGCTAGAGCTAGAGGTGAAACCAGCAGCCCAGCTGCAGTGCATGTACACTAATGCACGAAGCATGGGTAACAAACAAGAGGAGCTGGAAGCCTTGTTGCAGCAAGAAAGTTATGATGTAGTTGCCATCACAGAGACGTGGTGGGACGACTCGCATGACTGGAGCGCTGCAATTGATGGCTACAGGCTCTTCAGGAGAGACAGGCAAGGAAGAAGGGGTGGAGGGGTGGCCCTGTACGTCAGGGAGGCACTGGATGCTGTTGAGATGGAGATCAGGGATGATAGGGTTGAGTGCTTGTGGGTGAGAATTAGAGGGAAGACCAACAGGGCAGACATCCTGGTTGGAGTCTGTTATAGACCACCCAACCAGGAGGAGGATGTCGATGAGGCATTCTATAGGCAGCTTAAGGCTGTCTCAAGATCACCTGACCTCGTTCTCATGGGTGACTTCAACCTGCCTGATATCTGTTGGGATCTCAACACAGCAGAGAGGAGGCAGTCTAGGAGGTTCTTAGAGTGCATGGAGGACAGCTTCTTATCCCAGGTGCTGCGTGAGCCTACCAGGGGTAAGGCTATGCTTGACCTCCTCTTCACCAACAGGGAAGGGCTGGTGGGTGATGTGGTGGTCGGAGGGTGTCTAGGCACCAGTGACCATGACATAATAGAGTTTTCAGTATGCAGCCAAGCCAAGAGGGGCAGCAAGAAGACCTCCACTCTGGACTTCCGGAGGGCAGACTTCAGGCTACTCAAGGAACTAATTCAGAAGGTTCCTTGGGAATCAGTCCTTAAAAATAAAGGGGTCCAGGAGAGCTGGGCCTACTTCAAGGAAGAACTATTGAAGGCGCAGGAACAGGCTGTGCCAGTGTGCCGGAAGATGAGCCGCCGGGGCAGACGGCCAGCCTGGATGGGCAATGAACTTTTAATAGAACTTAGGGAAAAAAAGAGGGTGTATTATCTTTGGAAGAAAGGGGAGGCAACCTACAGAATGTTTAGGGATGTTGCTAGGTTGTGCAGGAAGAAAATTAGGGAGGCAAAAGCCCATTTAGAACTTAGACTGGCCTCTGCTGTGAAGGACAACAAAAAGTCCTTCTATAAATACATCAATAGCAAGAAGAAGGGCAAGGACAACCTCCACTCCTTGGTTGACACGGAGGGGAACGTTGTAACAAAGAATGAGGAAAAGGCAGAGGTACTTAACACCTTCTTTGCCTCAGTCTTCACTAGCAGGGCAGAACGTCTTCCAGACAGCTGGCCTGCAGAGCTGGCAGAAGGAGCCAGAGAGCTGCATAGTTTCCCACTGCTCCAAGAGGAAGTTAGAGATCTACTGAGCCGCTTGGACCCCCACAAGGCCATGGGACCGGATGGGATCCATCCTAGGGTGCTGAGATTGCTGACAGATGAGCTGTCCAAGCCACTTTCCATCATTTTTCAGCAGTCCTGGCTCACTGGAGAGGTCCCAGAAGACTGGAAGCTGGCTAACGTGGTGCCCATCCACAAGAAGGGCCGGTTGGATGAGCCAGGCAATTATAGGCCTGTCAGCCTGACCTCAGTGCCAGGCAAGATTATGGAACGGGTCATCTCGAGTGCGATCACACAGCACTTACAGGATGACCAGGGGCTCAGGCCTAGCCAGCATGGATTTAGGAGGGGCAGGTCCTGCCTGACCAACCTGATCTCCTTCTATGATCAGGTGACCCGCCTGGTGGATGTGGGGAGGCCTGTGGATGTGGTCTACCTGGACCTCAGCAAGGCCTTTGACACCGTTCCCCACAGCAAACTCCTGGCCAAGCTGGCAGCCCGTGGCTTGGACAGGAGCACACTGCGTTGGGTTAGGAACTGGCTGGAGGGCCGAGCCCAGAGAGTAATGGTGAATGGCACCACATCCAGCTGGCGGCCTGTCACTAGTGGTGTGCCCCAGGGATCAGTAATGGGCCCCATGCTCTTCAACATCTTTATTGATGATCTGGATGAGGGCATTGAGTCCATCATCAGTAAATTTGCAGATGACACCAAGCTGGGGGCAGCAGTTGATTTGCTGGAGGGCAGAGAGGCTTTGCAGAGGGACCTCGACAGGCTGGACAGATGGGCAGAGTCCAATGGCATGAGATTTAACACATCCAAGTGCCGGATTCTGCACATTGGCCACAACAACCCCAGGCAGTGCTACAGGCTGGGGTCAGAGTGGCTGGAGAGTGGCCAGGCAGAGAGGGACCTGGGGGTACTGGTTGATTGTAGGCTGAACATGAGCCTGCAGTGTGCCCAGGCAGCCAAGAAGGCCAAGGGCATCCTGGCTTGCATCAGGAACAGTGTGGCCAGCAGGAGCAGGGAGGTCATTGTGCCCCTGTACACTGCACTGGTTAGGCCGCACCTTGAGTACTGTGTCCAGTTCTGGGCCCCTCAGTTTAGGAAGGATGTTGACTTGCTGGAACGTGTCCAGAGAAGGGCAACAAAGCTGGTGAGGGGTTTGGAACACAAGCCCTATGAGGAAAGGCTGAGGGAGCTGGGGTTGCTTAGCCTGGAGAAGAGGAGACTGAGGGGTGACCTTCTTGCTCTCTACAACTACCTGAAGGGAGGTTGTAGCCAGGCAGAGGTTGGCCTCTTCTCCCAGGCATCCAGCACCAGAACAAGAGGACACAGTCTCAGGCTGCGCCAGGGCAGGTTTAGGCGGGATGTTAGGAAGAAGTTCTACACGGAGAGAGTGATTGCCCATTGGAATCGGCTACCCGTGGAGGTGGTGGAGTCACCTTCACAGGAGGTGTTCAGGAGAAGACTTGATGGGGTGCTTGGCTGTATGGTCTAGTTGTTGGGTGGGTTGGATTGTTTGATGGGTTGGACGCGATGATCTTGAAGGTCTCTTCCAACCTGGTGTATTGTATTGTATTGTATTGTATTGTATACACCGAACTTTATGCAGGAAAGGGTTAAAATGGGTGTTAATCCTACCCAATACATTTAGTTGCACCTAGAGGACTGCTGATCATAGCTAATATTCACAATATATTGATAGCCAAAGAGGTGTAAATTGTTGTCAGATGAAAGACAAGAGTAAACAGATGGTGAGCCACAGGTCAGTACATTTGTCATGAAATGATTGTAGTAAAGTTTCCCCTGCCTCAGAAAGTGAATACTCAATTGACTTCTTTTAACTTTCCTGGAGCCTAATATTCACAGTTATTTTTGTAAAACATAGAGATAAAAGGATACATAATTCCATATATGTCACATTATTAATATCTCTTCCTTAGATACAATTGTTGAAAGTTTCCAAGTTCCTGCAACATTTGTTTTGCTTCTCAATTATTTTTTTTTAATTGACTTTTCATTTTGAAATGCACATTGGCTTATGACAATGGCATGAAAACCAGTATTAGACTACTTTCAAATAAACAGGATAAGGAAAACACATCTTCATTTATTTTCTCTATCTAAAATAGAAGTATTAAAAATAAGGAGATTACAGAGTTATTTAAGGATATGCAATTAACAATCAAATGGGCTTAATCCTCTTTCACTATTCTGAACTTTTGCATTAGAAATCCTTTTGCAAATTTCCATGTGACTGTCATGATAATGGTATACATGCATACAGTTTACATGAATTAAATACTGGATTTACATACAGATAAAGCTTACTGAACATTACAGAGAAAAATTTTAAGGGTGTTAATATTTTTCCTCACTTAACGCTAGAGGTGAAAATGTACCAAATCGGCCCCAATACAAATGAGTGCAGTGAAAGTGCTAATATTACTAAACCTTCAACTTTAAAACACCATGAAACCCATCATTGACAGCCTTCAAATAGTACACAAATATACTTAATCACTCTTTGAATTACTGTAATATATATACTTACTAACATTTGTTGATGGCTCAGAAAAGTGTTCCTTTGCCTGTGAAGAAGATAAACTATATTAAGCACCATGAGGCCTGAGTTTTATGTCATTCATACTGCTGTAACTGATAATCTTAATAAATCACAGAAAGATGCTGATGCAGACACAATGTTGGTAATACCCATCAGATGAACAAGTTTAACAGGGTTTTCTAAACATTAAATTGTTCTTCATTATTTCAGCATAAGCAGAGGTCAGTAAAGATAAATGAAAAGCAGAACTAGATTGTCTGTCATGTGAGATGATGATTCATCATCTACTTTTTGGCTGAAAGATCAGGGACCTCAATTTTACCACTGAGGTTCATCTGAGATTTCAATGAGGAAATAACTTTTGCTCATCACATTTTAAAGCTATTTAATGCATATTTATTGTATACAGGCATGTTGCAATAGAAATAGTAAGAGTAAATAACAGCCTACAAAATGTTTTTGGCTTTTTTTAATTAATCTTCATCTGATCTGTGCAATTTCACAAAAATCCAACTATAGAACAATATCTAATTTAATATTACCTAGCACTGAAATATAACCACAAACTGGATGATAATTGAAACGTGTTCCTTTGCTCCCCTTTCCTTACTAAAACTATTTGACACAGATTGCTGATCTTCTCCTGCTCCTCATTTCAAACTATGGAAATTAAACAATAAGATTGGAATGGACCCACAAGTGTGATTTTATCCAACTTTGTGCTGTGAAGAGGTCAACTGCATTTTGTAAATGCATATCATTAAGAGTGTGAGAGTGAGGTTGAGTTTGCAATTTCTATTCCAGCGTTTAATTAGCTTTAGAAAGACATTCATCAAGTCCTCACTAGATCTTTATCGTTGATTTTCAACTTGCCTTATCCTCCACTGTCATGAAGAAAGCCTCTTTTGCTTTTACAGAAGTCTTTTTAGGTATTCCAAGATGATGGTGACTGAACAGCATTATTCCTTTTTGGTGGAAACTTCTTCATCTTCATTGGCCATATTTTCTATAACTTTGATCATTCTTGCTTTTTTTCTCTGGATGTTTTTCAATTTCTCTATATATCTGTCTTGGAATAATGAGCTCAAAGCTATCCAGTGTTCTGGACCTCCTAATGGAATGATTACTTTGTACATCCACAGATTACACTCCTTTTCATATATCCTGGAAAATCTGCCTTTTTTAGCACTCAGGTTGTTGCATTTGTTAACTCAAATTCCTTTTGTGATCCTTTACGATGTTGCATTCGTCCATATTTATTTTCACCCTGTCTTTTCCATAACTTGTCATGGTTATTTCTAATTCTGTATCCCCTAGTGTATTTGCAGTTCCTCCTGACTTTGAATCATTTACAGAAGAAGATGCCATCGACTAAGTGGCTACTGAGGATACTGAGTAGAAACAGCAGCAGGATAGACCTCTGGAAAATTCTAGTTAAAACTCTTTTCTAGAATGAGCCATTGATAACTGCTTTCTAAGGTCAGATTTTCCTATTATTTTTTTCGTGATAGTTTCATCTATTTCTGTTCCTCAAGTATTAATGTAGCATTTAAAACAGTAAATAAATTACAGTAATTAAAAAAAACTTTACTAATGCAAGGATACATGACAGCTGCTGTTTCTCCCTTAAACAGACTGGTCCTTATCCTGTCAGAAAGGAAACCTGGATTTATCTAGAGCCTTCGATATTAAAAATCTCCCTTTCAGCTTTCAAATGCCTACAATTATTCAGTTGGGCAAGAGACAGAGGGATGGAATTTTTCCAATAATTGAAAGGCAAGCTAAGATTTCTAACTTTCTTGACATTGCCCCCACACCCCCCCCCCGTTTTTTTTTAAATATCCACATTAATGTTCCTCTTTTTCTGTTTTTCTGCTCTCTCTCATTTGTTGTAGTGGGTTGAGACGGCCCCCTCCCCACCACAGGCAGAAATAACGACTCTGACAAACGGATTGCAAAAGTGATGGAAAGTTTAAATAGAAAAGAGTGAATGTGCACAGAGAACCAGAAACAGTGACAAAAGAAACCCCAAAATAGACCCAGAAGCATTCCATCCCCACCTCAGGGTGGGCCCAAGACCCACAGGGCTTGTTCTTCCCCTTGCCACACTGCTAGGCTAGTCTTGACTGGCCAGGCCTGAGACCACCCATCCCCCTGGCCTTGGGCCTGGAGATGTCTCCCCCAGCTACCGGGGGCCAGTGAGGGAAGAAAGAGGCAGTGCCAGACCCCACACTGGATTTTAGAGCTGTGCAGGGGATTGTGGTAGGAGACACCTGGTTTCCGGTGTCCACCCACTGGGCTGGACTTCTGGACACAGAAAGTACACCATGTAGCAGAGGGCACCCAGCCCAGACCACCACATTTGTCTACAGTACCAAATTACTAGCAGTTCCAGATTGCTTCAATATGCTCTTCAGGTTCCTTAAGATGAATTTTTCAATATCAACCTAACCTGAACCCTTTAATTTCCTTAAACCTTTCACCTCATCTTCTTCTGTTTCAGGGTGGACATGACTTACTACTGCAAAAATGAACAGATCTTTTTCCCAAAGACTGACAGAAAAGGTATTAGACATTTCAGAGTTGTCAGCAGCAGCTTTTTCTGCTCAACAACAGACCAACTCCTCTATTCTCAACTTCATACTAAAGTATTTCTTGACATGCTTGATATCTTTTATTAGCTGCATCTCATTTTGATTTTTTTTTATTTCCTTGTTTTTCTTTATATCCATCCTTAGTAACATGACCTGCTTTCTGTTTGCTGACATATTTTTACATCTGAGCTTGATATAGATCTCTCTGTTTCCTTAAATTTAGTTCTTAATGCACATTCTCCCCTTCCTCTACCTTAAAAAAATAAATAAATTGTGATCATGCTTTCGCTCTCATTTGTTTGAGGAATTCTCAGATATACATATATATACACATATATACTCTCTCACTGAGAGAGTTGTTCGTCACTGGAATGGGCTGCCCGGGGAGGTGGTGGAGTCACCGTCCCTGGAGGTGTTCAAGAGGGGACTGGATGTGGCACTTGGTGCTATGGTCTAGTCATGAGGTCTGTGGTTACAGGTTGGACTCAATGATCTTCGAGGTCTCTTCCAACCTGAGTGATACTGTGATAATTATTCTTCTCCTTAGACAAAATTTTCATCCTTATTTTTTGAGGTTACTTATATGATAGACTTCTTAAACCCTTTCACAGTTACAAAACAAAGCAGAGAACAAAATTTATATTCCTACCACACCAGAAAAACTTGCTTGATCATGATTAAACTCAGTTTCAACTCACAGAGTCAGCATCTCCAACATTTCAAAAATAAGCTCATTTTCCATTATCGCAGTGCCTTTCACAATCATACAATGAGCTCATTAAATTCTGCAGTATTCTGTCACAGGGTAGATGCTCTTTTGTGAAGTACAGTTTCTATTTCTTCCCCTTCACAACACAGAATGTATTTTCTTAGCTTCAATTTAGAGTACTTCAACATTTGATAAATATTCTTTGTTCTGGAAAGCTTCATTCTTTTATATTCAGTAATTTTCCTGACTGAAGAGAAAACACATCCCATCCACTTTCTTTCTTTATGCCTAACCAAGAAAGAATAAAACCTCTGACTAGTGTCATTTTCAACTAAATATACTTCAGATTATTTGAAGCGTATCTCATTAGTTGTGTCACTGATAGCTGAACCAATTTCTACTCACTCACAAATATAGCATATTTTTGCAGCTTGAATTTAAAATCATAGAATGGTTTAGCCTGGAAAAGGCCTTTAATATCATTAGGCCTGATCATTAACCTAATGCTACCAAGTATGGTGCTAAACCTTGTCCCCTGAGCATCTATGGATCTATTAAACACCTCCAGGAATGATACAATACAATACAATACAATACAATACAATACAATACAATACACCAGGTTGGAAGAGACTCTCAAGATCATCGCGTCCAACCCATCAAACAATCCAACCCACCCAACAACTAGACCATACAGCCAAGCACCCCATCAAGTCTTCTCCTGAACACCTCCAATGAAGGTGACTCCACCACCTCCATGGGCAGCCGATTCCAATGGCCAATCACTCTCTCCGTGTAGAACTTCTTCCTAACATCCAGCCTAAACCTGCCCTGGCGCAGCCTGAGACTGTGTCCTCTTGTTCTGGTGCTGGCTGCCTGGGAGAAGAGGCCAACCTCTGCCTGGCTACAACCTCCCTTCAGGTAGTTGTAGAGAGCAAGAAGGTCACCCCTCAGTCTCCTCTTCTCCAGGCTAAGCAACCCCAGCTCCCTCAGCCTTTCCTCATAGGGCTTGTGTTCCAAACCCCTCACCAGCTTTGTTGCCCTTCTCTGGACACGTTCCAGCAAGTCAACATCCTTCCTAAACTGAGGGGCCCAGAACTGGACACAGTACTCAAGGTGCAGCCTAACCAGTGCAGTGTACAGGGGAGAATGACCTCCCTGCTCCTGCTGGCCACACTGTTCCTGATGCAAGCCAGGATGCCATTGGCCTTCTTGGCTGCCTGGGCACACTGCAGGCTCATGTTCAGCCTACAATCAACCAGTACCCCCAGGTCTCTCTCTGCCTGGCCACTCTCCAGCCACTCTGACCCCAGCCTGTAGCACTGCCTGGGGTTGTTGTGGCCAATGTGCAGAATCCGGCACTTGGATGTGTTAAATCTCATGCCATTGGACTCTGCCCATCTGTCCAGCCTGTCGAGGTCCCTCTGCAAAGCCTCTCTGCCCTCCAGCAAATCAACTGCTGCCCCCAGTTTGGTGTCATCTGCAAATTTACTGATGATGGATTCAATGCCCTCATCCAGATCATCAATAAAGATGTTGAAGAGCATGGGGCCCAGTACTGATCCCTGGGGCACCCCACTAGTGACAGGCTGCCAGCTGGATGTGGTGCCATTCACCATTACTCTCTGGGCTCGGCCCTCCAGCCAGTTCCTAACCCAACGCAGTGTGCTCCTGTCCAAGCCATGGACTGCCAGCTTGACCAGGAGTTTGCTGTGGGGACGGTGTCAAAGGCCTTGCTGAGGTCCAGGTAGACCACATCCACAGGCCTCCCCACATCCACCAGGTGGGTCACCTGATCATAGAAGGAGATCAGGTACAATACACCAGGTTGGAAGAAACCTTCAAGATCATCGCGTCCAACCCATCAAACAGTCCAACCCACCCAACAACTAGACCATACAGCCAAGCACCCCATCAAGTCTTCTCCTGAACACCTCCAGTGAAGGTGACTCCACCACCTCCACGGGTAGCCGATTCCAATGGGCAATCACTCTCTCCGTGTAGATGAAACAACCACTTCCCTGGGGAGCCCATTTCAGTGTTTCATAACCTTTCGGTGACTTGTATGTATCTAATTGGTGCAGCAGGTTACTAACCATCTCCTTTGGGGGCTTCATTCTGCTCCTGATCCCTATGTTCCAGCTCAGGAGGCTGGGTATCCAGGGAACAACTGGTCTTGCTACCAAAGACAGAGACATTGAGTGCCTTGGTCTCTTCCTCATCCTTGGTTACTATATTTCCCACTGCATCAATAAAGGATGGAGATTCTCCTTAGTCCTCCTTTTTTCCCCTAATATATTTGTAGGAACATTTCTCATTGTCTTTAAGAGCTGAAGCCAAATTAAGTTCTAGTTGGGCTTTGGCCTTTCTAATTTTCTTCATGAATAGCCTCACACCAATTTTGTAGTCCTCTCAAGTGGCCTGCCCCTTCTTCCAAAGACCATCAATTCTCCTTTATTCCCTGAATTGCAGCCAGATCTCTTCAGACTGGCCTTCTTCCCTGCCCCCTCATATTTTGGCACATGGGCATGGCCTGTTCCTGTGTATTTAAGACTCCCCTCATGA
Organism: Picus viridis; assembly: GCA_033816785.1. NCBI lineage: Eukaryota > Metazoa > Chordata > Aves > Piciformes > Picidae > Picus > Picus viridis. The sequence continues at coordinate 9,449,525 of CM066570.1, forward strand.
AGAATGTCCAGCCTTCCTGGACTCCTCTTCCCTGCAGGACTGCTTCCCAAGGGACTTTGTCAACCAGTCTCAGAAACAGACCAAAGTCTGCTCACTTGAAGTCCAAGGCAGCAATTCTACTAACCTCTGTCTTCACTTCTCCAACATTTGAGAACTATGTCAATTCATGGTCATTGTGCCCAAGACTGCTCCTAACTATACATCTCCCACAAGCCCTTCCCTGTTCACAAGTATTAGGCTCAGCAGGGTGCATTTCCTTTTTCCCTCCCTCACCAGCTGTCTCAGGAGGTTATCCTCCACACACTGTCAGAATGTCTGGGACTGCTCCCTCTTTGCTGTATTGTATTTCCAGAAGATATCAGGGAAGTTGAAGTCCTCCACAAGAACAAGGGCTAGTGATTGTTAGACTTCCCCCAGATGCCTCAAGAATATTTTATCTCTTTTTTTTTCTTTATCTGCTTTTGAACTGTATTTTATATTTCTTTGTTCCTTTTATAAGTCCAGATCTAGAAGAGCACTTCAGTCATATACAATGGACTTCAGCATGCGTATGCTTAAATGCTCTTTCTTAAATGGAAATAATTTCCTGAATTGAAATCAACACTGAATGATGAAAACCCTGATATAACTCAGTTAAATTCTTTATGAATAATTTATGATTTTTTTTAATTTATTTTTTTTTAGTCTCTGAGAAATTTATCTTTTAAAGTAACTAATAAAACAGTAATTGGCAGAAAGTCCGAGGGCTGCAAAAATATCAAGTACATAAAGCTTCTCACGAAGAAAATATTTCCTGCAGTACTGGTATCCCTGCTTAAAGGTCATGAATAACTCAAGAAAATAAATAACATCTACCCACATCCAATCCATTTCCTATCCTTTGTACATTATGTGGCTGCTGATCTCTATGATGACATTTATCTTCATTCCTGAGGAAAGACAGAATAACTCATGAGTATTGTTGACACAAGCGGGTTATTTCTCTGTTTCTTTCCAGCATAGGTAAATGTCATCACAGAGATCAGCCACTGTTTATACACATGGAGCAGTGCAGACAGACTTTTGGCTATTTGCATTTTGCATTTGTGAAAGCTGACACTTGAATAAAATCTTAATATGAATGCTCATAATGTTTCCTTTACCTATGGGTTCACAGGTCTTCAAAGGCACATTGCACACAAGACCAAAAAAATAAAAGGTCACTTGCTGAGTGACTAATCTGATCATTCATGCCGTATAGCAGCCTACCTTTGAGTCCTGTACTAGCACCTGATTCTGCTGGTTTGAGAACCAGCAGGCATCATCTCTGGAGAGTTTGAGATCAGTTTTGCTTTGTCTTGATTCATCTTCTTACTCGAACTGCAAGGCAAGCACTACAGTCCAAGAACAAATTTCCCTACCAGACCAAACATGCTGCCAATGTTATTTTGCTTACTTGATAAGAAACACGGAAGTCCTATTGCCATGATTGGTTTAGAGAACAAAAGCAGAAACAATTTTGTTGTGATTTAAAGCATAAAGGCAATACTCTTAGAGGGACAAATGAATGCTAAACCAGTGCATTTTCTGAGGAGGTATAGAAACTGAGAGCAGAGATTAGCCCAGAAAGAAGGGCCAGGTGGGAAGTAGGTGTGTTTTAACATTTGGTTGTATTTCTCATTATTCTACTCTTATTTGATTGGTAAATTGGTAGTAGTTTTGTTGCTTAAATTAAAATAATAAGGATTTTTCCCAAACTCAGACTAGTTTTTCCCCATGACCATAACTGGTGAGTAAGCCCTCCCTATCCTTCATCTCAATCCTTCAGTCTTTATATTTCCTTCTCTTCCCCATCCCACTGGAAGTAGGTGGAGTGAGTGACTGGCACATGGTGGTTAGTTGTCAGGTATGTGGGAGTAAGCTATGATGACCCATCTTTTTAATTAGGGACCTCAATTAACAGTTGTTAGTATATCCTTCTACTTCAGCACCATTTCACAGAGCTTGAATATAACACTGTTAGCTGCTTCTGTACTTTAAAGGTAAGCACAGTGACAATCTGTATCACCGGTCAACATTTTTATAGGAAAGATTTTATTGAAATATTGACAGAGCAATCACACTGCTGTAAACAGCTTATCATCTTATCTGTGGGGAAATGTCAGAGCTACCTCTCTGCATACTTTATTTTCTAAACTTCTCTTTTTTGACAGCTCAAAAAAAATCCAGCAAACCAAACCAAACTACATTCTTGACCTAACTTCAGCTGATTTGAACTGTTGTGAATATAAATAAAGAACCAAATGCTGACAGTGGTATGAAATGATTTCACTAAGGAATAGAGAGTGTATGAAAGATACCGAACCATATAGCGAAGGGAGGGACCAGAGTGATGGTGCAATCCTGAGGACTGCTGTAGAAAGGTTAGAATAAGTGTTTAGATTGCATAGAGCATAAACTCACAACAAGAAAAAAAATAGTGATAATTTATAGACGTATCTGTTGGTTTTCAGTCCTTTGTTTCAACAAATCTTTGGGGTCAACCCCCACATTACTTGATGTTGAGGATCAGTGGCATGCTTAAGAAACATTAAGAAACAAAGCCAAAGACCATGTTTTGAAAATATTATTGCAAATGGGTTAATGCACGCTCTCTTTGGTGAGCACTGCAGTTTCACTGACACCAGTGAAATTACATGAGGGATGAGTTATAATTTGCAATTCAATGTACCATGTAATTCACAATTTTCGAGATGGATTTACTGAGTTCTTGTACTCCTGCTAAGGATTCTACAGTATCTGTAATGTCTCATTATTCCCTTGGATTCTAAAAATAAGCCCAAATAGTGTACAGCTGTATCCAATTAGGGGTCGGCCATTCTTCTTCTGTAAGTAGAGATCAATCCCCAATGCCAATTGTACAATGATTAGTGCAATTATTTGAAAGAATGAAGACTTGCTTACCTCCTGGGGCTTCTTTTTTTAAATTTACAGAATAGCTTAGAGAAATCTTTAAGCCCTTCAAAAGCTCAGTGAGTCTTTTAACTCTGCTTTTCCCCTAGAAAATATTAGTTTCAATCTATGATCATATTTCCTAGCATAGGTAAGAAAGGTGCAGGTATGACACAATACTCTTAAACTTAATCTCTCTTCAATCCCCTTAAAGTCCTGTACAACCTTTTCAAAAACCTCAAGTGGGAGTCAGGTCTTGATTCTTTGAGTCCTACATAATCTGAAGAGAAATGCAATAGCTATCTGCTATCAGAATTTCCTCTGCATTTGTCCACAGGAATAAATGTTGTTCCTCTTTACAGTGAAGATTTGCTTAGTACAACTCATCTATAGCTTTCATAGAGATTTGCCAAATATAAAGGAGCAACAACTATTTGTACAGTTCATATTATTTGACTGGAGACAACATAAGTACAAGGAAGTACTCTATTTAAAACCCAGACCATGGATGAAATTATGCAAATCTGCTTACTAGAAGCACGGTAGGCTGATATAAACTCAAACCAACATGACTCAGTATTTTATGTCATAATTTTTCTCTGATCTAGAAGCAGCAATACATTGCAATTAAACTCACTTGTGTGCTTCATTTAATTTCTGAAAGAACTATGAGAAGATAGAGTAGAATAGAATAGGAATAGACCAGACCAGACCAGAAGAGACCTTTGAGATCATCAAGTCCAAACTACCATCCAACACTATCTAATCAACTAAACCATGGCACCAAGCACCCCACCCAGTCTCTTCCCAAACACCTCCAGTGATGGTGACTCCACCACCTCCCTGGGCAGCCCTTTCCAATGGCCAATCACTTTTTCTATGAAGAACTTCTTCTTAACATCCAGCCTAAACTTCCCCTGGTGTAGCTTGAGACTGTGTCCTGTGGGAACTGTCCTCCTTCTTTTCCATGAGTTCAAAATCTGGCTGTTTTAGGGAATGAAAAAAAACAAACCAACAGTCCAAATATTCATGTGTGTTTTCTCCTTCATATAAATAGATAAAAAGTCTAACTTGTATCTTTGTGTAAAGTGTGCAGTCTATGTGACAGCTTTTCATCAACAGAAGTACTCATAAGTGATATTGCCAATAACACAAAGATTACTTATTATAAGCCCAACTACAAACCAGATCTATCCTTCACCATTTTATGACATGTAAGACAAACTTATGCAAAAAATATTTTAAATAATTTTCAAACAAACCCATTGTTACTAACAATTTCCAAAGTCTACAAATTATGGGGTAAAAAAAAAAAAAAAAGAAAAAAAGAGAAAAACAAAAAAAGGTAGCCTCTGGCTAGATTGGGCCAAGGTTATCATATAAAACTTTATCTAGAATGACAAAAAAGGATCATTTTGTCAAAGGCTCAACTGGTGACAGCTGGTTTCCTTAAACTGTACCAGCTTAGTGCTAAACCAAATTAACTCAGCAGATCAACAGATGTTCTGCAGTAATTGAGATGAACAGTTATCAAGTCTTTACTTATAAATCGATTACTTGCAATAACTATTATTTTATGCTTCCATTCTTTATAAAATACTGCAGTAAATTAACTTATAGTAAAGCATTCTGGAGATGGTGCTTTTAACCAAGAAAATCATGGCAACTAATACTTTGTTAATTTCCATTTTACTTTATCATTGGCTAATAATAATATACTTTGGGGAAAGCTTCACTACTACTTCAAAATAGTTTCATGAAAATCCTGCTATTCCTGTTCTGCAACAGAACCTACGGGCTGACTCTTTTCTGTCGTAGATGTGGTTATGCAAACAGGAATTCTGTCTTACCTTCATACTGAGTATCTTTCAAACACAGAACTCAGTAATACCTGCAAACCTTACAGAAGCTTGGTTTAATAGCAATCAGTGCCACAGTTCACAAGCAAATCAAACCTGTTGTCTACTACTGTGCTTCCACTGATGGCTGAAAGAAATCAACAATTACTTATAATGCAAAATATATCTACTATCCTAGGGCTACATTTTTCACACTACCAGCTCTTATTTCCTTTTAATTTATAAAAATGCTTTACAATTACTTCTCTCATCAGAATAAATACTTTCTACTTTAGTTTATATGGAAATAATGCGACCCTTTGTAAGTGCCCTACGTTAACAAGTAATTAAAGAATGCAGGGTTTTTTTTTCCTGAGTCCTATGAAAAAGGTATTGGTAGCTCCTAATGGGCTTTTAGGAGACCCTTCAAATAGTGTAGGTGAATTAGATCCTTCTGTGCAGTTTATACTTAGGCCTTTATATTACAAAGAGCAGGGGGCAAAGACAGCTATTCAGAGACAAAATGCACCAAACAGAAAAGGAAGAACCTGAGGTATAGATATTATTCAAAATATCTTAGAGTAGAAATGAAAACTAGGAAAACAATACACGATAAATGGAAAGAAAAGTTGGGGAATGGGATTATTTTAATTGGTTGTCACTGTCAAGCACATGATTATATGAAGCTGTGAGAGGAATAAGGAAAACATGTTTTCAAAACATGCTAATTGCTATGTACAATCAAGCATTAAAATGCGTGGTTTGTGGGTACCTACCTTGTGTAAGGAAATGTGGGAGGTTTCTTATTTTTAAATGCATCAAAGTGCTATTCTTCCCATCTTGCCTCAAGTCAGGTATTTGCAATATGAAAAGAAATTAGATTTGCATATTCATTGTGTTCTAATGATCCTTTGGCATGCTAATATTTCCTCCTCACTCCTAAGGAATATATTGGGGGAAGGAAAATATTAATTAGCTGCTAAAAATAAAACATTCTGTGATTGCCCAAAAGGTAATAGAAATCTGCATCAAAAATAATAAATGCAATAGCCAATGGCTGGTAAATGGGCCAACATTAATATCCTTAATGATGTGTCCATGGAAAATATTTCAAGGCTGACATTGTGTCTAGAATCAAAAAGAATAAATAGATAAATAAAAAGATGCATTTTTAAAATCTTTTGTTCCAAGGATTTCTCAGGGTAGAGATGATTATATAGAATTCCAAGTGGTTTAGACTACCTGAGGCCTATAGAGCAGAATGTGAAAAAATAAAACAAAATACTTTAAGGTGGACTTTGAGCAAAGAAACATTTAGAGAGAAATACAAAAGGGAGGCTTCTGCAAAATAAATATTTTAAAGCTGGATAGACGCAGGTATCATGACTAAGGTAAAACTAGGCATAAGATTAGCACAAGTGGAATGCATGATTAAAATAGAACATTATGTCATAATATAATTAATTCTCAAAGTGGAAATCAAACAAAACATCTACAGTGTAGTAGGGAAAGTATCTTTTTGGAAAAGCATTGTAGCAGCCCTTGTTTAATGGTGCATGAAACTAGCACTTGAAAGCAGCACACAGGCAATTTTAGCAGTAGTGTCAGGTCACTTATTTCTGCTGAGCATCTCTGTTTTGTTGTTACTTTCCATTGCCTTAGCTGTTGACAGTACTAGGATTTCTTTATTCTTGAACAGAATGGCAAACTGTCACATGGAAAGTGATATAAAAGCTCAACATGGAAAAAAAAAAAAAAAAAAAAAAAAGGATCATCCTAGATCATACTTTCTTCTTTTGCTTTGAGATATCTAAAACAGAGCAGTCATATTAACAATAAAAAAAAATCATTTCAGTAAGCACAGCAAAATGCAAGCTAAATAAAAACTACTCCTACGCAAATCACATACCCCTGAATATGCTGTGCAGCTGTGCTTTCCATACTCAGAAAACAAAGACTCAGTCACACAAGCAAGAAAAATAAAAACTCACTCCTTAGCCTCAGACCTCTGAAGTGTTCAGCACCATCCACATAAGCTGAATATTTTCCAGGATAGGAGACATGGAGCGGATGCACCACCTCACTCTGTGGGAGAGGGCTAGTTGAGATCTTTGAAGCAGAGGTGACTGTGGAAAAAAATCCCCTGGCTGATGAGCCATGGCCTCTCTCACATCATAGAATTGTTAGGGTTGGAAGGGGCCTCAAGGATCACCTAGTTCCAAGCCCCCTGCTATGGGCAGGGACACCTCACACTTCATCAGGTTTCGCAGAGCCACATCCAGCCTGGCCTTAAAAACCTCCAGGAATAGTGCTTCCACCACCTCCTTGGGCAACCAGTTCCAGCATGACTTTCTCTCAGCTGCTCACCTTATCTAGGACCAGCTGAGTCTACCAGCAGAAAAGATGTGTGTGACAAATTGCCTGGATTGTGAAAAGGATGAATGAATAGGTAACTGAATGTATCTGTAACATCAATTTCCAATGAAATCAGAGATCCTATCTGGTGACAATACACAGACCAGACCTGAATCTAATGACATTTTCATAGGCTTTGGGTCAGGGCATTTCCCAAGCAATAAAAGTCCTTGATTGGTAAATGATGTATTTTGAAGCATTAAAACCCAGATGTTTCTCTATGATGTGTTAAGAAATCAGAAAAGAACTTGTAGAAAACAGATGAAGACTGCTGCTGTTTAATACTTTTTAAAAGGCGGGGGGGAAATCAGTTGCAGTGACACCGTGCTGGGAAAAGATTATTCATGGTTTATTTGTACATGGCTGGAAGATAAAATATCATTTAAAAAAAAAAAGAAAGCAATAAAGCTATGCAAGTCTAATTGTTAAATATACTATAGATGACAACAATAACTGATCCTTCTTTCTAGCAGTGGGACAATCAGATGTAGAAGTGACAAATTGCAAACCATGAAGAGCACGTGTTCAATCTTAAGGGCGTAACTTGTCCTAGTTCTAGAATTGGAAAGTGGCATGTACTCACGTTTCAAATTTCTAATAGAAGTGATAATGTGCAAAATTACTGCTATGGATGGGACAAGTTCAGAAGGCCAAGCATATATTCTTCATGATAATAGTAAGAGTTGTTTCCACAAAGATTTACTATTTCATAAGTGATCAATTTCAAAGCTATAAATATATAATGTTCAGAGCCCCAATGAAAATGTTCAGTCTTCAAAATCAACCATAAATTCTATTGTGCAGTCAAACTGCATGGTGCATATTTTTGTCAGCTTTTAAGTTTTCACTGGTTTATGTTGCTTGAAGGTCAGTAAACAGCAGGCCTTTTCTTCCCTTGATACTGACCTATATATATTAGCTTCAGTCCTGATTCAATGACAAATATGGCCAGCAGAATGTTCTTTAAAACACTGTGATTTGCACACGTAGGTATAACTTAAGAGACAGTATCTTCAGACTTAAATGGTATTTGCGTTATGCAGCTATCCCTTGCAATAAGCTCTTCTAAATACAATTAAAAGAAGAAAATAGACAATGAGTATGATATCTATTTTATTTTTTTCACACAAGGTCTTCTAAATTTTTTCCAGAACAAATTAGTATTTATTTCAGAGAAAAACAGTTCAGAGATAAACATCTTATAAACTACTTTCAGAAATCAAGTATTTAAAAATATTGTGACTTTGCCATTCAGCTAATATGCTGATATCATTCAGTCTCAAGCTGAGCCAGGGGAAGCTTAGACTCAAGGTGAGGAGAAAGTTCTTCACTGAGAGAGTTGTTAGGCATTGGAATGGGCTGCCCAGGGAGGTGGTGGAGTCGCCATCCCTGGAGGTGTTCAAGAGGGGATTGGATGTGGCACTCGGTGCCATGGTTTAGTCATGAGGTCTGTGGTGACAGGTTGGACCTGGTGATCATTGACGTCTCTTCCAACCTTGGTGATTCGGTGATTCTGTGCTTATGCAGAAGTGGTTGGACTATAACTACCTGAAGGGAGGTTGTAGCCAGGTGGAGGTTGGTCTCTTCTCCCAGGCAACCAGCACCAGAACAAGAGGACACAGTCTGTGCCAGGGCAGGTTTAGGCTGGAGGTGAGGAGAAAGTTCTTCACAGAGAGAGTTGTTACCTGTTGGAATGTGCAGCCCAGGGAGGTGGTGAAGTCACCATCCCTGAAGGTGTTCAAGAGGGGATTGGAAGTGGCACTTGGCGCCATGGTTTAGTAGTCATGAGGTCCTGGGTGACAGGTTGGACTTGATGATCTTTGAGGTCTCTTCCAACCTTATTGATTCTAAGATTCTATGATTCAGAAGCTAGACCCTTTCTGTTTCTTTTCCTGCTTTCCTTTCCAGAAAACAAACCAACCAACCCACCAAAACAAAACAAAACAATCAACACATTAAAACATATTTTTTTTAATTACAATCTATCAGATACCTAGGCCCATTTTCACCCTTGCATATTATGTCAAGCTCACAGAAAAATCTCACTGAATTAATTCTGATGACATAATTAATTTCTTCTGCCTATTTCCATTTACAGAAGCCATATGTAAGAAGGTTTTAAAAGACAAAGTCAATCCTGATGTTATGAGTGCCATGTTGGAATCAGGACTATTAAGAGGAATCACATCTGTACTATTACTTGAATTTTGTGAAGTTGCAACACAGCTTTATCTGGACTTAAAGAATTAACCAGTTAGTCTTCTGCTGAGTCTACACACAAGAGGAAGTGCTAACAGAGATAGCTTTTGTATCCCATATCACTCAAGCTGTGTGGCCCATTTTGTAGACTGGGGTTAGATTTGCTTCACATACACATGAATGACACTTTTCAAAGGCCTGTCAAGTTTTTTTACCTTCAGTTAACAAACCACATCTCCATGACAGTCTATATATTCTTTAACACAGCAGAATACATTTCAAAGACACACTGAAATAATGAAATGCATCCCATGCAGGGAACTCTAAAAGGAATCATGGAAAACATCACAGCTTTTCTCCCTGTTGTCCCTAAAGACAAGTGTTTTTTGACAATGCCATAAGCCTTGGCTTGGCCCTTTCTTTCCATTTTGGGCTATTTTTGCAGTTTTTCTTCATTTAAAGAATCCCACAACTATTTTTCTGTAGAGCCCAGCCATATGTCCTTTCTCTTCTGAGCCTGTGTTTGTTCAGCAATGTTCTGTGATAACAGACTTTTCATCTGGGAAGGTGACTTGTCCCACACAACAGAACTTTGCTGAGCAATGGGGATTCATCCTGTCTCAGTGAAACCTACTCAGATTCTTCAGCAGAGACTGACACCTTCTTCCTCACCTGAGAGCATGAGGCCAGGGGTGCCTCCACCAAATACTTTTGCAGGCCTGTCCTGCCAAACATTACCATGCCTGAAGGTGTACCTGCGATGGTTAAATCTCTGCATTTTAAGTCAGAAACCTACGAAAAGCTTTGTCAGTAAAAATAGAAAGCAACCAGAAATTATTCAGAAGTGAGCTATACTTTATGTAAACCTCACAATGAGCATATTTCTCCATGTATCTGATAGCTTACAAATGCTGAATCCCCATGGTAGTCCCTTGTCTAGCCATCTAATTAGAAATGCTGTGCTTTTAACAAAACCATCTCAGACTGAGACACTTGCCTAAGAAGAAAGTTTAAAAAGAGCGAGTCATCAAGAAGGTTTCATCTATGCTGTAAGCTCAGTTCAACCTTTTTCACAGGAAAAGTCTTTCAGTGCATATTTATTGATTTCTGTGGCAAGGCCTTTCTTCTTGTTACTAGATGTCAATTGCATAAACCAAGAATATATTGATTGCCCAGACATACAACATTTTCAGATGCTCTACAATGCTGTGGGCCCTATGAAGCATTGCCAGCATGTTGGAACAACTCCAGTGAAAAGAATGTAAATGTAGATAGACATGTGTACACATTTATTTATGTACTTGCATAAGAAATTGAATATAGATCTAGAATTTTGGATGTTACCTTCAGTGAGAGTGCATTCCTTAAAACATAAAACCAACCAAACAAACAAAACCCAAATACTAATCCCTTTTACTGTATTACACTACTTTTATTTTTGTAAATATTCATAAAACTTAAAGGAAATCTGGGTTGTTTAATGTTTTCTTTTAAATTCAGTTACTTTCCTCACTATTGCTGCAATCCTTGTATTTTATGTAATACAGAAAGAAATGTACAAAATAATTGCAATATAGGAAAACATAGCTTCTCTCCTATGAGGACAGGCTGAGAGAGTTGGGGTTGTTTACTTTGGAGAAGAGAAGGCTCCAAAGCGACCTTATTGTGGCTTTCCAGTACCTGAAGGGGGCCTAAAAGAAAGCTGGTGATGGACTTCAGAGGGTGTCAGGTAGTGATAAGACTGGGGAGAATGGATCCAAGCTAGAGGAGGGTAGATTTAGATTAAACTTTAGGAAGAAGTTCTTCACTGTAAGGGTGGTGAGACACTGGAACAGGTTGCCCAGGGAGGTGGTCAAAGCCCCATGCCTAGAAGTTTTTAAGGCCAGGCTCTGGGCAACCTGATCTAGTGGAAAGTGTCTCTGTTTATGGCAGGGATGTTGGAACTAGATGATCCTTGAGGTCCCTTCCAACCCTGACAATTTTGTGATTCTGGGACTGTCTCTCCTTTAGGCCTTCAGATTCTGTGATTCAGCAAAAAAGTCTGTAAAAGAGCATTTATAATCAATTAAGCTGTATAGTCAGTTTCTACTTTAGCACATTGAATATAGTACAGAAGAAACAGTGCACAGCTGAGCAAGAGTCAAATTAAGGCTGTCCTTTGTTCCTGCCTCATAAAGATAACATTTTAAATACAGCAGATAATATCTTTTTGTTTGTTTTAAAACTTTTGCCAGGTTTAAAATTCATGAAGCAGAACAAAATCTCAGAGTGAGATGGAGAACTGTGAGAAACTATTTATACTGTGCATCCATCTCTTGCCACTAAGAACAGTAATGAAAACAAGCCTTATGCAAATGCAGGAGCATATACTGTGGAAGTCTCAGTATGCAAACTAATCTTTCCTGCATCAATCCCTTACAACATTTTAGAGAAAGTAAATAAAAAAGACTCTGTTTGCAGTGATTCTTTATAATAAAAAAAACATGTTTTCAACAGTTTCAATATCACTGTCTTTCTATGCTACCCTTCATACAAAGGAGCAATACTTAAAAGTGCACACCAAGCTATGTGGAAGTCAGTACCTTTTTCCTTGCATAAAGTACCCCAGTGGACATCCTCTATGTTTTTCTTTCTTCTTCAAAGTTTTCTTTATATCATCCCTGTCTCTTCAGTGATCAGCTGTACTGGTTAGAGCCCATTTCAGTATCATCGCAAACATTCAGCCCAAGCCCATGTTTAAGCTCATGCATAGTCCCTCTGAAGTCTGAATTTATGCAGAGTTCTTGGTTATATGATCCACAATATTTTAGAAATAAAACTCACTTTTTCTTCCTCCATTAATGGCCAAATGAGCAAAGACCCACCAAGGGGAGCAGAACTCTGCTTTGGGCTGAGCATTGACCATCCTCCCTGGTGCAGCACAGACTGGCACAGACTCCTTAAAAAACATATTTTACTCCTCTTATTCAAACTTTGGTGTTGTCATTTTGCATATGCCTATACAGCATGCCAGAATACACATCTGACGAATTTGGTTGTAAATTCAGAGTTACCATCATCCTATGCTAGGACTGACTCAGTGAGGTAACTACAGGTTAAATAAATGATAAAAGATTTATATAAATGACAAAACTTATTTCCTGACACTGTTAATGTCTCTCTTTTTTTAAGGTAACACTGATGAAATCAGTGGCCTTGTAACCCAGCTCCCAAACTAACCCTCTGTAGCTGAAGCACAGAAGCAGACTACAGTTAAATATTTTAATTTGCCCATATATCCCTAAAAAAAAATCTTAGTAGCAATTCTTACTTCCAGAAATTATAGTCTGGCAGATGCCCTTTAGAACAAAAATTAAATCTGTAGCATAAACTGATTCTCCATAGGGAGCAAAGGAAGAACAAGATCTCTAACAGCCTCCATAATTTCTTAAAGCCTCCTTTGCAAGAAAGATTACCTTATTCAAAGCCAACACCCCAAGAGACTTACTGTTCAAGAGAAGATTGACTCTTAGATAAGGAAACCTTGTGGCATTTCACAGTATCACAGCATCACAGTATATTAGAGGTTGGAAGGGACCTCAAGAGATCATTAGGTCCAACCCCCTGCCAAAGCAGGATCACTTAGGGTAGTCCACACAGGAATGCATCCAGTGGGTTTTCAGAATCTCCAGAGGAGACTTCTCAAGCTCCCTGGGCAGCCTGTTCCAGTGCTCTGTCACCCTCACTGTAAAGAAGTTTCTCCTCATGTTGAGGCGAAATCTTCTGTGTCCAAGTTTGAACCCGTTGTTCCTGTCTTATTCCTGTGCACCACTGAAAAGAGCTTGGCCCCATCCACCTGACACCCACCCATCAGATATTTATGCACATTGATGAGATCCTGTCTCAGTCTCCTCTTCTCAAGACTAAATAGCCCCAGGGATCTCAGTCTCTCTCAGTCAGGGGAGATGCTCAAGTGCCCTAATCATCTTCATGGCTCTGTGTTGGATTCTCTCCAGCAGTTCTCTGTCTTTCTTGAAGTGGGGAGCCCAAAACTGAATGCAGTATTCCAGGTGTGGTCTCGCCAGGGCAGAGCAGAGAGGCAGAAGAACTTCCCTAGATCTGCTGGATTCACCCCTCTTGATACACTGACTTGATTAAAGCTTAAAACTCAGCACCCACATGCAGTATTTGTTTTTAATCCAAGAATAACAACAACAACACAAAAAAAAACCACTTAGGAAAAACTAAGCATCTTAAAGAAAAATGCATTGAAAGAACCTCAGCCTTGCAATTTTTTACTTTATTTTTTAGATTTTGTGACATATAGCAGCTTTGGAAAACCAATCACTTATTTGGGCCTTATTCTGTGTGATTTCCTACTTTTCTGAAAAGCTTTCCCAAAATGACACATTTTCTGAGCAGCATCATTTTCAATGAAATGCCTTCCAGTTGCAAGAATTGGAGGAAGGAAACCTGTGGAGAGAAAGGTTGCTCAATGGCAAATCACCATGAAATCAAATGGAAAACTCTTTTCCTCTGTCATCTTTTATTATATTTGCTCATTAATGCAACGTTTAACTTTTATTCTTAACTTTTATTCTACTTTGAGCTTCATATTTTTTGCATTACTCCAGCAAGCAACTGATACAGTAAATGGCACTGAAACAGAAAAACACCACCACTTGTTAAAGCATGTACATATGTATGTGTGTTATGACTTAAGTTCACAAAGCAAGCCATTTTTGTAAAGGAGGCCTGCATAATATACTCAGGTTAGAAATTCTCAGATCTATATTAAAGTGTAACAGAAAATCCCACAGACATCTTTCAGTTTTCACTCTTTATCAATTCACCCTTTCCTCTAGATGAAAATTTATATTTCATATATAGTTAATGAACTTCCTGCAGTTCAGCTAATGTAGCTTCTCATCACAGTCTACATATATTTAATGTACTATAATAACATCTCAAATACTTACAAATTTTGATTATTTTCCACTGTACTGAGCTATTCTGCCTTGCAGGAAAAATACTTCATCTAACCAGCCTACACACCTCCCTCCTGCAAAATTTCTGATGAAATGTGATTAAGTTTTATCCTATACTGAAGCTAAATCACCATTGAAGACAAAATTGTGGGATTAAGTCTAGTCTACTTACTATATAAACTGCATTTAAGAAACTGTCAATTAACTGATTTAACATGATTGCTAATGACTGCTTACCTATAAGCAAAGGAAGCTTCCAAATCAGTTGTCAAATTCAAAAGATCTTGCTCTATCCTTTGTTAATATATCTGAACAACAACACTCTGGCAGATAAAGTAGTACAAAATCAAAGGTTTCATTTAATCTAAAACTGTGGAAATTTGGATGGTGCTTGTCCTGGTCCAGTGGCTGGGAAGGAGACATGTTACTTTTGAACATTCCCATGAGTGGAATTAAGACACAAACAAGGTCAAATATTTAAAATAAGACTGGATGAAGCATTTGGTTAACTGATTAACAGAATCACAGAATTAGCAAGGTTGGAAAAGGCCTCAAGACCATCAAGTCCAACCCGTCACACAACACCATCTAATCAACTAAACCATGGCATTAAATGCCCCACCCAGTCTTATTTTAAACACTTCCAGGAATGGTGACTCCACCACCTCCCTGGGCAGCCCTTTCCAATGGCCAATCACTCTTTCTGTGAAGAATTTCTTCAGGGAATTGGACGTGGCACTTGGTGCCATGGTCTAGTCATGAGGTCTGTGGTGACAGGTTGGACTTGTTGATCTTTGAGGTGTCTTCCAACCTTGGTGATACTGTGATACTGTTTTAGAATCATAGAATTGTTGGGGTTGGAGGAGACCTCAAGGATCATCCTGTTCCAACCCCACTGCCATGGGTGGCAACACCTCACACTAGATCAGGTTGCCCAGAACCACATCCAGCCTAGCCTTAAAAACCTCCAGGGGTGGGGGTTTCTATCACCTCCTTAGAAAACCTGTTCCAGTGTCTCACCACCCTCATGGGAAAGAATTAATTCCTAACATCCAATCTGATTCTAGCCATTTCTATTTTTTTCCCATTCCCCCTAGTCCTATTGTTACCTGACACCCTGAAAGTCCCTCACCTGCCCCATTTTCCACATTTTCCCCCTCAAATCCCAGAGCACCTGGGCTCCGTTGGAGTCTCCTCCTACCCCAGGTTTAGCCACTTGGCCCTCCCCGCCCACTGCCCTATATAATTCCCACCAGGGAAAGCAGAAGCCCCAAGCTGAGCCCATCTGGGCTGAGGGATCCTCCTCTCATCACTGGTGAGTACCCCTGGTGCACACTGGGTGATGGTGGTGGTGACAACAAAGGCCGGGGGCCTGGTGGCCCCCTGGCTAGGTAGCGAAAGGAATAATCCTCTTGTTATTTACAAATTAAAGTGTTTCAATGTCCTTTTTAACTGGTGGATGTGTTTGGTTTTGTGCCAGTGGAACATTTTATTTTCCAAAGAAAATAAAATGTCACAGGCTGCCCAATGTAGTCCAGAGAAGTTTTCCAGCTAATGGGAGGCTGAGGGGCTACTGAAGGGACAGAATTATGCTAAATCTTCAAATGTACAAACAGCAGCCGAGAGTCTCCATAGACGTATGCAGGGACTGGTTGAATGAGGCTTTGAGCAACGGGATAGTGGAAGCACAAGCCCTAGGAGGAGAGGCTGAGGGAGCTGGCGTTGTTTAGCCTGGAGAGGAGGAGGCTCAAGGAAGACCTTATTGTTCTCTACAACTACTTGAAGGGAGGTTGCAGATGGGTGGGGGCTGGTCTCTTCTCCCAGCAACCAGCACCAGAACAAGAGGACACAGTCTCAAGTTGTGCCAGGGGTGGTTTAGGCTGGATGTTTGGAAGAAATTCTTCATAGAGAGAGTGATTGCCCATTGGAATGGGCTGCATGGGGAGATGGTGGAGTCGCCATCGCTGGAGGTGTTTAGAAGGAGACTTGATAGGGTGCTTGGCTGCATGGTTTAGTTGATTAGATAGTGTTGGATGATGGGTTGGACACAATGATCTTGAAGGTCTCTTCCCACCTGGTTTATTCTATTCTAAGGTGTCCCTGCCCATGGCAGGGGAGTTGGAAAGAGATGATCTTCAAGGTCCCTCACAACACAAACCCTGACATGAGTCTGTGAATCTCCTTCCTAGAGAAAAAGAAATGCTTACATGCTACCTCTCTGCCTGGGCAGCTTCATGTAGGGCAGTTTAAGGCCTTCTAGATGGAAAACTCAAAGAAAAAAAGAGCAGATGCCTACGTTTGCTGTGGACAAACCATGGATACAAGATCAAGTCCACCTCATGGTGATGGATTTCTTCCTAAAGTTTAATCTAAATCTTGCATCTTCCAGTTCAAAGCCATTATTCCTCCTGATCAGATTGAGCTCTGATCTCAATCTCCCTTTGGGAAGGCTGCCAGTAGCTGTAGGATAATGAGATGTATGGATGATGATCACATCACTTCCCACAGTGGCCAGCTTTAATAATGACTGATAAGCTTTTCATCAAGAGTGTCCTTTTTCATGCTCTTAGGAGCTTCACAAATTCCTCCATTAGCGCACACATTAGCTGGCTCCACAGAGAGACAACAGGTTTCAACAAGCCCAGAAGGCTCCAAACTCACCATGAATAATAAATAGATGGTTCCATTCTTCCTCTTTCCTCCATCAGTGATGCAAGACTGAAGTTTTGTTTGCATTTTGGAAGATGAGGATGGAAATGGCAGTGCCATTGCCAATCCTCCACCGACCTCAGGTGTGGAATGCCAAATCCTTCTATGGTTTTTGCTTTCTGGATGTCACAACCACCACATTTAGGTCACCATCCTTCATCTTTGTGTCATAAACCAGCCACTTCTCACTAGGAACACCTTCAGATTTCTATAAAATATACTCTTCTGTGGCCATAAGGAAACAGCACAGGATGTGATTCACATGGAATATTACTGAGCTGTTGTGCTGCTCTGCATCCTGCTCCAGGGCAGGGATACCGTATACATTACAAATTCAATCTCCCTTTCTAAGTATTGGGAACTGACAGTTGCACTTGTTGATACTCAAAAGTAAGTCTTTTTTTCTGAACTGGGTTAACTTCAGAACTACTGCATCTGCATGTAGTACACAAATTAGATTTTGAAACACTTCTCGTTGGTTGGTTTGTTTTTTCTGAGCTGAACATTGCTGTTTTATAGGCATTATGTAATCAAGATGTGACAGAAAATCTATTTTTTTTTTATTAGAAACTTATAAAACTTTAAAAACCTTGATGAAGTCCTGAGTATATATATTTTTTTTCATCAAATTGCCACAAGAAGATATTTAAGATACTATTTTGATTCTTTCCGTGATAGAAAAGACATTCATGGTTAACGAATGTTACTCAATTGTTCTGTCAAGGCCAAACCGCTGAATACAGAGTTACAGAAAGAAATCGTGCTTGTAAGCTAATTTATTCTTCAATGAATGCTAATTAAAATATCTTAAATGGATGCATGCCATTATAAAGACACAGTCTCAAGCTGCACTATGGGAGGTTTAGGCTGGATGTCAGGAGGAAGTTCTATACAGAGAGTGATTGCCCATTGGAATGGGCTGCCTGGGGAGGTGGCGGAGGCACCATCATTGGAGGTGTTCAGGAGGCGACTTGATGGGGTGCTTGGTGCCATGATCTAGTTGTTTGGGTGTATTGTATTAATGGTATTATCGTATTATAATGCAAACAATGGATGGTGGACTTATAGTGCGCAGCCTGAAGTCACAACCGTTTTAGCTTCTCTGTAATTGCCACCTACACTAAAAAGATTAAATCAAATGAGAAATACTGTCTATTATATATACTACTACTACTACCTATTAAAGATCTGATTTATTGTCAGGTATGACTTAGTGTCATACTTACGCACATGAACAACTGGAATGATTGTTCTTGCCATTCTCATGAGTTCTGAGAACATCTTTAAAAATTGCCCTCTGGAATTTCCTATAGCCCTTTCAATAACTATCAAGGAAAAGCCTACACAAGTGGCATATATTGTAATTAGGCTGACTAAAGGTAGGTGAAATAAATCCACATCTTTGAGAGCACAATCTGTGGAGAACTTTTAAATTCAAACAGAATTTTTGTTAGCCACTACCATATTCATAACTGAGATAAACATGGTAGATAAGTTCACTAGTCAACAGATAAATTGTGAAGAACAGAGGAAGCTTTCAAAAGAGATGGGGGAGTGTGTGGTGGAAATAAAACAAATCACAATTTAAGTGTCTTATCTGATTTATTCCAGATTTTGTCAAACATGTCTGTTAGGCTTCTGTGGTTTAGAGTGCAACTTGATACCAAATTCAGTCATTGGAGAATTATCTATGTGTATCAGGAATTTTCTTCTTTTCATAGACTTATCTTCAAAGAAAAATAAAGAAAATCACAGGAAGATAGCATTTTAAGCTAGAATGATACAATTCCTCAAAGCAGACATTTCTATTTGCAAAAAGTGAATTTGTGCGCGGAAACTATTTAGGAAGTGGAGTAATATGAGTTTCCACGACTTTACCCACCGAAACAGGAGATATCTTAAAAGACTCTTAATCAAACATGAACTATTTGGCTTAACAGTGGGAAGTCTGGATGAAAGGCAAAAGCTTGTTTTTTACATTTAAACCAAAGTAATCTCATAGCACTAGTTTATTCAGATGTAATAATGTTTTCAGAGACTGCCCTTACAGAAGGAGTTGCAGAATATTTTTCTGTAATTGAATTGCCTTACTCTGTGTGTTTGCACAAAGCACAAAATCATTCACTTCTACTAGATTTCAAAGATAAGGGGTTTATAGAGCAGCACTCTGCAATTTTTAACTGCTTTTAGCATTGAATTTTAATTGCCTTTAAGTACCTTTGACAAATATCTACAGCTATTTCTAAAACATCTGAGTTAAAGCAGGCATGCCGGGATTAATTTTTTGGCTTGTTAATCAGCTACTAAAGAAACAGATTCTTTTCTAGTCTTAATCCATGAACACATGTCAATTAGAGGATCACATGCTAGAATACAGAATTAACCAGGTTGGAAAAGACCTTTGAGATCATTGAGTCCAACCTATCACCCAACACCATCTAATCGACTAAACCATGGCACTAAGTACCTCATCCAGGCTGGTTTTAAACACTTCCAATGATGGTGACTCCACCACCTCCCTGGGCAGCCCATTCCAATGGCAAATTGCTCTTTCTGTGAAGAATTTCTT
The DNA here is from genome assembly GCA_033816785.1 of Picus viridis. Lineage (NCBI taxonomy): Eukaryota > Metazoa > Chordata > Aves > Piciformes > Picidae > Picus > Picus viridis. Next base: position 9,469,153 of record CM066570.1, read on the forward strand.
CCTAACATCCAGCCTAAACCTCCCCTGGAGCATCTTTAGACTGTGTCCTCTCTTACTGCCAACTGCATTAAGACTGAATGGTATTTAATAATTTGTAGATTCATTGAATGGCTTATTTTGTAAGGGACTCTAAAGATCATCCAGTTCCAACCCCACCCCCACCATGGTCAGGAATATCTTCCACTGGAACAGGTTGCTCAAGGCCCATCCAGCCCAGACTTGAACTTCTACGCAGAGGGGGCATCCACACCTCCCTGGGCAACCTGTTCGAGTGTCACCACCTTTGCTGTAAAGTATTTCTTCCTGTTTAGTCTAAATCTGCCCTCCTCAAGCTTAAAGTCTCTCCCTCTTGTCCTATTATGACAAGCCCTTATAAAAATTCCCTTCCTGGATTTCTTGTAGGCCCCTTTCAGGTACTGGAAGTCTCCCTGGAACCTTCTCTTCTCCAGGCTGAAAAGCCTCAACGCTTGAAGCCTGTCCACATAGGGGAGGTGCTCCAATCCTCTGATCATCTTTGCGGCCCTTCGCTGCACCTGCTCAGTGCTTCAATGTCTCTCTTACGCTGGGGGCACCAGAACTGATTGCAGCACTCCAGGTGGGATTACAGAATCACAGAATGTTAGGGGTTTGAAGGGACGTGGAAAGATCATCTAGTCCAATCCCCCTGCCAGAGTAGGATCATCTACACCAGGTCACACATGAATGTGTCCAGGTGGGTTTTGAATATCTCCAGAGAGGGGACTCCACTGCCTGCCTGGGCAGCCTGTCCCAGTGAAAAATTTTTTTCCTCATGTTTTCATGGAACTTCCTATGCCTCAGCTTGCACTCATTGTCCCTTGTCCTGTAATTAGGCATCGACAAGAAGAGCCTGGCTCCATCATCATGGCACTCACCCTTTACATAGTTATAAACCCCGTAGTCTCCTCCTCTCCAAACTAAAGAGAACCAGCTCTCTCAGCCTTTCCCCACAAGGGAGGCATTCCAATTCCTTGATTATCTTCATGCTGGACTATTTCAAGCAGTTCCTAGAGGTCCTTTTTGAACTGAAGGGCCCAGAACTGGACACAATACTCCAGATGTGGCTTCACCAGGGAAGAGTAGAGGGGGAGGAGTACCTCTGTAGACCTGCTAGCCACACCCCTTCTAATACACCCCAGAATGGTACTGGCCACCTTGGCCACAAGAGTACATTGCTGGCCTGTGGTCAACCTTCCATCCACTACGACCCTCAGGTTCTTTTCCCATTCACTGCTCTTGCATAGGTCAGTTCCCCACCTATACTGGTCCATGAGGTTGTTCTTTTGCACGTGCAAGACTCTACACTTGTCCTTGTTGTATTTGATTAAATTTCCTCCTGCCCAGATTTCACTGAATGGCAGCACAGCCTTCAGGTGTGTCAACCACTCCTCCCAATTTTGTGTCATCAGCAAACTTGCTGATAGTGCACTCTTTCCTCATCCATGTTTTTGATGAATATATTGAACATATTTTCACAGTGTTGGGTCATTTCCCAATTTTTTAAACTCACTGCACATGCAAGCCTGCCCACATTAGGTGTAGCAATCTTAACCGTAGGTGCAGCTATATCATAAGGCCTTGGGCTTATGGATCAGTGTGTAAACCACATTGTCTAACACAGAACAGCCATACAATTCCTAGTAGAAATTATATTACGATATACTGCTCTACCCAAATTCTTCTGACATATTAAATGCAATCGATTGTCACAAACTTCATGATTGCACGAAGCTTCCTGTCATCTGAAAAAGAGCTAATTAAACAAGTCCACTGCATTCAGGACCTAACACAATGTCAACTGAAATCAATAGCATTTGTTCCATTGACTTTAGCATGGTTTGGCTTCAATCCTTAGGCTCTGCTCCAGCTGTCCATTCATTTCCAAAAGTGAATTTAAGCATGTGTTTGGTGATTCAACTTTCCTAAAGATGGATGCATTTAAGTATGTGATTAAATGATATGTTGAATTGGGGTTTTAAAAGCTGAATATGAAAACAGGTGTAATTTCCTAATATGCTGTAATTAATTCTAGGGGAAGTGTATTTGTGCATGTAAATTTAGACAAGTGATAAAACAATGAGCGAGGATAATGATTCTCTTATGATACACTGAATAATTTGACATAATTTTCTCTTTTTAGGAGTTAATTTTTGAGAACAACAATATAAAGCTTAATGGTCAAGAACAATACACTGACAGCTACAATATAAAAAATGCTTTTTCTTTTTAAGCCACGATTGCGACAAAGCAAGCCGTTATAATAAACACCTTTACTTACAATAGTTCATGATACTAATTAGCTTTGGTTCTATAAACCTCTTCTCATTATTAACTTTAGATGGAAAACACAAATGCTAAAGTGTTTTCGTACATCTTCAAATCACTCATAGTCCCAAAATAGAAGCCTATGTATGATTGCCCAGGTGATCCTCTTTCGTTCAGCCACTCTTAGCTGCAAATTCACAGATATAAAAGTTATTTCTGGGGCATAAGAAAGGGCTGATACCACATAACTTAAAAGACATACTTGTTAGCAAACCTCTACATTGCTTTTTTTTTTTCCCAAAAAAACAGTGTGAAATACTTTATAGCCTTATTTGTGCAGGTGGTGGCTACCTTCTGCTGCTGCTTTAACATTCAAGGGGTTTGGAACACAAGCCCTATGAGGAGAGACTGGGGGAGCTGGGGTTGCTTAGCCTGGAGAAGAGGAGCCTCAGGGAGACCTTACTGCTCTTTACTACTACCTGAAGGGAGGTTGTAGATGGGTGAAGGTTGGTCTCCCAGGCACCCAGCACCAGAACAAGAGGACACAGTCTCAAGCTGTGCCAGGGGAGGTTTAGGCTGGGTTTTAGGAAGAAATTCTACACAGAAAAAGTGATTGCCCATTGGAATGGGCTGCCTGGGGAGGTGGTGGGGTCACCATCATTGGAGGTGTTTAAGAGGAGACTTGATAGGGTGCTTGGTTGCATGGTTTAGTTGATTAGGTGGGTTGGATAATACGTTGGACGTGATGATCTCGAAGGTCTCTTCCAACCTGGTCTATTCTATTCTGCTGTATCTGCAATTTCTTCCACCACATAGAAAATTCTGCAGTATAGATGATTTATCAAGAACATGTAGTGTCTTTCAGCTGCACAACAGCAGAATTGTGTCAGCATTTAATTCACGGCAGTAGAGTAGCGTAGAGTAGACCAGACCAGGTTGGGAGAGACCTTCAGGATCATCGCATCTCTTCCTAAACACCTCCAATGATGGCAACTCTACCACCTCCCCAGGCAGCCCATTCCACTGAGCAATCACTCTTTCTATGAAGAATTTCTTCCTAACATCCGGTCTAAACCTTCCCCAAATGCCAAATGGTATTTGGCCACACTTCAGTCTGTGCTCAAATATGTTTATAGGGGCATCTTAGAAGTTAGAAGAAAATAAAAGTTACAAACAAATAAGAAGTAAAAAAATAAAAACAAAGAAGAAAAATTAGATCCTTTTTTTGTTTGTGCAGTGATATTAGGAGGAAATAGAATGCTAAATTGAACAGGACTTGCCATAGCTGAATAATGTAAATGTCTAAAGATAGAAATATACACAACATTTTGGATAAGGTTGAAGTAAGATTTACAGCATTCTGATTGTTCCCCTGAGTATTCTTTTAAGGTGTATTGCAAAGCTTTTTGTCAACAGTCATTCAAAGGAGCTTCACAAATGTCAAGAATGCTTAAACATCACTGATTCTTGACAATACAAGGCAGAAAAACAATCCTGGTGTGTGAAAGGAATGTAATAGAACTTTTGCCATAGTGAATACAAAAATGACAGCATAGATCAGATATGTTGTTCTTTCATTTGTGCTAAATAACTGTGACACTATAAAGGCTATCTAATTTGTGGAATTTAAAATACAATACAAATCTCTCACAGAAAATTCTTCTGCCATCGAATCCACAGTTTCTTAGGATTTAGATGATCTGAATTAAATTTTTGACAGAAACCATGTTAAGGGGTGATGGTTTTAAACTGGAGCAGGGTAGATTTAGATTTGAAATTAGGAGGCAATTCTTTACTATGGGGATGATGAGACACTTCATTGCCAAAAGGAGTTGTAGATACCTGTGGTAGTTTTAGCTTGCACCTTGAAAATTTTCCACAGATCTTGAACAAAATTAGTAGAATGTGAATAAACTACCTTTGGATATAAAAAGGAAAATAATTATAAGCTCTGAATAATCCCATTGGACAGATATCTAACAAAGTTAGTTTGTATAAACTAAATCTCTTTTTGACTCCTTCACTCTAGCAGATCCTAGCTTCGGGCTTCTGTTGGTTTTGCTGACCTTGGCTGCATTGCTTTGTTGTGGTAAGTATTAACAAGTGACTCTTTGATCTCCTTTCTTCTCTTGTCCTGTGTACAGGGGCAAGGGAAGGGAGCAAGGAGGGGAAAGCTGCTGGTAACCCCCTAGTTTTTCCAGGGGGATTATTGTGCTGCTTATACAATATTTACACATATGTGCAATTTATATTTTCTACATATTCATTGCATTCTATAGATTGTAGCTTTGCTTGTAAATACAGCTTCATTTGCTTCCATATGAGCTAGTCTGGCAATCTTATGTTGGGGGCTAATTTCAACCCACCACAATATCTCATCCCTCAAAGTCTTTAAGAGTAGGCTGCAGCAGACTTTGAGAAAAACTGGTTTAATAGGAGGTGCCTCTGCCCATGTCAGGAATATTTGAACTAGATGATGCTTAAGGTCCATCCCAACTCAAGTCAGTCTATGATTCTATGAATATAAAGTACTTGAAACTATATACTTCTTTTTTTTTCTGGCATGACTTTGTCTCTTAGCATTTTTTTTCTTTGTAGCTATTTCCAGTTTAACTAAATTACAATTTTCCTATAATCTGGACATTTACTGTTTTGAAATAAAATGTTACAGATACTTTGTTTTGCAAAAAACCTGCTGAAGTACAGGAAGAAAATGACTTTTTGCAAATCAGTAGTAATCCAAACAATTAGAATCTTGACCTGCATTTTATGTTGGTATCTGTGTACATTTATATGAAAATTTATTTATGCAATTAACATTCTCCCCCAACATTTTATCTGAAGGAACCTCACTAACCATTTTGAAGTGCAAGCAATATACAGTAACAAGGACGGAGGCAGAACGATAGTGCGTAAGAGCTTTATCCAGGAGAAGATCTGCTGGTTGGAGAATATGCAAAAAGAGGATAAAAATGCATCCCATTTTTCCAAGGTATTTTTAAACTGAAATAAGAGACACACTGATAAAGAGAGAAGACAGACTACAATAACAGCAAACAGCGAGACAGTCATGCAATTAGAGAGCATTTGTGTGTAATAAACCACAGAAATAGAAAATTTAAAGGCTAAGCTGTGGTTTCATATACAGCTTTGGGAAGATCTTTTCAAGCAATAGAGATGGACAGAAAGGAAAATGCAGAGATGTTTGTCTGAAAGTTAACAATGGTAGAATCTATAGATTCCAAGGACCAAAAAAAGTGAATTAATTACATCCTGAAAACAAAGGCAGGTAACTGAGATGTGGTGTGGGAGAGAGGAAAAGATAGAAAAATGCTTACAGGGTCAAATTCAGCAATGGGAAACAGTCTGTGCTGTGATCTGAGTGGATGGTGCAATGGTGTCCTTTGACCCTTAAATAGAGTTGGTGAACCAATAATGGAAGTAAAGTAGCATTATTTATCTTCTGTAGGCATGAAACCAGTATCAGCAGAATTATTATTTATCTGTGCATTAGAAAAACAAAAGGTCTTGCCACTACCTTTTTTAATACGATAGTGTGGCAATCCAAGCTTCAGAGGTGTCTAAAAATATCAAATAGCAGAGCTAAGCAAATTTAATTGGGAAAAGTAAGGTCCACTTTCATAATGGAAAGTAAGTTTGACTGAATATTGTTAACTTTCAAAACACAAACCCTGATTTAGTGAAATCTTAAGAATTGAACATTTCAAGAATAGCACCCCACTGTACCAGACAACAGAATATATAGTTACTTCTGCAGCTATGGGGCCTAAAGAAGAGAAAGCCTAAGGATACTGCTAATGTATTCTACAGTAGCAGATGATATGACCTTGCAATGTCTTATGTCAAAAAAAGTGCCCATGAGTAAAAGGGTGATATGATGAGTAATGACAAGCAGAAGGTTATACATTTAGTTTACTGTTTCATTATACTCTAATACAATAGCATCACTACGTTGTCTGTTTATACTATTAGAGGATTTCTAGTATGTTGTGCAGTTTCTGTATTTGTCAGAGATGACAATAGAACAGAAAGGGTTGGGAACTACTGAACTGACAATGAAAACCACTAATTGTACCTGCCTTCAGGGAATCTAGACATCTAAATGACCTTAACTTTGATTTCTGCTCAGCTCAGACAAGGCTGCCAGATGCTAAAGTTTCTTCTACTGTTCAAGTCCTGCTTCATGTTACTCAGTGTCCATCATAACACTGATGATGAACTTGGCAAATACAGTTCATCTGGTATCCCAGAGAAAATGACATGTCCCTCAGAATAAAATTACAGCATTTGTGAATGAGCAGTCAAATGTATCTCTTGCTTGACTGTGCACATTGTGTCTGTATAGCTTGCTCACAGTAGAGTCAATTAGTTTTGAAACTGCAGTTATAATACATGCTGAAGTACAGAGATTGCCAAGCTAGTGCTGCCTCTCTCATTACATCTAGGCAGTACAGGGATTTTTAGCCTGGCACAAAACAAAGACGGCTATTTTACTTCCAGGGTCATGTTATCTTTGACTGAGTCAGTGTGGCTTTCCCTGCATAGCTCCTTTAGAATATTGGCATCTATAATGCAAAATCATTGTAAAGGACACCAGACCAAAAAGCAAGATTTGGTACAAAATGAAACCATTTTAGTGGGCTTTGGTGGGTGGGAAAATTATAATTTCAATACATTACTAACCTTTGGGTATTTTGACCTTCCTAAAGACTCAGTATTTCTCTTTGCCCAACAGCCTCTGCCCTGAGGTCTCATGCAACAGCTAGGAAGCCACAAGACTTTAAACCCCTTCAAGAAGTGGCTGTGAGAGTAGAGCCTGAAAGCGATGCTGCCCCATCTGACAAACTGGAAATTTAATCTATCCTGGGCCTTTTCTAAAACCCAGGTTCACATTCAAATTCTTTATTAATTATAATTACAAAAAAATTAATGCACCTTTTATTTTTTTTCCTCCTCCAGAGCAGCTCTCTGTACTGGATTTGGAATTTACTTGCATTCCCTGGGTCTCATGTAATGAACTCTGATTGGGAATTTTTAAACTGTTATCTGTTGAGCTGAGTGCAATGACGTCAACCAAAACCAAACAAAGCAGATCAGAGAATGCAACAAAATAAGCATCGTCACTCATAAGAATGCAGGATTGTCTTTACTTAACATATTTTCAATCCTACAGGCTTCTTTTAAGAAACACTCCTGAATAAAGGAAAGGAGAATGGAAAAAGTTGGTGAGGAGACATCCTTTGTCTGCAAAGAACAGGAGCTTTCCTCAATTCCCCTGTGTTACTGAGATCTTGTTCTCTCATCTCCCAACTGAATAAAACCAGAAATCTTTTGATGAAAAGGAAAACACACTAACATCCAAAAACTCCATAGAGCCTGAGTTCTGCTGAAAACTGTACTTCCTTTCTAAGAACATCAAACCATGCTGGTTAAAATCTGACAGTCAGAGATGAAAAGTTCAGCCCTCAGGATATTTTGAATTATATCAATATGCCATTATGGCATCATCAACTTCTACTTACCTCAGGCCTTAATAACATCGTAAGTCACTGAATTTTGTGGAGTTTTAGAAGTCTATCAGCATAAGCTTCACTCTTTCAACACAAAATGGGTAAGTCGATAATTTGCGAAGTAAGTATTGCGAAAGATTTTCAGACAGAATGACTGGAAAGAAAATGAAGGAAAAGGAAGAAGGAAAATGGCAAAATTGTATTCAGCAAGAAAAGGAAAGTGGGATAATTTTTCATCTATGAATGAATAAAATCTATCAATGTAATTTACAGAACTATCAGAAGAAATTGCTATTGAAATATGATCTGTCTTAGGGCTTGGAAGAACTGAAAAATGCATATTTAGCATGATACACCAGGACTCTTTTCTGTTAGCATGTTGGTCCTAAGTAACACAAAGATGTCTTTTTTTCCAGTGCTTCCATTTGAACAAAACATTGTAGAACCGGTCTTCTCCGTATGATGATTATTAGAAAAATTAATGTTTTTAAAGAAAACTTTGATTAGACAAAAATATGATTCTCCTTGAAGATGCACAATCAACTCTGAGCAATGACTCAAGAAAAGGAAAATCTTGAACTGTGCCATTTTCAGAGAAGTAAAATTACTTCAGTGTTAGTTGTTGTGAAATTCTGGTCTCTCCTGCTCCAGCTTTGGGTTGGAAGAGTTTGGGTTTTACCTGAGGTGAAATGGGCAAGATGCAGCAGTCCAACTTTTATGAGCTGAAAAGTAGCTTTCCAGCTCTGTTGCAGCACACTGGGTGGTTTCTCTGTCATGCTTCTGGAAGTGACAAATATCTTGCTGCCTCAGTAGAACCATTCAGCACCTCTCAACTGTTAACCTCTGTTCCAGGTTTTAGTAGACATTAACAATTCTTCTTCTTATATAAATAAATATGCAATTCTTCCCCGAGGGTTATCGTATTATTCCTTCTCTCATAAGTAAAGAAAATCCAACCAATCACACACATGCACACACAAATTCAAAAGAAAAAGAAAAATATCTGACAATATACATGCAATTTCCATCCTCCCAAAAATTACAGAAGATTGAGGGATGGTTCATACTCTATTTCAAATAAGGAAGTTGAATGATCTCAGTGCATATTCAGCACCTGACCAAGCCTTGACGACATTAGTAACTTCAGTGAGGCTTACTGACTCCAGTGCTGGAGTCAGAGTGGCTGGAGAGTGGCCAGGCAGAGAGGGACCTGGGGGTACTGGTTGATTGTAGGCTGAACATGAGCCTGCAGTGTGCCCAGGCAGCCAAGAAGGCCAATGGCATCCTGGCTTGCATCAGGAACAGTGTGGCCAGCAGGAGCAGGGAGGTCATTCTCCCCCTGTATACTGCACTGGTTAGGCCACACCTGGAGTACTGTGTCCAGTTCTGGGCCCCTCAGTTTAGGAAGGATGTTGACTTGCTGGAACGTGTCCAGAGAAGGGCAACAAAGCTGGTGAGGGGTTTGGAACACAAGCCCTATGAGGAAAGGCTGAGGGAGCTGGGGTTGCCTAGCCTGGAGTAGAGGACACTGAGGGGTGACCTTATTGCTCTCTACAACTACCTGAAGGGAGGTTGTAGCCAGGCAGAGGTTGGCCTCTTCTCCCAGGCAGCCAGCACCAGAACAAGAGGACACAGTCTCAGGCTGCGCCAGGGCAGGTTTAGGCTGGATGTTAGGAAGAAGTTCTACACGGAGAGAGTGACTGGCCATTGGAATCGGCTGCCCATGGAGGTGGTGGAGTCACCTTCACTGGAGGTGTTCAGGAGAAGACTTGATGGAGTGCTTGGCTGCATGGTCTAATTGTTGGGTGGGTTGGATTGGTTGATGGGTTGGACACGATGGTCTTGAAGGTCTCTTCCAACCTGGTGTATTGTATTGTATTGTACTGGGGGAGGGAGGGGGAAGTGCAGATTCATTCAAACAAAAAAAAACCTAACAATATTTTTAATGGAAGAACAAGAGACAGAAGTACCATGGGCAAGTTGTATCTATTCATTCTAGCCCTAATCTAGCATAGTTCATGTTAATGGCAAAAGGAAGCAAATATAGGAAGCTCTTACTCATCATCTTACAGAATTATTGGCAATAAATCAGAGACCTGTAACACTCAGAAGGTAGAAGACCTTATCCAGTGAGAGATTCCTGCTTCCATTAACATGAATGCAGTGTCTGGATTAGTGACAGAAAAACACTGCAATAAGAATGATGATGAATATTGTTCAAACATTTAGAAGAGAGAATGAAAGTAGACAGAGGAATATTTGTGTTTCATGAGTGCCTATCATGACCTCCAAGAAAAGGAAAGGTGGAAAAGAATCCAGGGAAAAATCCCTCAAGTTGTTGGTCCAGCTTTTTAGAATGAGATATGTCTGCCACTTGTACATCTATCTGAGGTACAGAGATTAAACACCTGAAGCTGTTCTAGTTCATTTATCTTTTGTTTAAGAAGGAGACCTCCTAATCTGAAGTTTTGATCACCAAATTTTACTTGTTGATTAAAAAATAATCACAACATCAGGTGTTTTCAGTGTCTCTGAACTGGGAGGACAAACAGTTATAATTTTTTACTGGATTGTGAAATTTTTACCCTCAAAACATAGTGCTGTTAAACAAAAAAATAAAAACATTGTACAAAACACAAGGCAATTTAGTTCAGTGATGCTCAATGAAGCATTAGTGCTGCACAATCTGATTTGTTTGATGCTTTAATAATGCAAAACAGGGTTTCTGCTGTATCATATAGCTGTTAATGCAGAAATGGCATGCTTGCAAAGGATTTACTATATTACTATTTGCATAGAGGCTTCTTTAATAGATGAAAGTGTTTACTGCTCCTTTGAAATAAAAATATTTAGTCTAGATATTCTACACTGAATAAAGACTGCCATCTTCTGCTGCAGCAGCAGCAGATAGTGATACCCAGGTGAGAATCATAAGAGGGCAAAATATTATACTGGATTTGTTTTCCAACAGTGTAAATAAGAGGTGTGACTACAGACATTTACAAAATATTTGTATTCTTTACAGCATGATTTGTTAGAGCTATGTATCTTTATGCTTCTGAATAATGGAGAGGTAGCAACCTGAATAAAAGGGTTTTATGGATTACAAAATACATTTAATGCACCCATTTATGAAGAACTACAGCTGATTACATCAGCAACCTCACTGCAAATCTTTCTTCTCTAGTCTTTACTGATTCCTATTCAAAATTGAATTTGCTTAATTTAGCAACATAAGCTGCAGGTGGTTCAAAAAATTCCGGTTGAGTATTCTGTTTTCATCTACTCCAGGAATGACGCGTGGAAGAGAAGCCTAGAACCTAAAGGGATGACATAGAGCTCTGAGAAAATTGGTTCTGTTTCAGCCTATGATTGATTAGATATCCTATGAACTCCAGGTAATTAAGGAAAAAAAATCTCAAAGAAACTTTATTTACTCAACAGTTAGCAGGAATGGGATTTCAAATATAAAGAGATTCTAACATTAATTTGTAATCTGATCAAAGAAGTTTCCAAATCACCAGAGAATTTGGTGAGGATGATGCAAGTCTTGAATGAACACTGTACCTATGTAGAGCCAGCTTTGGTTTTTTTCTTGGTTATTCCAAGTTCTTTCATGTTTGTACAATGCAATCAAGTCTATAGCCATCCAGAAAATTTCTGAATAAATATGTTTCATAAATCATATATTTCACAGAAATTTACAAAACTTCATCATTAAGCGTTTCTGCTCTTCTACATGCTCAGACTTAACAGTGCAGTCTAAATACTCTAAATCATCGCTGAATGATGCTTTCTTACAACTAAATTGACAAAATTGAGGGCTTGGGAGGCTTTAGGCAGAAGAATTGTGAATTATCACCATAGGAAAGTGAGTATGAAAAGTAAATAAGATTTGGGGCTTCCTGAATGTATTGTTGCCTGAACTTCTATGCCTCGTTTACATGATGAGGACACAGTCTCAAGCTGTGCCAGGGGAAGTTTAGGCTTGAGGTGAGGAGAAAGTTCTCCACAGAGAGAGTTGTTAGCCATTGGAATGTGCTGCCCAGGGAGGTGGTGGAGTCACTGTCCCAGGAGGTGTTCCAAAGGAGATTGGACGTGGCACTTGGTGCCATGGTTTAGTAGTCATGAGGTGTTGGGTGAGAGGTTGGACTTGATGATCTTTGAGGTCTTTTCCAACCTTATTGATTCTATGAATCTGTGATTCTATGATTTGTTCAATATGTTTCTCACAGTTGTTCAACCTGTCTGCAAAAAAAAGAAAAAAAGAAAAAAAAATAAAGGCAGACATTTCTGTGATGTGTTTCTGAATTACTCTACTCAATATTAAACATAATGTACAGCAGGACCAAGCATCACAAGAGACATTTGTAGAGGTTAACTCAGTTCAAGAGTACGGCATCCTGGTACATGGCTTCTCACAGATTTATAAAAAGCTATTAAAAATATGTTGAAGTAAAGGGAAAGTTTCCCATTCAGTTGAAATCACAGCTGACTGTTTATTAGAAAATATTCATCTGTTCACATAGTAATACTTCTAAAGAGTGTATGACCCAATTTCAAAAGGATACATTGTTCTTAAAAGTGGATATAGAGGTGTATGTGAGTCTTCATTTAAATGTCAAGAAGGAAAAACAAGACAAACTTTGTGTCACGTGGTGGAGAAGCTCGCAGCACAGAGCCCCTCCATAGTAATGGTAAATCTGTACCCAAATACATGAGATGCATCCTGAGATTTTTTTTTTCCCCACAAAAAGAATATTCATAAATCAAGAGAGAACTTAAATATACTTTACATGTCCAAATCCAAATTCTGACCTACATATAGTTTTTCCTTCTTTTTTTTTCATTCACTGAGTGACTACCTTTTACAAAGTAGAACAGCTCCAGTAAAGACAAAGCGACATTAATTCCAGAACACCTATTTATTTAGGGCCTAAATGCAGAACCCAAGGAGACACAATAGTTTAAACTCCCTGTTATGGATTAGGTAGAACAGAAATTTGAAGCATCCTACAGATTTGTAGCTGGAGCATGGGTCCTTGATGTCAGCAGCAAGTGCACTCATAAAAGACCTACTGGATATTCTGGGAGTGGGGAAAGGTGATGAACATTGTTCTTCACCTTCTCATTTCTTTTGTTCTTCACTTTAACTGGAGAGAAAGGAAAAGCATTTTTAAAACCTCAAAGTTTCCACAGAACGCACTTCTATATATAAAGATCTAACACTACTGACCTCTGATCTTTGGTTCAGTGGTACAAGGAGGGCTAGCAATAACATCAAAATCAAGGAGACAAAAAAGCAAAGAATAACACTGACATGAAGAAAGCAGATGGGCACAAAGAAAGAAAGTTTTCTTGACATTAAAAAGGCTGAGATGGAACAGGACATGAGGCGGGGGAAGGTAACAAAAAAATCGCTGTCTCTTATTTGAGGCAGCGAGGATTTCACCTCAAAGACATTTGTAACTTCAGTGAGCTAATACTCTCATCCCTTCATTTACGTTTAGGTGCATATAAGTACACACCAGGGTAAATAAAAAACCTCCAAGTGTAGACTGACTGCACTGCTTGCTTTATCATACAGAAACACCACAGGCAAGATTTAAGCTTCTGACAAACTTTGCTCATTTTTTCCCCATGCAATAGGTTGTCTTTTTCAATAAGCAAACATATTCTTGCAATTAAACAGATAATTAATAACTGTATCAAGAAGAAAACATCGCAATCTTGAGAGAAAAACAAAGAGCATGGCAATCAAATAACTTTAAGACTGACAACTTCCATTTCATTTGTTGTCTTGACATGCAGGGCAACAGGTAATGTCATAAAGTATTTTCGCCCAGAGGACGCAGTACCTGGAGTACTGCGTCCAGTTCTGGAGCCCCTATTACAAGAGGGATATGGAGGTGCTGGAACGTGTCCAGAGAAGGGCCACGAGGATGATCAGAGGGCTGGAGCAGAGGGCTGGAGCACCTCTCCTATGGAGAAGAGAAGGCTCCCAGGTGACCTCATTGTGGCCTTCCAGTATCTGAAGGGGGCCTACAGGAAGGCTGGGGAGGGACTTCTCAGGCTATCAGGTAGTGATAGGACTAGGGGGAACGGAATGAAGCTGCAGTTAGGGAGATTCTGGCTGGACGTGAGGAGGAAGTTCTTCACCATGAGAGTGGTGAAGCCCTGGAATGGGTTGTCCAGAAAGGTGGTTGAGGCCCCGCCCCTGGAGGTATTTAAGACCAGGCTGGATGAGGCTCTGGCCAGCCTGATCTAGTGCAGGGTGTCCCTGGCCATGGCAGGGGGGTTGGAAGTAGATGATCCTTGTGGTCCCTTCCAACCCTGACTGATACTATGATACTCAACCTATCAAGGTTATTCATTCCAAGAGGCAAGAAAAAGACCTGGAGAGCACATGCTTTCCCCCTTGATACAGCTCAGATGTAAGCACAGAACTAACTCCACTACTTTTTCATTGAATTTATCTCTTGCTAGTCATTTCCAAAAGAGGGTCATTCAAGAAAGAGTGGATTTGTATTGCTTTGGTTTGGTTTTTTTTTCCTTTAATTTTACTCTTCAGACCTAGCTGCACAGAAAACACTCCCTGTAAACAAAAACATATTTGAGCCTTTGCTAAAACCATCCTGTGCCACAGTGATTACACAATAGCATCAGCAGCTTATAAAAATGATAAATGAGAGCTAAAAATGATCTGGCTGTTTCATCTTGTTTCCACAATATAAATTATGCAACATTTGTAATATCATAGCAATATCTAAAATAGTTACTTTCATCCTAAATCAGCATGAAAAAGTATCAGAATTTCTTCCATGAGAAATTCTACATTTTATTAATCTCAGGTTTAGTCACACTTCTGAGAGTAGTGGTCTTTTACAGGTTGCAGATCTGGTAGAATAGAATTAACCAGGTTGGGAGAGACCTGTGAGATCATCGAGTCCAAAATCCAGTAAAATTTCAAATAAAAATACCTTATAGGCTTTTTTTCCCCCCAAGAATATATATGACACTTCATTAAGTTTTCTTACTTAATGGTTAAATATAGATATAATGTAAATGTAATAATACTACATTGTGTTCTGACTTGCAAGAATAATGCCCTAGAAATCGAGTATGTAATTGCAATACAATACAATACACCAGGTTGAAAAAGACCTTCAAGATCATCGCGTCCAACCCATCAACCAATCCAACCCACCTAAACAACCAGACCACGGCACCAAGCACCCCATCAAGTCTCCTCCTGAACACCTCCAATGAAGGTGACTCCACCACCTCCACCAATTCCAATGGGCAATCACTCTCTCTGTATATGCAACCATACTAGGTCTATTTTTTTTTCCAGCTGCACTATACTAGCTGCAACCTGTTAATCTTACACTCAGTGAACTCCTCCAGGAGCTGTCAGATACTGATGAAGGAAAATGTGGTGCCAAACCCAAAAGTGATTTAACTCAGAACTGCAAGACTTAAAGTTTCGCTTAATACTGATATTCTGCAGAGCATGCTCCTATTTCACAAAAAACACAGTATTTTAGGTAAGAAATGGCATCTTTGTCTTTGGAGAGTTGTGATGAATTATCTACAGGAATGCAAGTATATAGAATTTAGCCACACATTGAAGCAAACAAATCAAAAATAAACACTCATCATGCCTAACATTGTTGAATAACAACACACTTACTGCATTAATAAAGCTGTACCGACTCAGACTGTACTAGGTCTCATTAAAGTAATTGAATGTTTGTCATTGGCTTCAGTAAGGTGAAACCTCACCTCCAAGCCTTGAATTCACTGGTATTTTTGATGATTTATGAGCAACTAAAACAAACTTGTCCTTCATCATTCACAAAAAAAGATACTCAACACAGATATTTTAAAGCTAGCTGATGGATATCATCACACAAGCAGCACTCTACTAAGCACATTCAATTGCTTGAAGTTCTCTTCTAAATAATTATTATTTCAAAACCAATGAACAATTCAAAGAGTGGTTGTAAAACTCAATCAATTTTTTTAATTAGTTGGCTCTCTCTTTCCATGAAAAGCTGAAGTGTCACATTAGTAATGACTTGGTTCCATTTTTTCCCAGTTGTTACTCTTGTTAAAGTTGACATTGATCAGCAATGTTTAGAAAAAATTACAAAGAAAAATAAACTTTTAAAGTATAGTTCCTTGCATGTGACAGGAAGTATACTTTTAATTTTAAAAGGAACCTCCCATGGTAAATATAAATATGAATTAGCATTGTGCATTTTCAGAAATAGCATTTTAAAGAAGGTATTGAAGAAGAATAGAAAGAAAAAAGAATGAAGTTTGACACAAGAGGCAATGTTTCTGTCTAAAACAGAAATGTATAGGGTCAGGCAGACACTGTCTAGCTCAATGTCACAGTTTAAGCTGTGCCTTTAAGAAAAAGATAGCTGCAGAATTCTCTAGCTGAACGTTCGGGTGTAAAAAGGAAACCAAAGATTAATTCTAAACTAATTTCATTGGTCAGATGTGAGATGTGCCATAGCAAATATCTCTCACATTCCTCTCTCTCAGGCACTCTGTCTTCTGTCTTTCTCTTGGCATGCATGTTGCCCTTGGACAGAGAGGGAGGACTCTTTATCTAGCGAACCATCAGAGAAGCAAAGCTAACTTCTTATCAAAGCTTTGAGCTAAATGAAATCTCCCTAATATTTTTTTTTTCCTTTTCTCTTTTCTTCTAATTAACTAGATGGAGAGGGAAGGGCTGAGGTTGGGGGGAACCCAAGGTGGAATCCTCCTCCGAGTAGGCTTTCTGTGTTGTTTCTTTCCATAGATCCATAGATCCTTTTTGGAGATGCATCCTGAAAGACCTGCCATGTTCATAGGGACCCAAAAGGTTCTGAAAATTTTATATATTTTCCCTACTATAAATACCAACAGTTAATAGGATTTCACAAAGACTTTCTGGTATGGTCCTTCTGTGCAACAAATAAGAAGTTCATGACCTAAAAAAGACTTTTCAAGTAGGAAAATTACAGGGGGAAAAAAATAGCAGTCCAAATCAGTACTTACAAATTGTTCAGTGAATTATATAATGAGGAGTACACATGCTCTCATTAAAATACCAAACCAAACCCCAAATGCAAAAGCAGTGTTTTTGAAAACTGAAGTATAGAAAAGGATACATAATTTGAGAAGAGAAAATTTCCAAATCTCTATAGGAACCTGAAATAATATAGCAATTTAAAAGGTCTCTCTATGCTGATATGAAAATGGTAGCTATTTAGAGGCATTTTTAGACAGTGTGATATGATTCCATTATCTAGCAAAGAAACAAGATGTTTGTATCATGTTTTATACTGAGATTATAAGTAAAGTTTCAGAAAGGTCTCTTCATATTGCTTGTGGACAGCAGTTTCCATTAGAATAGATTAACTGTACTTAAAACTGAAAATTAGAGTAGAATAGAATAAACCTGGTTGGAAGAGACCTTCAAGATCATCGCATCCAACCTATCAACCAATCCAACCCACCTAAATAACTAAACCATGGCACCAAGCACCCCATCAAGTCTCCTCCTGAACACCTCCAGTGACGATGACTCCACCACCTCCCTGGGCAGTCCATTCCAATGGCAAATCACTCTTTCTGTATAGAACTTCTTCCTGACATCCAGCCTAAACCTGCCCTGGCGCAGCCTGAGACTGTGTCCTCTTGTTCTGGTGCTGGCTGCCTGGGAGAAGAGACAACCTCTGCCTGGCTACAACCTCCCTTCAGGTAGTTGTAGAGAGCAATAAGGTCACCCCCAAGTCTCCTCTTCCCCAGGGTAAGCAACCCCAGCTCCCTCAGCCTCTCCTCATAGGGCTTGTGTTCCAAACGCCTCACCAACTTCATTGCCCTTCTCTGGACATGTTCCAGCAAGTCAACATCCTTCCTAAACTGAGGGTCCCAGAACTGAACACAGTACTCAATTGTACCCTGTCAGTAAAACTGAAATTTTCTTAACAACTGCATTTCACATGTCTTCTATGACAGTGAATCTTCTCATCTCTGCAGTGCCAGTTCTCCTATCTCATCCAGAGAATCATCAGATTTTCTGTATTCTTTCACTGCAATGTGTATATTCAGTGCAAATCTCCTGAAAAAAAAATGTACCATTTTAATGTGGCACAGAAGATATTAAGTAATAGTATAATAAAAACACGTTTGCAAAGGGCATCTAAGACTATGCTGTACTGTA
Source organism: Picus viridis (assembly GCA_033816785.1). NCBI lineage: Eukaryota > Metazoa > Chordata > Aves > Piciformes > Picidae > Picus > Picus viridis. The sequence continues at coordinate 9,487,189 of CM066570.1, forward strand.
TTTTTTTTCAGAAGAAAGAAAAGAAAGTGAGATCTTTTAAACAAATGCTAGACCATAAAAACGTCATAGTCATACGGAAATCTCAGAATAAAAATATCCAAAGCTTATTCATGATTTAAGAATCGTAGTCTTCACAAATTTTCAGATGTCAATTTATTAAGGTAAGTGAAAGTTAGAGTTCCTTGAGCAGCAAATCTAAGAAAGGATAAAATACAGTAGAATCAGTGGTTACTGGAAAGCTAGAGGCTGAGGGAGCTGGGGTTGCTCAGCCTCAAGAAGAAGAGGCTCAGGGGAGACCTTATTGCTCTCTATAACTACCTGAAGGGATATTATAGCCAGGTGGGGGCTGATCTCTTCTCCCAGGCAATCAGCACCAGAACAAGAGGACACAATCTTAAGCTACACCAGGGGAGGTTTAGGCTGGGTGTTAGGAAGAAGTTCTTCACAGAAAGAGTGATTGGCCATTGGAATGGGCTGGCCAGGGAGGTGGTGGAGTCACCATCACTGGAGGTGTTTAGGAAGAGACTTGATGGGGTGTTTGGTGCCATGGTTTAGTTGATTAGATAGTGTTGGATGATAGGTTGGACTCGATCTCAAATGTCTCTTCCAACTTGGTTTATTCTATTCTAGTCTAGTCTAGTCAAGTCTAGTCTAGTCTAGTCTACTTCTATTCTATTCTATTCTATTCTATTCTATTCTATTCTATTCTATTCTATTCTATTCTATTCTATTCTATTCTATTCTATTCTATTCCAACACAGGAGGAAAGTAAGAAACAATAAAAGAACAGTAAAACTGCAAGAAAGGAGTTAATTAATCTAAAATATCATAAGCAGGAAAATCAGGAATAAAGACGTGTTTAAAGAGATGGCACAAACACTGAATGAACTCATCAAGGCAAAGAAAAAATGTTTAAATCTGGCAAAGATATAAAGAAAAAAAAAATCATTTTGAATAATCTGGAATTACGTAACAGAAGAAAATTAAGATCTGCTGTTTAAATATTAGCCAAAACCACCAAGAAACAGAAGATACACTGAAAGTGTAAGGCCAAACAAGTTTTCTTTATCAAAAAAACCCCAGCCAAGTTAATAGGATACACATTTACAACGATTTTTATGCTTTCCACATACAAGCACCTTATAAGTTAAGGAAATTCTCTCTATATAAACAAACAAAAAAGAAACACACGGGGGAAAAAAAATCAAAGCAATGAAGATAAACTTATACATCATATATACTGCCAGGGCACTGCAGATAGTTTCCAATAGAGATATTCTCTGGAGTTTATTCTATTCAGTCACCCTTGAATAAGAGAACAATTTTATGAGGAAAAAATGCACTCACAAAAATTATAGACTATAATAGCCCAGGCAAGACTTTGAATATTTTAGAAGAGTAGATACAGGTTTAGAATGATCATGAGAAACAAGGAAAAATATCAACAAGCAGCGGTAAGAGAATCCAAGGGAAGACCATAGGGCTATATTTTAGAAAAGAAAGTAAAATGTGCAAATAGGAAATAACTGGCTGTGCAGAAACATAGAAACTTGTCAGAAAAGGACCAGGGAGGATTGTGGAACATAACTAAAAACTACTGAAATGATAAAGTAATTATTTCATATACTAATGAGGATATCACATCTAGGAGGTACAAGAGAAGCTTTCATTTCGTCTTAGTTCTAATGAAGATTCAGATGTTCAGCATGATAGACTAATGCCAAAGGAGTTCATATGAAAACACTGGAGTGTGGTTTGTTTCATTTAGAAAAAGAAGAAAAAACAAACAAACAAACAAAAAAGAAACAACAAAGTGAAAAAGATGTAGATAAGAAGGAACAATCTTCTAGTCCTTCTTGAAAAGACTATTATTATTAAATATTCCCTGTAAAAACTTTTTCAGGAAGGTATATCTATCTTATATACAAAGGAAAATGGCCATTCTTTAAGCTCAGATAAGCAAGCTGCAAGCTTTTGAAATATTTTATGCCAGATGTGTCCAAAACAAATAATAAAAATGTGGTTTGTGATGAAATTTCCAACTGTTTTCATATGCATTTCTCTTCAACTCCTGACTTTATACATCAACAAGGTCTGATGATGATGATCATATGTTTCAGGACACAAAGTCTAAAACCAGGTTTTACCTAAAGATACTTTAGAAGCCCACTAGCAGAATTTATTGTGTATTTCTTTAGAGACTATTGATGATTTACAGTGTTAAATTTTATATTGTTTGTTTCAAGCTCCTTAAAATCAGGCTATTATCAATCTTAAGACATGTATTGGGCTTGGCTGAACTAGAGTTAATACTCTCCAAAGCATCTTCCACATTTCTGTGTTTTGCAGTGCTGTAGCTGACTTGATAAGACACCAGTATTTTGGATACTGCTGAGCCAAGCATGAAGCTGTGTTTTCCCAGCATTTTTTTCCCCCCAACAGTAGACTGAGGGATGGGCAAGATCTTGGGAAGGCACACAGCTGGGCCAGCTGACCTAAAGTGACCAAAGGGGTGTTTTATGCTATATGATGTCAGCTCAGATATAAGGGCTAAGTGAAAGAAGGATGTGTGGGGACATTTATTGATGGTGTCTGCTCTCCTGAGCAACCACTGTGCATACTGAAGTCCTACTTCCTGGGGAGTGACTGAACATCATCTGCTGATGGGAAGTAGAGAACCTTTGTTTACTCTTGCTTCCACATGTGGCATTTGCTTTGCTTTTCATCCTACTAAATTGCTTCTATCTTGACTCATGAACCTTTTATGTTTACCCCTCTCCCCTGTCCATCTAAGAAGGGGAGTGACAAAGAAGCTTTGGTGGGCATCTGGCCACCTGCCAGGGCCAAACCACCACAAGAGATTAAAAAAACATAGGACTGTTAACCTAAAATTGGTATTTTTTTTTCCACACCAAAAATTGAAACAAACAAAAAAACCCACAACAAAACAGACAAAGAAACCATAATCTAGGTTAAATATGACTTTGCTAATTGTGAAAGTGGTAACTATTGAAGAGGATGGCCTGTAGTGTCAATTATATCTACGGTAATTGCTATGCAGCAGATAAACATTTCAAGAAATCCATAATTTAACCTGCCTGGGAAACACTGCAACTAACAAATCTGTGTAGGAACTTCTTTGAAAAAGGATGTATATTGAAATCCCTTACATTTAAGAACATCTTCTCATAATGTGCCTGCAAATGTCAACATCAGAGATTTTTCAAGCACTAAAGACTCTGGTATTCAGAGTCTCTGCTTTTCTATATTCATAGAGAAGGAAAAACAAACAAACAAACAAAAACCTTTGAAAAGTATTGTGGATTTTTAGTTGAGAATATTAATTTTTTATCTTTTTACATTTTCATTCAGAACTCCCAAGGATTTGCTAGGAAACCCCAGCAGTTCACATTGTTCTTAGTTGAAAAGAAAACCTAAAAAACCCAAAAGACTTGTCATACCTTGAAGATGAAAAATACCTTTTATTTCTGTACTGGAGCATCCATCCATGTGAAGAATATGTTCTTCCACCACATATCCTTCACTGTCTTGCTTATGAAATGCAAATGTCTATTTGGGATATTTTAATGGTGGTGCAGGTTTGGGGGCGGGTCTCTAGTATTCCATAGGTTGTCCTTATCCCAAATAAGTCTGAGTACTGTGTCCAGTTCTGGGCCCCTCAGTTTAAGAAGGACACCAAGACGCTTGAACGTGCCCAGAGAAGGGCAACAAGGCTGGGGAGAGGCCTTGAGCACAAGCCCTATGAGGAGAGGCTGAGGGAGCTGGGGTTGTTTAGCCTGGAGAAGAGGAGGCTCAGGGGTGACCTCATTGCTCTCTACAACTACCTGAAGGGTGGTTGTAGCCAGGAAGGGGTTGGCCTCTTCTCTCTAGCAACCAGCACCAGAACAAGGGGACACAGTCTCAAGCTGCACCAGGGGAAGTTTAGGCTCAAAGTGAGGAGAAACTTCTTCACCGAGAGAGTCATTCACCATTGGAATGGGCTGCCCAGGGAGGTGGTGGAGTCACCGTCCCTGGAGGTGTTCAAGAGGGGATTGGATGTGGCACTTGGTGCCATGGTCTAGTCATGGGGTCTGTGGTGACAGGTTGGACTCAATGATCTTTGAGGTCTCTTCCAACCTTAGTGATACTGTGATACTGTGAAGTCATCATGCATCAATGTCACTTTCTCCTCTGCATGCTCAGGCTTTATTTGGTTGTCTCTCAAACGTGACTTGGGAGTGGGAAAGCGCTCCAGAAACTGCAGTGGAGAAGATGGCAAGATATTCAGCCTGTTGTTCTGTGGAATTCAGTGTGCATGCCCTCTCTGCCATAGTAAACTCAGCTAATAATATGCTATTCCATTAGGAAAGCAAGATTTCCTTGTTTCATGAATATTTTCTATTTACCACCTCAATCTTTAGTCATTAATATGAACACTAATTTTCTTCCTCCTCAGAAGAATATTCAATATGGCTCCCTTGTCCTCAGGAGAACTATTGTCTCTTAGGTGGATAAGAAAACCTTAAGAAGATACCTACAGTAAGACTGTTATTTTTAAAATATATATATTTGTCAGGGGCAAAAACTTTTGTTAAGTTAACTTAACTTTTGTTAAGTCTTTGTTTAATTGTAATTATCTCCTTCATTATATGTAGCAGAATGAGAACAAGTTCTTTTTGTAGTTTTGGTTTTTTCTTACCTATACTAAGAAAATGATGAACCTTTGCTAAAATAGCTGTCTGGCAGAGGTTATGACAATACAACAAAATAATATGATTTGATTGACTCCTTTGAATGAGTAATAAGGACATTCAAAGTGAATACATTGAAGCTGTAAAAGCTGCTGTTTGTCAAGCACGAAGAATCTGAGGTCTATTACTACTTAAATGTTTGTATTCTTCCCATATTACTCTATTCTTAATCAAAGAACTCTTCCCAGTATTTTGTAACTCGATGCACACCAGAAAAAAAATTAAATCAAAAATTGATTAAAAAAATATTAAAAGACAAAAAGATATAGCCATAAAACAAAAGGAAAAAAATGCTAACATGTCTGTTTTCTAATTTACAAGGATGAAATTCTTAGTGTTTTCCCTTAAGTATATCCTTATTCTTTTGTTATCAACATTATTATCTTACTCCAGCTCATCTGTTTTTATTGGCTTCCATGGGTATTTGATGAGTGTCAGTAATTAATATCAAATAAACTCTATTTTTATTACTGTATTAATGTTACCTCCCTGATACCAAAAAGGTGTCTTTTGCAAATATTTTTTCTCTAGTTTCCTAGATTCTTAACTGATATTTTATATCTGCTTTTAGATTTCAGTGAGTGCAGCAAAGAAACACCATTTTAACACTGACAAGTAAAACAAAAGAAGACTGATGTACTTTGTTGTAAGCTTGGTTTTGTTGCTTGGTTTCCTGAGTATGATAGTTTACAAGGAGAAGTAGATAGCCTGGAGAGGGAGGCTCCTAGGTAACCAGACACCCTCCTTTCTACCTTCCCCCTCTTGATGTAAAACGACATCTTCTTTGATGATATGATCCTTGCCACAGGTGTGGGAAATTATCCTGGTTTGAGGCCAGACAGATCCACTATTTCCCCTGAAAGGGGCAATAAAATGATACACAAATGGATTGCAAAGTGATGGAAAGTTTAAATGGAAAAGTAATTGGTGTTTTACAGAAATTGCAAAGCATAGTGGCAAAGATATCCCAAAGCATACAGAGTCCCTTACAGCACACCCAAAGGTCCCCAACGCTTCCCTTCTCCCCACCTGAGGGTATACCCAAACCCACCCCACTCCCCACTAGGCTAGTCTCAGGCTGGCCAGGTCTGAGACTGACCCCCCATTTTGTCCTCCTAGCATTGGGCCTAGACAGACCTAAGAGGCCTTGAGATCCTCCCCCACCGTTACCCGATAGGAAGCGTCTCCCATGGGAGCAGAGAGGGAAGAAAGAGGAAGAGAAAGACTTTGGAGATGGATTTATAGGGTACAGGATTTGTGGGTATGGAATACGCTGCTTCCTGTGTCCACCTACTGGACTGGACACTTGGGACTCTGGAGGTGTAACTTATGTGACACTAACAGGAGGCACGCAGCCTAAACTGCCACAGAAATGTATGCCAAACAAGGTAGTCTAAATCCACTACCAGGAAGTTATGGGGAGAAGGGAACCTCAAACTTCTGCCACCATGAATTTGCTTTGCTTATTCAGAGAAGTTAGCCAAATAGAAAAGGCTATTGTTCATGGCAGACGTGGTATTTCCCTTCTCCAAGTGAGGGAGAAGAAAAACATAACCTATAATTTTAAAGAATGGGGCATTTTAATGGTATGAAGGCATGGGTGAGTTAATTTGTTTTTAAAACTAAGCTTGTTTTCTCCCCCAGTTCTAAAACATTTTCTGTTCTGTTACATTTTCCTTAGAACTGAAAGGCCTGCAGCCCTATAACTGCATGCCTCATTATGAGTTGCAATACCTTCTTTAAAAGTTTCGTTTTACAGCGTGTGTATCTATAAATTAACATAAATTGCCATGTGGAAAGTCACTAAAGCAGTTGTTCTGCTTAGTTAAAATGGATAATTGGACGCTGAGCTATTCAGAAATCCATGGGATGAAGTACATTGAGCTAATACCAATCATTACATATACACTGAAATCGAGATTTGACTTTTTCGTGTTAGCTACTTATCACATTTTTTTTTTTAAATTAAACTGTGTCAACTTATTTAAAAATACTTATTACAGTGTTGAGAGACATGCTAAGTCTCATTAGCCTTTTCAGAAACCACATAATTTTTTGGGGGAGGGGGGGGAAGGCAAGCCATTTTAGAATTAATTCATAGGCTTGGAAAACCAACACTGGCAACTATCAACCACTCATCTCCATTCAGAGCAGGTTCAAATCCCCTGTCCATATAGCAAAAAGACAATACTGACTGGCCTCTGGAAAATCACATCTACAAAAAGCTGAATGAATAAAAGTTGTCTATACAAAAGGATCTCTACTTTGACAGAGAAACAAAAATAAAATCTTGGAAAACTGAAATCCTGTTTCATAGCAATAACCTGAGGTATTCCATAGAAGATTCTGTTTGTGTCTCATAGCTTTTTGTCATCTTTGGAGGAAATATATAATTTGTGTTCATATCACAATCTTGGTTTGGTATCTTGAGCTTGGAATCAGCAAAGATCACACAGAGAGCAGAGTAGATTGGCAATGCTTTGAAAACCTGTATTTTAGCATCTCTTAACATTGATGGAAATAGCCACGTTAGCAAAGGGGTGACTTCTTTGGCCCATGTATTATTACCCACTACTGATCTTTCAGGTAGGCAGTGCTAAAGTAGCACCAAGGCACCCAAGGGCAATGAAGAGGACTGGTAAAGAAATTGGGAGTACAAGTGAAGTTCTAGCCTCCTTCTAGCCTCCAGTTGCAGGAAGCAATGAAGGAATAAGCAGGAAGAGCCAGAAGATCAATGCCTGTCTTCAAACCTGGTGTCATTGGCAGGACTTTGGGTTATTAAATCATGGTTTGATTTACAGTACACCAGGCCTACTGGCAACAGATGGGATACACCTGTCTCAAAACAGGGAAAAGATCCTAGTGCAGGAGCTGGCAGGGCTCACTGAAAGAGTTTTAAACAAGATCTTAAGGGGAAAGGGCACAAAACTGGCCTTGCTAGAAATAAGCCCAGTGGCATCACACAAACATTTGAAAGATGATGTGCTAGTGAAGTCTGTCAGCCTGTGGTATCAGTAGAGGTATGGAGTGGAGACTACAGGGCAGCAAAAATGCAAGGATTATTGATGGATTAGTAACCATGGGAGCACCTGAGAATAGTCAGGTAGGAAATAAGACTATTCAGGAAATAACTCCTGATGCCATTTACAAATATGCTGCTACTTTTGACTAGCTATAATTCATAAAACATTCCACACTCAAGCCTCTTTTGAGCTCTGCTTTTTTTTCCTGCTTGGGAAAAATGGAAGACTTTTGCTCCTTTCCTTGTTGACAGAAACAGTGAGTACAAGAAGTGTGTATGCCTCTCCCAGAGATCATGTCAATGAAGGAACTAGAAAAGAAAAAATTAAGGGTTTCACAGTAAGCTGGACTGACAGAACAGGTATGAGAAGCAAAGCATCAATTGTTGGAGTCACAGGCAAACAATTGTTACCATGAATGAGAACATTTAATACATTCTTTTCCAGAGACTGGGAGGATCTGAAGCTGCAGTTACAACCAAAACCAGTGCTCTGCAAGTGGTGAAGACATAGAAAAAGCCTGCTATCAAAAAATAGAATGTATTGGTGACACTGCAGTTGCATGACAATACGCTTCAGGAGGTAATACATCCACAAGTAGAAAAGGAGTCAAATCAATTTTTCTTATACTATCATCTGATAAGATTTTGTTTCTTGTTATGCATTTTGAGTTTCAGATTTTGAGATGATCAGCAATAAGCATTCACGGTTCTTTCCTCATTGATTAGCTTTCTAAATGTTGAGTTTCAGACAGCTTGTTGACATTCCGCTCAGGAGAGAAAGAAAAAAAAATAAGTCAGGGGAAACAGCTGTGAGGAGAAAGTTAAACAGCAATACTGGAGCTGTTGAGATCCAGTTCTATGTTTTCTCTTAAAATTATTTTGGAATCAGTGTGCCTACAAAAACTATAGCAAAACAAAACAAAAAAAGATGGAGAGATAAAATGTTCTCTTATTTCCCCCTTTTCTTCAGGGCAGATTACATGAAAATTACATTTACCAGCAATTCAGGCTTTAAGGAAAGAACACAGAATGGATGAATGTATGCTTTGTTTTGGAGTTCTTTTCTGTTTAGTTGTTTTGGCTTTTTTTTTCTTCTTTTTTTTTCTTTTTCGTTATTGCTACATGTCAGTAGGAGTAATAGTGTGCCATGAGACCTAGGACATTATGATCTGATACTTAATGCTGCTCTGCAACTTTAAGATTGCTCTGCTTTTACAACCAGAATAAAAGATTTTATTATGTTCACACTGCTTACAGTGGAAAACCAAGACAAAATAAATACATAAACAGAACTGCCAATCAATCATGCCTCTTTTTTTCATTCATCTAGCATTTGACTGGGGAGATGAGGAAAAAGAGCTAGCAAGGGAAATACTTATTTCTACCTGACTTGTACACAAACACAGTTTTGTGTTTTGAGCAATGTCAAAATCCTTTTCAGAGTGCAACTCTACTTCTGAGTTGCTTGCTTTAAAATGTAGGTTTGAGACTAATTTGTACCTAATGCAGATTCCTCTTCAGAATATATTTCAAAAGGGGGAACCTGCCTGGAAACAGGGTTGACTACTAGGAGGAACAGCGGAAAAGGGGATGCTGTAACCTAGTTATCCAACTTTCAAAATAGATGTTTGATTTAGAATTTTTAGACATTCCACATCAAAATATGACCCCATCTTTCCTGACAGTCTGCCAAATGCTGAGTCGAAATAGATGGTGATATGTTCAAAAATGACAGGTTTAAAGATCTTCAGGGCTGTCAAGAAAACCTCAGTTCTCAACATAGAAACTACCCATAATAACCATACTGTCAAGAAAACCTCAGTTCTCAACATAGAGAGAAACTACCCAGAATAGTCATATAACAAAGTAGAAGGTGCAATCATCAAAACAGAAAAAAAAATATTAAAAATGAGTTTTGGTTCTAGAAACTGTTCATTAATTGTTCCCAAAACCTCAGTATCTTCCTCGTGAAGAAATCAACAATAAGACCAGTGAAAAGGAAACATATACAGACAGAAACCCCATTATTATTGGCAAATGTATACCAAAGCAATCCTTCCCAGAAGAAATAACTTCATCACATAATTCAGTTAAATACAGCTGATAATTGACAGCAAGAGAAAACAAACCTAGTACATTGGAACATAGAATGGCATATCCCTATACTTCAGCCCTGATTGTCTTCTGCCAAGTTTCAGCCATTGTAAAAATCTTTGAAAATAACAGATATTTAGAGAAAGTAAATTAACAAGGAATCATCATATCACTGTTCTTAGTGCCTGATATAAACCAGCGCCCTGTACACTGCACTGGTTAGGCCGCACCTCAAGTACTGTGTCCAGTTCTGGGCCCCACAGTTTAGGAAGGATGTTGACTTCCTGGAGCGTGTCCAGAGAAGGGCAACAAGGTTGGTGAGGGGTTTAGAACACAAGCCCTATGAAGAGAGGCTGAGGGAGCTGGGGTTGCTTAGCCTGGGGAAGAGGAGACTCAGGGGTGACCTTATTGCTCTCTACAACTACCTTAAGGGAGGTTGTAGACAGGCAGAGGTTGGTCTCTTTTCCCAGGCAACCAGCACCAGAACAAGAGGACACAGTCTCAGGCTGCACCAGGGGAGTTTTAGGCTGGAGGTTAGGAGGAAGTTTTACACAGAGAGAGTGATTGCCCATTGGAATGTGCTGCCCAGGGAGGTGGTGGAGTCGCCATTAGTGGAGGTATTCAGGAGGAGACTTGATAGGGTGCTTGGTTGCATGGTTTAGTTGATTAGGTGGTGTTGGATGATAGGTTGGACACAATGATCTTGAAGGTCTCTTCCATATTCTATTCTATTCTATTCTATGTCATCTCTCTCTGGACACTGTGGTAGCTTAATGTTGGGGGAATTTTCAATGTATCACTGACACTTATTAGAAACAAATCAGTTGGCTCATGGAAAGAGTAAAGTAATTTTAAAAAATTATTTCTTATTTGCTGAGGAGGCAGTTTCAAAACTATATTCTGTAAGTATTCTAAGTTGTAAAAAAATACATTACCTATACTGAGGTGCCACTGTGCTTTGTTCCAAGAGGATGCCCTTAGAACATGTTCCATTTTATCTAATAAAATGTAGTTTGATATGGGTCAGGACAATTTTCCACAAATGTATAAGGGAAGAAAAAACAAAATTCAGTGAAAGAACTTGCACAGACACTAGAAGCAAGTAATCTAAAATGGAGAAGATCATAAGGAAAACATTCATCTTGATGTTATAGTATAGCATTCAAACTGTGGAAAACCTCCCAATGGACATACATTATTACCCCTTAGCTTACACATAGAATAGATTCAATGACACTGATGCTTGTGAACAGAAAAGACAGAATGGCATGAGCCAAGATAACCCTTACAACCTGTTTTGAAATACCTAACTTTGTTGTTCTAGGAAGTTTCCTTTTGGGAATGTATTCCAATTTACTTTGACCTCAAAATTCTGCTTTCTCAAACAAGTGTTTTTTCCATGTGTCTACAGAGAATGGATCTTTCTCCATCTTTTCTCCTGATTGGTGCAGTTGCTTCTTAAAAAATATAAATACTAAAAAGCTTGCAATGGAAGGACAGAGGAAAAAGGCACACAGGATTCAAGAATTCTTCAACTCCCACTGTTAAACCTCATCTGAGTGTGACATATTTCCACTTGTTTCACAAGGAATTCTAAATATTTTCAAATATCTAAACATCTAAATAATTTTTCATTATATTTCAACAAAGATAGTAGTTATGATTTTGATCTAAACTTAATTTGATTTAGAGATTTCTCTTATAAAGCTAAAAAAACCATGTCCATTGTACATATTTGCTCTGTGTACATATATATTCACAGGGAGAGCTATGACCCCATGCTTCACTACAGGCTGGAGATGGAGTGGCTGGAGAGTGGCCAGGCTGAAAGGAAGATGGGGGTACTGGTTGACAGTAGGCCAATACCATCCTGGCAATGTAGCAGGAATAGTGTGGCCAGCAAGAGCAGGGAAGTCATTCTGCCTCTCTACCCAGCACTGGTTAGGCCACACCTTGAGTACTGTGTCCACTTCTGGGACCATCAGTTTAAGAAAGATGTTGAGTTGCTTGAGCAAGTCCAGAGAAGGGCAACAAAGCCAGTGAGCACAAGCCCTATGAGGAGAGGCTGAGGGAGCTGGGGTTGTTTTAGCCTGGAGAAGAGGAGGCTCAGGAGAGACCTTATCACTCTCTACAGCTACCTGAAGGGTGGTTGTAGCCAGGAGGGGTTGGTCTCTTCTCCCAGGCAACCAGCAACAGATCAAGAGGACACAGTCTCAAGCTGCACCAGGGGAGGTTTAAGCCGGATGTTAGGAAAAGATTCTTCACAGAGAGAGTGATTTGCCATTGGAATGGGCTGCCCAGGTTGGTGGTGGAGTCACCATCACTGGAAGTGTTTTAAAAGAGCCTGGATGAGGCACTTAGTACCATGGTTTAGCTGATTAGATGTGTTGGGTGATTGGTTGGACTTGATCTCAAAGGTCTTTTCCAACCTGGTTAATTCTGTATTCTATAACAAAGCGGCATAACTCCTTTTAGGCACCTGAAATCTGAATAAGTGCTTGGCAAAGTAAAACTAACTTATAGTCTGTATAAACCTTTTATTTCACAAGCCATGCTGTATCCTCAGTTCAACTATCTTTCCTGATTTTGTTTTGTTGTTTCTTTGCTACATAGTAGAGACTACTCTAATTTCACAGTAAGTAGGCAATATGCTACAAGCTCAATCTAATTACTAGCTCTCATAAAAGAAATTATAAATGGCATCTGTCTTTATACATCCCATAATATTAGCAAAGATGCAAGTTGAGAACATTAAATGTCAAATATTTTCATTGTACAGAAGTTGTGATATATTCTTGCAAAATGCTAGGAGTTGTTTGCACCTTAACTGCTTCACTATTTGCATAAATATCTATTGCATAATATTAGCAATATTTTGTATTCACTTCAGGGCTTAACACAGCAGTCTGTTCTGCCTTCTGTGCAACTATTAATATAATATGGCCACTGTTATGTTTATTACTTCTACCTTCTGACTTCTTTAATGACCTGCAGAAATGAACCCCACAACTCCAGAGAGTTATGCAGCAGATAATGTTTATTGCAGCACTGGGTAGAGGGTAGGGATCTTTCCACCAAATCTGTACAAGCCATGCCAGTACACTCAGGTATTTATGTGATGAAAACATACATATTCATTAGTTTTCTGAGAATAGGTGTAGTTAATGTAAATTATTTCCAGGAAGTCATTAACATAGGTGTCCTCCCATTCTCCACCCAGGTTCTGTGCTCCGGTGGTCGTGTGGGTGGTCACTGGGGATGAAGTAAAAAGTATTCCTCACAGTGTATTTTTCACCTTTGGTCCAATTACTTGTTTTCAATGTGTCCCAGTTCTTCTTATCTTGATTTTCTGCTTTTTAGTCAAAAGAAGGATGAAAGCCTTAACCCTTTATGGCTAAATGTTTAACTATTTGCTATAGGTAGCCCTTTGAGGAGGAACCTGTGTCTGGTCTTGTGTAGCCCAATGTTTGTAACATATAGTTACACGTTACCTCCTTTGATCAATAGGTCTCTGGTATATGGTCAGAAAATTAAAGGCCCCTTCTCAAATATAGGATTAGAAAACTAAAAGTCCCTCCAGCAATATTCTTTGATTTTATAATTCTCCTTCATCATTAAGAAGCTTTGAAAATGGACACTTCGTTGAATTAGTCATAATATGAATTTAGGCTCGATGAGACAGACTGTAAATTGGAATTTATGCTAACTGGATTTCTAAAAATATTAGGTGTGGAATCCTGTCTAGATACCTGCTCACATTGTATGCTGATACACACAGTTTCAGAGTTGCAAAAATGCATCAAAACGTGAAAAAGAATTACAGCTGTAGAGCACAACTTATTCCATTTTTATACCCTTCCATAAGACATCCTCTTCTGTGTAAGGGGTGTGATAGAATTGGTAGTTACAGGTTAGCACCTATAAAGACAGACCAAGATATGAAGAAATAAAAGCAGAACATCTGAGCCAGCAAAAGTGTCGTTATAAAGTAATATGGTTTAGAAAGTCTTGTATCACATTGTACTTCCATGTAACTACCTTGGCCTTACTAGCCCTTTCTTCCATATGAAAGAACATTGTTTTACTGGAAGGAGGAAAGGAGGCACGAGTGAAACAATTATTTCCTCCTTAGAAAGTTTTTGACTGACTGGAAGTGCACCCAAACCCTTCCCCCCACCCTCAACCCTGGCAAAGCCTCCCACTCCCAGGTTGTGGTCAATGGATGCATGTGGACCCTTCCCCTCAAGCCACGTGCCAGGCACAGACCCCTGTGTCAGGGCAATCCTGGGTAGGTTTCAGCAGAGAATTGGTGGTTATCAGTTCCTGGTCTTTTCAGCTTTGGACAAATTCTTAGATGGAGACTCAGACAAAAGCTAGCTTGGCTTTTGATAAAACAGGTACTGCAGAGAACACAAGGTCCCTTCTCTTGGGTTTTCCCCACCACACATGTGGAATACAAGCAGCAGCAGTTTCAGGAGGATTTTCTGATAAAAAGAGACACCAGAGAAATTCCCACAATCAGCAAGCAGCATTGTGAGCAAACTGATATATTCCTAAAGTCCCCTGGAAATTCCTACCTTTTTTCAGTGGAGGTAACATACTGCTTTTGGATTTACCTTTTTCCAAATACTGTTCTCAATCATTTGTAACCATTTCTATATTCTCAAGATATTCTCAACCAAACATAGCAAATCTGTATGATATTTTGTAACTTTTGTATGTAGTTATGTGGGAGGCAGAGCAGTACTAATGAATAATTTATATTTTTATTAATTCTCCCTCTTATCCCTCTTTATTTGTAACACTGACACAGCAATATGGTAAACTTTTTTTGAGGGCTCCATTTTATAATTATACTAATTCAAATGAAGTGGATCATAACATTATCATAATGTTACAGGCCTGAAAATATAAGAGAAACCTGTACCACTCCAATGGAGCACCTCCTTTCAGAGTATCACAGAATCACCAAGGTTGGAAGAGACCTCAAAGATCATCAAGGCCAACCTGTCACCACAGACCGCATGACTAAACCATGGCACCAAGTGCCACATCCAATCCCCTCTTGAACACCGCCAGGGATGGTGACTCCACCACCTCCCTGGGTAGCCCACTCCAATGACTAACGACTCTTAGTGAAGAACTTTCTCCTCACCTTGAGCCTAAACTTCCCCTGGTGCAGCTTGAGACTGTGTCCTCTTGTTCTGGTGCTGGTTGCCTGGGAGAAGAGACCAATGCCCTCCTGGCTACAACCACCCTTCGGGTAGTTGTAGAGAGCAATAAGGTCTCCCCTGAGCCTCCTCTTCTCCAGGCTAAACAACCCCAGCTCCCTTAGGCTCTCCTTGTAGGGCTTGTGCTCATATCCATTCATGTTGCTTAACATGTTTTCTGCACTGCAAAGCTTCTCAAGCCATCTCTCCTATCTGTCTTACGTCCCTGCCTATGCCTGCTAGCAGAGGACACTTCCATTTGAGGAAATCCTAACAGCATATTGCCATATGCTCCACCTCCAGGTCAAGTTTACCACAAGGCTAAGTCAGGAGCATGAAAACAGAAGCGGTTTCAGATTGGAACATAATTTACACGTTTTTTTCCCAAAATTTGGTGGTGCAAGTCAAAATAGCAGAAATGTTTATTTTTTTAAAACACTCAATTATCCATCCAGTGACTCATTTAAGTAATCAGCTAGTCTTACTCTGCCTTAAAAGTACAACATACTCACGTGAAAATTTTCATCAGAAACACTAATGCCAGCAGAACACCTCACGCAGCAGAACCACCCTATACATCAAGCTACATTCAAAATTACTACTTTAAGCCACTTTCATATAGACTAGACTAGACTAGACTAGACTAGACTAGACTAGACTAGACTAGACTAGACTAGAATAGAATAGAATAGAATAGAATAGAATAGAATAGAATAGACCAGGTTGGAAGAGACCTTTGAGATCATCGTGTCCAACCTATCATCCAAGACCATCTAATCAACTAAACCACGGCCCCAAGCACCCCATCCAGTCACTTCCTAAACACCTCCAGTGATGACAACTCCACCACCTTCCTGGGCAGCCAATTCCAATGGGCAATCACTGTCTCTATGAAGAATTTCTTCCTAACATCCAGCCTAATCCTCCCCTGGCACAGCTTGAGAGCCTCTCCATCACTTCCCTCTCTATCTTTCTAGACTAATTCATGAAATAGCAATAGAATCATACAAGGATGATTCAAGGATGATCCTCAAGGATCATCCAGTTCCAGCCACCCTGCCATGGGCAGGGACACCTCACACTAGATCAGGTTGCTCAGAGCCACATCCATCCTGGCCTTAAAATCCTCCAGGGATGGGAGTTTTGCTTTAACTGCACTTAATAGTCAGATCAAAGACTTGTATCCCCTTCTTATGAAGGCAGCACAAATGACTCATGATGTGAAATGCCCAATATGATGTCTGGTATTATGTCTGATATGATTCAACAACCTACCTTACAAAATATGAAAATGAGTAAGAAGAATTATGGTAAAATTTAAGTTTTAAGCATATTTTATTGTGAACTGTTACAGATTTTAAGCATATTTTATTGTGAACTGTTACAGAAATTATCTGATTCTTCAGTATATGAAGTCTGGAGTTTCACCGTGCTCCCTCACTAGGAAATACTGGCGCTTACCTTTTATAAAGACAAATTGTATTTTTTACAATATGCACTGTTTCTGAATCATACTGTGCACGAGGATGAGTCATTATTCTGGCAAAACTGTGCTAAAAATCAAGGTAAATGGAAAAGACTGCAAAACAGGATCTGGTACTATGTGTGTTATATTCTTCAGACAAGTGCCACCAATTTCAGTGACCATGTTCACACATGTGATGTAATGAAAAGTGGATCACACATTATCAAAATATGATAAGTAGATTTTGAAGAGTTAGAACTGATCTGAGGTGCTTCAACACTAAGGCACGCCTGAACCAACTGTTTAGAAAGCACATTATTATTATACCACTGAATATGAAGAATTAGACACAGAATGTATTTCATTTTTAGCCTTTAAAATTCATCTACCTCTTTGGAAAGAGGTAAAGAATAAAAAAGAAGAGAGAAAGAAGCCAATTATGCATTTAAAATGCAACTTTTCACAGGAACAAGAACAGTGGTGCCAAAATTTTGCAGGACTTTACCTCTTCAGTGGAAAAAGACCAACAATCTGTCATATCTTTTGTGCAAGGTTTTATGTTAGAGGAGAACCAAACATGACAAGTAGGTAAAATAACAATGCTAGAGAAGTCTCATAAATGTAGTGAACTATTATTTTGGCTACAGTGGTTTGGGTATGGAATTACTGTTAGACCAAATTCTATACATTCTAGCCATCCTCAAAATAACAAAAAGCAAACCTTCCCATCTCTCTCCTACTGCACAGGCTTAAGCCCTTTCCATTTAACCATGTATTATGAAATTAGTGTGAACAAAATTAATTTGTCAAAGCAAAGAAGACAATGCCTGGGGGAAAGCCATGAGTGTCCTGACAATATTTGAGCAATTGATATTAAATTACCTGCACACATCACAAATTAATGTTTTGACCTTCTGCTGATGTGAGAAATTCAAGCATAATAGCAAAATCTGTATTTGCTGTCTTCTGAACATTTGCAGCAATTATTCCTAATAAACTGAATAAACCCTGTCACACCGTTCATATACGGACAAAATTAATCACTGACACTGTTTTTAGTTCTACCTAAGGAAGTATCTCACTGATAGACACCCAGCATTCAACATAATGTGAATTCATTGAAGAAAGCAAGTCTACAATCTAATAACTTTAAGGGGAATAATTTTCAACATTTTCTGCTATTTGAACAAAAAAAATGTTTAGGTACTTGTAATCTGGTAACTATGCTGCATATATTGGGTGTATATAATCTGCTAACTATTCAATGGCCATGAAATTCTAATCCAAATTACCTGGTTTGTTGTGAATCAGGTCTCATGGCCATTCTACCACTGACACCTCCCACTGATCAGACCTCTTATTTCCAAAAGAATCATGGACACATGCACTGATCTGAACCCTCAAATTTACACAGACAAGTACCATGCAACACAGAGTACAGAGCGAACAGACTACTAAAATACAACTCACTTACTCTTATGAACTTTTACCATCATAGTTTGCTCAGAAATGAGACAGAAAAGACTTCTCTTCTAAATTATCTACATGTTAATTCCTTTATCTTGGAGTCCTTGATTTTGAGTGTCATTAATGTCTAACACACAAATCTGGGAACACAGTTAAACTCAGCAGTCTAAAGGACTGACATGTTAGAGATTGTAAAGAAGTACACACTGCCATTTGTCCAGCACTCTTGGCATTATATGGATTTACACATATATACCCCACAGTTCAGGAGAGGAACCTTCAATTCTCTGCTGCCAGGAGATGGGATTTCCAAGAATAGAAATTATATTAATAATTATATTAATAATACTAACATTAATGCCTCTATCTGCCATTGTTCTGTGTCTAGGAAGACTCTTGGCTGCAAAGCCCATAACACTGTCTCCCTGCTATCAGATATATGAAAGCTTTACAAGGCTCCCTTTCAATTTCATAGAACAGGAAAAGATTTCCCTAGTAATCAGACCCAGTCTCATGCTCTGGCAGGCAACCAGGTCATGTAGTTCTGCTTAGAAATGTAACAAGCTTAAAATCAGTTACGTTGTTTGCCCCAGTGCTTTAACGGAAAGGCAGTTTCAGCACATACCTGAATTATTTAGAAGCTACAAAATGATGAGCCAATATAGGGAAAACACAAAACAGTCACTGTGCAGCTCTGTTGCAAATGTCAGACAAGAACTAATCTAGATAAGGAAAAAATATATCTAAATTTGCATACTGTTTCCTTCCTAATTTCCAGAAGAATCTGTCCTCCAAGTTACTTCATGCCACAGGGTGACCTGTGCCAGCACAACAGAGTCAAAGCAATGCACAAGCAAGAAATGGAGGAAGCATCACCTTAAGCTGGCATTGCAACCAGATATAAGGTAAAGCCAGAAGCTCACAGTGATCACTATAGAAATGAAATGCAGTTTCCTAGACCATTGACCTCTTATCCACTTTCTGTATCATGTTTCTTAAAAATATTCAGTGTGCTATAATCTGGGCCTGATCTTTAGCCATAAACATCCACTTAAATCAGAAGCCTTTGTTTATTCGCGTCGTGCCATCAATACTTTTACTACCCTGAAGTAAAATACTTCAGAGTACATTCACATTAGCAGAAATTCTAACATCCTGCAACAGGTCCATTATGCTTATTTCATCATATCTAAATATATTTCAGACAGCTTCATTTTCTCCAGAGAATGTTTTCCTTCTGTGCTTGGAAGGTAAACTTAAATATACTAAAAGCTTTGCCTACAGCAAAGATGCTTTCAGAACAGGAATACTCATCATTCAAATAAATGATAATGGTTTTCTCCATCAACCTGTTCATTTACCCATGCCACATATTTATTGATGCATTTCTCCTTCTAAGCAAGGTTGAGTAGAAATCTACATTCTAATTAACATTTTTCATATGTCTATGCTCTGATTAAAACTAAATAGCAACAGAGAAATTTGCATTAATCGTTCAAAACTAAGGTGTAATTGCTCTACAGTGATTAGGAATGGCTCTTAATTTGGGTCTCTTTGACAATTGTTACAGCTACTGAATAAAAGGAGTCTTCATTCTGGAAAGGGAATTCCTTTTGAAATATTTTAATCTGGTAAGAATGCAAAAATTTAGCAATATGTTATGTGTCATTCACTGCATTGAATGCATCATATCTCTCTCTCTCTTTTGTTTAGCAGAAATAATTGGCACTCATCAGGTGCCAGAAGCAGCTTTTTATCTCTTATCCTGACCTTTGGTATATCTGGGTGGGGTTTTTATTAATACATCTGGGCATAGCAGTTGCAACAGCAATTATCTTTCCAAACTATATATACTCAATTAAAAGTATAACTCACCAGTAGGAATGATGGATATTCACTACAATGGCTCAAAGAAGTGCTAGTTAAAAATGCAGTACTTTATTGTTAAAAGGACTTTAAGTTCCAGGTGTAAAGGTAATCCATTGAGTCCATCTTTACCTACAGCAGAGGAATGCCATCCATCCTTGGTTTTGTCTCCATAGTAGGCTTACTGCAACAGTTTTTGCCAAGGCTTATGCTGACAGAAACCAGAGTGAATCTTAACAGTTCTAGTATCATGAGTTATGCTAGGAATCCAGAACAGGGATGCAAGAAATATGCATGACTGTTGTAGTTATTGGAATGTGTTCCTTTAAGAAGCTACTCTTAAGATTACAGCACTATTGTCATCCACTAGGGTATCTAAACACTTTGCATGTAATCATTCTGCATACCATATAATAGTACTTGATTGTTTTGTACTTCAAATGTCAGTTTCTGACAAAGTATTTATGAAGTATTATTATCAAGCAATTATCTACTGAAGTGAGTGTTCAAAACATAATAATTATTACTACATCTATATTAGCACTTTACAGAATCACAAAATTGTCAGGGCTGGAAGGGACCTCAAGGATCACCCAGTTCCAACCCCCCTGCCATGGACATGGACCATTTCCACTAAGTCAGGTTTCCCAGGGCCATATCCAGCCTGGCCTTAAAAACTTCCAGGCATGGGGCTTCCAAAACCTCTTTGGGCAACCTGTTCCAGTGTCTCACCACCCTCATGGTGGAGAGCTTCTTCCTGATGTCTAATCTAAATCTCCCCTCTCCACTGGCAACTGAATCTACCAACTGCAACTGAGTCTTTGGTCTTAAATCCTTAGTGGACAAACAGCCATAATGCTGCTAGGATTGTGCAGTGATCATATTGATTTATGTGGAGCAGATGCTAAATGCTGCTAGGATAAACTTCCACGGCTGATGAATGTTATCCACGCATTACCATGGAAATGACAATGGGATTGTACTCCTTAGCCTTTTCTACCTATGACATAGAATCATAGAATTGTTAGGGTTGGAAGGGACCTCAAGGATCATCTAGTTCCAATGCCCCTGGCTGCAGCCACTGATGGGTGTTCAATTTTAGCTCTCTGCCAAATTCTTCCTTTGTTAGAATTGAAAGTGTTGAATCCTGCCAATGAACATGAATCTTCTAGCTGATAATTTCCATTCTGTTTGTGCAAAGATAAGTGAATCTGCATAAAGCTTGGATGACAAAATATCATAATTTTGTGGTTTGTTATCCACAGCAGTAAAGTGATCTAATTATGACTAAAAATTTATTGCAAAATGAACTATTACACTCTTGTCAGTCTTTGAATTCTTGTACAGTAATCTTTGATAAAGCCTGCAATCCAGAAAGAACAAGTTAATACCAGCAGCAGCTTTTGGGCCATGGATAGCTATTTTTGGAACTGCTGCATGAAATAAAACAAACAAGATAGGCTTTGGGAGGCATCCCTTTTTTCTCCCATTCATCACAGAAAAAAGATTGAAATTCACTGATCTTTGTTCTCACATACATCCCATGATATACCTGTCTCAAAATGTATAAGCAAGCTACACAGCAAACCATTCCACGTGATGACATAGTCCAGATTAGTTAGCATAAGAACAGCTATATTGAGATCAATGAAGTCAATATTTTTCACATGTAGATTTCATAGGGAGCAGAATACGTTTGTCTGCAGAGGCTTGTGAGAAAAACTTTAAGGTTTATATAAATTATGTAGAACTAGGAACACGTGAAAGACAGAACCAGAAGAAATGACATGAATAAGGAATAAGGAAATGGCAGGTGTCAGTGGCATTGAAATCAACAGGTCATCTGAAATCATGGCACAGGTCTACATACAACTTCAAGTTGCTCAGAGCAGGAATAAAAACAGCAGACTACACCCAGAGAAGAAAATCTTACCTGTGAGTAGATCTGCAGAATTCCCTAATGACACTCGCAGAGGAGAGACTGGATAAAAAGGTTAAAAGATCACCATCACTGTCAGCTACCTGAAGGCACAAAAGGTACATCTAAAAACTAAGCACATGGCTGCTAAATAAAACCAGCCTATGAAACCTAATGAATGAGATCCTCCATTGTTGATATCCTTTCTGCTGTTGCAGGCAACGCTACCCAGACTACTCAGACAATGTTAAAGGATATAATATTTCCTTTATTTATAAACTATATGGCAATGTTAATAAAGATATGATGTACGGTTAGAATCTATTTACAGTGGGAATGTATTTGGGCAACTATAACAATTTAACAATTT
This sequence comes from Picus viridis, assembly GCA_033816785.1. Classification (NCBI taxonomy): domain Eukaryota; kingdom Metazoa; phylum Chordata; class Aves; order Piciformes; family Picidae; genus Picus; species Picus viridis. The sequence continues at coordinate 9,509,352 of CM066570.1, forward strand.
TATGCAAACTGGGAGGAATATAACAGAAATAGAATACCCTGGGAGCAAAATGGTGCTTGACCACAGGGAGGGGGGACTCGACAAGAACCGTTAAGCCAAAGAGGCAATGAATTAATTACTCACAACTAGTTGTACCCAAGTAGGGAGTGGCACTGCTGTGCATTAGAGGCTTTGGGGTGTTCATGCACCAGGCACAGCTGTTTGCCGGCAGGAAGGCCATGGGGTCTCGATGGCTGGTCTGGCTTCAGCAGACGGCGGGCTGTTAACGCCGCTATCACAATGGGCACTTGCTTTGTCCTAGGTGAATTGTGACATGGCAAAATCCTGGTCGCAAGGGGAATCAGGCTTGGCTCTGACTCCTAAGCTTGTGGCTTCTCTCGTAGCTTGTGGTGTGTATGCCCATGGCTTTATCCCAGATGCTGGACCGGGCAACTTGAGGCTATGCAACTCGAGGCAACTTCAAACCAGACAAGGTCCAAGCAGGTTCAAGCAGGCAAGGGTTGAACAAGAGTTGAGCAAGGCAGAGGCGACTAGAAATCAGCCTGTGTATAAATTTTGCCTGAGATTCAGTTGGGCCAATAGGGCAAGTAAAACCAGCATATGGTTACCCAATGGGAAGGGGTTCTGCCAGGCTGTGGCCAGAACACATGCCCTTACCATAGTGTGACCGTTTTAGGCTGTGCCTTTAAGAAAGGGACAGTTGCTGGAACACTCTGGCTGAATGTTTTGAAAAACATTTAGATATTCTAAACTAATTTCATTGGTAGATTGGTAGAATGCAACTTTAAGTGTTAGTTCAGTTTGAGTATCAGTCTCAATCTGTTCTCTCTGTTCCTGTCAGCCTGTCTGTTTCTGTCTCTCTCTGAGCTACAGCTGCTGGACAGAGTTGACCTTGAATTAACAAAGCTAACCAGATAAGAAAACTAATTCTTGCACACACTTTGAGCTAACAGAATTACTTCCTTAATTACCTTTTTCTCTCTCTCTAACCCTTTTTGGGAAAAAAGGGAGGTAGGGAGGGAGAGGGGGTACAGGGGCCGGAGGGGACCCTCCTCTAGCTGGAGGTCTTCTGTATTACGTTCATTGTTGTATATTTCTGTATATATTGTAAATACTGTATATTGTGTATATATTCACTGCATTTCATTCCTGCTTGTAAATACAGCTTATTTAATCTTCTTCTCTGACTGACTTAGCTGTGATTTCTTTGTGTGTGGGGGGAGAACTTTCTCTCAGGGTTGTTTACCAGACACGCATGGTCCTGTCCCCTTTGTTCCTTTTCCAGTGTTACCCTGGCTTTCTGCAGGAAGGATGGGGGGAAGAGGGACCATGTCTAGACACCTTAGGGTCTGTCTGGGTTTGTGCTGGGGCTGTTTGACCCTACCATGGCATGCAAACATGTTACATGTAAGCATAAAGAAATTAGTATGAAAGCATGAGAAAATGTGTCTGCAATTCTCTAAAAGAATAGGCATGAGTAAAGAAACCTAGTTCTGTTTAAAATAAAAGCTTCTCTTCCTGTGCAGCATGCCAGTTTTGTTACACTACCTATAATGTTGCTTTGTCTGTCAAGTGTCTACAGCTATTGGAATTGTATTACACAGGATGCAGCAGCAATTTTTGAAGAAAGTCAGAGATGAGATGGATCTCATCTGTAGAATTTATTATATTTCTCTTCTTTATTAATATTTCTTTATCATTAATTTGTACTCAAATAGTTGAAAATGTATAAAGTGACAAGATAATTTTATTAGTTATTAGGTTGTGGGGTTTTTATTAGATTCTGTTACTGTAATTACAAGCATATATTTCCAACAGAAAACCTCTGTCCTCTACAAGCAGTAACAGTCTTCATAGGTCAAACCATAAAATGCACTTGAGTTAAATTGGATAGAGAGTCAAAGGACACTTGAAACAAACAAATAAAAGTGCCTTCATTTTTATTTCCTAAATTTAACGATATCACATGGCATTTCCCTGCACAGCTATTTATTATTTTTTTTGGCAGTTCTTCAATTTAAGTGTGGAAGAGGCAGAAAGTGCCATTTAAAGTTTTAAAGGCCTTTTTCTAAAGCAGATAAGGGTGAAAACAAACTCTCCCCATTACTCATATCTCTTGTTGCTAAGTTCGAGATAACTTGAAAGTGATATATTCGACAGAAGAATATAGATTAAAGAAGCGGCTGAAATAATGTATATGAGCTAAGAAGAAAAATTGGTGGGTTTTGAAAAATCCAATAGCATTGCTATACGGTTGCAACATTTATCTGAAGTGCCATCAAAGAGCATTCTTCCTTCTTCAACCCCCAAAATATTCATGACAATCAAAAATAAACAAAGAGATAAACTTTTGGTTTCAAAAACCCACTATGATACCTATCTGAATATATGGTAATGAGTTGGATTTCCCTGGATAGGAGGAGGAATAAAAAAACCAACTCTTTCCAGTATTTGGCATATTTAGAAATTGGTTTGAAGGTTGTTTCATCACATTAGAATAGGCTAAGGTGTTGTTCATTGTTTCAGTTCAGATTAAAATAAATACATAAAATAAAGCAACTCATCCATTTTCCATTGAAACTTATGTAGGCCCAAGAGCAATGAGCTGACTGGCACTTCAGTGTGAAGGCTTCGTGCTGTTTGTTATGCAGAAAGGCTACTGGAACACTTTTGTCAGAGACAGCTATAAGCTGCCAAACAAAGATTAGCAATCATGGCAAAATATTGCATATCCCAAAAGTCAAGGACATTGTGACTTTTTTGACAAATGGGACTCATTTCAGTTTTAAATGACACCGAAGCACTGAGAAGTTTTGAGGTTTGATTGCATCTTAATGCAGAAAAAGAGCAGAGTTTCTTTATCTTATTATAATGAACTTCTATTCATAATTCATATTTTTAAATATTTTAATAGATTACATGCTTTAGAGCCTACCCAAGCAAACTGGAAAACCACAGGGTATAGAAGCATCCTCACTGCAACACAACAGTAGCAAAGAAGATTTCATAGTTCCCTGAGCAATGAAATCTTGCCTCAGTAAAATTTTATGTACCCTTTACCCTCACACATAAGGGAATTTGTATCAAGAAACTATTCATGACATACTCAAAGACTCTGTACTGGCTTAGCTTCATAGTCTTCTCTCTGGAGTGTCCAAATGCTTACAACTACGTGAAAGTGTAAAAACTTCTCTGTAAGGAATAAAAAGGGCTTGGCCTAAAGAAGTCTTTAGGCAGTAACAAGAAGCTGCATCACAGTAGTGAAATCCCAAGTTAAGTAAATAAAACTGACAACTTTAATTTAATTCATTTATGAAAAAAAAAACACCCTGTCACTGATTCATTGAGATGAGCATAGTTCCATGGGCTTGGAAAGTAGATTGCCAAGGACAGGCTTTCCATCCCCAGAAAAGATAAAGAATCTGTAACATCGTCAACTGCGTGGTGATTTTATGTTCAGGATCTCCTGTAAAGATGATCATAGATTCATAGAATCATAGAATTGTTAGGGTTGGAAGGGACCTCAAGGAGCATCTAGTTCCAACCCCCTGCCATGGGCAGGGACACCTCACAGTAGATCAGGTTGCTCAGAGCCACATCCAGCCTGGCCTTAAAAACCTCCAGGGATGGGGCTTCCACCACCTCCCTGGGCAACCCATTCCAGTGTCTCACCACCCTCATTGGGAAGAACTTCTTCCTAACATCCAATCTGAATCTACCCATTTCTATTTTTGTTCCATTCCCACTAGTCCTATCATTACCTGACACCCAAAAAATCTCTCCCCAGCTTTCTTTAGGCACCCTTCAGATACTGGGAGTCCACAATTAGGTCTCCTCGAAGATTTCTCTTCTCCAGACTGAGCAGCCCCAAATCCCTCAGTCTGTCCTCATAGGAGAGGAGCTCCATCTCTCTAATCATCCTTGTGGCCCTTTTCTGGACATGCTCCAGCACATCCAGATCGTTTCTGCAAATAGGGGCTCCAGAACTGGATGCAGTACTCCAGATGGAATCTCACCTGAGTGGCGGGTGAGAACCACCTGCTTCGACCTTCTGGCTGTGATGGTAGAAGTCCGAAGTTTACAGACCTAAAGTTTCAGCTTATTAGGTTTTTACTCCAGTGAAGGTACTGGCACATGTTGGAGTTCAGCACTCTTATTAGAGGAATGGTGACATCTGGTAGATTTACTCTCAGATGATTTGACAAGATTGGCCTACCTGCTATCTATCCTCACCTGGAAAATGCCTTATAAAATGATACTGATTGTAAAGCATTCTCTGTAGATGTGGAGAAAGTCACAGAAGGTGTCTGGATGTTTAACATCCTAATGACAAAGCTACAGGCTGTTCTGGATTTTAAAAATGTTTCAGTTCTATCCTAATTCAGAACTTTGCAGCTGTTCTCTAAGAACCTCTCTGTGATCTCTCACTTTCTTTATTCACTCTGCTTTTATCTGTACAGAAAAGGATCTTTAGAAGACTTTCATCAGAATGTCCCCTTCAGTATTTCTGTTCCTATGTGTAGTGGGAAACTCACAGTCATCTTGCTCCTGAGTGGATGAAAAAAGGTTGAAAGAGAGAAGGTATAAAGTGAAGAGGGGAGAAAAGGACTTGTTATCAAATTGCAAAAGAAAAAGTTGTAGCTGACAAAGTTGAACTCATTTGACTTTTATTAAGGCAGTAGATTCTAACTCAAAGAACTTTCTGGTTTTCTTTATTTAATGCTTTGCATTAATCCATACACCGAAACCCAAAACCTTTATTCTATTAGTTGTTTTTATTTTAAAGTGGGGTTTAGTATTTATTCTGTTAAGACATTGTTGAAAACATGTAAAGTACTCACATTGTGTCAATAAGAAGACAGATGTAATTGTCTAAAATGTACACCAGCTTACATGCTAGTCCCAAGGAGGGAAAATCAAGGGGAGATTGATTTGCACAAAGATGCAAAACAATCATACCTTGGCAGAAATAGACCACATTGTTCTTCCATAGTGGCAGCTGAGGTCTTTGGAAAATGGATCTGCTAATTTTTAGCCTTCACTTTTTCTTGCAAACACTTGAAAAAGTACAGTAAAATTATTTAATTAGCCCAAATTAGATAAAACAAGAGAACAGACTAGAAAGATGATTAGAGGAATGAGGCTATGTACTACGCGTCTGTTAGAACAGTTTACCTCCTATCAATTTGCATTTTTATTGGACCAACATTAAGAACTTGAAGAAATTAAAGGTGAGGGAACATTTTGGGGTTGTTTGGAAGTTTCATAAGGAGATTTATTTTTAAGTTTCAGTAGATTAATGTGAGCAAGAAAACCAAATGCTTTTTGAAGCATACACTTATGGAGAGGTTACAGGTCCTAATTGTTATTAGGCAATAAATCTCTTAGAGTACTCTTCCCTAAATCTCTGGATATACTTAACTGATCAAAAGTACTATTATTATGTTTTCCTTTCTTTGAAATCCTACAATAAATCTATGTCAGAAAGAATATTTAAACATCTGTTTATAGTCTAAAGAAAGGTTTTATCAATAAGCTGGAAAACAAGAAGCATAGAGGTTTTGGTACAATTGCTACCGGTTGTTCTGTTTATGGACAATATTTTCTTTTGCACTCATGTCATTCACAGAATTCCCCACGGCATCAGTGTAGTAATGATGCAGGAATTTTAAATGCAATTTTGGTCATCATTTTCAAAGCAAGTCAGAGAGAAGCAGAAAGACAATGCTCCAAGGACATCTACACAACTGCAACTGTACTGCAGAAACAGAAGCACATACGAGGGTTCTGTCCCAGCTCAGCCCTTAGCAGATCTACGTCTGACTGCAGCCTCCAAATTGTGAGAGGTGGTCTAAGTACTTAAGCTTCCAGAATAGACCCACAGCATAAAGGGTTTATGAGTATTCAGGTAAGTAAACATGCAGGAAAGTACACCGTTAAACAAGAATTTCAAGAAGTGGCATAGACAAAGACTAGTTTTCCTTCATATTTCTGTTCAATTTTAAGCGAATGCTGGCAAGACCTTTATGTGAACTCACACTAAAAGACATCAAAGAAGTAGCAGAAGAGATGTTTTGAGTACTATAAAAACTTGAGATGATATTTCACAAGCATTTATAATCACTCCTGCTCTCAAATGTTATGTTTATAATGCAGTGATTTTTTAGTAGCTGAGTGGCTCATATCCTGCACCTTGATACTTAATTTCCATGACAATGTAAAAGTCTCTTGAAATTTCTGCCACTGACATTTCAGTTGAAAATATCAAACAAGTTCAGTTCAAAGAGGCAAGGGAAGATTGGGAGAAGAGAAAGAACTCACAAAATAAGTAAGATCATAATGGATTGTAAATTATTTGTTGAGGAAGACATTCTTAGGAGACAATCTAAGCCATTTGCACTATATTTTAAAAACTATAACCTGAGCATTATTTCAAACTACATAGCCCAAGATGTTTTTGTGCACTCCTTGGTAAGTATGTCATGGCTAGAGTTAGTTTTTACATGCAGTATGTTTTCAAATATAGAGGAGCAAAGAATTGAATCGTTGTATGACTGTAGAACATGGTCCTTTTTCAACCTTGTCTTATAATCTTCCTTATAAAAAATAAGTGGTCTCACTAGGTAACTTCGGCATGGAAGTCATTGCCAAGCAACTTTCAAGGTTCCCATCAAAATGCTCTCGCTGGTAAAAATCCTTTAGAACTTGAGATTAGCCTGCCAAGAATACTGGAAAAGGGGTGAAAATAAAGTGCAGGATTTTGAATATGGCATTGAAGTGCGATGCGTATTCCCTGTGTTAAAACCATAGGAAATTCTTCTGAAAGTTTATTATAATTTCGAGATTAAGACCTGCAAATTCTCCCCTACTTCATACTGCTTCGGTCATTATTTCTTTGTAACAATGATCACCTACTTCACTAAGTATAGCCCAGTCTAAAATAGAGTTGCTTTTGGCTATCTTTCTTGTACCACAAATACTCCATTCTTTCACTTCAGTAATCCTCTCTTGGTGCAGCAGACGCTTAACAAAAGTTCCCATGCATCAGAAATACAACTGAGATTTAGATTAAGGGGTCTAGATTTCCTCTTATTTGGTGTCCTATGATTTCCACTTCATAAGGCAGGCACTGTTTTTCCTTGGTGTCTTCGGCAATGCATTCTGCTTCCTTGTTTAAGTTTCCGTAAAGTGGTATCATTACAATAACCTCCATATCATGGAACCAGAAGCTAAGCTGTCACAAAAGATAGAGGCTTGCCTTCTGCAAGACATTTCTGCCAGTGTCATCCTGCCAATTTCATCCATTATCTCACAGTACTAGATTTAGATTACGCTAAAATACTTAAGACAGAACCTTGTCCTAAAGATTCATAGTTTAAATAATCTAACAAAGAAGGTATATTTTTATCCTCCACAGATGAAGGGTTTAAGCATCAGTGAAATTAAGACTCACACACACAAGCAAAAGAAAAAAAAAAAAAAAGGGGGGGGGGTAGTGGAGAAGGGAATGTTATAGAATACCTCTATGCTAATATGAATTAGATTGGTCCCTTCCTTAACCTCAATAAACTGTTTCACACAACTTGGCTAGCAAAGGCTGCAATTGTTTCTTTACCTGAAACCCTTCACACAACATACACCTCTGACATAATTGGTCTGTGTAAGTTTGAGTAGTAATGTAACTTTATATTCCTAATTTAAAAAAAATATATGTGCAGAGAAACAGCTGACATCTGATCTTGGCTGTTATAATACTGATACAAATGTTAACTGAGGAACTTAAAAATCAATGCATGAGTGCATCTTCAGGTAGAATAGACTAGACTAGACTAGACTAGACTAGACTAGACTAGAATAGAATAGAATAGAATAGAATAGAATAGAATAGAATAGAATAGAATAGAATAGAATAGAATAGAATAGAATTAACCAGGTTAGAAGAGACCTTTGACTCCAACTTATCATCCAACACCATCTAATCAACTAAACCATGGCACCAAGAGCCCCATCCAGTCTCTTCCTAAACACCTCCAGTGATGGTGACTCCACCACCTCCCTGGGCAGCACATTCCAATGGCCAATCACTCTTTCTATGGAGAACTTCTTCCTAGCATCTAGCCTAAACACCCCCTGGCACAGCTTGAGGCTGTGTCCTCTTGTTCTGTCTGTGCAAATTTAAATGGACAGAAAAAAAATATACAGAGATTAAAGAACACATAAAAATCTAGGGATGAACACAGTCAAATTAAAAAAAAAAAAAAGTCTGCTACAAAAAAATAAAATCACAGCACAACAAAACCCCCACCAACCCACTAAATAAAACACATTGATTACGAACATGAATAGAATACAACCACCTATATATATCACTTCAATGCCATAAAAGATTAGCCCTCTCAGTGGAAAAAAAAAATAGAACTTTTTTCCCAAACTTGAGCATTCAAGTCATTCAAATCATACAAACTAACTGGAAAAAGAAAAAGGTGTAATTCCTTCACCTGCTAAACCAACACCTTATTTAGAGCAATGTGAAGCATAATCCTGATGGAATGAATTTAGGGAGTAGAACCTCAAGCAATGCTCAGCTGATTGAAGGAAATGTTTTAGCTCTTGTAGGCTGCAAACCTTGGGACCAAACTGCAGCTGTGTAGAGAGAAAAAGTATTTAGCTAATTACCAATGACCATTGTGACTCAGGGAAGCCACAAAACGACCTGAGAATTAGAGCTGGTAAACATTGCAGTAGAGTCTTTTGTCTTCTCTCTGAACTTAGATAAGAGATGTGTGATCGTTTGTCTTTTGTCTAACACCTGTCTGAGCCTTGCCAATGGATGTGTGCTCCCTGGCATTTTCTCGGCAGCCAATCACGAATCTGTACCTGTCGCACGGACACATCTAATTACCAATCCCGAGCGCTTTTGATTATGTTAGGCTATATAAAGAAAAGACTTTGTACAATAAAGTAGACACTTTGCTTTCATCAAGCTTTGTCTCCATCTCTCAATCGCGGTATAATCCATTTCTGAAAACTTTTTGGTTTTAGATTAATTCATCTGGCAGAGTGAACACCTATCAGAATCAGAAGTCATGGCTGTTTATATTAATTCACGATTTTATGACACTTCTTATGAAAGATTCAGAGTCAACTCAGCATCCAGGCTAAACTTCAAGTGCAGTAATTACATACTTCCTCCTTAAATCACCAAGCGCCACTGTCTGCAGCTGAGCTACTGTTAAGATTCATATGAATGTGTCCGTACTTCTGCAGTGAAAGACATGACATAAATTTCTATTTTAATCTTGTAATAGCCACTAAGAGGCATGATGCTGTTTAAGTTCTCTCAGTGCAGTACTTTGAGATTTCCATGTACACAAGTTTCCACAAGTCATTAAAAAAAATCATAATTCAAGGGCAGCCGGTTACTTGAAAGACAGGCATGCTGTGGTGAAGGATTTTGAGGGAAGGGAAAAGATAGAGATGGCTGTGTCATCTTAGATGAAAAGCTGGGGTGTAATCTTAAGCAATTCTTACATCCACCTGCAGAAAGAAGGATTTATTAACTGTCTTTCCATAGAGGTTTTTAAAAAGGAAAAATGCAGCTATTTGAAATAACCATTATGTCCAGACAAAGTCTTGTTTTATGCCATATGTAGCTGAAGACACAGCAAGAATCAAGATACTGCACGTTCACAATAAAGAGTCTCAGCTACATCACTGCAAAACACAGCACTATGCAGGATGCTCCAGGAAGAATTAATTTCAGATCAGCCAAACCAAATAGACTCAATTAAATCTCACTTGAAATCTCATTTTACAGTATCCAAGTGATGGTGCAGGCAATTATTCCCTTTCTGTAAGTAGCTAGCAAAATTTAAGGTAGCAGTAAGGAAGGTATGGCTCAAATTAACAACCCAGGTTCTAGGGAGAAAGCTTGTGCAATCTCAGTTATTTGTTACTGTTATTTGGTACATAGACAAGCTCTACCAGCTAGTTATTGGCCCAAAACCACAGTAAAGCCACATTTTAGCTCAGCAGTAGGAGATAATGGCACTACCTATTGCCTAGGTAACAGCTGAAGAGACACCTCTGCACACTCATACTTGTTCACTTCAACAATGTCATGATTATACTCTTTAGAGTTATTATTATTATCATTCTCTTCCTGGGGCGCATAAACTATATTTAATCCAAAGTATAAAGGAAGCTCCAATTTTGTTTTCCATATTTAGAACTACCTCTTCTAGCACCAAAGGAGTCACACTGATTTAATATACCATCAAACAAGTAAGTTTTCCTGAACTTGCACATTTCTGCTGCTGTATATAATCAAAGTACTGCACATCATAGATAATATTTATTCGCAGAAAATGTAGCTGTTGTATATTCAAAAAGAAGCTATAAGTCAACGTTGCCTTAGTTAGATGCTGTAGACAGATTGATAATCTCTACCATTTCCTAGAGCTAATTATGCTTCATGACCTTTCGAGTTCTTAGAATGTCAAGAAACTTTTAACTGTCCTCAGTTTTCTGCAAATGAGTCAGGTTAGAATTAGTGATTAACAGCTGGTAATTATAAGGGCTATAAAAATGCAAACTCATCTGCTGCACATGGTTAAAACAAAGCAGGTTCTTACAGCATGAACATCTATACAGAATTGTTTCCTGAGGCATCCTCATAATCCTTTAGGAAACATAGCTGAGTTGAAGGTGTTTATGAGAAAGCTCTTGGTTAGGAAGATAATAGCCTAGAAGGTGCTTTCTGCAGTTTCTAGTGGGTTTTGTTTGTTTTCTTGCAAATATCATAGCTTTCTTTAAAAAAGAACAACCAAACAACAACTTCCTAGGCATAATTAGGGGTTGTGTCTTGATTACTTTGAAAAGGTCTTTCAAATCTTAAATGTCTAATGGACATAAACCTTGACTGTAAAGTACACAAATCAGTATTTAAGTCCTTGTTTTTAGTTTCCAGTATTGTTCTTGTTTTTAGTTTCCAGTGGAAGGAAGGAAGGAAGGAAGGAAGGAAGGAAGGAAGGAAGGAAGGAAGGAAGGAAGGAAGGAAGGAAGGAAGGAAGGAAGGAAGGAAGGAAGGAAGGAAGGAAGGAAGGAAGGAAGGAAGGAAGGAAGGAAGGAAGGAAGGAAGGAAGGAAGGAAGGAAGGAAGGAAGGAAGGAAGGAAGGAAGGAAGGAAGGAAGGAAGGAAGGAAGGAAGGAAGGAAGGAAGGAAGGAAGGAAGGAAGGAAGGAAGGAAGGAAGGAAGGAAGGAAGGAAGGAAGGAAGGAAGGAAGGAAGGAAGGAAGGAAGGAAGGAAGGAAGGAAGGAAGGAAGGAAGGAAGGAAGGAAGGAAGGAAGGAAGGAAGGAAGGAAGGAAGGAAGGAAGGAAGGAAGGAAGGAAGGAAGGAAGGAAGGAAGGAAGGAAGGAAGGAAGGAAGGAAGGAAGGAAGGAAGGAAGGAAGGAAGGAAGGAAGGAAGGAAGGAAGGAAGGAAGGAAGGAAGGAAGGAAGGAAGGAAGGAAGGAAGGAAGGAAGGAAGGAAGGAAGGAAGGAAGGAAGGAAGGAAGGAAGGAAGGAAGGAAGGAAGGAAGGAAGGAAGGAAGGAAGGAAGGAAGGAAGGAAGGAAGGAAGGAAGGAAGGAAGGAAGGAAGGAAGGAAGGAAGGAAGGAAGGAAGGAAGGAAGGAAGGAAGGAAGGAAGGAAGGAAGGAAGGAAGGAAGGAAGGAAGGAAGGAAGGAAGGAAGGAAGGAAGGAAGGAAGGAAGGAAGGGAAGGAAGGAAGGAAGGAAGGAAGGAAGGAAGGAAAGGAAGGAAGGAAGGAAGAAGAAGGAAGGAAGGAAGGAAGGAAGGAAGGAAGGAAGGAAGGAAGGAAGGAAGGAAGGAAGGAAGGAAGGAAGGAAGGAAGGAAGGAAGGAAGGAAGGAAGGAAGGAAGGAAGGAAGGAAGGAAGGAAGGAAGGAAGGAAGGAAGGAAGGAAGGAAGGAAGGAAGGAAGGAAGGAAGGAAGGAAGGAAGGAAGGAAGGAAGGAAGGAAGGAAGGAAGGAAGGAAGGAAGGAAGGAAGGAAGGAAGGAAGGAAGGAAGGAAGGAAGGAAGGAAGGAAGGAAGGAAGGAAGGAAGGAAGGAAGGAAGGAAGGAAGGAAGGAAGGAAGGAAGGAAGGAAGGAAGGAAGGAAGGAAGGAAGGAAGGAAGGAAGGAAGGAAGGAAGGAAGGAAGGAAGGAAGGAAGGAAGGAAGGAAGGAAGGAAGGAAGGAAGGAAGGAAGGAAGGAAGGAAGGAAGGAAGGAAGGAAGGAAGGAAGGAAGGAAGGAAGGAAGGAAGGAAGGAAGGAAGGAAGGAAGGAAGGAAGGAAGGAAGGAAGGAAGGAAGGAAGGAAGGAAGGAAGGAAGGAAGGAAGGAAGGAAGGAAGGAAGGAAGGAAGGAAGGAAGGAAGGAAGGAAGGAAGGAAGGAAGGAAGGAAGGAAGGAAGGAAGGAAGGAAGGAAGGAAGGAAGGAAGGAAGGAAGGAAGGAAGGAAGGAAGGAAGGAAGGAAGGAAGGAAGGAAGGAAGGAAGGAAGGAAGGAAGGAAGGAAGGAAGGAAGGAAGGAAGGAAGGAAGGAAGGAAGGAAGGAAGGAAGGAAGGAAGGAAGGAAGGAAGGAAGGAAGGAAGGAAGGAAGGAAGGAAGGAAGGAAGGAAGGAAGGAAGGAAGGAAGGAAGGAAGGAAGGAAGGAAGGAAGGAAGGAAGGAAGGAAGGAAGGAAGGAAGGAAGGAAGGAAGGAAGGAAGGAAGGAAGGAAGGAAGGAAGGAAGGAAGGAAGGAAGGAAGGAAGGAAGGAAGGAAGGAAGGAAGGAAGGAAGGAAGGCCTGCCTTTAGGTATGTTCTTGGTGATATATGCACAGACAAGAGTCCTTATTCTGTTATTTCTGTGTACAACTACCTGAAGGAAGGTTGCAGCCAAGTGGGGGGTTGGTCTCTTCTCCCAGGCAACCACCAGCAAGATGACGCAGTCTCAAGCTGTGCCAGGGGAGGTTTAGGCTGGAGGTTAGGAAGAAGTTCTTCACAGAAAGAGAGATTTGCCATTGGAATGGGCTACCCAGGGAGTTGGTGGTGTCACTGTCACCGGAGGTGTTTAGGAAGAGACTGGATGAGGTGCTTGGTGCCATGGTTTAGTTGATTAGATGTGTTGGGTGATAGGTTGGACTTGATGATCTCAAAGGTCTCTTCCAACCTGGTTAATTCTATTCTATTCCATTCTACTCCACTCTTCTCTATTCCACTCCTATTCTATTCTATTCTATTCTATTCTATTCTATTCTATTCTATTCTATTCTATTCTACTACAAGCCCAACTTCTGACAACACAAGCACTCTATTTTCCTTGCAAGTGCTTATGTCCAAATATTATTATTGTATCTGTTATTTTTTAACTGACTAACCAAACTAAATGCTGAACCAAAGGCTGTGTATGTAGTCTACCTGGACTTCATCAAGGCCTTTGACACCATCCCCCACAGCAAACTCCTGGCCAAGCTGTCAGCTCGTGTCTTGGACAGCAACACTCTGTGCTGGGTTAGGAACTGGCTGAAGGGCTGAGCCCAGAGAGTGGTGGTGAATGGTGCCACATCCAGCTGGCGGCCTGTCACTAGTGGTGTCCCCCAGTGGGCCCCATCCTCTTTAATATCTTCATTGATGATCTGGATGAGGGGATTGAGTCAGTCATCAGCAAATTTGCAGATGACACCAAGTTGGGAGTAGGTATTGATCTGTTAGAGGGCAGAAGGGCTCTGGAGAGGAACCTCGACCGACTTGACAGATGGGCAGAGTCCAACAGGATGGCATTCAACAAATCCATGTGCCGGGTGCTGCACTTTGGCCACCAGTAGCTTAAATCCCCTACGCCAAGGATCATGGCTTGGCTTTTTTGGTAAAACTTCCAAGAAGTTGCAGCTTTGAAAAGTTTTAAATTCACTGCTCTTGCGTTTGCAAGCACAGACAGATTAACAGCAAGAACACTACACTGCAGGTGGATTGGTAAAAGCTGTAACAGGTTTGTGTAGCAGAAGAAAAGCTGTGTTTATTCTGAACTGCTCTGGCCTTTGCAATATTCTCTGCTACAGTCATCATGTAAGTAGAAACCAAGCACTGGTGAAACTTGTTAGAACATGACCTCAGCTACAGAAAGAAAGTAAAATAAATTCAAGCTATCATCAGGATAATATAGGGCAGGGAAAGGTAGTTTTTGAACGTGGTTGGACAAATTAACCTCCAGCTTTCTTATTTACCCTAGAGGTTTAGGTTTGTACAAAGCAGCAGTCCAAATATGAAAATAAATCACATTTTCTGTAAAATAAAAAAGCTTACATAAAGCTTTTACTCAAATTAAGCTGCCAGTACTGAGGTTTGGATGTGATCCAACTGTTCATTTTACCTATTTGATTGTTATTTAGAAGTCACTGGCTTTTTGTTCAGCTAGAAGAAACAGCTAGGTTAATTGTTGCTTTGGTCCTCAGATTTCTTCTCCAATTTTTCAATTAAATGTTGTTTTTTAAAGTGCTTTTTTGAGTTAGATTTGGCATTCGGCTTGGACTTCAATCTGTATCTCAACTCAAATACTGAATTTGCCTGTTAAAATGAAATGAGATTTTATTTGGGGGGGGGGGGGAAATAGTCTTAGAAATAAAAAAGTTAATCATGCTCTTAGCTGCATTCTTTTCGGTTCAATTGTATTTTAATTCCCAAATGTTAACAGGATCGCTGGTAGCATTTGCTACTGGAATCAGCAGTTCAGGAGTAACTCAGCATCCAGGAGGTCACAAAACAAAGGCAAATGACATTGCTGTGATGTCATCTCTAAGTGCAAAATGAGGCTGCAAGGAAAAGATGAAAAAGAATAATGAAAACTTCATTTTTCTTGAAACTAGTCTTGTTACAGCAGGATATATAAAAATCTGTTCTGCTATTATTTAAATACTAACACACATTTACAGCAGCTTGTGTGAAATAATAGGCATTCCCTGTGGGGCAAATAAAACCCTACAGCTCTATACCAAAATGTTTAACACCAGTAGGAGCAATAACATTTGAGAGGAATATGTGTTTTCCAGTTTTTAAGACTGTCACATCCTAAAGTGCTTGAAAACGTTCAATTATCTTTGCACAGTTTATTCTGTTGCTTCTGCTGTTGCTGTTCACAGGGTTTGATTTTGGTTTCATGCATTTTTCCCCTACCCTGCAATACAAAATGAGAGGAAACTACATATCTCTGGTTATAGATGCTGTTGAATTTTCCACACAGTGTTGACTAACTACTGAATGCATAAAAGGACATCTCTTCAATGTCATGTCTATTGTCATTTTAAAAAAGATTTAACTCATACATGGAACTCTTTGCAATCCATAGATAAAGAGTATTACAAAATAAAAGCACATATAAACATCTTCTCCACAAAGAGTGATGGAAAGACATAATTATTTGCTCAAGGTAGCATGCTGAGAATACAAACCTGGTTTCTTAATTCCCATTATTTGTTAAAAAATCCACAGGTATGCTTTCAAAAGTGTTGATTTTTCTTGACTTGTATGACTCCACTCTTCTACCAACTATCACATAAGCTCACTGTGCCAAAACGTGGGCAAAGTGAGCTTGAAACTTTTTCTGGTATCTCTCTGAGTGAAGGAGTTACTGCACTTACTCTTAATGGAGTCTAGAGATAATTCAACGTCATCTCAGAATTACTTAATGTGTTCTGAAATGTGTTATTCCTCCAACAATATTCATTTGGACAACTGGTATATATAAAGCTAGCAGCAGGAAAGCATCATCTTTTAGAAATCAGCAGTACCAAATGTCTGTAGTAACAGATCTAAGGTATTCTATCCCATAGCATTAAGACCAACATCTTGAACTGTGATCACATATATTTTCTCCTCCTCGGGCTGCGGTGGCGGCTGAGCTCGCCACGCTTCCTGAACGCACAGCGGCACTCGGGCGGCCCTGTCTTCACGTGCTTACGGCTCGTGAGGCCAGCGCCTTCGGCGGCGGAATTTGAACAGCGGACAGCGGTTCGCGGCTCCGCTCGGCAGCAGCCCCTTCGGAACAGCGCCGGGATCGGCGGCCACTTGGGCGGGCTTTCGCGCTTCTCCTCCTCGGGCTGCGGTGGCGGCTGAGCTCGCCACGCTTCCTGAACGCACAGCGGCACTCGGGCGGCCCTGTCTTCACGTGCTTGCGGCTCGTGAGGCCAGCGCCTTCGGCGGCGGAATTTGAACAGCGGACAGCGCTTCGCGGGGCTCCGCTCGGCAGCAGCCCGCCTGCTCTGGTACTCTCTCGCGCCTCGCGCCCGCCGCACTTTTTCTAAATTTTGTCCAGTGGGTGGTGTGTCCAGGGGCAGCCACGGCCGTGGCCAGGGGCAGCATGGTTATAACACGCAGCAAAATCTCCTTTAAAAATCAGTGTCGACCCAGACTGAGGTAGAACACAAGCAGGTAGCTGTCCAGGTATCTGGCTGTAGTGAGTGCTGGGGCCTGGCTCTTGAGATGCAGGGTAGTGGGGGCAACTCTTGCATTAGGTGTGAGCAGATTGGCTATCTGCTCGACCTTGTGGCCAGACTAAAGGATGAGGTTGCTAGTCTTAGAGATGTATGGGATTGTAGAAAAGTGATGAGCCACAGGAGGAAAGAGATGAACCCGAGTAAGCAGGCTCCACAGGCTCCCCCAGCAGAGACTGGTTGTTCAAAAAGCAGAGGGGAATGGATACAGGTTCCTCTCAAAGGACACAAATTAAAACCTCCTTGCCTCCCCCCACCTCCCTCACTGCCCTTGGAAAACAGGTATGGGGCGCTGGAGATCGAGGGTGAGGTGATACTGATGCCGGAGGACACACCATCTGGGGTCTTCCCTGAGGCTAAACAGCCTAAGGTTAAACAGCCTAAGGTTAAACAGCCTAAGGTAAAGCAGCCTAAGGTTAAACAGCCTAAGGTAAAGCAGCCTAAGGCAACGCAGCCTAAGGTTAAACAGCCTAAGGTTAAACAGCCTAAGGTTAAACAGCCTAAGGTTAAACAGCCTAAGGTTAAACAGCCTAAGGTTAAACAGCCTAAGGTAAAGCAGCCTAAGGCAACGCAGCCTAAGGTTAAACAGCCTTCCCCTGGCATCAGGACTTGCTCCCTAAAAAAAGAAAAGGAGGGTAATTGTAATTGGTGATTCCCTCCTGAGGGGAACAGAAGGTCCCATATGTAGGCCGGACCCATCTCATAGGGAAGTTATTAGCCTAGCAGGAGTCCAAGTTGGAGATGTTACCAGAAGGCTGCCCAGTCTGGTACAGCCCTCAGATTATTATCCCTTATTGGTCATGCAGTTAGGGAATGATGATGTTGGTACCAGGCCTCCCAGGGCTATCAAAAATGACCTCAGGGCCCTGGGAGATCTGGTTGAGGGGTCAGGTGCACAAATAATTTTTACATCGATACCGTTAGTTGCAGGAGGGAACACAATAAGGAACAGGTCAGCCGCTGTAGTCAACAAGTGGCTTAGGGGCTGGTGCAGACGAATGAATTTTGGGTTTTTCGATCTTGGGGAACTTTCTACTGCACCAGGTCAGCTGGTAACAGATGGAGTACATCTGTCCCAGAGGAGGGGAAAGGTCATAATACATGAGAATGGCCTGTCCCCCAAAGGTAAAAAGATTCTGGGAAGGGAATTAGCAAGTCTCATTGACAGGGCTTTAAACTAGCTTCGAAGGGGGAGGGTCGGAAACCAGTGCCCTCAGGCAGGAGTCTGGAGGTGATAAGCTAGAGCTAGAGGTGAAACCAGCAGCCCAGCTGCAGTGCATGTACACTAATGCACGAAGCATGGGTAACAAACAAGAGGAGCTGGAAGCCTTGTTGCAGCAAGAAAGTTATGATGTAGTTGCCATCACAGAGACGTGGTGGGACGACTCGCATGACTGGAGCGCTGCAATTGACGGCTACAGGCTCTTCAGGAGAGACAGGCAAGGAAGAAGGGGTGGAGGGGTGGCCCTGTACGTCAGGGAGGCACTGGATGCTGTTGAGATGGAGATCAGGGATGATAGGGTTGAGTGCTTGTGGGTGAGAATTAGAGGGAAGACCAACAGGGCAGACATCCTGGTTGGAGTCTGTTATAGACCACCCAACCAGGAGGAGGATGTCGATGAGGCATTCTATAGGCAGCTTAAGGCTGTCTCAAGATCACCTGACCTCGTTCTCATGGGTGACTTCAACCTGCCTGATATCTGTTGGGATCTCAACACAGCAGAGAGGAGGCAGTCTAGGAGGTTCTTAGAGTGCATGGAGGACAGCTTCTTATCCCAGGTGCTGCGTGAGCCTACCAGGGAGCCCGTGGCTTGGACAGGAGCACACTGCGTTGGGTTAGGAACTGGCTGGAGGGCCGAGCCCAGAGAGTAATGGTGAATGGCACCACATCCAGCTGGCGGCCTGTCACTAGTGGTGTGCCCCAGGGATCAGTACTGGGCCCCATGCTCTTCAACATCTTTATTGATGATCTGGATGAGGGCATTGAGTCCATCATCAGTAAATTTGCAGATGACACCAAGCTGGGGGCAGCAGTTGATTTGCTGGAGGGCAGAGAGGCTTTGCAGAGGGACCTCGACAGGCTGGACAGATGGGCAGAGTCCAATGGCATGAGATTTAACACATCCAAGTGCCGGATTCTGCACATTGGCCACAACAACCCCAGGCAGTGCTACAGGCTGGGGTCAGAGTGGCTGGAGAGTGGCCAGGCAGAGAGGGACCTGGGGGTACTGGTTGATTGTAGGCTGAACATGAGCCTGCAGTGTGCCCAGGCAGCCAAGAAGGCCAATGGCATCCTGGCTTGCATCAGGAACAGTGTGGCCAGCAGGAGCAGGGAGGTCATTGTGCCCCTGTACACTGCACTGGTTAGGCCGCACCTTGAGTACTGTGTCCAGTTCTGGGCCCCTCAGTTTAGGAAGGATGTTGACTTGCTGGAACGTGTCCAGAGAAGGGCAACAAAGCTGGTGAGGGGTTTGGAACACAAGCCCTATGAGGAAAGGCTGAGGGAGCTGGGGTTGCTTAGCCTGGAGAAGAGGAGACTGAGGGGTGACCTTATTGCTCTCTACAACTACCTGAAGGGAGGTTGTAGCCAGGCAGAGGTTGGCCTCTTCTCCCAGGCATCCAGCACCAGAACAAGAGGACACAGTCTCAGGCTGCGCCAGGGCAGGTTTAGGCTGGATGTTAGGAAGAAGTTCTACACGGAGAGAGTGATTGCCCATTGGAATCGGCTACCCGTGGAGGTGGTGGAGTCACCTTCACAGGAGGTGTTCAGGAGAAGACTTGATGGGGTGCTTGGCTGTATGGTCTAGTTGTTGGGTGGGTTGGATTGTTTGATGGGTTGGACGCGATGATCTTGAAGGTCTCTTCCAACCTGGTGTATTGTATTGTATTGTATTGTATTGTATGACACACAGAGAGGAAGAAACTACAGGTCTGCTCAAGTCCTGTTCAGAGGTCTTCTCATGAACTGATTACCCTTTAAATACAGGGGGAACAATACTTCCTACATCTATTCTCCCTGCTCCCTGGTTGTCATATATATAAAATATGCCTTCTACCCAGCACCCGAAATTATCAGGAGTACTATCTAATGCCAGCTTTGGCAGGCAACACTGAAATTTGCCTAGCAAATAGTCACATCACAGTTTTGATGTGTATATGCCTGAGAGTATCATTTTTTGCAGTCTGTAACTAGTGTGGGCAGAAACAAAGAATCCCACAAAGTTTGAGTTGAGAAGCATACCCTGTAGACCATGCTCAAGCTTCTGAGTTCGGGCAGGAGCCTGACTAGAGCCATTCATCCCCTGTTCAATCAGTGCAAGTGCTTAGCTGCTTTTGTTGTGAAGAGTTTTTTCCTTGTTTCCCAGATGCATTTCCTCTGTTGCAATCCTTGACCCCTGCCTTTTGGGGTTTTTTGTTCACTTCTAGGAAGTCTGGTGCCACCCTCCCTTGTAGTCCCTGTTAAATGGTTGACAATGACAATAACACCACTTTTGCCTTTGCAGCTAAGTAAATCCAGTTCCCTCAGCATCTTCTTATAGAAAGTGCACCTCAATCCTCTTCATAGCTTAGCAACTCTTCTCTGGACACGTTCAAGAGTCTCAGTGTCCTTCTTAAATTGAGGGGCCCAGAGCTGGACACAGTACTCAAGGTGTGGCCTAACCAGTGCTGAGTACAGGGGCACAATGACTTCTTGATGCATGCCAAGCTGCCACTGGCCTTCTTGGCCACCTGGGCATACTGCTGGCTCATGTTCAGCCATATATACCAATATAGGGTGGCTACAAGACAGCTAATCTGCTTTTACAAGAAAATGTGGGATGTGTTCTTTTGTTATTGATCAGCTCTGTCTAGATGGCATTCCTTGTTCTAAAAGCTTTAAAATTAGAAGCCTAATCTTTGTAGTGGTATTATATAACCCCTCCCCTTTATCAAGTCTAGCTTCTGGATACTCTTCTGAATTCTAGACAAGGTGTACAAGCCTATTGTCTGTCACATGCAGAATTCAAAATCATGCATCTTATTCCTGTTACCTAAATACTTCTGCTGCCGTATAAAAGAGGCAGCTTCAGTTCTTTTCTCTTTTTTTTTTAAGTAGGTCTTTCTTAAGCCTAAGACAGAGGCTTTCACCTTTGAAGCAAGTAAACAAGAAAAAGATATTTCTTTTTAAATCTACAGACTGGAAGAGTTTGTTCAGCTTGTAAGACTTTTTAGTTCTCTAATCCTTTATTCTGGTTCTAATGTAATGTGAATTTACAGTCAGCGTTGGCAGGCATTTCTTCCCCCCTAAAGTATTATTATGGGAGACTGCATGTATCAAGGAAGAGGTAACAGAATGCTGGGGGGTGTACATTCTTTCAAATCTGGTATGTCTGACTAATAACTTGTTTAGAAATGAAGTTCAAATAAGCTCATAATACTTTTTAGGGTCACTAAAGCACAAAGGAGATTAGTCAGACAGGTGCAAACCTAGCTCTGTATTCAAGCCCCTTGATGCACTGATATTACCAGGCTTGCCTGGGGTGGAGGAAAGGACTTCACAGCTGTGCCTGTAATTCTGAGTCTATATGAGATAGCTGTTGCAAGATAGAGCAATTTGAGCCATTTTGTCAGTGAGATGAAGTTTGAACCCCACCGCCCATACCCTCATTCCTTCTAGAACTAGGAATTTCATTATGCATTCTACAGCACAGGCCTGGATATGCTTGTTGGGTTTTTTTAACACAACATTTGCTTTTGATTTCCTTTTCTCAGAAAGTGTTGCACAAAAGAAACTGAGCAGACAAATGGGCATTACTATACTAACTTCGACACAATTACTGAATGAATGCTATGTGTGGGAACTCCACGTAGCTATGCTCTGACTTCAGATTTATTTCTGTAGGGAAAAAGCCTAAAGAGCATAATTTTTTACCTGGAACTGCACACTGACCTGACCCTGGAATACAAGCATATTCCTTCCAATTTATTTCTTTAGTGAATGTATTGCTTGGGCAGCTGGAGGTCAACATTATTTTGTGCAAGATCTCAGGTTAAGTAGCCCATTCACTGGAGCCCTCAGCCCCTCTGGCTGAAACCCCTGCAGTATTTAGAAGCATGACAGATTTAAGCAAGCTGAGGGCAAAGATTTCCTTTGTCACTGGGAAATTAATTTTGTTGTGCATCAGAGTGTAAAAGTGCCATGAAAACAAACATTGCAAATACATAGGGAAAATGATAACACAAGAGGGCTTTGATGTTTACATTGCATTCACAAAGATCATTGCCCTGTTTTTAGCTAGCTCATTTTAAATAAAATGCATCTTTAGATCTAATTTGGGCAGTTTTTAATCCTTAAAAATATGAGCAAAACATTCCAAGCTGCCCATATATACGGTGCTCGATATTCTCATGGCTCAAACAGTAAAAATCCTAAATGTCAGAGTTCTTCTAAGCCCCAGGTGAACTAAGAGAGAAGAAGAGACAAAAGCTGGGGCTGAGAGATTCTGAAATCCCTACAGGAATTTCTGGCAAGTTTCCTGTTGGTTTTGTCATGTTTCAGAATGGAACCTCCTACTTTGAAAGTGCCAGGACTTTCAAAACTTTGCAGAGCAGCGGAAAGGCAACTTCTGCCTTAGTAAAAGACACTGTGAATAATACAATAATACAATACACCAGGTTGGAAGAGACCTTCAAGATCATCGCGTCCAACCCATCAAACAATCCAACCCACCCAACAACTAGACCATACAGCCAAGCACCCCATCAAGTCTTCTCCTGAACACCTCCAGTGAAGGTGACTCCACCACCTCCACGGGTAGCCGATTCCAATGGGCAATCACTCTCTCCGTGTAGAACTTCTTCCTAACATCCAGCCTAAACCTGCCCTGGCGCAGCCTGAGACTGTGTCCTCTTGTTCTGGTGCTGGATGCCTGGGAGAAGAGGCCAACCTCTGCCTGGCTACAACCTCCCTTCAGGTAGTTGTAGAGAGCAATAAGGTCACCCCTCAGTCTCCTCTTCTCCAGGCTAAGCAACCCCAGCTCCCTCAGCCTTTCCTCATAGGGCTTGTGTTCCAAACCCCTCACCAGCTTTGTTGCCCTTCTCTGGACACGTTCCAGCAAGTCAACATCCTTCCTAAACTGAGGGGCCCAGAACTGGAAAGTCCAGGCTAAACAACTCATCCTCTATGCAAAGGAAAAGAAGACTGTATCTGTAAAAGAATTATTCCCATCAGGACCTGCACTTCACCACATCTTGTAACTCAAGAGTTTGGAATTAGGTAAGGCCAGCTCAAGCTAGCCCCTAGTCCTTAGCCCATGAATGTTAATATAAATGTAATCCCCATGAAAAAATGTCTTGCAAGGATAAAGGTGACAGCAATTCTAAAAGTATGTGATCCTGTTAGAGTAAAAAGGCCTTGCACTCAGAGGGCTTTTCCAACCTTACTGATTCTATGATTCTACTCAAGAAGGAAGAGTTCATTCACTTACTTCTAGAGCTTTCTATATCAAAACCCTAAGTATTACCCATACCACAGTAATAGTGAAATACAAGCAAATGGAGGATCTTCTCTAATGTTTTTGTTGAGCAAAGGTGTTGGTGCCCAGCATGCTGGACTGACTTAAGCAATTTCACTTAGACTAATAGCCTTTTGTTACAGGGAGAATATTTTCATACATTCTGAAATTAGACAGGAAATCCATAAAGTACATTGATTCTCGTATTTATTCCTTTCCCAAGCAGCATATCTCACAAGCACACAATACAGTTTACTCCAGTTCTGAGCCAAGCAATCACTTCCATTAAAATAGGTATGACATTCAGACTTCAATTTTCTAATGATTAGAGAACAAAATTGAAGATGGTTCATTTTTTTCCAGCAGAATAGGGCATAAATTAGGCTGAGTAGCACATTACCATTTTGGGATGGTATCTATACCCTATCATTTCAAAATAAATTTGTGTGTTAAATATTCCTTCAAAACCCTGTTTTTTCAATATTGATTTCAAATTACAAAATATAAGGTCTATATAATATAGAATAGAATGGAATAGAATAGAATAGAATAGAATAGAATAGAATAGAATAGAATAGAATAGAATAGAATAGAATAGAATAGAATTAACCAGGTTGGAAGAGACCTTCAAGATCATCGCATCCAACCCATCATCCAACACCATCTAATCAACTAAACCATGCAATGAAGCACTATAATATAATATAATATAATATAATATAATATAATATAATATAATATGCTATAGTCTTCTTATCTAAAATTCAACCACCTATGTTTTTGAAAGATTACCATCAAAAGCCAAAGCTGACCTTCTTGATATGCAATTTGTTGCAAAGTTTGGAAACCCAAAATACAGAACTAAGGTCATAATTAAACACAAAGGCTTTTAAGTATAAAGACTTTAAAGAATAAACATAAATTGGCTACAAGGTTAAAGCTCTTCTGCTATACAGATTTATGGGCAATACACCTAACATGAACGCTTTTTCTCAGCTGGCATTTCCAAAGACAGTTTTTGCTTGTTTGGTTTTCTCATAAATTATTTTCTTTGCATGACACCTTTTATAAATAACACTACTCATTGCTGAGAAGCATTCTGCTGAGAAGAAATGAAGTAGAACTGGGCAAAAAGGCAACTCAACATAGTTTAAAATGTTATTTTTGAATTCTTGGGGCATACAATACATCAAAGCCCAGACTTCAGTTCTGAAAGAACATATGTTCTACAAAATTGGAACTAGTTTTTTTCGGTGGCATCCAAAAACTGGGAAAAAATATTGCTCAGTTTCAATTTCAATTTTAACTGATGCAAAGTCTTTCAGATTTTCCACAGGGTAAAATACAAGCATTTTTAAAGACAGTCACAAACTGTGCTGCTCTTCTAATAAACAACTAAAAACCCTCCAAAGCAAAACAGGATATCTTACTTAATACCTTAAGAATGAACCAAAATGGCATAGAACCCTATTTAGTTTGGCAAACATTTTCATAGCATTGCTTTTGTTGAACTGTTCCTGCTCAGTTTGTTTCAAAAGTAGAATTTATAGCCAGAAGAAAAATCCTGCTTACTTGTATTATTCACAGCCTGAAGCTTATTTTCATGATGGGCCAAATCCTGCTTTATCTTGTTTGGATCAATAGCTCTAGTCACACAAGAAAAGCTGCTTTATAAGTGAAACAACTGGGTAGAAACTCATAGTAATATTAAAAAAACCCAGTCCTGAAGACTTAGAATTATTTTACAAGAAAACAAATAAATAACAAGCAAGATTAACAGTAAAACTATGCAAGTGGGAACTAAAACTCCCACTTTCCCAGGGACAGTCTTCTTTCCTTTGCCATCAGCCACCTGTGAAGGAAATACTGAAGCTAAGTTGAAGCTAGCAGCCAGCATACCAAGGGGTGCACTAGTTAGAAGGCTCTGACAGTTTATCTATAGATAAGGCAGGTAACTTAAATGTAAAGAGCCTACTGTTTACTCAAACTTTCAGACTAGATTGCAAGTAGTTTTCATTAATTGAAAAATGTAGTGATATATTGAGTACCCTTTTAGAGCATTGTAGACAGGCAGAGGTTGGTCTCGTCTCCCAGGCAACCAGCACCAGAACAAGAGGACACAGCCTCAGGCTGCGCCAGGGGAGTTTTAGGCTGGAGGTTAGGAAGAAGTTTTACACAGAGAGAGTGATTGGACATTGGAATGTGCTGCCTGGGGAGGTGGTGGAGTCGCTGTCACTGGAGGTGCTCAGGAGGAGACTTGATAGGGTGCTTGATTGCTTGATTGCTACAGGCTGGGGTCAGAGTGGCTGGAGAGTGGCCAGGCAGAGAGGGACCTGGGGGTACTGGTTGATTGTAGGCTGAACATGAGCCTGCAGTGTGCCCAGGCAGCCAAGAAGGCCAATGGCATCCTGGCTTGCATCAGGAACAGTGTGGCCAGCAGGAGCAGGGAGGTCATTGTGCCCCTGTACACTGCACTGGTTAGGCCGCACCTTGAGTACTGTGTCCAGTTCTGGGCCCCTCAGTTTAGGAAGGATGTTGACTTGCTGGAACGTGTCCAGAGAAGGGCAACAAAGCTGGTGAGGGGTTTGGAACACAAGCCCTATGAGGAAAGGCTGAGGGAGCTGGGGTTGCTTAGCCTGGAGAAGAGGAGACTGAGGGGTGACCTTATTGCTCTCTACAACTACCTGAAGGGAGGTTGTAGCCAGGCAGAGGTTGGCCTCTTCTCCCAGGCATCCAGCACCAGAACAAGAGGACACAGTCTCAGGCTGCGCCAGGGCAGGTTTAGGCTGGATGTTAGGAAGAAGTTCTACACGGAGAGAGTGATTGCCCATTGGAATCGGCTGCCCGTGGAGGTGGTGGAGTCACCTTCACAGGAGGTGTTCAGGAGAAGACTTGATGGGGTGCTTGGCTGTATGGTCTAGTTGTTGGGTGGGTTGGATTGTTTGATGGGTTGGACGCGATGATCTTGAAGGTCTCTTCCAACCTGGTGTATTGTATTGTATTGTATTGTATTGTATTGTATGGTTTAGTTGATTAGGTGGTGTTGGATGATGGGTTGGACACGATGATCTCAAAGGTCTCTTCCAACCTGGTCTATTCTATTCTATTCTATTCTATTCTATTCTATTCTATTCTATTCTATTCTATTCTATTGAAAATAATTCTCTTTATTCATTTCCACACATTGGATGTTTTGCAGACAAAGACTGATTTTGCAAAACCAACTTACTTGGCATATTAGGTTCCACCACAAAACAGCACTTACAAAAAGAACCAAGGGTGTGGGTACTTGTGAGATTGGGACGAGCTTTATGAGTTCCAAGGCTTACCCAGAGAAGTCACTGTTTTCCCCCAAAAAATACCCTTGGATAATAGCCTGTATTAATTAGGCAATTATCCTCTGCTGCTTTTGTATAGTTATGTTCTTATAGTATTTTTCAGCATACAAACAACTTACATACCAGCCCTCTCCTCCTCCTCTCATATTTGATCTTGGTACACAATGTTTCAGCCCCTGTTTCACAGAGGCTTTGAACTCTATACAGCTATCATGACAAAAGGTATCTCCTGTCTGAGCTGTGTCAGTGCTGTAGCTTTTACAGGCACTTGTCCTGACTCAGCAGAAAATAACTATTTCTCAAAAAATATTTTCACCTCCATTTTATTTCCTGTTCTCCCTGTACACTAACATTTATTTTGCCTTGAAAGAGCAGGAAAACAGCTTTTCATTTTTAGAACAATGAATAAACAGTGCCATCTTCTGTCTGTCACTGCAGGAAAACAACACAGTATAGACTCAAATTAGAAGACTGAGCCCTAATATTCAGGTTGCAAAGTTATATGTGAAATCTCTGTGAGTTTTTGCACACACGACATAACATTAAATTCTTCAAGTCCTTAACAGTATTGAAAGCTTTTTCAAGCAATCATTCACTTAAGCCACTGCCTTGGAATTAATTGCCTGAAAGATTTATTCACCTTTTTTTTTTTTCCAGAACAGTTAGCATGGAATAATTGTCAAATATTGACGATTGCATTAATTATTTACCAATTACTTTCTAAGGCATATGTTCAGTGCTTTGAAGTTTACATCCTTATTTTATTTTGTAGAAACACTTGGCATTCAGTTACCATTTATCCCACTTAATATCATTTATAATCTTAACAGGGACACAGAGACTGGAGCATCCACAATACTTGAGAATCCTTCCCTTTGTAAATTGCATCAGTTGTGTTATTGTAGCTCGAATGTTGCAAACATTCAGCATGGTAATGGAGAGAGGAAGGAAAGCATGGTGCTCTAATTTCAGGCATTAAGGTATGTTTGCAAACATTGCTTTCTTTTCATATCAAGCAGAAGGTAGAAGAAAAACACATTTACAAGAGAAAAAAAATGCAAAAAAAGAAAAAATCCAGATCACCGACACTGAGCTAATGAAATCTTACTTCATTTTGTGTTAACACCACCATTAGTTTTGTGAAGATTCCATCAAGTACAGAGCACTATATATTTATGACAGGTTTCTAACAGGCTAATGGAAGTGGTGCCTGCTGCTCTCAGTAGACCATACTATAATTCCTATGGCCACCAGCCATTTTAGCAGTGGCAGTTTGCTGCATATTTCTGAGTTTTAGTCTGCTTAAGCAGGAAATGGTTATTCTGAGGAATTCCCTGGAGTGGTGGTGAAGTGAAGTGAAGAAATTAAACAGCTCTAAACACCAGGAGTTCACCATATACTCCAATGTCTCAAGAGGTATAATCATTGAGGACAAGAGTTGCTGAAGAAGTAAAATAGGCACGGGACCAGGGACCTATTTCTGACATTAAAGAAAGAGACAATTCAACATACCAATTAAAATGGGGAAGCACTGATTCCCTCTCTGATCTGCCAAAAATGTTCTAAGTGATCGTGAACAAAACTTCATCTACAAAGTTTGTTAGATGTCTGTAGTTGTTAATGTTTGTATAGCTTTTAGCATTATACAGCCCCAGAATTTGCTCTTTTGTCTTAAGAAAGGGATAGGGAAAACAAGGAGAGAAAACTGGTCATGAGTACCTTCAAAAATGTCAGATGCAAAGGTATAAAAGAAATTACTCCCAAATCACTTGTTAAAAAAATATTGCAGAGGATAGGAAATCAAGTTTGCAGTGGTTATGAAATGACAAAATTAAGGCTGTGATTGCAATATTCAATGACAATATATTTCATTTCAAGAGAAAATACCATTTCCTGTTTCTTAGCATAGTTTCTTCTAGACAGAGAGCCTTTGTAATAGCTACAAGAAACTATAATGCACCTTCTAGGTATTTATGAAGACATTGACAAACAGAGAAATATAAAAGAGTGAAAATTTTACTGTCTACATTTCTCCTAAACACAGGTGGCAATACAGTTATGTTAAAAACAAAACATAGAAAAAAACCAAAACCCTACAATTAAATTAATCAGAGGCATTAGCCAACTGGCTCACTTATACACATGCAGTTCTAAATCAGCCATAATATAACTGCCACTATCCAGTCAAAGAGGAAGAACACTTGGAAGGAAGAGTGTGGTATTGAGCTGGAGTTGAGGGACTGTCAAAAAGAGGGATTGTAGAAAAGGGACATAGCAGATAGGGGCTGTAAGTCTGTAAAAAAATTGACTCCCATAGCTCTGCTGTTGATGGAAACCTCCACAGCATCAAGATTGCTCAACATAAGGCTATTTGTTGAGATTTATGGACCTGGGCTTACAAATAAACTCTGACAGTGTGCAGTCTCCAGGCACAATGTCTCTGCCTTCTCTCTGCTCTTTCAGTCTGATCCCATTCACCTAACCAGTGTCAATTGTTCTTTGCAACACTTTTGTTCCGTTCGTGATGTTACTCGTCTAGTCAAACAGACCTATCTAGAATCCATTCTTGTCTCTGCACAGCTGTTTCAAACCCCCAAATCCTCCACTGACCCAGTTTCCCACCATCTCCTCCCACAAATTCTCCTCTGTTCCATGTCCTTTCATCCATACTTCACTGCTAGTTCTATCCCATATCCCTCGTCTCCTACCATTCTCCCGCCCATTTCTCTTTTAGTTGTTATTCTTTCTGTACAGGAACAAAGCAATTACTCGTCAGACAGTGGTTGTCCAGAGCATAGGAAGAAGGATTTTTACTCCAAATGGTTTAAAGCAATAAATAATATAGAAGTTCAACTTCATTTCCTAACTTTGACAAAAATAATGGTCTGAGGAATTTCCACATAAGTAGCCCTGAGGTGTGCAGAAAGTGTGAACATATGAATCAATGAAGTGCAATCAGTTCTTCTGTAATTGTGACAGGTTGTTTGTATTTTGTTGTATCTTCTAAAAAAGCTGCAGTATTGTTGTAGACTGAATGCTCAAAATTATTGGTGAGGTCATATTCATAGGGCCATCACAGTTTAGTTAAAAAGATGCAGCTGTTTTTCCCTAGAAACCTCTACTTACTATTTTTGGTACTAAATATTTATTTGTGCATTCCATGACAACAAAGCCTAATGCATTTTTTCAATAACTTCTGTCATTTTCTTTGATTCCCATAGTGTAGAAAACTAGATGAGGGAAGGACATACTCTTTGACCTTAAAGTAAAACAAACCAGGTTATGGATTACTCCCAGTATTAATAGATATCATACAATACAAATTTCTTTTTGGAGGAAAATAAGAGTACCCAGTCTGCTGTTATCGTCTTCTTCTTGGAAAACAATCATGTGTTTAGTGTAAAGAAGACTTATAGGTGATATCATAAAATAGATCAATCATAGGTGTCTTGTTAAGATAAATTCAAGATCTGATTTTCCTTTGTCTTTGTCACAGGAGCTTTCTGATTGAGCAACAAAGCTGTTCTATATTCCTTCTAATTTCTTCATCCTGAACCAGGATGTAAGAAATAATGACAATTTGCATCTTCATTTCAGTGGGAAGAGCTTCTATATGAACTAACAATAGCTTTCGTACCCCATAATAAGAATAACTCTCTTTAAGTATTCAGCAGAGTCAACATTTCATTATTTCAGTGTGCCAGCTGGTCATTATGGGATATTATAGGAAATGATGACACGATGTGCAGAATTATAAAATGATAGCTCCCTCTTGCCAGTGCAAGACATACACTTCTTTTTTTTTTTACTCTTTGAAGGCATGAAATGTTTCATATAGTGTTTTTAATTGATACTTTGTTCTCTTTTTGAGAAAAAAAAAAAAACATATCCAAGGATGATTCTTTCTCTTCTTGAAGCAATTGAGGAAGAATTCTGGCAGGTAAGCCCATCTACACTTTCATTTGAAGGATGTTTTTCAAAAGAGAATAACAAAAAGTGATACAAGCAAAATGCTGCTGCACCATTTCTGTGCAGATCAGATTCCTACCTGGAAGACTTTTTTATTGCATACATATTAATGAAAGATAGGATGACATTGTAAAAGAATTCACATAAGCCCTTATCATTTGTACAGCAAACACGTCTGTTTCTAATTGCTGCAAGCATCTTAACACATTAGCAGTAGCTCAGGCAGAATATATTCACTTTTCAAGGTTAACAAATGCACACCACTGGTATGTATTAAGGGACATAGACTTTACACTTCAATACTTATAAAAAAAAACAAACCCAGATGTTCTTCCTGTTGTTTATTTCTTTTAGTAAATGTATATACAGAGATGATTGGACTTTCCAATTAGAATTAATTTTTGCTTCAGAAAATCACTTTTATTTGAAAAATCCATATTGCACACAGAAAATGTCAATGTTTCTTCAGGAAAACAAACAAACAAACAAATATAAATCCATATCTTGCTACTAAAAGCTCCAAAGGGCTTCTTATTTTTTGCTACACTACTGACAAAAATCCATTCAAGTACAAAGCAGGGACAGAGATCAGAAAGACATCAGGTTAGATGAAAACAACATCTGACAATCTAAGTGTGAATCTTCTGACTGATAGGCTTCTTCAAATTGCACTCCTGTTTCACAGATAACCTAAAAGTTCCCAGCATCTTTTATTTGCAAACCTGTATTTTTGAGAGCTTTTCAAAGGGTGAATTGTTATCATACTTAGTTGTACTCCCTCTTGAACTACTTCATTGTGCCACTTTCTACTAAGATACAGAATGTGCAAAGACTTTTTACTGGCTGATAGTAGGCAGAACATGAGCCTGCAGTGTGCCCAGGCAGCCAAGAAGGCCAATGGCATCCTGGCCTGCATCAGGAACAGTGTGGCCAGCAGGAGCACGGAGGTCATTCTGCCTATGTATTCAGCACTGGTTAGGCCACACCTTGAGTCCTGTGTCCAGTTCTGGGCCCCTCAGTTTAGGAAAGATGTTGACTTGCTGGAACGTGTCCAGAGGAGGGCAACAAAGTCAGTGAGGGGTTTGGAGCACAAAGTCCTATGAAGAG
Source organism: Picus viridis (assembly GCA_033816785.1). NCBI lineage: Eukaryota > Metazoa > Chordata > Aves > Piciformes > Picidae > Picus > Picus viridis. The sequence continues at coordinate 9,540,767 of CM066570.1, forward strand.
AGGCTGAGGGAATTGGGGTTGCTTAGCTTAGAGAAGAGGAGGCTCAGGGGAGACCTTATTGCTGTCTACAACTACCTGAAGGGAGGTTGTAGCCAGGTGGGGGTTGGTCTCTTCTCCCAGGCAGCCAGCACCAGAATAAGAGGACACAGTCTCAGGCTGTACCAGGGGAGGTTTAGGCTGGATGTTAGGAAGAAGTTCTATACAGAAAGAGTGATTTGCCATTGGAATGGACTGCCCAGGGAGGTGGTGGAGTCATCGTCACTGGAGGTGTTTAGGAAGAGACTGGATGGGGCTCTTGGTACCATGGTTTAGTCAGTTAGATTATGTTGGATGATAGGTTGGACTCGGTGATCTCAAAGGTCTTTTCCAACTTGGTTAATTCTATTCTATTCCATTCTGTTACAAAACAACATCCAAGAATGGCATGAAAGCTTTAGTGATTCCTATAGAAGCCAGTTTCTCATAATGTTACTGGAGAACTCATGCCTCATGCTATGATTGAGGGTGGCACTTCAAGTTTTCTTTGGCTCTGTGAATTTCATGTGTGTATAACAATCTCTGCATGTGCTGTAAGATGTAGTACCGAGATTTTGTTACACACTTTATTATTAGTCAAACTTATGACTAGCTTCAGATGGAATTAAGTGACCTCCAAGCATTTTTCTGCTGTACTCTGTGATCCAATGTACAGAGCTAAGTATTAATTTGAATGTATATATATGTAAGTATGCAGACAGGAGATACACAACACAATCTGTTGGGTAGAACTAATGAAAAATTGCATAACCAAACTGATGGTGGATGTCTCTTCAGTTATGGAGTTCTGAACCTCCAGGGCTGCCATGTGAAGACAGGTATATTTTATATCTAAATTCTTTCAGTCAGTTGACAGGAATATGCCAGAAGCAAAATGATCAGGAATAAAAGACTACCGAAGAGAAAGCCGCTGACACAGTAGTGAGCAAGGCAGAGTTATCATGACTAATCAGACCATATCAATAAACACAGAAGATACATCCATTCCTCATGAAGAGTATATCTGCTGGATGTTACAGGCTGCTTAGGAAAGCACCCTATGGCTGCAAAGAGTACAGACAACCAAGAGACACATTATAGCCAAAGGGAATGGAGAACTGAAACAAATTATTCATCAAGAACTTAAATGTTAGAAGGAAAAAGAGAGTAAAATTAAAACAAAAGTGCAATGCATGACAGCTCCTGAGCTACCAGTATGTAGCAAAAAGAAAGGGAGAAAAAAATGAATATATGTTATATTTTAATGGTCCCATTCTTAATACAGTCTGATTCATTCGTATCTTAGAACAAAGTTAGTATATATGATTTCATTGCCTTGAGCATTAATACATCTCAAATGTTTTCTAGTATGATTTGTCTTATCCACAGAAATTGTTACATTTCTGTATTTATCCCAATATTTAATATATGAAATACACACATTCTGCTTAACAAAGAACATCATTGCACTTTACGTGAATAATTTTGCAAATGGAGATCTCAAAAGTTTTGAAAAATAACATCTGCTTTTTCCTTTTAAATATCCTACATAGAAAACTCATGTAGAAACGTCAAGCTGCCTTCAGAGAAGCACCAAAAACTTTGCATTTTTGAGGAGCACATTTTTTCATTACATGTGCCTCTTAACATGACTGCCAGATTATTCCACTATGGTTTCTGGCTAGGAAAGATACCAAAGATTTTTCCCCTACAATGCTCTGCTTGTGACTAGACCAGTGGTGACGTGAGGAAGTCTGATGTTCAATACAATGTGACAAAGAGTAAAAAAAAATAACACAGAGTTTTGAAATAATTGAAATAAACATCTGAACATTTGCTTTGTTTGTTGAACAAAATACAGCTAGTGTTTTCTCACTGACTATAACTGACTGAAGAACTTAGAAAACAACTTTGAGAAAGCAGACTTCTTAATTTCCAGGCAAAGAAGCCTGACCTCAAGAGAACAAGACCAATGTTTTAGAAACACTCTTAAGCAATTGAAGAAAAGTTCTTAATACCTGCCTGTTTGGAACAATGTGCATGCTAAAAGCACAAAGTCAGGAATTAATTATAAAGTCTACAGTTACACTAAGGATGAAACCAGCAAAGCATTGTCATTAGAGATAGGTTGCTATTTTGGGGCAGCTAATAGCTACTGTGATGAAACTACACAAGAGAGCTGCAAATATTCTAATGTCTACCTTTGATAAAGGAATTTCTGATTAAGGACATAGCAAAAGAAAGAAAACTCTCGTTGTTGTGATCTGGAAAACTACAGAATAGAAAAAAAGGGTTCCATTCTTTTACATACTTTAGACAACCATGCTACTAGGCATATTTTTTTATAACAGTTACCGTTTCTCTGTAGTTACTATAGAATAGAATAGAATTAACCGGGTTGGAAAAGACATTTGAGATCATCGAGTCCAACCTATCATCCAACATTATCTAATCAACTAAACTATGGCATCAAGCACCCCATCCAGTCTCTTCCTAAACACCTTCAGTGATGGTGACTCCACCACCTCCCTGGGCAGCCCATTCCAACAGCCAATTACTCTTTCCATGGAGAACTTCTTCCTAACATCCAGCCTAAATCTCCCCTGGCACAGCTTGAGACTGTATTTGTTATTTCATCAAAACATCTTTGCTGTAAATCTGATGAGTAGTGGTTTCCTGGCTTCATGGTTCAGTCAGATGAAAACAAACACGAATTTCTAGTGTTCCAGTACAAAGTTGCAACCTCCTATAAGGGGCCTTCAGATTCAGCCCAGGAAAAGCCAGAGATCCTAATTCTAATCCTTACACAGGTGAAGGTAGAACATTGACTCAGCATAAAGCCTCCTCCTGGCCTCTCTCACCTTTCAATGCTCTTGATACATTCTTTTGCCCCTTAGGCTAGAGGAAGTTTCAAACCCAATGAGAAAGTTTGGGACTTCAATATTTTGCTTCAGAGGTATTTAGACAGGAAGCAATTAGGTTAAAGTTCAGGATTCCTGAAATTCTTAAAGCATTCAAAAGCTTAATAGTTATCTTCTGAAAACATAATCAAAAATTAAATCTGTAACCTGTAAAAATACTATTAATCGAAAATAAATTAAGATTGAAAACTGAATCAGCGTCAGAATAAGGCTTTGTTACAGCAATCACAAAGAAGAAAGTTGAAACTATTTATGAGAACCATCAAAACTGTTCACTGAGTATTATTCATAATGAAAGTATCATCAAAGTCAACATGTTCTGTGAAACATGCAATTTTGAGACAATTGGATTTTCCAGTGAAATGCTTTTCAGTGGAAACTTTCCATCCAGTCTTTATTTGGAAATTAATTGCTCTTAGTTAACCATTTATAGGCCTCATTAGTAAAAGGGTATTTACCTTTTAGCTTTAAAAATAACCGCCTCATTAATGACTTCAAATGGAAGAGAATGCTCTATTAGTTAAAATGAGCTGATAAACAAGTAAACAAATGTGATTCCATCCACTTGACTTCAAGTTTAGGGGGAAAAATAAATCAATGATCAAATCAAAATTGTGCTTGGTGACCTAGTTTATGAATTTTCTTATTTCATACAGCAAATTCTCGATTTCTTTTGGATCTGTGGGTGGGATGCTTCAACTGGTGTTCATATTTGAACCTAAGAACTAGGTTATGTTAAATATTTTCATTGAAGTACATGATTTTTAAGTCCTGTTTGTACTTCTTGTTCTTAAGAAAACTGGCTCTTGGACTCTTTATTCTGGCTCTTGGAGTCTTTATTCTGCCTCCTCTGTGGAAGTTTAGGTTCGAGGTGAGGAGAAAGCTCTTCACTGAGAGAGTCGTTAGCCGTTGGAATGTGCTGGCCAGAGAGGTGGTGGAGTCACCATCCCTGGAGGTGTTCAAGAGGGGATTGGACGTAGCATTTGGTGTCATGGTTTAGTCATGAGGTCTGTGGTGACAGGTTGGACTCGATGACCTTTGAGGTCTCTTCCAACCTTGGTGATTCTGTGAATTTGGAATATATCAAAGGTTGAAATGCTTTGATTTCATTGAGCATTATATTTCTGTATAAAAGCTCAAGGTATTAATACTATCATTTAATCATTATTATTCAGCCTGTAAAAAGTCAGTACAGCAGAAAATGCATGCAGTTTACTGCAAAACTGCTCAGGAAGAAAATTTGCTCTTGATTTAATCTCTAAATCCTACTTAACACTATTGACATAATTAAACAATAAGAGTAACTGCAAGCATACTGCATGCATACAATTTAAATAGTAATTTTATATCTTGTTTGGAAAAGACACCATGTATATTCTTGTATATTTACAGGCAATTATGATACAGTGAAAGCTGAAGTGGATTTGTGCCATGGATTGACTTACTCCTGAAAGTTCATTTTTGTAAGTAACCATTTCAAAATGGTCACCCTTTCTGCAATACTTCTACCAGAATGGAATCAGATTAAAGACATCAGGTCAAACATCAATAAAAGATTAATTTGTTTCTCAAAATTTAAGGGCAGAATGGGAGAGGCAGTTTAAAAGAACAGAAAAATCTGCAGCCCACTTTGAAGACATAAAGCTATAAATGCTTAAGAGGCTTGAAAGGAGACACCAAAGACAGACTCAGCACAAAGCCAGTTACACAAAAACAAGCTGTACTGGGTCAAACATTCCCAAGGTGCTGTCTCCAAAGAGAAGATGTGAGATACACTGCACTGGTTAGGCCACACCTCAAGTACTGTGTCCAGTTCTGGGCCCCTCAGTTTAGGAAGGATGTTGACTTGCTGGAACGTGTCCAGAGAAGGGCAACAAAGTTGCTGAGGGGTTTGGAACACAAGCCCTATGAGGAAAGGCTGAGGGAGCTGGGGTTGCTTAGCCTGGAGAAGAGGAGACTCAGGGGTGACCTTCTTGCTCTCTACAACTACCTGAAGGGAGGTTGTAGGCAGGAGGGGGTTGGTCTCTTCTCCCAGGCAGCCAGTACCAGAACAAGAGGACACAGTCTCAGGCTGTGCCAGGGCAGGTTTAGGCTGGCTGTTAGGAAGCTCCAGCTCCAGGAAATTATAAAACTGTATTAAGTTCTTTATGTCCTTACACATTCAGGAAAAGGTCTCCTCATGCCAAAACCATAGCAAGCAGTTAATTGAGTAGAGAGAAAATGTCATGGAAGGTCTTGCAAGGATAAAACCTTTTTCCAAAGAGATGAATGAACCAGGAACAGAATCTGAGTTTTCCACATAGTTGGTCAAAACTTCCCCACTGAGCGTTATCAATATGGTACTGCATTATGGGGACATGCTAGTAGAAGAATACTTTATTTCATGTTGGAATATTTCTTGCAGAGAGGAATGATAACTGCTGTCAATAATAAGAATACACAACACTATTCAGTGCATACAGACTTACTCAGAAAGCAATGAGGAAGACGTACCAACACAACCCCTCAGCCTTGGATAAGCAACAGGGTGGCTGATGCTTCTGTTTGTGCGACCACACTAACGTGAAAACATTACTTTCTACTGTTAAATATGCACCTAAAGAAGTAATCTTAATATCTGCTTCCATGCAACCATTTGTCCCAAAAATTTCTTAGATGCTCATATTCCTTTGTATAGGATTGCCTGCATTTATTCTCTTAAAGAAGCTTGATAAGTACTGTACATTTGACTCAAATTACTATTGATCACTTCTGTCATAACATTGCCTGAAAAGGAAATTCTGAGTCAGGACAAAAGGATGGTTCCTGCTCAGTAACAGCAGATATACTTCATCATGATGTTAATAATTATCAATAATTACAAGGAAAAGATAAACAGATTCACTAACTTTGTTCAAGTCACTTAATTTCTCTGTCATTGTTGCCCATAGGAAAACTTGGAAGCCTGGCTCTGGGACTTTCTCATTTCGTTTTGCAGCTGTTGGGTATTTGAAATTGGTATATGCAAAGTGCTTGCATATACAAAATGTCAGCAACAGAGTCTAGAAAGTGATGCTAGCAATAGAGAGGAAATCATCAAGTCATGTAATCTCTGATGCCTTCTGTTGAAAATGAGGGGCTATTTTTTATAGCTGTCACATTCCCATCATGTTGTCTATGAGTTAAACAAAGCTGTTGTGTGAGAGAAAAGCAGAAAAATGAACCAACAACAAAGATGGGATTTGTTCTGTAAAATGTTCAGAAGAGTTAAGTAAACAATGGCTATCAATTCACAAATAGCTAGCTGCTTGTCTGTATGTATACTGGAACAGTTTGTTCTTCTGCCAGCAGAGTGTGGGCTTATAGAAAGTCCTAAACAGAGATGGACAATTTGGGATTTTTTGGTTGGGGTTATAATGAAGGGGAGGAGAGTGTGCTAAGGTATGGCATTCACTAGAATTTCAGTAAATATACAAAACAGTTCAAATTGCAAATGGGAAAAAACAGTCATTATTTTGGTCCAATTTGATCAGACAGGAAAAAACATTAAAATTCCTTTTAAATATTTTTGAGAAAAAGGCTGACATGCTCATGGCTTGTTTCAGCATGTTCCTTTATTTTATGACACCATTTTAATGTCACACTTGATTACTTCTGGGGTTTTTTAAGGATGTGAAAAACAATCATTGCTTTGGAGTGACCTTAAGAGGCAAGAGTCTGTGAAACTTTAATTCTTATAATCTAAAATAACCATCTCAGAAAGAGGAGTAGTAACTGTTGTTTGGCAGAAAGCTGGCAGGGATAGAAACACACATTATGATCTGCAAGCTATCTCTATACTATAAAATTAAAAGTGCCTGAGACCATTTGCTGGCTCTAAGGCTGTTTGGCATAGAAAGGACTGCATCCATCCTGTTAAATTGTCCCAATCCCTAAAATTAGAGTGGAATTATCAGTAATCCAGGGCCAAAAGCATCCTAGGAACTGCTCTAAATTGCAAGGGTCAAGGTCTGAGCACCATTTATTGCCATGGAACGCTTTCTGGCTGCAGCTTTGTTGCACTGTATGATACAGTCATACAGGCGAGCAAAGAACCAGAACAAAAAAACCCCAGCAAACAGTTCTACTGCAGATGGGATAATAAGGTAGGCATAGGCAAAAAGATTATTGTAGATAAAGATGGAATTGGGGATTTTGCTGCTGACTTGTAGAGTTCTCATATGTTCATCCATTTTCCTAGCTATTGTCTTGGTAATCATATTTTGCTTTGAAGAAACCATTTCAATTAACTTTAACCAGTTTAGCAGGTTTTCAGAGGAAAACAACCGAACAGCTAGTCAGATGTGTCATATTAACAGATTTAGTATGAGAAACGGAAACCCATAGCCATAATGCAAGACTGATTGGACCTTGTGGTTCTCATTTCCATAAATTAAAAACAGAAAAAGGAAACCAGGCCTGCAAGGCACCAAGTAGAGAAAAAAACAGGCCACAAGGTCAAGCCATTCCATAACTGCGGCTTGTTTGTTCATCAGCCTCATCAATTTATCTTTCACCAGTATGGCTGAGAAGCCTGGTAAGCCTATGCACACCGGTATCCTGATAATTCCCACAGAAGTCTATGACCAAGCTCACCTTTATCCACACGATTGAAAGAAGTAGAGGAGATCAGATATAAGGGTACAGCTCAGACCTAACCCCATAATATACTGTAGACAGTCTTTACATTCTTACTTCAGACTTAAATTTATCCTGTAACTTTACAGCACGTTGCTTGGCAGCAGCAGTCATGGCCCTCAGGCTGGACACACATTTCTGCCTCTGTGCCACTATGATCCCTGCTGCAACAGCCTGTGGGCTTCTGCTGTAAATTGCCTGCCTACCTTATGATTGTTGTTTAATGTGTATGGAAACAGAGAGTAAAAGGAAGAAGCAGGAATAACAATTACTTCTTTATCATCCCGGAGTATCAATAGGGAGAGATTCACTCACTGAGCGATGAAGCTTGAAGCTTTGCAACAGGAATCGTCAGTAGGCATGTCATGTATATGCAATCTCGGCCCTTTCATTTTGAAGTACAGGGTGCTTACATTGTGTCTGAAGAGGGAGGGAAAGCTGTGAGTGTATTAAGGAACATTCGAAAGATAAATTGACTTGTGCACTACCAAAGTATAGTAATGGAAAAATAATCAGGGCAGCTTTACAAAATGCAAATGTCTCAATGCCACCAATGTTGCAATAGTTCGTCTTTTAATCTATTAGCTTTACAATGTTGTTAATTACATTTCAAAATATTTGCCTCTCCTGCAATATGATTTGCAATTGAATAAAACACTGAGAAAACTGAAACAAATATGCTTAATAAATAATTTGTTGGCTTTCAGCTTTTTAAGGATGTGATCTTGGCTGGAGACATACTCTGAGCTACCTAGCTGGTCCTGTACCCTGAAAGGATTTAAATAGCAAGCTAGGGTCAGTGTTAGTAGGTCACACACAGTCCTAAACACTTTCACAAACTAGAATATATTTTCCAAATTATGTTTATGAGCTGCTAGAGTTAAAACTAGTCCTCTTAGAAGATTTAAAGGTGTATGAAACTACAATAAGTGCTTAAGATAGGTAGGAGAGATTAAGGAAGCTTGCCATGGTTTGGGTGATGAAAAAAAAAATCCAACTGAGTGTTTTGATACCTTAGAACTGACAATTCAATTGTATTAAAAATTGTTTTATCATAGTTCTGCAAAGAAAGATATAGTAAAGTGAAGTAAATATTGAGTTAACAAACAAATTTAATATCAGAATATAGCAGATTTGCCTGTGGCAACTTGAGGAGGCAGAAGACAACTTGTTCTGTCAGTGGCTGTGAGAGAGCCATCTTCTCTCGTGGGCTGGGGCATAGGGAGCCACAGTAAAGATGAGTAAAAGGACATGTCTCCCAGGACATCCCATACTGTTTCATTTAATACTGCCTCGTTTCACAGAAAGAAGAAAAATAGAATCTCTTTTAAAAACTTGTATCTCTTTTTTTCCCAGATGAGTCTTCTGCGTTTGTTTTGGTTGGTTGGTTGGTTGGTTGGTTTGAGGGTGACAGTGCATGTAGTGTTGGGGTTTAGGGGATATTAAGATCTCACAAAACAAATTTTCTAATGTTGTTTGATTCTCACAGATTTCTTGGTCTTTTAAAAACTGAATCCTGCCAGTAAGCCAATGATTTAGCTCATTATGGTCCAAATAGAAGTGAGGGGGAAGCATTTGCCTTCAGAGTTAGAAAAATTTGCTTTGGAATTTGAAAAGGGTTTTTTCTTCTCCTTGGACTGCAAATACACAAATTCTTTCAAATACACTGTTTTAGAGCAGGTGGCTGACTTGGCACCTCACAATACGCATCCTGTTTGCTTTATCTTTTCTTTCCCAGAGAAGACACCTGAAATGTCTAACTCCTGATGCTTGCCAAATGGTGTTGTAATAACCTGGGACTGGCATTGTTTCTGAGCTTCTCAAGGAACAGTTTTCACAGCTCTTGTCTTTTCAGCTAACAAAGACAAGTGTTAGCATACCAATGCTTCAGATTTACTCCCGAAGTCTCAAAAATAATGCACATTTCACTTTAACATTAGTCTATATAGTCATTACATAAGATACATAAAGTTAACTTGGAATTTAACTTCATGGGATCTTCTTTAGTCATATATGAACGTTTTTTTCCCCTTTGGATTTTGTAAACACTTTACTAGATTTTGTTATCAAAGCTAACCTTGTGAGTTATTGGCTGCACTATGTGCAGTAACATTACTGTCAGACCACAGCAGCACTATTAGTGAGTTAGAGGCCATATCCTCAAAAGTGTACGTAGCAGTTGTAAACTTTCTCCTTTTCCCAAGGAATAGTTTACTACCATGGCAAAAATATAACTTTGGCCATGATCTTGACTTTTTGCCTGAAATCTAAAGAACAGTCTGTCAGGGACATGCTGACTTAGTTCTTTTGAAAAGGTTATAGCAATTAACAAATGAAATGCACATCATTACTGAGTGACATAAAATGTCAAGAATGTTGATTGTTGTAGGTTTAAAGAGAAAATACACAATTCTGGGTTTACACTAAAGAAACTTAATTACATGTATGACTATACACCTGGGAAAATACATTTCAATGATTTTCCTATATAATACTTTTTTTATTATTATTTTTTACATTTTCACTTCAAATTAGAAGTCTGAAAGGAATGGAGAACCTAGCTATGGAAATAAGATTTGCAAAGACAAATTAGGGTGCACTCCATATAAAAACAAAATTATTTAAGCATATATGGGTGACAGGTTGGACTTGATGATCTTTGAGGTCTTTTCCAACCTTATTGATTCTATGATTATTCTTTCCATATGTAAATAATTTCATAACCACTTAGCTATATTTCTTCCAAACACTGAAACCTCCAGTTGTTACCTATACTCTTTTCTTTATCTTCTTGAGTTATCATTTTTTTACATCAAGGTTCACAAATTCAAGGTTATTTTTTTTTAACTGCAAGCTATTCAATTAATCTGTCATGAGACCTTCACTAAGCTATCAATGGAATGAGTAAATATATGATTAGCTAGAATTACTATGTAAATCCTCTCAAATCCTCTGAATTTCTATTGCTGAATGTCATTGCAGAACAAATAGTTTGTAATGAACCCAGAAATAATTGTCAGGGATATGAGCATTTTCAGGTTTCGAAGTTAAAGTTGCTTTTGGATCATCAAAACCAATACTACTTTTGAAAATATCTATCTTTCATGGAACATGATGGGGGTTTGATGAATGAGAGTAAAATTCTAAAATATGTAAGTATCTATAATTTCATTTTGTAATGCAGAAATACTGTGCTGTTGCTGCATGATTCTAACTCCTTCCTGGCATAAGGATTCTTAACTTGCTAACATCACATGTATTACTAGATGTGATGGTGAACACAGTCCATAGGGGGAAAAGTGGAATAGAATAGAGTAGAGTAGAGTAGAGTAGAGTAGAGTAGAGTAGAGTAGAGTAGAGTAGAGTAGAGTAGAGTGGAGTGGAGTGGAGTAGAGTGGAGTGGAGTGGAGTGGAGTGGAGTGGAGTGGAGTGGAGTGGGTGGAGTGGAGTGGAATGGAATGGAATGGAATAGAATAGAATAGAATAGAATAGAATAGAATAGAATAGAATAGAATAGAATAGAATAGAATAGACCAAACCAGGTTGGAAAAGACCTTCGAGATCATGGAGTCCAACCTATCATCCAGCACTATCTAATCAACTAAACCATGGCACCAAGCGCCCCATCCAGTCTCTTCCTAAACACCTCCAGTGACAGTGACTCCACCACCTCCCTGGGCAGCCCATTCCAATGGCCAACAACTCTTTCTGTGAAGAACTGCTTCCTAACATCCAGCCTAAACTTCCTCTGACGCAGCTTCAGGCTGTGTCCTCTTGTTCTGGTGCTGGTTGCCTGGGAGAAGAGGTCAACCCCCACCTGGCTGTAACCTCCTGTCAGGTAGTTGTAGATGGCAATAAGGTCTCCCCTGAGCCTCCTCTTCTCCAGGCTAAGCCAGTAGTAGAAGAAGAAAGACTAGTAGAAGAAGAAAGAATTGGTAAAAAAAAATAAATTAAAAAGGAAAAAGAAGATAGGAAGGATTGATGTAGGAATCCATAACAACGTTGCTGTGAAGATTAACTTTAAAGGATGCCACTCCATTGTAAGAAGGCTCCAGTGTAAGGAATCTCTGATCAAAGAAGATATGAAAAGACTGCTCAATTCCTGCTTCTCATAGTGCACTGACAGGAATGTGGGATGACAAATATAAAGTATTATTAAAGGCCTAGACAAAGCAAAATTTGTTTTTCTTGTTTCAGCTAATGCAAGTGAATATCTTTTCACATATTAAGAGCACGATTCTTTTAATTAGATTATTGTCCTATTTGTATTTGATTCTGTAGGTGGTCCAAACATGAGACTATTTCTATACTGGATTTTGTTAGCACAAAGGAATGGGGCTCAGTCCACTCCTGGAAGGCATAATCAGAAAATGAACAATCAGTAAACACTATGAAGGTCTCACAAATGTAGAGCTGATTTTCACCCTCTGCTCTTGTGAGTAATGGATCCAGTTCTGCTGCCCACAGCATAAGAGGGATATTAAAGTGCTGAAGTGGGTCCAGAGGAGGGTCACAAAGATGATCAGAGGGCTGGAGCACCTCCCCTATGGAGACAGCTTCTGAGAGTTGAGCATCTTCAGCCTGGAGAAAAGAAGACTTCAGGAAGACCTTTATAGTGGCCTTCCAGTACCTGAAGAGGGCCTACAAGAAATCCGGGAAGGGACTTTTTACAAGGGCTTGTAGTGATAGGGTGAGAGGGAATGTCTTTAAGCTTGAGCAGAATAGATTTAGACAGGATATTTGAAAGAATTCTTCACAGTACGGGTGGTGAGACACTGGAACAGGTTGCCCGTGGGGGTCATGGATTCCATCTCCCTCAAGGTGTTCAAGGCTAGGTTGAATGATGCCCTGAGCAACCTGGCTAGTGGAAGGTATCCCTGCCCACAGCAGGGGGGTTGGAACTAGATGATCTTTAAGGTCCCTTCCAACCAAAACCATTTTATGAATCTATGAATTTATGATTTTACAAACTGAATTGTACCTGTCTGACAAATTGAGGAGATAATTAAATGCAGCAAAAGCATAGGAAAAGGTGTCAAGGAAAATAATACATCTTTTCATTATCACCTTTAATGCTTTCACAGAAATCCACCTCTAATATGAAGAAAGATGTTATAATTATTCTTTATGGCGGTCATAGTGGCCCAGCAAAGATTGCCAATTTCTGAAAATCTGAATCCAGAATTCCCAGATGCAGAAGACTACTTATTCTTTTAACTGAATCTTTCCAAAGCAGGAAGATGGAGGTTATTATGGGCAGGAGAGGAAGGATGCTGTAGCAAGAGACAAATGCAGAAGGCTGGAGTCATTTAGAGGCATGTGGAGCACTGTGGAAATGATTGCATGCAACAGAGACTGAAGTGAAAAACCAAAAACCAAAAAATTTGTAAATCTCTTGTCTGACTTGGGTTGTGTTGATAACTCTGTGATTCATAAACAACAAAATCTTCCCTTCCAGAAAAGAAACCCAACCCAAACCAACCAATCAAACAAAAAATCTAAAATCAAAGCATCGTCTTCATTTTTCTTGCTAAAATATACCTCTGGGTCTGCTATCACATAACAATCTTGACTTCTGTTTCTTTTCTCCTTTTTAATTGAAAGAAAGAATATTTAATTCAAAGAAAGAATATGTGTATTTAGTTTTCTAGCATTTTAGAAAGAAAGAAGACAAATAGACATTAGTATCCTGTTTTACACAGAGACCCACTACTGAGGAAGGAAATCACCTTGAGGGTGCAAGAAATGGCTTTAAACTCATTTAGCTGCATGAGATTTGACAGCTGTACCACTCAGGGGAATGGCACAGCCAGCATGGCAGTGTACCCCATATGCATATCCCAGTGATTAGGATATTCTCCTGACATATGAGATAGATTTGCCCTAGAGCAGTGGTGGCTCATGTCTCAAACAGAAAGTGAGGCATGCAAATGTCTCTCTCATCCTACCCACTTAAAAAGAAACAAGATCACCTCCTTAGTCACTTCTGGTTCATAACTGTAGCTCAAAAATACCTTCCAGGTAAAGGCACCTGATGACTTGGAAATGGTGAAGTGTTTGAGGTTATCCTTTCATGGACAATATACTGTCAAAAAAAATATTAAAAAGATAAAAAATTGTTAACTTGCCTAGAATTAAACTTCATTCTGTAAAGCCACCACATCAGTTCTGTGTTTCTGATCTCTAGTAGCATGAACATCCTTGACCATAAAGTGGCTCTCAAACTTAAAGACGCTGCATGACCGCCAAACCTCTGCCCTTCCATATAGGACTTTTACTAGCACAGCAGCATGTAACCTACATCCTAAGGCTGATTCCCCCATGTTTCCACAACTGTGGGCCGGATGGACAATTAAACATTCCACATGAGAGACAACTAGATCAAGAAGTCCTTACCAGGATACTGCCTTCTTCATTTAAGAACACAGAAAACACAACAAGTATAGAAAGGGAACTGTGCAAAACCACCAAGCAATCCATTTAATATGATTAATTTACATATAGATATTTGGTGAGACATGCTAACAAATGAAAACACTAGGGGGAAATGTAATAAATATGCTATTGCAGAAGTAACTGGCATAAGAATAAATTGCAGAGCTGGGAAACCAGGTATTTCATTATAAATACATGGAAGACAGTTGCAACAGACTCTGAGCTGGAAAGGTGTCATGTAACTTCAGTCCTTTCTTCTTACGTCTAGCTTTTAGAAGTGATTGGCTTGTGTTTGTATTTTTTTATGTATCGATATGTCAGGCAGCATAGCTGTCTTGTTAGCACAAGAAAAGAAAAAGGCATCATTTTCTCAAGAAAAGTAAGAAGCATGATATGAGGTTTTGGTAAAATGCTTTCACAATCTCAGAGGTTTAACATAAGCCTCTTGCCTTTGTCAATTCCATAAACAGACAGTAATCTCTAACAGGCAGAGCTTCTGGTTTTACTATATGATGCTGTCCTATAATGATGAATGTGAATTACACACATTTGTTATTTCTTGTATAAGACAAAGTAGACAATTTTAATTCAGGTGGAATTTTTAAATGCCAATATGCTTCTGTATTAAAGCAATTTACTAAATGATATTTGACATTGTTTATCTCTTCCAACCTGGTCTATTCTATTTTATTCTATTCATCAGACAATATTCATACGTTGTAATAATACACTAAATCATAGCAATTTATTGCAGCAAAGTATTGTAAAAGACTTATCAGTAAATTATCTTTAAGACATTATGAGCTACTGTAAATATCCAATGGAATTTTTTGTGTGAAACCAATACCTTAGTTGATAGGATATTCTGACTATAATTTATCCATCCTTGACTTCAAAGGAAAATGGCAAGCCACAAATAATCTAAAGATTAGATTTGTCCTAGCTGTTTGAATTTGGCAGGCTTGTAAAGGTTGAAAGCAACACTAAAATTGAGGAATGATGCACCATTAAATCAAATTTAGGAACAAAGTCCTGCTTTCTCTTTGTCAGGCTGAATTGATATCTGTTCCAGCTTCTACCATCTATTTTTAATATACATGTCACATATGTGTGAACTGCAGCTTTATAATTCATCTGTGCAAACTATAAATTTAATAAAAATTTTAAGAAGTCACATAGTTCATGCTTCCCATTTCAACAGCCTACTGCCACTCAAACTATTCCTGTGCTATCTATGCCTGCAGTATGTTTACTATGGTTTTCTCACTCACGGATTTTGTGCATTGGATCATTCTGTGCTTCAGTTCCATCTTATTTCAATGAAGCGGGAGGCTCTAGTTTTATATTATCCTTTGCTTTTGTCAGTACATTTTCCTTAATTTCCAGAATCTCCAATTAGCAATTAGCCTAGGCTGGCAGAGTGCTATTCTATGTGTGATTCTGTGACTTCTTTACTTATACTGGTCTTCAAGTAGAGGTTGTGCTGGCTGGTTCACCTGGGACTGCCGTTGCACTTCTCATGACACTTTCTACCGTATTTATTCCTGTGGTATTGATTCTCTGGAGGGCCCTCAGCAGCTCTGAGGTGCCCTTTCCAAAGGATAGGTCTAGACATATATTTGTTTAATTTTTTAAAACACAGTCCCTCGAAGAAATCACCCTGTGTCTTCAGGCTCTGCAATGTTATTCCATTTACTTTCAGCAGAAATGAGTAGAAATGAAGTCGGGAGTTCTTGAAGAGCTCTTACAAATGAGTGTCACTGGTAGAGTTCAAATGGAGCTAATGAACAGTCGTTAGCACTTGGCAAAGGATGTACCCCGCACAGACCTGCCAATACTCTCATAATATTCACAGCTGAATACACTGTAAACAGTTATCAGATGACAGGTTCTTCCAAGACTTGAAAATGCACATACTTTTGAAGGGGCTCAGCAGTTTCAGTAGAATATACTTTAAAATATAGTACACTTTAAAGGAAAGTAATTTGTTATTTGCAAGTTCTAGAAACATCTCTACAAATACATCATTGCTTTAACTAAAAATCAGGAAGTAGTTTTCATTGCTTAAATTTTTGTTCTATATTTTTAAACACTAGGAAAGGATTTCCCGTTGTAGTATCTCACAAAATTAAACCAGGCAAATGCCCTTAAAATTGGAAATTTCTGATATTAACTGAAATGACTTCTTCCATCAAGATACAATCTAGCTGCTACAGAAGGAGCTGCAGACAGTGCTTAAATTGCTACCCTAGACATGAGGAGATTCAATCTCTAATCTCACCTCTAGTACTAGCCACCTGACTAAGCATGTTATCCCTCTCTGTATGCTTTCTTTTCTTCTATAAAATGGGGATAATGGATTGCCTATGTCTACTGAATTTGACTAACCTTTCTTTCCCTACTCCTAGCATGGAGTAGGGAAAGATAGAAGTACCTTAATTCCACAGCCAAAATGCTATAGCCTGGAAAAGCACATGCTTTTCTTCCCACCACCAGTCAGAAAAATGCTTCAGTTTTGAGCACAAGGAGCAACCTCAGAAAATTTTCACCATTATCTACCTCCTCAGTTTCTTTTTGTGTTCCCTTTAAGCACTGACTGGAAAACTGTTTATGTGCTTTAGAATATGTGCTTTAGCCATAAATATTCAAAGTTCTATTGAAAAAACATTTTTCAATTCATAAAGCTCTGATTTAAACACATCTCTCTATATATTGCTAGTCATTCACAGTGAAAAACACACAAATATAATCCTCTTTCTTTATGCCAGGGATGACAGTTTGACAAAAATGAATGTGAATTTCACAGGTTAAACTGTTATTGAAAAACTAAATAAAGACCTTAACAGCCGTCTGAAAATAACAGAGGTAAGCTCAGAAACCTGCTTCATAAACAGTAATGAGAGTTCCTCACATGTGACTTCAACAAAAAGTGCTTTAAAAACCAGAGGTTGCTCCAAGTTGCTGGTCATCCTCACTGAAGTTTTAAAATTAAGTTGTTCTAGATTTTAGTCTTTGATGAACAAATGAATTGGGGTTTTATCACTTAGTATGAAAAAGGGAAAAATAAAGCAGCTTATTCAAAGGTAAGTATTGTAGGAAGAGGTATAGAAAACAATTTCCAGAAACTGAACCATATGCCAACTGAGTATAACAAATCTTTCAAGGAACAGAGACTATCATTATTTTTAAAATAGGAAAAAGTAGCAGAAAATAGATACAGCATCAGTTGATAGAAGCATCATTTCCTGTTGCTTGCCCTTCATCCACCCCAAACACATATGAATAATGCAATTTCCTGTACAAAGGCAGCTTCCAAGAGCAAGATCTTCCCAGGCGGAGCATTTGAGCCATTATATTCTAAATGTACATCAGTTCATTGAATTTTAAGCTTAGCAAGAGCTTATTTCTAGTGGCACTGTTCCAGCTCTTAAACCTGAGGACATGCACAAATGTTTACGGTATCTGTGCTCTTTTCAAAATCTTGGGCATGAAGTTTGGAAATTTGCAATTACATTAATGTTAGCATAACAGAAAACCCAGTTACTGTTTACTTCATAATAATTATTGAGTTCAGATAATCAGTTCTTCCTATATAAACATATCATCAGTGTAGTTCACTCTATTTGTCACTGAAGCTTAGGAAGGACTAATTTAGAGCAAAGTAGCTGAACTCAGTACTTTCATTTGAACACAAAATGTTATGAAACATAAAAGGCTCTTTATCAAGAATATACAACTTCACCTACATGTGCAATTATTATGAGAATATTATTGGTGGGTGACTCTCTTCTCTTCCCATAACAGGGAACTTTTTGAACTGTTGTCCAGCATTGTTGATAGACTCAAACAGAAGCACAGCTTCATTTGTTTTAAACTGGTATCCTCTATGCTGCTAATTACAGAAACTTGACACCCGCTGACACTCACTCAATCTATTCATTTTTTAGTTTCTAATGATCTAACCTTCAGGAATACAAATACATGCAATGTGTACCTTTTTCTTTAGTCTACTTTATAAAATCTGAAATACACCTGTTATAGTTTCTCGTGGTAAAATAGGTCAAATTGTTCCTGTCACAGTCCATTCCATAACAAGAAATATTTCCGTAAGTGACCACAACCGAAGAAACTGCCTGCAGGCCCAACCATGTGCAAAGCACGGGGCATTACAAAATTGTAAATTTAAGGATCATTTATATCCCTTTTCATTCTGTGAACTATCAGATTTTCAAGTACAAGTGCTACAAGTGTAATTTTCACACAGTCATATGGAAATATTGAGAAATGTATTAAAGCTGAGAATTGATAGCATTTACATCTTTCACATTTTTATATTTCCATTTGTACAAGTAACAGAAAGTACTTTTTGAAAGGTGATAAATGCTGCACATCTGTCTTCATTTTCTTTTGTTCAATGTTCAGCCAGCTGAATCGGTTAATTCAATACCACGCTGAAGTCATACCCTCCATATAAGGAAAAGGCTGGTCAGAGGAAAGGGTGATGGGGCTTGTAGTTTGGATTGTGACATGAGATGCTGCTTGCCTCTGCGGTTGGATCTGCTTTTTCTTCTGGGCTGGGGTGTTACTTTTTTCTTCTTGCTGGCTACTGGCTTTGGGGTTGTTTTTTCACTGGCTTGCTTTTGCTTTTCCTGTGCTTCCTGATGAAAATACAATACCTTTTTTTCTATTATTTCGTTAAACATTCCTTATCTCAACCTACAGGGCTTTTGTTTTTCTTTTGCTCCCAAGTGGGAGGCTCGTGTGAGCACCTGTTTTGAAACTCAGCCACCATGCATAATTGCTCACCCCTCTGGCCGCTGCTGTTCTAGCATTTAGGATTCCTGTTTTTCAGCCAGGTGGAGCAGGTTCAATTCCTGGTCAGGGAACACCAATCAAGATAGCTAAGGACTTTTGTGAGAGCAGCTCAAAAGAAGTTAAGAAAAAAAAAAAAGAGAAAGAGAAAGAGAAAGAGAAAGAGAAAGAGAAAGAGAAAGAGAAGAGAGAAAGAGAAAGAGAAAGAGAAAGAGAAAGAGAAAGAGAAAGAGAAAGAGAAAGAGAAAGAGAAAGAGAAAGAGAAAGAGAAAAGAGGAAAAGGAAAAAAAGGAAAAGGAAAAAAAGGAAAAGGAAAAGGAAAAAAAGGAGAAGGGAAAAGAAAAAGAGAAGGAAAAGGAGCAAAGTCAAATTAGCTCAGATGAAGGAAATTAAAAGGATAGTAGACTATTACATATCTAATCAGATAACAGTAATCATACAACACTCACTTTGTAACATTTCCTTTGCAGCAAGGTAAAGAGCAGCTTTGAACATCTAAAATGAATATATGAAAATAAATACTGATTTATTTTCATGTAGAGTTGATATTTGAAAAAATGCATTTCAGTAAAGATTCTGAAACATAGATTATCATTTTCCAAGCTACCTAAGAAGTATAACAGACAGGTAATTCTTAATCATTAAGCCATTATGGGTAAAACCTCAAAACAAACAAACAAACAAAAAATAACAGCAAAACAATCCTTTTGAAAGGCAATAATATGAATATTTGGAAAGCATTTCTTAAGAACAGGGAGAAACCCTTTTTATATAAGAGTTATGTGAAGTTATGACCAACTTCATCTGTGAAATGTGGAATGGTGCAGATGTAACAATCAAATTACAATCACTATTCTGAAGTTCTTGGCACTAGAAGGAAAAGTAGCTGGATTAAAAGCACTTTATTTTCCCTCAAAGTAAAAAGCAGCTTTATAAAGCAATGCTTCTGAATATGAACATTTAACAATAACTTTTAACATCTCTGACAATCATGAAAATCATTAACATTTAGAAAGCCAAATAACACACACTGAAAAGTACGTGGCAGCATGCAGCAAAGTCAAAAAGCAATCTTTCAAGTTGATGGTTCCAATGTTTTATTCCTTTAATTGAAATTTTAATCAAGGAGTTTTAACTCGGGAGGTTGTGTCAAAAGTGTTATGATTTGTCACTCTGTGAGATAATGCATGACACTAATTTCCTTGCATTTGTTCCCTTTCATCTCCTGTATTTATAATATGGAAACACACATCTGTAACAACATATAATCATAACACTTTTCACAAACATGCGTATTGCAAGTTAACCTTGCAGAACTTACTCCAAGTTCAATAAAAACTGAATCAATAATAAAGATTGTCCTTCTGTGAAGTTAAGATAACAAAGACTTGGTCATTAACTGACAAATAGTTACATGGTGGATCCATATTTTGAAAATTACTTTAATGTGTCCTAGGCCACTATCAGGGAACAGTGATTCCAGACATACCTGCTTTTAAATCATTACCAGACCTGGGCTACAGCCCAAAGTTGCAAACCACATGAATTGTCCTGATTCATGCCAATTATATCAGATTACTGCCTTAATGACACAAACTGGGTCCCCAGAAAATGTCACCATATAACTTTGTTGATTCTATGATTCGATGATTACAAAAAAATCCCCATATGATGATTAAAATTTCTATGTCAGACATCTAAAAATTGTGACATTCAGAGGCTGCCAGACCAACAACAGATGTTACATAGAATACATAGAATACACCAGGTTGGAAGAGACCTCCAAGATCATTGCGTCCAACCCATCAACCAATCCAACCCACCTAAACAACTAGACCATGCAACCAAGCACTCCATCAAGTCTCCTCCTGAACACCTCCAATGATGGTGAATCCACCACCTCCCCAGGCAGTCCATTCCAATGGGCAATCACTCTCACTGTATAGAACTTCTTCCTAACCTCCAGCCTAAACCTCCCCTGGTGCAGCCTGAGACAGTGTCCTCTTATTCTGGTACTGGCTGCCTGGGAGAAGAGACCAAGCTCTGCCTGTCTACAACCTCCCTTCAGGTAGTTGTAGAGAGCAATAAGGTCACCCCTCAGTCTCCTCTTCTCCAGGCTAAGCAACCCCAGCTCCCTCAGCCTCTCTTCATAGGGCTTCTGTTCCAAACCCCGCACCAACCTTGTTGCCCTTCTCTGGACATGTTCCAGCAAGTCAACATCCTTCCTAAACTGAGGGGCCCAGAACTGGACACAGTACTTGAGGTGTGGCCTAACCAGTGCAGCATACAGGGGCAGAATGACCTCCCTGCTTCTGCTGGCCACACTGTTCCTGATGCAGGCCAGGATGCCATTGGCCTTCTTGGCTGCCTGGGCACACTGCAGGCTCATGTTCAGCCTCCCATTGACCAGCACCCCCAGGTCCCTCTCTGCCTGGCCGCTCTCCAGCCACTCTGACCCCAGCCTGTAGCACTGCATGGGGTTGCTGTGGCCAATGTGCAGAACCCGGCACTTGGATGTGTTTAATCTCATGCTGTTGGATTCTGCCCATCTGTCCAGCCTGTCGAGGTCCCTCTGCAAAGCCTCTCTACCGTCCAACAGATCAACTCCTGCCCCCAGCTCGGTGTCATCTGCAAATTTACTGATGATGGACTCAATGCCCTCATCCAGATCACCAATAAAATGTTAAAGAGCATTGGGCCCAGCACTGATCCTTGGGGCACACCACTAGTGACACTAGTGACAGACTGAACTTGATCTTAAGTGTGAGGGAGGGATTGGTAGAATCCTGTGTATAGTTTAAACAACACAAGATCATTCCAACTGCACAAAGAAAACCTTTTTTTTTGAAACAATGTGCTGTAGTACTCTTTGTTGGAATTTGATTCTTCATTTTTAATGTAAGCAAAATATTTCTTTAAACTGCACAGAATTATGTGGGACTGATAGATGTAACTACTACATTTGCCCTGAATACATTTTCAAAGGGGGTGTTTGGAAAGAAAATTATCCAGTATTTAGTCATACATTTGCTTGCTGTAAGAAAGGCAGTTCAACATGAAAGGCAGACACTTAAGGAGTTCATACTCATGGATGGTATTAAGGAGAACTCTTAATACTTCACCACAGAAATAAGAACAAGGGTAAAAACATGAAATTGTATCATTTTTATAGAAAGTGGTTCGGGTTACATTTTACTCTTGAAGCAAATATATTACCAAGAGTAAAAATGCTTTCAGAAAGTCTAAATAGGCATGACTGCATCTGTTCCCTATAATTTATCCCTTTACCTCTGTCATATAATGTCACAGCAGGAAGAAAGATAGGTTCTGTTTGTGAAAGGTAACTTTAGTGAGACTGATGTGAAGCTTTGATAATTGCAGCAAACAAAAGAAGAAATGGCATGGAAAAAAACAAACGTGCATTTAAGGGAAGAGTCTTCTACATGCTCAGAGACAGATAAAGGCCTTCTGTTAATCAAAAGGGAAAAGGAATTACAGTAATCTGGTATATTTTGCAATTACTCGGACAAAAGGCTTATTCATAATATTCATAGAGGGCCAAAAAAGGGGAGAACCAATCAACACACCTGAGGGTGGATTTGCCACACAGAGAGACCTAGACAGGCTGGAGAAATAGGCTGACAGAAACTTACTGATTTTCAACTATGTCAAATGCAAAGTCCTGTACCTCAGATAGATAGACTGTCTTGCAGTGATACAAACTAGAACTAGCTGGCTAGAAAGATCCACTGAAAAGTATTTGGGGTCTGGGTAGACAGCAAATAGAACACAAGCCTGCAGTGTGCTTGGGCAGCAAAGACATCCAACAGCGTCCTGGGCTCACATTTTTCTTGTTCGGTGCCTTTTGAATAACACAGCAATGGAAGTTCTAGTTGTTACTGAAGCTCCTTGCAAGCACCAGCTGTAGGTGAGCCTTGGCTTTCCCTCCACCATCCTTGCAAATACAAGCCCTGATGGGGTGCATCCACACGTGCTGAGTGAGCTGGCTGATACTGTTGTTGAGCTTCTCTCCATCATTTTTGAGAAGTCATGGAGAACAGGAGAGGTGCTTGACTGCTGGAAGAAAGCAAATGTCACTCCAGTCATCAAAAAAGGGAAGGAAGACCCAGGCAACTACAGACCACTCAGCCTCACTGCCATTCCTGG
Source organism: Picus viridis (assembly GCA_033816785.1). Lineage (NCBI taxonomy): Eukaryota > Metazoa > Chordata > Aves > Piciformes > Picidae > Picus > Picus viridis. The sequence continues at coordinate 9,563,773 of CM066570.1, forward strand.
AAAGATGATGGAGCAGCTCATTCTGAGGTCATCTCTAACCACATGGAAGAGAAGATGGTCATCAGGAATAACCAACATGGATTTACCAAGGGGAGGTCTTGACTAATCTGATAGCCTTCTACAAAACTATGACCAAATGGGTAGATGAAGGAAAAGCAGTGGATGTTCTGTACCTTGACTTCAGTAAAGCTTTCGATACTGTCTCCCATAACATCCTTGTAGAAAAGCTCAGGAAATGTGTCATAGATGATTCGTCTGTGAGGTGGATTGAAAACTGGCTTGACAACAGAGTTCAGAGGGTTGTCATCAGTAGCACAGAGTCAACTTGGAGGCCTGGGGCCAGTGGTGTTACCCAGGGATCAGTACTGGGTCCAGTTTTGTTCAATATCTTTATCAGCAACCTGGATGAGGGGATTGAGGGTACCCTCAGGAAGTTGACTGAAAGTACAAAACTGGGGAAGGAGGCTGACACCACATCAGGCTGTGCAGCCATCCAAGGACATCTGGGCTGAAAGACTTCATTTGCTGTACTCCTTACATCACAGGAACTAATAAGCAAGTCCAGCAACACAAGCACAAACACTGCTTAAACATGTATTTTAAAAAAATGTCTCATCCCATCCATGATTTCAAAACCAGATAAATTCTTAACATAAAACAGGTGTAGAAAACAAACACTTGCATCTGTCATTTCATTACCCAATGGCTTACACAAGTTTTACACATACAAAGTCTTCCACTTCTGCTGCATTTGTCCATTTACCGTGCAACACAGTCATTCTGACAAGAGCTGCTCTGTTCCAAATACGTTTAACACAGGACAAAATTATGTGCCTTTACTTTTAGTGTTAATGAAAAATATAATGACAAATAATAAGCAAGTAAGGAATCCTAATAAATGTTCTTGGTGCCATGGTTTAGTGGATTAGATAGTGTTGGATGATAGGTTGGACTCGATGATCTCAAAGGTCTTTTCCAACCTGGTTAATTCTATTCTATTCTATTCTATTCTATTCTATTCTATTCTATTCTATTCTATTCTATGCTATGCTATGCTATGCTATGCTATGCTATTGTTTTGCTTTGCCTTTCAAAGCAAAAAAAATCCTTTTCCCTTCTGATGTTCTAAAGTATTTTTCCTTGCAGGACCTCAAACCTGTATTTTACTTTCCCAATTCTGAATTTGATTTGGCCTCAAGAGACAAACTTCCTTAGATAATTTAGCAAGAATTCTCATTCTGAATCACTAAATACAGACAAAAGTATTCTCCTGAATCCTGACTGCTAGTAATAAAGAAACCCCGCTTATTCTAATTCTTATATTAATCAAGAACAAACATTTAAAGTGTTACATACTGAAATAACATATTTTTTAAAGCAATTATTTGCTGTGTGATTACACCGACTGCCAACTTCATTAAACCATTCATCAAATCATTGCTTTTCAACTTTTTGTAACAGATTTCTTCCTGCCTACAAGAAAATCTGTAGTTCTTGTCACTAAGTTAGCTCTTAACTGATAAACCAAATTGTGCTTCTATTTTGTTGACCAGTTCCCACTCCCATTAGAAAATTTCTTAAATTAATTTCAGTATCCAATTAGCAAATAGTTGTAGGCCTGAGCACAGGTCTTTTTAACCTGTTAAAAGGTTAGACTCATGTATAATGCAACTGCTAATAGATCAAGATGACCAAAATTAATTGCTGTGTCAAAACAATCATGAGATTATTGCATTTTTTCCAAATTTGCAACTGCCTCAAAATACTTGTGTTTGTTAAAGGCTATTTGGGTATGGAAAATTCTTCAGTACCCCAGATGGACAACTGTACTTTGACAAGTACATTGCATTTTGACAGTTTGCCCATCCAATCTCCTAAGTAGCATGGCTTTTCTAAGTCAGTTCAGGTCTTGGAGGATCAAAGTTCTGATTCCTTTTAAAAAGAACATCTAAGCTTTAGAATATTGTTCTAAATCAATAAAGCTATTGAACAGGATGCGGCCCAAAATCACAGATATCCTCACTCTCTGATCTCCATTTCTCCCTACTCACACAAAACCATAAACCAACGATACACTTTGGGGTGGATAGATGGGGTGAAACTTCAGAGGTCCCTCCCAACACAAACTATGACATGATAGGAATTTACATAAACATTCAGATAATTTCAGATAATGAATCTTTACCCTGCAAGGGAAACTCCCCCAATCATAGTGTCAGGTCTGAGATGAGGAAATGGAGTCCAACCAGAATATCTGGAAGCCTTCTCTTGGCCTCCCATTCTGCAGCCCTTTACAGAATGGCAGTCCCTTCTGAGTAGGAGTCTCATCCACAAGCCCTCAATGTAGCAGCTCCTGCTACATCACATATAGGCAGTGTTTGCCAGCCTGACAGCTTGCTCAGATACCCGTAGCGCAAGTAGCTGTCCCAGCAGCAGTTTGGTCCCTCTAGCATCTTTCCAGTAATCAATGTTTTATCTGGCAAAGGGAATAACCTTCAACAGGAAAGGCATGACATCCAAATACTGTGTTGTACTTGACCATTGGCAGAGAGCAGAGGTGTGAGTAAATGAGTGAAACCCCCCGTGTTCCATGATCTGCAGGTACAATTTCTTTGAAACTTACTTTTGCAAGAGTCATCTTTACAGGCAGAGACCAACCTACTCAGTCCGGCACTTGGTAAGAACTTGCAGGTTCCCCAAAAGCTACTTTGATCTGGCCTTGGCCCGCTCCACTTCTAAATGCTTTCCTTTGGCACAATAGTTATTAACTAATTCCTTCTCCAGGGAAGGTTTCAAGCCAGCATGGAGAAAACTGAACTGGATAATTCTAACAACTACAGTATCTGGCAAGCACCAGAAAGGTAACATTTTCACTCGGTGTCAGTAAGTTCCAGTTCCTACCTATCTTCTAAGTAGTATTTGGGGTCAGTACAGGGTTAAACACAGAAGGTAAAGCAACACCTCAATAACCTAGTATATCACAAGGTCCATTAATGCCATGGAGGGATAGCATTAATAACTCATATATCCTCTTTGGGGAGCTTCAGAAGTCTAGATATTTATATCATCTATGCCTACATTAAGTCTTATAACTTAGGTTTAACTTCAATTTATGCCTTGGGCAACAGGTCAAAAAGTCCCAATTATTGCAGTGTTCTGCAAGCTGCATTATTAGAATTGTAGTGCTGGTATCAGCAAAAATCATATCCTCTTACAGTCATGCAATGTCTGACAAGGACTGAAAAATTGCCTCAGATAAGCTGCAGATTAAAATAGGAGATCCTGCAGAACTGAACCACTATAATATACCCTTTCATTGTCTCTACAAGCATGTGAGCAGGGGCAGCTCTGCTTAAATATTGTTCACCCATTGCAGTTTCAAGTCAAATATCAAACAACACTGGTTTCTGAAATCCAGGTTTTCATCTCCATAGCAGACAAGTATGCAATGCTTTATATACTTGCCCTTTAGCATGTGTCCCTAGGACTACATAGACCCATTCTGCAATTTATATACATCCAAAGGAGAGTTTCCACTTGTGTCCAGTGGCCAAATCCTTCCACTCTGTTGATTCTTACCTCTCCCTTAAGCCTGAAGTGGAAAATGCAGTTTCTTCCATCACTACATTTACAGCAAGGTCCCTATTTTAAAACCCAGCAAATTCAGATTAAAAAAGGCAGTCCCTGCTTCTCCGTTCATCCATTCAGGCATTACAATAAGCTGCCTGTGCCAGCACTCAATATCTCTTAAGTGTTTAAACTATGAATTATGTCATCCCAAACAGTAATCAGACAGCAGAAAATTGTAATCTGTCTGATGGCAAATAGTAGATACATGCCAACCACTTGTGAGTTAAGGAATTGGCAAAATTGTAAGATGTTCATAGATCGTCAGTTGATCTAACTGTCAATTAATACATTCATGGCAATAAGAGTTATAGACATGAGGCCCTGAAAACTGACACAGTTTATAGGGAGAGGTAATACTTTATCACACAGATATCCTGTGGAAAGCCCATTTCACTTCTTTAGTATTCCTCCATGAGTCCAAGTTTAGAAGAAAAAACAAGTAAATGCATGAGTTTGAGTTAATAAAATAGTAGTGGTGGATATATATGTGTGTGCATGTATACACACACATGTACAATATTATAACATTAAGGGCTACAAATATAAAACTAAGGTGATAAAATAATGTGATTTCCTATGCAAGGCTGCTAGAAAATTTGTTACCTTATGGTTTTTAAAGCAGAGACAAAAGATATGCACAAACACAAAACCTGTAAACTATGTACCAAAGAGCATTGACGGTCCCACAACCAATTCCATCTTAAAATCAATATTCCAGATGAAAATGGGAGAAATTTATTAAGCTAAAATATATTTCACCACAGTTTTAAAATTGGCATCACTTTTTTTACATCAACACGATTTTCCCTTTTAATGTCATAACAATATAAATAAGTACAATGCAGACACCACCAGAAAAGCAAACTTCAGATATATTTTTTCACCAGCTACTTAATTTTAGCTTTTATTCACCTTCTGCTTACATAGTCTCCTGTGGTAGATCTGGTCATAGACATTATACAAGGGCCCTTTATCCTGAAGGGCTACAAGAATCCTATTTGAAATAAATATTTTATTTCTGCAAGTAAGTTCTTATCTTTTAATGAAGTATGAAAATCTGTTGCACTTTTCACAATGCCTTTGCCTTTTTTGTGTGTGCTTGACAGCTTTTATTGGTATGTATGAGTTCTGTCCTTTGTTTTCCTGAGCTATTGTAATGGCAATACTATTTTCAGCTCTGGAAACACATACTGAAGTCCTGTTTGGGGCTCAAAACTGAAAGCTCTTTTATAATTTCGTCCCAGCATCCAATTGTTTGCACTACAAGAGGCACTGCGCAATTCAGTTTGACTTCCAGGCTTTGCTTGTAACAATGCTGATACCACAAACTGCAACTGAATCACTGAATGGTCTACCCACTTCTGTCAAAGACAATGCTTTCATATGCAAAGGCAGTAATAGACAGAACACTAAAAAAGCTACTTCCCAAAACTACCTTTCATAAATAATTCCCTCAGGCTGTCCTCACTCTTCCCTAGTAGCCTTTTCTTGTTATGCTTTTCTTACAGTTAGTCTTCAACAAAGACAAACTGCAGCTCTGTGCTTTCCATACAGTAACTGCTGTCTGCATCATTGTCCCATATATATACATATATACATATATATATATATATATATATATAAAACTTGCTTAGACTTCCCTTGTCTGAACTCCCACATTGATAACATGGTTGTGTTAGGTTTAAGTAATCTGGTGTTAGCCTCTAGATTTTACTTCACATGACCTGTTTGCTTATGAATGGACAGGCAGCACAAGCATTAACAGGTTTCACAGAATCACAGAATCACCAAGGTTGGAAGACGCCTCAGAGATCATCAAGTCCAACCTGTCACCACAGACCTCATGACTAAACCATGGCACCAAGTGCCACATCCAATCCCTTCTTGAAAAGCCCCAGGCATGGTGACTCCACCATCTCCCTGGGCAGCTCATTCCAATGGCTAACAACTCTCTCAGTGAAGAACTTTCTCCTCACCTTGAGCCTAAACTTCCCCTGGTGCAGCTTGAGACTGTGTCCTCTTGTTCTGATGCTGGTTGCCTGGGAGAAGAGACCAACCCCTTCCTGGCTACAACCACCCTTTAGGTAGTTGTAGATAGCAATAAGGTCTCCCTGAGCCTCCTCTTCTCTAGGTTTCCCTACCAGATTCTTTGTATATTTATCCGTTTGGATTGATGGAAAGAAAAGAGAACACAAAACACCCCAGTGCAAGTACAAACACTCACTCAGCATCATTCTGAGTAATTTCCACCCTTTTGTTAAAATAATGGTCCATAAGCATTAATAAAGGCAGAACGTGAATTCTTATTAAGCTATTCAGGGATGTGAAAATAGGATCAAGTGTTGAAACAAAATGCTTAATGATACTTTGTTTCCTGACATTACCAGAATCTGTCATACTTACTTGGTAGGCATTAAAAAAGATGAGAATTACAGGGAAAAGATTATGTCATTTAAATCTAATTAAGCTTTTAATAAATCAAATTTTTCATTGTTAACCGTGTTGAATTCCCTTTACGGTCTAAATTTATTGCCTATCCTCAATAAAGAAAAATGTTTAGAGACAGAAAATTGAGGCCATGACACCATACAAATTAGGCACGTCAGATAGCAGAGGCAATGATATAAAGAGAGTACACACTAGAATGCTTTTCATTGAGCCTAATAAAAAGTATGTGTAAAAAATATTTCCAACTATTTTTGCTATACAGATAACCTAGCATCTATTGACAACTCTATTTTGTCATGTTTGAAGAGAAGAAGCAGATCTCTCTGTATCATCAAGAGCAACTACAAGCAATTTACTATTAATTTTATTTAGTTTTCAATATACTGAATTTTATCATGAATTATGGCTCAGTTATTAGGAATTAAAGTTCATTACTAATGCCTGGAATTATACAGTTATGATTAAGACACTCAAAATCATATGTAAGCCTGTAACTTATATAATCATACATACATTCAGAGAAAACAGCTCTCAATCCAAATTCTAGAGATGGTACCACAGTGTTCAGGTCCTTGTTCACACAGCAGTCATCCAATAGAGATATACCTCATTAGGTTGGGTGCTACAGTCTCATATTCATTTAGAAGAATAAGCAGTCAATCTGGGGACACAAGAGTAAGATCTGTTCCCAGTTTCTGCAATGAGTTGGAGACCTAGTTGCCCTAGGAACTTGCCATGGGCAGAGGAAATGTCAGGCATCTTCTGCGGGTAACAGTCTGAGGTTAGCTGGAATACATTATGCTTTCTCATGGATTGAGAGAGCCATTGAAAATGAGTACAGGAAAAGTCACATACTGAAAGAATAAAGGCAAATTAATGCTTGCCTCTCTAAGAGCTGGGGGAAGGGGTGGCTGGGGGTGGAGGGGGAAGGGGGTGGGGTGGGGCATGTGGAATAATTCTGTGTGCTTTTGAAACTCCCCAAAAGAACTTGCAGGAATCTATAAATATTTGCAAACTTCTTTCAAATGAGGCAGAACATTTGTTTGGTTTTTTAAGGAAATCACCCAAGATCTCCACAATAATCTTCAGTAGGACTAATTTTTTCTGGGTCTGTGTAACCTATTCTGTTGGTGCTAAACCAGTTTTTTTAATCAAGTAGAATCAGAAAGACTTAGTAACCAAAATTCTTCACTTCTGCAATGCCTCTTGTCCACCTCTGGATCACATAGCCCTTCCCAAGGTGTTCTTTATCCAAAGTTCACCTGTTGAGGAAACAGTATTCTAGAAAGGGAAAGTTAACAGGCTCAAGGTCTGAAAGCAGACTGCAGCACCTTCTCTGAATGAGAAATTTTTACTTCCCAATAGTGTTTAATACTATTCAAATGATTGTGTAGTATAAGTGAAAGGGTAAACGTGCTACTGATCTAAGCTGTCATGTAAAACGAAGCACACTGAGCCTTCTTATTTTGTCACCTTTAATTTGATTGGAAATTTAACACTGCAAATAAAAGGTAAGCTTTCATTTACTGGCTCAATAATCCTTGTTAGAAAATTAAATAATCTGGGAGTCTACATCTGCAAAACACAATTTATTATCTGTAATTAATTAACCTTTAGAAAAGCTCCTTTTCTAATTTCTTCCTGTCAATGTACTGGGAAGATGAAACCATAACAAGTGTTAGCAGAGAAGCCACTACGTCAGAATAAGAGCTTCTGCAAATGTTCAATGAGTAATGCAATTAACTCTTCAATTAATGAAAGTTCAGTCATTACGTGATCTATATTTAGAGGCAAAGAGCTCAATCATTGTTGCACAGTTGCACCAGAGAATAAATAGTCCAACTTGAGACGACTCGAGGTAGATAGTACTGCATCTACAATTGACCGTATGTTACAGTATCACAGTATCACAGTATAACCAAGGTTGGAAGAGACCCCAAGGATCATCAAGTCCAACCTGTCACCACAGACCTCACAACTAGACCATGGCACCAAGTGCCATGTCCAATCTCCCCTTGAACACCTCCAGGGACGGCGACTCCACCACCTCCCCGGGCAGCCCATTCCAATGACGAATGACTCGCTCAGTGAAGAACTTTTTCCTCACCTCTAGTCTAAACCTCCCCTGGCACAGCTTGAGACTGTGTCCCCTTGTTCTGGTGCTGGTTGCCTGGGAGAAGAGACCAACCCCCTCCTGTCCACAACCACCTTTCAGGTAGTTGTAGAGGGCAATGAGGTCACCCCTGATCCTTCAGGATAGGATAGGATGTTGGTTTACATCTTTTTATGAAAACAACAAAAAACCCAAATGAGTAGTCCCAAGTTTAAGAAAAAGTCTCTTAATTTTGTATTCTCCAAGCCTTTTGCTACAAGCAAGCAGGGATTTGTAGAGAACACAGAAAATGAAACATCCTTTGTCAATCTCTACCCTGAACTTCTCCATTTGAAATATCAAACCATCATGAGGTCTGCTAAAGGTGTTCAATCATTATAGGGATTTGAAAACATGTAACCTCTGGTCTTTCAAGTGTACAGAACGTAGGCTAAATCAGTCTTCTTGTTTGTTGGTTTACTCATTGAAATTGCAAGCCTGAATTTCTTTTTTTCGCTCCTCAACTCCTTCTGGAATTACAGAGCAACTCAATTGTTCCCTTTTGCAGGATCCATTTTACAAGCTGTCCCATTATTCTTAAATAAAGAACCAATTAATTTGTGTTCTGAAAGCTCAAAATACCCATTTTGTTGTTCCTTTTTTTAGACATTCCATCCTTACAATTGCTACATTCGTTACTGTTTTTTCCCCAACTCTGACCAAAGTCATGATGTGTTACTTGCTATGAGGAGTGATGCCTCTAGATGCTGAGTCAGGTTAAATGTTCCAATTTCAATACTTGAAGAGAACTGAAGATGTTGACTGACCATTAACAATGCAGTGCAATTATTTTGTGAAATCAGTGTCAGCAAAAACTTTTGGTATGTTAGTTTCTTCTACCAATATCTCCACAGAGATCCATACACATATGAACATTTTGCAAATGTGGGCTGCACATAATAATTTAAAAATATTGATGACTGTAATTTGGCAGGAGTGAGTTTTATGGGCTTGCACTTTTGACTACAGTGTAATGTAATAGAATAGAACGGGATAGGATAGGATAGGATAGGATAGGATAGGATAGGATAGGATAGGATAGGATAGGATAGGATAGGATGGAGTGGAGTGGAGTGGAGTGGAGTGGAGTGGAGTGGAGTGGAGTGGAGTGGGTGGAGTGGAGTGGAGTGGAGTGGAGTGGAGTGGAATAGTATAGAATAGAATAGAATAGAATAGAATAGAATAGAATAGAATAGAATAGAATAGACCAGACCAGACCAGACCAGACCAGGTTGGAAGAGACCTTCAGGATCATAGTGTCCAACCCATCATCCAACACTATCTAATCAACTAAACCATGGCACCAAGAACCCCAAGTCTCCTCCTAAACACCTACAATGATGGCGACTCTACCACCTCCCTGGGCAGCCCATTCCAACGGCCAATAACTCTCTCTGTGAAGAACTTCTTCCTAACATCCAGCCTAAACCTCCCCTGGCACAGCTTGAGACTGTGTCCTCTTGTTCCAGTGCTGGTTGCCTGGGAGAAGAGACCAGCCCCCACCTGTCTACAACCTCCCTTCAGGTAGATATAGAGAGCAAGAAGGTCTCCCCTGAGCCTCCTCTTCTCCAGGCTAAGCAACCCCAGCTCCCTCAGCCTCTCCTCATAGGGCTTGTGCCCCAAACCCCTCATGAACTTTGTTGCCCTTCTCTGGACACGTTCCAGCAAGTCAACATCTTTCCTACACTGAGGGGTCCAGAACTGGACACAGCAGTGTAGTGTACTTTAAACACATAAAGGTACTTACATTTCCCTTCAAGTCCAGGGTGGACCTCAAATTCCCATATGCTTTTTCAATGACCACCACCTTGTTAAGCCTCTGTGGAATTTGTACGTTTCTTTCTAAAAGTAAAATGATTTTAAAAGTTACTCCCAAATATATTCTAACTAGTGACCTGTGCAAAGGGTTTGCAGCCTGCATATTTTTAATGAAGTATCTCTTCCTTCCAATAAATAATAGTCTCATAAAGCTAAAATATGAAGTTAAACTCTTGCCTTCTAGCAAATATCACGCATACAGTAACTGAAGTTAAAAATAAAATAATGGAAATTGCTTTTACCTAGAGGCCTTGTGTATATATGCAACCAGTAAGTTTATTATAAACACCCCTGGCATGTAGCAATGTCTTGATAACTTCTATTGAATCTTGGCAATACTGTGCCTTTGACCTAGGAGAAAAACTCCTTCCTGAAATCTGAAATTTAACTTTCAGTAAAATTTTTCCTCCTAAATTTGAATATGTTTGATATAAACTCAAGCTTCCACTATATGAAACAGGGAAGGAGAAATCAGATAATATTTCCCCAATCCAAATATTTTTATCCAGTAACTTTATGAAGAAGCATCAGAAGAGGCAGCAGCAATCTGTGCACTGACTGTGCTGTCTATGGAGATACCACTGAGAGACAAAGACCTTTATGAATCCTAATGGCTGACATCTGCATTAAAAAAAATTCCTGCACTTCTCATTATGCAAAACAAGGAAGGCAATAGTTTACCAGCTGCAACAGCAAGAGTATTGTAGACCCCAAACCTTTTCAACTTGTAACAAAGCCAGGTGAGCCACGGAAGAAACAAGGCTTCAGTTAAACTTGCTGGGAGAAGCAAAGAGGATTTATATTTGTAAATAGTGTAAGTTATACATTCCTTGCATGGATTTACTTAATTCATGACAAGATAAGTGATAGGTAATATAAATATTACTGATGTACTTTTAAACAAATTAGGACTATCAGTGAAAAACAAAACAAAAGAGTTTTTATTTAATTTTTCTAATTCCTCCCTTAAAATGGACCACAAAAGATACCTACAATAAAGCCAGTTATGTTTAAGTAAGCTTCATCTTTGTTATAAGATCTGTCTACCACAAAACTGGAAAAGCACATCTTCACAGTAAGACAGGTTTTTCACGCTGGTGATATCAATAGGCTGAGTCAGTGCTCATACTTTGAATTTTTAAGCAGGATCTTTGTAAAGAGACAAGCATGCCCTCCTCTTGTAGAATCTTGATAAGACATTAACCAGCTCAGCCTATTGCTTTTAGTTTGACTTTTTCATTTTCTTGATGGATACAGCTCTCATTTTTGTCTTCATGGGCTGAATTAGCTTACAACACAAGCTCTGCAGCACTTTCAGAATGCATGGCAGATACCATTTTAAAAGAAATACACAAATGAGCGATAGTGCTACTCTCACCAATCATGGAAGCCCATATTAAAAGTTAATAACCAGCGTTAAATAGTTGTACACCCTAGTTGCATAAATTTTCCAATTGTTTAGTCCCTTCAAACTGCTTGCTATTGCCATTTCATTACTGTATATGACTCTTTTTGTTGCACTGTGTTATGAACATAAAAAAAACACTTTCATTGAGAGTAAATTTTCATGAAAGAGCTTAAACTGCATATTTAATGCACAATTCGTCAGGCTCGTTTACAATCCTGACTTCAGTGATTCAATCATCACCATACCTACATAAAATGCATAATTTAATTTCATTACTTTTGATTGCTTAATGAAAAAATCCAAGATATTTTGAACATCACAGCCATATAGTGAAAATTATTTGTACAGCTTTTATTAACCTTCATAGTTAAAGATGATCAGGCTTTGTATTTTACAGGCAAACTCTACATTTAATTTCTTCTTTGGGCAGGAGGAAACAAGTATACATCTAACTGTCACAGTATTAATGTAAGAGTAAAAGCTAAATGATTTTAGAAAAAGAGCTATTATTTCTTTTCTTTTTTTTTTAACATATATTTATAGAATTTTAAGATTGAAAGAGACAAAGAATAGAATAGAATAGAATAGAATAGAATAGAATAGAATAGAATAGAATAGAATAGAATAGAATAGAATAGGATTGGATTGAATTGAATTGAATAGAATAGAATAGAATTGAATTGAATTGAATTGAATTGAATTGAATTGAATTGAATTGAATTGAATTGAACTGACCAGGCTGGAAGAGACCTTTGAAATCGTCGAGTCCAACCTGTCATCCAACACTATCTAATCAACTAAACCATGGCAACAAGCACCCCATCCAGTCTCTTCCTAAACACCTCTAGTGATGGTGACTCCAGTGCCTCCCTGGGCAGCCCATTCCAATGGCAAATCACTCTCTGTGACTTCTTCCTAACATCCAGCCTAAACCTCCCTTGGCACAGCTTGAGACTGTGTCCTCTTGTTCTGTCACATTCTGCCCCTGTACTCAGTACTGGTTAGGCCACACCTTGAGTCCTGTGTCCAGTTCTGGGCCCCTCAGTTTAGGAAAGATGCTGAGTTTCTGGAACGTGTCCAGAGAAGGGCAACAAAATTAGTGAGGGGTTTGGAGCACAAGCCCTATGAGGAGAGACTGAGAGATCTGGGGTTGCTTAGCCTGGAGAAGAGGAGGCTCAGGGCAGACCTTGTTGCTCTCTACAACTACCTGAAAGGAGGTTGTAGCCAGGTGGGGTTTGGTCTCTTCTCCCAGGCAACCTGTGCCAGAACAAGAGGACAGTTAATTATGTTTAATTTGTCTGTGAATTGAAATAAAAATCCTGTGATTGTGCAATACAATAATACAATACAATACAATAAACCAGGTTGGAAGAGACAATGCAATAATACAATACAATACAATACAATAAACCAGTTGGAAGAGACCTTCAAGATCATCGCGTCCAACCTATCAACCAATCCAACCTACCCAAACAACTAGACCATGGCACCAAGCACCCCATCAAGTCTCCTCCTGAACACCCCCAATGATGGTGACTCCACCACCTCCCCAGACAGCCCATTCCAACAGGGAATCATTCTCTCTGTATAGAACTTTTTCCTCACCTCCAGTCTAAACCTCCCTGGTGCAGCTTGAGACTGTGTCCTCTTGTTCTGGTCTGATAAAGCTGGGTCAAAAAGGTTTTTGATAATCTCAGCCTTTTCCTTGTCTGTTACTAGCTCACCATTGTTGCTCTTCAGGGGATGGGAGAGGGGGTTACACTTTTTTTAACCTTCCTTTTCTGGATTATGTACCTGTAGAAGCCTTTCTTGTTTTTCTTTACATCCCTTGCCAAGCTCAGTTCCAGATGCACCTTGGCCTTCCTGACCTCATCCCTACAAAAACAAAGCTACACCCCTATACTTTTCCCAGGATGCCTGTCCCTTCTTCCATTTCCTGTGTAGTCTCAACTTGCCCTTTAGTTTGACCAACAGGTCACAACTCAGGCATGCTGGTCTCTTGTCTTCCTTGACCCATATGTTACACATGGGGATTGAATAGAATAGAATAGAATAGAATAGAATAGAATAGAATAGAATAGAATAGAATAGAATAGAATAGAATAGAATAGAATAGAATAGAATAGAATAGAATAGAATTACCAAGGTTGGAAGAGACCTTCAAGATCATCGCGTCCAACCCATCAAACAACTAGATCATGCCACCAAACACCCCATCAAGTCTCCTCTTGAGCAGCTCCAATGACAGTGACTCCACCACCTCCCCAGGCAGCCCATTCCAATGGGGAATCAATGCAGAATTACTGTACTTAGTTTCACTGGGATAGAATCATAGAATCCGTTTCCTATTCAAGAAAAAAATGCATTTTTAAGACTGCAACACCCATTTCAATGAGAATAAAGTTGGAAAGACACTTTTAAGTTAGCCAGGTATGAAAGCCATGGGAGCTGACCCAAGCTGGCCAACAGAAGCATTCTAAACCATAAACATCAAGCTCATGAGCCCTTGGAGGGCCTCATCCATCATCTTGCTTCCAAGAGAGCTCTCCTGTTTGCTGCGATCACCACATTTTCACTGTAACTGTGATGCTCACAGCGCCTGACACTTAGATTTACTGCTGGGAGTGTGCAGCTTGTGACAGCTGGATGGGCTGAGTATACCTTTGTTCACTTTTTAGTATTAGTATTTATATTAGGGTTTGTTATTACTATTCTATTGCACCTGTTTCCACATGTCTCCTTTTCACAATTCTATTCCTCAGGGCTGATGGACTCTGTCACTGGGTGATAGAACTGACTAAACAGAGACAATTAAGCAAAACTACAACTCCTAGTCTGACAGGTGCCCTGTCTTTACTGAAGACAGTGGGATCTGAAGCATTTATTTTGGTATGTTCTCCAGTGCTCACACATGCAACAAATAAAAGCTAAATAAAGCAACATTGTGTCCATACTCTAATTCAAAGTCACGTGGCGTAGAGTTTTAGGTAAGGATTCTTTTTTCACCTCCTCTTTTGTACTTTAATGAAATTACAACCCTCCCAAAATATATTTTTAGTTTCTAAAACCATAAACTTAGTCATTTTTGTAAGATGCTGTCTCGATCCGGAGAGGGAAAGAGATCCAGGTTTTTAATGAATATTCCCGTGTTGTGAAATTAGAGGCACAAACGAGGCCAAAATATCAACAGCTAGACTATTGATTACATAACTACAGTGGATAGACATAAATAAAGTAGAGGGATCAGAAGGGGAGAGAGAGAGAATAGGAAGAGAGAGAAGAGAGGGAGAAGAGGGAAAGAATTATATTACCACACCCCTCACCCCCAAGACAGTTTGAGTCTGTGGAGGATAGCTGCTGCAGGAGATGTTGGGTCTGTAGAGAAACGGTGCTGCAGGAGATGTTGGGTCTGTAGAGGAAGGGTGCTGAGGCTTTGGCTGTAAAAGGGAGGAGGTCCTCTGAGCAGCTTCTTCAGCTCCATGAGTTGCAGCAGGCGGAACTTAGGGCACGGAGAGTCCAAGATCCATTGTATTGGCCCCGTGATGTTTCCAGCGTGTGCTGCCGTCTTCTTTCTTCTGCATTTTGCTTCTCCAATTTTCTCCTCAAACAAGCCAGTAGTTGCTCCAGTCTTTTATACAGTTTTTTAGCCCTTAGGCAAGTGTCCAGGTGTTGTTCCCCAGGATATCGTTCTGGGAAATCATCTTTAGGTCCAGGTATAGTTCCCCAGGAAATCTTTCTGTGTACTCAGGTGAGTTTGGGAAGCCGACTGGATGGAGGGGGAAGGCCTCCACCTCCTCCTTCTCCATCTACCTACCCACACACTCTTTACACATCAGGAACCATTGTACTTTCCTGGGGTATCTGATGGCTGGAAATGATCTTGTCCTGAAGGTGTGAATGCTGGGCCCTTGGGCCATTGTTGTAGGCCAGCTGCAGTCCCGTGAGCAATGTTATCTTTGCACCTTCCAAGAGTCCTTCCAGTGGCTCTGCCCAATGCACATCAGCTATTGTCTGGGCAAGCAGCAAGTGATTTTATCTTTGTTGAGTCACACCAGGAGAGACAAGCTTTAGTCTCTCACAGATGCTATGTATAAAAATTGAAAATATCTACTATAACTGGAGTTCCAGCAAATTTTTTTGTTTAATTTAAAAAATATGCATAGAATTTTTAAAAATGCTACTTTGTCAAGTCAACTTTGTTGGCATGACAGGATGAAACCATCTTTTTCTTTTTTTCCCACCACAAATACCCAAGTGTATGTGGATAATGAAAGCAGCTTTGGGTCGCAGAGAAAGTATTTCAAAGGAAAATACAATTTGTGATCAAGCAGCTGGAACTTACTTATTGACAGCTGGATTATACCTGACATTTTAAGTGTGGCTTACAAGAACTGACAGCATCATGAGAGCAGCTACAGAAACATAAAATGCACATTAAGCTTTTATGCCTAAGACTAATCTACTCTTTTGATCTACAAAATTTATAAGCTGTCTCTGTACTTGATTAATTAATAGCAGATGCAGACAATCTGGAAGGTTACTCTATGAGTCCATTGCTAACCAGCAACATAGCTACCATCCAAACCTAGAGAACACCCTAAGGGCTTAGCCAATGAAAGATAGCAAAGCACACATTTTCATTATAGCAGGCAGCACCGTTGAGGTGATTTGGCCCTGGCTGGGGGCCAGATGCCCAGCAATTCCATTCTATCACTCCCCTTCTTAGATGGACAGGAGAGAGGGAAAAAAAAACAAAGGCCCATGAGTCAAGATAGAAGAAATTTAATATGATAAAAAGCACAAGCAAAGGCTGCACACAGAAGCAAGAGCAAAAGAAGGTGTTACTCTGTACTTTCCACCAGCAGATGATGTTTGGCCACTCCTGGGAAGCAGGGTTTCCATATGCACAGCAGTTGCTCCAGAGGACAAACACTATAAACGAAAGTCCCCACACTTCCTTCTTTCCCTCACTTTTCATATCTGAGTGGATGTCATACAGTCTAGAACACCTACCTGTGTCCCATTTGAAAATCTGCCATTCCTTAGCCTACTGTTTGGGGAGAAAATGTTGGGAAAGCACAGTCATGGTGCTCAGCTCAACAGTAGCCAAAACACTAGTGTTACCAACACCCAGCTACATCACTGCAAAACACAGCACTATGAAAGATGCTCCAGAGAGAATTACCTCCAGCTCAGACAAATCCAATACATGCATTCACAAACGGGTGATCTCATGAAGGCTGGAAATGGCATTTCTTCTGACCAGATTTAAGGCTTCATATCAAAAAGAATCAGGTGAGACATGACAACATTCTGAATTTGTTATAATATAGATTTTATAGAGATGGTAGATTCACCTTGAGCAACACTTCCAGGACAAGATGTAAGCAGGCAAAGACGTTTATTATGTTATACAGCAAAGTTATCTAGTCTATCAGCAGGCACGTGTATCACATCTCAATTGGTCATTTTCTACTGGCATGCATGTAATTAAGGCATATAATAGGTTAAAATAACAAAACAATATTTTAACACATCCAATCAAATTCTTCCCAGTTTCTCTCCTTCAGTTACGTGGTGTTTACATTCTTCTCTGAGTCAAAGACAAAACATACCTTTCTCTAATTCAAGCAAAAGCAAATCTTCCTTATAGCCTTTCTCTCACTGGAACATATAATTCCCTTGCAACATTTTCAGCTGGTGTCCTTAAGGATGGAAATCCCACTATGCATGTGTACTTATGTAGGACAGTGATCCAGATAATTGGGGTTGTAGCTGGGACAAGACAAGAAAGACTCATTTCATGATGACAGGGACCAAAACCAGTTGTCATAATGATAGCAATCATGTCTGCTCCCTCTGCTGTGGCAGAGGGACAAGTCTGTGACAAGTACAGCAAAATAAAGCCTGAAAGACCAAAGCCCTAACAGAAAGAATGGAATGGAATGGAATGGAATGGAATGGAATGGAATGGAATGGAATGGAATGGAATGGAATGGAATGGAATGGAATGGAATGGAATGGAATAGACCAGACCAGGTTGGAAGAGACCTTCAAGATCATCGCGTCCAACCTATCAACCAATTCAACCCACCTAAGCAACTAAACCATGGCATCAAGCACCCCATCAAGTCTCCTCCTGAATACCTCCAATGATGGTGACTCCACCACTCTCTCTGTATAGAACTTCTTCCTAACATCCAGCCTAAACCTCCCCTGGCACAGCTTGAGGCTGTGTCGTCGTTCTGGTGCTGGTTGCCTGGGAGAAGAGACCAGCCCCACCTGGCTACAACCTCCCTTCAGGTAGTTGTAGACAGCAATATGGTCTCCCCTGAGCTCCCTCTTCTCCAGGCTAAGCAACCCCAGCTTCCTCAGTCTCTCGTCATTGGGCTTGTGTTCCAAACCCCTCACCAACTTTGTTGCCCTTCTCTGGACACGTTCCAGCAAGTCGACATCCTTCCTAAACTGAGGGGCCCTATTTCCCCTTTCAATAACACTTTTATTTCAGTATTTAAGTTACATTAGTAACACAAAGAGAGAATCACACAGATGTTGGGCAGGTATATTAAATTTTATTTTTAAGGTAAAATCTCATCCAAAATGAAGAATATTGCCCTCACACTGATGTAGGACCCAATTAAACAACTCGATATGTTTACTTATAAAATTATGATCCTGAGAGCCGCAAGACATTAATATTTGCTGTTCCTCTTATTTTAAAAGCATTATTTAAATCCTCCTTTGATTTTTTTTTAAATTTAATTTAGAAGTCCAATTTTTACTACTGTTAGCTGCTGACTTGTACCTCAAGTTTGCCTTCCTTCTTTGTGTTACCATTGATTTAGTAGCAGTGAAGAATTAAGTTCTTTTCCTCTGCACAAAGGAGCCTTGCAATATCAGTGGCACTATCCAGTCTGTGTGGTTTTTTTTTTCATCAATGTGTTCCTGCTAAGTTTTGTTCAGCAAATTCTATATAATTAATGAATGAAACCATTGGTGATCTGAATTGATCACCTACCTCAGTATACCCTGACTATTGCACTAGACTACCAACACACCTTATAATTCTGGTTGTGCTCACTTTACAAACACATCTGTGTACTAGGAAGTACCCCAAAATCATGCCTTGGTCACAGAGCAGCCACCAACTGCTAATCTTTCCTGTCTGAAAACACAATACTCTCTTTGCATTTACAACTCTGAGTTCCTGTTCCTTGAATGGGAACTTCAAATTCATTGGAATTTTAACCTTCATTTTTTAAACCTACTAATTCAACATGAGTGAAAGTATGATAAAAACATCCTGTAGTACAGTTTAAGTGGTGATTAAGGACAAAGATTTTCAGGTATCTGTAAATAGCATGATGCAATGCCAAAATTAAAATTACTAATATCTGCTGTATGAATGTGGATAAAAGATTGCTAGTGTTTGGCAAATGACAGCCTAATCGGTTCCCACCATCTGTACCCTTGCAGCAGCTGCCACCAGGAGGACCTGCACAGGCAAAGATCTGCAATCTGCTCAGCAGCAGCCTGTGGCCAACAGGGAGAGTCCCTCCTGTTCTTCAGGCAGCCATAACATACAGGCAGCAACAGAAGGGAATCAGGTTCGGTCCCTTACGCCATTTGTCTGGCAGTACAAGAGTGCCCTTTCCCCCCCACTTTGCAGCAGTTAGAATAATTGGGGTTTGGCCGAGTTCCTGTGACAGTTTCTGAAAAAAAAAGAAAGATGAAACACAAGCCTTTGAAAGCAAACTTGAAGAGGCTGTTTCACACTATCTCAAATCTTAGATCTCATTTAAAAAAATTGTTAACAGATAAAAACTTCAATGGGTTAAACTCTATCCCAGTTACCTTCTCCTGGGATTCTTTTGCTACTAAATGACTACAAAAAGAGATCTGAGACAAAAGCAGGCAATTACATTTCCTCCCTTTTCTGGTGGGGGATTAGCAGATAGCAGCAACACATTTTCCCAACTAGATCTTCCTTTTGACTGGATATTTAAAGAGAATGACATCAATAAATGACAGTACTTAAAATAAAAGTATTAAATATTCATAGCAGAAAATCCATAAACCAAGGCATAATCCATGCAAAGGCCATTTTGATGTTGTTTTAACATAGACCTAAGGAAGCATAAAGTATCCCCTTACTGCCCATATCCTTAACACAGAAAACAGCTTCTCAAAAGACGTCACTAGCTTTGCCATGGAATTACAGCTGCTATCTCACTGCACCAGACTGCAAATCTATGCAAGGTTTAGACATAGGCTATACCAAATAAACAAGATATTAATTCTTTAAAGCACAGAGAAAGATTGAGAAGCAACTTGTCATCTGACCCAAAATCTCTCTCCTTGCTTGTACTGACCTAAGAGCAATGTACTGCCCACACACACAGCAGCAGCTAAACTACAGTGTTTGAACAGTTGATATAAGTTTGGGGTGGGTTTTTTTTTTCACTGATATTTTGCTAGTTTCTGTTCATACTGAAATAAGCCTTTGGACTGGAGCTTTGGCTGTAGCTTCTTTTAAAAACATTTAGGCTAAGTAAATACAGACATTGCAGCATAACAATTTATAGCTGATAACAGGATAAGCTTAGATGAAAAGGCAAACTGTTTGCCCATTTTCCTTCAGTGACTGTCTGAATAGCCCTGCTTAAGAGCAACCAAGTCATAAGTAGTCCTGTCTCTTGGCTTACAGAATCACAGAATATATCTATTTGGAAGAGACCTCAAATATCAACCAGTCCAAGCTTCAATCCAGCACTGAAGGGTCAACACTAAACCACATCCCTAAGTGCCTGATCCACATGCTGCTTAATCATCTCCAGGGACAGTGACTCCACCTCTGCCTTGGGCAGACCTTTATAATGTTTGATAACCCTTTCAGTGAAGAAATATTTCCTAGCATCCAACCTGAACGTCCCCTGGCACAGCTTGAAACTATTTCCTCTAGTACTGTTACCAAGGAGAAGAGGCTGCCCCCCTCCTCACCCCAACCTCCTTTCAGGTGGTTGTAGAGAGTGATGAGGTCTCCCCTCAGGCGCATCTTCTCTAGACTGAACCACCCCCAGCTCTCTCAGATGCTGCTCATGAGTCACTTGTTGCAGGCCCTTCATGAGCTTTGTTGCTCTTCTCTGAACATGCTCCTGCACCTCAATGTAATTTTCATAGTGAGGGGCCCAGAGCTAAACACAGTACCTGAGATGTGGCCTCACCAGTGCTTAGTACAGGGGGACGTTATGAATAGGAGGAAAATAAGATGAAAAATTTATATATGTGTGTGTGTGTGTTTTATTTATAAATTAGCTCTGCCTCCCTCATAATGTAATACAACATTTATAAAGGTTCTGATGTTCAGTTGTGGGTTATCTTCACAATAATAATGGTTACAAATAATTTAAGAACAATATTTGGAAAAGATAAATCCACAACTAACAAATATCCCATTCACAAAACAAAAGAACTTCCCAGAGACTTAGGAGTATGTCAAATACAAACACTGCTGATTGTGGAAATTCCTGTTAAGGTCCTTTTTTAGTGGAGAATTCTCCTAAACTGCTGCAGCTGCTATATCTACATGTGGGGAGGAAAACTTGAGCTAAAAACTATTCCTCTCCTCAATTGTCCCATTTCATGAAAACTGTGTTTAAATTTGTCACACATCACAAAAGCCCAAACAGACAATAGAAGGGTGTGCCAGCAGCAGACAACCATCAAATTGCTTGCCCAGACTTGCCCCTTGCAGGGCATGTGGCTTAGGGGGAGAGGTCATGTCAGTCTACTGCCCCACAGCCCTAGGTACAGGGAGGTGTCTCACCATCTGTCTCTCTCCATCCCAGCTTCTCTGCTTCCCCCAGCCTGGCTCTGTGGGACAGGACAGGACTTTGGATGTACTGCCACAGGGGATGATCACCCCCCTGTTCCTGCTTATCACAGTGTTTCTAATACAAGCCAGGATACTATCAGCTTTCTTGGACATCTTGGCTTAAAAACTGCTTTTCTCATTATGAGTGCAAGTATCACAGAATCAACCAGGTTGGAAAAGACCTTCAAGATCATCAAGGTTACAGGTTGGACTCGATGATCTTCGAGGTCTCTTCCAACCTTGGTAATACTGTCTGTCTGCTAACAAGTCCAACCTATCACCCAACACCATCTAATCAACTAAACCATGGCACCAAGTGCTTCATCCAGTCTTATTTTAAACACTTCCAGGGATGGTGACTCCGCCACCTCCCTGGGCAGCCCATTCCAATGGCAAATCACTCTTTCTGTGAAGAATTTCTTCCTAACATCCAGCCTAAACTGCAACATTGTTTTAGAATCATAGAATTGTTAGGGTTGGAGGTGACCTCAAGGATCAACCTATTCTAGCCAGCTTGCCATGGGGAGGGACACTTCACACTGGAACAGGTTGGCCCAGAGCCACATCCAGCCTGGCCTTAAAAACTCCCAGGGATGATGCTTCTAGCACCTTCCTGGGTAACCTGTTCCAGTGTCTCACCGCCCTCATGGTGATCTGAATCTACCCATTTCTAGCTCTTTTTTTCCCATTCCCCCTAGTCTTATCATTACCTGACATCCTGCAAGTCCCTCACCTGCCCCATTTTCTCCTCTTTTTCCCCTCAAAACCCAGAGCACCTGGGCTCTGTTGGAGTCTCCTCCCACCCCAGGTTTTGCCACTTGGCCCTCCCCACCCACTCCCCTTTTTAATCCTCCCCAGGAAAAGCAGAAACCCCAAGCTGAGCCCATCTGGGCTGAGGGATCCTCTTCTCATCACCGGTGAGTGCCCATGGTGCACACTGGGTGATGGTGGTGGTGACAGCAAAGGCTGGGGGGCCTGGTGGCCCCCGGTTAGGTAGGAAGAATGTTGATGCCCTTTCCAGTATCATCCACAGGTGCTGGCTGAGCCTCCTTAGTGGGGTTGAGCTCCTCTGTGAGGTATCTTGGCTGCTGCAGGTCTTGCCCCTGGCTCTGGGATGGGTGTAAAAAGGGTGGTGGTGGAGCAGGAGCTGTTTAGTCATATGATATTATGATAAATATTTTAATTAATAAATTAAATAATAAATATTTTAAAAGCTAGAAGGATGAATTCAGGTAGAGCCAAGGCTTGGTAAATAGAGAGAGTACTTCAGAACTTCAGCCTAAGGCAACGCAGCCTAAGGTTAAACAGCCTTCCCCTGGCATCAGGACTTGCTCCCTAAAAAAGAAAAGGAGGGTAATTGTTATTGGTGATTCCCTCCTGAGGGGAACAGAAGGTCCCATATGTAGGCCGGACCCATCTCATAGGGAAGTTATTAGCCTAGCAGGAGTCCAAGTTGGAGATGTTACCAGAAGGCTGCCCAGTCTGGTACAGCCCTCTGATTATTATCCCTTATTGGTCATGCAGTTAGGGAATGATGATGTTGGTACCAGGCCTCCCAGGGCTATCAAAAATGACCTCAGGGCCCTGGGAGATCTGGTTGAGGGGTCAGGTGCACAAATAATTTTTACATCGATACCGTTAGTTGCAGGAGGGAACACAATAAGGAACAGGTCAGCCGCTGTAGTCAACAAGTGGCTTAGGGGCTGGTGCAGACGAATGAATTTTGGGTTTTTCGATCTTGGGCAACTTTCTACTGCACCAGGTCAGCTGGTAACAGATGGAGTACATCTGTCCCAGAGGAGGGGAAAGGTCATAATACATGAGAATGGCCTGTCCCCCAAAGGTAAAAAGATTCTGGGAAGGGAATTAGCAAGTCTCATTGACAGGGCTTTAAACTAGCTTCGAAGGGGGAGGGTCGGAAACCAGTGCCCTTAGGCAGGAGTCTGGAGGTGATAAGCTAGAGCTAGAGGTGAAACCAGCAGCCCAGCTGCAGTGCATGTACACTAATGCACGAAGCATGGGTAACAAACAAGAGGAGCTGGAAGCCTTGTTGCAGCAAGAAAGTTATGATGTAGTTGCCATCACAGAGACGTGGTGGGACGACTCGCATGACTGGAGCGCTGCAATTGACGGCTACAGGCTCTTCAGGAGAGACAGGCAAGGAAGAAGGGGTGGAGGGGTGGCCCTGTACGTCAGGGAGGCACTGGATGCTGTTGAGATGGAGATCAGGGATGATAGGGTTGAGTGCTTGTGGGTGAGAATTAGAGGGAAGACCAACAGGGCAGACATCCTGGTTGGCGTCTGTTATAGACCACCCAACCAGGAGGAGGATGTCGATGAGGCATTCTATAGGCAGCTTAAGGCTGTCTCAAGATCACCTGACCTCATTCTCATGGGTGACTTCAACCTGCCTGATATCTGCTGGGATCTCAACACAGCAGAGAGGAGGCAGTCTAGGAGGTTCTTAGAGTGCATGGAAGACAGCTTCTTATCCCAGGTGCTGCGTGAGCCTACCAGGGGTAAGGCTATGCTTGACCTCCTCTTCACCAACAGGGAAGGGCTGGTGGGTGATGTGGTGGTCGGAGGGTGTTTAGGCACCAGTGACCACGACATAATAGAGTTTTCAGTATGCAGCCAAGCCAAGAGGGGGAGCAAGAAGACCTCCACTCTGGACTTCAGGAGGGCAGACTTCAGGCTACTCAAGGAACTAATTCAGAAGGTTCCTTGGGAATCAGCCCTTAAAAACAAAGGGGTCCAGGAGAGCTGGACCTACTTCAAAGAAGAACTATTGAAGGTGCAAGAACAGGCTGTGCCGGTGTGCCGGAAGATGAGCCGCCGGGGCAGACGGCCAGCCTGGATGGGCAATGAACTTTTAATAGAACTAAGGGAAAAAAAGAGGGTGTATTATCTTTGGAAGAAAGGGGAGGCAACCTACAGAATGTTTAGGGATGTTGCTGGCCTCACGTGCTTACGGCTCGTGAGGCCAGCGCCTTCGGCGGCGGAATTTGAACAGCGGACAGCGGTTCGCGGGGCTCCGCTCGGCAGCAGCCCCTTCGGAACAGCGCCGGGATCGGCGGCCACTTGGGCGGGCTTTCGCGCTTCTCCTCCTCGGGCTGCGGTGGCGGCTGAGCTCGCCACGCTTCCTGAACGCACAGCGGCACTCGGGCGGCCCTGTCTTCACGTGCTTGCGGCTCGTGAGGCCAGCGCCTTCGGCGGCGGAATTTGAACAGCGGACAGCGCTTCGCGGGGCTCCGCTCGGCAGCAGCCCGCCTGCTCTGGTACTCTCTCGCGCTCTCGCGCGCCGCCGCACTTTTTCTAAATTTGTGTCCAGTGGGTGGTGTGTCCAGGGGCAGCCACGGCCGTGGCCAGGGGCAGCATGGTTATAACACGCAGCAAAATCTCCTTTAAAAAATCAGTGTCGACCCAGACTGAGGTAGAACACAAGCAGGTAGCTGTCCAGGTATCTGGCTGTAGTGAGTGCTGGGGCCTGGCTCTTGAGATGCAGGGTAGTGGGGGCAACTCTTGCATTAGGTGTGAGCAGATTGGCTATCTGCTCGACCTTGTGGCCAGACTAAAGGATGAGGTTGCTAGTCTTAGAGGTGTATGGGATTGTAGAAAAGAGATGAGCCACAGGAGGAAAGAGATGAACCCGAGTAAGCAGGCTCCACAGGCTCCCCCAGCAGAGACTGGTTGTTCGAAAAGCAGAGGGGAATGGATACAGGTTCCTCTCAAAGGACACAAATTAAAACCTCCTTGCCTCCCCCCACCTCCCTCACTGCCCTTGGAAAACAGGTATGGGGCGCTGGAGATCGAGGGTGAGGTGATACTGATGCCGGAGGACACACCATCTGGGGTCTTCCCTGAGGCTAAACAGCCTAAGGCAACGCAGCCTAAGGCAACGCAGCCTAAGGCAACGCAGCCTAAGGCAACGCAGCCTAAGGTTAAACAGCCTTCCCCTGGCATCAGGACTTGCTCTAAAAAAAGAAAAGGAGGGTAATTGTAATTGGTGATTCCCTCCTGAGGGGAACAGAAGGTCCCATATGTAGGCCGGACCCATCTCATAGGGAAGTTATTAGCCTAGCAGGAGTCCAAGTTGGAGATGTTACCAGAAGGCTGTCCAGTCTGGTACAGCCCTCAGATTATTATCCCTTATTGGTCATGCAGTTAGGGAATGATGATGTTGGTACCAGGCCTCCCAGGGCTATCAAAAATGACCTCAGGGCCCTGGGAGATCTGGTTGAGGGGTCAGGTGCACAAATAATTTTTACATCGATACCGTTAGTTGCAGGAGGGAACACAATAAGGAACAGGTCAGCCGCTGTAGTCAACAAGTGGCTTAGGGGCTGGTGCAGACGAATGAATTTTGGGTTTTTCGATCTTGGGCAACTTTCTACTGCACCAGGTCAGCTGGTAACAGATGGAGTACATCTGTCCCAGAGGAGGGGAAAGGTCATAATACATGAGAATGGCCTGTCCCCCAAAGGTAAAAAGATTCTGGGAAGGGAATTAGCAAGTCTCATTGACAGGGCTTTAAACTAGCTTCGAAGGGGGGAGGGTCGGAAACCAGTGCCCTTAGGCAGGAGTCTGGAGGTGATAAGCTAGAGCTAGAGGTGAAACCAGCAGCCCAGCTGCAGTGCATGTACACTAATGCACGAAGCATGGGTAACAAACAAGAGGAGCTGGAAGCCTTGTTGCAGCAAGAAAGTTATGATGTAGTTGCCATCACAGAGACGTGGTGGGACGACTCGCATGACTGGAGCGCTGCAATTGATGGCTACAGGCTCTTCAGGAGAGACAGGCAAGGAAGAAGGGGTGGAGGGGTGGCCCTGTACGTCAGGGAGGCACTGGATGCTGTAGAGATGGAGATCAGGGATGATCGGGTTGAGTGCTTGTGGGTGAGAATTAGAGGGAAGACCAACAGGGCAGACATCCTGGTTGGCGTCTGTTATAGACCACCCAACCAGGAGGAGGTTGTCGATGAGGCATTCTATAGGCAGCTTAAGGCTGTCTCAAGATCACCTGACCTCGTTCTCATGGGTGACTTCAACCTGCCTGATATCTGTTGGGATCTCAACACAGCAGAGAGGAGGCAGTCTAGGAGGTTCTTGGAGTGCATGGAGGACAGCTTCTTATCCCAGGTGCTGCGTGAGCCTACCAGGGGTAAGGCTATGCTTGACCTCCTCTTCACCAACAGGGAAGGGCTGGTGGGTGATGTGGTGGTCGGAGGGTGTTTAGGCACCAGTGACCACGACATAATAGAGTTTTCAGTATGCAGCCAAGCCAAGAGGGGCAGCAAGAAGACCTCCACTCTGGACTTCCGGAGGGCAGACTTCAGGCTGCTCAAGGAACTAATTCAGAAGGTTCCTTGGGAATCAGCCCTTAAAAACAAAGGGGTCCAGGAGAGCTGGACCTACTTCAAGGAAGAACTATTGAAGGTGCAAGAACAGGCTGTGCCGGTGTGCCGGAAGATGAGCCGCCGGGGCAGACGGCCAGCCTGGATGGGCAATGAACTTTTAATAGAACTTAGGAAAAAAAGAGGGTGTATCATCTTTGGAAGAAAGGGGAGGCAACCTACAGAATGTTTAGGGATGTTGCTAGGTTGTGCAGGAAGAAAATTAGGGAGGCAAAAGCCCATTTAGAACTTAGACTGGCCTCTGCTGTGAAGGATAACAAAAAGTCCTTCTATAAATACATCAATAGCAAGAAGAAGGGCAAGGACAACCTCCACTCCTTGGTTGACACGGAGGGGAACGTTGTAACAAAGAATGAGGAAAAGGCAGAGGTACTTAACACCTTCTTTGCCTCAGTCTTCACTAGCAGGGCAGAACGTCTTCCAGACAGCTGGCCTGCAGAGCTGGCAGAAGGAGCCAGAGAGCTGCATAGTTTACCACTGCTCCAAGAGGAAGTTAGAGATCTACTGAGCCGCTTGGACCCCCACAAGGCCATGGGACCGGATGGGATCCATCCTAGGGTGCTGAGATTGCTGACAGATGAGCTGTCCAAGCCACTTTCCATCATTTTTCAGCAGTCCTGGCTCACTGGAGAGGTCCCAGAAGACTGGAAGCTGGCTAACGTGGTGCCCATCCACAAGAAGGGCCGGTTGGATGAGCCGGGAATTATAGGCCTGTCAGCCTGACCTCAGTGCCAGGCAAGATTATGGAACGGGTCATCTTGAGTGCGATCACACAGCACTTACAGGATGGCCAGGGGCTCAGGCCTAGCCAGCATGGATTTAGGAGGGGCAGGTCCTGCCTGACCAACCTGATCTCCTTCTATGATCAGGTGACCCGCCTGGTGGATGTGGGGAGGCCTGTGGATGTGGTCTACCTGGACCTCAGCAAGGCCTTTGACACCGTTCCCCACAGCAAACTCCTGGCCAAGCTGGCAGCCCGTGGCTTGGACAGGAGCACACTGCGTTGGGTTAGGAACTGGCTGGAGGGCCGAGCCCAGAGAGTAATGGTGAATGGCACCACATCCAGCTGGCGGCCTGTCACTAGTGGTGTGCCCCAGGGATCAGTACTGGGCCCCATGCTCTTCAACATCTTTATTGATGATCTGGATGAGGGCATTGAGTCCATCATCAGTAAATTTGCAGATGACACCAAGCTGGGGGCAGCAGTTGATTTGCTGGAGGGCAGAGAGGCATTGCAGAGGGACCTCGACAGGCTGGACAGATGGGCAGAGTCCAATGGCATGAGATTTAACACATCCAAGTGCCGGATTCTGCACATTGGCCACAACAACCCCAGGCAGTGCTACAGGCTGGGGTCAGAGTGGCTGGAGAGTGGCCAGGCAGAGAGGGACCTGGGGGTACTGGTTGATTGTAGGCTGAACATGAGCCTGCAGTGTGCCCAGGCAGCCAAGAAGGCTAATGGCATCCTGGCTTGCATCAGGAACAGTGTGGCCAGCAGGAGCAGGGAGGTCATTGTGCCCCTGTATACTGCACTGGTTAGGCCGCACCTTGAGTACTGTGTCCAGTTCTGGGCCCCTCAGTTTAGGAAGGATGTTGACTTGCTGGAACGTGTCCAGAGAAGGGCAACAAAGCTGGTGAGGGGTTTGGAACACAAGCCCTAATAGGAAAGGCTGAGGGAGCTGGGGTTGCTTAGCCTGGAGAAGAGGAGACTGAGGGGTGACCTTATTGCTCTCTACAACTACCTGAAGGGAGGTTGTAGCCAGGCAGAGGTTGGCCTCTTCTCCCAGGCATCCAGCACCAGAACAAGAGGACACAGTCTCAGGCTGCGCCAGGGCAGGTTTAGGCTGGCTGTTAGGAAGAAGTTCTACACGGAGAGAGTGATTGCCCATTGGAATCGGCTACCCGTGGAGGTGGTGGAGTCACCTTCACAGGAGGTGTTCAGGAGAAGACTTGATGGGGTGCTTGGCTGTATGGTCTAGTTGTTGGGTGGGTTGGATTGTTTGATGGGTTGGACGCGATGATCTTGAAGGTCTCTTCCAACCTGGTGTATTGTATTGTATTGTATTGTATTGCTAGGTTGTGCAGGAAGAAAATTAGGGAGGCAAAAGCCCATTTAGAACTTAGACTGGCCTCTGCTGTGAAGGACAACAAAAAGTCCTTCTATAAATACATCAATAGCAAGAAGAAGGGCAAGGACAACCTCCACTCCTTGGTTGACACGGAGGGGAACGTTGTAACAAAGAATGAGGAAAAGGCAGAGGTACTTAACACCTTCTTTGCCTCAGTCTTCACTAGCAGGGCAGAACGTCTTCCAGACAGCTGGCCTGCAGAGCTGGCAGAAGGAGCCAGAGAGCTGCATAGTTTCCCACTGCTCCAAGAGGAAGTTAGAGATCTACTGAGCCGCTTGGACCCCCACAAGGCCATGGGACCGGATGGGATCCATCCTAGGGTGCTGAGATTGCTGACAGATGAGCTGTCCAGGCCACTTTCCATCATTTTTCAGCAGTCCTGGCTCACTGGAGAGGTCCCAGAAGACTGGAAGCTGGCTAACGTGGTGCCCATCCACAAGAAGGGCCGGTTGGATGAGCCAGGGAATTATAGCCCTGTCAGCCTGACCTCAGTGCCAGGCAAGATTATGGAACGGGTCATCTTGAGTGCGATCACACAGCACTTACAGGATGGCCAGGGGCTCAGGCCTAGCCAGCATGGATTTAGGAGGGGCAGGTCCTGCCTGACCAACCTGATCTCCTTCTATGATCAGGTGACCCGCCTGGTGGATGCGGGGAGGCCTGTGGATGTGGTCTACCTGGACCTCAGCAAGGCCTTTGACACCGTTCCCCACAGCAAACTCCTGGCCAAGCTGGCAGCCCATGGCTTGGACAGGATCACACTGCGTTGGGTTAGGAACTGGCTGGAGGGCCGAGCCCAGAGAGTAATGGTGAATGGCACCACATCCAGCTGGCGGCCTGTCACTAGTGGTGTGCCCCAGGGATCAGTACTGGGCCCCATGCTCTTCAACATCTTTATTGATGATCTGGATGAGGGCATTGAGTCCATCATCAGTAAATTTGCAGATGACACCAAGCTGGGGGCAGCAGTTGATTTGCTGGAGGGCAGAGAGGCTTTGCAGAGGGACCTCGACAGGCTGGACAGATGGGCAGAGTCCAATGGCATGAGATTTAACACATCCAAGTGCCGGGTTCTGCACATTGGCCACAACAACCCCAGGCAGTGCTACAGGCTGGGGTCAGAGTGGCTGGAGAGCGGCCAGGCAGAGAGGGACCTGGGGGTGCTGGTTGATTGTAGGCCGAACATGAGCCTGCAGTGTGCCCAGGCAGCCAGGAAGGCCAGTGGCATCCTGGCTTGCATCAGGAACAGTGTGGCCAGCAGGAGCAGGGAGGTCATTGTGCCCCTGTACACTGCACTGGTTAGGCCACACCTTGAGTACTGTGTCCAGTTCTGGGCCCCTCAGTTTAGGAAGGATGTTGACTTGCTGGAACGTGTCCAGAGAAGGGCAACAAAGCTGGTGAGGGGTTTGGAACACAAGCCCTATGAGGAAAGGCTGAGGGAGCTGGGGTTGCTTAGCCTGGAGAAGAGGAGACTGAGGGGTGACCTTATTGCTCTCTACAACTACCTGAAGGGAGGTTGTAGCCAGGCAGAGGTTGGCCTCTTCTCCCAGGCATCCAGCACCAGAACAAGAGGACACAGTCTCAGGCTGCGCCAGGGCAGGTTTAGGCTGGATGTTAGGAAGAAGTTCTACATGGAGAGAGTGATTGCCCATTGGAATCAGCTACCCGTGGAGGTGGTGGAGTCACCTTCACTGGAGGTGTTCAGGAGAAGACTTGATGGGGTGCTTGGCTGTATGGTCTAGTTGTTGGGTGGGTTGGATTGTTTGATGGGTTGGACGCGATGATCTTGAAGGTCTCTTCCAACCTGGTGTATTGTATTGTATTGTATAGAAAGGTCCTACATGTGAGCAGAGAATATGTAACTTATTTTTTTTGGTGATATCAGCTAGCTCAATTTCTATACATTTCTAGTTTACAGACTAATTTGTCTTTGTCCAGATCTACTATAAATGCTTAACTTACTGGAAGTAGAACTGACATTAATTTGTAAATAAAGATTAAAAGGCAAAGTAAGGGACAAAAACATAGTTATAAAATACAGCTGAATGTGGAAACAGGAGATTAAACCTTATGAAAATCTCATCCCTGGGCATTACTAACAGTTCTACAATTAATAACAAGACAGTTGACTGCACTAAGCAGTGTAATACAAATTAAATTTCCATTTATGTGTAAGAATAATTAGGTTACATAAAAAGATTGAGGGGTGGACTCTTTATATGTACTTTTTGTTTACCCCATACAGAAGATTACATAGTCTTTATAAATGCATATTCAGGAATATAAAAACCACTTGGCTGTGTGGAGTAATTCACTGAATAACATCACTTTACCCAGGACTGCACTTAGAGTATGAAATGGATGCAGCTTTTTGTTCTGTCGTCACAGTAGTCATTTAGCAGCTTGAGCCATTTAACATCTAAGTGAGCACTGAGGAAAATTAAAAACTTCATTTTTCAAAAATAAAATGTGGTATAAACAAGAAATAATTAATGTTTACATTTTTAATACGCAGCATTTCTTTTTCACTAGCAATACAACAATTCCATGTGGAGTTGTCATGGCATTTGATGAGAGCAAAAGTGCTGCCCCAAATAAAGGCTATTCTGCTTCACTGAGAAAAGATACTGGAGCTGAGCAGTGTGAGCAAAATGAAGTTCTTAAAAAACCTTCTCCAATCTCCAAGCCACAGACTAGCATTATGTATTTTCTTCTGTTAGATTGTCACAATAACACTCAGGGCCCTAACATTTGGTAGCAGCAGCTGATTAGGATCTCCTTTCAGGAGCCTCTGAGAAGCAGAAAATGAGGCATTTGGAGAGTGTTTTTTTCAAATAAGGTATAATAACCATCATTAGAAGTAGCAAAAGCTATTGGGGCTAAAGTTAAAGCAGCAAAAACCTGCCGATTTGTTAGCTTATATATTTTTTCCTTTTCAGCTAGATGATCCTCTAAAAGAGGCAGGTCTCAATCTCTATCTAGTTCTTGGGTAGATAGATTTATTCTTTTTTTACTGATGAAAATCAGTAACCATTACCATTGAAAAGGCTGTGTGCTTAGGATTTTAAAATTGCTTTCCCAAGCACCTGCATGCGGCACAGACTGATTATATATATATCTCAAGAGAATACTTGCCGTAGTCTCTCAGTAGCAAAATCAGACTTTCATTCATTGACTAAAAGCCGTTAACATTTCCTTCGGGCACTACCGAAGTTATTGCAATGCAAAAGCTAGCTAAAACCGCTTCTAACTCCAAGCGAGAAACTTGGCCATCATGCTTATCTATATAAACATTTTGCACAAGTCTTTCCCACTTTATTTGCAAACTTTTACCTCTCTCCTGTCTTTGTCCGCTTCCAAACTGGTGAGCTTACATCTGATTTCACCTTTCTTTGCTCTTCCCATTGCAGTAGGTTTTGTTAAGGACACACTTCATCTATACCATGAAGGCTGAATGCTTTACCAGGATAAGTGCAGAGTCCTGCACCTGAGAAGGAATAATAAAGTGCACCAGTAGAGGTTAGGAGGTGATCTGCTGGAGAGCAGCCCTGTGAAAAAGGACCTGGGAGTCCTGGTGGACAACAAGTTATCCATGGGACAGCAATGAGCCCTTGAGGCCAAGAAGGCCAATGGTATCCTGGGGTGCATTAAGAAGAATGTGTCCAGCAGATTGAGGGAGGTTCTCCTCCCCTCTGCTCTGCACTAGTGAGGCCCCACCTAGAATATTGCATCCAGTTCTAGGCTCCCCAGTTAAAGAAGAACAGGAATCTACTCAAGAGAGTCTAATGGAGGGTTACAAGGATGGTTAAGGAACTAGAGCACATGCTTTAGGAGGAAAGGCTGAGAGACCTGGAGCTTTTTAGTCTGGAGAGAAGACTGAGAGGGAATCTAATAAATGCATATAAGTATATGGGGGCTGGGTGTCAAGAATGAAGGGACAGCCTCTTCTCACTTGCACCCTGTGATAGGACAAGGGGCAATGGATATAAACTACTGTGGGTATTTAAACTAGCAGTTTATAAGTTCCCCTTAAGAGATAAGACAAAAAAGTTGTATTCCTGAGCCCAAAACTGTGGGATAGAAGCTTTCTGGTGTCTGCCTAAAAGGGGCAGCTGTCCTGTTGCTGCCCTGACCTTTTAAGATAAGAGAAAGTATTGTGTGCTTGTTCATTTTAGTGAGCTGCAAGACTTCTATCTTTGCCCATGTATTATGTCAGTTGTGTTAGAATGAATTAATTGACACAGCTCTGTTTTTTGTATCTTTGCAGATGTGTTACATCAGCTATTTTGGGTGTATATAAAAGGCTCTCAAGTGTGTTAATAGAAGTCTTCAATGTTCTTCAGTTACCACATTGGAGTTCACTACCAAAGTTTGTTATGTCAAACTACAGCACAGAAAGTTGCGCCTCAACATGAGGAAGACTACTTTACTGTAAGGGTCACAGAGCACTGGAACAGGCTCCCCAGAGAGATTGTGGAGTCTCCTTCTCTGGAGACTTTCAAGACCTGTCTGGATGCATACCTGTGCTAGATTATCCCAGGCAGCCAGTACCAGAACAAGAGGACACACTCTCAGGCTGCGCCAGGGCAGGTTTAGGCTGGATGTTAGAAGTTCTATACAGAGAGAGTAATTGCCCATTGGAATCGGCTACCCGTGGAGGTGGTGGAGTCACCTCCATTGGAGGTGTTCAGGAGGAGGCTTGATGGGGTGCTTGGTGCCATGGTTTAGTTGTTTAGGTGGGTTGCATTGGTTGATGGGTTGGACGTGATGATCTTGAAGGTCTTTTTCAACCTGGTGTATTGTATATTACATGGTCTTTCTCTGGCAGGGGGTTGGACTCAATGATCTCCAGATGTGCCTTCCAACCCCTAACATCCTGTGATACTGTGATCATTCTTGCCATTTATCAAATCTATCACTAATCTATGCCATGCTACTGCAGGTTTTTTCCTAATTCAATTACTATTGTTTTTCAATACTAGCACAATTCCTACTAAAATAAATAAAATTTCACTACTTGTGTGCAGCCTGACTCTTTTTTTCTTTCAGAAAGCAAGAAAAAGAAGTAAGCACATATTATGGTGTCTCCCTCTCCTTTTAGGGTTTTCATATGTAGTGCCATTCAAAAAGATCAGGAAAAGGTAGCTATTGCCCATTATTAGGAAAATACTGAGAAAGTTATTCTACTTAATGGAATGCCATGAAACATCATTTTATATTTTAAAGAAGTCCAGATCACCTATAAATCTTTGAGAATCTTAACACTAAAAGGTTTAACCTTTAATTCCTAATGACTCATTTTGACTTCCCTGAAAAACATTCTGAATAATTCTTTCCTCATAAAACCCTTCTACTGCCTTTGTGATAGTTTTTCCTTAGTCTAGAAGGCACTTAACCTTTCTAAACTTGCCTTCCCCCCTCCCCCCCCAATAAAAGTGTAAAGATGAGCTGACAGATACATACAGTTGTTATATTTGGAAAACATGGATTTCAAATCACATCTTTGAGTGGTATTCAGAGAATTGACTCTTCACTTTAATTTGGAGGAAAAGGTATATAGACAGGATGAGAGGCAGCAGGAGAGAAGTGGTCCTTTATAATTTTGCAGAGCAGACTTTTCCATTGGGCCTAAATATGATACATTCACTTTCCATTCATTGTGTGGGACTCTGCATCAAACATTTTTATGTATTGCTCATTTCTCCAATCTTTTATAACTTCTCAACCATAACTGTAAGGCAGATTAAAATTAGCCATCTTCCAATTTGTCCTACCATGTAAATGCTTGTTAGTTTTATTGATTGTATTACACAGACTTTATATTGCCTTGGCAAACAGTTTGCAGGGACTATAAAGTAAGCCCTGGAATAGGCCATGAAAATGTTCCTGCAAGTTAAGCTTCATTGCCTACTCAAAAATATACTGGTAATGTAAATTATATCCAGATTCGAATGACCCTCTTTCCTACTCGTGGGGGAACAAACAAACAAAAATCCCACCTGCATTTATTCTGCTTTTTAGGATGGAGAGATATTTAAATTCTAATGAAAATTCAAGGACAAACAACTTTTATTTTTTGTCCCAATACACACTTCTATCTGTCTACACAAGTGTGAATAAGTGTCACAGTATCGCTAACGTTGGAAGAGACCTCAAAGATCATCGAGTCCAACGTGTCGCCACAGCCCTCATGACTAGACCATGGCACCACGTGCCACGTCCAATCCCACAGTATCACTAAGGTTGGAAGAGACCTCAAAGATCATCGAGTCCAACCTGAAGTAAGTATTATTTATTCATGTGTCTCCTAAAATCTGAGTAGTTTAGGAATAGGTATTGTAAAGAAAGACAAATAGTTCACTCTCAACTCAAAAAATTCTGTGAACTTGTCTAACATCTTCTTTATTAATCCTTCAGCTGAAGTCACTACTTTCTTTGACTAACCTGAAGTCTACTGAGCATGGCTCTCTTACCATGGAAGGTAAATAGGAGAGCACAGAACTGTAGTGCCACTCGTTTCTCTCTTTGCCTCTACCTGTTTGTCATCTCGACCTTAGCTGCGGTCATAGCTGCTGTCATTTCTGCTGTGGCAGCCTCTACATATATAGAGATATTTTGTTTAGTTCTCTGACCACTGCAGTCAATTCAGTATTTCAGACATTTTTCAAACTGGTGATCTGACATTGTCTGTCAAACACTTCCCCTCTCCTTCCTTTCTGCTGTGCAATAACTCATACCTTAAATCCCCTTTGGTTCCCTTTTTGCTGCTTCTTTTTGTTGTTGTTGTATGTTTGGGTTTTTCATCCTTTTTTTCCTATCTTACATTCTTTTTTCCTGTGATTTGATGTTTCACACTTTCTACCTGTTCATATTTGTCCAATGCAGTTTCCACTCCAAATAGCCTGATTTTTTCAAGATATCCAGGTGTAAATAGGAGCCACCAACTCTATCTCTTTTCCTATTAACTGGCATCCCTCAGAACTTACGGGTGATATTTAATATCTCAGACTCTCTTTGGGTTACATTTCACAATGCAGTTGTGTGGGCTGAATAATATGAGGGAAATAAGTTCTCTTAACTCTGTGAAGCACTAGACATGATAAAAAGATATAAAATCCTACAGGATGGCAGTGAAAACCGTACCGGAAGTAGCAATGAGAGAATACGTATGGCATTTTACATTCCTGCTGCTGCTTCATTTCCTATGCAAACCTGGAAAAATGCATCTTCACTGGGATCAACACATCGCAAGAAACCATTGTCTTGTAAGCTGGTTTTAAAGACATGAAATATATTCTTGCTCCTGTCTGCAAAAAACAGGCAATGGTATTCAGGAGCAGCAGTAAGGCAGTTAATGGAAAAGCTGCAAAGGAAAATGATTTGACGAGGAAGACAGAACTCAGTTAATTTTGACTGCAATAATTGTGCAGTTCGGTGATTGGACTTCACCTTTTGTTCCAACAGCCTAACTGTTATTCTTCAGATGCTTTTGTTCCCTGTTTTTATGACTGCCTTTCAAGGAACATTCTTTCTTGTCACTCGTTCTGGTTGATGCTAACAAGTTTTTTGTTTCTGTCTATAATCAACTACCTTGGCCATCACTACTCTGCTGTACTGCTAGAAAAGCACCTCTCGATGTCATTGCAAACCACAGTTGTAAAGAGCAAACCACTTCAAAATGCACAGTGATGATTATATCTTTGACAGTAAATCACAGGAGTTTGATTTTTTTTTTTTGTTTGTGTGGTTAACCAGATAACATTCCTGCAATGTGCTGCAATACTGAAATGTCAAAGTTTGTTCATGAAACACAGTGAGTTTCCCTAAATGAACGCAAGCAGTGCAAAGCAATTTGTATGCAAAACATACCTCTGTTGCCTAATCAGATTCATAAATTCAAAGCACATTTAACAAATTACTTGTCTTTTAAACCAGCAGTTTAAAAGTATCCTTAGTGACATCAAAAGCAGAATAAACAGTGGATCATAAATTTTATTTTTTTTCTAAATTAAACAGATAGACTCAGAGTACTTTGTATCTCAAATAATGAATGGGAAAATCATATCAAGAAAAGAGCATCTAAAACTATGTCCTATCTCTGTCTTTCTTCAATTTGTTTTCCAAAGTGGATGTTATGGAAGAGAAAAGTTAAACTCTTATCTTCTGTACTGATAACATTTCAGTAGGAAGAAATATACTTTGTTCCAGATTAAAAAGAGAAAGCTACTGTTTATTCAAGTCCCTGTAAAGACATTTTAGCATTAAATGAAAATGTGTAAACTTTTCCATTAAAAGAAAAATAATTAGATATCATAATTGGCACAGATTGCTCACATAAGTTTGGTTTAACGGTTCTTTACTCTCCAGTTCCCAGCAGTATGCAACAAAGTTATCTCAGTGAAGTTTTGTAATGAAAAGATAAAACCACCATTTAATATTTTTGTGTTCTTCATGCTACTACTAAAGATGGGAATGTGGAGCATATGCAGAAAAAAACCCTTTGACTTAACAAATCAATCTAATTAAATAACCAGATGTAGAAACCAATCAAATACAGGTCTTGTCCACTCCATGTGCCCAAGTCACAATCAAATCCATCTCATTGTAGTTATTTTTCTAGACAGCTGTTAATCACTACCAATCCTTAGCATTCTACTATCTTCAAAGACATTCTACTATCTTCAAAGACTATCTATTCTTGTGTAGTTTTAGTGTTAGAAAGAGAAGATATATTCTCAGTCATCTTGGCTGCCATTTAATCCTGTCATTACTGACATAAAGAAAATATTCTTTCTTGTTTGCAATGACTTTCTATATTGTAAGTCTGTTGTGGAAGACTGTAAAAGAGATAGCCTTCGTTTGTCTCTTTTGAAAAAAGTCTCATTTTACTCAGTTTGTCATAGGTTATGCTCAGTAGACCTCTCTCCACTCTAACAGACCCACATAACAGCTGAGTGTGAACCAAATATTCCATCTGACTTTCAATAAGGCGGGATTACTTCCATCTTGCTATTTATACTCTTTATCCATTTGTCAGATGTCTGCCCTTTTAAAATGAAGTTTATAGAGCTGTTTACTAGTACCCTAATTATGGTTCTTTCTAAGCCATAATTATTTTTATTTGATATAATAGTTCTGTAAAATAATTCCTCAATCTTGAGAGCTCAGTCTTTCATGACTAGGAACACTGTGTATTTCTTCCTTTGAAAAACCTCTTATTATTTCAGACTGTTACTTTGGAGGAAATTATGTTGAATTCATGTCCTCTTCTACAACATATTTATACTTTCTCCTGTCATCAGCATATGTAATAAATATCATAATTATTCTCATTAAAACTTTGAATAATACCTGACCCAGGACACACAATTCAGAATTTCTATTTCATAGTGAGCTGCTGTTTCTTGACTTCTACATATATTTTTTTCTAGTACTTTTGAGGAGTACTTTGAAAAAATGTCCTGTTTTCCTAAGTTGCTTTTCAACAGGTCAAAGCTCAAGATGTGTCACTGATACAACTTTTCCTCCAGTCACTCCCATGTTGTCATACTGAAGGCTTATGGGTTTATAGGATCTGCTTTTGAAAGGTTGCGTTACATTATATTTGTATCAATCATTTTCTTAGTCACTTTTTTGCAGAAGTAAAGGTGTTTCCTGTAGCTTAGTTAATTCTCTGAGTCCTTTGCTGCTTCTTTTTCTCCTTTTTAAAAGGTAAGCCATATATTTATAGGGGTTTTGGTGCTTTTTCCGTTTCATCAGATCTACATGATTTTAAAAGACAACAAGTAATGGCTCTGAAATTCAGTCAAACCAGTCTTTCCCTTTTGTAGTAAGATTTTCATTTAATCCTGGGGATTAAACACACAACAACCTATTCTGCCTTATTCC
This sequence comes from Picus viridis, assembly GCA_033816785.1. Classification (NCBI taxonomy): domain Eukaryota; kingdom Metazoa; phylum Chordata; class Aves; order Piciformes; family Picidae; genus Picus; species Picus viridis. Next base: position 9,602,533 of record CM066570.1, read on the forward strand.
CTGGCTGATTTCTTGGTGTTTGGTCTTTGGTGTTATTTGTGAAGGTCAGCTGATTATAGCTGATATTTCCTATGAACAGTCATGGAGAGTCAGACATCATAAGTTGTTCTATCACAAACAAACAAATAAAAAAAATAGGAACAGCACAACATGAGAAAAACACAAATGATAATTAAACCAGCACAAAAATGTTGAAAGCTTGTGATGAGGAGCTCATCAATAACATTACTAAACCAAAAAACACCTAATCAAAGTTTCTGCAACTTCATTGCTGTAAAGAAAACAAGGATGAACCAAATAACAAACCTGACAGCAACTTGCAATCTAACACAGAAACTCTAAATGCAAATTATATTGCAACTTTTGAAATGCATAGCTGCATTTCTTGTCATTAGAAAAATAATAATTGTCATTGCAAGTCTGAACCTTAATGACCAAATTATAAACTTCACTTTTTCTTTAATGTACAAGCACATGAACTGGAAAGATGCAAGCAAGACATACTAACTCAGAAGTATTTTAGAAATATAAACAATACTTTTTATTCAAGAATAAAGAGAAGTTCATTAAGTGATTCATCAATTCCACAATGTCATAGTATCATAGTATCAGTCAGGGTTGGAAGGGACCACAAGGATCTTCTAGTTCCAACCCCCCTGCCATGGGCAGGGACACCCCACACTAGATCAGGCTGGCCAGAGCCACCACCCGGGGCCCCACCCAGGGCCAAACCACCACAATATATGGAAGTAATCAGTGCTTAACACTAGTTGTCAATTAAAAGGCCCCTAACTAAATACAGTGTTTGAGGTGCCGCCTCACCAGTGCCAAGTACAGGGGCGCAATTGCTTCCCTACTCCTGCTAGCCATGTTATTGCTGATACAAGCCAGGATATCACTGATGTCTACAAGACAAACAGTATTATTTGAGACATGGATTAAGAATAAAGTTCTGCAGTCAGGAGACTAAAAGGCTCAGAGAAGACTTTCATTAAAAGAAGGTCCAGAGCTGCTGTCTCCCTCATACATCAAGTATAATTTCAAAACATGTAGTACTCTTCCCTCCAGGCAAATACATATAAGTAAATCCTCATGACCACTTGAAATAACCATAAAAACATAACTTAAATGAGATCTAGTCATGGTATTGACAATGCTCTTTCAAATCAGAGTAATCCTAGTCAATACATTTCAGTCCCCCATGTCCTCCATGTCCTGTTGAAGGAAAAGCTAAAATTCTTACTGGCAGCAGATGAGACATTATATGATATATACTAATGCTGAGCGATAGCAGATGCTAGGGTATTCTAACCTATTGAACAATACTGTAATGCATTCCTGCATCTGAACAGTAAAACTAGCAAAGTTCATTGTAGAAAGATGGAAATTTTTTGTTTATTCTTCAATAAAGCTGTTCTCTATCCAGGAACATCGTGAGTCATCGTTCACTTGAAAAGTTCCATGTCTCTCATGCAAGATAGGATATCTTTAAAGAGTGCATGTAAGAATCACTGAGTAGAGGTTATGGTTAAGACTAGACTAAATAATTTTTTGTGCTGTTCTCTTTTAACTCAAGGGTTTATGAAAACAAGACCATATATGAAATTCTAAATATTTTCATTTAATATTTATGGGAAAGGAGGGTGTGAATTAGGAAACTCGGAACTACCCTTTAAGCTTTCCAAAGTATGATACAGCACACCACACAGCCGGTAGAAATTATTTTTCTCCTTCCTATATGGAGATCCACAACTCTCCTTCACCCACACTTCAAAGCTAATCATTTACAAATTCAATGAGATGATAATTCATCCCCAAATTTGAGCATACCCAGTCAGTAAGTACTTTAGAACCGTCTTTGTCTCTCGCTTTGCATAAAGTCTTTTCACTGTATACATACTATGTAGTGCAAAACAGGGCAGATAATTTTCCAAACTGGTACCAAAAATGTTTCAGAGGGGAAAAAATATTGCTTTGTCAGAATTTCTTACAGCAATGAAGTGTGTTTTGCTAGCCTTCATGTTTGTACAGAGACAATTTGGCAACTCTGGACTGGTACTAAGTAGTACCATTTAATCATATGGAGATATATTCCCAGTATCAAGTTAGTACTGACTTTTTGAGTGCCAATCTTATGAATATTAAGTCATGAAGTCAAAAATATTTCAAGAAATCTAAGTTTAATAAAAAACCTATATGTAATTTTTTATTTGGTCACATTTCATCACTTTACCAACTTTTTTTTCAACTTTTAGCTATATCTTTATTATTCTTCTCTATCATTGTTCTACGTTTTGGGTTTTTTTCTGTAAAAAGACATTGCATTTTATCACATTTAATAGTGCTTTTCACAGTAGGGTTTACATTTGAATTTGGCATAATATAGACAATTCCTAAGGCAACCTATAATTCCAATCCATTAAGCTAATGTATTGCAGCTGCTGTGAACAGTGGGCCTGTCATCTTTTGTGTAATGACGGCTGGTACAGCACAGGATATAAACCAAAATAAGCTCAAAAGTTACATCTAAACATCACAGAAAGTTATTCTTACCCTGTTCTCTCATCGCCATTCTCAACACAGGAGTGTGTTGTATGTGTGAGAAACATGTTCATGGTTTTTTAAGTGTTGCATTTTACAGCTGGTAAACTCTCCTACGAAAGCATTCTGGGCAGGTGCACACAGCTTACCTGTAATGTTTTGCTGAGATGGAGTTCTCCCCATAGCGTCTTTTGCAGTGATAGGTTTTGTAGCGGCAGCCAGAAAGAGTGTTGATAGCACACCAGCACTAGCACTTTTCTGACATTCCTGTCCCCACAACAGTGGACTGAGGAGGGGGCAAGATCCTGGGAGGGGACACAGCTGGGCCAACTGACCCAAACTGACCAAAGGGATATTCCATATCCTATGTTGTCAGCTCAATAAAAATAATTGGGGGAAAGAAGGGAATGTGGGAGGCATTCATTATCAGTGTTTGTCCTCCAGAGCAACCACTACTCTTATTGAAGTGCTGTGGTCAGACATCATCCGATAATAGGAAACGGAGTGTAATATTTTTGTTTGCTCTTGATTCTGCTTGATGCCTTTCCTTTTGCTTTTGTCCTGGTAAGCTGTTTCTATATCGACTCACGAACCTTTTGTTATATTTTCCCTCTCCCCTGTCCATCTAAGAATGGGAGTGATTGAAGGGCTTTGGTGGGTATCTTGTCCCCACCCAGGGCCAAACCACCACAATATATGGAAGTAATCAGTGCTTAACACTAGCTGTTAATTAAAAGACCCCAAACTAAATACAGTGTTTGAGGTGCAGCCTCACCAGTGCCAAGTACAGGGGCACAATCGCTCCCCTACTCCTGCTAGCCATGTTATTGCTGATACAAGCCAGGATATCATTGACCTTCTTGGCCACCTGGGCACACTGCTGGATCATGTTCAGCCTGTTGCAAATCAGCACCCCCAGGTCCTATTCTGCCAACCAGCTTTTGAACCACTCTTCACAAAGTCTGTAGTGTTGCATATGGTTGGTGTGACTCAAGTTCAGGACCCTGCACTTGGCCTTGTTGAGCCTCATACCACTAATCTAGCCTCTTCAGGTCCCTCTGTAGAGCATCCCTACCTCCACTCAGATCAGCACTCCTGCTCAACTCAGTGTCTGCAAATGTGCTGAGTGGACACTCTAACCTCTTGTCTAGATCATTGGCAAAAATATTAAAAACTGCCCCCAGTACTGAATATCAGCTGCTGTAACACTTTGAACAACCATTCATTTTAGTCCCACTGTGATAATTTATGCCAGCATCTGTGAATGCATTAGCAAATCTGGATGTATTCCATGAAGCAGTGCAAAGAGCTGCTACAGAGTTCCCTAACTAAAGTCTTCTGCTTGCCTAAGATGCATTATTGTAATAAAATGTATAGTTTTATATATTTTATACTATCTGGCTGTGATATCTTCAAACAACACCATAACTTATTTACAAAGTATATTTTGAGGTTCTATTATTTGGTTGTGGGTAGTACGTTCCACATACAGAGACAGTTAAATGCACAGATCTAAGAATTTCCAATATAACAATTCAAATTGGAAATAAAGGTGTTCTGATCTGTGGTTTCCCACAAATGGGATTCTGTATCCAAGTGCTCACAACTTGCTCCTCTGTCTGGTATCTTCCCAGATGCTGTGACTGTAAGTCAAGCGACCCTTGGCTCAGAGAGAGATAGAGAGGGCCTCTCTCTCTAGTGGTCTCTCTTGCTGGGCTGTAGTCTTTCCATGGCTCTTCTGGGATTCAGCTCTCTTGCAGCTTTTCCCCTTTCTGCCTTGGTCTGGGTGCAAGGCACAAGTGTAGTTTGTTGCCTGTTAGGACAAGCCCTTCAGATGCTATTCTGACAGCATTTGGATCTTGTTGCTGTCTGGGTGAGAACAAGGCCTGCCTTCTCGTCTGGTTTAAATACTGTCCCAAGACAATTAATGCCCTTTGGTAGCAGAGAAACCTGATAACTGGACCTATAAGATAAGGCATATCCAAACGTGGCTAGGAGTTCACAGGTGTGTTACAAAGTGAATTACATGTGCTACATGTTTGTCTGGACCCCAGGAAGTGTCCAGTTTGCACATTCACATGTGCTTAGCCCATTGTCTGGGCTAGAGCGTGTTTTGGAGGTTGACCCTTCATGACACTTATCTTGCTTCAAGGTCATTACTCTGCAATGTGAACAAGGGTAACAAACTGATCTTTGTCCTCAGTACACCTTTTACTGAGAAATAGTTTCAACCCAATATGTTATAGGGAGAAGGGATTGCAAGAAAAGTCTCACTATAGTTTTTTTAAAAGCATTTAAGGAGTTTGGCTGTAAAACAGGAGACTGGTTTAGAATATAATGGCAACAATAAAAATATTAATTTGAGCATATTTATTAGAGCCCTGGGATTTTGGCATTCACAACTCTATCTGCAAGAGATCTTCTCAAAGAAGCTAGGATCACCAATAAACTGCAGGTTGTGATGATCCATGTTGAGTAGCTCTGCTCCTTTTTCTAACAGTTTCCTCTCAAAATAGACTTTTTGCACTGTAATTTTTTTCTCTTGAATTCTATGAAATATCACCAGTTTTCATTTCAGTCTTGCCTATTTCATCTTGATGAAGGTTTTGCAATACAAGCCTACTTGTTGTACATTTATTTTACAGAAAGGAATTCAGATTACCTCAGAATGAAACTGGGAAAGAGGTAGTTCATTTGTGGGTGATGATGTTACAAATCTATAATAAATTAGACTTTTAGAAATTAGTCTTCTGAGACATATTTAATCAGATTGTAATATAACCCACGCATTGTATCTCTAATTACATTGCATAGTTTAGTTAATTTGGTTTGTATTTCAATTATTAAAATTCACAATTTATCCTTATGAAATTAAAATTATCAAACCTACTTGATAAAACCAGTTTCAGAAATAGATTAAGTCATTTTCTACCGTCATGTAATTATGTTACCACGAGGGTTCATTTTAATTATGACAAAGTGTTACAGAAAAGTTAGAGCACTTTGTATCAAATACAAGCAGAACTGTAATGTATAAAAATTGCATTGGTTTCTTATTTATAGATAAGGAACCAAAAATATATGTGCCCCAGGAACTGTCTTCCTGTATACATTAGATTTAGTTCACACTTGTTCTTTAAATTGGCATTTCAAGCTTTTTCCCAACTTTGTGAAATTACAGGTATGTAGTTAGGTTTATTTCAGTGTAGCAAAGCCTATGCAGTAATACCATCCTAGGGCTACAAAGGTGCCTGTTCCCTGGTGTTCCAGGTTAATCATACTATAAGGCCTGATCCTTTCCCTCACATTGCTAGCAGCACCAGTAGCACTTGACGGGAAAAGGGAAAGAAAAACATTCTGTTTAACCAGAGGCAATCTTTTTGAGCACGTCCTGCTGTCCACATCTTAGCATTATACAGTAACATTCCCACAAGAACAAAATAGTCTTGGGCTATAATCACATAAGCTGTTAGCAAGGGCGCTAATGGGACAAGCTGACATAGACTTTTGTAAAGCCTTTGATGCAGTCTCCCACACCATCCTTCACTCTAAGCTGGAGAGATACGGATATGATGGGTGGACTGACAAGGGGATAAGGAATTGGTTGTTTGATTGCATCCAATGGACAGTGGTCAATGTCTTGATGTTCAGATGGAGACAGGTGAAAAGTGGTGTCACACAAGGATCTGTATTTGGACCAGTGCCGTTCAATATCTTAACGAATGATACAGACAACCAGATTGAGTGCACCCTCAGCAAGTGTGCAGATGAGACCAAGCTGAGTGGTGCAGCTGACAAGACTGTAAGGACAGGATGTAGTCAAGAGGGATCTCATTGGGCTGAAGAGGAGGCTCAGCACAATTTCATGATATTCAGTTTGTTCAAAATGCAAGGTCCTGAACCTAGGCTGGGGCAACCCTAGATATCAATAGAGGCTGGGGGATGATGAAATCAAGGGCAGCCCTGCAGAAATGGACTTGGAGGCACTGGTGGATGAGTAGCAGGACATGAGCAAACAGTGTACTCCACTAGGTTAGTTGAAGACTGCTATTAAATCCCCCTGTAGCATTCCATTCATCAGTATCTACCTCATACTGTCAGGACATTTAAAAAAAAAAAAAAAAAAGAGGATTTGAACTGCTTACCAACAACAGGTTTTCTGGTAGAGATTTAATTTGTGATCATTTCCCAACATTGTGTTTGGAACTCTGAGAGTGATCCTTCGATAGATACACAAACTTAAACCATGCTTTCATTCTCTGATGTGTTTCTGTAATCATATTTTGTTCATGTTACGTATCAAATGTTCACTTTGGTTCTACAAAGGAAGTACTCCTAGAAGCAAAGAAGCATAGAGTGATGAGGGAAGCACCCTGTTTCCTCCTATCTCAGTTTAGCGATCAAACAGAAGCACCCAAACTAGCAAAACAGCTCTTCTCAGCTCTGACTACAGAGAAAAGAAAAGAATAGTCATCTCCAAAGGAGATCCATCAACTAACATTTTGCCCACACCCTAGAAATTCATGTCTTTGTCACAAGGGAAATATAGTGAACATGTCTGAAGTATAGACACCTTTTCAAAAGTCCAGGATTTTCTGGGAAAAACATAGACATAGGAAATCTTGATCTTACAGTAAAATAGTTATTTTTGCTTCTTCATCTTCTTTTCTTTAATAAATAAATGTTTCCACCTAGAAGACCACATCATGACACATACACAGACATATTTGGGGATAAAAGCTGATCTAAGCAAGTAAAATGTATCAAAATGAGCTCTTGAGATGCAAAGATCAAGCGTACAGAGATGTGCCAGGAAAATTCACAGACAGACTTTGAATTTGAGGGGTGGGGGGCAGGAGAAGGCACAAAGAAGTGCATCCAAGTCTGGAACCTGAGAGAAGGAAATTGCTGTCATAAAAAGAGATACTTTTCTCAAGCAGGTTCCCTTATTACCTGCGACCTAAGCATGACTAAGTCATGAAGATACAATGGTGAATTTGGACAGAAAGCAGCTACAATGGGGAACTCAGAAAGTTAGATGTTATATTTAAATATATATTAAGTAGTGTTAACCTCTGCCAACAGCTGCACAAATGACAGTATGACCATAGTCCACTGAATGATTCCTTTATGATACTGAAAGCTCACTGCCTTTTGGGCAGAAACCAAAATGTCAGTAGAGCATGTAATATCATACAGGACTTTGCTTTGTTTGATTGCTGATTGTTGCCAGATCATTGACTTGAAATTGTAGGCCCTGGTTACCCTAGCACTAAAATACTCTTCTACTTCACCCTGACTGTTAACTTATAGCCCCTTGAAATAAATCATGGCAAATACACATCCTTAGAGTTATTGCAGCATTGGAACAGTATCCTGACCTCAGGAAGTATTTAATAAAGGAAAGGCTATTCTAGAAAATCAATGTTTCTTTCTGAAGCATATTTTTATTCCTAAGAGCAATATTTTATAACATATTTATCTGAATTTAGAGGTCACTGCTGGATGACACTACATATACAAACAAGTAACTTTTGCCCTTTTATGTTAATACAGCATTAAGGCCAAAAAATATTCTATTTGCTTAAGTATGTAATGGAAAATGTCCACATCATCATCTAGATACATTCTATATAGATGAAAGCAAAAAACTACTTTTTTTTCCCCCTGGCCTTTTTTCTGTCTCTCTTTCCCTCAGTCATTGTTACAGAGATAAGGAATTTATTCTGACTATGGTAACAGGTGATTTATTATTTTGTTGCTGCAGAAACTAGCAGCTGAAAAGGGGTTTTGAAATGGAAATTGTGACATTTACTGAGTAATAATCTTATACCGCCATTTACAGGAAGCAGGTGGTAGCTGTTTACCATTGCAGACAGATGGAAGTCCTGCAGTGGAGTTATTTTTTCTGCTAGATAAATTAGCTTAAATAATTTCAGCATTTATTTTCCTCTGCCTGATTAGTGCTTTGTGCAAATTTTAGTGTTTAAAGACTGTTTTACTACCAAGCAAAATGTTGCACAGCTCATATTATTTTTCCTTTTTTGAACCCCTATGAACCAGATTTAGTTTGTATAAAGACTATAATGACTATTTAACATCATCAAAGGAGATTCTGCATGGGGACAAGTAGTGCTATGAAAAATTCCACTCTTTTTAATGTGGGAAAGAAATCATCTTCCAACAAAGCACACTTGCACTGAGCTTATCCTGAGCACCACAGCACAGACATGGCAGTTAAGGAGGAAGTACCAGCGATATCAACCACACTACTCTCTCCTATCTCACTGCTACACTCAGCATTTTTGTTGATGAATAATTGCAATTATTTTTCTTAATCAGTTTTCAAAACACAAATGTAATACCTCCAAAGGTAAAAGGTGTTTAGGAGGAGACTTGATGGGGTGTTTGGTTGTATCGTTTCGTTAATTAGATGGTGTTGGATGATGGGTTGGACACGATGATCTTGAAGGTCTCTTCCAACCTGGTTTATTCTATTCTATTCTATTCTATTCTATTCTATTCTATTCTATTCTAGTCTAGTCTAGTCTAGTCTAGTCTAGTCTAGTCTAGTCTAGTCTAATCTAGTCTAGTCTAAAAATACCTCATGGAAAAATAAATCTCAATTCAGCATAGGATTTTGCTTCATTTTTCCTTTTTTTTTTTCCTCTTTTTTTTTTTTCTTGGTTCCTGATGGAATTCTTTAATTTGAGGAAGGATAGGACTGAAAGAAGGACAGACTAAGAAAATAGATATCACCACCATATGGAATTATATTCTTACTAAAGAAATAAACAGAAAAGTAGTTTATCTATAATTCACAGCATCTCCTACAAACATATACTACTAAGTCAGATATAGAATAGAATAGAATAGAATAGAATAGAATAGAATAGAATAGAATAGAATAGAATAGAATAGAAAATAGAATAGAATAGAATAGAACAGAACAGGTTGGAAGAGACCTTTGAGATCATCAAGTCTAATCTATCATCCTACACTCTCTAATCTAAACCATGGCACTAATCGCCCCATCAAGTCTCTTCCTAAATACCTCCAGTGATGGTGACTCCACCACTTCCCTGGGCAGCCCATTCCAATGGCAAATCACTCTTTCTGTGAAGAACTTCTTCCTAACATCCAGCCTAAACCTCCCCTGGCACAGCTTGAGACTGTGTGCTCTTGTTCTGGTGCTGGTTGCCTGGGAGAAGAGACCAGCCCCCACCTGGCTACAACCTCCCTTCAGGTAGTTGTAGACAGCAATATGGTCTCCCTGAGCTCCCTCTTCTCCAGGCTAAAATTTCCATTTCCATTTCAAAATTTTAGAACAATACTATTGATTGCATTTAAGTTAAGAATAATGAACTTGTTAAAGTTCTACACTGTTGCAGATTTGTGTGGCTTCCCGGGAGCATAAAAATACTTTGAGGTATTTGACAATAACTATAAATATAGCGAAGCATCTAGCAGATTCCATAAATGTCTTCAGGCAAGACATAAATTGGCAGAAATAAACATCATCAACTTCTTGTCTGACATTCAGCAGACATTATTAATATGTGCAAATGCTTGACAATTATAGTACCTAGAAGTATCAATCTTGTCAGCACTGTTGTCATTAATTGAATCACTATCAAGAAACAGGTAGGTGAATTCTGTCAGTAACTGTTTCTGTGGGAGAAGGACTTCATCCCATGGTCCTAAAAAGATCACATTGCAAACTTTACTAGTTTAATGTTTTTTATAAGAAGTTTGTGATAGATACAAGACAAAGATTGATGCAACATAGTAAATGTAGTATCTTCCAAAGGTGGAAGACCAGCATTCAACATAGGAATAAGTACTTGTAACACCACAAATATAAATTTAAATCAGCTTTTGCAAAAAAATTTGAGGTTTCAGTGGGAACTAATACCTGTTTCCTTTAAATCATTTTAAAAGCCCAGTATCAATAAGCAGAGAACTAAATTAGGTCTATAATTCAAATCCTTGAGCAGGTCCCTTACAGATAGCTATAGATTAGATCTTCCTTTCCTTGCCTGTCTGAGGGTTTCATTGTTTGCAGAACTATCCTTTCTGAAGGGCAAAAATTATCATCTAAAGAAATACAATAACTAAATGTATACTCACCCCTCTCATTATGTTGGCATTGAAGAGTTATGCTGCATATGGAGTATATTTGTATGTAGCTATGGTTTTAAAAATCCGATAAAGAAAAAATAATTCCCATTAAAAAAACAAAACCAAACAAAACCACATGAACAGGAGGACACAGTCTCGGGCTGTGCCAGGGGAGGTTTGGGCTGGAGGTGAGGAGAAAGTTCTTCCCAGAAAGAGGAATTGGCCATTGGAATGGGCTGCTCAGGGAGGTGGTGGAGTCACCATCACTGGAGGTGTTTAGGAGGAGACTGGATGGGGTGCTTGGTGCCATGGTTTAGTTGATTAGATGGTGTTGGATGATGGGTTGGACTTGATGATCTCGGGGGTCTCTTCCAACCTGCTCTGTTCTAGGCTGGGTTCTAGGTTACGTTCTAAGCTGGGTTCTATGTTATGTTCTAGGTTATGTTCTAGGCTCGGTTCTGGGTTGGGTTCTAGATCTGGGTTCCGGCTCTGTTCTAGATTCGGGTTCTATGTTCGGTTCTAGATTTTTGGGTTCTAGGCTGGGTTCTAGCTTTTTGGGTTCTGGGTTGGGTTCTAGGCTGGGTTCTGTCATATTTGGTTTCTTCAGGCAGCTCCCCAGGTCGGGCACTCTAAGTCAGGCTCAAAAAAACATGAAGGAAGCATGAAGGAAATTGAGAGGCTGCTGGTTTGGCAGCAAGGTGTACTTGTCCTCACCCTGAGGAAGAATGCACCCCTCCGTGGTCTTGCTGTGCTGATACTGACAGGCAAGTTGGTGTGGCTTGGAGTGCCTCTGGTTCGTGTCAGCAGAGCTCCAGCACCCTGCAGCCTGGCAGACTGGAGGGAGCTGAGTAACTTGCCTCTGGCTGGAGCTGTGCTCAGAGCAGTTTTCTTGGAGACACCAAACCCTGACTGATGAGAGAAGAAACACAGCTAGAGGCTGGAGACTGCAGGGCTGCTTGGTGGGAAGAGGTGGCGGCGTGGGAAAGAAGCACTGGTGTGATGAGTGGCGTCCGTGGCATCCTGGGGGGAGGCTTGGCACTGCGTGGGGCTGGACTCTTGGACGGACCTCTTCTGTCATCATACTGCAGAAGGGGTTTTGGCAAACTACCCCCTGGCAGCAGCTCTGGATCAGGTTACACCTCCATACGCACGTGCCTGCAGAGTCCGGCTTGCTGTTGGCTTGGCTGGAGTCAGAGCCTACTCAGGTTTGCCTTCTCTGAAGAACTGCTTTGTCACTGGGGCCTCCTGACAAACAGTCTCCTCTGGGCACCTTGACACTGAGGAGCCTCCATCCATGTGAGCACAAGTAGGATGGTCAGTAACAGAGTAACTCATCATTGAGGGAGCAGCAGCAGTTCCAGGGAGGTTCTCCTCCCCCTCTACTCTGCCCTGGTGAGACCTCATCTGGAACATTGCATCCAGGGTAATTAGTTAATATTATTGACTTTCATGGGTTGTTAGTGAGATACCCATCCCATTTCCACAAATATGAATTTATCATAAGCATACCTATTTCACAGTGAAAGTCCAGTAATACAGGTAGAAGTTGGATCTTGTAACTATATCATATATTTTTGTAGCTGCAACATTAAACTTGAGTTTTCTTTGCAAGTTTATTGCAATTTCTTTCATTTTTTAATTATCCATTTTTGTACTAATTTTGACTCATTTGCACCAATGATCCATTTTAGCCAGTAGCCATTAGACAGGAAAAAAAAACATTCAGAAGTTTTGTCATGAAGTTGAATCTGCTCTTACATTCAATCCCATGCTGCTGTCACGCCAGCTTCAAAATGAAAGTGCTGAATGGAGCAACGTATTATGGGGCTTGAAGTTCAGATTGTGACATGGGAGGCTTCCTGTTCCCATTGCTGCATTTGGGTTTCAGGTTTTGGGTGTTGGTTCTTTTTTGCTGGGATGGCAACGAGATGGGGAGGCATGGGAGGGTAACTCCCTGGCTTGGTTTTTAGCTCAGTGGTTTCTGCTTGCTGCTGCTTTCTCCTGTGCTTTTCCTGCAAATAGGCTAAAGTAATTGTGCATTATGTTCTCTCATTTATATTAAACTCTTTTTATATTGTCTCAATGATTTATCTCAACCCAGAGGCATTTGTGTGTTTACTTTTCCCTCACTTCTGTGTTGGGTTGAAAAAGGCAGGCTAACGTGTTAAAGTGTTTTAACCTTTTACAAGTTGAAAGAGACTGAATATTTTATGTCTCCAAAACTCTTGTGGCTCTCCTTTATATATGGCTACCCTGAAAGCTTCAAGGTTCTGAAATTTAATTTAGTACATTTTGCTTCCTATTCAGTATACAGAAGCTTCTTAAAAATTACTACATCTCTGTATAGCAGTAATTATGCACAACACAACTATTTTTTTTTTTTTTAATTATTATTCCATTTGCTACCACAAAATAAATGTTCCCTGTGACAACATCACGCAGCACTTGTCTGTTGGAAGCCATCTGCAGTGATTTTTAAATTTGCCCAAGGCAGCCAATATTAAAGTCATGAAGAATCCTATAAATAAGTGACTCTGTCAGCCCATTCAAGTTCCTCCACCAAAACAGCTTAGATTGTTTCCTTCCCACCTGACAATCCAAGCCTCAAACAAAAATAACTAAAACTTCGGTATTTTTAAACCCTCACTGAATTAAAAATTACCCAGTAATAAATATTTCACTGATGTCTATGTAGTCATCAGCCTGCATTTCACACAGCTAAACAGCAAAAAGCTTTACAACAGCATCCCCAGACCAAGCAAACCAAAGATAGGTGTCAACCTACTCCAAAAGCAGCAGTTCTATGACACTGTCACTTCAAGTTTAGGGTTTTCTTTTCTCTCATATCCATTAGAAATCAAGATTAAACTCATTCCTTAATCTCACCATAAAATACAAGTTCTCAACATGTAAGTTGTGAAGTGTTACATATTAAGTTTAAATTTTGCCCTACCAGACCACATGGAGAAGTAGTTCACCCAAAGTAAACATGTTTGTACTCATGTCAAGTATCAAAGCCACTGTTAAGTGTTGCTTTTACCTTTGGGTTGGAGTTTTTCTGTTACCTGGCCAGATATAGCTCCAGGAGACATAAGATGTCCTAAGAGCCATCAGCAAATTCACTGTTCTACAGGAGAAGTTTTTTAAACAATCCGTTGATTTAGTATCAAGTTTATAACTTACAGCAGACCCTTCAAAGGAAAACCTTGCCTGAATAGAAAGAGAGAACACAACAGTGTTTGTTACTATCTGTTATAGAGAAGGGAAGCCTAAGGGAAATGTTTGTGAAAAGATTAGGTCTTGGCTGATACACACAAGCATACTGTCACTTTTTTATATGAGTGAAACAAAGAAAATGAAGTTAATAGTTGCTATTATGCACAAATTGTATTTGTATTCACATACCTCTTCTGAAATACAGTAATTTTCAGAAACCTTGCATTTTAATATGAACTTGTGCTGATTTTACTCAGAGATTTGGCAAAAATATCAAGGAAAACTGCCAAAGACATGAGCACTGCATTCTCAAGAAAGTGCTAGTCTCAAGGGTGCTTAGCTACTCAGTGAGAGATGGGAGGGCATTCGGAGTATATGGCAGCCAGTGATCCATAGGGTTGGGTGTTGGTATTGCAGGAAATTCTTTAGAAAACATGCCTCAGATAGGGTTGTGATGTGTAGTAATAAGGACAGTGCCTAATCTTCAGGAATTCAAATTATAATTGTTTTATCCTTTATTATTGTTACAGATTTTCATTTACTCAACAGCACAAAATATTTGGCTGCTTGATGCTTGTTGCCATATCCCTGTTAGCAATAAAACAAAAGTCCAGACTAAACCAGGACAGTTGAGGTCATTTATGCATATTTCAACACATGCTTGATCCAGCAGTAAATGCAGTATCTCATTTGTTAATGGTCACCCTTTCTGAATCATTTCTTTCTGTGGTGCAGTGGCAAGCATTTCTGATACCAGCAGGACTTCACATGACATGCTCCATTACATTACTGGCTGTGCTGCTTCCCTGATGAAGCTAAGCAAGATCAAATAATACAACATTCAATGTTTAAACAAAGAAAATATATATTAGTGGTGAAAACAAGGGGGGGGGGGGGGGGGGGGGAGACAGGAGACAGACAAGAGAAAAATGTTTTTATGAGTCCATCCCAGTTCTCAATGCTCTTAGCTATAACCAGACAGACATATATCGTGACAATTCATGCATATTAAGAGATTCTGGGAAGGTAATACCAAAATGGAGGCCCCGGTTCCAAACATCATCTTTCCGTCCAAATGCATGAAAGAAACACTGACTTCTAAGGGGTAAATAGGCTATTAACTGTGAAAAATCAGATTTGCCCTATTTTTTTCTATCTTGACCTTAGAGAAGACCTCCTGAAAAATAAGATGCCTTCACACTGCTTCAACCCACTTTGTTACAATTCACTTCTGGCTATGCCAGACCAATTTTCTTTGTCAATTTTCTGGGCCATTCTGTTTGTTTATGTAGCTGGTCAGATCTCTTTAGAGTATAGTTTAGAAATAATTTTTGTATGTTGTAGCAATCTGTTGCTTTCTGATTATCCTTAAAAAGTACATATATCTTAATCTTGCAACTGTCACCTTTACAGAGCTCTAACAATTTCAGTTCAGTTATAAGATTTAATTATGTAACATGGACTAGCAGTGGAAGCAGCTGGTGCTTTCTCAATTGTTTTCCCAGGCAGAAATATATATGCACATATTTGCAAACGTTAAGGGCCAGTAAGGTAATGATAGTTTTAGACTACATTAAGCTGCTCAAGCAAACAATAGAAGACAGAGACAGTCCTGACTAGTTATATGTAGTATTTATTTGTCTTCATTAACATTATAAACATTTAGCATGTTAAATGCCTAGTTTAGCAGCTAACATGCCTAAATTGCAACATGCTAAAACATAAATGTTGTTTTTTAAAATAAAACCATGGTTTCCAGCAGATTCCCCCCATAGCCTCTATCTTTCTGTCTATGGTGGCCCTTACAAAAAAAATATCATTATTGTGCAGTAGAAGACAAGTTATCAGTTCTCATATGAAGTGCAAATAGGAACTGAAGAGGCAGACAGACATGCTGCTATGCTGATCCATTAAATTTATTCTTTGCCTGTTCTTTCACAGGGACTGTTGCTGCATTGTACAAGTGTAATCTGTCCTAATACATCTGCAGTTTAAATAACACCTTCCTCCTTCTTTAGCAGCATCTAATCCATCCAGCAGGAGTTCTTTGTCAAATTAACAACAGTAATTTAAATAACAGTATCATATTGCTCTTCTATTCAGGAGTTATTTGAAGAAAACAAAATAAAATGGTCCATTGTTTAAGGCAGTGTAATTTGACAGGAATATGAAAGTCAAAAACAAAAACTAGCCAAACAAATATAGACAACCCACCACACCAAAACAAACAAGCCAACCAAACAGCACAGAATTCTAGGGAGTTCCCTTTTTTCTGGTAAATGTATGCAATTTAGAATAACAAGAGGAAATTCTCACACTGAAACTTGGAAATATAACTTAGCAGCTCATATAAAGGCACAGTACTTAAAGTATGGTAGTTGAAATACTGCGCACACAGTTCAGGCATTCTGACCATGCTCTGGCTTTCCAGCTGATTTCATGTGTTCTCCATTCAGAAACCCTGGTTTCCTAATGCAAACTTCTTAATTGTATACCTGAAGTTATTCATTGTGAGCGTTCTCCATGGCAACCAGATTTATATTTGCCACCTTCCAAAATAAAGTAAGGGTGGGCCCTATAACAATTGAGGGTTACAGTTACCTTTTGGACTAACATCTAATTATCCCAGCAAGATCTGCTTATAATGTTCTACACCATAACTCATCTGGTCTAATAATAAATGGGCTTGGTTTTGATCTTTTTGGGTTGGGGTTTTTTGGGGGTTTTTTATTCTGACTTATCCTGGTTCTTTTTGAGAATATTCTGGTCATTTTGTAGATATTTGAGTCTCAGCTTTTGATATGCTTTTGATTTACATAAAACATCAAAATACACTTATGAAAATGTATTAATCATATGATGAAGAAGTGGTGATGTATTTCTGAGATGCAGGTGCTTTTTAGTTCCACTAACATTGTTTTCATGGTATAGTCTTAAAGCCAAGAGAGCCCTAATTTCCATAAGGAATTTGCAGTCAGAAGTGAGTTACCTGGGGACTGTTCACTGGGATGTATGTAGTCAATTCAAGATCAGCTACATCCAATCCAGATATTTTCTAACTCAACATGATTACTGAATTAAAATTCAAACTTTTAAAGACTGGAAAGAGAGTAACACCATTTCTATTTTTTAAGTCATAATAGAAAGATGGAAATGTTACTATCATATTAAAAATTCAAATGGCGAACTGATTAGCAAAGCAAGAGCGTATCATTCTGAATCTGGGAGAACAGTGCAAGGCTCATCATGTTTCCCTAAACTCCAGGGGAACAGAGATCCTTATAAAGGTCAACAGCATAGTTTTATCCTAAATAAAAGAAGTACTCTTTCATTCAATACAGTGTACCTATGTATATAACAATTCTTCCACAGCTGAAGCAAATAGGAATTGCAGAGTTGCTACAGTTATTTTCTGGTATTACATGTTACACTTCAAAATGATAGAATCTGTTAGCAAATTCTATGGAGCCATTACATTATCATCAGTTAAATTATACTTGACTGTTACTAATGAACCTTTATGTGATTGGTTAGATGGCTTACTCTGTTCTAAAGATAGTTCAGATTTTAAAAGCCACTTTGGTTACTTTGAAGCACAAATCTAAATAGCTTTTAGTCTAATTAACACTCACCCAGAATCATTTTGATGACAGTAAGGTAATAGTCCCAGGCCATTTCATGAGCTTTTCTTCTACATCTCAGACCATAATGTCTATTATTTAGTGTGTGTGAAAACCTACAAAAAAATACCTTGTCAAATAAATGGAGAACAAGTTGGGCTGAAAATTAATAAGGCTTGCGCTGTATCTCATAAATCCCTTCAAAGGTACCATACACATACCACTGGCCTACACTTATCATTTTCTTCTGTGAAAGATTAAACAAAAACTCAAACCATAAAAAACACTTTCTTTTTCACCAAATTCAAGAGCTGCAGTCTTGCTTCAATTCAATTCTAAAAAAAAAATAAAATAATAATTTAAAAAGGCAGCAAGATATAAACCAGATTAAAAACATCATCTCAGGAATCCTATTCCGTACCTGAAAACAAGATAGAACATGTCTGGAGATATTGTAAAACAGAGGGATAAATCTCATCTATTTTCTTGCACTGTAGAAGCACATTGAAGATTGTTTCCTTTTCTACATGTGGATAGCCAGAAGCAGAGCTGGTTTACACTATAAATGTACTTCATCACTGGACTTTAAGATTCTAGTCTGTGTTGCAGGATTTCATCCCAGACAGCCTCACATAATTTCTTCTGTATCATTAAGGTGCAAAAGCACTGTTAACCTTTGTACAAAGTAAGTGATGAACCTTTTACTGTGATTCAGCTCTCAGGTTTTAAAAGAAGCATATTTTTTGAGTAAGTTGCATACCTTGAGACGTGAGGCTTGCAATGTAAAAATTACCAGAGTGTGGACAGCAGTAGCAGAGGTGGTCCAAACAGAATCAGAAATGCACCTTAAGATCCTCTACCTTACTCCTTGCTCTTTCTTAAAAAAAATACAAAGAGGATTGAGTAATTATATATCTATTTTATATGAAAATCTGGCCCATATGAAAGTCTCATTTATTTAAGAATTTATGACACTGACAGGTAATAATAGTCAGACACATATAGCCTCCATACTAATAAATTAATACAATATTTTCAGCATGAATTTGAGGTTTCAGTGGGAACCAAGACCTGTTTCCTTTAAATAATTTTAAAAGCCCAGTATCAATAAGCAGAGAACTAAATTATGTCCATAATTCAAATCCTTGAGCAGGTCCCTTACATATAGCTATAGATTAGATCTTCCTTTCCTTGCCTGTCTGAGGGTTTCATTGTTTGCAGAACTATCCTTTCTGAAGGGCAAAAATTATCATCTAAAGAAATACAATAACTGAATGTATACTCACCCCTCTCATTATGTTGGCATTGAAGAGTTATGCTGCGTATGGAGGCACCTATTCTTAAAAATCAATACATTATCAAATAAGAAATATTACTATATTTCACTACAAACTAGTATTTCTCTGCAAAATTGTATAGATCTGATTGACTGCTTCACCTCTTCCCATGTGACTCTTAAAACTCCTGGTCTAGATCTTACAAGCCTTCCAGTTCCTATGGAAGACTGATTGATGCAAGTAGTATTTTCTGTTTAACAGAGAAGGTCCAATGTTTCAGCTCTGGTTTCCTCTGCCTCTTTTGCAGTCTTTTTTCCAAGCTTAATGTTGGATTTGACAGGTTTCTATGAGCAGTTAAGTATAGGCTTTCCAGTGCATTTTGAAAGGAAAAGCACAGGTTTCTTGCTTTACAATGACAAATAAAAGATATGGGCTACATTTCCAGACACAGTTTGCAAAGTATCTATACCCCTAGACTAATTCTTGCTCTCTGGTATGCTGTCTACAGCAATGTTATACCTATCTTAGGTATTCAAGGTCTTTCAAATGTCCAAGCTGAACCTATATATCCCCCTAAACTTGCAAAAAACATATGCTTACCCCACACACGTAAAACCACAATGATCTTCTTCTACTCTTCTTCAGTCTAAGCTTTGGTGGAACGCAATGCAGCTTAAAATACTACATTTTGAGGGCAGAATGCCAGAGAATACAACAAAAAAGCATTACTGAACAGCTAGATTCTTGGTGGCTTTGGCCCTACATGAATGAATAAGGAGATTATGTAAGAAAATGTTAAAGAAATAATGCTTATTTATGGCATTATACCAGCATGATCTCTACATTCAATTCTCTGTATTTTCTAATTCTACTGTCTTTTAGAGAAAAACAGTACTAACAAATACTTTACTTTCATGTCTGCCTGAGATATTGGATGTCTGTATAAGAAACCTGTCTCTTCATTGTCACTATTCATTCTAAGTTTTCCTTGTACTCCTAACACACACTACAGTGTTTTCGTCAGGGTGATACATTTCCTTCCTGATTCAAGTCAGGGCTTTATTCTGTAGCTAATTCTAATGCTGACAAGCTGGTCAGCCCAGACGCTTTCCCAGGCCGTCTAATGTGGCAATGCCAGCGATGCGCAGTGTAAGCAATCTGGCAGTGTAGGCTTAGAGCCTGACAAGATGGTAGGCCATGTTCAGCATAAGTGCAGAAGTGGCTAGCAGTGTAGCAAAACAGTGCTGTGCCTGCAGCATGTAACCAAAGCAGGACACTGGTAGCTATAAGCATAGAGAGTTATCTTGGAATAGCAGGACGCGCACCTGCATCAACAACCTCGCGTGGTATTAGTAGCTTGACCAATAATCCATAATAGTGCGATGTTTGGTCACTTGTGGGGAGCCAATGAAGCTATGCCAACGATGCTCCCCGAGTCTATATAAGTTGTAGAAGTTCCCTTAATACGCACTTTGCTGTGCTATACTCGCACTATACTCGTACAATACTGGAACAATAAAGGAACAATACTAGATCATATTGGTCATCCGTACTGACTTCAGTCTCCCTCACGGACAGTCTAATGCTTAATGAAATGCCAAAATTTTATTTTAAAGAGTCTTTATTTGGCTGACTGCCCCATCTCTCATCTCATCTAAGTGCTAGCATTGACTTTGATGATGTGATTTGATTTGGTTTTGAGAGGGACAATCCTAATGCTTTATGGACACAGCAAATATTAGAATGCAAAGGCAAATATGAAAACTGTTCATACAAATACAGGACAAAATGAGATTAAGGCTTCTAGCATATATCTCTGGGAAAAAACCTTTCTTTCTTGTAAGTTATAGTATAGCAGGAAAAATATCTAATAATAGAGTGTAAGATTAAACTTGACACAGTTATGAACCATGTTGTGATTGCCTGTCATAGCGCAAGACTTGACTCCCTGTCCACAAATCCAATTATACAATCCCACCAGTTGTTATTATAGTAGGAGAAAGAACCAGTCAATTTGTTGTCCTGTATCTCCATGGATTTCCTTTGCATTCAAATCTGTGGCAATTCTACATCTTCAGAAACAGTCTCTATCCCACGCACTGAGTCTTGTGGGAAAATTGTCTGTCTCTTCCTGGTCTCATGCATTTTATAAGTACATAAGAAAGCAAAAAAGGTCACTGTGCAGTGCATGCTTTCAATTTTGCAAGAGAGTAGCAGCTATCTAAAAATTGCAGCACTTCTACTATACAACATATAATCATTTTTTTAATAGGAACATACATAACCTATATAAAGCATATTCTATAAAAAGGCTCAAAAATTATTAAATATTACTTCATCTGCTTAAAAAATGCTGTTTCACAAAGGAGATTTTGGTAAGATCACAAAGGGAATATGATGTAGGTCTTGAATCTAGAAAAAATATTCACTGCATCTCTGCCATATATATTACTCATAGCATAGCATATTCTAGAATCATGATTGCATCATACCATTATCCTACAATGCTATGGTAAGTTTGAAATTATTTAATGAGAAAAACTATGCAGAACAGTATAGTAAAAATAGCAAGCTGCTCCTAATAGACATTGCTAAGAAATTGCCTTTTGGTATTGACTGGTGCAGGCACAGATTTACAATCAGCCCTGCACCTATGTCAGGAAGAAGTTCTATACAGAGAGAGTGATTGCCCATTGGAATCAGCTACCCGTGGAGGTTGGTGGAGTCACCTTCATTGGAGGTGTTCAGGAGGAGACTTGATGGGGTGCTTGGTGCCAAAGTTTAGTTATTTAGGTGGGTTGGATTGGTTGATGGGTTGGACATGATGATCTTGAAGGTCTCTTTCAACCTGGTGTATTGTATTGTATTTATATACCTCTTTTGCTTGCAAATTTGATCCATAGTGAGTGGTGTTGGGCTATGGTCTCTCAGACTTCCACCGATTGCCATTACAAAGAGCATTAATGTTCATTTTGTTAACATATCACCTAAAACCAGGAGGGAAGTCAAGAAATGAAGTTTAATCTGAAGGTAGTAGATGTCAGTTTGCAAAGGTGTACAGTTCATAGTCAGTAAGGGATTTTGGGAACTAATCTTTAAACAGATAAGTACTCAGCATGATTAATACTAGTAACATGCATTTTTGAACAGTGAACTTAGTATTTTTCACAATCAGATCACTATTTAGTTATGTGCTTATTTTTTAGAGACCAGAAAAGTAATTTTCACCTATATTATCCCATATTTGTTACTGTTGCAGTAACAGGAGTGGCACTTTAATCTGTTTCAGTATAAGATCAGTTATTACAAATTAAGATGCATGAGAACATAGGAAAATAGAGTATATTTGTATGTAGCTATGGTTTTAAAAATCCGATAAAGAAACAATAATTCCCATTAAAAAAACAAAACCAAACAAAACCACATGAACAGGAGGACACAGTCTCGGGCTGTGCCAGGGGAGGTTTGGGCTGGAGGTGAGGAGAAAGTTCTTCCCAGAAAGAGGAATTGGCCATTGGAATGGGCTGCTCAGGGAGGTGGTGGAGTCACCATCACTGGAGGTGTTTAGGAGGAGACTGGATGGGGCGCTTGGTGCCATGGTTTAGTTGATTAGATGGTGTTGGATGACGGGTTGGACTTGATGATCTCGGGGGTCTCTTCCAACCTGCTCTGTGCTAGGCTCTGTTCTGGGCTACGTTCTAGGTTGGGTTCTAGGTTACGTTCGAGAGTTTGTCTAGGTTATGTTCTAGACTCGGTTCTAGGCTATGTTCTAGACTCGGTTCTAGGTCTGTGTTCTAGACTCGGTTCTAGCTGGCTGGGTTCTAGGCTGGGTTCTGTCATATTTGGTTTCTTCAGGCAGCTCCCCAGGTCTGGCACTCCAAGTCAGGCTCAAAAAACCATGAAGGAAGCATGAAGGAAATTGAGAGGCTGCTGGTTTGGCAGCAAGGTGTACTTGTCCTCACCCTGAGGAAGAATGCACCCCTCCGTGGTCTTGCTGTGCTGATACTGACAGGCAAGTTGGTGTGGCTTGGAGTGCCTCTGGTTCGTGTCAGCAGAGCTCCAGCACCCTGCAGCCTGGCAGACTGGAGGGAGCTGAGTAACTTGCCTCTGGCTGGAGCTGTGCTCAGAGCAGTTTTCTTGGAGACACCAAACCCTGACTGATGAGAGAAGAAACACAGCTAGAGGCTGGAGACTGCAGGGCTGCTTGGTGGGAAGAGGTGGCGGCGTGGGAAAGCGGCACTGGTGTGATGAGAGGCGTCCGTGGCATCCTGGGGGAGGCTTGGCACTGCGTGGGGCTGGACTCTTGGACGGACCTCTTCTGTCATCATACTGCAGAAGGGGTTTTGGCAAACTACCCCCTGGCAGCAGCTCTGGATCAGGTTACACCTCCATACGCACGTGCCTGCAGAGTCCGGCTTGCTGTTGGCTGGGCTGGAGTCAGAGCCTACTCAGGTTTGCCTTCTCTGAAGAACTGCTTTGTCACTGGGGCCTCCTGACAAACAGTCTCCTCTGGGCACCTTGACACTGAGGAGCCTCCATCCATGTGAGCACAAGTAGGATGGTCAGTATCAGAGTAACTCATCATTGAGGGAGCAGCAGCAGTTCCAGGGAGGTTCTCCTCCCCCTCTACTCTGCCCTGGTGAGACCTCATCTGGAACATTGCATCCAGGTCAAGAGGGATCTGCTGGAGAGAGTCCACCAGAGAGCTATCAGGATGACTAAGGGACTGGAGCACTGCCCTATGAGGAGAGGCTGAGAGACCTGGGGGCTGTTTAGGCTGGAGAAGACTAAGAGGGGATTTAACAAATGTCTATAACTATCTGAGGACTGAATGTCAAGAGGGAGGGGACACCCTGTGACAGGAGAAGGGGCAGTGGATATAAACTACAGCAGCGGATATAAACTCCACAGGAGGAGGAACTTTCTCACTGTAAGGGTCACAGAGCACTGGAACAGGCTGCCCAGAGGGCTTGTGGAGCCTCCTTGTCTGGAGACTTTCAAGCCCCATCTGGATGTGTTCCTTTGTGACCTGTGCTGGATTCTATGGCCCTGCTCTGCCGGGGGGTGGACTTGATGATCTCTGAAGGTCCCTTCCAACCCCTAACATCCTGTGGTGATGCTGTGGTGAAGTTCTTCATAGCTATTGGCCATTGGAATGGGCTGCCCAGGGAGGTGGTGGACTCACTGTCACTGGAGGTGTTTAGGAAGAGACTGTGCTTGGTGCTTGGTGCCATGGTTTAGTTGATTAGATGGTGTTGGATGATAGGCTGGACACTATCTCAAAGGTCTTTTCCAACCTGGTTAATTCTATTCTATTCTATTCTATTCTATTCTATTCTATTCTATTCTATTCTATTCTATTCTATTCTATTCTATTCTATTCTATTCTATCCTATCCTATCCTATCCTATCCTATCCTATTCTAAAACCCCACCAACTACAACAACCAAAAAAACAAATAAAACCAAATAAAAACCCCAACATTATTGCTCTTTGATGTGTATGTGTTTCAGTGAAAGTGATATTTCTTGCTCATAGAACATCAACATATGTGTTTGGTTTATCTCTTACAGAGATTGATGCAATAATTATTCTTAGTTGTCCTAAGCCATATTTACAGACCATCACCTCTTCATTCTAGATACTCTACAATTACAGTACCAAAAGATAGTGTTTAGGGCTAATCACCATCTAAATAATTACATTTAATTTCAAGAGGTAGGAAGGGTAATTAGTTAATATTATTGATTTTCATGGGTTGTTAGTGAGATACCCATCCCATTTCCACAAATATGAATTTATCATAAGCATACCTGTTTCACAGTGAAAGTCCAGTAATACAGGTAGAAGTTGGATCTTGTAACTGTATCATATATTTTTGTAGCTGCAACATTAAACTTGAGTTTTCATTGCAAGTTTATTGCAATTTCTTTCATTTTTTAATTATCCATTTTTGTACTAATTTTGACTCATTTGCACCAATGATCCATTTTAGCCAGTAGCCATTAGACAGGACATATTATATTCTTCAATAATTACACAGAAGAGACAATTCCATATTATATTTAGCCTTCTAAAGTGATATTAAATAGCTTCTGTCACACCACTAAAATTGCCCATTGTGCCTCAAAGACATCACAGTGTGCCATGTTCCATTACACATGTCCTTTTGTACAAGCATGTAATTTTTAATGAAAAATATAATCATATTGATATCATAAGAAGAAGTGATTTAGAATTAGATTTATTTCTTTTTGAAATTCACAGTGATTACGTGTCACCTACACTATCTTTTCTCCTCACACCCCGAAAAACCTCCATACTCAGTTAAGGCACCTGGCAAACAAGAATCTCTTTCATTCACTTTATCTGACATGTTCATTATAGTATCATACAGATTCTGATCTTTTCATTTTTCTGTTTCATTTCTGAGTGCTCCCCTGCATTTTATACGCTGCACACAACATAAATCAACTGGGGTAAATGTGCATGAAGACTGGATTCATCCAAGCTTTCTTCTGTACCTCTATGCACTCAGCAGCTTACTCCTTGATGAAACACAGCAGAACATCTGTGGTGGCCTTCACTTAGATTTACTTTGCCTGACTTTCATTAAAAGAGTGACTCAATAAAAATGCTGCTTATCCTAATAAAGCTCTTTGAAGCTTTGCAAATTTGCATTTAATACACTTTAATGTCATTACAGCATTAATAATCTGTGCCTGAAGAGCAATAAAACTTTACATTTTCTGGTTTATGAAAGAAGCTTCATAAACCCATGATTTTCTTGTGACTCAGCTTTAATGTACCATAAATAGAGACACAAGAAGGAAATCCGTATGACACTGTGGATTTGAATAAATTTATGGCTGAGTCCTCCATTAGGTATTTCTTCTTTCAGAGATTACATTTTAAAATTAATAAAAATTGAGTTGTGAATAATCACACCAGGAAAGAAATGAGACTGAGCTTCAGAAAATGAGTACGACTTTGCTACATGAAGGATTTCTGCATTTAGGATTTGCAACCTGAATTTTTTTGCCTTGGGTGGAAAAAAAGAAGACATTATGATGCCTAGAAACACACCAATACAAATCCTCAGCTGAATCCTCCACTGTATTAGGAAATGTTTGTCATTTGAGGCTGCCTACAGGTTTTGAGAGCATTACCTGTAAAAGACATTCCAAAACAAGCTGATCATTGCAAGCAATGCAGTAAAACCAATTTAAAGTCAGTGTGTGTAGAAGCACCCATAAAACTGAGATTCCATTTAGTCTTTCAAAGCAATTAAGCTTCTAAGTGATTAAAAGTGATGGTTTTAAGCAGTAGAAATTTTTGGTCTAGCTATAGACATCTAGGTTCAAACTCTGGTTGTGATCCAGTAGTCTAAACAATAGGCAATATCTAGACAATGAGCTTGAAAAAGTCAGACTAACACTCTGAAATGATGAAAAAGCAAGAAAAAGCAAGAGAAGTACATTCCTTAAGAGAAGTACATTTCTGTACTATGACTTCCAAGATCCACTCTCATATGAATTCATGAATATATATGAAAATAATGATGAACTGCAAAAGTCTTGTTAATTATAGCAAAACATTATATCCCAAAGCTGTTAGGAAAACAATTTTCACTATTCTAGGAATAAGTCTGAAGATCCACAGCATGTATGTGTCATATTGAGGATTAATTATCTTGTCTGACTCTCCAAAGACAAACTTAAGAGCTTTGTTTTATTTTACTTATCCATCACAACAGGAAAATAAAAATCAGTCATTACTGTCACTCTGGCACTCACGTACAATAAGGCCCTTATCCTGTGGTGAATGCAAAGTGAAAGAACTAAGAACAAAACTTGAAATGCAGCTATGAAAGTATTTTCCTGTTAGTGATTACTGATGATTTAGAAACTCATCTGTTCTGCTACAGAACAAGCCAAAATTTCACAGCTGCTCCAGGGCAACTAGCATTACTCAAAACTGGTGCTTACTGAAAATGTTATTGCCTGACCACCCAGCTTGAGATTCCTTAAACAAGGACCTGGTTTTGAGAAAGTGCTGAGAGCCTCCCTTCCAGAAGGCACATATTTTCAGAATGCCTAAAACATTTCAAATTCTACTTCCAAGATAAATAGTTGTTTTTAATAGTGATGCACTTCATTATGCATGCTTTTTCATGCATTCAGATGGAAGTAATGGGCTTATTTATGACTCACTTCTAATACAAACTTATGATCAGCATCAGTACACTTACTGGAAATCAGTGTTCTGTCTGTAATCACTGAATTGCATGACACTATTGAGCTCCATTTTCTTCCTGTCTTTCATCCAAAACATGTCCTTAGCTTTTGAATGGGTCCAGTTTACTTCTCTAAAATCAGTTCTACTCAATTTCTGTATGGTTTGTTCACTGTTTCATTTAATAAACTCTTTCATATAATGATCTCAATATGGGTGGAGAAAGTTTTGAAATTAAGTTTCATGAAGAAGGTGAGAGAATGATAACGGTGATCCAAAAAGAAACTTTCCTCTCTACTTCCCTGCATCCAAAGTCTAGTTGAGGTTTTAGGCAAGGAAATTAATGTGGCCAGTACTTTAGAATTGCAATATACTACCTTTTCAAAATAAGCAGAGAGAGAAACGCCCTGCTCATATAAGTGATGTTGGTTACACAACCATTCTTAACACTCATTTTAAATTGTCAGTGGACAATATGTTAATAAATGCCTGTTACATTCTTGGGAATAGAGCAGGTTTCTTTTTGTTCTGTTAGGAGCTTAATGAACTTATAGCCTGAAACGATATTTGGTGTGTGGCAATACATGTCTTCCCAGCTGGCATAATTTGGCATACATTTTGAACGTGGAAGCACAGGGTATTTGAAAATTATCAACTCCCACAGTACTGAAAGCACTTTATGTTCTGATCTAAGCATTCATGTGTTACAATTAATACATATTAGTTTGCCACTTTATATTTCAGCATGATCACACCTGAAATATCAAGGTCAACATGGACTGAGAAAAAACATCAGCAAGAATACCTTTGTAGTAGTTGACTATATACCCATGACCTCTGTTCATTTAGGACCAAATTCTGAACAATTAAATTTAAAACACAACCACGTTGCAGATGTACACATTGCTTGCATAAATGTCCATTTCCTCTCCCTCCCCTTAGGGATTTCTTTTGAGATAGTGTGCAACTATATCCCAGTCTTCTATAATACTGTGATACTGTGATAATGCAGACTTTGGGTCTGAGGCACAAGAGGCACAAGGCTTGACTTCGTAATTCCTTTTGCTGTGTTTCATGTGTGAAGGGTTTAATCACTATTAAAATTGTTTAAGAGATATTTTAATCCCATAAAAGTTACAGAATCACAGAATCACCAAGGACCATGTTAACACCTCCAGTGATGGTAACTCCACCACCTCCCCAGGCAGCCCATTCCAATGGGCAATCACTCTCTCTATGAAGAACTTCTTCCTAACATCCAGCCTAAATCTCCCCTGGCGCAACTTGAGACTGTGTCTTCTTGTTATGGTGCTGGCTGCCTGGGAGAAGAGACCAGCCCCCACCTGGCTACAACCTGCCTTCAGGTAGTTGTAGATGGCAATAAGGTCTCCCCTGAGCCTCCTCTTCTCCAAGCTAAGCAACCCCAGCTCCCTCAGCCTCTCCTCATAGGGCTTGTGTTCCAAACCCCTCACCAGCTTTGTTGCCCTTCTCTGGACTCATTCCAGTAACTCAACATCTTTCCTAAACTGAAAGGCCCAGAACTGAACACAGGACTCAAGGTGCGGCCTAACCAGTGCTGAGTACAGGGGCAGAATGACCTCCCTTCTCCTGTTGGCCACACTGTTCCTGATCCAGACCAGGATGCCATTTGCCTACTGTCAACCAGCACCCCCAGGTCCCTCTCTGCCTGGCCGCTTTCCAGCCACTCTGACCCCAGCCTGTAGCACTGCATGGGGTTGTTGTGGCCAATGTGCAGAACCCAGCACTTAGATGTGTTAAACCTCATGGCATTGGTCTCTGTCCATCTAATCATATTTTTGAGGCTGAAAGGTAGACATGCACCTATTATCAGAACTTGTAAGAATGGCCATCTCTATTCATTTTGAAACAGAATAAAATTCTGCATAAAACACTCTGTAATCTGGTGAAAGTAGGATCTCAGCATTATGCAATGGAAAATGGACTCATTTGAGTTGATTAAATGTAACAGAACAGATCATTTGGTTTTACTAGCAACAATAAACAAATATTATAATTCCCATAATATATATAATACAAGAGGACATCATTTTTTTCTAGTCTTGAGGCTTTTTATCATAAAGCCTCATTCTTATATACCATAGTAGTTAAAGTACAAATAATAAAGTGCTGTTACCAGAAAAGAGATCATTCCTGTGTGGTATTTGCAGCTTTGTGCTGGAAGGGGTTTTATAGCAACAGTAAAAGATAAATACATTTACTATTCAGGTGAAGCAATGATAGAAACTAGTGACAGAGTGGTAGTCTTCATTTAAATAATGCATTGGCTTTGCTGGGAAAATTGCTGCATCATCTCAGTTTAATACACAATGCCTGTTCATAAAAAGCCAATCAATCAGATATATATTTGGGGTTTAAGAACAAGCAGCAATACCACCTTTGTTTCCACCATTGTGTTCTCACTAGAGAACACAGTGTTCTAAGATACTTTACAACAAGATCTTTTAAAGTTCTGATATTCTGCTGTTGGACCCTGTAGTCCTTTTCCACTGCAAATAGCTAAGCTTTGTGTTACAAAATCACATAGTGTTAGGGGTGGGAAGGGCCCTGCAGATATCATCAAGCCCAACCTACCTAGGGCAGGCCACACAGGAACACATCCAGGAAGGTTTTGAAAGTCTTCAGACAAGGAGACTCCACAACCTCCCTGGGCAGCCTGTTCCAGTGGTCCATCACTCTCACCATAAAGTAGTGTCTCCTCATGTTGAGGTGGAACCTCTTGTGTGCTAGCTTGTACCCATTGTTCCTTGTCATATCACTGGGCACCACCAAAAAGAAACTATTACCTTCATTTTGATGCCCACCCCTCAGATATTGATAGACACCAATAAGACCCCATCTCAGTCTTCACTTCTCAAGACTAAACAGCCCCAGGTCTCTCTGTCTCTCTTCATAAGAGACATGTTCCAGTCTTGCAATTCTCCTTGTAGCTCTCCGCTGGACTCTCTCCAGCATATCTCCAGTCTCTTTTGAATAGGGGAGCCCAAAACTGGGCACAGTAGTCCAGGTGTGGTCTCCACAGGGCAGAGTAGAGGGGGAGGAGAATCTCCCTAGAACTGCTGGACACGATTTTCTTAATACACCCCAGGATACCATTTGCCCTCTTGGCCACAAGGACACATTGCTGTCCCATGGATAACTTGCTATCCACTAGGACACCAAGGTCTTTCTCCATGGAGCTGCTTTTGAGCAGGATGACCCCTAGTCTGTAATGGTGCCTGGTGTTATTCCTCCTCAGATGTAGGACTCTGTACTTGTCCTTATTAAACCTCATGAGGTTTGCCTTTGCCCAGCTCTCCATCCTGTGCAAATGTTGGATGGCAGCACAACCCTCAAGTGTGTTAGCCACCCACCCAGTTTTGTATCATCAGCAAACTTCCTGAGGGTAGACTGAATCCCCTCATGCAGGTCATTGATAAAGATGTTGAACAAAAATGGACTCAGTACTGATCCCTGGGGAACACCACTGGCCACAGGCTTCCAACTGGACTCTGTGCCACTGATCACTACTCTCTGAACTCTGTAGAGCCAGTTATCAATCTATCTCATGGCCCAATCATCTAACCCACATTTCTTAAGTTTGCCTACAAGGAAGTTATAGAAGACAGTATCAAAAGCATTGCTTGAATCAAGATAGATGATATCCACTGCTCTCCCTTCATCTATCTATTTGGTCATGCCTTCATAGAAGGCTAGCAGATTAGTTGAGCAAGATTTCCCCTTAGTGAATTTCTGCTGGCTACTCTTGATAACCTTCTTTTCTTTCATGTGGTTAGAGATAGCCTCTAGAATGAGCTACTCCATCATCTCTCCAGGGATGGAGGTGAGGGTGGCTGGTCTGTAGTTGCTCAGGTCTTCCTTTTAGCCCTTTTTAAATCTTGGAGTGACAGTGCCCCTCTGCCTGTCTCCAGACACCTCCCTTGTTCTCCATGATCTTTCAAAAGTGATAGAGTGGTACAGTAACAACATCAGTCAGCTCCCTCAGCACTTGTGGATGCACCCCATCAGGGCCCGTGCATTTTTATTCCATCCAAACAATCTCTAACCTAATCCACACTGACCAGTGGAGAGTCTTCCTCCCTCCAGGTTTGCTCTCTTACCTCCAGTGTCTGAGATTCCTGAACACTGGTCTTAGCATTAAAGACTGAGGCAAAGAAGGCATTAAGTAATTCTGCCATCTCTGCATCATCTGTCTCTATGTCTCCCACCTTATTTAACAATGGACCTACATTTTCCCTATTCTTCCTTTTAGTACTACACAGAATCACACAACGTTTGGGGTTGGAAAGAACCTCAAAAGATCATATAGTCCAACTCCTCTGCCAGAGCAGGATCACCTAGAGTAGGTCACACAAGAATGCATTCAGGAGGGTTTTGAATGTCTCCAGAGAAACAACCTGTCAGGGCAGCCCCTTCCAGTGTTTTGTACTATCAACATATTTAAGGAAGTCTTTCTTGTTCTCTTTCACTTTCTTAGCCAGGTTTAGCCCCAAGATAGCTTTGGCCTTCCTTGTTGTATCTCAACACACTGACAGTATTTCTATAGTCCTCACAACTTTCCAGACCTCTTTTTTTCCACTTATTGCAGATTCCCTTCTTCCATTTGCATTTTTCTAGCAGCTCCTTGCTTGTCCATGCAGGTCTCCTGCATCCTCTACTAGATTTTTTTTTTTTTAAAGGATATACACTTTTCTTGAGCTTGGAGGAGGCGGTGCTTGAATATTTACCAGCTCTCTTGGATACCCTTACCATCTAGAGCTCCAGCCCATGGGACACTTTTAAATAGTTCTTTGGACAGGACAAAGTTAGCCCTCCTAAAGTGGAGGGTAGAAGTTTTAATATTTGCCCTGCTTCTTTCCATAACAACACTAAATTCTGTTGTTTCATGGTCACTATAGGCAAGGCTGCCTTCTACCTTAACATTCTTGACCAGACCTTCTTTTTGTGTTAATACAAGGTCCAGCATCACACCTCTCCTAGTTAGTTTTTCAACCACCTGCATCATAAAGTTGTCATCAGTGCACTGCAGGAACTTTCTGGACTGAGTATACCTGGCTGTGTGATCTTTGCAGCTAATATCAGGGTGATTGAAGTCACCCATGAGCACCAGGGCACATGATGTTAAGGCTACTTCCAGCTGTCTCTATACAACCTCCTCTTGGTTTGGTGGTCTGTAGCAGACACCCACAACAGTGTCACCATGTTTGCATGTCCTTTAACTCTTAGCTATAAGCTTTCAACAGTTTCTTCACCCTCCAGAACTACCCCTTGATTAAATGAAATGCATTCTAGCTGCTTACTTGCATAGAGAGCAACTCCACCACCTCAGCTTGTCAGTCTGTCATTCTTAAAAAGTATATAGTCATCCATGATTACCTTGTTGATCCATGCTGATATGGATCTTTATTGATCAAAAACCACTCAACAGAACCCTATCTTCAGTAAAAATACCTTTAATATTCATTTTATCTGTGATCATGAAAGACAATCTCTTACTGTAAATGCAGAAGAAACCGTAAAGATTCCTGCAAACAGTTGAAATTTCTCTCCCTCACTCTCATACATTCACACTCTTATGTATTTATTCTTGCCTGTTATTTTCTTAATTGCATTATAAATACTTAGGCAAAAATCTGTTTTCTCCAATAGCTGTCAGTGTTTTGGTAATATACTTACCAAAAATTGCCCATTGAGTTCGACAGCAAGACAAAATAGTGAGCCAAAGCCAGATACCCTGCAGGAACTTTATTAACTTTAATACGGATGTAAAATCTTGGGAATGCACAAGAGAATTAGATGTGGTAGTTTTCATTTAAAAGCACAAACAAAGAGAAGTAAGACTCCACATTTCCTTTTAATATTCATCCAAGGATGAAAAGCTGTGCCTTGCAAAACATCACAGAAGTTGTTTTTTTGAGGTCTACCTTTATCGCGTCGTGCAAGAGCATTTTGCTAAGCTCTGCAGCAACGGCGATAATGGAATTCTGCACATTTTCTGGAGGGGGTATTTTCTGAAGACTTACAACTAACTAAACTTAGCATGCAGAGAGTGAGCTCTGTGCCTCAAGAAACTACCGCCACCAGTGAGGGATAGGTTTGAAATATTTATCAGAAAGCTTAAGCCAGAGGTGTTTCTCCTACATATTATTAGTTTAAGTTGGAAACCTTTTCAATATTTATTACAGAAACAGCCAGAAGTTCCCATTTTTTATTCTTCAAACACGCTGTCTCTAAATGCAGAAATGGAAGTTGGGAAGCTCAGGTCATCTCATACACTGCATAATTGGGGTGTTCAGAATACCAGTTTGAGCAACTAGCTTCATCCTGAGAGCAGACAAAATGCTTTTAGGTTTTTCAACATGCCACAGAAATTCCAGCCTCGGACAGAATTAATAGTTTTCCACTGCAGTTCAAAGAGCATTTTCCTTACAGATATTCTACACTATAACACCATATATTAGATGGCTCTCACTGTCTTTATTTAATCACCTCTATATTTATTTTAAATGTATTAGCAGCATCCCATCTGGTTACCTTTAATTGCTGTTCAAAAAAGGATAATTCAGATTCACATCACCTGCTTCTGTTCATACATTATCTATGAAAAAAAGGCTAGCTTATTTGAAATGTTACAAGCACTTTTTTTTTCCTGAAATATATTACAAAAATGTATATTTCATTGTATAGACCTTGATCTTCCAATTAAACGTTAGCGACGCCCGTGAACCAAGGTATACCATCAAAGCCAGTAAGGCTCTGGTTTAATTAGCCCATGCAAGAACCCTGACTGTAGGATTTGGTCTGGTGAATGCAACCTATTGATCACAAATATAACCCTCACTCCATTTCTGCATTTCACTACACTTTAGCCTGGAGAAGAGGAGGTTCAGGGGAGACCTTACTGCTGCCTACAACTACCTGAAGGGTGGTTGTAGCCAGGAGGGAGTTGGTCTCTTCTCTCAAGCAACCAGCACCAGAACAAGAGGACACAGTCTCAAGCTGCACCAGGGGAAGTTCAGGCTAGAGGTGAGGAGAAAGTTCTTCACTGAAAGAGTTGTTCACCATTGGAATGTGCTGCCCAGGGAGGTGGTGGAGTCACCATCCCTGGAGGTGTTCAAGAGGGGATTGGAAGTGGCACTTGATGCCATGATTTAGTCATGGGGTCTGTGGTGACAGGTTGGCCTTGATGATCTTTGAGGTCTCTTCCAACCTTGGTGATTCTGTGATTCTGTGATTATGACCCAAGGCCCTCTTGCTTCTGCTTCTTAAATGACTACCAAGAATTACCAAAGTATCTATATGAATGACTTCTGCATTGACATTCACATGAACTCACAGGAAGGCTTGAGACTTTTTTTGCATTCCACTGTTACTTCAGGGACTGAATTCATATGGATAATTTATGTTCATTTGTATATAAAATAATGGTGAATATCACTTTCAATCTGTGGATACTTTTCAAAAGTACCTTTTCACCCCTTCCACATGAAAATGCAGTATTCTCAGAAAGACTCTCCTTCATAATAGTGTATTAAATTCTCTCTAGAGATCACATTAGAAAGAAATACAGCTGGTACACTCCCCATTGTTTCTCTACTTCATCTCCAAAATACTCATTTTTTTCTAATAAAATAGCACATAATAAAAGAAATATGTTTAACACCCAAATTGCCAGAAACTACATCATAATGAATGTCCACTTAATTAAAAGAAGCATTTCATAGCTTTTGGAGCTATAGCTTCAGCTCCATTGGACTCTCTCCAGCAGATCCCTGTCAGACAACAGCTCATATTTTTAAGCAAGCTACTGTCTACAGACAGGATAGTGCTCTCTTCTCTTCCTGTCTCCTTTCCTAATACAGACTTGAGTTCTACAAAACTTTAAAGGTTAATAGGTAATGTCCCAACAACACAAGCTCTCCTCACAGTAATGTGAGAAATGCTGTAGAAATCTGAAGTCATATTGGTCATCTAGATTCTGGTTAAAAGTGATAGTTTTAGAATAACATTGTTAGTGGCAGTGACTAGCAAAATATCTTCTATATTTTTCATCCAGACAGTGCAAAAAGTTTTGAAAATGTTTTAGAAAACATAGCTCATCATGTGTCAGGAATCTCTGAAGAAATTCTTCAGTGGAGATGAATTGTAAGCTGGTAGTGAGGTATTCAAAGGAAAATATTGCTTAGTAATAAAAGCGTACAGGTAAAAGTCAACAAACACTGATGTTGCTCCAGTCCACACAACAGAAATAAAATAGGCATTTGCTTCAACATAATACAAATTCAGCAGTACTATATCTGTGGTGTACTGAAGTACTGCAATTTGGTTGACATGGTAGGAATGTTTTGATTAAAACACAGCATCATGGCAGTCATAATGCTGTGCTGACGCATGCAGTACTTGAAATAGGACATCTTTTCTTTTTGATGTTAATGCTGATAGCTTCCACTAATACAATTGACAGGAGTACGTTTCCAGCTTCAAATAACTAGAAGCTTTTTAAACTGAAAACTTCAGTCAAATAAGTTAATTGTTTTAGTTTCCTTTTCCCACAGAGGAATTTCCCAATTTCCCAAATTCTTCTATTGTGACAGCATATTTTACATTATTGTTAGGTGTTTAAGGCTTCTGCCTGTCACACTTGTGGGTGTAGAGACTATCATCTCAGAGGATTGCAGCTTCTGAGTTCAGATTTAATCAAAGATACCTGCCATTCTGCTGCTTCCTCTGGTGATGGATGTAATGCAGCTAAGAACAGATGATGTTATTAATCAATAGTTTTAGTCACAAGAATCAGAAATACTTTTTTTTTTTTCTACTTCTAATCAGAGCTCTTGGCTGAAAGGACACACTCCACAACTGCAAGAGGAAATTCAGTAAATCTTTTGGAGGTGTCCTGAACCAGAAGGCTATACATCATACATAAATCCATATTACCTCACTGCCAAGAGAAAAATCTCAGTTCTTCAAAAATTACTTGTCATTTGCGAAATACAGAGGTATGATTGTGCCCTCCATAGAGGTATTCAAGGCCAGGTTGCATGAGGCCGTGAGCAGCAGAGTCTAGTTGAGAGGCATCGCTGCCCATGGAGGTAAGGTTGGAGTAGATGATCTCTAAGGTCCCTTCCAACCTAAACCATGCTATGATTCTATGATCTTTTCTGGTATCTGAACACTAATTTAATTTCTTCTGTAATAAACACAACATTTTCTGATTGTCCTAGATTAAGCTTTCTGTTTACTGGTTTTCATTTGAATGTTTATAACCCAACACATAATAGAAATTAATATTAACAAAAATTGCATTTGATAAATGTACAATAAGTAGAGGCAATACAAATTGTTATTCTCTTAATTGAAAGTTGTTTGCATATTTTTAGCCTCATGCTCAACTAGATTACATATAGAGGAAATCATGTACATCCAACATTTTGATGGTGATGATTCTTTATGTATTCTAGATAGTTCTAAGCCAAGCAAAGCTGGAAAAGATGTTGATTTCAGTCACCATAATGTTGCACAGCATAGAATGAGGATTTGTGTGTTATCTTTAGAAGCAGTCACACTTCCCCAGAAAACACAAAAAAAACCACCAAATAAAAATGAAAACTTACACCCATGGGCTGCAGAAACCTTTAGTTCCTCTCTAAAGGAACTAATTACACCTCTCTGGATCAAAAAGAAGAGATGGACTGCTGTGGAGCTTGAAAGGAAAGCCACGTGTGGTAAAGCATCTCCCAATTAACCTTCAAAGAGCTACGCAGCCTGAATCTAGTCTTGTATCTACAAGGTATTTTCCTTGATCACAGCAAAATTCTGATATGGAATTCCTCAAGAAATCCTTATCCTTACAGCATTTGCTCAAGTGAGTCAAATTATTGATTTCGATGCAAGCCAGCCCTATCGAACGTGCATCATCTCCACTCTGTGTGATTCTTGGCACTGAGGAAAAGGCTGTGAATGCAGTGGTTTGTACCAGTGGAAAATATTATAGAGAGTGTCTCGGTCCAGAGAGGGAGAGAGACTCAGTTCTTTTGAATAATTCCCGTGTTGTGAAATGAGAGGCACAAACGAGGCCAAAATATCAACAGCTAGACTATTGATTACATAAATAAAGTGGAGGGATCAGAAGGGGAGAGAGAGAGAAGAGGAAGAGAGAGAGAAGAGGAAAGGAATTATATTACCACACCCCTCAATCCCCCAAGACAGTTTGAGTCTGTGGAGGAAAGGTGCTGCAGGAGATATTGGGTCTGTAGAGGCTTTGATGTTGGGTCTGTAGTGGTGCTGAGGCTTTGGCTGTAGAAGAGATGTGGTCCTCTGGGCAGCCTCTTCAGCTCTGTGAGTTGCAGCAGGCGGAACTCAGGACACGGAGAGAGAGTTCGGTCTGCTTCTTCCAGGCTCCGTGTCCTCTGTTCTTCAGAGAAGAATTGTCCCGGGCTTTTCCTTCTCTCGTGCTTTCCTTCTCAGCAGCATTGTCCTTCTCCTGCGTTTTCCCTCATCTGTGTTTTTAGTTCTCTGTTTTTCTTCTGCTAAGCCAGTAGTTGCTCAAGTCTATTATATAGTTTTTTAGTCCTTAGCTATGTGTCCCAGTATTGTCCCTCAGGAATTCAGGGACCAGGAAATCATCCTTAGGTAAGTATCCAGGTATCATTCCCCAGGAAATCTTTCTGTGTATTCCTGTGTGTTTGGGTAGGGGTCTGGATGAAGGGGGGAGGAGGCCCTCTGCCTCCTCCTTCTCCATCTACCTGCCATTGTCTCACCATCCTCCCTTTCCAGGGTACTCAATGGGTGGAGATTATCTTGTCTTATGAATATTCCCGGAGGTGGCCTCGGTCCATTGTTGTGAGGGCAGCTGTGGTCCAGTGAGCAATGTTATCTTTGCACCTTCCAAGAGTCCTTCCAGTGGCTCTGCCCAACACACATCAGCTATTGTCTGAGCAAGCAGCAAGTGATTTTATCTTTCTTGACTCACACCAGGAGAGACAAGCTTTTACTCTCTCACAGAGAGTAAGTCAGCTAAAACTCAACAATAAATTTTCACAGTAAGAATTCCATGCGTGCAAGTAACATTCTAGTCACAAACATCATAATCAGCCAAAGTAACTGAAATATGGTTAGGTCATAGCAACAATATGGTCAGGTTCTCTGAAAGCCAGACATTTTCAAGGATAAGAATTAATGTTAAGTGCTAAAATTACTATTCATTTCAGAAATGTGATTTAATATGTGATTTACTGACATCTTCAGTGCCCAAATCCTATTGACTTTCAAGTTTTATTACTTTGATGTTTAATATAATAAATTACTGTTTTCAATACATTAGCCACGAAATAGCCCCATGCAAGAATCAAGAAATTGGTCCCATTAGTTGTTAGTTTTGTGACCTTTTCATTTCTCTAGCTTAATGCCCTTTGTCCACTTATATAATCTGTTTCCCTGATTATAAATTCAGCATATGGTCATCTGCCCTGTGAAACCCAGTAAAAAGAAACAGATGTTGTGATTGCATTTAACTGTGGGCACTAATTCCCAGACTGCTACAGCCACAGAATACACCACAATTCAGCTCTTTCCCTGCCTTCCCCTCAACAAGGACATTAATTTGTATCTCATCTATTCAGCTGCTGATTTTTATAAAGCAGGTAGAAAAGTAATTATCTCTGATACCTTCCCCCAC
The DNA here is from genome assembly GCA_033816785.1 of Picus viridis. Lineage (NCBI taxonomy): Eukaryota > Metazoa > Chordata > Aves > Piciformes > Picidae > Picus > Picus viridis. Next base: position 9,641,259 of record CM066570.1, read on the forward strand.
CTACTTTCAAATTGGCTGATACAGAAGTTATTGAGGAAAAGAGAAAGCAGACATGAAGACAGTAATTTAGTATGCTTCATTTCCTTCACTGCTAAGAAAAACAGAAGATAAATAAGATAGTGGAAAGTGTATTGAGATACCCAAGCCTGATCCTGCAGGCATACAATTGGCATCTTTTCACTTAATTGGAACTATTTACATGAAGGAAATGACATTTATAAATTACCATTGGAAGGAATGAAGGTTTATTGTACAGCATTTCAGAACATAGTGCCACTAGAGAAATGGCATTGGCTTAAACTCTTCAACCATGATACCAGTAGCATCAACATTAACATTCAGAGAGGATGCAAATACCCAGGATTCTTGTTCCTGCATTCTCAAATATAATGTTGTTAGGAATGACTGCCTGTGTTCTGCTGACATTCACAATGCAAACTCTTGGAGCACACACAACCCAGCTTAAGACTGTAACTGTGAGGCGTGATCCGCTCTACTCTGACCTCATGTGCCATGGAGGCACCCACAGAACTGAGGACACAGGGGTTTACAAAACACATATGCCCAATCTCCTCTAGCACACTCAGGGCTGTTGCAGCAGCTGTCCAGAACCTGAACTCCAGGGCCTCCCAGGCCTGCCCTCTGCTGTGCGTGATCTCTTCTTTCAAATGCCCTCTCTCATGTAAATCTATGTTGAACACAATTTTTTTCAAGTTTTCATTTGTTTGTTCAGAAATGGCCACACTGTCTGAGTTCCAGCAATCCCACAGAGCAATGATGTTTCTCAGGAACAGCTTCAGTGGACCAAGAATAATTGTCTTCTGCCTGCCAGCACTGCATCCCACCCTCTTGGAAGAGTAAAGCAGCTTTTGTGAATTAAGTTAATCAAAAATAATTTTATTTATGCATTGCTACACAAAGACAAGGCTGCCAGGTAAAGGGTAGGAAGGGCAGCCTGGTTCACTCTGGTTTACATTAGACATCATTTTTTCACCCAGTAAAAATCATTGCTTTTCCTTTTCACATGTTCACAAAGCCTGGCTGCGATCAGTGCTGCAGATAGCTTGGAAAGGTGTGATTTGTGTTGGCAAGCGGGTGGCCAAGCTGACAGAAACTACTAATAATACACCTAGCAGCTGCTGAAGGACAAAATGGCATCTGCTGTGCACATTAGGTCTGCACCAGACTACCTCTGTGCTTGGTGATGGCCTCCCAGGCTCCAAACAGATGGTTGCTATGCAGATTCAGGACATCTATCAACCCTGGTCTTGGAGCATGGCCAGGAACATCACAGTAGCAGTCCTAGTTGTGCCACCAGGCCTTCTGTGAAAGGTATTAAGCCAGAGCCTTGCAGATGCTGTAGCAGATTTCTCCTTTTCACTGTAGGGGTGAAGTATGTTCTCAAATTACCATCTTCCTTCCAGAAGAATTTGACATGGAGTTATGTCTGCAAGGCACAAGGACCACCTCCTCTAGGAGGCATCTATTTCTACTCTGGTACCACTAAAGGAGTGAGCTCTCCCACAGAGTCCTTTTAGAAGCTGTGCTGTGCATGCTGTCCCCAGTGCGAGAGTAGCTGCACATCCTTGGAAAAATGCATTATGTCAGTCAAAGCATGTGATGGAGGACCCAATAATGCTTGGTGAACTTGGTATGCAACAACCAGGGGAGGTTTAGGCTGGAGGTTAGGAAGAAGATCTACACAGAGAGAGTGATTGCCCATTGGAATAGGCTGTCTGAGGAGGTAGTGGAGTCACCATCACTGGAGGTGTTCAGGAGGAGACTTGATAGGGTGCTTGGTTGCATGGTTTAGTTGATTAGGTGGTGTTGGATGATAGGTTGGATATGATGATCTTGACGGTCTCTTCCAACCTGGTCTGGTCTATTCTATTCTATTCTATTCTATTCTATTCTATTCTATTCTATTCTATTCTATTCAACTTGATCAATCTTCCCTGGAGAATCCAGGACCCAGACCATTTCTGTATGTATATATATACACACACCAGAAGTTTGGCCTCCAGGGCTTGGCTAGGCATGTTCCAATAGGAAAGATACACGGACAGTGTAATTACAGTGTCATCTGTGGGGAAGAAAGCAGAAATAATTTCAACTTTGTACAAAATTATACTTTTACCAACAGCTGTTTCTTTCACAAGCATTCAAACAATGAGATAATATCTCTCTATGAAAAGCTCAGCAACTCTTCTCTGCTTCAAGGAAAACTCATCAGGCTCCCCACAGAATCCTCTGGGAAAAATAACTATTATGAAGTTCATATCAGTACTACTTTTAAGGTTAAAAAGCACGGGGAAAGGAAGAAAAAGAGGAAGGCAGATCCTGTTCTTTTGCAGTAAGATGGAAGAGATCTGTATACGCCTGGATTTTCTCTGGTTTTGGAGTTGCTCAGTCAGATAACCACAAAATATTCAAGAGAAAAACGCCAATATTTCCTTGGAGGAGAAACTGGTTTAGATCAATGAAGAGAAAAGATATTCAGAAATTACTGGGAAAAGTTTTGTGCCTTAAGAACATCCCCTTTTACTGTCCTGGTGGGCTGTAAGCCTCATCACATAACTACTCCCTCACCCTCTGAACACAGGGGATTGTGATGCTGAGGCAATAAAATGACAAAACTACAGAGACTAGCTCTCTGAACAATAGCCCTCATGTTTAACAGAGATATACTACTCCAAACCTTTGCCAGAAAAACAGAAGGCAAAATGGAAAAGCATCATGAAAAATGTGTCTGTCCTGCTAAATTACTTTTAGTCAATGATTAACTTAAGTAGCTTAAACAAAAGTAAAGTGAGTATTTTAATATGGCAACTTCTTAATTCAGATTCCTGAGAACATTCAGGAAAGTACAAACAAAGCAAGCAAGGATTTATTCTGCCAACAGCCTATTTTCCCTGTAATTTAAACTGTATAGAAGGTACTATTCCCTTGCCAATACAACCTCCTTTATTCCTCACTAGAGGCACTGAGCCACATTTCCCCACTAAGTCAAAACAAATATCAGTTATTCCAAAGAAGCACAGACCCCTGCCAACAGAGAAAAGAGGTCTTGGGACAACATCTTTGCAGTGCTGCAATTTGATCTTGCCATTGAGAAAATATGTCACCCCTTCAGACATAGTAATCTGCAATTTTGGAGTGAAATACAAAAATTGAAAATGTGAGTGTTTTTAAATGCTCTGCATTATTGCACTTCCTAGCCTAACTCAGGAACTTATATGCCTGGTCATACAGCCAAAGATTTTGCTGTTTTTGTTACAGTATGTACTCTACATTTCATGCACAGGCCAATTTACAATATGTTTCATCTTTTAGTTAGCAGCTGTCTGCTGTCAGTTTCCAAAGGAATGTGCCATGTCTGTCTAAGAGGAAAAAGTACAAGAGAAACATAATGGTAGCTGGAGATACTGACTCTAGAAGGAAAGGAGATTTCAGTACAAATCATTTACAGACCAAAAGAATTTGTACAGCTTTCTTTCTCTGTATTATTTTCATGCTCATTTAGTCACATATTGAAAAGGGCTAGTCAGTAATGCCACACTTAAAAATGCAGCAATAATTGGATAACAGTAGCAAATTGATTTTCATTCTGCATTGATAGCTACAGGAATTTAGACTGTTGTTTCTACTGGCACTCAAGAGTATCTGGAGAAGTTAGTATGTTACCAAGAGTTATGTCTTCTCTTATATGCCAACCCTGCACTTGTATATTAAAAATCTAGGCATCATGTGATTATAAAATATGCCTTACCCACTGAGTCTGTAACCCCACATTCAATCACTCTTCTCTTTCTCACAATAATCTATGAACTTTATTTTCCTATCAACTCTTTCAACTTCTTCATCTTCTCCTCTATAGTAATAACCTTCACTAGCAGGGCAGAACGTCTTCCAGACAGCTGGCCTGCAGAGCTGGCAGAAGGAGCCAGAGAGCTGCATAGTTTCCCACTGCTCCAAGAGGAAGTTAGAGATCTACTGAGCCGCTTGGACCCCCACAAGGCCATGGGGCCGGATGGGATCCATCCTAGGGTGCTGAGATTGCTGACGGATGAGCTGTCCAAGCCACTTTCCATCATTTTTCAGCAGTCCTGGCTCACTGGAGAGGTCCCAGAAGACTGGAAGCTGGCTAACGTGGTGCCCATCCACAAGAAGGGCCGGTTGGATGAGCCAGGGAATTATAGGCCTGTCAGCCTGACCTCAGTGCCAGGCAAGATTATGGAACGGCTCATCTCGAGTGCGATCACACAGCACTTACAGGATGGCCAGGGGCTCAGGCCTAGCCAGCATGGATTTAGGAGGGGCAGGTCCTGCCTGACCAACCTGATCTCCTTCTATGATCAGGTGACCCGCCTGGTGGATGTGGGGAGGCCTGTGGATGTGGTCTACCTGGACCTCAGCAAGGCCTTTGACACCGTCCCCCACAGCAAACTCCTGGCCAAGCTGGCAGCCCATGGCTTGGACAGGAGCACACTGCGTTGGGTTAGGAACTGGCTGGAGGGCCGAGCCCAGAGAGTAATGGTGAATGGCACCACATCCAGCTGGTGGCCTGTCACTAGTGGTGTGCCCCAGGGATCAGTACTGGGCCCCATGCTCTTCAACATCTTTATTGATGATCTGGATGAGGGCATTGAGTCCATCATCAGTAAATTTGCAGATGACACCAAGCTGGGGGCAGCAGTTGATTTGCTGGAGGGCAGAGAGGCTTTGCAGAGGGACCTCGACAGGCTGGACAGATGGGCAGAGTCCAATGGCATGAGATTTAACACATCCAAGTGCCGGGTTCTGCACATTGGCCACAACAACCCCAGGCAGTGCTACAGGCTGGGGTCAGAGTGGCTGGAGAGTGGCCAGGCAGAGAGGGACCTGGGGGTACTGGTTGATTGTAGGCTGAACATGAGCCTGCAGTGTGCCCAGGCAGCCAAGAAGGCCAAGGGCATCCTGGCTTGCATCAGGAACAGTGTGGCCAGCAGGAGCAGGGAGGTCATTCTGCCCCTGTACACTGCACTGGTTAGGCCACACCTTGAGTACTGTGTCCAGTTCTGGGCCACTCAGTTTAGGAAGGATGTTGACTTGCTGGAACGTGTCCAGAGAAGGGCAACAAAGCTGATGAGGGGTTTGGAACACAAGCCCTATGAGGAAAGGCTGAGGGAGCTGGGGTTGCTTAGCCTGGAGAAGAGGAGACTGAGGGGTGACCTTATTGCTCTCTACAACTACCTGAAGGGAGGTTGTAGCCAGGCAGAGGTTGGCCTCTTCTCCCAGGCAGCCAGCACCAGAACAAGAGGACACAGTCTCAGGCTGCGCCAGGGCAGGTTTAGGCTGGCTGTTAGGAAGAAGTTCTACACGGAGAGAGTGATTGGCCATTGGAATCGGCTGCCCATGGAGGTGGTGGAGTCACCTTCACTGGAGGTGTTCAGGAGAAGACTTGATGGGGTGCTTGGCTGTATGGTCTAGTTGTTGGGTGGGTTGGATTGTTTGATGGGTTGGACGCGATGATCTTGAGGGTCTCTTCCAACCTGGTGTATTGTATTATTATTATTTGTATTATTATTATAACCTTTTGTATTTGTTCTTAATATTAACGTCTATGGGTCTCTTCTAGAGTCTTGTCACCAGTGTGCTTCCATTCCTGATATCTCTCTTCCTATAGTCAAAGTTTTTGTACTTAGCTTTGTAGGCAAGTACACAAAATGTGGGATTCAGTTTAGGTTTAATATGACCAATGTAATCATATTTGGTTAAGGCAGGTGATAATGTTACCAATAAAGACCTTTCTCACCCATGCTAAATTTTATTCATAAACCTGAATCTGAACTCCATCTTACAGCACCATAATTTCTTCCACTTGCCATAGGTCAACACTAAATCTTCTACAACTTCTTCTCCAACACTGGAAGGAAAGCAAAATTGAGTAACAACAAATATGCATCATTATAAGCTATTTCTGCCTGTCTCCGCCTGTTTGTTCTCCACCCTAATAGCAGAAGTAAAGAAGAAGATTTTCTCCTCTGACCTTTGCTTGGCTGATTTTAGAGTCAATGGTGGGGAAAAAAATCAGTGAAGAAGGGAAAGAGGAAGAAAGGGCAGGTTCACTGTGCTACACCAAATCAGGTCAGCTGCCTATGATCCTAGGTCCAGCTCTGCTACATCCAGCTGTGAGAACTCAGTCCAACCTTCTGATTAAATTGTCCAAGATGTGAGAATATCTGTATAGCAGAGCCATGCAAGATAAGAAAGATAAAATTGCGGAGGTAAGACTGCTGTGATGGAGATAAGTTGTAGTTCAAAGATTCCATGGGAAAGACACCGGTATGAGAAGTATACGATCCTAAAGGGAAAAGAGAACTGACAGCAACTTAGGAACTGTTAGGATCAACTCATTCCAGGGAAGAGTAGAAGTCTGTTCCTCCCCAGCTGACTGAAAGCTGCCCAACTGCTTTGTCAGCAGGAACTTTTCAGGTACCTAATAAAGAATTGTGAGCATACTAATGCTTAGCATAGGTGCTTATTGTTTATTACTATTTACTATGCCTGTATTAGAAAGTTATGTTACACTTTAAAGAGTTTTATATCCTACTAGTAGAGTGTCTGTACACAGTAAAAGTGATCTAGATAGGAAGCATAAGAGCAACTTAGAGAACTCTGTCCTTCATTTGTTTAAAACTTGCATGCAGATATTTATCCTATTCTGGCTGCAGAGGCCTGAGATCAGTCAGCAACAGGTAACATGTTGACATCTCAATATTCTGCACAGGTGATAAACTAAAATCTGCATGACTGCAGATGCAACAGCAGCAAGTCTTACCTAATAAACTGATGGAGAAAATTCACAGATTGATTCATGAATGAGTGTGAATATATTTGAAACAAAAACAAACAAAAAACCCTAGAAAAAAAAACAGGAAGAAATCCTTATCAATGGCTGCAACTGAAAAACTAGTTTTAACCTCTCACCTGTCTAAGTTCACTCAGTCATCACTTTTTCTCCCAGTACATAACCATAGTGCAGTGCTGCCGGGATCTATCCTGGGACCTATTCTGTTTAAAATCTTCAGGAAGTGGCCCAGAGGAAGCAAAAGAATGTGCTTATAGCAGATTTGCAGATGACTCCAAACCAGGGGCTCCATATGTTATAAGGAGGACTCTCATTCAGTGGGGCTTAAGTTGGAGGTAATAAACAATGAGAACTTTATTAAATTAAACTAGGACAAATAGAAGGTCCTTAATCTGCACAGGAAGAGCCCCTGAAAATAGTATAGGCTGGGAACTGACTGAAAGGGAAGCAGCTCTGCAGAAAGACCCTGAAAAGCACAGCTAACAGCAAGATGAGCCTGAGTCAACAGCATGTCCTGCCAGAAATTAAAGCCAAACACCACCAAAATGGTCAAAGGCTGGAGCTCTTGCCCTGCAGGGAGAGGCTGAAGAAATTGGGCTTATTCAGCCTTCAGGGAGACCTAACAGTTGTCTATCTGAACCTATAGGCAAGTTATCAGAACAATGGAGCTGAGATCTTCGCAACAGTGCATGATAGGGAACAAAAGTCAAGGTGCCTAGGGCTAAAGAATAGAGGGTCAGACTGGATATGAAGGGGAAAAAATCCCAGAAATAGGTTGCCCAGCAAGGTTGGGTCATCTTCATCTTTTGAGATCTAGAAAACCCAAGTGGAGATAGTCCTGAGCACACATTTGATCCTGCACTGACAGTAGGTTGACTACTGACCTTGAGGGCCCTTCCTACCTGAGTGATTCTGCAGCTCTGTGTTACTCTGCAGACTCCGGTAAGAGCAACCCTAGGTCTCTTAGGGGAAAACCCTCTCTTCCACCATCATGTGCCACACCTGTTAGCTTGAACCAACTCATGTTCAGTCAGGTTAGAATAGAATAGAATAGAATAGAATAGAATAGAATAGAATAGAATAGAATAGAATAGAATAGAATAGAATAGAATAGAATAGAATAGAATAGAATAGAATAGAATTAACCAGGTTGGAAAAGACCTTCGAGATCACCAAGTCCAACCTATCATCCAACACTATCTAATCAACTAAATCATGGCACCAAGTGCCCCATCCTATCTCTTCCTGAACACCCTCACTGATGGCGACTCCACCACTTCCCCAGGCAGCCCATTCCAATGGCCAATCACTCTTTCTATGAAGAACTTCTTCCTAACATCTAGCCTAAACCTCCCCTGGCACAGTTTGAGACTGTGTCCTCTTGTTCTGGTGCTGGTTGCCTGGGAGTAGGGACCAGCCCCCACCTGTCTACAACTTCCCTTCAGGTAGTTGTAGAGAGCAAGAAGGCCTCCCCTGAGCCTCCTCTTCTCCAGGCTAAGCAACCCCAGCTCCCCCAGCCTCTCCTCACAGGGCTTGTGCTCCAAACCCCTCCCCAGCTTTGTTGCCCTTCTATGGACTCGTTCCAGCAACTCAACATCTTTCCTAAACTGGGGGTCCCAGACCTCAACACAGTACTCAAGGAGTTCAAGAAAGTAAAAAAGAATCAAGCTGGTTTTGTTGGAAATATTGTTGAAAATAAAGTTCAGGTCTGTAATCCGAGGCCCTAATCCTTCCAGATAACGTATTACAGTGTCACTACTTTATTCTAAACAGTCATAACGATTGTTTTCAACACACTTTGAAAAGTATTTGAAATATGGAAGAATTCTGATTGACGTGCCTCAGGGATTTAATCTTTGGATGGAGAAAAAACTGTACTATGAGAGGCCCACTTGTTGATAGGAGAAGAGGTTGATATACCTGGCTTTAAAGGAAAGGTTTCACTGATGTTTGTTGCTTCTTGCTTATTTATGGGCTGTATGTTCATGTAAAAATTTGAACTTTTAAATGTATCTCCTTAAAAGTGTGTTTCATATTAAAAGGCTACTAAATCAAGGCATACACACACAGAAACATACACACAGAACCACCCTGAAAGGTTTCGCTGGAAGAACTCTGGCAAACTTCCACAAAAGTAAATGGGATTGCTAGGGCACAGTCTAATTCAGGTTCTGTCATTAAGATCTGCTCCCACAAACAACATGATCCAGCTGAAATCAGTGATTCTTAAAGAAGCATCAAAGGTCTCAGGTAAACTTCTTGCAGTGAATGCAAAGTAATCTCCCTGTTGTATTGTGGAAATAAGAATGCTTACATTTTTGTGCTGGCATTTCAGCCCTCTATACCTGGACAGACAAAAGTAATTTCATTTCTTTGAGATTTTTTAGTTGTCAATTATTTCAAAGCTTGCAAACCTGCATAAAATTGAAATAATCTGTAAAATCTCTACAGAAAGTACAGATCTGTAGTGTGTCTGAGATAAAATAGAAACCAAGGCACACACAGTTGCCTGGAAGCTGCACATTTGTGAGTATTTCCAAGTTTTATGCTTCTCCATACACAGGAGATGAGAAAAGAAGCATTTTGTGATACAATCAATCACAGAAATAAATACATGCACTCGCAAAGCTGTGCTTGGGATTTCTCTTTGCTATCGGTTTGATGGAGGGGGAACTGAAACATTCCATGCCAAGCATGATATGAGAACAAATCAAGAATTTAATACCAACCTTCTCTGCTGCCCTAGCACTGAATAAGACTTATTTGTACTGATGTCCAGAGGTCACTAATTTGACTGTGCAGACTCAATCTTCACTGTGATTTCAAGTTGTCTATTATGGTGTGCATCAAATTTCCTATTTCATCTCCTTGTCTTTTTCCACCTGCATACATCACAATCCTTCAGGTTTTTCTTCCAAGTCACTCCCTGTCTGCACTGAAAACCTTTCAAAAGACTTGCATCTCCTATTAGGGAAAAATGCAGAACACAAAAATATATATCAAAATGCTATCTTTTTTTCCTATGCTCCTAGCTAAATCCCATCTCCTGGAACATGATACACAAAAATGTACCTCTCCAGTGATCAGCTGAGTGATGTGATAGTGTAATGGTGTGCAACAGGATTATGCATAGTGTTTCAAAGGACACACATACCTTGGAGACCTTAAGAGAAAAAATTATGTTGTCATTTCTCAATATTTATAGCTGAACCTATAGCTTTTATCAAGGTAATTTTCTATTTCTTTTCTTCTAACATAAATTCATTTAACTGCTTAACATTCTGGAGGAACCTCTGAAAGTTCAGCATATCAATCACTTCTACTGATGTATCAAAACCATTAAAATTCATCTATTTCTATAGGCCTTTGTTTTTTAAGGACAATAAAACAGTGCATAAACATTTCCATCAGTTATGTATTGTGGAAAAAAATAACAGAATAAAAAATAAAAACCCTGCATATTTCACCATCAGTTGTTTATGCAATAATCACTAAGCCTACCAAATTTTATACCTGTTTTCAACAGTGACTGCTTACAATCACTGGATCCATATATTCAGAGAAGCCACTGAAAGGCTTGCAGCTGACTTTATAATTACGCACACATGCAGGACCAGGGATCTCACCTTCAGTAACAGCAATCCTGTCCCAACAATATTTTGCTTTCAAAAATATCAATAACTTGTTCATTTACTTCATTCTTTACTTTGAAGATTGTATTTATTGGCTTCTCATTTCTGAATAGAATAACATGGAATGGAATGGAATGGAATGGAATGGAATGGAATGGAATGGAATGGAATGGAATGGAATGGAATGGAATGGAATGGAATAGAATAGAATAGAATAGAATAGAATAGAATAGAATAGAATAGAATAGAATAGAATAGAATAGAATAGAATAGAATAGAATCCTCCTTCTAAACACCTCCAATGATGGTGACTCCACCTCCCTGGGCAGCACATTCCAATGGGCAATCGCTCTCTGTGAAGAATTTCTTCCTAACATCCAGTCTGGTCCCTTCTGGCTGATAGTTTAGATTCTGCACATATTACCTTATTATTCTGCTCCTCCTCCTTTATTTTGTAAATTATTTCTGCCTAGTTGTTCATTTATTTTTTACTTCATGGAGTAGTGTCAGACAACTTCATGTATATATTGAAAGTTATGCTCACTGTGTTCAAACATAGCTCATTTCTCTTTCATCTTTTTCTTTAAACGCAGTTCTTTTCATTCTAAACTAAGGATAAAATGCCATCTTCATTTTGAGTTCTTCCACAGTGGTGCACTTTAATTGATCTTTAAAAGATGTCAGAATGTGTGGAAGCTGAACAATAGAGCACTTCAATCAAAATGCCAAAGTCATCTGTTACAACACAGAAAAGCAAAACAATAAGAACAGGAACTCAAAAGACTGGAAGAATTCATAGCCTTATTGCTTAGCTTTGAAACGAAAAATTCTCCTTATTTAACCACTTTGGGTAGAACAATTCCTGGTTTGAAGATTTAGCTGCATTTCTGCTTCATAGAAATGCCAGATTTTACTTCACTTCCAGAAGTCTCTGAAAGGCAGCATTACTTCTCAAAGCATAGATTTAAGGGCTCTTTTTCCCCACATTTATTCAGATTTCCCCCAAGTAAATCACCTCTTCTTAAAACAAAAACATGATTATGCCAGAAGGCAGAGTGACAAATATTCTAAACCTGCTGTTTCTTCACTTCTCTAATGATGTGAAACCCACGGGGGAGGGGTGGGGGAATCAAAACACATATATAATATAACCTAAATGGTCTTCAGTTTGTTGCTATTTCCTGCTTATGTTTTGCCCTGTGTTAAGATGAAAAACAGCTCTTAAATCAGGGAACATGTGAAAAACTTGGCTGTTCTTGTCAAAAAAAGGAAAAAAGTAACAATCCTACATACAATGGAAGCTAATTTGACTGTGTACTTGAAATTAGACTGTAACTTCACTGGTGAGGGATCTTGGAGGGATTCTTCCACCTACAGGGTCTATATATTGAACTTCCATGCAGGGGTGGATGAGGCGCGAGTTGAGAGTTTGTGGGTGTGAATTAAGAGGCAGGCTAGCACGACTGATACAGCTGTGGGTATTTATTACAGGCCACCTGATCAGGACTAGGAAGTTGATGAGCCCTTCTATAGGTAGCTGATAGCAGCCCCACAATCACAGGCCCTGGTTCTCATGAGGGATTTTAACAACCCAGATGTTAATCGTAATGCCTACTTAGCTAGCCATCCACAGCCCGGGACTCCTATTGTCTCCATACTCACCCAGGAGGGGCTACAGGGTTCCTGTGTAGATGTAGGAGAGTTCAGCTCTGCCAGCTGAACCCACTGGCTCCTCTTCAGCCCAGCAGTGTCCTGGCTTCACACAGCCTGCTCTCAGGAGCAAGCCCCCTCCTCCACACACAGATGGGCAGGAAAACAGCCCCCAAAACCCCTCTGGGTTGAGATCAAGAGTTTACTGAGATGCTGTGCTATACAATTTCCTTAGCAGAAGCTGTGTGGGGTTTGTTCATTGAACTTATCATTGGCCTCTCAAAAGCCTGTTGGGGCTGTCAGTGAATTCTCTGCTCTCCAAGAGGAGTGGAACATCCTGGCAGCAGCCACATGAAGCACCCAGCAATCCCTGCAAGTCAACAGCTCACACCTGAATGTGATTTTAACCTCCATTCTGTCTCAAGAGCACTGGTTTCACACCATGCCCCTTTGCCACCCCACCCACCCCAATTTCCCCCTTTTTTCCCCTCAAACCCAGGGCACCTGGGCTCTGCTGCAGTCTCCTCCCACCCCAGGGGCGGCCACTTTGCCCTCCCCACCCTCTGCCCTATTTAATGCCTCCCAGGAAGGGCAGCAGCCCCAAGCTGAGCCCTTCTGGGCTGAGGATCCTCCTCTCATCTCTGGTGAGTGCCCCTGGTGCACACTGGGTGATGGTGGTGGTGACAAAAGGCCGGGGGGCCTGGTGGCCCCCGGTTGTTAGGGCTAGGCTTGATGACTGCTCCAATCCCCTCCACGGGTGCTGGCTGGGGCTCCTCACTGGGGCTGGGCTCCTCTGGCTGCTCTCTTGGCTGCTGAGGATGGGGCTCCATGAAGGGGCTCCTAGAAGCCTTCCTTGTGTGTCCATTGCTACCCTTGGAACTCCTGAGAGATTGCTGCAGCCCCTTCAAAGTAGCTGCCAAGATGCTGAGCAGGCTTCAGGACGGACCAGACAGCCAAGTGCCTGAGGAGGAGCAGCCACCTCCAGCTGGACAGAAGAGACCTGGGCTCTGGCTCAGTCAGGCTCTCACCAAAGGTAAGTGAGCTCCCACTAGCTGTGCTGAGGCTGGCACTGGAGCCTCCAGGAGGGTTGTGCAGGGGAGGTGCAGCACAGCCAGGGCACGCACAGCTCCCCACTACTGATCCTCCCCAAGCCATCAGCTTCTCCACAAGCCTGGGGAAATCAGAGTCACAAAGGTTGGAGAAGCTCTCCAAGAGAACCCTGAGTTCAGCAGTCAGCCCAACACCTCCAGGGGAAACAACCAGAATGTGTAGATCCAGACTGGAATCTGGGATCCTGGCTCTGGGATGGATGCAGGAATGGTGGTGGAGCAGGAGCTGCTTGGGCAGGGTGGAGGATAGGGTAGGGGAGCAGGGACTGCTTTGGGAAGAAGGGGGTGGTAAAGTGGATGACCTTTAGAGGCTACTTCCAACTCTGTTTCTGTGACTCTGTGATCTAGTTCCAGCCCCCTTGCCATGGGCAGGGACACATTCCACCAGACCAAGTCAGCATCTTTAAGAGCATGGAGGAGGAGACTGAGGGGTGACCTTATTGCTCTCTACAACTACCTAAAGGGAGGTTGTAGCCAGGCAGAGGTTGGTCTCTTCTCCCAGGCAGCCAGTACCAGAACAAGAGGACACAGTCTCAGGCTGTGCCAGGGGAGGTTTAGGCTGGAGGTTAGGAAGAAGTTCTACACAGAGAGAGTGATTGCCCATTGGAATGGGCTGCCCAGGGAGGTGGTGGAGACTTGATAGGGTGCTTGGTGCCGTGGTTTAATTGATTAGGTGGTGTTGGATGATGAGTTGGACATGATGATCTTGAAAGAATAAACCAGGTTGGAAGATACCATCTGTTTCATTTACTGTACCTAGGAATCCAAACATAATATGTTAGCTGTGGTGTACTGATGGGTTTGTAGGCTGAGGCTACCTTGCTTTGAGAACAAGGTTTTCTCTATGTGGAGATACAAAATGAAATGGCTACATGGAATTCAAGAGTGAATAAAGGTGATTTGCACTGATGACAACTTCTTGACGCAGATGGTGGATGAGCCAGCTAGGAGAGGAGAGCTGCTGGACCTGATATTCACCAAGAAGGAGGGTCTGGTTGAAGCAGTGAAGGTTGAGGGCAGCCTTGGCTGTATCAATCATGACATGATGGAGTGTGAAGCAGGAACAGAATACCAAGCAGGATCACAACCTTGGACTTCAGCAGGGCCAACTTTGACCTTTTCAAGCAATTGCTTGGGGAAATCTCATGGAACAGGCTACTAAAAGATAAAGAGGCCTGAGATAGTTGGTTAATATTCCAGGACTCTTCTTCCAAGGTAAAGATCAGAGCATTCCCATGGTAGGAAGTCGAGAAAGGGAGCCAAGACAAACTCAAGTGGAAGAAGAGAGCCTACAGATCATGGAAGGAGGGGCTGGCCACTTGGCAGGAGTATAAGATGGTTGTCTGAGGATGTAGGGAGGCAACTAGGAAAGCCAAGGCCTCCTTGGAATTCAACCTTGCAAGGGACGTCAAGGACAATGGAAAGAGCTTCTTCAAATACATTGCAGGAAAAACTAATGCTAGAGGCAATGTAGGCCCCCTGCTGAATGAGGTGGGTGCCTTGGTGATAGAGGATACAAAGAAGACTGAATTACTGCCTTCTTTGTCTCCATCTATACTGCTGGAGACTGTCTTCAGGAGCCCCAAACCCCTGAGGCCCCAGAGGTCCTAGAGGAAGATGTGACAAAGGACAAGTTTTCCTGGATTGATGAGGAGTGGGTTGATGAGGACCAGATTAGGGAACAGTTAAGTAATCTGCACATCCATAAATCCATGGGTCCTGATGGCATGCACCCAGAGGTGCTGAGGGAGCTGGCAGAGGTCATTGCCAGACCACTCTCCACCGTCTTTGGTAAGTCATGGTAGACAGGAGAGCTACATGGTAGCCTGGAGACTGGAGGAAGGAAAACACCACTCCAATCTTGAAAAAGGATAAGAAGGAGTACCCAGGTAACTATAGACAAGTCAGCCTCAACTCCATCCTCGGAAAGGTAATGGAACAGCTTATCCTTGGTGCTGTCCTTAGGCATATCAAGGACAAGAGGATCATTAGGAGCAGTGGACATGGTTTTACCAAGGGGAAGTCATGTTAGATAACCAAAAGGTTGTAACTGGACCGTTGTGAAGTGGACTTGTCACATGACAATCTTAAGACGACTGCAAATCACCAAGCTTCACTGAGTAAAAGATGAAGACTGACAGATGTTTTTCCTGATGCCCTTTCTGAGATACCATGGTGCTGAAACTAAATCACCCTTCACTCCTGAGAGCTCCAAGCCTTGATCCATTCTTTATGTTCAGGACCAAGCTGAACAGTAACCAAATGAAAGAAGGTGATACACATACACCACTTGGCTTTAAACCCAGGGCACCAAATCCTAGCTGATAGGCAGTAAAGTAGCTTTCTACTGGATGACACAGCTGAAGTCCATACTGCTGTGGGAAGAAGAGGAACATCCATATTTCTGCTACTCTCCCTCCCTTCTATTGGAGAGCAAGCCAAACTCACTCTTGGGCTTTTCATAGTTGTTATAGTCACAATTTAGGAATCACAGAATTTGTCATCTGTAACGTGTCCATTCCAAAAGAGGGTCTTTGTATACATATACATTTAGAGCTCAAACATGGATGAATTTGCAATAAAAGAAGAGCCAAAGTACTGCCATGCCCATGTACAGTATGTGTACATACATGCATAGATATACACATCTATATTTCTACAAGTGTTACAAATGTGAACTGTGGAAGCTTTTCAGCTTAAGAAAATAAGGAGACTGGCAGATTACTCATTACAAAATCCTACCCCTGCCCATGGCTGTTAAAGATGAACAAAATTTGCATAGTATTTGCACAAAACTCCAGACAGAACACTTGTGATTCGGATTTGGCTTACAATGTATTAATTTCCATTTATAATGACTTTAGCAGACAAAAAGATCCAAGAATTAAATAGGGGTGTTTTTTTCCCCAGTCACCAGAAAGTAGAAGAGACATATTCAATGCATGGGGAGTAAGAGCACAACTTCAATTTTGAACATCAACAATAAGGAATTGCACAAGTCAGATTAGGTACCTATTTTACCCTAGGCACATTATGAAATGCGACCCCTTGAGCACCATTCTCTTTTTAAAAACTGGCATCTGAAATTCTAATGAAATCTCAACTGATTAAGGGACTGGTCGTCTTTACTCCAAACATGGCAACTCTATATTAATTCTTTCACGCACACACCTAAAACCCCATTAAAGTTAATGGGAGTTACACGCATGCCTAAGGGGGAATAGCCCCATAAATACTATTAAAGGGCACATAGAGTGTAAAAGAAAAGTCCTCACAAGTAGATTTTTTCTAAATTATGTAAAAAATGGTGCTATTTGGGAATAAGTTTCGAACAGGAAGAAAGAATAATGGGAGGAATTTCCCACCTGGCTTTAAATTGCAATTGCAGGAAATCAAGCTGCTGCTTTCAAAATTGGAGATAATAGCAATTGAGCAGAGTAATTATATTTCCCTGCTACTCAGAATAAATTAAGCAAACCTCTTCAAAAACAGTGATGTATACGTAAAGATTTACTAGTTTGATCAATGTTTTAGATCCCTACCTTCAAAAGTTTTCTTGTTTTTTCCCCACAAAACAAGATAGGATATTTAGAATAAAAGGTCAATGTTCTAGCACATTTCCAGTTTTAACTACCGTCATTACATCCATTCCACCAAAAGCCAAGAAGCACAGGCAGATATAGCTGACTTCCTAGATTTGATCTCATTTGTTTTACAAATGCATGTAATGTAAACATAAATCCAGCACCAGGGAAGAAAGAAATGGCATTGCATTTTTCAGAGAGTTGTAAAAATCAGCACCACAGGTCATATATTTGGGAATGGAATGGAATGGAAGACTGGACTAGACTAGACTAGAATGAATAGACCAGACCAGGTTGGAAGAGACCTTTGACCTATGTAATAGTATAGTTTAAATGAGATGGCCCAGCACCCTGTCAAGCTGAGTCTTAAAATTGTCCAGTGTAGGGGAACCCGCTACTTCCCTTGGGAGATTATTCCAATGTCTAAGTGTTGTCATGGTGAAAAATTTTCTTCTGGATTCCATCTAGAATCTCCCCAGGAGTACTTATGCCCATTACCTCTTGTCTTTCCCATATGACTCATTGTGAAAAGAGTCTACATCCTCCTGGTATCCACCCTTTATGTATTGGGTTGTCCAGGGAGGTGGTTGAGGCCCAGTCCCTGGAAGGGTTTAAGACCAGGCTGGATGAGGCTCTGGCCAGCCTGATCTAGTGTAGGGTGTCCCTGCCCATGGCAGGGGGGTTGGAACTAGATGATCCTTGTGGTCCCTTCCAACCCTGACTGATACTATGATACTATGATATACGGTAATAGGGTCTCCCCTAATCCTTCTCTTTTCAAGGCTGAACAAACCCAATTCTCTCATCATTTTCTCATATGACAGGTCTTCTACTAATCTGATCATTCTACTGGCCTTTCTCTGAACACTTTCCAGCCTGTCCACATCTTTTTTGCATAGTGGGGACCAAAACTGAACACAGTAGTTCAGGTGTGGCCTGACAAGCACTGAGTAGCATGGGATAATGACTTCTTTATCTCTGCTGGTAATCTCCGTGTTGATGCAACCCTGCATCCTGTTAACTTTCTTTGCAGCTACAGTCCCCTCACACTGAGCTGCTTGTCCACCAAGACCCTCCAGTCCCTTTATGAAATATTCAGGCTAAGTGTATACCCAATGCATAAAAATGTCCACATTGGTAGGCAAAGTTAGGCAGCAGAAAGCTGCCATACTCAGGTATTTGCTACCAGCAGCAAATGAAGAATAACCAACCATTGCCTCTAGGTATCTGACACTTTCAGACAGTGTTGAGATTGAGTTTCTGAGAATTTAAAGAGATAACACAAATTCTTGTCATAAAGCTGGACCCCAAGTTTCTAAGTCAGTGATCCATTATTTTTTCCCTTGCCTATCAAAAATGCAGCAGCTGGCCACAGATAAAACTGAGTGCTATTAATAGGAGAAACAGAAGAATGCAAAGCATATCTGGGAAAAGGACAAATCCTTTCTCAGTCTCTACTTCTCCTCCCTAGACCCAACTTTTCTTCTAAAGCCTTTTGGAAATATCTAGTTCAAATGAGCAGTTGAGACAGAGTAATGACCTGACCTTTTCCAAGTATTATCTTACATGAAACACAATTGCCTTAAGACAAAGTGCATATAATTATTTAAATTGTGGAGGCATTTTTCTGCTAATGGAAAGCAAACTGCCATTTTCCTCACTGAGAAGCACCATTTCAGAGCTGTTGAGCCCTGGAGCTTTCTTTGAGCCTTCAGTACTAAAAGCTCTACTACAGCACTTCTCCAAATCACTGAGTTCTGATAACTGAGAGGTATTTAACTGAAGCCTAAATCTATTAAATACAAATTGCATTAAAGTAATGCTAAGGATTTGATTAAACCCTAGAATACCAAGGGTAGGCAGGAGAGGGAGAAAGAGATAAAAAAGAAGGAAAAATCAGAATCAAAAAACTCCCAACATGCACAAAACCTTATGCCTAAGCTCTGATTATTTTTTTTCCACTCTATAATTAAGATAACAAAATTAAAAATGTGGTATGCTGATTGTTTTGATTAAAAGCTTTTGTCTACAGGTGAGCAACTTGTGCCAGTTTTTAAGACTGAGTAACTGGATAACCAACTGGAAGAGAAGTTACTTAAATCTTTATCTGTGGAAAAATCAGCATCTGCTGTTTTCATTTACACTATAGCCTTGTGCAGCATCCATAAAACACTGCAGGCATGTCTTTCATTCATCTGCTTATTTCCTAATATTACTTTTTTTCTTGTCATTAAAAGGAAGGAGAACAAAGTAACAAAGAAAGGGAATCAAATTCAATGCAAACAGACTTCAAGATTACATTTTAAATCAAATCTGCTGTAGTTAGTGTGTTTTTTAATAATATCCCAGTGAGCTATTTAAACATGATCTTCAAAGGAAAAAGACACTCAACCTTTGGGAAGGGGGAGGAGAAAGAAAGTTTGGATGAAGTCTTCTTTCTTTTTTTCCTTCTATTTTTTTTTTTTTTTAATCTTTAATTTTTTGTTTGCCTGGTGCTTTACACTAGAAGTGCAGGACCTGACTAAACGTGAGAATTCCATGATGACTGGAGAATTACGGCAGTGACATCAAAGGAACTAATAAGCATATGCGCGCTGTCACAAAGAGTTAATTGGGGTTTCTGCTGTTACCCTCAAAAACTGCCAGCCATATATTAGTTGTAAGTGCAGTTTGAGCCAGTAGGCCTTTCACACATTTCAAAATGTAAGTGAAATTTAATATAAATTCACAACTCTCCACAAAGGCTGAGGGAGCTGGGGTTGTTTAGCCTGGAGAAGAGGAGGCTCAGGAGAGACCTTATTGCTCTCTACAACTACCTGAATGGAGGCTGTAGACAGGCAGGGGCTGGTCTCTTCTCCCAGGCAACCAGCACCAGAACAAGAGGACAGTCTCAAACTGCAACAGGGGAGGTTTTGGTTGGATGTTAGGAAGAAATTCTTCATAGAGGGAGTGATTGCTCATTGGAATGGGCTGTCCGGGGAAGTGGTGGAGTTGCCATCATTGGAGGTGTTTAGGAGGAGACTTGATGGGGTCCTCAGTTGCACGGTTTAGTTGATTATGTGGTGTTGGATGACAGGTTGGATGCGATGATCTTGAATGTCTCTTCCAACCTGGTTTATTCTATTCTATTCTATTCTATTCTATTCTATTCTATTCTATTCTATTCTATTCTATTCTATTCTATTCTATTTTCCCAATACTTGTTTCAGAAGCAAATAACTGTACATCAATGCATTTTCTTTTTTCTTTTCCAAATAAAGAAATAAATCCTACATATTTAAAAATACGTGTGTATTAGAGAAAGGGTTGAAATTGGTTAAAGTTAATAAGCATCAAAAATAACTCAAATCAAAACTGACTTTAGGAGAATGCAAAATGAGCATTTGTGAAGATACAATAATTTTACTAAGGTGAAAAAGTGGATTCATTATGCTAGGAGGTTGTTGGGAGAGTTGTTTACTCTCTTTTCGAGTAGTATCCACCTACACCAGTAATTAGCTTTGTATATAAAAGGAAGCTTAATAATTGCCACTTAATTACAGCTTGAATAGAGACACTGGATAACAAACCTGACAAAGAACTCAGAGGATAGTAGATCTGACTTCCCAAGTATTTCTAGGACAATAAAACTCAAAGGGGCTATGGTACAGTTCATAATGTTATGCTATGCTGTGCTCTACTATGCTATGCTGTGCTCCACTATGCTATGCTATAGAAAATAGAAAATAGAATAAACCATGTTGGAAGAGACCTTCCAGATCATTGAGTCCAATCTATCATCCAACACTATCTAATCAACTAAACCATGGCACCAAGTGCCCCATCCTGTCTCTTCCTAAACACCTCCAGTGATGGTGACTCCACCACCTCCCCAGGCAGCACATTCCAATGGCCAGTCACCCTCTCTATGATGAATTTCTTCCTAACATCCAGTCTAAACCTCCCTGGCACAGCTTGAGACTGTGTCCTCTTGTTCTGGTGCTGGTTGCCTGGGAGAAGAGACCAGCCCCCCACCTCCCTTCAGGTAGTTGTAGACGGCAATAAGGCCTCCCCTGAGCCTCCTCTTCTCCAGGCTAAGCAACCCCAACTCCCTCAGTCTCTCCTCATAAGACTTGTGCTTCAAACTCCTCACCTAAGTTATGTTATGTTGTTATGCTATGCTATGTTATGCTACGTTATGTTATGCTATGTTATGCTATGTTATGTTATGTTATGCTGTTATGTTATGTTATTAGCTCAGAAAGACCAAAATTGGATCTAATCTTTAGGAAAATGTTGCAGTGAAAACAAGAAAAATCTTCACAGCCAAGTAAGCCACTATATTAGCTGCTGTATAAAAACAATAGGCTGCCGTATATTGTATTGTGCTCCAAAGTTAAATGAACCCATCTGTCCAATAGGTGGACCAGAATGGCCACAGTCTTTTTTGTTTATCTGGTTGCAAAAAACCCAGATCTTGTCTTCCTCTAAAAATTGGTCAAGAAGGCAAAAGTGGTGCAGCCTGAAGGACACAGATTTTCCATAACAGTAGGAAGAAGGCAGTTCAGCACTGATCAGAAGTAGGTCAGTTATTTATAAGAATGAGGGCAAAAGATACATAGTCTGCAAGAGGTTTTGTGATTGTTGGTTGTTGGTTTTTGGTTTTTTCAAAATAATTTCATTCAAACTTTTAAGAAGCTTTTCAGTCCCTATCATTTCTACCCCCTCCCCCCAACCAAGCATATTCTTTGTTTGGAGGACATCTGCTTTTCTTTTTCTAAACACTCCCCTCCCCAACAGAGGCAAAAGACCCACAGCAATATGCAGAAAAATCAACAGCATGGGACTGAAAAGGGGTAGAAAGAACAGCAGCTTCATTTTGCCTATTGGTATAAAATAGATCTTCTTAAATAAAGCCCTAAAAGGGAAATTTTCTCCATTAACACATCCATTAAAATTTTTGGTACTACAAAAAAGCCATTTTCCAGTAAAAATACTTGACATTTGCAAAGGTGACAAAAAGAGGAACTAATGAATATGAATGTATAATTTTCCAATGTAGTCCAAAACTGCAGATATGATGCAGAAAGCTTAGTTGCTCTATTTTGAGAAAACACACACACACAGAGGCAACCACCCCCTTTTATTTCACCTAGTTCAAAACCAGTAAGCTATTAGTGAATTTCTGCTCAGAACAAACTGGGTGAAACCAGGGGATTAGGAAAGCTGTGAATTAGGACCATGCTAAGATTGAGAAAAGACCTTGTGGAGTGGATAAAGAAGTAAAAATATACTGTCAGACCCAGAAATATACAGATGTTTTGTGTGTCTCACCTGGTTCTGACCCCAAAGCATCAGATAGTTCAGAAGTCTGAAAAGTTTAATAAAGGTCTTTTTTATCTTTTTTTTCCAATTTCTGAACATTTTGTAAATGCCATCAGATGTGTAGGATGCTGCATTCTTCAACTTAATGTGTATGGTCATATGGTTTTCCTGGAGTAGGTTGAGCCTCCCTGAATTTAACAGACTAATGTTTCAAGGGAAGTGGATTTTTTTCTAGAACAAAGTCAACACTGAACACTTCTGATCATGGGGATACCCACACCATTCAGTAGAGTACAGAGACACTCTCCAGCTGGTGTTAGCATGGTCTGCTCCAGAAACACTACTCTTGCATCACTACACATTGCATTTCACACCAATAGTTAAGCCATGTCATGGACTCCACTGTGACGTGGACTCCACCGTGACATGGCCACCGCTGACCTGCTGCTCATTGCGACATAGCCACCACATTGTATCTCTGGTGGCTTCCTGGAGCAGGTCCATAGTAGTGGATCATATTCCAGTGGCTTCATCTCCCCTTCCACCACCCTTGTGAATTTTATATCCAAAAACTTAGGGCTTGTTCTGCAGCCTCATAAAACACACACTTAGGGAAAACAGTTACACACTTAGGGAAGGCACTTTTCCTCTGTGTTTTCCAAGGCTCCACTCCAAAGCTCTACTCCATTCCTTCACTCCAGACTCCTGTCCCCCACTCTTGTTAACACCACAGGTTACCCCCAGACTTTTCAGCAAAGCAAGAAGCTGAGTGAGGGTTGCAGGGCACTAGTTACCATTAGTATAAAACTATTTCTTTCTGCTGTTGCTTTCTTCTTGCACTTTCTTCTGCTTCACTGTGGGGTCCTCATGGGAACTGCAGTTCATTCAGGAATATCCATTTCCTCTAGAATGGGTTTTCAACAGGACACAGTAAATATATGCTCCAGCACCATGGAACAGCCCTCCTCTTTCTCTCTCCTTGCTGTTCCCTGGGCTGCCTCTGTATACTACCTCTTACCTACCTACCTCCCAACCACTCTTACCTCTCTCTGGTACTTTCTGCCCTTCCTTACAGAAACTTTTCCCACAGTGCCACCATGGTGGCTGCAGAACTCAGCTGTGCCCTGCTGTAGGTGTGTTAGAGCAGGCTGGAACCATCTATGTCCAGCATGGGTCAGCCCAGGCCTTTCCTCAGAGACTGCCCTGCAGCCCCCAAGCTACCAAAACCTGCCCCAAATTACTAGCTTATGCATTCCTTACCTCCTTCTTTCTCCACTAAGTGCAATGCTGCATTTGCACACATTCTTTCACCATCTGTGTACTTTGGTATTTAATTTTATCTCAGTCAGGATTTTCCTCTTCTTATGCACATCTGCATCTACTTTAAGGTTCTCCAAAGAGCAGAATCTCCCCCCACCCCAGTGCAAGGCTGTATTTGTCTTCCATTACTCTTCCCCAACCTATGTCTAAATCCTTAAATTTAACCTGAAGTTTGTAATGTAAACTCACCACCTGCTGTCAGATCTTCTGCTAGACATTTGCACACTGTGCCTCACCTGAAAATTGCTTGTAAGAACTGTATTACTGATATTTGTCATCAGTATGAGTCATAGCATTACTGATATTTGTCATTAATATGAGTCTGGTTAACCTTGGGATATATTTCAAAATTATATTAATATGCATTTGACAATCACAGTACTGCTGCAGTCACCCTTACAGTCAAATACCCACCAGAAATTCCTATGAGATGTTGAGTTACTAGATGGCATATTTGTCATATTTGTCAAAATCAAGCAAACAAATCACAGTTTGGTGTCTGATCATGTGTGTTATGACAGACAGGAAAGTCTAAGCTAAGAGTTAACTGACGCTGCTTATAAAGTAAGGACTCAGAACTGGAACAATTTCCCAATGAGACTCTTTCTCATTCTCTGATGTTACAGAGGTCACCCTACTGCAATTCTATCCATAAATGCATCAGGTATAAAGACAGTAAGTCTAATTCAGCTGCCTTCTTCCAATCCAGAAAGGCTATTTTAAAACAGAATTCCTTGGAGAGTTATCAGCTTTCATTGAATTCCAAATGTGAGTTTAAATGTAGCATATTTTCACTCACTTCTCCCACTAACATTGACTTTGAGTTTAAGCAGTCCCTTTAATTCAGCAGTCTTTGCCTTCCTTCATGTACCTTTAAAAGATAAACATCTTTCTTTTTTTGCCAAACTCACATAGCATCCTCTTGTTGAATAGGGTCTCTGTTCTGCAAATCCTCACACTCATTGTTTCCATTTGTAGTTCAAGTATATTGTTCATGAGCATGGATGAAAAGAATTGTCCACAGCATTTTAGAATGATTTTGCAGCACCTTTTACAAAGGAATTACTATTTTCGTAGAATCATAGAATCATGGAATCAATAAGGTTGGAAAAGACCTCAAAGATCATCAAGTCCAAGATGTCACCCAACACCTCATGACTACTAAACCATGGCACCAAGTGTCACATCCAATCTCCTCTTGAATGCCTCCAGGGACAATGACTCAACCACCTGGTCTGGGTCCGTCAATTTAAGAAGGACATTGAAACTCTTGAACATGTCCAGAGAAGGGCAACAAGGTTGGGGAGAGGTCTGGGTCCCACAGTTTAAGAAGGACATTGAAACTCTTGAACATGTCCAGAGAAGGGCAACAAGGTCGGGGAGAGGCCTCGAGCACAAGCCCTATGAGGAGAGGCTGAGGGAGCTGGGGTTGCCTAGCCTGGAGAAGAGGAGGCTCAAGGGAGACCTTATTCCTGTCTACAACTAACTGAAGGGTGGTTGTAGCCAGGAGGGGGTTGGTCTCTTCTCCCAGGCAACCAGTACAGAACAAGAGGACACAGTCTCGAACTGCACCAAGGGAAGCTTAGGCTTGAGGTGAGGAGAAAGTTCTTTACAGAGAGAGTTGTTAGCCATTGGAATGGGCTTCCTGGGGAGGTGGTGGAGTCCCTGTCCCTGGAGGTGTACAAAAAGGGGGGAAAAAGAGATTGGGTGTGGCACTTGAAGCCATGGTTTAGTAGTCATGAGGTCTTGGGTGACAGGTTGGACTTGATGATCTCTGAGGTCTTTTCCAACCTTATTGATTCTATGGTTCTATGATATTTTTCCTTATGTTTGCCTAGCGTGTTTCAGAATTCACTGTCTTAAGAAAACCCAAGCCAACCGCATTTTATTAGAGTGCTGAGTAGCATGTAGCATACAGCATACATGAGTTGAGTTTCCCCTGTAAATTTATTTTATATGACAGCTCTGGTCACAGAAATCATGCTGGCTTACCAAAATGCTAAAGTTGTAGTTTCAGTTGGGGTTTAGCAGAAAATTTAAGAAATCAAGGGATTATGCAAAACATATTCTGGGCAAATAATGCTGAGAAACTGAATACTTTATTAATTACTAAGTGCATTCAAGTTGCTGGCAGCCTTTTCAGAAAACTTCAGAGGATGATCATCTATAATTTTTCATATTTTGCCTAGCACTTTATTCTGAGCACATATAACTCATCCCTATGACTTGCTAGGCTACCCGTGCAACTAGTGAACTTTATGGCTCAGAACTACGTGGGAATATCTTTGGTTAGTTTCCATGCTCAATAGCATCGATTTCGCAACAGCAGTGGAGGATTGTTAACTTTACATTCTGACCAAAGGTATGCTGAATTCTGAGTAATGTTGGAAGACAGTAGCTCTGTTACAAGGTAAATTTTGCCTGAGATTCTTATCATTTTATTTGAAAACACACCAAAAAAAACCAACAAAAAAGAAACATTTAAACTCCTACCCGAGACTACAGCTTCATAGTCAGTGATTATAATTTTTATAGAACAGGGATGTTTTCAGTAGTTTCACAGAAGAAATGCAATTAAAAGTGTTATTATATGGAAGAAGCAACTTTTATTCTGTAGAAATAAAAAGTGTAATAGGTTAAAGCAAGTCAACTAGTTAACCTGCCTGTTTCCCTGAGGGAAAAGTAACACACAAAAAAGCCCCTCCAGGTTGAGATAGAGTTGAGATAAAAAGTTTTACTGAGCAAAGCAGATAATAATAATACAATATGCAATCACCTTAGCTAATAATATAATGCACAATCACCTTAGCTTAGCCTATTTGCAGTAACAGAAGTGCAGCATAATGCAGGAAAGCAGTAGCATAAAGCAGGAAAGCAGTATCATAAAGTAGGAAAGCAGTAGCATAAAGCAGAAAACCAAGCAACCATCCAATTCCCAACTATCTCCCTACTGTCCCTGTGGGAAAAAGACAATACTCAAACCCCAGAACCCAAAAGCAGCAACCAGAACAGGAAGCCTCTCGTGGTGCAATCTGAACTTCAAGCCCCATAACACTTTGTTCCAGCCAGCGCTGCAATTTTGAAACTGGCATGAGGCAGGATGGTTTTGAATAACAGCAGCAAATATTCAACTTAAGCCAAGCCATAAGATAATAAATATCAGCCAGGATAGTAAAATACAACTGAAAATAGGTAAACATGAATTTATCAAGTTATTAAAATTCTGTGACAGTCTTTCATGGCAAAATGGTTTGTGCCTATAGTAGATTTACCAAAGATTTGGTTAGTAACTCAAATTTCCTTGGCTACACCTTATGTTAAATCAATATGCATCTTTTAGTTTCTGACAAGATGCATATAGCCAGTTACTGTTTCCCTCTTCTACTAACACCTCTGCTGTTGCAGCATCTAGGAAATCAAGATATAGCATTAGCAGTCCATACTTTTCATTGTACAAAATGCATGCTAACATCTAATACTGGCTAACTGGGGATGTCTCAGTTGACTAGAGATGGGCAAATGTGGTGCCCATCTACAAGAAGGGCCAGAAGGAGGAGCTGGGGAACTACAGACCTGTCAGTCTGACCCCAGTGACAGGGAAAGTCATGGAGCAGGTCATCTTAAATACCTTTACGCAGAATGTGCAGGACAACCAGATGATCAGGCTCAGTCAGCTTGTGTTTATGAAGGTCAGGATGGGTGCAAGCTTTGCTGCAATGCTGGGTGGATGATTTGGCCCAAAGAGTAGTGGTGAATGGAATTAAATCTAGATGGTGGCCAGTCACAAGTGGTGTTCCCCAGGGCTCAGTTTAGGGGACAGGTCTCTTTAATATTTTTATCAATGATCTGGATTAGGGGATTGAGTGCATCCTCGGTAAATTTGCATACAACACCAAAATCTGAGCTATGTTCACTGTTCATGGGATTTCTGAAGTAAAATCCAAGTATTGATGAGCACCATCCAATAAAGAGTTTCCAAATGCTTCAGAAAAGGTAGTAAAACAAGAATCTACTTAGGAAAAATAGCAAATACAGGAACAGAACTAATATCCTTGACTTTACATCCAGCAACTGGGCTGCATGGAGTCAGAGTTAATCCTACTGTTCCTTCTACTGCGAATACAGTCAGACTGTGGAAGGAGTTTTGGCATCTTCTAGATAGCTACATGGATTCATCACATCAGCTCCAGGCAAAGCAGCACATTTCTGGATACCTGTGTGACTGTCAGAGATTATTTCAACAAATGTCCCCAAAATAGCATAATCATACCAAGGGGATAGTGAATGCTAGCTTTGAGCAAGCTCAGTTAGCTAGGATATGGCATCACATGGAATCATAAAATGGCTACTTTGGGAAAATGCTAGTTTTGGCATATCTCTTCAGTCAAAGCACCAGCACTTATATGATACCTACAGAAGAAACAAACTAATCAGGGCTGTAAATGCAAAAAAAACCCCACAAGCCAAAGTTTAAACAGATCAAGTATCTGAAAATAGTGATGTTCTACAAAGAAGCACAGCTGTTACAGTACTGGAGAATACATAGGCAGTTAGAGTATTCTAAGATTTCTAACTAAAATAGAAATTATTGCATGCAAAGAGTAGGTATAAGGGGGTAGTCCTTGAGTGAAGAGAGACACATTGCAGATGTATTTTCAGTAAGGAAGAAAAAATGAGCATTATTTCTGTTGCATTACAAATATAGAATAGAATAGAATAGAATAGAATAGAATAGAATAGAATAGAATAGAATAGAATAGAATAGACCAGACCAGACCAGACCAGACCAGGTTGGAAGAGACCTTCAAGATCATCGTGTCCAACCTATCATGCAGCTTGAGTCTGTGTCCTCTTGTTCTGCTGCTGGTTGCCTGGGAGAAGAGACTAATCTCTGCCTGTCTACAGCCTCCCTTAAGGTAGTTGTAGAGAGCAATAAGGTCACCCCTCAGTCTCCTCTTCTCCAGGCTAAGCAACCCCAGCTCCCTCAGTCTCTCCTCATAGGGCTTGTGTTCCAAACCCCTCACCAACTTTGTTGCACTTCTCTGGACACGCTCCAGCAAGTCAACATCCTTCCTAAACTGAGGGGCCCAGAACTGGACACAGGACTCAGGGTGCAGCCTGACCCGACGATGAATATCTTTTTAGACCTCTATTTTTTAGTCCTCTGTGTGTGTGTACACAAAAAATTTCTTTTAGCTGGAAGTGGAAAGCTTCCTTTTTTTGGCATCCCTTCAAATTACATAGCTGCAGCACAGTTATTTGATAATTACAAGTGCAATTGTAGAATAGTAACAGTTTTTGTTACTACCTGTTACCACTAATTTCCTGGTTGTATTGCTGTGTACTTAATTATGGTGTAATTGCAACAGAGTTAATTTGTAACACTAATGCACTCAATAGAGTATTACAATGAGAAAAGACAACAAATAATACAGTTATGTAGTGAATTACCTGGTAAAGTTAATTAATCCTAGTTAGATGTTAAAAGGAAACTTGCAGAGCAATTCTACTATAACTACATTGCAACAAAAGTACCTCTATTGTAAACCACAGGGAGTTTTTGTCAAGGCTTGAATGGATTTCACTGAAAACAAATAATGCTCTTAAACAAAAAAAAAAAAAAAAAAAACCACAACAACAAACCCAGTACACACAACAAAATTGTAAATGCATATATTTAGTTCTTCAAGGGGCGGATGTAACTCCACATAATTAAAAATGGACAAACAATCAGCAAAACCACAGCCAAAAGTTCCAGGTAGTCTTGTTAGACAATTTGTAATGTGGTCTTGACCAGAGATCTTGTCTTTTCCACCTCACCTTACAAAACTGTCCAAATTAAAATATTTTAGGAAGTGAAATCAAGGCATTCTCAAAAGATTGAATCCTCCCGAGGGCCTGTGCTAACCACATCCCAGGTTTCCGTAGTTGATCTGTGAAGCCTTCTCACAAAACATTCAACTGTAGTTTGCCTCTGGTCACTGTTACAACAGCTTTGGCAAGCAATAGCTTCACAGCCAGCCACTTCAGACTGGTAGAAAAGAAAGAACCAGTGGAATGAAAAGGTCTTTAAGCTTTGATGTTGTAGGAAGAAGCAGCTCTGAAAACTGAGCTGCAGTGTCCAAGGCAGAACATCCAGTCCTCCTCTTCCCTGTGCATGGCACGGTGCTGCTACACAGCAGCTGTGCCTGGGCCATGGGACAAGGAGGATGCCAGTAACGTTGGCAGTGCTGAAGATTCCTGCTGAATTCCTTCACCTCTTCTTATCATCTCTTTTCAGGTACCATATACTGATGCAGGTTGTGTCTCAGGTAGAGCATGAGGGATCAGGAGGCTTGAGCACACCAGCTCTTCTTCCCTAGAGCTCTTCTTCCCTCTTCTCCCTAGAGGCAGTATAGACTATACTGCTCAGGTAGCCCATCCGCTACAGATCCTCAGGTGGAAGAAAGGGGCCTGTGGTTCAGCCAACCACAGGAGCATATTGCATCTCTGAGGCCCTCAAATGTCACACCTCTCACCACACTCCTGCACCCGGCTGTGTGAGTTCAGGCCAGGTGCCTCCTAAACTGAAGCCACAGAGTTACACCTCCAGCGTCCAGAGTGTCCAGCCTGGTGGGTGGACATTTAGCTCTTGTTGCTATCTCAGTGAGAGCAAGGCAAATTGCCTACCATCTCAGCTGGTTTAAATACTGTCTGAAGACAATTTAAGACCCGTTGGTAACAGAGAAACCTGATAGCTAAACCTATAGAATGGGGTATATCCAAACGTGGCCAGGACACACACAGTTCACAGGTGTGTTATTACACATGCTACACATTTACCTGGGCTGGCTGGACCCCAGGAAATGTTCAGGTTTACACATTCACAGGTGTTTAACCCACTGTCTGGGTTAGAGCATGCTTTGGGGTTTGTCCCTTCAGGATAACGTATTCACAAACTGGAGCCTTCCTTTTCTTATGACTCAAAAATTTGTGACAGAAGGTCAGATCACTAGGGAGTTTGTTGTATTTTCTTAGCCTACTAGAACAAGAGGAATTGCAGCTTTGAAAAGTTCAAAGTAATCTAAGAATATCTATATGCAGTCTGAAAAATAAGTGTTCAGATTCATAGATGTGTTTACTATGATCACCTAAGCTGCACAGCATAGTTTTAGGGCACTTCCTATCAGTACCCTGTAAAAGCACATTATTCTAAGGTTTCCTAGTTAGCTTTATGAAAGTACTCACATATTGTGTCTCAGCTTATGTGTTCACTAACTTATTATTCAATGTAACCTCCTCATTTCTCTCTATGATTCCCTCAGGCACTTCCTCTCCAATTTCAGGCAGAGCTGGGCACAATTGAGATTTTAGACAGGCAAATATTTTGATCAAATCCCCAAACATTTACCAAAAGGCTCCAGATTCCACTTGGTGAGTCGTGTATACATTTCAGTACCGAGACATTCAGTGCTGCAAGAGCCAAGCAGTGATTTAGGTCTATCAGTGTTTTTCTCTTTAAAATTAAACTTCTCATTGCTGAAAGAGTGGTATGGAACACACTTGTTAATGCAAGTGAGATGCTCAGAAACATAACAAAGAAGTATATGGGGGGGGAAAGTAAATGAGAAAGCAACTATTTTTATTTTCCATCCTAGAAGAAAATTATATCTATATATTTATATTTATATATAAATAAATATATTTATATATTTTAAAATCTGTTTATATATATATATATTTATATATAAATATGTATTTTATATATTTATACATATATAAATATATATCATAGTATCAGTCAGGGTTGGAAGGGACCACAAGGATCATCTAGTTCCAAGCCCCCTGCCATGGGCAGGGACACCCCACACTAGATCAGGCTGGCCAGAGCCTCATCCAGCCTGGGCTTAAATACTTTCAGGGACGGGGCCTCAACCACCTCCCTGGACAACCCATTCCAGGCCTTCACCACTCGCATGGGGAAGAACTTCCTCCTCACATCCAGCCTGAATCTCCCCACCTCCAGCTTCATTCCATTCCCCCTAGTCCTATCACTACCTGATAGCCTGAGAAGTCCCTCCCCAGCCTTCCTGTAGGCCCCCTTCAGATACTGGAAGGCCACAATGAGGTCACCTCGGAGCCTTCTCTTCTCCAGACTGAACAGCCCCAACTCCTTCAGTCTGTCCTCATAGGAGAGGTGCTCCAGCCCTCTGATCATCCTCGTGGCCCTTCTCTGGACATGTTCCAGCACCTCCAGATCCTTCTTGTAATAGGGGCTCCAGAACTGGAGGCAGTACTCCAGGTGGGGTCTCACCAGGGCTGAGTAGAGGGGGAGAATCACCCCTCATTGACCTGCTGGCCACACTTCTCTTAATGCAGCCCGAGATCTGATTTGCTTTCCGGGCTGCAAGTGCACATTGAGAGCTCATGTTGAGCTTCTCATCCACCAGCACCCCCAAGTCTCTCTGTATTCTTAAGCAAACTAGTGACCGGGACTAAGCAGCCTGGGACTAAGGTCCGGGATTATGTTTTGTATCTTTCTCACAGAAATATTCCAAGCATCCCCACTAAAATGCACATCATTGTTTCTTAGCTTCAGTCAGACTTCTACATTACATATCAAAGAGAAGGCACTAAAAAGCTTTGATATTTCATGTGGACATGAAAAATGAGGAGACGGACGTTGCTTATTGCTGAACTCATCCTTTTGACTAAAAACCTTGAGGCTCTGACTGCAAATGTAAGATATTCTTCTTCATTATAGCGTGTCTAAGAGGAATGTGTACTGAAATCCACAATTATTTTAGCAAAAGCAAGGATTTCTGTCAAACTCTCAGTCAGAAAAAAAAAAAATAAAAATAAGAAACTCAATAGAGTTCCTTAATAGTTTTTTTTCCAGGTTTCCTTGTGGGTTTTTTGTTTGTTTTGTTGTTGTCTTTTACACTTTCACTAGCAAGTTTTAATAGCTGGATAGTACATACAAATTTCTTTTTCGCTATAATCTTTAAATTAGGGTAAATTTTCGATGGGTTTCTCTTTAGGACTATTTATACCGTTATTGATACTAAGAACCTGAATACAAGGCCTGCATTTTTCAGAGAAAGTTATGTTTGAAAACCAGAGTATTATAAATTAATGAGATGTTAAGAAAATGTTTAGGATCAGTCATCACAATTCCAGTGATGATAAAAATAGATTTTGAAAATGGACTGTGCATTTTTTTTTTCATTAGTGTTTCCCAGTCTTCATCTTAGTCTTCAGCTGTAAGTGGCCTTGTGCTGCTGATCTGCTGCCATGCACCTGCAGCCTGGGACTCACAAGCTCTGCTCTCACCAGCTGGATGATGAGAAGAGTCACTGGACCTTTCTGATGAGATCAGCCAGGCCCCCCAGGGAAAGATGGTGCAGAATATATTGAAATGTTTTCTTTCTCCCTGCCCCAAGTTCCTGGTGCTGTAATGAGGGAAATAGGGGGGGAAATGGATCTGCGGGTTTAATGTTTATTTCCTTCCTCAAGATAGAAAATATGGGAGTAATTTCATCTGAAATGCATTTTTTAAAAGACATTATTTTTATTTTTGTATGTGTATATATATAATTTTTCTATATTTATAAAATGTAGGTGTGTGACTCTGGGAGTCTGGGGGATTTCTTGCAGTGATTAGCAATAGCGAAATTCATCAAAACTTCATTGTATTCAAACTCTGTATGTGGATAAACTCTTATTTCTCCTCTAAAGCTCTTCAGAATGCTTCAGAAACATTTAGTACATACAAAAACACATTAAAAAAGCCCTAGCATAATTCCATTAATATTAATACAAAAAGGAACAAAACAGATCTGCTTTGCTATCAAAATTTAGCTATCTGATGTTATCTAAATGCCTGAGTATAAACCACAGAATTTTCAGACACTGTACATTTAAGCCAATACCAAGTTCATGTGTTCTAATCATTAATTTGAGCATCATCAAAGAAATATTTGGGATTAATTTATTGGAAAAAATAATGGGGGGGGGAAACAACTTGATGATGATAGTAATTCCATGAAAACAGAACAGTGGATCAGCTATTGCTAAGCATCTCTCTCTAAAGAAGCAAGTAGAAATAAAACCCAAAACACAAAACATCAAAAACCACCACCAAAAAAAGCCCCAACTAGGTGAAACAGAGCTGTAAGAGCACAAAAATATGGAAAGAGGAAAATAAGGCTACCATACTTATCATGTTGCCATAGTAACAGCCTATTTCAACCAAAGGGTACACGAATCAAAGTGCTAATATTTTCAAGGGCTTTACAACTGAAAGCTCAATAAATATGGCTCCACTTCTCACCACCCACACCAGCGACCCCGCTGCACTGCTCTGCACCACTCCATCAACTCCTCACCACCCACCCCGTAGTTCCTACTGCCACTCCACCCACACTGGTCCATTCCCACTGCTCCACCACCACCATGGAGCGTGGAATATGAACTAGCAACGTGCACTAGTATCCCAGGAAGCCACTTGTACCTGGGCTGCATCAAAAGAAACAAGGCCAACAGGTTGAGGGAGGTGTTTCAGCCCCTCTGTTCCAATCTCACGAGACCTTACCTGGAGTAACCAGCCCAGCTCTGGAGACCCTGCTGTGAGAAAGGAGGGCCACAGAGATGATCAGAAGGCTGGAGCATGTTTCCTATGAAGACAGGCTAAGAGAGTTGGAGTTGTTCAGCCTAGAGAAGAGAAGGCACCAGGGAGACCTTATAGTAAGCTTCCAGTACTTGAAGGGGACATACAGGAAAGCTGGGGAAGGACTATTTATCAGGGAATGTTACTAATAGGACAAGAGGTAACAGTTTTTAAATGAAAGAGGGTAGATTTAGATTAGCTATTATGAAGAAATTCATCACTGTGAGGGTAGTGAAACACTGGAACAGGTTTCTCAGAAAAGTTGTGGATGCCCAGTCCCTGCAGCTGTTGAAGGTCAGGTTGCCTGGAGCTTTGAGCAGCCTGATCTAATGGAGGGTGTCCCTGTTCACGGCAAGGAGGTTAGAACTAGACAATCTTTAAGGTTCCTTCCAACCTAAACAATTCTATGATTCTATGTATTTTCACAAATTACAACGTCTACAAGTTAGAACCAAGGAAATTGATCAAATAGTGAAGAACCTAAATTTCTTCACATCTTAATCCCCAATACCCAGATTAATTTTAAGTGTCTTCAAGGAGTGAAAAAAAAAAAAAAAAAAAGAGGAGTTCCCTCAAAGTCTTTCCAGTTTAAGCTTAAAAACGGAAATGAAACTGCTTACTTATACACACACCCTTCACAATTCAGTTACTTCCCACTAGCTGTCATTGATTAGAAAAAAGTTTGGTTACGATCAAGCCATTAGTCAGATTTAAAGTCATAAATAACTCTGTTAGCTATAGGTAAACTTCAGGGACATACCAGCTTTAAGCACTGGAGTTGATCCAATTTCTGCCAACCAAACAAGTGTGTATTATATGAAGCACATAGAATCACACAATCATGGAATCATAGAATGGTGTGTGTCAGAAGGGACCTTAAAGGTCATTTAGTCCAACCCTCCTGCAAAGAGCAGGAACATGCTCCATTAGATTAGGATGCCCAAATCCCTGTCAAGCCTGACCTTGAATATCTCCAGGGATGGGGCCCCAACTACCTCCCTGGGCAACCTGTTCCAAGAGGAAGAAAGGGAATCAAATATGTTTGGTAAAATTTTACTCATTCTGAATTACCTACTCTTGCAGTCTTCACCTCTAACAATATCAAAAAACATTTAAACATTTAGTGTGATGAATAACCTGTGCAACCATGAGTAATGGTGCAAAGGGATGTATATTCGATGCTTAGTAAACATAGGCTGGAGATTCAAAGATACAAAACCCCCCAAAAAATGCAGGTTTACAATTGTCACAGAAATGTTCCATTTCTGACTTTTTACATATATGCATTACAGAAAAAAATATTATATAATTGCAGAATGGTAAGTAATAATGCTAGATTATTTGACCTTCATTCTATCATGTCCCAGATTCTATAGGCTTTCAACTTAACAAAAGATGTCCTATTAAAAGAATAAAAGAACTCAGGGTTTGTTACAGTCAAAGAGCAAGATTTCCTGTTTTCTCTGCCACAAGTCCTTGTGAAATAGCATTTGGCATACCCATCTAATATGAAGCTAAAGAAACTGTATTGAGTACTACCACAGAAAGGCAATGGCACCAATGTAAAAAGTTGGATTCATTTTTGGTTAAAGGTGTGGTTCCATCTTCAGTACTAATGGTATGTAACTCACAGTAGAAAAGGCAGACAGCATGCTAAAAATCAGTATTTTAAAACTCATTCTTTTTTATCTGTTTGCCTTAGTACTGAGATAACAAATTATTATTAGTATGATGAGATAAAATACTAGTTGTCAGGAAATGGAACTTCAAGTAGTCTCACACAAATGCAATTTGAATAACATAATTTAAACAGAATGTTTCCAATTATAAGTGTTATATAAAGTATGAGATACTCACAATGCATTGAAAAATACTGCTTTCCATCTCAGTGTGGTTCATAATATGCACCAGAACCAGTTGCTGTTAGACTATAACCCCATAGTTTATTTATCCTATGGAAAGCAGAAATGTTGGTTTGCTTTTAGGCAGACACACATAGTGTGAAGACAGGCAACATCAGAGTGAAGAAGATGTATAGCTGCTTTTTGTAATAACTACGTACACTTACAGTAGCAACCTACTACCAAATCTCACAAAATGGAATAAAAATAGTGTAAAAATCTTCCTGTGGCCTTGGCAGACATGTAACTAACATTCTTTGGCCTGGGGTTGGTTCATTTTTGAGATCCAGAGCACTGTACTAAAGAAGCTGGGTTCTGCCCTACAACTCTGCTTTGCTCTCAGTTTTCTGCCTAGGTGGTCTGAATTTGCTGTGGAGCCATGCTATGTGGCAGGTGACAGAAATCAGCAACAACCAACAGCCAAAAGTACAGGTGGCTGCATTTCAGAAGTGGATGTAGTAGAACAAGCATTTCTGCCCAGAAAATCTAGCATCCACACCCTGTCGCCCCCAGCCTAAACCTAGCTGCTGATATGGATTCATGCAGATAGTTCTTATTTGAGATTGTAGTACCAAACATATTCTGAGGCTCAATAACTATACAGTATTACTACCACCTCCCTCTTCACAAACAAAAAGTGATTGGTTCTCAAAAACTGTGAACAATCTCCAACAGGGAAGATCTAGGTACAAAGATTGCCCAATATTATTTTCTCCCTTCTGGTAGAATCACTCATAAGGCTTGAGCTCTGGACAGAAGGCTTGAACTATAACTCTGCATATTTTGAGTATGGATTCTGGTTGCCACAGTATCTGGAAGAGTCACCATATTTTCATTTTTAAAATTAGTATCTATTTTTAGTTTTATTTGGACAGGAAGGATTAAAGCTGCAAGCAAGAAACTGCATGTAAAATACTCTGTGTGTTACCACTGGGAAATCTGAGACAAAACGAATTACCACCATGCAATCCTTCCTAAAAATGAAAGTTTAGTATGAAATATACCCAGGGGAAGTCCTTAAAATATTCAGTTTGCTATCTTGAAAGACAGCATTTATGTGATTTTGAAAAGCCATAGTCTTTAACATGAATTTAGCATTTGTAGATGCAGATTAATTTGTACATACCTCCAGCATAATTATTTATTCCCTGACATTCCAAGTGTGCAGAATTCTGAACTCTAATTGGATGGCGTTAATTACCCTCTGCTAGGAATACATAATATTCTAAAGGGTTTACTTAATCATTTAGTGGATTCCCAAACCTAATTGTCAGGCTACTGTGTCACCCAGTATTTAATTAGTTAAGGCTCACTTTGGGGTTATCTATATAATTATCAATAAAGGAAATGCTGAACTCTGTGGTTGCACCTGATGAGGTAAGACAAACCAGAAAGGCACAGGAGAAAACAGAATAGGACTACCACAGGTCTGTTGATGGTGAGTAAAATATGTCTGTGTGTAACCAAGGGAGGAGAAAGATATTAGCTCCCCTGGTTTTTGGCCAGGGGAGTTCTTGTGCTGTTTATAAATTGTAAATATTGTAAATGCTGTATATTTTGTCCATAGTCATTGGATTTCCTTGTAGATTGTAGTTTTGCTTGTAAATACAACTTCATTTGCTTCCAACTGGGCTGGTCTGGCAAATTTAATGTTGGGGGAATTTTAAACCCACCACAAGTGGTTTCTTTCTGCTGCCCATTGTTTCTTACTCCACTACTCCTTGTTTCTTACTGTTCCTGTTTTCCAGCAGGATCCTTCATCAGCTGCAGCTTCTCAGCAGTACCCTTGCCTTCGTGTGAGTTGTCCATGGGCTGCAGTCTTCTGACGTGTGTTCATGCTCTGGTGTGGGTCACCCATGAGCTATAATCTCTTAGGAGTGTCCCTACTCCCGGCAGGGGCTGCAGACTACAAGCAGCACCTCCTCTGGCACTAAGCACCTGCTTCCAAGAGTGCTTCTACAGCTTTATTTTCAACAGTATCCAGTGTGTTCTCCATTTCTCCTCCTCTGCTTTATCTCCATATTTCTCCAAACATGTCTTTTCACATATGTCCTCAAATTTCTCTTCCCCTCATGACTGCATCAGTTTTTGAATGCTATTGAACAGCAATACCTGTGTGGCAGTACATCCAAAACCACTCTTCCCTGCCCCGCAAAGACAGGATGGGGGCAAACAGAGAAGCTGGCATGAAGGGAACCAGAAGAGGGAAACCTCCCCCTCCCAGGGCTGTGGTCAGTGGATGCATTTGAGACCTTCCTCCAAGCCACATGCTAGGCATAGACCCCGTGTCTGGGCAAGTCTGGGCATGTTTGGGCAGAAAACTGATGGGTATCTGTTCCTGGCCTTTTGTTTCACTTTTGGACATGCTTTCTGGTAACATGTGACAAAAATTAGCACAGCTTGATAAAATAGGTGAGCTGCAGAGCACGAGGCATCTCTCTCTTGGGTCTTTACCCCCCACACATGTGGAATAAGCAGCTGCAGCAGTTCAGGAGGATTTTCTGATAAAAATAGATAATAAGCAGCATTGTGAGTAATCGATATATTCATAAGTCTCCAGGAATGTCCTTCCTTTTGTTAGTGGGGTAATACTGCTTTTGGATTTACCTTTTCCAAATACCATTCTCAAACTATTTGTAACCATTCTTATTGTAAAGCGATTTCTCAACCAAATATCAAACCTTTACAATCTTTGTATCAAGTTACTTGGGAGGCAGAGTCAAATTAATAAATAATATATATATATATAATTATTAATTTCTCACCATATTACCTCTATTCATAACAACCTGGTGCTCTGCTGCCCAGCTGCAGTGTCAGTGCCCTCGTCCTTTATGCTAAATTGTCTGTTCTTTCAGTTTTATAATCATCAGTTCATAAAATTTGAGGTTTATTACATCCTCAATCACCTGTTGCACTTCTCAGGACCTCGACCTGTTAGGCCACTTCACCCTTTAATGTATCTAAGACTTCCACAGTGTCCAGCAGAGAACTCCTCTGTGCCCGAGAAGGCAGGGAACAGTGTCCTATGACTTTTACACATTTATGAACTTAGTTTGATGGTGGTTTTTGGTTGGTTGGTTGGTTTTCTTCACAAGTTTGATATTGAGCCAGTCATTGTAATCTCAAAATCCTCCTCCACAGAATAATCCATAGCTAATCCCTATCTAGATTATGCCAAATGCATAGCTAAATTTACATCATGGCCAGTTGTAAGTTACATTTCTTTCACCTCAGACTATTTCTCTGAGTTGTCGACATCATTTTGAAATCAGATTTTGCAGGACTTGCAACCAGTCCTTTCATATTTGCCGGCAGTCCTCCTCAAATGCACTCCCTTGCCACTCAGATTTTTACTAGAAACGTTGACTGGTGTGGTCAGTATCTTAAATCCTCTACTACAGTGTTTCTGGAACACACCACTTCATGTAATTTCTTTTTGTTTCTCTTCCCCTGTAAACCATAGCATGCTGTACTCTTGTGTGTTTCTCTTTCCCTTATAAACAGAAGCACGATGTTGTTTTGGGTTTTCTTTTCCAACATTCTCTTATCTCCCTTACGACTCATACAATTAAATGGTCTTCTGACCACATAGACTACAGCAGGAATTTGTGGACTATATTTGAAAATATTTATTTTAAATTATCAGTAAGGCACTGGTTAAAAAACTGCTCACAACTCAAAATGAGGATAATAGAGGGGTCTACCAATAGTTCCAACCTGTCGTAATTTCTGAATCTCATGCTCCATTCCTCAGCATTGCTGTGGGGGAGATGAGGCTTAGCCAAAGCAACCCACTCATAAAGTGTTATTGTCACTACAAGGACTCAGGCATGTTCTTCTGCATAGCTGTGTTTCTCAAGTGAAGAAGTTAATTTTACAGCAATATTTTTAACACCTTCAACTGAGATATATAGGCTGTGAAAAAGTTGTCTTGCAATGAGTTTCTTAAAATCTATTTTTAGACTTCTTTTATGAAATAATACTTGGATCACACACATACTAGGACAGTAAAACTGTAATGCTGTAAGATATCCATGACTAAAAGGAATACAACTGCTAAACTACTACACAGGGGGGAAATTAGACACCTCATAAAGCCTTAGTTTATTTTCCTCAGTTCAAGCAAAAATATGGATTAGAAGTAGGCTGAATGCAAAATACAAAGGGAATCCCTGAATAACTCATTCTTTACAACAGAAGCACTCTAGTTACTACCATATGTCATAAACAGAATGATGTTCCTCAGGGTGAAGGATTTTGTGTGTTCCAATGAAACACTATATAAATTCTCTCAATACAATAATGAGTCTTAGAGTCAATTAAACTTTATTTTAGTGCTGCTGGAAACTGGGATTACTCTACATGGCAAATGGTGAATATTGCCAGAGCAATGACAGATGAGGCAGAAAACAAAACTGCAAATAGCAAAAAAATTCAACAGCCTCAGTAACACAATTTTCTTTCCCAGGATAATCAATACACTAGAAACAGTCAAATGACAGTCAAATGACAAATCTATTTCTGATTTGCCATGACTAAAAGCTCAGCCTGGATGTACACTATTTTCCTGTTCCAACTTTATACTTGCTTTAAGCTGTATTAGACAAATATGATATGTACAGATATTCTTTTGAACAGCTTCTGACCAAAGTTCCTCACAAAAGAAATGGCACTGGCGTTTTTTAGCTTACGGAATTCCTCCTTACCCTCCACATGCAAAAAAGGGTTACAAAAGTTTCCAGAGACTGCTGTCTGGAAACACTGAATTAAAATCTTATCTCTGTTCTAGCACTACTGCTACCGGGGTGGGGGAATCACTTATGCAAAAAAAGTGTATGAAGAGGTTCAGTTTCACTGGTTTGATTCAACAAAACACAAACTGCTATGGCTCTGCGCAGCCTTTCAGAATGCCCCTAGCTGGAAATAGCCTGTAAAAATAATAACATATTTTTATGACTTTCAAAGAGCTTTGTTTAGTTATCATGTAAAGTCGACATGCATTTCAGTATCTTGAAAGTCAAAGGGAAGAAGAACCTGATCGTCTTCTGTCTTTCTGCCCTTCTTTACACAGGTCTTTCCCTGAGGGCTGCAGGGCAATTCCGGCTCCACAGTGATTTCTCCATGAGCTGCAGGGGAGCCTCTCCCCTCGGGACTTGCAAGTCCATTTCTTGCATTTTCCCCTCACGCCTCACTGCCAGGCACTATGTTGCCCTTCCTTACACAGGCTTTCCCCGAGGCACTGCCATGGTGGCTGCGCAGCTCAGCCGTGCCCTGCGGTGAGTCAGTTGGAGCTGACTGGAATCGGTTGTGGCCAGCATGGGGCAGCCCTGGCCTCTTCTCACAGAGGCCACCCTGCAGCCACCTTCCAGCCTCTGGGCACCTGCACCCTATGCCCCTTTTCAGAACTTGCTGTCATGCCTGAGAATCTTTGGCTAAATGCAGTTGCTCTGCCGAATA
This sequence comes from Picus viridis, assembly GCA_033816785.1. Lineage (NCBI taxonomy): Eukaryota > Metazoa > Chordata > Aves > Piciformes > Picidae > Picus > Picus viridis. Next base: position 9,682,717 of record CM066570.1, read on the forward strand.
ATTTGCAGGCCAAGAGACAGAGAAATCATATAGGAAGCTATATTTTCTGGTGAAAAACCTTTTTCTGGTTTTTAAATAAAGACAAAAAATATACCTGAAAAGGATATCCTTTGTGGCCAAACTTGCAAGATATCATTCCACTTACAAAATAAAGGTTATAATTCAATGCATACTTTTCATACTGGTAGGGAAATCTTTCATAAATCACAGACGTGCAGAAAAGAGTAATCGGTATAATTGGTAATGTCCCATAGAACCCTTCCTGTACTGCATCTGGGTCCATCAGAAAACCAAGTGGCTAAAATCCAAGTTAGGGAAATCAAGACAATCAGCAAGAACTTTGCACATCATTTTGCTTTGGAGACTACCGAATTGCCAATGCTTTATTCAGATTCCCTACCAGCCCTGGGGCTACTCTGACATGGAAAGCTTCTCTTTGTCTCTTTCTTACTCACACAGAGGCAATTATTCACTTGTTTCAGATCCTCAACCAAGACAACTTTTCAACCTTTCTTATGTGGGTTAAATATCTTTCCAGAAGTGCTTCCATTCTGGTATGTTAAAAAGATTTTTTTTTTTTTTAAACCTTTAAAAAGAAAAAAAAAAATAGTATGAAGCTCTGTTTCAGTATTGTGAACTTTCTTCTCTCACTTGTTGATGTTCACTGCTATTCCTATGCTTTGATACAGCTCTTTACAGGTAATACACAATGCATATCTTGTTCTCAAAGGAAGAGCTTTCATTTTTTTAAATGTTCATCGTGTCTCACTGAATAAGAGCTTGTTGGACACTAATTTTGTGGGACTTCTAGGCAGAGTGAACATAATCATGTTGTTAGCAGCATTTCCTTCCCTTCAATTCATCTGTGCTGATGTAATAAAATTAATCCTGTAATTTCAGTTGCTCAAGTTTTCATTAAAGATGATATGATTTCTTCAGTATGCTGTGTCCATTGAAAGAAAAAATTCTTTTCTTTCTCTTTGCAGGCTAGCAAGTGAGAGAGACAGACCTGATACTTCCTACACTAAAAGGTTCTGCCTTTTCTGTTTCCTTTCAACGCACTGACAGCTGAAGTGAAAAGTGAAACAGCAGACTGGCAGCTGCCTGGCAGGCTATGCACAGTCCTAATTGCTATTCCACTATAAGGTTATGCTCATGCTTACACTCCTGTATGCAGGGTCTCAGATCATGATTTTTCTTATATATATATGTAACCAATATATTTTCCAAGTTTGAGTCTTTACAATGAACCATATAAAGAGAGAGAAAAAGTGAAGCTCTCTGACTTGCTAACAATGAAAAAGAAACTGAAAAATATTAATGAAAATGTTTGCCCTGTCTTCTATATATGCCATTCACTTTTATGATGATCTATTCCTTTTGTCCTACATTATGCTTTATTACCTCAGCTGACCCACAAAATAACAAGGCTGTTTTCAGCACAGATTGCAGATTTACAGATTTTAACTCTGGGCTGAGTTATAGGCCACTGGGAAGTGATAGCAGCCACATGAGTAAGATATTCCTTGCTTCTACTTCTGCTGAGTCAAGAGAAAAAACAATTGTTTACTGTTCTCAATTCACTTATTCTGTATGCTGGAGTGGAAGAAGTGCTGTCTCTTCTGCCCCACAAAACATAAGACATGAAAGTAAATCTCTAGGAAATTCCAAGGGGATGGAAGAAACAATTGTTGGCATTATTAAAAATAAACGGAAAATATAATAAATTGCATTAAACACTGTGCTTGAGTCCTGCAGTGAGAAAGAATTCCCACTGTGAGCTGAAATGCCTCTCCGCCACATACGGTGCTTGCCTCATTTAAAGTAGTATAGATCACCTGAAAGCCTGAAAGATTAAGACAGTTAATCAAAACTGAATTTCAGGAAATACTGCATCCAATTAAGATTACATGGGCCTTTTTCTGGCATACAGGCACTTTGACCAGCTTTAGCTGCAATATGCTGAAAGTTTGCCTTCAAAGTAAAGGACAGAAATGGTTCAACCATGCATCAAGTCTACTAACAAAAGCAAAAAGCTATTTGGAAAAAAATTGTTTTGTCCATGTTGGCTAACATTCGTTTTCTTTCTCACCCCAAGCCTTTCATTTGAATTCACCACTAGCTTCACTGGTATTCCTCACTTTGATCCAAGCACAAAGGTGTCATGTTCAAAGGCTTACTGTAGGTTCTGACTGACTTTCCTACAATGTACATTGCCTGTGAGGAGAAAAGTCACAGCTTAGTGGGGTTTAAAGGTTTACATTTATCATTAAAATAGTTATGTTTCAGGAGAATCTGCTCTGATCTGAGCCTACAGTAAACTATTTCATCTCAGACATGAAACTCTTTATAGTAATTCTTCCTTTACCTCACCTTTTAGTTGAAAACCTTGATTTCAGAAGTACTCCTATTCCTCCTCCTTATTTTCCCTACTGCAGACTTTAGTAGAGTACCAAGTGCAAAATATTGTTTCATTTTACTTTTTCATCTATCTGTATGTCTCTTATTCTCTATTAGCAAGCATTCAGCTATGATCTAAATAACTGTTTATGTACTTTCTCAAAGTAAGTACCATTTTTTCATGCAAGTATTATCTTTATGCCACTGCTGAAAAGGATTTGGATTCCTAACCAAAACTGCAATGTGCTATAGAGTAATTCTAATAAACTTAGGTCTTCAATCTATTTTAATGACTTTTTTTTCCAACCATAGCTTTGATTCTTTTCAATTTCTTTATATGGAGCCACAGACATTTCAAAATTGGTTTTCAGGATTGGTTTAAAATGGAGACTTGGAGAGTGAGGAGGGGGACAGCCTCTTCTTGGTGGCAAGTGAGAGGATTAGAGGAAATGGCTTTGAGCTGCACTAGGGTAGGTTCAGACTGGATGCTAGGAAATACTTCTTCACAGAAAGGGTTATCAAACATTGGAAAGGTCTGCCCAGGGCAGTGGTGGAGTCACCATCCCTGAAGGTGTTTAAGCAGCATGTGTACAAGGCTATTAGGGACATGTTTTAGTGTTGACCCTTTAGTGCTGGATGAACTTCAAGTCTTTCAATGGGAAGTTTTCCATGATTCTGTGAAATAATTTACTAACTGGAAACCTGAAACAATTTTCTATTAAAAACATATGGGTTTGTTTTGGAGAACAACAAGAAAATTTCAGGTCACAAATGTTATCAAGGCATGAAAGGGTTTCCAGAGAAAAATCTCTGTCTAGTTTGTTGTCTACCCTCTTAAAAGACTCATGTCTCTTTCAATTAAGACAAAATTAAGTTAAGGAGACAGGAATGTAAGCAGGTACCATTACATTCTTATCAGCATCACCATCAATAATTGAGAGTTTTTACCCTAATAAATTATGTGTATTACTAGAAGTATTTTGCTGTCAGGAGATAAAAAATGCTCTCATTAAAACTAATATATTTTTGATATTTCTTTTATCTATTCTAAAATTTGTCAGAAAACTTAATGATGTTCAGTCTCCTATGACCCTCTTGGAAGCAAGCTAGAGAAAGACGGTCTTAAGGTTGGTGGCACCAGGTACTGTTGAGCCATTCTTTTCAGGATCTATACTCATGCTGTTCAGTACATCAAAGGTAAATATCACTCTAGGTTTGTGAATAGCAGCATGGCCTGCCAATTTCATATGACTAGAAAGATTAATAAAATCAATAACCAGATGAATTATGTCCTGCTTAGGAGTGCAATGGGAATACAATGACCCATTTGGGATGGCACACTTAAAGAATATTATAAACCGAATGAGGCATATCTGACTAAGAACAACTAAAGGCATCAGAGACCAAAAAGACATTAATTGCATTTTAAGAATGATGCAAAATGGTTGGTTTAAAGATGAGAAGATGTAGTAAACATAACAACAATATGAATAAAAATCTTCTGTCAAGGAAGACTATTGTGTTTGTGTTTATGGCAAACAGATAAATTAATGAACTTAGATCACATTAAAGGAAGATCTGTCTTATACAAAAAAGCCAAAAACTTCTTAGCAACACAAGTAGTGGTACACTGAGATAAACAGCCAGGAAGACTGCAGACTTACCCTCACTAGAGGATTTTAAGGGAAGGCTAATAAAAGATCTGCCAGACATTGAGCAGTTATAGCTGATACCGACCTCAGCAGGAAGTTAGAATAGACATCTTTCCTTCCAGCCTGGCAGGTGCTCAAGGCCAACAGTAAGCAGAAAAAAAAGGAGGTTTCAAATTAACTCTCAGAAATCACAGACTCTTATTTTTCAGGCCTGGAACCTCATGTGATTGAAAGGAGGAGCCACCTGATTTGACAGGCTCCTGTGTTGCTTCAGTACCTTTCATGGCACTTTCTAGCTCATCAGCCTGACTTGTATTTCCTGAGTTTGGCAGCAATAAGTCTCAAGTGAGGGAGAGGGGAAGTACTAAAAATATTATTACCCTATTTACAAATATTAACAGACCAGTGCCAGATGAACTATCACCAACCATCCATGATCATTTATTTCTAATAAATAGATAGGGTGAAATCATTAGCAGCCATTACTTATTTTTCTCTAAACTGGAGAGAAGGATGCATAATTTTTCACAGCCAGAGCACTTCACAAAACATCAATAAAGACACAAAAACACTGAGAGTTTAGAATTAGGCCAGTCACGTAGAGGCTATTACACAGTCCAGTAGGCATCTTTGCTTGGAAATATTTCTTAGCAAACAGTTTACAGGTTTAAATCTTTACATTACAAAAATTGATTGGTTATTATTTTATTAGATTGAAAAATCTTTAAAGCTACAGGAATCCAAACATACTGCAATGAAACAGCAGATAGCTGCCAGCACTGGAGATACACACAATAGGTTGCTTTTGGAAGGGTAAGGGAGAGAAAGTACACTTCAAATGTGAGAACAGAGTTATGTTATCCAACGGTGAAGTATAGAGCACAAAGAAACCAAATATAGCCACCCATTCAGAGTTCAAATGAAGATGATGGGATTACCACACTCCAGTGCACAAGATAAACACAGGGACAAGCCTAATATGACAATTTTTCACCTATGACAGATCCATAAGTCTTTATTCTTGCTGCCAATAAGTGTAGTCCACATATGCTGGAGTCCATAAGACCTTTGCTAATTACTTCTATGGGAACAGAATCAAGGCCACTTAGGGTAATACATTCTTCTGCTAGGCTTGCCATTGCATTACACATATATATGTTCTCAGTAACACATGCTGTGAGAGAAACTATTCCTCTCAGATTCCTCAGACTTCCACAGGTTCAGTTTACATCCTTACTGTAATGGGCACCTAATTAGACCTTCAGTTGCTTGGCTGCCATAGGCAACACAAGTTCATACTGCTTTACGTTTCCATAACTCCTCCAGAAACTGTCTTTCACAGCAAATAATAAGGAAACAGTTCTACTCCCAGAGACTGGTAGAAAAAAAATCAGAAGCTAGTAAATTGAATTTTCTGAGAGAAATTATGTGCCCTAGGAATTTAGAACCTACAGAACCTACAGCTAGCAATATGGAAGAATCTGATGCACTATAATTTTACAATTTCTGTTCTGTCTTTGTTAAGGAATAGTGTTTAATTTATAAACTATATGGCAAATGTTAATTAAAATATTAATAACATTTTATTAATATTAATAATTGCAATAAATGTATTAAACAGGTTCCATGTGTGGTTATAATGTATATTTACAGAGGGAATGCACAGTATTTAGGCAACTATAACAATTTTAACAATTCCATGCAAACCGGGAGGAAATAACAGAAAGAGAGAACCCCGGGGGCAAAATGGTGCTCAACCACAGAGGGGGAGACTTGACAAGAACTGTTAAGCCAAACAGGCAATGCATTAATTACTCACAGCTGGTTCCACCCAAGTGGGGAGTGCTGCTGCTGTGTATAGCTGTTGAGGCTTTGGGACGCTCTCGTGTGCCAGGCACAGCAGGTTGCCAGCAGGAAGGCCACGTGGTCTTAGGCTGGTTTGGCTTCAGTGGACAGCAGGCGATTTTCAACGCATTATTCACAACAGGCACTTGCTTTGACCTGTGCAAACTGAGGCACAGCAAAATTCTAGTTGCAAGGGGAAACAAGGCTTGGCTCCAGCCCCAAGGTTCATGGCTTCTCTAGCTTGTAGTGTGTAGGTTCATGGCTTCATCTCAGGCTCTGGACCAGGCAACTCGAGTCCATGCAACTCGAGGCAAGTTCAATCCAGACAGGTCCAAGCAGGTTCAAGCAAGGCAAGGCTTAAGCAAGGCAAGGCTTAAGCAAGGCAAGGCTTAAGCAAGGCAAGGCAGACTAGAAATATATACAGGAAAAAATATATACAAATATATAGAAATATATACAGGAGCCTGTATATATATCTTGTCTGAGATTCAACTGGGCCAATAGGGCAACTGACGCCAGCATATAGTTACCCAATGAAAAGGGGTTCTGCCAGCCTGTGGCCATAAAAGGCAGAAACATAGGCCTGGTCAGGCAGGAGCAGTGGCCAGTACATGCACCTTTACCCCAGAAGGAGAGTTGTTTACCAGACACACATGGTCCTGTCCCCTTTGTTCCTTTTCCCATGTTACCCCAACTTGCTGCAGGAAGGAGCGGGGAGAGGGGGACCATATCTAGACACATGAGGGTCTGTCTGGGTTTGTGCTGGGCCTGTTTGGCCCTACCATGACAGTCTTTTCTTACAAGTTCGCAAAAATTTGCACTTAGAGCTAAAATATGGCATAAGAAGCATAACAAGGAAATGCACAGTATAGATCTTTAATAAAACAGTTTCAAATCTCCTAAGGCAATGCATTCAAAAACTTTTGAATATAGTCTTACTGTCAATCCACATCAAGATGGAATGAAAATTACTTTACCTGTTTGATTTATTAACTATAACATTTGAAGTATTTTTAGTGTATCTGAACTCCCTGAATTTTTAGAATTTACCCTCAAGATAGCTACAACATTCCTTAAATGTCTTACTTGTTTGCTTTGGTTTAAAACATAAGGTTGGCACTGTTAAGCATAAACTGCCTTGATATAGGTCATTCTTGGAATTACGTAGAGTGTTTAGCAGACCCTTACATTTGATTAAAGTGTGTTACTGTATCAATTCAAGATACTGAAAGCATAAAAATACCTTTCAATAGTAAAAGTAAATAAAGAAATCTAAATTCAAATTCATTTTATCACTCCAAGACAATTCTCACTTTTGCCTGGTTAACACTGCATTTTCACTGATGGCAAATAGGGCAGGACAACAAAGCCAGAAACCTAGATATTCAGAGGTATATTTGTTACAAATATTAGGTGAACCATGAGGATTGACACGTTCCTCCATTTCAGCATCTTACAATAAAGGTTCTGTCAGGGGACATTTTGAGATCCTGTAATAAAAAGTATGACTATCTACAAGCAATTCTACAAATAATATTTGAAACACTAAAGTTTATTGTAGCACCTTTGAGTCCAAATTACTCTTTATTTTCTTGGTTTTATGTGTAAACGTAACTTGTCTAGTTTAACCCCAAGCAACATGGCAGCTGATCTAGTTTTAAAATGTGTATAGCTCAGAAGACAAGCAAAAAGTTTAAGACAAATTAATAAGAGTGGGAACAATGAAAATCCATACTTTAGGTCCCATTTCAAGATTTTATCATCTCAGATTAAATAGACACATCAGCGGCCTTTGGTTCATCCTGAAAGTCTCATGAGTGAGCCTTTTGGCCATCTTTGCTGCCTTTGATTAATAAAATAGGATATATCACTTGCATTAAGTGCAACGAGCTTAAAGTATAATGATAAAACACAAAACTCAGGAGCATGGATTAAAAGCTTCATATCTACTGTAGTTTTATAACAGTGCTTTATTATACAATATATTCAAGGTACCGTAGCTATAAAGAGCCCTTAACCATCTCTGCCCATTCCTATTAATTACCATGTATCATCATGCAAGGCAAAGATAATTGGTTTTAAAGTGATCTTGAATGCACTGCAAGGAGACAAACTGCCCTTCTGAAGAGAAATTAAATACCTGAGGATGTGCATTGGGTAGCGGTTTTCTTAGGAAAAGAAGCAGCAGCACTTAGGATCGCCACTCCTGGGTGTAGCCAGGTTGCCAAAACTAGTAGGAAAGATAGAAAGGCAGTTAATGGCATATGTTTGAAGTTAAACAGAAACAAACATACTCTGTGTGAAACACTGTACCTTGTGTGGGAGCTTTTTCATACACAGGTAATAAAAATTCCCAAGGCTTTCTTTCTTTAATTTTAAAGTAAAAAGTGTGAGACCAATATTTACCGTCTCGTTTTCTACTGCTAGAATTCATGCCAATAAATAACAGGAATCTGAATTTGTACCATTTTCTATACTGCCTTTAGGATGCTGCAAAAGCTTTGATTCCTTGAACGGGGTGCTTTAGATGGCATTTGAATGCTGATGTTTTGGGTTTTATAGGGAACAATGTTACAGTGTCCTTCAAGTTGGAGTACTACATGGGCCAGACCTGTGCTTCCTTGCTATATATTTCCCATTCTCTTACACACCAAAGAATCACACCCAGGGGCTTTACAGTTCCAAATCACTTAAGCAAGGGTAGAGACAAGCTCCCTGTGTTACACTTTCTACATAACTTAGGATAGGCTTGGAACAAGAGTTCAATTTAATTTCCTCTAATTGTGTGAAAGCCAATCTTTTGCAAAACCAGTTATGCTATATAGGTATGTGTATCTGGTGGGTGGTTCCTATTTCTAAACTTCTCATTTCATGACTAAGTGCCATTTTAAGAGTGAAATATGTGCCTGTTTGTCCCTTCCTGTGATACCTCTACAAAAAGACTGACCAGTTTGTTTCTCAGTTGAAAGTGATGGCTTTGAGTCAGCAGGCAGCTCCAAACGTGAAGACTTCCTAAAATGTCCTGTGATAAAGGAATTCTTATACAACTGGTGTTTAAATGGTTAATGATAGGATCTTGAACAAGACCCTCCACGTGGAACATACCATATAAACAAGGAACAAAGCCCAGACTGATGGATATCAGTCTGAGTACCGACATTACTTACTGCCCTGGTGAGATACCCAGCTCCTTAACTTGCAAGATGTCCTTAGACTCACTCCAACAAATAGACTTGCAACCCCATCCTTATTTTTTCCCCAAAGGAAAAAGTTGCAGTTCAAAACCCCAAGCGAAACAGAACAAACAAGGGGGAAAATCCTGCGTAAACAGCGTCAATTTTGAGTGCCTTCATTCTTCTCACACATATTCAAATGATATATCTTTGATGATTTATAACATTTATTCTGGTTTGCTGTGGAGAGATTTTACTCACAGATCAATTCGTTCAACAGACCAATTATAATAAAATGTATTTCTTGGTCCACAGACAGCATATTCTGTAATATGTTTATTCTTTACTTCCACGTAATTTACTTCTCTAGATGGCCTTGCTGATCTGTAACCATTTTGCTTTGATACAGAATAGAATTTTGTCCCCTAAAATAAACTATTGTGTTTTCAGTGGGTTCACAGTTGCTTCAGCAACATTTCCATTCTAAGCATAATGTTGTACTCAGCAGGCAGAGACAGATCTCGGTTACACTAGTTACACTAGCCGTGACATACGTAACACAGTAAAATTGTTTAGTACCATGCTGGACAGCTTTTGCCACATGGGATCTCTTTTTATGAAGAAGGCTTTACACCAAGTCCTTGCATTCTATTTACAAGAAAATGCTGCAACCCAGCTGCTGTTTTTTGAAAGGTACATTCTTACTGCTATGTGGGAGTCATTGGTCATTCAGAATTATTATCACTGAAGTATAGTTAATTGATTATTTTTAGCTGAAGTTTGAAAATATCTATCTAGGAAAGTTGCCTCCATATGTAGTTACAGTTTAGAATAAGGGAAATCCAGTCAAAATACATTGCCTTTTAAAGGATGCAATGCTACCTTTAATGAGAAGAGAAGGGCCTGATACGTAATTTAACTCTGCACGTTCAGTCCTTTTGGTCTACCCTACTATCTCCTTCAAGCCTAGCCTCTGAATACCTTGGTTGCCTGCCTTAACTTCCAGCAGTGCCTGATCAAAGTCTTCTACACTGCTTAAGCCATTCTTATGGCCAGAGAAAATCTTTGGAAAACTCTGGTCACTGGGATCTATCCTGACCTGCAAACATTTAAAAGTGCATCTGAAAAGATCAACATCTTGTTTATTGCAATGTTATCACCCCTTCATGGTTTCATAATGTAGATGAAATGCATAGTTGTTTAGTTCAGCTGAATATCTGGCATTAGGCCATAATGAACACTGTCAAACAGTAGCTGGTTGATTGTACCAAAACCATATGGAGGATTGGATAAGTGTTCACCTTCCTGAACTTTGGTGAACACAGTTCAAGAATTAAATAAATAAATAAATAAACAAAATAAAGTTTAAAGAAAAGAAATTCATGATAATAGTGCTGAAAAGAAAAATTAACTGCATTAAAATAATGGTAATTAATAGTCATCATAAAAAAGTTAGACCTACTCAAATCTGGCCTAGCAGAGTTTCCATTGCCAAATTTCAAGTGATCTTTGTGAGGTTTATTCAATATATCACTCTGGCTGTTTGTAATACTAGGGTAATGGAGTATTTGATACAGCAGTATGGTGCCATAGAACTGTGGTGAGCAGAAATATGGTATATCTAATTTATAGAGAAAATGTTGCCTGACATTTACAATTATAGTCTTGGCTCTAATTCTCCTTTTAAAGGGGTTGTTATTTTGTGTGATGATATGCTTCAAGATCTGCAGAAGGGGAATTTGAACTTTGCTGTTCTCTCCTAGAGCAGAAAATCAAGTGTACATGGAATGATGCCAGTCAACAGCTATGCACTGATGATCGTCTTCCATTTTATTCCATTTCTGCCCAGGCATCTCTAGTCTCTCCCTCTGCACAGAGAAGGAGTGACTCATGCAGAGTAATGGGCATTTCAGTACAGTGTTTCCTGTAACATCCTTGTCAAGACCTGCAGAAGGAGTAATTTTTTCTCAAAGTTTTGTTTTGCAAAGGGGGCATAGGCTTGTAATTTACAAAAATATAGCTACTGTAAAGTGGAAACAACAAAATGATTGTGGGAGAAAGAGACTGGCCAGATATTTGTTCAGATGCTTCAGACATTGAGCTTGACTGCATACAAGTTTGTCCATCTTTCCTAAGTGGTACTCAGCTGCCACTTCCCAACTCCAGGGAACAGAATCATAGAACATTGGAATCATAGAATCACAGCATGGTTTGGATTGGAAGAGACATTAAAAATCGTCCATTTCCAACCTCCCTGCCATGGTCACCTTCCACAGTCTGTTCAAAGCTCCATTCAACCTGGCCTTGAACATTTCCAAGGAACAGGAATCCACAGCCTCTCTGTGAAACCTGTTCACATTTCACCACCCTCACAGTAAAGAATTGCTTCCTAATATCTGATTTAAATCTAGCCTCTCTCAGTTTGAAACCCTTACCCCCATCTGATCACTACCCTCCTTGATAAGTGTCCGTTCCCATCATGCCTATAGGCTTCCTTTAAGAAGGCTTCCTATAAGTACTAGAAAAGTGCTACAAGGTCTCCCCAGAGCCTTCTCTTCTCTAGAATGGACAACCTCAGCTGTCTCAGTCTGAAAATTCAACAAAGCTTTTACAAAATTATTCTACTACCTATTCCAAGTGCTTTTACACTGATCTTTAAAGTATTTTAATAATAAAAACATCTTGCAGCAAAGTGCAGAGTCCCCATGTGCTTTCTGTTTAAAATTACTCTGATATTATTGCTGTTTTGGCCTTGATTGGATCAGCTGACCTCTGTCAATAAAGACTAGTATATTTCATCTGCTACTCTCAGTAGTCAGTTTGCAGTGTGGCTTAGAAGAAATGCAGGTACCAAAGATGAAACATCCACTGCCACCTTATCTGGCAAATTCTTCAAACATTCTGATGCCACTGTTTCTCTAGCATGTAGGGTTTAAGTACTTGCATTACAACCTACAATCATACATTTCACTTAAAAATTCCTATGTTTCACTTAAAAATTTCACTTAAATTCTGCCCCTGTACACTGCACTGGTTAGGCCACACCTTGAGTACTGTGTCCAGTTCTGGGCCCCTCAGTTTAGGGAGGATGTTGACTTGCTGGAACGTGTCCAGAGAAGGGCAACAAAATTGGTGAGGGGTTTGGAACACAAGCCCTGTGAGGAGAGGCTGAGGGAGCTGGGGTTGCTTAGCCTGGAGAAGAGGAGGCTCAGGGGTGACCTTATTGCTTTCTACAACTACCTGAAGGGAGGTTGTAGACAAGCGGGGCTGGTCTCTTCTCCCAGGCAACCAGTACCAGAACAAGAGGACGCAATCTCAAGCTGTGCCAGGGGAGGTTTAGTCTGCATGTTAGGAAGAAATTCTTCAGAGAGTGATTGCCCATTGGAATGGGCTGCCCGGGGAGGTGGTGGAGTCACCATCACTGGAGGTGTTTAGGAGGAGACTTGATAGGGTGCTTGGTGCCGTGGTTTAGTTGATTAGATAGTGTTGGACACGATGATCTTGAAGGTCTCTCCAACTTGGTCTATTCTATTCTATTCTATTCTATTCTATTCTATTCTATTCTATCTATTCCATTCTAAAATGGTAAGATACCAAAAGTCAATTCTAAAAGTAAATATTTGAAAAATGTGCTCCCTAAAACTCTCCCTTGAATACCAAAAAAAAAAAAAAAAAAAATTTAAAGTTTAAAAAAAAAGGTTTTCAGTGCAGTTATACTTTGCCATGCTGCTACCGCAGTTTTTACTTTGAGCAGAAAGTCTGAGCAGCATCCATTTGGAAATAGTTAAGTCTCCAAAGATTCTATGCATAACCTACTGCACAGTGAAAATGTGATATAAAAGGTACTTTTCATTTGCTTTCATGAGATGAACTTTTTTCCCCCAAACTATCTCCTATATATTTAATGAGGAAGATCTTTCTGGTACTGTGGATGGGTGAATGGATGGATTTGAGTATCACTTCCATAGAACTTAAAATGCATTAATGCTCAAGAAGGAGTACAACCCTTCTTAAAGAGATATATTTATCCTGCTAATTCAAGGATGACTTTGTATTGCCGACATATAAGAGCCATCTGCAAATGATACAGATCCCAAATTGCATCTTGAATGAATAATGTAACAGCAGGAAGAACCATTGAATGGAAAAGCACAACAAAGGCAGATAGTCATGAACTTAATGCTAAGTATAATTTTGTTTTGTTGAATTGGGTTCTAGGGTCTGTTGCACAGTCTTCACCTGGAGTGTAGAGAAAACTTACATTTCAAATATTCATCAGCCCTATTTAAATTATGTATTTATGTATTAAATTATGTATTTTTCAGGAATGACTCATGTCTCAAATGAAATATTCTGATGAAAATTTAAAATAATGGTCTCGTGCCATTAATGACATCAAAATGGCAATACAAAAATGTCTTGCAAGACTGAATCAAAATTACCTATTGTACAACAAGTTGGAAAAGAGATAACGTGAGAGCAACAAAATAAGACCAATTAATTTAATTTTCCAAAACAGTTAATGCTTTGACATACTAATGTTTGCTAATTTTACTTATTTTTCAGCTAGCCTCCTTGAAGGTAATCGTTACACATGATATTTACATCACTCTGGGAGTTACAGGAATGCAAATGTAGATCCTTAAAGCCCTGAAAGTTGTATTTTAAGTTAGATTAGGAAGAAAACTAGTAACTGGAATTTTGAAGTGGAAGGTATTCTTTTTAACTGTCATGGGTTTTTCATATCTTTATCATCTCATATATCACTGATTTATGTGACACTACAGTTGCTCTTAGCAGAACAAAAATGAGAGATCCAACAAAAGTTAGGAAAAACTACAGGCCAGTCAGCCTCACTTCCATCACTGAAAACGTGATGGATCTGCTCATTCCAAAGGTCATTGCTAAGTACATGGAAGAAAAGAAAGTTTTCAGGAGTATTCAGTGTGGGTTCACCAGGAGAAATCATGCTTGACCAATCTGATAGCCTTCTATGATGGAGTGACTAATTGAGTAGATGAAGGAAGAACAGTGGATGTTGTGTATCTTGACTTCAGCAAGGCTTTTGACATTTTTTCCCCATAAAATCCTCATAGAAAAGCTCAGGAAGTAAGAGTTAGGTGAGTGAGATTGACAACCAACTAAACAGAGCTTAGAGGATTGTGATCAGTGCCACAGAGTCCAGTAGGAGGTCTATAGCAGGTGATGTTCCCCACAGTTCAGTACTGGGTCCAGTCTTGTTCAACATCTTCATCAACAACCTGTATGAGGGGACAGAGTGTATCCTCAGCAAGTTTGTTGATGGTGCAAAACTGGGAGGAGTGGCTGACATACCAGAAGCCTGTGCTGCCATTCAGTGAGACCTGGACAGACTGGAGAGTTGGGTGGAGAGGAACCTAATGAAATTCAACAAGTGTAGAGTCCTACATCTGGGCATGTACCAGTTGGGGTTGCATTAATTCGTAAAAGTTTTCTGCCTATTAGTATATGGCTTCACTTCATTTGGAGAATGAAAGTTCAAAATCACAATCAGTTCTCTTTCTACTCCAGAAAGATAGTAATGGCTGCACGATATCTTGAGATTATTTATTTTACCAATGAAGAAAGGCCAGCTAAAATGCAAGTAAATAATGTTATGATAACAGTAAAAAATACAGCTGCAGTAAGACTTCAGCAGTAGTACACAGTGATGTGTGCTATTGTGATGTATGTATTAGATACTGATGTACTATATATGTACTACTATGATGGTCTCCTCCATGGAGGATCAAAACCCACCTGGATGCCTTCCTGTGCCACCTGTTGTAAGCAAACCTGCTTTGGCAGTGGGGTTGGACTAAATGTTTTCTGGAGGTCCCTTTCAACCTGATGTCAACTAGCCACCATTACATTATGCTGCATGCTCCATTTCCATCCCTCTTCCACCCAAAACCACCTGGGCTTAAATGACTTGGCTGTGTCAACACTCAAAGGGAACAAAGATTTTTTGACACAGAAAGATTCTGTCCTGTTATCTTAACTACTAATACCTCGTTTAGAAGTTCCACAAAACTGAAATATTCTGTATGTTTGCATTTGTATTTTCATTTCATAACCTACTTCTCTGTATTGGCAGCTGAAGACATCTTTAAAAAGCTTATCAGTACTCCAAATAGATGTCTGGTGGGGGTTCTTTTGTCAATGTTTAAGATACCCTTGCATCAAAAGTGTATTGAAAGTTATTTACTACTTTGCCATGTAGACCCTGCAACGCCAAGGGGTCAAATAAGAGGTGCTGAAGACTACAGACCAGAGATCCAAACACCTGACTTCTGTTTATGCTTTGAGAAAGAAAAGTATACCTAACATCTCCATTTAGATTGTTATTTATCTTTTGCAATGGCCTGAATCTGTTCTTCATATTCATGTATGTTATAGGGATAGAGACAGAAACATTTCAAGCACCCATTTAGCAACTGACATCAGCAAGACTATAAAAAAAATAAATAAAGAGGTGATATTGTTTCACATATCCTTTTGTTTCTGAAAGAATACACAGTTGCTACTGGTGAAATACAATGGGAGGAGTAAAACCACACAGACAGAGGGGCTAGCATAGTCTTTTGTTCTGAATTACCCTCAGAAGGAGCCTCCTCCCTCCACCTGTTTAAAGAAAACTGCCTCCTAATTTAGCTAAAGTAGGAGCTTGACAATTAATAAGAATACTTGCCTCTGCTTTCTTTCTTTTCCACATACAAGCACAAAAGCATGTGGAAATAGCCCTAATATTTTGAGTGAAAGCTGGGTTCTCATATCACTTCTAAATGGACGGTGATCATGGATTCTGGAGAGAGACAGAAACAGTGAATCCACAGAGATGCAGGATGAGTAAGAGTCCAGCACTTCAACCATCCCAGTTTGTGACACATCTGATTAAGGAGTTGTAGATGAGCCCAAGGCATTTCCTAGTAACTGCTGACATGCTGAGAAAAGTAGTCAGGTTCAAGTCTAGTCTGAGGATTATTAACCCAAAACCATTTATTCGCCCCAGGAAATGCCCAGGGCCCAGAATGCTCTCATGATCCTCTTGCTCCTTATGACAGGTGAAAAAGTTATAAATTACCTTTTTAAGTATTTGCAACACTCTGTGACTAAAATATTTTCTCTTAACTCCATTTTATCAGCACTGAGGACAAGACACTAAAAAATAGCTTTAGCTGTTTGATGGTTATGTTTCATTGCCAGATAAAAAGATGTTTTCTTCCCTTAAACACTAAGATTCATAGAATCATAAAATTGTCAGGGTTAGAAGGGACCTCAAGGATCATCCAGTTCCAACCCCTGCCATGGGCAGGGACACTTCAGGTTAGATAAGGTTGCCCAGAGCCACATCCGGCCTGGCCTTAAAAACCTCCAGGGATGGGGCTTCTACCACCTCCCTGGACAACCTGTTCCAGTGTCTCACCACCCTCATGATGAAGAATTCCCTATGAACATCCAATCTGAATCTACCCATTTCTACTTTTCTTCCTTTCTCCCTTGTCCTATCACTACCTGACACCCTAAAAAGTCCCTCCCCAGCTTTCTTGTAGGTCCTCTTAAGATACTGGAAGGCCACAGTAAGTTCTCTTTGTAGCCTTCTCCAAACTGAGCAACCCCAACTCTCTCAGTCTGTCCTCATAGGAGAGGTGCTCCAGCCCTCTGATCATCCTCATGGCCCTTCTCTGGACTTGTTCCAGCACATCCAGATCCTTCCTGTAACAGAGGCTCCAGAACTGGACACAATACTCCAGGTGGGGTCTCACCAGAGTGGAGTAGAGGGGGAGAATCACCTCCTTCAACCTGCTGACTATGCTTCTATTGATGTAGCCCAGGATCTGGTTGGCTTTCTGGGCTGCAAGTGCACACTGATGGCTCATGTTGAGCTTCTCATCCACCAGCACCCCCAAGTCCTTTTCATTAGGGCTGCTCTCAAGCCAGTCCCTGCCCAGCCTGTATCGGTGCTTGATTCTGAAGGAACAGGAAGTGTTTTGTTGTATTTCGCATCTTGATGCAGCTAACAAATGTTCTAGTTACATTCATTTAAAGGATAGCTGCTGAAGGGGTATCAGAATACACACTCATGCAGCTTTTATTTCACGGGATGCACTTTCAAATATGCTTAACCTTAGGAGACAGAGATTGAGCATCCTGCTAAAACTACAGTTCAAAGACATTATCTTTGCAGTATTTTTGTTTGTTAACCCTATAAGTATATTGGGAAAAGGACATGAGAAGCTACGTTAAATTCATCCTGTAACATCTGCTTGATGCTCACATTTTATGTCCAAAGAAACCCCCAAAACCAAACTGTGGTTGGTATCTGTCTTATGAAATATGATGATGCTTTATTCTGCCTCTACCTATTATTTCAATGGAATGAATGGCAAATATGACAAGCAGCCCATCACATTTTGTGTTTAAGAGTCCACACATAGCACCAGACTTACAATTACCTTTGGAGTAGACCATAAGTAAGCATTTTCATTATTTCTAAAGCTGCTGAAGCTGGCTAGCTATGCAAAGCTTTTCTTTACTTCCTGCCCCTTATTACTTGGCTGTCATTTGCACCAAATAGACCTTTAGCTTCATTTTAATACAGGCTTTTTGCAGGGGGTCAGTTCTTAGGTAGACACTTGTCTATGGAAAAGCCTAATTACTCCATGTTTATGATAAACAGGAAATGGCACTGCAGTCGAATACTGAATGGGATGCAAGATAGTCTCTGGATGAAGAAGATGAAAATTTTTCAAAGGCTTTACTTATTGCCAGTTAAATGAAAATAGCTGAGGGGGGGGAACCACTATACATTCAGGGTTAAAATAGACAAATACTCTGATTTACAGAGGATTAAAAAGCACACACCTTACAGCTTGTTCAACTTTAATACTAAAGTAAATGCATAAAATAATTTATGACAGCTGCAATACCTCTTTCTGTGTGGATCACGAGTGCCCCCTAGTGGTCGTTCACAAGCTTTTGCTGAGTTTTTTGCCTTGATAAAAGCGGCTCAGTACTGTTTCTGTTCCATTCTAAAGACAGGGAAATTATTTCGCTGCTACCGAGTTTTGCTATGGTTTGTATCCATCAAACACATATTTGCAGAAAAGGAGCTTTTGTCCGGGTTTTTATCACCAAGATACATTCTGCAAGTGCTGTTTGCTTCTCCAAATTCACAGCTGCCAGGGGAATTAACAACTACAAAGAACTCACACACTGATAACCTTGTTTTAAACATTCTTATTTAAACCCTTGTCAACATTTGAAAGGAAAAGCATTCAGACTTTCTTGAAAAATGACATTGAAATGAGCAGCAAGACAGTTACAAATAGAGAGTTGTTTATAACTAATGGTCTTATGAAGATTTTTATGACATCTGGTCTTGAACTGCCTTAGCCCAAGAGGCCACCACTATCAGCTGTGAGACATATGCCTAGATTTGTCTGCATATTCAGAAAATTTATACTGCATATGATACTATTCTCTTGCTGCTGCACCTAACCTTTTGCTTGGGATATACTTTAATGGGAAACACATTTTTCATATGCTGGCTTTCAAAGAAAATAACGTGCACACAATTACATAGTTTGTCAGTCCTCAGACCTTTTTGTCCCAGAGGCCTTTGAAGATGCTGATCAATTTTCAAATCTCAGATTGTAATCCGGTAGCAGAAGTGGTCTCCTAAAGGAAGAGAGCTATGTTCCACCTCTGCATGCACACAGAGACATAGGAATCGGATGGTAAATCAATAGCCATAAGATGAGACAGTCATTTTGCACAGCCAAAGGGAAGCTGGCAATACTATAGAGAAGGGAGGGCAGCAGGACACAAATCACAGAATGTAGGAAGCCATGTCTGTTGAGTTCCATATCTTATAAAATGATGTGCTTTAATATTACTGTCAATTGCCTAGTAAAAGCTACCATATTATCATTTATACATTAATCTTCCTTGTCTACTCCTGCTTATGGGTGAAACTATCTCCTCTCTATGAGAAGGGAAGGGAAGGGAAGGGAAGGGAAGGGAAGGGAAGGGAAGGGAAGGGAAGGGAAGGGAAGGGAAGGGAAGGGAAGGGAAGGAAGGGAAGGGAAGGGAAGGAAGGGAAGGGAAGGAAGGGAAGGGAAGGAAGGGAAGGGAAGGGAAGGGAAGGAAGGAAGGAAGGAAGGGAAGGGAAGGGAAGGGAAGGGAAGGGAAGGGAAGGGAAGGAAGGGAAGGGAAGGGAAGGGAAGGGAAGGGAAAGGAAGGGAAGGGAAGGGAAGGGAAGGGAAGGGAAGGGAAGGGAAGGTTTGGGAAGGGAAGGGAAGGTTTGGGAAGGGAAGGGAAGGTTTGGGAAGGGAAGGTTTGGGAAGGGAAGGTTTGGGAAGGGAAGGGAAGGGAAGGTTTGGGAAGGGAAGGGAAGGGAAGGGAAGGGAAGGGAAGGTTTGGGAAGGGAAGGGAAGGGAAGGGAAGGTTTGGGAAGGGAAGGTTTGGGAAGGGAAGGGAAGGGAAGGTTTGGGAAGGAAGGGAAGGGAAGGTTTGGGAAGGGAAGGGAAGGGAAGGGAAGGGAAGGGAAGGGAAGGGAAGGGAAGGGAAGGGAAGGGAAGGGAAGGGAAGGAAGGAAGGGAAGGGAAGGGAAGGGAAGGGAAGGGAAGGGAAGGGGGAAGGGAAGGGAAGGGAAGGGAAGGAAGGGAAGGGAAGGGAAGGGAAGGGAAGAATAGCATTAACCAGGTTGGAAGAGACCTTTGAGATCATCGAGTCCAACCTATCATCACTTCTCTTCCAGGAAGAGTAATTCTGTCTGATGTGGCAATGAGGACTAAGGAAAATCTATCTGTTGTTTGATGCAGGGGGAACATAGTAACCAAGGATGAGGAAAAAGGAGGAAGCACTCAATACTGTCTTTACCTCAGTCTTTGGTAGTAGGACCAGTTGTTCACTGGATACCGAGCCCCCTGAGAAGGAACATAGGTATGGGGAGCAGGCTAAAGCCCCCATAATCCAAGAGGAGATGGTTAGTGTGCTGCTGCACCGCTTACACATATGTAAGATGTCATACTACAGCTACCTAAAAGGTGAGTGTTGGTCTCTTCTCCCTAGCGAGAGTGACAGAATGAGAGGAAATGGCCTCAAGTTGTACCAGGGGAGACACTATTTAGGAAAAATTTCTTTACTGAAAGGCTGGTCATGCATTGGAATAACCTGCCCAGGGAGACTGCACTGTCACTGTCCCTCAAGGCATTCAAAAAAAGTGTAGACATGGTGCTTTGAGAGATGGTTTAATGGCCATTGTAGTGTTAGGTCAACAGTTAGTTATCTTAGAGGTCTTTTCAACAGAAATGATTCTATGACTCTATGAGCTGTTAATATAAGTTCTTCCTAAGCTGTCTCATGTGAAATGGACAAAGGTAGTTCAAACATTTTGAAATACTGCAGTTTTACAATAGAGAATTTTGTTGAATAAAACTCACTAAGTTCCTGTTCAATATCATGGCTACATGAGGAACCCTCAGAGCATGATGAGGGTTGAACCCAGTCTGAGTGGGACACCAAATAAGGACAAACATGGCAGAGCATGCTAACTGCTGCCACTGATATGGGAAATGAGGTGCTGCAGATTCTTGCAAGATCAGCTGAGGAGAACAATTAGAGAACAGAGCAGGCCACAAAATGTTTCACTATGGAGTACTGATAACATGTGCTGCAGGCTAGGGATACCCAAGCACTATTAAATGTTCATAGACCTTTTTGAACCAGATGCACAGCCATATGTCTCCAATAACTGACCTAATCTGGAATTTTCATAGTCCACTGCAGCACATAGACATATCTAATGGGGGAATCCTCACTGGCAGTAGTAGCACAGATGGTTAGGCCCATAGTTTTCAAAGCACATTAAGATATACAGCACCATATTAGACCTTAAGTTATTCCAGTTATCAGCCCACAAAATTGACCAAGGACAGAAATAAACTAGGAATTGAGCTGCATAAGAAATTGAAATAATTATTAACAATCAGATCTGCTTCTGTACAATACTGGGGGAAAAAGAAACCTTACATTTCCTGTAAAGATATTATTACGTGACTCTTTAAATGTGCCACTCCATTAGAAACAAATGTCTCTTTTAGAAAGTAAGAACATCTTCCTGTAATATGAGAGAGAGAAGATACACAAATAATGGATGAGAGTCTTACAAATTACAGGGACTGGGTATGTATGAATACTTCTGTCTCTTTAAGAAGATTTCTTTCTGCAACCTGGAGGTAATCTGGCAGAGGAGGCATATATCTACTGTGCACAAAATGCCCTTTACAGGAACACATTTCTTTAGATAATTCTTTTCCTATGTAAAAGCCTAATTACTCAGTGGTTATTAGACAAGGAAAATGGAGTTCTATTTAAATTTAGAACACGAATCCAAGCCAAACTCCAGGGGAGGAAAAGAAACATTTTGCAGATGGAGTCTTGCAGTATAACTGCAGAGTTAGGTAATATAAATGTCCCAAAAGAGGAGAGGAAAGCACGATGTTATGATTAAACTCACCCAAATGAGAATTAAAACATCTGAGTCTGTCTCCAGGCAAGAGACAGACTTGTCACAGTTGTGGAGAGACATTGCATAGCTACATGGGTAAGAACTATTCTTAAAGTTACCTACACTCATTTTGGTGTGACAAACACCTCATACAAAGAGATTTTTCACAAAAGTTAGGCATTCAGATTGACATGTTGTAAAAATTAAGTTCCTAGCAATGAAAATCTCATTAATATTAACTTAACTGGAAGATTCTGGAGTCAATCCAAATGAAGTGGCTATGCATAAGTTGGAGAGTATCCTTGCCCGTGGCAGGGCTGTTGGAGCTAGATGATCCTGGAGGTCCCTTCCAAACATGACAATTCTATGGTTCTATGATTCTATAACCCCTTCAAAACCTCTCATCCTTTTTCAAGCCAGAGACTCAGTTCCAAGAGTAGTTTAAAGTCAGCATTTTCAAAGTTATTTAAGTGGTCAATGTTACAGATGAATGCTGATAGGAACTTTATGCTAGAAAAACAGCATACATGTGTAATTCTTGCTGATTCCAACATGTCTACCTTTATGCTTAGTCGCCTGGGTTTCAGTGACACTAATCAGATTCCAGCCTCTATAATCATTCCTAGTACTTTTTGAAAACAGGATAGTCAGGTATTTTTGACACTTCTACTTTGCTTCTTGGATAGGCTCTCTTCTCTCTCATCTGCCATGTAGTCCACCCCCACTTGATACTACCCTACTGCAGAACTAGACACAAAGTTTGTTATCTACTTTCTCTCTGCCCCTGTCTTTTATTTCATCATTTTTTTCCTTTTCTTCTTACCCCTTGCCAGTTGCTGTTGGTCACAAACATGCCCTGGTAGGGTTTATTCTAATTTTGACTATGTTAATTGGCTCCTCCTGTCAGCACTGTCAAATTCTGTCAATTTGTATAGAGAGAATCAAAGTAAACATCCCTGGAAGATGATTTGGATGCAACATGCCGTTGCTTAATCTGAAAAAGTAAAAGATCAAGGACTATCTTGATACTCCTGTCTTCATATGAGTGCCAGATTTGCCCTTTCTGCATTGCAATCCATTTTCCCTGGTTACCTCACTCATTAATGGAGGAAAGAATTTTCAGACATAGTGTGAAAATTAATTCAAGATTCCTGCTACCTATGCTATTCAAGAGAAAGAGAAGGAAAGGTGAGGAGAGGATGTGAACTCTACTTTATTCCTGAATACCAGGTTAAAACCTTTTGCACAATAATTACTTCCTCTGCAAATTCTTACTCTGTATTTTTACAATTGAAGTTGCATTTCTCTCTGCCTTTCCCAAAACATCAGAGAATACTGAGGGTCCCAGAAAAGGAAGGAGAATTACAGGCTCCCTCAGGAGGTCACTAGTACAAATTCCTGCTCAAAATGGGTCAGCTCTAGGATCAGACCAGGTTTCTCAGGGCTTTCTCAGATCCTGAGGACATCTCTTATGACAGCTGTGTCTTCTCTAGGCTGAATGAGTCCTGATCCATCAGCACCTTCTCACAGGGCAAGTGTTCCAGTTCCTCACCATATTATTGGCCCTCTCCCAGTCTCTTCTCTGTTTAAAAATGTTTTCCTTTCATTGCAGGGGCAAAACCATTCACAGTAGCTAGACGTGGTCTAATGAGTGTCAAGTGAATGGTCCTATACACCAGTATGCGTAGGTCCTTTCCCGTAGAGCTGCTCCTCAGCCACCCAATCTCCAGTCAGATGTACTGCAGAAGGTTATTGCATCACTAATATGGGACTTAGCTGTTGATCTTATTGAAGTCCCTAGTGGCTCATTCCTGTAGAGTATGTAGCCCTCTTAAAATAGTGACTCTGTCCTTGAGCATTTTGAAAGCACCTCAGACATTGCTATGATCCACAAATGTGATAAGGGCATATTCTGTCTTCCTCTAGGTCATTGGTTAAGCTATTAAATAGTACAGGTCCCAGTATAGATGATTGAGAATCTCCATTCATAACTAGTTTCAAGTAAAGTGTAACTCCTTAAGCATTGCCTTTAAGGCCAACAGTCCAGCCAGTTTCTCATCCTAGCATGTAAAAGATGCCATGGGAGGCAGAATAGCAAGACAGCATTTGCTAATCAGTCATCATCCACAGACTTCATCATTCTTAGGTTAGTCAGGCATAATTTGACCTTGGTAAATCCATCTTCTCCATGTGTATTTATGTTGAAGAATCTTGGCTAGAATAGAATAGAATAGAATAGAATAGAATAGAATAGAATAGACCAGACCAGACCAGACCAGACCAGATTGGAAGAGACCTTCAAGATCATCATGTCCAACTTATCATCCAACACCACCTAATCAACTAAATCATGCAACCAAGCACCCCATCAAGTCTCCTCCTTGAACACCTCCAGTGATGGTGACTCCACCACCTCTCCGGGAAGCCCATTCCAATGGCCAATCACTCTCTCTGTGTAGAACTTCTTCCTAACAACCAGCCTAAACCTCCCCTGATGCAGCCTGAGACTGTGTCCTCTTGTTCTGGTGCTGGCTGCCTGGGAGAAGAGACCAACATCCACCTGTCTACAACCTCCCTTCAGGTAGTTGTAGAGAGCAACAAGGTCACCCCTGATTTTAGAAGCGTTGGTAAAGAGTTATAAAAAGGGAAATCGGAAAATTCCTTTAGGTAGATAAAATATTTTGCTTTCCTCAAGTTGCTCAACAATAACAAATGAACAAAAGAAAAGACTGAAAATGAGCAAGTTTTAAGTTGCAACATGATGTGGACTGCTTTCACTGAACAAGACACTCTGACATAATTGCATGCTATGGGGAAACTGTTCATAGTATCAGTCAGGGTTGGAAGGGACCACAAGGATCATCTACTTCCAACCCCCTGCCATGGGCAGGGACACCCCACACCAGATCAGGCTGGCCAGAGCCTCATCCAGCCTGGGCTTAAACACCTCCAGGGATGGGGCCTCAACCACCTCCCTGGACAACCCACTCCAGAGCTTCACCACTCTCATGGTGAAGAACTTCCTCATCATGTCCAGCCTGAATCTCCCCACCTCCAGCTTCATTCCATTCCCCCTAGTCCTATCACTACCTGATAGCCTGAGAAGTCCCTCCCCAGCCTTCTTGTAGGCCCCCTTCAGATACTGGAAGGCCACAATGAGGTCATCTCGGAGCCTTCACTTCTCCAGACTGAACAGCCCCAACTCCTTCAGTCTGTCCTCATAGGAGAGGTGTTCCAGCCCTCTGATCATCCTCGTGGCCCTTCTCTGGACACGTTCCAGCACGTCCATATCCCTCTTGTAATAGGGGCTCCAGAACTGGAGGCAGTACTCCAGGTGGGGTCTCACCAGAGCTGAGTAGAGGGGGAGAATCACCTCCCTTGACCTGCTGGCCACACTTCTCTTGATGCAGCCCAGGATCTGATTGGCCTTCTGGGCTGCAAGTGCACATTGAGAGCTCATGTTAAATTTCTTGTCCACCAGCACCCCCAAGTCTCTCTCCTCAGGGCTGCTCTCCAGCCAGTCACTGCCCAGCCTGTATTTGTGCCTGGGGTTTCATTGATCCAGATGCAGGACCCTGCACTTGGTCTTGTTGAAGCTCATGAGGTTGGCTTGTGCCCACCTCTCCAGCATGTCCAGGTCCCTCTGACATATTCCAGTGGGTCATTGCTGTTGACAGATTCCATTTGTACTATTGTCATTACAGGCAAATAATTTAATGTAGGAAGTAAAGCCAATGCTACTTTTTTAATCCATTTATTACAAGAAAATTTGAAACATTTCTATGTATTAAATGTAATAACTGGTCTTTGGTGGACTGGCATATAACAAACTATACATGTATGTTAGGATTTGAATTTGTAACCAAATCTGGTTGGGTGTGTTTCTTGAAAAGTATGTAATAATAATTCTTCACATAAATACCATCTGTTGTCTACTTTAACATTTTCATTGGCAATGCTCACATTTTTTTTATAATAATAATCAATTGAAATGGCCTCATTTGTGAAGCAGAGAATATTTTAAATTCTTTATTACATAGAAAATAGGGTTGTCATGGTAGGGCCAAACAAGCCCCAGCACAAACCCAGACAGACCTTGATGTGTCTAGACATGGTTCCCCTCGCCCCCCATCCTTCCTGCAGAAAGTCAGGGTAATGTGGAAAAAGGAACAAAGGGAACAGGACCAAGTGTGTCTGGTAAACAAGTCTAATTCTGGAGTAAGGGTGCATGTACTGGCCACTGCTCCTGCCTGACCAGGCCTATGTTTCTGCCTTTTATGGCCACAGCCTGGCAGAACCCCCTCTCATTGGGTAACTATGTGCTGGCTTCAGTTGCCCTATTGGCCCAATTGTTTCTCAGGCAAGATATATATATACAGGCTGATCTCTAGTCTTCCTTGCCTTGCTTAAGCCTTGCCTTGCTTGAACCTGCTTGGACCTGTCTGGATTGAAGTTGTATCAAATTGCATTGACTCAAGTTGCCTGGTCCAGAGCCTGGGATAAAGACACGAGCCTACACACTGCAAGCTAGAGAAGCCATGAACCTTGGGGCTGGAGCCAAGCCTTTCTTCCCATTGCAACTAGAATTTTTCTGTGCCTCAGTTTGCCCAGGTCAAAGCAAGTGCCCATTGCAGCAACAGCCTCGTAAACAGCCCGCCATCCTGCTGGAGCCAGGCCGGCCTCGAGACCGCCTGGCCTTCCTGCCGGCAGCCAGCCGTGCCTGGCACGCAAGAGCGCCCCAGAAACCTCAACAGCTAATGCACAGCAGCAGCACTCCCCACTTGGTTGGAACCAGCTGTGAGTAATTAATGCATTGCCACTTTGGCTTAACAGTTCTTGTCAAGTCTCCCCCTCTGTGGTCGAGCACCATTTCGCTCCTGGGGTTCTCTCTTTCTGTTATTGCTACCGGTTTGCATAGGATCATTATAGTTGCCTAAATACTGTGCATTCCCACTGTAAATATATATTCCAACTGCACATAGAACCTATTTAATAATTTTTTTACAATTTTCCATGTTAATAAAAGTTATGAATGTTTTAATTAATATCCATTTAGCATGTCCTTTATAAATTAAACAAATTCCATAGTAAGGGTATCTCAAAAAACAAACTGTTTGAATAGGTAAGCTTTCAACACAAGGAGGTGCTGTTGGGACTCAAAGCTTCGGGGTGGACCATGTCATGCCTCAGTGTCCAGACTGACGTAGTTGCATGAAATTTCTGAGATTTGCTGTGTTTCCTACATTCAGGCACAAAATCCTGGCAAGGTAACTTGAGCTATGCTACAAGGTTCATTGCCTTGGGGAACAGGAAAGGGTCAATACTGCACTGTGCACAAACACACGTGCGTTTATGTAAGACACATCTTATCAGAATTTTCTCACAAGTTCCCAGTATTCATGACTGGCACTCCAAATGTCCGTGGGTAACATTGCATGGATTAGTGTTAACAGCCTGGCAAACATTGGGAGGGTAGGAGGCCTAAGAATTAAACAGATTAAGAACTGATTCGGTTCTACTTCTGGTAGGAAATCTCCTATCACAGATTTGCATTCACTGAATTATTTTCAGAGTATTTGACAAATCAGTTCACTATGGTGTAAACCCAGAGTCTCCAGGTCACCCAGATTTTGCAAATATTAATATATTGAGTCAAAAATCTATGCTTCAAAACAGGCAGATGCTTTTAAAAAGATTGGTGACAGTGTTGTAACATAATCATTACATAAAGGAATAGCCAGAGCAAATTGTCTGATCTCCATGCCTCAAAAAATCCATTCTCATATTTAGAAAGACTCTGAGAAAAGAAAACAGACAAGCAAACCCACATCATTTTCAGAGAAAGTATAACTGCCATTATCTTTGGGGTATTAATATACAAAGATGTTTGGCTAACAGACACACAACAGCAGAAATAATTAAATAAAACTGAATGAAAGAATAAAAGGATGGCTGTGATAAGCCATGGAACCTCGTTGGGAATATACAGTGCAGGTATAAAGAAAGCCTGGTTGTAACAGAAAAAGAAGAGCATAATGAAAAGTTTTATATATGACTTCCTCAGGCTCACATTCCTCCCCCAAAATGGTACAGCTTGGTCAGAATATGTTTTCAGTGCTGGTTATCAATCTCTCATGATGAAAAATAAAGATAGTTACATCACAGGCAAGTGGTCTCCCTAAGAGATGCAGCTCAGATAGGAGCCTGACTTCTTGAAGAAAATGGCTTCCAGAAGCAAAGATTCGTTAGCTCTTCAGTATTCAGTTTATCCATGTTTGGTTCTTAAACGAAATGGGGTTTGGGGGCAGGGGGGGAATACATGTTTTAAAAGCAGTGTTTAGATAATTTAGTCACTTTTGTTAAAATGGAAAAATATAGTTGACATTGCAAAATTGCTGTCTGCCCTAGGCTTTTGATCATACTGCTATGAAATGAGACTGAACAAGAGAATCTCTCTGTTTCCTTCATCTTAAATCCACAAATTAAGCCCACTTACACATTTGCACCCAAGCAGACAGTCATTATTTTTAGTCTAAAATGCCAAGGAAAAAAGTAGTGGAGTCTCTCTTTCACTTGTGCATTGGCATTCTGTCCTTACTATGCTCTCTCTGGCAGAACATATGCACACAAACAAGAACATGCAGTTCAGAAAACTGTAACTGAGCATGCCAGGATTCACAGTTGGATCCCACTTGCAGAAAACGAGCTCTTCACTTTTCAGTAGATTCCCCACAGGAATTTCCAGCTGAAAAAGACAGTTTGTTTTACACACCAGAAATTACAAGAAAGGGTGGAAACACTGCTCCAGATCAGCATCGTTAGCATTTATATAGTCAAATTATTTCAGACTGTCAAATTACTGGAAAACAAATCTATCTTCAAAACACCTCCCTGAGGTCAAGACATAGTATTGCTATTCAGTGAGGGACAGCTGCGTTATGTGTAATATCTGATGTCATCCACTGAGTCATGGGCAAAGCCAGAATATTCTCTAAGAGAGGTGAGACTGAAAAGAGAAAGCATTTGTCCCTGCGGCTACTTCAGCAGATCTTGCTGCCCCTCCACAGGTGAGGGCAAGCTGTTTTTTCTGCCTGCTGTCTCTCTTCACTCATGCAGATCAGTTGCTAATTATAGGTTAGAGCTCCTGGAACCATCTTGTCTAGAATACTCTTGTTTTTAGCAAAACTTGACCTTTCAAAACAGGAGTATATGGGGGAGTTTTGGATGACACATTAACAAATCCCATGGCTGAATCATTCACAGCCTTTTTATATTGTTCCTGATCTTGTGTCTAAAACTGCAATAATCTGACACTACTAAGAAATACCTTTTCTTTTCCTATATTTTTTTAATATTCTTTATTGAATTATTTTTTATGGTCTTACACCTTTGTTGTAGAAAACTTGATAACTCCAGTGATTTGAAGAACTAACACTGAAACAGTTTGCTGGGTTTTTTTTTCAGAACATCTTTATAGAGAGAGCACAATTCATTTTAAACAGGAATCTCAGCATTAAATTTAAATGTAGTTCCTCCAGTTTCATCTGGAAGTTGCATTCTCTGGAGAGAACTCCCTTGTGTTTGCTGACACTGAATGGTCACAGTTAAACTTTCTAGTTTCAGTACTTTCAACTTTCTTTGTTTTATCATGCATCTTAGGTTGTTTTTTCTTTCATTCCTTAAGCCTTGGCATCTGAAACCACATGTGTCTGGGAATTTATTTTTTTCTTTTGAAAAGCTTCATTTTCATCTTCTACAGCTGTTTAAGAAAGTTTGAAAGAGGAATCCAAAGGACTTAAATAAAAAGGAATGTAAAGAAAGAACTACTTCTATTATTATTATTATTATTGTTGTTATTATTATTATTATTATATTTTAATTTTTAAACCAATTTCATAAAAGAGCAGAAAAGAGGGGGCATGGGGCTGGCCAGGTTAAATCCTTATGCATTCATCTGATTCTACTATATGAGATTTTAGGAAATAACAGGAGAATAAGGCTGCGCCAGGGGAGGTTTAGGCTGGACGTTAGGAGGAAGTTCTACACAGAGAGAGTGATTGCCCATTGGAATGGGCTGCCTGAGGAGGTGGTGGAGTCACCATCATTGGAGGTGTTCAGGAGGAGACTTGATGGGGTGCTTGGTTGCATGGTTTAGTTGTTTAGGTGGGTTGGATTGGTTGATGGGTTGGACGCGATGATCTTGAAGGTCTCTTCCAACCTGGTTTATTCTATTCCATTCTAATATTTCCAGTGTTGACTTTGCAGAAGTCCTGAAGACAGTAGGACTTGTCACAGTCAGTAAAAGTGGGATTTTTTGTGTTGTGTTGGAATGGAAGACTCTAACAGCCTACTTCAGCCCTTCTCAGAATAAGCAAGCATTGCATCTTGCCATGGACAACTTCGAGTCATGGCTCCCACATCCTGCAGTCACACTGGAGACATCTAGAAAGGGGTGGCCTCAAGATCAGGATATAACAGAGTTTTAAAATATTCAACTCTAATCTGGTCCCATTAGATTCCCCTGGGGAAAAAAAAATACATTTGGAAAACAAACTACGTGACAAAGACCCAAATCTCATCATTATGTATGTGCATATTACCTCATTCAGTAGATTGACTCTCAGAGTAGAACAGGCAAACCCTGAAAGAATATAAATAATAGCAGTTTCCTGATAACAAGAGTGCACTGGCATAAAACTAATTATCTGTCACTGGAAAGAATGAGCAATACCTGTGATACAGGTCAATGCTGACCAAAATGAAAATGACACAGATTCTTGTTTTGTCTGACTTCATACTTCCAGAACTAACAGGTGAATGGAGCAGCTGCTTTCACTGCTAAAGTTGGAACATCATCTTATTTAAAATCAATACCATATTTTTTGTCATGTAAATGTAGGCAAAATTGTATAAATAAGATTTAACTATGAAAATTATTTAATGCCTGAGAGATGTGGATTGGATTAATTCACTGTGAATAAAGTTCTGACAATGCTAAGGTATTTGCAGGCAGTAGAGACAGTCTGATTTGGAAAAAGACATTTCCTTTTAACTTAGCCCTTCCATCATGGCACTTTTCATACAGGCTAGAGAAGACAGTCACAAATATGAATGATGTGCAGATGATTTCATTTACTGATTTTTTTTTTAATAATGAAATAACAATGTCTATGTCTTCACTGAAAATGGAAAGTGGAATTTTGAGTAGAAAGCAGGCTGCCTAGAACAGCTCATTTAGGTATTTCACATCAGAAAGTTCAGCAGCAAAACAGGGTGCCTCAGCTCTCACAAGAATAATTTTAGGCGCACTACACAAGCCTTTCAATTAGCTGTTAGAGACAGTTCGTGAGGATTTGGCAGCTCCAGATCAATAAACTGACCCTAGGATTTCTCTTCTTTTTTTTTTTTTTTTTTTTTTCCCTTTTTCTTCAAACTATCAGGAAAGGGAAGAAATAGCATCCAAGGGGAGGAAAAGCGCAACAACATGAAGCATCTGCACAGTATAAACAGAACAATACTGACCAGCATTTTTCAATACCTTTCACTAGATGCTCTTTCTTGACCTTTCTCCATCTTATTACATTGCTTTGAAACAAACAAAAAGACTTCTGCAGCAAGTCAAAGTCAAAAGCAGAGCATTTTTCAGCTGTTTTCCTGGCTCTGCTAGCTGCAGTGGTATTCTAATTGTAAATTCTTCTCTATATGTACATTCCAGCTTTTTTCTCTGTTCTTATTTCTTCTTTAAACCAGAAAAAAAAAATATCTTGACAGAAACGAAAGCTTAGCAGTCACCTAGGACATGGGGATCTTAGAGATTGTACCATTATCTCTCCTCAGCTGTTCCTCTTCTGTCAGCACAGACACTTCTAAATAGGCTTGGGGGCTTTCCTGTGTGTCCAACAGCCTTAAAGTAAAATTAATTCAGTACTATGAAATAAAGCAACAATACATCCTAAAAAGCACCCTTCCCTTTCTTCTCGACTAATCAAACTCTGCAAAAGGCTTCTGCATGCTACTTCCAGTCCATTCAAGGTTAACAAATCATAACATGTACAGCTATGAAATCAAGTTTGGAAGTTTATGTGAGATGCCTGTGCTAGAACCACTAGGCAATTATAGCCATGGGAGTTAGAAAAGTAAAATAGCACACAGCTCTGAGTAAAATCTTTCTACCAGGATGCCCTCTTTTCCCCATATCACATAAAATTCTCAAAAGAGCAGGGAGTGGGCTGTAAGGCAGTGTTGCAGCACTGACACATCAGCATGGAAACCAGTGAAACTTGCTGTCACAACAAAGCAGAGCAAGGGAGCACATGCCTTGAGCGTCTGGATAGAGGTGACCAGAGAGGAGACCCTGCTCAGGAAGGAGGTTACTGCAAGAGTAGGCTGTAAGACTTGTCCAAAATCTGCAAACTGAAGGCCCCAAGAGAAGCTTTTGCATGAGAGCCAGAATTGCTGGCAGGTAAAAAGAAGTAGGAATTCTCCTCTCCTGAAAACCCTCTCCAAGAAATGTGGCTTTTATCTGACCAGACATAAGTACAGACTTCCTAATTTGGAGGTAGGACATCCAAGAGGATGTGATGAACAGCCAAGGCAGCCCTTGATTTTGAATTCTGGACCAGCCTCTGGCAAAAAACTATTCAGCCTTTTAGTATGAATATAAATTCCTATGACTGCAGAACCAAACATGCACTAGATTTGATTTTGTGGGTTTCATGGGGTTTTTTTGTTTTGTTTTGGATTTGGTTGTTTTATTTGTTTGTTTTTTCTGTTAGGATTCAAAGCTGTGTCCATTCGTGTGTTATTTGCATTATGTCTCAACCCTATCTTTTCATGATTATCCAGTATATTTCCCTGATGAGGGAAGATGGGCACACAATCCAGGCCCCTCCTTTTGTAAAGATATTCCAAGAATGCATGAGAGAGCTGACACATTGTGCACCTGTACAGCACAGCCAGGACTTGAATCAGCCTTTGAACTGCCACATCATCAGACCAACTCCTGGACTTGAGCCGACACCAAGTGTGCAGAGTGTGCAGCTGGCTCCATAAAAGCTGCAACATCAGTCTGGTTCAAAGCCAAGTTGGATAGGGCTTTGAGCAGCCAGCTTTAGTAGGAAGAATCCCTGTCCATGACAGAGGGGCTGGAACTAGATGATCTTTGAGATCCCTTCCAACCCAAACCATTCTATGACTCTGTGATCAGACAAATGGGAATCTTTATGCTCATACTGGCTCATCTGTGTTTTGCAGCCTCCAAGTAAAATTATTAGCATGGCACCCAGGGAGAGAAGAGAAAGATTAATAAGAGAGCTCATTTCTGTCTTAGACCAGGAATTTCAAACTGGCAACAGCAATTATTCCCTTTTTAATGCACATCTTCAGGTTTGAAGGAAGGCATGGAAAAATATGTATTAGGGCCACAGATTTCTTTCTTGAGCTTGTTTAGTGAGAACAATGCTATTCAGCTGCCACTGTCAGGTTCTACTTATTACCCAAAAAAAAAAAAAATTAAAATTATAGGATGCCAACAGAGTGCTTTGCAATATCCTGGATTTCACAGCCTAAAATTTTGAGCAGATTTGCCCCCCAAAAAAAGGTTATAATGTGAGCATGAGACAAAAGGCAGAGGGAAACAGAAGACAGAATGGTGTCAGAGAAAAAAAAAAAATCACAAAAAAAGCAATGAATTATACCATGAGACTTAAGCATCATAAAGTCCCAGGAAATGAAAAAGTTCCATTGATTTCCTCTCAGCTTCATGAGTGGGTTCCTTTATCATATGCTTTGAAAGTAAGACCTCTTGCTGGGTTTTTTATATTAAACTGGGGAAAGAATGCATTCCATTGTCAGAGTTGTTGCAAGGATGTAATCAGAGGTTTGGCATCCCAGCTCACAGGAACCGAGAACCTTGGAGAAAATCTCCCTCCTCACATTTGCTGTTTTTCTTTTCCAATAGAAGGTTGAATATAATTATTTTAAAACTCAGTGACATTAGAAGTAGATAACATTGAAACAAATGACCTTTCTTCCAACTACACATTTTCCTTATCATTTTGATAAAGGGATAATTGCCTTGAGATTGCTTATTGTAAAGGCGAGCTCATGTCACTTATGAATTCCCTCTTTAGGTCACCCTTATGAAAAGAAGAATCATTTATAAAATGAACCATGAACCTGAGCCACATTTCTGTTCAGTTGTACTGAAAATCAATATAACAGAAGCAGAAGGAATAAAGCTGGGAGAGGAAGCTTCCACAGGTATCAGGTATTTGGGGAAGCAACGGCATTATCTGAATAAATGGCTGCCATCATCCAGCTCAGCTCAAGAGGCTAAACATTGTGTAATCAGTATGAGAAAGAAAATGATCCAATTGGTTAGCTTATTAAGATCCACCAGTCCAGAGGGGACAAATATTTACCAAAAATTCTTGTCCCAGGGACAAGTCAGAGTGATGTAGATCTATGCCACTGGGCAATTCTTTCTCCCTGAGCATAGAAATCGGCAGGATACTTTTGCCTGCTGCACAAAAGTTGTCAGCCACCATCATGGGTGGGCTGGAGGGCAGCCATAAGAACAGCCTCAGAAGACAGGATGAAATGTCCAGATGCTCTGCAAACTGAAGGTATCTATATTATAATCAGCATATACTTTTACATACATGAGAACTTCTTAGCCCCCTTCCCCATTGCTCCCAGTTAACAAAACTGTTGCCATCATCACTGTCAGAAACCCATACATTAAATTCTCTGTGAAAAATATGGAAATTGTTCTTCCAGCCTTTCCCTCTACTAATAGCACAAAACCTCAGATCTCAGGTGATTTTATTTGAGAGAAGCTTGGCAGGTAGTGCAGCTTTAGACCGTATTTTATCAGCGCCTGCCTTTAGAGGTTATTAACACCTCACTTTAGTTAATTAAACCAACTTAGAAGTTGTTTGATGGCAATCCAGACTGATAAGCATTTATTGGAATAAAAAAGGAAAAGATAATGGGAAATAGGAGAGACATGAAGGGATAGTGCAAATTTTAAAAGAAAGTGTACAGATAAAATGTTTTAACAGCAATGTTTGGGAGAAAAAAAAAACACTGAACAGGAAGGAAAATGGAGGGAATTGTAGCAGCTTAGAGAGCAACAAAGTGTGTGAGGAAAGTTCCATTCCAAATATTTGACAGGGTTGTTATTATTATTTCTTCTCTTAAGTCAGCTATCTAGGCTGACTACGGATCGTCACTGTGTTCCTGCTTTTTCCTGTCTCCAGTACTGAGCTGCTCTTACAGAATGACAGTCTTAATTACAGTGACATATGCATGCCCTTCTTCACCTTCACTTTTCAGAAACCATTTATAATAGAAAACAGGAAGCAAGCAAGCATCATAAGGCTAGTTATGCCAATGGCAGATTAGTCAGGTATTTGCCTTTGAAAATGGAACTCCCTGTACCATTAAGGGCAGTGTACCATTAAGGGCAGTCCTGGTACTGAATAAAAGAAGAAATATTAAAAATAAATACATCTGTGAAACAGAAAAGCTCTTTTAAAATCTATGTGAATATATTTCTGTAGGATAGGATAGGATAGGATAGGATAGGATAGGATAGGATAGGATAGGATAGGATAGGATAGGATAGGATAGGATAGGATAGGATGGGATAGGATGGGATGGGATGGGATGGGATGGGATGGGATGGGATGGGATGGGATGGGAAGGGATGGGATGGGAAGGGATGGGGTGGGGTGGGGTGGAGTAGAATAGAATAAAATAAGAATATAATAGCATAGCATAGCATAGCATAGCATAGCATAGCATAGCATAGCATAAAATTGAATAGAATTGAATAGAATTGAATTAACCAGGTTGGAAAAGACCGTCGAGATCCTTGAGTCCAACCAATCATCCAACACTATCTAATCAACTAAACTGTGGCACCAAGCACCCCATCCAATCTCTTCCTAAACACCTCCAGTGAAGGTGACTCCACCACCTCCCTGGGCAGCCCAATCCAATGGCAAATCACTCTTTCTGTGAAGAGCTTCTTCCTAACATCCAGCCTAAACTTCCCCTGGCACAGCTTGATTTATTCTTATTTAACATTGAGTAGTGATTGCCTATGGTGTTAGCTTCTCTGTCCTTCATTAGTCCTATTGACCAAACTTCCCAAAATTATATTTTGATTAAAGGTTTCCCACAATGAATTGCTTTGAATCAACAAGACAAGTGTGAGCTATATTATGGGAAACAGCTACAGTTAGTAACTTACCTGATTTTGGAAGATTAGGAGATATTTACAATATATCCTGCATGTTGTGCTATCACCCATAAAGCAAATGCAGATTAAGGTAGAAACAAAATAAATAGGTTTCTTTTTTTACATTAAATGGACATTTTACTGTTTCTAAATGGAAGTTAAAATTCAAGGAATATCTATACATTACTTCAGCGTTTGCAAGAATAAGAGGTACAATACAATACAATACAATAAACCAGGTTGGAAGAGACCTTCAAGATCATCGCATCCAACCCATCAAACAACTAGATCATGTCACCAAGCACCCCATCAAGTCTCCTCCTGAACACCTCCAATGATGGTGACCCCACCACCTCCCCAGGCAGCCCATTCCAATGGGGAATCACTCTCTCTGTATAGAACTTCCTCCTAATGTCCAGTCTAAACCTGCCCTGGCGCAGCTTGAGACTGTGTCCTCTTGTTCTGGTGCTGGCTGCCTGGGAGAAGAGACCATAAGGTGAGGCATAAGAGAGGTGCTCCTTGCAAATACTCCAAATATCACCTTATCTTTATTCAAGTGTTTCCTTAAAAAAATTCCCTCCAAAATAAGTACAAAAGCTCCTACGATGTGGAGGGTACTAATATTACTTTATTCTTCCCTCCTGCAGCAATTTCTTCTTAATTTCAGTTTCTTCCTTATATCATCTTACTCGTACACTATTCAGTACCTCAGGTCAGGAATGGTCCCTCTGTTGTAAGTTGGCATGAACCAATATGAACCCTAAATGCACAACACATACAGCCACCCTGGATAAACAGAGGGAACTATTGAACTTCGGTTCAACTTAGCAAAACCATGCTGCAGTACTTCAAACTTCTGGACATCCCTGATATTTCAGCTGTAACATATGCACCCCAAGATTTCAGCTTACAAGTAATTCCCTAGTACAATAAATACTAATTTATCGGGGGGGGGGGGGGGGGGGGGGGGGCAGGGATATAAAACAATTCTTCATAAAGTGTTCAACAGAAAGGAATAATATCCAATCCATTAGTTCTTTTCTGTCTCTTCTGTAACTACTTGACTTTGGATCAGTACTCAAATATTGAGCCTAACTGAAAAGAGGAGGATTTTTTACTAATTAAACAAAGTATAATATCTAGGAAATGGCAAATTCCTTTCTTAAAGAAAAGGCACAGCAGGTGGAGGGAGGAGAAATTTCACACTGAAATATCAGCAGTGGCTCTGGAAAATGTCATACTGCAGGTGGTATAAATGTAAATGAACACAGAGAACTCAGGAACAGGGAATTCATGTTTGAGGGTTTTTTCTTTCTTTTCTTTCTTTTCTTTCTTTCTTTCTTTCTTTCTTTCTTTCTTTCTTTCTTTCTTTCTTTCTTTCTTTCTTTCTTTCTTTCTTTCTTTCTTTCTTTCTTTCTTTCTTTCTTTCTTTCTTTCTTTCTTTTTCTTTCTTCCTTTCTTTCTTCCTTTCTTTTTTTTTCTTTTTCTTTTCTTTCTTTTCTTTCTTTCTTTCTTTTCTTTCTTTTTCTTTCTTTTTTTCTTTCTCTCTTTCTTTCTCTCTTTCTTCCTTTCTCTCTTTCTCCCTTTCTCCCTTTCTTCCTACTCCTTTTTTTAATCGGTACATACTTATTTTGAATACTGACACAGCCTTCTGTAAAGTTACAAAGTTACAGGTCACTGGAGGGATGCTCCACAGCTAATAGTTTCACCCAGGTGGCTCAATATCTGTGAAGTTTTCAGCAAGATTAAAAGAGTCCCTGCTGATACCCATGACATTTCTCTTTCAGTTACTGCTCATGCTTGACTGTGTGTTTCTTATTCTGCCCATCAGTCCCTCAATCCTTGATGGAGCTGCATCCTCCTAACTGCATATATTGCCTCTTCATTCCTGCTTGTGCCCATTCTGAAATCTCTCTAAATTGTTATTCCCCACTGAGGGGAAAAAAAAGAAAAAAGCAAGCTATGCTCTCCTCTTTTTTCCAAAGATGATCCACATTTCTTTTAGTGTGTCTTTAATTTCCACTGCAAGACTTACATACCAAATACTTGAGAAGCTATCAGTATGATGGAAATCAGTAAGACGGATCACTCTTCACTACTGTCTCTTTGAACTTTGGTTTGGTAGCACAGGTAGTTCTTCCTATGAACTCCATTTACATTTCACTTTCCTATGGAGATACTAAAGATATCTTTAAGAATGATGCTTCAGGTGCCAAGAGCTCAGTAACCCTCTTCACTGATAGGAAGATGAATTAGTTCTGAAAAAGTGTATATGTAGCTATGTTACTGTCCTGGTTTCAACTGAGGCAGAGCTAATTTTCTCCCTAGTAGCTGATATGGTGCTGTATTTTGGATTTTATAGGAGAATAATGTTGATAACATGCTGATCTTTCAGGTGTTGCAAATCAGTGTTTATCCTAAGCCAAGGTTATTTTTTCCTCCACAACCAAGGAGCTGTACAAGAATCTGGGAGGGAGCATGGCCAGGAGAGCTGACCTGGACTAGCCCAAAGGGATGCTCCATACAATAGGATGTGGTGTACAGCATATAAACTGAGGGGAGTGGGCAGGGGAGTGCTGATCACTACTCAAGGACTGTCCAGACTTGATCAGTGGGTGGTGAGCAATTACATTGTTTTTCCTGGGTTTCATTTCCCTCTCTCTTTCTGTTAGCTTCCTTTCCATTACTACTTTAGTCATTATTAATTTTCATTTTGCTTCCATTATTAAACTGGTTTTACCCCAACCCAAAAGTTTTACCTTTTTTTGCGTTTCTCCTCTTCATTCCACTTGGGTGAGAAGAGAGGAGTGAGCAAGTGGCTGCATGGTGCTTAGTTACAGCTGGGGTTACAGCATCACAGTATCACTAAGGTTGGAAGAGACCTCGAAGATCATCGAGTCCAACCTGTCACCACAGACCCCATGATTAGACCATGGCACCAAGTGCCATGTCCAATCCCCTCTTGAACACCTCCAGGGACGGCAACTCCACCACCTCCCCGGGCAGCCCATTCCAATGGTGAATGACTTGGTGAAGAGCTTTCTCCTCACCTAGAGCCTAAACTTCCCCTGGCGCAGCTTGAGACTGTGTCATCTTGTTCTGGTGCTGGTTGCTTGAGAGAAGAGACCAACTCCCTCCTGGCTACAACCACCCTTCAGGTAGTTGTAGAGAGCAATGAGGTCGCCCCTGAGCCTCCTCTTCTCCAGGCTAAACAACCCCAGCTCCCTCAGCCTTTCCTCATAGGGTTTGTGCTCAAGGCCTCTCACCAGCCTTATTGCCCTTCTCTGGGCACATTCAAGTGTCTCAATGGCCTTCTTAAACTGAGGGGCCCAGAAACCACAACAGTTACTTCTAAGCTAATATTTTTAGAGGTTTATATTTTACTTTTTCCTTTCTGAATTGGTAGAAAAGGCAATTACCTACTGCACACTACAGATCTGTAAATAGTTCCCAAATATATCTAAATGGGAGTCCATCAATTAATTGTACTTTGATTTCCATTGTTGAAAGTGTAAATTGTTGTGATCAGATAACTTCTAGATGCATAATCAAGGTAACATGCACACATGTCATTTTATTTTACTCCTAGAAGCCTATAAATAGCTTCAATCACTTTTAAATTTGGCTAGCAAATTTAAAATATAAAAAGCTATGCATGGATTTTAAGCTTTAAATGGTTTTATTTTATAATACTTGCTTCATTTTCATAATTGCCACACATCTGTCCATTCCGTTTTATGCATCAAGCCTACAAAGCCAGAATTCGTTAGTATGCTGAGGTTGCTTGTATGCCTCATGAGCAAAAGCCTTTTGTTAAGTGAGATGAAAATAATTACTTATTTCATCAGCTTTCTCACACTTCTATAGATGCACAGTCTCAGGCTGCGCCAGGGCAGGTTTAGGCTGGATGTTAGGAAGAAGTTCTATACAGAGAGAGTGATTGCCCATTGGAATGGGCTGCCCATGGAGGCGGTGGAGTCACCTTCATTGGAGGTATTCAGGAGGAGACTTGACGGGGTGCTTGGTGCCATGGTTTAGTCGTTTAGGTGGGCTGGATTGGTTGATGGGTTGGACATGATGATTTTGAAGGTCTCTTCCAACCTGGTGTATTGTATTGTTTTGTATTGTATTGTATTGTATTGTATTGTATTGTATTGTATTGTATTGTATTGTATTCCTTCAGGAAACTGTAGATTCTCCAATGTGATTTTTTTTTCCCTTAAATCTGCTCAGCACACACCCAAATCAGGTTTACTAATCATTCTTGGAGCTGGTGATTCATGATGGTTTTATTCAAACTAAAAACTAAATAGAACAAACGTGCAAACACATACACATACAAGGTGATGAAACAACAAAGCATTTTTAAAGGAGTTTTGAAAAATGAAAACATTAAAATAAGGTCCTGTTCTGCTATAAAGTATCCTCATGCATGATGATTTAATCTTGGAATGAATTTAGCAACTGCTTTTTCGTGTCCTTGTGAAAATATGGTTCACATCTTTCTCACATTTCTTTCCTGATAAGACTAAGCCCATGGAAACACTCCATCTTCCAAACCATTAGCACAGCAGTTATCACTTTAAAACAAAGGGGGGAAAAGTGTCCTTGGGGTGCAGAGTTTCTTTTTTTTCTACTTGCATCAATTTTGAGCAAACACCATTCCATATGCATTTGTTCATGTATTCAGGGATGATGCACATCATACATGGATTGCAGTAAAAATCAGCATTAATTAGCGGAGGGATGGAAGCTGTCAGTACGATTGCTCTTTTTAAATGCTTCAGTTGAGTTTATTTAAAGTTTGATCCTATGCTAAGGACAAGTCCAAAACAAATCCACATCAATGATGCAGCAAATGGAGACATTTCAATACCCACAGGAAAACTCTAGTGGCTTGACATCACAGTATGCTGCATTTCTTCACTGAAACAGTGAGGAGTACTACTCAACCATGAAAGACTGTGCAGATAAAGGAACATATGCCAGATAGCTTCTGCTCGGGTCCTTTCAGTTGTACTATAGGAATTTTCAAATACAATACAATACAATACACCAGGTTGAAAGAGACCTTCAAGATTATCGCATCCAACCCATCGAAGCTCCCTGCTGAGTCAGCAGAAACTCCAGCCATTAGCTCACCTGAGAGATGCACCTCTAGCATTGTTTAACACTATATAAAACATTGACTGCAAGACGATTTCATGCTACCAGAAAACAGCATGAGTGCAGGTACACATATAGGGTTGTCACCTATAGTACCCAATGACAAAGTGTTCAAAGATAGTCATAGTCAAAAGAGACTGGATGGGGTGCTTGGTGCCATAGTTTAGTTGATTAGATAGTGTTGGGTGATAGGTTGGACTCAATGATCTCAAAGGTCTTTTCCATCCTGGTTAATTCTATTCTTCTAATCCAGGAAAAGGAGAAAGAGAGGACAAATTTTACATGCAGCACATGAAAAAACCTAACCAACCGAACAAACAAACACACAAAATCCAAACAACCTTCCCCTGGTACAAAAACAAACCAAAAGACAACAAAGGAAAAAGAAAACCACCACCACCACCAAAACAACAACATAAACACTTCACAGCTTAAAAAAAAAAGCATAGGAAGGACAAAGAAAGAGGAAGAGAATAACTTAAAATCAGTTTTGCTCCCAAAGTGCTGAGAAAATGAACAACTTCAATTTCACTGGATTCTCCGGGATAAATTATCAGTTTTGGCCAGCCATGCTTATTCTGGCGGAGTATGCTCTTCAACTCCCTACTGCCTCTGCCAGTATCTGGCATACTGCAGTGCTCCATAGGATGGTTTCATCTGGTTCTCATCCAGCACTTGACATCACCATCTCCACCCTTCTCTCCTGGGCTGAGCTTATTTACTTCTCTTTGTCTCACACCTATTCTGATTCAAAAACAGTGCAATCCAAATCTGACAAAAGACATCAGAAGATGATGAAGCCGCAGTTTGTTTTGGTAGTTTCTTTTGGAAGTTGGAGTTTTGTTTGGCTTTCTTCTGCCACTGCTTTTTTCTTTGCTGCACCCAGTGTAGAAAAATGTTTTTAATATTATTTTTTAAAAATAACTCAGGAAAGCTAAGCTCAGCTTTGCAAGGGCAATTATTTAAACTACCAACCCTCTACACTTGCAATAAACCACTGACAAATAGGTCCTTTTTGTCTACCTCTCATAACACTGTTTCATTTCTGTATCAAAGTAAATTGTACAGGCATCTGGTTCTCTAACC
Source organism: Picus viridis (assembly GCA_033816785.1). Classification (NCBI taxonomy): domain Eukaryota; kingdom Metazoa; phylum Chordata; class Aves; order Piciformes; family Picidae; genus Picus; species Picus viridis. Next base: position 9,724,819 of record CM066570.1, read on the forward strand.
AACAAAAATTATTATTATTATTATTGCTTCTTATTTATAAAGAACGTGAGAAAATATGTAAATTATTTACAGGGCGGGGGGGAATCTCACAAATGCCAAAGCTGTTTGGATATTGTTGCATTTTTTCTTGTTTCCCCTTTCAACCATTTTCCACTAACGTTTCCCATGCTCTTAACTGTTTCCAGTGAAGATCATCCTGCTTTGGAATCAAATGTCCAAACCAAGGGTTTTTTCACAGGAACACTCCAGGCTTCTGAGGGGACACAGTATGTCAGACAGTCAGGAAATACAGGCTGAAGAAAGCCACAGTATCAAGGTGTAAGGCCCTAGTCCAAGGGGGTGAGGGACCTGTTCTAGTAACTTTCATTGCACCAGTGACAACAATGGACCTGAGTCTTAAGTAGCCTTATGAGTGGGACTGTTATAATGAAAATTACAGACACTGAAAATTCCTTGATAGAAACTCAATTTGTGATGTAAGCTAATTGTTGAAGTAGATGACTGCACCTCATTGCACAGGTGGTTTTCATCCATCAACTCCTCCATCCTTTCAGTCCTCCTTTCTTTCCCATCTCCCAGTCCTTTGTTTTCCTGCTGCATCTCTCACTAGGTGGCTAGATGCCACACCTTCTCCATGCAGCCATTGTACAGGACACATCGAGATGCACGTGCACATGCTGATGCATCACTTTTAGAAGCAGATGGTACACTCCTCCAAGGATTATTCAAACTTGAAAGCTTTTTTTTTTTTCTCTTCCACATGACTCATTTAATCCAAGCTAACAGCATCTTGTCCTGCCCACTCTCCATTAGCCCAGAATTTTCTTCTTCTTGTGTCACTTCCAGCAGTGATTCACAAGCCTGCAAACTATTCTGCCATTATTTATGTTTGTTTATGTAACTGCCAACAGATGGATAATGGTCTTCCAAGATAATAGTTACCTCCAGGCACACATATTGATAAAGTACCATCAAATGTTTTTGCTTATACCCCGTGTTCTTCTTCATGATACATGGAAAGTGCTATAATGGTTTCTGAAAAATCTGGGTTAACTGCTATTCTTCAGTGAAGTCTTTCTTCCATAATGTCATAGATCATACCCTCTGTGGTCTCCCAGCCAAAGCCAGGAAGCCAAGACTGGAAGTCTAGATCTAGCAGTTTCCTTTTTTACCATATGCCTCTATTACATGTTAGCATTTTCTCTCTTTGTGAACCCAAAAGGCATAGAAAGGCATAGAAAAAATTCATTCTGAAATGGCAAAATATAGTCCAGTTTTAATTTAAAGGCTTACCTCTAAGTTAAAGTAAAATGCTTGATTTACTTTATTTTCTAGACTTGCCTGTTTTGAGAAACCATATGTCCCTCCAAGGCTTTTCCAGACTGTTACAGTTTGAAGCGGGAACTTTAGTCTAGCTCCTGACTGCAAAGACTGAAAATAAATTACCATTAGGGTGCAAAAGAAAAATAATCATAAGGTCTATATAATTCATTGGATTGTTAATGGGAGTATAGGTCAGAGGTGTAAACAGTTATCTCTCTTTTCTTCTGTTGCTTCTGCTTGCAACTTTTCTCTCTTCTGTGGTCTTGCCAGGGTATCTCTGTTTTGACTGCTGTGTGAGGTAATGGGAAGGAGGGAGGGAGTGGGGGTGGAAGTGAATGGGTCCCCTGGATCCATCCAGGGGGTACTGAAATATAATATAGTACCTACATTGTATATTTTATACATACTCATTACATTTCATATTTCTAGATTGTAGTTTGCTTGTAAATATAGCTTTGTTTGCTTCATCCCAAACTGAGACAGTCTGGCAATTTTATTTTGGGGGATAATTCTCTTCAATTAGTTGGGCATTAATTTCAATCCACCACACAAACTTATTCTAGACTGATTTGGGGCTGAATAGAAACATCCTTGTGCAAAATAAAGGGATTAAACAAGAAACATTAGCTCAACTTTAATCATGGTAGTTTGAATGTTACTATAGTCAGTCAGCAATTTTGTAGGACTCATGATTAAAATACCCCTGAAGTCTGTATCTTAGCTCATAAGAAACTCTGAAAGGCAGTGTAACTCTCAAAGGTGGATTTTGGGTGTCACTTTTATAAGTGCAATGGTCTTCGGCTCATTTCTGATGTAATGAAGCCAACTCAGAGGCAGAAAACCTTCTCACTATAGCATCTAGTGCAAGTGTCACAAGTTCCTTTGATGAATTTTGCTTTTTTTTTTCTCTTGTGTATCTCAGTTGTTTGATTTTTAAATTGACTAAGAGTTTTCTTCAATCAATAATAAATTCAGTAGCAATTATGAATGAGTCATGCACTTGTGATGACATTACGGGGTTTTTTCCCCTGTCAGAATCCCTCCTGATGACTGCCCAGAATCTCAAGGAACAAACATGGTTTTCCTGACAGTGAGGGTTCCAGAGCACCAAATAAAACTTGTACATCATTGCAATATATGTTAAGGTATCAGGTGTGTTACCTGTAAAACAGTTGCTATGTACTTTTATGGGGCATTTGAAAACATTTCAATTCCTCTTTTAAAAAATAAGCACAGAAACAAACCAAACAGCAAGATCCATTTGTCCGCTCCAGCAGTCCCTGAATTAAGATGTTTCCTCAGTGTATTTAATTTGCAAGTCACTGCAAGACAATCACTGACACACCTGACTGCATAGATCCCTATTCTTCCTTCCTGTTCCTTAGTTTAGATTTTCTTTGTATTTGTGCTTTAACGATACGGTGTTCATTTCTTTAGGGAGTGTCAGTAAACATACCATCGAAATAGATTTATCTGAGGATCCAGACGAGCCTAGCAACAGTTAGAACCTAGCTGTAAAAGATGAAACCACAACCTTAGGAGATGAAAAAAAATTTTTAACAAATCCATGAAAGTGGTAGGTATGCCCAGAGCGCTGCTTTAGAGAACAGTTCCTTGTTGTTCAACACACACATAGTGCAGAACTGCAGGACTGGATGACAGATGAACACAGATGAAAGAAGATGACTGTCATGTAAAAAGCATTTTTAAAATATTCCAGCTGCAGACATCACAGAGAATAGAATCTGAAACACATAAAGCCCATTTCTGGGGCTGAAAGAATATATTTGTATCAAGATTAGTTTAAATTTATGAATAGTCTGCAGATTTCTACAAAGGCTAAGGGACTCAGCAGCACGGTATTTGGTTCACTACCTAATGCCTAAAATTCCCCGACTGCAGGAATCACATTGCAGCATACAAGAATAAGTTCAGAATGTTGCAATGATCACACTGACAGAGAACATAATAATAATAAAAATAGTCAAGTGTCTTTTACAATATCATCTCAGAAAAAGTCAGGAATATCATGCACTGTACATAAGTACTATACTGGAATGTCATATTAACCATCAGGCTGCACGCTGAAAGATAACTTTGCAAGAGACTAATCTGCATTCTGCCATTTTTGAGTCCTTGGCAGGACTATTTACAGTGTGTGTGTGTGTGAAAATTGACAGATACTGCACATTTGGTGCTCTTTTCATGACAGTTGCTACATTCAGCAGAATTTACAATTTCAGGTTTAAAATATGCTTCCTAGCTCGGCCCACTACATAAATCAATGCATTAAACCAGCCTAGCAAAAAGCTAAATGCCGACAGGGAGAAAATGTGCTTATTCCAAGAGTATTATAAATAAATAAATAAATAAATAAATAAATAAATAGATAGATAGATAGATAGATAGATAGATAGATAGATAGATAGATAGATAAAGAAATAAAGGCAGGATATTTTCTTGTATAAATAGTGGTGAACAAACATCTGTATAGTCAGATTCTTAGCAAAGCACAAGCCGTTGTCCATGTGCCCCAAAGGCAGCAGGGAAGATGGCAGGGAAAATGTACTACAGAGAAGAAAAAGTTTATTGACTCACAACAGATTTGCTACTTAAAATTATAGAATCATAGAATCACAGAATGGCCTGAATTGAAAGGGACATTAAAGGTCATATAGTTTCACCCCTCCTGCCATGGACTGGGATACCTCCCACTAGACCAGGTTGCTCAAAGTCTCATCTAGCCTGGTCTTAAACACTTCCAGGGATGAGGTATCCACAACTTCTCTGGGCAACCTGTTCCAGTGTCTCATCACCCTCACAATAAAGAGCAACTTCCTAATATCTAATCTAAATCTAACCTGCTGTAGTTTAAAAAAGAAAACCATGTTGTTTAAATAAGGAATGTATGAAGCCTATGACACGCATTCTTCAAAGAGGTGGAAAATATCACCTTTTTAAAGAAAACAAGGGTTTGCTACAAACTATGAGATACATATCTGACTTCAGAAGGCTAATTTGAAGAACGTGTGTTTATTTGCAGGGATACTGCAGTAGGATCCCAGCTGAACAAGAGCAGGGATGAATGTTCATTTCTGGAGGTGCTTGCTTTGTCACATTTCACAGTTCCCAGTTCATTTGGTTTACTCTTTTTGAGATATTCTCGGAAGATAATGGCAATACCTCCTGTACACACAGAATTTATCTGTCCCTTGTTGTCTTTCCAGTTCATCCTTCTCCAAGGCTTCTGAAGAAAAAACAATCTAAAACATAGTAAAAACAAATTAGAGTCAGAGGTAGAAGAATGTGCTGTATATTATGGGTAGAAAGTTGAGGAAATTGTGATTCACTATCAGATATCATAATGGATAGGAGAACCCATTCATAAATTCAAGGTAAGGTTGTTTCCTTATGCATCATAAAGATGCATTACTTCTTACAGCATGGATTTATTATCTTTGGTATCAGATAGCCTTGCCAAAGAAAAATGTAACACTTTCTAAAGCATATTTGACAGCAGTCAGCCATAGTGTGACTGCTACTGCTAATAATCCTGATAATAACAGCAACCACAGAACATGAAGAAAAAAGGAAAACAAATTCTGAAAATCAGGTGCTTCAATGAACAGCATCAATATCTTTAAGATAAACTATGACAGGAGTTACGTTTGCAACTTTACAAATAGCCAAAAGAAAGGCGTATGGGTTATTCTGTGTTCTCTGTCTTCATGTGCCAAAGACACTTATGGGCAAGGTAAAATTCTTTCTGCCTCTTCCTATTTATTTTGAGGGTTGCTGAGGCACTCTGGCCAAAACTGAAAAAGCAGTCAGAACTGACCATTTGATGATCATTTACAATAGGTCCTTCAGCACTGTTCCATTGTGCAAGAACAAGGGGAATGGCCCAGAGGGAATACGAACATGAGTTATCAAAGAAATAATACATTAGACAGAAGTAAGAAAAAGTCTCCAAGAGTGATCTCTGGGGAAATAAATGGAAATATATATTTTTTTAAAACCAACTGGGATATGTGCTGGACAGATCATTACCTCTAGCTTAGTAGGGCAGAAAAGATTAAATACTTGCAGATCTGGGAAAAGGGAAAAGAAAGGAGAAACTAAAATGTTATCTTGACAGTACCATTCCTCCAGCTATGTGATAATCAGTGAGACCAAGCAGACAATCATTTAGTATTACAAAGAAGACAATTATCTCTCTATGGCACTTGGCCAAGCCACACTAACTCATTGCAGGCTAGATCAGACTTTGTCTAAAAGCCCACATATTTTATTATTTCCAGTAAGACAGAAAGCTATGTGCTCTTATCTGAAATGGGTTCTATGCTACGGAAACAAAGAGACAAATAAATGACGCTTATGGACCCTAAGGAAAATATCAAATTTAAGATGAAGGAAAATCCAAAGGGTACAATCTGAAAGATTGACTGGACTGTGACAGTGCATAGAGAAGGGGGAAACAACAATTAAAATGCTGTTGTGAGAGAAGAAATTAAAAAGGAAGGATGAGAGAAAGAACAAGGTGAAACAGATTTTGGAAAGGGCAGTGTGAAGGACTCTTGGTAGAGTGGGATAGAGGGAAGGAGAGAAAGAGAGGTGTGAAATGGCATGAATAGGGAAAAATTACACACTGCATGAACTTGAGTAGTTTCCACTTGTCGTGGTTTCAGGCCCAGCTACAGCTGAGCTCCACGCAGCTGTTCACCCAACTCACCCCCACACTCCCTCCAGCCAGTAGGATAGGATGGAGGAATCGGGAACAAAATGCAAAACTCTGTGTGTTGAGATAAGAAGTGTTTAATAGAACAATATAAAGAATGAACAACTGGAATAACAACAATAGAATAAAAGTAATATAAAAATGAGTAATAGAAAATGAGACAAGCTCAGGCAATGCAGCTGACACTTTGCCACCCACACCAAAACCTGCACCAGACAACTGCGTCAATGCCCACACCAGCCACTAACCACCCTGTATAGAATAGGCATATAAAGCAGGCACGAGGTTGTATGGTATCAAATACCCCACTGGGTTGTTCAGATTCCTATCCTAGGCATATCCTCTCCCAGCTTCTTGTGCAGAAAATTAACTCTATCCTAGCCAAACCCAAGACACCACTCACCTTCTAGTCCCCCATTTTTCACTGATCTGACTACATGAACTATTGAAAACATTTTTAGAATGTCTGAGAAAGTGTGGTTCTATGTACTGCGTTCAGTGATCTTGAGCCTCCCCACTTAGTTGGTAAAGCTCTTTTGACAAGAGACACTGAAAACTGAATGCTCTTTTAATTAGGAGGGGTGGAAGACACTTCATTTTCAAGCCTGAAAAGGAGACAGAACCTGTCTTTCAACTACCTGTGTGGTTTGTAAATGTCAGTGCCTTCTTTTGGCTTGAATTGTACCAGTCTCTATGTGTGTTAACAATTCTTTTCGTAGTGTCTAACAATGGCATCAGAAATACAATGGGTGCTAGCAAAAATATATATTCTCTGTAATGATTTAGAAAGAGATGCAGAGTTTTGCAAATAAGTAAATAAATAAATAAATAAATAAATAAATGCCATTTAGTTAGTCAGCAGAGAAAAGAGGCAAAGAGATGCAGAATTATTTCCTTCAACCTACACCACTGGTAAACACAAGGTGGCAAGTTCTGTAACTTGAGAAATACTGTGTCCCAGCTCTTTTTGGCAGCATTCATTTAAATTTTGACAATCTTTATTTAGCCTGCTGCATCTGAGCATCCACTGTTACCCATATAAGCTTATTGGGGATTTTATTCTGCCCTCATGTTTGCAATTAAGCCTAAATTATGATTTACTCTTGCAAAAGCAATATATCTTAACTTGCCATAGGTTTGTTTCAGTTGGAACACTCTTTAAATAATACCTAAACCTAAAGCATGTTTGAGAAAAGTGTGTTGAGAAAATTTCAGAGCTCTGCACAGGAATTATAGAATTATAGTACTGTTAGGGTTGGAAGGGACCTCAAGGATCATCTAGTTCCAACCAACCTGCCATGGGCAGGGACACCTTACACTAGGTCATGTTGCTTAGAGCCACATCCAGCCTGGCCTTAAAAACCTCCAGGGACGGGGCTTCCACTACCTCCCTGTGGAGCCCAGAAAGCAGTGTCCAAAAGAATTTTTGGTACATCTCGAAACTCACTGTGAGTGAGACACTGACAGGCCTTTAGACATATGGTTACAGAATAGTGGAATCTCTAGTAATCTTATAACATGATATGATAAGAACATCCTATGACAGCTGGAAGTACAGATGCTCCTTGTTATGTGTCAAGGATCATTAAGTGAGCAATCCAGAGGTAACTATTCCACCTCTTAACTATTCCACCAAATTGCCTCTTTTCACCAACAGGGCATGGCTGCTCTGCCAGAGGCAACGTCATTGTGGTAGTTTTAGGCTATGCCTTTTAAAAATGTTCACAAATCTTGAAAGTAGTAAAATGTAAATAAATCACTATTGGGTATAAAAAGGAAAATAATGATAGTTCTACACAAGCCCATTGGAGAGTTGTCTGCCATAAAAATTAGTTTGGCAAATAATCTCTTTTTCTTTTTGCTGCTTCTGCTCTGGCTGATGCTTCTCCTGGCATTACTGATCTTGACTGCATCGCTGTTGTTGTGACTGGCATTAACAACTTCTCTCAGCTTTCTTTTTGTACACAGGAGAGTAGGGAAGGAGGCAGGGAGGGAGAAGCTGTTACAGATCCTTGTGCTATTTATTAATTGTAAACACCTGTAAATATTGTAAACACTGTATATTTTGTACATATTCATTGCATTTCATTGTAGATTGTAGTTCTGCTTGTTAATACAGCTTTCAATTGCTTCCAAATGAGCTGGTCTGGCAAATTTAATGTTGGGGGGAAATTTTCAACCCACCACAGTCATGCAGAGACATATAAGGACGGCTGAAAAACACAGTAGGGAACCCAGGTACAAAACCACCCTGGTGAAAACAAGCATAGTCTCAGTGTTTATATGCTAGAGTCAATCTAGACGCTGAATAAAGAGTACAGTAGAACATTCTATGAATCTAAGACTACTTCTTCTTGAATGCTGAATGACACCATTTTGGAACACTGAAGGATTAGCATGCAGTCTACTAAGAAGAAAAATAGGTGGAAGGATGTGAAACAAGCAATTTGGGAAATATTTGCAGTACATTTTGCTTTTGGTAGCAAACGTAATAAAATCCTGATGGGGTATAGAGTGGGAGGTTAAGACTTTTGGGCTGGCAATGGAGGGGTTTCTGTTAAAAACACCAAGAATTTTCCTCCTCGTTGGCTTCTGGGGTTTTGTTTGTTTGTTTGTTTGGTCTGGAGATCTCTTGAGTGGCTGGAGAACAAATAAATCTATCAAACTGCAATCTGCAGGATACCAAAATGTGAGCAACTGAATTGGAATATGATAAATCAGTCTTGTACACATTTAGCAAACTCAAACAAACAAACAAACAAAAAAAACCCCACACAACCCACACACCTTTATTCCTGAAATTTCCTAGCTCAGAGTCTTTTACATTAGGCCTGTAAATTAATTAATTTCTTACATCAGTCTTATTTGTTTTCCTATCATAAAGTCCAAACCTTAAAAGCCAAAACAAGATTTACAAGCTTCCATGCTCCATAAAAAAACCACATATATATGCAGAATAGAATAGAATAGAATAGAATAGAATAGAATAGAATAGAATAGAATAGAATAGAATAGACCAGACCAGGTTGGAAGAGACCTTCAAGGTCATCATGTCCAACCCATCATCCAACACCACCTAATCAGCTAAACCATGCAACCAAGCACCCCATCAAGTCTCCTCCTAAACACCTCCAATGATGGTGACTCCACCACCTCCCCAGGCAGCCCATTCCAACGGGCAATCACTCTCTCTATGATTAATTTCTTCCTAACATCCAGTATAAACCTCCCCTGGAGCAGCTGGAGACCGTGTCCTCTTGTTCTGGTGCTGGCTGCCTGGGAGAAGAGACCAGCTCCCACCCGTCTACAACCTCCCTTCAGGTAGTTGCAGAGAGCAATAAGGTCTCCCCTGAGCCTTCTCTTCTCCAGGCTAAGCAACCCCAGCTCCCTCAGCCTCTCCTCATAGGGCTTGTGCTCCAAACCCCTCACCAACTTTGTTGCCCTTCTCTGGACACTCATCTGGTAAAAAAACAAATCAACATAAAATAGTATCATTGACTCTTCATTTGTTTAGCCACAGTCTTACAATGATTTTTGTAATATTGTAGATTCAAAGGAAATGGTGTCCAAGAGAATTCTGCATGTGCAGACCCAGGGACCATCTTAAAAGAATTCTAAGAAATGAAATGAAAGACTTCCTCGGGAGTCATTTTAGTGCAAACTGTTGTAAATACAATCCAAGTAGCACAGTCAACATGGATGTAGGCTTTTTTATTTAAAAACTGATGAATGCAATTTGTGAGTATTACCATTTTGGAAGCAAGGCAGAGAGCGTCTCATAACTGAGGCAGAACATTGTTCCAGCATATTTACACAGTTCATGCTTATTTCCATAATACTTCTGTCGTGTTTGTATACTCTTTTGTTCCTCAGAAAAAGACGTTTTAGTTCAAATCATTTCTTCTATGAAAAGAGCTAGTTAAAACACCTCTTTACTAGGTATTCTACTTCAAAGCTCTTTTTCTTTTCTTGGATGATTGCAGTAGGTTGCTCCTGGCTAGCAGACATACTCAAAGTATGAACAAGAGCAAGAAACTTCTTTCAGTCAAGACAAAGACATGGGAGTTGCTTACCAATCACCACCATGAGCAAAAGAGACTTGATTAATTTATTTCCAATTAAAAATAAAAATAAAGTAGCAATTAATGTACTAGGGAACAGCAACAACAGAAAGCACAAATATTTAGAAAAAAAACCCTTCTGTCTCCTTTTCCCAGGTTCAACTTCACACCAAAACATCTCCACATTCCCCTTGTGGTAGAGTTGTTTCTTCTATCTGTTGCTCCTTCTCACTGTTTTTATTTTCTCCAGTGTGGGTTCAGACTTCAGTCCATTCCATGATTTACCTGCTCCAGCACAGATTCATCTGTTGATGCTGCCTCTCTCAGTTTTCAGGTTTTGTGTTTCCTTCCTCCAGCCCTGTCATTGTTTTCTACCCTTTCCTAAGTGTTTCGACAGAGGTGCCATCAGCTTGGCTGATGGGCTCAGCTGTGCCTTGTGGTGGGTCAGTTCAAGCAAGCAGAGCTGGCTGTCTGACACTGGGTGGCCCCTGATCTTCTGTTACAGAGGTCACCTGTGACCCCCACTATCAAATCCTTGCCATGCAAACCCACTCCAACAATGAAAAACAAAAAAAATGCTCATTGACCAAACTGAAAAGAGGTAGTGACAATTTAAAGTAAACAGATCACAAACATCCCACATCTTCAAAGGAATCTCTGTTAAATATTTCATCAATATCTGCAAGGAGCAAACACCCACTCAAGTAAACCAGTCGCCAGACAATGCACAAATACTGAGTACTACTTTCCAGACACATCTGGACACTTTCCATTACACCCCTGTAATTCATTATTCTTTGAGAGGCATCCCACCAAAGCAATAGTATACTATCACAATAGGTAGAAATCACATGTGTAATAAAAGCATAAGTAAAATTAAAGAGATATTGAATATTCTGCTTGGAATAGAATATTCGATTCCAAACATCACAAGCACTGAGAGCTACTTTTGTGAGTAAAAATCTGTGGATGATGTCTTTTACACCTATGTTTAAAAATAAAGTAACATGTTTTAATTAAGACATTATGATAAATATTTTTATTCTGCACACAGAAGAAATTCTGAACACAAAAGTAATCAGCAGAAAGGTAATCAGATCATTAGATCACAATCAGAATGATCCAGAATAGCAAAAATTCTTGTTATCAGTAGAACTAATTCTGAGGACAAAAAATTTGTAGAGACCTCTATATCCTGATCAAATTATGCATTGAGTGTAAAGTCACAAGACACCTAACAGCAAGCAAAACTTGGGAGAACACAACATAATAAGTCACAACTGTGTCAAAAAAAGAGTCACTTAACATAGGTGCCCTCCCACAGATACAGATAAAGAAGTCCTTCCTTTCAAAAACCTTAGCTGTCAAAATGAAGGCAAAGATAAGAAAAAGACACAAAGATAAATTAAACTGGGGTTTTTTTAGGCAAACCTAGAGTATACTATTCAAGTTAACAAGCATGTAATCAATCACCTCACAATAGGTTAATAAAACTGGAAATTCACCTGCAAATTCACCAAGAAAGACATGACAACAGGGCAGAAGTATATGCCAACTATATGCCAAACCAACAGAAATTTGCTTGCAAAGGGAAGTGTGTTACAGGTTTTGCATCGTGTGAAAATGAATGCTCCATTTCCCAGAAAATGCAACAGTGTGCAAGAATATATTCTGTGCAAATGTAATCATTCAAAGCACTGTTGTCTCCAGGAAAATTGGATTAGAAAGTTGGGTTAGAAAAATCGAGGAGTAGAACAGAACATTATGCATCTTAGAAAGAGAAACTTCTGGCAGACTTTAAGTACATAAGAGTCACAATTCTGAAAATCCTCCCTATTCAATTACTACCTTCCACAGAAGCAGCTTAATTCAGTGCACACTAATGCTTCCCTCTGGACCTGAAAATGTGATTTCCATGCATGTGAAGTGCCTCTGTTGTACTACTCTTGAGCAGCTTAGCACAAAGCCTATCCCTTACTGGGATCCAAAAGCCAGAAACTCCACATACTATGGTTCCTAAAAATGCCTCACACACCCCAACAGACATCTCAGGTACCCTAGGAGATACACTTGCCACTTACCAATTTATTCTGTAATGTCAGTGGTCATCCAAGTGCTTAATGATCAGAGCTCTTGAGCAGAACCATATTCATCTGCTCTTTAGAGATTCCTTTCAACCAGGGAGTGCATTCATCAGTGGACAACAGGCTGCTTTGTACAGGGACACATCCCACCTATTGCACCTGAAGCTCTGCTGACCAGTCTCACCAAAACATAGCACTCAAGTTAAGGTTACTCTGAGAGGAAGACCACTGCAAAAATTACACTTATTCTTCCCTCCTTGTAACCCAAGAAATCTTCATTTCCTGTATGGAACACAGCACCAATGAAAACCAAGAATGCTATTGATATGACTGCACCTCCAAGCAGACGTTTGAATTTTAATTCCCCACAGGAAAGAAGAGAAACTGAGATAAGTTTTTCACATTGTGCACTTATACTCTCTTCATCAAGCCATGACCCTGCATGAGTAGTTAGGAACAGCACATCTTGAAAGACAAACAGTGAAAAGTGTTCACTGACCTGGGAGAGAGAAAAAGAAAACATGCTCCAGATTTTCAAAAGAGACTTTGATGCATTAGCTTCATCTTGGACTGAAATCTTAAATAAGTCACCTGTAGGGTAGGATTTATGAGCCAGCCTATTTGTCTGTGTGTCTGGAGCAGGAATGACACTGCACTTCTGTTGGCTTTTTGTTTAACATACCAGCAAGGTTTTTGTTATTAATTGTTTCACTCTTTTCTGTGCATTGCAGAAATTACCCAGGTGTGTCACTAAATGGTTTTGATTTAAAAAATCAAGCACTCAAATGCCTAACTCACTTATTGGTAATGAGGAAAGCGATGCATCATGGACCTAGCACAAGTGCCCTAGAAAGTGACATTTTATTGTTTAAAGGGCTATAATAGTGATCACATTCCATAAAGCCTTGATGCACCGGAATAGATGTTTCCAGAAGCCTGAGAGGAATTACTTTACCCCATTAAAAGAATAGAATAGAATAGAATAGAATAGAATAGAATAGAATAGAATAGAATAGAATAGAATAGAATAGAATAGAATAGAATAGAATAGAATAGAATAGAATAGAATAGAATTAACGAGGTTGGAAAAGACCTTTGCAATCATCAAGTCTAACCTATGATCCAATGCTATCTAATCAACTAAACCATGACACCAAGCACCCTATCCAGTCTCTTCCTAAACACCTCCAATGATGAATGTTGAATCCACCACCTCCCTGGGCAGCCCATTCCAATGGCCAATCTCTCTTAATTTCTCCAGAGCAAATGGACTTCTCACTACTTATTAAAACTTGCTGAACATTCTACACAGACAGGTCTTTGTATTTTACTTTCTAAGGAGATATTACTTTCCTCATTTTGATTTCAGACAAACAATATCCTCAAGATAAAAATAACAAGGAAGCTTGTTTCACAAGAGAAGCTGAATAGATCAAAAATTACTTTTCAGTAAGACTGAATCAATTAAATTGTCATATAATTGTCCAACTTAAAGTGCAAATGATTTTACTATGTTTCTAGTACTTGCATTGCAGACCAAGAAAGTGGAAATGTTATGGGTAGCAGCATAGAAATTATCATGAGTTGAAAAATATGAAAAGGAGAAAAGAAATTACACAGTAAATATTTCTTGCTAAGATTATTTCTTCCATTTTTGAGCAAGCAGATGTGGCAGTTTAGGCTGGGTGCCTCCTAAACTGAAGCCATGGAGTTATACCTCCAGTGTCCAGAGTGACACAGGAAATAGTGTATTCCTACCCATAAATCCTGCACCTTTATGAATCTGATTGCAAAGTCATTGTCTTTCTCTTTCTTCCCTGTCTGTTCCTGTGGGAGATGTTTTCTTATCGCATAACGGTCAGGGAGTATCTCAGGCCTAATGCCAGGATAAGAAGGGGGGAAAGGGGGAGCCCAGTTTCAGGCCTGGCCAGCCTGAGACAAACCTAACAATGGGGGAGAAGAAAGAGCCCTGGGGGTGGTTGGGTGCATCCCATATGGGGAGAAGGGTAACACTGGGCTTTTGGTGTGGTATAAAGTAACTTTGTAAGCTTTGCCATGCTTACCACTATGCTTTGTATTTTTTGTAGACTATTAATGGCTTTTTTCTTTTAAACTTTCCATGACTACCCAATCCATTTATGTGAACATCATTCTTTTACCCCTTTTGGGGCAATAGAGCATCTGTCCCACTCTAACTTAGGACAGCAGAACTGGCATAATTCCTTAAAAACCTGAAATCAACACATTTCCAAGACAACTGAAAGCAAGTCATTTTACGCTACTGTTATTTTAGTTCCCTCACTCCAGTTGTGATATGTATGATTGCTTGGTTCAGTGGAAAGTCTTCAGAGAATATAAAACCTCTGATTCAATATCTTTGTCTAAACCATCTCTGTATGTATAAAATCAATACCTAAACCACAAAAGGTTCCAGAAATAAACAAATAAACTAATTAAAGTACATCAGCTTTCATTAGCACTAAGCATTTTCCAACCACTGTTTATCACTGTTGACCTAACACTTCTCTCTTTAAGTTCAGCAGTCTGCCTTGTGTATATTATGCAGAATGAGACACAAGAACAAAGGTTTCTGTTCATTCTTCTGGACATTCCCAGCTATAAGATACTGGGGGGTTATGTCACACTAGTAAATCTTAATGTTTAGTCCACTAGAGCTTTTTCTCAAATTGCAGGATGATACCTAAGGTAAACAACATGTCATTGTAAATGCTCTCAATGGACAAAGCAGGCATTTTCAGGAACCTGAGGTGGCTAACGTACCAGTGCAAGAAAGAATGTGTTATAAGAAAAATAATCCAGGGAAAAGCTATGAGAGACACATTTCACCCATAGCCTGTGTTGGCTTTACTAGATGTATGAGAACAAGTACCAGTGAGGAAGCAAGAAGCAAAGACAAATTGTGCCATATTAGTTTGGTTTCCTGCCCTCTTGTACCTTGATGTGTAGAGATGGAATTATGTAGAGATGGAATTACTGGGTACACAAGCAGCATGATTGAATCTACAATGCCCTCAGGCCAAGGAGGCAAAAGTACAAGGCTGTGAAGCTAGAGCAATATGGGAAGAGGCTTTAGCGATAGCATCAATTCCTCAGATCACAACAGTGTGACAGCATTATTTAAACAATTATTGCTGTGCAAATTAGGCCCAAAATATATCTAAATGAGAATTTTCCACATATGTAATAATTTAAGTCCCTTTTGCATGACTCCAAATGGAATGCCAAGGTGGGAGTCAGGGGAGGTTCATATCTCTCAAATTTGTGCAGGTGTGTTAAAAATAAGTGGAGGAATCCAAACACAGCAATTACCTCTGCAAAGAGTGGCCTGTGTCACTGACACAGAGCCAGCAAGAGCTGCCTTTGTTCAGCAGAGCTCTTGTGAGCCATTGAATGCCTAGGGCAGGGAAGCACTATGGGTACAGAGATATAATGCTGTGTGCAGACCAGGTCACAGAAACAAAAGATCAGAGGTTGCCATTTTAAGCGTTGGCAAACCATTTTCATAAGCCTAGTACTCAGACCTGCTGTGAGAAAATTCAACTTCAGGAAATGAGGTTTTATAAGTGACTGGTATCCATCAACGGCTAAAGATCCCAAGTGACAAGCAGTCCATTTCAGTATTTGTACCTCTGCTCCACCATAACACTAACATCCTAGCAGCACTGGGAATGCCTGTCTCAGCCAGGATTTCAGAGCTTCCCACCTTCTTCCTCTATAGATGGAAGTAAGGCAATCTTTAAAGCCATAGACATAATTCCTATTTTTCCCCAGGAAAATCAGAAAATGAAGATTTTTTCAAAGCCAAACCTTTCTTCAGCTATCTTGCAGAGCAGATTCCAGATCCTCTGCTGTCCTGAAGCAAACATAAGCATTTTCAGTGTGTCAGAATTTCCCCAGCGTAAAAATATACCAAAGCTTTAGTTGCTCTCCTGGAAGCTCACTTCCTGGTCAGATGCATTTTTCAGATGAAAGAAGCACAGTGTTTTGGTAAATACAGAGTTTTCGTGTTTGTTTGGGGTAGAGGAAGAGAGTTTATGTGCAGATATTCTGTGTCAGAACCAACACACTTTTTGTTAATATTGTTTTAAAATAATTAATCTGAAGCTTTTCTATTGACATTAATGAATGCTGTCCACTTAAAACTTCTGTAAAGAGAAGCCAGAATGGACATGATCAGTGAAAGAATAGTCAGCAAGTCTTACAAACTGCAGAAGCCCTAAGGGAAATTCACATTCTAAAAGAGTCAGTGTGTGACTGAAAGTGGCACATCAGGGAAGCATATTCCATTCCATTTAAATTATTGTCTTTCTTTAGGCTCTTATACTGTTTATGATGGAGTATATTTTGTTTGCTAGAGAGTCTGTGATTTCATTGTTAGCAAGTATGCATCTGCTGCTTCAGCACGCCAAGGTATCAACTTTGATTAGCATAATATTCTCATTAAATTAAGATGTTTATAATGTTTACCAGGCAAATAGAGCAGACAAAGAGGATAATATAGGTCAGTTTGAATATCTTAGTTAAATTAAAGGTATGGTCTTTTAATAAACAAACATTTGGTTGCACATACTAAAGTTCAATGTGCCTTTGGTTGCCATAGAATCATAGAATGGTCTGGGTTGGAAGGGACCTCTGAAGGTCATCTAGTCCAACCCCCTCTGCAGTAAGCAGGGGCATTCCCAACTAGATCAGGTTGCCCAGAGCCCTGGTGAGCCTCAGAGATCATCAGGTATTGGAAGGCACAGGTGGAACCAAGGGTAGGAAAGAACTTACCTATATGGCTAAACTTGGTACCAGACTGCCATTAAGAAGAAAACAACTTGAAATAAAGGCATAGTCCCAATCTTGGAGCCACCAGCATTTTTTGCAGAATTAGTCTTGAACAGTACTTAGGAGAAATCAAGCAGTGTCATGCTTGACCATGGGCTTATCTTTATGGAAGACATTCATGCCCATCTTTTATTTCAGGTCTTTGGTAGACTTTACTAGTTGTTTATACAACAAACCCCAGACTGATCACTAAAATCTGCCTCTGGTCTGCACAACTCCCAGCAAGCCTTAATGTCACCCATACTCAGCTTCCCACTCTTTCCACTGCTCTCCCTTAATTCTTCCTCATGACACCCACACAACCTGAGACTCAGATAATACCATCCCTAACAAAGTAATGGAACAAACACCCATTGCCCCCCAAACTTTACTCCAGGCTCATTGCCATTCTCTGGCAGTATCTCCACATCCTGACTGAACTACAAATGAGCTCATTCTGTATGGATTGGTTTTTGAAGTCTGCATGATAAAACCTCAGACTTTAATGAGTGCACCACAGATGTATCAAATCAGCTTATCCAATTTTGTATGTTCGTGGGAAAGTTCCTTACATCTCTTTTGCTCCCCCAAAATGAGGCAGAACACATTTCAGAATGACATCTCTAGTTCACATTGTAGTCACTTATTACAATCTTTCACATGAAACAGTGGAGAAAACAAAACAAGAATTGTGTATGCACTAGTCCATTAACATCTTTATTGATGATCTGGATGAGGGCATTGAGTCCATCATCAGTAAATTTGCGGACGACACCAAGCTGGGGGCAGGAGTTGATCTGCTGGAGGGCAGAGAGGCTTTGCAGAGGGACCTCAACAGGCTGGACAGATGGGCAGAATCCAACGGCATGAGATTGAACACATCCAAGTGCCGGGTTCTGCACATTGGCCACAACAACCCCAGGCAGTGCTACAGGCTGGGGTCAGAGTGGCTGGAGAGCGGCCAGGAAGAGAGGGATCTGGGGATACTGGTTGATTGTAGGCTGAACATGAGCCTGCAGTGTGCCCAGGTGGCCAAGAGGACCAATGGCATCCTGGCCTTCATCAGGAACAGTGTGGCCAGCAGGAGCAGGGAGGTCATTCTGCCCCTGTACACTGCACTGGTTAGGCCACACCTTGAGTACTGTGTCCAGTTCTGGGCCCCTCAGTTTAGGAAGGATGTTGACTTGCTGGAACGTGTCCAGAGAAGGGCAATGAAGTTGGTGAGGGGTTTGGAACAGAAGCCCTATGAAGAGAGGCTGAGGGAGCTGGGGTTGCTTAGCCTGGAGAAGAGGAGACTGAGGGGTGACCTTATTGCTCTCTATAACTGCCTGAAGGCAGGTTGTAGACAGGCAGAGGTTGGCCTCTTCTCCCAGGCAGCCAGCACCGGAACAAGAGGACACAGTCTCAGGCTGCGCCAGGGGAGGTTTAGGCTGGATGTTAGGAAGAAGTTCTATACAGAGAGAGTGATTGCCCATTGGAATGGGCTGCCTGGGGAGGTGGTGGAGTCACCATCATTGGAGGTGTTCAGGAGGAGACTTGATGGGGTGCTTGGTGCCATGATCTAGTTGTTTAGGTGGGTTGGATTGGTTGATGGGTTGGACGCGATGATCTTGAAGGTCTCTTCCAACCTGGTTTATTCTATTGTATTCTATTGTTAACATTACCAGTACAGTCATCGCAAGTGTCAGTACATGGGGTACATGTGTCTTCATAGTCTGCTAAATTATATTATCAGAGAAACCTTGCAGAGAAACTGCAAGCAAAGGTAAACTTAAGAAGAGAGCATAACCTGAAATTTACATTTTATGCATTTGAAGCTGATAGAGGTAACTTCAGAAAAGAAGTAACTCTCTCCAGGTTTCTGACTGACCAGACTAAGATAAAGGAATCATACACTTACTGCCCTCATAAAAGGTTTTAAATATTTTTAAGCTGAAAACATGTGCTTATGTATTTATTATGTATTTATTAGTATTTATTAATCATACAACAATATTATATCGTATAATTTTGCCATAGTCCAATACAAAATACCTGTCTGCAAGGATGCTATTGTACATGTCACCTGCACTTAAAATATTCATGAATGCTGTATCAATGTGAGATTTTGATACTATTTTTAATTTTAGAAACCTACAAATTTTTAGAAAACCTGACATTTTTATATCCTAAATGACTCAGAACAAAATTAATTAATTTAGGTGTTCAAGAGGGGACTGGACATGGCACTTGGTGCCATGGTCTAGTCGTGGGGTCTGTGGTGACAGGTTGGACTCGATGATCTTCAAGGTCTCTTCCAACCTTAGCGATACTGTGATACTGTGATATGTTTGCATGTCACAGTTCAACCTTCTCTGTGTATTCTTGTTTGGGAATAATTCATTCAGAAATAGAAATATATGTAATGTTAAAAACGTTAACACAAAAAACTCCAAACCCAAAGTCAAAACCAACCAAACAAAAATACCTAAGATGTGTTCTGGACTATGAAGTGTAATATTTTAATCTTAAAAGAGTGAGGCAGTTCCTTTATAGCTGTTAGTTAGTTCATAATCCACTGTTTCGGTATGATTGCCTTCCCTGGAGGTGTTCAAGAGGGGATTGGACGTGGCACTTGGTGCCATGGTCTAGTAGTCATGAGGTCTTGGGTGACAGGTTGGACTTGATGATCTTTGAGGTCTTTTCCAACCTTATTGATTCTATGATTCTATGATTCTATGATAATCTCTAGTCTAATGTTACTGAACTGATTTAAGACACAGCAGGAAACCATTTGGCCCCCATGCTTACCTGAAGGTGATGTGAGCAACCATAAAATTGGCCTGGTAAGAAGGGAAAAATTACCAAGCAGAAGAAAATGTCTGCTGAGAAATACTGACAGAGAAAAGCCTGCCAACCTGAAGCTGTGAGCCTGAGAACAAGGCATGTGAAGCAGAAACATTCTTAAAAAGTGCAATTGGCCTCTTTGCAGTACAGCTGCAGTACTTAGAAAGCACAGACATCCTAAGATAGCACCAGTAAACACAAAAACAAGGCACTGTAATGGCAACTTATCATCTGAAAGCTGGAAAATTACAACTGCTCTGAAAGAAGAAAACATCATTGTCTATTGACTGCTCAAAATAGGATGTCCTACACCCTCTCATGTCCCTATGTTATAAAAAAAGTCTATCTCCATCTGCATGGGAGAACTTTTTTCTAAACAGGTTGAATTCTGAATGAACTTTCTACAAGATCTTGGACTCTCTCCAGAGACACTTGGCTGACTCCAAACTCTGTGACACATATTATCTTTGGAGACCATTATTTTATTGATATTCTTTTGGCCCCTTCTCCCAATTTGAGGTCAGTTAAGTTTGTCCTCATACCTCTGGGGTGGTTGGGTCCCCTTCTGAAATCTGTCTAATTCACTTGATTTCATCACTGGCTAAAAGGTTTCACTCAGAGAGTTGTGGTTAATAGCTCAATGTCCATGTGGAGACCAGTGACAAGTGGAGTTCCTCAGGGGTCTATTTTGGGTCCAGTGCTGTTCAACATCTTTGTCAGTTACACGGATCATGACATCAAGTTCACCCTCAGCAGGTTTGCAGATGACACCAAGCTGTGTGGTGTGGTGTGGTAGACCCACTTGAGGGAAGGGATGTCATCCAAAGGGACCTTGACAGGCTTGAGAAATGGGCCAGTCCAAACTGCCTAAGGTTCAGGAAGTCAAATTGCAAGGTCCTACACCTGGGTCAAGCTAATTGCAGTCACAAATATAAACTGGGTACAGAGTGGGTTGAGAGTAGCCCAGAAGAGAAGGACTTGGAAGTGTGGATAGGTAAGAAGCTCAGCATGAGCCGGCAGTGTGCTCATGAAGCCCAGAAAGCCAACCATAACCTGGGATGCATCAGGAGGAGTGTGGCCAGCAGATCAAGACAGATAATTCTCCCCCTTTACTCTGCTCTTGTGAGACCTCACCTTGAATTCTCTGTCCAGTTCTGGTGTCACTGCTGTAAGACGTCTGGACACAGATCTGTGGGAACAAGTCCAGAAGAGGGACACAAAGATGATCCAGGGAGCATCTCTGCTATGAGGATAGGCTAAGGCTAATGGGATTGTTCATCTTGGAGAAAAGAAATCTCAGGGGGGACTTATAACTGTCTTCCAATACCAATATCTACAGGAAGGCTGGAGAGGGACGTTTTACAAGAGTGTCCCAAATAGGACTAGGTGAAATGGATTTAAATTGAAGGAAAATAGGTTTAGATTGGATCTTAGGAAGAAATTCCTTACTATGAGGGTGGCAAGACTCTGGAATGGATTGTGCAAAGAGGTTGTAGATGTCTCCTCCCTGGTGATGTTCAAGGCCAGGTTGGATGGGGCCTTAAGTAACATAGTCTAGTTGAGAGGCAGCCCTCCCCATGGCAGGAAGGTACTGGATTAAAATGATCTCTAAGGTCTCTTCCACCCTGAGGGATTCTATGATTCTATGATTTTTTTATATATATACACACACACATATATATATAAACATACCAGTAACCTATAAGTATAGCTGTTGCTTTATCCTTGACAATTTGCTTCCCTAGCAATGTTTGTAGTAAGCTAGAATAGCATTGACCTACTTGGTCATTGCTGTTATTTCTTGTTGCTTCTCTATGGATTAGGGCTATATGATCAATTACTACTAATGATTGTTGCTACTGTATTGCTGATTGTTGATAATAATATGGGGTAGCTTGAGATGAAAGATAGATAGATAGATAGATAGATAGATAGATAGATAGATAGATAGATAGATAGATTCACTTTATTAATCACAGGTATACTTGCTAGTGGTGATCCTTGCAGTAATATGTAATAGAGAAATTTAGAGCATAAAGCCTCCATGATTTTCTGTATTATGGAATCCCATGAACCTGTGTTCATGATCTCCATATACTCACAGATCAGACAACCCTTTAGGTTGTGACAAAAGGCCATTCATTATCTGATCTAGTTTGCAAAGCCACTTAAAATAGTTCAAAAGGACAATAATTTGAAGTAGAGAAAAGCAATCAATTTAATTTAATACCTTATTCAAACCATTTAATAATTTGGGACATTATCTAATTGAAGAATTGGCAAATTAATTCAAGTAAAAATCAAGATAAGCTTCCATTCAGGGAATACAAGAAAGCAGGTTTTGCTCACAGAATGGAAAGGAGCAAATATTGATGGAGCTCAGCTTGCAGATGGTTAATATAAAACTGATTTCCCATGTTGTTAAACAAACTGGGTGAGGACTATCTGAACACTCATCAAAACCACATGAATTATTACATTCTGCATGTAACTATCAGCCCTTTCCTAGACTACAGAGGACACAGTGGGTTACTCCAAAAAAGAAACTTCAAAGGTGCCTGAAAGTTTCATATATTATTTAAAACTGTAGACTAAACCAAGAGCATCTTGCACATGGAAGCAGTCTGAGCAACTAGTTCTGCACAGCCAAGTGGCTAAACAAGGTACTTTCAACTTTGTTTGGATTTTATTAGAAAAAAAATGTACTTCATTGCATTCACCACATTATTTGTGGTGTGTGTGTGAATGGTGCATTGTCTCTCATCATATTCAAATACTACCTCTGAGTACTCTTTTTGCAGGAGTAAATATTTTTTACAGATTGAGCCTGCGACCAAGGAAACTTAAAAATCAAGGACAAGACCAAGAATGAGGATCCTCTGAAATTTCTCTTTTAAGACTGAACATGAAACACATTCATCAGTGCCTAAAGTAGAATCATAGAATCAACAAGGTTGGAAACGACCTCAAGGATCATCAAGTCCAACCTGTCACCCAACAGCTCATGACTACTAAACCATGGCACCAAGCACCACGTCCAGTCCCCCCCCAAACACCTCCAGGGATGGCGACCCCACCACCTCACTGGGCAGCACATTCCAATAGCCAATCTCTCTTTCTGGGAAGAACTTTCTCCCCACCTCCAGCCCATAACGAGCATATCTAGCATGAACCTATTATCTCACAGGAATTCAGTTCATTTACAGAAAAGCACAGAAATCCTGATATCTATTCCTCTCAGCTACTACTTCAGGAAACCAGTGAAGGCCCAAATATGAACTATTTTCCTACAACTAAATGATAAGGGCAGAAGGTATGAGAATGACAGCATCACTACTGGAGAGCTGTTAGGAGATAAGCTCATGCAAGAGCCACCTAGACTAAATGTTGTAAGACACTGAACTTCTTCCAATAGACAAGATCAGCAGAAATACAAAAAAGACTCCTATGCAGTAGTCCCTATCTTAGCTAACACTCCCAGGAGCTCCAGAACTAAAATTATTACATCTCATAATCTAGTCCTGAAATACATGGGAGAAGACACAAATCTTCTATACAGCAGGCACAGGCACACATTTATCAGTTGGTTACAAGAAGCTCTTAGGTGACTGTGCAAACCTTGCGAATTTAATGGAATATGGCTTCCTAGATAATCCTACTGCTGTGAACTACAGCAGCTTGGCTAAGCTAGGGAAGATTTCCATAAGAATAACAGAAAGGAAAATAGTGCAAAAACTTCAGAGTGCTTACTAGGTGAAGTTAAGCAGTGTTTAGTCTGTAGCAATCAGCAATTAGGCTTCCAGGCTTGCAGCTCTGGAGAAACATATCTAAAAAGAGGATATACTTGTTTCTATAACTGTGCAGTTAGACTATGGCAGAAGAGGTGATTTTTTTTTTCATAGAAAGTGCTACATTTTCCCCAAAGGCTGGAAAATTTAAAGGAATGAAGTGTTTCTTGTCTATATGTCTCAATGCTTTTTCTCTTTCTTTTCTTTTCTTTTCTTTTCTTTTCTTTTCTTTTCTTTTCTTTTCTTTTCTTTTCTTTTCTTTTCTTTTCTTTTCTTTTCTTTTCTTTTCTTTTCTTTTCTTTTCTTTTCTTTTCTTTTCTTTTCTTTTCTTTTCTTTTCTTTTCTTTTCTTTTCTTTTCTTTTCTTTTTCTTTTCTTTTTTTTTTTCTTTTCTTTTCTTTTCTTTTTTTTTCTTTTCTTTTCTTTTTCTTTTCTTTTCTTTTCTTTTCTTTTCTTTTCTTTTCTTTTCTTTTCTTTTCTTTTCTTTTCTTTTCTTTTCTTTTCTATTTTATTTTATTTTTTCTTTTTTATTTTATTTTATTTTATTTTATTTTATTTTATTTTATTTTATTTTATTTTATTTTATTTTATTTTATTTTATTTCTGGAAGGCCACAATGAGGTCACCTCGGAGCCTTCTCTTCTCCAGACTGAACAGCCCCAACTCCTTCAGTCTGTCCTCATAGGAGAGGTGCTCCAGCCCTCTGATCATCCTCGTGGCCCTTCTCTGGACATGTTCCAGCACGTCCATATTCCTCTTGTAATAGGGGCTCCAGAACTGGACGCAGTACTGCAGGTGGGGTCTCACTGGAAATGAGTAGAGGGGGAGAATCACCTCCCTTGACCTGCTGGTCACACTTCTCTTGATGCAGCCCAGGATCTGATTGGCCTTCTGGGCTGCAAGTGCACATTGAGAGCTCATGTTGAGCTTTTCATCCACCAGCACCCCCAAGTCTCTCTCCTCAGGGCTGCTTTTCAGCCAGTCACTGCCCAGCCTGTATTTGTGCCTGGGATTGCCTCGACCCAGATGCAGGACCCTGCACTTGGTCTTGTTGAACCTCACGAGGTTGGCTTGTGCCCACCTCTCCAGCCTGTCAAGGTCCCTCTGGATGGCATCCCTTCCCTCCAGCATGTCTGCTGCACCACACAGCTTGGTGTCATCAGCAAACTTGCTGAGGGTGCACTCGATGCCACTGTCCATGTCACCGACAAACATATTGAACAAGCCTGGTCCCAGGACTGATCCCTGAGGGACTCCGCTTGTCACTGGCCTCCACTGGGACATGGACCCATTGACAGCCACTCTTTGGGTGTGGCCATCAAGCCAGTTCTTTACCCATTTAGTGGTCCACCCACCAAACCTATGTGTCACCAGTTTGGAGACCAGGATGTGGTGCAGGGCAGTGTCGAAGGCTTTTAAGGTGCTGTATACAACAGACCTATGAAAATAAAGGTTCTTTGGGAAGAACACACATGTTTCAAGCAAGAAGCAGATAACTAGTATTTCTAAGCAACTAATTCAAAATCCACAGCAGTCTGAAAATGAGCACCTAAAATAAGAATAGCATATAAGAAAGACTATTGAGGTAATGTTTTCTCTATAATGTGATTGTCTTGTTCCCCAGAGGGGGAAAAATAAAAATAAAAAGCAGTGGCACATTTTGAAAGATTTTATTATCTTGCATTAGCAACTATCCTTCTCATTTAGCATTTTTCATTTAAATTGTTAATATTGATTTTTTTTGTACACAATCCAGTACAACAGTCACTTATGGAAGGCTTTGTTCATAATTGCAATGACTTTTGTATTGTACTGGAGAAGATGAATATTGATGTCACTGCATTGAGAATTTATAATGTAATAAAACATCGTGCTCTACAGCACAAGACTGTCATTGTTTGCCAGCCTAACTCAGTTAGGTGATTTTCTTACTTGTGAAAGATATTTTTGCTTGGGCAACATTAGTCTGCACGCACATGTTATTTTCTTCTTACTTCACGTCTGAACAGGGACATGAATACTTTTCTGCAGAATTAATTTTAGCTTTACAGCATGAGGCAGACTAATATAGTAAATAGGGAAATATGTGGGAACAGCCATTAAGCAAGATGATCCTGGGATGCTTTTTGCACTTTCTGAGCAACACAGCTGGTAACTGTTTAAGTTTGACAGGAGCAAATATCCTGAATAGAAGTATGTTTTAAGAGGACAACATGGCTGTCTTCGTATGGCAGCAACTTACTTGGTTACCACAATATTGATGACAAAGGCAAGCAGCACACAGTAACTAAATCCTGCAGTGTTATAAAGGGTCATCATGCAGCTATTTCAAGTTTTAAAAGAATAAAATAGAGTCAACAGGTGTACAGGCAATTTTGCAGCTTCTTCATCACATCATGGTGAACTATGATTTGTGGATGGTGAAGAATAATGTGGATATTATTTGACCGCTCTTTAAGAAAACTGTGGACAGAAAGGGAAGCATACTCTAAAAGAACTCAGGGCAAACCTGCATTCTCACAGAAAATGGAGCTTGATATGAGATGCCGTGAGATAACAGTCTGGCTTACCACGGGACAGGAAGACAAGTTGATTTTGTGCACTTCAGGACCAAGGCCATTTACAATCAGCAGGTGCTTGTGTTAAATGAAGATCCACAAAGCCAGCCTGCCAAACATCCAAAAGAGGGAGTCTTGTGAAGATAAGACAAAACCACAGAATCATAAAATATGTCTCGCTGGAAGACACCTCAAAGATCATCCAGTCCATCCTTCAACCCAGCACTGAAGGGTCAACACTCAAGCATGTCCTGAAGTGTCGGGTTCACAAGCCACTTAAACACCCCCAGGGATGGTAACTCCACCACTTCCCTAGACAGACCATTCCTGTGTTTGATAACCCTCTGTGAAGTATTTCCTAGCACCCAGCTTGAACCTCCCTGGTGCGTTTCCTCTATTCCTGTCAATTGCCATCAAGATAAAAAGGCTTCCCCCTCCTCCCTCCAACCTCCCTTCAGGTAGTTGTAGAGTGATACAGCCTCCCCTCAGCCTCCTCTTCTGCAGACTGAAAATCCCCAGCTCCCTCAGATGCTCCTCATAGGTCGTGTCTTGCAGGCCCTTCAGGAGCCTCATTGCCCTTCTCTGTACATGCTCCAGCACTTCAATATCCTTCCCGTAGTGAAGGGCACAGAACTGAACACAGTGCTGAAGGTGTGAAATCACCAGTGCTGAGTACAGCAGGATGATCACCTCCATGCTGGCCATAGTATTTCTAATACAGGGCAGGATGCTGTTGGCTTTCTTAGCCACCTGGGCACACTACTGACTCGTGTTCAGTTGACTATCAACCAATACCCCCAGGTCCCTCTGCAAGCTGGAGTTTTCCAGCCGCACATCCCTAAGTCTGTAGGTTATCATGGGGTTGTTGTGACCCAGGTGCAGGACCTGGCACTTGGCCTTACTGAACTTCACATAATTAGCCTTGGCTCATTGATCTAAGCTGTCCAGACCCCACTCTAAAACTTTCCTACCCTCTAACAAATACAGAGCCACCCAGCTTGTTGTCATCTGCCAGTTTACTGAAGACGTACTCAATCTCCTCATCTGGAACGTTAATAAAGATATTAAAGAGGACAGATCTAGTACTGAACTCTGGGTGACACCACTCATGGCTGGGTGCCAGCCAGATTTAACTCCGTGCACCACCACTCTAAGCCTGGCCATTCAGCCAGTTTTTCATCCAGTGCAGAGAGTATGGAGAATGCTGTGGAAGAAAGCCCTGCTTTGGCTAGAACTGATGAATTAAGGCTAAAATAACATAAACACCCAACTACAATACAAATTTTGAAGCCCAGATTGCTCAAGAAAATACTTTTGCCTAATTAACTGCAATTCTAATACTGAAGTTAACACCTCCCAGTATGCTAATGTGTCAGACTGAGTACATGCTAAACATATACAACTGTTTTACTCAACTCCACCTATGTCATGCTAGACATCACCCAGAAGGAAGAGACAGCCAGAGCAAGGGTGTACAATCCACAAGAGAAACATCTCTCAGTGTGCAGTGTACTGCTACCAGCAGCAGCAGCAAGAGGTGCAGAAGCTGCAACGAGTGTGTACAGGGGCACGAGTATCAGAACCAGCAGCAGCAGAAGCTGAGAGGGAAAGACAGAGATAAGGACTACCAATGGGTTGTGCATCTTTTCCTCCATGCAAGACAGAGACACCTCTCTTGGTGAGAACTGCACCTTCAATATATGGCTTCACTTTTGCTACATTTCCATTAGATTGAAGCTATTGCAAAGGTTTGCATCTCCAGCTGTGTCAGATGTTACCCAGGATTTATTAACCCTGAGATCGATCAGCTGCAGTCAGTGAATTTATCACCAGCAAGCCTGAATCTGTTGCACCTGTCACTTTAATAAATTAAACTACTTGATTGTTTTAACTAGCTGACCCTGTGACAGTGCATGTCCCTACTGGGGCACTGGAAAAGAGAGGCAAATGTTAATTTTGCCAAACAGTTCCCGTTAGAGTCTTGGGCTCTGAGACAGGTCTTAGGGTCAGACTTTTAACATGATAGAAGCACAATGAACAACCACTGTAATCAGGAAGCACAGGCCATAGCATGAAATAGCATGTAATGAAAGTCACAAAGAATTGGGTGGACCTTACAGATTTCTTCAGTTCAATTTCATGCACCACACAGAGGAGAGGAGTTTCAGATTTATTTACTAATGAAAAAAATGAAGTTCCCAATCTGTAACTATGAGTCATGTTTTGAAGGGACCCCGGCATTTTCCACATTCCAGCATGAAAATGCTGGTTCTTCTCCTACATTTACTTTATTTTCAGGCCCTGGGTAATTGGAATTCAAGAATTTTAATGACTAGATAATTTTTCCATGATTCAGTCAGCTGTTTTACAAAAATAAATCTGGTATTCATGAAGCTGCCTTCTTAAATATGGAATATTCGCCCTCATACTAGTAGTATTTCAGTAGTTTGACTTAAGCAATGTTCAGCCAGAGACTAACAGCAGGTTTATGGCCTTGTAATACTATGCTTCCAAATTTGTGACCACTGCAAAACACAATAATTATATTATTTACGCACTTTTTGCCCTAGAACATCCCAAATTATTAGGTATTTCTAATATTACGTACAAGAGAAGGTAAATTAGGTGATTATTAGCAATTCCTACTGCGTTTCAGCTCTCCATCTCTCAGTTTATTACTGTTGAACTCAAGGGCTGCATTGCTACAGACGCACTAAGAGCACTCTCACAGTCACATTTCTGTCTGCCCACACCATCTCCTGTCTGGACTGCTGGCACACTCATGACACCAAGAGGGAAGCAACCTCATGGCTTTCTCAAGAATGTTCATGTGCCTGCTGCCTGAATGACTACACTGAGCTAATGCTTAAAATACAAAAAGTTTTTACATCAAAACATCATAACATCATTGATGGTACTACCAAGGGGAGTTAGGCTATGGAAGCTTTTAGGATGATGAATTTTGATTTCAATTTGATGCACAAGGTTTTGTGAGAGGGATGTAGGTTTTGAGAAAATCTTGACTGGTCAAGAGATTAATATTTTAGTCTAGCTGTACTCTTAATGCAGCCAAACCATTTCCTGATCAAGAAAACCCCCAAACCTTATGTGGTACCCTACATTTCCACGCTGAATCTGAGTCAACAAAACTAAATATTTCATTTTCCTTTTAAATATAATTCACAGGCCTTGTCTCTTTGTGGTGGAGTAGGAAGGTTCCCACACACACACAAAAGAATTCCACAGCTAACTCAGCCAGAGAAGCAGATGAAAGCTGTATTTTACAAGCAGATATGGAATGCAATGAATATGTACAAAAATATACAATATTTACAGTATATACAGAAATATACAGCAATGTATGTAATACAGGAAACCTTTCCCCAACCCCCCCTGCGGCCAGGGGGGTTCGGCCTGCCCCTCCCTTCTCCCTCCCTACCTCCCCTTTTTCCCAAAAGGGTTAGAGAGAAAGAGAAAGGAAGGTAATTAAAAGGGTGAAAACTTGTTAAAGCTCAAAGCGGATGCAAAAGTTAGTTTTCTCTTATCTGGTTAGCAAGAATCGTAGAGAGAAACGAGCCAGCTCACAGCACAGGGGGAAGAAGAAGACGACTGACTGCTCCCCCGACTGAAAGACCAAACAAGAATCTACAGCTGGGTTCCACCAATGAAATTGGATCAGCATATCGTTGTTTTCATTCATATAGCAAAACATTCGGCTAGAGTGTTCAGAAAGTGTCCCTTTCTTAAAGGCACAGCCTGAACCGGTCACACTCTTATACATTAATTGCAAGATTTTGTCCCTCAGTAATACATTCTACCTGAAAAATGCATGTCAATACCTGTAATGACTTTTATGTCAACAATTCTCATTAGGTAATTATTTTCTATCATCATGACTGAGTCCATCTCATCATTGAAACCTAATTTCTACTGTTAAAGGGCAAAATGGTTTCTCATCGGTTACACTAATATTTATTCCCAACAATATAGATTGGGAAATTATGCAAATAATGAAAGATGTATATTCATTAATACTTACTTAGGAAAAAAAAACATTTTTGCCTGAAAGTCACAGGTTTGCTTAATAGAAAACTGAGACATGAAGAAGCTTCTTCTACTCTTACTCTTCTTACCCTTCCATGAAGAACATTTTGCAAGTTATGTAGAAAAGATAAAATAGATCAGTTAGTATCTAAAATGTAGTTGCAGCTGCTATGATCCTTTATACAGATGTCATTTCATTTACCTAGCAAACAGAGGATTACTTTCTTAATGGCTTGTTATGGTTTTGGTTTTGGTTTCTTTAATGTCAGGTGCAATTAAAATTGCATGCTACTCATCAATACTCTAGAATAGAATAGAATAGAATAGAATAGAATAGAATAGAATAGAATAGAATAGAATAGAATAGACCAGGTTGGAAGAGACCTTCAAGATCATCGTGTCCAACTTATCATCCAACACCACCTAATCAACTAAACCATGCAACCAAGCACCCTATCAAGTCTCCTCCTGAACACCTCCAGTGACGGCGACTCCACCACCTCCCCGGGCAGCCCATTCCAATGGGCAATCACTCTCTCTGTGTAAAACTTCCTCCTAACCGCCAGCCTAAACCTCCCCTGGTGCAGCCTGAGACTGTGTCCTCTTGTTCTGGTGCTGGTTGCCTGGGAGAAGAGACCAACCTCTGCCTGTCTACAACCTCCCTTCAGGTAGTTGTAGAGAGCAATAAGGTCACCCCTGAGTCTCCTCCTCTCCAGGCTAAGCAACCCCAGCTCCCTCATTCTCTCTGTAAGAGGAACAGTTTCTTAAGAGCAACTGTAGTGGTTCAAACCACATAATATATGCATATTATAAATAAATAATACATAATTCTATAATAATATGTGTATATTATAAATAAATATACATCCACATATATATGTATATTCCCCACTATCAGAATAATGAATTTACACTATTGCATTTACAGCTGTGTGGCATTACAACCCTGGAAAGCAGGGACTGGTCACCCTCTGGCTTTTCTGGTCCTTGAGCAGGTGGCTGCATTTTTGCCTGTTACAGGATTTGGATGGATGTTCCTTTCCCTTTTCCTTCTGTTCCTTATATATATTGACATAATCTAATGCCTTTGTAGCAGGAGAAGAAAATATTCTGTGTAAATCAACTGAAAACTCACCCTCTGCCTGGTTTTTTCCACTCCCTTTCTTATCTGCTGGTAAGTAGAAAGGAGAGAGGAGAGAGGAGATGGAGGCAGGGGGCAGGGAGTAAGGGAGTTTAGCCCTGGCACTAAACTATAACAGCAACCAAAAAATTCATTTTTCCTTGGAAAAATAAAATAGATTTTAAAAGATATTTTTTATTATCATTATTATCTACTGTTCCTGCTGTTAACTACTATTACTACCTATCATTACCTGAAGCAGTTTGTCTTTTCAATATAAATAATGTTTCTTCGGTGTTAAATGTGGTGCATTTTGTCTGTTTCATAGGTAGGAAAACGTAAATCTGTGTCTGCCAGCCTCTTTTTCCATGGTAAAACGCCAGGAATCTTCAGTCCAGAGGACATGCCCAGGTGAGACTGGCAGAGTGCAATCCCTTCATATAGAAAGAGTTTTCAGAGGGAAGAGGGTGCTGTGGGAAGGTTTGTCACTGTGTGTGACAGATTACACGTGGATCTACTTTGTTCTGGAAGTTCCCTCCTCAGTAAGACACCGTGGTTTGCATTGCCTTTTTCAGGTTCCATGAAGTTTAATCTTCATATTTTCACAAACATTTTCACCGGGTTTCATAAGAAAAGGTGATAAAAAGGGATTTTGTGTTTCGCACAGCCTTCCACGAATCGAGGCGCCAGTTTCCAGGAGGATGAAGGAGCTGTTATTCTGCGGTTCAGTATTTATTTTTCCACTCTCTGTCACATGTCAGGAAGAGATTGTCACTTTTCAAAAAACCTAAACTCAAATCATTTTCAATTCTACACACACACACACAAAAGACACATTGCAATTCTGACATCTTATCAAAGCATGACATGATAAAGCACCCATAGGGGAGGACCTACAGAGTAAAGTCTGGTACATTATCCTGTTCGGTGATGGAAATAATTCCACTCTACAGTTAATGCTATCTGGTTTTGTATGCATTTTGGGATTATAACTACACTGAGGGGAATAAAAGTATATAGCACCTCTTTCTTCTTCAAAATGTTTAATAAAATAACAAATGTTCACAGGCATTCTTGTTTCTAATTGGATTCCTTCTGGGCCACCTACACAGAAAAACACAATTGCTGATGCCTGCAGCATCCACACTATGCTATAATGTATAAATAGCTCGGGGAGTGCAATAAAGATCCAAATCGTACAACAAAGATCCAAATCGTACAACAGGTTTCACAAACAGGAGAATTCATTTGATAAAGGTGAAAAGGTCAATCCTCCAATTTCCAAACTGTTTCTGCTTTTTAAGCACTAGGAGACAATCAGAGATTGAGATGGGGTCAGAAGGGAGGAGGTCAATTTTTTGCCTGTTCTTTTGCAATATCTATGTATTGCCTCAAAAACATGTGAAATAAATGCAGAAATACAAATTGTAGACAATTTTATGCACTACAGCGAAGAATATGTATTTATAACAGACAGTAGGTATAAAATGGACTGAAATGAAACATGAAATATATAGCTGCAGTTAAAAAAGGAAAACCTCCTGCACAATACAGAGAAAAGGCTCAGAAATCAAAAGTCCTTTGATAACATGATATTGTTTGAACAGCTAAAATGGATTATGATTCCACTGGGTAGGTGTGTACTTTAGCATCCCACATTGTATTAAAGAAGATAAAAATTCAGGAAGCAACTGCCATCAAGAGAAAACCTTCAAATAGATTTTCTCTGCTGGTAAAATTACCACTTGCATTTTCCACTTTACAAAGAAATGCAAAGCTGTACATTTGTATTTGAATGGGTTTTATTCATGCCAAGAGATAACTAGATAGCTAGATAAATATCTTCTAGTAGACAAACCTTCAAGTCTTCTGTCTTCTGTCTCTTAGATACAAGAAAGCTCCAGAAAAGGGCTATGTTGTGAGGCACCTTAAAGTTTATAGCTGTCAAAATTAAGGTTTTCTGACATATAGGCATCCTTCAGTATTTGCCAGGGGAAGTGGTGCTATCTGGAGGTATATGATCACTATCCTAGCACTTTCAAATCTCTCAGATCCCTGCTTGATATAGCTTCCTCAGATGTTTCATGTTAAAGCAATCACCTGGTTCACAATTTGAAAGGACCGGTCTGAGTGAGTTCATAGCTTCTCAGAAATATAAACAAACTGAATTTCACTGACCCTCCCAAAAGAGAAACAGGAAACAGTGGGATAGAGAGGCAGACAAATGGATGAGGGGAACAGGGGAAAAAACAAGGAAGGAGACAATTTAGATTCAAGATTTACAGATCCTTCAGTGTCATTCCTTGAGGAACACTTCCAGAAAAGATTTAGCTCTTTCCCAGCCAGTAGCAAAATCTATCAGCCTATACAATCACTAAACAGAAGTAGCTGTAGTCAGCCTTGCTTACCAGGTCTTCCTGTACGCATATGGACCATCATGTGTGCTTTGACATTTTCTCAGTTATGCAGAATTTTATCAATCATGGGCTTATTTTCCCAATTAAAATACAATGCCTTAATTTAAAATCAAGGACCACAAGAGTTTTGCTTCCAACCAAGGAAGTGCCGGTTCTTCCCTATTGAACATTTATGATCTTTTTAAAGGCCAAGTGCACTTTCCCCCATTTATATTCTGGGAAATAAGCTACCCATGTAACTGTACCTCTTACAGAAATAAAAACTGAACATCCAGCATGGGCATTTTCACCAAGAACATTTTAAGCTGTGAAATCTTCTAAGAAAATGAAAACAGGATCTTAAAATCAAAAGGGACAAGCCTTAGAAGCAGCCCCTGCCTACACATTATGGAGGGGGAATCACCTTGGCTTCATATTGCTGCTCGATGTCTGAGCAAAGGTTTTGCTCAGATCACTGAGCTGGGGTTATGCAAGGAACACCAATTTCTTCAACATGCTGCACAGCACAGTACTGCAGGGGAGGTACCACAGGCTTCCATAATTGTAGGTCCATGGAACCCAAGAGGGCTTGTGCATAAATCACTTTGTGAGATGCTGTATGTATCCACATGCACAGGAAAGATCTGTGAAGTAGTTAGAGCAGGTTTAGGCAAGAAGACTCTCCAAATGATTAAACTGCCACACTCTTAACCTAGTTCTGCCAACTGTAAATTGATGATCCTCTAGACTAATCAATTTTGAGCCCACTTCTTTGGTGATGGCCAAACCTGTTGATTCCAAGAGATCCTTTGCCAATTTTCAAGAATTATCCAAAACACAGATCTATTAGAGGTGCTTCATAAATAGATGTTTCACATGTTTAAGGCAGTTGGGAGCTACTCAATTCACTTTGCTGAAACATTCCCAAATTGTTTACACATGTCAAGTTGCAGGCAACATTCTCTATCCATACTGCTTCTTGGTGAGAACCTGACAGCACTGCATCTGGCATACATTTTGTCAGCAGCACAAAAGTGGCAGCACTCTCTCTTTAACTTGCTTAAGGAGCTGTTTGCATTTTGAGTTTGGGTTGTTTTTTTTTTCCAGAATGCTAATGCAAGGAATAGATTGGGAGAGTTTTGTGAGTCCATGAATACTTTTTGATATCATGAACTCGATTAAGAAAGAAACAAATAATTTCCTACACAGTTGAAAATATGATGGAGATACAGTTTGTTTTCTAAATAAGGAAATTATCATGGAGCAGGATGTTAAAGTGGTTCATTTTTCCATTAGTAACCCACTATAGCTTTTAATGTTGCTGTTGTGTTTACTCTGGATTCTGGCATATATAATAAGAGACCTAAAACCTTTAAAGTGACTTGCTGTTGAACCGAGTTGGCTTTTAAAACCATCAAAAGTATGTAAAATGCAATGCCAGAAAATTAGGAAAAATATTAGGAAATGCTGTGAAATCAGCATGTTGTGCTCCTGCCATCTTGTGGCTGTTCTGCACAAAGCCACGTGAATGTTACTGCGTTCATTTATATACTTGAACTAAATTTCGGTATCAATTCTCCCAGTGTCTACCTGTAGCATAGCTCTGCAAGTAATAGCCGCATGCACATGAACGGTTCAGGTAAGGCATAGCCATGTGCTGAAATAAAAACATCATGCACCAGCAAAAAAAGAGACATATCTACTTTGTAGACATCTTTTATTCTCCTCTGGGCTCCAGACATGTTTTCTCAGAGGAAAGAAAAGTACATTTCATTACTCATATTTATAGCTATAAATATAAAAATAGCTATGTGTAAATTATATGTATAAATGTGTGTTAATGTATTCTTCTCCTGGAAAGGTAAACATTTGTACATATATGTACATGCACACAGACATAGTCACCCTATGTGATTCTAAACTAGACCTGAAGACATCAGTAGATAAAGTACATGACCAGCCTTACTTATTTCAATTTCACTTCTTCCTAAATGAATCAAGGCATATGGTTACTTCTCCCACAACTGCAGCTTCTACCTCAACTCAGACAGTCTGACCTGAATTTAAACCATTCAACTTAATTCAACAAACAGTCATGTTTCCCTTCAGATTGCTTCGGTCTCAAATGACATATCGAGCTTGTTGCCCCAGTTGGAAAGCAAAACATTGCATCAGAATTGAAACTTGAGCAGTGAAAATTTCGATTTTGCAGACTCTGTTTTTTTCCACTCCTTGTGGCCAAATACAGTTTGCATTAGAAAGCCTTAATCATACCTAACCAAAACCCACTAGCTGATCAATCAGTATGAATAGAAACTGCTGGCTTTCTCAATTTCACCTTTGGAGCCCAAACACAGGAACTGCCAATCTTTCTCTGTCCTGAGAACTTCAAGCTTCACCATATATGATCAAGGCTTATAGAATTTATCTGCCACAAGTTCCACGGTGCTAAAACAGAAAGAAATTAGTGAAAGCAATGGATGGTCAAGGTCTTGGGGCCCTGAGATGACTTCTTGAAATGAGGCTATGATACAGGACTTTAACAGATTGTAGCCTGCAAAGGTAACACATGCAATTCCTGCTACAGAGGAGAAGTAAACTGTTTACCATTCCATCTTTCCCAGGGAAAGAGTTGTGTGTTTTTTTCCAGAATTATAGATCTATATAGCATGTAAAAGACCTTGGGATGTCATCTAGTCCATCAACCTAGTCAGCATAGAGTGATCTTAAAGCAGGTTGCGTAGCTGAATGATGAACACTTCCAAGGATGAATATTTCACAACTTCTTTAGGCCACCTGCTTCAGTGTTTGAATACTCTTGGTGGTGGAAGAAAAAATAATAAAAATCCTAATATCTAATTGGAATTTCCTACATTGCTGTTTGTGCACTTTGTCTCTCTTCCCTTCACTGTTCAGGTGCAAGAAGAGTCTGTTTCCACCCTTCTTGCACTTGCTCATTAAGTAGCAGAATGTAGCAATGGAAATTCCCCCATGTCCCCAGCCCTCTCATCTCAACACAGGACAAACCCAGCTCTCATTCTTAGCTTGCACACCATGCGCTCCAGCCCACTCATCATTTGAGTTGCCCTCCAGTGAGCTTTCTCCAGTATGTCCATAGCTCTCTCGTACTGGAAAATCTCCAAACTGGACACAGCAGCCCAACACAAATGCTGAATGGAGGGTAACAATCATAATCACTTTTGTCAACTTGCTGACTACACTTTTGTCAATACAGCCTAGGATATGGTTGGCCTTTTTATTAATTGCACTCTGCTCACTCACGTTCAACTTATATTTACCTGGATTCCTTTCTTATTAGGTGGAACCCAGACTCTGGCTCAGGTCTCTGTATTCACCTTTGTTGAACTTTATGAGGCCCATCAGTCCATTTTCCCAGCCTGGCAAAGCCTCCTCTGGATCCATTTACCTCATAATTTCTCTACTGAATCCATACTTCACCAGACTGTCTACAAGGATACCATGGGTATATAGCAGATTCTCTTTGGTGTCTAATTACCCTGAAGTTGAGGAATCAGAGTGTAAACAACTTTTGTGAAGCCTATCTCCTTCTGGAATATTAGTTCAGATAGGATTTTTAACTTGAAACTTGATATGATAAACTCTTCTTTGCATATGCTGAAGAAAAAAATAGCAGGAACTTCAGAAAGATGCAGGTCCAAAGTCAGTTGTTGTTCCCAAGTATTTAGATGTTTTATGTCACATATCTTCAGGTATCTAACAAATTCACCTTAAGTATTTGATATGTAATAACAAGCTCAGTCAGAGGTGAGAGTTTTCAGGTGCTCTGAGAAACAGACTGATAATGATTTTCCCATCTGATAATGATGTTCCCATTGACTCTTATTTTTCAGAACACTTTTTTCAGAACACTTTTTGCCTAACTGAAACCTCATTCCTCCCCTTGGCCAGTTCACAGATTATTGCAGAAAATCTGAAAAATTTCAAATTACATGTTAGAAAAAATAAAATTACCTTCTTCAGTTGCAAGAAAATAATTGCTTTTTACCTTTATTTGAATCTGGTATGCTGGAGAGAAAAAAACCTTTAACCATGAGTAAATACCTTCTGTGGGTGATCTGAAATTGAATGGAAGATGATATTTGAAAACTGAAAATGTAATACAGTACATAGTGCCAGATCTCAGGCTTCAGCACACCTCGTTGGTAAAACACTACACCTAATTTTCAGAGTGAAGAGTGGATATAAGCCTTTATCTCTATTGCAAGCACAACTGCAACCATACACCAGAATGCACCATCACCATAATCCATGTACACAAGACAAAGACCACCTCAGTTTGCCTCAAAAATACAGCACCTAGGAGCAAGTTGAAAGAAAACAGAGAGAAATACTGAGCAATTTCTTAAGACCAGAAAGCTGGGAGGGGGGAAACCCAAAATTAATAACATATATTAAACCAGACTAGGTTCATTATCAAATTCTGACAGTCGGGTTTCCCCAGTGCTAATGAATATGTGTGAAACTCACTGGTCAAATAAAGGTTCTAACATCACTTCAGTGCCAGTCAAAACAGAGGATGACTGTCAGATTTATCAGTTCCTTTTAGCTTAAATGCCATGAGGAGTTACTGATTTAAGAATAGCAAGCTTGCTGATAGTTACATGTTGCTATAATGCCTGCTTTCTTTTCTTAGCTATTTGTCTTGTGTTTTTACACTGTGAAAATTATGCATAACCGGATATTTTTTAAGTGACTGAGGCAAAATTAATCACACTAAAATTACAAAATGTTAACATTAAAGTAGTATCTGTCACCTTAATTTTACACCCCTGCTTGAATACATTGTAATAGTCTCAGTTATATCACACATTCTGTACATTTAATCCCTGCCTCTGTCACAGAAGCTCTCATCAGATAAGCAGGAAAGCTTTTAAATTATTTTCTCAGGTGTCTACTAATTATGAGTTACTCATTCAATGTGACTTCAGACTCTGCTCTGCAAAGCTGATCACTCACAGAGGAAACTCAAGGCAGCAAAAAGCCACACCTTCAACCTGAAAATAGCTAATAGCTAATATTCTAATAAAAATTAAGCTCTGTACACCTTGAAGTAGGCATCCCAGACTGGTAGTTATTTCACACCTGAAATCATTCTTTGCACCGGTTTCCCCCTTAAAAACAAGCCAATACTCTTCTAGTATTATGTAATTACCTTTGTCATTGTTGAATAATCAAGATCATGCAAGTTAGTATTCTGCCTCCAAGAAAGGATAGAGTAAGAATTGTATTAAATCACACCATGCTATTGATAAAATGTAGTAACTTCTCCCTAAGTATAAAATTCGAACAATAAAAAATAAACAGAATGCCTCAAAGAGTCTTGCTCAGCAGTAAGGTTGCACATGCACAGAAAACCTTAATTCTGGCAGGTTTTGTGTTTGAGGTACTGGATTTTGCAGCAGGCATGTTCCTTTTAACAAAAGGCAGCTTAGATTTTTAGTATTTCATGTGATCCCATTTGACCTAGTGCATCACAAATACAGAATAATTTCCACAGCCTTTCGACAATCAAGTTATTTATACTGTTACATTGCAATCAAATTCCAATCTGGGTTTTGTCTTCAGCTCTAGAATTGGACAAACTCACAACTGCAGCTTATCAGTAACACCTGGTAACCATAAGATTTCCAAATAAATCATTTGATTCACTATCTTTAGTCTCTCGAGATCATGGCTTTTCAAAGCTCTTATCACTGGGTTAGACTACAGATATCAGTCAGCCAATAAACAAAGTGTATGGTTTTATTTTCATAGAACACTTAGCTGTTGTTAAAAATAAACACTGTAAGACCCAAAGGTAATTGCACTAGGCAAACCAAAAGTACAGACTTGTATGTATGAGTCTGTGTTGAATAACAAGAAAGATTTGTGGTAAAGGGAAGTTTTGTGCATTAATAACATTAGAAGTAGGTTCATTAGAGAATGAATTTCCATCATCTCATGAAAAAGACAAAAGACTGCAAAGTTTAAAAATAGTCTTTCATACACCAGACCTATTTGTGGTGTATTTGTCTGGGGCAGATTCAGTCCAGCTTACCAAGCTGCCTTTCAACAATATTTTACTTATGGTTAAGCCCTTACTGACTTATTGTACAAACTGTTTAACATTTATAATAAAAGTTGCTTGAAAAGGTTGATTCTGTGTTCCAGACACCTTTTACTATTTTCAGATTACTAATTACTACAGGGGAAATTCTTCCTACACTAATTAATGAGCATTAAATAAAACAGTTGAAGACTAACAAAAAATATTGCTCTCATTCCAAAATTAATCTAGCCCTACAATTCAAGTGTAAACTTCCTGACCTAGCAATCCCAGCTTCAGCTGCTAAATATCGTGCTTGAATACATCTCGTGCATCTTCATGGCCACTTATTACCAAAAAATCATTAACACAAAAACTTTGCATGGAAGATGGGAGCAAGGGAGGGAGGGAGGGAAAAGAATTGGTAAAAGCTTGAATCTTTCACTGTCAAACAGGAACTTGTCTAACATCCAAGTGCAGAAAGGAGATTACTCTCAGCTTTGTGCTGCAGAACAGTTCAGACCAGAAACCTAAACTTGTCTCAGGCAGAAGGGAATTCAGAACATGTCTGTCCATTAGGCCTAACAAGACAGACTAGAGCCAAAACAGCCTGTATTCCTAGACTAAACCACTCACCTGAATTTCTACATCCAGTGGTAACAGTCACACCCAGAGAGTGATTAATTTCATCCTAAAACAGGTCAGTAATGTTGAATCAACTGATAGGATCTATGTTTCTCTATTATTCATAGAAAAAATCCACATTAACAAATTAGGTAAAATAAGTCTTAGAGCAACCAACTATCTCAGTCAGCCACCCCTGGTAAAAACTAATGTATTTCCTCGCTGACTAGAACTTTTTTGTCAGTCTGTTCTTGTTATTGATCAATGTTACCTCCTTTAACATCACTTCTACTGGTATACGGCAGTTTTATGGGACCTTTTATAATTGTATTCTTTCTACGATATCAAAAAGATATCTGCACCCTATTACTATGAATGAACACTTTGATATGAGATGCCAGATTTCTCTGGAGGCAAGGCTATAGCAAGTGGCAGCTGCTTTTTAATTCTGCACTTTTATTTATCCCAAGATGATGAAAAATTCAACAACTTCTAGTAAGCAGATTGTCACAAAAATGTGCCTAAAAATCCAAATATTTCCATTTTCTTTCTTGATAAAGATTGATGTAGCTCTGCTTGGCAATTCCCTGGACAATTTTTTTTTCCTAGTTTCTCCATTGTTTCCTCTTTCTTTGAAGTAGAACTAGCAAAGCTCCATTTTTTTATTGTGGTGGGTTTTTTTTCCTTCAGTTCATGTGCATATATAGTTTCTTTTCCAGTCTGGAGGTTTGAAGTGAAAAAGGGGGGAAAAAAATTGGTAAGAGAAGGAAAACAACTCAAGTAACATTTTTCAAGGTAAACAAGGGAAAGGAACATTTGAGGATAGATAGGGGGATTTTTTAAATATTTTTAGCATTTCTGCTCCCAAACAGAAGTTCTCCAGACTTCAAAAACAGCACAAAACAAACCACGAAGCTGTATAAACTAGATGGCAATGCTCGTTATTTTACTTTCAGTACAAACAAGATTTAGAGAGTCTTAATGGTGCAAAGAATACACTCCCAAGTGAAAGAAGGTCCCTGGAGATCACTACACTAAAATTCGCAATGCAACTACATCACTGAATTTGTCATCTGCAGTTTTTCCTCTTTTCCCTCAGGAATGTAATGCTTATGATTTTCAATTAGGATTTAAGTCTCTTGCTCAAATATGTAACCTGTTATTTCATCTTGTGTTTCAAACATTTTCACTTTGTCTGTACTGTGAAGAGTATGCATAACAGAAGTGAAAAGTCTGATTAATACTACTCTCAGGACAGCGTGCTAATCTCTTCTATCCAGAGAAGTTATAGGTTATTTCCAAGCTGATGTCATTTGTAGAAAAAAAGAGAGAAAAGAAAAAGGCACTTTTAAATGTCTGACATGATTGGGAAATTTATAATCTTAAACACATCCTTCTTGTTAATCTTCTTTATGCAATTATTCTGTCTGTCCCTTTTTGTCCTTTTCATTCCATGAAGTACTTCAGGACCTTGATGATAGGCACAGCATAAATGAAAGATCAAAACCATACTATCAAAATGCAACATAAAAAATAGCACTTGTAGTTGGAAGTGGTAAATCAAAATAATGCATGTGCATTACCTATCTAAACAGAAAATATTGCTGTCCTGATGGTCACCCACAATACTTATTTGTGCTATGAAAAAAATAATAAGAAGAAAAAAGCCTTTCACAGCATGTGGTAGGGCACAGGAAATCATTTCCATCTTTCATGTTTCTGGAGGGGTGTCAGAGAGCAAGTTTGAGGATGCTTCGTCTGGCCTAGGGGATCCCCAGTGGCCAGCAAATCCCATCAAACCATCCCAGGCAGATGCAGGGCAGCTGGGGGGCACCAGGGCAGACTCAGATATCAGACACCTCCCTTGCAATAGCTTAGTAGGACCCAGGGCTGGGCAGGTCTCTGGTGAGCTGGAGACTGACCTTGCTGCATTGTTGCTGGGGCAAGGCATGACAGAACCTGAGGGCTAAAAGAGGGTCCCAGATGGGGACAGACAGGGCCATGAGCATCCTTGAGGCCCAGAGAGGGGCTTATCCTCTCAGAAAAGTCTGTCTTCACATCTTGCAGAGATTGGGGTTCACCTAAGGG
Source organism: Picus viridis (assembly GCA_033816785.1). Taxonomy (NCBI): domain Eukaryota; kingdom Metazoa; phylum Chordata; class Aves; order Piciformes; family Picidae; genus Picus; species Picus viridis. The sequence continues at coordinate 9,767,365 of CM066570.1, forward strand.
CCAGCCTGACAGTGCCCAAGCAGGACAGAGCCAAAGGTGGTGGGCAGGTCCAATGAAGAAGCCAGACAATAAGGCAATACCATAGTGATAAGCCAGGTCTGGAATCAAGCTGAGAAGTCAATCCAACCTGACCAGGATCAGAACCTTGATTGCTGAGCAAATATGAGGTGGACCAGTGGTTGAAGCCTGGCCTCTGTTGAGAGGTAGGAATAGCGCTGCACAGTATCACAGTACATTCCAGGTTGGAAGGGACCTCAAGAGATAACTGGGTCAACCTCCCTGCCATAGCAGGATCACTTAGGGTAGTCTGCATAGGAATGCATCCAGGTGAGTTTCGAAAGTCTCCAGAGAAGGAGACTCCACAACTTCCCTGGGCAGCCTGTTCCAGTGCTCTGTCACCCTCACTGTAAAGAAGTTTCTCCTCATGTAGAGGTGAAATCTTCTGTGTTCAAGTTTTAACCCATTGCTCCTTGTCTTATTACTGTGCACCACCAAAAAGATCTTGTCCCACTCCACCTGACACCCACCTCTCAGATATTTATACACATTGATGAGATCGCTTCTCAGTCTTCTCAAGACTAAATAGCCCCGGGTTTCTCAGTCATAGGGGAGATGCTCAAGTCCCCTAATCACCCTTGTGGCTCTCTGTTGGATTCTCTCCAGCAGGTCTCTGTCTCGCTTGAACTGGGGAGCCCAAAACTAGATGCAGTATTCCAGGTGTGGTCTCACCAGGGCAGAGTAGAGAGGTAGAAGAACTTCCCTAGACCTGCAGACGCTGCTGCAGCTGAGCTGATGATCAACACTCCTCCATCACAAGTCAGACAGGGAGTGAAGGCCCTTGGACTGAACTTGTGTAGAGCTTCTGGACCCACAAATGTGGGTGCAGGCCCCAGGTGAAGCTGCTCAGGCTCTTCATGGCTTATTAGTGCACTCAGGACCCCGATGAGGGGAATGGTGTGTCACCCTCCTTTTGCTGACAGTTTTTAGGAGAACTCTGAATTGTAATGTAATCTTTTAGCGTAGTTGGTGTCATCTGCAAAAAAAGAGTTCCTTCCTTATGGACACCACTGAAAATAGTGAGCAGTAACCTCCCAAACCACCACTCAGTATGTTCTTCTCTTCTGGTGATGAATCACTAATTAATACTGTGTCAGATCAGTTTTTCTACTACCTTTGCGCTTTATAGCAGTTTCAGCTAGACTGTATTTCTGCAGTTTGCTTATGACAATGTCATGTGAAAAAGGATTAAAAGATGTAAAATCAAGCATCTTTCCTAGTAAAAAGCCATGGTCCCCTTCATGAGTGAAACTGCTTGACACAATTTATTCTTAATAAATCTACACGTCTAGGTGTTTATAATTTCTTTTGTTTCAAGTATTTTTGGTAATAAAATATAGAAGTCTCTAACTCCTCGGGTTCCCTTTGTGATGTGTTGACCCTCCTGCAGACTTTTCAAGTGTCAGCTTTTTTTCTAAGTTTACAAAAACACTTGTGAATGACTTTGAGGCCATAGTCACTACAAGAGTGAGTTTTGGGCCACTCACTACAAGAAAGTCATTGAGGTGCTGGAGTATGTCCAGAGAAGGACAACAAAGCTGGTGAAGCTAGTGAATAGTCTGATGACTGTTGCTGTCGGACTGATTGCTGTCTACAACTACCTGAAGGGAGGTTGTAGCCAGGTGGGGGTCAGTCTGTTCTACCAGGCAACCAGCAACAGAACAAGAGGACATAGTCTCAAGCTGTGCCAGGGGAGGTTTAGGTTGGATATTGGGAAGAAGTTCTTCACAGAGAGAGTGATTTGCCATTGGAATGGGCTGTCCAGGGAGGTGGTGGAGTCGCCATCTTTGAAGATCTTCAAGAAAAGACTGGATGAGGCACTTAGTGCCATGGTGTAGTTGATTGGATAGGGCTGGGTGATAGGCTGGACTGGGTGATCTTGGAGGTCTCTTCCAACCTGGTTGATTCTATGATTCTATGAACAAGTATTTATGAGGAGCATCTGAGTGAACTGGGGTTGCTTATTCTGGATAATGAAGGAGGGAGTGTACCTTAAAGGAGGCTGTAGTGAGGTGGGGGTCAGTCTCTTGTCACAGGTATCAAGTGATAAAATGAGATCAAATGGCCTGAAATTGTGCAAGGGTATGTTTAAATTTGAAATTAGGAAACATTTCTTTACTGAAAGGGTGGTGAAGCATTGGCATAGGCTGCCTAGGGAGGCAGTGGAGTCACCATCCCTGGATGTGTTTGTAAAACATGTAGACATGTCACTATGGGACATAGTTTAATTGCCATAGTGCTGTTAGGTTGATGGTTAGACTTGATGATCTTAAAGGTCTTTTCCAACCAAAATGATTCTATGATTCTATGAATGGTGATGATGAAGCTAACAAAAAAGTGAATATGAGCTGAGAGTGATACAATCCAATTCACAACATAGAATTACAAGTGACAGCACACTATGAAAGAACTGAAGAAAAGGAAGGGAAATAAATAAGCTCAGAAGAAAATATTATATTAGGAGAAGAGGTAGCTGGTTCATTTAATGAGGGGGAAGTCAGGGAGAATTGCCTGTAATGCAGTCTTTGCTTTTGTGCTGCACTAGTATGAAGACATCACTCCCACTCATTGTACATTGCAGTACCCCAACAGATTTGGGCAGAGGGAACATGAATGAGGAGCAGAGTGAACACATCAGCAGACACACATTTGTGATGATAAAGGCCTGATCTTCACTACTGGACTGAGATCAAATATATGCTGAGATGCAGAAATTCACTTACAAACACTCTTTTAGAATTACCCTTGTTCAGTGGGAATCCCCCTTCAATGCACAAAATCAAGTGAGAATTGCCAGGATGAATCACGGCAGTGGTCTAACCTGCTCTGGCCAGTACCAGAAATGTTAGATTCACAACACTTTGGGCATAACATCATTGAAAGATATGTCATTCTTTAAATCACAGACCTCTTTTGCAGTTATTTCTGTATTTCAATTAAAAGTCCCCTCTGTGTAAGCCACGTAGCTTCATCATAACTCTAAGAGTGCAGTGAAAGCAAAGGGGTATATTTATTTATAAGTATAGACCAAATTAATAACTATTTTTAAAACAACTATTTTAAAATAGTCTAGTGGCAAACTTGATTTTATTTTTCTCTCTTTACAAGGAGAAGCACAAAGACTCCCCAAAATTAATGTAAGTGAATGTCAAGAGATGAAAGAGATATAAAGTACAATGCGCCAGGACGACCACTGAGATGTACTCAGATGTATCAAACAGTAAAGGATCTCCACCCTGGGGCACAAAAAACAGCTGTCATTATCAGGAAACTTAGCAGCATGTAGGTATCCAGAGGAAATAATGGTTCTCTTATGGTCACCACCTTCCAGAGGAAATAATGGTTCTCTTATGGTCACCACCCTCCAGAGGAAATAATGGTTCTCTTATGGTCACCACCTTCCTTCTCTGCCTGTGACATATTCAAAGGGGGAGGGTCGGAAACCAGTGCCCTTAGGCAGGAGTCTGGAGGTGATAAGCTAGACCTAGAGGTGAAACCAGCAGCCCAGCTGCAGTGCATGTACACTAATGCACAAAGCATGGGTAACAAACAAGAGGAGCTGGAAGCCTTGTTGCAGCAAGAAAGTTATGATGTAGTTGCCGTCACAGAGACGTGGTGGGATGACTCGCATGACTGGAGTGCTGCAATTGACGGCTACAGGCTCTTCAGGAGAGACAGGCAAGGAAGAAGGGGTGGAGGGGTGGCCCTGTACGTCAGGGAGGCACTGGATGCTGTTGAGATGGAGATCAGGGATGATAGGGTTGAGTGCTTGTGGGTGAGAATTAGAGGGAAGACCAACAGGGCAGACATCCTGGTTGGCGTCTGTTATAGACCACCCAACCAGGAGGAGGATGTCGATGAGGCATTCTATAGGCAGCTTAAGGCTGTCTCAAGATCGCCTGACCTCGTTCTCATGGGTGACTTCAACCTGCCTGATATCTGCTGGGATCTCAACACAGCAGAGAGGAGGCAGTCTAGGAGGTTCTTAGAGTGCATGGAGGACAGCTTCTTATCCCAGGTGCTGTGTGAGCCTACCAGGGGTAAGGCTATGCTTGACCTCCTCTTCACCAACAGGGAAGGGCTGGTGGGTGATGTGGTGGTCGGAGGGTGTTTAGGCACCAGTGACCACAACATAATAGAGTTTTTCGGTATGCAGCCAATCCAAGAGGGGCAGCAAGAAGACCTCCACTCTGGACTTCAGGAGGGCAGACTTCAGGCTACTCCAGGAACTAATTCAGAAGGTTCCTTGGGAATCAGCCCTTAAAAACAAAGGGGTCCAGGAGAGCTGGACCTACTTCAAGGAAGAACTATTGAAGGCGCAGGAACAGGCTGTGCCGGTGTGCCGGAAGATGAGCCGCCGGGGCAGATGGCCAGCCTGGATGGGCAATGAACTTTTAATAGAACTTAGGGGAAAAAAGAGGGTGTATTATCTTTGGAAGAAAGGGGAGGCAACCTACGGAATGTTTAGGGATATTGCTAGGACATGCAGGAAGAAAATTAGGGAGGCAAAAGCCCATTTAGAACTTAGACTGGCCTCTGCTGTGAAGGACAACAAAAAGTCCTTCTATAAATACATCAATAGCAAGAAGAAGGGCAAGGACAACCTCCACTCCTTGGTTGACACGGAGGGGAACGTTGTAACAAAGGATGAGGAAAAGGCAGAGGTACTTAACACCTTCTTTGCCTCAGTTTTCACTAGCAGGGCAGAACATCTTCCAGACAGCTGGCCTGCAGAGCTGGCAGAAAGAGACAGAGAGCTGCATAGTTTCCCGCTGCTCCAAGAGGAAGTTAGAGATCTACTGAGAAGCTTGGACCCCCACAAGGCCATGGGACCGGATGGGATCCATCCTAGGGTGCTGAGATTGCTGACGGATGAGCTGTCCAAGCCACTTTCCATCATTTTTCAGCAGTCCTGGCTCACTGGAGAGGTCCCAGAAGACTGGAAGCTGGCCAACGTGGTGCCCATCCACAAGAAGGGCCAGTTGGATGAGCCAGGGAATTATAGGCCTGTCAGCCTGACCTCAGTGCCAGGCAAGATTATGGAACGGGTCATCTCGAGTGCGATCACACAGCACTTACAGGATGACCAGGGGCTCAGGCCTAGCCAGCATGGATTTAGGAGGGGCAGGTCCTGCCTGACCAACCTGATCTCCTTCTATGATCAGGTGACCCGCCTGGTGGATGTGGGGAGGCCTGTGGATGTGGTCTACCTGGACCTCAGCAAGGCCTTTGACACAGTCCCCCACAGCAAACTCCTGGCCAAGCTGGCAGCCCGTGGCTTGGACAGGAGCACACTGTGTTGGGTTAGGAACTGGCTGGAGGGCCGAGCCCAGAGAGTGATGGTGAATGGCGCCACATCCAGCTGGCGGCCTGTCACTAGTGGTGTGCCCCAGGGATCAGTACTGGGCCCCATGCTCTTCAACATCTTTATTGATGATCTGGATGAGGGCATTGAGTCCATCATCAGTAAATTTGCAGATGACACCAAGCTGGGGGCAGCAGTTGATTTGCTGGAGGGCAGAGAGGCTTTGCAGAGGGACCTCGACAGGCTGGACAGATGGGCAGAGTCCAATGGCATGAGATTTAACACATCCAAGTGCCAGGTTCTGCACATTGGCCACAACAACCCCAGGCAGTGCTACAGGCTGGGGTCAGAGTGGCTGGAGAGTGGCCAGGCAGAGAGGGACCTGGGGGTACTGGTTGATTGTAGGCTGAACATGAGCCTGCAGTGTGCCCAGGCAGCCAAGAAGGCCAATGGCATCCTGGCTTGCATCAGGAACAGTGTGGCCAGCAGGAGCAGGGAGGTCATTGTGCCCCTGTACACTGCACTGGTTAGGCCACACCTTGAGTACTGTGTCCAGTTCTGGGCCACTCAGTTTAGGAAGGATGTTGACTTGCTGGAGCGTGTCCAGAGAAGGGCAACGAGGTTGGTGAGGGGTTTGGAACACAAGCCCTATGAGGAAAGGCTGAGGGAGCTGGGGTTGCTTAGTCTGGAGAAGAGGAGACTGAGGGGTGACCTTATTGCTCTCTACAACTACCTGAAGGGAGGTTGTAGCCAGGCAGAGGTTGGCCTCTTCTCCCAGGCATCCAGCACCAGAACAAGAGGACACAGTCTCAGGCTGCGCCAGGGCAGGTTTAGGCTGGATGTTAGGAAGAAGTTCTACACAGAGAGAGTGATTGCCCATTGGAATCGGCTACCTGTGGAGGTGGTGGAGTCACCTTCACTGGAGGTGTTCAGGAGGAGACTTGATGGGGTGCTTGGCTGTATGGTCTAGTTGTTGGGTGGGTTGGACTGTTTGATGGGTTGGACGCGATGATCTTGAAGGTCTCTTCCAACCTGGTGTATTGTATTGTATTGTATTGTATATGTGAGAATATATGTGGCCTTGAAATATAAAAATAATGACTCGGTACAATTGTAGTCCCAAAAAGGAAACAGATTACCAACCCAAAAATGAGATGCAAATCTTAAGGGGACCCACAGGAAAGCTGGGGAGGGACTTTTAGGGTGTCAGGTAATGATAGGACTAGGCAGAGTGGAAAAAAAATAGAAATGTGTAGATTCAGATTGGATGTTAGGAAGAAGTTCTTCACCATATGGGTGGTGAGATGATGGAACAGGTTGCCCAGGGAGGTGGTAGAAGCCCCATCCCTGAAGGTTTTTAAGGCCATGCTGGATGTGGCTCTGAGCAATCTGATCCAGTATGAGGGGTCCCTGCCCATGGCAGGGGGTTAGAACTAGATGATCCTTGAGGTCCCTTCCAACACTGACAATTCTATGATTCTATGTTCTTTAGGAAATGTCATTTCTCAAGTGTGTATTACAAGGGACCAAAGCAGTGATCTCCACAAATCCTGCAGAAATTCCATCTCTGATCCTGCAAACAGATATACTCCACTTTAAACTTTGGAGTAGTCCTGTTAGCTTTGCTGGATTTACTCTTTCACATTAACCCATGCACTGTTGCCAGCATTTTGGTGATCAGAGAAAAGTTTACAATTCTCATTAAAGTATTTGTCAAAGAAACAAGTTGCTGAGTAAGACTCTTCCAGGGTACTAGAAATAAAAGTGAGATGCGGACCATAAACAACTTCATTTTGCATTGAGCAGTACTTCACCAGCACTGAATGATGCTGAAATACTCCATATTTTACCTGGATGTGCTTCTGGAATAAAAGAATTTGAAGCATAGTTGATGAGAACAACAAGAGAACACAGACAAGCAAGAATCATTACTTTCATTTCAGAAGAGTGGATGCACTCTTCTCTGACACATTAAACAGATCAGTGCCAGCTTCTGTGTGCACAACCATTCATATTTCTGTTCTGCTGGGAAATACTGTAGGTTTAGGTCTCTGTCTTGCAATTTGCCTGCATACAAAACTGTCCAGTATGCAGTTAAGAGGTATGCTTTGAAACCTGCTTAGATTAAACTGCTGTGAACATTCATGAGAACCCAAAAGGGACAGCTGGGATGGTATGTTAGAAACAGAGTCTGCTTTAAGTAAAATATGAGTATAACCATTACAAAGGTGGTTTCTTAAATTACACATTGCTCAGCCCACAGCACCATAAGATTATTTTGAAAGGCCCTAAGTGTTTGTTTTGAAAGGCCCTAAATCAACACAATGTAATATTATGGGCCTATAGTCCCCACAAAAATGAAAAGAAGGCATCATTTTGTCCACTGTGAGAGCAGAAAACAAGTTTGGGAGCTCACCTCTCTCCTGTGGTTGGTAAGAACCCTGAGTAATTTCATATGAGTACATGAAGTTTCAGAATGAAAGGTATAAAAGTGAGAGAAGTTTTAGGCTTTCCTTGCAACGTTCCCAAGAGATATATCAAACAAACCCCACACCAATATGTTTAACAAGATTTTCAGCTTAAAATGCCTGCAGGCCGCTGCAAAAATCAGATTCTTTTCTTGAACAGAAACATGGAGAAAGGACATTTGTGTAAGACTCCATATCCTCATGACTCAAAATAGTGTGTCACTCTGGGACCTGATTTTCAGTTTTTGAATAAAAGATATTACCTGATTATCAAGTATCATTTATCTAGCTGTTGGGTCATTGCCTAATCAGAAATAAGTAATAGCTGCACACAAGAAAATAATATGGTTTCATAAGACTTCCTATTGAATTAAACTGTGTGTTTTCACAATGTCTCTGAGTAAGTGCATGTATCTTGCAAAGGCATGTATATGATAAATATTTCTTTATTCTTAGAAATAGCTTGCATTTTCAGTCTACATACATTGGATACAGCTTTCATAGAAGTAAATTCACCATTCAGTAAGTGCAAGTCTCCACAAAGGCAACATTAGGATATATATGTGGGACCAGCAAGAATAAACTCATTAATTCTCTCCAGCAAATCTTAATTAATTTTACATAATGTTCAAACAAAATAAGTTCTTGTTTCTTCTTTGGTACATGCTCTATGGGCTTCAGTATTAAGAACATAAGTCATTAATGCGTGGTAAAAACTAATGAGGTAACAATTATTTGTTGTTAATATGACATTATATTCTGCAAGAAAATTGTCTTCCTACTCCATCAGTGTTCCATCTAATTATGTGTTCCAGGTGATATTACAGAATATCACAGAATCACAGAACATTAGAGGTTGGAAGGGACCTCCAGAGGTCATTGAGTCCAACCCCCTGCCAAAGCAGGATCACTTAGGGTAGTCTGCACAGGAATGTGTCCAGGTGGGTTTTGAAAGTCCCACTGTAAAGAAGTTTCTCCTCAGGTTGAGGTGAATGCTTCTATGTTCAAGTTTGAACTCATTGTTCCTTGTCTTATGAGTGCGTACCACCAAAAAGAGCTTGGCCCCCTCCACTTGACACCCACCCCCCAGATATTTATACACATTGTTGAGATCCCCTCTCAGTCTTCTCTTTGCAAGGCTAAGCAGCCCCAGGGCTGTTAATATCTTTTATTATCTTTCTCTTATGTATTTTCTACATAAATCTGCTCCAACTGAAACCTCTGTAACACTCATACTGCTTTCAGAAAAGTGGTGGGAGCATGTCCACCATCCAGAAAGTTTTATTGTGTTTTCAATTATATACTGCAGCAGTGCTTGGTGTTTAATTGACAATCTTTATTTCCTAGAATGCTATCCCCACAGGAGAATCCCAAGTTTCCAGTTACACCATAATACCATTGACTGGAATGAAGCATCCTGATCCCCAAGTTTTGCTGAAACCAAAGTAAGAACTTTGGTTTTTTAGAATAATTACTTTTCTTTTCCCTGTGCATGTCTCAGGAGCCAGTCAGAATATAGTAACCTTGATTCACTTTGTAAATGTTGTGGTTAAAACACAGTCCTCTTTTGAAAAACCAGAGAAATCATGTGGCATTTCCTGTATGACAGAGAAGAGCAACAGAATTTTTCGGGAGTGTGCAGTGCTGGTGACATTTAAGTGAGGCAACTGCTTCTGTAGCACTGCACTGAGACTGGCATATGGGGCAAATCGAGTCTACAGTCTAGAATGTAAGAAAATATATCCCCTGCACTCAAAGTAGTACAAATGTGCTCATGTAGACATTCAAATCAGATATCACTGGGCTAAGTAATTCAATTCTCTGGCAAGAACCTCATTTGCTGCCATAGCAGAAATCTTGGATGGTCAAGCCAATTTGCAGTGTTCCTGAAGATGATAACTGAAGACCATAGTTCAGGTGACACCCTCCTTTGGCCAAATCCTAAACTGAAAACTTTTGCCCTACCTATTTACCAGGAGGTAGGAATACAACATCTGAGTAGGTCCATAGATGCACACCTAAGTAAAGGTAGAAAGTATACTTTTGTAACGCTGTAACTAGAATCCTTCTCTAACAGCTCTTTTAACTCTCTGGCTTTGCTAGATCAGGGGAGTGCACAAATAGGCAGTAAATCCAGTCTACTACCTTTAAACAGAACTCATCATCTGAATAGACATTAAGAACTTAGAATTATAGAATCACAGAAATTTTAGGCTTGGAAGGGACCCCAAGGATCATCTAGTTCCAATCTCTCTGCCATGGGCAGGGAGCCCTCACATTAGATCAGATTTCTCAGAGCCACATCCAGCCTGGCCTTAAAATCCTCCAGGGTTGGGGCTTCCACCACCTCCCTGGGCAACCTGTTCCAGTGTCTCACCACCTTTATAGCGAAGAACTTCTTCCTAACATCCAATCTGAATCTACCCATTTCTATTTTTTTTTCCATTCCCCCAGCCCTATCACTACCTGACACCCTAACTGTCCCTCCCCAGCTTTCTTGTAGGCCCCCTTAAGATACTGGAAGGCCACAATTAGGTCTCCTCGGAGCCTTCTCTTCTCCAGACTGAATAGCCCCAACACTCTCAGTCTGTCCTCATAGGAGAGGAGCTCCATCCCTCTAATTATCCTCGTGGCCCTTCTCTGGACATGTTCCAGAACATCCAGATCCTTCCTGTAATAGGGGCTCCAGAACTGGACACAGTACTCTAGGTGGGGTCTCACCAGAGATGAGTAGAGGGGGAGAATCACCTCCCTCGACCTGCTGGTTATGCTTCTCTTCATGCAGCCCAGAACATGATTGGCTTTCTGGGCTGCAAGTGCACACTGACAGCTCATGTTGAGTTTCTCATCCATCAGCACCTCCAGGTCCTTTTCTTCAGAACTGCTCTCAAGCTAGTTGCTGCCCAGCCTATATCAGTGCCTGGGATTGCCCCAACCCAGATGCAGGACCTTGCACTTAGTCTTGTTGAACCTCATGAGGTTGTCATGGGCCCACCTCTCCAGCCTGTCAAGGTCCCTCTGGATGGCATCCCTTCCCTCCAGCGTGTCTTACATATGGTTATCAAAATGTGGACTTCTGCATGTAAATATCCACAGAAAGCTTTAATATTTAGATCAAGATAAATGCACTCTTACACTGCACTCCACACACTACACTTACACTGTGTAGAAGTTCTACACAGAGAGAGTGATTGCCCATTGGAATGGGCTGCCCAGGGAGGTGGTGGAGTCACCTTCATTGGAGGTGCTCAGGAGGAACAGGGTGCTTGGTTGCATGGTTTAGTTGATTAGGTGGTGTTGGATGATAGGTTGGACACGATGATCTTGAAGGTCTCTTCCAACCTGGTCTCGTCCTCTTCTCTTCTCTTCTCTTCTCTTCTCTTCTCTTCTCTTCTCTTCTCTTCTCTTCTCTTCTCTTCTCTTCTCTTCTCTTCTCTTCTCTTCTCTTCTCTTCTCTTCTCTTCTCTTCTCTTCTCTTCTCTTCTCTCTCTCTTCTCTTCTCTTCTTCTCTCCTCTCCTCTCTCTTCTCCTTCTCTCCTCTCCTCTCCTCTCCCTCTCCTCTTCCCTTCCCTTCTCCTCTCCTCTCCTCTCCTCTCCTCTCCCTTCTCCTTCCCTTCCCAAACCTTCTCCTTCCCTTCCCTTCCCTCTTCCCTTCCCAAACCTTCCCTTCCCTTCCCTCCTCTCCTCTTCCCTTCCCAAACCTTCCCTTCCCTTCCCTTCCCTCTCCCTCCTCCCTTCCCTCCCTCTCCCTCTCCTCCCTTCCCTTCCCTCCTCCCTTCCCTTCCCTTCCTTCCCTCTCCTTCCCTCCCTTCTCCTTCCCTTCCCTTCCCTCCTCCCTTCCCCTTCCCTTCCCTCCTCCCTTCCCTTCCCTCCTCTCCTTCCCTTCCCTTCCCTTCCCTTCCCTTCTCCTTCCTTCCTTCCTTCCTTCCCTCCCTCTCCTCTCCCTTCCCTTCCTTCCTCCTCTCCTCTCCTTCCCTCTCCCTTCCCTTCCCTTCCCTTCCCTTCTCCCTCCTCCCTTCCCTTCCCTTCCCTTCCCTCCTCTCCTTCCCTTCCCTCTCCTCTCCTCTCTCTCCTCTCTCTCCTCTCTTCTCCTCTCTTCTCCTCTCTTCCATAAACAGGAAACTAATCAATTAGCTACATAATCACTACCCTCACAGTGCCAGAGGATGTCCAGCCTCTCTCCTTATTTAAAGTCTTTGACAAACTGAGATCATTATATGTACATTTAGTCAGATGACATATTTGAACTAGTTTCAAATAAAACTCCAAATTGATAAATCCCATTTAGGAGCTTTGATGAATGGATTTAAGATTTTTTCTCCTGAGATCTTTATTTTTTAATCATGGAATTTATAACCGTATTCGAATCATGTTACAGACAATTCAAGTGGTCATCTTTATCATCATATGTTAAAAATAAAGCCAAATAAATGCTGAAATGGCAGTTTTGTAAATTACATACACACTCTTGTAGAATAACTTCACAAAACCTTTGCAGTTGTATTTGTGTTGCTGATGTTGGTAATGAGTTTTGGATCTTGATCACTATGGCTATATAAGCCTCTGCTTGAGGAAGATGCTGAGGTTAGTACACTTCATAGTGCTTTTTTGGTTAACTTGTGACATGGTCTGGTCTCTGTGAATAGGATTCACCTGGGGAAAAAAATGTAGTGTCTAACATAAGTAGATCTCAGTATCTGAGACAAAGTATAGATTTTCTGTGTAGTCATGGAGATAAATAAATCTTCTACAGTACAAATCACCTCCATCTAAAGTAGAAAGCTGAAACTATCCAGATTAACTGTGTCCAAAGATGTGTTTCTTATCACTTGCAGACCTTATGGAGAATCCAGAGTAACTGAAACAGTTACAGATACCAGTACCATGGAAGTCCATCTTACATAAAATGAATCCTTTTTCAAGAGGCTAAACTGCTTACATTCAAGCCTAAAAGGGCTTCAGAATTATCCTCCTCCTATAAAAAGACTCAAGTACATTAAAACTATCATCCCTGGAATGTCCCTGGCAACAGAGGGTTCCACTAGCAGACTTATTCACCTGCACACACAGCAACTCTCAAGCAAGGATTGACCTCTCCCATGCATACAAACCTTCTCAGTTCCAGTCTTCATATGAAATAGTTATACCTTGCCCAGTACCTGATATCTCTTAAAAAGATTTTCAATTATCCAGTAGCCTGTGTTGGCAAACATCTGGAAATTGGGTAAATTGCCACCTGTAACAGCAGAGCAAATAAATTACTATAAAAATTATTACTGGTCACCTAAACCACTGAAATTAGGTTAGCAGTAAACATAACATAAAGCCATCCACCTGTAGTGTGAGATACAGGAGATAGAAATACATGTACCTTGACAAGCTTTGTTTTGGAGATTTTTTTTCCTGAGTATCACTTTTTAATAAGGCAAAGCACCCAAGTGCCCAGGCAACAAATGCTGTGCACAAAATTCTGTACAAAATTGTAAAAGTATAGCTGTTTGATAGATGTTGGATTCGCCTCGACCGATGCTTTCAAGCCCAGATGTAAGCAGGCGAAGACGTTTATTACGTTATACAGCAAAGTTAGTCTATCAGCAGGCACGTGTGTCACATCTCAGTTGGTCATTTTCTACTGGCATACATGTAATTAAGGCATACAACAGGTCAAAATAACAAAACAATATTTTAACACATCCAACCAGATTCTGCTCAGCTTCTCTCCTTCAGTTACAAGGTGTTTACATTCCCCTCAGAGTCAAAGACAAAACATAGCTTTCTCTAACTCAAGCAAAGGTAAATCTTCCCTATTGTCTTCTAAAGCTATCTGAAAACAACCCTCTTCTCACATCTCCCCCTTTTTTGTTTACTAATAGAACAACACATTTGATTGACCTTTCTAAAATTCTTGGCATACATAGAAGCAAGCAAGTTAAAACCAGCTATATAGCAAAAGCAGAAGTTCTGTAACGCAGCATGTCTAACAGACTGATGTAATCCGTGAAAGACATAATGCTCAGGTTGAGTTAATTAGAACATTCTAACACAGTATCACAGTATCACCAAGGTTGGAAGAGGCCTCAAAGATCATCAAGTCCAACATATCACCCAAGACCTCATGACGACCGAGTGCCACATCCAATCCCCTCTTGAACACCTCCAGGGATGGTGACTCCACCACCTCCCTGGGCAGCCCATTCCAATGGCTAACAACTCTCTCAGTGAAGAACTTTCTCCTCACCTCCAGCCTAAACTTCTCCTGGCACAGCTTGAGGCTGTGTCCTCTTGTTCTGGTGCTAGTTGCCTGGGAGAAGAGACCAACTCCCTCCTGGCTACAACCCCTCTTCAGGTAGAGAACAATGAGGTCTCCCCTGAGCCTCCTCTTCTCCAGGCTAAACAACCCCAGCTCCCTCAGCCTCTCCTCATAGGAAAGTGGCATAATACATGGTTAAAGATAACAAAACTCCCATCTACATCTCAGTAATAAGTTCACATTCCTTTCCACTTATCCTTGTACAGGAATTGAATAAAATCTTAAAGAAGAATGAGTGTGTAAGTTTATGAATAAGTGAAAGTACACAAAGTAAGGCATATGTAAACTTATCTTGTGTTATATGAATCACTCTTGACATATGACTACAACGGCAGCCTTCACCAGAAAGGGGAACAGTGAAAACTTCTAAGAAATTAGGTAGGAATGCTTCCTAACGTTCAGTGGTTTGGCATTCTTCATTAAGAAGGTGAAGAAAGCACAAACAGTGCACGTATGCATTTCATGAGTCACAGCAGAAATTAAAAGTTTTGTATATGAAAGGTTGCCCAGGGAAGTGATAGAGTCTCCATCCCTGGAGGAATTTGGAAGACGTATAGGTGTGGTGCTGAGTAACGTGGTTTAGTGGTAACCTGGCAGTGCTGGGTGAATAGTTGGACTTGATGATCTTAAAGGGCTCTTCCAACCAAAAATGATTCCACGAAGCTATGTCACTTGGAAAAGAGAATGTGAGATGTATGTGGTGGGCATGAAATGTATTAGATACATTTGTGGTTGTTAGTTGTGAGCTCTGCTTTACAGATGCTAATCTTTCAAAGGATGACATTTCAGAAATACAGGTAATGCTTGATTCCTGAAGGTACTGATTTTATTCTAGAACATAGATACATGCTGTGGAAAGGAAGTTGACACTGAAGTTTTAGGGACTCGGGAAAGAAGTGCCTGTGGGATGACTTCTTGGATCATAAATTAATTTTCATATCTACTGATCTTCCAGGTGCTGCTATCTTATCTTTCCTGAAAACCATTCACAGATGCATTTAGTATTCTAAGAAATGCCCACATGGCTCACAGTGATCTGGTGGCCTGCTGCAAACACTGCCATGGGCTGAGGAAGAGAGAGTTGGCATATGTCTCCATGCACATGCACACTTAAAACAATCTCATTCAAACCTCCAACAGCAGGCTGTGCTACATCTTTAGAGTGAAATTTCTAGAAAAAATGAACTGTTATTTCCAGCCAACTTCCTCATCCCAGATTAATTTCCCTTAAGCTGAGGGGTTTTACAGACACTGATCTGTCTCATCTCCTCCAACTAGGTCACGTCTTTTCATCTCATCAGTGCTGCTTTGGCAGCAAACTTTCTAGCCAGATGAGGGCTGTTTTGCTTACTGAAAATAACTGGGAAAATATTAACCGGTCTTTCGACCTCTCAGGTAAATTTTCCACTTCACTGAAACATGAAAGTGTCATTCCAAAATGGTGTCTTCTTTGAGAAACAATTTGGATTTTTTTCTGTTGTTGTTGTTGTTCAATTTTGGATCATTGGCAGTGTGACTGATTATTTGTAGCAATTTTTCTCTTCTTGAGCATTGAATACGCAACAACAGAGTTGTTCACTATTTTAATTTACTAGAAAGGGATATTCACCTTCTAAGTTTGACTTTGTGCTCAGTTGTGAACTACTGCATGGAACTAAATAGACAGAAGGAACCGTTTTTGTTGATAGTGGATCTTTCTTGCTCTACTCTGCCACCTGTTCTTCATGCAGGATAGAAGAACACAGGGAAAGGAAGATAAGCTGAAAGAAGGAAGTTGTGCAGTGTCTATGCTTTATGTGGGCAGAGCACAGCACTGGAGGGTTGGGATATTAGGTGTTTGTATACCAAACTCAGACCCAAGATTTCTGCAGTAACATCATGCTTATGGTTTTCACTCGGGGAAACTTGCAAGCCCTCATAGTTGCACACAAACACAGTAAAAGCTTGTTCTTAAAATGCAGAACACATGAAAGAACAGGAAAACCTGGTTTACCACTTCTATAACAATGTGCTGGTATTTTGCTTCTGACATCAGGTCCTTACACTTGGAGGCATCACATAGAATTGGTAAAGAATCCTGTTATATAGTGCAATTTTATGATGGCCACATGCCTCATGGAAGCATTTCTGTTTCAAAAGACTTTCACTAAGTGGTGAGCAGCATTCCCCCTGATTTCCTGCCAGCCCACTTTTTGGCTGTGATCTCCGATCACGGAGGGTTGTGACCCCAGAGAACCACTTCCCTCCCTTTCAGACTGCTGCAGGATGCAACTCCTCCAAATTAAAGTACAACAGTCTAATGCCATAGCAAAAACTCCAGTAGCTCTGAAGGGCAGGAGAACCTTGGTCACAGTGGGATTTTGTATTCCCCATTATGCAGAGATGTACAGAATTTCTGCTGAAGATGGACTTTCTTTGCCTCCTGGGCTTTGCACTTCAAAGCAGGGATGTGCCATGAGTGGCTTTCCAACCACCCCTGTGGCCAGAGACTCCCTGGGAATCCAAAATACCTAGCCACAGTCTGCCAGCTACTGGGAGCAGCCCTGAATTAGCCCAAACCTCTAACTGCATCACGCTTGCCATATCTCACCTCCAGTTTCACTTTGCAGGGGGAAACCACATGTGCCCTTGTTAGCCACATTCAGTCTGATGAGATAGCTTGAAAGTATAACGGATCATTCACAGAACCAAGACCTATGTGTGGACACAGATCTTCTCTATTGTACTGTCACACTACTAGGCAGTTGATTAGGCATAATGCTAAATCGCTGTTTGTGTGTTTGCTGGTGAGTCAGGCTCTAGTCTGGGGTATTTTTCTGTGTTTTCCTCCAGTTCCAGAAATGTAGGAGGAAGAGATGGTCCGGATCCTACAGTTACCAGACACAAGCATAATCTTATTTAACCCAAAAAGAGGGCTGGATGTGAAAGGAAGCGCTCCTCACCTGAGCAAAATCACAGGGTATCCAGGCCTCAGTGCTACCATGCCCTTCTTAAAAATAGAGCACACCATTACAAATGCAGCTGTAACTTTTCCTCCTTGCGGGACTGTGTTGCTCTCTTTTGATTAAGGCATATATATCCCTTCATTTCTCCCTGTAATGGAGAAGAAATCAGTTGAGGCTGTGACTCAAAGTAGAACTGCTAGCCCCATTGAAGACCACAGCCTCTCCTTTGAAGGTTGTGTTAGATGTAATTTAATAAGACAATTTTTAGGCACAAAATTACTAGCTGGTTTCTCAAGACAATTTGATGCTAGTAACACGTGCTGTCAGACCCATGAGGACTGATTATTCTATTTCACTGCCACTTACAGAAAGGTGTGAGTAGAAGCCATTGTAGTCCCCATGGTCTTGAAACACCCTCAGGTATATATGCCTTCTCTGCAGCCACTACCTTTCAGAGGATCAACCTGGAAAAGGGTGTACTGCAGTTCTTTCTTTTTTCTAAAGAGCTAAAGAGAAGTATAGTTATAGTGATATTGGTGAAATTTTCCCTACCCAGAAAGTTTCCGGTCCCAGTTACAACCTGAAGTGTGAAACTGTCCCACCTAATGTGCTAGGTCGTTGAAATCACCCTTCTCCACTTGTTGCTTCTGTTTTACTTACCTATTCATGCATTCCTTGGAGAGTGTTTTATAATTAATGAGAATTTTTAATTACTGCTATTCAGCAAATGACTTGTACATAACATTATTAGTTGTTACTACCGTTAATGCTGCTGCCATTAATAAACCTTATTGACATTTATTAATAACTCTTACCAACATTTAAAGGGAAAATTCAGTTCTGTAACCAGGCTTACAATATGTTTATCAGATACATATTTATTAATTTATTCTATTTTCCCAGGAGCACACAAGAGCACAGAAGGCATCCAAACATGTATTTTTTTCACTCAACATCTCTCTCCCTGTCACATAAAGCTAGCTATTACTGTATTACTAGGCAATCTTTTTTCCTTTTTTTTTCAATCCCATGTCTCTGTAGTAACAAGCAGTGTTGTCATTAAGGGGATTCTGGGAAGGAAATATTTGTCAGTGAAAAAAAAAGTACAAAATCCCTTGTATTTTACATAAAGAAAGATCACTGATTGAAGACTGACTTCTTCAGAAATTTCTGAACTTGTGTGTAGCTTGTAAAAATTCCCCACCCACATTATTCTCTTTGAAGAACATTCTCACAGAGAAGCTCTTTCCATTTCTTGCCATAAAACTGTCAGCTGAGTGTTTCATGTTGTGATACAGCTTTCTGTGTTACAGGAAATCGACCTAAGTAGTTTTCCTGTGAGTATAAAAGAACCAGATAAAAACCATTAACCCTTTCAATACATTATATATTTACACACTGGCAACCTTGCAGGTCTTAATACAAAGAAAAACAGTCTCAGTGGGAAACAACAATTTTTGTAGGGGTGTTGTTTTTTTCTTTAAGAACCTTTTTTTTTTCTGCTCATTGGGTAACTTTTTTTATTTATCCACAAAAGGTATTCATGAATGTTTCCATGAGTGGCCCTTCTTTATAAAATGCTGTCTCTAACAGCCACAAAATATTTTTTTTTTCACAATAAATATTAGCATACTCTCTCAGAGTAGACAATGAAGATCTGGGTTTCTTCTTGATTTGACAGACCAGTACGTTGCTGAAACAGAGCTAAGCCACGAGGTCAGACCCAGCTCTAAATTTTCAGCATGTGGTAGATATTTCTGATTTAGTTCATGCTGAAACCTCTTGCTAGATTGCCAGAGAGGTGCAGAATGCAAGAGATAGGGAGCTTTGAATAAGGCTATACAAATTCATGATCCTTGTGTAAGTCTCCCTGGACATCCAGACAAAGACTGGAAGTGTAATAAGGTTACCTTGCACTGTAGAATTCTTCATAATCCTAAATATGATGGTTTCTCAAAACAACAACCCACTTAAAAGTATCCTAATATTTCACATGAGTAAAATTTACTTTGCAGTCCAAACTGGAGAAGGCAGCAGAGGCCCCCAGCTTGAACCACAATAAAAGATGAGGAGAGATTTTAAAACCAAGATCAAAAACCAAAATGTGTACCATTAACTCCATCCGACAGAATTTTTTTGTCTATTACCTATGAAGTCTGTCTTTTTCTCCAGGAAATCCTTTATCTTTGCTACATTCTGTAGTGAGCTGAACTCTGCTGACAGAACCACCGAATAACGTGACATTGGGAAGAACTTTGTGCTACAAGGACACTTTATCCCACTGCATCTGACCATACTGCAAAGTGACTAAACAAAATTGTTGACCAGGTACACAGATGTATCTCAGAAAGGAATAACATGGTAACCATCTTCAAAAGCCAAACAGGTCATATTTCAGGTAAAGGATTTTTGACCTCCAAGTGGCACTTACAAACAGCTGCAGATAGCCCTGATTCAGACAAAAAATATTGCCAGTTTTTGTGAGGAGACATAAGGCTCACCTAGACTTTCATTTTCTTTTTCCAATCTTATTGTCTCATAAATTCTGAAGTACATCTTCTTGCTCCTCCACTTTTCATTCTCTTGCTAAGGATATGCCCCCATGAACCTTTCGGTATATCATTATCTCTTTTTCAATAAGTCAAAACTGTTAATGGTTATTGCTGAAGTCAGTTGTCCCTTAGTCCAATTTCACATCTAAAACTATTTATCCTGGGAAAGGCAGCAATAAGAGAATATACCATTTCTTTCACAGCATCAACATAGTTTATGCTGAGGGGAAAAAAAATGTTTACTGCCCCCAGAAACACCACAAAACCCCTGAAATAAATTTCACAGACCAGCAGTTTTCTTCTGCAGAAGTGATCAATCATCTATAAAAAGTTCTTCTAATTCCCAAAATGGTAATTCTGATTTTTTCAGGAGAAAATAAGAACTGAAGTATTTGATACCTAGTCTGTGCTTGGGGGCACTTACGTGTATATGATCTACACATTTTGTTGTGTAGCTTATACAGAGATAACACGAGTACTGCCCTGACTATTCGTGAGGCATTATAATAAGGAATACGACAGTTCCCAAATTCCATGAGAGCAAGGCATATAGCATATAACCTGCAGGTAGAAGGAGGTTCCACAACACTGAAGGCAGACAGAATTTTCTGCATGGCTCTGATTCCTTTTCCCCTTTGTGTGATAAATGCAAGTACAACAGCCCAGTTAGGATGGCAGAAAAAATATCTTTTAATTTTAGGTCTAAGATTATCTCTGGGTTCCAGGATGTTTTGTCTTAGCCAATAAACTAAGTGACTTGTGAAGATCATTTCTCCAAGAAAAAGTCATGTTAGTCGCTTCAGCCTGTGCTTAAGACAAGGAGGAAAACAAAGGGAAACATAAGGATTTTGCTGTATAATGTTACATATATATATACATATACATATATATATACACACACACATATATATATACATATATATATATATATATACTGTGCTGGTTAGGCCACACCTTGAGTCCTGTGTCCAATTCTGGGCCCCTCAGTTTAGGAAGGATGTTGACTTGCTGGAATGTGTCCAGAGAAGGGCAATGAAGTTGGTGAGGGGTTTGGAACACAAGCCCTATGAGGAGAGGCTGAGGGAGCTGGGGTTGCTTAGCCTGGAGAAGAGGAGACTCAGAGGTGACCTTATTGCTCTCTACAACTACCTTAAGGGAGGTTGTAGCCAGGCAGAGGTTGGTCTCTTCTCCCAGGCAACCAGCACCAGAACAAGAGGACACAGTCTCAAGCTATGCCAGGGGAGGTTTAGGCTGAAGGTTAGGAGGAAGCTCTACACAGAGAGATTGCCCATTGGAATGGGCTGCCCAGGGAGGTGGTGGAATCACCTTCATTGGAGGGGTTCAGGAGGAGACTTGATAGGGTGCTTGGTTGAATGGTTTAGTTGATTAGGTGGTGTTGGATGATAGGTTGGACACAATGATCTTGAAGGTCTCTTCCAACCTGGCCTATTCTATTCTATTCTATTCTATTCTATTCTATTCTATTCTATTCTATTCTATATGTCTTTCTGTAATCCCAGTTTAAACGTAGACTAAATACAGTTCTGTAGTGATTATGTTCCTCAGTCATGTTTTCAATAGCTGTACTTGAATAATGTTGCAGACTGTATTAAACAGATGAGCAAGAAAGTTCCAAAAAGTTCATAAAAAGTCACTAGGAGATCCAAATTTTCTGAACTCTGTTACAAAAGTGTTATTTGATATTTTATTGTTTAGCGGCAGCTTCCCTCCCTCCACTCCCTTTCCCTCCTGCCAAACTCAAGAGATTTCATAGAATCATAGAATCAATAAGGTTGGAAAAGACCTCAAAGATCATCAAGTCCAACCTGTCACCCAACACCTCATGACTACTAACCCATGGCACCAAGTGCCACATCCAATCCCCTCTTGAACACCTCAGGGACAGTGACTCCACCACCTCCCGGGCAGCACATTCCAACAGCTAACAACTCTCTCTGTGAAGAACTTGCTCCTCACCTCCAGCCTAAACTTCCCCTGGCACAGCTTGAGACTGTGTCTTCTTGTTCTGGTGCCGATTGCCTGGGAGAAGAGACCAAACCCCTCCTGGCTACAACCTCCCTTCAGGTAGTGGTATTTCTCTTCTACTTGTTTTATATTGTGCCTTACTGGTGCCTCCTAAGAGAGCGAGGCTGAAGAGTTGTATGGACACTG
This sequence comes from Picus viridis, assembly GCA_033816785.1. NCBI lineage: Eukaryota > Metazoa > Chordata > Aves > Piciformes > Picidae > Picus > Picus viridis. The sequence goes on from CM066570.1 coordinate 9,789,174, forward strand.
ACATGAAGCATTGCCAGTGGCCAGCCATGACCCTATATTCCTCACTAGCATGCCCCAGGATAGAGACCCTGGGGAGTGCCCCTGAGCCTTGCTCCTGTCAAGGCCTGAGAGGACCACAGGGTCTGCACTATAAAGCACCTCTGAATAACCAGGGCTGCTCTCCATCAAATAGCGGCTCTGATTACCAGGCATGCTGCCTGGCACTGTTTGTGACGTGTAGTAATCCAGCTGAAGAAACAGAAGATTCCTACAACAGATTTCCACAAACCAGAAGTGCTGACAGAACCCCTGTGAGCAAAAGGGTAGCAGAAATCCAACCAGTTGCTGTACATACACACAAATTACATAAAAATATGATCAGCAAAAAAGTCACATTCTTCCACAGTGTTAATGAGATTTGAGACTTACAAAAGCACACGGATGAAAGAGCATGGATATCAGACTACCTTGTCCTCTGGCCCTGTGGTTCACAGTAATATTCATATTCCCTCTTATTTTCCATAGTTGAAAGGATGACAGAGTGTTTGTCACCAACAAAGTAAGGGAAAGGGACTTCCAGCATGTCTTTATTTCCAATTCACATTTTATTGCCTTCCTCCCTAGAATCAAATTAAAATTACTGAAAGTCTGGGGGAAAAGGTATTGGTTTTCCCCCAAGAATAAAAGGCTAATATAGAAAATATCCAGAAACTATGAGAGCTGCACCTCAAAGCTGAGAACACTGTTAGAAGAAACGCCATTGGGAAGCAAAGCCAAATGTTATTGTTTGATGTCTGGATACAACTCAAAGCATTTAGAAATTACACAAGAGTATTTTGGCATTATTAAGCATCTTTTTAATTATACCTGGGTTATATTCAGTCACACTTAGGCTTACCGGGATGCATTAAAATGTCTATTTTATGAACATAGCCCATTCTACCATTTAAAGATAATCTCAAAGGCAGTTCACAATAATATGCATTCCCTTTTGGTATTAGACTCCTCATTAGTTTCAGTTTTCATTGCTTTCCAGGACTGAGTCTTCTTCTTCTCTTAAAGAAGCAGAAGGAATCCAATTTCCCTAGGGTGTAGCTTTTAAAACAACTTTCTCCATCACCTCCACCTCCTTTCAGGACCTTGTGTATGAGGGCTTTGAAGTTCATGTCCAAAGCCTGATCTCCATCTTTTTCACTGGAATGACCTCCAAGATGGACCCAGACATCTGTGCAGCCTATTGCTCTGGCATGTCTTCTTGGATTTCTCACTGTCAGTTTCAACACAAGTGGAGAAGGACTGCAAGCATCTCATCTGCTTTTCCTGATTTTCCCCACCTCCAGGGGTACTGTCTTTAGCCCTATCTCCTTAGATAAGCCCAAGAGTTACACTGGGAGGTAGGTGACCCATCTTGCTTGTGTGGTGGCTTTAGAAAGCAGCACCTCTATTGCATGGACAAGAAAGACTGTAAAGAAGGGGAAGGCACTCTTCATCAGTGTTTAAAGCTGCATCTAGGACATATGACCTTTGAATCAGAAAAGGAAGATAGATATGAGCAATCACATTCTAGCTCCTCTATGCCTCACCAGCAGAATTTCAGTATCACAGAAGTGACAGACACTTAAAAAGTAACTTAAGCAGACTTTAGGTGCCAGCAACAACAACAAAACAAAGCAAAAAATTTTCCTGTAAAAGAACTGAGACATCATTAAGACCCAGGAGTACACAAGCTGAAGCACCAGAGGCTGTTGCAAAGGGTTAGAGGATAACAGGGCGAAAAAGCTTCAAACATCCATCGCAAATTATGTCTTAGACACTTCACCAGGCAGTGTGACAAAAACTAATAAACCATACATAACAATTTTTGGCTAATTGAAGTGTTAACCTTTTAAGGAGCTTCTGTTTAAAAAAACACCTTGTTTAATCAATGTTATAATTTCTGTAAAAGTATTTAAAGTGTACTCGAAATGAAAATTTACAGACGGCTTTTATTGCTGACCCTATGTTTAGCAGTTTTGAAATGGTAAACTCATTATAAGGTTAAACCCATTTATTTGAAAAAGGAGAAGATAAGTCTGGAAAATCTGAAGAAATTGAAGTTAATTACAAGAGAAGTTTGCTGCCTCTAGATTATTATCAACTTTAAAACCCATATTTGAAACCCCTGCAGTTACTCGTGAACGTGTTCTATTTGAAGCTGGTACTTCTGTCATTAAGCAGTTTTCATTAACTCCGGCATTTCTGGTTTTCAACATTTATTTTCTAATGCAGACCAAATTGCAATTTCCTTCTGTCTCTTGTTAATGTCATTAGTCTTCTTAACCACTGTCTCAATTCAAATTAACATTAAATGCTATACTTCTGACCAGAAGATCAAATTCTCCTTGGTTTCCTTAAGTTTTGACTTGCTTGTTTGAATGCATTGCCCTCTCATGGTCAGCCAGATCTCATAGAGCATCACAGAGGATGTGTGAAGAAACCTAAACCCATATACACTCAGTCAGGAAACTTAGGTTTCCATGTATGCTGGACAACTAGAAAGACTCCAGGAATTTAAAAATATATGACATATTTTTAGAGACTGATTTCTTTTTAAAATGGTCCTTAGAGGTCACTTTTTCACATTCCCACAAGGTGTTACTGTTTTACATCTCTCAGTGGAGCCACTGAAATTGTACTCACACGCTTGACCATGCAAAGGGCATTTACGTTTCTCCCAGGAAACTATGCTACAGTTCTGTGTCATACTTGAGAGCAGAGCCACAGTGGTAATTGTTGTAAGGTGCAAAAATCAGTTGAGGGAGTGAAAATCAGAGGAGCAGGAAAAGAGCACGAGAAAACCTCAGCAGCACCCTCAACCACAGCAATACCTCCAGACCACCTCACAGCACCCATCGCTTTGGCCATTTGAAGCGGATTGCCTGCCTGCCTTCAGACATAGATGCATACCTGTAACTCTAATCAGGCTACCCCCTAATTATGTAGCAATGTACCACTGACAGCTTTCCTATTGCATTACACATTTTTATTGTTCTTGGCAACATTAGGATTTCATTTGCTCTTTAACCCATAATTGTCTATTGATCAAGTATTCACTGGTGTTTTCATGTATTTAACATAATCTTTTACAAACCAGGTCATTTCTTGAGTGACAAAATTAAAATCATCTGCTTGCCTGTGGATTTTGTTCCCATATGGACTCTGTAATACTTAGTAAGAGTTGAACTCCAGTTGCTGTCCTAGCCACAAGTGTGAATTTGAATAAGGTCTTTCCTAATCTGCTCACTGTTTCTCACAAAAATCATAGAAACTTCATGTCATAGACACATCCCTCTGGCATTGTGGGTTCAAATTAAGCCATAATTTCAAGTCATTAGAGAGGAGGCCAACGTGTGCCTAGTGTGATTCCATAAGTCTCATCTCCTTAGAAATACATTTCCAATTTTTACTGAAATCGAGTAAAAATGCAAGTTAAAAAATAATTGAGGCAAAAGTTAAGATTCTTGTATTGTAGTACTATCAGGCTGGAGGCAATCCCAGAGTCTAACATCACCGAAATGGAGCTCCCCTCTTCTTCCCCCTAGAAGCTGGCCCCAAGTTTTGGCCCTGAATCAAATACCAAATATTTCTCAGAGCTGCTCAGGGATGTGTCAGAGAAGCCTCACTGCTTCAGATTTTCTCTGTAACCACAGGAACCAAAATCAATCCATCATATTGCTAATGAGGCGTGAGTGTCTGATGTAATCATGGAATTGCACATTTATGGACAAGCACCCAAAACGTATACAGGCTCAGTGAGAAAAATGAAGCCATTTCTAAATACATAGCTAAACCAAAGAGAAGAACAATGTGTAACATGGAATTTGATAGAATGTTTTTGTTATTATTTCCTTGCATTTTAGTGGTTGGCACATAGGACTATTTTCTTTTTGCCATCTTCATAGTATCATAGTATCAGTCAGGGTTGGAAGGGACTACAAGGATCATCTAGTTCCAACCCCTGCCATGGCCAGGGACACACTACACTAGATCAGGCTGGCCAGAGCCTCATCCAGCCTGGTCTTAAACACTTAAACATCTTGATAAGTTGCAAAATTAAAGCTGTTTTTTTTTTTTTTTTTTTTTAAGTCCAGAGCTTGAGCCAAATAAATTCTGTTATTCACAGTGAATAACAGTTTTGAGAGCACAGAACCCCCAGTGTCTAAGGCAAATCAGGAGGTGGCAGCCACACCATTCTGTGCTGGATATTCACATAAACTGGATTTTCCTGGGAATGTGTTCAGAACCTGAGAACATATAAATATATATATATTATGGATTTATATCTCCCAGATATTTAGACCAGCCTGTCTTTTTAGTCAACTGCAGTGGTCTTTCAAGAATGTTAAAGATGTGTTATAACTTTAATAATATGCTTCCACAATCCACTGTTTTACAGTCTTCCATGTACACCCCAGTTTAGCTAGAATTTGTCCCTATTTTTAAAGGTTTGAAGCAGTTCTAGTTACAGCTATCAGGCACAGGGAGAATTTTATCCATCACTGGTTATTTTCTTTTTTTCTGTCTGGGTATGCCAGGGTTAATTGTCATATGAAAAGTCCACGAAGGAGTGAAAAGTCCATGCTGGATGAAAAAGTCATACAGAGAAAAGTCAGAAACAGCTCACCACAGTGAACTAACTCCCTCTCCAGTTAGATTTCTGAAGATATTGGTACGAACTCTGTCTTGCACGACATCCCCCTGACTTGTTTAAGTGTACCATCGCTACCAAACAATCATTTGCATTTACTGTTATTACTCAGTTCAAAGGCTGATGCCAAGCTGTCTGAGGGAAGGAAAGTACATGGTGTATTTTTCAAAAATCCTCAGCTTGACTGGAGTTTTCTGTTTTCCTTGGGTTTTCTCTTTACTTCTTGTTTTCTTTTTCTTTTTCTTTTTTTTTTTTTTTTTAATTTCTTTCTTTCGAAGCTCAGTTCTAAGAAAAGGAAAGCAGGGGATTTACTAAAGGCAAGCAAGTCAGTTAGTTATGAGTCACCTTCGTGACTTATAAAGGGTCTCAAGTTGTTTGGAGCTGGCTTTCTTCACCCAACTTGTGCTGCAGGCACGTCAGGCGACCGGCCAGACCGACAGACCTCTGTAGCAACTCTCCTGCCTCAGTTGCTTTAACTTCATTTTTTTGTTTGCCTTATTTCTGTCTCTCTCTCTCTCACACTCTCCCTCTCGCTCTTTAGAAGAAAAAAGCACAAGTCAAGCTTAGTGATCATGGTTAACCTGTGAGATGGAACAAAGGAAGTCTGTGGCCTCCTTGCTGTATTGGTTTTGCTTGCATCTCTGTGTAAAGAAACTGCTTCATAGCAGGTAGGTTTTTCAGTTTGGTTCTTTGACTTTTTGTTTGTTTATTTGTGTGTGTGAGTGTGGGTTTTTTTAAGTGAAAAACTTGTGTGCTTCAGGAGATGGGAGCAGGCCAAGGGAAGGGGCTCTAGAGAAGGGTTTAGAAACCTCAAGAGTCTGAAAGACTAAACTGAAAACACTTGCACACATGCAGAAATACTCAGACAGGCGTCCTTAAGGAAATATGCCTTCAGCCACCCAGAATCACACACAGACAACCAGTCCTGAATTCAAATCCAATTCCCTTGCCATCTTCTGGAAGTGGCCTCACAAAACTGATGGGGCAGGACACATGAGAAAGGTGTCTGCAGACAGCTAAGAGCACATGGGACATGCTTTATGGATTGTGCATCCCTCCTTTTTTTGTTTTGAGATAAAAGGTTAGTAGACTGGGCAACATGGAATACAATTTCTACAGCATTTCAGTTATCTATTTAGAACAGGTTTGACAATCTGAAGTTGTTCTCTCGTGTACAGCTTGCCAGAGATACTTTGCAGTGGGGAAAAGTAACTGTACAGACTAGTTTGACTTTCTTAATCTTGGTTATACAAGTAGTTTTGTACATTGGATAAATTCTGGTTCTCATTTCATAACTAAGCAACAGAGGAGTGCCTTCTTTAAAATATACCCATCGGACTTCCATCATTTAATTATGGTTGGTTTAAATTATGTTTTAAATATAAAGTGTTTAAAATGTCCATACTGGAACTTTCTTGAAATGCATATCCATGTCAAAACAGAGGCAGTGTGCTCAGCATTAATATCTGTCTGGTGAAAATGCCAATGTTTAATTTGGTCATAAAAATTTGCCTTGAACTCAAATTTGGCGACCAGTATCTAAGAGTAATCACTTATTTTATTAACTTTTTAATACGCCAATTCTCAGTTTACAAAGGAACCAGCAAAACAGCTGAAATCTAGCATGAAAAATAATAATCTGGCTGCTTGATCTGTAAGATTGAATAGAGGTACATTTTACTTTAGAGGGAAGTTTTCAGTAGAGAAGAGCCTATTCTATCCACAGACATATCTTTGGAGCTCTTCCAGTGTCTTAAGTAAGAGACTTCAAGTCAGTATTTTTCTAAGTGTTTTTAAAATGATAGCTTTATTTTCTGAGAAATTAGAGGAGAATACAAGACTTTAAATCCTCCTGAAAGTTTAAATAGAGCACCTGACAATGGATATCTGGTGTACTGTTTGCCTAACAGCATTTTGTATGTGATTAAAAGAACTATAGAATGTCCTAATGATATTAGCTCTAAATCTTGTTCAATCAAAACCAGATTTCTGCTGTTCAAAGGTGTAAACATCTTTGAAACAGGCACACTTCATTTTGGTTTTATTTTTTTACAAAATAATGATTTCTTCATGACTGCATAGAAAGGCAGATTCAAAAGCCACCCTCATGTACCTCAGCAAATTTTCATTTTGATAAATGAATGGAAATAGGCATCTCCAGTGGGCTATTTGCAACATTCTAATAAAGTGGCTAGTGCTCATTTCTCTGGTGCTCTGGTAAATACTAAGGTATGATATGCAGACAGACAGCATGGACTGAACACCTAATTTCTCTGGGTGATGCAAGTCTTGCATCATATCCCTTACAAAGCTGTTCACACAATCTGCTTGCTGGCATATCTCCTTCCAAACCCCAAAGCTCCTTCAAGTTTTTTTCTACCATAATCAGGCTTTTGGTTTCTTTTCAGCAGTTAATCTGACATTGTGCCTGTGAGCTATGTCTCACTTACATGCAGGTAAATGGAAATAAAAGACTGAGGCTTCCTAGGCCTGTTTCAAAGCCTGTTGTGGTCAGTGTAGGCCTCTGTTCTTTAACTTCAAAGTATCAGGCTATCACAGTTTGACTCCTCCAACATAACTGTGAATATGCATACTCATGTGCATGAGACTTCTGTCCTTGGTGAATTGCCTTTTCTCCCTTGCTCCCTCCCACTGAAAAGGAGTTTTGTAACAAGGGTGATAGCACAACCCTAAGCACTTTCAGATGAGGCTTCCCAAAAGGCAAAATGCTAAGGGTTTGGTTTTTCCACTGTTTGGAGAATACCTTTGTCTTTTCTAAACTGGCTACCAATTTTTGCAGAGTTGGAATCCCTTTCTTAAACTGCATATGGCTTTCATAAAATATTTGTATTGAAGTACTATCAAAGCTGGCATGGCCTTTTTGCTACCAATCCAAATGAGTTTTACTTCAGACTGATGAGAAAGGATCCATGTCAGGTGACCAATAGTTATGAATTAGATCATTTTGACCAGTCATAACTGGCTAATAACCACATACCTAGGCTAAAAAGCTGGATGATTCTAGTCCATCAGTGGACCAACATAAGTCCACTCAGACCCATAAGGTGCTGTACAATGATCTATAAATGTACAGGCGGGGAAATTAACACTTGTTGCATTTAAACTAAGTAGTTTGAACTGCACTTGGGGCACTCCTTCTGAAGTGAATCTGAGCACAGGCTGATATGGATGAGCTGATTAACCATGGGTATTTCACTGACCAAAGGAAATCCTAGGTTAGAGAACAATGAGTGACCTACACTTGACCAGACTTTTTAAGTGCCTCAGTAACTCAGAGTTTTTTGGTTTTTAATATGTGGGATGTAAAAATAGCTATGAATATGATGCACACTCACAGATTTTGGAAGATCAAGTAAAACTACTGTAGTCTGCAAAATTACTAGTCAACATTTATTTTTCAGTAGCAGCATAGGTCTCAGTAAGATCTCAATCAATTACATTAGTACTGCAACAGAACTTAAACATCATCACATACAGAGGAAATTACAGAGAGAATTAAAAAGTTATATCCCCATATGTTTACAAGAGCAGAGGAAATATTGTCAATATTTACTTGGTGTACATCTTGGTTTTAATGTTTGCAGTTCAGACTAAGTCATCCAGCTTCTCAGTTTATCCCAATTGCCTCACAGGCTCCTCAGAAAGCACTAGGAGATTTCTTGAAACTCTTCCAGAAGAAGCTGACCAGTAGGGGGTATTTGAAATAGGAGAAAGGAACTGTGGAGGAAAAAATGTTTGTCTGAAGGAGAGTATAAGGAGAAGTGACTGGGCTGGGCTGGGCTGGGCTGGACTGGACTGGACTGGACTGGACTGGGCTAGAATAGAATAGAATAGAATAGAATAGAATAGAATAGAATAGAATAGAATAGAATAGAATAGAATAGAATAGAATAGAATAGAATAGAATAGAATAGAATAGAACTGAACTGAACTGAACTGAACTGAACTGAACTGAACTGAACTGAACTGAACTGAACTGAACTACTTCATCTGGAAGGGCCCTACAATGCTAATCTAGTCCTGACCACTTCAATGGTCAAATGTTAATGCATGTTATTAAAGTGCATTGTCCATATCCTCTTAAACACTGACAGGCTTAGGGCATCTACCCCCACTCTAGGAAGTCTGTTCAAAGTAGATGAAGTAGTGTAAGGAGCATGGCTGGCGTAATAGATCACATCCATATAGTATTGATAGAAATGGCTCTGGTAAGAATTGAATGTGCATGGAGATGAAGCAGGGATGACACTGGAGAAAAAAATACATGTCGCAGTTTACATTTCTTAAGTCAAATGTTGCTACTAAGAAATTCAAAGGGACATCTCAGAGGAATGAGGAGGGTTAGGTTGGGAAAAAATATCCACCAAAAGTGTTTTAAAACACTGAAAGAGGCTGCCCAGTGAAGTGGTGAAGTCACCATCCCTGATTGCATTTAAAAGACATATAGATGTGGTGCTGAGGGACATGGTTTAGTGGTGACCCAGTACTGCTGGGTTAACAGATCAACCTGATTATCTTAAAGGCCTCTTCCAAACAAAATGATTATCTGATTCTATAACTAATCAATCATTCAATGATTCAAAAGGTGGGAGTACTGTTCAAGAAAGAGCAGCCACACCAAAACAAAGACAAGGTGGGACATTTTCATGTATATCTGATGTCAAATGGCGATAAAATAATCACAAGGTAGCTGTGTAGTGTCAATGATAAATTTTGATATGGACAGCTTCTGTGGAGGAAATAACCATGAAAATAGATATGAAGTTTGAAAAATAAATTAAAGCACCTACTTAATCTGAGGTGACTACAACAGAGGAAAGAACAGAAAAGTAGATGAGAAGATAGGACCTGATGACCAGACATAACAGATAAGTGGAACAGATGTGTTATATTCTGATGTTAGTGACTGAAGGAAGAGAGTGCAGGAAAGAGGAAGAGGGAAATCACATCAGATCCTATAAGCTTTTTCTTTTTTTAATGCTGCAAGGGAACTAGTATGGGATTTTATTCTATTGTATTTAAGCATGGGTAGACAGTCACCATTTCTACCAGTGGCAAGACCACATTTTAGAGTCATGTGAGAAGACAGGCAGCAATACATGTATTTGTTCATGCAGTGGAAAGCTGACAGCTGTACAAAAGGCTGTTACAAAGGTTCAGCAGGAGGAAACACATGTCATTTCTCACCACTTCCTGATAAAGCACAACTCTTTTTTTTTTTTTCTTGTCTTTTTTTTTGTTTGTTTTTCATTTAGCACACAGAAGCAAAACATTTTTGCTGCTTTGGAGATGCCATGGAGCTCTTCTACTCAAAATTATAATGCCAGGGTGTCGTCTAGGCAAAACTATCCCATTACATAAATCCAGAATGACTGAAGTGCAAAAGCACCAAAGACAAAGGTTTGTCTGTGGTTATGGCTACTCACTTACACGCTCTTGCCTGAAGGGCTGGCTTTGGAGTAAAGGTGCAGAGAATAGATGCTGCCTGAAGACTTTCACTTACCTCACTGCTCAACAGCAATGCTGGAAACATCCAGCATCCATGCTGGAGGTGTGTGCAAGCACAGCACTCTTTCAGCTTCTTTAGAGAAACAAGTACTACAGTTATTCAAGTGATAGGTTTCAAAAGCATCCCTTCTCCAAGACTGACTGCAGAAGAAAACAGAAACAAGAGGAAAACAAATGACAATAAATCACTGCTGTGAAACAGAAATAAAACTATTCCCCGTTTTCAAAATATCCATGGGAGCCTTTGGCAAACCCTAAGAAGATAGGAAAGAATGAGGTTTAGGGAAGCATGGTGTAAAGAATAGCAACCTTGAATACATTTAAGACCAAACTTACAAACATGTTCTGCAAATATTCTTCAGGCAACACACTCAGGTAACAGAAGCTTCCTGCAGCGAAGCTCTTGTCCTACTGCCTGGCGTGATCCTTATTCAAAGCTTAATGAGGCCAAATTTAGTGCTCCCACAAAACGAACAGACATTTTGCATCAAGCTTTTCATCAAGATGTATGCCCACTGGGTGTCAGGAAGTGACTAAGGAGTCAGGGACTTAGAGACATTCAAAGCATGATAATTGAATCAGAGAACAGTTTAGGTTGGAAAGGATCTCTTTAGGTCATCAAATCTAAATCGCTGCTCAAAGTAGGTTCAATCCACAAAAAAATCAGGTAAGACAATAGACTTTTATTGACAGAATTAATTTGTTTGCTTACTTCCTAAAAAAATATAATAATTAGATTAAATTAACACATTAATTTACATCTCTCATTTTCCTCTCCTGACTCACACCCCTCACCCTCCACACACAGACACACAGCATTTAGGAGTATTAAGGCACAGGTTTAGAAACTATTCACTTCATTGCCTACAGATGCAAATGTTACACCGCAGGTCTCAGTGTCTGACATCAGTAGGAATCTAACCTGAACACTCACCAGAGTTCTGAATCATCATTTTAAATCTGAAGTTTGGAAATTTCTAAACCACTTTTTCTTTCTTTTTTTTTTCTGTCTACTAAAATTTTATATCGCTCTTGGAATTTTTGTTTGCTACTTACATATCATGGTCGGGTACTTGGCTGGTTTCATTTAGAGTAGCACAAAGTGAAATGTAATTTCCCTAAAATCTCTAAATTAGTTCAGAGTCTTACTATGACATTTTAACTTCCTCTTAAAACATGTGTGAGTAAAAGTAGGGAAGTTGTAAAAGTACACAGGTTTCTTTAAATTTACATACAGAAAATATCTCTGAAATTGTGTCTTACATGTAATGTCTCATTTCCCATATCAGTTGTTTCTTCAATAGAAGTAATTTTTTTTTTTTCAAGTGGTTACTGGCAGACCAAAGAGATAGCAAACAAGGTTTAACCATTTCTGAGCTCTTCTCAAGAGCCAGTAATTTCATAGTATCATAGTATCAGTCAGGGTTGGAAGGGACCACAAGGATCATCTAGTTCCAGCCCCCCTGCCATGGGCAGGGACACCCCACACTAGATCAGGCTGGCCAGAGCCTCATCCAGCCTGGGCTTAAACACTTCCAGGGACGGGGCCTCAACCACCTCCCTGGATAACCCATTCCAGGGCTTCACCACTCTGATGGTGAAGAACTTCTTCCTCACATCTAGCCTGAATCTTCCCACCTCCAGCTTCATTTATTTTAGAAGGATGGAGAAAGGAGAAAGTATTTCAGTCAAGACATACTCATACTCAAAAAGTATTTCAGTCAAGACATTCTTAGCAGATAACTAACTGATCATTACTTAAGCCTTTCTAAACCTGCTTAGGATAACTGTCTCAACTCTTCCTTTCTTATCACTGATATAAGTAACTGGAAATTATCCCCAAAATTTTAAAAAATTAAAAATCAGGTAATTTTATATATAAAGAGGATTCTCTAGCTGTTCTTCTACTTGAATGCATTTCTACTTCGTTAAGTGATTTCTTTGCACGTTTGTGAAATACTTTGTAGAATTACTTATTTCCAAAACTGTGTTTTCCTTCTTAGCTTTCAAGAGAGAAACTCATAATAGACTGAAGTAAAAAAAAAAAAAAAAAAAAAAAAAAAAAAAAAAAGAAAGAAATCTTAAACTCCAGTCCAAAAAATTCTGTACTTATTAATTTTATGGTCAAAGTATCAGTGCCTGGTGAATATTGAGAAGTGATTAGGAAAATAATGTACAGTTCAACACAGTTATAATCAATAATCCCTTTCTAGCCTACACCAGGGTGTAGGAGCCCTCTATAGGGATCCTAGATCAGCAACTAAATCATAGAATCATAGAATCAACAAGGTTGGCAAAGACCTCAAGGATCATCAAGTCCAACCTGTCACCCAAGACCTCATGACTACTAAACCATGGCACAATGCCCTCTTGAATACCTCCAAGGATATTGACTCCACCACCTCCCTGGGCAACCCATTCCAATGGCTAACAACTCTCTCTGTGAAGAATCTTCTCCTCACCTCGAGCCTAAACTTCCTCTGGCACAGTTTGAGACTGTGTCCTCTTGTTCTGGTGCTGATTGCCTGGGAGAAGAGACCAACCCCCTCCTGGCTACAACCCATCCAAAAGGTTTTTTTCTCTGCTCAGTGCTCATTCGTTTTCCAGAATCCAAAGGCATATTTGTTGCTTAATCACAAACACTGCACACTGATGAAATTACAATTTTCTTAGCTCTGTTTCTTATATCCTATTAAAGAGTCAGCTCTCCTGAGGTTTAGGCTGGATGTTAGGAAGTTCTTCACAGAAAGAGTGATTGGCCTTTGGAATGGGCTGCTCAGGGAGGTGGTGGAGTCACCATCACTGGAGGTATTTAAAAGGAGACTGGATGGGGTGTTTGGTGCCATGGTTTAGTTGATTAGATGGTGCTGGGTGATGGGTTGGATGTGATGATCTCAAAGGTCTTTTCCAACCTGGTTAATTCTATTCTATTCTATAGGCATTTTGTGTTAGTTACGTAAAAATTTACTGAAGTGATTTTTGCTTTTGTCTTATGTACTTGACATTCTGAGGAACTTGGCTGACATTGGAAGTCTTCATTAAGTGACAGATACAAAAGTAGGCAAAGTTGTGTTTCACAGTCTGTATTCCCTCTACGCAATGCAAGTAAAGCAGCACAAAACAAAATTCCCTAAGCGGAATGATGGAAGTCCTGCAGCAAATAGTGAATGTGCTCTAGTTCTCTTATAAAAGTAACTTAACCAGTGGTGGGTTTGACTGGTTTTGCATGTACAGCAAATAATTCCTGTATATTTAACTACATACAAGACTTTTTCCTCTGATGTCTAACCTTTCTATGACATACTTTTTTAATATGAATTGCTGACCTTTTTTTTGTCTTTTTTTTTTTTAGGTGTATCAGGGGAAAAAACAGTGGTTTCTGTTCTTTATATCTCATACTCTCTCTGGAATTTCTTCTGTAGGCAGTATGTTGTTAATGCTAATTGTGATAGGGGTTTTTACCTCTGACTGACTCCTACATATTAGCATTAACACTGTATCATGCCTCTTACCAGAATTCACATGGAACAAACTGCTGCTGTGGGAGGTGAACAGAAATTGTGACTCAGTGCTGTGCTGGGAAAACCTCCATTCCTCATCCACATCTAAAAAGATTAGTTGTTCTGCATATAGGCATACTTGATAGACTGCTTGCTAGATTTAGACTTTCTGGAAAAAGCAGTGGGGGAAAAGCAGCTTTGCAGATCAGTAACTCCTTACTGGGATGTGGAATGTAACATTTTCAGTGTGACATGTCTTTTATATTGTTGTATTGCTTTTCAGATCTCCTGGGTTTAGTTCCCAAATAAATATTTAAATGTTTTTCATTTTATTTAGGAACAAAAAAATGATGAATTAAATTTCTGGCATGTATAACTGTGCATTCTATTCATTTTTATAGAACATTATTGTATGTAAGAGAAAAAAAGAAACTGAGAAAATGTTTCTCTAAGACTTTATTAGAAATGGGTCCAATGGCTACCAGTTAGTTCCAAACTTTCAGAAGAAGTCTCAGAAAATTCCAGAGAAATAGGAAAGTATTGTCATATTTATTTTGTGGAAGGTCAAAACGGATACTGACTACTCACAATCACAAAAACCAAGTGGCAGAGATAGTCTTTAAAACTCTTTTGTGTGCTCTAATTAAATTTGCTTCGTGTATAGTTTAGTTGTGAAATATTAATTTGATGGCAGAGCAAAAAGGGAAATAGAATAAACTATTCATCACTAATTAAGAACTAAGATTAATGTTTGTGCTGTATCAGTATGTTTTGATTAAACCCCAGCATGAAGCACAATTACAGAACACCATAAGACTGTAAATACTTACGAATCAATGCTCTCACATAGGAAGTCTCACTGAATGTGATTTTTTTTTGACTCAGAACTGCTGCAGGGTGTAAACCTTTTCCAAACCATGCTGTAAACTCAGTGGCTCCCCTGGTGTGCACATAGACAAGGCCCACGACCACCAAACAGCAAAAGCCATCTTCATTCCTTCCAAAGTAAGAGCTCTGAGAGGAGATCACCAGTGTGGTGAAGCGCATTTTGTTAAAGAAAATCACATTCCTATTCATTTTGCAGGAAAAATAGCTTGGAAAGTGGGGAGAAAACTGTGGCAAGAGAGAGTGGGGGACTAGGGTGAAACAGTGAACTGCAATTTGGTGCACTCTATTTGATGCAAGGTTTGGCAGTATCAATTCTCTTACTGAAGCCAAGGTGGTCCCCAAGACCCTAGGAACAGTGAAGTCCCAGGCTTGGAGCTCACTTGTTTTCTCCATGGTGTAGTTACCAGAGAATAAGCAGCAAACAAAAAAGAATAAACTTGCAAACTCAGCAAGCAGATAACAAGTATAAATATGGTCATTAAAACGTTTATATGTTTGGGGTTTGTTGGGGTTTTGTGCACAGCTGACTCACCAGAATAGCAGGCATATTCATTTGTATACATTAGAGTAGCAGATATTTTTTAAATAGGGTGGGTTTGGGTTTTTTTTACTCTGAACAAATGTTAATGTTGTCCATGACTGAGGTTAAATCTTGTGAAAGACCACATGATAGCATTACCATTTTTGGATGGTTGGTGTTCTTCAAGAAGCATCCAACTTTTCCCATCAAACACCAATATGATATAGAGTTCCTGTGTCTGGATTCCTTTTAAAAACTAATAAAAATGAATGTAACTGCACTAGAAAGTTTGCTGCCTTCAAATATAACAAAATATTGCAAGAAGCTGAGTGGTATAGCTTAGAGAAGTTACCAAACAGCAGTAAGAGATTACTTCTTGCCAGAGGTTAAAATAGAAAGAGAAGCTCATGCTGGCTGCTGTCATAAAAGGGCATGACATCTTGTGATGATTGAGGGTTTTCATCACTTGCCTGTGCTCAATTTCCCAAGGAAGAGTTTCACTTCCCTGGTAAAGAAAGGAAAAAAAAAAAACTTCTCTCTTGACATTTAATTTCTTCTGTTATGGAGCAAGTCAGACTATATCATAATTGCTTTTTCTATCTCCAAAATCCATGATAATACGAATTACAAAATATTGCTTTGGCAAAAAAAATACCTCAGTTGATCAGACAATGTATATACAAAGCTGGAACTGACTCAGCTCAACCTTCCTGTTGCTACCTTGTAGGATGAAGACACCATGTAGCTTAACCTTGGTATGGAGTTCCCTTTTGGGATAAAACCAGTAAATAACAAACAAAGGCTCAAAAGCTAAACTTCTGCAACTTGGAAAAGTTTCAATTCTTTTCAAGTAAGAGGTCAAAGGAGTAACAAATTGAATGAGAGAAGCCATAGAGCTACTACTAAGATACACAGCGAGGAAGGCCGCTTCAGTTCCTGCCCTTTCCCCATTATCATAGAATGTTTTTTTGTTGGAGGCGACCTTTAAAGATCATGTAATTCCAACCACCCTGCCACAGGCAAGGACATCTTCCACCAGACCATATTGCTCAAAACCACATCCAACCTAGACTTGAACACTAACAGGAGAAAGGCATCAGCAAGTTCTCTGGAACGCTTGTTCCAGTGCCTCACCACCTTCATCATTTAACAAAATCTTCTTTGTTCCTTATCAGAATTTGGCCAGTGTCATCTCCTGATCACGTGTATTGCCTTAAACCACCCCGCTCTCCCCTTTCTCCATCATCCGTATTTTGCAGTACACCATCTTCCTAGATTCTTCCTTACCTTTAGCTGGCTCTGCATTTCTTTTACACAGTGAAAATTGCATACAGAGTCCCTTACAGCACACCCAAAGGCCCCCAACACTTCCCTTCTCCTCACCTGAAGGCCTACCCAAACACAACTCCCCCCCCCACCCCGCCCTGGCTAGGCTAGTCTCAGGCTGGCCAGGTCTGAGACTGCCCCCCTTCTCCTCCTGGCATTAGGCCTAGACAGACCTAAGAGGCCTTGAGATACTCCCCCACCATTACCCAATAGGGAGCATCTCCCATGGGAGCAGAGAGGGAAGAAAGAGGAAGACTTTGCAGATGAATTTATAGGTTGCAGTATTTATGGGTATGAAATGCATTGTTTCCTGTGTCCACCTACGGGGTTGAACACTTAGGACACCGGAGGTGTGACTTATGTGACAGTAACAGGAGGGACCCAGCCTAAACAGCACTGTTTCATTTGTTGTGATGCTAGGCTAATAAGCATTCAGGATTTTTTCTGGTAATAGCATCGCTTCACAGAGATGAAGGACACTCAAAGTACCTTATAATCCATAACCTGCAAAAAGCCCACAGATGTTTTGTGCTGTGGCTCCGAATAACTCTCTGGCAGAACAGGGAATTGAATCTGTCTTCCACTTCAAAAAGTGCTGTCACCATCATATTAGTGTCAAGAAAGAAGTGGAGACTACCTTCTGTTTCTGTTTTCTTTTAACAGCCGTTGTCCTCTGTGAGCATCCTGGTGCTTTTCAAAGACATCCTCCAGCTCCATATCTCCCAAAGGAGGAGCTAGCTTCTAGAGCCCACGTAAACCAGCATGTGAGCTAGCACCAACTTCTACAGAACTTTGACTTCTTCCAGCTTTTTCTGCTTAGATTTCTGGAGAAGAACCTTTCCAGAGTGGGAACTTCAGCTGAGCAAAAGCATTTTGGGATGGGATGGGATGGGATGGGATGGGATGGGATGGGATGGGATGGGATGGGATGGGATGGGATGGGATGGGATAGAATAGAATAGAATAGAATAGAATAGAATAGAATAGAATAGAATAGAATAGAATAGAATAGAATAGAATAGAAATAGAATTAACCAGGCTGGAAAAGACCTTTGAGATCATCGAGTCCAACCTATCATCCAACACTATCTTAACCAACTAAACCATGGCACCAAGAGCCCCATCCAGTCTCTTCCTAAACACCTCCAGTGATGGTGGCTCCACCACCTCCTAGTTCTGCACTTGCAAAAGTCTCTTCCATGGGGATTCAGCCGGGTCTCCGCAGGGCCACTCTGCTGCTCCTCTCCCGCCGGCGAGGCAGCGTCTCTCCTCCCCAAGGCACTGCTCCCACCTAGTGGCAGGAGCTTTGCGGCTTCCCCAGGCTCGGCTGTAAATTCCCCGGCCAGTCCCCCACCCACTCGTATTCGACCCAGTAAAGGTCAGGGAAGGGAAATTCCCTCTCGACTTTTCAACCCAGCCATACGCCTTTCGCATCGTTTCTTACTCTGCACACTATGAAAGCTGGATTCCCTCCTTAAAAAAAAAAAAAAAAAAAAAAAAAAAAAAAAAAAAAAAAGAAGAGAGAGATCTGAAACATGGCATTCCAGCTAAGGTTAAAAACTTTCCTAAGGGGAAGCAGCATTCTCACCACCTTCTGCAGGTGGTGGAATCCAGGAGGATTCTGAATTGGATTCCCAAAACGCAGAGCAGGCATGAATAGACTGCGTGGACAGGTGATATAACTAGCTGAAAGTGTCAAAACACATCACCTAGATCACATCCCACTGGTGTAATTTCACTATGGTCCGGGGTTAATGAAAGATGTCAGATGAAAACCAAAACAAAACAATCACACACACCCCAAAAAACCAGACGAACAAAAAACCACCACTAGCAAACAAAACCAAAAAATCCCCACAAGTAAAAATTAATGAAACAGAAAACCCCAGGGGAAAAAACAAACCCACCCATAGTTTCTTAGTTACTGTGTGAAGCCATGGGCTGTACTTTAAAGATGTGTTGTATTTAACAGGAAACTAAATCAGATGTGGTAGGCTGCTAGCATACTGACACACTCCAAACTTCACTGTATGCCAGTAAATCTAAATAGCTGAATCACAGAATTTTAGGGGTTGGAAGGGACCTCAAGAGGTTATCAGGTCCAACCTCCCCTGCCAAAGCAGGATGACCTAGAGCAGGCCACACAGGAACACATCCAGGTTGGCTTTGACAGTCTCCAGTGAAAGACTCCACAACCTCTCTGGGAGGTCGTCTCTGGAGAAATCTCAATATTGTGAGGGTGATGAAGCACTGGAACAGGCTGCCCAGATGTACTGGCATGCAGTGGAGTTTGGAGTGCATCAGTATGATGAAGATTGCCCTTAAAGCAGAAATGTATAGGAGCAAATATACATTTTACATACCTTATATAATGTAGCTTATATATTTTACATACCTTATTCACCAAAAGCTACTTGTATCACCCAGCATTTCTTCTTCTGTGCATGTTACTCAGTTAAGCTAAGCCAAGATTTCCTTCCCCCAATGTATTTTACTGAACTGCTACCCTGCTTTTACAAAACTAGTGCAAATCAATGAGAAAGTAAGTGATGCAGTTAATAGTAACACAGAGAAAATATTTGCACTTCATAAAGTAATAATAATATCTTCTGGTATAATGAGAACAGCTCTAATGAACTAGAAATGAAAATGCAAAGTGCCAGGAAGCATCATCTAACAAAACCCCCTTGTAGAATTTAATTAAGTCACCCTATTTAAATATCAAAGAATTAAAATGTGTAACAGATCTTCTAACTCTGGGGATATAAGTAATAGATCACATTCCTGGTACTACTCTGAAAAAAAAAAATCATCTCTAATTACATTTGTACAGCAGAAAATATTAAACTCAAAAGAACTTTTCAGTTTATACATCCTGCTATTTTCATATTAGTAAAGCAATTACAATTACAGAGTTGTGTACTGGAGTCTCTTGAACCGTAAACACAACAGAGAATCTAATTTAAATTCTGGCAGGAAATTAAAATGAGTAAAATAATCATCTTTGGTAACCCTTTATGGGCTTCTGAAAGGGCTTTTTTTGGTCTTTCTTTTCTATTTTTCCCCCTAAAGATACTAATTGTCTCAACTTTGTATTGCAGTAGGCAAAAATCTCTGTAGATTTTCATCAGGAAGTTCCAAAAAGGAACAATCACATCAAGTCTGAAACTAGATTCTTCATTGAAGACCAGACAAGTGGTCTTGACATTATACCAATGCCCTTTCCAAATGCCACTTCAGCTACAGTCTGTAGGCCAAAATACACATGAATCACAAATGAAGGTATCTGGGCAGTTAAGTGCCATCAACAAAAGGACAAGATTAACTTGCAAGATGAGCTATCACCTCCCAAAAATATTACCTTATTTTCCCTTCCATTTTTTTTATAGTTACAGCCAAGTGGACTGAAATGTCTGACACTAGCATTGTATGTATCCATGGTTTAGGTCATACAACAGAATTGTTTAGTATGGAAAAGACCTTTAAGATCATCAGGTCCAACCACCAGTCTACCACTGCCAAGACTACTGCTAAAACATGTCCCTAAGCACCACATCCACACGTCTTTCAAATACCAGGGATGACAATTCAAACACTTCCCTGGGCAAGCTGTTCCAACACTTCAGAAGCCCATCAGCAAACCTTTTCCTTATGTCCAGACTACACCTCCCTTGATGCACTTTGAGGCCATTTCCCCTCACCATGTCACTTGCCACGTGGGAGAAGAGACCAACACCCACCTCACTACAACATCCTTTCAAGTAGTTGCAGAGAGTAAAGTCTGCCATCAGCCTCTTGTTCTCTTAGACTAAACAATCCAAGTTCCCTCAGCCCCTTCTTGTAAGAGTTTTTCTCTAGACCTTTCACCAATGAGTTGCTGGACACACTCCAGCAACTCATTGACTTTCTTGTCCTGAGAGCCCCAAAACTGAACACAGGACTCAAGCTGCAGCCTCACCAGTGCTGAGCACAGGAGCACAATCATTTCCCTACTCGTGCTGGCTGCACTATTTCTCATACCAGCCAGGATACAGTTGGCTTTCTTGGCCACCTGAACACACTGCTGACCCATATTCAGTTGGCTGTCAAGCAGTACCCCCAGGTCTCTCTGCCTGGAAGCTAAATCCACTGTCTTGCAAGCCTGTTAGAGTTGTGAATGAAGTGCAAGACCCAGCATCTGGCCTTGTTGAACTTTGTACAACTAGCCTCAGCCTACCAATCCACCCTGTCCAGGCCCCTCTGTAGAGCCTTCTATCTTCAAGCAGATCTACACTGCTCCCCAATATTTGGTGTCATGTGCAAACTTACTAAAGGAGCGCTCAATACCCTCGCCCAGATCATTGAGAGATATTAAATGAGACTGGCCCCAGTACCGAGCCCCATGGAACACCACTTTTGACTGGCCTCCAACTGCACTTAACTCCGTTCACCACCACTTTTTGGGCTCAACCATTCAGCCAGTTTTATCCAGAGAAGCATCCACTCATCTATGCCATGAGCAGCCAGAAACTCCAGGAAGATGCTGCGGGAGACAGTTGTCAAATGCTTTAGTAAAGTCCGCAGCCTTCCCCTTATCAACTAAGAGGGTCACCTTACTTTAGAAAGAGATGAGGTTAGCCATGCATGACCTGCCTTTCATAAACCCAGACTGACTGAGCCTGACAGCCTGGTTGTCCTCCATTTGCTGGGCCATAGAATTCAAATTAATTAGCCAAGACATTTTTATATGCAGCATAAATAAGTCATGTAAAAAGACACGTTTTATTATGTACATTTAGAGGTTAATTTATACTGATAGTTTTTCTTCTTCACTTCCACCTTTTGCCTCCTGATGTTCTGCCGTTTCCAAACATTTTTCTTCAGTGACCTACAGAAACATAACAAATTCTGTTATATTTTTAAACATGATTTAATTGCCCTTGATCCTGGAAATCGTCACCTCACGCTGGCATTGTAACAAGAAAGGACAGTCTACAAAGACAAATATTGTCTCCAAAATTAAACAACCTGAATGACAAAGCATCTTCAAACTAATTTCACAGAAAAATATCACGGGTTAGGCTCTGGGCACATCCTTGACTAACAAGTTCAGTAGATACATAGCTTTTTTCAGCTCCTGGATATATGGCTTTTCTTTTCCTCTTGTGTGCCACACAAATAAGGAAAATACTTGATCTGAAAGCTCCAAAAGATCTGCTGTTTAGTTTTTATAAGTATTTCCCACATAGAAGCATATGCCTTGAAAGTGAGTCTCTGGTTATATGCAGCTTATATTTTACAGTTCCATTTATCTTTAAAACTTTGCCTTTTGCATTTATTCAGTCACTGTAAAGCTTCTCTTAGCTCAGCACATTTCAACTTTGAAACTCTTTTTCTTCACCAGAAGTATGTTTGCAAGAAGCTTTTAGAATCATAGAATAATAGAATCATAGAATCAACAGGGTTGGAAAAGACCTCAAAGATCATCAAGTCCAACCTGTCACCCAGCACCTCATGTTTACTAGACTATGGCACCAAGTGCCAGGTCCAATCCCCTCTTGAACACGCTTCTTTTCCTTGCAGGTTTTAAACAGGCACTAAACAATCAAACTAGTGCATTTATGCAGCTTACTGAAACAGCTCTCCCTTTTATCTCCAGTAACTTCCACTTAGGGTCACTCAGTGGTATTAGATTTTAACCTTGCATTTCCTTGTAAGAAACATCTTCTATGCATTCTGTGAAACCCACTCCAGAAAACTTGTTGCTACACAAAGTCTAGGTAAGTGTAAATAAGTGTTACTCCAATTTTTAGATTTCTTATTTCATGCTCATTATTAAAACAGTAAAACATGTCTGATACCAACATTAACTGTAGAAATGGATTTGAAAAACAGTAATATAGTTTAAAGTGATAATTAACAACAGCATAAGAGATTTCATGTGCATTTTTCTTCACTTGTGAACATTTCCATTCCTAAAGAAATCTTCTTTCATTGATCAAATTCTACTCTGCTAAAGCATATCTTTATATTGGCAAGCTGTACTTCATCACTAATAACTTACCAGATTCTTGGATCTTTCCAGCAGTTTGTGCCACACGATGTGGTGAGCCTGTATTAAATGTCATTAGATGATGTTACTGGAGGCCAAAAAACAAAACCCAAATGGAAAAAAAAAATCTTCTCACATAACAGATTCTGACAAGTGTCTAGAAATGATGGCACAAAACAGTAACAATCCCCAATTCAGACATTACTGTTTAAGATTTCAGTGTCCAATTTGTCCCTTTTCCTCTGGGGGACTTGAATTAAAATCTGCTGATCGTATTCATTCCTTATGTGGAATCATTGAGAGGGCAAGGGGCTAAAATGGGAATTAAAATCTTATGATGAGGAAGGGTACACAGAGATGAGGTTTAGGAACTCAGTGCCTGCCTGTCCCTTGAAAATTTCCCCAACTGAGACAACAGCACACATGTGAGACCGCAGGTCAAAATCATGTAAGCCAACAGAAATGGGAAAGAAGACTCCTGCCTCCACCTATAGGTAGTTCTGCAAAGCCTTTGCTAAAGGCTGATTAGCACCAGCACTTTTTGTGTTACCACTAATTTCTACTTTGGAATTTCTGCTTTGATTTCCACTCCATATTCACAAGTATAAATTCAAAGTTCTGCATTTCACTGAATGACAGAATGGAAGAGGTTGTAAAGTATCTCTGGGGATCATCTAGTCTAATCCCCCTGCTAAAGCAGGTTCACCTAGATCAGGTTGCACAGGAACACATCCAGGCAGATTTTGAAACTCTCCAGAGGAAGAGACTCCACAGGCTCTCTGGGCAGTCTGTGCTCCATTACACTCAAAGAAAGATTGATTTTCTTTCTGTTCAGGTGGAGCTTCCTGTACTCTAGTATGTGCCCACTGTCTCTTGTCCTATCACTGGGCACCACTGAAAAGAGTCTGACCCTATCCTGTTGGCACCCACCTTCAGATATTTATAAGCATTAATAAGTTCCCCTATTCATCTTCTCCTTTCCAGGCTAAACAGACCAAGGTCTCTCAGCCTCTCCTTTTAAGGGAGGTGTTTCAGTCTTTTCATTATCTTCGTAGCCCTCCATGGGACTCTCTTCAGTAGTAGCCAGTCTCTCAAAATGGGAAGCTCAGGACTGGTCACAGTACTCCAGATGTGACCTCAATAGGGCAGAATAGAGGAGGAGGAGAACCGCCCTCAACCTGCTGGTCACACTCAGCGTACCCCATGATACCATTGACCTTCTTGGCCACAAAAGCACACTATTATCTTACAGGTAACCTCTTGTCTACTGGAACTCTCAGGTCCCTCTCCACAGAGCTGCTTCCAGGAGGTCAATCCCTAACCTGTGCTGATGCATGGGGTTATTCCTCCCGAGGTGCAGGACTCTACACTTGCTTTTGTTGAACTTAAAACACATACCACTTACTTGTTGCATCTGAGTGAACACTGTCAGCAGCCTCAGTTATAGAAGATTACCATGCACAACTAATTAGGGAAAGGTGAATAAAATATCCATGCAGAAACTGCACATCTGAAACTATCTTTCAGCAGTAAATAATAACATCAAGGGCCCTCTGATGCAAACTTTTCTAGTTCTGATTTCACATCCAGAATAGTTCCAGGAAATTGAACCCCAAATATCCAACCTAAGTCATCTGCATCTTTCCTTTCCCCTACCATTCTCAGCTCTGAATTAGGCTTGGCTAACAGCACAACATGTAATAAAGATCAGAAAGCAAGCCCTAACTTAAAGAAGGAAAACCTGGACAAAATGGATTCATTACCTTCAAATGGATTGGCAGGGACACACCCTGGAACCTTCTCATCAATTCAGATTGGTTAGTCTGAAGATTATGAGCTGCTGTTATCTCATATTGGAAACAGAAACTTGTCCTTGGAATATGAGGGCCTTCACTAACATCTACAAAGTCACCAAACCTGATAGGAGGGAAAAACAACTCTATGTCAAATACACTCAGAGAGAAGTACAAGCCTATTGTTTTTTGTTTGATTAGTAAATTGTCATCTATAGAACAGATGAAAGAAAATCCACACAAATCTCAGACCAAATCTAAACAAATCCCCAGTTCATCATTTCTAAGTTTCTTGATACAAAGTACATGTCACTCAATTTCCTAAAATTGATTTATTAAATTTAAAGCTCAGTTCTAGAAAGAGGATGCTAGGTTTAACAAATCTTTGAAGTTATATTGGCTTAGTAAGTGGGATAACTCCATCATTCACCAGAAATAGATTTCTCTTCAACATCACACATTTTCCATAGTACAGCATTTACAACCTGCAGAGGGATGTCCCTTCCAGGTTTTGGAAAACTGCAAACCATTTGAGAAAAGTGAGACAAAAAGATGTACAGCAAAAGAATATTCAGAACAAACTTCTCCCAGAAACCAATAAGTAAGGTAAGCCCATTTTCCCTCTTGTTAAGCAAACTAAGGATAGAGGATGAAGGAATAACAGACACAACATTACTCTAAAATCTCAAGAATCATCACTGCAAAGACATCTGTTTCTTTAGAGAGATGTGAACTCCAATATCAAATGCAGAACACTTTAGACATCTAGAAAAGTGAATATCCTACACTAGCCTAAGCTAGTTGCGATATAAGCTTCCTGCCTCCAGCCAAAGAACATTTACATCTTAAACTGTATTCCATGAGCCAGCTCCATTCTCATCTCCACCACTACAAGGCAGTAGCTTGCCAGTTAAGAAGCTCTTGACAGCTTTGGAAGAAAAATCCACTATACAATGCTAACTCTTGTTTTCAAACGTGCTTTTGGTTCCTAGTTTATTTAACCTGACAAGCTCTAGGGGTTCATCTGGATTTTATGTAAAAGCATGTAAAGCAGTAAGACCTCTCTGGCACTTACCACTTTTAACATAACAAGAAGTAGAAATGTAGTCAGATCCACCAAGTGTTAAGTATCAAAAATCAATGGCTGGGGGAGGAAATAAAAATAGGGGGGAAAGTCATCCAAGGAACAAAAGAGACTACAAACAGCAAAGAAAAAAAATGTTTTCTAAACTGAAAATCATCACAAATAACTCACTCTTCCCAGCTGCAGAGAGAATTTGCAATATAATCAAATCTTTCAGTGAATAACTACAGAATGAGAATTGGTTTGCTCACCTGTGTAATGTTACAGTTCCATCCTTACTCTGAGAAGCTTTCCTTTCTATCATCTCCATTTTGTATCTGAAGAAGACAAAAAAAGGATTATAAAACCCCTCAGCTTTAATATCTAGTCTTTCCATTTGTCACAAAGCCATCCAGTAAAGATGTCTGCTGCTGGCTGCTAGAGACAATATTAAAAATGGAATTATGAAGTGTGACAAAGGGAAGAGAGACACGTTCACTCAGCAGCGGGAGAAGTGATGACTGAAGAAGGTACATAACTTGACATTCCTAATTACAAGCTTCCAGTTGTGGTGAATGGAGTTAAATCCAGTTGGTGGCTGGTCATAAGTGATGTCCCCAGGGTTCAGTATGAGACAGTTCTTTTGATATCTTTATCAGTAATCTGGACAAGGGGATTGAGGACGCCCTCAGTAAGTTTGCAGATGCCTTCCAGTACCTGCAGGGGGCCTACAAGAAGGCTGGAGAGGGAGGCCTGTAGCGATAAAATGAGTGGCAATGGTTTTGAATTAGAGAAGAGTAGATTTATATTGGATATTAGGAACAAGTTCTTTACCATCAGGGTGGTGGAACACTGGAACAAGTTGCCCAGTGGGGGTAGTTTAGACTTTATCCCTGGAGATACACAAGGCTCTGGAGGGTGTTCCTGATCACTGCAGTAGGGGTTGGACTAGATGACCTTTGAAGGTCCCTGCCAACCCAAACCATTCTATGATTCTATGACTTTATTTCAGACTTACAAAACCAGGCAGGTATTTAAATTAAGTTCTAATCACCTTTCTGAAAGGAAGGCAAACTCACACACTTACTTGTTATGCTGAAACATTTCACGTGCCACTTTTGCTTCAACGTGCAGCGATTCAAATGGCAAGTCTTTATGTATTAGCTTTCCAGCATCCCTCGTAAGAGAACGGAAGTTGTCCTAAAAACAGTTGATACACAAAAAACTGTTACAACTCTTTCACGGCTGCAGTGCTTACACAGCACTAAGTATCAGTCAAAAGCAAGAATCATCTGCCAGAAACCCTAAACATAGGAGTATTGCTGCAGGATTGTAACTCTTGGTATTTATCAGCAACAGATCGCTAAAGATCGTCACTATTTAAATTGACTGATTCACTGCTCAGTCAAATCAATAAGCATTTTCCCATCAAAACCAATATATATTAATTGGAGTAAAACTCCTCAGATTTTCCCAACACACAGCCTTGCTACTGTTAAACATTGCTCTGTGTATCCCAGAGTTGTGACTCCCCTTATAAATTACCTCCATTGTGATGGAAATCAAAGGAAAAAACAGTTCTGAAGAATTAATAAATAGAAACTGACCACCTTGGGCCAAAATCCAAAAATCTGCATACTCATATTTATTGATAAATAGGAAATAGTTATTAGGAGAATTGATATTTATAGTCTGATGTAGAAAATACTTCACACTGAATTACTTCAAATACAAGAATGTGTTGAAAAAAAATTCTCCATTGCATAGTAACTGCTTTGTTAGCTATACACACCTCTGCTGATACTTGGGCATGAGAACAAGAATAGACAAGTAAAACACTCGTGATCACACCAGCTACCAAGTAAGGTTATGAGACTTGGAAGGCTTAGATTATTTACTGAACAGTATGAAATATAAGCAAGCTATTGAATAGAGCTTCAGCTAAATGTGCCCGAAGTTCTTTTACAACAATAAACTGATGATGCTGTAAATAACTAGGTGAAAACATACGTATTACACACCTTTTTCTTTTCAGAGGGCTCTACTCACACAAAGACTACAGTTGCATCTACATTACCAGGCAAAATCAGCTGAGGAGCAGATCTGTACTGTAACAAAGATGGCACTGAAGGCAGCAGTTTTTGGAATTGTACTTCAAACTAAAACTTGGTCTAGCCCCACAGACCTAAAACCTGTAAGCATCTGAAAGACAGCTCAAGGCTTCATTTCATCTGAAATGAAAACAGTGTGTGTCCTCCAAGAGCATTCTGCAATGAGAGCCAGAATGTGACAAATGTAGAGACTAGTTTCCAAAGAGTACACCTGACCTAAGAATGATACTAGTACTAGATATACCCAATAAAAAAACCCAAAACCACACACACCTCACCATCCACTCTCCCTCATTAAAAAAGAGCCACTGGACAAGTATGCAAGCTATCTAACTTTTCAGGCAAGAAGTTACTATGCTTACATTTGTTGGTTTCCAGTCATTCAGTCTATTGTCCAAAATTACATCATAACAGAAAGCTCCAGAGATCACTGCAATTCCAAAGAAAAGAACATTCAAGTTTGCAACAAGGAATGCTTCACTGTCATAATATATTCTTTTTTATACGTGTGTACATATGTATCAAAATGAGCAACAAGAAGAACAGAACAATCTCCAGAAACCAAGTTGGGAGCAGATATTGATCCGTTAGAGGGCAGAAGGGCTCTCCAGAGGGACCTTGACTGGCTGGACAGATGGACAGAGTACAAAATGATGGCATTCAACAAGTTCAAGTGCTGGGTGCTGTTCTTTGGTCACAACAACCCCATTCAGTGCTGCAGGCTGGGGACAGAGCAGTTGAAGAGCAGCCAGGCAGAAAGGGACCTGGGGGTAGTCAGACAGCTGGCTGAACATGAGCCAGCAGTGTGCCCAGGTGGCCAAGAAGGCATCCTGGCCTGCATCAGGAATAGTGTGGCCAGCAGGAGCAGGGAAGTCATCGTGCCCCTGTACTCAGCACTGGTTAGGCCACACCTCAAGTACTGTGTCCAGTTCTGGGCCCCTCAATTTAAGAAGGACATTGAGACTCTTGAAGTTGTCCAGAGAAGGGCAATGAGGCTGGGGAGAGGTCTTGAGCACAAGCCCTATGAGGTGAGGCTAAGGGAGCTGGGATTGCTTAGCCTGGAGAAGAGGCTCAGGGAGACCTTATTGCTGTCTACAGCTACCTGAAGGGAGGTTGTAGCCAGGAGGGGGCTGGTCTCTTCTCCCAGGCAACCAGCACCAGAACAAGAGGACACAGTCTCCTTCCCTGTGTCAGGGAAAGTTTAGGCTGGAGGTGAGGAGAAAGTTCTTCACAGAGAGAGTTGTTTGCCATTGGAATGTGCTGCCCAGGGAGGTGGTGGAGGCACCATCCCTGTAGGTGTTCAAAAAGGGATTGGACGTGGCACTTGAAACCATGGTTTAGTAGTCATGAGGTGTTGGTTGACAGGTTGGACTTGATGATCTTTGAGGTCTTTTCCAACCTTATTGATTCTATGATTCTATGATTTCAGAATCTATGAAATTCATCACAAAATATAAGTTTTCACCTCTGATTGTACAGTCAAATGGCAGATTAAACCTGTATCATTCAGATTTCACTGAACAAGAAAGTAATTTGAAATGAGTTTTAATGTGAGGTCATTGTAACACAACTCCCTTAATATAACACTAAAAAACTCTGAAAACATTTCACAATTTTTTTCTTTTTGCACACAAGCTACACTAAAAGTAATTTTGCACTATGAAGTTGTAATAGAGACATCAGACAATATCAAAGCTGAAGTAAAATGCTTATCAATGATGCAATGATGGGACAAATGTCTGAAAAGGGCAACACAAATTTCTGTGGCAGTCGTTGAAATGCTCTGTCAATTTATTCAGCTACTAGCATGTTAAAATTCAATCTTATGAACACAGTAAACTCACATTATTTCTGTACATACAGTGTACTGATACAGGTCAGCATATGCAAGATTATTCTAAATCCTAATGGAACTACTCTACATTTAGCAATCAAGACAAATGCTGAAACTGCTGAAAAGGGATCCAATTGTAGGAGACTCCATACGAACAGCAACCAGCCTTCTCATATATGAAATCTGTATCCACACAGGCTTTCTTATTTAAATAGACTCCCCTCTTGAGCATTTTCTCACTTTTTTAAATGTCAAATTGGGCCACAGATGAGAAAAAGTTGTTACTAACCCTGTCTGTACTTCAATAATCTTCCAACTTTTTGAGTACATGGTCATTTTCAGTAACTCAAGTGCTTACAGGTTTATGTAATTACAACAAATTTCACAGAAACACATCACATCTTCTAAATACCTTACTCATGTGCCTTCACAATGAAAAGGTTGTGTCCTTCTGTGGCATACTCTAGATACAAAATCCTAAATGGCCTGAAATGCAGTTGCCACACAGATCAAATTTCTGTACTTCGGAAGTAAACTGCTTTCAGTGTGATTACTATAAATTAAAGGCCACAACAACAGCACATAATATGCAGATCAATGCTATGTGTCTTCAATCAATGTCAAAGAAGTCTTTGTTTGGTGACACTCATTTAAGAAGCAGCAATAGGCAAGACAATCAGTAGAAAGCACTTAGATCACCTGGCACTTCTGGAGCTTTGATCAGACTCACTGAGTACTCATCTTTGAACGCCCGCTTTAAGACACAGGCCATGATCATGGCACAGGAACGCCAGTAGGCCTAGAGAGAGAATTTCAAAACACAGATTTATGACCCAGAAGCTAACCCATAGCAGATGAACACCAACTCCTTACTCCGAAGGACATCAACATTTAACAGAATGACATGCAAATCTAGCTCTTAACACAAGCATTACTTTCTTTAGTAACTGAAATCTCCTGTTGGGAGATGATTCTCCATACAGAATCAATTGGAAAACAATTTTAAAACTCAACCACAACTGCACTTCAAATGCAAACCAGACCTTCCCTGGAGGTATTTAAATCTGAAAGGTCTCTTTAATATCTTTATCAATGATCTGGATGAGGGAAATGAGTGCACCCTCTAAGTTTGCAGATGATGCTAAACTGGGAGCGTTGATCTGCTCAAGCGTAGGAAGGCTCTGCTAAGGGATCTGGAAAGGATGGATCAATGGGCCAAGGTCTGTTGCACTCCATGATCTTAGAGGTCTTTTCCAGCCAAAACAATTCTGTATTTCTATAAAATCAAAGAATAATACAAGAATATAGGTTGGAAGGGAGGCCCACACATCACCCACCTCACACTCTGGTCCAGCTAATAACAACCATGATGAGCCAAACGACCATTAAAAACATTGGAACTTTCACAACCACCAAATTCAAGAAAGCAGATGAACATGGAACAGGAAAGGGCATCAGGAATCAAGTAGTCATAATCAGGGCTGTCTACAACGGGAAAAGATATAGACTTACCTTGTTTACTTCCTCTGGATCTTCATCTTTGAAAGTAAGGAACTGAATTTCACATGACTTAGTTAAGGGTCTGTACATATCCCAAACTTCACCATCCACAAGAGCTAGAACAGACTTCTTGCAATGCCATTCACTTAAGTCTAAAGAAAGCAAAACAGTATTACACATTTATTAAGCATATTTCTCAGCAGTTTAGACTCCTGCTTTGTAAGAACACAGTTATCTGTCAAAACATTTTGTAAATGACTTGGAAAGACAAGCTGCTAACAAAGCCTACAAAAAATTAGCTGTTTCTGCTAACACGTTTCAGTACAGATGCATTTTAAACTTACCAAACGCTAATATTTTGAATGCATGTCTGTAATCTTGGTCATTTAAATGTTAGTAACATTAACATTTCAAATTGAGATGACACATACTTCAACTGGTGGCACAACTTTCATGATCGGTGGCACAACATCAGTTGCAGGATCCATTCACTTACGCATGGCACAGTTGTACGGAGTAGACAAAGCTTTGTTCATTATAAACATGCTGCCAGGGTGCGATTTCCCAGTGTATTTTACTTCGATTTTCTCAATTCGTGGATAAAGAGACAACTGCCTCTCTTTCTCCTTGGTGAAGAGCTCATTACGCATCTGAATCACTTCCTCCGATGTCAGTCGTGAAACAGCTGGCGTGGTGATGAACCCTAGCAAAAGGAAAGATCTCAAATAAGTAATAAGGAGTCTTTAAAGCCCCTGTATAAGATGTTGTTTAAAGAAAGGAAGACATGTTTGAAGGGGAAAGGGGCTGAAACCAGTCCCCCCCCCATACAGGAGTCCGAGGGTGATAAGCTGGAGTCAGGGGTGAAAACAGCAGCCCAGCTGAAGTGCATGTACATTAATGCATGCAGTATGGGTAACAAACAACAGGAGATGGAAGCCTTGTTACAGCAGGAAAGTTATGATGTAGTCGCCACCACAGAAATGTGGTGGGATGAGTCACATGACTGGAGCACTGTAATTGATGGCTACAGGCTCTTCAGGAGAGACAGGCAAGGGAGAAGGGGTGGAGGGGTGGCCCTGTACATCAGCGAGGGTCTAGATCCCATGGAACTAGAGATTAAGAATGACCAGGTTGAGTGCCTGTGGGTGAGAATTAGAGGGAAGGCCAACAAGGCTGACACCCTGGTTGGAGTCTGTTACAGACCACCCAACCAGGATGAAAAGGTTGATGAATTATTTTATAGGCAGCTAGAGGCTGTCTCAAAATCACCAGACCTTGTTCTTACGGGCGATTTTAACCTGCCTGATATCTGCTGGGAACTTAACACAGCAGAGAGGAGGTATGTGTGTATGGAGGATAGCTTCTTATCACATCTGCTGTGTGAGTCTACCAGGGATAAGGCTTTGATTGACCTTCTTTTTACAAACAGAGAAGAGCTGGTGGGAGATGTGGTGGTTGGAGGCTGTGTGGGGTCCAGTGGCCATGAGATAATTGAGTTTTCAATTTGCAGTCAAGCTAAGAGGGGCAGCAACAAAACCTCCACTCTGAACTTCCAGAGGGTGGACTTCAGGTTACTCAAGGAACTAACTCAGAAGGTACCTTGGGAAATAGCCCTTAAAAACAAAGGGGTCCAGGAGGGCTGGACCTACTTCAAGAAAGAACTCTTGAAGGCGCAGGGACAGGCTGTGCCAGTGTGCCAGAAGATGAGCTGCCGGGGCAGACGGCCAGCCTGGATGGGCAATGAACTTCTGAGTATATTAAGGGGAAAAAAAGAGGGTGTATCATCTTTGGAAGGAAGGAGAGATTACCCATGAAATGTTTAAGGATGTTGCTAGGTCATGTAGGAAAAAAATCAGAGAGACAAAAGCACATTTGGAGCTCAGACTGGCCACTGCTGTGAAGGACAACAAAAAAATCCTTCTATAAATATATTAATGGCCAGAGAAGGGGCAGGAACAACCTCCACTCCTTAGTGGACATGGAGGGGAATACTGTAACTAAAGATGAGGAAAAGGCAGAGGTACTTAACCTCTTTGCCTCAATTTTTAATAGCAAGATAGGTTGTCTTCTGAACAACTGGCCTCCTGAGCTGGCAGAAGGAGCCAGGGAGCAGTATAGTTCCCTGTAGTACAGGAGGAAGCAATTAGAGACCTCCTTAGCCACTTGGATCCCAACAAGTCCATGGGACCGGATGGGATCCATCCTAGGGTGCTGAGAGAGCTGACAGATGAGCTGTCCAAGCTGCTCTCCATCATTTTTCAGCAGTCCTGGCTCACTGGAGAGGTCCCAGAAGACTGGAAGCTGGCTAACGTGGTGCCCATCCACAAGAAGGGCCAGTTGGATGAGCCAGGGAATTATAGGCCTGTCAGCCTGACCTCAGTGCCAGGCAAGATTATGGAACGGGTCATCTCGAGTGCGATCACACAGCACTTACAGGATGGCCAAGGGATCAGGCCCAGCCAGCATGGATTTAGGAAGGGCAGGTCCTGCCTGACCAACCTGATCTTCTATGCTCAGGTAACCGCCTGGTGGATGTGGGGAAGGCTGCGGATGCAGTCTACCTGGACCTCAGCAAGGCCTTTGACACTGTCCCCCACAGCTAACTCCTGGCCAAGCTGTCAGCCCATGGCTTGGACAGCAGCACTCTGTGCTGGGTTAGGAACTGGCTTGAGGGCCAAGCCCAGAGAGAGATGGTGAATGGTGCCACATCCAGCTGGCAGCCAGTCACTAGTGCTGCCCCCCAGGGATCGGTGCTGGGCCCCATCCTGTTCAGTATCTTTACTGATGATCTAGATGAGGGGATTGAGTCCCATCGTCAGTAAATTTGTTAGAGGGTAGGAGAGCTCTGCAGAGGGACCTCGACAGGCTGGACAGATGGGCAGAGTCCAATGGCATGAGATTGAACACATCCAAGTGCCGGATTCTGCACATTGGCCACAACAACCCCAGGCAGTGCTACAGGCTGGGGTCAGAGTGGCTGGAGAGCGGCCAGGCAGAGAGGGACCTGGGGGTGCTGGTTGATGGTAGGCTGAACATGAGCCAGCAGTGAGCCCAGGCGGCCAAGAAGGCCAATGGCATCCTGGCCTGCATCAGGAACAGTGTGGCCAGCAGGAGCAGGGAGGTCATTGTGCCCCTGTACTCAGCACTGGTTAGGCCACACCTTGAGTCCTGTGTCCAATTCTGGCCTTCTCAGTTTAGGAAAGATGTTGACTTACTAGAACGTGTCCAGAGAAGGGCAATGAAGTTGGTGAGGGGCTTGGAGCACAAGCCCTATGAGGAGAGGCTGAGGGAGCTGGGGTTGCTTAGCCTGGAGAAAAGGAGGCTCAGGGGAGACCGCACGGCCAGGCCCCATCGCCCCAAGTTAGGCACCTCAGAGGCATCGGCGCAGAACGAGCCTGAAGGCAGCCTAGCCCCACGCCCACCCGGAGTCCCACCACGCCCGCCCCCGGCCCCTCTCGCCACTCACGGCGCCTCTCCTGTCCGCCGCGCAAGCAGCGGGCGACCCAGCGCGCCGCCATGTTCCCGCCCAGTGCGGCCACCGCGGTGCCTCCTCCCCTGGCTCCGCCGGAAACAGAAGCGCCGATAGCGCGGTTCCGCCCGCCGCTCTGCCGTCGGCCACCAGGCGGCGCCGGGAACCAGGGAGCCGAGAAGGGCCTGCGAGGCAGCGGGGGTGGCTAGCGGCCGCGGAAGGGCTGGCGGCGGTCAGTGCCTGGTAGGACAGCTCGCAGCACCGCCAGGAGCTGGTCCGCCTTGCCCGCGGCTTTTCAGTCTGTCTTCAAAAGCCCCGTGAAGCTATGCTAAAGCACTTGCAGGACGGGCAGGTGATTCGAGACAGCCAGCATCGCTTCACCAAGGGCAAGTCCTGCCTCACCAACCTTGTGGCTTTCTACTAATGGACTGAGTAGGTCAGTGGACAAGGGAAGAACAACGGATATCATGTAGCTAGAATGCCATAAAACCTTTGACACAGGCCCCCACATCCTTCTCTCTGAATCGGAGAAATGTGCCTTTGATGGGTGGACTGTTTGGTGGATGAGTTGGCCGGATGGTCACATCCAACGGGCAGGGGTTGACAGTTCAGCGTCCAGACAGAAGCAGGTGACAAGTGGTGTCCTTCAGGGGCCCATGCTGAGACCAGTGCTGTTTAGTATCTTCATCAACGATGTGGGCGGTGGGATCAAGTGCACCCTTATCAAGTTTGCTGATGATACCAAGCTGAGTGGTGCTGTTGGTAAGTCTGAAAGCTGGGATGGCATCCAGAGGGACCTAGGCAGGGTAGAGAAGTGGGCTCAGGAAAACCTTTTGAGGTTCAGTAAGGCAAAGTGTGTCCTGCACCTGGGTTGGCACAATCCTTGTTATTAGTACAGGTTGGGGGATGATAAGATTGAGAGCAGCAGAAAAAGATTTGAGGGTGCTGGTGGATGAGAAGCTGGACATGAGCCAGCAATGTGCCAGAAGGCAAACTGTATTCTGGGCTGCATCAGAAAAAGACAGCAGACTGAGAGAGGTGATTCCACCACTCTACTCTGCTCAACCCCTACACCTGCCTACTGCCATTCCTCCCCAAAAGACTGAAGCAAGCAGAAACTAGATAATGCTCACTCAGGAAAACCATGGTTTGCAGCAAAATTTATTAGCATTTGTGAAATAACTCAAGAGTTTGTTTCAGTGCTTTACAATTTAAGTGATGGTGATGTTCATCCCAGTCCCCAGCTGGCAAATATACAACAGCAGCCATCAAGAATGCCAATGTCAAACAGTTTTACTGAATTAGTGCCATCAAGAGCTAAAGGATGTAACTAAACTCTGCATCAAAAAATAGATGTCTTGATGCTCGCAAGGGCTGGTAATAGACACAGAATTTTCCACTGTGGAAACACATCTGTGAAGCAGTGGGACAGCTGGCTCCTCTTGCTTCAGTACCTGGCACTGGCCTCCCTGCTTACCTGGGCTCTCACCCAGAGAACCAGGTGTGTTAGTACAGAAGCTATTTGTGCCCTTCATCATATTATTTGATAGATGAAGAATTTCTGCAAGTCAGTTATCCTGCTTCCTCATGCTTTAAAAGGAGTTAAATACAAGCTATTTTTCAGTACACTGGGCCTACTGTAGGCTACATATTTGCATGTGTGAGCCTTGAGGTGAAAAGTTCTGAAATACACAAAGATGCCATTATTATTTATGTCATTATAGCTAAACTGCACCATTTATTCTATTAACTTTTCATGCTGTGACTTGGGGAATCATATGCAGCCAGTGATCACATTACATAATCCTAGAATCATAGAATGGTTTGGGTTGAAAGAGATCTCCAAAGGTCATCTAGTCCAACCCCCCTGCAGTGAGCAGGGACACCCTCCACTAGATCAGGTTGCCCAGAGCCCTGTCGAGCCTCACCTTGAATATCTCCATGGATGGGGTGTCAACTACCTCCCTGGGCAACTTGTTCCAGTATTCCACCAACCTCATGGTAAAGAACTTGTTCCTAACGTCCAATCTAAATCTATTCTTCTCTTCTTCTTCTTAAAACCATTGCCCTTCACCCTATCACTACAGTTGTAGTTGTATAGTTGTAAGCACTTCCTCTCCATCTTCTTGTAGGCCTCCTTCAGGTATTGGAAGGGTGCTATTAGGTCCCCTTGGAGCCTTCTCTTCTAATCATTTTGGTTTAAATAGTAAAAAAAAAACCCAACACTCTAACATTTCCAGTGTAGAGTATAAAAATAATGTCTTTACTCTGTGAGGAGATAAATTCAAACAGGAGTAACATCCTGTTTGATATTGTACACTCTATTATATGTGTCTCTCTGTCTTAAAGTGCCATTTTCCAATCAGTAAATCTTCTTTTATACAGGTAAGTACAACCTTTTATTTTTATATAATCTTCAGAAAAATGGTGGCAGAATCTGCAGTCCCTCATTCCATCTGTTTGGTGTTGCTCTCAAAGTGTAATGCAGGCAAAAAGACTTGCAGCATGCTGAAGGCTACAGGAGGGGCAGGCCATAGCCCTCTGCCTTTTCATAATCCTCCACCAACAAAGTGACAGTGCAAAGCTTTGCCCTCCCAGCAGGAAGTAAAAGACATCCAAAGCTGCTGGAATGTTTCCCAGGGTTCAGCTGGCATCTCCACAGCCCTTGGATAAAACTAGAAAAGAGAAACATTAGTGTAGGTTTGGAGTCAATTTAAAAGGCTGGTCTTCAAGGTTATTTTTTATTCATGCCAGTACAGCTGGCTTACAACAGTAATATCATTTCTCTGTTTACTACAGTGTATTTACTTAAGGCTTATGTGAGAAGGGAAAAAACCTTGGGTCCATTCAAACCCCATAGACTGAGCCAGGGGGCAGCTGGTGATCACTCTCAGCCACCAAACATGGTCCCATCAGCAGCTTTGGGAGAACATACAGGCCTGCTGTAATCCCCCAGCTATTGATCCCTCAATCCTAACAGACAAAAGCATTCCAACCAAGAAGTACTCTGGGAAGGGTTTGGCTGCAGTCCAGTGGCTTTTAGCATGTCACCACACCGAGCATGTTTGTGGTACAGAGAAGAGATGGGTAACAAAACTGTTCAAAAATACTTACAAGGTGTCAGCCTTCATAAGGCCCTTGGACTTCCAAGGAAACCATGGATGTTGTTTTATAATGGGCAGAAAATGAGAGTTTGCCCTGTGAGGCAATGGAAACCCCGTAATTGCTCTATGCCATAGTATGTGACCCAAAATAATGCATAAGTGACAAACCATGACAGTTTATCACCCCCATTGTCCCAAAGCCAGCTTTGAGCTCACTTACAGATTGCTTCAAATGTAAAACAGGGTTAAAAATCCCTGTCCCTCCTTTGCCATTCTCAGCAGTTTCTCACTACTTACCCTCTAACTAGACAACTGTAGCAGCCCTGAGCACAAAATCACTGAAGTGATATAAATTGCAGGGTCAGTATTGCTGAAAGATTGTTTTCTTCACATTATTTCAGTGACCTGACTTAAAAGTACAGCTTCATATACTTGTTCCTATGCACGAGTGAAGTGGTAGCAGTAATCCATGGCCAGAGAGAGCAATTGCCTTGGATGACAACATATGTAACTACATTCTAAGAGTCACGTTCTTCATGCCACCATGGTGTAGCAAAGCATTTTAAACACAGTGGCAAAATAATTCTCAATCAACCACCATCAGCATCATGGCTAATGCATTGTCTGCTGTTGCTTAGGTTGAATCAGGAAGCCTCTTAAAATGCCATCCAATTTGGTGGGTCTTTTTTAGACATGCGACTTTGCTACTGAACTGTCTTCTCAGTGGCAGTAATCTTGCAGATTCAGTTGGGAAAAACAAGGCATTAATGCTAGGCTTTGCAAGTCTAAGGTAAAATCACACAAGACATTCCAGAAAATTGAGGGGGAGGATTCACAGGAAAGCAAACCAACCAACCAACCTACTGAGAACAAGTAATTTGTGTTACTGTTATCTTGTTCTACCCTCACATTTTGTGGCTTTCCTTGTTCAAGTTTGGCTGACACATTAGATATGAAATATTTCAACAGTCCAATAAAGATACAGTGTTCTATCAGAGCACTCTAGTCCATTTCATTATAGCAAGGAAACCATTCTATAGCATAATCTCATTAAACAGCCATCAAGAACAGCTTGGTGGAATAAAAGAATGTGTGTTAAAAATTTTTTTGCTTCTTTTCTCAAAACTATACTTGCACACAGTTTGAATTTCAAAGTACAAAACAAGCAAATATTCTGCCAGCTAAATCAGATTTTTTTTTCCCCCAGACAGAAGTTAAAGCAATTAACATGAAGCAGCAAAGCAAAATAACAAGATGCCACAGAAGCAGAAAGGAGACAAGGCCTGCTGTAACTGGGGAAGTGGATAGCCATTAAGGCAGTACCTGAGAACATTATAAAAAGCTAGATGTGGTGACAGTTACAATTGCCCAAAAAGGGAAAAGGGGATAGGTTCAATGTACTGCAGGGTGGTGGTAAGAGCACCATGTAAAACGCACCACACAATCATCAGTGAGTTCCAACAAAAGAGTTGTGACACACAGCATGAAGTATGTATTTTGATGATCAAAACAGTTAGTTAAATGGTATGTTTCCACAGTTTTACAAAATAGATTTCCATCAGCTTTGTCCCATTGCTGTGCCCAAAATCACCAGAACAGTCACTCTACAGCTATGTGCTCCCATCTTCAGCACTTAGTGGAACAAACATATGTGACAGCCATTTAGTGTGCTCGGAAAACAAGATGTGTACAGAGATTTAACCCACAGACTAATGCACCAAGTCTCAAATGGTTATCTCTGATCACTTCAAACATAATGTTTCTCTTATTTATAAATATTTTTTTAATCTGGTTCTTCTTCTTTAAATATGCAAAAAATACTCATTTTGATCGAGTAATCTTAGTCCAAACCCAGACAATGTAGATTCCAATAACCATCAGCCCTCCAGCTCTCCATATTAATAAAGAC
The DNA here is from genome assembly GCA_033816785.1 of Picus viridis. Taxonomy (NCBI): domain Eukaryota; kingdom Metazoa; phylum Chordata; class Aves; order Piciformes; family Picidae; genus Picus; species Picus viridis. Next base: position 9,828,417 of record CM066570.1, read on the forward strand.
ATGGGTATGCTTATGCTTTTTGATGCTTATGCTTTAACAACATAGGTGTGCTTTTTCTCTATGTCTTTTCTGCCTCAGTGGTCCCAGATTCTAAGTATTCCCCCTGCTCCTTTCATCAGGTGTTCAAGAGGGGATTGGATGTGGCACTTGGTGCCATGGTTTAGTAGTCATGAAGTCTTGGGCGACAGGTTGGACTTGATGATCTTTGAGGTCTTTTCCAACCTTATCAGCAGCCTTGCTGAGCTACCTGATCAGCTAGGAGATATTAAAAGGTTTTAACAACAATGAAATTAGGAAACCACAGGATGAAAAGGTCAAACTAGTACAGAACTGTGATCTTCAATGCCTTTACTGATGTTTCACTCTGCAAATGAGATAAGCTACTCGCAGATGAGGACACATCTCTACGAACTCTTATTGACAGAATGAAAGTGTACTTGCTTACATGAAATTTGGGTTGTTGCTACTTGATCTACTTAAATCCAGTGAGTAAACTTGAGATGTGTTACATTTATGCCTGAATGGGATACACCAGGGAAGCATTGCCTTTCGTTCACCCCAGTGGTTTGGTTTTTTGTTTGTTTTGGGTTTTGCATTTGTGGGGGTTTTGTGTGTTTTGGTTTGGGGTGTTTTTTTATGGCAGTGTAAGGATGAACATTCATCAGCTCTCCCATGACTGTCTTCAGGTTGGTGTGTGTAAACCATGACAGGTCAGTGATTACACATATTACTCTTCTAAGTGTTAACAGTTCTCTTCTTGTAGCTCACTGTTTCCCCCTCTGTCTTACACATGGTTTTGAGAAGAGGAACCATCATCATCATCTTCCTCTCTTACCTGTCTGTAATGTGTTTGAGTATTTACATTTCAACACCTTTGTAACCAAGTTTAGCAGTTCTAATTATTATTGTTGTTATTTTTTTTCTCTTAAATTTTTCTAAAAATCAGCATGCAAGGTACACACAAATAAATCTAGGGTGATACACACTAATATATCTATTCATTTTTAGAGAATAGAATAGAATAGAATAGAATAGAATAGAATAGAATAGAATAGAATAGAATAGAATAAACCAGGTTGGAAGAGACCTTTGAGATCATCAAGTCCAACCTATCATCCAACACTATCTAATCAACTAAACCATGGCACCAAGCACCCCATCAGGTCTCTCCTTAAACACCTCCAGTGATGGCGACTCCACCACCTTCCCGGGCAGCCCATTCCAATGGCCAATCACTCGCTCTGTGAAGAATTTCTTCCTAACATCCAGCCTAAACCTCCCCTGGCGCAGCTTGAGACTGTGTCCCCTTGAATAAAACATTCCCAAAGTGAAGAATCAGTGTTTTGGCTTATTGTGTTTCACAGAATTTTATGCACATTGTATTTGAAAAGTGTTTTGTCACAGAGTGATAGTAACATAGCAAAAAAAGTGAATCTGTATTGTTAGAACAGCTCAGCAGCAGCATTCCACATCTGCAAGATCTGCAATCTTTCTTGTTTCATTAAAACAAAAACCAGAATTCCATTGCAATGTAAAAAGGTAGATTTAACTAAAATATCTAAGGAAATGAGGGTAATATTTTGGTTTATGAATTACTGAGATCATTAAGAAGTATCCAAGTCTTGAAATTCTGTTGTGCTTCCACTTGACTTGGATAGTTATTACAAAATAAGATAGCTATTCTTGACCAGCATTCTGTGTGCAGATGTTAATCATAGGCTATTTTTGTTATTCTAAAAAGGAGTCTCTATGGAAAGCTCTCCAAGAATAACTGTTCAGCTGAGCATCTTGAACAATTTTTTTCCATGTTGAACTCTATGTGCTGTTTAATAAAAATATTTTTACTACATTTAATGTAAAAACATTAAAAATATGGATAGCAGTCTTGTGCTCTTCTAACAAAGCACTTAGCAGTTATTTTCAAGAATACCATTGTTCAGCAAAGCATGTACAGAAGTGTATATATTAAATGAAATGTATATGTTACATTAAACTTTTCCAGTAATTCTGTGAATACATTCAGAATACTCACTTTTCATTGCTAGTATTTCCTGCAGTTGTATAAAGCAAGCAGAGAAACCATGACTTAGTTATTGCTGACATAATGAGATAATGCAGAGAAACTGAAACCATGCTGGGAAAAGTCAAAGAAATGTGGGGAAGGCAACCTTGCACAATGGGTATTTTCTTCACTTTACTCTGACCTCAAGCTTGTATAAACTCTATGCATTAAGTGGATGTAATGTGGTATAAGAATCATGCTAATTAAATCCAAATGAAACCCTGTATGTGAGTCTATGTATTTAGGTAATTAGATCTGTGGTAGAAAGGCTACTGTACTAGACTACTTCATCTTATCATCTAATGGGATACCTTCTGCTCATGATTAATCTCCTCATTCCCCCTAGATTCATTGTCATTACATTACTTTAGTAGCCTAGTTCAAGTCCATACTGCTATTTCTTAACATTCCTCATCCCTAAGCCTTTTCCACCAGGCTCCTCACATATAGTTAAATGCTGTGTCAACACCGTCCCTGTGGCTCTAAACAGTAAAGCAGTCTTACTGAAATCAGTGAAAGTTTGTGTATGCTTAAAGTGACAATGTGCTTTTCTGTTGCCTATGGAATAGCTTTGAATTCATACAATGTGTGTCACCATTATACAGGTAATATATACTGGATGTGTATACATATATGCACTCTTTTTTCCACAGAAATATTATTTGTCTTCTGCACAAGTCTTTGCATGTGAAAAATAAGCTAAGAAGATTTTGATATGAAGAGCATCATGGCATCCTCCTTCTTTGGTCCCCATTGAAATAGCTGCTAGTTTTATTTGTAAGTACTCTCTCCCCTTTTTCCTGCAGTTTAACAAAAAATAGCCAGCATTGCTGCTCTGATTACAAAATAAATGCCAATGACACTTTTCTTGTCATAGATGATGTTTTTAGAAACCACTGAGATACACTATTAACTGTCACAATGAGTAATTTTCCTTCATTAATAAATGTAAAAGGCCACTGTATATTTAATAGCGAATCTCCTAGCCTGGTATAAACTATTAATTAAAAATAATTTGAAGGTCACCGTGCAGTCCATATGCTGGTTAACGGATGCTCCCTAGGGCGGGTGGGATTTTGTCTAGTCCAGCTCCACGGGCACAAGGAGTCACTGTGACTTTGTTTCAAGCCTGAGGCTTCAACGAGCGCCTTTACCGTCACATCGCGCTCTCCGCATCCGCAGTCTCCGCGTTTCTCTTTCATGATCTCACCCAGTTAAACAGTCCTACTTACACCCCAGGTGGGTTTGACTTCGGGACGTGTACTAACTTCTTTGAGAAGTTTAAGCTTTACGCAATAAAAAGTTTGTGTTTGTGATTTTATTTTTTTCTGTTGCAACAAGAGTTCATGAAGATTTCAGAGTTTAAAAATTAATAACTAAACGGGAGGGAAGCGCTGCTGAACACGATACGATACAGCCCCGGGATGCGCGAGGGTACTGCGACGTCTGGGCAATAGGGGCAGGAGGAGAAGGAGGAAGATGAGGAGTGGGGAGGAGATCGGTGCGCCCGGAGCTGCTGCCGGTCACGGCTCCCCGCCCTGAGCCGGGCAGCCCCAGGGAAGGGCGGGCGGTGGCCGGAGCACAGCCCCGCTGCCGGCCGCGGATCTCGCCGCTCGGAGCCGGCGCGGGGCGGTTCCGCGACTCCTCGCACGCGTTGAAAGTTTTGGGGCGGCAGCAGCGGGCTGACAGCAGCCGCTCGGTGAGGCTCCGCCGGCGTGGACACAGAGTCCAGCAGTCTCGGGCATTGTGCCCCGGCTGTCGCACCTGCTTCACGGCTGCCTCCCCGGCTCGGCGCCCCCGGCCCGCAGGCACCGCCCTGCTCCTCCGGGCCGAGGCGAAGCCGGGCCGCCCCCACAGCCCAAACCGCGCTTCACGTCTCGCCGCTGCCGCCCGGCGATTATTAGCCGTTGCCGCCGGCGAGGAGCGGCTGTTGCCGGGAAGATGGCGAGTCGTAGCCTCCGCCTGCTGTTCCTTGGTTACTTGGGCGTCCTGAGCTGTAAGTGGCCGCGTCCCTTCTCCGCGGGGCAGGAGTGAGGGCACCGCGTACTGCTACCGTCGGGAGCGCTCCGGCCACTGAGCTCCCTGCCGCGGGACGAACGGTCCCCCGAAATGCATATCGCGGGGGGAAGGCTCGGACCGGGACGCTCGGCCGGCCCGACCCCTTCTCAGCCACCGCCCGGGCCCTGCCCTGCCGCGCCTGCCTCGGGTGCTGAGCGTGCCGGGGAGCCTGCGGGTGATGCGAGGCGAGGGGACGGCAGCGTCGGTTGGGATGTCGATTCCCCTCCCTCCCCCCTGAGACAGAGAAGCCAAGTCACGTCTACAACAGCGAAATGAAAGTGAAGACGGGGAACGCGCGCTGATTATTTCCATGTGTCTCTCGTCTCCACACAGATGTAACCTGTTTCAGCCAGGCCTGTTTCGGCGCAAGGCAGCAGCTTCCTGCTGTGGTACAAAGTTTAGGATGCGGGCTGCGAAGTTGCCTTTCTAATGGCCTGTACAAGTTGAACGAGCAAGTGATGGGCATATGTTTTCTGTTGGCAGCACTGGATGCTGTAGCTCCAGAATAGGCTTATGTTTCCAATGTTCTTATGGTCTTACTATTTAATTTGTTAAAAGCGAAATAGAGGGGACGTTAAAATAAGTTGGCAAAAGCTACCCCACCCAGGCGGCCCATGAAAATAAGGAAAAAAATAACACCACAAAACAAAACAAAACAACCCACCAAACGTTCAGTGGGGCCACATACCTGCAAAGCAACAGTGGATTAAGATGCAGGCCTGACATTATGGACTGTGCTCCTGTTGTATGCTTCTGGTGTCTTGTTGGCATTTTAGGGAAAGAAGCTGTACACAGAAATAATGCTTTGAAAAGAGTTATGTGTCTTGCAATGGAGTGACAACCTGGCACTAGCCTGGGACAGGTTCTCAGTCTATTGTGGATTTGAAACATCCGTGATGCTGATGCTGAGTATGATTTATAGTATCCTTTTTATTCTTCCTCACCAAACAGAAACTTTTCTGAGTGGAAACTCCTTTTTTTAGAGAGTGGCAAGTCCTGTCAAGAAGAGACTTGAAGTGATGCATGTCTGTTAGGCTTTTGGTGGTAGTTGTTCTTTTCCTCTCTTTTCGCATCTATGAGACTTTGCAGAAATTTTGGTCCATTAGATGAGCCGCTAACACAGACTTTCATATAGTAAATAATTATTATATTTTTTTCTTCGTTTGTTGTTAATTATATGTGTATAGCCAAGCAAAATGAGGCTTCTGTGGGTTTTTTTGTGGTGGCTTTTCATGTGTTCAGGCTTCTCAGCTTTCTGGTTAGTTGCGTCTGTTGACAGTGCTGGCTTACCAGTGAGGAAATAGTAGAGGATAGCTTGGAAGCAGTACAGTGGATCAAAGGATAGTGCCTACATTGTTGTCAAACTTGCCCCCTTTTGGTTTTTTTTCTTTCCCTCTTCTCTTCTTGTCCCAATTCCCAAGAAACTCCAGGTGGGGAGAAAGTTTACCAGCAAGGTGCTGAAAAGAAGCCGTCACATAAAGAGGGTGACTGTAGATGGGTGTGCAAATGCTGATTGTTTGTGTGAGCCAGAGGAAATCCAAGCAATCTGGAGCCTCCTGCAGCTCCTGTGGCTGGTGCATGTTCACATGAACAATAAGACTAAGTAACGCTGGCATCTGAGTCAGACATATGAGTTGAGTGTTCTCTTATATGAGACTGAGGCCCAGTATGCCATGGAGATAGTGTGGAATGGGCATAAGGGTTGATATCTGGAGCATGTGACCATTTATATTGTGGATTAGATCTAGAGAACATGCTTCACAGTTGAGCTGCAGAAATTAGGAGTTGTACAAGTTGGTCACAGGACATCAGCATGGTCAAGAACAATGCTGAAGCTGATGAGGTTTGGGTTGTTTTTCTGTGAGAACTTACTAAGAAATAATAACGATCTGCAGAAACAGTGGATTCTCAGAGTCAAAGCTTCTCTTTCACCTTTAATTCAGGGGAAAGAGAAGGAATTTGAGGTGTTAAATCATTCTCTGTCAGCATGAGCTTCTGAAACTGATGTTTTCTGGAAAGTTTTAGAAGGTGCCACAGAGTAAGGCTTGTGAGCTCTGACAAAACAGAATGTTCAAAAATTATTGTCATTATTCATCATGGCTACTCTGGAGGAGGCAGCACACACTGAAGAACTGGCCTTTTGCAAAGCTGCTAGGTGTGGTTTTTCCTGCATTAGTATACGTTAGAAATGAAGCTGGTGGTGCTGGACGTGAATCCAGTACAATGTGTCTGTGAGGACAATGCAGAGTCAATAAACAGCAGTCTGAGATAAACACTTGATGGAACTCACTGGGTAGTTTGAGCAGTAAATAAGGTGAAGACTTGCTTATTTGTTTAATTTCGGCTTTAAAACAAACTCTCAGGAGTCTTTCAGTCAGACACAGGTTCTAGACAAAAAAGCCTTGTGTCTTCTCTGTGCCCAACAAGTAATCATAAAGAGTGGCTACATTTGCTGTAGAAATTGACAGTGAAGGATTTTAAACTGTGCATTCTTAGTTATATGTGATGTGCAACTGATGTACTCAAAACTGAGAATATTGTCAACCCCCAGTCTTCTGTTGAACCCTCTTTGTTTGCTGGATCAACTTGGTAGGGACTTAACTCTGATTTCTAGATTAGAGTCTGTATTCAGGTGAGATGGGATTTCTTAAATCTGTAAGACTGCCTACTTCTCTAGAAACATCCATACAACATAGTACTATAAATCAGACTATCCATTTTTTGGAGTGGAAGTGTGGTGGGGAAGACATCAAAGGAAGGTTCCTTCTCTTACTGTTTTAGTTGAGAAGCAGTATTTCTTTGCTACAGACTGTTAGTGGTCCACAGACCTGCACAGACTCTTAGATTCTGTAACACTGGCTGTAAGTTGAGAGTGAACTTCTCAAACAACTGAAAATTAGCTACAGAAAAGCAGTGGTTATTTTTAATGTTCAGTCGAACTTTTTATGACTGCAACATTGCACAAGATACCCAAATGCTTCTTAAATGTCTTAAAACTGAGGACTTGGTTGGAAGACCTTCCTGTCTTTAGAAGAGAGAGATGATTCTCTCTCTAGCTTATGTTATAACCTTCACAGTTTCACCCTCTTGGTTAGATCCTCAGGGCTCAGAAGAAACTTTGTGAGTTATTGGCATGTCTCTCAGGAATTACGGCCTTTGCTGCATTTGAGCAAGTCACCATAAACCTAGGCACTCTACTTGGAAGGGGCTATTTCTGAAAGGCCTCAGCCAGAAGCAGAACTGTTCTGCAGTAAGGGCTTTGTCTGTCTTCTCTCTCCAGCAGCCCTGCAGTATCCTTAGTTTAGGTTATGGGTCTCACAGCCTGCTATTGGATGAACAAAATAAACAAAAATTAAGGTGCTTATCTTCCCTCACTGCATAAAGGAGACAGGAGATGTACCTGGAAATGTCACACACAAAGAAAATCACAATTCCTCTTGTCATCTTTTGTTTAAAGTGGATGTATGCAAATAGAGAACTTGGTTTTGTTGTTGTGCAGCTTCTGAAGTTCTGTTTTCTGAGCTTTAATGCTGCAGCCATTCTTTGTTCATGTCATAGAACGTGGATTTCTGGTAAAACGGCATCTGGCATTAATAATGAGGGTTGAAACTAGCACTGTGATTAGCAGATCTAATTGAGCCTGGATGAGGTCTTCTCATTGGCTATTTAATTGAATTACCCTCAAGATATTTTTGCAATTGTTTCCTGTATTATACCTATATTTCCTACTGCTGCTTTGGCAGCAACATAGTAGCTGCCAGGTTCTGCTGCAGAAGCTGGCCGAACATGACATCAATTATTAGATTAAAACTTGGCAGGTAGTTGAACTTTGACTTCACCTTTTCTCTTCAGTTGACTGATTTAACAGTCCATGGGGTCTTCTTTCACAACCTAGAGCTGCCAAACTTGTCTGCATCCACTGACTAACCCCAAATGTTATTGGGGGTGTGTGCAGGCCTGTTTTTAAAGAAGAGAGCTAACAATGTTAGAAGGCTTTTACCCTTCCTCAAAGTGTGCTCCAGGTGTTTAAGCTTCTTCCCAAGTGCTAGTGGTCACAAGAGAGAAGTCCTCTGAAGTATCGGAGAATCTTCTTGTGCAACTTAGATTTTAAAAAATCCTATTTTCTCATAATTTCATAAGTAAATAGTAGTGATATTTCTTCACTGAAGACAGACAGTCACATGCATGTGAATCTTCTGCCACAGCAGTAAGCAAGCTTCCCTTTTTGAGGTGGGGGGTGTAGGTTTAGGTTGTCAATGCTTTTGGAGGGCAGGAGCAACTAGTAATTGAGTTCTGAAACTGAGATTTTAAAGTTTATATATTATATGGTCTACTTAGAGTTCATCAACACTGTAAATGTCATCTTTTCTTTGGAGCACTTCTGAAGCAGTCTGTTTACCATCGGTTCCCTGCAGATGGCAATTCCTTTTGGGAATACATTTCTCAAAGTAAGACTTAGTGTCAAACTTTCTCTTAGCAGTGCTAGAGGTGACTCCAGTGTAAATTCTTACATAAAGGAAGATTATTAATGTTCACACAGCCAGAAATATCCAGATCACAAAGTAAATATCCTGTGTATCAAATACAATTGAAGCACAAGGTAGATACTTGTGTTTGTCATGGCAGACTATTTGCCAGGGCCAGATAGAATGGCTAAATTAAGGTTCCCTTAAAGCTATATAAAAATATCAAATAAAAAATTGCTTAAAATAGTGTTCCTGTGGATGTATACAACCAACAATATTATTGCTATTTTGTCTTGTTTGTCTGGTTGGGTTTTTCCCTCCATGGCAAACACCTTTGTAGCAGTATTGCATGTAAGTTGGAAAAGAGATGGTTACAAGTTCTTACTTCTAGTTTAGTGCCTAATTTACAGTGAGGTGAGCACATTAACAGAAAGTGAGGAAAATGTTATGTAGGAGCTGAAAGGCAATTCATTTGCCAGTAATTAATTTCATTATATCTAGCTGACCTTCCCACCCCCTAGAATTTGTATCACTAGCTTTGTTACAGTTTTACTTTCTGACCTATCCTTTCCCATCCCAAGTACTTTTTCGAAGCACTATTAGTTTTAATAAAATGTTTCTGCAGAAAAGCCTGTGGTGTCTGCCTTGAAGCCTTGTACATGATTGCACTGTAAATCTGCCACAGGAAGCTTAAAGCAAATATTATGGTGTTTTGTAATCAAGACAAATGGTTTGTTTCCTTCATCTAAATGCTGGAGTTTTGGGGGAAATGAATTTGTATTGCAAAGAATGAGACAGCAGATGAGGCTAGAAGAGCATTTGGATCATTGCCAGCGCTTGTGCTCACCTGTAGTATTTCCAAAGTCACTTTTATTCTGCAGGGCTCCAATGAATTTTGTAACCTCTATGCTCACAGTGTATCATTGAGCACTCAAGTGCTTATATAAAATTTCTTAAACCAGGCAGAAGGTGAACTTGACAGTTGAACATCTGGTCCTGTTTGCTTGTCAGTTTCTAATGCATATGGGGAAATGAAGGAGCTTTTGGAGAAGGAAGAAGGGGAAAATAACCATTTCTGATCAACAGCAAGTATTACAGCAGTGGTAGTTGTTGAACCACTAGTAAGTCTGTAACCCTTCCTGGTTAACAAGAATTGAAGCAGGCATCCAGTTTCTGCCCCAAAAAAATCTGATAATGAGGCTTTTTGAATGCTTGCTTTTTACAAGTTCAAAATGTAGCAGTTTTCAGTAAGACATAAAAATATCAAACTTGCATTGAAATAGCTGTAACATGATCCTGGCAGGTTAAAAAAAGTAAGGAATGGTCAGACTTGAGCTGGAAAGAACAGACCCCACAGATATGAAGTTTGAACAGATATATTTACATAGCTTTTGTTTGGATTAACTTCTTAAAGGTTGAACATTCTCTCAAGCCTCTCCAGCCAACTGAATCAGACTCAAAGGGAAGCAAAGCATATTATTGTCTAGATGGAAAGTGATGTATTATAGAGCTGTTTTGGTAGCAGATAATGTAACATCAGGGGTCGTATTTGCTGTTCACAAACTGCTAACTTGGAGATAATAATCCAACATGCATTCTTGAGAAGAGGATTTTATTCAAATTAATATAATAAAGAAACCAAAATGATTATGTGCTGTATCTTAGGCTGCAGAAAGTGTCCAGTACGAATTGTTGGTTGACAGCCATCTGAACATGAGCCAGCAATGTGCTCAGGTGGCCAAGAAGGCCAACAGCATCCTGGCCTGTATCAGGAATACTATGGCGTGAGGGGTAGGGAAGTGATTGTGCCGCCTGTACTCTGCACTGGTGAGGCCATACCTGTGTTTGGTTTTGGGCCCCTCAATACAAGGGGGACACTGAGTTGCTGGAGTGTGTCCAGGGAAAGGCAGCAAAGCTGGTGAAGGGCCCAGAGAACAAGTCTTATGAGGAATGGCTGAGGGAACTGGACATTGTTTAGTCTGAAGGAGCAGCTGAGGAGAAACCTCATTGCTCTCTACAATTATCAGAAAGTAGATTGTAGTGAGGTAGGGGTCAGTCTCTTCTCTTTAATATCAGGTGATAGGACAAGAGGAAATGGCCAGAAGTTGTGCCAGGGGAGGTTCAGGCTGGATGTGAGGAAAAATGTCTTTACTGAAAGAGTGTTCTGGCATTGGCATAGGTTGCATGGGGAGGTTGTAGAGTCACCATCCCTGAAGGTGTTCAAGAAATGTGTAGGCATGGTACTTCAGGACATGACTTAATGGGCATGGGGGTGTTACATCAATGGTTGGACTCAATGGTCTTAGACATCATTTCCAACTAAAACAATTCTATGGGTCTCTGTATTAGGATAAAATCTTGGTGATGGTATGCTGAGGACTCTTGTGTTGGGTAGAGCTGGGTTGGAGTTGAAGAAATATTTGTGCTTGGCATACCTGTAAACATATGAGGAAACCATATGCAGAAAAAGAGTTTGAATGAACATTATGTGAGTTAGACAGCAGTTTTGAATATATAAACAATACTTACCTCTTGGAGGTGTCCTAGTTCATAACTGAAGCCTTCTAGAGATGTACTGGCAAAAATGAGTGAAAATGCATGATCTGGAATGATATCTGTAGAATGCATAGACGTGTTTAGGTGCGTTAGGGCTAGCTTTTGTGCCCCAGTACCCTGTTTCTTTAAAATGATCCAAAATGTAAATATTTATTCTTTGCTCTTTGACTATTGGGCCACAAAACCTCATTTTTCTACCTATTCTCCAGTCTTTAAGCTACTCAACCACAAAGGTGAAGAATTCTTTCTTAAACTCCTGTCTTGTTATGTGTGGCTCTTGTTTTACACACCCTTGTGCCAGACTAACAGGCGTTTTGTGGGTGTGACAAAGTTCTGATGCATCTTTGACACTGTTCGAAGTGGCAGTGGTGAGCACTTGGAAGTGGGATTCAAGCAAGCTGTCCCATGTGTTTAATAATGAAGGGCTATACTTCTGTACTGAGGGAGGTCGCTTCCCTGCCTAAATACAGAAAAGTCTGAGAGGGTACAGTGGCCACGGATGGCTCTGGTGTGCCAAGACCCATGGAGAGCTGCTGGCTGAGAGCCCCTGCGGCCCTGACTTGAGGCATTGCTTAGTGGTGTTGGCTGAAGAAGTCTGGGACACAGTTTTCAGGCTACAAAGCTTTACTGGGTCAAACTGACTGATGTTAAGGTGTTGAGCTTGCTTGAGAGCTGGAACATTTTTGGAATGAAGATTTTGGAAAAGTCAGGCCCTGGTGAGAATAAAGCGCTCAGCGGACCCGTGCTATATGAAATGCGTGTGCATTACTTAACTTCAGCTGGGCAAGTTAACGGAAATAGAGGCTTTCTAATTGATGTGACACGACTGAAGGCTCTTTAGATGCTGCTGCTGAATTAACCAAGTTTTAATATGTCTTAGCCAATTAAGATGTTATGTGTCAAGATCTGGGAAAGAGTAGACATTTTAGTAACGTCTAACAGATAAATGTATACATTGCGTTGCTTGAGATTTAGAAGAGTCAAACTAACCAGCAACTTGTACTGCACATAAACAACTCCAGCTTGTTTCAGAGGTTTGCAACTCCAAATGGTAGGAATAATTAGATAAAAGAAGATTATCCCTAAAACTGAAATAGTAAGGTATCAAAAGAAGACAAAACACTGCGATCTGCTTAGCACTGTTCAGAAACAAAAATATGTGATAAACGGTTGCTGTGTTGAGTTGTTCTGCTGTTTTGTTGGTTTGTTAGGGTTGGGTTTTTTGCATATTACTCTTCCCCACCCCCAGCTTTTCTTTAAATAACTCTCTGTCACAGGGTTCTACTTCAAAGGTGGGGAATGGGTGTGTTTGGGGTATTTTGGTTATTGGGTGGTGTTGGTCGGGTTGGGTTTTTTTGTGGGCTTTTGTGTTGTGCTTTTTTCTGTTTGGTTAGTTGTTGATGTTGGTTGGTTGTTAGTGTGGTTTTTTTCTTCCTTTCTCCTCTAATGTCCAAAAAATCCAATTAAAAGATCATAAACAGCAATGCTTAGATATTGGAAGAGTGATCAGAAAAGGTTTTGATCTTCTGAGAAGGCATAGAAACTTTCTGTTTACATGTCAGTAAATACTGTTATGTGAAAGATAAATGTGGTGGTGTTTTGGTTTTGGTTTTTTGTGGTTTTGGGGGTTTTTTTGGTCAGCATTTGAGTATTGTTTCTAACTTGAAATGAATGCTCCTGTTGCCTTCTCTTCACCACCACAATGATCCTTGCTGGTGTAATGCGATTCACTGGATGTCACACATAATGTGATACACAAGAATGTCAGAATCATTTGAGAGGCTCCTGAAAGGAAAACAAATATTTCAGTAGTGGAACAGAGCAATACAGCTGCTGAAAATGTAAAAGAGAGGGAGGGTTGGAACACTCAGATACTAGTAAAGGCTCATAAAATTTCTAAGATTGATGCTGTTGTGGTATTGGAATGACTAGTAAAGCGAACATTGACACTCCAAATTTAGTTAGCATCATAGTTGGGTGTCTGGGAGAGAAGCTAGAACTGAGAGTTACATCCCCAGTGGAAGTATGCTTAGACATCAAGAAGCAACCCTTTGGGCTGCATTACTCTATAGTTTTCATACTTGCCATACATTCTAAGAAATGCTCACAAAATTCCATTTTCCCCCTTTTCTAAATAAGACCTACATCCTGGACATCAGCTAGTGCTATTTGAATCAAATTATACAGAAGTCTTCTGAACTATATTAGACAGTAAAAGTAAATGTAATTCTTCTCCTGTGTTCAGTTTAAGTCTTGCTGAAGTGATGACTTGGGGATTTTTCCAGAAGTTAATGTACTTGCAGCACTTATCTTCAGAGCTTTTCAATAAATAATGTGCCAGGGGATAAAAGTCACCTGGGGAAGCTGTTTATCAACAGGGAATCAGCACCATATGTAGAGGCACTAAAAAATTTTCAGCTCTATTTTTTCCCCTGTCACTGCAAACTCTTAATTCATTCATGTTCCAGTTGTATCTTTAGCTGAGCCTTCAAGACTGTAACAATCTACACATAGCTGCTGTTCATTTTCCAGCATTGTTCATACTGTTGTTCCCCTTTCATATGGGGGAGTAAAGAGGGGGGGGAAAGTGCTACAAAGGTTTTGCCCAGTTGCCAAAGTGTAATGGCTTTTTAACATAGTTATTGGGAGAATGCACTGATTTTTGTGATGTTTCTTTATAAGTATTTAAACTTATTTAGAGTTTATGCAAAGCCTTTGATAGTCATGTAAACAGTGAAAGAAGAGGAGCATAGGCAGACTTTCAGGTAAAGACTATTTTTCATGAGTTAAAGAAAACTTAATGTCTTCTGCAGAACATCAGAGCTGTGCAGTAGTGGGGTTTTTTTCCCTTACCTTTTTACCTTCAGTTTTGGGGGATGATACTAATCACCCGAAAACTTGAAAAATTGCCTACTGCACCATTGTTCTGTTAAGACTACAATCCTGCACCATTATGCTGCATTTGAATCACCTATAAATTCATGGAGCTGAAAGCTTGTACATAAAAATGTGGTATGAAATCTGATTATTTTAGACTGTCGGTTGTGGTGACTTGAGGGTAAACAGTCTGTGTTCTTCGGCTGCCTCTGCCTTGGGATGAGAAATGTGTATTTGGTGGACAGGTAGTATCCAAGGAAGCTCCTGTGGCTAAATGTGGCAAGAGCCTTAGCTAAGAACTCTGTTTAACTAGAAGTTATGTGAAGACTTGGCTGTGAAGAGTTATGTGAAGTGTCGGCTCTAAGGTCTGAAGTGCAAACTTTAATATTTTCTCATGAGGAACCTGTTCCTTCTCTGTCCTGAAACAATACCTGATACTTGTAGATATAAACTGTAAAAGATTATGGGCTTATTTTACACAGGCATTTTCAGCAGAACTTTTACTTAGTTGGTGATAAGCTCTTCTTCTAGAAGAGAAATGCTGGTAGCAATCTATTATTCAACAAGCCATCTTGTTCCCTTTCTTGATTTGTTGACCACTCATAGCTCTGCTGATGTAAGCTTTGTACCTTTCAAGCTCATTGCAAGAAGCTCAGCCCTGCAACAGCAGTGGCAATAAATATGTAAATGTGCCCAGAGTCTCGTCTTAATATGTTCTGTGAATTTAGAGCTGAACTTCTATTTTGTGTAAGGGTTCTATGTGATCACAGTGCTTATGCTGATGTGCATCTGCCTGTATAATCAGTTTTCCAGCATAGTCCTTGGCCTGTTCTTCACTCATCTCTCTCAGAAAAAGATCCTTAAACCAAAATTAATTGACCTGAGTTGAAGGAGAACAACCACCTTTAAAGTGGTATTATTTAGTCTTATTTCTAAAAGAAGTTTCAGCAGCAATAGTGACACGAAGGTTTCTAGAGCATCAGTGTCTCATGAGCAGTTGGTTATACAAGGAATACTTGCATAAATAGGGAAAGCAGATGGCAAAGCAGTAGTTTAGCATATATGCCTACCTGGGAGATGTGGTTTCATGAAATGTGTTGCTCTATTGACTCTTCACAAGTATTCTAGAAATGTAGTCTGATTCTTTATGATATTCTGCCTCATTTGTGCTGTAGATGATTCAAGATACGGCCATTTTCATTATCAGCGCTAAGCTGTGCTTGGCGAGGTAGTGACCCAGGAGGTTGAATCCTTGATCCGATAGTCTAGTATTTGTTTATTCTAAAAACAAGTATTAATGAAACAAAATGTATTTGCTTTAATTAAAAAAAAAAAAAAATAAAATAAATCCCAGCTCTACATGTTGCATGTGCTGTTTCTGTCTCTCAACTGTGACAGGATTAATTATGTAATTCTGACAAAATTGTCTACAAATTATTCTGTCTTCAGGATTCTTTTTGTTTTCCTCTGGTAGTTTTGCAGCAACACAGAATTACTGACATCCTTTTTTGTTTGGTTGGTTGCTTTTGTTTCATTTGGGGTTTTGTTTGTTTCATTTTTTGTGAGAGTGAAACAGCTGGTACCTCCTTAGTTTAAGTACCTGCAGACAAGATCATCAAATCCTATTACATGAAGCAGCAAACCAGTGAATTGTGAATGTTAGCTCACATACTGAGCTCTCCCTTCTTCTGACACAAAGCAGCAGAGTGTTTCACTGGCAAACCTTACCCAAATATCCTTGAGGATGTGACTCCTAACACATCTCTCCTGTTGAAAAGCTGTGATGATAACCAAGTTAATATTTATGCTTGATTTAAAAATAAATAAAGCACAGTTGCTCTATTATTTCTACTCCTATTTCCTGTGTAACTTTCCAGTGTTGTTCTTACAGCGTTTTCTCATATGAATGCCCATATGTTGTTTCGCTGTTGTAGCTTTTAATGCAATGAAGTCTATAGTGGGTTATAATTTTTGTTTGTTTGGGGGTTTTGTACTTTCTCTGCTTTGTTTTCTGCTTTTTATCCTCTTCATCCCCTTTAAGGAAAACTTGGCACCTATTATACTGTGACCTATTGTTCCTAGCTCTACCTTCCGGAGGATTTCTTCTAATCACCCTTCTCCTGGAAGCAGAGAAAATATCTGCTCTTTACTCTTGCTGCTCTTGATATGCATTAACCTTAACTGAATTGAAGGAGTGGCTTCAGTCCCGTTCAAATGTGCCTAAAAGGGCTTCTATAAAAACTGATATTGAAGAACTAAATTGTCTATTAAAAGCCTATAAAATTAAGGCTAAAGATATGCATTTGGATTGTAAACGATGATGCTGATTTGGAGTAATAGTCATCAAAGGTAACTGCTAGATTCTTCTGGCAGGAAGAGGCTATTGAGTAAACTTGGCAGTGTAAGAGATCATGTGTGAACAAAAATGGAATGAGCTAATTTGGCAATTGCATTTGGATTATTAGGAAGAGTTCACCAAATTCTCTTGGCCAGGAGAGAAGTGGTCATCATGTTCCCAGCTTGTATTAGCAAATAATCTGGTCTGTAGAAAAGAGGAAAAAACTTTTTAAAAGCTGTGTTCAGTTCTGTTTATCACTAACAGGATGCAGTCCTAAAATTCATGGTTCAAGTGATATTTGCCCAAGTGAAGAAACTGCCACCACCCCTGGTTACTGGAAACATCTCAAATATCCCAAATTCACAAAGCTTTGCACAAGGCTCTTGCTGAGTATTACATTTAAAAAGCATCCTACTGTTTCTGGACAGACTCTGACTTTGGGGGGGTTTAATGAACATACTAGCTGGAATGAAGTCATGATGTGAGTATGTCCTAAAGCCCATAAAAATTGAGTGGGGGAAAAACCCTGTGTAAAGCCTTTAAGAACTCACCACACGGAGTTATTCTAATATCCATTACACATTAGTATGGAAGTATAATCTAGATCAGTATTTGCTTCCAAGAGAACATTTTTTTTAAAAAAGAAAATGAATGTATTTCAGATTAATTTCCTTTGATTGGAGGACGTAAACTTGGCTTTGCTTGCTTGGCATTGATGGCTACACTTTGCTGAAAATGAGATATTTGGGTGTGGTTGTTCACATTACCTATCATATCTGCTACTTAGGATCTGTTTGCAATGCACAGTTTTGGTTAGTTAGCTACTCCTCTACATTTAGAAGTCAAAACTGAGTGCACACTTGTACATACTCAACCTGCACAGTGAAAGGGCTTTGTAGAGATGTTCAGATTAACCAAAAAGGGGTTAAGAAGACCTACTGAGGGAAAACTGCTATTAACTTGAGAAGAGACTTGGGGATGCCTGGGAAATTTGGCTCCAGCTTAAATGAATAAAACTAGGGGAAGAAACATTCCTACCCTGTGACAGTGTGTTTACCTATAAAGGTGTGAAATTGTAACATCTTAATATGCTTCCTGGCATCTGGAAACATGATTCTATAGTGAGGAAGTTTCAATGATTTCCCTGGTTGTGAATGAGCAGGGACTCCAGTTTTGTGTGATATTTACTGGAATTGTAACTAATGTTGGTTGGCACAGCTGGAAGATAAATTAAGGTGTGGGTTTTTTGCAGGCAAGTAATGTGTGTTTGGGTAGGCATGACTTGATGAAAATTTTTATCCTCTTCAAATTGCTCAGCAATTCCAGCTAAAGTCAACCAAATGTTGTAGAACATTTCAGAGCTCATGTCAATTGTGGAGCCAGAATGGTTGTGTGGGCTTTGGAGAGGGGTGTTTTTGTTGGTTTGTTTTGGCATGGGTTTGAGTGTGTGCATGGGTTTTCCCCCCAGTTTCCTAACTCTTGTGTTTCAAAGCTGATTTTACAGTTGATGTAAATCAGTCTAGTACTACTGACTTCAGAGGAACATGCCAATTTGCACTGGGTATCTAGCTTTGCTCTATACAGTTTAACAGTTATTCTGCAGCAATTTCTCCAGGTGTTTTCACATGCAAATGTTTTGCTGAATCGTTGTACTCAGTGATGTAACTGGAAATCTGTTTCTTCAGATCACTGCTGTAGTGCTATGAGGTGGGCGGGACAGCAGTGGCACCAGGCTTCTACTTTCATAGCCTATTCTCATGGTCTTTTGAAATGTGATGCTACTAGACAAAAGTTGTCAGCATCCTGATGCATCTTAAAATAAGGAACAGCTGAAGCAGCCATAGGCTTGCACTGCCTTTGCAAGCTGTCTTTGAGCTGCTGCTGAGTTGCTGTGGAAACCAACTGCAGAGGGATGGAAAATAGGCTGCGCTTTTTTTTGCCCCTTTTTTTTTTTTTTTTTGAGAACTGGAGTAGTTTAAATCCTCTGTTTTCAGAAGCTCCCTCTGAATTGCCATGGAGACAAGAAGAGTAGCAGAGTTTTGAGTGTTGTAAAAGTATGAGCTATAAATATTTATTTGATTAATAGCAGCATATGCTTTCTGGATTGTCTCTCTGTTAAAATAAGCTCCACGCTGCATTGAACCTTTGCAAGCTGTGATTTCAAACTGTTCTCTCTTCTGTGTAGGTAGAAAGAAGAGAACAAAAAAATCCTGAAACTTTGAAGGAAATTGAAAAATTTACATTTTGATAGTTATGTTAAAATTAATTGTAATCCCTTCCCCCGAATTTCTCACACCATGTTGTGCAGAAATCCTTCAGGGCTGGGACTGCTGAAAGCACTTAGGAAGCTATTCAGTTTATTTGGAATTGTTGTGCTTTGGTGTTCAGTTTCTTCAGAAAGGCTGACCTAAATCTCTTCCTCTCTTGTCCCATGCCACTTAGTTTTTATTTCCTACTTTCTCCTCTACAAGCACTTCCAGTTTTGTGAAATTTCCAGGGCCAGCTGTCCTTGGGGCTGTGCTATGAAATGAATCATCAACATGATTTTAAACTTTTAGGACTACTACTGAAAACTTTGGATAATTGTCTCTGAAAACTTTTAATTTGGGAGTTAGGAATAAAGACATCATCAGCTGCTGTGCTAGCCTCCCAGATTGCACTAAACAGTACACACAAATCTGAGGATTAACTCATTGTTAAGTTTGCTAACCTCCTCTACAGTTGAGGCATTTAACACAAGAACTTTCCCCTGTGAGACAGAGTTCCTCAGATCTTCCAATACAAGCTTTTAATACAGGTGGAAGTCCCAGTCTTAGTCACTTTCTGGCAAAGCTTCTCTTCCCCTGTTTAAATAAGTCCTGGATGGATAAAAATGCACTTCTGCATTCTGTTCTTCTTGTGATTTCCATTACAAAGGCAGAGTAACAGATGAGGGTAAAGGATTAGTTTTATGCTACAACTGAAAAAAGTAGTGGGGTTTTGCGCTAGGCTGTAGATCTCTGTGTATGTAGTAAGTAGTGAATCCGGGAAAAATTATTAGACCTTGAGCAGCTTGGCTATATGAACTCTGTCACTGTAGCCCTAAGTTTTGGGAATTTCATTAATTTACTTGCCCCCCCCCCAAAAAAAAAAAAACAAACCCCATACTACCTGTCCTTTTTATTTATTTATTTATTTGTTTAAGTTTGAAAGTATTTGAACACCTTGCTTTGTTGCTATAGCAGTCCTGCTGGCAGGATACTTTAAAACTTGACTGCTTTGTCATACTTGGGTACCTGTAGATAATTTTAAATTATTTTGTAAAAATAATTAATTTTTAAAAAAACAGCTCAGCTGCTTTTGTTCACCATTTGAGACCTTTTAATCACAGAATCACCAAGGTTGGAAGAGACCTCAAAGATCATCAAGTCCAACCTGTCACCACAGACCTCATGACTAGACCATGGCACCAAGTGTCACGTCCAATCCCCTCTTGAACACCTCCAGGGATGGTGACTCCACCACCTCCCCGGGCAGCCCATGCCAATGGTGAACGACTCTCTCAGTGAAGAACTTTCTCCTCACCTCCACCCTAAACTTCTCCTGGCGCAGCTTGAGACTGTGTCCTCTTGTTCTGGTGCTGGTTGCTTGAGAGAAGAGACCAACTCCCTCCTGGCTACAACCACCCTTCAGGTAGTTGTAGACAGCAATAAGGTCTCCCCTGAGACTCCTCTTCTCCAGGCTAAGCAACCCCAGCTCCCTCAGCCTCTCCTCATAGAGCTTGTGCTTGAGGCCTCTGCCCAGCCTCGTTGCCCTTCTCTGGACACATCCAAGAGTCTTAATGTCCTTCTTAAACTGAGGGGCCCAGAACTAAAAAGCCCAAACCAACAACAAAAAACACAAACACACACCACCACAAAAATAACAACAAACAAACAAAATCCAAAAAACCTCCAAACACAAAAGGTGAAGAGAATACCTGTTGCCTTCCCAGCAAGACCTGTTACATGTGTGTAAAGTATCTAACTGACCTACTGTCTGGATGCTGGCCTTGTTATCAGCTCCAAATGTGTAGCTCTGCTCTGAAGAGCAAGCAGAGTAGTGGATAACTGCATTGTGCATGGCGCTAAGCCTAGGTTCGAAGGGTGGAAAAATGCTTTTTGGGTTTAGGGAGTGTTTTGGTTTCGCTGGGGGTTGAAGGAAGGTCAGTTTTGTGCGTGTCAGACTCCACTGCATCGTTCTGTAATAACTGCTCTTTCAAAAGAGAAGCCAAACTAAATATTGAATTGAGCTGTTTTTTCTCCACCACCCCCGCTCTGCCATTGCTCCAAAAGCTGAATGCATTTCTCCATGGAGGGAAAAAAAAATAAATGTCAGGAGGTAGGAAAGGGCTTGTACAAAAGGAGAGAAGGGATAGCTAGCAGGTGCCTATGCACACAAATTGCTGTTCATTGCAAGGCTTTTCCTGAAATTATTAATGAATCTCCTTGTGGAAGAGGCAGCACCTACAACTTAGAACTTAAGTTGTGCTGCTCTGCCAGTGAGCTTTTATTCCCTGCAATCCCTTATCTCTGAACCTTCTGAATATCTAAAAGCCTGCTTCTGCTGTGTCTGTCATTCCAAAGAGTCAAGACCAAGACATAACATTTCTGGTATTGTCTAAGTAGTGGAAATAACTAGACATACATTTTTCCCGACGCATACTGCTACCAGCACGAATACAGATTCTTTGCAATGCCAGGAAACCAGGACTGCATCTGCTCATATTGAGGAACCATTTTCCTTATAGCTGTAAAGACTAAAAAATTAACTTCTTTGTTAAAAGTAGTTTCTTCGAGCTGCTAGAAAAACTTCTGTTATTTTCCACCGGTGTAGGGGTAGCACATGTGTACATAGCGTAGAATCCATTGGTCCCTTGATTAAAAACATCTACCAGGTCTATGTCCTAATTAGCCAATAAGAATGTTGAAAAACTTGCCACACATTTCACAGCACATTAAGCTACTCTCAATAGCTGCATGTGTTACCACCAGTTCTCAGAGCTGCAGCAGCTTCAGGGTCTGAACGACTAAAACTTGCTGTGTTTAAGTCTAGCAGTTTCCAAAACATGACAGAATGGCTGCTGACAGCTACCACATAAGTGAAAGGGTGGCTGAAAAGGAATTTAAGTTCCTTTTGTGTTTCAGACTCCTTTAGCTGGTCAACCAGAAAATGTGCTGTGTCTCTTAGGTTACCATCCTTTATTTAGTCACACCACGCCTGTTACAATACAAAATCTCAGCTTAGATGGACTTGCTATTCCCACCCCACAGACCTCCCCTTCAGACCACTCCCATGTGGCTGAAGATATGCAGGGTTGGTTTTTGTGAATTGAATAAACTCTGCCTAGAGTAAATTCTATTCTACTATTGTTCTTTGAAATTCAAGAAACGTTGTAACCCAGAATAACTGGAAGGCTGAAGCTGAGCTTGCTTTTTGTTTGTTTGCTTGTGGTTTTTTTTCTCCCCATGATGTGGGGTAATTTCTTCTAGTCTGTGTCCAATATTTGAAGTCTTAATGCCATGTTTAGGTCATGCTTACTTAATGAAACTGAGTTGACTCCAGTTATTTCAGGTTATGTTTTGGTGCCTAAATTGCCAGTTTCAGAAACTGGTTAAGGAGACTCATGCAGAGGCTGTGAATACCCCTCATAACTCTACAGCACATTTGCTGGAGGTTAGCATTCCCTAAACTGAACTGATGGAGGACAAAGGCTGCTTAAACCCTGACTGCTGACATCAGTGTTGATGAGAAGAGTGGTGGGTATGAGTCCTGGTTGCCTGGCTAATTGTCAGAGTTAACATAATCTAGCCTGTGAATGCTATCAGGAGCAGGGCTTGGGAGCCTTTTGGTTGTAGCAACTGCATCTTAGACTACTAAAAAGAATGGGAATTAATATTTTTTTCTTTCTTTCATTCTTTCTTCCCCTCCCTGCCCCCGTGATTAACCAATAATGTTGTCCAAAAGTAGATAGCTTCTCCTCTCCATTTCCCATTGATGGACTATATAACCTCTGAAATGTTTCTTTTAGGAAAAAGTATAGCAATAGGAGGGTCCAAACAGCTGTGTTTAAACAAAGTGACTGTGGCAAAACAGTAGGTATAATTTCAGTATCCCTTGGCAGGTACATAAATGTTTGAAGTCTGCATCAGCATCTAAGCACATCACTAAAGGTTTATCCTGGGGTGGTTGTGTGTCTGAAGGATGCTAACACCAAACAGACATCTGGTTTCCTATTCTCTTTCAGGAATATCAGTAACAGTACTGGCGTTGTTGTTGCTGTTTTCTTGGGACATCAGACTTCCTAATCTTACAGTATCCTCTGAAATCCTTTGTTAAGCTTGGCTCTAGACCACCTGCTATTTAGAACTTGGCAAAACAAATACTGCAAGACTGCTTTTTCTCCTGTCCTTACAACTTTGTTTTGATTCTGTTCTCATGTAATTTCCTCCAGGCACACAGTTTCCTTTGATTTGGTTTGACTAATACATTTTTCCTTAATGATTCCTTCAGATAGTGATATCAGTTTACAGCTGTGTGAGTACTTATCAAATGGAAAGTGTGTATTTTGGGGGTTTACTTCTAAACTAAGTTACTGACACCAAGAGAAGTGGGGTGGGTTTTGTTTGTTTGTTTTTGGGGCTTTTTTTCAATCCATATGAAAACATTTGATGAATAAAAAGTCTAGTGGTGCAGTAATATTTCAACTTTTCACTATTTATATGGTTAATTAAAATCCAATGCTTAAGCCTTTCATTCTGAATACTCAGTGGAGGTATTTCTAGAAAGATATTTTCAAGAGGAAATGTTCTAACTTTAAAGAGCTCTCCTGTCTTCCTGTTTGATCAGAATGTGGAACAAGTTTAATTCAGTCAGTTATCTCTTTACCACCTTAAGTTACAATTCAGACTCCACTGCTCCTTGAAGAGGGTCATGTATATGTGTGGTTTCTGTGTGTTCTGTGAGGATGACTTATTTTTGTGCTTACTGCATTGCATAATAGGGTCTTTATGTCTTCTATAAATCCCTTGAAGCAAGGGGAAATATGAAGACTTTGTGCAATTTCAAGATCCCAAGAGAAACCCTGCAAAGTAATTTCACTGTAACTTCCATAGTGAGAAGTAGGTACCACGGTGCTGCTCCAGAAGTCATAAAACATGCTTCTAGTTTATGAATGCTTAGACCATGACAGTGTGCTGTGACATCTCTATTAAAGGAGAGAAAATTCCAGGTCTGTGGAACAGTGAATGCAGTGCAGTGGTGAATTGCATATATTTGAGCCTTTTTGTGTCCAGACAGAGAAGGCTGATGTGCCAATAATTTATAGATAGCTTTACCTGCACAATGAAGTCCTGGAAATGCTTCCTGCTTACGTGTTAGCTGCTGTCAGCCTTGGAACAAAATGCTTCTCCCTATCAAACACATGAAGGAAGACTGAAACTAAGAGGAGTATGGTATGACTAGTTTCTGTCTGTTAAAAGAACATGATGCTTTTAAACAAATCATGTTTCTAAATATTGTTAATAGCAAGAGGGGCTCAGTTCTTGTTCATACCCTCTGTAACAGTCATTCAGTTGGCTGATGTGGGTAGAGGAAACGAACAACATTAGGAGTGTCTATGCTGTCTTCAAAACTGGTCCTAAACCCAGTGGAACTTCAGTTGCTTGGTGGACATTTAGCCTGCCATGGATTAATCAAAATACTGTGGCCAATTCTTGGGCCATGCAGTAAGACTTCTGAATTGTGAGGGAACGTGGTGGAATCCTTTCCTGTTAAGAAATCATTTATAGTGAGGCGCAATTATAGTGAGGTAGCTGAATGGGATTTGTTGTAGAGCTAGTGGTTATTTTGTTTGGTCTCTCTGGAATTTAAGTATTCCTGATACAAAAGATGTCCAATATTTTTTTCCCCTCTCTCATTGGTATAAAACTGTAGAAAAGTTGACTAATGTTTTCTGTCTCATTTCAACAAGAAATTGAAGTAACTACTAATTGCTGCACACCTTTTTTCAACCTGTATAAGCAGTACATGGTACTCTTAAGTAAACATACTTGCCTTGCATAGAAGTGCAATGGAAAAAACACTTATGGATTAATACAAGTCTCCTCAACTAGAAACAGAGACATTGCACCGGTATAAAACAACTCCTACTGTTTATATAGAATTCCTCACACATAAATATTATGATGATATTGTAAGAGAGAGATATTACTATTTTTCACAGATGCCAGGGCATGGAGAGGAAAAGATTAATTGTTCCAGACCACCCATATTGCCAGCCCTGGTAGTTCTCAGTGCTGTACTCTCTCTAGTAGGCAGTATCTAATCTGTCCAGTGTGAGGAGGTCTCAAAAATATTTCTTGTAGTTGCTGAAACACATATGAAATTGCAAGTGTTTATTGCTGAATTGTCTTTTTTCCCCCTTTTTTTCTGTTCCCTTGCAGGTCATAAAGTGTCTGGCATTTCCATTGAAACGGATAACAAAAACGTAAAAGCAGAGGAGTTTAAGGGTACAGTATGGATGTTGCTGTGATTATTTTTAATATATGAGCAATACATGCAAACTATAGATAAACAGAAGCTGTTTGTGCACGTGAGATTGATATCCTGTGTCCTGAAGGGTCCTGCTCCTACGCTCTCCATTGACTCTTTGTGTAATCTTAGTGTTTCCCTGTTTTCTCTTATTTGACATGTGTTTGGACAAGATGGTGCCCAGACGTCCTTCTCGACCTCACCTGTTCTGTGATTCTATGACTTGTTTGTCAGTCCTGGTAGCTCACTTTGTAACTTCTGCCTGATTTCCCTCCACCCAAAATTATGTTAACTGATAGAAAGGAGGAATATTAATTTATCTTACAGGAAAGTGAAGTGAGAGACTAGTGATAGAGCAACTACAAGTCAGCTAATTGTCAGTAACCATTATTTAAAAAGCTATTTTGGTTAGTAACTAAAATGCCTGTTTACTAGAAGTCATTTGTGATTTCACATATGACATATATAAATATGCAATGTGCTAGAGAAGTTGGAGAGGCATAGAGAGAAATCTGATGTTTGCTGGGCAGATGAGAAAGGAATCTGAGTAGTTTGTATGTGAGGTTTGTGGGTTTGTTAGGGGTTTTGGTTTTAGTTGGAACTGAAATGGAGGAGAAATTGAGAATTGAAAGAACTGCCTGCTGAGGTAATAATCAAATATTTTGGAGGCCTCTAAAGCTCTCAGCTGGGTTCCTGTCATGTATTCTTGTCACTTTTGGGGAAGAAAAAAATTGACACTTTTAGAACTCACAACAGGCAGGAAGAAAGAAAAGCTCTTCGGGCAATATCGGTTGATTAGGTTCTGACATTTCTTATGATATATGGTTTACATTTGGTTCTTTTGTTGTTTGTATGATAGAGTGAGATCAGTTTAACATAGCTTAGATGACATCTTTTTGTGTAGCAGTGCTGAAGGGAATGGTAGGGGCTGATAGATGAAGCGATACATCTACAGTTGTAATGCCTGATCTTCACGTGTTTTTCTTTTCTCCTCCAACTTCTATTGCTGTAAAGCAGGGTGATTTGTCACTGGAACAGGCTTCCCAGGGAAGTGGTCACAGCACTAAGCCTGTCAGAGTTCAAGGAGTGCCTAGATGATGATGTTAGTCATATGATTTAATTTTAGGCAGTACTGAGAGGAGCAGGATGTTGAACTTGATGATCCTTATGGGTCCTTTCCAACCTGAGATATTCTATAACTAAGTGATAGCCTCCAGACCAGGCATAAATCCAATTTAAACATTGTCCAGACCTCCCCAAGATCCCCAAAGGTTTTTCCAGGCCTGGCAAAACTTGTGCTGATGTACAGCATCCAATGGACCTACCTTAATGCAAGCCAAGTAGACTTGCTCTGAAAAGTAGCTCTGGCTCCATTCAAATAGAAATAAAAGCAGGAGAGAGGAACTATAACTAAGGAGGGGTTTATTACGTTGTCTCTGTTCTGCATGCACTCCGTTTCTTCCATTCTACTCCCTTTCGTTAAATAAGATTAGTGGGAGGGTATCAATTCTAGCTTTTCTGAAATTAAAAGAAGTGGCATGCAAGACAGTGGCAGCTCATTCAAGACAGCTGAGAACACTTCAGCTGAGTTGTCTCTATGTCAACATTAGTATATTAATATACCAGCTCATGAGATCAGCCAACTGTCACAAGGTCAGTAGCAAAAGCAAGCTGAGCTTGAATGATGGGTTTTCTTTGTTAGAAGGATACAAAAACAAAATGGAAAGGAAACTTTAGCAAATCTTAAGATTCAGGAAACCTCCACCCATCCACTCAACCTGAAGTCAGGAACCTTGGGCTTCCTGAGTGCACAGTGTGTTTTTCGAAGCAGCAAGTGCGTGTGTAACGTTTCTGGCAAAGAATGCTCTCCCGCTTCAATTTTCCTTTCAAGTCTGGACATTTTTTTCCCCTACAAGAGATTACCAAGGCTACCAGTCTGGCCCCTTGGAAGCTTTTTGTTTCTCTGCAGAACAGACCTGGGAAATCAGACTCTAAAAAGTGAGTGTCTAGATCTATTGGTAGCCCTTAATTGCCTTTCAGCCTTGCTTGCTGAAACTGGAAGTGAGTGTGCTAGCTAATGAAGATTGACTGTAAGTTTGAGCAGCGAATGTTTGTCTCCTGAAAGCTAAACACGTATTGCCAAAACTATAAAGGATTTTGATCATTGATGATCTGTTCTGTATTGGAAGATAAGCAGCCTAAAGATGGCAAGATCAATATTGAATTGCTTTCTTTCACAAAAGTTTCTGAGGGATACTACATTTTAATAGATTTTGAGTCAGACAGAAGTGTGGTTACATTCTGTTCTCTGAAATTTTCGCCCAATAAGTTTTACTAATTGCTTGACTTAAGAGTAATTTACTGGGAGAACAATACAAATGCAACATTATGTATTTCAGCCTGTGGTTCCATAGAGAATGGAACTGCCGAAACACTGAGTTTTTCCCAACAGCTTGCTTACAGAGATTGTTATGTCTTCGCTCCCTCTTTGGTTCCCTCATAATGACTGTAGGCTTGACCACAGACCACAATTACTATGGTGCAACCTACACATTAGTCATGGCATATGCTGATGCCCTGCTGTGAGAGAGGAGAGAAGAGCAGCTGGGGTCCCAGTATGACATGTTCCTCAGGAGCAGCATTTATTTTGGTTTGTTTCCTACACAGTTATTACAACTGTAGCAATGATGAGTAACTCTTGAAATCTCAGTCTCTCTGAAATCTGGCTGGTGATGCCCACTCTGCTTAAGTCAGGGAAACTTGAGTGGGTATAAATATTAAGATTTTATGAACCTTCTTTTCTCAAGAACTCAAGAGAACTACTGAGGGATGTCGTGAGCAACCTCTGCCACCGGCAGCCCCAGGAGGCTGGGAGTTCCTCCTGCCCAGCCACTGGAGCCCAGTCCAATGCAGCTGGAGACCTGAAGATTTTTGTCTCAGGCCAATGGACACAGCTGCTACTTTCTTGTCTGCTGGTTCAACCAGTAGCAAGTCTGTGTGCACGTCCAGGGATGCACGCATATGTGCACACACCCACACATACACATGCTCACAACACTGGCACTAGCAGCTACACAGACCACCACAGAAAAGGTGCTGCCTTCAACAGCACCCATTTACAGCACTGCCTGGGCACACATAAAGCATTAGGTATAGACAGCTGAGCCTCCTTTCTCCTCTCTGACTGGTGGAGGTTGAAATTCAGTGATGACAGCTCCCACACAATGCTCTCTAGATTCTCAAGCACATGTACATTCTCAGATCCCCTGAGTATCAGCACAGCCCCTCTGCTCACCCTCCAACCCCTGCTCTATTTACCAGCTTACCCTGAGGTTTACTAGTAAATTACATGTACACCTCCAGGCACACCGGGTTTAGGGAAGATACAAATGCTGCACATGCACTATGCACGCCTACTTTGACAAGCCAGCCCCACAAGCCCAGGAGTGCCTATACTGCTAGTGCTGGCCCTAAATTTCCTCAAGCCATTCCTCTCTGCTTCAGTAGCTAGCAATCCAGACATACATGCATTGAGACCCACCAGCACACAATCTCAACATCTGTGGCCCCTCCAACTACTGAGGCAGAGACCCTCCTCACTCCAGTTGCCCAGAGCACTGTCCTTTCAGTTTGCCTGGAGTCTAATTGTCTTTATAATCATCTTTTGTAGTCCCAGTCTGTCATGTTTGTGTTTCTGTATGTTTGGTTTGGATTGGAGTTTTTTTTGGTTGGTGGGGTTGGGGCTTGGGGGTTTTGGGGGTTTTGTTGGTTAGTTTTGGTCAGCATCCTCTTTGTTACCACTTCTGAACTGAAAAGGTCTTTGACTGAGAAACCTCAAAGAAGCAGATTCTTACCTTTGACATACACTTAAAATAGCCAATGTGAAAGTGACATTAAATATGTAAGTTACTTAGGAGACTATTTAGCCATCTTGCTGGTGTGTTTCCATCTGCCTTAAGTTATATTTTTAAACAGTTAAAATGATACTGATACTGAATAAGACTAGTAATTCTCAAAATATTGTTGCTAACTGATCAAGAGTCCTTTTTTAATGATGATCTGTCTGCTAACAAAAATATTTAAACCTAAAATAAGGGTAGTCATACAGAATCTGTGCCCACCCAGCATGGGAATATCTATCCTCAGGATCTGAAGTTTGATCCAAAAGCCACTAAGTATGGGAAAATTACTAGTTTCTGTTTCCCCATTGTGTTGTGTAAATTTGCATCACTTTGAGAAGTAGATCTGGCCCTTGCTGACTGCTCAAATTCTTTTGATGGGGGAATATTAATTTTATGGAGCCTGAATGTGTACCAAGCACAATGCTAAAGTCTGTAATTTTCCCTTTTGCTTTTTTTTTTTTTTTCTTCTCTAGAGGCTATTCTTAGTTGCAGGCACAAATTTTCTAAAGGGATGAGCTTAAGGATAGAATGGAAGAAAATCCAGTCTCAAGGAGTCTCATTTGTCTACTACAATGGTGAATTTACAGGTAGAGTACTACAAACTTGGACTGCTGATTTAGCAAGTCATTCCCTAGCATAGATATTGAGTCTTGCAGAGTAACATAACAACATTAAGAAAGTGACTGAAAGAGCATGTTCTTAGCTCTCTAAATTGTTGTCCTTTTGAGGAAAAGAATTCTTCCCCATGGGAAAAAGAAATAAAATTGTTAATAATATCAGCAATTATTAGTTACCTTTTTAATGAGGTTAATAAAATTCAAGAATAAGAGAAATGGCACTGCACATTCCTTGACATTTTTTCCAAATTGAGTTATGTTGAGATATGAATGGCCCCAAACTACTGCAAGCTCTGCATTTCTAGCCTACAAAGAGGTTTCTCGGACCTCTGGTAGAGCTGGAGGCTTAGATATGAATAATGTAGCAGTTGTTATATACATAAAATATAAACTCAGCTGTATATTTTAAATAATTTGTATTTTTTTTTTTCAGAAGTGGAATTTGTGTTTACATAGTCTGAAAAGGGCTTACTTCAGCTTGACATGTGGGAGAAAATATGGGTCTCTGGTACCTTGTGCACAATAAGTGAAAGTTGAAGTTAAAAAAAAAAGGATGGTGATTTTGTTGGTTTATAGAGCCTGCAATATGTTCTGGTCTTGTTGATGAAGTTGGGTTTTTTCCTACATCTATTTAATTTAGAGAAACACTGAAATCTGTGGTTCTGTGGGTGCATGCAACTTCAATTGCGTAACAAGCTGTAGAATGAAAAGAAACCCAAGCTCCCCAAAAACCTCATGGTACTAAGTTTAATGACAATATCTTTGCTAAATCCATCAATTTCTTTTCTTGACAAATTAAAATATCAAATATTTTGCTGTTGTCACACTCTCAATTCTTTCACAGAATCACAAAGGTTGGAAGAGACCTCAAAGATCATCAAGTCCAACCTGTCACCACAGATCCCATGACTAAACCATGGCACCAAGTGCCACATCCAATCCCCTCTTGAACACCTCCAGGGATGGTGGCTCCACCACCTCCCTGGGCAGCACATTCCAATGGCGAACGACTCTCTCTGTGAAGAACTTTCTCCTCACCTCCAGCCTAAACTTCCCCTGCCGCAGCTGGAGACTGTGTCCTCTTGTTCTGGTGCTGGTGGTCTGGGAGAGGAGACCAACCCCTCCTGGCTACAACCACCCTTCAGGTAGTTGTAGGCAGCAATAAGGTCTCCCCTGAGACTCCTCTTCTCCAGGCTAAACAACCCCAGCTCCCTCAGCCTCTCCTAGTAGAGCTTGTGCTTGAGGCCTCTGCCCAGCCTCGTTGCCCTTCTCTGGACACATTCAGGAGTCTTAATGTCCTTCTTAAACTGAGGGGCCCAGAACTGGACACAGAGGCAAATTTCTGTGAGGCAAGTAAGTTAGTGACTGCCATCCCTCTAGGAGTCTTTTTTTTTTTTTTTTTTTTGTCACCGGACTACTGCCATATATGTTTTCTTGAAACAGATGTAGAAAAGAAAAATTTCTCTCTCCCACCTAGAAAATGTGTAAAATATGTAGGTTTTTTGAACTGAGGTTTTATTTGGGCTAAAATGGACAAGTCATGGAGGGCTCTTTAGTGTCTCAGGATAGGGATTATGTATGGCTCCTTGGTTTTAGATACCTAACACTGAACAAATGAGCTATAGTTCATAAATTGCACATGATTTCAGAACAAGCCAGTGAGACACAGACATTTTCTATAAGCAGACCTCTCTGTTCTCTCTTTGAGGTGATCTTCGAGGCCGGGCAGAGATGCTGAATACAGGAATCCGCATTAGAAATGTGACTAGAAAGGATTCTGGGACCTACCGCTGTGAAATCAGTGCAAAGAGCGAAGAGGGACAACGCCTGGGAGAGGCTACTATTACTCTCACAGTTTTGGGTACAAACTTTATTACTTGGGCTTCTCTAAAGAAACTGAATGATGTGAAGGGGTGCTCAAGGTGGAGTTGCCCATATGGTGTGTGGCTGCTGCGGTTTTGGGTCTTCTTTGGGCTGAGTTTACAAATTCATGCTCATACTCTTCTTATAACACACATCACAAAAGAGCTTTGCAAAATGCACACTTGCATTAGAAAGTTTTTTTATATATAAATGCAGGTTTCAGGTTCTCAAAACTTAGCAGCTTAATCACTCAGTGGCTGAGCATCTGGAGAAGCTTGATCATGGTGTTTGGCACTGGAAAGTCAGCATCTGTCAACACTTACCAAGTATTCCTAAGAAGCAGTTAATTCCAATATGCTACAGTCTCCTCCTGTTTTTGGAAGTAGAAACTGCTGCAGTGTGTGCATTGCCAGCCAGTGAGCTAGCAATCTGTGGGCTTTATTTACAGGAGAGATGGTGTTGGTTCGAGGGGTCGAGGTTTTTGTGGCTCGCTCTTTGTTTTCTTTCCCAATTAGGAAAAGAAGGGAAAAAGAATACTAAGTGCATTCTTCTTATGTTGTTCCTCGTGTTTTTCCCAGTGTAAAGAATGGTAGTTTTAGTTTTCTTCTTTTCTCCATATAGGGAGAAAAGAAAATATTTGCTTTTGCAGTTTCTCTATATTTTTTTCTATAAACATGATGTTTCAAAAATATAGTCTTAAAATTTCCTCATAAAGGATAATAAATTCCTGACCTTCTGATTAGCTCAAACAGTGAGGCAACTCCACTCATGACTCCTTTGTTCCACTCTCTCAACAGCTTTCTTATTTTAAGTGTGACTTCTTAATTTTGAAGCTGAAATCTTAGAGGCCAAAGGATTGTGTTTGTGTGTGTGTTGCTCACAGGCCTTTTTGAAAGTTAGTGAAATAGTTGGCATTGCACTTGTTGGTTTTGGTTTTATGTGCTACTTATAAGTTTAAAATCACCCAAGAAAAAAAGAAAAAGAATGCTTGTTAAGGTGTCAGTTGTGCTTTTAATGTTCCCCTTCATCCTTAGTTTTCATCTATATAGTTTCAAGTTACTAAAAAAACCCCACGAAACAAAAAGAAGTTATGCTCCTTTTCGATTTACATAGTAAAATTTGGAATAGAAGCGTTCATCTTCGTGGTAGAAAGAATGATCTGTTTTCCTCCTTGTGTGGACATCTCTGATTTTAACTGAAATACAAATTTAGTAGACAATAGGTTTTGGGCTTTAACCTGGGATTTTCACAGTGCCTGTGAAGATGGCCAGACTTGGTAATTGTTTCTGACAATCATTTTTAGAACAGTTGACTTCTTTCAATACAAAAAATTGAAAGAAGCCAACTGAATTGGTGGGCTACAGATTCCCTGGGTTATCCATCCCCTCTGTTGGTGAGCAGGAGGCCCCATACAAGAAACCTCATGAAACAAACTTTCTGGGTATAGATGGGAATTTATAATTGGAGACAGAATGACACAGCATGTGGTGGAGGAGCTAGAGATCAAGCCTCTTTCTTCCATTTTTAGCACCTCGTAAATTTTACTGAGCTCTCCAGCAGCAGGACTCTGCCTTCAACTCTTTCTCCAGCACCTCATTCCATTAATCTGATAGTCTCTAAGCATGTACACAAGTGCTCACCTCCTCACTTGTGACTGTCAAACTGTTGTCATACAGACAATGCTGATAAGGCTGTAACAACTGCAATTTCCTTGTCCAGTTGCTCCAACTACTCCAGTATGTGAGGTACCCAGCTCTGCAATGACGGGAACAGTAGTGGAACTGAGTTGTAAGGAGACTGAAGGGTCTCCTCCATCTGAATACCAGTGGTACAAGAATGGTGTCCCCTTGCTGGAAAATACAAGAACAGGCAGTGCTAGAGCGGCAAACATAACTTACACCATGAATAAAAAGTCTGGCACTCTGGTAAGTGTACCCACCAACTCTGTCATAATCAGCTATCAAGAAAACTTAATTTACTGCTTAATACCATAATGCACAGGTTTCTTCATTCAAAAAAGCACAAAGTCTTCATTGGAAATCAATGCCATGCTGGAATAAGTGCTAACAAACATAGAAGGTGGTTTCTGCACCAGACCAATGATAAGCAATTGTCACTGAGTGATATAAATTGCGTGAGTTGCAAGACTGCAGTAACGGTAAATAAGCAGAACCTAGAAAATATGTGAGAAATCTCACCTTTGCCAGTTAGATGACTGGTGTCAGGTGAGAATTGTTTCTCAGCACATCAACAGAATTTTATTTGATAGTGCCTTTAAAATGTGAAATGGCAGCCACTTCAGAGGAAGTGCAGCACTAAGGCCAGCCTAGGATCTGTGCAATCCA
The DNA here is from genome assembly GCA_033816785.1 of Picus viridis. Classification (NCBI taxonomy): domain Eukaryota; kingdom Metazoa; phylum Chordata; class Aves; order Piciformes; family Picidae; genus Picus; species Picus viridis. Next base: position 9,862,051 of record CM066570.1, read on the forward strand.
GTGGCATTTACAAGTTCCAGTCCAGTGTTTGTGGTCAGTGGGAATGAATTAAGGCTGAAAGTAAGCATAGTGGCTTTCTTGGTTTAGTTTGGTTGGCTTTCCTGTGTGACCTGCTCTAGGTGCTCCTGCTTTGGCAGGAGGGTTGGACTTGATGATCTCTGGAGGTCCAGTCCAACCCTTAACATTCTGTGATTCTGTGGGGCTTTTTCCCTTCAGAGCTATCCATCTTTCTCATTCTTTCCCTGTTAGCTGATCCTTCAAAAAAGGTTGATACATACTACTTGCAGTGCATTGACAGCTGAGATTTTTTCAGAAGTAAAGAGTTGATCCAGGAACAGTCTACACTTGTGCATGACCAAGCATGGAAGCTGAAATGTGGTTAAGCAGAGGTGTAGTGACTCTTCCAGCACACTGTGAAAATTAGGTGAACTACTCAAAATTACTGATTGCTTCTGATTCAGTCTTAATTTTTTCATTTAATATATCCCATACTTTAAAAGTCTACAACTCTAATGATTTAAAATAAATAAATACTTGAATTGGCTTGAGGTCAGTCTCTGCCTATCTGTTGCTTCCTCATTTTGCTTCCTGGATGATCTCAAAGGTCTCTTCTAACCTGGTTAATTCTATGCTATGATATGCTATGCTATGCTATTTTCATGTTTACAGTAAGAGTATTTGATAAATAATGCAGTTTAGCATTTCTCCTTAGCTGAAGTTAAGGACCAAGGAATGTGACTAGGGAGCTGAATTTTGAGGTCAACTGGAGTGGAATTTGTCACATTCTTTCAGGGCTTTTTGGTTTTTAAAAAACCCCACAAACAAACAAAAAACCCCAAACACACAAACCCCCCCATCAACAACAAAAAAACACAACAGAAAAAAGCCCCCAACAACCAAATAACAGCACAACCAGCCAAACAAGAAACCCAACAACAAAACAAGCACACACTGCCAACAGCAACAAAATAACAACAAAATAACCCCCATACAACTCTGTTGACATGTCAAAATCTCTATCCCACAGGAAATTGTGATTTTTCTTTCATTACTTTTTTTTTTTTCCATTCTGATAATAATTTTGGCCTCCTTCTTAACAGCTGTTTAACACAGTTACAAAGAATGACACAGGAGAGTATTTCTGTGAAGCCTTCAATGGGATTGGATTATCTCAGAAATGCTCAGTGAAGCGAATGCAAGTTGGTATGTGTCAAAGAAAAGAAGGGCAGAAAACAGTCTTGCAATGGGAACTATTTTATTGCATGATGCAACTGAGATGCTAAGACCAGACTGAATTATATCTTTTGTTTGATTATGGCCCTTGGGGGAGGGTAATAATAATATGAGTTACTTGTGTATATGTTGCTGTGACTACTGAAAGCATTCATTTCTTACAGCACAAACCTATCTCTCTGAATTTCATAGCCCTTAGGTTGCTAAATACTGAACTTCACAGAGCAGCAGTATCCATGTGAGAACTTGAAGGTTTCAGAATGCTTTTGTGGAAGGTGTACAGGATGATGTGCCAGTCCACTGGGTTATTTTCCTTAGGGAAAAGCCTGCCTTTTGAGATGCATTCATGTGAGATCTTAAAGTAACAGATCAGAAATTCAACTGAATGACTCATTTATACCTGCCAGAGGAACACTGAAGAAGTCAGTGTATCTTGAAAATAAATAAATCAATCTTGCTGTCTCTTTTCTACTTGCACAGCGTAGGTGAAGGGAAACGTGTTAACTAATAAAGAATTCAGCAAAGGCTGGAGTGGCAGACTATAATAACCCAAAATGTATGAATATTTGTGCAAAATATAAACCCAGCTCTTGGACATGTGATAGGAAAGCAGATGGTAACAAATCCTGCACAGAAATTCACATACAAGTATTTCATAAAGCAATTGTCTAGTGCTTTCTCAGAACTTAGCTGAAAGTCTTTGTGGAATGGTTTTCAAAGCATTCCTGGTTGATTATGAGCAAGTGTGCCATGGGCTACCAAGGTGGAATCTGTTGGGGAAACACTTACTAAAGTCTGAAACTGCTGACAACCAATGCATTAAAAATTATAGGTTTGAGAGCAAAATTTCCAACCATATATTAATGTATGCTTGGAGTCAGGATCCAAATAAGCAGGTAAACATTGTCAGTAGTTTTTGTTATGTGTCTTCTTCTTGGTTTTGTTTTGCCTAAAATAGATGATTCTCCGAAGCTCTTAGTGATTGTATCAGGAAATGGCCATGAATCATCACCTCCAAAATAAAAATGGCTAGATGTTTCAATAGCTCAGTGCAGAGTTTAACCTCAGACGTCTGGGTTAAAATATTTGCTGGCCTTTATCATGCTGAATTTTTAAAGCCATGCTGTTTAAAATAAGAAAACACTGAATTTTAAATAACTCCTCTTCTTCAGGACTGGGGACCTGACATTGCTATCATCTATGCCAGTTATTTGAGGCACACTAACTATATGAAAACACTTGTTTTAAGACTTCTAAAGTTAGATTTCAAGATATTTTTTTCCTCTTAGAGACATATGACTTGACTGATGCTTACTTGGGATAGATACAATGAGGAGTATGTATCCCTTGACTCCTCTTATTCTTCCTTTACTTTTGACCCCAACTAAGCAACTGAAGTGTATTGAGTGCTGCTGTGATGTGGCTGTGATACAGTAGTGCTTTTGGACTGCTTATCCTCATCTAAGGGTTAACTATTAACTTAGGCATCTTGGGCAAAAGACCACCTATAGATACAAAAGATCTTTGTCCTAATTAGGGAAAAAAAATCCAGCAAATGGTAATTATTACAGATGATAACATTTTACTTCTCTTTTATAATTACAGATGACCTTAATATAAGTGCCATCATCATTGCTGTAGTAGTTGTGGCTCTGGTAATGGCACTCTGTGGCCTTGGAGTGTTTTATGCCCAAAAAAAGGGCTACTTTGCAAGTAAGTAAAATTGAATCACTCTTTCCTTTTGTCAAAAAAAAAAAAAAAAAAAGGCTGCTCCTCCTCCAAGTCCAGGATATTTAAGCTAATAACCATTACAACAGCAACCTCTCTGTGCAAAAAAAAAAAAAAAATTTGTTCTGCCACCTTCAGCTGCAAAAGATGCTTCGTGAATGGCATAGAGACGTTTGTGCAATTGCATAAGGCTACCAAACAGCAGTCAAGGGAAAGCAACGAGCCAGCCTCTGGTTCATGGAGCCTCTCTGCGCTAGTTTTGACAGGAAATGGCAAAGAAAGGCAGCATAATAACAAGCCATGCAAGTTTGCTTGTAGTCAAAGGTTTGAGCTGCAGTTACGATATGGGGAAACTAAATTCACGGGCTCCCTCTTCTGGGTCGCGGAGAAAGTGCTTTTAAGGATTGCTGCAAAAGGCTTGACACCAAGCGCCCCTCTGCGTAGCGTTTACACTAGTGCCTGTAGAGCTCAGAACAGCAAGGGATGCCAAACGTCTGAGAAGGTCTGCTGCCTGAAAGTAACAGGCTAACGGAGCTGCTGCTAGAATTCACGTTCACTTGGCAGTTTGTTTATCTTTTGTTTTTAAACTCACTACGCCAAAAAGAGACATTAAGTTCAGAAACTCCTTCTAGAAACTGAATCGCAGAATAATCTATGCATAAATATTTCAAAGAACTATGTATAAGCTAAGGAAACTTCTTGTGCTAATTATTGGGTTTTGTTTTCTTTTTCAGAGGAAAGCTCTTCCCAGTAAGTATCTTGATGCAAGTAGTACACAAATCACTGCAAACTTCATTTATGCTTCTGGTGATTTAGTAACTGAGGATTGCCCAAGGCCTTTTTCATGTAATTCTTGTACAGCATCTTTTTTGAACACCAAAACAAACCTGACCCTACAAACCAGCATGTTCCCTTATCAGAACCAGTGTGCTGTTCAGAAAATGAATTAAGCATTATTACAGTGATGTGTGTAGAGAAATATCTTTTTACATAGCTACAGTTTTGTTTATAAACTAGACAAGAGATGATCGTAACTAAGGAACTGTCTGGCTCATATCAATGTCTACAAATTATTTCAGGAAAGGGTTTGTAAAAATGTCTCTAGTGGAAACTTTCTGAGGGTGTCTGGTCTATTCCTTTGATACTTCAGCCTCTTAAATTTCTTAGTCAGAATTCCTTAAGATATTTCAATGCTCTCACACGAGGCTAAAATTATGTGCTTCATCAGTGGCTAGTTTCCAATTTATTTTTCTTTTCTCTTTGAAAAGTACTTCTTTTAGTACTACTTTTAGTACTTCTAGGTACTGGCAGGGAAAAAGGAAAAAAAGTAATGTCTTAGAGAGAAATACACATAATACTTTAAAATACTGTGTGATTTGTACTGGTCATTCACAAGACAAGCTAGGGAAGGTAATTTGACAGTGGTTCATGACACAATGCTAACTAAAAACATTCAACAGAACTGAGAGGGGGGAAAAAAAGCCCTAAGGATTGCTGCAAATTGGGAATATTCATTCATGAATAAGATTCTCAATGGGTTAAAACACCAGAAGTGTCATTGTCTAACCTGTTTTTCTCTGGTCTGTTAACAGAAAGACAACCAACTATCAATCTTCTAGTGAAAAGGCAAGTTATTTTGCATTCAGTAGTGTGTTTAAAGAGTTTTAGATGTCTTCAAATTTCCCTCGATCCGTGGTGTTTATGCACATGTACACACCCACTCCCACACCTGCCCCACACAGATGGCACCAGTACCTGGAGATACCTTACCTGTTCACATTTATAGCTTCCTATGACTCAGTTTCAAGGGCCATACAAGCACAGCTCCTTGTCCATACTTTGCCATCTTCTTTACCACACTAACCAAAGTTTTGATTTACCTGCTTCTTCCTCCACTTCCTTTTTCTATTACCTGCTTTTATTCTTTTTCTTTCCTATTTCCCCTCTATCAGATTTCACAATTTCTATTTGAATGTTTGACTATTTGGCAATATCATCTCTACACTGTCCACTTAATAATGTAATTTCTTGTGATGGCTTACACTGTAACTTGCCTGTACATAGCAGTTAACCAAGGAAACTAGCTCAGACATGGTCCAAAGCAGTGGTGAGAGCAAGATTAGGACTTAATTCCTGTAAGACTAATGTGGGTCAAAAGACTTGATTAAATGCATACATAGTTTTTCTCTCTTCCTCCCTGGGTGGGCTCAAGGGTTTTAACTGCACATATATTGATCCAGCTTTTCAGATGAGTGCCAAAGGAATGGAGCTCCAACTGAAGTTTCAACTAGGAGCACCTTAATTTCACTATGTAAAGTTTAAGGCTACATTAGTAGCCTTAAAAGCTCACTGAACACTACCAATTTCTTTAATCAAACCAGAACTACTAAATAGCATTATTCATTCACCCTAGTATGACTTACTGAGGCCAACTATCTGGTTGCCCCAAGTGGGAAGGAGCAAACTCTGGAGAGCTGTGGTATCTGTTTATCAATATGAATTGCTTATGAATTAGATGCTCACCAGAGCTGTTTGATGGTTTTGAACAGTTTATTACTTCTATTCCACATAGCAGTGCATCTTGTAATGTCCCTTTACAGAAAAGAATAATGTAACAGTGCTTCAGGCACGCTGCTTTTCAATTTCAGTATCTTTGATTCTTCAGATATGTACACTAATGTAATTCTAGTTAAAAATCTTTGAACTGTTACTTACATAACCTTGTTTGCTTCATTTAGGATTTCAAGCATACCAAGTCCTTTGTTATTTAGAAGATTTCAGCCTCTGTGAGGGACATCAAATGACTACTTGTTATACAAAAGTATCAAAGGGATCTTTTGACCTCTACTCTGTAAATATTGTTTACATGTACTACATGCTGAAAATGGAAACTGCCAATGTTTAGATCTAGTCAACCTGTGATTGCCTCAAAAAAAAAAAAAAAAAAAAAAAAAAAAAAACAAAACACTACAAAACCCAAAAACTTAAATGAAGAACTGAATATAATTTGCATGAAGACTTCTCATTTTGTTCATGGTGTCCTGGCAGACAAGCTCAACGAGCAAACATTGTGCTGCAGCAATAAAGAAAGCCCATCGGATTCCGAGTTGCACCAAGGGCATCACCAGGAGAGATAAAATAATTATCCCATTCTACCTGGAATACTGTGTTCAGTTTTAGTCCCTGCTGTTAAAAAAAAAAAATGCAGACAGGCTGAAGAGGGCCCCGAGAAGGCCTACAGAGATAATTGAAGCTGTGGGATATGTGCCATACAAGGAAAGACTGAGAGAATTATGTATATTCAGCCTTGAGAAAAGGCGGCTTAGGAGAGACCTTGTCACCACGTCCCAGTATTTAAAAAAAGAAGGAGACTCCCTTTTTACAAGGAGTCACTAGGAAATGACAAAGAATAATGAGCACAAGTTATTGCTGGGGAGTTATTGCTTGCTCTCCCTAGGGAAGCGGTGGATTCCCCAACATTGAACAATTTCAAGATTCAGCTGGACAGAGTGCTGGGTCCCCTTACCTACCTAGATCATGCTTTTCCCAAGGTTGGACTAGATAATCTTAGATATCTTTCCAACCTGGTATTCAGTGACTCTGTGATTCTATGTACACATGCAGCAATATGGGATTCACGCTTACAGCTTGGAACAATCTATTCAAGTAACTTTCATAGGTGACCTTCTACCACTACTTCCACTACCTCCATCTCCACTATTGTCAAGGGCTCAAACTCTCCTGCAATTGTGACTTATTAGTACCTTGACACTGTATTAGATTTGCCAAAGTCATCTGTAAGCGTGTAAGTAGTCATGCAGACTTAAACTCACTGTCCTGACAAAATAAAGCTTCCTGTAATTGAGTCTCAAACAGTGTCTTCTTGTCCAATATAAAAAGTCTACAGCTTCTCTTCCAGAAGGAAGTTTCTCTCTACAGACTGCATGTGTCATTTCATTATGGGGAAAAAAAAAATCATTAAAAAATCACACTAATACAAGTCAAGCTGTAGTATCTGGACCCCAACAGTTGAAGTGTTCCAAATAAATAGTTCCTCAGAACCTGAAGTCTTTGTGTCAACCTCATTAACATGTTTCAGTTGCTTCTGTAATAGTCACACTTCATCACTTGTGTGTTTACAGATGCAGTATAAAATTAGTATTTTGTGCCTATGCAGGTCCATCACTACCATAGGCTTTGCTACAAATTGAGGCTTCTGGGTTTGTTTGGGTTTTTTCTTTCCTGCAGAAGCTTTTTTGATGTCACAAACTCAGAAAACACAAGTTGTTCCTTGTTGGTTTATCATTAGGAAGTGTGTTAACTTCTCTGTACTAAAATGTAGCTTGGTGATGGAGTTCTGCAGTTAGCACTGTGACACACTAGTCAGCTACCTCAGTCATTTAAAGGGTTGATGATCATAGCTGACTATGCTCTCCATACAGATAAAGACTTATGCCTCTGAAGTCAAACAAACTGCATTTATTAAGTTACAACTGGTGCGATGTTCAGCATCTCCATTGATATACACTGCTTTTTGGTACACAACTTGAAGATATCACTTTGGAGTCTCCTCAAAGTTGGGCTCTGAAGGAGGAAGGGAAGAGAGAAAAAGGTTGTATTAGTCTTTTTATTCCTGCCTCAAATGCCATAATTCATCTGTTATTCAAAGAAAACAAAGTTGACACACTAAAGCAAGCTCACTCCAACATACATCAGAGTCTACACCACCACTTTGTGCCAGGGTGTGACTGAAAGTGGTCAGCACTAAATAATGAATTGCACTGGAGTTGTCTTTTCCATCTTAGAGGAGTTATGCATGAGGATTAAAATAGACATGCACATTATTAACATTCTGCTGAAACAACTTTTAGCCACACAGCTGGGGTAGGGAAGAAGGCAACCAGAGCATTACCAGACATGAAAAGAGCATCTCCAACATAGCTTCGACATAAGAGCTCTTCTTTCCTCTTGATTAGTGTCTTACAGCTGATTAACAGAATGGAGTGTGCAATTTCAACTCCACTCAGCAAGAGATATTCTCCACATACAGACACTGAGGAAGGGATTCTTGATGTCAAAGGGGCAAACTCAGAGTGCTTAGGGTTTTGACAGCTGTGTTTTTGATACCTGTTCTCCTTGCTAGAAAGTCTAAGGGGTAAGGATCACCTTATAGTAATCTTCAGTAAGACAGAAAATTAAGTTCTGCCCATCTAGCCACTTAGTTTTGAAAACTTGTTGAAATTAGATTAAGGATAGGCAACAGTGAAAAAAGAACACGGTGTATCACCCCTTTTGCTTTGTTCCAAAGATCACAAAACCCTTGTTTCATTATGAAAAAAAATCCTAACCTTTAATAAGTATTGCTTTACATATTATACAAAAATAAAACCAAATCTAAAGAATATACATGCTTAAAAATGGGGAGGAAAAAAATAAGATACTCTCTATTATCTGCACCAGTAACAATCTGATGCCAAGCTCTTGCTTAATCCAACGGAAATTCCACTAAACCCTAGGATATTTTTAGGTGTGTTTCTAGTCTACATTAGACTTGTCAGTTAGTCTGATCAGAATGGCGAGTTGACCTGGGCTGGCTGTCAGATGCCCACCCAGCCTTATGCTCTCTTAGTCTTTCCCTCCCTCTGTCCATGGGAGGGCTGCAAACAGAGGCAGCATTTCTCACCCTTTTTTAAGCAGGCTGACAGAAGACACTACCAGCATCACTGACTGGCTCAGCTGCATCCTGAAGATGGAACTGGTTCCATCCAGTGTGTGGACACCTGCTGCCCTCTCCTGATAAAGATGCCACCCCTGCAGCTCACCACTACCAAAACCTTGCCACATAAACCAAATACACCAGATAAAGATAAAAACCAATAGGCCCCAGACTATTTCTACATTTGTATTTGGGTTATTTCTTCAGTATCTATAAAGGGTAATTAAAATAGCCTAATAGGACTGCAGGTTTTGTTAGGCATCAGTATAAACTAGTCCACATCTCTACTGGAAAAGACAAATATTAAAACAAAGGAGTCAGATGGAATAAGATGTGAACTGTGCACAGGAAGGAGATTCACTGAGGACACCTCATATTAAATTAATGGTCCAAATTAAAACTAAGTGGGAATTAAGCAGTCAGTTCTGATTTGCAATTAAAAATACAAGAAGATTGTTAACTCACCCTCAAATTTGAATTCTGGAAACTTGGTTAGATCTCCCTCACCGTATGCCCGCTGAAGTCTAGCAAGAGATTCATTCATGTCTTTCTGAAATTCAGGGCCTGCATCAACAGGACCTCCAGCTTGCCTAAGAAAAACATGAAAAGTTCTGATCAGCAATGGAGCTTTGAAATTTCATGTGGAAGGTCTACATTTTCATGGCTATTTATTAAAAACCTTTTTGACAACCAACCACAGTGAACTATGTAAAATGACAAACCTTTGGGCATACTTGTACATAAACAAGGTTCTCAGGGCAAAGTACAGGCTCTCTCCTATCAATGATGAAAATCCAAGCTACAGAGGTAGCCTTTCAAGACATAAACACAAACCAAGTATTTGGGCTTTCAGGGCTCTTAGTATCACTTGTCGCATTTGTGACTTCGTAACAGAATTGTGACTCGTAACTTTGCTGTTTCCCAAGTAGTGCTCTGGGTTAGGAAAGCCTAACTGTTCTTGCAAAGAAATAAATACTAAACAAGCAAAAATCCCTAGAGACATGGAAACTTGTGATCAAATACACTCAGACATGGAATTTCTTGGGATACAAATCTAAAAGTAGTTAAAATAATAACTGTGGAACATGAATGCTCAGCTGTACCACCACAGATACCACTTATGATTGGTATAAGCCACCAAAAACACACCTTCTTCCACAGTCTAGTTTTTGTAATATGGAAACACACATCTTCCTCTAGAAGAACTAAGAAGTGGCTTATTTCCTTTCCTAGAATAATTACTGTAGTGTTGGTTGTTGGTTGGTTGATTTTCCCCCTCTCATTTACAGAGCACGTAGATGGGTAAAAACTAACACACTGGTATGGTCCCACAGGGTGGGGGAAAAATCTTCATTGAATGCCTTAACTCTCCAAGAAGACATTACCCTTGCTTTTTCTTTTTTCAGTGAGAAAATGGGCACTTTGTGTTAGGTATGCAAGAACAAGCCTTCTCACTTGTGACACTATTAATAAGTTTGCAGGAAAATGTACCTTAAGTATTTAGACCAACTTGCACAGCCACCATATTTTAGCATCTGTCAGAATCTGTATTTTCCCCTCTTTTGCAGCCAACTATAAAATTATTTTCTTTACTTACTTGCTCTTTGTGTTGTACTCTCTGATCTTGTCCAAAAAGAGCTTCTGAACTGGATCAAGCTCTTTTGTCTTATTAAAGACAATAGCAGAAAGCCCTATGTTTCTACGCAAGTGAATGGAAACAGCAGTGCGAAAAATGGAAGAAAGGTGCAGGATCTGACGCAGAATCATGATGATAGTGATGTTTTAGCTACCAAAAGAGAAAAAAAGAAACCAAAATACATAACTAGTTAGCTCTTTCTGCAATATAAACGGATAAAGCAACAAAAAATTCGCTCAGAAGTGGGCTTTAAACCAAAATGAATATTTAACCCAGCACACGATAACAGGGTGAAAAAATCTCGAGCAGCCTCTGAACCCAAAGAACGATGCGAGACGTCCCCCGTTCAAGTACTGCACTGAAACTGTCTTTGCTCGCACCTCCACCGGAGACAACCCCGGAATTTCATGTTTTGTCTCGTTTAAAGAAAAAGCAACGATTTTAACCCAGTACCACCGTTTACCGACTCCACCACTTCCCCCGACTCTTCACCTCAGCCGCCCCGGGCATAGGCGGCAGGGTCAGGAGACACTGTTAGCGTCAAACCAACTGCTTCAAGCACAAACTGGTGGAAGCGGAGCCATCCCCAGTACCTACCGACGCCACGGGAGAAAATGTACAGGGGCACCACGAAGCCACCCCGGCCCAGCTCCAGTCACCTTGGGAGACTCACTAGCACCGCCACGCCGGCTCCGCCCCACCCCTCCCTCCGCGCAACGCACGCCGGGAAGCCCGCGCGACCCGGTGCAGCCACAGCGCTGGGCCCCGCGGCCGCGCACTCGAGGTCTTCGAGGCGGTAGCGGCCGCATCCTCCCCACCGCATAACGCTGCTTAGCTATGGCTGGAAGAAGAGAAAGAGCAAAAAAACCAAGCTGACTGCCTACCCTCGCCGCCGGAAGTGGGCGATATTCTTCCGGATGATGGCAAAAGGTTCGGAGTGACAGGCGCCGCTAGCCCCGCCCCACCTGCGGATTGGTGGCGCGCGGGGGCCGCCGGGAGCTGTAGTTCCCCCACGGGCGCGGGGGTGGCGGTGTTGGCGCGCGCCCTCCCCGCCTGGGCCCGCGCTGCGCCGCGCTGCCCAATCCCGAGCGCGCGACGGCCTCCTCTGGGCGGCGGCGGCGGGACCCTGGGGAGCAGCGAGGGCCGCGGCTGGCGGGAGGTGTCGTGCGGCCGCTCCGCTCGGGGTCGGTGCGGCGGACAGCAGCGGCGAGTAAGTGCGGCGCGGCCTGGCGGCCCGGCCCGTGTTTTGTTTCCGTTTCTCCCCGGCGCCGCGAGTCTCATTTCCGTTTCGGGTTCAAACAACGACGAGGCGCCGCGGGGAGAAGGAGGGGGAAAGCGGGCGGGGTGGCGGGGGAGAGAACCGGGGCCTACGAGGAGGAGCGGCCTCGCTCGGCGGCGGGTCTGCGCGGGCCTGGTTTGCGGCTCCGCACGCCGCCCGCGTGGGGGCCTGTAGCGGCGTCCCCGCGGCCGGAGGAGCGGGCTGGGGCGCCGCTTCTCGAAGGGCCTCGGCGCCTTTGGGTCAGACCGCCGCCCGCCGGCCAGGCACCCTGCAAGCGGGAAATGGAGTCGGCGACTCTGGCGGGACTCGGGCAAGGGCCCCTCGGGCAGCGCAGCGTGCTGGGGGAGGAGGGTGCAGTCTGCCCGCCGCATGTCCTGCGGTCGTGGCTGGGGTCGAGTCTTGCAACGCGGAGTCTTCTGCGGGACTGGAAAAGTTTCCTCCGTTTGTAAAAAATAATTTTGCGTGAAAGCATAAGAGGGTATTTGGCATCTCGCGTGGTTTGCTTCGTAGTGCTCGGCCAGGTACGTGCTGCACAACCACTTCTCCCAGTTGGGATTTTCTAATTTGTGACTGTTGCTATGAAAGGAAAACACTTGAAATCTGGCATGATTCCACGCCGTTTAGCGGTCTGCTGGCTTTGTCTTAAATCCCACCTGGCAGATAACTTCGAAGAGCTGATCTGTAAAGGATAGATTGTCTGTATTGGTAGTTATCAATTCGAATTACGAGAGGGATGGGTAGTACCCAATGTTTCACAAACAACTGAACCACCAGAGCAGCTCGGGAGCACAAGTACCTCTGGAGGTCGTGCTTCAGTTTCACTTCATGTGGGCATTAACTGTCTCCAACTTCCTAATTGCCTGGTAGAATAACAAATACTGGTTCTAGTAGTAGAGATTGTGCTCCCCGTAATGATGGGCTTGTTATTTGCGTAATTCCCTGTGTTCGAGGTCTGTGTGTGTAGATTTGTCCCGAAGGGTCAAACCCCAAAACATACCCTAACCTAGACAATAGGTTAAGTAGCTGTGAATGTGCAAACCTGGACACTCCCTTGGGTCCAGATGGTCCAGGCAAATGTGTAGTACCTGTAATTAGCACCTGTGAATGTGCAAACCTGGACATGACCCCGGGGTCCAGGTGGTCCAGACAAACATGTAGCATGTGTAATTAACTTTGTAACACATCCCTGTGTGTGCCCCAGGCCATGTTGGGATACGCCCCATCCTATAGGTTCCGTTATCAGGTTTCTCTGATACCAAAGGGTAGTAATTGTCTTGGGACAGTATTTAAACCAACGAAGAAGGTAGGCACTTTGCCTTGTTCTTGCCCAGAAAGCAGCAAGGGCCAAATACTGCTGGAGTGGCAGCTGAAGACCCTGCCCTATCAGGCCTTGTTTTCACAAAGCGAGCAACAAGAGCCAAATCCTGCCAGAGTAGCAGCTGAAGAGCCTGCCCTAGCAGGTCAGCTACACCCGGGCCTTGCACCTAGACCAAGGCAGAAAGGGGGAAAGCTCCAGGAAAACTGAATCCCAGAAGAAAGGCTGCGGCCTGGTGACAGAGCACACAAGAGGCCCCTAGATCTCTCTGAGCCAAGAGCTGCTCAAGTTATCGGCACAGCATCTGGGAAGATACCAGACAGAGAAGCAAGTTGTGAGTACCTGCCTAGTCTGCTACAGAATCCCATATGTGGTAGCTTCTTACAGATTAGTATCACATTCAGCACATGGTTTCATCAAAACTAATTTTACATAGTACTAACTGTACAACTTGGTTACTATTTCTTTGGAGAAGTTTTAAAGTTTACTAAGTTCCCTTACTAACATGTTTTTAATAAATTATCTTACTAACAGTTGAGTTTGGGGTAAGAGTATTTCCTGGAAAAGAATGATTTCAGACTGGAGTCTTTGGTAATCTCTTCTATTGTGGATATATAAATAGTAGCATGTTTTCCTTTTTCTATTGTGGTGGATTTTCTTTGGGGGGTATGTTCGTGGGTTTTTGTTTGTTTTCTATGCTACTTAATCCTTCTTCTAGGAGGTGGTGTTAATTACTGTAAACTGTTAATGAATTTTGTCTCAATTATTTATTGTATGTATTCATACTTAGAATGCCTTGGGATGGTTAGTGAAACATGGTAATACTATACAAAATACGTCTTTACAGACAAATTCTGTAATTCTCTCTTTGCCCCTTACATTCCAATAGACTCCAAGGCATGAAAATCTGCTGTGTCAATGAGAATATTCCGCAGAATAGCTTCCCTTTTAACTGCAGAAGTACTGCATTAGTTTGGGACTTAAGATGTGTTCGTTAAGTTCATCAAGTTATAGCTCGTGTGAGGGATTGGTGTAAAGATGGGGCAGTCACTGAACGCTTCATTGCTGAGTGTATTTGCCTATGAGGAAATAGCCAGTTTCCTGTCTAGCTATCTGTTGTATAGCTTCCTGTTGCAGCATTTTATGTACAATGCTGCTCAGCCTTGCTAAGAAGGTGATGTGAAGCTAAAGTTAGCAAACAACGTATAACTTTCAAAGATTTTTCAGAAGTTCTTTCTAAAAGCTGTAGCTCGTGCAAAGCAAAAACATTCTGGAAATTTGGACGTCTTTGAGAAAATCAAGCTTTGGGCTCTGTACTAACATCCATTCCTAGTCCTGGATTTGCCCCTAAAGCATTTGAGGAACATGTATTGTCATCACTTTTGCGAAATATGTATTACCTTTTGGCATACTTGTTAGATGAATTCTCATCTTTGAGAAGGTGTCCTGCTTTTTGCTTTAAAAAGTGTTTAATAGGACAGAACTCCTCATCTAGTTTTGCTGATCTGTGAACTTACAAAAAATTCTTTTTTTTTCATAGCTCTGTTCTTAAGACATTTTAGCCATGACTAAGAGAGAGGCAGAGGAGCTGATAGAAATAAAAATTGATGGAACTGAGAAACAAGAATGCACCGAAGAGAGGTATGTACTGTCGTTGCGTTTGGGGGCCATAGGCTGCTGTCCATTTATTTATTTATTGGTGTTCTTTAATTATTTTCATATTTGTGGCTGCACACACTGGGTTTGGTTATTCGGATTTGTTATTGGGTGTTGTGTAATGCTTCAGAAGTGGTCCTAGTTATGAAATAAGTACAAGTGTTTTCTAGCTGGGCAAAAGAAGTCACTTCAAATGGGGAGAAGTAACTGGTTCACTAGGATCTCAAATCCTGTGCTTGTTTGTTTTTCCCACCATTTTGCAACTTCCTTGCTAGATAGGAAGTTCTTCTTAAGTTTGCTTGTGCCCTTCAGTTTTTCTGTTTCTTATCTAACAAAATGTTGGTTTTCTTTAAGTGTACTGTGGCTGCTGTAGGAAACTTCTATAGTACTACCACACTCTTCAATCTTAATTGCTTAAATCCCAACTGTTCTGTTTGCCACTTGGTGTGTTCTTAGTAGTCCTGCTCCCCTGCTTTAATGTCTGTGAAAGTGTCTATAGGTACATGCTGCAAAACTATCTGCTTCTTTGTATCTTTCTGTAATGGAGATGAACAGTTCAATTGCTCCATTTCTCCTCTGTGTAACACTAATTCAATGGATTGATGTTCTGTATCTACTGAATATGTTGTTAGTGCTATCAAAATCATAGATACCAAAATCTAATATCCTTTGACTTAATTACCTCAACCTGTTGTTTGCTTTTTTGCATTCTAATGCTGCATAAAAATAGCTGAGACTGGTAGATGACCTGCTCTTTAGGAGCCTGCCTTGTAGAATTGATTCAACACCATCTATTAGCTGTTTTTTCTGATCTCCGTGTATATTTTTACAACTTACAAACTGACTCTATACTTTCTAATTTCTGTCTACGTAAAAGCAGAGAGACTGATTGTCTAAGGTTTTTGTTAAGACATGAGTCCCACAACACTGCTGCTTCTGAATGTCAGTACTAGTACTGTCATCCTGTCAGTGCAGGACAGCCATGGCACATGACTAACATTTCCTTCAAGGCTCAATGTAGTTCCTTCCGGTTGTCTCTTGTATACATAAAGTTTATCCTTGTGCTGACTGGTAAAAACACACTGTGTGTATGAGAGTAGACTTTTTTCCTTCTTTTTTACTGTGTTTCTGTGGTTTCAGCTTGAATGTCTTTAAACATAGCTTAGGGAAGACAAATAGAATTAGTTCATTCTACATGGAAGTTAATGATGTATAATACACTGATCATGACTTAATCTCTTGAAAGTAGTCTTAAAATAATCCTGGTGTTTAACCTATATTTTTAATGGCAACAGTTATGAAACTGTAAGGGGACCAAATGTACTAATTTGCTTTCAAGCTAAGAGTATTTTTGCATGGTATTAAGATTTTAGAGCCAGTATCACCTGTTATGTACTTTATTTCTAACTTCTTTTAAGCTTTTCTATACCCACTATATTAACATGTAGATAATGTTTTGCTGTTTTAATTTAAGCATCGTTGAGCAAACTTACACCACAGCAGAATTTGTGAGTCAAGCTATTGACATCAATGAACCAATTGGAAATCTTAAGAAGTTGCTGGAACCCAGACTGCAGTGTTCCTTGGATGCACATGAAATTTGCCTGCAAGATATCCGGGTATGAAGGCTATGTATGAAAGATTTAACTTCGTAATGGTGTAGCATTTTATATACTTCATCACTTTTCCCCATTGTTCATAGAATCTGTGTTTCATTTGGTACATTAATTAAAAAAAAAACCAAACAGTTTAATTTTATATCCAGTTCATTGTCATCATTTAATATATATACTCTAAAATCAAAATGCTTTGGGGATTCTTGGGATGAGAGTAAGAAGACAGAAAATAACCACCTTACAAGTGGGAAGAATGGGGTCAACAGCAATACTATTTTCTCTTGAGACAGCCCACATCATTAGTTGCTGCCTGAACATGCATGAGTGATCTTGTTTTGAACCTAAATAAAGCAAGAAGACTTTTATACCATTTGGATATATAGATAGAAAAACATTGCTCAAGAATTGCCCTTCGTTATTTTTACAGACATTGCCACATGTTAGATAGTTTAACTGTTCTGCCTTGTGTGCAGTTGCATGCATTGTTCATAGTTAGTCATCTGTGGCTTCCCCATGAAAAACATGAAGAATATTGCTTTAAAGAATTGTTATGAAGGTGTTGAAAACTAAGAAAAGGAACTGCAAATGCTTTTCACAAAACAATGGTAATGCCAGATACTGCATTGCTTTTTGTTGGATTAGAAAATGTCCCTGTAAGTGAAACTACCTTAAACAGAGCAGGGTGGTGAATTTCTAATTCTGGTCAAATTCTTAGTCTTGTACTATACATAGAGTTAAACATCTTTGCATGCTTCTTCAGGAAATTTGCTGCAGACACGTAAGTGTTTCTAAATTTTAAAGGAAAATAGGTTTCTTATGACTGTGAGACTAACGCTTCTGGTTTTTTGCATTTATCAAGCTGGACCCAGATCGAAGCCTTTTTGATCAAGGAGTGAAAACAGATGGAACAGTACAACTCAGTGTGCAAGTAATATCTAGGCTAGGTAAGCAGTTATATTTGTGTATTATATAGACAAAATAATATTGTAGGAGTGAGCAAGCCTAATTCTCTACTATTTCTAGCTGTAAAATAGCAAAACTCACTGAATGGTCACATAGCTTCAGAATGTCTCTTTCATTGTGTGGTGTTGTCACAAGTAGTCGTAATTAAAATAAATGTCGTGGATTGATGCTTTTATATCATGGTTCTTTCCTAAGTGTGCTGACACTAATCAGAAAGCTTTAAAACAACGGTTTTGTCTTGTTTGCACTGCTGTGTTTTAAGTTTTGTGTTTGTTCTTTCCATACTTAGGGATAGAGCCTAAATTAAACATCCTTGAAATTGTGAAACCTGTGGAAACTGTGGAGGTAGTGATTGATCCAGATGCTCATCATGCGGAGGCTGAAGCTCACCTTGTTGAGGAAGCTCAAGTGATAACTTTGGATGGAACAAAACACATTACAACAATTTCAGATGAAACATCTGAACAAGTGACACGATGGGCTGCAGCACTGGAAGGCTACCGGAAGGAGCAGGAACGCCTTGGAATACCGTACGGTAATAATACATGACCCTGTGTGTGTCCGTATGCATGTCTGTGTTCAGGTAGGGGCTGAGTTCTTTTGTTTTTTGGGGGGATTGGTGTTGGGGTTTGTGGATTTTTGGTTGGCTTTGCTTTTTGTTTGTTTCTTTGGTTGATTTGCTTCTGTTTTCTTTTTACAACTGATAACTAATTTGGGTTATATAATTGAAGAGCTCCACTACTTCAGAGAAGGTTTATTACTGTATGTGTAAGTACAGTGCAAATATCTGCATAACACAAGGGTAAAAAGTAGAATCAAGTATTGTAATGGTTGTATTACAGTAGTGCTTTTTGCATCACAACTTCATCATTGCAGTTTTCAGAAAGTAATTTTCTTCTCTCTCCTTTTTTTTTTTTTTAAAAAAACTGCATGTTAGTGACAAAGCTCTTTTCCATAGGATCACAGAATGTTTTGGGTTGAAAAGGACCTTTAAATGTAACCTAATTCAATCTCCACTTCAATGGGTAAAGACATTTTTAATTAGATTAGACTGCTCAGAGCCCATCCAACCTGACCATGAATATTTCTGGGGATAGGTCATCCACCACCTCTTTGGACAACCTGCTTGTGGTGTGAATTCGAACTATACTCAGTACTTGGTGGTAATTGCCTCTGAAGCTACTGGAACAAATAGTTCATAGTTCATTTATAGGATGCTGAGTTTGATGTTAAATCAGATTTTGCATGGAAAGCCATGCTAGCTTCAACATGGAAAAAGATGATTCAAATCTATTAGTGCATGTTTAGTAGTCCCCTCATGTGATGGGTTGACTCCAGCTGGCAGGTGGTCAAGAAAAAACAATTTAATAAGCTGTCCTGTCTGTGTCCCTAACCAGTTTCTTTTGCACCTCCAGCTTACTCACTGGGAGTGGCTGAGTGAGAAGCAAGGGCTTGTGTCAGAGTACTCTGACATGGTTCTTTAAATACTCCATGCCTTAAGGGTGTAATGTTTAATAGCAAATTTCCTTCAAGGTGGTTGATGTTACATGGGATTTCTGATTTGTTAGTGATAAAATTTATATTAAAAACACAATACTGGCTAGAAGCAAGCCTCTTTTTAAAGCAAACAAAAACAATGAACCACCTTAATAAAGGCAGGGTTTTCAAGACCTTGAGAAAAGGTCATTCAAAAAAATAAACTCTGGCTTATGCTTGTTTGAACACTGTAGGTGAGTAGCTACTTGTACTTCATTCTTGTTTGCAGTTACAGTTAGGACTAGCTCTGTATCCTCAGTGAGAAGGAACCCTGCAGTATGTAATGGGATGATTTACGGTTTTGTCTCTCTTTTCCCAGACCCAGTGCAGTGGTCGACAGACCAGGTACTCCACTGGGTGGTGTGGGTAATGAAGGAGTTCAGCATGACCGACATTGACCTCAATGCACTCAGCATTCCCGGGCGGGAGCTCTGCAGCTTCAGTCAAGAAGACTTCTTCCAGCGCGTCCCACGGGGAGAAATCCTCTGGAGCCATTTGGAGCTTCTTCGAAAATGTATGCAGAGTTTTTCTGTAACTGGTTTAACTCCACCCCACCCCCCCTTAAAGATTAAACTAATTGTGAGCAGTTGTTTTTTCTCTGCTTAATATTGGCAGTAAAAACGAGGGCATCAGTGCACATGGCCCAGAGTCTGGTGCCATTGATGGAATTTTGGGGTTTTATGATCATGAGGCGCTTTACACGGCACTGGGCCTGTTGGCAACAGACTGGAGGCAGCTGTCTCAAAGAGGTAGAAGGATTCCCACCCATGAGTTGGCAGGGCTCATCAAGAGGGCTTTAAATTAGGTTCAAAGGAGGAAGGGGATAAAACCAAGCTCACTAGAGATCAGCATAGGGGTATCATCCCAGAGTTTTTTGGGGGAAGTTTGCCTGGCTTTCCTCAAACTTCATAACCAATAGCAAGTAGTAACTGATGATTTCTCCTTTCTTTTAATAAAGATTTTCTGTTTGCACATATCCTGAATTTGACAGTTTTATAATTAAATATTGATTGTGAGCTACCTATTGTACATCTCTGTCATATGGAAGTGAAGACTGTGAAGCATAGGCAATGGAATCTTTAGATTGTACACAACAGAACTGATACGTGATGCATTGTAGGTGTATGATACAATAATGTATAATGTACATTTCAGATTTACCATGCTGGGATAGAACTTGACAGACTAAAAACCTGTTTCCATCTTCATGTATGTGATATAGCTAGGGGGTGGAGAATGCATAAAATACCTTGAAATTCACCATGTACATCTGTGTTTCTGAAAACTGAATGACAGATGTGAAATGTCTCTACTCGTAAGACCATAAGCTATGCTTGTTACTTGCAAACTGGTAACAAATATTTACTTTCTTCCTCTATGAAATATGAAAATTTTTGATGCTCAGCTGACTTGAAATTTGTAGATTAAATAATTTA
Organism: Picus viridis; assembly: GCA_033816785.1. Classification (NCBI taxonomy): domain Eukaryota; kingdom Metazoa; phylum Chordata; class Aves; order Piciformes; family Picidae; genus Picus; species Picus viridis. The sequence continues at coordinate 9,882,165 of CM066570.1, forward strand.
TTTTTTTCTTTTCCTGATTGGCAGATGTATTGGCAAGCCAAGAACACTCTGGAGAAATAGCAACTGTTACTATTGATCAGCGTAAGTGCTTCTGCCGGCAGTGAATTCAGGCAATTAATTGTTTGCAGATTTAGCACTGTACTTCGGTTCAACAGTGTAGTAGTGCAACATTTGGTAAATCACTTGGGAGAGTAGTTTTCCTTGGTGAGGGGAAGAGGGGACATCTTTTATATTCTTAAAGCAAAATGTTGGGTTTCTTGATCTTTTATTATTGACCGGAAGGTGATGTCTGACCTGAACGACAAGTTTCAAACTTCAGGTTTGAATGGTAGATTTGATGTCTGTAATACGAATTTGCAACCTTGAGTTGTTTTGGGGTTTGGGTTATAAATTGCATTAATGAAATAGATACATTAAAATGTCATCATTTCAAAATAAAGTGTTTCTAAAAATGGAAAGGGAGTGTGTAAGAGAAGACTTCTTAGAAACCAATACTAGAAAAAAAAATACCTTAGGTAACTTTCAGCTTTTTTAACACACATTCTCCCAGATGAATCAGTGTCATAAATTATTGAAATTAATCTATTTTCAGGAGACTTGCAAGCAGTTCGTGTTTAATAGATGTACCGAGTATTACATCCTGGGTTTGTGTCTAGTTAGTCACCTCGGGTGGGGTATTTGCATCCACCACTGCTATTGTAAGAGAAGGGTATTTAATTGCTGTTTGAATAGCAGGTATGGAGGACTGTACAGTGACTATATAGAAAAGTGCATCATATGGGTAGGTCATATGGGAACAGCCTAAAGATGAAAATGACAAGGTGAGGTTTTTGATGGAAACTTGTAATACACTTGATAGTAAAGTAAAGCTGATGTTTTATCTGTAATGTGGCATCTCTACTGTGAGTCTAAAACCACGATTTTCACTGTAAGGGGTAAGAAGGCTTTATTCTTAGCATTGTGATTTAGTGTTTCTTTTAAGCAAAGGGGAAAACTAGCTCCTGGATGTTTTGATAATACAGGTAATAAATAATATATGCTTATTTCTGTGCCAGCAATTTATAATTGATGTTCTGCAATCGTCTCTGCTTTACAGCTGTGCAGATTATTCCAGCATCAGTACAGCCTGCTACCCCAACCACCATTAAAGTAATCAACAGCAGCGCAAAGGCAGCTAAAGTACAGAGAGCTCCAAGAATCTCTGGGGAAGATAGAAGTTCCCCTGGGAACAGAACAGGTACTGTCTTCCATTATTTTTTAAATGCAAATGCAGTAAGAAACTTGAGAATTTCATAGATTCCTAGAATGGTTTGGGCCAGGAGGGACCTTAAAGATCATTTAGTTCCAACCCTCCTGCCATTTGCAGGGATACCCTTCACTAGACCAAATTACAGTTTTCTGGAACATTTCATTGTCCCTCTAAGTGTGAGGTTTGTGGAAGTCCAGATGATATGATGGGGACTGTAGCTGCAAATTATATCACAATCATCTACAGACCTGTCAGGTTGGTTAGCTCACACAGGCACTGTGTTAATGTGCTTCTGCTTTTGATTGCTGAAGTAAATAAAATGCATTAAATTGTTTCTCTTCCCATCATATAGCAGTCTGTCCTCTCAAACCAGTGTGCAGCATTTATTCAAGCTTTTAACTACTTCACACATTCTGTTACAGAAATGGGAGAAAATAGACTGTATATTGTGGAATCGTGGCCTAGCTAACACTTGCTCTGCCTTTTTCCTCTCCTCCTCTTCCTGCAATTTGATGACTTTGGGATTTAGGAAGTCTTTAGCTTCCTGGTTTTGCACACTAGGTCTGCAGTTTATTTTTGCAATTACGGCTATTTGGACATACTTTTTTATTATTAATGAATCATCCTGATTTCTTTGTCTCTTTTTTTTCTGTCATTTTTGCTTCGGTTCTGTCCAATTGTTCTGTTAAATCCTTTCTTCTCCTTCCCCCTGAATTTTTGTTTTACATTTTCTATTAATGTCTATATTATGATGCCATTCAGGATTCTTGGCCAAGATTGTATCAGCTGACAGCAATGGGGAACATACTCTTGTGGTTTTCTCTGTAGGCATTAGATCTGCTGTTATCTCTTTGAGACAGTAAAAATTTAACTGTGGATTTCAGCTTGAGTTAAAAAGAAATCTTGGTGATTAGACATTAAAGATGTTGGTGTAAGCTGGTGATTGGGTGGGTGTTTTCCTATTTGTAATATTCCATGTTGAAAATTGGAGACAGTTCATTTAAAAAAAACCAAAACCAGCTTGTATTACATATATATTTCTCTGTGTGTATGTTGAAGATGAGTAATCACCTCCTGCAATGTGTTCAGGTTTAGGGATAGATGTGTGTCAAAATGACTATATGTAGTGTAATGTAATTTTTTTTCCTTAAGTTTTAGGGAGTGTGAGAAATCTTTACTATTTTTCTGTTTTCATCAGTCTCTTTTTAAATAAAGTAATACTAAGGACTTTTCAGGAAAACATTTACAAAAGAATAATCAAAATCTATTTCAGTGCAAGTTTTCCTTCTATCACATAGTCTATGTTGATAAGCTTTAATATGTCGGTTGAAAATGTTTGGCTATGAGGTAAATAAGAAAAGAAATAATGAAATGGATCTTGCTATTCTTATTTCAACAGGAAACAATGGCCAGATCCAGTTGTGGCAGTTTTTACTAGAACTTCTCACTGACAAAGATGCTCGGGACTGTATTTCTTGGGTTGGTGATGAAGGCGAGTTTAAATTGAATCAACCTGAACTGGTTGCGCAAAAATGGGGACAGCGAAAAAACAAACCCACAATGAATTATGAGAAGCTTAGTCGGGCTTTGAGGTAAGAAACTGAGCAGGTCTCAAGTGGTTTGCTTTCACTTTCCTAATTCACTTTTAACTATAGTAGTGCAAGACTTGTGGATTCCTTATTAAAGGCATAAACAGATCGTCTACACCTACTTTCACGTTAGATTGTACTAGTCTCAGGGGCACAATACTTGCTAGGCGTGGCTTATTTTGTTTTTTAAAGAAGCTAATACAAGAACTTCTTGAAACTATGTTTTTGGGTTTTTTTTCAAGATTATTGAATGCTGATGATGGTAAATTTGTTTCTGGCGTATCTTCAGCATTTATGCTTTCAGTAGTGTGCCTGTTAGTGAAAAATGCAGAAATACATGAATGCTCTGAACTACTACCTTATTTATAGATTTTATAATTACTTGTTTGTGTTCCTCTTGCTCTTGTTATGGTGTAGAGCAGATACTTTCCTGTAATTATGTAAATAAGAGTAGTTTTCTGTATGTAACAAATTTTTGTCCAAGTGCAAATATTCATTGATCCATTCCATTGTTCTTATGGTAGGCATGTTACATTGAAAAGGGTTTCAACAGCTGTGATTCCAACATAGTGCACTTTTAAAGTTAATCTGAGCAAATGGAAGCATTTCAGACTATTTTCATTCCATTACTATTTTATAGTTTGACATTTGACCCCCTTTACAGGTTGGACTTGATGATCTTTGAGGTCTCTTCCAACCTTGGTGATACTGTGATTGGCAAAAGGAACTTATATTACAGAATCATTGTAGGTGATGTGCTTGAGGAGGAGGAATAATGCAAGTATATGCAAGTAGCTGAATTTTGGACTTTTTTCCCCTTATTTTAGTCTCTGTAATAATTTGACAATTCAGTCAAATTATCTGAAATCGTTAAAATTGAAGTTCTCATTTCTTACTATGATGTGGTTAAATATTTTCTCTTGGTTAGTTTTCAAGAAAGGTCATTATTGCCTAATCCTGTAAATTATTTAAGTGGTTTTAGGAGCTCTTTTTGTATGAATGAAGTTGCATATTGATAGAAGTCTGAGATTTAAGATTTACTTGTTAGCATTCCCATTTGGCCACAGTGTTTTTTATTAATGTATTTTTATCAAAGTGTATTTTATCAAGTTCATCTAGTATTGCCTTCTAAAAAAGAAAAAATAAAATCAACTTCTGTTTTAAAATACCTCTATGAAAAATGATAGTAAAAATACCATATTCTGGCTTTAGAGAGCATTTAAATAACATTAATATGTGTAATGTTGAATGAGTACTTTACTGGGGGAGATCAAAGTCTATAGAAGGTCGTGAATGTCATAGTTGGTATAGAATGACCAATCAGCATCTCATTTATGTGAAGAGGAGGCAACAGAAGAAATTGACATTCACCAGATACTCGTCTTAATTATACCCTTTCATTTCTCTTGTGAATTCCTGAGGCACAATCTGGTGTATGTAGAAATAATTTCTGAGTTTAGGAGGAAAGTGGGCAAATCAGTGCAGTGCTATATACTTTCTTTAATACTTTTCCTTACATGCCTGTCTTTAGTTTGTTGGAATCTATATTGTGTTCCAGACAGATCCTTAGTGTGGTCTGAAATGGCTGTTCTGGCATTAATTACATTTTGAATTAGAACATTACTTTTTTCACAGGATCCCATGTGTGGGAAGGGTCTCTGCTCTGACCACTGCAGAGCCTTTCCAGTAGAGTTGCTCTCCAGCCTGTACTGTTGCAATAGCATTCTCATATTTCCAACCTGTTCTTGTGGATCTCTGTGTTTGTGTACTGAACATATGTGAAAGCTTTCTGGAACATAAAAATAAGGCTAATTGTTTGGAGGGGTTTGGGTTTGTCAGCAAACTGCAGATTTCAGAGGCAGCTGAAGAGCTTCAGAATAACGTTCTTATCACTGGGATATTGACCAGATGTCTGCACAGTAATTTGCATAAATCACTATTAGAGAAGTTTTGCATTTAGATTTTAGTTACAGAATTACAGAAATCACATTCCTCAAAATGCTGCTGTTTTGGCAGCTGTATCAATATTGGCATGTTTTCTAACACTTGAATGTCTGAAGGTATATTTAATGCCTTTGCTAGTCCCATGATAAGCAACGTTGCCAAGCTAAAACTTAGAAAAGAAGAACTTAGTTTTGTAAAGTGTTTTTCTGCAGCATTATTTTGACACAGGCTTTATTGTACAGGACTGTACAATAAACATAAATGAGAATCATCTTTGCTTTACAAGCATGTCACTCAGGACTGATTAGACAGTCAAGAAGGTTCATTTGTACTACATTTGGGTAATAGTTTTGAGGAAATTTAATTGTCTTTTTAAATACTTTTAATTTTTTTTCAGTCAGTTTTGATTTCTTTTATTTGTTTAATTTATTAAAAGCTTGTTGAGCTCATAAAGTCCAGGTTATGGACACTTCCAGGGAGGGGACATCCACAACTTCTCTGGGAAACCCGTTCCAGTGTTTCGTCATCATCACAGTGGATAATTTCTCCCTTACATTTAATGTACATCTACATTATCTTAGTTGGAAACTATTAGCCCCATTCTATTTTATCTCCTTGATAGGGGTACTCCCCATCATTACTGTAGGCCCCTCTTAAGTACTGGAAGGCAACTATAAGGTTGCCCCACAGCCTACTCTTCTCCAGGCCAAACAAGCCAAATTCTCAATTTGTCCTCATAGGGGGGATGTTCTAGTCCCTCAATCATTTTAGCAGCCCTCCTTGGCTTGTTTGAGTCAGGTCTCTGTGTGTCTTGCACTGAGATGGGCACAGTGCTTCAGATGGAGTCTCACAAGAGCAGAATCAAGTGGGAGAATCACCTCCTTCCACTCTTCTTTTGCTGCAGCCTGGATGTGATTAACTTTCTGAGCTTGCTGCTCATACTCCATTTTTCATCCTACAACACTCTGAAATTCTCCCCTCTCAGAGCTACTCTCAGTCCGGTTTGTATTTGTGTTTATGTCCTAGCCACAGAGTTTTCTTAATGAGAAGTGTGACATTCATTCTGCTACTGCCTACAGTAAGATAAGAATGGCAACAAAACTATAAAATGCTATCTTCTCTTTTGTTGATATCACCTAAGGTTTCATAAAGTCTCTGAAAAGCAGTGGGCTATGTAGTTTTTCCTTATCAGACTGGTCAGAAGTGCAGTAATTCTTGTGTGACACAATGTACAAAGTTTTCAGTTAGTCACTTTTAGTTGTAAAGAAAAAGAATGTAAATTTTGCTAGCATGTGACCTATAAATAACCTGAACCAACAAATGTGCTTTTATAGCTTTAATCTCATCTTTAAAAACAATGGGGAGAGAATGGTTGTTCCTTATTACCACAAAATCTGCGGTGCTGATTTTTCTTCTAACATTATTTTTTTTCCTTAGAAAAACAGATACGAATAAAAAAAGCAACAGACAATAATGTGAGACATTTTCTTTCTAAGCCCAAGTGCTATATAAAACTTATTTTCCCCAAACTGACCCTTTTTCTTTTCTTTTTACAGGTATTACTATGATGGAGATATGATCTGCAAAGTGCAAGGCAAGAGGTTTGTGTACAAATTTGTCTGCGACTTGAAAACTCTCATTGGATACAGTGCAGCAGAGTTGAATAGGTTGGTCACAGAATGTGAGCAGAAGAAACTAGCCAAGATGCAGCTTCATGGCATTGCACAGCCAGTTACAGCAGTGGCACTAGCCACAGCATCCCTGCAAACAGAGAAAGATAACTAAGCACTAGGACCTGAAAATGGGAGCCTTTCCTATATAGGCAGAGCAGTTAATGCTCTTACCTTTATCAGAATTGGAAACTTGTTTTGTTTCTTGACAGTACAATGCAGAGCATGGTTTTCTATAAAGAACTGGGACTCTCATAAATTTGGATCTTTTAACAGCATATATTTCAATGTAAATTAGGGGATCACCACAACTTCTGCACCTTTGAGTCAGGGCCTCTGGTATACAATCTGGAATTGGTGAGAAAGGTTGGACTGGTCAACACACTGTGTCCACAGGTGTACAGAGTATTTTTTTGCAGCAAGCAGGCTTATCGGTTGCCTGAACTTAGTCATTGCCAGTCTTTTACTTTCTGCTGAAATACCAAATAGCATTTGATGCTTTCAAAGTTAAACATCCACTATTGTCATTTAATCGAGCAGAGCTGAAAGAGGCATTAAGTATTACAGATTGCCCAGTTCTTAAAACAGCTTCTGTGTTTATAAGCATAAGAAACTATGACTAGACTGAACTGAAGGTCAGCGCTGAAGAAGGAGATCCAGGTTTAGATCTGGCTTAGGTGAAAAGCCAATTAAGTGTATTTCAATGTAATACATAGATATGCATAATGAGTGCAAGTAAGTACTTAAGTGGTTTGAATGATACTGTTAACCAGTTAGCAAAAAGCAAAGGTAAACCTCTTGCTCCAGTATCGCCTCCCCCATCAGGTGATTTGAAAACTTGAAAAAACAGCCCTCACCCAAAAGTAGTTTGTTTTGCTGGGAGCTTTTTAATGCTGTGGTCTGCAAGGTGCTTATACTTGCATGATAGTCAACCTTAGTAACTGAAGACCTAAGTTAATCACAGTCAGTAGTCCCTGTTCAGAAAAAAAATGGAAGTTGAAAATAGTTTTACCGAGGACTGGTTTGATTTCCGAGTTAGTGTACAGTCTGACATAGATTAAACACAAATATGTATTTTTTATTTAAAGATAATTTTGTTCCAAACTTCAAGTGATGTTTCTGAAGCTTCATAAGCCAAGTGCATGCTCCAGTGCTGGATGCAATTTGAAGTCTGGGTAATGAATAAAAATAATTGGAATGTATCCTGAATTCTGAGCTACAGAGAGTACTTCATAGAAGCTTAAATACACGTGTAGCAAAAAGTAGTCTGTAGCTTTTGAGTTTCTGTGTTGATGCCTATGCCTTCTGATGGCTGAAAATTGCACCATTTTGGTTTTGCTTTTGCTAATGTTACCATTTACTAATGTTAGTAACTCATGTTACTAAACAGCATATTATGTCACTATGCCTATTTTCCAACTTTTTTGTAAGTGGAGCCTCCTCTTAACAATTAAAGTGCAGATGGATGAGGGAAAGCCTTTAATTCTGTGAGGGAATGAGCTGCTTGTAAACATTAAATAAAAAATCCTTCCACAGTGGGGTTCTAAACATGAAGTGTGTTTATACTGAGTAGTGAGAGCACTGGACTTGCAGGCAGAGGGCAAAAAACACAGAAGGCTCACCTTATTTTAAGGGTGTATTGAGGGCAGAGCTTTGTATTTATAGGCGAGTGTTCACCTGCAGATAATTTCTTGCATGTAGTTCCAGCCTACCTTTTTTCATCATCACCGTGGTGATAAGTGGGGGTGCTGCCAGATTCTTTCAGGAAGTCTTAATATTGATATCATTCTTGAGCTCTTAAAGCATTCCATCTATTGAGCTTACTGGTTTTATTTTATTTTTAAAAAGATCTTAAGCCCTGAGCAAAATGTGTAAATGCATCTGTCAGAGGAGGCCAACCACTAATCCATTTATTACCCTTAGAGTAGTTTGATACCACCAGTTGGCAAGTGTTTGAGGTGACTTATGCAAATAGATGCAAGTTTTGCTTACTAAGGACAGGTTCTGTGACAGCAACTGTGTAATTCTGTCCCATTGCTAAACAAAAGTCCAGTAGAAGTCACTAGTTTTATTTAGCAGAGCTCATGAGAGGCCTTTTTAGTTAAATTACAGTACAAAAAGAAGAGAAGCTTAAATTAACTTTCTAGATCAAACTGGCCTGTGGGAGGATAAGCTAACAGCAAAACTGAAATGGAGTATCAATACTTTATCTCCCTGAACATTCTTGTTACATGATAAGCCCTCTAGGGGAATCTTCTAATATCACACTTCCTTTGTAAATACATCCAATTATTTTGCCACTTTTCAGTAGCTATGGTAGTCTTTGGGGTCTTTGTTGTGGGGTCATCTGCTTTTCCACTGTGTTCTAATTAGTGAAGAAGGGATCTTTCAAATGGTGTAAAATCACTGTCACACTCTCTGTAGTTGAGGAAGAAATCTGTGACTAACTTGATGTCTTCAATAAAACGATAAGAGATGTAGAATATATTGTCAGAGGTTGTTCTGTTGCTGCCAGAAGGAAAACATAGAAAGAATATTCCAAATTTTTTGTACAACAGAAGGGTTTTTGCATACTTTTTAAATAAAGACACTTATACTCTGCTAATAATTATGGATTTCTTTTGTGTTTTGCATTTTTTGGTAATTTTACATGAAACAATTATTTTCTATTTTTACTCTGAAATATTTGTGCATAAAATGTCAATATAGTAAAATAAAAACATTATACAGCTACTGCCTCGACTTCTAATTTTTCAGCAAGCCATTTGTGATGTCATTCAGGTGCAACCAGTTTAAAGATTAATATGTGCACTTCATTCCCCTTACTCTCAAGCTCACAAACTACTTGCAGGAACAATGCAGATTTACCTCATTTTCTGAAGGTGTATCTTCTTTGACTCAGCACTTGGCTGTGTGCTTCTGCTTTTAAACTGGAGCTCAGTGCCCTTCAGTAATGTAACAGCTTCCATTAGCATCTTAATTGTAAATATCAAAAGGGTGCTTTGATCAAAATGAGCCTTGTACAGTAGTTAGATTTATGCTTATGAAAGTGTTTAAGTTGGAAAGGTTAATGTTGATCTCTAATCTTTGGACTTAAAAATAATATTTAAAGTTGCTAAAACTAGTATTTAAAAAGCAGGTTAGGAAAGGCAGTGCCCTGATGGAATTAAATCTGGCCAGAGATGTCAAGGGCAATGAGAAAAGCTTCAGTAGATAGGTCAGTGATAAAAGGAAGATGAGGGGAAATGGCCTTGGTTACCCAGGGTATGGAGAAGGCAGGGTGAGGAAGGTGATTCTGCCCCTTGACATCACTCTTGTGAGAGCCTACTGTCTCCATCTCTGCAGCCCACCATACAAGACAGACCGACCTGCTCAAGCAAGTCAAGAGGAAGGTCATAAAAATGACTGGGGGCTGGAAGACCTCCCTTACTGGGACAGTTTGTGACATTTGTGGTTCAGCCTGGAGAAGGGGAGGCTCAAGAGAGACCTTTGTTGCAGCCTTCCCCTACTTGAAGGGGGCTAACAGGAACAATGAGGGGGACAACTCTTACCAGAGGGTGTAGTGATAGGTGAAAGGGTAAGTTTCCAACTGAAAGAGGGTACATTTACAGTAGAGAGAAGGAAGTTCTTCACTGTTAGGGTAATGAAACATGAGCAGGTTTCCCTGAGAAGCTGTGGATGCCCCTTCCCTAGAAGGGCCCTATCCAACTTGGCCTTGAACAACCTGATCTAGTAGGTTTCCCTGCTTGTGGCATGTGGCTTGGAACTAGATAATCTTTAAGGTCATTACCAACCAAAACTATTCTATGATTCAAAGATAAAATTGTGATTATACTCTTGGCACCATTTTTTACATTGTGTCACAATAAAAGTGCTCATTATACCTTTGAACTCCTCCATCTGGACTGCTAAATTCAAGACAGAAATATTTTGTCATCTTTACACCTACCAGATCATTTGATTTCAAAATGTTTATGTTTAGCTTAGCACCAACAGCATATAATGGACTGAAAATAATATTTAAGAACACTTCAATCATTTGTTGACCTTCTTCTAAAGCACACTTAACAAATGTACAGAATCTCATTAACCAAGGGCCTTTTGTTTGTGTTTATAGTTATTAGTGACTTTATCACTGTAGATCGGTTTTGGGATTCCCATTCTCCAACTGAAATTTTTATTTCAACACTAGACTCATAGAATTGCCTGGTTGGAAAAGACCTCAAGATCATCAAGTCCAACCCTAACCAGCACACAATGGGTCGACCATGTCCCAGAACAGCTCGTCCAGACATCTTTTAAACACTTTCAGGGGTGGTGACTGTCCTGAAGGGACAAACCCCAAAACATGCCCTAACCCAGACAATGGGCTGTGAATCTGCAAACCTGGACATTTCCTGAGGTCCAGATGGTCCAGGTAAATGTGCAACACATGTAATTAACCTTGTAACACACCTGTGAACTGTGTGTGCCCCTGGCCGTGTCCAAACATGCCTCATCCTATACATTGAGCCATCAGGTTTCTCTGTTACCAACAGACATGAAATTGTCTTGGGACAGTATTTAAACCAGCCAAGAAGGTAGGCAATGTGCCTTGTTCTCACCCAGACAGCGACAAGAGCCAAATGCTGCTGGCATTGCAGCTGAAGAGCTTGTCCTAACAGGCAAGCCACATCTGGGCCTTGCACCTAGACCGAGGCAACCAACATTCCAAGATGCCTGCACCAGAGGCAGAAAGGGGAAAAGCCCCATGAGAACTGAATCCCAGAAGAGCTGCCCTGCTGCAGCAGCCTGTGAATGTGCACGAGAGGAGAGAGGGCCCTTAGCCCTCTCCAAGCCAAGGAAAGCTACAACCTGTGAACTGGGCAGGAGAGGAGAGAGGCCCCTTAGCCCTCTCCAAGCCAAGGAAAGCTGCAACCTGTGAACTGGGCAGGAGAGGAGAGCAGGTCCCTTAGCTCTCTCCAAGCCAAGGAAAGCTACAACCTGTGAACTGGGCAGGAGAGGAGAGAGGCCCCTTAGCCCTCTCCAAGCCAAGGAAAGCTACAACCTGTGAACTGGGCAGGAGAGGAGAGCAGGCCCCTTAGCCCTCTCCAAGCCAAGGAAAGCTACAACCTGTGAACTGGGCAGGAGAGGAGAGCAGGCCCCTTAGCCCTCTCCTAGCCAAGGAAAGCTACAACCTGTGAACTGGGCAGGAGAGGAGAGGAGGTCCCTTAGCTCTCTCCAAGCCAAGGAAAGCTACAACCTGTGAACTGGGCATGAGAGGGGGAGGCCCCTTAGCCCTCTCCAAGCTAAGAGCCACTTGTATTATAAGTTCTGGCAAGTGGGAAGATACCAGACAGAGGAGCAAGCCTTGAGTACCTAGCTAATTTGCTGTAGAATTCCCTTTGTGGGAAACCACAGATCACAGCATCTCTATTTCCATTTTAAATTGCTGTATTCTTAGATTTGTGCTTAAATTGTTTAGCTGTCTTCATATGTGGAATATGTTACCCACAATTGAATAACAGGACCTGTAAATATGCTTTGTAAATAAGTTATGGAGGTGTTTGAAGATACTACTGCCAGAAGTATTAAATATAAAATATATAAATATAAAATATATAAAAATATATTTTATTACAGTGACACTCCACCACTTCTCTGGGCAGCTGCTTCCAGTGCTCAGTGACCCTTTCAGTTAAGAAATTTTTCCTAATATCTAATTTAAACCTCCCTTTGTGCAACTTAAGTCCATTTCCTCTCATCCTATCACTTGTTACCTTTGAGAAGAGGCTGGTCCTCCCCTCACTACAACTTCCTTTCAGGCAGTTGTAGTGAACAATAAGGTATCCCTTCAGCCTCCTCATCTCCAGGCTGAACAACCCCATCTCCCTCAGCCACTCCTCGTAGGACTTTGCGTTCAAGGCTCCTAACCAGCTTTGTTGCCCTGTTCTCTGGACACACTTCAGCATCTCAATGTCCTTGTAGTGAGGGGCTCAATACTGAACACAGTACTCAAGGTGTGGCCTCACCATTGCCAAGTACAGGGGCACATCACTTTACTGGTCCAGCTGGTCACACTATTCCTGATACAGGCCAGGATGCTGTTGGCCGCCTTGGCCACCTGAGGACCCTGCTGGTTCATATTCAGTTATATGTCAACCAGTACCCTCAGATCCCTCTCTGCAGAGCTATTTTCAAGCCACTCTGCCACAAGCCTGTAGTGTTGCATGGGGTTTTTGTAACCAAAGTGCAAGACCCAGCACATGGCCTTGTTGAATATCATAGACCTGGCCTTAGACCATCAATCCAGCCTGTCCAGATCTCTCTGCAAAGACTTCCTCACTTTCAGCAGATCAATACTCTCTCAGCTTGGTGTTATCTGCCAGCTTACTGAGGACACACTCAATCCCCTTGTGAAGATCATAGATAAAGATGTTAAACAGAACTGGCCCAAATACTGAATCCTGGGGAACATCACTTGTGACTGGTCACCAACTGAATTTAACTCCATTCACTACCACTCTTTGGGTCAGGCCATTCAGCCAGGTTTTGACCCAGCAAACAGTGTGCCTGTCCAGACCATGGGCAGCCAGTTCGTCCAAGACATTCCTGTGGAGAAATACGTCCAAGGCTTTGGGCCTGATTCCCTGGGTGTCCTGTGTGTACTGCATAAAGGCCCCCCAAGATGATCTTCTCCAAGACATTTTGCAGCACCAAGGTGAGCCTGACTGTCTATAGTTTCCCAGATCAAAACCAGGGAATTAAAAGATAGGGACTGTTGGAAGAATAAAAATAGGGAATTACAAACTAACACCTTACAATTATCAGTTTTAAGCAAAATAGGTTGACACAGAGCTCCATTATGTAACAGTAAGAGAAGGATGATACAAGGTGCATTGACACAGATTTATGGGAACTACTGGCATTGATTTCTAAAGCAAGATGAGATGAGGTAAGATCCATGCACACAGGTCTATGAGGAATAATTTTACTGACCAGAGTGGTGGTTTTTGTTTTTCAAGATGGCACATATTCTTAAAGGTTGTGGTTTTAATATCAGGACTTCTAAAACGCATTTTGGTGTGGGTTTTTTCTTTTAGAAAATTTAATTCTTGCTATAGATGATGCTAAGAAAAATTGTTGATAATTAAAGGAGAGGAATGGTTGACTTGTTTTGGGGAGTTGTACTGCAGGATCCAGTGCATTAGACATACTGTGACTCAGTTACATTTTGCATCATTATTTCAGGATTGGAGTCCACAGCATCTAGTCAGGCCCCAAACTGAAATTTTGCAACCTTGTAATTTTAGAGTATTGACATCTTAGCCATTAATAATTGAAAGTAAGGTTTAAAAACTGCTGAGGAAGGAGAAACAAATATTGAGTGCCTGTCTTTAATTAAGGTTGTTATTTACTTGTGGACTAGTCTTCTGGAAAACAAAATTAAATGGTGCTAATGGGAGTGGTATCAGAAGATATATCTGTAACCCATGGAACTGTCCTCATTTTCCTGGATGTGGTGGGTTGAAACCTGCCCCCAACTAATTTGGATAATTACTCCCCCAAAATAAAAATTGCCAGACCAGCTCAGTTGGAAGCAAATGAAGCTGTATTTACAAGCAAAACTGCAATCTAGAAATATGAAATGCAATGAATATGCACAAAATATACAATATTTACATGTATTTACAATTCATAAACAACACAAGAATTCTCCCTGGACAAAACCAGGGGGATACCAGTAGCTTCCCCTTCTTCCCCCTCCCTGGACAAGGGAAAGAGAAAGAGGAGAAAAGCAGAGAGTAGCTTGTTAGCACTTAGCCACAACAAAGAAATGCAGCCAAAGTCAGCAAGCCAGCAGAAGCTACCACCTCATATCTGCTAGAGAGATGAAATGAGACAAAGAGAAAGTTAATTTATACAGCTAACTTTATGTTAGTTATCAGACCAATGGGATTTAGACCTTATCATTATTTTTCTTTTGCATCCTATGGTAATTTATTTACATTCTATCACTTTCTAGTCAAGATCTGTGGAAAATTTCCTAGGCATCAGCCTAAAACTGCCACACTGGAAAAACAGAGGGATTGGTTTTTGTGTTCAGAGTTCGTGACACCAACATCCAAGCATGTTCTTTATGTAGGTGATGTCACTGTAACTGGCTATAGTGGGAAGGAAAGAATACAAAGGTCATGGTATAAGCAACTTATTTGTGCAGTTAATAAATATAAAGACAGCTTAAAAGAGGAGATAATTCTGTACCAGAATAAACTGAAATCCTCATGTGCATAATTGCCTCACATTACCAAAAACAGCTGCAACTACCTGCAGTGCATTAGTTTATAACTAATAAACTAATGACTTATAAAACTACTGCTGTGCAGCAGATAGTAATAAAATTTCAGTTTATTAACAGTACTTTTCAGGTTGCTGGCATTGTAGAAACAGCAGGAAAAATGTTTGTGTAATTTAGCACAGCTTTGGTGAGGGTGAAAACTTGTGGAAACATTTAATTTTGTTTATTAAATTGTTTCAGGTGTTTGCTACTAATGATCTGCTAACTGGGAGTCTGTACTATTACACGAAATCCCATGGTCCACAACAAGTCTGATATCTTAAGACATGTTTGTGGGTTTTTTTTCTTGTCTTTGCAACCTGCCTTGCAGCCTAAATGGAAGAGATTAGTATGTAGGAGCTGTATTTCTAGTCCTATGTGGGCTACGTGTCACAGTTCACAATCAAAGAATTCCTCCATCTCAGCAGGCACAAAGCAAATTATAGAAATTATATCTTCTGTAATAGAATATGTAATGTCTCTCAATTATCAATTATAATTGAAGCAAGCATGGATGGCACTAGACAAATTGTTTCTTAGATAGTAGAGGATCTGTTGCTTATTTGAAATTCATCCCAGTTAGGAAAAGGTATTCTAGGATGGAAAAATGTTAGTCAGCTGTTTCCTCCATCATCCTTAGGTTTTTCAATATTCTCATTTTCAAGGACACTGCAGGAAATGCTTCATAAGAACTGTGTTTCCAAGAAGCTTCAGCTGCAGAGAAAGCTTCAGCTACAGAAGACAATGGGGGGGGGGAAAGTATGTTTTAAAACATTGTCTTGTAAGAGTGAAAGCTGCTAACAGCATGCATGGGAAAATGAGTCTGGAAGAGGGAAAATGCAAGAGATGAAATTTACTGAGATTAACTAGAGGGAAAGACACCTACGGAATGAAGTTTCTTTGCATTTCAGAGTTAGGAGAGAAAAGGCATTATTTATTCATTTATTTTTCTCATGAATGCAGTGTTTTAGTTCACAAACTCAAAGTGGCTTTATTTCCAAAGTGAAGTACACTCCTTGCATCTTAAAGTATGTTCAGCTTCAGAGAATCTGCCCCATGCAGGAATCCATAATATCTGCCTCAGGACTTTGATTTCCCAGTTGAGATCAGTGAAGGAAGGTTAGAGACAGTTGGGGAGGATGTGAAACTCTCCGTGTAACCAGAGTCTCTCCTGGCTCTTGTCCACTAAAAACAGCTGAGGGAGGCAGAACTGATGGGGTAGCAGTTTGGCTTACAAACTATAAATTAATTAGATGACCTGAACTGTACCCAACAAGGAACTGTATGCTGTAAGAGGAGCTTGAACTTGTCCTCAGGAATAACTCACCAGGCCTAAAGTGAGCTCTATAAGAATGAAGTTGGGGAGAGAAAAAAAAAAAAAATCAGCCAATGAATACTTCTTGTGTAGAAGGAATTTTTTATGGAGATGTGTCTGGCTTTCCTGCTCTAACAACTTTTCAGTCCGCAGGCCAGTTACATCCAAGGGGCTACAAAGAATAAAAGTTCGAACATTCTGTGAAACTGGAGAGCTGAGTAAGTGCAATCATGCTCAAAATGGTGTGCCTGGGTGGGAAAATGCAGCATAATTCAGCCTATTTTTTGCAATCAGTGGTATGCTTTTGTGGGCTCTCTGCTTGCTGAGTTTTGCTCAACTGGGGAAGCAGGAGAAAACAGAAGAGAGTTGTGATTCATGGGCCTGCATCTGTTGGGATGAAAAAGACTTTTTGGGAAATCAGTTTAAACAGATTCTCTTTCGTTTCATTATTGCTCCTGAAATATATTGTCAAAAAAAGGATAGTTCCTCAAGGATAACTGGTAACCAGCTAGATAGAACACAGGACCATAGTGATAGCCCTATTTATGCCACTAAACTGAAAATATTGACATTAATTTCTGAAAGCAGTTTTTAAAAGCCCATAAACCCAGATAAGTGGCAATACAGACAAGCTTTTCCGCGGACCAGAATGTGAGCTCTGCCAGTGTAATCAAAGGGTCTTTGCACAGCACTGGACTAAAACTGACCTGTACTGAGTGACTGAACATGTCCTGCCGGAGAAATGCTGTGCAAGCTTATAAATCTTACACATTATCTATCTATCTATCTATCTATCTATCTATCTATCTATCTATCTATCTATCTATCTATCTATCTTACACATTATCTATCTATCTATCTATCTATCTATCTATCTATCTATCTATCTATCTATCTATCTATCCATCTATCTATCTATCTATCTATCTATCTATCTATCTATCTATCTATCTATCTATCTATGTAGACGTGCTGGAGCGTGTCCAGAGAAGGGCCACGAGGATGAGCAGAGGGCTGGAGCACCTCTCCTATGAGGGCAGACTGAAGGAGTTGGGGCTGTTCAGTCTGGAGAAGAGAAGGCTCTGAGGTGACCTAATTATGGCCTTCCAGTATCTGAAGGGGGCCTACAGGAAGGCTGGGGAGGGACTTCTCAGGATCTCAGGTAGTGATAGGACTAGGGGGAATGGAATGAAGCTGGAGGTGGGGAGATTCAGGCTGGATGTGAGGCGGAAGTTCTTCACCATGAGAGTGGTGAAGCCCTGGAATGGGTTATCCAGGGAGGTGGTTGAGGCCCAGTCCCTGGAGGTGTTTAAGACCAGGCTGGACGAGGCTCTGGCCAGCCTGATCTAGTGTGGGGTGTCCCTGCCCATGGCAGGGGGTTGGAACTAGATGATCCTTGTGGTCCCTTCCAACCCTGACTGATTCTATGATTCTATGATTCTATGATTCTATGATTCTATGATTCTATGATTCTATGATTCTATGATTCTATCTATCTATCTATCTATCTATCTATCTATCTATCTATCTATCTATCTATCTATCTACCTATCTATCTATCTCCTCTATCTATTTATCCATCTATCTGTCTTTACTTATATAGGAGGATGGAAGTCCCCCTAGCTTTGCTTGGCGAGATAGTATTTGGACTTCACCATGCAGTAGACAAAGCTGGGGAAAGGCTGAGTGGTTTTGTTTTCTGTGGGGTTTGGTTTTGGTTTGGGTTTTCGTTATTTTTGCAACAGACTTGGCTGAAGAACACAAGCAGAGGGAAGGAATAAAGAGGTGCAAAGCTGTTCAGAAATGTCAGCTGTGGGGCTGGGCATGCAAACAGGACACTGATGTTGGATGAAGGTGCAGACAAACCAGAGGGAAGGGAAATGGAGACATCACTGAAAATCAAAATGCAGGGAAGCAAAGAAACTCACCTGCATCATCACTGAGCAAAACGTGGTGAGAGCCATAGGTGCTGCTTGCTGTCTGGAAGCAGCCCAGTACTGCATGCCAAGGGGCTGTCTCCATGTCTCGGCAAGCCTCTGTAACTAAACCTGATGGTGTTAAGGCAGTTCTTGGTTATACACTTGCTACCTGCTGAGGCAACTGGCACTTGTGCCAAGAAGAATAAACAGAAAAGTGTAGTGTTTCCTCTTTAATTTTCAATAATGTTCACCTAGAAACACTTCATGCTTTGTTATCTGGGTTTCAGTGAAGGATTTTGGAAAATCTGCTCTAATTAAACTTTGGACATCCTATGTGGAGTTATTTTCAGTATCAGGTGGCAGACGCCTCTGATGAGTCCTGATCCCAGGGAGCAGACACCTTCCAACACACTGTTAAATCACAGCATTATTCAATGAAGCATTTTACATTATGCATTTAAGGACTTTGATCCTGAAGCCTCTATATACCTGGAAATCTTGTGTTTAATTTCGTCAGACTGTATTTGGCCTCGTGATCGTAGAGGAGCTCTTGCTGTAGGGAAGCATGCTGTAACGCTCTGCACTATTCTATTGCCATATACTATCCACTGCAGAGAAACTCTCAGACTTCATACCACTCAATCTGACTTTCATAAATAATTTGGGAATTACTGGAGCTATTTATTCTGGTGAGCGGTTTGCTCCTTCCCTTTCTTCATATTACCTTTGAAAGTCTTCAGTGAAATGGAGGAACTAAAGTCCTTTTCTTTTATATTTTTCTTTTCTTTTTTATTTATTTTATTTTATTTTATCTCTTTTCTTTTTCCTGACAGTGGTCCTAGTGAATTATGCTAGCTCAGCACCACTATTTTTACCATTGGTGCCAAAACAAGTCCAGGAGTTATCTTCCCCGGGAAGAAAGGACATTTCCCTTCTCCCCAAAGACATGATGTGTAAGGACTGGTTTTCATGGGATATTTCCATTATCTCTTAAATCACCTTGTTTTAGAAAGTTGGATTTTACCTATAACCTACAGAACAATGAATTTTCTTCATGAAAAAGGGGGAAATTTCCCTTTGCAAGGCTTACCTCAGGTGGTAAAAAATGCTTGTCCCTGGCTGGAACTGCAACACTTTTGTTGCTAAACAAAATCCTAAACAGAAGCTCAATGAGGAGAAGCTGAGGGAGCTGGGATTGTTTAGCCTGGAGAAGAGGAGTTTCAGGGGAGACCTTATTACTCTCTACAACTACCTAAAGGGTGGCTGTATCCAGGAGGGAGTTGGTCTCTTCTCTCAAGCAACCAGCACCAGAACAAGAGGACACAGTCTCAAGCTGTGCCAGGGGAAGTTTAGGCTGGAGGTGAGGAGAAAGTTCTTCACTGAGAGAGTCATTAGCCATTGGGATGGGCTGCCCAGGGAGGTGGTGGAGTCACCATCCCTGGAGGTGTTCAAGAGGGGATTGGATGTGCTACTTGGTGCCATGGTTTAGTCATGAGGTCTGTGGTGACAGGTTGGACTTGATGATCTTTGAGGTCTCTTCTAACCTTGGTGATTCTGTGATTCTGTCAAGGTTGTGGTGGTTCAGCAAATCAGTAACAGATTTGAGAGCAGCAAACATCCTAGATGTTACTGAGTAAGAGCTCATACAGCTTCTTTTCCCAAAGGACAAGCTCAGCTGCACCAAGAAAAAGAATATTTATTGTTTTCAGTGTTAATCTTAGTCTCCAAGGGTTTCTTCATCTGTCTTCCTCTTTGAGAAGGATTTCTCCAACCTCACCTGTCACATATTCAGAAATAAAGAATTCATGCTTTTATTTCCAGAGGAAAACACCTTGATATATTTCCTGCTCTTATGTGTATGCCACAACTGCCCAAGGTACTTTACAGCAATTGTTGATACCTTTCAAAAAGAAATATCATCCTGATTTATGCCTGAGTCGTATGAAACATATTAGGTCCTTGCATAGCAATTTGCAGTGCTGGCCTGTCTCGGTCTGGAGGGAGAGAGACTAAGTTCTTTTTGAACATTTCTGTGTTGTGAAATTAAAGGTACAAATGAGGCCAAATATCAAAATGAGGCTGTTTATTAAAGGATAAAATGGAACAGAAGAAGGGGAGAGAGAAAGAGGAAAAATGGAGAAAGAGAGAGAGCAGGAAAGGAATTATATTACCACCACCTCCCAAAGACTATTTGGTCTGAGGAAGGGTGCTGCTGCTTTGGCTAGGAGGAGATGTCCCAGGGTTCATCCTTGTTGGCTTGTGCTGTCCTCAGCTGAAGGAGGGGAGGGAGAGATCCCAAAGCCCAAATCTTTCTCTGAGCAGTCTCCAGCATATGGTGTCTTCAGTAAAGATGGTTCTTCAGGAATTCTTTTCTTCTTATAGCAGGCAAAACTTAGGGCATGGCGTTGCTGGTAGTGGTGGAGAGAGTATTCCTGGCCTGCCTCTTCCAGGCTGTATGGTGGGTTTCTTTCACTGCCCGAGCTGCTAAGGCTCAATGTCTTTTATTCAGTTAATCGCAGCTTTTTCTGGCCCACACCCTAGTCCACATTAATGCATATGTGACTGCCAGGTGTGTTATCAGTGGGCAGAGCTGGCCCATCAGGAAAGTCGTTCACAACAATCTTTTGTTGCAACCTTCCAGGGAGCCTTGTGCCTGCAGGGGTCTGGCTGGGAGAGTGGGCTTCCACCCCTCGCCCCTTCCCTCTCACTCCTCCAATACACATCTCTGGGCACTAGGGGTCTCATCAGGCAAACCACTCGGGATGTGCTTGCACCACACCTCTCCCCAGGCAGCTGTCTGGTGAGCAAAGGTGGTTTTATCTTTGCCGATTCTTATGTACAAGAGAGACAAGATTTGGTCTCTTACATAGCCAGAAGTAGAAATTATTATATGCATGTGCTGAATACTTAGTTTTGTGTTGCAACTGCCTTTCCTTTTAAGAGACGCCTGTAGTCATAATATAGCATTAAAATACAATTGCTGCCACCAGAAGGACAAAAAAAGCTCCTATAGAGCAGCCACCCCATCAATATAATTGTCACTTCAAGCCCCAAAAAACAGTTAATGTGAAGCTTCATTCCTGTATGGCTGGAAAGAGAAAAACCCACTGTGCTCCACTCTGGCCTTCAACCAGGCTGAGCATCACTGTCCAGTTTTCTCTTGCTCATTACCTGTATGAAGAATTCACTGTTAACATGAATGACCAAAGTTCAACTTACTTTGGCATGAATCCAGGTAATGCTCTTGAAGGAGGAGGTCATTGGTTGCTTTCAGACTGTTGAAAGTTATCATTTGCTTGAGATGTCTGGGTTTTTGCTCTTCTGCGCAGCATGGGGGAGCTTGCTTTTGAGTAGAAAGAGATGTCTTTAAAATAGATTTCTGCTCCAGTACCAGCTTTTCCCAGCTGATGTCACTCTGGCAATGAATTCAAGCACACCAGATAGAATAGCAGCACTCTTTATAAAGTCTAATGATGCTCCTGAAGGAAGAGGACGCTCATCCTGAAGGCATAGGGAGGAAATATATTAACACATATGGGGAAGCTGAAGGCTCAGAATGTGCACCAGCAGTCAGCATAGCCCCATGGCAGTGCTTGGCTGCTGAAGCTGGGCCTGCAGAAATGCTGAAGAGCATTTCCAAGGTGATGGGGCCACTTACTGTGGCCACCTGCTACGCTTGGGGCTCAGCCCTCACTTGTCTCCCAGCTCACAGTGCTGTGTGGCAGCAGCCTCTGCTGCAGCCTGGCCTCACCATTGCAGGACTGGAGCTTGGTGAGGGATATTGCTCAGCAGCCTGGTATCCTGTGTCCTCCCTGTGGGAAATGGGAGCCAGCACAAAGAGGTTATGGCAGCCTGGCATGTTCCTGCACAGAAAGGCTGTTTGCCCTAGCTAAATCTAGCATGTGTCCCAGGGCAGATGTGGGCCACTGCTGCAGGCTGGCTGCTGAGGAGCTTTGCTCTGTTCTCCTCTGGCTCCACGCCCTGAGAGCTGAGGCTACTTTGCCCTTTGGGCTGGCGTAAATATGGTCCCCACTGCTGGGCATGGGGACTGAACCAGTATGGGACTGGTCTCAACAGAAGACAATAAAAAGGGCTGTTTTGTTACAGAGCAACACAGGGGTGGTATGTGATTGGTGCTGTGTATTTGGCAGCTCGGTAGAGGAAGTTTCTTGTTGTCTAGATCTTAGTAGTCATCAGGCATTTGTATCCCAAGTATGATAGTGCCAGCCAAGAAATGCTTGAATAATGCTGTCAAGGGCATGGGGGAAATTAGATCCAGAAAAGAGGTAATGATGAATATGCTCCAAGGCATTGCATGTAACCTGAAACTATTCTGCATCAGAATGAAGGCCAGAAAAGTCTAAGATCATAGAATGGTTCCGGCTGGAAGGGACCTTAAAAGACATCTACTTCAAATCCCTCTGCCATGGGCAGGGACACTTTCTACTACACCAGTTTGCTCAAGGCCTCATCCAACCTGCCCTTGAACGCCTCCAGGGAAGGGACATCCACAACTTCCTGGGCAACCTGTTCCAGTGTCTCACCACCCTTACTGTAATGAATTTCTTTCTAATATCCAGTCTAAATCTATCCTGCTCAAGCTTAGAGCCATTCCTTCTTGTCCTATCACTACAAGCCCTTGTGAAAAGTCCCTTCCTGGCCTTCTTGTAGGCAGTCTTCAGGTACTGGACAGCTGCTTTTTAAGGTCTCCCTGGAGCCTTCTTTTCTCAAGACTGCTCTCAAGCCACTCCTCACCCAGTCTATATTTGTGCCTAGGATTGCTGTGACCTAAGTGTAGGACTTTGCACTTGGCCTTCTTGAATTTCATGAGGTTGGCTTGGGCCCACCTCTTAAGCCTGTCCAGGTCCCTCTGGATGGCATCCTTTCCCTCCAATGTGTCAGCTGGGCCACACAGCTTGGTGTCATTCACAAACTTGCTGAGGATGCACTCCATTCCACTGTCTATATTGCTGACAAAGATGTTGAACAGCACAGGTCCCAGTACTGACCCCTGAGGGACACCACTTGTCCATCTGGACATTGAGCCGTTGACTGCAGGTCTCTGAGTGCAACCATCCAGTCTGCTCTCTTGAAGTCTAGAGTAGTGAGCTTGTTTCACACCCTCTTTGATGTCCTAAGGACATTTAGCATCCCATGGTCACCAGATGCACAAAGGAGCATTAATCAAAAAAAGCCTGAAGCAAGAAAATGACTAAGTGGCTAAAAATGGGTAGGCAGAGCTAATGAGGTAAGCATAACATAAGATCACCTAGTAATGGCAAGTAGCAGGGTGTTTAATAAAAGGAGAAAAAAAACCCTTTCATGTCCTGTGACTGTTGTCAAAACTCCCTCTCATATTATCAAAATAAGACCATGTCACATAGCATATTTTTCTGTTAAAGATGGTCTCTCATTTTTTTCCTGTAAGCAAGATGTTTGTGATGCTTAATTAACTAGGTGCCTATGAAGTGTCAAGGAGGTGAGGATCATCAAGGACAAAGCACTCTTGGCCTCTGGTCTGAATTTGCAGGGAGTCTGGCACAGCTCCACTGAAAAGTACGAACCACTCACTTGTTTTTGCTGGATCATTTTTTACTGCTGCTTTACACCATTTTGTCACAAAGCCCACAAGAGTGCTTCCCATTTGCTACTGCTGCACCTCAGCCTTTCTGAAGCTACCTGGTTATGCTGCACCTCCCCAGGTGGATGCATGTCTCTTCTTTTCCTTCTCACCACCTGCAGCTACAGGCTGTGGGCACAGAGCTTTTGTCTTCCTCACTACAGGCAAGAGGTGTCTTCTGGGGCAGCAGGTAGTGAATGAAAAGAATCAGCTGAAAATGGTTATTTGAAAATGGCTCCTGTCCTCTCTAAATAAGCAATTTAGTTGTTTGCTATGGCACACCCTGGAGATGTGATGGTTTCTGAGCTTTGAGATGAACTAGAGAATGGTTAGCTGAAATAAGACTGAAATCTCACTACTGCTCTCTTCCCTAGGGGCAAAGTGTCAGGAGTAGTAGTCATGCAAGAAAAACCACTGCAGACAGGGGTGCTGTCCCTCTCTTCCTAAGTCACACAGTGATGCATCGACAGCACTCGCCTCTCAATGATATTGATTTATTCTCTGGCATTTTCAGTGGTGTGTTTGAGGCACTTCAACTGAAGTGAGGCGTGGGGTGTGGGGGTGTTGGGTGGGAAGCTGTGAAGCTGTAGGATTTGTGTGCATCCTGTGTTAGAAAACTCTGACATGTTTGCCAGAAGCGCTCAGACCTCCCTGTGACAGTGGGTGTGGCTGCAGCTTTCTCTTCACTAACCTTGGGTTATTCTCTCAGCCTCTTGCTGATAAAATTCTGGGTGTATATGCCTGACAAGATGGATGGGAGAATATGTTCTTTTAAGGGCATATACAAATTATAGAGAAATTAACAGAAGATTGCAATATCAATAATATGAATGAAAAAATTAGAATGTCATCTTTAAAATTCCTACTCACTTGTGCTTAATTCCAGCTTCCTAATGAGCTATTTCTAAAGATTTATGATCTCTTTACCTCTGGCTTCAAAACCAGAGCCTTTTGTATTAAAAAAGATCATTCCCCTTACACTGTTGCACAACTTGATGTTCTAGTGCTGAGGAAAAGGAAAGCTTTGGAGCAAGCAGGAGGACTACTCTGGGGCTGGTCAGCAGCTCTGCTGGCTGCACTTCTGCTGAGTGAGGAGAGCCCCTGCAAAGCACATGGGCACAGCCCTTCAACCTCAGCACCTTTTTTTAGGAAGGGGATCTGAGAAAGAATCATTGCCAGCTCCCTGCCCTTGTAAGCAGCTGGCCTGCCCACAGCCAGAAGTGAGCAGAAGCACAGCCACGTCTGGGTTTTGCAGGGGAGCATCCCCATGTCTTGTTTCTCCCTATCACTGAGTTGCAGACCAGGCAGATGTTGGAGGAGAGGGCTGGTTCAAATGGGACAATTTTTTGTCACCACGTGGATTTTATGCTTGGTGAGTGTAGCAGGTTACACCCAGCCCAGGAGGAGGTGGGCTGAAAAGAACCTAGCCCCTAGCTGAATAAAGAAACCTGACCCAGGTGGGCAGAGAGACTTGGTTCCCTCTCCCAGAGGAAAGGGTCCTCAGGTCAAAGTCTATTCCACTCCCAGTTCCACAGCCTTTTTAAGGAGAGACGTTTCCTATCTCTCTCTTGCTCCTGCCCTTGCTTGCTTGACAGACATCTTGCTGCTCCTGCTGTTGCTGCAACCATGTGGTGGAGCCTGTTCCATGCTGCTCCAGACTCCTAAGGACTGTATCTAAAGAGAATCCGTATTGCATGCAGAGAATCCTTTGCCAGCTGTGCCTGTTTTTTTATTTGCCTTTTTCCCTTATACCTTTGTAACCTTCCTTTTACTCAAATGACTTTTATATTTTGTTAAACTTACCTTTTAACTTCCAAATCGATTCAAGACTGTTTCTTTTGTCATTTTTACCTCTCTTTTCTCCTGCCTAATTTGTTTTCTCCTACCAGAATGAAAAAGTGAGAGGGGAGGCAATCTAAATCTGTTCCATTTGGGCTTTTGGACTCCGAGAAAGCTTAAACCACAACAGTGAGTTAGATAAATAATATGTCCTGGTTAGAGCCTGTGGGCTGGATGCCCATGAGGCAATAGGATCCAATCTGGAGTCCCAGCTGGAAAGCAGTACCAGAAGCTGATCAAAACTAGCAATAGAGCGTGGCAGAGGCTTTTTGAGATGTAATTTTGTTTAGAATGTGCTTCACAAGAAGGTAAGCCACTGCAACAAACTCATCCAGGTTAAAAATGTTGAGTTAAAAATTAGTTTTCATGTGTGGGCATAAATAGTAACGAAATTTACATTCATACACCTAACTGCATGGAGTAGACAAATGATTTTAAATAATCCTTACAGTATGCATTGTTAGGGTTGGTTTTCAGCTGGATTGTTTCTGCAGTCCTGTCAGTGATGTGTCCCTGTGAGCTCTTGTATGGCCTCAGTGGAGACTGCATGGGGATAAAAATGAGTAGCTGGATGTGACAAGGGCCAGGCCCTGGCCACTTGGATTACCACTGGCAGCAATGTCCCTGGGACCAGTGCTTGAGAGGTGGCACTGGGTTGGTGCTGCAAGGTGGTCTCAACTTTTAGCTCAGACCCCTAAAAATTCCCTTTGTCAGCTTACTGGGAGTGCAGTTTGTACAGGGAAATGAAGGACCGGCCAACGCTGCCATGTGTCATTAGCATGCGTGACGGACCACGTCTCCTGCATGCCAGCAGCTGCTAGATTTACACTTAGACTCCAATTTCTGGCCTAGTGATGTTACCAGATGATTGGAGGGGATCTTTATCACCTCTAGTTTCATGAGAAGTCATAGGCAGCTCATGTTGGTGAGTTGGCACCAGGTCCTGCTCATGCTGTCTTAGAATGTGCCATACTGTCATGCGTATGCTGATGGGAAGGAAAGAAAACCTTTCTCCTCTCAGGTGCTTTCTCTCTCTCTCCTTTTTTTTCCCCCTCCATTTTAAGCCCTAGTTGTTGCTGTTTTGAAATGTCACTGTGATAGTGCCAGAGCCTATAATTCAGTAGCCAATGGCAGCTACTTCTTGCATAGTCAGAGCAGGAGGCTGGGTTAGTGGATACCTAGAGGGTAGTTACAATAGGATAGCTATTTGCAGAAATTGATTCACAGAAGTGTTGCAGTAAGCAGTAATTCAGAGACACAGGAGTCTCACATTTTGTAACC
The DNA here is from genome assembly GCA_033816785.1 of Picus viridis. Classification (NCBI taxonomy): domain Eukaryota; kingdom Metazoa; phylum Chordata; class Aves; order Piciformes; family Picidae; genus Picus; species Picus viridis. Next base: position 9,908,908 of record CM066570.1, read on the forward strand.
ATTATGGTTTAAGGAGACAGAAGGTGTCCCCCCCATTCCTTCAACCACCATATTAGCTTTCTATTCTGTTAAAACTATGTTATTTTTTCATTGTCAGAGGCTTCCTAACAGTATCTGCAATCACATTGAACCCCAAGACAGCGATAGTGGATTTTCAAGAATCCTTTCTCGCAATAAAAGCAAGGCTAACAAGCCCAAACACATGACTGTGCATTAGTTACACTGCTGCTTTCTGTTTCACTTGTGCCAGTAGTCTGCTCTAGGCTCTAAAGTCAAGCAACACGGACAGACGGAGGCCAAGCGTGAAGGCAGCATGGTGCAGAAAAACTGATAGGCAAGTTCTCACAGCATCTGTAGCTTTGAGCTGCTTGTGTCAAGGTGAAGCTTATTCCCCTTCAACTCTGACTGGGCTGCTAAGGCAGCAGAGTAGTGTGAAACACTGGCCTCCTTCTCATGGGGAGCTAAGAGATCCTTGTGGTACTTTAAAGCTTCAGGTGTTTTTTGTGTGTGCGATGATGGGCAGCTATAAATACCTATTCTACTCCACCCTAAAATAGGAAGCAATATCCAGTCAAGGTTATCCTGTTTTCCTACAAGTCTATTATTTCTGACAGTGTTGATGCATGAGTGAAAGTCAACAAGTCCCCTGAGACTTTCCTGAGCGTTCCAATACCATTGGCTGCATACGCTGGGTAGGGAAATCCAAATGTTTAATCTCAGCAAGCTGTTGCTATATGCCTGAGAAGGAAGTGCTCAGCAAAATCTTTGCTCCTGACAACTCTTCTTTATAGAACATTGAGATAACCTGATCCCTTCATCTCTTGTCTTGAGAATAAAAAGAAGTTAAAGGCATAATGAAATGTTTTCCTACACATGAGAACTGTCCATGTAATACTTACGATGCTGTGATATCTGCTTTGAATTCTGTTTATATTATTGCAATAAAAGATAAAAACTATTTAGATATAAAGGTTTGTAACCAACATCAGCTGAATAATGCTGAAAAGACTGTATGAATTATGTGGAAGACGGAAATAAACACAGGTTGCTAGAGAGATTATTCCTAAAAGCATTCTCTCTGAGTGAAATAAGAAAGCCCTGCAGTGCTCTTTGGCAGCATTGTTGAATTGTGTGGCTGAGAAATGTTTCTGCAGGCTCCAAACAGAATAGGTTTTCAGGCAGTGCTAAGTCAAATAGGTGAAATGCATAAGGACCCTGCATCTGGGTGACACAGATGCCCTCGGGCTGCTTTCGTGACTGGGAGCTCCATGAAAGCTGTGTCGTGACATAAGGAATTGTTCACAATGTGTCTCCCAGCCATACTTGATGGCACATAGACATATGGAAGATGTCAGGAGTATTTTTCATATCTATCTTTCATTAGGAATACTAAAGAAAGAAAATCAGTAGGTTTTGTACAATACAATACAATACAATACAATACAATACAATACAATACAATACAATACACCAGGTTGGAAGAGACCTTCAAGATCATCGCGTCCAACCCATCAAACAATCCAACCCACCCAACAACTAGAAAATACAGCCAAGCACCCCATCAAGTCTTCTCCTGAACACCTCCAGTGAAGGTGACTCCACCACCTCCACAGGTAGCCGATTCCAATGGGCAATCACTCTCTCCGTGTAGAACTTCTTCCTAACATCCAGCCTAAACCTGCCCTGGTGCAGCCCGAGACTGTGTCCTCTTGTTCTGGTGCTGGCTGCCTGGGAGAAGAGGCCAACCTCTGCCTGGCTACAACCTCCCTTCAGGTAGTTGTAGAGAGCAATAAGGTCACCCCTCAGTCTTGTAAATAAAGGGATGATGTCAGGAATTGACCAAAGGAATTAATGGATGCCTTAGCTTGTTCTATTTATTTTCTCTTTTTCACTTCACCCTGCTGTGATACTTGGCAGCTCCAGGGGTGACCCTGACAGTGCACAAACAAGCCTTGGCTTGAACTTGGAATTAGCATTTAAACCCCTGCTGGCACTATGGATGGAATTTGGCCAAAGGTATTAGTGAGTTGCTAGTGAAAAGCGCAGTCTCCAGTAGGTGCTTGTTTGATTCATAGGACTCCAGTACAGTTTGTTACAATTGCTGCTTTCTGCTCAGAAAAAGGGCCACTCAGGATTGGCAAATCACTGCTGCACTGTGACAGGTCAAGGACTACCATGTGCTGCTAGACCTTACAAAAAGGAATTAATGCCTGATGCTAACAACATTGACTCGTCTCCCCATGTTCCAGACCTCCAAAGTCCCTGGCAGTTATTAAGATACGGTGCAATCTCTTCATAAGTGTGTATTTTAAATTCAAGTGGGTATTATGGGCTTCCTGTGAAATGGCTGGATGCCACAGGCACACTTGTCTGTGGAAACATCTGAAGTATAAAAGGGTACATTAAATAAACCTCATTATACATCTGTCTGGTTGTATTTATTCAGGCCTTTAGAGAGAAAGAGGCTTCCTGTACCTCATTTTTATGAGTTAGAAGCTTAAAGAGCATGGCCAAAAGAAAAGAAGAAACTTTTCCATGTCAGCATCAACACTGGCAGAGTTCTCTGTCAGATTGAGGGGTTTGCTAACAGAAATTTTCTTGTCTGAAGAAAAGACATTGGTTTGGGCTTCTCTGTCTTTCACACTGACATCTCTTTGGGCCAGACATTTTTGTTGTTGTTTTGCAAAAATGGAACTATTTTGCCTGAAAAAACTTCATCCAGACTTCTTAATAAAGTCATCTCCCACCCACATGACTCATTGCTGGAGAGGGAAGTTCTCCTGGGCCCATCTCTCCTGCCCCTCAACCCACTCTGCACCAGGCAGGGTGGAAAGGACTGATGAAAAACACAGAGGCAGCTTGAAGCCCTCACAACATGGCCAACGCTGACTTTGATTATCTGGAGGATGAGAGGAAATTCCTTGTCTTTGCAGTAACTGTTCAGTAGGACCTGGGCTGCAGCTACTCAGCTGCTCATGGCTTTGCCCATGCCAAAAGGTGTGCTGCTAGGCTGTCTGTGGGATTTTCTGTGTACATATGGTCTAAGGAGAAAGAGCAGGCAATGCAGAGAGATGGGAAATCTGATCATGGGTTGAGATACAAGAAGGATGCAGGGGAATTTTGCCCCATGTTTCAGCAAGTGGTCCCATATCCCTCTCTAATGCTGCTCCAATGCAGAAGAACCTGTGAGGCTCAGTGGCTTATTTCATGCAAGGTGCACCCCTCTGTGAAGTATCAGGGGATCACCTACAGCTGTTTGACCTGAGCTGAATGTTGCCATGCACTTGTTTTTGCTGTACCTGAAAGGCTCTTGCCACACACAGTATCAGACTCCAAGAAGATGCTACTTGTTTGTACTTGGTGTCAAACCAGCTGCTCTGTGATGGCTTTCTGGCAAGGGGTGCTCTGTGGAGTACAAACAAACACACTGGTTTACCATCCATGGAAGGGACCCATGTTAGAGTATTTCTTGAAGAACTGCAGACTGTGGGAAGAACTTATGTTGGAGAATTTTATGGAGGAATGTCTCCTGTGGAAGGGATCCTTGGCTGGAGCAGGGGAAGAGTGGGAGGAGTCTGGGGACTGCCCTCCAAACTGAGCAGCCTGCTATTTTCTACTCCAAGCTCACCATCATGGGCTTGAGTGCAGCAAAGTTGTGACCCTCACAGCCCACAAAAGCCTGCAGACCTCAGCTGCCTCAGGATGTGCGTTTGGGTGCATCATTGGAGACATTGAGATACTTGGACAAGTCCAGAGAAGGACAATGTGAGAGGTGAGAGGTCTCGAGCACAAGGCCTATGAGGAGAGGTTGAGGGAGCTGGGGTTGTTTTGCCTGGAGAAGAGGAAGTTCAGGGGAGACCTTATTGCTCTGTACAGCTTCCTGAAAGGAGGCTGTAGACAGGTGGGGGTTGGTCTCTTATCCCAGGAAACTAGTGGCAGAATGAGAGGACACAGTCTCAAGCTGCACCAGGGGAAGTTTAGGCTCGAGGTGAGGAGAAAGATCTTCACAGAAAGAGTAACTGGCCATTGGAATGGGCTTCCCAGGGAGGTGATGGAGTCACTGTCCCTAGAGGTGTTCCAAAACGGACTGGATGTGGCACTTGAAGCCATGGTTTAGTTGTCATGAGGTATTAGGTCCTCGCACAAGCAGTAAAGGCAGATCTGTAGCTCACCACATAGCACACAATGTTCTGACATCCACCTCCTCCCTCCCTGCCCCAGGTGTGGAGGGTTTTTATAACATTGACTGCCAACTGCTGATAAAGCAGTTTGCAGGGAGTGTTAAAAAGATGCTGAGAGGAGAGACATGCACAAATGTCACCTGCCTCTCCTAGACAATGGCAGCAGGGGCCCTTAGCTGTAACTGCACAATGCAGCCACAGCCCACTGGAGAAGCTCCCTCCTCCGGGGGCTGGGCAAAAGGGCTGGCTGGATCCTAGTCAGAAATTTTGAGGCTGTACAGCACCAGTACCTTGGTCAATTCCCCGGTGTGTATCCACACAGCACAGACTGTTGCTACCAAGGCAAGCAGAGGCACTGATGCTCTCTGGAGAAAGGCAGTAAGGTTTCGTTGTGTTTTTTCTTTCTTTCCTTCCTGTGTTGTTTTTTTTTTTTTTTTGCCTATGCTTAATCGTTTCATTCCAGCATTACACAAATGACAGTTTTTATTTTTCTTCAGGGTTTTATTTCAGCATCACAAAAGCCACAAAAGACAAACAAATTAAACCCCAGAGGAGGTCAGGTTCTCCCTGTAAGCAGGGAAGGAGCATGTGCTGGCTTCATGCCCAGCTCAGAGGAGAAAATGCAGGACAAAGGAGAAGGGACAACAGCCCAGCTTAGCCTCTGCCTTCTTCCTCCAAGGGAAGCTAGCAGGAAATTCACTGTGTTAAGTGATTGGATTTGGTTACAGGATTTTGAGGCAAGTTTCTTAATAATGATCAAGTAATCAAGTAATTTTGGGTTTTTTTCAGAGAGAGAAATTTCAGGTAGCCTGACAAGTCTGTTTCAATGTCCATGTCTGACTAGCATGATGGTGTCTGAGCCTACAGCTCCATCATCCTTAATGATGCCAACACTTTGTGGAGACAAGAAAGGGAGAGAAATTTGAGAAATGGGTGAGGAATTCATCATCTGTGGGGTTTTTGTGCCTGCTTCTACTTGTGGCTTCTAGCCTCCCATCTCCTCTCAGGTCCACAAAGCCTCAGCTGACAAGTCCACTGGGTGAAGCCCAAAAAGAAGATAACTCCTGGCTGTTGCCTGGTAACTGCAGGTTTAGCATCCCAGTGTCTTTAAGTAGTACCAGCAAAAAGAACTGTGGCTACCAAAAAGCACAGGTTCTTCTTGTGTTCTTTTTGTAAAGCTTAGTTCTGTTGACTACAAAACCTGTTAGGGCAGAAGAGTCCTAACTTGAATTTGAGTAACACAATACCTTAACGATAGTGTAAAAAAACATGGATTCCAGGTCCAAATTGTTCACTAGTGTGTGAGGGCACTTGTGGGTAGAGAGAGAAAGAACATAGAAACACAGGTGTGAGTCAGAGGCTGCAGTGTAAGTGGCTGCATCACTTAGGCAAATGCTCAATGGGATGAGTGCAAGCAAAGAAACAAGGTCTGTCGTGCCACATCCTCAATGGCTGCTTGGAAACAGGTTTGTTAATTTCTGGTCTAAACCATGGCACCACAACATCCACCTGCAATGGCTGTGTTCAGCAGCTGGTCCCAAACTACCAAGTAGCAGTAAGCTTGCACTCTCCCAAAGATGTCTACTTTGTACTCCCCCACCTCAGCCCTCATGGAGATCAGCCCTTCCTACCATTGCCTGGCGGCCAGGTCATGCAAGCCTCAGCAGCTCATCTTCTGCTCTGAATCACCATGTCTGGTGATAATGCACTCTGGCCGCTGCAGCAATTAACAAAGAGAGTGTGACCTTGTCCTGAAGGGACCAACCCCAAAACATGCCCTAACCTGACAATGGGCTGAGCACCTGTGAATGTGCAAACCTGGACTCTTCCTGGGGCCCAGGTGGCCCAGGTAAACGTGTAGTACGTGTAATTAACCCGAAGCAATTACCACTCCGAGAACCCTGCGCTGGAGCGCATGAAAGGAGAGAGGCCTCTTAGCCCTCTCCCAGCCAAGAGCCACTTGAATTATAGCTACAGAGTCTGGGAAGATACCAGACAAAGGAGCAAGCCGTGAGTCCCCTGCTCATTTGGTACAGAATCCCAAACCGCAGATCGCGGCACCTCGATTTCCAGCTGAATCGCTGAGTTGGAAAGTCACCATTTTGCTTAAATCATTTAACCATCTGCATGTTCCTTATATGTGGAATACATTACCCACAACCGAATAACAGAGCCTGTAAATATACTTTCTAAATAAGGTGTCTGAAGGTACCATTGCCAGAAATACAAAACATAAAAATACTTTATTACAGGCATGAACTGGCTCTGCACAGAGGGGAAAACAAACCATTAGCTCAGCAGTGTCCATAGCACTGCACCCCCGTGGCAGTGTTAGGTAGGCTCCTTTACTTCCCTCATTCACTGTGCTGCTTGCTTTAAATTGAACCTCTCCCTGTTCAGAGTTTATTCCATGTCAACACCGCAGTGTTATTCTTCTGTTTCAGTACCCATTCCTGTTCCAGGATTGTCATAATTTGCATTTTTTTCCTGTTCATTTTCTAATGCACACAGAGCAGGAAAAGAGAGCAGCAAAATGACCCTGCCAGTGATCTCTGCTGTCAGCCCATCTGAAATACTTCTCCCAGTGCTTTTTCAGCGCTAGCTGGCTGCAGACAGCCCCGAGGGGAACGGGCTTAACAGTGTAATTATGCAGCTTCTGAGGTGACCAGCAGTGCTGAAGCTCCCAATGCTCTTTATACCTCTCTCACTTTCTGCAGTCACATGAAAGGGTTCTCTCCCTCTCTTTTTTTTTTTTTTTTTTTTTCCCCTCTCTTTTCCCTGAAGGTTATTTATAACTTGACAAATGCCCTCCTGAATCAGATTAATGGGCCATCTCGGCTGCCCAGCATCTTAACTCTGACAGCACCAGCAGGAGATGCCTTTTAAGGTGAGCATGTGAGCCCAGCTGCCAGTGGCACTTCTTCCTCTTCCCGCTACCCACATTCCCAGGCACTGTATTTTGACTGTTAGGGGATATGTCCTTGCCTACTGCCTTTGGTATTTATTTATGGACCTGTTGTTGGTTAATTTTCCTAATGCACTTTTGGGCCTGATGATCCTCTCTGCCCTTTTGGATCTACTGAGCTGCAAGCCTGCAGAGTAAAGATGCCCTGGCTTTTCCTTGTCTGGGACTCACGGTTCATGAGGTTCAGCAGAGGCCCCCAAACTCTTACTGTGCACAAGGTGGTGGATAACAGTTCTGCATCTATCATCACGACTTTGTAAACCATGGATTACACCTCCTCATCCTAAAGCCTCTTGAAATGATGCTTTCTTTGCTTTTCCCAAACAGTTGATGGGGTCTTCACACTCCATCTGATGGAGAAGGTTTTCAGCTTGTTAATGTTAGGAAGATATTATGTAGCTAATGTGGGATGTGTAAACGCATTTTTAGAAGGTTAAAAATAGGATCCTGAAATGCTGATATCTTCAGCTGTACATATTGCCACATTTGTGTGTGTGTCTGTCTGTCTCCTTACTGAGGTTTTCATAAGTTGTCACATGTGACTTTTTCTGGTTTAGTTCCATATTAATATTGAGTAATGGTCCAGCAGAATCTGGAGGCTTTGGATAGCCTTTATTTTCCAGATGTGTTTTAATCTGCTCAAATGAAAGAAGAACTTCTCCTTTTCCCTCTCTCTCCTGACTTGTGCATCAGACTGCTGAGTGTAGGATTGCTTGGGGGTCAGTCAAGGACAGGTACCAGCAGGCAAAACCATATTGTAGTAAAAAGCAAAATAGTTGTGGATCATCAGCTAGCTGAGATGTCTGGGGAACTGCAAGGCAAAGTCAGTGGTTTCTTCTCCACTTGTCTTTCTCCCTACAAAGCTACAATCAGGATTTCCTGGGAAAGAGGAAGACCCTTAATGACACTTCCAGCAGTACACTAATAGTCAGCTTGAATCCTCAGTTTTTGTTTTGATTGACCCTTCCTCCTGCCTTAACATTTTATACCTTTGAACCACTTCACAGCTCCTCTGCAAAAGCTGGTACTTCTCCTGCATTTCTAACAGCAGCTGCTATTTAGTTACAGTTGAGTTATTTCTGAGTGAGCCAGAACCTATGATGTACAGAGCCTGCAGAAAGCTAACACAGAGACTCTGCCCGTCTTTGAAAGTTTTGAATCTAATCTCTTCTGCAGCACCCAGCCCTTCACTGCAGGGTGGTCTGGGAGGCATTTGAGTCTGCTTGTTTTGACTCACCACAGAAGCCTCCTTGTTCATGGAGTGAGCATAGGATGGCTGGTGTCCTAACTCACACCCTGAACCTTGTGTGCTACCATTTCTCCTCCAGCATGATAAGCAGCATCCACACACCAGCTGTCTAATTGATCATTTGCAAGCATAGAGGTGAAGGTGGTGTCTTACAGTCAGCATGGAAAGGAGAAGAATGTTGCAGCTTGGAATCACTAAACATTTATTGCCAAGTGAAGCTTTCTGAGGCAGTCACCAAAAGCTTTAAAAACGTTCTCATTGCCCAAGCATTTTGAACAAAAGGCTTAAGCTGGTGCCTGTAGGAGTTCTTGATTTTCTCTACCCTTGAACTGGACTTCCCTGTCAGTGAATTTATCTACTGGAGTTCCTATTTGGCCAACTGTTGAAAGCATAATACATTTATAATTGTTTTACAAAGCTTCTGTTTCTGCTAGCTAGCTACTATGTTCTGATTTGGAACTCTTGCTCCTGTTTAAACAAGAGTCCTTGTTGTGAAGCTAGTGTCCCCTTCAGTTAGCATCCTTCATTACTCAACTTCGTCTTGCTTCATTTTAAATCTCTGCCTTGTAGCTATGAGTAATACATAGTAGACTCCTAAGATTCATGATGGTCAATGGAAAGGTCACTCAAAAGCAGATGCCTGCACTGTAGATAGATAGAAGGAAGCAAAAGGAACTTGGACAGAGATGATTTTCTCATTGACTAGGATTTTCATCATTTGTACTACTACAAGAGATGTCTGAAACAACTACAGTCCCCCACATATTATCATGCTGGCTATGTCCTTTTGAGTTTCATACACTGGTGATCTAGTTTAGCATGCAATTCCTGTGAACAAATGTATAAAATTGGGATTGAGATGACTCATTTGCTTCACTCACTGTAATGCATAGTGTAAAAGCATAAAAGCATTGATAAACTGCATGGCTTTGATTCATATAACTGGGATTGCATAAAAGCATTGATAAACTGCATGGCTTTGATTCATATAACTGGGATTGCAGTAATAAGACCTGATGCAGCTTTTGATTTTTTGATGGTGTGTCTGGAGAATTCAAAGGCTGACCCTATATGTTTGTTAGTTGGGAAAGCAGCAAGCTTGGGGCAGCCTGAAAGCTAAGAGAAAGTGTTGTCATTGTTTGTCAGGTGAAAAGAAATCTACAGCTCTGCTGAGCTGATTTAGGTCTAACTACTCTTATCTTGCTCTACGTTCAAGATCTTGTGAGATCTCTAGATTCACATGCTCTCATGAGATCCCACCTGGAATGCTGTGTCCAGTCCTGGTGCCCCCAGCATGAGGGCCATTGAACTGCTGGAACGGGTCCAGATGATGGTCACAAAGATGATCAGAGGTCTGGGGCACCTCCCATATGAGGACAGCCTGAGACAGTTGGTGCTGTTCAGTCTGGAGAAAAGAAGGCTCCAGAGAGACATGAGAGCAGCCTTCCAGTACCTGAAAGGGGCCTACAAGAAAGCCAGAAAGGGCCTTTCTACAAGGGCTTGAAGTGATAGCATGAGAGGGAATGGACTGAAGATTTAGACTGGATATTAGGAAAAGCTTCTTTACAGTGAGGGTGGTGAGACAGGTTGCCAGAGGAGGTCACGGATGTCTCCTCTCTGGAGGGGTTCAAGGCCAGGTTGGATGAGGCCTGGAGCAATCTGGTCTAGTGGAAGGTGTCCCTGCCTTTGGTGGGGGGCTTGGAACTAGATGATTTTTAAGGTCCCTTCCAACACAAACCATTCTATGAATCTGTGACTAGATAAAAAAAAAAAAAAAAATCCCTGTGCATTTTGAGGGTAGTTACCAAGGAAGAAAAAGGAGTGGAAAGGTACAACAGAAGAGAGAGACATACTGACTGTGCCTCACCTGTCGACTCTGGTGGTTTCACAAGCAACCATTGTGTGGACATTTGAAACAACTCTTCTGATAGTCTCCATTTCCCCCACGGGCACATTTGTTTCTCAGAGGGGTCTTGCCCTATATAAGATAGATCTCTTTCAGAGAACATGAACCTGCATGGTCTGTTTCAAAAGTGCACTGATGTCTGACAGAGAAACATGGGCCCAAATCACAGGGGGCTAGGGAAGGTGTAATCCAAGTTACTCTGTTTTCCCTTCCATGTAGCTTGAGTGTTATGTAGGAGGGAGGGAATGGAGTGGGCAAATTTTGGAGGAGGATATAGGAAAAATTATTCTCCTTAGAGGAAAAGGAATGGAGAAAGATGACTGAGACAAATATGGATTGTTTTTTGTATTGACATTGCATTTACTGCAATGAGAAAGGTATCAGAAAAGACAGAAGGAAAGATTTTTCTGGAATTAAGCCTTAGAAGGGAGATGATGTGTGTACATAAGCCAGTAGAGCATGTGTGACATAGCCAGTAGAGCATTGACAGAAGACAGATGAAAGGATAGTGTGGTACTTTTTATGAGTAGCAAGTGAGAGCTAGAGCTAGAGCTCCCAGAGAGGGACCTGGGGGTGCTGATCGACAGCCGCCTGAACATGAACCTGCAGTGTTCCCAGGTGGCCAAGAAGGCCAATGGCATCCTGGCCTGCATTAGGAATAGTGTGGCCAGCAGGAGCAGGGAGGTCATTGGGCCCCTGTACTCTGCATTGGTTAGGCCACACCTTGAGTCCTGTGTCCAGTTCTGGGCCCCTCAGTTTAAGAAGGACATCGAGACACTTGAAGGTGTCCAGAGAAGGGCAACAAGGCTGGTGAGAGGCCTTGAGCACAAGCCCTATGAGGAGAGGCTGAGGGAGCTGGGGGTGTTTAGCCTGGAGAAGAGGAGGCTCAGGGGCGACCTCATTGCTCTCTACAACTACCTGAAAGGTGGTTGTAGCCAGGAAGGGGTTGGTCTCTTCTCTCTAGCAACCAGCACCAGAACAAGAGGACACAGTCTCAAGCCCCGCCAGGGGAAGTTTAGGCTGGAAGTGAGGAGAAAGTTCTTCACCGAGAGAGTCATTTTCCATTGGCATGGGCTGCCCAGGGAGGTGGTGGAGTCACTGTCCCTGGAGGTGTTCAAGAGGGGACTGGACGTGGCACTTGGTGCCATGGTCTAGTCATGGGGTCTGTGGTGACAGGTTGGACTCGATGATCTTCGAGGTCTCTTCCAACCTTGGTAATACTGTGATACTCTGATACTGTGAGTGAGACAGGGTTTGGTGGGGTCATTTGGGTCCTGGAAAGTGCCAGACCCTACATGTAATCAAATTGTTTAGCCCTGGAGGCACGGTTTTAGGGACTCTGAAATAAACCACTTGCATTTAGGTCATAACAGGGATGCAAGATGCCTTGGGACCAAATGCTTTGATCAGCAGATCCACACTTACTACCCTGCACTAATTGCTAAGGTGGGCTGAGCCAGATGTCACATCATCTTTCTCTTTATCAAAAGCAGCAGAAGCAGCAGCATGAAGTTTCCAATGCATTTCAGTGCTCATTACCTTCAGAATACCTCTTATATTTCATGGTTCTGCTGATCTCTTTTCCAGTTGCTTAAACAGCTCTGTCTGTTACAGCCCTGGAAGAACTTGCATTTCTTTTGTGGTATTGAGACATATACACCCCCCATGTTCATGAAGTCCTGAACTGAATGCTCTCAGGTTGGAAGTCATACAAAGTGAAATATGCTACACCAGTTTGTGGTCTTTGCTCTCAAATAAGAAAAGGCTAACAGTGCTTATCAAGATCTAAAGATTTAGTATGGAAGAAGTTCTGACTTTGGACCAGAGTTTCTTCCAGAGAAGTGCAGTCAAAGTAGATTAAAAGAGGACACTTTTGAAGAGCTTGCAGTTTATGCAGTCTGCAGACAGGTTGAAGGAAAATAATCAGAACAGACTTCTAAACAAATCCGTGTTTTTGTGTTAGTGAGGTCAGAGTTTGCTCTTGAGTTGTGTAACAATCTGCAGCACTAAAAAAGTGAAGGAAAGATTAGGCAGTAGCAAAATGTCGAGGACTTTATTGTGTGCATTTACAAAGCAGTTTAGTCAAAAGCATATGGAGCTGTTTAAAATGCCATTCAGCTAGCACTGACTTGCCTACACTGTGTATATTTGGTGTTCATTATAATTATAGGTTCACAGAGCTACAGAGCAGCTACAAATGTGTATTCCTAATGCAGCTGGCAGTAGGGGTGGGGGGGCTATTTTTATGATAGCCTTTGACTCGCAACATTTCCTGAGTTGTGTATTTATATTTGAACTTTTAAATATCAAAATCGATGTTAATGAGAATCTTGTGCATTCTTAAAAGCTACTGAGCTGTGGGCCTCAAAGAGCTCCCAATTATTTCAAAATAGAAAGAATTGTAGCATTTTCTCTTCTCCAGCAAGAGAAATTGTTTGATTGGCTATTAGCTGTGTTTGTGGGTTTTCATGCTATTGGGCTAAGAAAGAGTTTACTGGGGAAAAGAAATTAATCTTCATGCTCATGTCTAAATCTAAACCTCTGACTTTTAGTGTCTTGCCTGCAAGCAAGCACTGCATTTTGAACAAGTGTGCATTTTAGGTATGTTAATTCAGTAAGAGTTCAGGCCAGAAAATTTGCTTGCTTTCACGGGCATGCTATGGAATTCTCTGGGGTTATTTTAAGGGCAGTTTTATAAGCAAAAAAAAAGAGCAATATGATCTTTTGCTCTGTGCTAGTCTCATAGCATTACAGATTTTATTTGGGTTGATAATGGACTGGACTAATCTCACAAATATCTCACTTTGTGCTCTGACCACAGCATCACAAGCAGGCTGTACTCCACGTGATTGCTGCCGAGTGCTTGGAAGCAAGATGTGAGTATACCTTCAAGGTCCTGAAATCAGGAGGCAGATAAGAATGCATAATATATTAAAGTCTCAGGATCTTGCATTCCTTGAGCACATGTTTTGAATGCATAGGACTGCTACAAAACACATCTTCTTTCATCTAAACTTGCTATAGGCCTCTCATACTAACCATCAAAGCCATATGCCAGGGCTCATCATTTCAGGCAGACCAATAGAGGACTGCTGTGGGGTGGAGTTTTTTTTAACACATTTGATTCCAAAGTCTCAGATGAGTCTTACAGTCAGGATGATGACTAGAAAGCCCTGCAGAGCAAGTCAGTAAGAAAAACTGAGGATGTGGTTATTTATTCCATATCATCAGAGCTCTGTCTGCTTCCTCTTAAAGTGGTAGTAAATATTCCCCAGAAGCAGCTTTGTGTTTCCTCTTTCCAGAAAGCATGCAAGGTTTAATCTTCAGTCATAAAATACTGATGATGTTTTTGCCCCTTGTTTCTTCTATGTTAAGATAATTTTTAGCACAGAATTCCACAACTTCCTCCATCTGGATGAAAAAAAACCCAATCAAACCCCTCATGGCTACCTTACAGGAACCTTCTTAGACTCTTTTCTCCCAGGCTCAGTTAACTTGATGCTATAAGATGGCACAGGCTGAGCAGAAGGGCCTCCTTCCAGTGCTTAACAGCCATCTCACTGTGTAGGCAGGCTGCTCTGCTGGGATAAATGGAAAAATGTGTCTGGAGCCTCTGCACCTGAGGACTGAAGCCCCTTTGTACCCCATATGCCGAGGAAGGCTCTGCCACAAGGCTTATGACTAGAAAGTAGTGGTAGACTCAAGCTATCCAACTTGAGGGCACAGGGCTGAGACTGCACCTCAGGGAAGACAGGAAGGAAAATCCTGGCTTGCTTCTCACATCGACCTGCAATATGGTGGAGATTTGGGCTGGACACTGCCTGGTATCATTTTCTCCTTGTACTTCTGTCCCAGGAGCAGTGATGTGAAATCTTCCAAGAACAGGATTCACATGGTTTTGCTGTAAGGGTTGAAGGGATTTATAGACCAACACAGTTTAGCTTGGGGTGGCAATGTGGGTGAGTGAGATGCGAAAGATCATTGAGCTCAAGCCCATTCCTTTGACCAATATCTGAGGCTTAGTGTACATAGGCTGGTGCATTGTGTTACTATGACAGTCTGCCATCCAGTAGGTATATAATTGCACATACTTTACAGATGTGATATCACAGAGAGAAGTCCAAAATGCCATTTACCCACCTGCAACATTACTGAGACTACTCTTCTGTCTGGAGTTCCAGTTTGAAAGCTGAAGCCACCTTCAGTCTGTGCTTATATTGTTTATCTTAACCATGAGCTCACTAGCAACTTCAGCTAGAACCATATCAAATGCCAGTTCCTTAATATTTCCAGCAAACCAGAGGCACCTCAGTTCTGAGGAACCTGCAAAATTATCACTTTGATTTGCATTATGTTGTTTAACCATTATGTTTAAGGATTATATTTGACTAAAGTCATGCTCAGAATAACAATCCAGCCCTTTGAAGGGACTGGTATTATGCAGGTATTATACTGGTACAGCCAAATTAAAGAGAGTTTATGCTTGGGCATGTCACTTGCCTAAGTGTGCTGGGTTTGAGTCCGGTGATTCTGTGTCATAAAGGCCATTCTGCATTAAAATGTCACTACAGGCTGAAGGCAGTGGCTAGACACTCTGCTGGGGCATTTCTCTTATAAGATGGGCCTATATGCTTGCACCCCATCAAGGCCCTACATTGCATTGCCATGTTCTAGACATGCCTATCTGGACCAGGTGCTGTGGATGTTAAATACTCTCTGAGGCTTGCACTGGCAACCATACACTCAGCCACTGGCACCTTTTGAAAGTCCTAACAGCGTGAGACATCTTGGGGAGAGCACAGTGGATATCTAGGAATATTTTCCATCCTTCCCCACTTTCCAATTTTTGGTTACCAGGGGAAGAGGGATGCTGGCCTTAGGCAGGCCTCTCCTCTGACACTCTATGTGCATTTGTGTGTCTCTGCATTTCCTTATTCTTTCTGTTCTGCTCTGAGTTGGCTTAGGAGAGCCTTGTTCACACTGGTACTTTGTAGTGCAAACCAGATTTGTCTGTCCTTACTTTGTGCCTCCATTGGTGGGTCCTATACCCTGTGGAAGGTGTTCTCTGGTCACTGATTATGAATGGAAGAGGGTCAGGATAGGGGTGCTGGTTATTTTCTCTACAAAGTATGGATTATCAGCGGGATTTGGATCATGCATGTTGTGGCTCCAAGTGTTTCCTTCTCTCATAAGAGGTTAAGAGTTGCTCTACTCTCTGTGGGCACCTTTAGTGTGCCCCATATCAACAGATTTTATAAAGGATGCCCTGACACCCTCTCTGGACCAGGCCAGCACTGTGGCTTTAGGGCTGTCCTTGGCAAGCAGGAGAGGAGGCTTGAGCTTGGCCAACTCTCTTGAGAAAAAGCAGCTCTTATTGCTGCCTGCCATTGGCTTTCTCCTCCTGACTGCCCCTTCATTTAGGTGGGCTTTTAAGGATACCACCTCTCCCGCAGCACTGGGTAGAGTTTCATGCTCTGTGTCCAGTTTTTATGTACTTTTTAAAAATCCCGACCATGTAAAAGGTAGGTTTTGTAACACACAGACTGCTGACTTCTAAACGCTTTTGGCTACTGAATTTTGGCAGCTAACAGACTTTGACAGCAGCTCTTCCAGCAACCTGTTGCCAAAACCAGCCAAATGCCTTGGCAGGGCAGGTTTTCTGTGCAAGGAAAACAAAACACAAACCACTGCTGGCTGTAGCTAAGGTTTGCTACAATCTCTGTGCAGGGGCTTGAGGAGTGCAGGAGTCCTTTTTAGAGACGCAGCATAAGGGGCAGATGAGATTTTGGCTGTTTCTCCTCAACCCTCATCCCAATTAAACAGAAAAAAGATCCTGCATCTGAACTGCTCCCCAGAGCTACAGCCTGAAGTAGCACTTAGGCATAGTTAGATGGACTCAGCCTGGTATTCAGGGACTCAGCCATAATTATGACATCCTGTTTTGAACCAGCAGCAGCACAGTAGCTATTTCAAGACTCTGCTTCCTGCAGGTGCTGGCCACCCATGTTGAGGGGTGTCTTCCCTGTGCCAGCTGTTTTTCTCTCTCTCCTTTTAAAGAATATACTTAGTAGTAGTCTTTAAAAAGAATAATGTCTACCTTTTGATCTTGGTGATATCCTATCTGAAACCAGTGCTGTTGGTTCTCTCTGTTGAACTACTTTAGACAAACTGGGCTACAAACACCAGAGGCACTAGTTCCAGGTCTTGCAGCTGGGTTGGGGGAATCCTCAGTGTCAACACAGGCTGGGGAATAGAGGGATTGAAAGCAGCTCTGTGGAGACTTGTGGGTACTGGTGGATGAAAAGCTGGACACGAGCTGACAATGTGTGATGACAGTCCAGGATGCTGGGCTGAATGAAAAGAAGCTTGGACAGCAGGTCAAGGGAGGTGATTCTGCTGCTCTACTCTCTGGTGAGACTCCATCTGGAGTACTGTATCCAGCTCTGGAATCCTCAGCACAAGAAAGACATGAACCTTTTTCATGTGGGTCCAGAGGAGGGGCACAAAAGCAATCAGAGGGCTGGAACACCACTCCTATGAATAAAAGCTGAGGGAAATGGAATTGTTCAGCTTTGAGAACAGAAGGCTCCAGGAGACCTTATGGCAGCCTTTCAGTACTTAAAGGGGGCCATCAAGGAAGGTGGGGACAGTCTTTTACAGCAGACTCTGTTGCAACAGGATAAGGGACAATGGTTTTAAAGAGGGTAGATTTAGACTAGACACAAGGAAGACATTTTTACAAGGAGGATGGTGAAATACTGGAACAAGTTGCCCAGAGAGGTGGTAGATGCCAAATCACTGGAAATATTCAAGGTCAGGTTGGATGACCTTGAAAGGTTACCTCCAACCCAAATAATTTGGTTTATGATTCTAGTTATGGAGCATCTTTCTCTAATTCAGTGTCCAAATTAAACTAAGAATCCTATTAAAGCCAGAATGTTTTATTACCTCTTTATCAATCTCAACACTTATGTTTGGAATCATAGATGACTTTTTTTTTAGTATAGCCAAGCAAATAAATTTCTCAGGACTGTAGAAAACTTCTGGGAAGATTTAAGACTTGCTTCTTCTAGGAGGAAGGTGGAAGAAAGTATTACTAGGAAGAAGCAAGAAAGAAGAGCCATCCTGGCCTGACCAAATTGAGACCTTCCTTATCGTGTGGTGGAAACACTGCAGAGGAATGCAACCAGGATGCTGCACACAGTGTTATTTGTCATCTGTTGTCCTGTGTCATTAGGATATTTTCAGTCTTGCTGCCTGGAAGCATTTTAACAGCAGCTTACCCACCACCCACCACATCCATTAGTTTAAACAATAAAAATGAGCCATTTGGCCACACGGCGATGGTTGTAAAATTGCCTTGGTAAGTGGGGATATAATGAGTACAGAGACTTTGGAGCTGTACAAGGATCATGACAGACCTAATGGAAAACACAGATGCTACAAGCTGTTCTCTGTAAGGCCAACACCAGGATTCCATTTGCATTTCCTAGACCACTCTGTAGCTGGAGAATGAAATTTACCAAGGGGCAGGTACTGAATGCAGAGCATGGCACATGTATGCATGTCTTCTGGCGTGGCTCCTCTAGTATGTGCTTAGTAATGTCTGAAGTTTCACTTTGCATCTGGTACCCATTAATCTGAAAGGGTCTGTGCAAACCAACCAAGAGCAGGACCACCAATATCTTCAAAAGCAAGCAGGTATGTGAGAGGCTGAGGAGATTGGTGCTGGCTGTCATCCTTGCTCAGCACTGTTCTTTCTTGCTGGGGACCACCCTCACCAGCTCTGCTGAGGGACCCACTACGTAAGTGCTCCCTAACCCCATGCTGTCAAAATGACTCAGGCCATAATATTTTTTCACATTCAATCTATCAAATCAAGATACAGGGTTATTTTAATTGTATTTATTTTCCCCTTACCTCCCTAATTTTCTTGGGGTTGGGGAGAATTTGCTTCCAGTTCACAGCTGCATGCAACCACCCAGCTCGGTTTATTGCTGAAGTGGGCAATACCAAATCAATCCTGAGCTTGGAAGTGAGGTGCTTAGCTACTGTCCTCTGACAGCTTTTCTGCTTTATGACCCTGTCAAACTGCTGCTTTTATGCCTAATATAATCTTTCCACAATAAGGAGCTGGCATGGCTAGAGACGGGCAAGATTCTGCTGCTGTTGCCCAGGAACTGTGATAAATTGCTAGGTAGCTTCCAGGGTTGCAGCAGCTGTGGGAACATTCATCTGAAAGTTCCAGGAACTTTGTGCTTTAAAGCCCCCTGTGCTTTACATGTGTGTCACAGTATGCATTTATTCCCTTGCTTTCAGGAGTGTGCCTGTATGGACAGAACCATAAAAACTGATCACTTAGTGCATAAAACTGAGTGATTAAGTTCGCCCCTAAGTAGCAAGAGGAGCACCAGTGTCTCACTGGACAAATAAACCTACACCAGGAAGCTTGGCTGTCTGGGAATTCCTGTTCAAAGCAATTGCATTTTTGTATAACTGGGATTGCACAGGCTTATGGTATTATAAATAGGATTTGCTTTAAAGGCCAGCGGCCCTCTGCATGTTATGGATTACTCCAGCTTCTTCTAGAAGGATTTTTGATAATGCTCTGTTAATGAGACTGCAATAAATTGAATTACATCCTGTCTTACTCCCAAAGTAGGAGCCTTCTCTATGACACTGGACATGCACACAGAAAAGAGCCTCCTGCATTCCTTTCTTGGGGGTATGTGCAACCTGTATAACAAGACCTGTGGAAGCACACACGCACCTAACAAAATATATGTGAAATAGATGTCTTTTGGAGCAATTTGAGGCCTGCTCTCTGTTCACCATCATCCGTTATCACGGCCCAAACTGCCCAGCTTTAAAACAAGATGGTAAACCTTCTGAGAGCATTCTGGAAGCTCTTTATAAAGCATTGGTACTCCAGGGTCCGAAAACAACAGTTTCCAGGACTCTGATCCTTTGCACTGGATTCCCTTGATACAACAGGGATGGGGGAGTGAAGGGAATAAACACCTAGTTGGTGACAGGCAACAGGAAACTGCAGAGTTTTTCCTACTACTGATTCAGAATAGCATACTGCATCCTCACAAGGTGGCTTGTGAACCTACCTGCCCTGGCTGTCCTCTCACTGAAGGAATACATACACCTCCTGGTCAGCAAGCCAGCACAGCTGTGTACCAGGTGTGATGGGTTGAGTTTTATCTGCCAGTGTGTATTCAATACCAAGCTGATATCATGCCACCCCAACATGAGGAGAAACTTCTTTACAGGGAGGGTGACAGAGCACTGGAACAGGCTGCCCAGAGGTTGAGGAGTCTCCGTCTCTGGAGACTTTCAAAACCTGCCTGGATGCATTCCTGTGTGGACCACCCTAAGTGATCCTGCTTTGGCACAGGGGTTGGACTCGATCTCTGAAGTCCTTTCCAACCTCTTAACGTCCTGTGGTTCTGTGAGCATGTAATCTCATTAAACTCCTTATCTCAACCCAGAAGGCTTTTTTGTTATGTTACTTTCCCTCCCATATGTATGTGAGGGTGCACTTGTGGGAGTGGACTTTGTTAACCCAGGACACCAGGGGAGCAGGTGAACTGGCCAAACAAGTGAGGTTTTGCGGAAGGTTTTGGTTGGGGAAGGATGAGTCAGTGAAACAGGGCTGGAAACTGTAGCATTCTCTCAGCTGAGGTCCAGAGTGACTCTTCTATACACCTGAGCTGTGCAGCCTCACTGTAGTTATGCTCCACCTTGCTTGTGCAGACAAGAGCTGCAAGTGAGGCTGGAAAAAGGGCTGCCATGGCTTGCAGACAAACAAATTGAACAAGGGGCTTTCCTTGGATGGATCTTGCTGTCTTTATTCTACTCCTAGTTCTCTACCCCCAGTCCTGCTTTATCTAATCTGTTTGCTGCAGAGAAACAGTAATTCTCTTTTGTGTTCATGCAACTCCTACGTAACTACTCAGCTTTTAGCTCCATCAGCTGACCTCCAAGCTCAACCTGAGGGGCCCTTGCTGTGCTCTGGTAGAGGCTGCTTTGAAGATCACCAGGTCCACTCACCTAGTGCGGTCTTGCCACTCTTGGCAGGTGAGCCCTGTACTGCAAACGTGCCCCTAGAGGGCACTGAAGGAAGCTCTGAGACAGGCTTCCAGCCAGCAAAGCACACAAGGTGCCTGGCTGGCATTTATGTACCATGGCTGACCAAGGTCTTTGCCTTTTTCCTGCAGCTTTGGAGAAATAAATTACTGGTGGTGCTGTTCTAGCCTTCCCGGGCACTCACTGTCATACTGCATTAATGGGCTGGATGGTCTTGCAGCCTGGGAGGCTCTTTGTGTTCATGGATGAAGCACGTTGCAGGTCACTGATCTCACCAGGAAGCCGACAGAAGTGGAGCAGCAATGTTGAGAGAAGAGATTGCCAGCAAGTTGCTCCTGGGGACGCATGGGGAGGCGGAAGGTGGCGTCATTCGTGCTGAGCTCCTCTGCTCAAGAGAGGGCAGCTGGCCGGCGCAGAAACACACCACTACAAGAGGGCTCCTCCAGGAATGTATTTATTTACATTAAAACACTATTATACAAACTGAAAGAAAGGAAAAGGGGAAAAAAAAAAAAAGAAAAGAAGACATCTTGGAGAGGCAGGTGGTCCAAAGTCAGTGCCCTTCACTCCCCGCCCCATCTCACTGCCATCTCCCTTCTGCTCTGGTCTGACTGCGAGTGCCGTGATCCTTGTAGGAAAATCCCTTCTCAACCCCCTCTCAGTGTGAACATCCATCCACTTTTCCATTTAAGTGGCTTCTAGAAAACCTTTGCTTTCTGCCTGCAAAGAAAACTCTTGCCCAAGCGTTCTTTTTCTTAATTTATTTATGTAACACAGTGTAGAAAGCTATCAATTCATAAGCAATGGTTCTGTACAATCATCCTGCAGAGGATCCCTGTTAATTTTTAACCAGCAGGCACTTTCCCCCTCCCCCCCCAGAAGTGCTCACAATTAACAGGGATTCTTTTTAATATTTTTTTTTGTTTGGTTTTTTTTAAGATCAAAAAGATACATGGAAAAGAAAATAGAAGTTTACCTTCCAATGCCTAAAGTGTGCACATAAAACAGGCACAAAGAAACGAATGTGTATTCCCATGATTTCTACGTCACTAATACAGCAGGAGCAACAATCTGTACAATAAAATGCAGCTGCAGAGGAAAAGAATTTCAGTAACTCATCTGGAATACCTTTTAAAAAACGTTGTTTTACTTTAAAATGCATAGTGATCAGAAAAAAAAAAGAAGTAGCTCAGCAAAGAGAAGCAGCTAAACCCCACAGACACGGAAAGCATCCCCCATCAATTCTTAAAGCATATTTCAATTAGGACTTAATTTTTGTCACAAATCACAAGAATAATATACAACTGGCTAAGGAGCTACGTGATAAATAATTGGGAGAGAGAATCTATCCATGCACTAGTTAAATACAGCTAGCCTCTTTACAGTACACAAAAAACATTCATTAATAATGTAGTGTAAAGACTGAAATGTAAAGAGAAAGAGAGAGAAAATACATTACTGATTTTATTAATTCAAGTTCAGGCATCTACTTGTGTTACAGCACAGCTGTCAAAAGGCGAGAATGAGTAAATAATAAAACAGAGTGTTTTTTTTTTTCCTTTCTTTCCACATTATTCTATAACTGAACACCGATGGGCAGTGAAGCAATCATTCTGCTGTCCAACTCGTGAGGCTGCTGTGGTGTCCTAGTTCTGCATCTGTTCAAAGAACTTGTAGGTGGGATTTTCATAGCCATTTTGCTGCATCTTGGAAAGGTGGCGCTCCTCTGGTGTCACTGCAGCGTCCACCTGTCACAAGAAGAAACAAAAAACAGGCTCACATTTTTGCTTGATTGACAGCTTACCTCACATTTCCCTCCCATCTGGACTCAAGCAGAAAGTATCCTCTAAACACAATGCAATTTGTTTGACAGGTTCTTCCTTGTCCCCTCCTCCCTTTTCTTTTTTTTTTCCTTTTTAAATGAAGAGGAGAAAGTAAGTTAGGTCCCGAGGCCAGTCTAAATCTCAAAAGAAAGTCTAATATAAAGGTGTCTGACAAATGATGAAGACGATACTCCATTAAAGAGTATTAAACCATGGTTTAGTCATGAGGTCTGTGGTGACAGGTTGGACCTGATGATCTTTGAGGTCTCTTCCAACCTTGGTGATTCCGTAAACCTAGGGCCTGGAGGCTCTCACTTTGTCTGAAGAGGCAACTGTCTCTGAAAACTCTTCTCTCCAAGATATGCAGGACTGCAAACGGTCTCACCAACAAAACCACCAGACAGCACTGCACCCAGCAATAAATAAGAAGCCAGCAAACATCTTTAAAGGCGACTTGCGAGAGATGGCCCTTGCAGCTCTGACAGTCGTGGTTCAGTTTTTGGACAGAGTAATATGCAGAAGATAAGGCAGTAGGAACAA
Source organism: Picus viridis (assembly GCA_033816785.1). Lineage (NCBI taxonomy): Eukaryota > Metazoa > Chordata > Aves > Piciformes > Picidae > Picus > Picus viridis. The sequence continues at coordinate 9,931,667 of CM066570.1, forward strand.
TTCTGCAACTCAGTTTTTTGCTTCAGGACTTTAAGGTGAGCTGACCCAATTTGGCAGTATCGGCTTTGTTTTCTGTTGCATGGCACAGCAAGGAAGTCACTCCACAAACAAAAAAAGGGGATGTATTTTGCACCTCCCTGCTAGGCTCCCATTATCAGTTGGATTTTTTCCACTAGAATAGATACTGCTCAAAAGAAAAAGCTCAGTTGCTTGAGGCTGCTTTCTGTCTGTATTTTGCCCTCAGATCTTTTGTGGGTGCTGTGGTCTCAAGAAAGATAAAAAGGAAAATAAATAAAATGAGGGTAGCAAAGGAATGTCAGAGTAGCCAGACACAGGGTGACCAAAGAATCCCATTGCACTCCTGGAAGCAGTACTTTTCTGTCTCCAGGGTCAAGTTTGGTTCACTTTAGTGAGAAAAAGCTTCATGTGTCTGCACCGGTTTAAGTATTTCTACTTAACAGAGAATGACCTTTCTTGATTATCTGGAAGACGGGCAAAACCACAGCTCAGTCAAGACTTCTCCACTGAATACCTGCTGCTCCACAAATTACTTTCATCTTTCACTGACCATTATGGTAAAAGGTAAAATTTCATCAAATTAGGGTGGACAAGAACACTCTCTAAATGTTAATTAGGTACTTTACTTCTGCTGTATGAGCTCAATTATTGAGTGCCTTCAAAACCTACTGTATTCTGGCTGTCTTGCTGAGCACCTATGGTTAATAGTTTGCCAGCTATTTCATTTGCTATCTGCTATCTCTGGTGTTTGGCAGCTCTTAAAAGAAGGTAAAAAGTGAATTTTACATCATCAAAAATTTAAAACCAGGAAGGTGTCCAAGACTCTGTTTGGTACAAACATTTTCCTGTGGATTACTCCAAGTATTGACCTTTAGGAGAAATGGCCATTTATTTTTAGCATAAAACTAGCTTTGTGGAAAAGGGAGTCTATTCTCTCAAGAAGCCTCATATAGTAGGCTAACTTACTCTAACCTTTTAATAAAATACCAAAGGAGAAGTACTTATGTCTGATACTCACTTTAAATCTAATCTACAATATTGGAAAACACTCAGCTTAGTGAGGACAGACTATGACCTTCAGTAAATTATTACCTGATACCCTGGAGAAAGATTAAAACTATGTTCTTCCATGCCTGGGACAAGCACAGGCTGCTCAGCTTGGTTTTTGCAGCCATTCTTTTACTGCAGCGGGTTATACCACAGTACGATCTTTCCCACAGTACCAACCCAAAAATGGCTCCTCAGCCATTTTCTGTCTTCATGTTCTTCTAGTTGGGTAAGAAAATGTTTTGTGTGTGGCACATGACTGCTCAGAGGAACTGCTAATCCCAAATCCGATCTGTTTTCGTATCTGTGCCCCTTCTAAATCTCCTTCTCCCTGTTCCAACTCTCAAATTGTGTTTTCAATCAACTTTCTATCTTCCATCAAATGTTTTCCTTATGCAGTGACTGAACATTTTTGTGCAATACCCAGCTTCAGGGGTCACATATGGCTTTTGCTCACAAAGTTATTGTGAAACTCTCCATAGCTGGAGCCTTGAGTGTTCCAGCAAGCCCTTGACTTCTTCCAGCAGGAAACAGGATGCCAGGCAGAAAGGATCACTGACATGGTGCTTTCTGCCTTTCTGATTCTGCATTATAATTTACCCCTTTTTTTTGCTATTAAAATTCTTCCACTCAAAGGCTGTCTTTCTCTCTTTTATTTAAGTTGGATTTGTACCAAGCAATTCCCTTATGCAGTGAGCTCCAAGTCTGTCTACTTCTTCGCCCCTTGTGCCATGCCGTCTGGCAGTGAGATGTTGTTTAGAGAGAGAGCACCCTTGCCTTAAGCTGCTCTTTCCATATTTCCCTTGTTTTAGAAACTGGGGCGGGGGGAAGGTAGTGCTTTCCTCTCCCTGTCCCCCTCTCTCTTCAGAAGTGACACAAAGAAAAATATTTTCGTCTGAAGGACAGGCTTCCCCTGGCCAGCCCATGCGAGCGGTGAGTGCTCAGCTTGGCTGTCTACAATCATTTTGATCCACCAAGGACAGGAGAACCCCTGGGAATTTCACAGCCCATCTCCTCTTCAACCTCTACACCCAAATCCCCAAGACATTTCTGTACAACGATGTGCTCAGCAGCTGGCATGCAACTGTGTACTTGCATTGTAAGGATCTGTTTGTGCCTGCTGCTGCTCGAGTCTCACCTACACCCAGCAGAGAGAGCAGCAGTGGGCTTGGGTGAGAGACACTGAGAGAGCTGCAACAACTCACAGCACTCATGTTTGCCATCAGCTCCAGAGGCTGGGTTGCTTCCTCCTGCTTTACCTGTCTTTTCTCCATAGCTTGCCAGCTTGTCCCTTCACAAGAATGCACCATTTAAATCCATATGCCACGATTCAACTTCTGGCACTTCTTTGATGCTACTGCTGTTGGGCAGAGCACTTGTTTTCTTCGAAGCAGGTATGTCATCAGCCTAACAGCAGTAGGGGCTAACAAATCCGTTCTATATAGGTTTTGTACAAACATGTACAAGACCTAATCCCTGCCTTGAGTACCACGCAAATTTAATAGCATTAACTACTTTGGTTGTTACAATGCTGCTGCGTGCCATCTGCTGCTGCTGAAGTTGTCACTAATGAGGCTGCTAAGGAAAAAGAAGAACAAAGCAGGGAAAACAGCAAGTGCTCCTGTAGCCTTCTTGGCATTTGTAGGAAACAACAATACAAAGTGTGTGCAGAGGAAAAGCCACCCTTCCTTTCCTTCCTGAAGAGTCTGCTATAGCACCAAGCCAGCCTTGGTTCTTGTGAACAGTAACACCGCACTACCACAGTTATCTAGTGCCTCTCTAAGAAGTCAGAGCCTCACAACACACAACTAAACCCACCAAGAGATTCTCTTTTAGCATGAAATTAAAGCGCAGTATGAAGCTCTGGGGTTGAAGGATTTGGGATATCTGTGTTATCAATACATGCCTGAGAGCATCTTTCCCTCTAGGAGGCTCCCCCTACTAGGCTGGGATGCAAAGCAGGTCTATGCCTGAACCTGTGCTGAGCTTCTTCATATTTAAGTGCCAAACAACACCGTATTGAACTCTGTCACCCATTTTAGCTTAAGCCTCCCACTCAGCACTTCTTATTCAGGACTAGAAGATGTGATAAGCACACAGCACAACCTGCTTGTGGGAAAGAAATGGAGTAAGACAACAACATAAATAAAAAAGAATCTAAGAAAGTGCAAGGCAGAAGAAACAAAAAAAAAATTCATGAGAAACTAGAGAAACCTGGGAGAAAATCAGGGAGGAGAATGAGTAAGAAACAATGAGCAAGGGCAGTAAAATTAGACTGCATTTTTAACACCCTTGCACAATATTCCATATTAAAATTCCTCACTTTGATAAAGCCAGTTTATCACCAAAGTCCAATAGCCTCTGAAATGTGGCATTTCTAGATGAAAGGGCTTGACTGAAGCTCCTGCTTGCAGCCTTACTCAATTGCTTTGGAATCTTTTATTTAAAATTTCCCCTTTAGTCTTCAAAATGAGTAGTGCTGATACTCCCTCTCCTTCCTGGAGCTGACTGCTGTAGGGTAATCCATCTCACTGCCAACTCACATGCACTATATCACTCATCCTGAATGTCTTCTTTTCTGCTCAGCCAAACTCTTCTCCTCATTCCTCACCACCTCTGTCCTAGGCATTGCTCTGCCAAACAGCATGCCTTGAACCTGATTAGCTCTCTGTCAGAAAACCCCCAAAGCCTTTTACCATTTTAAGAAGCTTTTTGCATCCATTATGGAGGTGGCAGAAGTTGAACACAGAACATAAGAGGTGTGGGTACTTGGTGCTGCTGAGAAGCAGCCTAGACACTTCTCTTTTTTATGACATGATGTCTCTTGAGAAAGCAGCTCAGACAGGTAGATAACCTCTTTTGACACTGTCTGTCCATCTATCCTCTTCTGCTTCAGCCTATGAATCTTTCAAACAGAAAATCCTAATGTGGAGTCAGGAAGATGGTAATGCTGCTGAAAAATTTATGTGCTGCCTCTGTGTATGTGGGGCAGATCAAAAACCCAGACAGGAGGTGCAGGCAGCCATCAGAGATGTATTGAACACAGCACTGTGGTTTAAATAACGATAAATGGATCACAGAATCACAGAATGTAAGGGGTTGGAATGGACCTCTAGAGATCATCTAGTCCAACTCGCCTGCCTAAGCAGGATCACCTAGGGCAGGCTGCACAGAACACATCCAGATGGGTTTTGAAAGTCTCCAGAGAATGAGACTTCACAACTTCTCTGGGTAGCATGTCCCAGTGCCCCATCACCTTCACTGTCAAGCTACTGCTGTGAGCCCTCCTGCTGTCACCTTTCCCTGTCCTGATGGAGGTCTTGCCTCCATAATAGAAAGCAAATGAGCTCCAAAGAGGAGATCCTGAAAGAGGAGATGACACAGTCTATTGAATTCTGGAGCACAAGACAGCTGAGAACCTCTCTTTTGCTACCTGCATTCATGGAGCAAGTAACCTCCTGTAGACAGATGGAGTGTGTGCACCAGCAAACACCACCTTCAAACTGTCTGTTGGAGCGCTAATGTGCACATACAATAAGTAATTTTCAACCTCTCCACCATTTACTTAACTGTGGCAGTCTTCCTGGGGAGGCTGAAACCTCTTTGAAACATTTATATTCTCAGACTTGGAAGAAAATGATTTTGACACTTTTCCTACAGTTGGACAAGTATATTTCTCCTCAGAGCTTAAAAAACCAAACAAACCAACCAAAACCCACGCTAACAGGATTTTTAATAACATCTTTTGTTAAAGAAATAGTGAAGTGAGTAAAAAGTACTGTAGTAAGAGTTCACCTTTTAGCAGATGAGAATACAGGTGGAACAGGACCTGGTTTGGAATAGAATAGAATAGAATAGAATAGAATAGAATAGAATAGAATAGAATAGAATAGAATAGAATAGAATAGAATAGACCAGACCAGGTTGGAAGAGACCTTCACGATCATCGCGTCCAACCCATCATCCAACACCATCTAATCAACTAAACCATGGCACCAAGCGCCCCATCCAGTCTCCTCCTGAACACCTCCAGTGATGGTGACTCCACCACCTCCCTGGGCAGCACATTCCAATGGGCAATCACTCTCTCTGTGTAGAATTTCTTCCTAACGTCCAGTCTAAACCTCCCCTGGTGCAGCTTGAGACTGTGTCCTCTTGTTCTGGTGCTGACTGCCTGGGAGAAGGCATCCATTACCTAAGAGCTAAAACTCTCACAGTAACTTCTGACATGCAGCAAACAGGTTGCAAATTGTGATAAAATGCACCCAGCCAATCCAGAGGTGTTATTTTTACATGAGCTGATTAGGCTCTTTTGTGCTTTTTTGAGCACAGCACACTAAAGGTGCATTGCTGCTGAACAAATTAATCCTCTTTAGAATGGAACAGTTTAATTCTGAAGACATTTTAATATTAAACATCCATTGCATATGCATCTTTGGGTGCAGGGCTTTCTCCTTGAAGTAAGTGCTACAAAATTTTCACCAACCTGGGACAAAAATAGACATTATGCCTTTCTTTCAGGCCAGAAGCTTAGACAGTGAGGCTATGCAGTCTGCCAAGACCACAGAGTGAGTCTGGCAGAATAAGGAATCCTGTCTGCCAGTGCCAGACACAATGCAGCTAATTTACAGGGTGACATCATCTACGCTGTGGTACTACAAATTGACTAATATCTGTGGTACATCTGCCTGCCAAAGCTTTATGGTTTTCTGTAATTATTTTTTTTAATTTCCTGAGCAAAGCTGTCATTTTGACATGAATTATGTGTTCAGCTTGTGCATGCTATTTCTAGCCCAACATTTCCATCTTCACTGTCACCAAAGAAAGCTCATAGGAAGCCAGGCCTGCCTTTGCTGAGTCATTCTCTCAGGTGAAGCCAACCTGGAATTTTAAGGTTGTACTACAATAAGGATATGCCCACATTCAATGTCTGATTTGGGCCTTTGGCCTAGCAAGCCTCCTGACCTATTCTGTAGTTCTTGAACTCAGCCAAATGAGAGCTGCACAACTGTTGGCAGCAGCTATCAACTCAGGGGTTTCAAACTAAACCCCATTTCAACTTGCTACAAAATAGGCTGGAAGTTTTCATATGAGAAGTTAAAGCTGAGATTCCTGCTTACTGTTTTCTGCCTCTCAGTCCAAATTCTGTACAGCTTGCTGTCTGCTCAGATACCATCTGAAAGTGTCAGTGCTTATCTGGCTACATCTCTTTAGACGGTTTCAAACCACGTGGGCAACCACAGTATGGACACAGGGGGCATACACACACAGGCTGAAGATAAAGGCCCTTCATTGTCCCAGGTGGTAGAATAGAATAGAATAGAATAGAATAGAATAGAATAGAATAGAATAGAATAGAATAGAATAGAATAGAATAGAATAGACCAGGTTGGAAAAGACCTTTGAGATCATCAAGTCCAACCTATCATCCAACACAACCTAATCAACTAAACCATGGCACCAAGCAACCCATCCAGTCTCATCCTAAACACCTCCAACGATGGTGACTCCACCACCTCCCTGGGCAGCCCATTCCAATGGCCAATCACTCTTTCTATGAAGAACTTCTTCCTAACATCCAGCCTAAACCTCCCCTGGCACAGCTTGAGACTATGTCCTCTAAATACATATATCAGGAAGCATGTATGTGTCCAGCAAGACCAAAGCAAGGTTCATTTGACTAGAGCTGAAAGCAGTGTAATTGTGGACTGAACAAGAGTCAGTTTTGATTAAAATTTAAAATACAAGTTTTGGTAGGCAAAAATATGTAAATGTTCCAAATGTTGGCTAATGTTAGTACTAAGCACAACCAGACACTCATACAGCAAAGCAGATGTCAATACACAAGAGGAAAATAAAGATACATGAGCTTCCTTACAGCTCTCACAAGTAAATTTTTTCTCCCTACAGAGATCCCTTTATACCCAAGCAACAGATGAGCTATTTTAAGATCCTGTAAACTGACCACAAATTCACTTGGTAGCTTGGGAAAACTACAAAATCCCACAACAGCCTTATATATGATTTCTCACATGCACAGCTTTCAGATTGGTCACAAATCAAAAGATGATGGCAGCAAAAGGAAATATTGCTTGGAGAATAAAAAGTAATAAAGTACCTGTACAGGCAAAGCCCTTGCAGGGTACAGCACAATACACAGGAGGCCAGTCCCAAATGTTTATATGTGAGCTAAATTAAAGAAATTCATGTATGTGCATTCCCAACAGTACTTACACTACAATATTCCTCCTGTGCAGTACCTGCCCATTGGCTATTGTTAAATTTCCTATAGAATGACCTCTCACATCATGAGCTGATGGTTCTGGCACAGTTCCAGAAGATGTGGCTTTTACACTCAACACAGCTTATATTCTGCATTTATAAAATAAGGCTGTTTGATTCTACTCTGCCAGATCCAACCACTCCAACTCTGAACATCAGGCCAGCCAAAACCATGGTTTCTTCATTTGTAAATATATAGCAGTGTGCTGACTGTGTTGAGCATGTTACACCAATTGTCTTGCTAGTCTTTTCTTACCTCCACAACCCCATGATGGATAGATGTGTACTGCTTCTTCTTCAGCATCACCAAAGTAATGACAATAACTGTTGCTATGACAACACCTCCCACCATTAGTCCAATGATGGCACCTTTATTTGAACCCACATCTTCAGCAAAGAACACCTACAAAAGAAAAATAAAGTGGCTAATAAAAAAGTTCAGTGACTATTTGGAAAACCCATCTGTCTGTCACAGCAATATAAAGCCTATTGAAGTATCAGTAATTAAGCAGCCTTGCATGTTACCCTAAATATTCAAAACTGGATTTCTGTATCATAAAGCTCTCACAGTCTGGGAAGAGCAACCGGGAAATCTTCATTGCCTGTGGTGCAGTGGTGCTTGTAAGTAAGGAGAAGACTCATCTCCATGCCTTTGCTTTTGCAGGGGTCTTAGATAGTAGCTGCTTTGTCTCCTTGGGTAAGTGAGTCAAACTAATTGCAAAATGACTAATAAGCTTATAGAGGAGTAGCCAGGGAAGCATACAGCTTTATTTACTGTGAGCATGCTAATCATGAAAGTGTTCACAAATCTGCATCTGTGCAGGTTGTTTGGACTATGCCTCATGCCTTTCTTCAGCTAAGGAGCACTGAAGACCTGTAGGACAACAGTGACTCTTGCACACAACCAGTTCTGAGAAAACTCTCACATCAAAGGGCAGGAGTCCAAAACCCACGAGCGTGCCAGTTTCAGCGGCCACAAAGGTTTTGCAGGCTAAAGGGAGAATGAATTGTACCTACACTCATGTGAGACCTAGACAAGATGGCAGTTTTCTGAGAAGTGGAAAAGATCCACTTCAATTATGTGTAGTGATAAGGCAGATCAGTGTCAGCAAGATGTCTTAGTATGCATTTAATAAATTTGACTTGCAGCAGCAGGAGCAGGTATGGAAAGTGAGTGGATTGTTTTCACTGTCCTGCTTTGTAATCAAGGAATATGCTGGATTATTTCATAGCTATGCATACTTTAAAAACCTTTTTTGTCTGCTTGTCAATAGTGGGCTTTTATTATTATTTTTATCTAAAATGGGCAAAAAGGATTAAAGAATAAATTGCATTCACAGAACTGTAATAGTATCTCACTCTGAAAGACTAAATACTTCTATAAGTACTTAACAAAAAAGCAGAGGGAAGCAGGAAACCAGCTGAGAATGATAATGAGCTGTATAACATTTGTACTCCTTAAGAAACACAATCTTCCTCAGAGAGGTATTAAAGCATACCATATAAATATTTATATTGTTCCTAGCTGTAAGCAAGAAATGTGCTTCAAGTTAAGAATTCAGTGTAAAGTACACACAATGGGCAGCACTGGCACAAGCTCATGACAAGCAATTCCTTCTGTCAATTTTACCTGCCCAGGACTGAAATTCTCATGCTATAGTATATTGGAGCACTGTGAGATGCCCCAGCTAATACCCACGTGCAACAGAAGAAGGCCTTAAGCACTCTGAGCCATAAAAATCAACTTAATAAACAGTTAAAATCTGAATGCTCATAAAGGAGAAAATAACTGCAATTTCAGCTCAATTCAGAAGTTTGTGTGCGTAAGACAATGTGCAGCTGAATTCAAAGCAATAGTCTTTGGAGACTGTCTCAGTAAATTCTACCAGGGCAGAGGAGAAGGAAAACACAGATCTAAGTATTTTCTGATTACTGCTTTTGAATAAAAGCTAATGGAGAAGGACAGCACATAGGATATGGCATGTGGTAAACAAGAAGTGCACTGTAAGGTATCAGTCCAGCACTTTCTCAGTGATACCAAACTCCTTGCTCGGTCTCAGCTGAAAAGATAACCTAGAGAGCAGCTGACTAATTGTTAAACAATGGTTGCACCTGTCAGTAAGAACTATGGCATACAATGCTTTAGAAAGCTAGAAATGCCCCATTTTAAACATGACAGATTAACCAAGTGCAGGAATTGCAATGCATTCCCCGCCAGCCAGCGTGGTAAGCATAGCTGCCAGCACCAAACTGCTCAGAACGGTATCGGATCACTTAAGCGTTAAAAGTTGCTGCTGGGAAGGGTCTCTGACACAGGATCAAGAACCACTCTGTCGAAAACACGTTCCTTCGCCTCAGTGAACTGCATGAGTTGACACCATCAGGATGTTTAAGTCATCTGAGCTAAGCAAGTCAGAATTTCCCAAATTAGTGCTAATGCATTCTGGATTAAGCTCATCAAACTGGGAATTCTCAGTTCTTGGCATCAAAGCGATGGCAGAGTATCTTTTCACACTGTGATTGCCTAGTTCAAATGCAAATTTGAGTCCCATGTTAATTTTAATTTTCAGCACTACTTAGCTTTAAGAATATATTAAGAAAACTGCTTTCAAGTTTAATATAAGGATATTGAAAGTCACGGACCTGAAATCTCATCACGTAATACACCTTCACAAAAGAGGAAGCAGAAAAGGTTTACAGTCAGTCAGCACTGCTGTATGGGTTCTTCATTACTTAAGGGACTGAAAAAAGCTTTCAGACAATGCTGCTTCTTACTTGCATTACTTTTGTTTGCCATTTTTGTATTCATATGAAGCACAGTTCAAATAGGAAACAATATTTTGCTCCTACCTGCCCTTCATCTGTTAATAATTTAATGTATGTTAAAGAACAAGACACACATATAGTCAAGCACAAATTAAAATTAAAGCCAGCAGTCAGTCTCCTCTCATCTCGAGCAGACAGTCTCATGGAAGGTGATGCTCCCTGGAGTTCAGCTTACTGTCTGTTTTGACAGAAAATTATTCTATTCTTGAAACAGTGTCACTCTACTTCTTGCTGCACCATGCTGCATGTCTCCATCAAACTGTTTTCTTTCCTGGTTTGAACTTGCTTAGCATTTTCCTTCCTCTGATCTCTGAATCTGACCATGACAGATGGACTATGGGACAAGTATTGCCCACATGACCACCTATGACAGTGCAAAACTTGATGGCTTTCCATGCTCTCTGCTGAAATTGTTCCAGCTTTGCTCTCATTTAAGAGAGAGCCAGAAAAATCATCATCTGTTCACATGCAAGTGTTTAGTTGGCACTTTCAACATCCATATTACCTAGGGCAAATGCGACCCACTAGCTCAAGACTTGAATCAGCAGCTCAAAATGTATGCATAGAAACCACTGTTTGTCCACTCACCAGCTTTTGATGATGAACTTCATATCCTGAGTCATGCCGGAACTCTGCATCCATCTTCACTTCAGATATCTCTTCTGTTTTAACGTTGGTCAACCCAGAACCTGCATTGCACCACAATGACAGTTCATTAAACTCAGTGACTCAGTTATGCTCAGCTTACCTCCACCACTACAACAGCAGAAGGCAATGGTATCATTCACGAGGAGGAGGTGTGAGGCAACGTGAAGGGGAACTGGGAGGAAAGTGAGGTACATCTGATATTTCAGTCCCGCTGAGGTGACACAGAATGAGCTGGTAAAATTTCTCCTCTGTTAAACAGTCCTTAATCCACTGCAGCTATGTTGGTACAAGCATCAAAGGTTTTCAGCATGAAACACCACAAGAACTAAGCTGTGAGGGACCAACAGAGGCCTCCTGAATGGGCTCACAGGATGCAGACAGATCTGCTCTGACAGCCTCTTTAGCAATGCCAAGAAAATTTGGTGTTTAAGCTGAAATCTTTCTCCTTCCTCAGCTCAAGCTGCTGTGAGGAAAAACACATACCCATGGGTGTGGGGAACCCCAGATGTTGTCTTTTCTTGCTTCTCGTGAGCCTGCACCTTTTGCACAAACATGCAAAAGTAAGAGTAAGTGTCTGTGAAATCCACATGGTTCTTGTTTTCAGATTTCACACTGCTCAGAATTAGTAAGTGTCTTCCACCTGAGAGATGGTAACTGTCTTTCTTGATTATAAACATAAAGCAAGCAAAGCAAAGCTTGCAGTGATTGTAACTGTTGATAGCTTGAAGCCCTCTTCTGCTCTTACATGAAGAGGAGATACCCCACTTATCTAGCTGGAAAGAAGGCCAGGATTTCCTCTTGGAAAATAGCCTTAGGAGAATGAGACAGACTTGCAACAGCTAAGGAGTGCTTTGTGCATGTGGATCGATTAATGGTTTGTCCTGAAATGCTGGCTCTGGCCTATAGAGGACATATGGTATTCATGTAGCTGCTTATTTTCCTTCTCAGTACCAACTGACATTTCTATTTCTTAGAGGTACAAACACTGCATAAGCACGATGTTTATGAGAAGTTATTTCTTCACCCTATCTAATGTGGTAAGAACAAACTGGTTCATATTCCTTGTCTATATTTATCTTAGCATTTTATCACTCCAACTCCTCTCTGCGATTCCTTGTATTTTGGGCTGACCTTAGACTCTGCTGCAGAGGAAGAACCTCTTCTAAAATACTCAATACCACTGATTGCTCTTGTGCTCCACCATCTCTCTAGACTCTCAATGCATTTTTGAAAACTTCCATGTGCCAATGACCTCCACAGTCTAAAGCAGTACTCAATGCAAGAATTATTGCCCTTTCGATGCTTTTCAATGCACAATTTCTTCTCTCATTAAATGCTGATTTATTTTTGCATTATGAGTCAGCAAGAACAGACCCTCCCAAGAACTCCTCTGGACTATATAGACAGTCTCATTCTAAGGTTTTGATCTTTCTTTTCACAGCAAACCATGTGAAGGAGAGAACAAGAATCATCTTCATGCAGTAAAGTATTTATGGTGATTTTCTTCAACACTCTGTGTCATAAACTCTACCTTAATATGTGTCTTGTTTTTATGGAATAAAGCACTTGAAGATCTCAAATGTCTTCACTGAGCATCTGATTTTTGATGCCACATAAGAGTGCCAAGAAGTACTTTCTGACATTTATGTACGAGGGACTATTTCTAAACACAAGAACTGTGGCATACTTAAGGAGCTGCAGTTTGAAAACAAACCATGATGTTCTGTCAATGAAATGCAAGATGAAATGGAGATGAAGGAAATAAAACACTCATGGTACCTGAAAAATTGTTTAACTTTCTGTCCTTGAAGCAGCTATGGTTTTTTTTTTCCAACAAAGAATACAATTTACTCTCCTTTGTGCATTAACACAAAGCAGCCCCTACACTTGCATCAATGAAAAGCAAAGAAAACATGTATCTGTCTGCAGAGAGGTTTGTGCCTCTTCCACTCCCTCACCGCTTTGGTTTTAGGATTAAAAAGAGAGAGGTTAAAAACCAACAGTGGGATAGCAGTGCTTCACATAGATTAAATAGCTAGGGGCAAAGGGCTTTCCTGGGATTTGGTTCACTGTCCACAGCTGCAGTGGATGGAGAGGTGGCTGGCTCCCAGCTGCTCACCACTGTCCACAGACACATGGGCTGCTCCTTAGACACACTGACAAAAGCATCACGTGGAAACTCCCGCAAGGCAACGGCCTAGTGAACGGCACAACTTTACTATTACAGCTGGCACATTCACTGAAGCTGTAACTATTGATTAGGATATACCAATACATACATGAGAGTCACCTGTGAAGAATCAACTTGTCTTTTGTTGACCTCTTAGAGGTCGCTAGAAGAGTTAGGAAGCATATGCGAAACTCTGATTTGGCTTGGAGTGAATATGAATTTCCTTGGGAAGGTCCACAATCAAAGCTCTGGCAGAAGCTAAAATGGCAAGGATTAAGAGGGGCAAACCTTACACAACTTCCCACAATTGATTAAAAGGTAGGGAATTAAGAGGAAAAACACAGCCATTTTTCACAATGGAGGAAGGTTACCAGCAGAGTCTCACAAGGATCTGTGCTGTGCTGTTTGTAAAGTGATCTGGACAAGGGAGTGAATAGTGACATGACAAAGTTTACTGATGAGTAAATGAAAGAAAAAAAAGAGGACAGTCAAAGTAAAACCAGCTGCAAAGAACTGCAGAAAGCTGTTACAAATTCAGAGTGCACTATAAAAGGGAAACGGCATTCATTGTTGATATAATGTAAAGTAGTGCTTACAGGGATACACAGCCCTAACTATACATACACAACAACAGGCTCTAAATTAGCTCTGTTTCACCCAGGACAGAGAGCTTGGAGTCACTGTGGGTAATTCCCTGTGGGCAGATGGCACAGTAGCAGTGAGTAATGCAAGAGAAAGCTAGGAGTGATTATGAAGGAATAGAGAAAACAGAAAACATTGTTACACCACTGCATAAATGATGCATCCTCATTTTAATTCTGGCTATCCATTCTGGTCACCTCACCTCAAATGAAGACAGAAGAACTAGAAAAGATACAAAGCAGGGAGAGACAGATAATCACTGGCATGGAATGGCTCCTGTACAGCAAGGACTAGACAAATTGTCAGTCTACACACAACCAAGCATGAATGCTACAGAGGCCTGTATGACTGTGAATGAAAATGAGAAAGTCTACAGGAAACAGTTACTCATTATTTATCCAAAGAAAGTACAGTACATCAATACTGTTATGATACAGCACAAAGTGTTTGTGTATTTAAAAATGCACATAATTTGTCACAATGCAAAACTGGATTATGTATCTCATTGGCACAAATCAAGAGGATGTTCAAAATACAAATGAACAAATGCAAAAACTAAAGTTTCATGCAGGGTCACTAAATACAACAGTGAAAATACAATTTTCAGTCCTGGAAGTCTATCACAGCCTAGCTCACTGAATGTGCTAGCAGCATAAGCAGGTGAAGTCTGTAAGTCTCCTGGATGTAGCACTACTAGAGGCAGGAAAATGGATTTGGGTATGTTTTCTGCTCCTAGGCTCTGAACACCTTCAGTGAAAGCAACCTATGATAGCTAAAGACAACGGGTCTTTGTTAGCTTCACTTAAACAGAGGCAAATGCTGCAAGTAGGAGTTACAGCAGCCTATCAGGGGAGAAACAGGTCAGAAGCCTTCACATCAATGAGTAATAGAGGTTCATCAGTAGTCTCAGCTGCCGAAAAAACACAGGCTCAGGCCTTCCTAAAGCCACATTTCTTTTAGTTCTCTCTTCCCTCCCATTGCCATCAAACAGCAGCACAGAAGCCATACTTCCAGAATGCAGCAGATTAAACAATCTTTTGCCTTGAGATCAGGTAGAAATTCTTTGCTTATAAGCAAGGGCTATTGGTCAACTTGGCCTTCTTCACCAATCCCCCAAAATGCCATGGGATCTGAACACAAAGTAGGACCTGATATTAGGAAGTTAATGATGTTAGGCTTGCTGCAACTTGCCTTTGACAGTTAACACAAGAAAAAGGTGAGAAAGAGGATATTTTTTTGTTTCACTAACAAACCTGATCCGCAATTATTTCTTTCCTCCCATCTCCCTTAGAAGTGAGGAGAAAAACCTTTTTAAAAGTATGACTAGGGTAAACTAGAGGTCTGCAAATAATTGATTATACAGTAAGCGAATCCTGGAGTTGTTCTGTTTGGAAGAGACCCTCAAAGATCGTCATGTGCAACCTTTAACCCAGCACTGCCAGGTCACCACTAAATCATGTCCCTCAGCACCACATACACGTGGCTTTCAATCCTTCTATGAGACTTCTGATTCAATGTAAATGGGATATTTAGTTTAGCTGGAGAGAACCAGGGAAATTTTATGGGTTGATTTATCCCTTCATTGGATAGTGCTGGTAAAACAAGCCTGAGTTTCCAACATTAACTTCTGATTTTTGGATGCCTGACCAAAGACAGGACTGACCCTTATCCCTGCACCTGAGTGGCATTTATATTTGAGGGTATTATGATTCATAATTTAACTATGAATTAGGACTTTTGAAATTTGGCATCACCTAGAAGTGACAGGTTTTGTTACATTAAGCAGATGCTACTTGAAGACAGAAGATCCCAGTAATGCTGGCGAAAGTAGTGTAGAAAGAGAGTCAGGAATGACAAGGGTATAACAGGCTAAACTGTAATCTAGTTTAGGAGAAATTTTGGAGGGTTTTGTCTATCCAGAAGTAGATTGAGCTTCATTTAAAGTTTGTATGCTTATTGACATTACTTCAAGCAAGAAATACTGACCTACAGTGCCATGTAGTCTAAGGGAGCAAATATGAGTCTTGCTCGTAAGACACGGCAAGGAAGCCAACTGAATTGGCTGACTGGTGACTCTGTTTATGAGCAGAGTCTGTACTAGAATCAAATAACTCTGTACTAGAATCAAGTAACAAGTATGAGAAAAAATAATTATATCTATAAAAAATAAATTATACACATATATATATATAAAATATGTATGGGATATATATAGCTATATGGGATTATATATGCCTTTTGCACCATGTTACAGTGTAGAATATAGACCTTCTATTTAACAGCTCTCTCTTTACTTCCACTTCATTCACTTTCCTTTCCTGGTTACTACATATTACTTAGACCTAGATTTAATTATGCTCTAAAATTTAATTTTCAAAGGTAGTAACTGAAGAAGAAAAACTTACAACAAGTCTTCCTAAAACCTTTATCAAAGGAGTGTGAAAGATGCAAACAGCTAAGAGCTGTAAACAGGCAGCACACAAACAGCCTGATACTGTTCTACAAGCATACGAAGAAAAGTTACCTACATGACAAGAACTTTAAATTTGACACAAAATTGATGTTTTTCCACTACCATGTGTAAAATACACAACCCAAACACAAAAGCCAATGTTAAAATGAAAAGTGAGAGCAACAGCCTCACTGCAAATTCACAAACTACTAGGGCTTGTCTTGTGCATTACACAACATCCTTAGGGAGTTGCAGTCCCCATTACTTCAATTTAAAAATGCTACATTTCAGCTGGTGAACATATATTAACTTGCAGCTCCTTAGAAAGACTGACAGAACTGTTTAGCCATCAAAACCTCAGGCTTAAAAGCCTCTAGCAAATTCCCCCAAAAAATGAGCTAAGATGGGCTTTTATTGTATTGCTGTTAATCAGCAATATTGACTAATTTTATACATTACATGTGTGCATGTACACACACACATATCCAAACATCTAAAAGTCTAGCATATGCAGACCTTACTGTTCCTTCCCCTCAAAGGAGAAGGGAAATGAAAACAATTATACAGAATTAAAAACTGCTCATATGAAATAAACCCAAAGTAACTGCCTTGGGAAACACTTTATCCTCAACACAGATGAGTTTCTCCTGTGTAAATACATATTTAGGATTTAAGAAAGATAAGAAAGAGGATACAATGAATTCAACCAAGGACATTATCTACTACACTGCTTGTAACTGCTTCATCAACCAGCTAAATAACAGCTTATCATGATACTGTGACTGTCTTTTGCAGAGCCTTAAAACTCTATTAGCTGCGTCTGTCACCTTCCAGTTACTTCTGGAGTTAAAAACTTAGCCTCAGAGTGAAGCACAGCTGAAACGACAAGATCTGGGTGATCTCTACATGGAGAAAATCCAAAGTCACACACTTAAGCAATAGATGCAGTTACTGCATTCAGGAAGAACTTTAACTCCAAGCCCATGAACTGTAATGGCAAGAACAAGAACAGTTTTGTTGATACAAGGCCTGTTAGGAGCATAGTAAACAGCCTTATCTGGGTAAAGCTTTAACAACAGAAAAAAGGGTGGATGAAAAGGAGTGCAGTGTTTGAACAGTTACACAGGTAGACTGCTGCATGTTCTAACTAAAAGTTCAGCTACTGCTTCCATCTGACTCTAGGACTTTGTTCACATCATTGCACAGAAAGCAAATTGTATCCTAGGCTGTATTTTAAAAGGAGTGTGGCCAGCAGGTTGAGGGGTGATTCTTCCCATTTACTCTGGTCTTGTGAGACACCACCTCAAATCTGGTGTCCTCATGATAAGAAGCACAGAGCTGTTGGAGCAAGTCCAGAGGAAGGCCACAAAGATGATCCACGGGCTGGAACACCTCTGCTATGAGGATAGGCTGAGGGAGATGGAGTTGTTTACCCTAGAGAAGACTCTGGGGAGACCTTAAAGCTGCCTTCTAGTGCCTGAAGGGATCCTACAGGAAGGCTGTGGAGGGACTTTTCATAAGGGTGCCTAGCAACAGACAAGAGGGAATGGTTTTAAACTAAGGGAGAGTAGGTTTAGACTGGAAAAGGTTCATCTATATGATGGTGGTGAGACTGTAGAATAGGTTGTCCAGGTAGGTTGTGGATGCGTCCTCTCTGGGGGTGTTCAAGGCAAGATTGGAGGAGGCCTTGAGCAGATGAGTCTAGTTGAGAGGCATCCCTGCCCATGGTAGGGAGGTTGGAGTAGACCATCTCTAAGGCCCCTTCCAACATAAGCCATTCTATGATTTCATTTGGAATTTGAATTGAAAAAAAAAAAAAAAAAGAAGAAAGACCACACAGTCACTTATAAAGATCAAAATTAAGATTATATACTCAGTTTTGTAAGGACAACTCAAATATATTCAAGGAGTGAGTACTTTTAAGACTGCATGGAACTAAAACTTTCTGGTCTTTCCTTGAAAGCTAATAATACGTGGTTCACTTTTATTTCATAGATGACTACAGGGCTCTCAAGCTGGAGAAAGTAGAGAATAATAGAAAAATATATTCTATATTACAAAAAATAATCTTAACTGGAACTTAGCATGAAATGATTACTTTTCAGATACCACAGGTGATTTTACATGTGTGTAAAGATGAACAATCAAAACAAGTAAGATTTGGTAATCTTTCTGGCAATGCAGATGCCAAGCATATGCACATGGAATTTCAGTCACAGTTAATAACTACCTGATTTGTAAAACAAAACAATGCAATGGGGAAAAAAAATCCGTTGATTAATTTTATTTGGTAGCTGTAGACAAGTTGGTTGCACTGAGGCAAGTCCTGGCAATTTCTGGGGAAAAAAAAACCCACAATCATAAATAATTCACTAAGGTGCTCGACGCCTTCACCTCATGCAGACTGTGGCAGATGTGATAACGATTTTGCAGAAGAGCCGTTAGCCTTACAGAGCCTCTGTAGCCATGTAGGGAAAAAAAGTAACCCCTCAGCCTTCTATAATGTAATAAAGACAGACACATCATGATTTATGAGTGGAAGGGCCAGAGACAGAGCAGCCTTTTGTGCAATGTCTCCTCAAAATTACTGACAGTTTGCAAAATCAACAGAGGTGGGGAATGCAATAAAAGACCAACCCAAACCAACTATACAACACGGAAGTAAGAAAGCCAGTTAATACCACAAAATTCTTGCACTGTGAATTACAGGTGTCCTGTGGGTGACAGCTGTTAGTAGTATAATTACAGGTGCAACCGTGCAAGAGATGTGTTCTGAACAGAGTACTGGTTCCTTCCTTTATCAGCCTGAGTTTCAGACAAATCTGCTGACTGTAAGCAACATCCCTTCCTACAGCAGGTTTTCTAATCCTGTCAGTTTCCACTGTGCTGAATTAACAGGAGTGAAAAAGAGCTTGCTTATGGGTGCCTTGACGTGTTTTTATAGGTATCTTTGTGTATGTGTCTGTCTCTCTGTACACACGCACAAAGAGAAAAAAGTTACTAAAGAAAACACACAGAGAATTTAGCTCCAAGGGATTGAATGCTCATCATGAAAAGATGACCTCTAGGGCACATGGGGAGACAGAAACATTATTGAAAAGGCTGTTAGAGTGAGGCTATCAAGTGATGCTGTATTCTTCCTATTTGAAGCTCTTCCTATGGAAGCTTTCAGGCTGGACTTCTAATGGCTCCCTGCCTGAAACAAATTATAAATAGCAAGAAATATGCCACAAATCCCTTAATGTTTTGTGTTGTATTAAAAAATAGCTCACTGATGACTGCTTAATAGATCTAGATAATTTCCTTCCCTCTAACCTTTTATTATATCTGCTTACTCCCTTTTCAGGAAAGGGAGGACAGGAACAGGATTTAAGCATTTTCTTTACTTTTGTTTCCTGATTTGTGAATTAAAAAGTGGAAGGACAGTGTACAGAAGCACTAGGCTTCATTTGAAGTATCTGTGTGAATCACACAAATGTTCTATCTGTACTAGGAAATAGGGGTCCCTCCATCATTACTTTGCCTGGCACTGACGAAAATCTGATTCAAGTTAAATCTTCAAGCGCTGACAGCCAAGGTGGAATGCAGGATAGATAGGGCTCTGGACTATATAAGTGCTTTAAACCTGGTCTTTAATCAAAAGTTTTCTGCTCTATGGATTGGACAACTCTTCGCATTTCCTGACTTCACTTCTTAGACTTTAGATTTTTTTAAAGAGAGAGAACGATGTGGTGAAGTAACAATATTCTAGTTATCATAAATGATACTAACAACTAAGTACTTGCTCTTCTCTCTTGTGCTGTGACCAAATTATCTCTTCTTTTGGGAAAGGGACAAAGATCTCCTGCATGATTTTCACCTACTTTTAAGCAAAACACAGTGATTATTACAAAAATGTTGTGTAGGTGACATAGTAAAAAGAAAATGGAAAAGAAAAAAAAAAAAAGAGTCATGTGTTTGTACGTTTCTCTTAGTCCTATCAAAGCCAATCTTTTTCAAGGATTTTGAACACCTACAAGATGTTCACTTGATCCTCTTCCCAGGCTTGGACTGTTGCAGGTTAGAATCACAGAATGGTTTAGTTGGAAAGGGACCTTAAAGATCATCTAGTTCCAAAGCCCCAGCCATGGGCAGGGACATCTTCAACTAGACCATGTTGTGCTCCAAGCCCTGTCTAACCTGGCCTTGAAAAGTTCCAGGAATGGTTGACACGACACCTGCATTTTCAGCCTGAAGAAGCAGGTCACCACCTCATTCATTTGAGCAAAACAAGTAGAAGAACAAACTCTAAAGTCAGGACCCCAAAAAGGGCAAACCTTTCAGGTATCAACAAGAATCTGGGCAATGAACACAAAATATTAGAAGCAGCTGCACATACTAATCTGTCTTCAAGTACCTTGTTAATAGTTTTTCATTTCAGACTAATATCCTTGTTTTCAGACTTTTTTTTGGGGTTTTTATTTCCACAAAGAACAGCCCCAAGCTGTAACAAACCAGACTATCCCAAAAGGACAGTGTGGGATAAGTGCCTAGCTTACTGTCCTGGACTCTGAGACAGGCAGACATCGGGATCTCACACATGCGTGACACATAGTCATTACAAGATCCCCTCTTTATTAACCTCTAACATAGAAATTTTCCTTGCAGTTAGCAAATAAAACAACTTTAAAGCACAGATTTATTATTTTTTTTTAAAACCAACAAACTTTTTTTGTATTTCACAATTTAAGTATCCATTTGTGTTTCTCTATTCCTAGTTTATGAAGCTACTCAGACTGGTATCAGTTTTGTTGTTAAATCGAAACTGCTTTTAAAGGATGATAAAAAAATCAGGTGGGCATTTAGTGCTAGAATTGATACCAGTAAGAACAAATATGCATTAGTCTGGACCTGGTGATTAAAGATGTAAGGAACTTCAGGTCTACCAGGAATGGTAAAGAGAATACATTTTATTTCTTGTTAGGATATATCGAGCTTGTGCCTGTAAAGGGGCAATATCCCCATTTCAGTTGCACATGTAAGGCACTTCATGCTGTGAAATTTGGAGTACAGGCACAGGAGCGACAGATTTCAATCCCTCCAGGGAAGCAACCATCTCTCTGCACAGAGGAACGCAGTACACGTCTGCATCAGGCTGGAGGGATTCACTCTGCACAAAAAGCAGATCTCAGGCACTTAAACACTCCACTAAAAGCAACAAAGGTGGCACAGGGCCCTGCACAGTGGTTTTGCACTTGAACAGAAAACTGAGACAATATCCCATGTGATTTTCATACTGCAGAAGCTACTGTATCCCCTAGAAATTTCCAGCCAGAGTTGTCACATGTTGAAAGCTCAGTCACAACTTACTCAAGCCATACATCCAGTACTATTTGTACCACCCCGACCAACAAAGCATCTGATACACTGGACTAAAACACGTCATTCCACTCAGGAACTAGTGTAGCTGAGTGAGAACCTCTGCTCTTTAGAGAAGGCACATCAAAGAGTTCTGTCATGTGATTATGTGTGAGGGAGTAGATGGGAGAAAGGAATCATCTTTAGTATGGGAGGTTATATGGGGGTCATAACAGATTTTTCAAGGTTACTTAAAAATAGTTAATAATCACAAATTTTAATATTACAAGGAAATTGCTAGACTGAATGAATATTACAAAACTCAATTTAAACACATCCATGTTTCATTTGTCATATTTCTACTGCTCTTGGGGAAGAAATCTAATACAGAAGGCAGAGATAACCCAGTACTGCCGGGATGTTGCCATATCCCAGAATTTTTGGCATTGTTCTACCTCCTTCCAGGATCTGATCTCTTCATTGAATGGATTAAACCTCTTAAAAAAAAGTAAAGATCTCAGATTCCTAAGCCAGTGCTAGGAGCACATCACCTGGCCAGCCCTGACATGTGTCCCAACTGCTGCAACATAAAGCTTTTTCCATATCCACAGTAGAGATATCTTGTAGTCAGTAAACACTGGAGAGGTGAAAGATTTAAGTACACTAGGAAGGTTTTGCCCCTAATGCTACCTAATGGATGTTTGGAGGAAAAGATCAATGGAAAAAGAAAATGGGACTGGTAATTTTGATTTGGTCTTAAGAAAAAGCCCACAATGATGATCTGACACTGAATGAATTCTGATCCTAAAATATACCAATCTAATCTTGTTATTTGTGGGAAAATAACCTCTTCTGAAATAAAAGGCTGCTTGCTCTTAATGGAACCAGCTATTTCTAGACAATCCTAAACAAAAACAAAGGGAGGAAATAAGCCAACACAACAAGCAAAAAAGTTATTACAAAAAGCAAGCTTTTACTTCTGAAAACTGCATTTGGCCAATTTAAGTTTTCTAAACATTTGGATCTGCTCTTACTCTGAAATCGGTAGGAAGATACAGGTACTTCCAGAGAGCAAATTACCCCTCTCTGTCCTAAAATGAACAGACATACAGAGGGAAGAATTATGCATATTTTTTTAGACATCTGGAGTTAGCAAAGATAAATATCCCAGCAAAAAATGTTGCTGTCCTCTGCAATTCTAAAACTGCATGCATGAATTCTTTATCAGCCCTAATTTCCAAGAAGCTGTACCGAGGATTTGATGTTTCTGTCACACATTCCCAAAGGAAAAGCAGTATGGGGTACTGTGTCGTTGCCTTCTGCACCTCCCAAAGCATTATTGCCAGAAGGGATGACAATTTGGTAAAAATATCAGTTATAGGTCTTTGGATCCTACTCTCTCTCAAAGTAGACATCCCAAACTCCCTTGACACAGGGCACTCACAGACTGATGGGGGGTTGTGTGGGAACACTCCCCCAGTTTATGGCATAGCATTACATTTTAAGAAAGGGTAATACCGAAGGTCAGCTCAAGCAGACCACATGCATGCTGGGAAAACATAGGTTAGGTAAATGCCACGCAAGTTTAATACCTGGTCGTGTGGTGAGTCCTCTGTCTGCAGCTGGGCGGGCATCCACTGGTTCAACTGGGCATGTACGGAAAAGAAACAAAAAAGCAATCAAAAACCACCCCCAAATCCCCCAAATGATAAAGGCAACTGCTCTCCTGTTGCAAGAGGAGAGATACTACAAAAACAAAGTTAACAAAGCAACAACTAGAAAGGATCCGACTACAGTTAATCCTGGAAATAAAAGGAAGGGATAGGTGTGACTTCAAAAGGAAAGCTTCACAGCTCAATTCCACATCATATTCTGGTTACTGCTTCCAGTGAGAAGCCATCAAGATCAGAGAATTTCAGTCTGTAGTGTGAAACTATATTCACTATGTGCAAACTCCTTCCAGTTGTCTCAGCAAAACGGGCACCAAGAACAGACATGAGTTAGCTCCTGCAACCAGTCTAGGTCAGTGTTGACTTACAAAGTCCACAATAATACAATAATACAATACACCAGGTTGGAAGAGACCTTCAAGATCATCGCGTCCAACCCATCAAACAATCCAACCCACCCAACAACTAGACCATACAGCCAAGCACCCCATCAAGTCTTCTCCTGAACACCTCCTGTGAAGGTGACTCCACCACCTCCATGGGCAGCCGATTCCAATGGGCAATCACTCTCTCCGTGTAGAACTTCTTCCTAACATCCAGCCTAAACCTGCCCTGGCGCAGCCTGAGACTGTGTCCTCTTGTTCTGGTGCTGGATGCCTGGGAGAAGAGGCCAACCTCTGCCTGGCTACAACCTCCCTTCAGGTAGTTGTAGAGAGCAATAAGGTCACCCCTCAGTCTCCTCTTCTCCAGGCTAAGCAACCCCAGCTCCCTCAGCCTTTCCTCATAGGGCTTGTGTTCCAAACCCCTCACCAGCTTTGTTGCCCTTCTCTGGACACGTTCCAGCAAGTCAACATCCTTCCTAAACTGAGGGGCCCAGAACTGGACACAGTACTCAAGGTGCGGCCTAACCAGTGCAGTGTACAGGGGCACAATGACCTCCCTGCTCCTGCTGGCCACACTGTTCCTGATGCAAGCCAGGATGCCATTGGCCTTCTTGGCTGCCTGGGCACACTGCAGGCTCATGTTCAGCCTAAATCCACTGAATCCTTTTTTTCCTTTCCATAGGGATTCTTCAGAACACTAGCTATAAGCTTAAAAAAAGAGAAGTAATGCACATTTTGAAAATCTAATCAGTATTTCATTCTGACATGCTGTGATTTGTTAGACAGTAAATTTCCTTTCTCATTTTTGAAAGGGAAGCAAAGGAGAACACCACTTTATACCTCAACTGTGTGTCACAGTTTTAAAACTCCTGTATTACTGCATAAAGCTTTACCAGCTGAAACCAAAGACTGATGGAGCTCACTGGCATTAATAGAAAATAGGATGTACAAAATGTTTAGAGCTGAGTCATTACCTCCTGCTTTAGTTAAGTGGACAACTTCATTAAACATTCAGATTTTTTCCCTCTTCTATTTTTTTGGGCTGTTTCTCTCTCTAATACCGTTGCCTTCCTTATCTACTCCAGTGCCAGTGTTAGAAAGAAACCAGATTGAGATGCAAACATTTTCAGGACTTTTAAATTCAGAATTAAAACATTAAGGTATTGTCATTCATTTGAATTTCTAAAGAGCAGCAAGGGAGCCACAGTAACATAGGAAACCTGACAAAAGCGCAGTTTTCAGTCATGAACCGCTCCACACGCCCAGCATCAGAAACTCATGCTACCCTGGCGATGCTGCACACGCTAAGCTGACAGGTATCACTCTGGATTTGTGTTCAGCGGTGTTTAAAAAAGGTTGACTTCAGATTTCAAACTAGATGACACCAGTTTCAACTGAACTTGTATAACTTGCTTGCCACCAGAAACTCCTCTGGTAGGCTCTGTTAAACCTGCTGAATCAACTGCTCAGCAGATTTCCTAGATACCAGACTGGTCATGTGGAACATGCTGTGATTTTCTTGCAGTACTACGTACCATACCCTCAGACCTCACCCAAGTGAATGGGAGCTGAGATGCTCATTTCTCTGACCTTCACTGGCAAGGTCAGCAACTCTCAGCAGGTGCTGGCAGGTGTTCCTTTAACTTTTCCTTCTGTTCTCTATATAAACTGGTGTAGTCTGATACCTTTGTAGCAGAGTAGTAAAATATTCTGTGTAAATCAACTGAAAACTCTTCCTCTGACCTTTTTCCCCTCCTCTTCTTATCTCCTGGTGAGGAGAGAGAAGTGAGGAGATGGAAGGGGAAATGGGGAGTTTAGTTGCTCTAAACCATTACAAGGGGAAAATTCTTGCAGGACCACCAGCCAGACTGCGGCCTGTTCCTGGCAGACAGCTGTGAAGTGTGTTACAGTGAGCTGCAGCTGATTCCTCAGGAGAGTGAAGCCAGCCAGGTCAGCCCTTGGTATTACTTGCCAGCACCTGACCTAATCCAGCCAGCTGCTCTTGGTCGCTCAGCATGTCACTTGGCTGCATGTGCCCTCCAGACACATCCAGAGTCCTTGTCATCATCTTCTGTCTTCTGCTTCTTGCTGCTGGTCAGTCTGTTGCATTTGCTCCAGCTCTCTCTTCTGTTTTTGTTTCGGTCACTCCCTCTAGCTCTAACTCCCTGGCAATCCAATCTTAGTCTCACTCCTGACCAGTCTCTCCCTCGTCCCCTCAAACCCAGTATTCTTCTGCCCACTGATTTTTTGGCCCTTGCTGTCTTTCTCCCTCATCTTATGCTTCTCTGACTCCTACTTTGACCACAAAACTGGTTCTGATTCCACTAATTTCACCCGGAACCAACTTCAAACCTGGTAAATCCATGCCCATGTCCCCTGTTTTGTCTCCCAAACACCCAGCTGACCAGTCACTCACGTGTCATGCTGGAGTAAGTGCAACTGTGTAAAGCTGGTCTCAAAACTCATTCTGATAGCAGGTACAGTCTAACACACTGCTTTCAAAAGACTTCTGAAGGATGTGCAGTTCAGCTACAAATGACAAATCCACAAACTTGCCTGAAAAAAAAGACTTCTGTAGCTCCAGCCTCTGTGAATCTACTGCTGATTTGCAGTAACAAACTTTCACTATAGTTACTAACTTATCACTAATGATGCTGCAGTTTAACTGACAAAAGCAATACAAGCACAGGAGCAACCTGAATGCCATGATCGAAGTCCCTCAGGTTTCTGATTAACTGGCTCTTGGCACCTAAGTAAACTTCCAATTCCAAATTATATGTAAATTATTAAAGTATTATGCAGTCACTTCAATAAGTTAGTCCACAAGCAACATAAAATACTCCTCAGGAAAAGAGTTTTTACTAGCTGTCTGCATTGCTGAGTATGAAGGAATATTTCTGCAGTGTGTTCCAGACAACCAGTAGCAGTAGGGAAATAAAATCAACTCTCATGCTAGGATTGTGCTGGATTTGTAATAATTTTCATGCCAACAAATATAAAGCTCTTCCTTAACTAAAACACTCATTTCATCATGGCACAAGTCTAACAACTCAGCCATCTCCCCTAGATCATTGCCATGCACTTTATAAGACTGTCACTCATAATTTGTTGGAATTTATATTTGTTTTGAAGGGAAGGTAAGCTCAACACTGAAATGTATTGTGTGTCTAAATGTCTAATTTAAGTCAGAATTTTCTGTTCCATCAAAGAGACACATCTGACACAACAGACCATTTCTAAACTTGCATTTCATAGTATCATATTATCATAGTATCAGTCAGGGTTGGAAGGGACCACAAGGATCACCTAGTTCCAACTCCCCTGCCATGGGCAGGGACACCCTACACTAGATCAGGCTGGCCAGAGCCTCATCCAGCCTGGGCTTGAACACCTCCAGGGACGGGGCCTCAAGCACCTCCCTGGACAACCCATTCCAGGGCTTCACCACTCTCATGGGGCAGAACTTCTTCCTCATATCCAGCCTGAATCTCCCCACCTCCAGCTTCATTCCATTCCCCCTAGTCCTATCACTACCTGATAGCCTGAGAAGTTCCTCCCCAGCCTTCTTGTAGGCTGGGGAACCTCTATCCTGCTTACATCAGAAAAATGTCAATTTTCAGGGAACAACGTGAAGAGAAATCACAAAGTTCAACTCAGAACCCTGTCATACATACCTTCATTTTCAGTATTGGCTGGAACAGAATCAACACCAAAGGGATGCCATGGCTGAAGGTCATCTAGGCTGACCTCTCCATCCACAGGGAGAAGTTCGACTGTAGTCTTAGTTTCCGTCAATGAAGGCATGAGAGCATCATTTCCATAGCTGATTCTGGGTTCGCTGATCATATTGGCCAAAACATCATCGGAATAGTTTTGCTCTTTCTGAAGTAGTTCATCTGCAAGGAAATGTCAACAAAGAAATTACCTGAAAGAGCCAGCATTTCCGAGGACGTATTTCCAATGCTATTAAAGTAATAAACTCTGATGATAAAGAAAAGCATCAAGGCTGGGGATAGTCAAAGCTCTGTGAGGAGCACTCCTGATAAGCATGGCATTTTTTGGAACATCAACCAGAATTGTTCAACACCATTTCCTACCCACATTTCTACCATATCACAGACCATAGGCCTGTGATTTAAGAGTCTCTGGATTCTTCTCCACCACTTTCAAAGGAAGCACAAATCAATTCTTTTCAACCCAATACACTGTCATAAGTTAACAAGTGAGAGGTCTACTCTCAAGTGAGTAGACATTCCTCAAGTGAGAGGAATGTCTTTGTTATTTCCTTTTTTCCCCTTTTCTCTTAAATGCTCATTATCAAAGCTCATCACAGCTTGTAAATTCTAAATCACAACAGTTCCTGTATTATGTATTAACAGGCTGGACAGATGGGCAGAGTCCAAGGGCATGAGATTGAACACATCTAAGAGCCAGGTTCTACACATTGGCCACAACAAACCCAGGCAGTGCTACAGGCTGGGGTCAGAGTGGCTGGAGAGCAGCCAGGCAGAAAGGAACCTGGGGGTACTGGTTGACAGCTGCCTGAACATGAGCCAGCAGTGTGCCCAGATGGCCAAGGGCATCCTGGCTTCTATCAGGAACAGTATGGCCAGCAGGAGCAGGGAATTAATTTTGCCCCTGTACGCTGCACTGTTTGGGCCACACCTTGAGTCCTGTGTCCAGTTCTGGGCCCCTCAGTTTAGGAAGGATGTTGACTTGCTGGAACGTGTCCAGAGAAGGGCAACAAAGTTGGTGAGGGGTTTGGAGCACAAGCCCTATGAGGAGAGACTCGGGGAGCTGGGGTGGCTTAGCCTGGAGAAGAGGAGGCTCAGAGGAGACCTTATTGCTCTCTACAACTACCTGAAGGGAGGTTGTAGCCAGGTGGGGGTTGATCTCCTCCCAGGCAACCAGAACAAGAGGACACAGTCTCAAGCTGCACTAGGGGAGGTTTAGGCTGGATGTTAGGAAGAAGTTCTTCATAGAAAGAGTGATTGGCCATTGGAATGGGCTGCCCAGGGAGGTGGTAGAGTCACCATCACTGGAGATGTTTCGGAAGAGACTGGATGGGGTGCTTGGTGCCATGGTTTAGTTGATTAGACGGTGCTGGATGATAGGTTGGACTTGATGATCTCAAAAATCTCTTCCAACCTGGTTCATTTCTATTCTATTCAGCTTACTATAACACACTGATATTACAATACATAGAACTTTGTCAAAATACCGAAGCAGTCCTTTGGTAAAAATCCGAAGTAGCAAGTCATCACGATGCAAATTATTTTACAAGTAACCAGGACCTAGTTCAGGTTTTGTTCTCTGAGTTATTTTTTGCTTGTGTGGTGGAGTAGTAGCTTGCTGCTTGTTTTTTGATATTTTGGTTTTTCAAACTGAAGCAAGGTGAGAACAATCACAGTAATTTTCAGTTCCATCAGGTATATAGTGCAGACTGTCCAACTCAGTATTAAAAATAAGTCTGGAGGTTGTGTTTGCTTCATTATTCCAACTCCCTTCTCACATCAGTGTTCATCTATTCCTTTTCACACCCTTCACTACCTTTTTCTTTTTTGGTGGGAGCAACACACTATTTGCAAGTACTTTCTGATAACGTGATGCTCAAGAGCACATTCAAGGAAACAATGGCAATGAAGAAACTGCTAATAATGCCCCAATGCAATTAGTAAGCAGGTGTTATAGAGATAAATGGTTGAGAACTGAAGACTGTTACATTACTAAAGAGCAAATGTTTGCACACATGAGCACACAAGTGACAACTGATAATGCAAGAAACTTTTAATAAGACTGGCTTCTCTCCACTTCATTAAGGAGCCCCTGACTGTCACTGCTTCACACCTACATCTGAACCCTGTAGCAGTTCAGGGACAGGAGTCACCAATCTACTGCTAGACCCCCTTACGTCCCTCTGTAGGGTCTCACTTATTTCCCAGTACTGTCAGTGAGAAAGGGCATCTAAATTTCTATACACACCAGAGCTTTAGATGTCTCAGTAAAATCTTTTCAATGTTATTTCCTTCCCAACCTTAACTGCCATACGACCACAGGTTCCTCACTAATTACGAGTGTTACAGCTACCACTGCTTCAGTGCCTTCATCAGTGATGAGGCGGTAAGGCTCCACTCTGCAATATGTCTCTTAAAGGTCACCTTATTACATCTGATGCAACTCTCTGCCACCCTATCACTACAGCAAATTCAGCACATTGAAACTGAACAAAAATCTGTAACCTCAGCCTTGGGGCCAACCATGGGTCCCGAATCTTGTAAAACAGTGTTTTAACCCCAAATTTCCTGTTTAAAAAGCAATTGCTTTAACAGAGACTACACCTAATGTGTATACAAAATTTAATGATTTTGATTCAATTTCTTCATTAGAATGACTGACAAGGACAGTATAGAAAGCCTAGATAAAACTGAATTGTTTTTCCCTGTTAATTTTACACTATTTTACAAGATACATAGCTTCAGCATGAAAGGTTAAGTCTGATTTTTGTCTACCTACTGCACTTAGACTTTTTCAAATTAAAGTCCTGCATGAAAGCAGAGACAGGTGAAGCACCTTGATACTCTGAGCAGACATTGTGTCACATGACTGATGTTAATTCTCATTAGGCAGAGACAAAGAGGTTTTGGGACAAAGCAAAGAGACGGCTGTTAGAGACCTGAGTGAGAAGTCTGGTGTCCAAATGCCTTGCAGGGAGCACGGGTGATACCAGTTGAAGCATGTTATAATATCAAGTCATCACAGATCATGGGAAAGTGAGTATTTAGAGTTCTGCCACGAATTTTAGTGCCTGCAATTCTTTCAGAAGGGTTTTGGGGTGCAGGGCCCTTTGCTACTACTCTCTTCCAGCCTTCCCCAGAGAATCACGTGAGGCAGCTGCAGAGAGCTGCAAATACAATACAATACAATACAATACAATGCAATACAATACAATACAATACAATACAATACAATACACCAGGTGAAAAAGACCTTCAAGATCATCGCGTCCAACCCATCAACCAATCCAACCCACCCAACAACTAAACCATGGCACCAAGCACCCCATCAAGTCTCCTCCTGAACACTTCCAATGATGGTGACTCCACCACCTCCACGGGCAGCCCATTCCAATGGGCAATCACTCTTTCTGTATAGAACTTCTTCCTAACATCCAGCCTAAACCTGCCCTGACGCAGCCTGAGACTGTGTCCTCTTGTTCTGGTACTGGCTGCCTGGGAGAAGAGATCCATGCAGTGAGGGCAGGGAGCTGCTGTGCTGGGGATGCTGTGCCCCACTTGCCACTTTTCTCTGGGTGAGCCAAATATTCCACAACTTCTGCCCAGCTCCTTGCTGCTGCTGCACTCTGTGTTACCTGCGCACAGCTCCTGCCCTTGGAAAGGGACAAATGGTGCATGAAGAGGAAGGAGCAGAGGGAGAAGGACCAGAGCTCCATCAACAGAGCTGTGTGGTACCTGGGCTGGCATGGCACTTGAGGGGAGGCCACAGTGCAGGCATGGCTAGGCCTTCCAGGCTGACAGAGAGGGGCACTCAATTCACATCACAATATTGTGATTACATCCAAATCCCTAGAGGCTGGGAGGGATGTGTACACAAAGTCTCCCTCTCAAAGCTGAGAGAAAGCAACTCAGCTAGGATCATGTTGTCACCAGGCATTGCAAGCTCCATTATTTCCCATTCAGTTGCAGCACACAGCACAGACGTTAACTGACCCACACAATAGCTCAAGTGAGGCAGACAGATATTACAACCAGCAGATTATGATCACTATTTTACAAGCAGGGAAACAATGGCCAAAATGAATCAAGCTTGTCTGACATGACGAATCAGACACTGAATGATAGTGAGAAATTGGAAGTGCCTGGCTTAGAAATTGTGTTGGAGTTCATCAGACTGAGGCAGCTGTGTCTTCGTGGAATAAATTATTTGCAAGCAATTGTTTCAATCCCTGAACTGCTAAAAAAGTTTGCTCTAGGATTTCCAGTTTCTGACACCAGCTGGCAAAGCCCAACAACAGTTTTGCAGTGCTGATTTTGTTCTGAGTAGTGATGACTACTTGACTCATCAGTTACACTAATGGAAAACCATAGGGCCTTGCTGTTACCCATCCATACAGTATTCCCTCCTTTTCACAGCTGCCAACTCAATTCCTCCATCCTGCAAAAGACAACTCCCTAAATAAGCTGAGAGTACAGACACAGCTGGAGGCTAGGATGTGCATTCAAGACTGTTTTAGGAGTTTTATTTGTGTGGTGAATATCTTCATTATTAGGTGCTGAAAATAGAGTGCTGAAATTCTAGGCTGCTTCTCAAAATTTCATCTCCTGTTAAACTAATAGGACAAAACCTCCATGGCAATCTTCCTATAATAAACTTTTTGTTACTCAGCTCATTATTTCCTTGCAGCATTCTGCTAAGTCCTGCCATTGAGAAGAATGAGGATGTGGAAAATTTTTGTACTTAGAGCAAGTGCTCAAAAAAGCTGTGACCTTGCATAAAACTCGTGCTCGGTTGGGGCTTCAAACCTCCCAGCAGCTCTGGATTTGGTTTGAGGATGCACAATCGTTGCTTCTCCTTCAGGCACCCAAATCTTTTCTTTCTCAGGATGAGAGAAAGGCTCACTTCTCACACCTCAGTAAAATGCTCTTCAGACTCAGTATCACAGTATCACAAAGGTTGGAAGAGACCTCGAAGATCATCGAGTCCAACCTGTCACCACAGACCTCATGATTAGACCATGGTCCAGTCCCCTCTTCAACACCTCCAGGGATGGCGACTCAACCACCTCCCTGGGCAGCCCATTCCAATGACTCATCATCATCTTTAGGGAAGTTGTGCTTGTTCTTGGGCTTACTGCAGGTATTTTCCCGTGGGTCATTACTACTCAACAACAGCATCTAGAAAAATTGAAGCATGTTTGGGGAACTAGATAGAAGGGTAATACTATCTCTTAGTAGTTCCTTGGGGAACTAGATAGAGAAGTAATACAACCTCCTTTCAAGACTATTTTCTTATCCCACAAAGAGACACACAGAGCCAAAAGCAAAGAATAGCAGAGGAAAAGAAAATGTATTACAAAATCTTCTAGTGAATGCTGGATTGTTAGAAGCTTTTGGTCCGCAATGACCCTAGGCCACACTTCTAATTATAAAGCTTTGCAAAGAGCACTCTACTAGCAAAGACATCATGACAAATCCCAACAGAGTGATGGAATCTTAGACTGGCAACAACCATGCTATGTTCCAAAACTGATCTTTTCATTGGCATACAACACTGCTTCCAGTGTTGGACCCTGGGTCATACTCACCCCAGCCCTTAGCTGGCACAGATAAAATAACAGAAATTTCATGTGGAACAGCTCCACTTGTTTCCCTGGACCACCAACAATCCCTTAGTTATCTTTCAAATCTTCATTTTTATCTAGTTCATAGTTTATTATTTAAAATGTCCAAAAGTAATTTTAGCAAGTGTTTGCTGTATTGTCTTTTCAAGGAGTCTACCTACTCCACAAAAAGCTCTACAATTGCTATTACGTGTAAGACTTTGGAATTTACTTCAAAAACTGCTTTAAAATTGGCAATTTTGATTTTGGAAGTTCCATAAAGCAATTTAAGGTCTTAAACGAGGTAAGAAACAAACTGCACCTAAAACACCACTTCCAAATACTTATTAAGAGACCATCAAATTACATGCCAAGTTGTCACCCAACATCAAACTTCCTTTGTAAAATGGCACCTACATAGAATCATAGAATCAATAAGGTTGGAAAAGACCTCAGAGATTATCAAGTCCAACCTGTCACCCAATACCTCACGACTAACTAAACCATGGCACCAAGTGCCACGTCCAATCCCTTTTTGAACACCTCCAGGGACGGCGACTCCACCACCTCCCTGGGCAGCCCATTCCAATGGCCAGTTACTCTTTCCGTGAAGAACTTTCTCTTCATCTCAAGCCTAAACTTCCCCTGGTGCAGCTTGAGACTGTGTCCTCTTGTTCTGGTGCTGGTTGCCTGGGAGAAGAGACCAACACCCACCTGTCTAGAATCTCCCTTCAGGTAGTTGTAGAGAGCAATAAGGTCTCCCCTGAGCCTCCTCTTCTCCAGGTTAAACAATCCTAGCTCCCTTAGCCTCTCCTCATAATTCCTGTCAAAGATCATTGTGAACCAAACTAGTTTATAGAATCATTTTGGTTAGAAGAGAGCTTTGAGATCAAGTCCAACCATTAAAACTAATACTGCCAGGTCACCACTAAACCATGTCCCTAAACACTCCATCTACACACGATGTAAACACCTTCAGGGATGATGACTCCACCATGTCCCTGGGCAGCCTGTTCCATGATAGACTGCAGATTGATTCAGCAAGTAGAAGTTTGGAAATCATTTCAAATAAACTGCTATAAATGCTTTGTATTTATCATCTTATGAGTGACCATTCAGTCTGAACAGAACCCTTATTCTTCCCCAAGGTATAGTTGCTTTTGGCATGTGCACTCAAAATGATAGTGTCACCAATCTCCCTATTCATAATGAGAGAAATTATGAGTGCTTTAGTCATAGCAATAGCTTCATTTACACATGAAAATATTAACTTATGCCAGTTCGAAGACAAGTTTAAATCATGCAAATGCTGTATGTCACTACTTGGACTCTCTGAGAACACTTACACAATCATTTATCACAGCACATGTGATTAAGAGGTAACATGTTTAGATGCAGCTTTTAGATGGGCTAATTCAATACGTCGTGGCTCATAATCTTCAACATGAGCACGTGCCTAAGAGATCTGCACTGATACAATGCAGTTAAGTCTTAACTAAATTTGAATGTCTGCATGTTGTCAGCTGTATGAATCAAAACCTCCCCAAACTGGTAAGCATGAAAACAAGACCTCCTTAAAGGCTTTGGCTTGGTGAATACTTTATAACATCAAGAAGGAAAATCCCAAAACATTATGACCTGTACATCTGCATTTATATTAGAGCTCTTAAATAAACTGACAGCATACCTGTAACCCACAGCTATGCTAAGAGCACTTCCACAAGCTCAATGCAAGTGAATGAATGTATTCCACATTCAGAAACACTTCTCTTTTGATGCACATAACTTCTACTGAGATGTGTGGTAAATAAACCCCAAAATAGAAAATCTTAGCAGCACAACTCAGGGGTTACAGTAACACTTATGGCTCAGAGGGCCTTCTGTACTTGTGACAAACGCATATTCTACAGTCAGAAAGGTAGTTGTCACTTCTATAGCCTGTGAGTTTAACATACATAACTTATTAAAAGTAGCACTTCCTCCTCTGAGGTAAAATGAGAAAACACACAAGAAAACACCATGGGTATTTCCTCCAGCCTCTGCCCAAGACCTAAGAAATTTCAAGCATGCGCTTAAATGTAATCACCCTGAAGTCTGTGCCTTACCACAAAGACTTAAGTTTTAATGAATTTCAAACACATTGTTATTCTAAGATGTTTTGCCAAATCAAGAAGACTGTAATGCTGCATACTATTAGGTGTCATAATTTGAGCATTATCAAGCTGCAAACCACAATTGTGGTATTCAGTGTTGAACCAAGTCACGTGTGTAGCACAAGTCAAACAGAACTTAGTAAGCAACCCTGATGAGAACTTCTTAGAACATGACCTGCCTGCTGGAAGGTGTGAGAGTGGCTTTGTTGCCTGCATGGTTTGAAGATGATGCTAAAAGCATGGTATGTTAGATTGTTACTGTGAAATATTGGAAATGAGCCCAACCTGCAGTGCTCAGAGAAACACAACCACGCTATCAAGTTGAAGCTCTCTTCTCTTCTCCTGGTTAGCCGGTAAAATCATTCCACAGGCCTTTATACCTGGAATCTTTTACAGTGCAATATGCCTCTCTCTCAGGGTTATGCTGAGACTGAAAGATCAAGAACCATGGCAAACAGTAATTCATAGTTCTAAGCTTCTGTCCCTTAGAGACATCGCCACAACATTAATTAATTATTAAAATGAAACAGCAATATGTGGCTATAGATGTGAGCACACATATTTATTTTAATGTTTAACAGCTAGTTATAGAACCATAGAAAGATTTGGGTTGGGAGGGACTTTTAAAGGTCATCTAGTCCAACCCTTCTGCAGTAAGCAGGGACATCTTAAGCAGAGCAGGTTGCTCAGAGCCCTGTTCAATGTGACCTGTGCCAGTGTTTCACTGCCCTCATTGTAAAAAAATTTCTTCCTTCTG
Organism: Picus viridis; assembly: GCA_033816785.1. Lineage (NCBI taxonomy): Eukaryota > Metazoa > Chordata > Aves > Piciformes > Picidae > Picus > Picus viridis. The sequence continues at coordinate 9,967,389 of CM066570.1, forward strand.
TCTAGTCTAAATCTACCCTCTTTAAGTTTAAAACCATTGCCCTTTGTCTTGCTGCAACAGGCTATGGTAAATAGATTGTCCCCATCTTTCTTATAGACCCCTTTAAGTATTGAAAGGCCACAATAAGGTCCCCAGGCTGACCAACCCTAACTCTCTATAAGCCTTTCTTCACAGTCATTTTTGTGGCTGTCCTCTGGATCTGCTCCAACAGGTCCATGTCTTTCTTGTGGTGACTCCAGAGGTGGATTCAGTACTTTAGATGAGGTCTCACCAGAGCAGAGGGACAGAATCACCTCCCTTGACCTGCTGGCCGTGCCTCTTTTGATGCACTCCAGAACATGAGGCTGTCCATTTCTATGGTCTCCTTGTCCTCCTCTCCCTTCCTCTTCATTCAGTTTACTTTAATAATAGTGTCTCAGGGAAATAGTTCACCATGCACAGCCTCAAAAGCTCTAGATTAAAATGCAGAAAAAAATGCTAATTCTACATTATGACACTCTTGTGGGCAAAAATTCTGAATGAAACATTGGGTTTTTGTCTGCTGAGCCAAATGTTTTCAGTGCTGGGATCTCTCAGTTCTAGCAGCTGATAGCACTTGATAGGCTAAATGTATCCTGAGTAGTCCCAAGTATTCTGGAAAAAAATGCATTTATTAAATTTAAACAAATGTATCTATTAAATGGGATATGCCCTCCATGGCTTTTGCACAATTTTTCATATGCATGATCTAATAGAAGGAAGCAGAACAGTGGAAGGAGTGGAGCCTCGCAGAGGTAGGAAAATGCATTTTTCAATTAAATTTGGCATATGAGAATCACACAGCAGGAGAAGCTGTATTGATGAAAGATTGCTTCATGCATGGGATCTGACTATTAGGAAATTACCTCAACGTTTCCATTAATCCAACCATTCTATAAAATCATACATCCTCAGTAATTCTTTTCCCTTTTTATCCTAAGGGCTCGCCCGGCAAGAATACGTCAGATATTTTTGGCCAAACAAAGCACCTGTGAATTTTCACTTCGCACATATGATGAGAAACTTATGCTTGAATAAAACACAACTTCTACATCATTGGCATTAGAGACTTATTTAGCCTCTCCCTCAGCATACCTGCCCATAGTGATACATTTCAGACTTCAGTGTTTGAACTTCCCTGGATAAAAACTCCAGAGACTGCTCTGGGAATGACAACTGCCATGCTACCTCTGTAACAGATAACACACGCAGCTACATCATACAGCTTGTGCAGACAGTCTGTAACTGGTTCTCACTGGACACTTGCAATTTGCTGGCATGTAAGAATTAAGCAGATTAATTTGCTTCTTTCACAATCTAATACTCCCCATTAGGAATCAGACCTCAGAGCGAATTGCATGGAATGACACAGCTGTGTTTCCAAACCAGGTGAATAGGAAAAGAAAATCTATCATTCAACAGCAAGGATGAAGTAGAGTGTCTGTTCTCTCATGATTTTGGGCTGCTTCAGTGCTCATGGCCACTGACACTATTAACTTATTTTAAGAAGATGGGAAGGTGACATATTTATGAATTAAGTAACATGTATATTAAGTGCATCAAGAAAATTTTCAATAGCTAGTTGTAATGTTTCCCTAAGAGGACAATATTTCTTCAAGTCAGTGCCTCCCCATCTGAATGGAAGCTATGCATTCAGAAAGTTAAGCTCATCTGACTTGATGATCTTTGAGGTCTTTTCCAACCTTACTGATTCTATGATTCTGAGCTCACCTGCTCTCAGATCATATCTGCAAGCTGGACAACTCAAACTGTTATCAGACTTTTGCTATCCATCCAATAAAGAACGAGATCTTAAATCTGGCACATGATAAACTAACTTCATAGTTCCTTAAAGTATAATGGTAGAAGCAATAGTCAGGAAATAGAAAAGAGAAAGGCTGAGAGAAGCCATCCTGCTTCATAAAATTTTAAGTAAAATCAGACTTTCAATAAATTTTAGTGCCACCACGTGCTTTGTCATCTCAAAAAATGAGTGCTTCTGCTTTTCTTTTCTTTTCATTTGGACCAAAGACACAATAGAGCAAGAAATCAGCTCAAGGAGAGGTTTATGAAGAAAAATGTAACTGTGAGGTAATTTTAATCTATGGTGCTTTTAAAATCAAACATATCCAGTACACTAATAATCATCAGATTTCTATATAGTCAACATTCTCAGAGAACTGTAGCCCCTCTCCAAGCAGAAACAATCCTCTCCAGGCCAGAGTTTCTCAGCCTGTTGTCTCCATGACACCAGAAATAACTGGAGAGTTAGAAGGAAATTATCATCATATCCACACACTTTCATGTATCCAATCAAACAAAAAAATAGGAAAGAATACAAAGCACCATTAGTTATTCCCAGTTTAGTGCATTTTCTTTGTTCTAGGAAGAAAAGGCCACTGTGCACAAGGTCACTGGTAGATGACCCTACTCAAGAGGGGTATTTTGAAAAAGCGGCTCAACCTGCTGCCACTATGAGACTGGAGTGGTCTCTTGCTCCTAAACTTTGTGTGGGACCTTAGGTGGGATTGATAATTAACTGTTGAAAGAGAAGTGCCTGTGCAAAAATGGTTAAAATACTTTGAGTACCGTAAAAGATACAGAATAGAGACCAATCTACCAATGCAAGACAGACTGCTCATCAGCTCCTGAAAAAAATAATGTATCAAAGCAATACCTTTAAAACTCTCCTGATAAAGGATGAATTAGTTAGAATGAAGGATTTAAAGTCACTGAAATATCAGAGGCTCAGAAAATTAAAAGATTACTTCATTTATGAGTCCCACAATTATTATCAGAACCTCCTGGCTTTCAGTTCTAACACCTGGATCACAAGACCAGACTTCCTTATGGGTCCAAGTGAAACAGTACAGTGTTTTGCAAACCAGGAGAAAAATACTCCCTTAATAAACTTCCTCAGACCTTTATTCTGATGAAATTTCTGGAAAACAGACGGAAAACAAGATGTCCCACAACTTTCCCTGATGAAAAAGCCAGCCCAGTCCAAAGTCATGTCAAGACATTTATCTTTTTTTCACAGTGTCTGTATGATCTGGAAGAAGCTGGCTCTTTTACTAACTAATGTTCACAATATTTGAGATCAAAAGAAGGCTTGTGCACAGCAAAATCGCGATTCATGTATTTTCTGAGGAACATCAGCATCCATGACAAGACACAATAGACCATTTAGCTACAAAAGATGGGGACAATAAAGTATGCTACTAACGAGAACATTTATTGCTATTTCAGTCATCTACTATCCTCTGCCTAATTTTCTATGACAATTAAATAATCTGGACAGAAAATAAGAGATGTTTAGAAGAGGAAAATGTGGAATCTACTTCCAGGGTTTTCTTCTCTTCTAAGCTGCTGCTATGAACATATTTTACTAGCAGACAGAGCTGAGTCTCCAACCTGGAGAAGTAGCTGAGGTTCTTCAGCTATTCCAAGCTCCTGAATAGCATGAAGAATTTACAAAGCATCAGCAACACAGAAACATCATTCCAGCTTGCAGTTGCCTTTGCCTATCAAAATATAACACACTTAGGGAGGACAGTTAATTAGTTCAACAAGAAGTGCAAAGTCCTGCAACTGGAGAACAACCTCATGCACCAATATATGCTGGGGGCTGCCCAGCTGGAAAGCAGCTAGGCAGAAAAGGCCCTGGGGTTTCTGGTGGACTCCATGTTCAGTATAAGCACTAACTGTGCCCTTGTTGCAAAGAAGGTTAATGGCTTCCTGGGTTGCATTTGATGAAGCACTGACTACAGGTGGAAACTCTACTGAGCACTGGACTGCTATGTCCACTTCTGGGCTCCTTGATACGTAAGAAACGTGGATATACTGAAAAGAATCCAATGAAGGGCCACAAAGATGATGGAATAAAACAACTCCCCAGTGAGGAAAGCCTGAGAGAGATGGGGTTGTATAGCCTGGAGAAGAGAAGGCTCAGGAGAATCTCAACAATGTGTACAAATACCAAAAGGGAGAGTGTAAAGCCTGCCAAGTGACAGGACCAGTGAGAATGGGCACAAACTGAAACACAGGAGTGTTCCCTCAGAACAACAGTTCTTTACAATGAGAGTGGTAAAATACTGGAACAGGTTGCCCAGGAATGTGACAGAGGCCCTGTCCCTGAAGGCATTCGAGGTCAGGCTTGATGCAACCCTGGGCAGCCTGCTCTAGTTGGAGGTATCCCTGCTCACTGCAGGGAGGTTGGACAAGATGACCTTTGAGGGTCCCTTCCAACTCAATGCAATTTGTGAATCTGTGAATTGGGAGACATTCTTTCACTGTGAGGGTGACTGGCAACTTGCTCTTGGTGGCCCTGCTTAAATAGGAAGCTTGGACCAGATCACCTACAGAGGCACCATCCAACCTCAGTCATTCTGTGTTATCAGCTGATTCCCCACATAAACAGACTCCATCACCATGCTGTGACAAATAGGTCGACTATCTTATTAAGCTACTTAAGACATTTACATCATTATAAAAATATTTTATGGAGGTAACAAAGCAGCAAAACTCATGGCTTAGTAAAGACCCTAAGTTTGTGATGATTGAGAAAAGATGAAGTGTGTGTACATATATACACACACACATATAAAAAAGTGCATTTATTTACACATTTGTGTATATGAACTAGTAAAATGCTTTAAAAAGCAATGTCCTTGGGTGGAAGAGGTCTTAATTGCTTATCAGGTAATCCACCTGAGCCGTATCATGTCACTATTAAAGCATACAAAATTTATCTCAATGCTCCTGTGTAAAGCTTAACACAGAACTCACTTGCTTTTGTGGGAGAATGCTCTGCTATTTTTAACTACTGACCCAGCAATATATTTTCTGCTAGACTTCCAACAATTCATCTATTCAACTGAATGCTACAGGACTTCAGGGGAGAAGATTAAATAACCACAGAAAAATCCATTTTTTTTCTTTGGATAGCTAAGGTTACTAGATATGCACAAATATATCAAGTATATATCAGGGAGAAAATACAGGCATAATTAGTACTAGAAGTCACTCCAGGGTACCTGTGCAAATACACAATTCTCTGAAGGCTAAGCAGCCTTCAGGGCAAAAAGGGTGGAGGAGAATGGGAGGAACAATAAACCTGTACGATACATCAAGCGGTCTCTTGAAAACTAGAGGGTAGGTTTTAAGGCACCTTAGGGTAGGACTTGCATGCAATTGTGCTACTTCCAGGAAATCTGTTTAAAGTTTACTGGAAAGTTTCTGTGTTGTGTGGATATAGCCATCAAATCTGAATGGAATAACTGCTGCCATGGAGAAATGTGCTAGTTTTAAAGAGAGGAGGGTGGAAATTCAACACTTGTGGTTTGGCCAAGATGACCATCCCTTGCGTCTAAAATTGAAGACGCTACCTCTAAAGTCCTAGCCAAGTGCCCAGGGCAGTTTAGAGATGACAATTCCACTGACCTCCAGAATGGCAGAAAGAATAAAATTTACTGGGAGTTGTCCAACATTGCTCAGTTACAGATTTTCATAAGAACTGCAGTTGCATAATGGACTGGTGGCTGTTTATTTTACCCTGGGTAAAAAGTTCCAACTCCACTAGACTCCTTTAAAAAGAGAAAAAGAAATACTAACTGGGAAGTATGGGTAGACAAACCCAGAGAGGTTCCTCAGTCATCATTGTGCTTTTCTGCACCTCAGCCTGCTGTTAGAAAGTCCCTGTATTCAAGAACCAATGAACTCTTCCAGTGTCTGTTCTCAAGAACAGTCACAGCTCACGCTTACACTAGCCAGTCATAAAAAGGAACATCACAGCAAGCAGGGATGACTGAGACATTTTGCTGTTTGGTAAAAAACCAAAACATAGTCCCAAGTGAACTAAAATGCTGCTGGAGATAGAACCAGGAGGATTTACACTGACTAGATTAAGAAGGTTTGTCAATTGGTGGAAAAAAAACAATTGTCCTGAGGATGAGCATCACTGATGACAATTCCTCATCTTTCTCTATCAGTTCACTGAACTCAGTCTGTCCCAATACAGATAAATCCTAGAGTAGTTATTAATTTACCAATGATTCAACATTCCTGTTTTCCTCCACCAGAAAAACACCCACAAAGTTAAGGCATTATAACCACCGTCGTACATGACATGAATTGCATCAAGAAACTGCTACCAGTACTTTTGTCTCTAGTCTAAGAGGAATCATAGAATCGATAAGGTTGGAAAAGATCTCAGAGATCATCAAGTCCAACCCAGAGAAGAGACCAACCTCTGCCCATCTACAACCTCCCTTCAGGAAGCTGTAGAGAGCAATAAGGTCACCCCTGAGTCTCCTCTTCTCCAGGCTAAGCAACCCCAGCTCCCTCAGCCTCTCCTCACAGGGCTTGTGTTCCAAACCCCTCACCAACTTTGTTGCTCTTCTCTGGACACATTCCAGCAAGTCAACATCCTTCCTAAACTGAGAGGCCACTGCTTCCCATGAAGCAGATTAGAACTACTACCTCCATGGTCAACAGGTAATTTCAAGAATTTTCTAGTGTAGTGTACAAAAATGGAGTCATAAGCTAATTCCTGTTCTTACATGACAGGAACTATATATACTGTTATCTACAACCCTATTCTAATACCCTTGTTAACCTTACAGCATCCTTTTAACATGCTATTGACGCATTTAATGTCTCAACTTCCCTTTATTGTTCTGATACCTCAATGTGGCAACCCAGCTTCAAGGCAGGGTGCACAAATCCTAAGCACTGCTTCATGATTTAATTTTTTTTTTCAAGGTAGAATTCTTCCCTTCAGCTAAATCCTAGGGCAGAAATTACAAGGAAGAGCTACATAAAAATGAGCCAGTGAGAAGTCCTGCTGCAATCTGAAATTCATTAATAATTACATATTCCAGACATAACATTTTAAGTGAGAGAATGAAGAAAACATCCACCAAACACAACAGACATTGAATCTGCTTTTGCAGATTCCCCAAGGTTGTGTTTTGGTTTTACAATACAAATGCCCAAAGCACAATGCTCGTTGTTTTGGACAGTTAGCCTGTGACAAGCAGCTAATGCCCTCAAAACTTCTTAAGAAGAACCCCAAAGAATGAGTGGAGAACAGCATCTTAATACAACTCATGTCAAGAAGTGCATCAAGGCTGTTGATTGACTGCATGTCAAAATTAGCAGATAGAAATATGAGATCAACAATTAGGCTTATAAATGCTGAAAGACCAGAACCAGTTGATGCTGCACTAGCTCTACCCTCCACAGGTACAGAGAGAGAGGTATATGGAGCTAATGGTTAAAGAGGAAGGTTTATAATCAAGCAAGACAATTTTAGTCTGCAGCTTCTCCTACATTTATAGCTTTTTCTAAAAATACTTAAAAAAAAATCTCCACAGGAAGTTGTGAACCAAATGTCAAGAGGTAAATCTCTCTTGCTCAAATTTAGTCATGCTAAGTTGGAGCACACAAATACTTATGACCCAGGCACACCATATGCAAGCAGTGATCTGGGGTCTACTCGCCTTTGACCTCTCTCCCAGCTATACAATGTGAGTGTGGCGTCCAGCAGATGCCTCAGAAGGGCAGGACAGGCACAGCAGAAGAGAATAATGGAATAACAATAGCTTGATTTTATTTGTTAAGGAACAGATGAAAAAATATTCTCTTATTGCTTGTAAATGAATGTTTCAGAGCTCAGTTACAATACTGCAGCTGTAGTTGGTGCTGAATATTTCATCAGTGGTGGGCTAGAAAACGTGGAGCCGAGGACATCAGTTTGGAACTAGAGCAGCAAAGAGAGAATTAAAAATTCAGCTCAGTGCTTGCCCGTTTGACTGAAGCACAAAGCTCTGACGTAGCTTCTGATTCAGAAGCTGTGCCTGCTGTGCCACTCCCAATGTAAATTGTCTTTTACATACATGGATAAGCAGTCTAATCAAGTAAGGATTTAAAGCAGGATGTGCTCAAAGGAACTGCTCATTTTTCTTAAAGCCTGCCCTTGTGCTCTCTGAGCTTTTGTACATATTGAATAGTATGCGAGATTGATCTGAAGGAAAAGGTGAGTACAAATACCACAGTAACCAAAAAATCTGCTCACCTACAGTGTGCAAATAAACATCTATTCTTGGATTTTTTGCACCACTCTCCTATTCATGAGGCATACTCCTGCCTGTGAGAGCACCACTTAACATCAAGAATTACACTGGTTGCCAAGATTGACCTGGTTTGTAGCACATTTGCATCGCTACCCCTTGAGACATCATTTGCAGCCAGAATGCCAAATGGTCTCCTATAAAAATGACCTGATTATGCTTTCCAGGCTTTGTCATAACAGCCAAGATCAGACAGACCGATTTCTTCAACTTCTACACCAATCGTTTTTCCACTGCCCCAATGTAAACAAAAGCTAAGCAGCAGTATTATTCCTTACACAGCTGGACCAGTATTATTCCTTACACAGCTGGACCTTGCTGCAACAATACTTATCTGTCACCTTAAAGGGGTGGTTGCACGTTACACACTGGTCAAATGCTTAACAAAAAAATCCTCACTTCATCTAAGTGTCATTTTCTACCCTTTGGAATTCTGTGGGTCTTATGGACCTGTATACTCAAGACAATTTCTGTTTAAGGCACCAGACATCAACTGGTGATGAACATCTGCAGATAAGGACTGCATCCGTGGAGGGTAGAGTTAGTGCTACATCAACTGGTTCTGGTGTCAAGAGGGAGGGGACAGGCTCTTCTCAGTTGTGCCCTGCGACAGGACAAGGGGCAATGGATATAAACCACAGCACAGGAAGTTCTACCTTAGCATGAGGAAGACCTTCCTTACAGTAAGGGTCACAGAGCACTGGAACAGGCTCCCCTGAGAGGTTGTGGAGTCTCCTGCTCTGGAGACTTTCCAGACCCATCTGGATGAATTCCTGTGTGACCTGCACTAGATTATATGGTTTTGTGATCCTGGTCTGGTATGGAAGGTCCCTTCCAACCCCTAACATCCTGCGATCTTGTTGACTACAACTCTAAATTTTACCCTAACTTCCTGCTACCATCTCTGCTAGGGCTCTAAAAATAACCAGCAGTTTCACAAGGCTGCTTTTAGTGTAGAAATTGGACACTGAATTTTGGATTCTGTACCTTAAACCTACAGCTGTAAACCTGTGTTTTAAAGGAACTTGCACTATCCAGCTGCTGGATTGTGATTCATCTGATCATCAAGCATACATTAAAAATCTTCAGAGTTTTGAAGAAAACATTCTCTATGCAGGTGCTATGCCTCCTGAAAAACTCTAGATTCTATTTCACATGATTCAAATTAATTGCTCAGCATAGTGACTTCAAAATGAACAGAGGGAAATTAGAAATGTGCACATGGTCTTCAGGCTCATGGCCTTCCCAAAGACATCACCCGTTTCTTACAGGTGAACCCTTCATAGTGGACTGTCAGGAAGACATAAGAGACATTTTGATCTCTAGCTTAGTTTCTGGGGGAAAAAAAAATTATTAAATCCCCAAATCTGAGACTCAATAGCTAAGAAAGGAGAAACGGCAATACAGGGCATAATATCTCCAGCACTGAGAAAATCTTCACTAGATATAAAAGGAATTAAACCCACAGTACAAATTCATAGAAAACTAGACCTGATGTATTTTGCTGTTCACAGAACTACCTGTTCAGTATAGGGCAAAATCTACTTTTGCAAGAGCTATGTCTTCTAAAGCAGAGATTATTCATTCCTCAAGGTGAAAACTGTTCATCACAGTATCACACTATCACTAAGGTTGGAAGAGACCCCAAGGATCATCAAGTGCAACCTGTCACCACAGACCTCATGACTAGACCAGGGCACCAAGTGCCACGTCCAATCCCCTCTTGAGCACCTCCAGGGATGGTGACTCCACCACCTCCCCGGGCAGCCCATTCCAATGGCGAATCACTCTCTCAGTGAAGAACTTTCTCCTCACCTCCAGCCTAAACTTCCCCTGGTGCAGCTTGAGACTGTGTCCCCTTGTTCTGGTACTGGTTGCTAAGGAGAAGAGACCAACCCCTTCCTGGCTACAACCACCCTTCAGGTAGTTGTAGAGAGCAATGAGGTCGCCCCTGAGCCTCCTCTTCTCCAGGCTAAACAACCCCAGCGCCCTCAGCCTCTCCTCATAGGGCTGTGCTCAAGGCCTCTCACCAGCCTTGTTGCCCTTCTCTGGACACCTTCAAGTGTCTCGATGTCCTTCTTAAACTGAGGGGCCCAGAACTGGACACAGTACTCAAGGTGCGGCCTTACCAAAGCAGAGTACAGGGGCACAAGGACCTCCCTGCTCCTGCTGGCCACACTATTCCTAACGCACGCCAGGATGCCCTTGGCCTTCTTGGCCACCTGGGCACACTGCTGGCTCATGTTCAGGCGGCTGTCGATCAGCACCCCCAGGTCCCTCTCTGTTTGGGAGCTCTCCAGCCACTCCGACCCCAGCCTGTAGCTCTGCATGGGGTTGTTGTGGCCAAAGTGCAGCACCCAGTACTTGGACTTGTTGAATTCCATCCCATTGGACTCTGCCCATCTGTCGAGCCGATCGAGGTCCCTCTGCAGAGCCCTTCCACCCTCTAACTGACTACCATCTGCTCCCAACTTGGTGTCATCTGCAAATTTGCTGATGACTGTCTCAATCCCCTCATCCAGATCGTCAATGAAGACATTGAAGAGGATGGGGCCCAGCACTGATCCCTGGGGGACACCACTGGTGACTGGCCGCCAGCTGGAGGTGGCACCATTGACCACCACTCTCTGGGCCCGGCCCTCCAGCCAGTTCCTAACCCAGCTCAGAGTGTTGCTGTCCAAGCCACGAGCTGACAGCTTAGCCAGCAGTTTGCTGTCGGGGACGGTGTCAAAGGCCTTGCTGAAGTCCAGGTAGACTACATCCACAGGCCTCCCCACATCCACCAGGCAGTCACCTGATCATAGAAGGAGATCAGGTTGGAGAGGCAGGACCTGCCCTTCCTAAATCCACATTGGCTGGACCTGAGCCCTTGGCCATGCTGCAGGTGCACAGTTATTGCCGCCAGGATAATCTGCTCCATCATTTTCCCTGGCACTGAGGTCAGGCTGACCGGCCTATAGTTTCCGGGTTCCTCCATCTGACCCTTCTTGTGGATGGGGACCACACTGGCCAGTTTCCAGTCATCTGGGACCTCACTGGTCAGCCAGGACTGGAGGAAAATGATGGAGAGAAGAATACTGCAGTAAAGCATGGAGCTGGGAACCAAAAGTACAATGAACAACAACAACAAAAAGATCTAAAACTTTAGCCATCTAACTTGCATCCTGGTTTAAGAGAAGAACTATTTTCGTCCATGCTTCTTTACATGTAACTTGTTATTCAGACACTGTGTGTGAGAGATGTTCTTACCTAGGTATTTTTCAGCTTCACTGACTCAAACTTTCTAGAGTCAACAGTTCTAACAAAAGGTATTTAATGAAACATTTTCCTTCCTAATGAGAGTTGTGATGTTTCTTGGGAATATTACAGTGTGATTTTATTAGTATTTCATATCTCCATAGATTCTGCAGCTGTAATAATTTCCTTTTACAGGACTTTAGAGACTCTGAAATTCCAGAATTTCAGAACAGAATCAAACAGACTGATTGATGCTCAAGGCTAGAAGGCTACTGTCTGCTCTAACAGAAGGGAATGACCTCTACAAACTTCCAGTAACTAATCCATTAACTGTCATTTGGCAAAACACTACATCTTGTGAAAACAACCCTTCCAAAGAAAATCATCATTCTATTTCCAGCCTTTGTATTCAACCATGCATAATTTTTCTTAAAGACACATTACCAACATGATGTCTAGAGCTGTGGCTTTATCTGAAATTAATATATAGGCCACATGAAGCTGCTTTGCTGCAATAGCAGTACATGGCAGAATCCGAGTGCTGTGACTGAGATCTCTCTGCCAAGAGCAGAAACCTAAATAGGAAAGACCTCTCTCCCTCACAGCTGGGACAGCACTCAGTGAAGATGCAAACATCAGGCTGTTGCTACCTCAGTGATCCTCAGCCAAGCCTGTGCACAGGAGAAAAACAGACTGGCTAACCAAGAACTTAATGCATGACTAGTAAGATACCACCAAGTTGCACTGGACTTCCCATTGATACTTACATTTTCCTTGGGTGCTTGGGTCTGTAACTAATTTTTCAGCTGCTGAGAATTCCAAAATGAATACCTCAGATAATGTAAACTTAGCATGGAAATTAATTATCCAAACTGAGGAAGGAATTTGTCAAAAATCTCACAGTATCACCAAGGTTGGAAGAGACCTCAAAGATCATTGAGTCCAACCTGTCACCACAGACCTCATGACTAGACCATGGCACCAAGTGCCATGTCCAGTCCCCTCTTGAACACCTCCAGGGCTGGCGACTCAACCACCTCCCTGGGCAGCCCATTCCAATGACAAATGACTCTCTCAATGAAGAACTTCCTCCTCACCTCGAGCCTAAACCTCCCCTGGTGCAGCTCGAGACTGTGTCCTCTTGTTCTGGTGCTGGTTGCTAGAGAGAAGAGACCAACCCATTCCTGGCCACAACCACCTTTCAGGTAGTTGTAGAGAGCAATGAGGTCCTGTCAATAGTTGCATCTCTGGAGCATGGAGGCTCTGATAGTAAACTGATGTATTTCAGGGAAGACATTTACAACAGCGTGATGATGTCACTACATGGACGATGCAGGATTTCTCTTCCAAGTTATAATTTATGATTTAACAACACTAGCAAGTTTACACTTCTATTTTTCCACTGGGATAGTATATCAACAGGAGAAGTAAGATGCTCTATTTTATCTTTTGGTAGCAATTTCTCATCACATAAGTATTTCCCTTTTTCCAGATCAATAGTTTGCATACCGACTTCATCCTGGATCTCCTCTGCCACAGCCGGCACATTGTAGAGGAAGGAGAGAGACTGGTTCATGCGTTCATATATCACACGTAGATGTGTCATAACCTACGGAAAGAAAAGCATTTTAAAGAGGGGAATACTGCTGTTAATTTGACATGACCATAGATTTCAGAGTTTACAGGCAGCAAGGCAGCTTTTACTTATGCTGGGTATAAGATTTTAGTATGCTCTGTGTACTGAGGCTGTCAAACCTTGCAGTCAAAACTTGCAAAATTCACCTCTCCTGCAAAAAGAGCATCCTAGATGCTCTTCCATGGCAACTCCATGAAATCCTTTAGGAATGCAGCAGTCTGAAGTGGAGGTTCACAACTGCTGTAGGGCAGAGCCAGTACACAAGCAGCCATAGTGGTAAAAATCTACCACTTCACTGATACTCTGACAAGCTACATCTGCCCATACCTGTAAGCTTTGAGGTAACATGCAAACCAAGTGAGGCGCAATGATTGCTGCACCAAGATGTTTCATCTGCTGAGGTGGTTTTTATTTCTTTATCCTAATCTTGCAAAAAGAAACAGAGCTCTCTGACAAAAGCTTAATTTTCTTGGTTGAAACATAAGCAAACATTTTCAGCTGAAAACAAAAATACTTCCACCCAGAAGCATTTCTGAATCATCTCATCTGATCACAACTCCACTGCCTCAGACTCCTGCACACTCCTAAGAGCCAAGTCATGACATCCCATGACATATAGTCCCCCAGGGTATTCTCCACAAGGATCACCTCTTCTCAGTAGAAAACTGAGGTGCATCTTAGAAGACTGACAGGGCAATTAGGTGTAAAAAGGAAAATGGGTTGCAGATAGCAATTTTATTGAAAAAATAGTATGATTTCTTCAAACCCTGATACAGTAATTACACTTTTGAACAAAGTATTTTGTCTTCCATTTAATGCTGAAAAAAAATTTTCACAAACAGATCCTTCAGCCCACATTTTCCCAGACTTGTGACCAGTTCAAGGAGCAAAGGTACTACAGAGATATTCATCCCTTTGATGATACACTAAGCGATACATTGCACTTCTTGTATTTAAATGTCAGTTTCCATTCTTCACCCGTGCTGCCACACAATCCTTAGTCTGCAAAATGTCCCTGGTTTATGTTATTAGATAACCCAGTGTTTTAGACACTAAAAAGTCATGTTAGATGCCTTAATGTTTTAGACAAGGGAAAGATAACTGGTACTGCAGAAGACTGTTGGAAGTGTGTACTTCTAACTCTAGCAACTTCAAGACAGCATGACCTTAATGTACAAGTCTGTCTGGAACAGATGTTTGAGAAACCTGATATACAAATGATGCCATTCAGGGAGGTAGATGGTTTGGCTTTTAATCATGCCTCTCAGTTCAACAACTGTGGCTGGAGCACTGCTTCCCATTCCATCCTGCAGAAGGAACAGTGGCAGAGTCTGCAGATTACAGCACAGGTTTTTTACAGTTTATCCACTACAGCTGTAATTGCTGTTTTGAAACCCAGCTGCATTTGCAATTTTTTTTGGTGGTGTTTGGGTTTTGTTTTGGTTTTTAATTTATTTTCCCCCCCTCATTCTCAACCTGCATTACTTTCAAAGGCAATACAAAAACTTTCCAGAACATACTCATGGAGGATTACAGGAACATTCATCAGTTAAAATGCCATGAACTACAGTGCCTACTTTAAAAGAACATGTTAAACTCAAGAGTGCATCACAGTAATCACGTTCACAGACACCACAAGTACCTCTGCAATCATAGAAATGTTGATTGCAGTCAAGATGGCTACAACACTTTTGGTTCTGCTGCTTTAGCTGAGGGAACCATAACCATGCGTGGTCATTAAATCTATTACTGACATTTTCCAGAGGTATTATTTGCCAAAACACTACTAAAAGCTCTGGGCATTAATGCTCTGAAGGGATCCTCAGGAAATGCCTACAGCTGACTCACTGTCCAGGATAGACAGAAAACCTGTTTTTCGGTTCTTCTTGGAAGACAAATTATACCCATCCTAATCCTACATCATTTGCCATAATGTTCTGCTGCAAAGGAGATGAGTTTTTATTGCAGAAAGGAGTAAAGCATTTAAAAAAAAAGAATAGGTTGACAGAAATGTCACAATAGTTATGAACAAGCACAACCCCATGAACCCTCAGCAGGGACTACCTGAGATCTGATTTGGGCAGCTTTCTTTGGGTCTACCATGCGGACATGTTCGAAGTGTTTGAGAGTATGCTGTCTGTCTTTCTGCTCAGCACGTACGTACTTCTTCAGCATGTTGAACACGTGACGAGGCTGCAGGGAAGAAAAATTGGGGGGGGGGGGGGGAGAAAAAAAACAGTTTAGAACAACATGTTTTACTTTCTTACACTGGAAATGTATCCCAGACCAAAAGCACTAGGCCAGCAGATGCTTGCAGTGGTATTCTGAAGGCAGGTTTGACTTCTTTAAGGAATATCCACTCATTCAACTCATTTGGTATGATGCACCCTTTAATAGTAGCTGTAGCTAGTAAATGAGGTCCTTGGTGAGGGTATTCAGATTTTTGTCCCAACAAGACAGCAGCTGCCACCTTAGCATGCTAGTTAACAGCTATTCAAATTCAATTTCTTTTAGGCTTTGCTTCCATTTATACAATAATAATACAATAAACCAGGTTAGAAGAGACCTTCAAGATCATCGCATCCAACCTATTGACCAATCCAACCCACCTAAACGACTAGATCATGGCACCAAGCACCCCATCAAGTCTCCTCCTGAACACCTCCAATGATGGTGACTCCACCACCTCCACGGGCAGACCATTCCAATGGGCAATCACTCTCTCTGTATAGAACTTCTTCCTAACATCCAGTCTAAACCTGGCCTGGCACAGCTTGAGACTGTGTCCTCTTGTTCTGGTGCTGGCTGCCTGGGAGAAGAGACCAACCTCCACCTGTCCACAACCTCCCTTCAGGTAGTTGTAGAGAGCATTAAGGTTGCCCCTGAGACTCCTCTTCTCCAGGCTAAGCAACCCCAGCTCCCTCAGCCTCTCCTCGTAGGGCTTGTGTTCCAAACCCCTCACCAACCTTGTTGCCCTTCTCTGGACATGCTCCAGAAGTCAACATCCTTCCTAAACTGAGGGGCCCAGAACTGGACACAGTAATCAAGGTGTGGCCTAACCACTGCAGTGTACAGGGGCAGAATGACCTCCCTGGTCCTGCTGGCCACATTGCTCCTGATGCAGGCCAGGATGCCATTGGCCCTCTTGGCTGCCCAGGCACACTGCAGGCTCATGTTCAGCCTACCATCAACCAGTACCCCCAGGTCCCTCTCCGCCTGGCTGCTCTCCAGCCACTCTGACCCCAGCCTGTAGCACTGCCTGGGGTTGCTGTGGCCAATGTGCAGAACCCGGCAATTGGATGTGTTAAATCTCATGCCATTAGATTTACTCCAGCTACTTCTCTCTCCCAGATCAGGAAGCTTCCATGATCCAAGTCCCCAGTTTTGCAACACTCACCACCATCAGGCAAACCCCTCCAAGACCCCCTGAAAAGTGGATGCCATCGCAACCATTTCAGTGATTGCCCACATATACTCTACTGTGCTGAATACTCAACAGTATCAATATCTGCCAACTACAGTTAAATTTTAAAAACAAAGATTAGAACTGGTAAGTTCTCTCAATTGTAAACTGAATGTACACATTCAGATAAAACTCAGCTTGTCCAACAGCTGCACAGAAGACCACATAAAAGCACTAATCTATGTATCTAAGCCAAGGAATAATCATCAAAACTTAAAAAACAAACCCCACAAAAAATCTCAAGACAGTCCTGTCCCATCACTACTACAATGCCACCAGGGAGAAAAAAGCAAAGGAATCACTTAGCTTCAGGTACAGAAAGTATACATCCAAAAGACAAAACTGTCTTAAGAATAAAAAGGCCACCTACTTGGTGCTTCTAAAGGTACTCAGCCTGAGTGCCAGATTTCGTATAAATCTTAGTCTGCATATATTGCAGGTGACTTTCATTAGTAAAATCTATTAAATGCATGCCTTCAGGCATGTAACTGAACACAAAGGAAAGGTCTGTAGCTGAAATGAACATGAAGACATACACAGACTGATGACAGCGCAGTGAGGACTAAGAAACGTGTAATTCTACGTGTTTTCGTACCTCGTGCAATAATGCAGTGCCAAACCAGGGAAGTGTTCTCAAGCATTCAGCTAAGACATTGGTTTTACTCTGTTTATGATGGATTCTGGAAATTCCCCCACTCCCAGCTCTGCTTGTGCTGTTGCACTTATGCATCCTACCTGAAACTGCTTCAGCAGTGAAAGGCACGAAATTGAGGCAGGTGGCAAGAAAAGGAATGGTGACCTTACTGCGCAGTAGGTCAAAGAATGAGCAGAAATGGTAATCAGCAGCCTGGGCACCGGCAGGCATACGTGGGGAAGTGACAAAATAAGCATCAGAGGCTCCATGCACAGCTTTCTGAAGTGCAAAAAACTGTGGGTGAAGTTGCATTTTAAAGAAGACTCAGATTCATGGACAAATACAGAGCCTAAAATAATGTAACATTTACACAAGAGATTAATGCTAATCTAGAGAGTTTGAAGATATAGAATAGAATAGAATAGAATAGAATAGAATAGAATAGAATAGAATAGAATAGAATAGAATAGAATAGAATAGAATAGAACAGACCAGACCAGACCAGGTTGGAAAAGACCTTTGAGGTCATTGAGTCCAACCTATCATCCAACACTAACTAAACCATGGCACCAAGTGCCCCATCCAGTCTCTTCCTAAACACCTCCAGTGATGGTGACTCCAACACCACCCCGGGCAGCACATTCCAGTGGCCAATCACTCTTTCTATGAAGAACTCCTTCTTAACATCCAGCCTAAATCTCCCCTGGTACAGCTTGAGACTGTGTCCTCTTGTTCTGGTGCTGGTTGCCTGGGAGATGAGACCAACCTCCACCTGGCTACAACCTCCCTTCAGGTAAAATCTCTTCATCTTAAGAGAAGCAATAGATTTTTAAATGTCTGAAGGAAGTAAATCAAAGGCTGCCTGAAGATTTTTCAGACACAAATAGAGAGCTGTGAAGCCATTCCCTGCTAGAAGATTAAACTTAGAGGCTCCATGACTGAAGATTCATTCATGAGGAAAATTGTCCCCTGTACCCATCACAACATCGTGGTAATGGCCAAACAACCTGTAATGCCAACTGTAAAACTATTCAGGAAGAAAGGCTAGGAGACCAGAAAGTTTAACAATAACAAAAAAGAATTTGAAGACAGAAAATGTTGCTACCTTTCCTTACAATTCAGCTCTCCTTGCCACCAAGCCCCATCAGGATAGCAGGTTAGGGCAGACCAGAGAGGAAAGGATTAATTCCTCTTTATTCAAGAGATAATTCCAATTTACGTGTCATGCCTGACACCAGAAGGCCATAGTTTTTGTTTTCCCTTGGTGTGTTTGCATTCACTGCAATATATCAATGAAACTTTTACACAAAGAGTCACAAGCAGACTTATTAATAGGAAAACAATCTTTAAAATACCTGACAAACACTGCTGACAGTAATAGTCACTTGGCTAAATTGGCAACCCACCTTCAGGTCGTTCTCTAGCACTGAGAAACGTCCCAAAATTACCATTAAAGGGAATATTGGATATGCCTGCCTCTAGCACTGGCCAGATAGACAAGAAATGTCACTGTGATAGCAACAGAAAACTCTAATTCAGGTTTAGGACAATGCAGAAAGAATATTAACTGCAAGATATTTCCTCAGAGGGCAGAGATTTTGAGTTTTCTTAAGCAAAAAGATCTAAACCCTAAACCAGTGAGAATGCACTGTACACAGGTATACAAGCTCAGACAGTTCCAATGTTTTGCTTTCAAACCTAGCCATATGGACATTTAACCCTGCTGCTAACTAGTCATCTCATACTGCCTAAAGGCTTGTGACAGTAACAACAAGTGATTCAAAGCTAAGAAATCCTTGGGAAGCGTTCAGTCACCCCATGCAGCTGCAGAAGGCTTTCGCAGTCAGCAAGGCACCACACTACACACACATTCCTAGGGTGGATGCAGGCACGTACAAAATCAACAGGATTCCCTGGACATAACATTGAGATGAGATATATATGTACCCATGGTCCCCTGAAGTGAATTACCATAGAGACTTGCTATTATCAAATCTTTCTTTACCGTGACCTTTAGGAAATGTGCCCTGCCTCAGCCATTAAGGTAACAGTCATTTCCACAATGATCAGAAAGCTCCTCAAAAGGTGGTGGTAATTCCATGCACATTTGACGTATACTGAAACAGCTCTGCTTCCTGGCTGGAAGTCCTAATCTCACTGGAACAGGTCAGATCTCCAACCTTCCCAACAACTTCACAATGCTACTGTCACATAGCTCCAGGGTCATGGCTGAAGGTGAAACTGCCAGAGGTGGTGACAGGCAATGGCAGTTCTCCACTAAGCTTTGCATATCTGAGTGTGGCAATTACCATAAAGGAAGGCCAAGTCCTACAGTTGAATGCAACAGATAGTAAAAAACTTAATTAATTGATTATTTTCTCTTCAATGCCTAGAACTGTAAGCCTAGTGCTTACAGAGCTTTCATAAATTCCTGGATCACTAAAAGTACAAAGTTCTGCTCCTGTATCATATTTTACACACATTTTCTTTTAAGTGTCGCTATTGAGTGAACTGGTTCTGCTTAAAAATCCCACTCATGCAGGCGTTTTCCAGTAGGATTTGCCCCCAAATCTGGTACACCAAGCCGAGATATGAATTCTTGTGATGTCAGAGGGGTGACAATGAAGGGTCAAGCACAGAGGTGAAGAAAGGCTCCGCAGGCTGAGGAGACGCAGTCAGACCCTGTGTCTGAGGTTATTATATCCACAGCCATCTATTACTTTGATGCTAGGCAGGCACCATCAGATTAAATTACAAATGAAAGCAGCGCTGTTAGCAGCTAAATTAAGTTCCCAAGGCCTAGGCTCTGACACTGTCTATGCTAGAAGAACAAATGGCTGACAAAGCTCAGGGTCAGCATGATACCTCTTATTCTTCATAAAACTACCGAACTTCATTAAAAATTCTGTGTTTAGCACCTGGAATTCTGCTGTCTGCTTTTCCAGGGGAAACTCGGTGTGTTCACATCCCTATCTCTCAGAATAACTGACTCACATCAGCCACCAGGGGCTACCTAAGCCTCATGAAAACATTCCACTATTTTCAGTTCTCTCTGTTTTGCTGGCTGGGATTTTTTTTGCAGTATTCCTCTAAAAGCCACCAGGATACTCCCAATACAACTTCTGCTATCCCCATGTTATGAGTTACCTTGGCCAGAGCTGTTGGTCACTACCATTTATTCTGTGATGAGAATGGCCAGTGACTTCCTCAGCAACAGGATCCAGCAATATCCAGAATGCATATTGCAATGATGCAAATGCAAATGGAATGATGTTTGGCTGGCAAGAAGCTTAAATCCACAGTCTTACGGCACACACTCACTCTTCAGGCAATTGCAGACAAAAATAAGACGACACCAACATGTGTAATACAGTGTGCAATGGGAAACACAGGGTGAAGCAGTATAATTGCTACCATTACATGCTGCTTCTGATTACTTCAAGTACACTGTCATACTCCTTGCTCCCATGAAACTCACTTCAGATGAAACTCCTTTTACATCTCCCCCTCAGCAGATTTTTTCACCTAAAGCAAGGATCAATTTGTAGCCCTTTTACAAGATACTATGACAGGCCAACAGACACGTCTGTTGATATTTTTGTTAGTTTAAAATCTTGCTTATGCTGGAGAATATTGTCAAAGTATTATTTTATATAGCTCCCATATGTTGAAACTTGCATGTATTTAATACTGTTAGAAGGGGAACAGGTTTGCAGTAGACGTATGTGGTCTATCTAGGTTGACAATATATTGCTAAAGGGTTCATTTTCTACTTAACACTGCAGAGAATATGCCCTGTCTCTTATATGGAAGACAGTTCTTTCTGTGAATATAAACATATGCCATGGCAAAAGTACAGACCTGTACTGCACCCGTGACTTGAAAGCTTAACATGGTTCCAGCTGTACAAGGCCCAAGCCCAAATGAAGCAGAAAATGTTGATGGATCCTTAGATTTCTGGTGGTGAGTTCCAGCCACCCTGAATGTGTAATCCAGTGCCTTTATTTCAGGTGGCATCAGCATCTAGGTAAGGTCATTGCCATAAAGGAATCACACATGAGATCTAAAATGTTTGAAAAGCAGTTTCTAGGAAGTAACATATATATGCATATATTATATGCATATATAATAAGCTTATATTTCTGTTCATACATATATATGCATGAAGATGCCCCTCCTAAATTCGCATTGATTCTAGTCTACTATTTCAGATTTTAAGGCAGTGATGAAACAGTGAAATTTCATTTAACTTGGAAAATGTAAGCATCTAAGAAAGTTTAGATTGCTACAAATAGAGCTTACACAAAAATCATACTAAAGCACTTCTGTGTATTTAAAGCACAACCTCCTGGCTCTGCACCGTGGCACTTCCATTGGAAATTCTAAGCTGGCTTGTCATTTTGATCAAAATTCTCTCTAAATCAGAGAGGAAAGTTTCCCAATGCTGTATTGTGTTATTTAATCTTGCCTGTGGAGAAAAATCAATCACTAGTCCTTTCTGATTACTGCTCTTGAAATGTGCAACAATGCCTCTTTTCATACACCTGTTAAGAATACCTGATTAGATAGGTATTTCACCTGCTCTGTTACGAACTTGTAGGTCAAGTTTGGCACAGAAGCAGCAGATAATTTTAAGAACATTCAAGAAAGGCTGGCTAGGATTGATGCAAGACTTTTACTTATGGGTGAAGCACAACTAAACTCCTATCCAGCTACCCTTCATGCAGAGCTAAAGATGTCTTCTCATAATATTTGCTAATTTTAAAGAAAATGTGTTACCCTACACATCACAACTATGTGGCCATAATGGTACACTTCCCCGTTTTGTCCTCCCAGGAACCTTTCCCCTCAGGCTGTTTAGTCTGGAGAAGAGAAGACTGAGAGGGGATCTTTCTAACATCTATAAATGTCTGAGGGGTGGGTGTCAAGATGAAGGCCCCAGGCTCTTCTCAGGGGTGCCCAGTGAGAGGACAAGGAGCAACAGGTACAAGCCTCTCCTATGAGGACAGACTGAGGGAGTTGGGGCTGTTCAGTCTGAGAAGAGAAGGGTCCGAGGTGACCTCATTGTGGCCTTCCAGTATCTGAAGGGGGCTACAGGAAGGCTGGGGAGGGACTTCTCAGGATCTCAGGTAGTGATAGGACTAGGGGGAATGGAATGAAGCTGGAGGTGGGGAGATTCAGGCTGGATGTGAGGAGGAAGTTCTTCCCCATGAGAGTGGTGAAGCCCTGGAATGGGTTGTCCAGGGAGGTGGTTGAGGCCCCATCCCTGGAGGTGTTTAAGCCCAGGCTGGACGAGGCTCTGGCCAGCCTGATCTAGTGTAGGGTGTCCCTGCCCATGGCAGTGGGGTTGGAACTAGATGATCCTTGTGGTCCCTTCCAACCCTGACTGACTGATACTATGATACTTTCCTGGGGCACAATAAAATAAAAACATTCTTTGATTCTGTCTCATTATTTGCTTTTTGCTGGATTTGAACTTAGTCAACTTTGACAAGACAAATTTTGTTTCTGATCAACCTTTCAAGAAAATTTGCATTTGAGCTATAAAGAACCTGCCAGGATTTTGCAGAACTCAGTACATACTTGGAATTGTGTGGCAGTTTTAGGCTGATGCCTAGTAAATTTTCTACAGATCTTGAGTAGATAGAAAGTGATAGAATGTAAATAAGTTACCATGGGATGCAAAAGAAAAATAAAGATAAAGCCTCCAGCACAAGCCCTACGAGGAGAGGCTGAGGGAGCTGGGATTGTTTAGCCTGGAGAAAAGGAGGCTCAAGGGAGACCTTATTGCTGTCTACAACTACCTGAAGGGTGGTTGTAGCCAGGAGGGAATTGGTCTCTTCTCCCAGGCAACCAGCACCAGAACAAGAGGACACAGTCTCAAGCTGCACCAGGGGAAGTTTAGGCTTGAGGTGAGGAGAAAATTCTTCACAGAGAGAGTTGTTAGCCATTGGAATGTGCTGCTCAGGGAGGTGGTGGAGGCACCATCCCTGGAGGTGTTCAAGAGGGGATTGGACATGGCACTTGGTGTCATGGTTTAGTCATGAGGTATTGGGTGACAGGTGGGACTTGATGATCTTTGAGGTCTCTTCCAACCTTGGCCATTCTGATCCTGTGATAAGGTCTAATACATATACATACATACAGAATTAACCACATTGGAAAAGACCTTCAAGATCATCAAGTCCAACCTATCACCCATCACCAGCTAATCAACTAAACCATGCAACCAAGCACCCCATCAAGTGTCTTCCTAAACACCCCCAATGATGGCGACTCCACCACCTCCCTGGGCAGCCCATTCCAATGGCCAATCACTCTTTCTGTGAAGAATTTCTTCCTAACATCCAGCCTAAACCTCCCATGGTGCAGCTTGGTCTGATAACTAACATAAAGTTAGTTGTATCAAGTCTCTCTTTCTCACTTCTCTCTCTAGCAGATACTTCTGCTGGCTTGCTGACCTTGGCTGTGTTTCTTTTTTTGTGGCTAACTACTAACAAGCTACTCTCTGCTTTTTTCTGCTTTCTCTTTCCCTTGTCCGAGGAGGGGGAAGAAGGGGAAGCTATTGGTAGCCTCCTGGTTTTGCCCAGGGGGAGTTCTTGTGTTGTTTATAAGTTGTAAACATTGTATATTTTGTACATATTCATTGCATTTCATATTTCTAGATTGCAGTTTTGCTTGTAAATACAGCTTCATTTGCTTCCATCCCACTGAGCTAGTTGGGCAATTTCATTTTGGGTGGTAATTCTCTCAAATTAGTTGGGGGATAATTTCAATCCACCACAAATGGTCTCCTCTGTCTTTAGTTTGCTCATACTAAAAATCTACTGGCAAGCCTAAGGTGTATGACTATTCCATATGCTCAAGCCCACAGGCTAGGGGAAAAATAAGGTAGTCTGGTTTTATTTACATAAAAGCCTCAGTAGCTGCTGGAAAATGGGAGTTAGGTGACCATGTTTCTTAAAGTCTGACTTGGTTTAAAAGCAGAGTTCAAATCCAGGCTATTTCACAAAATCCTACAAAATGAAGTGTATGTGAGAAATTCCACTGTATGTGAGAAATTCCAGCTGTAATTATATGCATTTGGAGAAACAACGCTAATGGGTGGAGTACTGGAACTGGACTGCTCTTTCCTACTGCACAGGAGGATTTTTATCACTTGATCAGCATCAGCGCTTTGGCCTGCCTCCAACTGCATATTTCCACAGCAACCTTGTTGGATTCAGGAAAGGCTTTGAGCTTCTCAAACACAGAGGCACCAAGTAAGGGCCCTTCTGCAGATCCTTCCTCCATGTATAAACAGCCAAAACTCAGCTAGTTTCAGCCTGTACTGTGCTCTCTCTGTATGAACAGACACTGCTCCCATAGCAAAAAGAACCTACACCAGAGCAAATTCTGAATGCAACAAGAAAAAACTACACAAAAAACACATGGCAAAAAAATTTACATGGTTAATGTACATGCTAGTGTTGATCTCAGTGATCCTCCTCTGCTCAGTGATAATCTGCATTTCAGTGAAATAGTGTTGAATTAGAAGAGAAGCATTTTAAACGGATTTTAATGATTATATGCTCCCTTTAATCTATGTGCAAAGTAAGGAGGTTAATTAATTACCTCTCAAAGTTATCCTGTACATTTCCTCACTCTGAAACCCTTTATTTCACCACTAGGAGATGGATTTCTATTCTGCTTATCTCTGCCACTGGCTTCCCACAGAGAATGTGCCTCTCTTATCAACAAATATTAAACAGGGAGACCTAAATCCAGCAAAATTTGACATGCGTGTGAAAGAGGGAATAAAAACAAATTACAGAATCAATCTGCTCAGAGAATGATGGATTGGAATTCCTCTATTTAACTTGCAAAATGAAGGGGAAAATTTCCAACTGTTTTAAAAACTAGAGGCATATTGGTTCCAGCTGCCACTAATCCTCCTTTTCTGCAGTAAGGCCATCAAGCAGGATGAAACAATATGGTATTCTGACAGTGGATACTGAACAGCTGCACCCCATTTTCAAAGGAAACAAAAATTAGCAGCACAGCTAAGTTGCACCAGGAATCAGGGGCAAGGATCAAATTTTCAGTTTAGGGGCGCTTGCTTCTGAGAACAGAACAACAGTAAAAATACCTGGGTTTGCTCAAATTTATTTTCTAGTAGACTCTGAAGCTCGGCAATTTCATCTCTATACGCTCCCTTGCTGCCCAGAGTAGTACCCTGAAAGCACACCTCTGACACTGGCATTGTACAGTCACCTGCCTAACCCCTGAAAAAAAGCCTGAAGTTAAAGATTTGGGTCCCAGAGAGGAGTTCTTCACAAAGGATTCACAGACTTTTGTAGGTTTAGGTGAACAGTGCTGAAAACAGCTGATTTTTCTGGACATGTACAAGAATGCCAACTACCCTACTGGCCCAGATCAAAGGTTCTCCTAGTCCTGTGTCTTGCTGTTCTACATGAAAAGCCTCCTCCAAGGGATCAAGGTAAATGATGACACTGCTCACACAGCCTTCCACCTTCCCTCTGTCCATAGCTCTGTAATTTTCTGAGCTGGAGGAAGTTTCTCTGAGCTCCCCTGAAAAGCCTACCTCTGGAACACAAGCACCACACAATCTGCATATGTACAGAAACCAGGAGTTTCCAGGGGATCAGGATTTCATCACTCAGAGAATTGTGCCTCACATCCACAGTCAGTCTGATGACACCAGAAGTGCCAGATTCACTGCATCCCTACAAGCAAAGACTGGTTATAGATTTCTAGACATCCAAGACTAAAATGCAATCTTGCTGCTTCAAGTGAGTGGTCTGCCAGAAGCCAAAAAAAATCTTGAGGAATGTTCAAATTCCAGTACAGGGCAATATGCCCAAGTGATTAAACAGCACATGGGAAGCACTTTTTGCATAGACATGTATCTGCATACATATATACACACACCAGACTTACAGGAATGGTCCTAGCTGTGTGCAGAAGGTGTGGCACTTCAGTAAGAAAAGCCTATCTTGTTTTTCAGTTTAAACCCAAATTCTGTCCTTACAACTTTAGAGAAAGAGACTCCATCACTTTAAATATTCAGAAGTTACTTTTGTGGGAAGCATGTAATTTGATGCAGACTGTGGAATGAGGTTCTTAAAAATATTTTTGGAGAAATCCAGGAAAACCTCCCTTTTGGAAGGTTACTTAACAAATCACCAGTAAGGTTATGACTTAGTCTCCCGAAGACACCACAATTGCATCAAATGCATTTCTATTCTGCAAGGGAACTTCCAGAGAGAAAAATAGCTAGGGTATCAGAATTGAAATTTCCATTAATCCCATTTTCTCTTTGGCCAGGCAGCCACAGTTTGGACTCATAATATTCAGATTTCTGGCTCTATATCCTGCAAAGCAGTTAGCGGACTGTAAGAACTCATTAGGTCATTCAGCTACCATCCCTCAGTCACGCCTCAGGTTTCATCCTCTGCCCCACAATAAAAGGAATCCTCCTGCTGAATTACAATACAATACAATACACCAGGTTGGAAGAGACCTTCAAGATCATCGCGTCCAACCCATCAAACAATCCAACCCACCCAACAACTAGACCATACAGCCAAGCACCCCATCAAGTCTTCTCCTGAACACCTCCTGTGAAGGTGACTCCACCACCTCCACGGGTAGCCGATTCCAATGGGCAATCACTCTCTCCGTGTAGAACTTCTTCCTAACTTCTTCCTAATTCAGGGTCAGTTTCATCATGCATTTTGGCACACATCTGACCAGCAGTTCAGGGGCACAGAAACAAAAAATTCATAGAGAAGGACAACAGGACCAGTAAGATTGGCAAAGAAACTGTTTAAAGACAATATTCTTTAAACTGATCCCTCCCATCAGTTTTGAGATGAGCCACCATTTGGTAGTATCTTCATACTTGCTGCCTTCTCCTTTCAGAACTGTGTCCCCTATTGCAGGGACACAATATAGGATGCAGCTCTTTTTTTTTAACAGTACCTTCAGAACTTCTACTGGAGTCATGTATCAAACAGTGTTCTTCGACACAGTCTTTCAGACCCGATGCTCTCCCACTGACACAGGAAATGTATTATTAATTTAAATGTCCTGGGAGCTGATTGACTGCAAGAAACTTAAGCATAAAATGCAGGTTTTTTTCTAGTCCCAAAGTCAGTGTAAACATTTCTGCCCCTTAGTGTTCTGCAGCTGAAATTCACTCCCCCCTCCCCCTGATTAGAGAGGTCATCTGCATTCCTCAAACACGAAAAATTGAGTTCCCTTGTGCTAAGAATTAAGTTGCACATTTTGGCATCTCTTGAGTCTATTCTGCTGTTATGTGTGGTCCCCACCTGCACCTTTCACAACCTTAAATATCTGCACACACAACATGAAATCAAATTATTTTTCTGAGATACTTTACAGAGAGGATTACATCTGCATGAGGCTCAACTTTACAGCAATGGCCAGTTGGCCAAAGCCAAACATGAAATGGTATCTTAGGTAAACCATCTAAACCCACACCACAAGAGAACACAACCTGCAGTCTATGCAGTCACCTCATCCTCCTCAGTTATGAGCCAGCGACTCCAGTTTCCTAAGGGAAACTGCATCCCAGTCTGCAATTTGATAATCTGTCTGCTAATGAGACGCTCTAGTTCAAGCCCTTCACTACTTTCACAACAGTCAGTGATTACCAAGGTGCTGTAGAGGTTACAATATCCATCTCATGCTCAGACCAAACACCACCCTCTAGTAATTTTATATGAACCAGCTTCATTTTCCATAAATTACTATGTTGCAAAATACAGATTAACTCTTCATACAACTACTTTGAAGTCACCCATTTACCTAAGTAAAAGATTTGTCTTTGAGTTGGCACAGAGTCAAAACTGGTTTTTGCAGCATGGGATGGAGAAAAAGGTTTGATGATGGTAAAGAACTATAATGATGATCAGTTTCCCATGCCCACTAAATATGCATATTTCTCTGCAGAAGGAAATTTACTTAAAACATGTAATTTTACCAGGTTAGCCATACTGATGTAATTCTCTGTGAGGCCAAATTCAGGATCTAATGGCTACATCTTATACTGCTGATCCACAGATCTTTTAATAACCAAGTTTTTTCTATCTCAAAAGTGTTGTTTAAGAAGGAAGACACAGAAGAGCTGACTCTTCCCACACTGTGCAGATTCTCTTCTCTTGGAAGTCACAGAGCAGTTATTTTGGTATTGAATACAAACGTAATGGATCTGGAGTCATTAAAGATTCCGTTCAGTTCACATTCTGAACTTAGTGTTTACACCCATCACATTCAACAGAGACAGCTCTGAAATGCTGGTGTGCTATCTCCGTATCACTCAACAGTCCTTCACCACGTATCTCTCAGTTCAACCAACAACACACAAAATCACAACCACCTGTATTCCTAAGTTCCATCTTGACATGGTGAAGTATCCTGCTGTGCAACACTGAGGGGCACTTTGTAATCCTTCTGTAGGATCTGTGGACAGCTACAATTTCTGACAACCAAATCACTTCTACATCATTTGCTTAAGGAGCTTTATGTATGTATAGGTACGTATGAGAGGGGTGTGCTTGCGCCTACATTTATGCACACACTTCCAGACTAGCTGACTGCTGTAGTCGCTTTTGCATAAGAACACACACTCACTACTCCACAGCTGGACTGTACCTGGGCACACCATTTTTCCCCCAGGAAGACTACAGAGATTTTGACACAGCTGAGAACATGTGATACTGCACTTACTCTGGGTGGGACAGTCTGCAGGGCTGTGATATAGTTCTCCAAAGCAATGCGGCGACGGTCATTCAGCATGGCTTCCACTCGTGCCATATGAGTCTCCACCAGTTGTTGCCTTTCATTTGCTGCTTCTTGTTCCAGTGATTCTACTTTCTCCTGGAAGTGCTGAAAAAAGCATCCATCACAAACAAGAACAGTGAAGAAAACAGCAGAGACCAACAGGTATGAACACCTCCATCTGCAAATCACCATTGTTAGTGTAGCTTGGCTCCCAGGAACTCTTAACACTGAATGCAGCTTTTACTGCTTTAAGTGGGAACTGCTGACATCATGTCTTGCTGGAACACGTCTGTATTTTATTAATGTAATAAATATTCCTGACATGTTCAGTACAACCACCAGTGAATCCTTTATTTGACTCCCCAGACAGTGGTTCAAAATGGTACCTAAAGGAGGGTGGACTTTGGCAACTGTGTGATCCATGGGATGAACATGACTTCATGAACAAATCTACATGGGGGAAAAAAAAATTATTACATTCCAACCAGAATGGAATCATTATAATTCCTTATAAACTGGCCACCAGGAAGAAAAATTGATCCAAAACACTCCAACAAAGGAAAAGACCGACTGAGTAAAATGCAGAGAGATCAAATCTGTGGGATTTAATGTGCAAAGCAACCTAGTTCTAAGCATTACCTTTTTAGAATTTTGCACTGGAATCATTCTGGCACTACTGCATAATACCTGATCTAGCCAGAGTGGGGTTCAAGGGGTGTCTGGCTTGTCAGAATTTTTAACTTCAGGTGAAACACTTTTTGGCTGAGGGTCTTTTCAGATAAAACTGATGGTGATTCCTTCCTTAAATCACGTTTTCTACCTCTGCTTTGACCTCAGGTCCTGCAGTTTTTATTAGTTTATCACAGCCTAAAATTTGAAAGGGGCCATGGTGACCAAGTTTTCAGTTCTCACTGAAGGCAAATCTAAATTCAAGCAAAATGCCACCCCTCCATGCAGTCATATGCATTGCCCTGCACCGCTGTTCCAAGGACTGGTTGCAAAGCACAGAGGCACCCAGCAACCACTAACAACTGGAAACAAAAATAGCAAGAGCAAAGAGCAGTAAAACTTCATAGAAACAGGTTTTAAAATGATAACACACCCAGCACCCCTTACACTTGAGCTGCAGCCCCAGCTGGCAAGGTCGTGGTTGCGTTTTGCTTTACCTGGATGACAGCTTTCTTGTCGGCCTTTGGCAAGTTCTTTGCTTGGCGTTCTGCCTCTTCCCACTCTCTCATGACCTAACGAACAAAACAAGGAGCATGACTTTCATATTTTCCTCTCATCTCAGGGCCTAGCAACAGCCAAACACTGCAGCTCTGACAGTCATCTTTTTATATTCCCCTCCTCCTTTTATCTCTATTAAAAAAGCAGTTGCATTTAACAAAGGTAGGATCCTGTTATTAAATCAAACAAAGACAGTACTTTTATGTCTGAACGTTGTGCCAAGCTCTCACAACTCCACTGGGAAGCAGCAGAACTGTTAATCAGCCCTCAAGCGAGTGAAGTGGTGGTCTCTATGGGTGAACATGCCAGTCCCTTTTCATCTTAGACAGAAAGCAAACCACTTCCATCTATTGTATGTCCCTGGCCAAAATGAATGAATTTCAACTCCTTTGAAGTGACACTTCTTTTGGTACCACAAAAATGTTTACATTTATTTGGACTACATCACTGGTCTTTGAGTAGGGCAGATCAAGAATTGCATGCAATTTGTGCTAGTCTGTCCAGTAACAGGTGTCCAATACTTCAAGAATTGAATCACAGAATCATTACAGTTGGAAAAAGACCTTTAAGATCATCAAGTCCAATCATCATCTAACTCTACCAAGTCTGGTGCTATACCATGTCCCTTAATATCACACCTACGCATCTTTTAAACACCGCCAGGGACGGTAATTCGACCACCTCCCTGGGGATTCTGTTTCAAATTTGATAAACTATTCCAGTATTTGATTTGATTAAATATGCAGAATATATCTCAAGCACTAAGATGACAGAAAAATTATGTAGGAGAGCTTTCAATACTATTCCTCCTAGCAATGTGAAAAGCCTCCTTCTCCTGTAACACAGGGTAGTATTTTCCTAGTCAGGGAATGAGTTAACTTGCTGTCCAGGACACCTGAAACCTTCTCATGATCTTACTTAGGGCCTTCCCTCATTTCAAACCTCTCCCCAGACAGCACATTTTGAGCAGGAACAGTTGCCCTCACAAATAAGTGACATGCTTATTTGAAGGATTAGCACAATGTCAGAAGAACGCAGAAAGAAGAAATCAGGAAGCAATTACTCAAAATGAGCATTTCCTTCTCCTTTCTCCCTAAACCCCACACTTTGATACCATTTCACAGGAACAGTCAAACATACCCTTTCTAAAGCAAATTCTAGAAAAGCTCCACATGCACAACTGAAATTTTACCAAGACTAAGACTAAAGGCAGGACAAATGAGATTTGCCGGGTCTCATGTTTGCAAACTGGGCCTCCACCACTCTGCTCCTATCTCAGGCTCCCCAGTTTTCCCACATAATGGACATTGCTAATCAAGCTTCTTGATGGACACAGCAGAGAGCACTGGTGATACCTCAGGGTATATGGCTGAGTCAGTGCTTTTGAAAAAAAAAACCAAACACACCACCAAACTTGGGCTCAAAGGAGATGTTTACAGGGCTTGGTCCGTGAAACAATCCCCTCAGTCCTACATAGGTCTGTAGATCGTAATGGTTAACCAGCATGCAGACATCTGCACTCAAGACTGACTAAGCACATAGGATTTTTTGGTCAAGTTTTCATCTTCCCTTAACCCAAAACTTGGGAGTGTATTTCAAGACAACAATAATTCAGTTCTAGTAAAAACAGATCAACTATCAGTGAATTTATTTATCTGTAAGAGATTCTGGCCTCAAGAACAGTCAGGAGAGTTGTGGGAATATTTTGGGAAGCTCATGTGATGTTGAAAGCTTTAAAGTAGGAAACTGTTTTGCCTGTTTCTGGGATTCACTGCATGGTTAGACAGCAGTTGTAAGCACAAAAACATGAAGTCAAGCACTTGGAAATCACAGTTTTAACTGCGCTCTTTTAATGGGAACTGTAAGCTGAAACGATGTCCCAAGAATTGTACTACAGCCTACATTAACTGGCAGCCTAAAAGTACCTCTTCAATTTACATTATCTTCCCATTAGATAAACATGCATTGATGTGCAAATTGTAGCTAAGCTCTAGGGAGGGAAGGAACCCAAATTTTACAAGGAGACATGAAAATTCATTTAAAAGGGGTTGTAGGAAGCAGATGATGACAGAGAATACGATGCTCATCACACCAAAGTTACAGGCTGCCTCACCAGCAGTTACTTTTCCAGTACTTTAGCAAAGGAGATTTTACTACTTCTCTGACAGAGCAGGACTAGAAGATATGAATTGACAGTACAATTTAAAGCACCACAATGTGCTATGGAAATAACTTAATAATGCTCGGAGTGCTGCTGTGTATTAAGTGCACATTGGGTATTTATCCCTTAATTGTACGCTTAGGACATATGATTGTGGTGCCCCCCAAACACTTAATTCATGCATAAAGGCAGCACATGCCCAGAGACCTGAAATGTCTCTGGTGCAGGATGTAAACATTAGCACCAGAACAAGAGGACACAGTCTCAAGCTGTGCCAGTGGAGGCTTAGGCTGGATGTTAGGAGTAAATTCTTCATAGAAAGAGTGATTGCCCATCGGAATGTGCTGCCCAGGGAGGTGGTGGAGTCACCATCACTGGAGGTGTTTAGGAGGAGACTGGATGGGGTGCTTGGTGCCATGGTTTAGTTGATTAGATGTAGTTGGATGATGGGTTGGACATGATGATCTCAAAGGTCTCTTCGAAGCAGCCTGGTTTGTTCTATTCTGTTCTATACAGAAGACCCAGAAATTATGGCATTCATTCAAATCACAAGCTGCAATGACGTGCTCAAGCCTCGAGCACTGGCACAGGTTAGCAACTTTGTTTTTCTTCTCCTTCTCCTTTCACATCTTCAAATCACATCTCTGACATCTGCTCAATATGTTTTTTCACTCTGGATGAACAGTTGACGAGTTTTCAGAACAACAGTACCCTTGCAGTCTTTATCCCCCAAACTAACCTTCTGCTAATCCATATGATGAAAACAAGTATTGTAGGTAATGTGATAAGGAGACCTTTGGCTGGGACCAGGTCTCACTGCCTGTTTCATTTTTCTAAACCTTTTAAGGCATTGAAGGCAGGGTGATAAACTGGCAGCCTACACAGCTAGCTGGGAGGAACGTAAATTACAGCCTTCAACCTTGTTGCAACCACAGTGTGCCTTGTGAAATAAACAGAATGACATGACTGTCTGCAGAACAATATTCAGTATAAAGATTGCATACTGAGTACTGATTTTGTGCAATTGGGAAGACTGCAATGGTTGAAAGCATCTCTGTGTGTATGCTAACTAACTGAAGATATAGCTGCCCTACAGCTATCTATGGGAAGTCATGCCACCACCCAGAGAAAACTTCTGCTCTTACTGAAGGTCATTGCTTTTGAAAATGATGAGTCTGTAGCACTCTGTAGGAAACTAAAGAGGGGAAAAAAAATTTGCCAAAATATGAATGTGCAGAAAAAGGCCAAATTTGGCTTCTGTGCACTTACAAACCTGTTCTCCTTCATTGACAGCACAGACCTATCTATGCCACAAAGATTTATGGCACTTCAAGGCTCGGTGGCTTTGCACATGAAAACTGACAACTTCTGGTTAAGAGGTAAGAAACAAGCCATTTCAAAGACAAACCTCTTCAGAACTCAAGACTTAGTGCCTGGCAGACTCCTTTTGAAACTGGGCTGTAGGGGACCACAAGAGGGAAAGGGAAGTACAGAAACTGACACTCATTATTAAGAGAAAAGCTAAGCACAAAAATCTCACTATATTGCAAACAGCAGAATTTACTCTCATTTTTGACACTAAGGCACAGAACCTCTTCAAAGAGCCCACAATACAACTCAGTGGGGGTACTCCTAAGCTGAAAGTTTTAGGGAAGGAAAGAGCTCTCACACACAAAATAATAGAGATGGTGCTATCTAGGGTCTACTCCACTATTATTTAGCATGTTTTCTGAGGCCATGGACAGCAGGATTGATTGCACCCTCAGCAAGACTGTGGATGACACCAAGCTGAGTGATGTGGCTGATGCTCTACAAGAAAGGGATGCCATCCAGAAGGACCTTAGCAGGCTTCAGAGATGGACCTGAAGAAACCTGATGAAGTTCAACAAGATTAAGTGTGCAAGGAGCTGCACATGGGTCAGGGAAATTGCAAACATCATACAGGCTGGGCAATGAGTGGACTGAGAGCAGTCCTGCAAAGGACTTAGGGGTGTTGGAGGATGAAAAACTGACTGAAAGCCAGCAATGTGAGCTTAGAGCCCAGAAAGCAAATAACATCCTGGGCTGCATCAAGAGGACAGTGGCAAGCAGACTAAGGGAGGTGATTCTCCCCCTTTCCTCCACTCTCATGAGATCCCATCTAGAGTAGAACAGAATAGAATAGAATTAACCAAGTTGGAAGAGACCTTCAAGATCATCGAGTCCAACCTATGATCCAATACTACCCAGTCAACTAAACCATGGCACCAAGCACCCCATCCAGTCTCTTCCTAAACACCTCCAGCTCTGGGGCCCTCATTGTAGGAAAGACACAGACCTACTTGAGCTGGTCCAGAGGAGGGCCATAAAGATGGTGCTTCAGTCAGAGGGCTGCGAAGACCTCCCCTATCATGCCTGGTTGAAAGAGCTGAGGATGTTCAGACTGGAAAAGAGGTTTCAGGAAGACCTTATGGGGCCTACAGGAAAGATGAAGAGGGACTCTCTAATGGGAGGTGTAGATATAGGACAAGGGATAGCTCTTTTAAACTGAGAGAGGGGAGATTTAGATCAGATCATAGGAAGAAATTCTTTACACCAAGGGTGGTAAGACACTGGAGCGAGTTTCCCAGAGGAGCTGCAGATTCTTCCACCCTGGAAGTCTACAAGATCAGGTTGGATGCGGCTTTGAGTAACCTGGTTTAGTGGAAGGTGTCCCTGCCCATGCCAGTGGGGTTGAAACTAGATGATGTTTACGGTCCCACAAGTACTAAAAATCCACTGTAGACTTCTCCAGGATGTTTGCACTAGTGGCACATGCCAATTAAAAAAGAAAAGAAGATCTTCAACCTAATGTCAGCTCTGTTCAGAGTGATTCAGGACTGCAGAATTTTCAGATGCTTGCTTTGGAGATTAACTTCCAAGAAGTAAGAGTATTCTAGGGGACAAGGTATCATTAAATTCCTACTTTAAGTACTGCACATGCTATGATTCCTAAAATATTGTGAACAGCCAGGGGAAGAATAAGGCCCAAGGATGTAACAAGACATTTGAGAAAAGTGTACAAATATAATGCTCCCTTGAGGAAGGTTCAGTAGCTGTTTCTACCAGGCTGTTTAACAGCAACTATTTAAGGGAGGGAGCCATACAGGAGTTAACAAACTGGAAACAAGAAGAGGAAAATGAGAATTGTACTAAAATAGGAAACAAGAACCATGGCATCCTACAAGACCAAGTGCAGGGTCCTGCATCTGGGTTGAGACAATCCCAGGCACAAATACAGGCTGGGCAGGGACTGGCTGGAGAGCAGCCCTGAGGAGAGAGACTTGGGGGTGCTGGTGGATGAGAAGCTCAACATGAGCTCTCAATGTGCACTTGCAGCCTGGAAAGCCAATCAGATCCTGGGCTGCATCAAGAGAAGTGTGGCCAGCAGGTCAAGGGAGGTGATTCTCCCCCTCTACTCAGCTCTGGTGAGACCCTATCTGGAATACTGCGTCCAGTTCTGGAGCCCCTATTACAAGAGGGATGTGGACGTGCTGGAGCGTATCCAGAGAAGGGCCACGAGGATGATCAGAGGGCTGGAGCACCTCTCCTATGAGGACAGACTGAAGGAGTTGGGGCTGTTCAGTCTGGAGAAGAGAAGGCTCCGAGGTGACCTCATTGTGGCCTTCCAGTATCTGAAGGGAGCCTACAGGAAGGCTGGGGAGGGACTTCTCAGGATCTCAGGTAGTGATAGGACTAGGGGGAATGGAATGAAGC
This sequence comes from Picus viridis, assembly GCA_033816785.1. Lineage (NCBI taxonomy): Eukaryota > Metazoa > Chordata > Aves > Piciformes > Picidae > Picus > Picus viridis. Next base: position 10,003,440 of record CM066570.1, read on the forward strand.
TGGAGGTGGGGAGATTCAGGCTGGATATGAGGAAGAAGTTCTGCCCCATGAGAGTGGTGAAGCCCTGGAATGGGTTGTCCAGGGAGGTGCTTGAGGCCCCGTCCCTGGAGGTGTTTAAGCCCAGGCTGGATGAGGCTCTGGCCAGCCTGATCTAGTGTAGGGTGTCCCTGCCCATGGCAGTGGGGTTGGAACTAGATGATCCTTGTGGTCCCTTCCAACCCTGACTGATACTATGAAGATACTACTACTATAAATCAGTTAGCCTAACCTCTTCCAGTTGTACATCAGAGAATAGCAAAGAATTAGAGGCCACACATGCAGCACTGAATACCTGTCCTGTTTGTGTGGGAATGTAGCTTTGCTGTTATTTGAATTACATCAATATTTTTGGGGAAAAACCTTAAAATTGTAGGCTGCCCAGGAAACTTCAGCAGCCAAATGTAGCTCTTTCCTAAGCCTTGTTGCTCCAGATGTGTGCAAGACATAAAGGCAGTTACAACAGGGTTAACTTCCCTGTTTCTCCCTCACTTCTGTGTTGGGGGAAAGTAACACACAAAGAATCTGGGTTGAGATAAAAAGTTTTACTGAGAAAAAATAGATAATTAATAATAACAAAATGCACAATTACCTTAGCTTAGCCTATTTGCAGAAAAAGTGCAGGGAAATGCAGAAAAATCCCCCTGCAGAAAGCAGAAAACAGAGCACTACCCAACTCCCACTCATCTCGCCACCATTCCTGTGGGGAAAGAGCCAATACCCAAGAAATCCAGAATCCAGAATCAGCAGCTGGAACAGGGAGCCTGACATGTTACAATCTGAACTTCAGGCTCCATAATACTTTGCTCCAGCCTGCACTTTCATTTTGAAGCTAGCATGACAGCAGCATGGGATTGAGTGAGATCCAGCTTAACCCATGTCAGCAGTCCAGATGGATGGACACCTAAGAGCTGAAGGGATTAGAAGTCTGAAACAGAGGTGCATCAGGTCACTGTACTAAAGAGCACAGACTCCCCTAACAAGAGAGTCTTTTAAGCACTGTGAACTACGAACTCACACAAACACCAATACAAATTGGATCCCTGCCTGTGTACAACAGGAAAAGAAAGCAGTTGTCAGAATTTCATGGTGAACCAAGGGAAATATCAGAAAAATACAGAATACCAGCATTTGCCCTGATTATATGTTTTGAATGAGATATTTAATTTCCATTTAATTTTTCTTAAATGATAAATTGTCCTACTTCTTAGATGACTGCATTTTAGCTGAACCGGAATACATATGAAGTTTTTTATTAGTTAATTTGCTGTTGCAAAATCAAGTGTGCATCAAATCAAATACTGGTTTAAAACTAATTGCCATGAGGAGAGGCTGAGGGAGCTGGGGTTGCTTAGCCTGGAGAAGAGGAGGCTCAGGGAGACCTAATTGCTCTCTACAACTACCTGAAGGGAGGTTGCAGACAAGTGGGGGTTGGTCTCTTCTCTCTAGCAACGAGCACCAGAACAAGAGGACACAGTCTCAAGCTGCACCAGGGGAAGTTTAGGCTGGATGTTAGGAAGGAGTTCTTCATAGAAAGAGTGATTGGCCATTGGAATGGGCTGCCCAGGGAGGTGGTGGAGTCACCCAGGGAGGTGTTTAAGAGGAGACTGAATGAGGCACTTGGTGCCATGGTTTAGTTGATTATATAGTGTTGGGTGATAGGTTGGACTTGATGGTCTCAAAGGTCTCTTCCAACCTGGTTTATTCTATTCTATTCTAAATAAAAGTTGTCTGGGTGGTTTTTTTGTAGACAAACCAACGTATGTATGACGCTAACCAAGACTGAGGGACAGTCGTGACAATTTTCCTAAACCAGCTGGGTTTTTCTACTTCTTCTCCGTAAGATCTTTAACTTTTAAAGCATTTTAAATGTTAACTAGGAGAGGCTAGCTCAGTGTTGCACAAAACATTACTCATAGAAAGGAAAAGTAATTTTTAAAAACTTAGCCAACTCTCTCCTCCAAAGCTCTTCAGGGGTTCTGTATATTTCGAGACATATGTACTTTAAAGCTGTGAGTTCATAATTACCTTAAGCAAATTAAAAAGACCAAAGATACTTCTTTTCCTCACGTACCTATCATGCTGCTGTTTCCCAGGAGTGATGCACCTTGCTGAACTGGCCAGAATTGGTTATTTTATTTATTTTTGGAAGAATGACATTGCAGTGAGATGAGGGAGCTGACCTGTCTCACCCTGTCGCTGTATGCTCATTAGTGCTGACAGGAAGGATGGCTGGGGATGTGCTAACAAGGGCAGAGCATGCGGCTGCACCAGCATGATCTTCAGTCAAACCCTTCAACCCCAGCCCTCATTTGTGAGGCTCTCCCAGATGCACATGGTAAAATGTGCAGCACATTTACACAGAGATTTTCTGATGGTGTGATATGGTGCCGTTAATTTTGTTGACCTCAAGAAAATCATTCTGTGTGTGATGCTTTCTGAGTGCCTGTGCATTTGATTAGCTCTTATCTACAAACCATCAACTTCAGAGCAAATACACACAGTTCACCTGAATGGTGCCTCTACTACTCAGTCTGAGATTGTGGAGCCGAACTTGAAACCACATGGAGAATATGAGGACTGTTGCAGTGAACAGACTGTCACTTTCAGGACATAGAATCAATAAGGTTGGAAAAGACCTCAAAGATCATCAAGTCCAACCTGTCACCTAAGGCTTCATGCCTACTAGACCATGGCACCAAGTGCCATGTCCAATCCCCTCTTGAATCACAGAATCACCAAGGTTGGAAGAGACCTCAAAGAACATCTACCCTTACAGTGTTTTTTTTAAAAAAGGCTTTTTCAAGAGGAGGCAGTGAGAGTGATGTCTACATTCCCATCATCCCTCTCCTTCAGAACCCCTCTCCTTCACCAGATAGGCTGCATGCCTTCATTTTCTCCTGATTCCCAACCCATCCTTCCTAAATAGTACTGCAGGCACAGAAGTTTGTTATGAAGACTGGGATGAGTTGGATGTTGAGTTGCTGGAATGTGTCCAGAGAAGTTCTTCACAGAAAGAGTGATTTGCTATTGGAATGGGCTGCCCAGAGTGTGGGGGAATCACTGTCACTGGAGGTGTTTAAGAGGAGAATGGATGAGGCACTTGGTGCCATGGTTTAGTCGATAAGATGGTGTTGGGTGATAGGTTGGACTTGATGATCTTGAAGGTCTTTTCCAACCTGGTTAATTCTATTCTATCCTATTCTAGACAGGGGCATAACACATAGGTGCCTCACAAGCTGCTGCTCACCACCTCTTGATGCACCCCAGGCCTCAAGAGGAAAGCCAGTACCTCAGGCCAGCTCTGAGCAAAGTGCTGCACACCCAAACTCAGCAACACTGGCACTTTAGCCCCTGGTTGTGTTAATTAAGATGTTAATCTTCCAGAGGAAAGGAAAGGAAAGGATAACACTTTAAAAAACATTAAATTAGCACTACTTTATTTAAGGAGGAAACAGTTTGTGCTACAACAAATGCTTCCCAAGTAGAGGCAGACAAGCACATATCTTCCTGTGTCTTAAGTGTGATATTCATGGCATGTGATTTGCACCAATCCGTTGACTGCTTCAGGAAAGATGCTCTGCTCTATTTACCAGAAAAGTGCCAGGCACAGCTACAGTGCCAGTAGATGATGGGGACTTATTCAAAGAGCTTAATTTCAGGCCTACTCAGGCATTTTAGCAGAGAGCTAAAGGTTAATGTGTCAGCAATAAACAGAAGTACTGAAAATGCAACAGGGGAACAAGGTTACAATGAAACATTAAACAGTTCCACAGATATGTGCAGTGCATCTGAATTGTACTACACTCGATTCTGTGCTCGTTCCAGCCTAAAAATATATGCGTCACAAGCTTTCCTTTAAACTCCTTGTATTTCTTCCTTTTGTTATTAGAACAGATCTGTGGTGATTTTTTACTGGCATTGCACTTATAAACCCCATTTCTGAGAGTGGGTAGCTCATCTTTTAGAGTTCAATAGGATTAAACCCAGTGCATAGTTGAAGTCGGTTGAAGGGGAAAAAGGATTGATTCAGTTGGATTTTGGTTCAGTTCAAAAGCACTAATTTCCTCCCCTTTTCTTCAGGTTCAGACCCATTTCCTATCACCTCGAGGCTCAAGACCATCAGAAGAACATAGGCAAGCCTACATTAGCCCAGGACACAGCCATGTTTGCCTACACACGGAGAACAAAACTAATCACAAACAAGCTCCCTCAGCTACTACAAAGAATGACTAATATAGTGGTCAAGTTCTTCACGTGGAAATAAGAACAAACCAAATATTCTTCCACAAAGATAGAAGATTTTTAACAGACTGTTCCACCCCCCACACCTTTTAACCAGCAAAATTAACTGCAATGACTTATGATTTTAGCTGTGACCCCTCCATAAGTCTATGTCCCCAAGACAAGAATCAGTAAATGGTGATTTTACAAAATTGCAAAGAGGGCAGCTGGCTGAAGCCTTAGGAAATAAGGAAATGAAAGACTCCAAGTATCTTATGACTTGACACACAAAATTCCCTCCCTTATTTAGAAATAAAGAAATCTCCTCTTACCTGGGACATCCTTTCACGATGCTTAGCTTCAAGTCTCTCCTTGGCTTTCTGGAAATGGGCATGTTCATTTTCATCCCCAGGTGTCTCCAAGTATTTGTCAACAGCATCAGGAGTGCTAGCAGCTGTGGTGGGGACTGAGGTAAAATTTGGGGGTAGGGGAGAGGGAGGGGCAAGAAAAGTAGAATGTCTACTTTAATATGGATAAAATTTAGTTGGACCAAGCAAGAAACATCTGTTCTAATTTCCATCAGAAATTCATTCAACCTCAGAAAATGGTATAAAAATGTGGTTTAGGTATACATATGAGTCACAGAGAAAATACATATAAATATATAGAGATTTCCCCTCCATCCCATTTTCTAGTCCAGGAGAAACTCTTCAGTGTGAACAAAGTCATGTTACTGACACAGGATAGAAAGTGCTGCCAAAGGAAAAAATCCAATTTAGCATTTATGTTAAACTATTAAAAACCCCAAGCAAACAAACAAAAAAAACCCCAAACAAGAAAAACCCCAAACTCAGAAGTACATTGTTAGTCCCAATGAAACACATCCTTGAATTATAACAAAAACTTCAACCTAACCCCAAACTTATACATCTAAAGTAAAATTGGAGGATAAGTCCAAAAGCAAAACTAATAGAAACCCCCCCGAATTAACATTTGAGATATCTCTACTTGCTCCCTACAACAGGCATGCATGGCTTTACAGTATCACAGTATCACCGAGGTTGGAAGAGACCTCAAAGATCATCAAGTCCAACCTGTCACCCAAGACCTCATGACTAGATCATGGCACCAAGTGCCACATCCAATCCCCTCTTGAACACCTCCAGGGACGGTGACTCCACCACCTCCCCGGGCAGCCCATTCCAATGGCGAAAACTTGGCTGCTGTTGTATAAATTTTGCAAGGAATTACTTAAGTTATTCACTGGACCAAAGGCAAGACCTTGCTTATCTCAAAACAAAAGATTCTACAAGCAAACAAACAACAATAAAAAATACCCAACTGAGATGTCATAGGCAATGCAAATTATTACTCCTCCTGCATTTTTTAAATGTTTCATAAATATTTAAGTAGAAGGTTAAATTATGTAGTCTTGCAAACCTTGTTGCTGAAGCAGTGTAACATACAGACAGGAACAAATAAGCTTCCTGACAAGCCACAAGAATTACAAAAAGAAAATGCAACTTCCAATACTTTCAGCAGCTACTCTTCCAACTTCAGACCACCTAGTCTCAAATACTGCTATAAAAGCATATAAATTTTCTTTCTTTTTAAACTCCTAATGATAAGAACCCATGTTTAATGACAATGTGGTTTGAGCTGGGGTGCAACACTACCTGCTGGAAAGACTGCAGTCAGTGTAAGCAAATTTCAAAACCAAACAATCATGGATCAACCAAAACGATTTCTGTAGTGCTCAGAAGTATTTCTAAATATCCTTGCCTTTTAATCTCTCAAGCACCAAATTAATTTAATCTTTATCTTTCCTGAAGCTGCAGTTAAATATAGTACATTTTAATTCCATTTAGAAAATGAAAAGAAAATTGTATTCCAAAGCAGAAAAAAATTTAAGTATGTCAGGCCATGCAAAGACCATCCCTGCCAGGCTTCTGCTTCCTGACAGGGGTTCACCAAACACCACTGAATATGCTTCTACAACATTTAGCAAACCTTGCTGGATTTTCCTTACATGACTCTGATGTTTTTCACTAAAAACTTGCATGAGATCTAACATTCACAATGTGTTGGAGCAACAAGATCCATGGTTTAATCAGGCTCGGTGTGGAAAGGATTCCTCTTGCCGCTTCTGCAGGACACAGCAGGGAAGGTCAAATGAGACACAGCACTGGAAAACCAAATGAGAGAGCACTCCAGTGCAACTGCCATTCTTCTCCACCTTTTATAGTTTTTTATCTTTTTTTTAAAACTTAACTGTGTACAAATGTGAGTGGAAAGAAGTGACAATCTATGTAACTGCCCAATAAACTATGCAAACTTAGCCTTTCATTTATTGAACGGGAGAAAAGGTCACCAAAATTCGCATTGAGACCAGTTAAGCCAGCAGTACATTCAAAGTTTCATTTCCAAAAGCTCCTGTCTCACATATGTGGCCTTTACTGCCCAGATTTTCAGGTGATACGGTTGCTTCCCACCAGGATGCTTGCTGGTGTGTTTCTGAACAAGTGAGAGTAGCAAGCGCTGAGAACTGAAAAACCTGGTTTCAATGCTTGGTGCTGAGGACATCAGAGAACTCAGCCCCCTCCAGAAGCTATGCAAAACCAAATCAAACACTATGCATTAAACACCACAGACCTGGCATACCTAAGACAGCCAGGCTGTGCCAGGGAGCATGACAAAGGATGTGGGAAGTACGTTGATATTTGACTGCGACTGCTTTCTCAAGCTAACAATGAAGAGGGTAAAGCTAACAAAGGGCAATACGGCTCAGGAGCAATCTGCTATCCCTGACCTTGAGCAAAAGGCCAAAGGTTGGTGCAATGTCACACGTGTCTCTTCACTACACATTTCTAAAAAGGAAAGAGGGCTTAGAAATGGGCAGGTGGACTGATGGGAGCTTGGAAGACTTGTTTCAGGGTAAGAAGGTTAATTAATTACATTAGCCTAGCAGGGAGTGGGCTAGTAACTTGATTTAGAAAATCTGTACTGAGCAAAGATTCCTGATGACAGCTTTATCAGAAAGAAACAACTGAGATCTGATGGTCAGAAACCAAAGGTAGGCAGAAATAAGCCTGGAAATACAGACAAAAGTGAGCCACACACTTTCAGTACTAAGCACAAATAAATATGTCAGTCACGCAAAGGACTGATGCAAAGATACACTGATCAGCCCAAAAGCAGCCTGGAAAACATCTTGCTTCATCTTCTGAAACCTAGCCAGTGAACAGATGTGAAAGCAAGGGGTAAAATGGGTGTTTTCTCCTCTCTGCCCACTGCTGGCAGTGGTCCATGCCCAACACACATCAGAGCAGGCCAAGCTTAAGCAAAGTCAGCCTCAAGGACTCAGCCTGCATACCGCTCCTGGAATGTTTATGTGGTTGCTGGTGGCTGCAGAGACCAATCAACCTACCAACACTAACCATATCTCGCTCTGCCAACAGAGACACTTGTTTAAACTCTTAAAAACCAGGGAAAATTTTCATTAAGGAGGAGTTCAGTGCATACTTTAGGAAAATACTAAAAGGTGAGATGAAATGGTCACACACATGTTTGTTTTCTAACTGCAATTCAGAGGTGATCAGTTACTGAGCGGTTAGCTATGTGTGCATTACTCTCTTTTTTTTGGACAAAAAAACCCAACCCCTTAGTCTGCTTAAAAACAAATGACCCTTCCAGGTTTTCTTCCCTCTGTTTACAAATCCTGCAAGTGATATGTGACAACTTATCCACCTGGTATTAAAAAAAACCCCACAATTATCTCTGGCATGTTAAAAACCCCTTGTGATTACAATCTAAGGATAAGCAATAGTCTACTCTTCCCAGGGAAAAAAGTTACAAAAACACAGAGCCTCCCTTCTGCATAAAGCAGAAACATTTTCAAATTCCTTCACTGCTGTTGGCACAAACCCAATCCTAACTCTAATACAATTGGGAACTTTGTTTCTGGAGCTGCACTGAATGTTTTATTCGTGCAAAATTTGGAAGGTTTGGTCAGACATTAGTTACACGTAGGGATTCCTTAAAAAAAAAAAAAATGCAGGCAGATCTCATTTTTAGGCTACATCTGCTCTTAGAAGGACCTTGTATTTTCTGTGCATTGCTTGTTTAACCCATTCTCCTACTGTATGAAGACTGATCAAAAAGGGTGTGCTGACAGGTTGTGGAAGAAATGCAGTATCAGATGACATATTATTCACACTTGCACTCATTTTATCTGTTAATCCCCAACTAATTTTTTTCTTTTCTTTTTAGATTTCTATTAAGACTCTAAAATCCCAACCTTTCTGGAGAACCAGGTTTGATACTACAGCTAAATTATGCTCTCCACATTTTGCTATTTAACAAGCAAAATCAGAGGGCCATGAAAAAAAGAAATGGAAGAATAATACCACAACATGACCCCAGATCCTGTTTTATATTTCACATAAAAATAAGCATCCGTATCAGCCCCTCCAGTGAAAGAATAAACAGTTGCTCACCAATAAAGCAAAAGATTTAGTGGATGCCTCTTTTACTGAATGACATAAGCTGTTTCGAACAAGATGGGAAACCAGTTGAAATTAGAGCATTATCCAGCTACAATGTAGCATTCAGTGAATGCATTAATTACCTCTGAATTCCACACATGCAACTGCTTCATTAATGAAGGATTAAGATCAAAGCTTTCAGTTGTTGACTAAGATCACAACTAATTATAGCACTTCTGACAATCACAAGTGCATATGGAATATCTTTAGTGAGAAGAGTTTCTATAATTGTTACAGCCACCTTCTGAAATGAGATATTTTTACAAGATGGCATCCCCATTCTTTTCTGAATAAGCTGCTCTGCTTACAGCAGAGTGGCAAAATCAATTAACAGAATGTAAACCACAGGGAAGAAAAATAAGGACTACCTTTTTATTAAAGAACAGACAAATTATTGTCTGAATGATACAGTACGGATTAAGGCTGGACAAGATTTATCAAGTTAACATAATTTTAAATACAGGGAAAAGGATATACCAGGATGAGTTTTTTTACATAAGGAGTTCAAGTTTAATAATATTTAATACAATTTAATTTAGAGAAAATTGTGTGCTCAGTGTGTTTGCTTTCTAGTAGAGATCAATACTGGAGCAAAAAATCAGCAAGTGTATTTACATACTATATATAATATACAGCATTAGACAACTATCTCATTCTTAGCACTGTAATCTAGACAACCAGCAGGCAAAGTGCCATTCCTTTTCACTCTGAATTACTTTCTCTTCATACAAGTTTTCACCAAAACCACTTTCTGAACCCTGTCTAAAACTAAAGAAAAATGGGCAGGGCAGAGTTCCTCCCACAGACAACAGCACAAGGGAGACCTTGTTACAACGACACCCAGTCATGCCCAGTTTTAGTATCTGACCTGTGAGTGGCAAGTTGTTGCTCCTGTTTGTTTCTTTTTTGGGGTTGGGAGGGAGGAGGCAGAAGGGGCAGTAAAAAGACAGCATTGCTGTGCTCTGAGAGTTGGCATCACCCCTGCTCTGGTGGGAGCTGTGGGAGACAGATCTTTCATCCTGTGGCTCATCAGCAGGTCTCCCTGCCTGGAGGCTAACTGCAGCACAGTGCACTGCACTGATCACCATGAGAGCCCAGCGCTCTTGCCCTTCAGGCCACTCAACTCTGCCTCTGCCCACTTTTTAATTTTCAGCAAAGATGCTAATAACATGAACTCCCATGACATTATTCATTGACATTAAGGCTCATCCATTCCAACTAACATTTATCACTCAGCCTGATCCACTCAGATGAGTTTTCTTTATCTTGCACATCTGCTTTATCTTCATGTTTCAACAACAGACACCCAAAAAGTCTTTGAAAGTAAAGAGTTCTTACTAAAAACTGAGAAATTCTGACTACAAAGGTAGGGACTCCAAAACCATGCAACTTGAACACAAATAAATACATTCTTCTGTCACAAAATATAATAATAATGCATCCACTTAAGACAAAAAGTCCCCTGTAACAGTAATGGTTGTATGCCCAAGGATCACATCCAAGGCAGTAAAAATAATCACCAGTTCTGAGAAGACTTGACTTTTCTGTGTTAAATGAGTTACTAAATAGGATTAAAAAGCACATGGGTTAAAAATAACCACTATGTTAAGAACACCTACTAGTACTAGAAAAAGATTCCAGGCATGAAGAGTGTTAACATATGAAAGAGAATCCAGTGTTCCAGAGGGATACTCTTTCCATTCTTATTAACTGGGCTAGCTCATTGTTTTTATTACCCATCAAAGCTAAATCATACTGTAATGTAAGTCTGTCTGTAGTATTTCATAACTTGCATTAGTATTCAAAGAATAATTACAAGTCATTGTAGCATCCTTGGCCTGAAAATATAATTGTTTTGAGATAAAGAAACAAAGTTTAAAAGTTACATTCCTTCCTCAACTTCGTATTGTAAAGACTGATCCTATCTTCCTTTGCTATGTCATAATTTGAAGAGTTGGTATAGCACCAAAACAGGCAGCTTGAAAGACTGTTGAGTGAACTCTATCACAGAGATATCTACAGAGAGAACACTCAAATACAAACCAGACCTTACTCATACTATTCCTCACGCATTGCCTCAACTGAAGTTAATACTTGCCATCTAAACTAGGTTTAAGTTGAATCTTCTCATATAAGAATCTTCCTGTGTAAGAACTTCAAGATACATTATTCACACAGTCAGAACTTGGTAATCATGCTTTCAATGCATCTCCATGAATGCAGCTTCCTTTTCACCAGCCCTGACAAATGCAATTTTGCCTTGCTCACATTTGTTTGACAGTCATCTTGGCCATTAATTGCTCTGATCAATTTCCTCTAAATCCTTCAGTTCATTTGGTGCATGGGAGGAGGTCTCCAAATCAAACTTCCATCAAGTATATTTGCAATACTCTGCTTCAAGGTCATTCTCATTTGATTTGTCATCATGAGTTTAAATATTTATGAAGAAGAAAACCACATTAAATTCTTTACCTGTTACATCAAATGAGAACAAATACAAGATAGAAATATTCTCCTGAATATTCCTTCTGTTGAGGTTGTAAACAAGAGTCATCAAGTTCCACAGAATAAACAAACAGAACTGTGCTTAGACACAACAAAAGTTACAGGAAAACCAGTGTCTACCACAGTACACTATGCTTATAAAATTCTTAGCACTTATCAGTAGTTTAACTCTCATTTATTAAAAAACATTTGCATCCTTTCCCTTTTGAATCCTAAACTTTATTCCTTCTCTAAAAGGGTGTTGTTCAGTACTGGCTTCATGGTGAAACGTAAGCCAAAATTTATACAGATATAGAAACTGTGGAAATAGAACTCAGTCATTGGCATCCATTGAGGGTGGCAGTCAGAATTCAAAATTTAAATAGATGGTATTACATCACCTAGCCAGTGAATGATAAGAGTCAAGCATTTACACTGAAGAACATGCTTTCCTTAATATTTCATCTACATTACTTGAAATTAGCCTCAACTTCACCAAGATGTGTTGTTTTTATGCAAGAGAAAATAGAACTCAGCACATATAGGCAATTCATGCTGGAGCTGGACACATTTAAGTCCTGAGAATGTAATGTCCCCTTTACTGCTAATTTGAGAAACATGAAGACAATTGAATATAAAAAGCCTTTGTGATGAGGCAACAGGTTGCCCTAGCGTGGCTTAGTGAATTTGTAACAACTTTGGGGTTTTTATTAATTCAAATAGAATATTTCAGACTTATGTTAAATGCTTCCTTGCAATATCACTGCAATTTGAAATGTTATCACTAGACTCCTGTATTTGAAATTGTATCTTCTGTAACGCCATGACAGATTAGTATTGAGGCAGGCTACTGCGATGAATATTTTCCAGCATGAAGTGCATTGTCCAAGACAAAAAAAGGCATTCCTGGCATGAAGCAATTTGCAAGCTCTGCTGCTTTTATAGACAGAGGCCTGCCAACTCTGCCATAAAGCTCACAAGCAGTGAAAGGGCAGTATCAGTCTGTCCAGACGAATGCTGCTGTAGATGTGGCCTGCTTTGTGTCTTTTGAGACCCCTACCTGACCTCAAGCTCAAACAGCCTCTGCAGTTGTATGAGTAAAATGAGCAATCACCCAATAAATAAAACAAAGGATTAAAATGGGCTGCCTAAGAATTTGGTCTACTTCACCATTATGCTTACAGGAAAACATTGTAGTTCTTCAATGCCTTAGAAAGACTCAGGAAGTTGACATGGAAGTTTAGCTGCCAAAACATTTTGCATCCTGCTAACTATGAAGATGTCGAAATCCCAAACAAGTAATAAATGGATTGAGGAAATTACTGACAACAGGAGTATCCTAAACGATGCTGCTGTTAAAAGGTAGAGATTGTTAATTCCAGTACCTCTGAATACAACTTAAACTGGATGCTGTGAAACACTAGAGGTCATGAATCTTCCCCTCACTTGGGAGCATGAACTGGAAACACATTAATACTTATCTCACTAGTTATAAAGAACAGATTGATACTAACGTGCAGGCAAGCTGAAGTCAGCCTACATGAAAAGCGTGAGAGTGGACCTTCCATATTAGTCTTAGTATTGTGCACAGTATTTCAATCTATATTTAAGAGGGTGTGAGATTCCATGTATATTATGCAATCATAGCTTTTAGTGTGTTTCTTTCACTAGCTTCCATTTGAAATAAAGTATCTGGCAAGTTCGTAAGTTCACAACACACAGCCTAAAGAATAAACACTATTCTACTTAAGTTCACCTTATATATTCTACTTAATTCACCTGAAATTTGTTATCGTGCTCTGAAATGATCAAAACCAAAATGTGTGTTGACATTTAAACTTCCTACTATGTTTCAGGCTTTACATGTGAAAGGAGGCAACTGACAATGCTGAACCTTGTTGTTACCCTCTGTTGTTAGCTGTAGGAATTCAGTACAATGATAAAACTCTCTATTTTATAAAACTTCAATTTAATGATCTGTCAAAGTTTAAAAAGCCTGACTGTGCCACTAGAGCACAGCTCACTCCTGCTTTAGATGCAGAACAACTGAAAACACAGCAGCATGAATTCCACTCTGCTCTGAGTGCACCATGCTGTGGTGGCAGGAGCTGCTGGGAGAGCTGTCACCTATGCAGCAGCTGGCAAATGAAGCTCATTTAAGAGAGCTCATTTTCCTAATTTTGAAGCTTCTTGTTTCCCCAAGTTAAGACTTTAATATAATTTCAAAGTAGTATTTATTAAGAAAAAAATAAATAATGCCTATAGCTTTAAGGATGTTGAACAGACAATGAGGATGTTTAACAAAAAACAGATATGAGACATGGGAAAATTTATAGAATAAATTACTTTGCAGTATGACAGCAGGACAGAAACAATTTCTTTGTTAACAGCAATTTATCATCTTCTGCTCATTCCTGTCAATACATACCCATTCTGTGGTCATTAAGTCTAAATTAACTGCCTGACAGATGCTAATGACTTCAAAGGAGCCATTATGACCAGTCACACAGTAAAAGTTTGAGTCCTTCTATTGAATAGAAACTGTAGACACTATTGAGCATCCTTATTAAAAATCAATCAAGAGTGAGCATGTGGTCTAGCAGTCTGAAGGAACTGGTAACAAGATCCTAAAAGCCTGTTATTTTCTTTTTTCCTGGGGCAACTATATAACAATTCCCACTCAGCTGGGTAATGAATGGAAAAATTTGACTGTAGTAGCTCCTACCCAACAGACGTAACTCAGAGCATCAGTCACATTCATTGATAATGAAGTGTCTAAGGCATTGCATGACAGGACAGACTTACGTTTTCAGATCAAGGCAAAGAGACATCAGCAAGGAAGCAGCATAAAACATGTGGGTTTGGGTTTTTTTTTTCCTGTCTAGTGTGTTCAGGATATTAAAATTCAGTATTCCTGCCTTCAAGTATTCATAGCACATGAGTGTCTGTGCTAACAGAGCATCTTCAGGATTACATTCCCATTTCAATGCGTTATGAGGGAAATAAACTCACATCTCGCCTTTTCATCCTTTTCCAAGAGAAATCCAACCACTATTCACTATTTTGTATTACTCTCTGTTTAATTTAATTAGCTTTTCCTGCAAGACAAACCACAGCTAGACAAAGAAAAGACATGCATCTGTCTGGTCTCCTGCCTAACAGGGATGCATGGGTTTCTTTTTGGTAGGACACAACGCTGGAGAAAAAAAAAACAGTAAAGAATGGAGTAAATAAATAAGCACAAAGGGGATGGGGAGGGAGGGCACAAATTTTAAATAGAAAGATTAAGTTAAGGGAGATGAGTGTTGGGGTGGACAGAACAGCAGTGGCCAAGATGGAAACTCTTCTCCACTGTTCTTCTTGTTTTCTTCTCTGCAACTGGGGGAGGGTGGCGTCTGCGTTACAGCCAGGTGAAAAAACCTCTTTCTTCAACATCAGATGGGTACCTAAGACAAGATTGCACATAATTGCTGAAGCCTATCATTTTCAGCACTTATTTTCATTACCATTTGTATTCTGCAAAACAATGAAGACTAAGGAGAATCAGCACGATGATACTGAAACAGCAGATGAAACCAGAGGAAACCCAAGGTTTTTTAGAAACAGAAATAACAGGTGTATAGATTAGGGCATAGAGCACAGTGAAGTAACATGAAAATACAAGAACAAACTAAATATATTATTAAATATACAATATCTAAAGGAGGTTGAAAGTGTACCCTATAGAATCAAGTGCTGTTTGAGAAACTGCTAAAGAAAAAAAAATTCAATAGGAAAAAGCCCTTTGGGAGGTCTGTTTTAAAAGACAAGACCAGCTCCATTTTTCCCTGGCTGACAGCTATGTAAACGAAGTAAGGAGATCAAATACTCTCCTTAAAGTAACTCAGATCAAAAATTTGGAATCCCAAAGTAACTATGAAAAGAACACAAATTATAATGGTCTTGCCATTGTTTCACTGAACAGAAACTAAGGAATAGAATACCACCCAAACCAGCTTTCATGAGACAGGATTCTCATGGTCTTATCTGAATATCCTAACAAATGAGATCTGTAGTATATTTAGAAGTTGTTTCTTATTTCATTTCCGATTCTACATGCTTTGAGAGAATTGCCAGTCTTAAAAAGAGCATTTATCCTGATGTACAGCTCGAGTTTGAAAACAGCTGCTGCCAAAAGGCAAGTTTGAAGAAGGAAGACAATTGAATTTCCAAGTTTTATTCAACACATAATATTCTTTATAAGACTGTGATCAAGGTCATCCCTTGAAGCAGATGATTTCCTGCAAAAAGATCACTAGGTTGATTGGAAATGTAACTCTGTTGCCTTGCTGTTAGAAGCAGATGGTGCTACGATCTCACCTATGACCTGTATACAAAAAGAAAGACAACTGCATTATCAAAGTGACAAACCCCTCCAAGTTTCACCATTTAAGAGTAATTCCCATTAAGTCTGTCTTGTGATGTGACTGCTATTTTAGTCAGCAACACTATTCCCTCTGTGTAATAATTCTGCAGTACTACAGAAACTAGAAATGAAACTCTCAGATCTGAAGTGCTGCGTAACTGGAGTTCCATATGCTAGATGTGCAATCTTTGAAGATGTATGAGTCTGCTCACAGTCCTGCTGCACAATTTAAACAAAGAAATGCATCCACATGGCTGAAGAACCAAAAAGCAAGCTGGATGGTGAAGAAAACCACAATCTTGCAAGATCATGATCTACTACAATCTTTATTCATGCTGTTGTCCAGCCTTCGCAATAATATTATAGATTTTTTTAGTAATGCTGACAAAGGCAGTAATAATTCTTAATTCCTACCAGGAATGCATAAAGGCTGACTTTTCCCAACAACAACAGTGCATGCAGCTTTTAGAAATACTTAATACTGACCATAAAAGTAAAATGCTCAGCACAAAAAGCCCTGCAGTTATTCTTTATTTAATCTTATCTTGTTGGACATAAAAGGTAAGGATGAAAGGCCCTCCTGTCCTTTCCCCCCCGCCCCTTCCAATTTCTGTGCAAAGGAACAGGTATTGTCACAACAGGTGTACTATCAGAGGTAGCTACCTTTCATTTGCCTCATACAGACCAAGGCAAACACCTAAAGCATCCAAAGCTATGTGCAGGTAAATCATGTTCAATCCTGTCATTCTTCCCTTGATGAGACTATTTCCAGTTGCAAACTAACAAAAGGTCCAGTCTCTCAGCTGTTTTCCACTATTAATTTTGATGGCCTTTACCTTGCCTGGGATCCAATGACCATTTACACATGATACTCACCCACACACGACTGATAAAGGCTAATTCTCCTTTACAAATTCTCTATTGGCTGTAGCAGTACAGAATAAACACAGCCTCATCTTGGCTACCTGAAACCACATGTAGGCTTTTCTAGGCTTATTGGTCAACAACTCTTACCCTGCAGTGATTCTTCTATGCTTCTAATATGCATAAGTCAGCTATCTTCAGTTTACTTTTCTTTCCTCCTCACATGCCTACAACTTCGACTGTTTGACATTATCACATACCCCGCATTTTTCATTGCATAAATATTTTCTCTTTAAAACTCTCTCTTTTTTTCCCCCACTACTGTCCTAATTTAACTTGTTAGAAAGCCCCAGTTTTTCTTGCCTTTAACAGGGCACACAATCAAACGATGGTTTCCATCTATGGTAATGTTTTGCATAACACTGGAAGCTAATAGTTCAGCATTTCACTCTTTTAGCAAATATATTACAGACTTCATTCCAGCTACTGCATATTTCTTTGCTCTCTTCACTGTATCTTCTGTCTGTAGAAGTTGATCACTGCCAATGAGGCATCCTCCTCACTTGCTTTGGTACAGACTTTCTGCATGAAGTGTTTCACTGTCCCTCCACAGAGCTTTGCCATGAACAGCTCTAAAAGATGCTGAGATTGAAAGCATCAGTAGCACCAGAGGAGCAATCATTCCTCCATGTCTGCTCTGGCTCCTACTCCTCTGCACCACAACACCACAAGAGAGCAAATCTTGCTAGGGCTCATTGTGTGTTTGTGCACATTTTCAAGCCCTCTACTTAATGCAAACACTTCTACATGCAGTTTGGAAAATATTTTACTGAAAGGAACCCTGAGGTGCTGCTTGTGTTCTGCTGCTCCATGCCCTGTGAGGTGGTAGGGCAGTGAGATACACACTCACTCTTTAATGTGCCAAATGTGACGGCTAATACCCTCCCAAGAGTATGTGATGGCAAGACAGATGGTAGGGGAGTGTACCAGAGGCACTCAAACCAAAACCCAGCTGATAAATACCGCATGTGACTCATCAGCTTCAATAGCCTGTGATGGAGAAAGCCATCCTCAAACCAAAAATCACAGTGCAAATGCTCTTTCAAGGAAAACAATTACTAAAATACATCTTGTGTTAAAGTAAGGGGAGGTGATTCACATCCACGTGCGTCGCAGCCCTCAAGGAAACCTAAAAAAGTTACACGTAATTTCTCCCCTTTTCATTGCAATGAAGTGCACATACACATGAAGTATTAAAACTAAAAACCAACAAAAAGGAAAAAAAAAGTAATCTGTAAATAAACATGCTGTTATTTAATGAGCTTACTATGCCTTGATTCAAAAAAGGTCAGACATAAAATATGAAAACACATTGTAAAACCTATGAGCTATTTTTAAAACTTACCTGGGGCTTGCCTAAAGTTTGTGTTTTTTCCTGCACATGCATGGCACATGCACACAGACAGACAGACAGAACGTCAGTACACTTTGATAGAAAAATTAAGAGAAGGTGAGCGTGAAAGGCCTCATCTAAGGAAGTGTTAGGCTTTTAGCTACCTATTTGCAGACCCCCATCTACAGCACCAAGAAGTCACCCACTACCATGCCGGGTTAGCAAGAGACTAATGAAGATCTAAGTAGTGAGAAGAGGTGCTGGACAGACTGCAGTCAGGGGTTAGTGCGAGCCCAGGTCCACTCCTGCTGTGCGGGAGCGAGGAAGGTGTGGAGGGGCACTTACTGACGCTGCCACAGACCGCCATGCAGTACTCCTCCGAGTCAAAGTTGTTCCGGTTCCCGCCGCAGCCACCGTAAAAGAAGGGCGCGCACTTTCCTTCGGCCACGTCAAAGTACCAGCGGGAGATCATCGCGCGGCAGGGACCAGTCTCAGCTTGCTCAGAGCACACCTCTAGTCACAGGAGACCCGGAGGAACCATATTTAGCATGTAAATGGTATTGTCTCTGTTTCTTAATTAGGTGTCTCTCAATGTCCAGAAAGGAGATGCATCAAGGAGGCATTTTGAGGAATGGTAAACCCTTCCCTAAGAAATCACCCTGGAGATGAGGTAGGTAGATTTTGAACTGCCACTAAGTTTCCTTAACCTGCCTATACTTTTCTTTATTTAGCTACGTGATCTCTATACACTGAAGGGCGTTGCCTTGAAACAAGCTCCAGCATGGTGGCCATGGTACAAGCACAAAGTTTCACCTGCTTCTATACAGGAGGGGTACAATCACCCTATCAGCTCCTGCCCACAACATTGACCACATCATATCCCCTTTCACCTACCTGGAAGGGGAGCATCTGGAAGTAGGAGAAGGCAGGGTTTTTTTTCCCCAGCTATATAGTCCACCCCCTATCCAAATTCAGAAGGTTTCCTAGCTTATACAAAATAAATAAAAACAAAACCAAAATATTTATGAGCTACAGAGGAAAAGAAATTCTTTTCAAACACTTATTTATATGCAGTCACTGCCAAAGAAACTCCCTTTTGCAAGCTGCCTGGCACAGGGTTTTTAATTCATAGTTTGAGGGCTCACTTATAAAAAATTGCTGCCATAGCCTCAACCCATCCATAGGAAGAACTCTTATCCCAAGTGAATACACAGAGAAAGAAAATTTAAAATGTTTTGTGCTCATTGTGAGCTGCCACAGTCTCTGCCTACATCCTGCAACACAGGAAAACTTGAGGGAAGAACCAAACCACACAAAATAAAGGAAGACAAAGCAAATCTTGCCTGCAATTTGGAATTCAGCCAATTACACATGTAAACGTATAGCCCTTTACCAATAATGTTCCAAACAGACAAAAAGTTTTATCTTTCAACATGCTGCTTAAATCATTTCAAATCTACACAACATTAAACATCACCACACCCCTCATTTGCTTTCATCCCATGCACTGCATTTTCAGACAAACTAGTACATTCAGCTATAGGTTTCCACCTTCTCTGTGTATATTTGAAATTTGTGGAAGGCAGATCCCTAAGGATTGAAAGGAATGAAGAAATACCAGTGCATGAGCACTAAAATTCCCCTGCATGCTAATCACCACTCAGATACTGGCTACAAAGAATCCTGCTTTTCAGAGTCTGTCTTGATCCATCTACTTTACCCTCCCCCGGATCACCACAGTTTCTAAATAGATTTTATGTCCGATGTCATTGCCAGTCAGTATGTACTTCCATTGCTTAAATATAGAAGTATATTTTACATATGTTTAACATATTCATGCATCATATCAATAGATAATGTCAAGCCCCAATGCATAGAACATACATTCAGTCTAAGAGAAGCAAACCCCAGGTATGCAGCTATTAAGGAAGTGCTACTAACGTTGCCATTCTGTATCAAGCAATTAGGGGGAAAGGAACAGCAGGGAGGGAAGGAATACTAGGGGGTTTGGGGTTAAGAAAAAGCAAAATAAGCATATTTAGTTGTACAATACATTAAATACAATTAATTGTATCCTACCCTATGACTAATTATAGACCACATTTATTATGCAAGTGTTTCTTCTGATTTAAGAACCGAATCGAGCCCCACTGCCCTGTCACACAGTCAAATCTTCACACAAAGCTAACTTTGTCATAGCCTTGGAAGAGCTGCCACGTGTCAATTAAAAATGAATAGTGACTCTAGACATTAAAGAGACAGGTATAATCAAGAGAATTTTTGCTGACAGGAAATGTCATTTCACAAAACACAAAAGGGCTCAATAACTCAGTCTTTCTTAGTTCACATTGACTGTGGGTTGACCTCTACCCACAGTAAGCACCTTCTAGGCTTCCCTTGAAATACTGTATCTGCTATAAAGTCTGATGTATTTCATTTTGCACTGTTAGGGGATGGGAAGTCTTCACGGATTTAATGAGCGATTTCCTATAGGTATCCCTCTCACAGAAAGAGCATCAGAGACTTTTTGTGTGTGTGTCCCCATGTGGCTATCAAATAACTGATGGCAGTGGTGATAGGGAACTGGCTCTTTGAAAACTGAAGTAATTTATACACATGTAGATGAACTTGACCAAGCACTCAGGAAACTACATGGTAGCATATTAAGAAGAGCAAGCCTGAAGCCCTGCATCCCAGTGTTTGTTGCCAAGGACCTGCCTCCTTCCTGCCTGTCTTGTCACCTCCCACCAGGCTGGTGGTGACACTGCAAGGCAATGAGGGGACACCTTTCCCTTGGACTTGCACAGCCAATCACAATGCTATTGGTGAGACCTAAATGGTAATTATTTCATCACAGAGAGACACATCCTACTGTGCAAACAGTTTATTACCTAAATGAGGATCAAACAAGAGCATGGAAAAATGCTCTGGGTTGCTGTTTCATTAGTGTTCTGTTTATTTGCTGCTGTTATCCCTTTCCCAGTGTCACCACCACTGTCCAGTAATGCCACCCACTGCTGCCTGTTCTCTGTGGAGGCCCCAGAGCAGTGTTCCTTCACCACTGCTTCAAGGCAAAGGCACATTTTTAAACCAGCTTCAATGCCTGGGAAATGGTCCCATTACTCCTGTTGGCAGGCCAATTGCTCCTCCCCCACCTCTCCCTATCACTGTTGTTTGCACTTAGAGAAAAAAAAATGTCCACATTTGATCCTCTGCTGTACCACCTCATCTCAGAAGATGGGGAAATGAAATGCAGATATTAGAAATTTACTGGGTTTTCTTGGGCTGCTAATCCAAACAGAATTTCCTCTTTCACTGCCACCAAGTGTAGCAATTAACAGCTATAGTATTTTCATAGATAGTAGCGGCAGGCAGGCAGCATACACTACTAAATGATTTATCAAAACATTAAGAGCTGTCTTTGCTTCATATATTAATCTTGTTGCTGAAAACTGATTAAATGATGGGTTACTTGCCACTGTGTAATTCAGTTTTACTGCATAGCATAAATTATTTGTATCCACTACAGCACTGACAATGAGCTTTGCTTTGTTTAAGGAACTTGCTCACTCTCCCCCTCCAAAGATGTATTTTTTGCCTTTGGCTCCATAAAAATTAGAAACAAGCCTTTGCCACAACCCAGGTTCATAAGCAGTCTAAATTCTGTTTTCAGACACTTACAGAGTTTTCAAGCCATCCTTCTTCAATAGTGAAATATGCAATAGTGAAATATGCCCTAAGCCAAAGATTACAGTTGTCAATATTCTCCTTCCCTGAAATTCTCGAGATGCCAAATTATTTTTGGATAATCAGGAAAGTGTAATTCAGCTTTCCTCATTCCAAGCTTATACTTATCCCAGCCTCTTGATGCAAAAAGTTGTTTCTAATCAAGCAGGTAGATCATTCCAGGAAGGACAGTGCTGTGGCCAAGCTTTATCATTTGCTTTTAAATTAATAAAGTGGTATACTGAAAACTAATCAGTTACACTAAGCATCAGCACTGAACGCGTTATTTTTTCCTTTGAAAAGCACAGACTTCAGCACCCTAGGGAAAACAGAGTCTTCAAGTATGTGGACACTGATTTATAGTGGCTTCACACAAAGTACTTCCATAAACACTCATTTACCAAAATGCTGTAAGTAGAGCTAATTATAATTTATGTCAAAACAGTTTAGATGCTTTTCATGATCAGTTTTTACAGAGAGAAATATACAATATAGTTCTGAACAGCATTTAAAATGTTTCCTCACCATATCAATTGGCACTTTTTTTCCTGTTCCTTGAAGACAACCAATTTTAAAACAAAGTGAATTTGTAATTGCTTTATTTCAAAATCTCAGCTCTGTGATTTCTTCCCTTCCCTCCCCCAGGCACTAATACTCTCTGGACATTTTCCCACACCATTTTCGTGATATAGTCAATATTTTCAATTAAGGTATCTAAAATAAAATTGAAACTTCTAATACAGGAAAGAGGAAACAAAACTGTATTTACACACTTCTATGGATGTAAACATCAAGGTTACTCAGTGTTCTCTCCAGGATTTGCATTTGTTTACATGATCATGAGAACTAAGCTCACTTAAATGCTTCCAGTCAATCCCAAACCTCAAACTAGATACAAAATTTAAAGAGATTTAAGGGGAACAAGAAAAAGGACAAAACAGGAGGAGCTAGATGAATAACTCCAGCCTGTCTTGGAAGTTGAGTCTTATGTTTAGTTTACACTTCTGTAAAACCTCTTTACCTTAATGTCACAGTAGTAGTACAGCATGATGCTGGCTTGTAATTATTACAAGCTCTTCAATTTAGCCATGGTAATGGAAATGTAATATATTGATGAGTCTTTCTATACTACCAGCCCTTCAAGTTTGAAGCTGATATTATCATCTATGGACAAATCATAGTGGTGGTATGAACCAAATCACTAGCACTGCTAAGTGTTTGCTTTGTCTATGTTGCCATCGGTTCAAACTGTGAATCATAACCACGTGGGAACCAAACAAGTCTTAAACAAGGGCCTGTAACATGTAGTTACTTAAGCATATGGGACAAATATCTTGTACCTTACCATTAATATTTTACTGAAGAACAGAATAATCAATTAATGCAAGAAAGGGCAAAGGAATAAACCTCTCTGGAGCATGTCAAGAGAAGGGCAACAAAGCTGGTGAGAGGTCTGGAACACAAGCCCTATGAGGAGAGGCTGAGGGAACTGGGGTTGCTTAGGCTGGAGAAGAGGAGGCTCAGAGGAGACCTTATTGCTCTCTACAACTACCTGAAGGAATGTTGTAGCCAGGTGGGGGTTGGTCTCTTCTCCCAGGCAATGAGCACCGGAACAAGAGGACACAGTCTCAAGCTGAACTAGGAGGTTTAGGCTGGATGTTAGGAAGAAGTTCTTCACATCTGCCATTGGAATGGGCTGCCCAGGGAGGTGGGTGGAGTCGCCATCACTGGAGGAGTTTAGGAAGAGACTGGATGGGACACTTAGTGCCATGGTTTAGTTGATTAGATAGTGTTGGGTGAGGGGTTGGACTGAATGATCTCAAAGGTCTTTTCCAACCTGGTTAGTTCTATTCTATTCTCTCAAATATCCATTATGAGGTATACGCTACACTTGATTATGCACTACCATATACAATACTATAACTGGAGCGATTTTGGCTTCCTTGTCTTAAGGAACTTAGAGCTAAAGTTTGAGGATATTAATACTCATGCACATATATTAGTCTCCAATTTTTAACTAACTGAGAAAAATTAGGCAAGAGTAAATGCATTCTGTGTTGTTTCTTTTTTTAGTTCATATTCCAAAAAGGCACAATACTGTTTGGCTCAATGAATTAATCAAAAGGGAATATTTAAAGATAATTTTGCTGGAACAAAACTTCCTAATTCTGAATAAATGGCTAGAAAAGGCAGTCGAGTTTTAGCTGAGTACTCAAAGACAAAAGCTAATTTCAGAAGCAGTTTTTTGGAATTAGGAGAAGACAGCTGTGAAGCTGGCACATACCCTAGGAATAAAGTTGTTGCAGAAGCTACACAATTGTTAAAATACTTTCTACAGAGCAAGTTAAAATAGAAAAAGGAAAATGATGATTTCTAAATACAATACTGAAGAATAGCTCCTCTAAAACTGTTAACCTAAAATTGTAATTTACATCCTGTTCAATTAAGATAGATTTTTTTCTCTCTAACATTTAGTCTTAAGATACTGGAGGGGAATATGTGGAATACAGAAGAATTTAACTATATTCCTGCCTAGAATACAAAGCCTTAGAATTCTGAAGTAGAAATACACATTAAAAAATGTTTTCATAGAATCATAGAATAGAATCATAGAATCATTCAGGGTTGGAAGGGACCACAAGGATCATCTAGTTCCAACCCCCCTGCCATGGGCAGGGACACCCTACACTAGATCACGCTGGCCAGAGCCTCGTCCAGCCTGGTCTTAAACACCTCCAGGGACTGGGCCTCAACCACCTCCCTGGACAACCCATTCCAGGGCTTCACCACTCTCATGGTAAAGAACTTCTTCCTCACATCCAGCCTGAATCTCCCCATTTCCAGCTTCATTCCATTCCCCCTAGTCCTATCACTACCTGAGATCCTGAGAAGTCCCTCCCCAGCCTTCCTGTAGGCCCCCTTCAGATACTGGAAAGCCACAATGAGGTCACCTCGGAGCCTTCTCTTCTCCAGACTGAACAGCCCCAACTCCTTCAGTCTGTCCTCATAGGAGAGGTGCTCCAGCCCTCTGATCATCCTCGTGGCCCTTCTCTGGACACGCTCCAGCACGTCCACATCTCTCCTGTAATATGGGCTCCAGAACTGGACGCAGTACTCCAGGTGGGGTCTCACCAGAGCTGAGTAGAGGGGAGAAGCACCTCCCTTGACCTGCTGGTCACACTTCTCCTGATGCAGCCCAGGATCTGATTGGCTTTCCGGGCTGCAAGCGCACATTGAGAGCTCATGTTGAGCTTCTCGTCCACCAGCACCCCCAAGTCTCTCTCCTCAGGGCTGCTCTCCAGCCAGTCACTGCCCAGCCTGTATTTGTGCCTGGGATTGCCTCGACCCAGATGCAGGACCCTGCACTTGGTCTTGTTGAAGCTCATGAGGTTGGCTTGTGCCCACCTCTCCAGCCTGTCCAGGTCCCTCTGGATGGCATCCCTTCCCTCCAGGGTGTCCACTGCACCACACAGCTTGGTGTCATCAGCAAACTTGCTGAGGGTGCACTCGATGCCACTGTCCATGTCACCCACAAAGATGTTGAACAAGACAGGTCCCAGGACTGATCCCTGAGGGACTCCGCTTGTCACTGGCCTCCACTGGGACATGGACCCGTTGACAGCCACTCTTTGGGTGCGGCCATCAAGCCAATTCTTTATCCATCTAGTGGTCCATCCATCAAACCCATGTGTCGCCAGCTTGGAGACCAGGAGGTGGTGTGGGACAGTGTCGAAGGCTTTGCTTTTCTATTTACTTGTGCACAACAAAAGTACATTTTGAGCCAAGGTGCCATTCAGCTACTACTGATGGCCAGAGCTCATACAAAAAGTTCAGCTTGATTTTAAAGGTAGTTGAATGGAATTGTGAATTTCTGTGTATTACAAAAGGCATGGCTTGACATCATGATTAGGCTAGCATGGCAAGACAGCCAACATGAGGCTTAGCTCAAAAGTGCACTAAAGTCTTTTTACATAGCAAAGCAAATTATTCTATTAATGATTGATTCAATATAGTAAAAAGACATTTTCTCTAGGGAAATGGATTCTTGGGTGATTTCTTCTGGCAGGATATATTTCAAATGAAACCAATCTCTACCCTCCAACACTTCCTAAAACAATACTATTCCTTTGTGTACTATTTCAGTACTTTTGCCCTTCACCCCAAGTAGTAGCAATATATTGCTTTTCCATCAAAAATTACTAGATCGTAAAAGGTTCTCTTCTAATTGCAATACGTCTTGAAGTATTACATTACGGTCGAATTGCTGTGCTTTAAAATATGATGTCTATTAAAAGCTATCTGGTTTTTAATGCAAATTCATTAGGTTACTTTTATCAACTCTTGTTCATGTGTTATAGTAGATTACTATTCTTAATGAAGTTCTCCTTTAAAAAAACACCCAGGAGAGTTATCCTAATGTGTACTCCTCATACAGCAGCTATCGATGTTTTCTTGATATGGAACACAATCACACATTATCACCTTCTAATTAATGCTGCATGGTCTCAAAGAAAATGAAGAACAAGGAACTACTACCTTAAAAGGAAGAAAATCTTTCAAAGAATAAAGTAGAGCAAAACTATGGAGGGTGAAAAAAAATCTGATTAATCTAGCATATGCTACTAACATTATAAAAATATTTGCAGCTGACAGGGCTAACAATCAGGGATAATCTAACCTCCCTTGCCTTGGAATGGATGGTAGCTGTCACTGAATGGGTTTAAAGTCTTTTAGACATAAAAATCTTCAGAAGAAAAACTCATGCTAGATCAATAAACCCAAGAGTTACCCTACAAGCATTAGGCTGCTTTCCTCTTGTTAGGAAGCCAGCATACAGTCTCTACTTGCAACTCCAGATTGTAAACATAGTCAAAATGCCACCTCGAGCAGACTACTACTTAAATTCTTTCCTAACTGTTTAAAGAAACACAACTGAAGTACAGAAGGGAAAACCAATTGCTGAAGGGCAACATTATACACTAGAGGTGGCAGGTCATGCTTATGCTGCTGATCCCCCACATCTGCTGGTAGGAATGCAAAGAAGCTGCCAAGAATTTTCTGTCAGGCTGCTGCGCTGACCATGTTGCTCTCTAAATGAGATCTGATTGACTGCTATGTTGACAGGAAGCACTAAACTGAAATTGCTTATTCTTTGTTTTACACCAAGAGAGACTGCTTTTTCTTGTCACTGACTGTGCTGAACGAGAGCAGAAATGAAATCACAAACAATTGCACATGATGGGGAGCAGCACTCGTGCTTGCTTCAGTCACGCACTGGAAGAATCACCTGGAGCCTGAATGCCTTAGGAGCAGCTTTGCAACCCCCGTCATGTTGCAATGATGGCAACAGATATCAAACTGCTCCCTTGCTTAAATGCTGGCCAGCAGAGAGTTGATCCAATATTAACTTTTACTCTCCGGATCCCTGCAACCTCAGAACTGCTTTTGGCTGTATTTAACATCTGAGCTCTATCAAGGGTCTATCTGAAAGTCTAAACTGTGCTTTCTGCCCTAGCCCGTATTAACTGAGAGTAGAGACAGTCCTTCACAGAAGGCAGGAAGTGAATACTGGAAATTACTATGCTAGGAAAAATTGATTCACATTTCTGAATAAACATTACAGATTATAAAGATACAGTTGCTGTAGAAACTGAAAGGATTGCCATCCTGCCAGTGACCTCTTCCATTGTCTAAGGCAAGGCGAACTTCCTCTTCGCGGGAAATGAGTTTGCAACTAGTCCTGATCAGGATTCATTAAAATATGCATAGAAGTAAAACTGCCTGACAAATTGATAATACAACAGCTCAAGTGTCTTTAAAATGTAACATTACATTTGCACTTCTCAATCCTTTATGGTTGATGGCCATCATTTCATTGTTTTGGGGGAGAAAGGGCTCAGTACTAGCCCAATATTAGATCCTAATTTATGTTTTGGTTGGTGAGGGGTTTGGAACCCCTATGAGGAGAGGCTGAGGGAGCTGGGGTTGCTTAGCCTGGAGAGAAGACTCAGGGGTGACCTTATTGCTCCCTACAACTACCTGAAGGGAGGTTGTAGACAGGCAGAGGTTGGCCTCTTCTCCCATGCAGCCAGAACCAGAACAAGAGGACACAGTCTCAGGCTGCGCCAGGGCAGGTTTAGGCTGGATGTTAGGAAGAAGTTCTATACAGAGAGAGTGATTGCCCATTGGACTCGGCTGCCCGTGGAGGTGGTGGAGCCACCTTCATTGGAGGTGTTCAGGAGAAGACTTGATGGGGTGCTTGGTGCCATGGTTTAGTTGTTTTGGTGGGATGGATTGGTTGATGGGTTGGACACAATGATCTTGAAGGTCTCTTCCAACCGGTTTTATTGTATTGTATTGTTTTAGAAGTTATTCTTTGTTGATTTTGTATATGAAAAGCCACTCTTCTCCAAACTGACAAACCTACTCTCTGTGCTCTTTAATGCTAATGACGTAACATTAATTATGGCTTCATAAAGCATACATATAACTGGCTGTATCTGCGAAGAGAGTCCTAGGATACATTTTATGTCCTTAGTAATGCTTTGTAAAAGTAGCCTGAGCTCACATCCATGAAAATGAAGCTCCAGTTCTTAACACCAAATGGAAAGGCTTTTAAAGTGTCGTCAAAAGATGGACCACTTCTTAATACGTATGTTGTCTACAAGGTATCTCTGTCTTTTTCATTTGCACTGACAGTGACAAACCTTTCTCTTTGCAAGAGTAAGATGTTAGCAAATGCTCACCACAGAAGTTCCTATGCTGGATCTGCTGGCTGTACCAGGAAGCTTTCTCTCAAGTGCAGCAAGGGAATTAAAAGCAACGACTAAGACTTTAGGTTATTTAGACATGTCTGCAGTTAGAAATAAGCAAACATTTTGCAGAGTGCAGCTCTATCAGATATCAGTTGCACTCAGGAACAATCTCAGCACTCACTGTACTCCAGGATGGCTGAAGGTCAGAAATCCTGAAGGGCTGTGTCAAAACTGTGCTGAAAAGTTGCATTGGTAATAGATTACCCTCACCTCACTCGGAGCAACACATATTTCACTCAGCGTTACCTATCGCGGGAGATTTTAGACTTGGGAAAAACAGGACAATAGCACTTCATTATCAGCTAGCAAGTGTATACATTTGTGAAGGGTTTTCAAAAGGTGGCTTCAATAGTTCACCTCATCTCTTTTGTATTTTACATTTGTACTATTACATGCTACTTTCCTGAAGGCTAAGCATCTTAGGCTCTTTGAAATGTCAACCGCAGTAAAAGAAACAAGTTCTACCTAATTTGTCCTCATTTCCACTCATCCAAAATCCCATTAAAGTCAAGAGCATGTTTTTTTTTCTCCTTCTCTCTCTCTCCGTCTCTCAGTATTCATTTACCAGTGAGAACAGGGTGTTTTATCTCCAGGTGGTGAAAGCTCACATATGGAAATGTATTTAATTGGTTTAAAGATTTAAACATCATCTCCTCCCACCCCTCCTCACTGAAATGTCTTTCTGATAACTGAGCAAAACACTCAACACAGTTATGTAAGACAGGAACACACACGACTGCTGTGTTGCCAGCCTTAGAAAGAAACATTTGCAAGTGATTTTAGCAAAGCATTTGCTCTTTGGATTAGCAAGCTTATCTGCAGGCACACCAAAAGGCTGAACAGAAAAATGTAAATGAAGTAACTCTGCTTTTTCCAAAGCATCCTTTGGGCACCTTCTGCCCTCAACAAGTGTGATCAATCACAGCCAGCAGTTTGTTCCACACCTGAACTGCCAAATGTCAACACCATGATTCAAGGGAAAAGGATGCTTCCACATGCAAACTGGGGACTTCAGTCCCAAGCACACCTTGAGGCAGAGGTTGGGAATGCAGGGAAGTGGAAAGGAGCCAGGCCAGGTGTTTTCTTCTTTGTTTCATGGCCACCCAATCACTGCCACTTTTTCTCTGCCTCCAGCATGTCCTAACTCCATCCTCTTTCAACTGCAGCCTTTAGTCTCATATTTTTTTGCCATCATCTCCAGCTATTACTGGTAAAGATGTAAGAGCTAAAGATGCAAGCAGAAAAAACAGCACTTATCTTTCTGGGATTGATGCCACATTAATTTGCACTTACAGGAGTAAAATTAAGAATAAGTACTTCAAATATGTATTGCAGGAGAAATGTAGCTTTTCAAAATACCATGTTGCTCTGTTGTACATAGATTAGGCTAAAACTCAAAGATTAAAATGGAGTTACATTAAAAACTACTAAATACAATGACAACCAAATTTTAGAAGTGATGAGTTCTTTCTCACTTCATGTTTTGTTTTTCGGACAATGCATTTCTATTTCCTTCTACCCATCCACTCCCAATACAATTCATAGTTAGGTTCACTTTTCTGCATAGCTATTTCTCCATTCACCTAATTTTACTGAATTACTAGGTCATGAAGAAATACTGGAAATAGATATCTAACAGGAATACACAAATGTCTAATTACTGCAGTTAATCAGTAGAAGAGAATTCTGGAGAATGTCTAGACCATCTCCTCTGCTAAAGCATGTTCACCAGAGCACGTTGCACAGTATCATGGCCAGGCCGGTTTTGAGTATCTCGAGAAGGAGACTCCTCTGGGCATCCTGTTCCAGTGCTCTGTCACCCTCAAAGTAAAGTTTTCCCTGTGTTCAGATGGAAAGATAAGAGGCCAAACCAGCTAGGGCTACCTCCTGCTTTGAAATAACACTTCCTAGTCTTCTGCAAAACATGATAACCTCCACACATACGTGTCCCGTGTTATTTGCTACATACAGCACTCAAGTTTTATTTGATGTTACCTTAAAACAAAGCTAACCCTTTAGCCTCCATCTATGTCATACACAACAGCCACATTTCCTAGACATACACCTCCAAAGAGTATTTGTAATGGGAAGGGGACAGGAAGGGGATTTGATGTGTAAATTACAGAAGCTAAAGCATAAAAATGCTGCAACATAGGATATTTTGCTGTTTGGAACATTTTTTGTCATAAAGGGCAAACATGCAAAGCAGCAGGATCAGTATTCCAGCCCCAAGCTAAATGTCCATGAATTTACCTCTGACAACTTCTTCCACAGACTCTGTAGTTGTGGTGGTAGTGGTTGCAATACTGGTAGTTCTTTCAGTTGCCTCCTCATACTCTTCTTCTGTCTCTTCTTCAATTTCATCGTCGTCATCATCATCATCATCAGCATCATCATCTTCCACAACAGTTAGTTCGTCATCTTCCTCTGGTTGCTCTTCAACAGCCTTATCATCACTAAATGAAGAAAATTATAATGATATGTTACCAACAAAATGATTTCAAGATAGTGAGAGAGACCATTTTGTTCAGAAACTGTAAGAACATGTTTCGCCGCCTTCTTCCCTCCTCTTCAGATAAAGAGGAAAAATCAAGGTCCCTGGAACATCCCAACCAGTAAGAAATTGGAAATGCTAACAAAAACCAACCAAACAAACAACAAAAAAAAGAGAGTCAACATTAGAAATGCAGTAAGAAAGCTATCAAGAGGCCAGGCTGAAGCTTCTCCTATTGCACGGTGACGGAAAAAGAATCCCCTTCAGCAATACCATATTTTGACAGCTGGATCACAGTATCACAGTATCACCAAGGTTGGAAGAGATCTCAAAGATCATCGAGTCCAACCTGTCACCACAGACCTCATGACTAGACCATGGCACCAAGTGCCACGTCCAATCCCCTCTTGAACACCTCCAGGGACAGCGACTCCACCACCTCCCTGGGCAGCCCATTCCAGTGACGAATTGCTCTCTCAGTGAAGAACTTTGTCCTCACCTCGAGCCTAAACTTCCCCTCGCAGCTTGAGACTGTGTCCTCTTGTTCTGGTGCTGGTTGCTAGAGAGAAGAGACCAACCTCTTCCTGGCTACAACCACCTTTCAGGTAGTTGTAGAGAGCAATGAGGTCACCCCTGAGCCTCCTCTTCTCCAGGCTAAACAATCTCAGCTCCCTCAGTCTCTCCTCATAGGGCTTGTGCTCAAGGCCTCTCACCAGCCTTGTTGCCCTTCTCTGGACACGTTCAAGTGTCTCGATGTCCTTCTTAATCTGAGGGGCCCAGAACTGGACACAGTACTCAAGGTGTGGCCTAACCAATGCAGAGTCCAGGGGCACAATGACTTCCCTGCTCCTGCTGGCCACACTATTCCTAATGCAGGCCAGGATGCCACTGGCCTTCTTGGCCACCTGGGCACACTGCTGGCTCATGTTTAGGCAGCTGTCTACCAGCACCCCCAGGTCCCTCTCTGTTTGGGAGCTCTCCAGCACCTCTCACTGTGTTCACAAAGAAACCTCAAACTATTGGGCTAACTATTGTTATCCATCACAGCACTTTAAATTCATATAGCTGCCTAGGATTGTCTGGACCTAATCAGTCTTGGACAATAGGAGGAAATACTGAAACTATCAAATGTATTTGGTGGCTTAATATGTCAAGAATTTTCTGGGATGACCCTTAGTTCAGAATGATTCAGGCAACAGGCCAAAAATCACAAATGCTCAGGTACTGCTGCTGTTGCATTTGAAATCCTTCCTAACTCAATGCCTGGTTGTGGCGAGGTTTGGGGTTTGTTAGTATGTTCATCTACTTAAAATTTACTGCTAATCAATAATGATCCTTAAATATTCAAACATCTAATGAATTTTTGTCACCTTCATACACAAGTGGGTTTGCATCTTTTCCATAGCATCGTATATGCCTGAACAGCCTTTTAGGTGAAGTTAACAACTTCTCTCTTTCATCTCATTTTGGAGACCAAGCGTGTAACATTTCATTTTATAATATGTTGCCTACTACAGCCTTGAAAAGGGACTTCAAGCAAAAAGGACAGTATAATTTGTCTTAATAGACTATTAAGAAGTCAAGAAATATTGATAGCAATCTTCCATGCCACAAGCCTGACTTACTAGAAAAACAGTTAAGTCCCTATGAAAACAAGAATGCATCCCCTATTCCCTTCTCCCCAAAATATTTGTCCTCCAGAAACACAATAGACTTAAATATTGACGCTTTCCAATGGGGGAAACCTCAGGCAGATCATATAAATGGGTGTGGTAGAAGCTACCTTGCAGAAGAGTCTGTTTAATGGATTATTTGTTTCCATTTACATGTGAGAAAGACTAAAGAAGGAGCACAAAACCACTGTCTGCTTCTCTTACTTTTTTTCTTGATTTCTAAAACCTGATTTAGCAATTTAACCATCTCCACTGCACAATTTCCCCCAAGAAATCTAATTTCAGCATGTCTGAAATTTCCAACTTCATTTTTAGGAAGTCCTCTCTAAATAATTTATTTTTTCTGTTCTTGTCTCATAAATGCTATACCTACACCACCACCTTCCAATTGCAAGGGTGAGGTGGATTTGTAACACCCTGTATCTGTTTCAGATCTCCAGGTTAAAGGGCTTCTAGTATTGTCTAGCTAAAGACATTTAAACTAGTCATACTGGGCAGAAGACAGCCAGATTTTGATCAAGAGCATCACACACCATAAGCCTTTCAACATTAAAGCAAGCTGCTCTCTTTTCTTTCTCTCTCCTAAGCTACAAACACAGAAGGCTTTAAAAAAAGCAGAATTATTTTCCCTCTTCCTTTCACATGAATGACAGCTCCAGTCGAAGCAGGACAACAAGAAACAACCTAATGAAAGAAAGGGAAGTCAACTAGTCACATGGAAAGGCACTTCAAAAATAATTTGCATGCATGCATCCAATATCCATCTGGTTTTAGCCACACAAAAGCAATTACTCAGCTGTGCCATGTCAGCCCACAAGCCAAGCCTCCCCCTCATTTTTTAAAATTGTTTTTTTTGGAGGTCTGATGCTGAAAGGGGCAGGATGAAAGAAGACAATTCTCCGTGTGCACTGGTTGGCTGTGCCTGCCACTACAGTGGGCCTTGGTTTCCCCTCCAGTAACTTACCAGGAGTAAAGGCTTAAGGGTAGCCCCCATCTGCATCGCCTGCATCTTTCTGCTTACTGAACAACTAGACATCTGAGAATGTAGAAAAGCCAGAAGTGGTGAAAGATTAGAACATTTCAAGGGACCAGGCTCCTGAAAATATTCAGCACATCTTGCACAAAAAAGTACTGGAATATTCTGCCATTGTCATTCCTCCTAGAAAAAAAAATAAATCATATTCCCACTAGCAACATACTCTGCAAGACTCAGTTACAAGGGTAGGATTTCACAGGATTGTATTTTAATACAAGCTTCAAGAAAAAGGAACAATGAAAACAGAGGTGGGTTTTCCTTGGATTTAGAAACCTAAATTATACAGAAATCCTTGCTATATATTTATAGAATTAAGATGCATGAAATTTAGGAGGTCATTTCCCTGTTTAACAGGTTTTTAAAACTGTCATTGTACACAAGTGTGAAAATAACTCAGGTTCTAAAGCACTCCACACTTTCTCCAAAAGTAATTATTTTGCCAGCTGTCTATTTATACAAAGATGAGGTAGTCTCTTCCCCTGTTAATGCTGTCTTCTAAAGACAGGGGGAGGGGGAGATGAAGTGCTTTATGCTCTTGTCTTGAAGGAAGCCAAATACCAGAAACTAATTGGATTGGCCTTATTCTGGCTCAGCTATACTGCACAGACTAACAGCCAGCAACACACATCAGGGACATATCCTAGCATGGCCTAACAGCAATAAACCCAACAGTTTTGCATTAGATATCAAGGCTATCTTCTAAGTCATCTGTTCCTGAAAGTGACAGAAACCACACCCAGTGGTGCAAACAGAAGATGACCACACCTGCTCAAGAGGCCACGTTTATGACAGGCATGAAAAAATCAGCAATGCCAAGCAGTCCCGTAGCAGAGCTCCTCATAAGCCTGGGGCCACAGAGAAGGAGGAAGTCTCCCAGTATTTGTCAGTGATGAAGGGGCTTTGAATCTCATGCTTGAAGATGAAGATTTAATATAAACAATGCTACATCTTGATGTGCTTCTGTCACAAACAAAGACAGTGAGAGGGCTTCACATATTTTTAGCATTAGCAAAGATACTATGTCTTATAAGAACATGACAAAGTATGCTTGGGTTTGTTTCCTTGGATTTAATTACTGTTACCATGCTAACTCTTCTTCAAGGAAAATGCATGCAAGAGGAATGACAGAGAACAATGGAGAAGGAAATGAATTTATACTACAACAACCAAAACAGATTATCAGCTTTTCATATAGGGTTAAAACCCTCCCTGTTGCAGTCTTCAGAGCAGTTTCTCCCTGTCATGATATGTGCTCTGGTACTATTCACATTTCTCAATTACCACCACCACAGTGTTTCCCAAACAGCATATCTAACTGCTGCACACCTTTCACCTCGCTAATCACATTAAATCTTCCATCCCCAGGCAAACATTTACTAATAAATAAATGTGGATACTGTTATTTTTCTCAGAAGGCTTGGAATTTTATTTAATACACATAGCAGGTGTGCTTACTTCCTGGAATTATTATTACATTTTACTTTATTTGGTAAACAACTACAACTCAGTCTTGCTCCTCCTGGTACCATGATACCCTGACAGCCTTTTCTGTGTCTACTCCCTGGATACCATCCCAGCCAGGGTTATATTAGCACCACAGACTGCAGTGTCTCGTTAAAAAGAAACTGTTGACATTTTGGCTTAGCTCAGTGGCACCAGTGACAGGATTTTTCAAAGGCTGCTCAAAAATTGCTGGATACACTGACAAGTTCACAGATTTGTAAAGCTGTATCTTCATCTGAATTTAACAGTTTGGCATTAAACAACGGAGGTAAATTGTTAGGCTTGAATGCAGTTATGAAAGTACTTGCAGCACTGCCTGCCTAACATTAGTATCTCTCAGTCTCCTGTCAATAGAGATTTTTGGCAAGGAGTGCTAGCAATTTCCTTCCATGGTGGACACAGACCATCATGACTGAACCTTCTGCTTCAACTTCCTCACATACAGGATATAAAAATCCATTCTGTGTATCACAGAAATGATCTTTCCCCTGAGTGTTCCAAGTAACACAAGGAGTCATTAATGTAAATCACCAATGTTCCTCTGCGTGGTGAAACAGAGTACTTGAAGTTTGGTGGTTTCAGCTTTATTTCCAATGCTATGGACACACCTGGGTTCCAGGCAGCCTTTAGAAGCAATCTGTTCTACTGACTCCGAAAGAAACAAACCAACCTCTCCAATAACCGTATTTCTGAGTTTAAAACACACAACCTCTGTACAATTAAGCACATAGTTTCAAGCAGTGTTTAAACCATGGCTCTATAATGCATATGCAAAAACTTCCTTTTCTCAGCTCATCACTGCAGCTAAGAGTTGGCACCAATGTGTTATTTATTCACTTCATTCAGAAGCTGTTACTCTGTGAAGGTAAAACTGAAAGCGAAGGGAAGTGAAGGTAAAACTGAAAGGGAAGGGAAGGTAAATGAAAATATGCTACCTCTTGCTATTGAAGAAATAAGAAAACATTGTAAATGAAAATGTAATTCCTGTATTCTGGTAACCTGTAACTGGGATGGAGGCAGAACACAGATGAACTCTAGCAGTTTCAGAACTCACAGGGTTGCAGCACAAGCTACATTTTATTGGATTTCTGTCTGTATTTGGTTTGACTGAGCTGGAGTTAATTCTCCTCAGAACACTTTTCTAGTGCTGTGTTTCACAGTCCTGTAGCTGGGTGTTGATAACACAACAGTGTTTTGGCTACTGCTGAACTGTGCTTTTCCAACGTTTCCCTACCCCAAGAGTATGCTGAGGGGTGGGCAAGATCTCGGGAGCGGACAGCCAGGCCAGCTGACCCAAACTGACCAAAGGGGTATTCTATGCTGTATAATGACAGCTCAGATAGAAGAACTAAGTGAAAGAAGTAGTGGGGGGATATTCGTCCATGGCGTCAGTCCTCAAGAGCAACTGTTACGCATAGAGCCCTGCTTCCTGAGACTGACCACCAGCTATTGATGGGAAGTAGAGAATAACATCTCTCATGGCTTTTGCTACCATGCACGGCCTTTGCTCTTTGCCTGTGCTTAGCATTATTAAATTGCTTCTACCTTTGTATTTTCCCCTCTTCCCTGTCCATCTAAGAAGGGGAGTGACAGAGTGATAGAGCTAAGGAGAAACCACCACAGTCTGCAACCAGTAACTTCAAATAAAAATGTGGCAAAGCTTTTGATTTAGGATAACAAGTAATTATGGACTAATTACCAAGAGCAGGAAGTAGCTCATGTTTATCTGGAATAAAAGTTCATCCATAATTCTGCCAGGTAACTTGAACAAGTCTACATACTTATCAATGGGTGAAAAAGAATGAGAAGGTATTCAGGTTGGATGTGTTAATATCCGGAAAGATTAACATTCACTATATTTTGCAACTGTATTTTATTGCAAATAGATTCCATCTAGACTGTGGTTTTAGCAGCCACCAAGCTTGAGCAAACAGGGGGAAAGCTAATTTCAGCAGAGGAACCAAATGAGCAGTAGCAACACATTTCTGTGCCTGCAGAGAGCTAAGTCCATATATGTTTGCTCTGGACAGCTGTGGGAATTAACACAGAAGCAATTGCTGCAATAACTTGCAATCTGTTCCCTTTCAGCCTAACAGGCCAAGCTGATGGTAATTTATGCAGCCATAACCTTTTACCCTAGCTGCCATCATCCTAACTTCCACCCTCTTGTGCTTCAGGTTCCCAAAAGGACCAAACCCTCTACAGCTCCCTCAAAATGACCTCCAGTAAACAAGTGATGGGACAGGGTTTTCAAGTATTTGGCCTAGGTCTAGCTTTGCTTCCAGCAGGTGATTAATAATAAGCACAGATACATTTTTGTCCACATGTACAGGAAAGCTCCAGAGCACAAAATTTTGTAACTGTGGGAGTGGAATTGGACAGATCCAACTGTCAACCACTATGTGCCTTAAGAGTTAATGCCTTGAAAGAAAATGCAAAGCAGAAACAAAACTAATTATAGGAGTAGGATACATGCTTGGAATCCAAATAAGGTAACTGCATTTATAATAGCCTAATTATCAAGCTTTTGGTTAACAGCAACCCAGAAAGTTAATAGGCAGAGAACCAAATTCTCCCTCAACACACCTGCACACCAGAAGTCTGGCTATTTTCTACCTAAAGTGCTTCCAATCTTTGCATGCTAGAAGAAGTTCTTCTGACCAAAGGAAAAGATTTGTCAGGAATTTGGTTTGATCTCACTGCTGCACTCCTCTGAATGGTGTTGCTAATTAAACAAGTCAACACAGGCACTACTTAAGGCTGAAACTAAACAGCGCACCCTGACACAGGAGCACTGACCTCACTGTACCTTCTTTTAGTTAACTTTGCTCTTGGCACGCCAGCCAACTTCAAGGCTAAGTTGAGTACACTAACCATGTGAAACCGAGTACTGAGGTAGTAAATTTAAACTAGAACTAGCAAAGCAATTTTGCACAGAGTAGAAAAGAGGTGAGCAAACAAAAACAAAAGTGAAATGAAGGTTTCAGCATTAACCTTGAAAGCCTAGGAGTAGGAAGGTTTAAGTTCCTGAAGTATGGGGGTGAGGAGAACAGGCAGCAGGGTAAGAAATAAAGTGCACTGCAATTGCAAGATTAGGCCAGAGCCAGGAAGGAAATGGGTTATGCTAGACTTCCAGTTTATGTAACTCATCTTTTACATGCCTTATTGGCATCAAAGTCTGGAAAATTACAGTAATTTACAGAATTGAAGGTTTGACCCACAAGGTACCTCAGCAATAATGTTTCTGGTCTGTCTGTTAAGTGACCACAAAAGTACAAACTGCTTAAAATTTGCCTTGGCTGTTTTCATTAAGGTTGGATTATACCAGGTTAACAAAACCAGGTGTGATAGACACTTATTAAGATACAGTTAAACTTTCACAAACTCAGATGGGCACCTTCCATTGCACAGCAAGTTGGGATGAGTATCTCATATTGCCTGGCATCTTTCAGACACCAATTTTTTCACTTCTAACTATTTTCCATTAGGTTTTCCTTGACTGAAGAGGTTGCAATTGTGTTTATTGTCACAGTTCCTAACAGAAAAAAAAAAAAAAAATCAAATAAGGTATTTCAAGAAGTGTCACAGGCTGCCTTTGAGTCCTTAAACTTTATCAAATGTTCAAGAGGGGACTGGATGTGGCACTTGGTGCCATGGTTTAGTCGTGAGGTTTGTGGTTACAGGTTGGACTCGATGATCTTCGAGGTCTCTTCCAACCTTGGTAATACTGTGATACTGTGTGATACTGTGATACTGTGACTTAATCACATGCTTCAAATTGTCTCTTTCCTTTCACTGTATTTTTCTGATCTTTATACAAAACCCCAACCCAACCAACCAAAAACTACAAAAAAACCCACAACACAAAAAACCCACCCAAAATACAAAAAAACCCAAACCAGCCCTGTGCTGCCTCTGACAGATACATTTATCTTTTTCCCCACAATTCAACAAGGAGGTGTACTTTATACCATTAGAAATCTCTTTCTACAGCTGACCTGCCTAAAAAGAGAGGCGTATGAGGCAGCACATAACATCTGATGTTGACTTGCTGAAATGCGTCCAGAGAAGGGCAACAAAGCTGGGGAGGGGTTTGGAACACAAACCCTATGAGGAGAGGCTGAGGGAGCTGGGGTTGATTAGCCTGGAGAAGAGGAGGCTCAGGGGAGACCTTATTGCTCTCTACAACTACCTGAAGGGAGATTCTAGACAGGTGGGTGTTGGTCTCTTCTCCCAGGCAACCAGCACCAGAACAAGAGGACACAGTCTCAAGCTGCACCAGGGAAGGTTTAGGCTGGATGTTAGGAAGAAATTCTACACAGAGAGAGTGACTGCCCATTGGAATGTGCTGCCTGGGGAGGTGGTGGAGTCACCATCATTGGAGGTGTTCAGGAGGAGACTTGATAGGGTGCTTGATTGCATGGTTTAGTTGATTAGGCGTGTTGGATGATCAGCTGGACACAATGATCTTGAAGGTCTCTTCCAGCCTGGTCTATTCTATTCTATTCTATTCTATTCTATTCTATTCTATTCTATTCTATTCTATTCTATTCTATTCTATCTCAGCTCATGGATTCACAGAAGGTACCTGTTCATTGATATGCAAGAATAGTTTTTTCAACACTGACCTAGCATTCTCCCTGAAACAAAGCCTTTGCCAGTTATACTTTTCTGACAGGAAGATGAAGGATTCAGGAAGAAGTATTTTTAGAGCCTAGAGTAATAAAATATTGAATCCACATTCTTTTTCATTTTTTTATTTTGCTACAGAGAAACTTAAAAACCAGAAAAGTGAAAACATCTGCAAACACACAAAAGTAGCATCTGTGAGCCTGAGGGCACTGAACCAATGTTAAATTCAAAATCCTGACATCAGAAATGCGTTAAGAGTGAAAGCAATGGAAGAGGGCAGAGTGAAGGTTGCTTGGTCAGCCCTACTTCAGCCAGCTTGAGAATCTTGATCTGTTACAACTTGTTTGTTTCCACAAAACTTCTGCCATACTCCATTGTTATGAATATGCCCTCAGAAATGAGCGGCAGAGGTATCACTACAAAAAAATTAAGTTTATTTCTATATATATATATAAACTCTGCAACGGGGTATGTACAGTCCCCCTTCACAGGTATCAATATTCGGTTAGTGGAACTATCTTTACAAAATGTCTAGGCATAGGCACTTAAACCAAAATAATTTGCAGAACTTAGAATCAAACTGATCCGGAAAGCGGCGGGGGAGGGGGTTGGTCGGTGACCGGCGGTCCTCCACCTGGAGCGATTTCCAGGCTACCCCAACTGAAACTCTATGAAGAAGGGTCTGGCTTACTCACAAGCTAAGAGCCTCGTGAAGTCTTCCCTTGATAATATTTATAGTCTGCAGAACGCGGCACGGATGTGTCGTAAGAAGGACACAGGCAATGGCGCCGACCGCGTGGCTGCATCGCGTGGCTGCTGCCTCTTCCAGAATACGGAGGTTCCCCGCTCGGGGTGGGGGGAGGCACTGTGGCAGTTCGCCAACGATGGTTCACACGGGGTACTGTCCACGGCACTGCACGCAGTTGGGTGCAGGTGGCAAAGCACTACGAAGCCTCTTGGAGTGCTGGCTTTAGTCCCGGGCAAGGTGAACCACAACAGCGCTGGTGCGCACACAGATACAGGCTCAACACCAATGTGAGGAGGAGGAGAGGGCTCGTTTACCAAACGACCCCTATTTACCATTTGCCCCAATGAATACTGGTCCAATGAGCATCTGTTGCTAACACAAAGATTAACCAATGAACTGGCCTCTACCAAATATGGTGTAAGCTTATGCTATACACAGGAAAACAAACATATAGCCTGACCCTTGTGTACCACAGGGGTGAGACCACGCCCAGGCAGGCAGTTTGCCTGGACTCAGAGGCGCCTTCAGAAAAGAGGGGTAACAAAGGAAGGCTAACACACAGAAAAGCATGTCCTAGAAATATTCAGGGGCACAATCCTGGCCATAAGCATCATCCACTACATCCATATGGAAATTATTCAGTGCATCTATCTATCCAGCTATCCCAGAGCTTAATTGAAGCAAACTGTGCAAGCTCTGTACAAAACCAACCACCCCCACGTTTGTGGAATTCATCATCTTGGTACCCCTCACAGAACAGCAGCAAGGCAGAAATGGAAGAATAACTTTGTTTTACAATTGGAAAATAAAGTGAACCAAAAAAATACCAGAAGCATGTGGTCATTCTGGATGTTCAAGTTTAAGACCTTCAATAACGTTTTGTAGATAATGTGCCATCCTAAACTTTTGAAATACAGCTGCCACCAGCAGCAGCTGCAAGAGGCCAGGACTTCTGTACAGCAGATTATCTCCTCTTTTGCAGCCAGAAGAAAAAGAAGCACCTTTTGCACCAAGCTTTTTATGGTGGCCACAGAATGCCAAGCCTACCAGAAGACTTTTATAGCAGAAGCAAGCAAAGATCAAGC
This sequence comes from Picus viridis, assembly GCA_033816785.1. NCBI lineage: Eukaryota > Metazoa > Chordata > Aves > Piciformes > Picidae > Picus > Picus viridis. The sequence goes on from CM066570.1 coordinate 10,045,102, forward strand.
TCTCCAGGTCAACATTTTACTGTTTTAACCTTTTCTTCTTCTCTCAGGTCATAATTTGATGGTTATTTTTACCTCAGTGGTGATCAAAATAGAGCTCCCCCATGAAGAAATGGCTTGTCATCGTGTAACCAAAGCCAAAACATTTGCATTCAAGATTAGAAACCTTTTCTGTCAGGGAAAAAAAAAACCACCCACCCACCTATGGTTTTTTTTTTTTGGCTGTTTTATACATAAATACAGTGCAGCCTTTGTTAGGAGGCAAAAGAAATAAAGTACTTTCTACAGAAGAAGCTTTACTGTGCTGTTAATAGCACTGCTTCACAAGAGGTGGAATTCTTAAATTTCCACAAGTCATCTCAATGCTGAGCTCTTATTTCTAGTACAGACCACAAAAACTACTGTTACACATACCACTTAAAGGTAAAATAGAGAAGAAACTGCTAGCTGATTTTATGAAGGGACATCCAACTGTGTCTCCACCAGCACAGTCATGCTGGTGTGACAGTATGTGCTGAAAATACCGTAGAGTTCTCATTTCTTTATTGTCATGACTTCTAAGTAGTGTAGCGCTTGAAATGTAGTAGTATCTATCACAATGACAAAAGAATTTCTCAGAACATCTTCCAGACACATCAGAAGAGTCTGAGTTGATTACTACATGAACACATATATGGAAAGTTTCTCTTCCATATTTCAGTCATCACAAGTTAGTACAAGTGACAGCTTAGAGTTTTTGCCTATTACTTAAGGAAAACACAGCAGCCAGTGGCTGTTCTGCAAAGTCCAAAAAAAAAGTGACTCTGCAAGCAAGTCTCTACTGAATGTGCAAGACTGATGCCATTAACCTGTGAAACAAGCTCAACAGTCAAACTTAAGTCACATAGGTAGCTTGAAAAGCTAGCAAACTGCTTTCATTGGTGGGGGGGGGGAGGAGGTGGAGGGGTGTGTGTGTGTGATGAAAGCCTGGCTATCTTCTACTCACCACTTCCACAATTAGATTAATTCTCTCCACCCATGGCCTCATCTATCACTTCAGTTAATGCTTTATACTCAAATGGTGATTGGATTTGCCAGCTCAGCATCGCTGTAATTACCTCTCAAAGCAATGCGCTGTTTCATCAATTCTGTTCTAACTTTACTTGTCCTAAGAAGAAATCCAATATGCACCAGTCTAGAGTCATTAATACTCTGGTGCTTCTATGCTTTCTGGATTTTCTTTCAACCACTTCCACATTAAAAAGGAAAAAAAGAAGTTATTAAAAATATATCATGAACTAACCAAATATTAAGTAACAGCCAGCATGAAAGACAAACCCGGTTAATACAAGAAGGTGAGACACAGAATATGCTAATAGCATATAAAATGTGAATGGAACAAAATACTCCTAGAGTTACTCAACAAGAGGCATTACATAATGACTACAATTTGGGGATGTCTTAGTTTAACTTATAAAGAAAAGCCATTAGGTTTTATCATTAAAATCCTTACAAAACCACAGAAGTTCTCAGAAAAGCTGTACTATTTATTATATATTTTAGAATAGGTATGAAGCACTGTATTTCAGTTTCTCATAGTTCTAAGTTCACAGACCAATTCTATTCTATTCTGACCAATTAGCTGAAATATTACATTACAAAAATCAGAACACCAAATGAATTCAGTTTCTCTAAAACACCAGTTTAGTGACACACAATACACGCAGTGCAAAATTCACTGATTTCAGTAACTGGCTTTAACCTATACTGACAGCAAGCTTCAGAGAAGGGGGAAAAAAGCCAGAAAAAGTAAGTTCACAATTCATAGTGTTCATTTTAGAGCACTGAATCCCAATTAGGAACAATTTGTATTAGGACAGCTGATAGGAACACTGCCTCTGGCTATGCTCCTCCCTGGTCCTGTGTCAGACAACTGAGTTGCCCACTAAGCAGACCCTAAGCCACTGCAATAGGCCTAACACTGCCCACACAAGATTCAGTTTTCCTTAATTTTTCAGGGTTATGAACAGTCTAGAACTCAGTCTGCACAGTATGGAAAAAGGGAAATCTTTTCATCCACCCAAATGCAAGTAATTTCCTGCTTCTAAGTCACAGCCTGCAGTACAGACCCTTCGTCCAGCTTCACATCTGGTTCAGCTTTAGCAGATCAAGTGCTGGGGAGTAGGGGGTGGATTTCTTTATTTTGTAAAACATTTTGGGTTTTTAAAGAATCATTTAGGGGATTCCCACTGGAGTATTTCTCACTGAAATATCAGAAATTGACTTTCCGATGTAATGAAAAAGCTTCCATCAATGAGAACGTGCTGCTTCTTTTAACATGAGTGACACAACAGCATGAACATAGATGAATAATCAGAGACAAAAAATATTAGAGAGTATGTTTCCAATAAACAATTTATCCTCTGGTGCTTCTCCTCTTTATTTTTTTTTTCCTTTTTTTTTTTTTTTTTCAAATCAAGAACATGTTTTTAGCTGCTGGCCACATTCTTCTTAATGCACCCCAGGATACCACTGGCCTTCTTGGCTTCAAGGGCACATCACTGTCCCGTGGATAACCTACTGTCCACCAGGACTCCAAGGTCCTTCCTCCATGGAGGTGCCTTCCAGCAGGTCAACCCCACATCTGTGCTAGTGCATGGGGTTGTTACTCCCCAGGTGCAGGACTCTACACTTACTTTTGTCAAACCTCATTAAGTTCCTCTTTGCCCAGCTCTCCAGTCTGTCTAGGTCTCACTGAATGCCTGCACAGCATTCTGGTATATCAGCTAATCCTCCCAGTTTATTATCACGAGCAAACATGCTGAGGATACACTCTACCCCGTCATCCAGGTCACAGACGAAGGAAATTTCCCAAATATGAAAATGACTAAACCCCATCAAATCTGACTTAAAATTCTCATACTGACTCTTGTGTATCACTAAATTTACTTGCTTACATGTTGCTTTCTCGACTTAGGCAGTTTTGATGGACATGTACCACCAGCAGACATCCCAGCTGCCTGTCTGCCTGCTTTGCATGAAGAAGTGGCATGACACGCCACCCGGATATGTTGCTGTACCAGGTCAGGGCACATATGACTGTGGCCAATTTAAACACATCTTGTGACAGCCTGATTTAATGACAGTGCTCTGGGAAATTTTCATTTTACCTAATATGAGGCTGAGGTTAACTTGCAGACATTTCTGAAGGGAAGACACTTAGTAAAATGTGTGTTGACATCTTTGTACCACTTAAGTCACAAGTCATAAAAAGAGCTAGAAAGCTTAAGAAATGAAATGTACACTTCCTGCATGACAAGCGAGGATCCGTAACAAATTACTCAGCAAAGCAGTTCTATCAGGCCCTTGCGACTTCTCTTATCCAATCACTGGAACAAGAATGACAATTAAAAGCATAGGGTCTCACCTGGAATCGAGTCAGATTAGAACAGGCACATTAGAAACTACTGTCAAGTTTTAAAAGCATTTCAAGATTTCTTGGATTAGAGTTGGAGAGGGCAGTTAAAGAAAAAGTCATTTTTTCCAGATACCATTGACAGAAACCAACCCCTTTATGGAGTCAAAAATGGATACAACACTTCTTTTTCTTTTCTTTTTTTCCCCTTGCAACACCTGGGAGATGAGCACTCATGCTTAAGCCCAGTCTGGTACAGGGTTACAAAACCAAAGAGCAACGCAACTAATATCCTATATGGCACCAAGATATATTTTAGTTTTACTTCACAGAGCCCTAATTATCAGCACAAAGTGGACTGCAGCCTTTGGGATTATTTATTGTAGTAAAAAACCCTACCATATTAACTACTCTAATGGCAAGTGTAAACAAAGCGTAAAACTTTACTTGGCAGAAGTTTATGAGAAACTGTAAACCAGACCTTTATGAAACACACTGCTCCCTACAATGTGACAACACTACCCTATCATTACATCAGCCTGAAAAGACATTTTATACACCAGACAGATTGCATTAATTCAGCCTCACCTGGTGAGGGAAAAAACAATGAGTAATTAAATCTACTTTGAGCCTTGAAAATATATTCAGGTTGTCTAGAAAAATAAGACTTGACTGAAGGTACTATTTTCTGCTCTTAAGCCATAGGTCTTAAAGAAAAGATTTCTATACAATCCTCAACAGTGAGACTTATTTTGCTTTGGCTTCCTTGCTGGGAAAGAAGGAAAACGACAGGAGCCTGTTTCTCTGGTGGAAAGGAAAGTGTGGGAGTGACACAAGATCAAGAGAGGTATGAGACAGATTTAGACAGAGAAAACCTGGAAGTTTCCAGCTTGGCCATCACTCCTAAAAATGTTCAACCTTGGACATCAAGGACAGTGAAGCTTCCAGGCAGGAGGGCCACATGGCTGTGCTGAGTCTCAAGGACAACCAGAGCTTGCAGGTCATTGGACTGAGCTGTGGCTATGCAAGGGGAGCTCTGCAGCTATATTCTATATTGAAAGCCAGCACCTGAGTCTGGCTATCCTTCACAATCTTCAGAGCAAATTTTCATTAAAGCATGGGTAACAGCAAGGAACATCATTGCTCAAAAATGCTCATGACCTCTTAGTCAGAGTTATACACTATTGCAGTATGAGCATCATGTGATATAATTTCATAAGCACGGGTAGATCCTGCCTCATGACCTCATGAACAAAACAGGGGGTATATCACACCTGTCAGCAAACTAAGCCCTCCCTCCTTTCTTCAACTACTGCCAACAATCTGCAGCACAAGGCAAGCCACATAATTTTACATCCAGACCCAGATAATGGGAAGATGCTAGGTAGGAAAAACATCCCTCTGTGGTGATATGACAGCCCACACTGCCTACACGTGCCCTCCAATGGTGAGGATAAAATGTGCTGCTGAGCTGTGCTTCCTCCTGTGCAGAAGAAAACACCCACAACAAAACAAAAAAAGAAGATGCAGTGCTCCAGAGACACCTGTTAGAAGTAAAGACATAACATAGCCTGAAGAAGGACATTTACAAAATGTGGCTTCCTCTAAAGATTCAGAATCATAAATACAAGGAGGTTAAAACTCAGATCTGAATGGTTTGAGGTATAAAGTTACTTCAAGTTACATCATTTACATTTGTTGGATTCTGCTTTGTCATGACAGGAGCTTTGAGAAATGAAGATACAATCATTTACTTTTCAGGTCAGCACCTCTACCTCAAACATGTCACTGACTTTGGCACCTTGAAACAGCCACAGGCCTTCCGAAGGCTCATGTGCTGAAGTATGTGGCAGTCACTGTGTTGCCATGCACTGACAGGGATGGGGTTTGTGCCCAACATTTCCCAGTGTCATTTTACACAGATAGGAGTATGAAGTAGTCACCCTCTAAGTTTTGCTCCCCAGGATGCTAAATGTCACCTAGAAGGCAGGGATGGCCAGGGCTAGGGTACAGAATGCATGAGGGGAACATCTCCTGGTTCGCAGTGACATTGCACCAGCAGGTGTACAAGGGCACCAGTACTGGCATCAGTTCCGGGTCCAGTGACGGTCCAGTGTGGGCCAGCAGCAGAGGTGCAGTGTGGTCAGAACCAACATCAGCAGTTGGGAAGGAAAAACAGATATTAGAGCAGTCAGTGAGCTGTGCTCTTTTTCCTCCAATCCAAGACATGGACACCCTTCTTGGTACCTTCAACATACAGCTTAACTTTTTCCTCATTTCTGTTACATATCAGAGCTATTGCAAAGGTTTGCATCTCTGACTGTCTTGGATGTTACACAGGATTTATTAATCCTGAGATCATCTTGCAGTTAGTGCATTTAACACCAGCAATCCTGAATCTGTCACATTAGTAAATTAAACAATTTGAATGTTTTCATTTCTTGAGCCTGTGTCAGTTCAAGTCCTTACTAGGGCACTGAGACAGGCACAGAAATCAGGATCTTACCCATAATGTGACACAGAGTAACAGCACAAAAATCTTTCTCCTAGAAGGCCAGCTGGTATCTTCTAGTTGTCTTATCTTTGAGTGAACAAAAATGTTTTCCAGTAGTGGTAGCTGTGGCCACAAAAATGACCACCATAGCAAACAGAAGAATTCCCCAGAATGAGTAAGTGCCTCTCCTTGAAATGCATAGCATGTGTCTCATCATTTGCAATGCACCTGTGTGTGTCTCTAAGAAGCCATTAGCTGGAAAACACTGACAAAGAATAGCGGGAGTTTAGCATTAGGAGCATGTCCCCCTCCTATCTCACAATGCACTTAGACTAAGACATATATGTTTATGTACACACAAACATAGGCTCATATATGTATGAATACCCATATACAAAATTTGAACTACCAACTACTGCTGCTTGTGAAATGAGTAACTTTTTTGGGGTTTTTATATGACTACATTTCAAAAGTATTTCTGGCTCCAGTACACATAGTTTAAATGAAGTTGGAAAGCTGAAGAGGCAGCAAGAAATAAGAGTGAGTCATTGTAACAGAGCTACAAATTGCTTGGCTCTTCATCTGCAGTTGAAGTACAAGTGCCCCATAAAAGGACCCTTTCATTTTTCTTTTGCATGCATTTCTATGGGAAGGGAAGCAAAAAATAATCAGTATTTGCTTGGAACTTCAGAATTGGATTCACATGCAATTACAGCTCCTATTCCTAGAGGATGCAAAATTTATGAAGTTATTCTTGAACTCATTTCTTCAGATATTAAAGTGCTTTATGACGAACAGAACAGACTAGAATAGTAAATTAAATGTTCAGGGAGAGACATGAATAAAAGGAGAAATAAATGGGATTCATCTTAGAAACAGAACTACTCTATATACACCCCTGTGAGATCCTGCATTTATTTCAGGAATCTTTGATGGAATCTATGAAAAAAATATTTATATCTGTGCATGTTATATAGAGATAGGTATAATAAGATATACAGTCAGGGAGTGTGTATCTGTCTTGTGTGTATGGTTTTTTCCTTTATATATGTGTGTATATATATATATAAAAGTAAATTTGTCTCAATTAAAACAAGATCTGCACTTGTATCTTATTCTAAGAGAACACATTCCATTCAAAATCTACAAGAAATACGCAGAAGTGACACAGCAACAATTCAAAAGCTGGTTCACGATTCCCACTGCAGGGGTTATAAACTGTGACACTGACAGCTGTTGGAAGTACAAGGTGGAAAAAAGCCTGAAGGTGTTAAGGTGGAAGGTGTAATGTTGCTTGATGCAGGTTTCTGGCATCAAACAGTTCCGACGATTCACTCCCGCTTAGGAGAAAATTGGAAATCACAATAGGGAAATACTCTTTTAGTTAAATGTATTCCACTACTCACAAAAAACTCTTTCACTGCAACATTTATTAATGCTGTGTCAGGAAAGATTTAGATCATAGAATGGTAGGGGTTCAGAGGGACCTCTGGAGATATCTAGTCCAAACCCCTGCCAAAGCAAGATCTCCTAGGGCACACCGCAAAGGAACAGGTCCAGGAAGGTCTTTAAAGTCTCTAGAGGAGACTCCACAATCTCTCTGGGCAGCCTGTTCCAGTGCTCCATCACTGTAACAGTAAAGAAGTTTTTCCTGATATTGAGGTGGAAATCCTGTGTTCCAGTTTGTACCTATTGCCCCTTGTCCTATTGCAAGGAACCACTGAGGAAAGACTGGCCTCTCCTTCTTGACATCAACCTTTCAGATATTTATAAACATTAATAAGATCCCCTCTCATTCTTCTCCAATTCAAGATGCCTTCAATGATATGGTTTCTAATTTTTCACTGTCTTAATGCCATCTCTTTGCACCAAATTGTAACAATTTAACATCTGTTCATCCCTACACTGTTCCTGGACTTGTTTCCAACTGGATGATTAAAAAGTCACAGTACCACAGTACATTGGAGGTTGGAAGGGACCTCAAGAGATCATGGGGTCAAACTCCCCTGCCAAAGCAGGATCACTTAAAGTAGTCTGCACAGGAATGCATCCAGGGGGGTTTTGAAAGTCTCCAGAGAAGGAGACTCCACAACCTCCCTGGGCAGCCTGTTCCAGTGCTCTGTCACCCTCACTGTAAAGAAGTTTCTCCTCATGTAGAGGTGAAATCTTCTGTGTTCAAGTTTGAACCCACTGTTCCTTGTCTTATTAGCGTGCACCACCGAAAAGACCTGGGCCCATCCACTTGACACCCACTCCTCAGATATTTATACAGATTGATGACATCCCCTCTCAGTCTTCTCTTCTCAACACTAAATAGCCCCAGGGATCTCAGTCTCTCTTCATAGGGGAGATGCTCAAGTCCCCTAATCATCCTCATGGTTCCCTGTTTGATTCTCTCCAGCAGTTCTCTGTCTTTCTTGAACTGGAGAGCCCAAAACTGGACACAGTATTCCAGGTATGGTCTCATCAGGGCAGAGCAGAGAGGTAGAAGAACTTCCCTAGACCTGCTGGACATGCCCTTCTTGATGCATCCCAGGATACCATTGGCCCTCTTGGCCACAAGGGCACATTACTGTTCCATGAAGAACTTGCTGTCCACCAGCACTCCAAGGTCTTTCTCCATGCAGCTGCTTTCCAGCAGGGCAGCCCCTTATCTGTACTGGTGGTGTTATTCCTCCACAGATGTAGGACCCTGCACTTGTCCTTATTAAACTGCATGAGGTTTGCCTGCACCCAGCTCTCCAGCCTGTTCAGGTCACGATGGATGGCTGCACAGCCCAATGGGGTGTCAGCCAACCCCCCCAGTTTTGTATCATCAGTGAACTTGCTGAGGGTACTCTCAATCCCCTCATCCAGGTTGTTGATAAAGACATCGAACGAAAACTGGACCAAATACTGATCCCTGGGGAACACCACTGGCCACAGGCCTCCAAGTTGACTCTGTCCAAACATAACACAATGCAGAACTATTATCTTTCTGTGTTATGCACTTCATTCAATCCCCATTTATTTTCAGGGTTCTCCCTGAAATCACATGTAACCTGCCCCATGTTTTGGATATGTACATTATTTATAAAGTTGCAGTAGAAGTAGAAGAAGAAGTAGAAACGCTGCATTAACACAGTATGAAGTGCTGGAAGTCTAGGTAGTATGAACAGAATTTGAATCTTAGTTTTATGAAGAAAGTCATCTTAGAGATGTGTGAATTCAGTTGCAAGGATATAACCTTGTACTCTGTTCTCACAACTGCTGTCTAACACAAAGAAATTATATGAAAAGGCTTTGGACAGTACCAGATCCACTCAGTTACACCACAGTCATAGCCCATATTTGGCTCGAAATTAGCCTGTGTGCACAGAGGATGTTGAAGAGTAAAGACAAGCATGGTATTTTCTCATCCACCACTGTCTTGCAAATGCAATCTCCATACTCCACCTTAACAGCAATGTATTAATTAATCTATCCAAGGTTAGATATTAAAATATTTTCTTTTAGATCACATTTAGAAAGTAACTGTCAGCAGAAAAACATTCTTACCATAATAATGGCACATAGATAATGCCTCTTATGAGTGAAGATACTTCAAAACCTCCAGTGGTTGAGTGTCTGCTGCAGTACCCCAAAATGCACGTGATGCAGCTTAAGAGTACAGTATTTATCATTTAGTTGTTCAAAAGTATGCATTTAAGCATTTTTAAATAAATACAGCAAAACTCCTCACTGAAGAAAAGATGAAGGCATCAAAAGCACAATAACTACATTAATAATAAACTTTCCTGCAGAAAGTTAAAAATAAATTAGTAGAACATTGATCTTTTCAACTACTGCAGGAGCAAGTTCACATAAGGAACTCTTTCACACTGAGGTGTTTTAGACAGATTTTTGGCAACTTCAGTAAAATGCGAATAACAAGTTGAAGGGTAAAATGTCACTTTTACCTTCCATCTGCATAGTCTGCATCTGCACCTCCCCACCAGACATCTGAATCATCATCCTCAGCATCAGCTGAATCAAGGTTGTCGCTTTCCTCTGCTAACGGGCAGCAAACGAACTCCACACCACGAAACTTGTCGATTCCACAGGGAAGCAGCATGCCATAATCATGCAGATTCATACTCTTCTCGCTACAAGACTACAGAAAATAGAAAAGAAATAACAATATTGTCATGGAAGAAGTTTGAAAAAATGTCCTAGATCTTGAGAGAACTTACAGGGCTCCATACCGCTGTGGGAGGTTGAAGCTGGTGAACTGCATGATGTCTGAATTTCAAAACAATTGAGAGTGGTCATGTGTGCACTGCAGGCAGCTCCCTACCTGTGTCTCTATGGCCTTTGTAAACAAGAAGGTCTCTCTTTCCCCTCCCCTATAGTCTTTCCCAGTATAGAAAGACTTGTCTTCTCCCATATATGAGACAACTCCATATCCTCTTAACTGAAATCCTCACAGGCACTGCCTAGGAAACAGGTAACTTGAAGGCAGAACGGTAATTTTATGTGTTAATCCTGATGTACTAATGCTATTGTTCATGACACAATAGATTGACATTTAAAATATCTGACATACTGGAAACACTGTATCTGGTCTGACACTTCTGCCAGTACAGTACCTTCTAGCCTTGTTTGGGAAATATGTCAGTCATGCATAATTATACTTCAGGGATACAGTGATGTAGGACAGGTGGAAAAAGGAAGAGTCTGATCATGCACAGTGATGATGTTCTTCTAGGCTAAGCCATCCCAAGTTGGTAAGTACTTAAAACGGACTTGAGTTTGTCTGCATGAAGATTGATGCCTTAAACGCTTCCATTTGAGGGGCAACAGTTTGCTTCAAGCAAGAACTGAAAATGTGGAAAGCTGCTGAGCCTATTTTTATTTTTCATCTCCAGAAGACGGGATAATACACAAGTAAACTAAGGGGTTCTGAACCAATTAGGTAGCCAGAAATCTTCTTGAAACTCATCTGAGTTTTTATGCCTACAACCACTCCACATAAGGACAAAAATGTTCAAAAGGCACCAGGAATTACATTAGGTTTATTTCTGTTTCAGTAAAGCACTGGTAAATTGTAGTAATTCTGTGCTTGACTGCAAAATGTCTTTGGCTTATCCTGTGTCTTATCTGCTTTCCTACCCTTTAATATTCAATTTTACATACTGCATTCTTTGAGGCCTCTTTGACCTCTGTTGAAGCACTTATCACACCAATATCCACACCAAGGACAATGATAAAGGCAAAGCTTAGGCACTAGTGATCAACCTTTAGTTCCAGAGGAGCACTAACATAGGAAGCAGGCATAAAATACGGTGGGTATGTGAGTGGATGTAAGGCGAAAACCATTGCTATGAAACAAGATCAATGTTCAAAGGTCAACATTAAGTATACAATAATGGATTCTGATGTGCTCAGCAGTGACTCCCATTTCCTACCTAATAAAGTAGGGCAACAAGCCATTCACTCATACATTACATACTTGGCTTTGTTTTCTGCGTTGCTGCTATATTTAAACTTACCTTCAGAAGCCGGATACATCTCTAAAGAAAGAAGGCAGGAAATTTTAAGACAGATGAACATACCTCTTTAGCAACGGTATGCCAGTGCAGGTGAGTTTCACACACATCCATCCTTTCCTGGTGAAGGAACTTGCACTTGTCTGGTACCAGAAGAGCATCACTCACAAACTCACCCACTGAAAGAAAAAACAAAAGATGACAAAAATGTTAATTTTACTTCCAGCATCTCCGTCCTGCTAAACCTTTACTTAGGCACAAGGCAGTTTTCATGAATGAGTGAGAGGGTCTATTGCAGAGAACAGAACACTTTCTAAATGGTGCTTCCATTATCATCCCTTTAAAACTTTCAGTTTAAAAGTAGCTCCTGTCTTTGGTCTCAGATGCATATGACATTATGAAAACTTTAGCATAATATGCTAACTTCCAGTATGAAATGTGCAGGACCCATTGAAGAAGCGTGTGGTGCAACATTAAATCAGAAGTTAGTGGGTGCAGATCCAGGAAGGGGAGTGCAGTGACAGAAGAGACAGTTACATTTTCCATCTGAGTAGCAGTAGGGAGAGGGTTTGAATTATTTTGAAATGCTTAGCTTTTCAACATAAAACAAATCTGACACCAACTCATTGTTTCAAGCAGCTCTACTGAATTACAGCACTAACAGAAACACAGTCCATTTTGTTACTTTTTTAGGTGTAGCCTCTTTATTGCAATCTCATTTCATCAGCCAGATGAACTCAAGTCAGCCCAGAACGCTGTTGAGCAAGTGGAGCTCATCAGCCACGGAACAGGGTGATTCATGGATCACTTGAGTATCTGGTAAGACTGAAGTGGGGAAAAAAGGCTCTTTATGAAGGACATAAATGACCAATGAGATTGTGCTGGTTTTAGCAGTGGAACAAAAGTTTACACACTGATGAAAGGAAAAATGCTCATAACTTCAGTACTGACAATTAATAAAAAACTCAGCTGACAATTAACATCATTTATAATACTAAAATTACTGCATTTCTGTATGATACTGGCATTGCAAATAAATAACCTCCAAACCCCTCAAAGATATTGTCTGGGTTTTGAGCCTGACATTGGCTGCCATAAATAGACTGTCCTGGGTTAACACAGTCTGCTCCCACAAGCCCCACACGCGAAGGGCGGGAAGGGAGGTAACACAAAAAACCCCTCTGGATTGAGATTAAGAGTTCAATGAGATAATACAATGCACAATTACCATAGCCATTTTCACAGAAAACCACAGGAAAAAAAGGTGAAGCAGCAGCAGAAGGCAGCACCGCTCTGCTTAACTCACAGCTAACCCAGCAGAAAAGACCAGCACCCCAAAATCAGAAACTGGAAGCAGCAACTGGAAACAGGAAGCCTCTGTTGTTACAATCTGAACTTCAAACGCCATGATACTTTGCTCCAGCCAGCACTTTCCTTTTGAAGCTTTCATGCCTTCAGCATGACATTGAATATTCATCCACAGATCAACTTAACCCATGACACTTTGGGTTTTTTAAAGAAAAAAGTACAGAATACTTTCAAGAAGTTGCTATACTGAACAGATATTGCATTGTGAAAGCACATGCTTAAATCTTCAGCTCCCTGAAGCACATTTGTCTGTAACCTCCAAAAAACTACAGCCTGTGTATAAAATGAACAAACTAAGGTGGGCCAATGGCTGCATGGATGTAATACCAGGTTAATTCGTTTAAGGGAAATGACTACAAGTTTACTGTTCAAAAGACAGTGATCTCAGGGAGCTGGTAAAGTGGCTCTTGGAAGCTTACAATGAAAAAGTCAGTTTGAAAAACAATCAACACCCAATACATTGGGAGAAAGCAGAGTTCATCAAACAGATGTATAAATCTTTGCAAATCACCAAGATTTTTATTTCACATGAAATTTCTTGCTATATTCCAGTGATTTTAATCTGAAATCTTTAAAAGCTAATCATCTCACTAAGAAAGAAAGGATTTTTGTTATCATTATTCTCCAGCAACATACTCTAATGCCTGCAAACTATTAACAGAAGCCTTCTAGAGGTGTCCAAAATAAACTTGCCAAAGTATTGAGTTAAAACACTTTCTGGCAGCCCAAAATACAAATTCACAGCTTCTGTTAACGAAGACTCTGCGTGTAGTGGTATCACACTCTAAGCTTGCACAGAGATTTGAATAAATTGGCACCTTGTTTTCAGCTGCACTTATCTTTCTAGGGGACCATCCTGCACATACCCAGTCAGTCAGTACATAAATAATTGGTAACTGCTAATGCTTCAATTTAGTCAAACACCTGAGAACTAAGCAACCACAGGGGTATTTTGCTGAAGACTCAGAGTCAACATCGCTCACTCAAGACATGAAACTTCACACAGAACTCCAGTAACCCTTCTCTGGCTCTTCATCTGGCTCTGGATGCAAAACAGTAAAAGCAGTCCTTATGGCAAACTATTGCATAAAACAAAACAAAACAATAAAAACCATATCCTGGATTGCCTTTTACTCTGACAGTCCACACAAGCATGTGAGTGAGCATGTGTCACCTATCAGACTTCTGACACACAGAGAAACAAGTCCAAATAAAAACACACTTGATAATCTCTGCATGAAGCTATTCCATTCACCTTAACACAGTCCAATATGGTTGGAATGTTGTGTGCACAAAGTTAAAAGGTAATTAATGGCTTACCTCATTGCTGGGGGCGGGGGGGAAGCCTACATCATTTCAAGAAAAGTAGCAAATATGGATGTATCACTGAGTTACAGCCACTAAATGTAAGACAGAAACCTGTATGTCCAAAGTTCTGGGCAATGAAGCCTGTCAGTATGTATGAGCATGTAATTAGGTATTTTTTAATAAAAAAAACATATAATTTGAGTGTTTGATTCTATCAACTAACTCCTCTCCACAAAGAAATACTAGACAGTTGGATACAATTGAAAGTACAATATTATATTTAAATTTTACACTCAAAATAGGCATCTGCTTTATAAAAATCAGAATCTCTTGTAATAAGGTAAGAGGATTCTCAAGGTAACCCAGATTCTCATTTCAGGTGAGACTCTATTTTGCAACCAATTGCTTCATTTCACAGAAATAAACAGTCCATTGGAACAAGCTCCCCTCTGATTTTTCAGAAGGAAAGGAGCCGTGGAGAAGGGCAGTTGCTTAATGTAATACTCTTTCACTATACAGAATTATAACAAATTATTTAGGGTTCTGAAAATCACTTACAACTTTCTATCAATCACTTACAACTTTGCTTGTGATTCCTAGCACCTTCAAATGATTTTTTTAGTACAAATAAAACTTAATTCTGCCTCTTATTTGCACATACACAGGGTTCACGCCCTGGAAACGATTTTCATTCATATCATTACAATTATTATTGAAGTTTAAATGCAAAGCTCTGAACTTTTGTTCTGTTTTGCTGTTGTTTAAATAAATCAATGCCCAAGTGGCAGATTGATGGACTAAACTGAATTCATTTGACAGGTGCAATGTTTGTTTTGCCTGGGCTAGTCTAACATAAACACAAACCCATCAGAAAGAAGCACTTCAAACACTTTTGACTTGCAGACAGGATTCTACCTGTATCACTCCAACACGTTTAGTTTGCAGTTCTGCCAAATCATTATACTTTGGGGATTCTTCTGGGTTTTTTTGAACAAGTAACCCACAGACTATACAGGGGAAACAAGCACATGTAAAGGGAAAACAATCTTGTGCTTCCTAGGAGAGGGGGCAATTGTGCAGGGCTCTACAAATAAAGTACTTGTTCTG
Source organism: Picus viridis (assembly GCA_033816785.1). NCBI lineage: Eukaryota > Metazoa > Chordata > Aves > Piciformes > Picidae > Picus > Picus viridis. The sequence continues at coordinate 10,060,277 of CM066570.1, forward strand.
TTCACAGTACAAGCCATGACTCAGGTAGCTGTGATTTAGTACATTTTTTGACTGATGGAGCATCCCAGCTTAGCACTGGTTGTAATTTCCACTGTCAGGAACTGGGATCACAACACATAATTCAACTCCAGTATCATCTTTTCTTCCAATACAGCAACCTACCAACCCTGTTTGCAATGTTCAAATAGGATGAGTGCTTTCCCAGGCAGCAGCACTGCCTTAAAAGCCTCCCTGCCCTGTGCCATCCCCTTGTCCTTAATGCCACCTTACTCCCTGCTCCCCATCCAGCTTACAAGTATGCCATGGCTAAACCATAACCATGTCACAGACAGAAGGGCTTGCAAAATTTGTACCAAATCCACACCATACATGGTTGGACTATCACCAGCACTGGCACTACCTCTGTGGGGATGATATTTATCACTTGTCCTGTACTCTTCTTTCTTCTTTAGCATCTCTTGAATTTTGATTACAGCTGTTCATCTGTGCTCTGCTGAGGTATTTTAATAATAAAACATGATAGCACAATTTGTCTTTTGGTGACCTCATAAATTGCTGAACTCCCTCAAGTGACCCAGCATGCAAGTATAACAGCTACTTGTTTTCTAGTAGCTGCTTACCTAACTCTTGCAGGGCAGGACTGGAGAAAAATAGAGCTCTCTGGCTTGTGGGTTTCCAACTCATCTGGAAAAACCAGCCCTGAAGAGGAGTTCTGGGTAAAGATCATGTTACCACGTTAAAAATCACCACCCTGTGCCTGCCATTCATTTAGCTGAAGGTTGTCAATCTGCTGCTCATCCTTTTGAAAAGTAAGTTGTTCGTTGCTAACTCAAACCTACATCTATTAACTGCAAGTCACTGGAACACAAATTGTGTCAGCATAGTAAATCACACTTTAACTTCCTTTCTCAAGTCTTTTTTCCTAATGTCAGTAATCCCTTTCCTGATGGCCAGTTCTCCATTATGTCTATGGCACACATCTTCATATTGCCCTATCCTGGTGCATCACAACTGTGTAGTGGATCATGTTTCTCAATAACAATTTTGATGCTGAATTTTATTCATTATTAAATAATTTTGCTTCAGTCAAGCACGACCTATTCTCTGAAAAATAGTCCTGGAACAAGAACAGATTTTGTTCTTTAAGACCAGAAGTTCTGGTTCAGAAATTAATTTTTTCAATACAGCAAAGACTAAGAAGATTATTAAGAATCAATCTCTAATAAAAGAATAATGATTATAGTGAAAGCAACTAATCACACACTCCTGTAAATCTTCCCTAGGAAGAAAAAGGCTCAGCAAGTGGGCACATTTGTAAGAAGATGACTGCCCTATCTGTTAAATGGTAGAAATAACACCAGGGCAAAGTAATTAAAAAATAACAATGCTATGCCCTGTGTGAGACAGTCTTGATGGGCAGATTTTCTGTCTTCTGCATAAACCATAAGAGATAAAAGTAATAAACCAAAACACCTGCTAGCAGATGGTTAGGATCCCAACCAAAAAATAAGTGTGCTCAAATTATGTTCAGAGGAGTACTTTCAAACAAAGCCAGTGCTAAATTTTGCATGAGGAGGCAGCACACATGCTGAGGCTCTAGGAGTCAAGGCTTCGTTTTCCACGGGGCTGATGTGAAGAATAAGAGCCATGCTAAAATGAATTTACAAACTCAAGTACTTGCACTGTTACGTACTTGAGAACATTGAGAGAAACGTCCCTTTTCTGTGTGACTTGGCATAGCTTGTCCTGAGCCACCACATGCTCAATTTGGCAGAGCAACGAGCACATCAACCCTGCACCTTCTTTGTCCTGCTTCTCTGGGGCTTTGCTCGGCCCTGCTCCCCAGGTACAACAGCACAGCTCTGCACAACACACCTGCTACCTTCCTGTGGTTATCCAGGCATACCTATTTATAACACATGACATTACACATACATTACTACACTGTGGGAGTTTCAGGCTGTGCCTGGAAAATTTTTTCACAGATCCTGAGCAGAAAAGTAGTAGAATGTAAATAAACTACCATTGGATGTAAAAACAAAAATAATGACAAGGCCTGAAGAATCTCATTGGTCTGAAAACCAACATAAAGCTAGTTTACAAACTAACTCACTCTTTTCACCTTCCTTTGCTCTAGCAGATACTAGCTCTGGCTTCTGCTGGCTTGCTGACCTTGGCAACATTTCTTTGTTGTGGTTAAGTACTAACAGCCTACTCTCTGTTGTTTTTTTCTTTTACTTTGTGCAGGTGGAAAGGGGGGAAGAGGGGGAAGCTGTTGGTAACCCCTGGTTTTGTCCAGGGGGTTTTTGTGTTGTTCATAAATTATAATATAGGTAAATATTGTATCTTTTGTAGATATTCATTGCATTTCATACTTTAGATTGTAGTTTTGCTTGTAAATACAGCTTCATTTGCTTTCAACTGAGCTGGTCTGGCAATTTTATGTTGGGGGGAATTTCAACCCACCACATTTTAGCAGTCATATTAACTTTGGGTGCCTTTACTAAGGGTGATGTTTATGTAAGTCTTTACATAAGATGCTTGCTCTTATTTGTAACATTGGTAATGAAAAGGTAGCACTATCTGCATCAAGTGCAAGCCAAACACAACACTGGCCTCAAGTGCAAAGGAACATTTTATTGAAAATGCTTTTCTTCAGAAGTCCAGACACGCAAAAGCTACAAATAGGTGCTTTAAAATGCATTTCATTTTTCAGTAAAATGATTTGGCAAGCACAATTATCTACTGACATACAAAACCAGCATAGTGTACTTCACTACAGTAGTTTAGACTCAGTATCTACAGATGAAGAGGGAGAGGCTATGCGGGTCAAAAGTTGGTTTGAAGGATGATTTGTTGCCATGCCCAGACCCTGGGAATGGATGCCTGCCTCAGCACAGGTTTCCTCTGAACTTGGGCAGAAGGCATGTTAAGCCAGACTGTTATAAAGCCTCAGGCCAGTTTAAAGGATTTAACAACAAGTAAACAAAGGATTTGTAGATTTCTCCAATTTCTAATCTAATTTTACATGTAAATTAAGATGAAGTACTATTTAGGAAGTATGTAAAACCCCACGTAGAAGGGAATTTCTATTTACAGTATTACCTCTGAAGAACTACCAACATTGATATTAGCGTCGCGTTGGCTATCAAATACCACCCTTACTGTATCTCCTTCTCCAGCATCCTGCAAGCGTTGACAGCAACACTGAACAATGCTGAAACACCCCAGCCAGCTGCTTACAAGGGCAGGCTGCAAAGGATCTTGCATGCAGGAACGCCAATGGGGAAGTAGAGTGCCCTGTGCTTCACTGAAACCCCACTAGCCTTAAAAAGCTTAAAACTACCTCCCTTGATGCCATCTCAAACATTCAAGTCAGATACCTCTCCCTAAAACCCATCCATCAGTCATCAGAAAGGCAAGGTGGTGCTAATAAAATTAGACATCTGTGTCTCAGCAACTTGGACTATCTGTATTTTTCTGATGAGCAACAGGCTTAACACCTGCCTATAAAATTGCCCCCAAAATAGCTCTGTAACAAAACCATCTCCACTCCCCCTTTTTATCTGTAATCTATGGCATGAATGTCATTGAGAGACTCATGGCATGTCAGATGGATGGCAATGCAGACCTGAATCTGAAGGGCATGAGGAGAGAACAGCCGCAGCTCTTCTGTCTTTCAGAGTCTTGGTCAAAACCAACACTGACTCCATTAACACATCTCTCTATCAATCGTTTGGTCCTCATAGAGTTCTAAGAAGTTATTTCTCACAACTATAGCTGTGGTTCTTATTATTTTGTGAGCAAAGCCATCCCCTATGTTTTAAGCATCCAAAGGTAAAGCCAGTGGTTCTCCAACAGACATTTTCACAGCATCAAAGCAAGTGCCTATTGCTTTCGTATTTTTTCTGCTTCAAAGACATCCTTGAATGCTTCTGGATTCCTGCTTTCAACCAAACTTGAAAAGGTAAAGAGAGCACACCCACTAGAAAGTGCTTCACTGTTCTGTTATTTAGCATACAAAGCAACAAATACACCTTGATGCAACAACTCCTAAGTAAACCTTCATTGTTCACAACATTTATCTCTGTCTTATGCCACAAAAGGCAACAAATTATGATGAGCAAAGCTGACTACTAATTCTAGCTGTACTACAACTTTGTGTCTTGATGCACTTACAACAATTCTGTAAAATCAGGACACCAAAGGTATTTTTCACAAACAATATGGCAGCATACAACACATGACCATAGTGAGGACACAAGACAAAGGTAAAACTCATGAACTCACTGGCATCTAAATATCCTCACACGCACCACAATAAGAAGCTCTGGCCTTGATGTATCATGTGTTCTACTGTGACTTCTAGCAAATTCTAACACCTCACGAAATTCTGGAGCTAAAGGTCTAAAATCCTTTAGGTACAATCCATCAAAATACATTTGTTTGGATGAAAATTACAAACTGCATACCAAGAAACACATCTAGAAGTAATTCAAGGTGTTAATTATGTCTTCATTTTCATAAAGGTGCCACACATAAAAAAGGATAAGTCTCAAACCTCCTTCCTCTGTAGCTCTTTGATCGTAAGCATAAATGGAATGTCTGCTCCCTTTGCTTCTTTTTTTGTCTGACTGCATTTTCAGATAAAACTGTCATACTTTGCAGATAGAAGGCAAGCACCCTTCAGCTTTGAAGGGTTATGCCAATAACAGATACATCTGTTTACATACAAGAAGATTCAAATACACATCATCACACCCTCTGGCATTTTCATAGATAAGCATACAAACATTCCTTTAAACTCTGCAACACCTCAATGGTTCATTGAGGCATTAAGTTCATTAACTTATCTTCCTTTTTCCACTTGTCTCCTGCATCTTTCTGGAAGTCACTCTCTTGCTCATTAATGCAACATAATGAAATTGAGCTGAAGCAAACTACTCCAGCAATATGGGTTATGTCATGTGGTGTGAACCCTTCTCCTGTCCTTCTCCTGACTTCTCTATCAGTGTGACCAGCAGCTAATGTCACCTCAAAGAGGTTATCGGAAAGGTCTCCCCTTCAGCTTGCTTCCTCTAGGCACCAACCACTCACTATAGCTATGTTTTGTCACCCTGCACCACAAATCAAAATGATGATTCTCAAACATGACTTAATAAGTAAGTGGCCCAAAAGCTAGCTCCAAAGCCCAGCTCAAGAAGCTGAGAAATTTCAGGGCTGGATATGTTGCTTCCCTTTCCAATTCCTCAGAGCATTGGTTACATCTGTAAAGCTTCAGACCAGAAAGGAAATGCAAAGAAGAGACTGGAGTATCTTCACCTTCCATGCCTCTAAAAGCTGTCATGGTTAATAAAACCATAAAATCTGAAATGTTTTCATTATAAATGTCTCTACTCCTTCAAAACAATTGAATTATTTTTCTTCCACACTGAAGTGTACACCAGTCAAGTACTAAGAGAGAAATACAGTGTGTGGGTGTAGGGGTGTAAGGAATGAGAAACAAAGGGAGGGGAAAAAAATATTTCTGAAGCCAACCTCATATGCTGAGGACCTTGCACTACCAGAATGGCCCAGCAGAAAACATTTGAAGTACTTGGGAATGCTACTGTTACTCACACCAGATTCCCCTGCTCGCAACCCCTGTTTTGTGACAGTGCTGTATACAATGCATTTCTTCACCACTCAGTAAAATCCATTGTGTATAAAAGGCCCTTTTGTTCTCCCTATCTTTTTTTTTTTTTTTTGCAGTGCTTAGCTCACAAAAGCTACAATGGAGCTGCTAAGTAAATGGGGTAAAAATATGAGGTACTCCATCCAGCACCTTTTAGCGTTCATGGTGAAGTGGCTGAAACAAAAGTTTTCTTCTTAAAGGGGCACATTATCAAGAACCTCTCTGCCAGAGGTTGAAGGCAAAAAAACCCAAACCAAATCAAAAAACCCCAAACAAAAATCAAACAAAAAACCAAAACCAAGCACATAAAACCCCCAAACCAACCCCTCCATCCCCCCCAAACTATCTGGACTCACTAGCCCTCAACAGAAGAAAACAGGAATGCCACCTTGGCCTTGCAATACCTATGGGTATGGCCCGTGTCCCTCGTAAAAGACACCTATCATTTCAAGAAAGGACCTATTTAATTCAGGACAGAAAAAGGCTATTGGCACAGGGTTGAAATAGTCATTATAGCAGAATCATCAGCCCAGTGTTAACATATTCTTAATGAAAAGTCCTTCCAGGGATACTAAGCAAAAGCCCCAGGTGAGGAGAATCATTTTGCTGAAATAGATTTTTTTCATCATTTTCAGGTAGAGTACTTGTGTTTCATGTGCATCTCAAAACATTAATTGCCACCTGCCCTATAGTCTTCTGACTTTCCTGAGATTCTCTTTATTCTTTGTACTCATGTTTAAGTCCTCTCCCACTTATGCATCTCTTCATGAGTAAGGAGCTCTTTTACGGTTGCACTCATCACTGACAGGTAGGACATCCAGTAGTACAGCAAGACGTGAGTCAGGCACTAAACAAGTACCAAAAAACAGAGACCCATCAAGAGAGAAGTTGCTTATGGATTGTCAGCACAAGTTGCTTGCAGATACTTGTCAAGTGCCATTGGTTTCCACAAGCAGCTGAGAGAAACTAGCAGAGCTTCACTGGATACCACTCAGTCATGTTCCGCATCAACTGGCCTTCTGGCCCTCTACCTTGTGTCTCCTGTCACTGGTTGGAGAAACATGTGCTAGGGTGTGTATTTGGTAATCACAACGTGCAAAGAATGGTAAGGAAACGTTGAGGAGGTGTTATCTCCTCATTTTATGATACAGGATCAAAACATGCTCTTCCCCAGACAAAGCAGTTCTTAATTCACTGGAGCTCTTTAGTTTCATGAGTGCTGGCCCTCCTTTTCATAGCTATCTCTTCACCCTAATGGAGTTTCCACATCAACAAGTACCAGTCAGCACCAATTAGAAAACAAAGGAAAGGTAAACCCCCCTTGTTCAGTTTTCAACCTGTATATTAAATTATTTATCTTTAGTAGGAAAGCTGTTAATCATTCCCAGGCTTACTCAAAGGAACGATCACTCTCCTTTGTTCTCAGTAAGACTGTAAGATAGATGTTGGTTTTCCAAGCAAGTCGGACCCCCAAAAGCTAGCAGCTTTAAAAACAACAAACAATGGCATTTCTAAAACCCTTTTCCAAAATTACTGACAAAACTGCCTACCATGATTTGATAAAGAAGCCTGATACTGCAGGACCTATTTTAATGCTTTTCCTCATATAAATAAATATATAAATAATATAAATACATATAATGCTTTTCCTCATATAAATAAAAACACCAAATAAAACTTAATGGCATTTCTCAAAAGAGGATAGATTCCAAATCTTAAGGAACCATATCTTTGTGAATCTTAATTTTCCCCCAGCTGCCTTTAGGTTTCTACAAGCTATATTACGGCTGAATTTCAAAAAAGAGTATGGTTTATAAATGCCATCAAATGCAAGAATTTTAACACTCCAGCTATTAACATCACATTAATATAGGAACACTGCCAGAGTATGTAGAGATGAAACAAGGAAAGTTAAGGCCCTCCTGAAATGAAATCTGGCAATGGATGTGAAAGACGACAAGAAGGGCTTCTTCAAGTACATCAGCAGGAAAAGGAACACCATGGAAAACATGAGCCTGCTGCTGAATGAAGTGGGTGACCTGGTGACAGAGGATACAGAGAAGGCAGAGTTCCTGAAAGCATTCTTTCACAGTATCACAGTATAACCAAGGTTGGAAGAGACCCCAAGGATCATCATTCTTTGCCTCAGTCTTTACTGCTACAGTTGACCCATAGACCCTGGAGGCAAGAGAGAAAGTCTGGAGAAAGGAAAACTCTCCCTTATTCAAGGAGGTCTGGGTTAGAGATCACCTAGATAAGCTGAATGCCCCAATGGGATGCACCCATGAGAAGACAACAGAACATACCCTCAAAAAGTCTGAAGATGACTCCAAACTGAAGGGGCAATCAATGCACTTGCAGGCAGAGCTGCCATTCAGAGGAACCTTGATAGGCTCCTGAAGGAGTGAGCTGACAGGAACCTCATAAATTACAGCAGAGACCAACACAAAGTCCTGCCTCTGAGTAAGTCCTGGGAGTGATACAGGCTGGAGACAGGCAAAATGGGGAGCAGCTCTGCAAAACAGGCTCAGCTGGGACCAACAGCAAGACAGCAGTGTGTCCTGACAGCTAATGTGGTCAAAGATGTCCTGGGCTGTACAACCAAAGTACATACAGAAGACTGAGGGAAATTACTACCTGTCTGCTCATAGCTACAAAGATACCAAAACAGTTGAGCAAGCTGCTTCATCGCACTGCAATGTAGGAAGAGAGTAGCCACTGCTTGTTTGAAACCAGATATAAAAAGGAGGAGGCAGAATCACAAAGATAATTAAACATAGGGAAAAGAACTGCCAAGAAACATTGCAGAACCTCTTGTCCTTGTAGCTTTTCAAGACCACACTAGACAAAGCCCTGATTAGCCATCCCAAATTCAGTACTAGCCTTGCCTCAAACACTGAATTGGATATAAGAACATGAGTAACTACACAACCTTATGTCTTTTCCACCTTGCCATATGCTAGCAGACAAACCCCAAGTTGAAGCAATCATTGACTTGATTTCAGTCACGCTGGCCTTCAAAAAATTATTTCCATATCCATTGTGCGTGATCTACTGATTGGGTTGTTGCAAACCATTGATTCATCGAGAAAGTGGTGCCTTGTCTAGTTCACAGGCATCTCATCATGCTCTGTATGATCCCAGAAAATAAATGAAAAGCTTGGTTTTCTGCGCTCTACCCTAAACAAGGGCAATAGTTGACTTAGTGTTACGGACAGACATGATTTCATATCACCAATTCTGTTCACAGAATAGGTTTCTCACACCACCTTCTGCTGGCTAATGAGGAAGACAGTAACTTGCCTTACTAAGTACACAATTATGTATTTTTTTTATTCATTCCAGACATTAGAATATAGTTTTTAATGTTATTTCTGGCTTCTAACTTTAAACATACTGATAGAGGAAAGCGTACAGAACCCTTTCATCTGTCCCTAACCCTCCACACACCATTTGAAAGACAGAACGTGAAAGTAATTACTGCTACTAGTGATGGGGCAGAGTTGCTCTGATTAAGTAACAGGCAAAAGGTCTGCATTGTCACTAACCCTTGTGTGAGACCACACAATAACCCACAAGTCAGTGGCACACATGCTGAAAGTCAACAATTTCTTTGAGTGTACAATGCCATGTAAACATCTAATGTAAATATTACTACCTGCAAAAAAATCCCTACTTTACAACAAAACTGCTCCTCTCCAGTTCTCATTGCAAGACCTAAACTCAGTGAATACAGCAGTCATGAAGAGCTGGTAGAAGATGGTCTTATTTTACCAAGTGATTAATTCCAATCTGCTTTATTTATTTTCTCTTCCTCGTACACATGAGTCATTGTGGACAGAAAACAAGTCAGGATTAACATGCAAGATCATGTTCTGTTGAGCCCTGAATCCTGTCCTTTAAGGATGAATATAATCAGCATGTGTTACAAGCAAATACTGAGGGCAGTATCATAAAATAGTACTTGTTGTTTGCACAGACTTTGTGCTCAGAAACACTGCCTAGTGTCCAAATCTAATCCACAGCATCAGAATAAGGATTTTTTTCAATTCAAATACCTTATATATCACATCAACAGGTAAAAAAATGAGAGAGTAAATGGATTTTAGGGTAAGATATGCAACAGTAAGGAAGACATTAAACTGAACAGGAACAGTAAATATGTCATCTTATAGCCCTACAGCAAGGATGACCAAATTAAATTGAATAAATCAAAACTAACCACTGGGATGGAACATTCTGTACTGCATCTCAGAAGGTCTATAAAAGCTTGCTCTTTAAAAGTAAATCCTTTGCAGATCTTTGCTCCTAGTAAAAAAATGTTTAGCTTCAACTAGACATCAACTTAAGGGCCTCAACTGTGCAACACAACACAGGAATGATGCTAAAGAAATCCAAGTCAGCACACTGTATATTTTTCCATATATCTGACAATCAGTCACTACTACAATGAATGTCATATTAAGAAAGGGCTTTGGGGCTTCTTAGCCTAGAGAAGCCTTAGGGGGATTTTATCAGTGCTTATAAATAGTTAAAGGGTGGGTGTAAGGAGGATGGGGCCAGTCTTTCTTCAGTGGTGCCCAGTGACAGGACAAGGGGTAACACACAGACCTGAACATAGGAAGTTCCATTTAAACACAAGGAAGAACTTTATTTTGAGGGTGGCAGAGTACTGGAACAGGCTGCCCACAGAGGTAATGGAGTATCCCTCCCTGGAGTCATTCAAAACCCTGTCCTGTGCAACCTGCTCTAGATGAATCCTTCTCTGGAAAGAGGTGTGGATTAGATGATCTCCAGATGATGTCTTTTCCAACCCCTATGATTCTGTGACTGTGTGCAACTCATCTTGCAAGTTCCAACTCAGAGCAAATGTTAAGATAGCTAGTGTTTCATTAGACAGTTCTCAGAAAAACCCAAATTCCATTAGGATGGAGTTACACATAATATTAGAAAGGACAGATTTAAAAGACAGGTTAGTAACCATTAAGGAATGAAAAAAGCAGCAGATAGAAACTCCTGTGTTGTTACCCTGAGCAGTTCCTCCAATACTGGTAGAAAGGCATAATTCCAGATAGTGGTGGTAACTAAAAATGAAGACAGTGCACCAATACAACGTCTGCTGGTGGTGCTGCCTTTTCCCACACAAGTACCTCTGCTCTAACTCCCCCAGAAGATGATCTCATCTCTCAATGTTCCTGTTATAAGTCCAGCAGAGGAGACATACTTGAGCCAACATGGACCAAGCTGAGCAGGAGGTACCTTCTTGCTTGCTTGCCTTTGAATTCAAATCACCAACAAGAAAAAAATATTGTCCATATAGGATTTAATTATTCACATAAGACTTTTGTACAGGCTGTCATAGTTAAAGCCTCCTTTTCTTAGGTACCTTTCTAGGACTCCATTGTCTAACCAAGGCATCAGATAACTTCTGCTAAAAGAAGTTCAGGTTGGGCCCTCTGAGAGGGGTCTGCTGAAGCAGAGAAGGTGCTCAAGCACTTGAAGCATAGCTGTTCTCACTTGGAAATCTGAACCTGTCAGAAAAGTGTCAAGCAAGCTGACATCCCTGTTCAGCAAAATAAGCACTTTGCTTTAAGCAGTACTACCAAAAAAAATCAGTTTTGACAAATGAAAGGCAAAACCAATGAGTTCTTCAGCAGGATTTCCTCAAGGGTTCTACTGTACCCTGTTTCACCCTCAGTTACAGTTATCATGTGGTAAACTGAAATCTTGACAGAACAATGGGAAATTCTACTAGAAGACAGAGACACCGAAATACAGACCTAGCCACCATCTACCAACCCATTTCAAAAAGCAACATTGCATAGCAGTTAGCCTGCACCTCAAATACACCATTCATACATTCTCCTGTGGACATGCAATAGACAACAGGATTTTTGGACAATGAGCAACCTCAGAGACACCTTGCAAGCAATATTGCTGGAAGAAGGATGGGGGACAAACAGAAAGAGGTAGCACCTCAAAGCACTGAGAAGGCTCAGAAAGGCATCCTCCATTCTCCTTATCCTCCAACACCCTGCCCTAAACTAGATGGCCTCAGCAGAGTGCATGATATATTAGAGCATGTTTTTCTTAAGAGCTTTACCTCTAATAAGGCAGAAAAAACCTGCTGTGAAATGATTCTGTTGCAATAAACCAGGCAATTGCTCATACACAATAAAAATGGCATTAAAGTTTAACTTTAAATGACACCCTCCATTTTTATGAGAATTTAAAAGTTACTCTTGAAACACCCTTGACATAAAGAGACATTTTATGAATTATGAGGGCAGTTATATAACTGAAAATTGAAACAAAGCTTCACAGCTGCCTATCACTTTAGAGAATTTAACAAAAAGGAAAGCTGTATGAGACTTCAACACTACTCTTTTATGGCATGCCAAACTAACTTGGGGAATCATTAGTTAATAAAGGAGAACAAATGAAGTACTAAAAGATTCTTGATGGGCTATGGAAAAAAATGTTAGGTTAAGGTTCAATTGAGGTTTAATCTAAAACCTCGTTTCTCACACTAAGGGCAAAATGACATATCAAAATAGTTCTGATTTGCAGAACAGAGCAAAAGGACATGTTGTAACTGGACTGAAGTTTGACTTTTTTATCCAAAATCTGAAAGAGGAAAAGAAACATGAAAGATTTATCACTCCAGTGCTCCACAACAACATAATGATTACTGTGATTTACATGTGCTATGTTTTCTATTTTCAAAGTCAACCCACTATTTAAGAGCACAAACCCCAAGACAACTAGCAAAAACCGCTCTTGGCAGTCAATGTTTCATGGGACATTGATGTGCACTGGCGTTTGTGTTTTCAAAATATGGTAAATGTTGTTTAGATTGCTTAGGCCAACCCAAGTTGATGTTTTTCTCAAAAAAGGGTGAGGAAGGGTGTACCTCTTCCTCAGCAGCACTACCACATCTGTGATCAGGTCATTAGCAAGATCAGAGACCTGGATTATGAGATACCCCTTAAAGAGACCTAAATTTTGAGACACCCCTTACTGAAAGACAATTTTGAGATTACTTACTGTGTTGACTTAGCTTATGTTTTGACACAACTATTTGCCACTTGGTCTGAACTGAACTGAGATGAACTGCAAGAAGGTGGTTAGAGGAGAGGCAGCAGCAAAATGAAGTCAGAACCTTTCAGCCTCTGAATGCTTCCTCCTCCAACTGTGCTCCAGCAAAGCATCCACAGATCAGCAACTGGCCTCTCTGAGGCAGCAGTGTCACCATCAAATGTTAACCTTGCCTGAAAGACTTCCCACACTACAGTAAAATTCTGCAATTCAATTCAAGCTTAGCCATGTTATGAAACAGATGTATTAAAACTGGCTGGTACACAGGGAGAGAAATTTGAGGGTACAGAACTCAAACAGGATTTCAATATAAGAAGGAAATACTCCTGAAGGTTCTCCAAAGAGAAAACAACACACACAAGAAGTCCAGGGTGCACAGAGGAAACAAGTTTGCCTTTTATGTACTTAGTACAGACTGAATAAAGAAATCCAGAAAACAGGTAAATGGAAACCACTCCAGTTATAGGCTCATGTGCATGCTGCTGACCATTTCTCCTTTGTACTGTAAGGTGAAACGTGGGTTTTTCAGTCTTAGGGCAGAATGTTCCTGTGTTAAGTACCATAAAAACAGTAAGAAAACCCTTTTCCAAAAGGGTTTCTAAGCTCTGTTGGGGGAAATGATTCCAAACATCTGTAGTTACAGGGAGCCGATTGTAAATAAACCAACCTTTTAACAGATTAAGCACAGTCATCAGGGGAAGAGAATGGCTTGGCAAAATAACAGACACTCAGAAATTACATCCTATGTTAAACTATAATTAAAAATAAAGGCAGAAAGAAAACACATCATATATAACACTTCAGCTCAAGAAAGAACAGCTGAAGGAAAACATAAGATAAGAAACAGTTCCCTTCAAAGCATGGATGATCAGACTTGCGAAGAAGCAGACAGTGCTTAAGCATTCACCAAAGTACCTTCTGGAAAAAGAAGCAGCAGTCAGTATTAGTGTGGAGCTAAAATTATTTTATGTTACCAAAATTAACTCTGATATCAAGCTGTTATGATTCAATTTTCTGTTAACCTAGTTGCAATGATCTAGTAGATAAAAATGGGGTAATTTAAATATTTTACACATCAGGAACTTACTGACAAAGCCATTGGGAGTTAAAGATCAAACATATTAATGCAGAAAGTAAATAACTTGGAATAATCACAGTCCTCATTCATCATCCCTAGCACAGGTTTTTGCTACTCTTTCAGCATTTCAAACTGAACAATTAGGAAGCATTTTTAATGGCCAAGTTCAGTACTTCTTAATTCTGTACTCAAACTGATACAACTCTTTCCTATCACATCTGCATTTTTTAGGTATACACAAAAAATGAGTTGAAAACAAAAAAAGCAGGCAGCTAAGAAGAAAGGTTATTACTCTCTCTCTATATATATATATATATTTGAAGAATGCTCATATGTTCTACTAAAATTGAAGTACTTTCTACCAGCTTCAGGTACACATATTTAACTGGAACAAACTCTCCTTTAAGTTCCATTATAGAATAGAATAGAATAGAATAGAATAGAATAGAATAGAATAGAATAGGTTGGAATAGACCAGGTTGGAAGAGACCTTTGAGATCATTGCGTCCAACCCATCACCCAACATCATCTAATCAACTAACCCATGGCACCAAGCACCCCATCAAGTCTCCTCCTAAATCATTATCAATCATTAAGAAAAGTTTCCACATGATTCTGAACATACTGAAAAACCCTACTATTATTTCTCAACCTGGAGGTCAGTAAGAAAGCTCAAAGTATTGGAATAAATATTTAATTCATGGCAAAGGCAAAATGCAGAACTGCTTCTATATTCAATAATATAGATGAAACCACATATGGAAGAAGTCTATACCGTAACCATTAAATCAGCAGCAATTCCTCAAGCTAATGAACCATGAAAGCTACTAGCTTTATTTTTGTTAACAAGCAGGAATTGAGTATTATGTTGGTAGTATCACCAAAATAGTAGGGAATAAAACAGTGTAAAACTGGGGTAAGCACTAAGCAGGCATTAATTTATTACAGAGTTGTACAAATTTGGGTGCTAGAGGGTATTCCCACAAAGCTGGCAGAGCAGTAAGGATTTCCTGTGGTTATCTACACCTGGGCTTTACAAAGTAACACTAAAATACAGTTATTCCTCCTACCTATGACATACCACAAGGATGTCCAAGTAAATTTCAATGCATGCACATTTTCATCTTGTTGTGTTGGCAAAACACATGCATGCACAACACACCCCCTTACCCACATTATCCTTTTATGGTATTGGGTCACCTAAGGACACTTAAATGTTCATCCAATCCTAAGTTTTTCTTTTCTGACATTGGTGCCCTCACTTGACATATACAGATGGTCCTCAAGCTGATTAATCACTTAGCTTGTTTTTCTTTGTCCTGATTTACAACATATACTTCAAGATTACAAGGCTTCTAACTCACTCTCCAGATTGTTAAAACAATTCCAAGGTTTCAATTAACAAAGACAAGACTCATAACTAACTTCCTAGACATTTTAAAAGTTTCAATTAATGAACTAAAGGACTACATAGTTATTCAGCAATTCTCTCATACACACCAATGCCTTGCACTCTGGAATGTAGCTTCATTGTAACAAGTAGGACCTACACATAAACAGATTATGTCTAGGAAATCTAAAGCCAAAGCAGCCATGCACAACCACTCTGCAGAACCAGATTTTTTGATTCCATCACTTTTTAACTCCCCTATGCTGGCATGTTTCTTAATAAAGATACAAACAAGGAAGAGCAGGATACTTTTGAATATGACAAGTGTAAATCTTCTCATGAAGAATAAATAAATGCAAGAATAGATTAAGAAAACCCCATGCAGACAAGCACCTCGAGCCTAACTTCCCCTGGCACAGCTTGAGGCTGTGTCCTCTTGTTCTGGTGCTTGTTGCCTGGGAGAAGAGACTACCCTTCAGGTAGTTGTAGAGAGCAATGAGGTCTCCCCTTCTTAAACTGAGGGGCCCAGAACTGGACACAGGACTCAAGGTGTGGCCTAACCAGTGCAGAGTACAGGGGCACAATGACTTCCCTGCTCCTGCTGGCCACACTATTCCTTGATGCAAGCCAGGATGCAATTGGCCTTCTTGGCCACCTGGGCACCTGTGACAATTCTACTGAGGAAGAATCAAAACATCAAATGTAACTGCACAAATAAGTTCTTAGGTTTCTGTCACCATTGATCCCATGACAAGCATACTAAAAATAGCTTGCTCTTTCAATTTCAAAGTCTAGCATCTGCATGGATGTATCAAAACCTGAATTCCTAGATGGTTAGTAGATGTTTTGTTCCTACAAATCACATACAGCCAATTTCTATTTTTTTTTCTCAACTTATATTTTCCCCTGCAGATGTTTTCTGCAAGAAAACAACTCCCCACATTTGAATACAAAATGTCTCCTGTTACACAATAGCTTTTAGCATCAACCACAAGTATAAGCTTTCATGTGAAAGGGAAAGGACCCCGAAGGGAATTTCTGCTTGCAAGATAAAGATGCCGGTGCTTGTGGGTAAGGGATTGGAAGTGTTGAAGCATGTTTGACCTTCAAATGTCAGCATGTTCATCTTGCAAAGATTTGGGATGTGTACACAAGCATGAAGTGCCATAACTCTTTCCCTAGGGACGCACTCCAAGTGCAGCCATCCAGCGTGAAGATGGCTGGTGTCATCCCAGCGCAGCTCTGTGGATGTACCCCTGCAGCCCTTGAATCCCAGCTTGCCATTTCAGGGGAACTCTGCTGGGTCTGAGCCCAGCTGATGCAAAATTGTTTATCTTCTTCATCCTGAGGCTGTCAGCGATAAGGTCTGATGAACAAATGTGTGCTAGACCCAAGCAACTTCCAGCACTTCAAGCACAGCTCTGTAATGCTTCCACGCCTCCCCTTGCCAGTTATGGACAGGTTCTCCTTTGTGGGCAGATAAACACCGAGGAGCTGTGCTGTCACACTGTAAGTACTGGCTTTACCAGTCCTCTTCGCCTGAAGGGCCATGTGCCCTAGAAGTGAAATACCTCACTGAAAATTAACTAAGTCCTTTGCTACACTTACGGAAAGTCAATTTGCAAACACTTTTCTGAGGTTACAGCTGAAGTCAATGACACAAGCTTTCCCCAAATACCAGGCTACCCACTAATGATGAGAATGTAAGGGCATACTTAAAACCAAATCTCTAAAGTCTCTTAATGAAGGACAAAATACCTTTCACAGAAAGCCCCTTAAATCACTAATTACAGGGGTTTGCCTGTCTAACGTAAAAAGACAAATATGGAGAGCAACTCATACCAGCACTCTGACAACAGAAAAAATAATACATATACTGTTGGTTATAGTACTTACATTTAAGTTTTGTTGCTATGGTTAACAGATTAAAAATCATCTTACTGTTCTATTTAAAACCCAAGCATTTTTCATTAAAGTTAATTCTGATGTCTTGGTGAAAATATTGTGACATAAAAAGAAACCACAAATTTAGAAACCACCGTTCTGGCTTAAAAGCCTGCAGGGGGGTGGACCTGACTCCCCAGGTGGGCAGGAGATGGACCCAAGGTGAACAGGAAAACCTGACCAGGTGGGTGGGAAACCTGACCCTGGGGAAAGGGCCCCTGGGTCATGTTTATTCCACTTCCATTTCCTATCTGCACTCTATATAAGGAGGAGCCACTTCTTGCTTTGTTCTCTCTTGCTTTTGCCTCTTTGCTTTCCCTGAGAGCTGCTGCTGCTGGTGACCATGTGGCCAGGCCTACTGCATGTGGTCCTGGCCTGCATTCAAAAGGAATCCATTGCCATCCCATCTGGTTTTGTATATATAGCTGTATATATTCCTTTCCCTAATACTTATGTACTTTCCTTTCCCTTAAATACCATTTATTTTTTGTTGAAATTACTTCTTTTTAATTTCCAAGGCAGTGCACAACTTTTCATTTGTTGTCTACCCTTTTTTGTTCTCCTGCCTAATTGTTCCGCATGGGAGGAAGGGGAGAGGGGGCAACCTAAATTCTGTTCCGTTGGGTTTTGGGCCCCAGGCTACAACAGCATTAGAACTTAAATGCAAACACCTCTAAATTACATGGGCACAATGATACTGTTGAAAGTTAATGAAAAAGACAACATAGACATTAACTGAAGACTCACAGTAACAGCTTTTGTTCAAAGGCTACTAATACCCAGGGATCACTGACAATTTGTCTTTCGTGCAGCAAGTGGTGGTTCAGCTGTTCCCAGACCCAGTAGGCCTCTATAAGCAGCAACAGATATTCAATGACAAAACCCAAGTAACCATGCCCAGCATTCCCAAAGAAGTCGTCCATTTGCTTCTGCACAAAGGAAGTTAAATGGAACCATGACCTTGCTTGCTATTTCCAGCCTATGTGGGACAGAGAACAGCAGAGCCTCAGTCAAGAGACATGTATTTTTAAAGCATAAGTCTAAGCCACTCTTCCCACAAGACTTTTGAAATGCAGTTTTAATGGTATCAATATGAACCAAGAGGTTCCTCCCCAAAGTTCTGCCTGCTACTGCAGCTTTTTCTCCTTCGGATTTCAAAACTTGTAACATTATTCTCCTGAGCTCTCCTGATACATTCAGTTGCAATGTTGGATTTGATGCACAAGAAGCACAATGCCAGTGCTTCAAAAAGATACAACAGGATTCACCACCCTGCCTACAAGATAATGGACTTCAAAGAAAGAATTCTCCAATGCTATAAGCCACAGAGGCACACACAAAAATAACAATAAGCCACATGAAAAAAATCTGAAGGATTTAAGGTGGGGGTTTCTGTTAGGGTTTGGTTTAAAAGAATTGCTGATCTGCATTTAAAACATTCATCAGATACCCCCAACGGGGAAACCAATGACCATTTTTGCTATACAACACAAAGTCATCTTAGTTTAGCTAAGCTTTAAATAGAATATCTCACAGTGGTTAGGTCCTCTGACAAACACAGGAATAGGATCTTCCTTTGACACAAATGAAGTGACATCAGAAACAATCCTCAGTCATAATCAATAATGCTTTAATAAAGCAAATTTTATTGGAATTTGTTGAAATACAAAACACAAGCTGAGGTAATTATATACATCTGATCTATAAACACCTATCAGGATGCTCATAACCCAAAGTGTGTTTTTGCTGGGACAGTAGGGTATTTTTTCCCCTCTTAAGCTCTACCTTGCCTTTGTGCCAGAACAGACTGATCTCATCACTCCCAGGAAGGGTCACAGACTCTCTCTGTATCTGCCTGGCTTGAGTAGCATCAAGTGAGATGTGAAATGAAATGACAAGAGATGCATGGCAGAGCTGACTAAATGCTGGGAAGCAGACACAAGTAAGACTGGCTTGGATAGCAGATGCTGAGAGGGAGAGATGGAAGTCAAGCCAAGAAGAGGATTGCTCAGCAAGAAAGGTGAAGAAATATAAGTGTCTGGGGGCATGGAGGCTTGAGTGGAATGGTGATGGACAAGAGAGTAGTGCCTGGTGAAACAAAAAAGAAAGCAAGGCTGGAAAACCTGGAGTGAGAGAGCACCTTACTATGAAGAGAGGAAACAGCTCTCAGAGATACAGAAAAGAAGGAAAGAAGTGGGATAGAAAGGATGGGGCTAAGAAACCTGATGACAAGCACTATTTTATATGGAAAGGGAACCCATGTAAGCATGAGAATGTCTGTCTCAGTTCAAAAAGAACCTTTGAAGTGGTCAACAGCAGGCACCTACAACACAAGAAAAGGGTGTAAAACATAGAAGAGCATGTGTCAGTATTTCCCCAAGACAGTATCTCACCACTACTTCCACAGACACAAGATTAAAGTCCATAACACCTGATGAGTTATCCTACAGTGATCTGTCCTGTTGGGTTTTGTAGGCTCTCAGCATCCACAAAACGCTGTGGCAGAGAGATGAGGAGCTCAGATACATACTGTGCAACCAAAGTGCAACTATGAATGAATTCCCTTTGCTTGGCACCTGAAGTGTGTGTCTCAAAACAATGTGTGATATACCTGGTCTGAATACAGAGGGCAATAGCTTTGATGGCATGTAATAGCTCTCCAGGAGAGCTGCTGGTCTGGCAGAATGGCTCAATAAAGAAAAAAGATAATTTCTGCAGAGGTGAGAAATCCCTTTTTCCATTGCACTGTAGGAACCTGTTGCATACCTCTCTGTGATTTGGAGAGACATCCCCAGTGCCCTCATACCCCCTCCTGCCCTGCCGAAAGGGCCACAACTTCTGGGGGGTCCACATATTGCATCTACCACATAAAACCCTGTAGGAATGTACACCCAGCACCAAGAACTTGGACTATTCCTGTGAAAATGCTGCTGGGTCCAAGGAGTGGTGACATCTTTCTCTTTTAACTCTCTTTCCCCCTCCCTCTTTTTCTTCCCATTCCCCCTCTGTTTCTGTCCAACCATGTATCCTTAAGGTACAAGTGACTGAGAGTTTTCACTGGATCTAATAAACATAATACATCAGCCATTTGGTGTCAGTTCACTTTAATTTACTCCAAGGAAAATTTTTAATCTTGCCATGATCCTCCTGCTGCCCAGCACTGGCTCAGAACACCATGTTGTTACGGCACACCAGTCTCACTTGATAACCTAATGTCTCATTGTAAAAGATAAAACAAATGAGTATTCCACATCCATCCTCTTCAATCTACCCATAACTTCGCAGAACGCTGTCAGAGCCTCCAGGCATCTTCCTTCCTATGCTGGAAATTTCTAATCTACAGTGTCATTTCTTCTACAGGAGCTTCAAGCACTCATTATCACTCTTGAGAATCACAAAATTGTTAGGGTTGGAAGAGACCTCAAGGATCATCTAGTTCCAACCCCTGGCATGGCCAGGGACACCTCACACTAGATCAGATTGCTCAGAACCACATCCAGCCTGGCTACAAAAACCTCTAGGGATGAGGCTTCCACCATCTCCCTGGGAAACCTGTTCCAGCATCTCACCACCCTCATGGAGAAGTACACAAATAATGGTAGCATGGTAACTGACACAGTGACACAGTTGTGTTCTACACCGTGTTCCCCCTCCCTTTCCTAATAATCCTTAACACTGCCTTTTTTTCTTCCATTAATGAATTTCACAGAGCTATTAACACTGAAGGCCTCAGTCCTGAGATGCTAGAGGGTACTTACAGTATCACCAAAGACATTAAGATAAATTTATTTCTTGCTTCTCCCATGTACACTGCCTTTACTACATCAATTTTTGCCTGTCGTTTTACTTCCAAGTCAATCGACAGCAAAGATCCATCTGAAATTCTTCACAGTTTGCCTTTATTAATTCTACCTTGACTAACTTAATGTTGTCATCAAATGGATCATCTCATGATTTAGCCTTTTTCCAAATCACAAATATTTTGAATGTCACAGGCACAAGAACTGATCCCTTGAGATTTTACTGGTGATCTTTCTCCGCCTTGAGGATGGACCATTAATTCCAGCCTTTTTTTATCTTTTGCTTTATTTAGCCACATAAGAGTTTTCTATTCCATGGTAGATTAATTTCTTTAATAGCTTCTGGTAATGGACCTTGTTAAATTTCTTTTGAAAAATCAAAGTAGACACAATTGCCTATCTACTCCTTAAAAAAAAAAAAAAAAAAAAGAGGAGGAAAAAAAAAGGAGGAAAAAAAGGAGGAGAAAAAAAAGGAGGAGAAAAAAAGGAGGAGAAAAAAAAAGGAGGAGAAAAAAGGAGGAGAAAAAAGGAGGAGAAAAAAAGGAGGAGAAAAAAAGGAGGAGAAAAAAAGGAGGAGAAAAAAAAGGAGGAAAAAAAGGAGGAGAAAAAAAGGAGGAGAAAAAAAGGAAAAAAGGAGAAAAAAAGGAGGAGAAAAAAAGGAGGAGAAAAAAAGGAGGAGAAAAAAGGAGGAGAAAAAAAAGGAGGAGAAAAAAAGGAGGAGAAAAAAAAGGAGGAGAAAAAAAGGAGGAGAAAAAAAGGAGGAGAAAAAAAGGAGGAGAAAAAAGGAGGAGAAAAAAAGGAGGAGAAAAAAGGAGGAGAAAAAAAGGAGGAGAAAAAAAGGAGGAGAAAAAAAGGAGGAGAAAAAAGGAGGAGAAAAAAGGAGGAGAAAAAAAAGGAGGAGAAAAAAAGGAGGAGAAAAAAAGGAGAAAAAAGGAGGAGAAAAAAGGAGGAGAAAAAAGGAGGAGAAAAAAAGGAGAAAAAAAGGAGAGAAAAAAAGGAGGAGAAAAAAGGAGAGAAAAAAAGGAGGAGAAAAAAAAGGAGAAAAAAGAGGAAAAAAAGGAGAAAAAAAGAAGGAGAAAAAAAGGAGGAGAAAAAAAAAAGAAGGAGAAAAAAAGAAGGAGAAAAAAAGAAGGAGAAAAAAAAAGAAAAAAAAGAAGGAGAAAAAAAGAAGGAGAAAAAAAGAAGGAGAAAAAAGAAGGAGAAAAAAAAGAAGGAGAAAAAAAAGGAGAAAAAAAAGAAAAAAAAAAGAAGGAGAAAAAAAGAAGGAGAAAAAAAGAAGGAGAAAAAAAGAAGGAGAAAAAAAGGAGAAAAAAAGAAGGAGAAAAAAAAGGAGAAAAAAAGGAGAAAAAAAGGAGAAAAAAAAAAAAAGGAGAAAAAAAGAAGGAGAAAAAAAAGAAGGAAAAAAAAAGGAGAAAAAAAGGAGAAAAAAAAGAAGGAGAAAAAGAAGGAGAAAAAAGGAGAAAAAAAGAAGGAGAAAAAAAGGAGAAAAAAAAGAAGGAGAAAAAAAAGGGAAAAAAAGAAGAAGAAGAAGGAAAAAAGAAGAAGAAGAAGGGAAAAAAAGAAAGGAGAAGAGGAAAGGAGAAGACAAAAGAATAAAGAGGCTCTTGCTCAGTATCATATTCACTGACAAGTCCAACACTCCTGGGCATTCAGCACTTCAGAAAGCACCATCACCACCCCAAACAGGCTTACTGAAATGCAATATCCAGGACCTTCCCTAGCATGTTTTAGAAACATCCAGTGATTCCCATCACTGAAGCTTTGCAGTTCACAAGTGCATCAAATCTGTTGGCAACATTTAATCCTACTCTGAGACCAGAATGCATTCAGCGTGAGATCTTAACGCTGCTTTCCGTTAGGTGACAAGAAATCTGAGGCAAGATGCTTCGTATGCAAAGCAATTTAATGACACGTGGTAAGACACACACTTCCTTTCTCTCCATCTCATCCCTCCTTCCTAAAAAAGTGACCTGTTGTCACCTGTTCCACAAGCTCCTTATGAAGAACTTACTGCAGTCAGCAAAAAAGTAAAACATACATACATGCTAAACATGCAGAGCAATACAGAAGTTCAGACTTTTTTTCTTCTTTTGGGCTTATTAGACAAAACCAAGATGGTTTATATTTATTTACTCCCAGTCATACATAAAGGTACACTCTGGTCAGCACCCGCATGCCAATTGTATTTTCTCTCTTCAAGGTTTACACGCCTTCAGCTAGGATTTGGCTAAACCGACAGCTGAACTGATATCTGGCTCAAGTGAGGAGGTGGAAGCCTCCAGAAACAGATCTGTGACTGCCTGAGGAAGTTTTTGTGCTTCTAATGGGTGATCTCAATCAGGATTTCTCTGCCTACTCCCCACCACTTCCTCCAGCTGATGATATTCAGTCCCTTGAAAGACACCAAAAGCCACTTTAAGAAAATACTTGGAAAGACAGTTAAAAATCATAAGGCAATACAGCTGCTTAGAACTGTAATAAAATTATAAACTCATTATTGTTCACACAACAGAAGCTAACCATAATACAGTCAGGGCAACAGAGTTCACGTACAAACAGAAACCATTCCTCTTCAATGAAGTGTGTCAGGGCATGCTCTTAATTACACTTCTGCACAGAAGCACATTAAAGTACACACTTCAAGATGTGAACCCCTAAAAGCTTGTGGCAATCAGCTCAGCCTTGAGTATGCACAAAATGGAGCAATCTGTGACGGCCAGCACAGCGCCAAGGAGCTGCGTGTGCAGCCAAGTGCAGTTTTGGACCTGGGCAGGGGCCTAGCTAGGGAGAACCTGCCAAGGCTTTGCTGCAGTGGAAGGAAGCCAGTGTGTTAGAACACCTTGTTGTCCCTGCAGTGCTTGCAGTTTTGCAAAAGAAATGTGCCCAGCCTGTACAGGCAGGACTTTCTCATCTGCCCACCAGCTCTGTACCAAAAATACCACTAGAAGGTAGGAATACTGTCTGAAGGAGCAACGAAGAGAGAGAAAGTATTTCTCCCAGTGAGTAGCTGTGCCTCTCATTGCACCTAGAATTTCTCTACCCACAGTCTCCTCACAAAGCAATCCAGCTTGAAGTATTTTTGGAGATCCTTTTCTGTCAGCTATTGCTGTCAGAAAAACTAGACATGATGTAGTTGTGTAGGTGAAACTAAGTGCATTTTCTTATTTTGGGAAAAGACGTGGTGTGAGGCTTGTCTGCATCACTCACATGGCTGAGTGGAGACTGAGGCAAGCTGGAAGCAGATAGCTAAACCAGCAGGGACAGGAAAACTTTGAGACAATTATCTAATGTTATTCTGTTAATTAGGTACTGCATAGAAATCCAGTGGAAACTGTTTCCAATGTATCCAGAAAAGAAGCTTCGGCAGTGCAATCACAAATAGGTACACTAGACAGCAAGCTGAGAGGGAAAAAAGACAGCCAGTACTGCCATGTAGCAGAAGTAAACAAGAATTTCACAGGCTTGTGTGGAAAAAAAAATCCCATAGTTATAACTGCAAGTAAATGCCAAATGAAACAAAAGAACTGTCAATTACATATATCTCTATTTAAAAGATTCATTCCAGGCATAAGCTTGGTGTTTTCTTTGGTATAATTGGCTAGGTCTGCATATCAAAACTTGAATATGCCTTTTACTCTGACATCAACAAGTGGTGAACTTCACAAGCTGTTAAGGCAATAAAGCATGACAAGTTAATAAATATTTTCAAAGATGTTTTTGTTAAAACCAGAAACAGAAGCCAGCTTCTCACTACACAAACAGCAAAATATTTTTGTCATAACACCTAATCCATTTGTTTATGAACAAATGATTGCAAGTAATCACATTTTGATTGACGGAGACTATGTACATAATGATATTCCAATACATCTGGATTCTTCAAACGCTGTCTAAATGCAGTGCTTGAAATGAAACAAGTCACATGTGAGCATGCAACCAAAGCACTTCACATAGTGCAATCAATGCCTTGCTAATTCCATTTTACCCCACCTGGCAGCTGTTTGCCAGCCATGCCCACATATCCATCCACAGAAACCTGCATAGTGTAGCTTCGCTTCTCTCTCCAGGGTTACAGTGTACAATGAGCAGCTAGGATGGGGTCTACTTCTCCAACAGTAAATGAAAAATCATCTATTCAGAAAAGCAAAGCCATACATTTATCCAAGATATTCAAAGAATCGTGGTACTGGGACACGGGTGCCTGCTCCTGCTGTCAGCCAGGAAAAGAATTTCATTTCACAGCCCACACTGCAGAAATTCTCCAGCTGCTTTTCCTCACACAAGAAGCAAGGGGAGTAGAGCAAACCTGAACTGCTTATTGCCCACCCTGCCTCAACACAGGCAGAAATCCTGTCCTCCTGCTGCAGCTGGTGGCAGATCTCCCTTCAACACTAACAAGACCAGGTTTGTGACCAAGCTGCTTTTCAAGAGCAGTTTCCATAAAACGAACTAAAATAATGGGCTTCTTGGCACTGCCTGATGAAACCTTGCAGCCATGCCCCATAGCAAGCTTACAGTCACCGTTTAGGAGGGCTTGTTCTTTAAAAGCATCTGTTTTTTACATGCTGAATGTGTGAGCATGCCAGTACATACCCCCAACACCCTGCTAAGGAATACTGCAGAGCTTCACTCCTTTGCCAGCACATCTCCATCATGGCTCACCATCTTTGCCTGAGCATCAAAGCACATTCATGGCTACATCAAGCAGCACATTCCTCACTCAGAGAGTGTAATTTAACCTTTCCATCTTTGTAGTACTAAAAACAATTTTAAAACCCTCAAATCACATATTTTTTTCCCCTCCCTTGAAGATGGAATTCTGCGAACATCATTCAAAAAGACCTGAAAACCCTCTTAGATTCCTATTTCTGTCATAAGGTGGCTAAAAGAGCTTTGAGACATAATACACACACCCTGGAAAATGTCATTTTCTAAAAGCAGGAAGATAAAAATAGGTATAGTTTTAAGGCAAATGCCTTCAGTGTGTTCAGAAAGGTAACTAGAATTTACTCAGTTTTCTTTCACAAGAAGTTTTCTCTCTTAAATGAGCTGAAACTGTAATCTACTGTCCCTAGATGCATGCAGAGAATACTTGGTGTATCAGATTTACTGCACAAGAACATTTTCTCAAAGCTTCCAGTTCCAAAACCATTGCAAAGCCCTGCAGAAAAATGTATCTTTTAATTAAATTAAGTCAATAATGTTTTTCTTCTTTGGGATCATTTTTAGAGAGCATATTCATGTGGTCACTGAAAGATACATGGCTGACTCAAATAAGGGGCTTCCATCTTGCCTTTTTAAATTACTGGGTTTGCTGTAGTTGCATCCACTTCAGAAAATACAAATCTGTGTAATCTAACAGATCCTATCAATACTACTGAAGTATTCTGCTACAATTGGCTGCTGTAACTACCATTGTGCACAAGTCTCAAAGAGAAAAAAATTCACAGAGCAGCCAAGTGCTTCATTGATGCGCTCTCTACACATTTCAGAAAGCTTCGGCTGAAGAGTGGGACACAAATGAACTGTGAAGATGCTCTGGCCTTATGGCAGACACACTTCTGTCACTCACTGTTCCTCACCTCTGTGGAAAACAATGTCAGGACAGAAGAAACTATCAGCTGACTCAAGATATTGGGAGGGATTATTACAGCCAAGTAAAATTTCTCAGACTCAACCCTGCAATCACCTGCCCACTGACAAAGTTTCTTTTGGCATCTTAATTATGATCAGAGTCAATGGGTTCTATTTGCACAAAGATTACTGAAGAACGGGCACTGTCAGGGCTCAACTTCAGAAATTGCACAGTAACTGCTAGCACACCAAGAACAGCTGGTGCACATGCCCTGTGCAAGCCCCAGTTACAAGGAAACCTGACCAATACAGCATACAGAGGAATTTTAAAACAGAAAATAGGAGCTAAGGGCAAAGCATGAGTGGGCTTTAAAATGTCTTTAAAATGTCTTTAAAATTTTTGCCTACAGCAGGCAAAGGCTATTTTGCTACCTAAGATAGCAGACATTCAACTCCCAACAATCTTTCATTCTAAACTGCAGCTCAGGAAAGGCACCTTAAAAGTCCAAGTTGACTTCCTCACTCCTGCAGGGAACTGCATATAGTCCTGTTCATAAATTTATGAACTTCATTCTAAATTACTAGACTACTTATTCCTTTTACCAGAAGACTGCTGGAGCTCCTTACACTTGCAGAAACTTCCTTATGAATTTATTCATAGCCAATTTATATTCATTTGCTCTTGTGATGACATTGTCTTTTATCATAAATTAGGTTTTAAGTTCTCCAGGGCACTGATCAAATCCACACAAGTAGAGAGTCCTGAGCATAACAGTTTGCTGATCATAATTCAGAGCTCTGCTTATCATCACAATAAATAATACAAAAGAGGTTTTATAGTTCCAGTAGTCTGACCTTCTTCAGCCACATCTGATTAATGCAAATGCACTGGCATAGAATCCAAGCGAATAGATTTTGACAAAGCTAGGTAAGACTGCAGTTCTGCCCCACCTCTAATAAGCTGCTTATCTGGCTCTACAACTATCTTGATGCTACAAGCTGATGTTTTACCTTGACTACAGGAAACTGAAGAAAACACAACAACACATGGTTAGAAAGCATGTCCCTTTTAGCATGGAAAATTTTGGTGGAAGTTGCCAACTCAGCTTACACAGAAGTCTGGAAAACACACAGAAAGCAGCAGGTTCCTTCCTGTGGTCAGGATTCCTATTATTACAAGCAGGTCCTTTCCCCCATCAAAAGTCTTGAATTTGGGTTCTCCTTGAACACTTTTGCTCAGATTAAATTAGTCCTTTTTACCTACAGCAGCAGCAACAATGGCATACTGCAGGTCTAGAAACACCCATTTTGTATCTATACAAACAAACATCAGATTTAGAAACTTTACTGAACAATAGAATTTCCCTGATACTTCTTAGCACAGTTTTTTGCAAATAGGCTGGTTTGGCACCTTTGCTGCTTGTAGGCTACTCTGCAGTCCTCCTTTTGGTGGGTTGGCACAGTCACTGCCTGAGCATCAGGCATAAATGAACAAAAATTTTTCAAACCTCGGAATTGTATGGATTTCTTTCATTATTTTCTCCATAGAATAACTGGCCTGAGTTGCTTTCTGCACATTTTAGCTGCTGTGGCCAAGTAGAAAAACAATGAACAATGTCTAACTCTGAACTCTAGCATTTACACATGAAACTAAGCAACCAATTTATCCCAATTCAAATAGCGGTGGTAAAGCAACGTATTTCAATGGCTCATGGAACAATCTGAAGACAATGTTGTGCCTATAATGTTAATGAAAACAAATTAATATGACTCTGTTTTCTGAATGCTGACAGAAGGAAAGAGTAACTAAAAAACATGAAGGACTGAATATCCATTTTAAATTGGTGAATTGATTCAAAACACCAGGGACACAGGAGAAAATAGCAAGGAACTGCTATAAAATACTAGATATGCAAAAAATAACAGGGAGGGGACAAAAAGAAGTGCTTGTTTAGGGGAAAGATGGATAGCTTATAAGTAGAATGCCTGCAAATTGGGTGCACACCTGTCTATGTAGCAGGAAAAGAGCAGAAGAGTCACATAAAGACAAAAATCAGGAGCCTAAGAAGCCTAATCTTCAGCCACTGATGAAAATGTACCTGGAAAAAGGAGGAGTATTTTCATTCTCGTTAGTGCAGCTCCAAAAGCCAGAACCACTGGACAAAACTCACCTCTGAGAAGATGGCAATACAGGGATGCAGAGGATAGAAAAATCTACATAAATACCTTGCTCATGAAGAGAATGAAAAAACAGAGTAGGAAAAAAGACTGACACTTGGTCACTCACCTAAACACCTGTAGGGAACCACAATATGAGGGTGACCATTGCACTGCTTCCATCCCTTCTTGCACCAGTTCTGGATCGTAACTGGCTGGTTGGCTTCAACAACATTGGTTATCTGCAATTCAGGGTAGACCTAGTATTGAAAGCACAAAAAAAGACAAATTTTATCACAAGTGTGCACTCTGGGTCATTCAATACTGTTACAAGTGTTTGTAAAACTGCTATCACAATACAATACCCATTTTCCCATCTTCTCCCTCTTCTGCTGTGTAATATTTTGACTTCATGGTATAAGTATGTGCACTTAGCTGGAAAGCTGGTGTGCTTGTTCATCAGTGAAAGCATGTGGCTGCCAGCTCAGAATATGATGGTGGCAACATCTGGCTGTCAAAATTTACATTTTAGCATATTATGCTTGCTTATGCTAAGTATCAGCTAAATGGGTGTTTCACAGTTGAGTAAAATACTTTCTCCATGATAAGACTATTGTTCTCCTACCAAAACTCCACACCTTGGACCTAATTACATTCAATTATAGCATACCTTTTTGTTTATCTCGATGGCTGGGAGGTCCTCCTGTACAATAGCCACAAACATAATTCTTTCCCACTGCAGTCTGCAGAGTATTTACAGTTTGTTACATTAGCTATTCATTTTTAGGTATAACTCAGCAATATAGATGTATTTCCAACTTTCCTAAATTACAGAGATCAAAATCCTCTCCACTCCTAATGATGCAATACCTTCTGCACCCACCAATCAAGCCACCTATCTGGCCTCCTATCCAACTTCACAGTATCACAGTATCGCCAAGGTTGGAAGAGACTTCGAAGATCATCGAGTCCAACCTGTCACCACAGACCCCATGACTAGACCATGGCACCAAGTGCCACGTCCAATCCCCTCTTGAACACCTCCAGGGACGGTGACTCCACCACCTCCCCAGGCAGCCCATTCCAATGGCGAATGACTCTCTCGGTGAAGAACTTTCTCCTCACCTCGAGCTTAAACTTCCCCTGTTGCAGCTTGAGACTGTGTCCCCTTGTTCTGGTGCTGGTTGCTAGAGAAAAGAGGCCAACCCCTTCCTGGCTACAACCACCCTTCAGGTAGTTGTAGAGAGCAATGAGGTCGCCCCTGAGCCTCCTCTTCTCCAGGCTAAACAACCCCAGCTCCCTCAGCCTCTCCTCATAGGGCTTGTGCTCAAGGCCTCTCACCAGCCTTGTTGCTCTTCTCTGGACACGTTCAAGTGCCTCGATGTCTTTCTTAAACTGAGGGGCCCTTAAACTTGGTCCCTTTCACAGAATCACCAAGGTTGGAAGAGACCTCAAAGATCATCAAGTCCAACCTGTCATTTATCCCATTCCTTTTTTTAATTTTACTGTCAATAATGACTTATCTAGCCTCTTTCACCAAGGATGGGTCTTAGCCACGGACTAAGTTCAGTTACCTTCTACATGAGCATTTCATTTCACTGCAAGCACACTGCCTCACACTACATTGCAGTTCGTGTTGGGAAAAGATTTCGAAGCATGTAAACTGCAGTCCTTATGGATGAAACTCAATGGGAAGATGTGCTCCTGGAGCACATCTAATGGGTGGTTAGTCCACATCACCAGACTAGAGCTAACCAAAGCAATGCCCGCGAAGTACACCTGGTGTGGATGCTCAGACCCTGCTGCTTCACTCTGCACTCTCAACTCTCCTAGTACCACAGTAGCTGCTAACACAGCCTATGGCTCTTGCTTTTGATTTTCAAATGAACACTCTATCAGCACTAACAAACCCAGAAGGTAGTTTTGCTTTCCTCAAGCAATCCTTACCAATTTCCATGTCAGATACGAGGATTTAGATGGACTGAAAACCACAGTCTGCTCATACCTACCAGAAAACCAGAAATGAGAACAAGCCTGAGGAAAAGCAAGTAAATTTGAGATGGCTCAAAAACACCCTGCAGAAGAGGAACAAAATCCCAACTAAAGAGAGCTGGGTTGAGATTGGATTTCTGGGAGTCCAAATTAGACACTTGAAAAACCACCTTTAGAACCTTGACAGCCCTTCCCCGAGGAAAAAGAATTCATCTCAATCACACACCTCCCTCAAGCTCAGAGCATCCTAGTACTTTCTAGCACTCCCCTGATTGAAGGCTTAAAATGTGACTGTGGCAAAAATTATGCAAGCAGGCCATTTAAACTGAAGCTCAAGCAAAAGTTGCACACTTTAAAAGACACTAATAAACAACACCCCAGCCTTTTCAAATTTGAGATCAAAAGTCTTTGAATCCATGTGGCCAAGTAACAACAATCACGGTAACAACAGAAAGCAGGCAATGCATGATTAGAAACTCTTGAGAAGAATTTACTACTTACTTTCATTTTGAGAGTGTAAGGGGCTAGTATAATTGTAAAATTAACCTATATTAACAGCTTTCTGCACAAAACAAGGCCAGATACAATAACAACACCAAGAAAATTACTACAGAAAGACATGTGATTTAAATAATGCACTTTACACTAGAAATTCTGAATATCAACATCGGCTTCTATTACAAAACACTAACTTTTCAATCAGATGCCTCTTGCTTTGTGTAAGCCCTTCACAGAACCCATCTGATATGTTTTCACCAGCATCAGCAGCACTTTCACCTCACTACATTGGATGATTAAAACATGGACAGAGGCTTCATGTGCAACCTTCGGTATCAGCACATCACACTAGATACAGTTCAAAAAACCTCAGAAAATAAAACTGAAAACTTCAGATTGAAAGTTTCCTACACTCAGAAGAGTATAGTCCTGCTTTAATTTTTTGTCAGCAGGAGACCTGGACAGATGGTCATTATCCATATTACAAATATACCAGCAATTTTGCACTGCTTGCACTAAGTGGCTCCAGAACAACTTGCTACTCCACCTGTTCCATTGCTGCTTCAAACACTGAATTCTGAACTGAAGCAGAAAGGTTGCAAATTCAAAGAAAGCTCTCCTTTCCTCTTCAATCTTTTCTTTTCCCCAGGTTCCGTCAGTTCCACCAACCAGGTCTGCATACACTCATGCTCTTGACTCTTGTCACAGCACTGCCAAAATGGATTAGGATGTCACCGCAGTGGGAAATTTCACACTTGAATTACCGTGTAAATATTGCACTGCAAGGCATCAGAGCTACTTCAAGAGCTAACAAGCAAGATACAAGAGAAAGACTGGATTTCCTTTGGACACTGCCTTTAGCAACATCATGCTGCACTCCTGAAGTTCATACTTTGCAGATATCACATCTGAATAATTACAGGTCATGGTTACATAATACCAAATGCCGTCACAAACCATGTGCTTGATGTATCGGTGTCACCAACAAGTTCTCATCGAGGATATTTTAACATTCCTCAGGGTTAAGTGTCACTTGTCACAAACAGAGGAAGTAAATGCCTTAAATAAGGACAACTAAAACAAAATGTTAAAAAGAGGAAGTCAGAAAAAAAAATTCAAAGGGGAACACGTACATAGCTTCAAAATGATAGAAAATAGGATTCTGCTCTGTGAGAACAGAGGCGCTTAGTGGTTTTCCTGAGGTGAATTTCTAAGGAGAAAAAGGGAACTATTATTGTAGAACCTTATGGAAACAATAAAATGAGAGGCAGAAAATGTATTAAGATATTTGCCTTATTTTTGCTACTTCCCCATCCCACCATTTTAACTTCTGGTTAGTACAGTAGACCAAATGCTAAGCAGTTAACAGTATTTGTCAAAAGCGCAAAAGGACACATACACACAAAGAAGCCTCCTCTTCTGTTTCTAAATCAGTTACTAAACTCCTAATTTCCTTTGACAGCTCACACAAAGCTCTGTCCACCCTTCACAAGAGAAAACAAGCTTTGAATTTCATTACCAATGGGTTAATGCCAGCAGCGCGTATGGGCTGAGGAAAGTTGCCCTCACTAGAGTTACATAAGGTATTTGCTCTGAATTGAAGTGGGACCTACTTAGTGGCACAGAAAAATGAGCCTCATATTTATTTATAGTGTCCCTAATGAGCTACTGCTTTTTCTAGAGAGTCAAAGTGAGCAGCTCTAGAAAACTACTTTGCCATGGAAAGGCCCAAGACAGACATCACACTGGAGGGACCTTGTGCAGATCAGCACAGCCTCCCTCTGTGAACTGGGGAGGCCACCCCATGCCCACAGGGTATAGAAGGACCACAACCTCTTGGGCCCACAGTTTTTGCATCTATTCACAGAAGCCCTTACTGGATGTATGCCCACCACCAGAGAACTTCTTGGGAAGATGTCACTTGATCCAAGGGTGGTGATATCTTTCATTCTTCTCCTTTCACTCTTGCTTTCTCCCTACCTCCCTCTCCTCTTAACTAAACAAGCACCTTTAAGGCACAAGTGACTAAGAGCTTTCACGCAATGCTTCTTGGATCAAATTAACCTAACTCATCAGATGTTTGGTGTTGGTTCACCTTAAATATACTCCAAGGGAATTTTTGAATGTAGAACAACCTTGCTGTTTTCCAGGGCTGGCTTGGGAAATCAGGTCATGACAAGATCTTAGAGGTATTTTCCAACCTAAATGGTTCTATAATTCTATGACACTGTCTAGATGGCTTTTGAATATTTCAAGGATGGAGACTCTAAAGCCTCTCCAGGTAACACCTCTGCTAGTGGTGAAATACCAGCATTAAAAGCAACTGAAATCCCTATGAAAGAGAGGGTTTTTTCAATCACTCCCTAATATTTGATTATATAAATAGGTTTCTCCACTCAGTCATACACACTCAGCAGAGGCAAACAAATTTTGTACGTCATGGTGCAATCTGGAAGTAGTACTTGAGTACAACCACGAGACAATCATCTCTGATACTGATAGACATTTAGATTCAAAAGCATAGTATTAAACCTCTTGATGTTATTAATTATGCTCCTTATCTTCTAGAGTAACTCCAACTGTTCCAAATATTGAGTCTCTTACAATATTTTCAAATAAATGTTTGAAATGCTTACAAGGTTAGCCGGTGATGAGATTAATGCAGCTATTTCTACTTATTTTTGCATTTCCTATTACACAATTGAAATAACAATAGAAATAAGTACATATGAATCTTGAAGTATTGTCATAATGTTTGGAATCTGTGGTACAGATTTATTCTGACCTCTGTCTGAACTTAAGGATCTTTCCCCTGTATATTACAAAATCAGAATCATCCTTGGGAAGAAAACAAGATTCGGTCTCAGAGAATCAAGTGCTCTGAATAACTAATGGAGTAAGCTCAAACCATGCAAATGGTTAAATGGACACACACATGCATGCACTTGCACATACACACATGTACACACACCCTTTGTAAGACATAGAGTAGTGTTACACTTTAATATGAATTAAAAAACCAAAACCACCAAAAGAATGAAAAAATAAACCCTGTGCTTTAAATTCTTTAGTCTAAGATAATCAGGTATTGGAGTTCACATACCAACCATTTGTAATGGCAGAAGGCCTGGGAAGAAGGCAAAAAAAGTTGTTTAAAATTAAGGTGTAAAATTTAATCAGTTGATTTTTTTTATTTAAACACCTCAGTATTTTCTCCAAACTGCATCCCACATCAGTCTGAATTCTGACTGTTCCAAATCAGAGATCTGTGTTAGCTTAACTGCCACCAAACGCTCTATCAGTCTGCAGCAGACATTTTCCTCTCATCATTTCCTTCTTTTTCCTTAATCCTTCAGTTGTTTGCTGTATCTACTCATAATATCAAGGCTTAAGTTAGACCACACATTTAGTTTCTAGATTTTTTCAGACAGGAGCTTTAGCACCTGTCACAGCAAGACTTTGACGCCAGCTTGAATTCAACTGTAACGCTCAACTCTACACTCTCACAATGAGAAAAAGCTGCTCAGTCTCCCTGAAAGCCCATTGTCCAGTCTCTGCAATGGGTGGCTGCAGAACTGGTGTTAATGCACCCCAGATCTGGCAGGCTTTTATGAGTTGCCATTCTGCTTGAAATCTGTCTCAGGCAGTCCGTGAAAGTAGCTATATTAAAAACTGAATGCAAGACATACCATAGAAGCACTACAAAAGAATACTCGTACAGATGAAAGAAATGGAGAAGAAATTACTAATGTAAATAGAATAAAAATCAGAATGCTTTTAGCAGCTGCATCTTCAGCAACTTGAATCATTTGAATGCCTTAGTCTACTTTTAAGGGGGAGATAACTCAAATTTGGACACAGTTTGACTATATCCAGACTCCTTCTGCTTGCTATTCCTTCCCTCACCTTTCCCCCCAAAAAGGAAAAAGAAAAAAGACAACTAATTTGATCTGTGGACAAGTTTCCTTCCAATTGGAGCACATAACTCTCTACTTCGAATATTCTATACTTTCCAATATGAATGCTACTTTAACACTGAGAACTGTTCACAGAAATTATCAGACAACTGGCTTTTAAAAGTTGTAAACAAAAATCATGAATGTGACACAAGGTAGCTATTTACCTCTGCGCTTTAAACAGACAAAGACATTTCTTTATCGCTTCAGTTACATAAACACAAACAGCTACTGCAAGCACAGAGGAAAATAAACATTTAATAACCAGCATTTCATAAGACTGTGGTCTTAAAATTGCCTGTGGAGAACATCCTTTGACAGCAAGCATATCTGAAACTAAACAATGCTTCATCTATTAAAAAAACGAAGCCTTCAGTTCCAGACTAACAAATTATAATTGGGTCAAAACTATTTCTCTTCCTTTCTAGACTGTATCTTTAAATAAGCAAATAAAATCCTCCTGAGTATTTTCCTGTCAGGGATAAAGAGCTACCTACATGTAAAAACCACGAAGAAACTACAGACCAGCTGCGTCCCAATATTTTCATAGAATTATGGAATGGTTTCTGTTGGAATGGAATTTAAAGATCATCTAGTTCCATCCCTCCTGCCATGGGCAAGGGCATTTTCTACTAGAACAGGCTGCCCAAAGTCCCTGGCCTTGAACATTTACAGGCATGGGGCAACCACAATTTCTCTTGCCAACCTGTTCCAGTGTTTCACCACCCTCACAGTAAAGAATTTCTTCCTGAAATCCAATCTGTTACCCCTCATCTCACCACTATACTCCCTGATAAAGAGTCCTGCCTCATCTTTCCTGTAGGCTCTGTTTAAGTACTGGAAACCTGCTCTAAGGTCCACTCAGAGCCTTTTCTTCTCCAGGCCAAACAACTCCAACTTTCTCAGTCTGTTCTCATAGTGGAAGTGTTTCAGTCCTCTTACCATCTTTGTTGCTCTCCTCTGAACCTGCTCAAGCAGGTCCACGTCTTTTTCACACTGGGGGCCCCAGCATAATTTGTTTTGCACATATAATTTTCTGAAGAGCAGTAACAAGCACACACTAAAGTAATTTTCAAGCATTTGGCATGTCCATGCAGAAGCAGCATGCAATAATTATTTCTGTGTCCATGCTCAGTGTTTCTGCAAGCTTTTCAATCCATGACACTGGAAGCAGCGATGCTGCAGAGTCCCAGCTGTCCCAGATCACCTGCAGCAGTAGTGACGTCACATGAGCAGCACTGACACAAGCTCAGTCAGCCCTGAATGAAATGCCCTGTTCTCAGTCTTGCAGTCTGCACCTGTAAAACAGACAGCTATATGCAGATTCAAGTTATCCTACATCTCATGTAAAAATACTCTAATTTACTTGATTTTTAAACTACTTTTGTACAGCACTATAGGTGGTCTTGGTATAAGGTAATTTTGAATTTTTATAAAGATATAAATTCAGAATTGGGACTTGAGAACCAGGAATTTTTCATCTGGCTGGGGTTTTGGGGGGCTGTTTTTTACTTAATGTTGCAAAGTCATGTAACTTAAAGGCTAAAAGTTGTATCAAACTAAAAACCCCCATGAGAAAAAGAACATAGGACTCACAAACTGCTGTGGAAAGACCTGTTTGAACTCTCTCATTTACAAATAAGGGGGAAAAATTTTAAGAGATTGCACACAATTAACACAGCTATGGATGCTTATTATGTTTCCACTGCTCTCAATATACTAAAGGCACTTGGAATACTATACCAGGATTTTGTATGTGTCCTGCTCACAGAGAAAAATTAGTGAGTGCATGTTCTCATGACCAGGAGTGAAACTGCAGCAGTATCTCGATCTCTTCATCCTCTCTGCCCCGTCTCCTCCTGATGTCTCTGGATAATGCCTATAAGGTTCATGTTGTCCTTGCACACACACACCAGGTGTTTTTGTTGAGTTGTGGGGCATTTTTTGTTTGTTTGGGTTTCAGGGTTTTTTGTTTAGTTTTGGTGTTGTGTTTTGGTTTCTTTTCCATAGAATTGGATCAGTAATAAAGGAAATGTTGGTGTTGAAGTATGTACTGCCTTTTCATGCTTGGAGGAAAACGTGAAGAGGTTTAAAAGATGCTTAGGACAAGAGGACAAAGCATTTGCCTCATAGAATGGGACTTATGAGTCTCAGCGTGCACAGTCAGGTTGAAAACAGGAACTAAGAGGGTGCCAGGATAAGTGGTTTGGGGAGGCAAGGGTTGAGGTGAAAGGGGTGGAAATAGTGAGTTTCATGGCAGGAATCTTGAACAGCCGTGCTGTGTGAAGCAGTTGAGATATTGGAAGGAGGGAGAATGATTTGTTAGGTGGTTCCTAAGAGGTAGTTTTAAGACCTGTATGAACCTCCTAGATGAGGCTGAGGGTTGGCTCAGCTAATGAGGCTGCATTCATTAAAAACTCCTTTCTCCCTTACTCCCTTTCTCTTCCTTTTGAGAGCAGGGAAAGCTTAATAGCATCTGTCCCTTTAGTGGCCAGCCCAATCCTAACTCTTAACAACAGACGAGGAAAAGTGGAGGAGGCTAGGATGTGGTGGTTGGGAGATAGCCAACACAACAATAAACAATTAATTTGTTGTAAAACACAACAGCTGCTGTCTGCAGATGTTGGACCTCTGAGGTTCTCCAGAGTAGTCAACTTGACCATACATAGTACAGTTTTGTGTTGGTGTGTTAATATTTTTCTAAGGCTTACATAGCCTCTGTCCCCTGCCTTGCTTTCACAAAGGCATTATGCCCATGCCTGCAACAACTGTATTCATGCCAAGAGTACTGTAGAGCTGACATACCACAGTATGTGTTTTATGGATATAGTGAGTGTTGTTTTACCTGATTAGCCTGCAGATCTAACCAAGAATTGTAGCTAGAGCAAGTATACAGAGAGCAAGAGTTCAAAATCGTAACTCACCCCAGCAGTTGCTGAGGAAACAGACAAAAACTTAAGTTGCTTGTTAGAGTGGGAAAATATTTGATTGGTTCACTTACACAAAGCTTCATATACACACCATCTCATCCCATAAAAATCCCTAACATACTTTTCTGTGGAATTTCACGGGAGACTGCCAGTTACCTTGCAATTAAGGCATTCAGAAAAACTGCCAGATGTGAGGCAGCCAGCTCAACCTTAAGTCACGCACAGGGCCCCGCGCGTTAACACAGGCTTAACTGAACACTCCCACAACGTTTGAGTGTCCTCCTCTGCACACAGAGAAGACAGAAGCTGTTGGAAGCAGAAATACGGCTGCATGGTCAACCACATTCTCCTCACTGCCTGTCAAGGTCTGGATTTTATAACAAAAGTACGTTGCCATGCCACAAGAAAATTCAAACCAAAAATCTTAGGCTTGCCAGGCAAATTCTGTTTACCACATCAGGTCTTTTAACTCTCTCTTGTGTAATTATGGAAGATACCCAACTGTTCATACTGTAAAACCACAGAGTAAACACAGTTGGTCTTACTTTCTCTTCTAAGCTGCTTCCCTGACCACTTAAAGCACTTACTGCTTCAACTGCAACAAGCACTTTATTTCTCCATAGGCATAAATTTTCATTCACAGCAACACAGCAAAGCTAAAGTTGCCATGACACCATAAGCCCATTTAGCTTTGCTCTGATCATGCAGAAACATAGAAGATGAGGCTGTACCTCATCATAGGCACCTCGTACCTATGGCATGACTAGAAGCAATTAAGTTTTGGGTTTCCAGGGCAGGAGAGTGTTGTGGGCTTTAGCTTTCTTGTTTGTTTCTTTGAGTTATTTTTACCTCAGAGTAGTATATCTGGTACAAAGGGTAAGAACTGTAAGGACTGCTGCTGTCTTCCCAAGAGGGAAAAACCAGGCAGCCAGAAGTAGGTCTGGGGGAGAAAACAACAAAAACCCCCAAACAAACAAAACCACACCCAAAACCCCCCAAATTCTTCCTCTGTTACTACTGCTTCCTGTTACCACCATATCACGGAAGGTGGGACAGCATAAGCAGCTAGAGAGCCTGGGTCTGGTTTTCCTGTAGGCTTCAATCCCTCCCAACAGCACACACGTCAGTAGGAAGAAGTGCTCTCCTGGCAGCAACTCCTTTCTTGATCACAGAATCACCAAGGTTGGAAG
This sequence comes from Picus viridis, assembly GCA_033816785.1. NCBI lineage: Eukaryota > Metazoa > Chordata > Aves > Piciformes > Picidae > Picus > Picus viridis. The sequence continues at coordinate 10,099,558 of CM066570.1, forward strand.
AGACCTCAAAGATCATCAAGTCCAACCTGCCACCACAGACCTCATGACTAAACCATGGCACCAAGTGCCATGTCCAATCCCCTCCTGAACACCTCCAGGGATGGTGACTCCACCACCTTCCTGGGCAGACCATTCCAATGGATAACAACTCTCTCAGTGAAAAGCTTTCTCCTCAACTCGAGCCTAAATTTCCCCTGGTGCAGCTTGAGACTCTGTCCTCTTGTTCTGGTGCTGGTTGCCTGGGAGAAGAGACCAACCCCCTCCTGGCTACAACCTCCCTTCAAGTATCACATCAATACATGAAACATCAGTGATCTGTATACATCACCTAATGCACAAGGAGGGCATTTAAACATTAGCTGTGTTGGCTACAGTACCAGAATCCAAGGGGCTGTAATAAAGGCTCAGCTACCTGACCTGGATCTTCGAAAGAGTATTTGTTAGCAGAACTATTTTTCTAAAAAGCAAACATTGAAAGAAAAATACAAAATGAACCAAACATCAGTCTGACCTTTCTTTTTGCTGTATTATTGTAATGAACGTGAAACACTATTTCATCTCAAGAATGACAAGCTTCAAAAAGGGTTAGCAGGCAAAAAAAACCCACTGATTTTGTGCCAGAAATTTCTGTCTAAGGATGGGATACTCTTTGAAGACATGAAATGAAACAATTTAATAGCTTTGTGAAAATAACTACATGTGGAAGGTTACAATTTCCTTTTCCTCAGTTTTTGAAATAAATCAATGTAAATGGGCTATAATATACATTTTAAATCACCAAATACCTACCTAAATTACTTTCACAAACTTCACCTAAAATAACTCCTACCTTTCTGTCAAGCAGGAACATAGTGACTGAATTGTTGAGTTATGTTTGTTGAGTAGATCACAGTATGAAATGTACCTAAGCAGCAGCATAAAATCTATGGAAATATACTTGAACAGAGGATTTTTATTTTCTCCCCAACTATTTGCAAGTTCTGCTGCTTACAAAATGACCTACTTTATGTCAAAGTTGTCCTCAGGGCCATGCAAGAACTGTCACAAAGTAATAGGCCTGGGAACTCATTTTTAATAATCCAATTAATTTATGCATTCTTGAGTTTAGTGGGGAACTAGCCAAAGGGTAATGTATTAATCCAAGAGCCCAGGCTCAGTTGTATGAATGCCCTGAGAGACAAATGCAGCTGTGATTTCCTTTTCATGAAACTCATTTCAGGCTCCAGTACTAAGAACCTAAGTGGTAATATAGGGTCATATTCTGAAACAGTGGCTGTACTCTGTTGTCCAGAATACAAGAAAATCATGCATGGTTTAGCTCTTTAGTAAAAGGAATAGAGAAAAAGGTTGGGCAATCTGCAAGTTAGAAACACAATACCTGATCCTCTAAATTCAACTTGACCTTAAAAAAACCCCACAACTATGTGTGAAACAAAAGGTACAGGGAGCAAATCTGCAGAAAACTATCAAACCAGTAACATTTCTTGTTTGTGAAAGGCACAGAAATGTGCATTCAGTGTTTAATACTTCCATGTCTGGGTCCTTTAAAACAGGATACCTACAGCAACTACCTGTGCAGTCCTAAAATGACCCTGCACTTTTTTTCCTTTTAAATGAAGCAGCAATATGTTTTTTAGTAACTCTTGTTCTTGTGCATGACAAACACATTATATAGACTATAGCTTTAAAATACAAACAAAGAACATTTAATGTCAGTATAAAATAGGATAAAAGTTTCCCTCATAAAGAAATCACAACTTCCCTTAACAAGTATTAATAAATTTCTGCTATTCTCCAAGTACTCTCAAAACATTTGGTCCTGAATAATTGTAACTGCTTCACCACTGTCTCACACAACTATTCTACCTGCAAACTGCTTTCTTAGGATAGTAACCTGGAGAATACAGGCCTGAAAATAAATCAGGCATTTCTTGCTTCCATCACCAATATTAATTATATCTTACATTAAATTAACTTCATGGCCAAAGCTATAGAAGCCATCATTAAGCATATTCTAAAGTGCTGTCATAGTATCATATCATAGTATCAGTCAGGGTTGGAAGGGACCACAAGGATCATCTAGTTCCAACCCCCCTGCCATGGGCAGGGACACCCCACACTAGATCAGGCTGACGAGAGCCTCATCCAGCCTGGTGTCTACTCAAGGGAACTGTAATTTGGAGCCAATATCAAGACAGAAGTTCATTTAGTCTTTTACATTTCACATGTGTCTATGACTCAAATAGGGGACTCTGTAAAATAACAATAGTCCAAGACAGAAACAACAAATTCCAGTACTGCAGTATGAAAGTTGACTAAGCTGAACAAATGTACTTCAGTCTCATTAGAGTCACAGACTTATCCAGGACTTCATTTTAAACTTGCATTACACTTCAATCTGAAATTATTTTCAAAGGCAGAAAACCCCTTTTGATACAAATGTTTGCACAAAGACATGACCCCTGCACCCCTTAAAAAAACTAACTGAAAAAAACTATTTGAAATCTGGACACTGCACTGAAGCATAGAGGAAACCAGGAACATTTCACACCACTCTCACTTGCTTCACGTATTCAACTTGGAAGTAAGGATCTTTCCAAAGAATTACTTTGTCACCTTTTTTTTTTGTCCCACCCTCTTTCTTCCCCTATTGCTCCCTCCTTAAACTACTGCTGTCTCCTGTGAACTCCCACATAACCAGCTTCTTTGGAGTCAGGGAGAACAGAAAGCCAAAACAATAAACCCAAGGAAACACTCATTTTCTGAAACAAGAACCCATATTACAGAGTTGAATCTATTTTCACAATTGGTATCCAAAGCAATGAATATCTTCTGTAAAAAGTGTAAGATGCATCATAAATACTGTTAAGATTTCTCCAGAAATGTGCTTCACAGTTCCATGTTGAGTTTAAAAAAGGGGCAGGGGGAAGAAGACAGCAAAAGGCAGTGCAAGCACCAGGCACTGAAAGCCTCAGGAGGTCACACAAAGAAGCAAGTAAGCTGAGGAAGCAGTTCATATACATATGATGCAAATTCTTCTTTATATGGAACAGGATCTGTCTACTTTTCCTGTCTTTGAAAACATGCAAAAAGCATTACTGAAAGCTAATGTCCAATAGGCTAGTAAGAAACCTTCATTAAAAGTATTATGGCTCCCCAGATAACTAAACCCTCCCTTTTAGTCATAAATTGCACTTAACTGTTTCTCTAATTGTGCTTCATACCATTTCAAATCCCCAGCATGATGGAAGAGTATGGAGAGGTCTGTAATGACTACCACCTGCAAATGTCTTCACAACAAAGCCTGTAAATTTGTCCAATACATACAAAAATTCTGGGTTATATTAGTAAATTGTTTGGTGCTTCACTTCCAGTTACTATATTGGACTGAACACCCAAGTAATCCAAATTTTCTGCTAAATACTACAGCTGCTAAAGAGGAAGAGATAAGCCATCATCCCGAGCCCACGTATGATGTCCACGTGGCTATTGAACAGGAGAACCTCCCAGCCATCTCCACTTTTGAGAACAAAGGCTTTCAGTCAACGATCCCTCAGGTTAACTTTTGCTCTGGAATCCTTGGACAAGTGTCACTTTGAAAGGAAAGCAAAAAATGAAGTGAGCATCATCTGTGTTTTACTATAAAGCAAAGCCTTTCCCCTCTTTTTCCATAACAGACTACCAAGTTTGCTGGACTGCACACGCATAGGCTCAATACCTGTAGTGGCAGACGGGGTCAGCCCTGGGTGTGAAACAGAAGTAGGCATGCAGTGTCTCTCAGGGCAATTCAGCTGTGTAACACTCAGTTTGCACACTTCCAGTAAATTCCTAAGACCTCATTACTGGTTTTTCCACAGTAAAACACCCATGCAGCAGAAAATGCTTCTTTGTTGCTGCATTACTGCAGCAGACCCCCATGGCTTGGCTTATTTGCCAGCAATGAGAACATATTATGTAGACCTCACAGTATCTCACACCCAAACCCCACTACTGCATACTTGCAGTAAGCCCAAATAATCAGGGGCTCCAAAACTGCACCTGTTCACAGGGCAGGACAGGGAACGTTAAGAGCCAAAGCTTTTGATTACCTTTTCTTCACTTACAGCTAATGAACACTGCTGCAGAGCCAGCTATTGAACCTTGTGGACAGGGGGAGGAGAAAGGGTGTAACAGAAGCTGACCATGAATTGATATATAAGCACCAAATTGAGATGTGTCAAGCTCCCAGTCACTGGACTGTCTATAGGCACTTGTACATTTAACAGAAGCAGCTCAGAAGCATGCAAAGCAAAGAACAAACTGTACCAGTGCTCCACCCTCCACCGAAAAAGAAGCTAAATATTTTCTTGCCAGACTCCTTTCTCCTGCAGTCTGTTCCCACACAGATGGCAAAATGTTTGTGTTTTTTCTTTTTTTGTGGCATTGTACTGCACACTCCACTGAAGTCAGCGAGAAGCCTGACACTGTCTTCTCTAGCAAGAAAGACTGAATCCACCACTCAGAGAAAGCCAGAAAAAATGAAAAGCTCTTTCTTCTATTTTTTCTTCTCTTACAAAAGAACAATCTCAAAAGGATTAGGATGGTTGCCAAATGGAGAACCCAGCAGCTCTTCAAATTGCTCCCAATGACTCAATTGACCACAATGATGTTAATGCCAAGAGAACAACACTGTTGTGGCATAGCCATTAAGTCAAATCATATCCAACAAAACTTCCATTCCAATATATACAAGACCTTATCCTCAAGCAGAAACAGGATTGTGTTTTCTCAGTTCTTAAAGGCATGCTGCCCAAAGGGAGTGTCAGAATGAACTTACAAAGTCCAAGTTGATTATGAACCTTCCAAGATAAGTTGATCCAGAATTTTAAAGGACAGAGTAAGAAAGACGCTAATCCTGCATCTGCTTTCCAATGGAACTCACCCATGCACATGCTACCCTGTACCATGTATCTTTCCATCAGATCTCCCAACCTACTCATACAATGGGTGAACACCCAAGCCAGGAGAAAAAGCACTCACATCGACTAGATTCTGTGACAGGGCTGAAAGTGCAAATACCACCACACATCTCAGTCCACATACTGTATGAATCATGTTTTTCAACATGAGTAACACCAGTAACAGCCTGCTGACAGTGTGGCACAACTACTGCCAAGCTCTGATTCCTACCCTGGGTGAAGGGCTCTGTTACTTGAGATTTGAAGCACTCTAGCTCAATAAGACAGTCCCAAAACATAACACAAAACTGATTTTGACCATCTCCAAGTACACAGCACAGATAGGTAAATACATCTATCACTTTTAAGAGATTAACAGCAGCCCTACTCCACAGAAATTTCTGAACTTCACACACCTTCAGCTTATGGAATATTTTGCTCTTGAAGAGGTTTGTAATAGACATTGGTTTCTGTTTAAGCTTACACCCCATTCTCATTGAGGCACACTCTCCAAAAAAACACAGAATCATGGAATGTTAGGGGTTGAAAGGGCCCTTGAACGATCACCTAGTCCAATCACCCTGGCCAGAGGGGGATCACCTAGAGTAGGTCACACAGGAATGAGTCCAGACAGGTTTTGAATGTCTCTAGAGAACAAGACTCCGCAACCTCTCCAGGCAGCCTGTTCCACTGTTCTGCCACCCTCAAAGGGGAAAAGGTTTTCCTTATGCTTACATGGAACCACCTGCACTCCAGCTTGCACCCATTGCCCATTGTCTTATCACTGGACACCACTGAAAAAAGCCTGGCTTGGTCCTCCTGACACTCACCCTTCACATATTTATAAACATTAATGAGGTCCCCCCTCAGCCTCCTCTTCTCCAAGCTGAAGAGTCTCAGCTCCCTCAGCTTTTCTTCATAAGGGAGATGTTTCACTCCCTTAATCATCTTTGTGGCTCTGTTCTAGACTCTCTCAAGCAGTTCCCTTCCATTCTTGAACTGAACATGACTGGACACAACATTCCAGATACAGAAGACACAAAGACATGACCACAGAAAATTATTTACTGTGTTAGCAAGGCTTAGGCTTCAAAATGCAAATTCAGCCCTTCCTGAGTACTGGAACTCTCAAGTTGGCTTCCTGTTTCACTGATTTTATGGTACACTGGGCTAATTGTGTGGCAACACTAAAAACTGGGGGAAAGTGCAATTCTGCTGTCTGGGTACTCTTAAAAAGCTAACTGAAACGGGTCTCATGTGTAACATCAGTCCTCCTCCGGTCTGAGCATTCAGTTACTTGCATGCTGAACATTAGTACCCACTGCACAGATGAAGAGCAAGTTCCTCCAAGATGCAGATACACAAATAACTTTCACAGAGGAAACAGTATGTGAAAAGTCTCTGTTACTTCACTCTTACTGCTGGTGGGGGGAAGAACAAGTAGAAAAAAAGAGGAAGTTTCAGCATGTCGCAGACTAACATTTCCAATTCTGAAACTATGGAAACAGAAGCCCAGAAGATACTGCATGCTGAGTACACCACCAGACGAAAGGTGTTGATGGAGTCTACTAGCGTCTACTATCATTTCTTCTTGCTAACAAATCCCAAATCAACCAGCTGCTTGAGGCAACTAATTAACATGCAATTGTAAACAAGTTCAGATTACTCAAGATATTTTGTGCAAAACAGCTTGACCATTCCAGTCAAGTACTTCTTGAAGGAAAGGATTTTTAAGTTGAGGAATCAACAAGAAATCCTTAACACTCCATACTGCCTTGGTTTATCCAGAGAGAGATTACTTCTCACTTCACAGAACTGTACCTGCATCTGTTGAAACCTTCAAAAACAAACAAAAAAAGGCAGATCAAAGCTTTAAAAGCTCTTATCTTCAGGATTATGTAGAGATGCAATCTACTTTATGACTGCGCTCTCTGGCTTAGCAGCTTCTGTTGTTCAGCAGGATAGCTGGTTCAGAGATAAGCTTTAATTTCTTTAGTACTCGTGAAAGTGAGACATTAAACGAGACTGCAGCTCCTTCTCCAAAGACTAACGTGAGCAGTAAAGTCAGTGTAAGTATTTGCAGACTTCAAATAACTCTGTACTGAACCTCAGTGCAGTACAAGCAGTTCTGCACAGATCTACTGCTGCAGCCCTGAGATAACCACCAAGATGACCCTTAACACCTCATAAGACAGACCAGGGCTTCTTCACAGGAAATTGTATGACCTGGCTCCAACGTGTGCATTATGCTTAAGATTGGATTGCAGTTTGCTAAACAACAGCAACAAAGATTACTATTCTTAGAAAACAGCATGTGAGACTGACGCTTCTGAGTAGGGCCTCTCCTTTATCACCTCCAGCTGCAAATCCCCAGCAGAAGCAAAAGCAACAGAAAAATCAGCAGCAATTTTGACTCTACATTTGAGATGAAGGCTCCATAGCCTTTTTCTCAAAATACTTATGGTAGGCCTGTGGAGAAAAAGTTTAGCATATGACCCAACAAAATGAAATTTCAGATTGGATACTCACTACAAGGACACTACGTTACATCAATTTCTCAGTCTTCAATTCAGCTGTCAATTCTCCTCTGTCATTCCTGTTGTCATCACATTGCCTACAAGTATCAGCCTTGCTCATATTTATTTATTTTCTCCTGCCTCCCCTCCCCTCCCCTCCCCCCCTCCCCTCCCCTCCCCTCCCCTCCCCTCTCATGTTCCTACTGCTGGAGCCACATTTGCATCTCTGATTAGCATGTGCCCTGCTCTTCATTACAGGATTGATTTGACATCTATCTTTTTTCCCTTTTTTTCCCCCTATTAAAATTGTTTTTCCCCCTTTTTTCCCCCCTATTAAAATTGTTTATGTTGTCACTAGGGAAATTCAACTATTAACTGGATGTGATCTTCTGAAAACATGTAAGACCAAGAAGCAGAAAGTTGTAGTGTCTTCAGAAATATGTGAAAGCTTCTCTTCACAAGCTGTTCAAATACCATAGGAAAGCCAGCCCCAGGTCAGCTGTCATAAGAAAAGTCCTGCCTTCCCCTTCCAATTCTGCTCATCTGACCCTAGGTGAGCCAGGTAAGAGGGAGAAACTCCTTTTTGATGTGTAGTTGCGGGGATTAGCTTTGTGCCAGATGAGTTGCCTGAATTTCCTCATCACAAGATAAGACATATGCTAAAATTTGGCAGAGAAGAATGATGAGGAGGAGGGGAAGACAACCATCTCTTTCTGCAACAGCATGTACCGCCTAAGCTCAACACTTCTGCTAAACCACTCTGTAGCAGCACTCCTGTTCAGTTTGGTTAGAAAGTCTAAAATTAGCTTGCACAATCTGATCGTCTCATAGGAGAGACTGTTCCTGCTAGAAACCTTAAGCTATAACAGCTCAAGATGCTGAAGTTGAAAGCATGCAGAAGTGGGGACACTCAGGAACCTCAAACCTGGCTGAATATTGGAGACTTCTTGGTGGGGCATTCCACTCAAAACTTCAAACCAGAGTGATGCTCTTGAGTTAAAAAGCTGGGGTAGAGGAATGGAACTGTGATAGGAACACACCACACTGCTACCCAACATAGTGGCTCTGATATGTACTGGAAGCAAAATCTTAAAAGGTTTCTTCCATCCTTCTTCAATGCATTCTCAACAATAGCTCAAAATGAGTTTATACAATAATACTAAAAAGTACACACATACTAACTTACAAAGTATTACATGTTTAGCTTTAATAAGATCAGCCTTATCAAATCCTCTTAGGTCCTTTGTTTAGAAACGTAACTGTAATTCCTTCTTCTTGGATGATGCCCTCTGATTTTTTTTTCCCCTGGATGGAGTGTACAGACTTGTCAAACCATGTGGAAACTTAGACATGCAACATTAGCTGCACCATTTCACAGATGTTTACTCACCAAAATCATATTTTTCTTTTTTGTTTTTGGTTTGTCTTTTTGAAAGTCTGTAATTGGCTTAAAGAAGGAAAAGGGAAAAAACCCCAAACCAATACCAGGATCTTGATATTGCCTCAAAAAAAAAAAAAAATGGTAGTTTCCCATGTGCAATTCACAAGTTGACTTTACAAAGAAGCTATTTATTGACCACAACTCTCTGACAGAGATGTCTTCCCAGGCCAAGTGGGCAAAGTGAGTAATGAATAGAGGAAATAAGGTGGTTTATAAACACTTTATTATAACTGTTGTTGTTGCCATCACTGTACAAGGAAATTTCCCTTTTTTGTCTTAATATATGCAAACAGCTATCTGCACCCACAAAATGTAAAGCTAATGTTTTAACAGACACTGTAATTCATCTTCTAAACACTACATAGTAACTTTCTAGCACAAGCTCCTTAGCTAAAGAGAAGGACAATTTCCCTTTCCTCATCTAGAATTCACCCTAAGGCATTACAAGAATTAGGGAACTTAAATGCAAGACTCTGCTTTCAGTCTCAACATTAGGATATATGTCTCAAGAGCTCTAAAAGAAAATAATCATCTGAAAGTCTAAAATCCTCCTTTTAAAAAATTTCCATTAGCAATCTGCAATAGCACCTGTGGAGTGAAAAATCTCACCCTATGCAAGGGTTTTTAAAAAAACACAAACAAAAAAGCCAGCTAAAATTCTGTTTAAATTACTTTAAAACAACATGCTATGTCTACATAAAGGAAAAATGTGGATAAAGCCATCAATAACTAGCAATCTATTCAGGAAGCTCTTCATGCTTATGAATTAAAATTGTTTCACAGCCATCTAGAATAATTTTCTGTAAGGAACATACATCTATACAACCACATTATCAGTGGGACCTTTTATTAGCCCTAGGTATACATTATTTGAAAGATTAAAGTCTGCATTCAGTACAGGATTATGTTGAAATGCAATTGGATAAAAGCTAATCAGATAATAATGCTGCAGTGTGAATTAGCAGTGGGAATAAACTGCTGGGGAAAAAATGGAATGTCACAGAAATCAAGAAATATTTCCCCTATCCAACCCTGGGGCTCCGACCAACTGCAAATCCAAGCAAGCATTACCTTCCTGACAGCTTCAAAGCAACAGAACAAGAGAAAGTGCCTTTTTTTTCCATGCCTGCAGTATTGACAACTAAAATATCTGCATAACAGCCTTTTACTTGCACAGACTTCTGAACGTAAACCTATTCTGCGTTACCAGTCTAGACACATCAGCCCACTGTCTACTACTAATAAGCTTCATATGTACTGTGATAGTGAAATAAACACATCTGCAGTCAATACTTACAATTTCCATATATATTGAAGTAGACATACAAGGATCAAACAGAGAAAAAAAAAGGAGAACAAAAAGGAAGGAAAAAAAAGAAAAAATACACCACACAAAAAAGGGAAAGAAAACCCACAGAGACTAGCACAAGAAAAAGCAAGGAGATACATACCACAAGAAAGCCACAGAGCCATCCATAATGTAGAAGACTTGAAAAATACAGAACAGCACAAAGCACACTGCCTATTCATGTATACACAATCATGGACAGACTTGATGAAGACCAGAAAGGGCTGAAGTCCCTAAACACTCAAAACCACCCAAACCCTGCAGGTAGCCCCTCTGCTCTCAGGAGGACCATCCGCAAACAGTCACACTTGCACCCACCCATCCATCTGCAGAGGTACACTTGCAGACACCAGAGCTGTGGTTTCAGTGCCTTTAAGTGACCACAAGCCTGACAGTGGTAGGGGAAGACTCTTGCTTATCCCATCTCTTGTTCATTTACTGCTAACACCTCTCCACAGACCAGTGCTAACACAGAAGGTGGATGAAGGAAGAATGAAGGAATGCCTGAAAACATCCCCCTCTAAGAACAAAAATTTATCACAGTGGAAACTTCCAAGAGTTGAAGACCACCAAGAATGATCTTTAGCAAAAAATGGGATAGATATCTGTCAGATTCAAGTGTCCATGCAAGCCTGGTGCAAATATGTGGGAGAGAACAGATTAGCATGAACATTTCCTTCTCAAAAGGGTTGATACATAACAGCCATATAATTAAAATAGATTTTTCTTTCCTTAAGGTAATAATCACACTTTATGCCTAGTACTTCTGGGGCTTATAACATTATTTACTAAAGGAACAGTTGCTATCAGTCTATCTTAGAGTTACATAGTATAAGATGATGGGGAGAAAATAGCAGACAACTTACTACAATAACTCTGTAAGGAAAAATATAGCAGGTGGAACAGCAGTAGAGGTCCACTGTGTTGCATCACCAGGACACCTTCCCTGCAACATCCCAGGTTTAGAAGCAGTAACATTTCCACAGACCATATCCAACACTGCCCAGCCCTCTCAGAAGTTTCTTGTGTTTCAGCAGGACAAGAGTTATACAAGTCAAGTTTGGCTCCCTTACCTAGGCATACAGAGAGACATCGCCAAGTATGGTTAGCTGGTCCTTTTGTAACCTTAATGAGCAAACCACAAGCACACAGCACAGCAAGAAGATGACAATGTAAAACATTTCCTCCTTTTAGATCTCCCAGTTAGCAGATGTCTTTTGACATCTTGATCACATGCTAAATCGTTGCCTGATAGTTCAACTATGAAGAAAAGCAATAGGGCTACCCTGCATACAGTTATTGAATTAATCTATTTTAGAGGGCAGACAACACGATCATACTGTCAGCACAACACCATAGGAGTAGAACTCATGGATTAAGGTGAGCCATTCATCTAGTCCATCATATCTGAGAAATTCAAAATTAATCTAGGAGAAAATGCAGCATTGCAGCTCCATTAAACACTGCAGCACACGTTTAGCTAAATGCATGCTTGTGCAGACAATCCTCATCCATTTTCATCCTTTTTCCTTTCCTCAGCCTCAAAGCAGAAATGTTTTCCTTCCACAAGGAAAACAAGTTAGTTCAAAAGGAGCTGAAAAATTCACGGTAAAAGCAACAGCATGCTGAGAGCCTGATCTTCTTCATTTCATTTCTTTTTGAGGCATGTAAAGAAACCCCAGTCTACGTAGGGTGGAGGGATGTTTTTGTTACCAGTGAAAGAAAGCTAAGCATTACCTTGCAACATGTGCTCCAAGTTTTATTAGTCACTTGATCTGAAATATATTTAAATGGTAAGACTACAGCCTGGGCTAAAAAGCCCTCTTTTTCAAGAAGATTTTACAGTAAGTATACTAAGATTTAACTGCAGGATAAATATACTGTCAGTAGTAGACCCTGCTTTTCCAAAATCTAAGCCTTCATTGAAGCAAATGAGATTTAAGCAATGGCTGAAGAGTGAACCAATTCAACTTTTGCTATGCACCAAAAGGCAAGTAAAATAGAATACCTCAATAATCAATGCAAGTGCCAAGATACTGTTCACCTAAACTTTTAAGTATGACTCTGCACATCTCCAAATATACCATTGTACATTCCTCCTGAAAATGTCATTTGCTTTTAAGGACAGTCTGTGCTGCCAAAAGTCTGTATGTTTTCCATGTTGTTTCATTAAACGGCTCCTTTTCCTCAGAGCAAAATGTATGGCTTTTTAGGTTGATGAATTTAGGGTAGTAGAGGTTTAAAATTCATTATCTTCCTCAATACAGTGGCTATTTGGTTTGAGAAGCTAGAAAGAGCACATTATGCCTCCTGGGCAAAAACAACACAAATTAGGATGAAAACGACAAGATAACACAGAGAGAAGCCATTATCAAAGCAGTAAAACCATTTTCACTGCATCTGAAATTTTCTTCTCAGAAGGCCAAATTTTTTTTGTCATTTTAAAATCAATGGCATCTGTGGCAGCTCAACAGACCCTTCAACAGCCCTCTTCAGAAGCTCTCAACAAAGACTAAAGGTAGATGGAACTGCTGCCCTCAGTTCTCCCTGCCTGCTGTGGTTCTCAGGGCACCAAGCACAGAAGGATTATTAAAGACAGTGGCCTTGGGAGTCAAGCAGGTAAATAAATACAAACATGTGGCAGTCGTTTGATGGCCCTTCTGGCCCATCCACAAAATGGGGGACTGGAGGACTGCTTTAAAGCTGGGAATTGTGGGATGAAATTAATGTCGAAGTCTTATTATGGTCACATTTCAGTTTGTAGTGGATCTAGCCAAGAAGTGGCTTTGGGTTTCCTTAGCAACTTATGTGAACATGTGGCATAAACACAGATTTGAGAAACTTACAAGAAGATAATTTTTGGGAATATTAAATATTGAAGACTAGAAATGTCAACACTGTTCTGTCAACAATTATAATGAGCTACCTGTTGTGTGGATTTACCCTACTGTTTTCTGCTCCACACAATAGAAAGGTGTAGTTAAGAGCATAGTAGCATGCTTTTATAATTAATTTATTTCTGAGGAAGACTTCTGTACAAAACATACATTCAGTGAAAGATGCTCATAGTTCTCAATGGTGTTTATAAAGAAAGAGGACACATAATGACTTCACAAAAGAAACCAAGCAGTTAAGATATGACTTCAGAGGTGCCAGGCTTAACATCTGCCAAAACCAACACATATTCAACATTTGAAAGTTATTCTAAGCATCCAGCCAAAGATCTCCCAGCAAGGCAGCTGCTGATTGCAAGGCACAGCTAGATCTCCAGACACCCAGGTTCCTGCTCCAGCCGCTCAGCCATGTGCACAATATCCAGACCCAAGCGACTTTCGGAACTGTTTGGGTTTCATCAGAGACTAAGAGTTCTTAAAATGGAAATGAGCACCTCAAAAATAAACTAAGTGGGGGGAAAGACATGCAAAAGACAAAATTAATTTTTTGCCAGCTGTGAGTGTTGGGTTTTTACAATTAATCTTTGACATTGAGTTTAGCATGGATGGCAAAATCATTCCAGTCCTTCAAGGAACTCATATAATGTATCCTAATTGCTAGACAAAAAACTCAGCACACTGCAGCTGTTCAAAACTGTTAATAAAATGTATACCAAGATCTTCCATCTGAACACTCAATTCAATTTAAACAGGGGACTGAGCACATCTAAATTAACTTCCTACTCTGGATATTTGTGTGACTCTGAAAACACATACTGTGTGGGCAGGCTCCAGGTCGGTTTTGTGAAGACCATTTAGCAAGACAAGGAGCTGACCAGCCTCTGAAACACACCTTCCTTCAAGAGGAACGTGCCAGTCTAGCACTTGAATGTGTGTGGATGAGGGTACCCAGTTTCTCCCACAGAACTACAAAAGCAATCCCCACCTGTTTAAGGACACCCTTCTTTCCCCTGGGGAAGGAGTAATCCAGTAATGGTGCATGCCAGGGTTTTTATTCAACATCCCTCCAAAACAACCGGTACTGCAGCACCAGCAGCAGAACCAGACTGACCAGTGGCTTGATGTGAAGTGTCAGCTTGTAAATTCACAACCCCTTAACGATTTTGACACACAGAGAGGTGTAACCACTCCATTTACATTAATGTAATGCTGCTCTAGCACCTGCAGCACTAGCGTTTGACAGCTGTTTGCAGATCAGGCACATGCCATTTTATTTTTCAGTAATGGACACAATTAATGTAGTGGCATGCTAGTAAATTGTCCTTCTCTAACCAGTATCTCATTCCACCCAAGAAAACTTTATTTTGCTATATTAAAAAAACACCAAAAAACCCAACCCAAAACCAAACCACCAAAAACACAACAGCAGCAAAGCCACCAGCTTAGGCTGTGAATTAGAGAATGTGCTGATTTGAACACAGAGGAAATGGATGCACTGTGCTTCCAGAACCTCTTCTTGTGACTTCAGCAGCAGAGTTTAAGTGAAGTCAAGGAAGTTAGAAGGCAGCATTCAATTATCTTCCATTTTAAGTATGCACCGCCAGAGCTTTGTCATCTTTCAACTGTGTTATGTGTTGTCCAAATATAAACTCAGACAGCTCCTGGGCTGCACTGAGCTCCCACTCAAAAGCAGCAAAGCAATAACAAGTGACACAAAACTTTAAAACGTGTAGGTGGTTCTGCTTATTTCCCGTTCCTCCCTTTCTGCCCCCTATTCTACTGCCACTTCCTGCATCAAGGCTCCAAAATCCTCCTACACTTTCAGTGGATGAGGAAAGGCCACAATGACAATCTCAAAAGAAAAAAAAAAAAGGTACTAGGCTCCCTGTACATCCTCTCTGCAGAAGAAACTGGTATCCCTCTGTATTCCGTGCGCCTTCCAGCCCAGTGCTCTGCCCACCACCCAGGCATCTGGCCTTGCATTATCAAGAAAACACTCTCAGAGGAGTGCATCTCCTCATAAATTCTGCTGAAATGGGAGGCTTTTGGGGTTTTTGAAAGATACTCTCAAAGAAGGAAACAAAGCCTAAGAATACATGGGTATGTAGAGGAGTTTCCCAATGAAATACACTAACTGTATATTTCAGCAAGGTCTCCATTGTACTTGATCACTGTCTGCCCAGTTGGCACCTTACTGGTACCTCCTCTTCTGTGTGTGGGAAGAACTAGGTGCATGATTAAATCTCTAGGCTTTACTGCACTAGAGCATCATTTCTTGCATCACAGCCATAACCAAAGTCACACAAAGGTGTCTGCAACAAAATCCAGGCTGGAGAAGTTTCTCATTGCAGGGGGTAGAAAAATCTTACCTTCCTTTGCTTCCTGTCAATTCAGGGCTCTGCTGAGAGCTGGGAAAAAGACCCCAGACCAGAGGGGTACTAACAAGCTGCTGCCGCAACAAGACCATAGAACCGAGGAAGTTGACATGGTGCCTCGAAGCATGAAAAGAGATTGAGGAAGAGTACCTGTCTGCTTGATCGGCACAGGTTATATGTGCAGCTTCTGCCCATGCCAAGAAAAAAAAAGCACCCCAAGAAGCAGCAGCCCTTCAATAATACAATAATACAATACACCAGGTTGGAAGAGACCTTCAAGATCATCGCATCCAACCCATCAAACAATCCAACCCACCCAACAACTAGACCATACAGCCAAGCACCCCATCAAGTCTTCTCCTGAACACCTCCAGTGAAGGTGACTCCACCACCTCCATGGGCAGCCGATTCCAATGGCCAATCACTCTCTCCGTGTAGAACTTCTTCCTAACATCCAGCCTAAACCTGCCCTGGCGCAGCCTGAGACTGTGTCCTCTTGTTCTGGTGCTGGATGCCTGGGAGAAGAGACCAACCTCTGCCTGGCTACAACCTCCCTTCAGGTAGTTGTAGAGAGCAATAAGGTCACCCCTCAGTCTCCTCTTCTCCAGGCTAAGCAACCCCAGCTCCCTCAGCCTTTCCTCATAGGGCTTGTGTTCCAAACCCCTCACCAGCTTTGTTGCCCTTCTCTGGACACGTTCCAGCAAGTCAACATCCTTCCTAAACTGAGGGGCCCAGAACTGGACACAGTACTCAAGGTGCGGCCTAACCAGTGCAGTGTACAGGGGGAGAATGACCTCCCTGCTCCTGCTGGCCACACTGTTCCTGATGCAAGCCAGGATGCCATTGGCCTTCTTTTGGGGTAAAAACCCAGCATGAACAGGAGAGAAAAGGAAGAGAGGAAAAGGTGGTATTTGGCAAAAGTAATCAAAAAGGAGAAGTTTTATCTGCATGATACTCTAATGCAAGAGGCACATCTCAGCCTTGATGCCTACTGCTTCCTGGTAACGGGGAAGCACAAATTTATTCCACTTCCTCACAGCAAATGCTGTCTTGCAGCCAAGGTAAATAGCAGAAGACAAAGGGGAAAGCACCTCACTTGTTACTCCCAGGATACTAAACATTTGGAGGATCAAGCAACAAGGAGTTCTCTAAAGCTGAGAAGCCAGTTTGAGTCGCATTTACTAGCACGTCTGTAAAAACTCATTTCTTTAGCAGAAGTGGGTGCTTTGATCCAACTCTTCTGGTTTTCTTTTCAGGTCATGGAAAAGTGTAAGAGAAGTGAAGCAGTGGAGTGGTTTCCTTTCCTGGCCAAAGCCCAAGCCTAAGCTTGTAATGCCACAGACCCAGCCTCAAGGACATGGGGAAGCAAGGAGGACTATGAGGAAGAGTTGTACAGAACTGTGTTTCTTTCCATGCTGCTGGGCGGGATCAACTGTCATGTTGCTTTTTGTTTTACCTTGCTGTCAGCAGATCTGACCTTTCTAATATTTGCTATTTATTTCTCAATTTATTGCCAGCTTTAAAAAAATAGGGGCTCACAGTTCCTCCCTACTTCCAAACCAGCTGCTGAAAGCAAGCCCTGGTGGTACTGCCACGTGCTCTTTGTCCCAGCCCAGCTTGCCCCATCAGAACTGAGCAGCATCCCACAGCCAGCTGTACTCTGTGTAGGTGGAGGGATACAGCAGGACAGCCATGACATCAGCACTTTCCCATTAACAAACAGAAAACATACTGGTGAGCACAGCAAAGAAAGGGTTAGGGTTTCTTCAGCCAGATTCCCATGTTATAACACTCCACAGTATTGCTCATCCCAAGTTAATGAAAGCACACTGCTTAATCACACATGTAATAACATAGATCACTGCATGTAATTACATAGATCACTGCATTTTCATGTGGTAGACCTGACAGCATCTTGCCCCACAACAGGGCAGAACTTCCTAAGTTATGCTTTTAATTGTAGCCAAAGATATACTCTAAAAACTGTGACATGATCATCTAATATTAAGCTAATGAACTATCAGCACATTAATATCACCCTTAAAAACCCAAATAACAGAAGGTCCCTCTCTCTCCTTCTGTTTCTCCAGCCAGAAGAAAAATCTCAGAGTCACTTAAAAAAATCATGTTAAAATGGACCTACAGAGGTCATCCAGACCTCCCTGTGCTCCAACCACAGCTTACAGTTAAGTTGCTTGGGCTCCTGCCCAGTTCAGCTCTCCCAGTTTCCAAGGATGGGGTCTCTATAGCCTGCCTAGCATGGCAAGGAAGTTTTTCCTTATAAGTAATTAAAATGTTCCTTATTATTCCCTTTGCCATCTAGCAGTATATGGCTACTACTTTCTGACTGCTTTTGAGTTCCTCTCCCCTTTAATTCTAACAGGGCTTTTTAAAAATGCCATTCAACATTCAAAAATCACCTGACATTCAGCTCAGATTTGCAGCTCCAAGTCCTTGTTCTGGACTCTTTCCCTACCTGTAGCATCTGTAACTGAGTTGCTAATCTACTGAGCTTTCATGACCCAACACCCCCAACACTTTTTACATCTTACTGTCTGTAAATACATGAATTTCTTTCTGTAACACTGGGTAAGATTTTGGGGACTTTCATTTGTCACTTCCATCTTCTTATTCCTCACCTCACTCAGTATAATTCAGCTTTACTTAGGTAAATCAAAGGAGACAACAGAAAATCAGAACAAACCTCTTAAATCTGCTAGCTTAAGTTTGGTATTTTTGTTACTGGTACACTGAATTTCACAAAGAGTACTAGTAAAAAGATAAAGCTATCGGTGAAGTTCAGATGGAACCAGCATTACAATACCTTTGTTTGAATAGATATTCTGGATCATAAAGCCCAAACTCAGAAAGAAAAAAACAAAAACACCACCCCCAAAAACCCCCACACCGAACAACACCATCACAAACAAACAAACCCAAAACCAACAACACAAAAACCACCACCGCCACACAACAACACTGCAAGGAACAGAAGGAAGAACCAGTAGGTCAAAGGACAGGAATTAAGATGCTAAGAGTGCAGAGATCTGAAAAGTGAATTATCTTGCTTTCTAAAGAGGCATTTTCATGGAATTGGTTTGACATTTAGAAAGCAAGACAGCTACTCCTATGGCAACAAGTAATTGCCTCTCCTTTAAAAAACACCAAGGCAGAGATGGTATAGAAAGACGTAATGACTAAAGTGACTCAAGCTGTGCCCTTTTCTGTCACGCTGTAAAATACACATTTTATTTTCAAACTGTCACACACTGGTGTGAGGCTATCATGCTATCACAGCATTGAGACAAAAAAAATTAGAGCTGCAATCTGCTCTTAGGATATAAGCAATTGGGTAGTAAGTTCCTGCCCTTAAATACAGAATCAATCATTGTGACTTCATCAGTAGGGCAAGCTTTTTCCATTAAGAAACTCTGAACGGTTCAGTGTGCAGCCACAGACCAGTAACTCTGGACAGTCCCTGTATATTTTAGTACCACAGAAGGATGACAGCATATATGTTACAGCTGAGTCTTTCAAGATCAGCCCAGAAAGAACAAGGACATTTTAAATAATAAACTGTCACCTCATATTTATTCAAAGTGTTTTCTAAGCAAGACACTCATTGTGCGTATGCTGTACAAAAATTAGCCCCCAAAGGGAGAAGACAGAGGGACAAAGCTGTCCAACAACAGTCCCAGCAATCCCCCTCAGCAACTGATTTTTGAAGCTGTTTTAATAGGCTCCGAAGAGAACCTCGTCAAAAAGAACAAAAGATCCAGAAAGACTCAAAAAAAATCAGAAGAGGGAAAAGGGGGAAAAAAAACCAAGCCAAACCAAAACCAACCAAACAGGAAGGTCCATACAGGTTCAGCTCTCCAGCATACAGCTGCACCTTGGTGCTGTGGAAGAACAACTACTGTAGTTGTTCCCGAAGACAAGACTTACTTCCTGGCAGTACTGGAGAATCCCTTCCTTTGTCCCGATGCAAGTCTTGATGCCGGAGGGGTCCGATTCCCACTTTCCATTCTGCACATTCATGTGCATGTTGAGTTTCCCACAGAACATTGCAATTTGAGGTTCTGCCAGCAGTCCAGCATTTCCATCAGCAGGCACCTGGAAGGAGAAGAGTGAAAAAAAATATAGGAAAAAAATTAATTAGTTGTAATCTCACATTTGACATTCCAGACAATCTAAATCAGGAACAGTTCAAGAAAGCCACAACCGAACCCTAGGCTTACCCACCCATGGCAGCATGTTTGATTCATGCAGATTTGAGAAAGGTAAAGTCTGCATACATATTCCAATCACAAAAGCGTAACACAGAGAGTAAGCCACAGCCAAACTGTTTTGTGGCCCAAAATTGTCATCTCACCAGCTTGGGCTAAACACAAAACAACAAACCTACTTGGAGCAATTACAGGTATTTCATTTTCCAGACAGGCGGGGTACTAAGGTGTAAGAGTTCACTAAATTAACCAAAAAAAGCAACAAGTTTTTCCCAGCAATTTCCTACAAAAAGCCATAATGTCTCAAGACCCTCTCTGGCTCATTTAGATGTTGAGGGCATAGGCTGTATTTTAGTCACAGTTTATAAAGATGATGGGTTAAGAGCAGTACATTGTTTCAACTGAATCTGAACTGAGGTGGTGTGGTATCAAAATGAGACTTCTAAAGGCCTAACTCACAGCAAAGTATTACAGAACACCATCTACCCCAATAAGCATTAGAACACCCAGACTTAAGAAAGGCCATCTGAAGTGCCCCTCTTTGCCTCCTGCAGGATGTTGCCTGCATGCCCATGATGTCCCAATCTATCCAGCACCACCCAACAGTCTCCTTCCTCAAAATACCCGAGTGCTGCTGGGGTACAGTCAAAAATCAGACCTGCACTCCACAATTTCCAAACTAAGCATAATTCTGGAACACCTGTGAGCTTCTTACCTGCATTTACAAACCAGCATAACCCTCCTTCCCTACAAACTTCCACACTGGCCAATGAAGTCTCAACAAATCCCTCCTATGGGACCACATCATTAAGGCAAATCAAAAGCTCTTTCTTTCAGCTCTCTGCCCATCAGTGTAGCCAATCTCAAAAGGCATGAAAGTACTTGCTTCAGTTTTACCACCCGAGAAACACAATGCTAAGATAAAGCTTTTTGTTAGGTCCCTCAAGAGAATTCAATGGCTTTCTGTTGCCCCTCATGCTCCAAATGTGAGCCCATTGTATCCAAGGTACAGGAGAATATGCAGTTCAATCCAAGTATCTATTTTGAACTTCAATCTTCTAGCTAGAAGGCTTCTCAATGGACAAAAATCAAAACCATCTAAGAAATACAGGGGAAACTGAAGAAACAGGATTCCTCTTTTATAAGAGGCATGCAAACCTCATTTCTTAGCTTCCCCACACTTTCGTTAAACAAACAAACAAAAAACCCCAACTTCACTTACACCAATAAAAAAGTATCACACTAAGAAACACTGCCAGGAGTGGGCATCTAACTACCCTAGCATTTTAGCAGAGCATTTGAAGTTAAAATACTGCAACTAAAGCAAGTTGGTTTTTTAGAAAAGGAGAGAGCATTTTTCCCCTGCCTGCTGTAAGATATTAACATGCTACCACAAGACAGGGTTAAAAAAAAGGCAAGCAGTAATGCTCTTCCAGAGGCAGAGATTGCCCTGTATTACCTCAGCTTTTCTTTTCCTGTACAATGAGCAAGCTCTGTGAGATTTAAGAGTCAATTATTGGTGTCCTTCCACTGGGTAAGTAATGAGCTTTCCAATAACTCGTATGACACCTTGTCTGGCTTGCTTTGATCAGTAATATCATCATACGCTTACCCCTTTTAACATCTTCAGAAACTTGGAAGAGCATCTCAAAAGTGACACATGTGCAACAACCCTATCAAAATTTCAATAAAAACAGAAGGAAGTCATTCCACAAGTGACAGGTGCAAATGTGAACCCTACTCACCATCAGCTCCTCCAGCTGAAATCTCTGTTCAATTAATGAAGCACACAGCAGTCATACTGTGGAATAGTTTAACTATTTTTTTTCACTCCAAGATCGTAAGTTGCTGTGGTAGTTGCAAATTAACAGAGACTTTGACTTGTGGCTTTATAACAAGGAGCTTTTTTCAGTATTTTTTGCCATGGCTAGGAAGACACAGCTACAGTTGGAGGGGGAAAAAAAGTGGCTATTTACTTGAATTGATACCAGCTTAAGGCTAATACCATGACAGCCTATGACTGCCTACTTAACTCACTTCAGATAAGACACAACATCTCCCAGCTTAATGAAATTACCAGAGCAAGTCATGACCACATTTAGCTTTCTACATTTTGAGCTGACAGGGCCATACTAATGAACTACTCAGAACTAGATCTTATTAAGACAGCTAAATATTTCTAATCAAAATGAAATATCAGAGCAATTAGCAGACACTGTAAACAGTACTAAAGCATTTAGGTCATGATCATGAATAATTCAAATATTTAACTTCAATAGCTGAACTCTGTTACTGTCCTTAAAGCAAGGAGAGCAGGTTAATGGGTTTGTCTGTTACATATCCAGCTAAGACACAGCAGTGAACTTTCAAATTAACTTTTTGTAAGCAGCCAGAGTGGAAAGAGCACTTTTTTAAACATTTTAGATCAGGGGAGAAAAAGGGGTGGGGGAAATTACATTAAATTATTTAAGATCTGGAAGTAAATATTTGCTACAACTCTGCAGCCCAGGTGTTCAAACTGAAAGCCTCCAATCCTTACTAATAAGCAGCAATTTCACACAGTGCATTTTCAGCATTGGTAACAGCAAAAGCTTAGAATCATAGAATACCATCTGTCCAGTTGGCCCAGGTCCCTCTGCAGAGCCATTCTACCCTCTGACTGACCAACATCTGCTCCCAACTTGGTGTCATCTGCAAATTTGCTGATGACTGTCTCAATCCCCTCATCCAGATCATCAATGAAGATGTTTCCTATCAAACACCATTATTTAAGCCAGAAAGCATAGTTCTCCCCATGCATACTCTATGTCATTGCTTTCTGCAGTTAAAACTAGTTAGTGTATTTGCTAATAGTTCTTTGTAATACCCCTTTCAACAAGTGTTGGATTTGTTCACAACTACAGCTATATTAAAAAAACTCAGGCTGCAAGGTTTTACCCTCAAGAGGTTTATCATCAAGGGATCAAATACAATTTCAGTCCAGATAGCTCCACTATTAACTTATAATTAAGGACTACAACATAATATGAAAATGAGCATCAGACCCAGAGGTCCTTAAAACAGCTTCTATGATTTAGGTAGTTTTATTCTGTAAACTCTAATCTGAGTCACTTTCACAAGCCTTCAAAGTGTTTTTAATTTGTATTAATTTCTTCATTTGCAACTGCTTTCCAGGAGATTAAATTCAGTGACAAGCACCATTATTCACAGTTCCCTTAAGAACAACAAATGCTCTCCTTATTTTAGATGATTCAAAAAAATCCCTCTCCGCTTTCCATTTTCAATGCTGACATCAGTTCCAGTCCTTCAAGCAAGAAGTTAATGACTACAGTTCTAAGGTTCAACAGCTTCTATGGACAATAATCAATCAATAAATAAATAAAAAATAAAACCAGAATTAAAGGAGGGTTCAAGTATTGTGAAGAATTAAGCAAATTATGCACACCAAAGCAACACACCACTCTGCCTGTGCTGGAACACACACCTCCAAATTTTTATATCACATTCTGGTCAAAATTTGAGGCCTCTCACTAACTAAAGCAGCACTGCTTTGCATGCTGTGTCTATTAACAGGAAAAAGAAATTCTTTGAAATGCAAATGCTTATAGCTACCTTTTCCTACAAAGAATAGACATGAAAATAAGAGTGTAAAAGGACTCTCTGCTTGGCCTTACACATCTAATGAGCAAAACATGAGATAACTTTGTTGTCCCCAGTGGAAAGAGTGATTTTTTTTTTTAATCCACTATGTCTGATCTGCTGCACCCCACATGTGGAAATCACCATTCAGTTCCAGAAGTCTATGGTTCAAACCAGGTAAATGTCATGCTAATGTAGTCTTGTGTCACCAGACTTAAGTCCATGGCTTCTTGTCTGTTGGTTAACCACCATCTTTATAGCAAAGTGTAACAGAATACAGATGGTTACATTCCCTTCCACAAAAATACTAGTTCTCCTTCGAGTTTTATTATTAGATATCTATGCAGAACACAAATGCTTTAAGGACTATTTATATTTAAAAACCTGCTCATGTAGGTAAGTAATGAAAACAAAACCACCCCAAATTATTTCTTATAGATGCAATTAAAAAAAAAGTGCACCCAAATTAGAAAAGAAGGAAACATTAAATCATCTTTTCACAACTTGTAGATGGCTGTTTGCCAAACCAAGGAAAATTTTCCCATTTCCCAACTTCTCCTTAGAGACAAAGTGTTGCAAGAGAAACAGGTTGTCAAAATCAACATGAATAATTTAGAAACTGTGTTTTATTGTTGAATGCTAATACAGAAGCAGCAGCAATTATTGTTGTCAACAGCCTATAGAAATAGGTCAAGAAACACTTTACTGCTCATTTGCTCAGTACAGTTGCTCCCTCCTGGAAGACAAATGTTTCTGGCAAACGAACCAAAAGGGCTACATCCCTAAACTATGGAAAACCCTGGGAAGACCCACATCTTCCTTTACAAAAATAATCAGCTTTGGAGAAGCTGAAAAACTCCATGAACTAAAAGGCACCTGAAATTTGGTTGAGAAAAAGACTCCCCTCAAAAGCTCCTGGAAAATGAGAGATTTTTGTTTACCCTGATTATAACTTATTTAACTCAAGTGTAAATGCCTGTGTGCATTCCTCCTGGTCTGCTTCACAAATGATGCCAGAAAGGCATCACAATAGCACATTGCCCACTTCACCACAGCAGCTCAAGGATCACTTGTTCCAAGCATGTCTCCAAGGCTGCTTAGGAAGCAATTACCTTTCTCAACACTATCTTCTGGCAGCCAACCATTCTCCTCACCCATACTCTCCCACAAAGCCCTGAAGCATATGTTGTATTTATTTTGTCTCTTTGTTTTTAAACTTCCTGCAGGTCATGTTCGAAGTGCCAGTAGGATGCTATTTGAACCCAGGCCCAGGCATCTGTCTACTTTGCAATCACAGTAAGTATCAAAACAAACCAAAGATATGCCAGGACTAAGCACTGAGTTTACAAGGTTAGCACTGCTTTCATGAAGCAACTGGGAGGTAAATGTTTCCCTCCCCAAAGAGCTGAGCAACCCAGCAAACAAGCGCTCATGAAAGATATTTGCAAGGCTCTGGCAGAAATTCTGCTGTTGAATCCATAAGGAAGAAGAGATTTACATACACACATGAACAAACTCCCCAAAGAAAAGTGGTTTTTCCCCTGGAAACACTAGCAAGCACTGAGGAGGACTGCAGAAACAGCAAAAGCCTAGCTCATAGGCAGGACCTGTCCAGCTTCACAATGCAAATATTTCCATGCTCCTGTGAGAGGCTAAAAAGCTGAAATTTAGCTACAAAAAGTCAACAACTCTGACAATGGTCATGAATGTGAGGAAAGTATAAAGTGGGGTGCAAGGTGGTACAGAGTAGTATTCCTAGCAAGTCAGATAAAGTAGATTTTTCTGTGTCAGGGACATAAAAACAATGAAAAGCCATTTGCCTAAAACAAAGTGCAGTGTAAAGAGTTTCGTACCCACCACCAAGACCACACAGTCCCCTACCAGCAGCATGGCAGCTTTCAAAAACACCCCTAAAACCCACACACCTTCAACCTTCACATTGAGTACCTTAATTTAAGAAGATCTTAAGGTGCCTGAATACATCTAGGAAGGCAACAAAGCTGGTAAAAGGGATGAAAGGAATATCCTGGAATGGCTAAAGACTTTGAGCTTGTGCATTTTGGAGGAAAGGAGATTGAGGAACTGCCTCATTGCCCTCTACAGTTTACTGAGGAAGGCGGCAGAGAGAAGTTGACCTCTTCTTCCTGGTATCCTGTGATAGGACTTGTGGGAACAGTTCAAAGCTGTGCCAGAAGAGGTTTGAACTGGACATTAGGAAGCATTTCTTTACCAAGAGGGTTGTCAAACCCTGGAACAGACTTCCTAGAGAGGTGGCTGCTGCCTTTAAGAACATACTTTAACTTTGGTCAACCCTCAAGTGGTCAGGCCAGTTGCACTAGATTGTTGTAAGGCCCCTTAGCTGAAATACTCTGTTCTACTCTAACCTTGACATAACCAGCTACAACCAGACCAGGAGCATAAGCAGTTTGTGCACACACATTATGTGCACCACCAAAGGCAGAGGAAGAACGAGGTGTACAGGCACAACAAAAGACCTGACCAGGTCTCTTTTGGAGTTAACAGTCTTCAGCCAACTTTATGGATTTGGCAGTTAGTCACCAAAACAACAACTGAAAACCCTCACATCTACCAGATCTTCCTAGTCCACACATACCTACACATGCTTTAGGCACATTTTATTATAAAAACTATTGGTTTTGCAGGAAGACAACTCATGACAAGGACATTAACCAAAATGATACAAGATTTAACATGTCCTGAAAGTCATTCCAGTCTAGTGCAGCACCAACACTTAACACAAGGGGTGAAAAAGAAAATTAAAAAAGCCAAATATAAAAAATGCACTGAGAAGGTGGAATTAACAAACAAAAGAAACCAAAAAAAAAAGGCAGCCCAATTTCACTCCCAAGATGTTCACTTAGATTTTTGAAAGTCTTGGGTCATTTACCAGCCTAATGTGTGGACAGCAGTGTGCCCAGGTGGCCAAGAGGGCCAATGACATCCTGGCCTGCATCAGGAACAGTGTGGCCAGCAGGAGCAGGGAAGTCATTCTGCCCCTGTACTCAGCACTGCATAGGCCACACCTTGAGTACTGGGTCCAGTTCTGGGCCCCTCAATTTAAGAAGGACATTGAGACTCTTGAACGTGTCCAGAGAAGGGCAGTGAGGCTGGGGAGAGGCCTCGAGCACAAGCCCTATGAGGAGAGGCTGCGGGAGCTGGGATTGCTTAGCCTGGAGAGGAGGAGGCTCAGAGGAGACCTTATTGCTGTCTACAACTACCTGAAGGGTGGATGTAGCCAGGAGGGGGTTGGTCTCTTCTCCGAGGCAACCAGCACCAGAACAAGAGAACACAGTCTCAAACTGCACCAGGGGAGGTTTAGTCTGCAGGTTGAGGAGAAAGTTCTTCACAGAGAGAGTTGTTAGCCATTGGAATGTGCTGCCCAGGGAGGTGGTGGAGTCACCGTCCCTGGAGGTGTTCAAGAGGGGACTGGATGTGGCACTTGGTGCCATGGTTTAGCAGTCATGAGGTGTTGGTTGACAGGTTGGACTTGATGATCTTTGAGGTCGCTTCCAACCTTACTGATTCTACGATTCTATGACCAACAGAAGCAGGGTAAACAATAAACAAACTAAAAGCCCAAAACCTACAACAATTCTCTCTAGAATTAGATATGATATTCTCTTTCTCGTTCAGGGAAAAAAAAAAAAAAGATGCAATTCAGCAAAAGAAGTGTTTAATGATACTAATAAATATGACAAAGGTTGTGAATTTTTTTTGGTGTGGTACCTTTTACACATAGAGCAAAAATATATCATACTGCACATTTAAATCTCGCTAACTGAAAGCCTGTCACTACCTCTAAACAAACATAAGGCTCTCTTTTACAGAATTAAATTAAGGTTTTGCACTGAAATGCATTCAATACTGGAATTAAGTGGTTTGACTTATATTTTCTATTCCAACATTCAGAGCCACCATCACTGATTTTTCTCTTCAACAAACACATTAGGTAAGAGAAAGAGTGCATTTCATAGCAGTACAACACACTGCAGAACTTCTCCAAGCTCCCATGAAACTCAGTCCTGTTAAAAGTGAAACCACAAGGTGAAAGCAAGTACACTGAAAAAGCCCTAAGTAAGATCTGAGTTTTCCTTCATTTATGTTATTTTTGTCTTGCAAAAATAAGTTGAGTTGGCATAAGCTACATTTTACATCTATTTCAATGCATGTGTACCTCAAAAGGATGTGAAAATGAAAATTACTATATGCAGAGCCAGACTCCAGAACATAAACCAAATCTAAATTATATGTGTCAGGTGAAAAACTGAGGAACAATCCTAGTTCAACCAATTTGATAAAACAATCTGACGTTTGAGCAATGTCAGTTTCTCAAAAGAAACTCATCACTCAAATGTCAGAGCTCTGTAATTTATTGACTTGTTTTAAAAGAGAGTATCAGTCTTCAGTTTTCAGGAATTCATCTGAAGTAGCTGCTGACTTTAAGATAGCTTCACATCTCATTCATCACATTTCCAGCATCTCATTCCCTTAAGTATCTCATGGAAGAATTCTTCTGTATTATACATACCACAAAAATGGAGCAAAGATGTTTTTTTCAACTTTTTTTTTTCCTAAGAGGATGCTATATAGTTTTTATTCTTATTAGATCCTTTATTCCATACCCATATGGGGAAATCGGCAGACTTTTCCTTACAGCACACTCCCCTAACAGACAACAATGAGACTTCACCTCTGTTTAAATGTTTGGACTGGTAATACTAACAGAAACGTAAAGAAAACCCAAACCAAAACAAAAACAAACCCACAAGCCACAATACTCAAGTTGCACTGCCAAGCATGACTCTTATATGAGTGATTTATTACACATTGCGAACATCCTGTATTTTTGACAATACAGTAATTAGACAACATGTGTTAAAGTATATATAAGGCACCTGACTCTTCCTTAAAAAAAAAAAGACATACTAGATTTTCTGGATTTGGAAGAGCATGCAGGTTTACATCATTCTCCTATAATAGAAAGGCAACACTAAACTACTGAAGTAATTACTCTAAACCTACAGAATTATTACTGCAGTGGAGGAAATGCACAATGCATTTTGTAAGCTCCTCTGAGGAAGAACAGAAGCTGCAACCCATCTGCTCAGGAGATTTTTCTTGTGCTGCAGTCTGACTGAAGAAAACCTTATCTTCCTGAGCAGAAATTCACCACAGCAAACAAGTGCTGAAATTTTGCTTGTGAAGCAGGACCTCTACATCAACTGAACTTCAAAAGGAAGCTGAGGTTGACATTTTGTTCTCATTATTGCTTATTTTGCACACAAGTTCATTATCTGCCCTCAGCATGGAGGCACAACCCACACTGCTGAAGTCACTGTTCCATGGACCACGTTGCTTATGTTATTCTTCAAACTATGCAGAATGGTATCCTCCTCTGCTGCCACTCGGCTGAGCCACAAACATCTGAACAGAGCCATGTGAGAAGTCTGATGTAACTTACTAGTTTTAACATGAAGTGCTTCAGCTATTTTGCACTCTTACAGCACCCCGCTCGTATGCCAAAGGTCCCTCATCTTCATTTGAGGCAGAACTATTTGCTGCTGAGGCAGCAGGCCTGTCTTCTCTGCAAATTGATCAATTTATTGGATTACTAAAATTATTATTAATAAAACTATTTGCATAAACAACATGAAGATGAACTAACAAGATATTTCTGGCATTTGCTGACTTTAACTATTAGTGTCTGGCAAGGTGAGGACTCATTGACTGCTACAAGGAAGAGAATGTCCATAATATCCTTCCTGACATACTACTTACGCTACTCAAGATGCCAACACATCTCTAATTAGACAAATCTGTTTTAACCTCATAAAAACACCAATATGAGTAAGCCAGAAGGAACTATCTGTCAACACTAGGATTAAACAACACAGCAAATTACCTGGATTACTTTCAAGGCATGTTCAGAAGCCTGATAATAGTTGCCACATGAGAGAGTCAAATAGATGCTTGATAGTTTTTATTCATTTTGAGTTGAATTGAGGGTCCAGTCCTTCAATCCTTACTCCATAGAAATGTATGAAATTCTACATCACCACAACAGCAATACCATGATAAGGGAACTAATACAGTGTTAGTAGACATGACACACTGAAACGGACCCTACCCTGGATCTGATTTTAGGGCATTTGAGTTACCCACTACCAGAAAAATTATTTTTAAAAATAATAATTAAAATATATTACAAACCTCACCCAACCCCTACTGTATCCACTAGATAAAGTATCCTACTTATATCCATTAGATACAAGCTTTATCTACATCACTGTGTACCCAGCTACTCTTCAGTACAGGGTTTTGTAATAAAAATTGTAAGTATTATGACTTTGCTCATAACATTCAAGTCCAACTCTCACGGTCTCCAAGACAGAGGCCTCCATTTCTCCATCTCTCAGCTTTCTGGTTCTAGTAGACAGAAACAAACATCTTACTTAATGTCACCCAACATGCCAAACCCAAGTCTGTTGTTATTACATACACAGAATCATAGAATGCACTTAATGGTAAAAAAACCCTAAGTAATAAGGAAACAGACCTTTAGAAGTGCATAACAGGAAAAAAAGGATTCAAATACTCCATCATTCTCTCAACCAGGCACATTTCAGGTTTCCCTTCTAGAGTCTGCACTTTGCATGTTCCTTTAATGCTACTGTACTATGCACTTCATACACATGAACTTCACATCACAGTGCTAACACTTAACATCTGCCTTCCTGTAACCTGCAAGCAAGAAACAGGAGGAAGGAAAAAAGAAGCAGATGAAGACAGCAGGATGGACAACAGTAATACATGATGGGTCACAGGAGAAATTCTCCCTTTAGCAAGGATTACTCACAGGTTTATACATATCCTCTGCACAATCATGACAGACTTAAAAGGGCAAATCATATAATCCCCGAGTCTTAATCTTACTGGAAATAGTAAAGCCAAGGAGTTACTGGCTTGATCACACAAACCAGTTAGTTGAGGGAACAAAACTCTTCAGCTTGAAAAACTAAGCAAAAGCACCCAAAACTGGACTTAAGGTCAGTCAGCCTTAATCAAATGAATTCTTAATGTCACCGTAACCAGAGAGAAAAACATTAACGATAAGCCTACAACCTTCCAAAATCCATTACACAATTCAGGAAGCCCAAAAAAACCCCAACTAACTAAGTTGCAGGAAGCAATATCACAGAATGTTAGGGGCTGGAAGGGACCTCAAGAGATCATCTAGTCCAACCACTCTGCCAGAGCAGGATCACCTATACCAGATCACACAGGAACTCATCCAGGTAGGTCTTGAATAACTCCAGGGAGGGAGACTCCCTGGGCAGTCTGTTCCAGTGTTCTGTCACCCTCACAGTGAAATAATTCTTCTTCCTGTTTCCATGGAACTTCCTGTGCCTCAACTTCCACTCATTGCCCCTTGTCGTGTCATTGGGCATCGCTGTGAAGAGCCTGAATCCATCCTCTTGGCACTTATCCTTTACATATTTATTGACAGCAGTGAGAAGAGCAGAGATGCTCATATGCATTTGATGTGAAGGTTATGAGAAATACTGCATTCAAAAGAAGCATCCTTAAAGACCATTTCAAATTCTTACTAATTAAATTTAACAGACTTCTATGAAAGAGGTTAAGATGAACTTTGAGGCACTTTGAGATCCTCAAATGATGCAGATAAATGAGATTATTCGTCGTTAATTATGGTTATCAGATGAGAGAAATGATCCAAGTAAGATGACATAATAAAGATGAAGTGCTGTTTCCTTAACAGTAAGTAGAATAAAACCACCACAGATCATTAAATGTAAAAACCCAAAGCACTGCCTCTGTCCTAAGGGAAAAAAAAAACCCTCCGGTTTCTTTAATCATGTTGGAACCACACACTTCAAGACAAAAAAAAAGAGAGCTCATTTTTCAGTACCTCCATTATATTATTGCTAATTTCAACACATCAATCCTTCAAACAGTGGCTTACTTCTGGGGATATTTTTATTGGTCTTTTAAGCAAACAATCTGGAAGATTAATACAACATCTTGCTTTTTAAAACTTATCAGCTGTAGCAAGCTGATAATCATAACAAACGGGCAAACAATGCGATGCTTTTCCATCTCACACTCTTTATCAAGGTGTTATAAGAACAAGTCACACCATGAAAAGTTGTCACACGCTCTCCAGTCATGGAGAGGAAGAAAATTCTCTATATGGTGTCTGAACCTGGAGCTCTACTACATTAAGTTCCACTGAATACTAATAACGCCTCGTAAGGGAAGTACATGAAACCTTATTTCTGCTCAACAGAGAAACAAACACAATGGCTGTCAACTTTTATTTAAGGGTAGCTAGGTCATGACATGCAGTGAATGCAAAAATAACATTTTTTATTTCACTTGATGTAATGCCTAAGGACTCTAAGCAGGAATGCTGACCCCTCACTGGGAATTTTACCAGAGTGCTAAATGTAGAGTGCAAGCTATACACAAGCTATTCAAGATCTGAACGCTACAGAGCAGCAACACAGACTAGTTCTCTATTGTCCTCAGTTTCATTTGCAGATATTACAAACTGCTTATGACCTACACTGACAAAACAGCTGCCACAAACTGCAACACAGTCCCTTTTCCAGGTATTTTTCCCCTTTTGAAGAACATGCTCCCTGGAAGTTGAGTGCATTTGTTTTCACATGCTCAATCTCAGGGCAAGAAACCATCACATCTAGCATGTCTTAAACAACTAGGTGCACTCCACTGCTTATACTGTGAGGTTGAAAGAAAGTGTACCATTAGAAACACAGCTGACATCAGGTGTTACCTTAAAACCCTGCTCTTACTCCATGTAAGATACTCTACAGCAGCCTACAGCTGCCTACTTCCCACCTTCAGAAGACTCCTTTTATGTTCACCTTCCCTTTCCAGCCCTGTTCAGTTGCTAAAAAGCAGCAGGCTCAAAACACCAGCCACAAAAATTTTTGTTAGAGTTCCTTGAAAAAGCCAAAAAGAAAGCAACAAAACTAAAAATACAACTTTTAAGTGCATCACAGGGCTGGTATGTTTAAGTAGGATAGTCTCTAGCTTCATGTCAGCCTTGGGACCGCCTCAGGCACTACCGTCACACAAAGTCACTAGGAATTGCTTAGTGCTTTCAACCCAAGCTAGCTGAAAAGGTCAGAGACTTGCACTGGAGCTTAGGGTCTCTCTCCCACCAGGTCGTAAACACAACCTTCCAAGCAAAAGACAAGCTTGACAACAGGCTATAACCAAGCACCCTTACTCCAGATCTTCCCTTCCTGCCCATGAGCTCATGAATGTGAGCACAATTTCCCAGCATTTGCTGAGACGTCGAGAGGGTTCAGCTTAAAACAGCACCAGGGCAGTAGCAGAGTGTTTGGCTCAAGTAGTCCTGGCAACACTCAGGAGAGGACACGGAGTCTCCCTCACTCATGCCCAGCCAAGGCTTAGGCAAGCTAAGCATTCACGGTGATGCTTAGCCTGCAGTGATGAGGGACTCCACACAATGCAGGACCTAACACTTGAGAACTTACTGAAAACCACAGAATCACAGAAAAAAAAAGCAATTCCTAGTAGTACACTCCCAGTACCTATATACATACCACTGGATCTTTATTGATGGCAAAGCTCTGTATCAGTAAATCACCCACAACCACATTACTTTGAAAACAGAATAATTTTTAAGAGCCTCGTAACTCATTCTAACCAATGGTAGTTTCCCTTTTTGCTGACATGGTCACATTATCTTCCATCCTCAGTTCCTGGTGTCAGGCAGTGTACCTCACATGGTTCTTCCCTCTGCTAACTTCTGTAAGTCTGTGTTTTTCACTTGCATTGTTACAACCATGAGAAGAGCTGGAATTGTTCCAGGTAACTGAGCCTCATCAGAAGAACACATACTTAGTTTCAGATGTACTTTAACTTTCTTTCATTACAAAAAAAGAAAGGCAGAAAAACAAGCATCAAATCTAACATAAAATTAAACAAAAAAAAAAGGTTAAGAGACAGCAGGATACCAGCCAAAGACTACTAATACTTCAGACAAGACATAGGAATGGTAACTGCTTTAGATTCACTCACTGCACTCCTTGGCACAGACTTCAAGCAGACAGTCAGTCTCACACACTGACCTCTGAACAGAACAACTTCCTGGGCAAAGGCTCAGCACCTACTGCAGGCACCTGCAAAGCCTGCCTTCTTTACACAAACAATATATGCTTTTACATAAAACATCACACTGCTCTCATGAAAAGCAAATAAAGTACTTCTTCAGGTGACACAGACATCACTCAAGTGTTTCAATTCACACCAACATAATAAAAATATTTTGAAAAGTGAACTCAGTTGTGTTAAATCACAACAAAAACCATTTGCTGCATTTCAGAAGTACAGCAATGAGCTCATCCCAGGCTCTAAAAGGCATCAAATATTGGCAAATTATTAAACAGTGATTTTTCCTCCCTCACCAGCTCTTGACCTTGGCCAACATCTGTTTACCTTACTGATTTCCAAATGTGAACTCCTGTGAGAATTTGAGTTGCTCTACAATTTCTCAATGTTTAATAGGGAAACCAGAGTTACTCTTTTTACCAGGTGTGTCCTCACACAGTCATGGTGAACTGGATTCCATATCCATGCCTTTTACTCTCATGGTAAATCTTCAGAATATGTTTACTTGACAAGTTTAGAGTTTACATAAATAAAACACTAGTAATATTACAATACAATACAATACAATACAATACACCAGGTTGGAAGAGGCCTTCAAGATCATCGCGTCCAACCCATCAAACAATCCAACCCACCCAACAACTAGACCATACAGCCAAGCACCCCATCAAGTCTTCTCCTGAACACCTCCAGTGAAGATGACTCCACCACCTCCACGGGTAGCCGATTCCAATGGGCAATCACTCTCTCCGTGTAGAACTGCTTCCTAACAGCCAGCCTAAACCTGCCCTGGCGCAGCCTGAGACTGTGTCCTCTTGTTCTGGTGCTGGCTGCCTGGGAGAAGAGGCCAACCTCTGCCTGGCTACAACCTCCCTTCAGGTAGTTGTAGAGAGCAATAAGGTCACCCCTCAGTCTCCTCTTCTCCAGGCTAAGCAACCCCAGCTCCCTCAGCCTTTCCTCATAGGGCTTGTGTTCCAAACCCCTCACCAACCTCGTTGCCCTTCTCTGGACACGCTCCTGCAAGACAACATCTTTCCTAAACTGAGGGGCCCAGAACTGGACACAGTACTCAAGGTGTGGCCTAACCAGTGCAGTGTACAGGGGGAGAATATCCTCCCTGCTCCTGCTGGCCACACTGTTCCTGATGCAAGCCAGGATGCCATTGGCCTTCTTGGCTGCCTGGGCACACTGCAGGCTCATGTTCAGCCTACCATCAACCAGTACCCCCAGGTCCCTCTCTGCCTGGCCACTCTCCAGCCACTCTGACCCCAGCCTGCAGCACTGCCTGGGGTTGTTGTGGCCAATGTGCAGAACCCGGCACTTGGATGTGTTAAATCTCATGCCATTGGACTCTGCCCATCTGTCCAGCCTGTCGAGGTCCCTCTGCAAAGCCTCTCTGCCCTCCAGCAAATCAACTGCTGCCCCCAGCTTGGTGTCATCTGCAAATTTACTGATGATGGACTCAATGCCCTCATCCAGATCATCAATAAAGATGTTGAAGAGCATGGGGCCCAGCACTGATCCCTGGGGCACACCACTAGTGACAGGCCGCCAGCTGGATGTGGTGCCATTCACCATTACTCTCTGGGCTCGGCCCTCCAGCCAGTTCCTAACCCAACGCAGTGTGCTCCTGTCCAAGCCACGGGCTGCCAGCTTGGCCAGGAGTTTGCTGTGGGGGACGGTGTCAAAGGCCTTGCTGAGGTCCAGGTAGACCACATCCACAGGCCTCCCCACATCCACCAGGCGGGTCACCTGATCATAGAAGGAGATCAGGTTGGTCAGGCAGGACCTGCCCCTCCTAAATCCATGCTGGCTAGGCCTGAGCCCCTGGTCATCCTGTAAGTGCTGTGTGATCGCACTCGAGATGAGCCGTTCCATAATCTTGCCTGGCACTGAGGTCAGGCTGACAGGCCTATAATTCCCTGGCTCATCCAACTGGCCCTTCTTGTGGATGGGCACCACGTTGGCCAGCTTCCAGTCTTCTGGGACCTCTCCAGTGAGCCAGGACTGCTGAAAAATGATGGAAAGTGGCTTGGACAGCTCATCCGTCAGCAATCTCAGCACCCTAGGATGGATCCCATCCGGTCCCATGGCCTTGTGGGGGTCCAAGCGGCTCAGTAGATCTCTAACTTCCTCTTGGAGCAGTGGGAAACTATGCAGCTCTCTGGCTCCTTCTGCCAGCTCTGCAGGCCAGCTGTCTGGAAGACGTTCTGCCCTGCTAGTGAAGACTGAGGCAAAGAAGGTGTTAAGTACCTCTGCCTTTTCCTCATCCTTTGTTACAACGTTCCCCTCCGTGTCAACCAAGGAGTGGAGGTTGTCCTTGCCCTTCTTCTTGCTATTGATGTATTTCTAGAAGGACTTTTTGTTGTCCTTCACAGCAGAGGCCAGTCTAAGTTCTAAATGGGCTTTTGCCTCCCTAATTTTCTTCCTACACAACCTAGCAACATCCCTAAACATTCTGTAGGTTGCCTCCCCTTTCTTCCAAAGATGATACACCCTCTTTTTTTCCCTAAGTTCTATTAAAAGTTCATTACCCATCCAGGCTGGCCGTCTGCCCCGGCGGCTCATCTTCCGGCACACCGGCACAGCCTGTTCCTGCGCCTTCAATAGTTCTTCCTTGAAGTAGGTCCAGCTCTCCTGGACCCCTTTGTTTTTAAGGGCTGATTCCCAAGGAACCTTCTGAATTAGTTCCTTGAGTAGCCTGAAGTCTGCCCTCCTGAAGTCCAGAGTGGAGGTCTTCTTGCTCCCCCTCTTGGCTTGGCTGCATACTGAAAACTCTATTAATAATGTCGTGGTCACTGGTGCCTAAACACCCTCCGACCACCACATCACCCACCAGCCCTTCCCTGTTGGTGAAGAGGAGGTCAAGCATAGCCTTACCCCTGGTAGGATCACGCAGCACCTGGGATAAGAAGCTGTCCTCCATGCACTCTAAGAACCTCCTAGACTGCCTCCTCTCTGCTGTGTTGAGATCCCACTAACTAAACTAAAAGGTTAGTTTTAAATGTCAAGCCATATCCTTTACAAACAAGTAAGTGACTTCACACCATTTTTTTTTCTGATGCTTGCAAGGTGGTCTTACATGGTCTTATCACCAGATCTTTCTGATCTGTTTTCACAGGGCTTGAAAAACTCTTCTGCACATAGATACTTGTTGCAGTTTGACTCAGCCAGTGGCCGAGTTCCAACCCAGTCTACTCATGCAAGCTCCCACAGGGGAGAACCAAAACAAAACCCAAACCAAACAAAAATCCACAAACAACAAACAAAGACAATAAAAAAAATATTTCTCAAACAATCAGGCAACAACAGCAAAATTTCCAAAGCCCTGTGGCTTGAGAAAAGCAAAATATAATGGAATGGTTAAAAAACCCCACAGTACCATATTTTCAGCAGGAAGCACAACAAAGGCAAGCATGTGAAAAAAACATCAAGCCAGCAGCCAGAAAATGGAACAGGGGAACACCCCAGCCAGGAAGAAGAGTCAACAAAGCCAGCCTTTTCCTTATACAGTGGGCATGACATCAGTATGACACCAAATACCCATTAACTCATTCAGCTGGCTGCACCCTGGACAATAGTACAGTCTGTGTCTAGCTCAGGCAACATTCTTATTTCTAAGATACAAGCCATCCAAACACACATCTACGTGCATGTAGATGTCTTGATTGAAAACTCTATTAAAATCTGTCAAAAGCAATTAGCCTGAATACAAAGACACTGTGAATCACTTTCAATGATCAAACAACAGGGGCACATGAGGATACATACAGCAACATCTGAAGCCTGAAGTACAAGCAATAAGGCTTGCATGAAACACTAAGGTCAGGAACAGCAGGATGAAGATGTTTTCAGAGGCAACTATAAGGGAGGAACGAAACCACCAAGTTTGTTTTCTGGGTTCAGGACTATTTGGATCACTGGCAAAGTACTTTTACATTGAGGGAAATGGAAGAAGCTTATTAAGAAATGTCCAAACAACATTCTCAACCACTGAAAAGCCACCACTGCAGGAGAGTGAATTAAAGACTCACAAGAGTTTAGATCATCCTTTTTGTGCTTGTGGATTACCAAAGCATGCTGAAAAAATGGGTCAGAGCTGTAAGGTGGACACACCTAGAAATGTTCCTACAGCAAGATTCCCCCCAAACTGTGTTTTTCTCACTCCCCCAAAACAATTTTGTATTTTACTAGAAAAATTATTTCATCGTTTATAGAAGTCCAGACAGCACAGTGTCAGAGCTACTGCAGAGGCCAGTGCCATGGGAGGTAGGACACAGTGCTAGCTGCCCACAGGGAGTACAGCCATGCAGGGCTCACTACACACTCCCTCTCAGGAAGAGCATCCCTGGCTTATTAGGACAGGCTGCATTCATTCTCAAACATTATTTCACCATGCAGTAAGTACACCATTGGCATCCTACATTAGTTTGTTAAAAACATCAATGCCTTCACTCCATCATGACTTGCCCAGTGTTGGCATTGCCTCATTCAAAATGCACCACTAATGAAGGGAGCAACTTCAACCAAATGGGTTGGGAAAAAATACTTCTGTAAGTCTGTATTTTGGGATGTGGTACTATTTTTACTCTACTATCAGCATATTAAATAATTTCTAAAGTCCGTCAGAAAAAAAAGTTAGAACTTTAGCAATAGTAAATTGCATCATATGTAAGGTGCACTTGAGAGTTAACAGGAAACTGTTATAAAAGCAAACAACCCAAATCAATTGTTTACCAAACAGCTTCTTCAGACCATTATGCAAGCACTTCTTCCCTCACTCTTTATTCTGTTGAAAACAGTACATGACTATAAAACCTGCATTGTCCCAGCTGCCAGTCAGTCTTTCACAAATCCCAGGTCTCCAGCACAACACGACTAAACCCAAGCACCCTCTTGGGAGGGTGATCAGTGGTTACCTGGCTGATGTTTTCATTCTGAACTTGCACATGCAATTGTTTACTATATTATCATGTAAAAATGCATGTGTGTGAAGGAAAGGTAAGAAGCTGTTCCTCTTTCTTTTCACAGGATAGTTCACAACGGACAGAAAGCAGAGCCTGCTACCACAGCAGGACACATCTTTTCTTGCCATTAGCAAAACAGGACCAGGACAAGAATATTTCCAACAATAGCAGATCCCTTCAGAAGAAGCCAGTTCAGGCCCTTCTCAGATGTGGATGGGTTTTGTGCCTTTTTTTCCCTTTAAGCCTTGCCTAGGCATTTCTGTTGACCATTGAAAAGGTGGAAATGTAAGACTAAAGGTGGAAATGTAAGACTAAAGCATCACAGAAAGCATTTGCTTCTAGTCAATCTGAAATAATGCATTCAGTTTTGGAAACCATTTGCTATGAACAAACATACTGAGGCAAAGAAACCACAAAGACTGTATCAATTTAGATGTCTAACAAGCATTAAGGAACACAAAAATAAATGCAAGATCTAGATTGAAGTGGGCTGTATCAAGAGCCAGTTTCAGGAACTATAATTTGACTCCATGGTAAACATGGCTCAGTTATGTTCCATTCAATTTTGGGGTTGTTGGTTTTTTTTTTCCCCCATTTTTTTTCCCCCCAAAATCAACTTTCACAATCAAGAGATGAGAAAGGAACATAACATTTTCATTAATACTAACACATTTTTGCAGCAATTCAACTATCAAAGCTAATCTTAATACAATTTACCAAAATATAATTTCCTTCCTAAACTGAGCAACTTGTTTTCTCACAAATTCATTTTTGGGCCATGAAGTCAAACCTAGTTTGAAATTGCCAGCAATTGGATCTGTTAGTCTACAGCCACATTCCCAAATGATCTAAGAAAGTTAGCTTACTTTTACTGATAATGAAGAATCAAAGATAGCTATACTCCTTATAAAAGTCAATAGAAAGGCTCTTGTCCTGGGTTGAGTTGAATCTGATAATGTTTATTCAATACCACACTAAGTCTACATCAACTTTAAAATTAAACTGCTGGCTGGAACAAAGTATCATGGGGCTTGAAGTTCAGATTGTAACACGAGAGACTTCCTGCTCCAGTTGCTCCTTCCAGCTTCTGGGTTTGCGGTGTTGGGTCTTTTCTGCCAAACTGGCTGCCACATGCTTGGGTAGGGGGAAACGGTTTTATCACTGGCTTCTGCTTTTGTATAGCATGTGATCTCATTAACTTCTATCTCAATCCAGAAGAGTGTTTTGTATTACTTTCCTTCCTGGTCTGTATGTGGGGCAGGGGGCTTGCTTGGTAGCACAGGCTGTGTTAAACCAGGACAGCTGTCTAAAACACTCATCTCTGAGCCTTGGGGCAAGAAATAAATAAAGAAAAAGGACAAACTTTTCTTTTTTTCAGCTTGCACAAGCAAGACTGCTGTGGAGTGAACTCAATCACACAAAATTCCATCTCAACACAAGAAAAAACTTTTTTAGATCTCTCTAGACATCTTCAAAACCTGCCTGGACATATTCCTGCATGACCTGCCCTAAGTAATCCTGCCTTGCAGGGGGATTGGACTCGATCTTTCAAGGTCCCTTCCAACCCCTAGCATTCTATCATTCTAGGATAAAGGACAAAATGCTACCATAAAGTAGTGTAGAACAGTACAGCAATGACAACTCCATCTCATACACCAGGTAAATGCACCGGGGAACACACCTCTAGCCAGTTTGCAAATGACAGAAGTTAGAAAGTTAAAGGTGGAATTATTTTCTAAGTAACAAATCAAAGATAGTGTCCCACATAAACCCAGAGGTAAAGTGTGAAATGTTCCTTGCCCAACAGGTAAACACAGTGGTGAGAAATATCTCTTCCCCAAAGCAGAAGAATGCTTCCTCATGAAACTGGAAACTGCGTGTAAAGCAAAACACTCATCTCAAGACAGATGAAGTCCAAGCAAATTTTCTGTTGACTTTTTGAATCAAAGAATGACATTGACTATTGGACAATCCCGGGCCACCAATCCAGATATGGCACCTGTTCTTCTTGCACCAGCAGGGTGAAGGGCCAAGACAATCAATTTTGAGCTACCACACAAACATAACTGAAGTACACACACACATATGGATCACACAGATTTTTGGTTGCTTTGTTTAAGCTGGTTGGGGGCTGTTAGCTTGTTTAGGCTAGTTGGGAGCTGTTGGCTTGTTTAGGGTTTTTTAACAGAAATGTTATCCCATGTCTTACTTCTCCCTTCAGTCCATCACAAATTACACAAAGCAGCAAACAGATTTGTCTGTGGTCAGGCAGGCATCAAAACATGCAGCGTAAACTACAGGACGCGAACGTAATGAGATCACTCAGAGCAACACTTGATCTGATCACACCAAGGCCAAATCGATTGAGAGGCATCTGGAAGCAAATGAGCCAGCAGTACATGAGATGAAGCAGCCATAGGTCAGCAGCATACTGCAAGAGTCTGTGCAAAACCCATCTGTCAGCAAAAATGCCATACAGTGGTGGCCTAATTAACACCAACTTGCAACAAGGATAATGCGCAGAAGAAAAAAACAAGTATGTCTCTCACAGTGAAAACACAGCCTTGAAATAAATAGAATCTTAAAACCAAAGCCAAACCCAAGGCAACAAAGAAAGCTAACTATGGTGTCCCTTTCTAATCCACACCACCCTGCTTGTCCCCTCCCTTAAGATTTGGCCAGGGGCTTACCCTGAGAGTGCTGCACTGCCAGCATGGTGCTGCACAAGCTGCAGGCTGCATCAGCTGCAATGATTTTCCCCATCCAGAAATTTCCACTTGCACACTACTTTTTTTGGCAGTAAATGGGCATGTCACCACTTGGGGTTTCAATGTGTTTCCGCAAACACACAAGGTGTTCAAAAAACAGGAATGTTTTATGCCGTACTGATTAGTAGCTACACTCACTATTGTTACGGAAAAAGAAAGGTGTAGGACATCAACTATATTCACCAAAATAATCTGTAGATGGACTTTGGGACGTTGGACTTGATGATCTCTAAGGTCTTTTCCAATCTGTTTAATTCTGTGATTCTCTAACTGGCTGTGGCATCACCCATTAACAGACAGGTATAAACCATAAGTGCTTATAAAATAGGACCTTCTTACAGCAAGGAAACAGACTAAAGCCAGTGAGTCTGCCAGATTTGCTTAAGGCACACTTCTCACCTGAATATTTTTTTCAGTCATTCTTCCTCAAGCAGGAGAACATATAATGATGACATTACTGGGCATTTCAGTGGGAGCTATTAGCATGTGCACATGGAAATTCACAGCATGGTATATACACAAGAAACCTCCTCACTCCCTTATCCAGATGCAACACTGACTACTGCCCTAAAAATGACAATTGGAAACAACTACTTTGAGGGTTTTTTATAGCTACAGCATT
The DNA here is from genome assembly GCA_033816785.1 of Picus viridis. NCBI lineage: Eukaryota > Metazoa > Chordata > Aves > Piciformes > Picidae > Picus > Picus viridis. The sequence goes on from CM066570.1 coordinate 10,141,497, forward strand.
GAAAGTGAAGTCAGTGACAGAAAATAGCCTGATTTTGGCTGCTCTTTTTATTATTACTCCTGAGTGATGATTCCAACATTATTTTTATCACAACTCAACAGAGATCATACAGATTCAGGAGCAATAATAGACGTTCTCCTGAGAAGGACAATTTATAAACGCCAGGCAGTCACAGAACACACCATTCACCTCTAGGAACAGAATCATTTTGAGCACCTAGGAGGCACAAAACTTCACAGAACTCCTAGTACTTCTTATTTACACTCATTTGAGCTTCAGCATCAGCAGAAGAACAAAACTACTAGTAATGCCCACTGTACAAGTGCTGGCTAGTTAAAACCTCAAGACTTAACCAACCTTCAAGGTGTTCTTGCACAATTACCTCATCCAGCAGGATGCCAAAGCTCCACAGCTTAAGCACAGTATATAACCCTACATACAACAATAAAATGTTTGAGGGCAGTTTACTCTCATTTCAGAATGAACTTGACACAGCAGAAGTGCCAAAAAGAAGAACGACTCCCAGGCTGACGGGACCCTCCTTTCCATTCAAATCTGACATGCTTATATATCCCACAACTCTGAAACTAGTCACCTTTGATGCCTACTATCCCAAATGGCTTGCATGATGCTCCTCACCTCTTGAGCAGCAGAAGCTCTGAAGCAGCACATACATCACACAGGCTGGGATAGCCTCAAGAGCTACACACCTTGCTCTGCCACCAGGCCTGTATCCATCAGAGCATATGACTGCTGCTATTTGCCTCACTAACTCATTGGAAAACATAAACCAGTACCTTCAATAAATTACAAGTTCTGAAGTTACAAGCTAAGAGCCTCATGTAAGGCATTAAAGACTGAAATTAAATATACATAGCAAGTGTTTAAATCTCAGAGTGATGAGATTCCAGTATATTTGGATTCAGGAGTCTGGCTACCATGTCAAACACTTCCTCCAGGTCATCAAATTTCACATCTGCTTTTTTTCTTTCTTCCTGGATGACAAACAACTTCAGTCTGAATTTTGCTAGGCTCCTCAAATCTAATTGTGGTAAATCTAATTGTGGTAGGGGGAAATACCCTCTTGAACATTTAAATCACCTCGTGATTGTGATGATTACATTATGAGCTGAGACGTGTTTCAACAAAGATAAAATCATCCTGCCTGATCTGTCATCTCTGCCCACCAAGACAGCAAATGCCCAGGGGGTGTGGTGGACAGTGAATGGCAAAGAGAGGAGGAGGCTGCTCGGTGCCGACCCCTGCAAACACACAGGAAAGACCCTCTGGAAGCCACATTTGCATTGCTGATGTAGGCCAGATGGAGCCACAATGAATGAAAAAAGAACAGTATAAAAGCCCTGGGCTATGCCAGCTTACTGAGGGGAACATCACCTGCGACATCTCATCCTGGAGGCAGCAGCCCAGTAAAGTCTCTCCCCTGTCCCCCTCTCTCCCCACCAAAGAGGACCACAGGGTGGTAATTTTTCTCCTGCTCTCTCTTTCTCCATTCTCTCTCTCTCTTTCTCTCTCCCTTTTCCTTCTCTGTTTTGTTTTCTCCATTCTCTCTTTAATAAAGAGTCTTGCCTTGTTATATGACCTTGTTTGTGCCTTAATTTCACTCATGGGAATGTTCAAAAGAACAGCATCTCCTTCCCAACTTCCAGATCAAGAGAGGCAGATAAACATTGGCACAAATGTTACATACAAATTGATCATGACTAATGCATAAAGTCCTTGCCTCAGTCTTTTCAGCCCTGTGATACTGCATTAGTGCCTAACAATATCAAACCTTAATAGCTTCATTCTGTTCATACAGAGGCAGCTATACGAACTGGAATTTGTGACATTTCTGCTCCTATGAACCTGTGAAGACCAAAGATCACCCTCTAGAGAACAAACGTCACACTAAAACCAGCAGCCCAGCCCAAGCAGTTAAGACATGTCCCTCCAAGACAAGGTAGAACATTTGACTTTTCATTCCCTCCTCATTCAAGAATGGCAACTCAACACTTGTTTTTTTTTGTCAGTCACTAACATACATTTCCTCTCTGCTGCTGACTTAGCATACTGCAACCACAAGTACAGCAAATATCTGAAAACCATAAGCAAAAGTAATGCTTTGGTAAGAATATCCCTGCATCCATTATGTTTTATTACACTTCAGAAAACATTGCCTGCTTTCTGCAAAAGAAAAGCCTGTCCCTCAGATATGAGCTGCCATATCCAGCTGTTCCTCTTCCTACTCTTGCAGCTCCAATCATTTCTCATTTCTAAGGCCCTGACAGACAGCCAAGCCGAGCCCAGCCTAGCAGCTTGTCTGTCAGCTTGACTTATTTGCAATTACAGGTAAGCCAGAACATCTCTTCCACAAATAACAGTGATCAAGGAAGACATGCTGGAAATCAGTGCTACAGTGGATAGAGACACATGTGTGCTGAACACACTCCAGTTTCTGTAAGTACATTCAGCTTCAAGATTTACAATGCACAGACATCAGAGTATATTCTTCAAATATACTTAGTCATTTATTCCACCTGGAAAACCAGATTTGCAAATCAGCACTCATTTAACTTCACTGCTTTTAAGTATTTACCACCAATACACCTAAATACATAATTAGCAAAGAAATATTCTGCATCTAGAGAACAGATCCCACATAATCCACATTTATATTGTGTTTCTAGCAGATTAGAAGGAGAAGGAGAAGGAGAAGGAGAAGGAGAAAGAAGAGAAGAGAAGAGAAGAGAAGAGAAGAGAAGAGAAGAGAAGAGAAGAGAAGAGAAGAGAAGAGAAGAGAAGAGAAGAGAAGAGAAGAGAAGAGAAGAGAAGAGAAGAGACCTTTGAGATCGAGTCTAACATATTATCCAACACTACCTAATCAACTAAACTATGGCTCCAAGCACCCCATCAAGTCTCTTCCTAAACACTTCCAGTGATGGTGACTCCACCACCTCCCTGGGCAGCCGATTCCAATGGGCAATCACTCTCTCTGTATAGAACTTCTTCCTAACATCCAGCCTAAACCTCCCCTGGCACAGCTCTAAGTGATTAAGAAAAGAACCACCATATTTACCAGTGAAACATCAAATCAGGACTATGACCTAGCTGACAATAACTGCCAGCACTTTACTCTTCTTGAATTGTGTACCTTGATCATTTTTGCATTTCCAAGCATCATATTGGGAAATACCTACAGCAGCTCCTGAAGGAAGACATTGCATTTCTGTGCAAGCCTGTCCTTTCAAGGCCTTTGATTGTAGCCCCTTCCATAAAGGGGCATGACATCTGGAAGCTTAGGAGCTAGGAGTTTAAGGAAAACTCAAGAATAGACAAGTAGCATTTTAATTAGTTTGCTACAAATTCTGAAAAATACATTATGCTAGAGCATTACCATCAACTTCTCTGCAAGCCACCTGAGTACCTCAACATAAATTAATTATAACCAACTCAAACATAACATCTAAGCTGTGTTGCTAAAATTAACTGTGTTGTTCTCAGGAAGAAGTAAAATACAAATGGTGAAAAGCGATGCAGGTTGTCAGTGAAAAAGACAGCACAAGAGTGGATAGCAACCTACCAGCAGCAAAACTTTCAACAAAAAAAGGCACAAAACCACAGATAGACTCTTGGAAACCTTTACAGATATATATTTTTATATTTTTTTAAGTCAATGTGGGGTTTAATTATTTATCAACTGGGTAACAGATTCATTTTCTAGAGATGTCTTTGTTTGTTGGGTTTCATACCGAGAGCTGGAACGTTCAATCCTACACATGCACAGTGGCTCTTCTTACAATTCTGCCTCATGCCATGCAGCTGACATTTTCTTGTGCAGACACAAGTCATCAGAACAAAAAAAAAGTCACATCTCAGTATTATCTGAGATGCTACACTCTGCCTCTGGAATGACGATATCAAAGGTGAACTTTAGGATAACATTAGCAGGATGATTTTAATGTACTATTTATTAGGGGACAGGAGAGTAAGATAACCCTAGGCATACATTTTCCACTCAAGTGAGCACATACAAATTCAGACATACTAATGAGCCCTGTCCATTTGTCTGTCTCCTTAGATAGGCACTCTACAGCCAGCCATAATTAGCATTAGTTATCTTTTAGTATGCATACATGTCAACACACAAGTACAGTGTTTGCAACCCCAACAGGCTGAAGTTCCATTTCAAGCTGTTTGGGTTTCACCTACAACAGACTTTGTATTTCCATCCTATAGTCATTACCCATGTAAGCAAGAGTTGTCTTATTTTTACATCTATGAAGCTAGTAACATCTTCACCATATAGGTAACATCTCAGGAGATAACTTGCCAAGGATTTAAAATACAAATAACAAATCACACCAAAAAACCCCTAAAAACCAATCAAACAAACAAAAACCCACAAACCAAAAACATACACCAAGAAAAAAACCCCACACACAAACAAGCAAAAAAACCCCAAACAAAACATCTTGAGCTACTCCCCTGTATTTTAAATAAGCAATAATTTCTATGAATGTCATTAGACTCCAAACAATCATCACTTAGAAATAAAAACAACCAAAACCACACATGCATGAATACAGGTTAGGCATGAAGCTTTGCCAGCTTGAGCCTACATCCATATGTAATATACAAACCACATCAAAATGTTCTTCAAACAAACATCCACTTTACAGACTGAAAAGAAAGCAGCAACCACCCCAAAGGAGGCAGGCAACTGCTTCTTGCACTGCTCCTTTAAGTGACAAGCACAATAAGTCCCTTGAGGTTAGGAAGAGATACTTGGGGAGCCAGTGTCCCAGCCACAGCCTGCTCAGCACATTTTCTCAGGGCTGATCCATTCACGACAGCGGATGTGACTGTGCCCTCAGAGGAATGTGCTTGTAGATTACATGAAGCATGTGAGAGACACAGATTGCTTTAATAGGTCTTTCCCAAATCATTGAGTACCATTTTCTGACCCCATAAAAAGGGGAAGGTGCAAAAAATCCATTATCTTCAGTATTTAAGACCACATCCATTTTCCTCATCTCCTTCATGTGAAGCCTTACAAGGACAATGATGCGTTACCGCAACTTCTGGCCACGCTCACAATGCCCCCAGAGCCTTTATTAAGACAGGTGACACTGGGACACAGTAGAGGTAGAGACTCTTTGCATTACATTAACCAGTCACAAGTAAATTTCAAAAGTAGTTTGATGCATTTTTCTTTTTAGCATTCTGACATTGTTTCAGGAACTACACTACCTCAGAGTGTCTCCACAAGATGACACATCTGAAAAACACTGTCCTTCCTGCCAAGTCTGTGGCTCCAACTACATTAGCCGTAGAGAGGGCCTGCAGAGCAGACAGTGCTTCCACCAGTCCTCAGTGCATTTCACTTCCAATCATACCAGTTATGTGGTATGGGCATACCTAAGGGACCAGCATATTTCAGGCATGTTCCTGGAGAACATCTGGTTCAGATCCATCATGGAAGATGCCAGCCCATGCACCTCAAGGCCATCCTACAGTGCTGATCCCAGTGAGTCAGCCCATCACCACCTTCTCCTCACACACATTTGTGATTGGAACATAATGATAATAGAGGCAAAGCATAAAGCCACCAACTTTAATCAAAAGGGAACACCAAAATCAGACTGAGTTTCTTGAAACTGACCCATCTCACAACACATCACAAATCTATTCCAGCCTCTGTACTCACTGTGATGCTTCCCTGTTTCAAGACTTAGCACTCATTTTCAGTGGGCTTTATAAACTGATAGCAGCATTCACACAAGGCTCAGCACAATTGCTTCCATATCCCAAGAGGTTCTAAATACAGGTGCATGAAATGCACATCCAAACAAGCTCAGCTTATAGCAATTGGTCTTTTTCATTCATTTACTTTTGCAAAGTTACTAGAAATTGGCCACAGATGTATCACATCTGCTGGCAAACTGATAACCGCTGTCTTGTAGTATAAACTCGCTCAGAACTGATACCTGTTGAGGGAAGGAGGGGCAGGAAGGGGCTCTCCTCAAAGCCATAGGATTTGCTTCTTAAAAGTATGGGCAAAGCTGGGAAAATGATGAGACTAGTAGGGGAACTGTAGTGCCTTGCCAGAGCCTACTTTGTGGTCTGGCATCACTTACCCGGGAGAAGGGAATCAGTAGACACTCACTCACCCCCACTTCAGAATAACACAATCTTAAGAGCTAATCTTGATTTAAAGAAAATTGTTTCCTTCTTACACCTTAGAAAAATCATCTGTGTGGTTGCTTTATGTGCTGAAATGTGGAGCAGGGTAAACAACAATTGAGTCAAGCACACCCACACACCACTGCAAACCAAAAGTTAAGGCAGGATGGCAGAAATGCCAGCCCTGCATAAGGCCCAAGTGAGGAGCTTCTGGAAAACAGGTATGGCTTGCAGCAGAAACGTATGGCTCTCATCACAGCTTTGAGGATAAGGACTGAAGAAGTGAGGCAGAGACCAAGAAGTGGAGGTGGCAGGTGTAGCAGTGATGATGTGGAGGACACACCAAGAACACAAGCTAGGAAGACTTTCCAGCATCAAAGCCAATGCAGGCATGCACTGAGCATCACTTTTCCTAGCAATAATTATTGCAAGCAAGGTATGCAATATTAACACATCTTTCCTATCTCCTCCCATCATTAAGAGTTGGGGAGAGAAATCCATCCTGATACACAGGTGTGACTGCTAGCCCAGCATTAACAAAATATTTGCTGTATGTGTACCTTCAATACAACTGGGCTCTAAGTTTCAAACAGTTTCAGGCAACCAAACCCATTCTCTAACTCAGAATTGGTTCTGTAGGTAACTCCAGCTATTACATGTGTCAGTGAGGGGGGAGGTGTTCAGGATTTATGTAAATAATCCAACAACCTACATTAAAATCAAACCCAAACAGTACAAACAACATCACATAAAAGTGTACATTTTTATCAAAAAATAAACATGTGTGTGTGTAACAAATGTAGTACCTATGTCTACAAAATTAAGCCAGCCTATTCCTTCACACAAGTCACAACATTACTTACATTACATACTTGAACAGCAGCACTTCGTGCTGGGTTAGGAACTGGCTGGAGGACCATGCCCAGAGAGTGGTGGTGAATGATGCCACATCCAGCTGGCAGCCAGTCACTAGTGGTGTCCCCCAGGGATCAGTGCTGGGCCCCATCCTGTTCAATATCTTTACTGATGATCTGGATGAGGGGATTGAGTCCATCATCAGTAAATTTGCAGATGACACCAAGTTTGGATCAGGGTAGGAGGGCTCTCAAGGGGGACCTTGACAGACTGGACAGATGGGCAGAGTCCAACATGATGGCATTCAACAAGTCCAACTGCCAGGTGCTACACTTTGGTCATGACAACCCCATGCAGCGCTACAGGCTGGGGTCGGAGGGACTTGGGGTTATTGACTGACAGCCAGCTGAACATGAGCCAGCAGTGTGCCCAGGTGGCCAAGAAGGCCAACGGCATCCTGGCCTGCATCAGAAATAGTGTGGCCAGCAGGAGCAGGGAAGTCATTCTGCCCCTGTACTCAGCACTGCTTAGGCCACACCTTGAGTACTGGGTCCAGTTCTGGGCCCCTCAGTTTAAGAAGGACATTTTGACTCTTGAACGTGTCCAGAGAAGGGCAGTGAGGCTGGGGAGAGGCCTCGAGCACAAGCCCTATGAGGAGAGGCTGAGGGAGGTGGAATTGTTTAGCCTGGAGAAGAGGAGACTCAGGGAGATCTTATTGCCGTCTACAACTACCTGAAGGGAGCTTGTAGCCAGCAGATGGTTGGTCTCTTCTCCCAGGCAACCAGCACCAGAACAAGAGAACACAGTCTCAAACTGTGCCAGGAGAAGTTTAGGCTGGAGGTGAGGAGAAAGTTCTTCACAGAGAGAGTTGTTAGTCATTGGAATGGGCTGCCCAGGGAGGTGGTGGAGTCACCGTCCCTGGAAATGTTCAAAAAGGAACTGGACGTGGCACTTGGTGCCATGGTTTAGTAGTCATGAGGTGTTGGTTGACAGATTGGACTTGATGATCTTTGAGGTCTTTTCCAACCTTATTGATTTTGTGATTCTATGATCAGCATGGAAACCAGCTACAAATTTAAAATTTACTGAAGCTCGAGGGGACAGCAGAACCTCACTGAGATTAAGTACTCCCATTCCAAATGACAAGCTCTCCTTTGTTAATACTGCATTTTTAGCTAAGTCCAAACAAAATTTCATTTCTTCCCCCAACACTCCTGTGGTATGCTGTAAGTGAGCAATTTCTCAAAACATCCCAGCTGCCTGTGGCAAGTGCCAACAATCAACCAATTATGATAAGCATTTCTGAACACCTAATCAAAACAACGCAAGCTGCAGAACCACAGTATTTACCTTGTTCTGGAAACACAAATCCATAACTGGCATGCTGCTTTTGAAAACCAAGCTATTATAGCCTTTTCTCTTTTTTTCCTTTCTTCTTCCCCTCCCTTTCCCCCCTCCAAAGTATATTGAAACACATGCAATTAACTTGTCAGCTTGGTTTACAGGCCACTTGCCTGTTTTTGTTACTTCTAAGGGAATGTAGCTTGCACACTTAAAGCAAATCTAGGCATTGTGCATAATTGACACCAAGTAGTACACATAAACCTGGTTAAACATTAAACAAAAAAAGACCAACATTTACTGCTTTAGACATTGAAAACACCTTTAATAGAATTCACTTGACCTGACCTTCACAGGAGAATCAGTCTGAGAGGTTTCAAGAGTATTTCTGGTGTCAGAGAGAGAACTACCAAGGTTTGGGTGGAAAAAACCAAACCAAACCACCAAGAACAAATCATACCACACCACAAATAAAAAATAAATAACAAAAGCCCCCAAACACAATTGAAAAAAAAAACAACCAAACAACACAAACACCACACCAAACAAACAAACAAATCAACACAAAAACACTCTACCCAAAATGAACCTCACCACACCAAAAATCCACATTTAGCTGGGGTTGGGATTTTTTTAATTAAGCTTTCTACATAGCATTTTGTGTCTGAGAGGAAAGGACACGGGAGGGGGGGTGAAAGGAGTTTCTAAGATGACTAAAACAAATGAGTACCACACATTTGTACAAATACATTGAAAACGACATATACAACATTTCAGTTTAACTCTGTAGAAGCTCAACACCTACTTGATTTTTATGGGGTTTATATCTTCTGTTCTTGATGCTCAGCATTACTGTCTGAGAGACACAAGGGTGTAGCTAGAATACCAAATTAGCAACCTACTCCATCCCCATCTTCAATTTAGACAAAGTCTCTGAAGTAACATTTCGTGGAACAATAAACATTATTTTAGAATAAGTTCTTCAGAAAGCTGTGCTCTCTTCAGTTTACTAAAAGAAAAGGTAATAATCATACATAAGAAAGTATATCTCACTGAATCACACCCCAACAGGACAGGCAGACTATTCACACAGCCTGCGTGCCCTCCTTGCCCTAGATGCAGTCTCTCCTTTCAAAGTACATGCATAAATAATGACAAGGGGGACATGGCACACACACTTTAAAATCTTCCATGTTTGACATTGTAACAGTTTAGATGCTGTAAGTGATTTGACTACATAGGACTTAAAAAGCAGAAACACTTCCAAAAGGAATTCCCAAAGACGCATCTCCTGTACGGCGACAGGTTACAAGAGTTGGCGCTGTTCAGCTTGGAGAAAAGGCACTTGGCAAGACCATAGAACAGCTTCCCAGCACCTGAAGGGGGCCTACAAGAAAGCCAGTAAGTAACTTATTACAAGAGCTTGTTGTGATGAGAGGGAATGGCTTTAAGGTTGAGGAGGATAGATTTAGACTGGATATCAGAAAGAAATTCTTTACAGTGAGGGTGGTGAGACACTGAAACAGGTGGCCCAGGGAAGCTGTGGATGCCCTTTCCCTGGAGGTGTTCAAGAGCAGCTTGGATGAGGCTTTGAGCAACCTGGTCTAGTGGAAGGTGCCCATGGCAGGGGGTTGGAACTATATGATCTTTAAGGTCCCTTCCAACCTAAACCATTTTATGATTTATGTACCTTTCATGACATGTACTTGAAGTCATGGAAACAGATGGTTAAAAATAATTCTCTTTTCCTTTTCTAGCATTTTGATTAAAAAAAAAAAAAAAATCAGTTCTAGTTTTCTGTAACACCTAGTTTAGCAAGAAAATTTGGTATCCTACATCATAGACTGCTAATTCAAACCAGGAGAAGGCTGAATTTGCAAGGCATGCATTATCAAAATCGAAAGGTATTTTAAACACAAAGTGTTAGACCTCCTAAAGGTTAATTTGCAATTGTAAAACTTTCTCCCTACTCTTCCACTTCATTCTTGCAAGAGACTCACTAGTTGTCAAGAAATATTCAGGAAGTTTATTGCCTCTTCCTATCAACTCAGAAAGAAACATACAGTCTGATATGCAATATGAATGGTCTTCCTGGTTTTCTTTCCTTGCAAGTCATCTTCAGGCAGACCAGCAATTTGGCTGATAACTTGATTAAAAGTAGTCTTTGAATTAGGAAGCCAGTAACACCATATGTTTCTCAAAGTAAAAGAGCCAGAGTGAGAAGTTGGATGATGATGTTTCTTTGGCTCTTTTTCGCTAGGTGTTGATTTATTTCTTATTTTTCCCTAGACAGACCTTGTAACTGCATTGCTGCTTCTGAAACAAGAATTGAAACTGTTAAAGCAAGGCAAAGCTGCTGAGCACCGAAAAAATTAAAAGACCTGAGAGAGACATAGTGACCCAAAGACAAATCTAACATGTAATACAAAAGAGTTTATTGACTGCATGGTAAATAACAGGAATTTTAATTTTGTGTGGAAGACACCCAAAAGCCTCTCAAGCCCTGGAAGGACAGCTACTGACACTGCCCATTGACAATGATGGGTAGGACAGCTGTAGAGAAACAGCAAGGGAATTACAATGCAGGGCAAGGGAAGGGAGAACCCAAGAGGGCTCCGTGACTATGAGAGATTTTGCAAAGCGCAAAGTAAAGGCAAAAATTCAAAGCAAATTTTAAGGCTTCAGACAAGCACATTACAAACAGAGCAAATGATACTCTGATGGAATGGTGAAATAAGTAGGGAGACCTACACTGCCATTTTTTTCCATCTCTCTGGACAAGCTCCCACCTTTCCAGAACTCTAATTCCAGAGAGAGCTGCAGGCAGCCAAAGCAAGAGTGCTACAGTGAAATCTAATTTTCAGATTTCTAATGTGCCAAAATCATCAAATTTAAAACCTTTCCTTGCTCAAATTATTCTGTCATTAAAAAAGCAGTAAGTAATGGACAAGCAAAACCCATGCTTCAGTTTAAATGGAGCATTCCCTAAAGACTCACTCCAGCTTCTGTAAAAGCCTCAGCTGTTACAGAAACAACTGGGAAGCTGTTGCTCCTCAGATGCATTATTTAGTGATCATCCTATTAAGTGGATTTTTTTGGTTGGTGGGTTTGTTTGTTTGTTTGTTTGTTTTTAATTTTGCAATTAAATCACTTAAAAAAATGAGAAGACCTACAAATACTCTTTATCTATTAAGGTCACTTACAATTCAAGACAATTTCTTAAAACTTGTTTCTATTTTCCTTAAAAAAAAAAAAAAAAAAAAAATCTGTTTTGAAGAGCCACAAAGCTGGGCTCGACACACGCAGCAAATTCTATCTGCACCAAAAACCAGACAGAATCCAAACTTGCTCAGGATCTTGTGTTTCAGCAGGACTGACAAAAAACCTAAACTTTTTTAAGGGTTCAGAAAACTTACCATTATTTATTGCAGTTTAACACTAGGAACAGACACTTTCCAAGTGTATCTTTGAATAGTTCTGCAATTTAACACATTTTTATCTGTAAAATTCCAAACCTTAATACTAAGCAGTTTGTCACAGAAAATACTAATTCACAACAGGTTTTTAAAGGATAAATAAAACTTAAGGCTTAATTATGTTTTGGTAACATCAAAACTCTTCTTTACCCTAAAACAAACAAGCAAATAACTTATGCTGTATTAGCAACAGTATTATTGTCTACAAAACCTCCTATGGCCAGACACAACTGTATTACCCTCATGGTGTGAGTTCAAAGGCACTGGGAGTTCCCAGAAGGTACATACCCTGTGACTTGAACAGAGAACATCTGACCTCCTGCACATCACAGGCTGTTACATTCGTCCTGTCTACCATGATGAAGCCAAATATCTTCTGTCTACCTCTATATAAAATTAGTTGTGCAATCTTCACATCTAGAGAGAAAAAGAATTAAAAGTCTATTTACCTATTTCTCTTCTCAGTTTGCCCCAAGCCTCTGCTTCACAAACATGTTTCTGGTTTCCTGTCTGAATGCCTTCCAGACAGTGGTGATCAGCGTGCCTTGCCTTGTCCGCTATTTCCTCTCTATGGAGACGACTAACATGTTCTTCAGTCTTCCTTTTGATAAATTACTGATTGTTTTTCTCATCTAGTTTTACCTCCAGAGCTGTAATTCATTTTGGGGGGTTTTGTTTATTTGTTTGTTTTTTAATTACCTCTGTTCATCAGACCCACTAATTCCTGTCCTGACCTCAACTCCCCCAAAATCCCATCTAGCATGCAACAAAGTAATCTCAAATCCATGCTGAGTTTACCTAAACTCACTATACAACACCTCATGTGTCGTTGTAGGATGGGAAGAGGGCAAAGGGTCCAAGCCTAGGAGGAGTCAGGGGCAGAGGAAAGCCCTGCAGAGCACAAGGTGGACACTTGTGTTTTCACCCAGCTTCCCATGGCCCATTTTCTATATGAGCTTCAGGCCTCAACATCCCACCTTAAAATGAGGCAGACACTTAAAACCTCAATGTGAAACACTGGGTTTACAGAAAAAAACAGGAAACTCCAGACTCCTGCCTGCTCCTGTTGAGTCTCCCAAGTCACATTTTGTCTTTCTGGTTAGAAAAGGAGTACATAGCAGCCTTTTGTTACTCAGAAGTTTTAAGTGACAAATTAATTAAAGCTTTCTTCCTCTAATCAGTTGAGAGAATTTCCTTAAAACACGTTACAAACAATTGTGTGTGCATTTCTATCCCAGCCTGCACTGCTCCACTCAAATGAAAGTGGACAGTTCAGATGAGCCAAGCTATCTATGTTCGCCTCAATTTCAGAGCCCAGGTTTTGATTTTCATTATCCCAAGATTTGTGAGATTTAAACAGGAGCTTACAGAACTTATGGTACCCATAAATTAACCTAAAGCTGTTTGACAAATCCAAATTCTCATTTAAATACATTTTCAGAAATAAACATCAAATTCAAAGTAAAATGCTTTAATTTTACCCTGCTGTTTATCATAACTGAATTTTCTCTCCAAGCTCGGCTGTTCATGGGATTTTGTTGCAAACACCTCAGAAAGGTCTCAGCTCCTCTGCCCAAAGGAAAGACCCCTTAAAAACAGAGCAGGGACTCAATGAACCTGTCAACCCTAGCAAGGCAGCCGCTCAGAGCATGGTGTCAATGCAGAACCATCTTGTAACCCTCCCTCCCTGAACACACAGCAGGAAACACCCATAGCAGGCATCTACCTTGCCCCCACCAACCCATCTTATCTTGGCCATTCATCAAAATAAAAGTCTGTGACTCAACCGGGCAAGTGCTATTTTCACCACAGATGTCGTTCCAACCTGGGATTCAAAGAGGCCTGCCAGCCTAGCAGTGAAAGGTGAAACACTTCACCTCAACAGCTCAAAGCCATGATCACAACTATGAAGAAAAAAAATCTGCCAGGAGAAACTGGCTTTTCAGGCATCAAGGCTAGCAGGGGAAGTAAAAATTTCCCCACTCCTTGTGTTAGCACAATGGGAAATCAAAGGCGGCCATGGCTAAGTAGAAACAAATTTAATCAGAAGTGAAAGTTTTCAAACTCCCTCAAACCTCACATGTATTCTGTCCCTTATTTGGTCTTTGATGGTTTTTTTTTAGAGCTTTTAAACTCCCCTTCTTAGTCTTCTGCTTAAAATTTAAACAATACGTTCTAAGTTTGTTTTATTGTTTGTTTGTTTTGCCTGTCTTTATTATGTAAAATCTGTCATTTTTATGATCATGGAATCACAGAATGTTGGGGGTTCGAAGGGACCTCTAGGGATCGTCTAATTCCAATCCCCTGCTAAAGCAGGGCTACCTAGAACAGGTTGCACAGGAACAAGTCCAGGAGAGCTCTGAAAGTCTCCAGAGAAGACTCCACCACCTCTTCCAGGGCTCTGATCAATGGTAAATTGTATTCTTCTGGACACTAGGATTACAGTCAAGTTCTCATCTGCAAATTCCTTGCAGTGAAGGTCTAGAAATTAAACAACACTGAAAGACAAGCTGAAGTTTCAAAATTCACAGTTTAAAAAGTTTGTTGTTACAAATTTAGATCAATATTATCCTTGTAAGACTTAACAGAACCAGAGATAGAACTGGCAAAAGGAAACAAGAGACAAAATTATGATGTTGAATAACACATCATTAAAAGCAATTTTACTGCACTTCACTTGCTTGAATACAGGTGTACTGTATTGGGTTTGGCTGAGCTGGAGTTAATTCTCCTCAGAGCACCTTTCCAGTGCTATGTTTTGCAGTCCTGTAGCTGGGTGTTGATAAAACAACAGTGTTTTGGCTACTTTCCATACTTCCCTGCCCCAAGAGTATGCTGAGGGGTGGGCAAGATCTCAGGAAGGGACACAGCTAGGCCAGCTGACCCAAACTGGCCAAAGGGGTATTCCATGCCATACGATGTCAGTTCAGATGTAAGAACTGAGTGAAAGAAGAAGTGGGGGGATATTTGTTAATGGCGTCTGTCCTTCAAAGCAGCCATTATGTACAGAGCCCTGCTTCCCGAGACTGACCACCATGGGAAGTAGAGAGTAACATCTCTCTTCACTTTTGCTTCCACACATGGGTCTTTTGCTTGTGCTTAATATTATTATTATTAAATTGCTTCTATCTTATTACTGGCTTTTGTTATATTTTCCCCTCTCCCCTGTCCATCCAAGAAGGGGAGTGACAGAGCAGCTTTGGTGGGCATTTGGCCCCCAACCAGGGCCAAACCACCCTATGTATGCATACATGTTTGTGTTTTTAAAAGATTTCTCTCTCTTAAGAGAGCTGGGTGAAGAACAGACAAGGCACACATGGCAGAGCTGCAGAACAATATCAAACCAGCTTCAAAACAACCCAACAGCTTCACACATGCTGCAGGTCTAGATACTTCGTTATGCTATGCATGCCCCAAGCCCCCTCCTTCCCATACTGTAAGTACTCAACAATTAAACTATGATGAAGCAACATTTAGTATATTTAAATTTACAACACCTATAAAAACAAAATCCCAAAGATAATGAGTACTACTTTAAAGCCATGGCCTTTATTGTCACACTAACAGTTTTCTTCTCAGTTCACCTTCCTCTACACAAGATGTTATTTTTCACTGTTCACATAAACAAATATACAGACATTATGAGAGATGTATATTAAAAAGAGTTTGGGGTTTTTTCCCCCCAAGAAAGGAACCTAGAAGGCATGATTTAGTATACAAGGAGCTTCACAAATTTACAACAGAATCAAACCTTTATTGACAACATCCAAAGGAAAAAAAAAAAAAAAAACAAACCAAAAAACACCTCCCCATGTTTTCAGGCAAGTCATATGGAACAAATGTAGCTTTTTTAAGTTACCTTTGAAATTGTGAGAAAGCAGAATGCAACAAAACTACTTAATCAGCTGAGTACTCCATATTCCAGATCCAAAACTCTAGCTACACATAAATTTACATAACCAAGCACAGAAAGAAGAACAAGTTAGCAGTTTGTCTCAAAATCATATCATGGTATCTGACAAAGCAGGTGGGGTAAAAAAAACTAAATAATGAGAATCATAGAATCAATAGGGTTGGAAAAGACCTCAAATATCATCATGTCCAACCTGTCACCCAAGACCTCATGACTAGTAAACCATGGCTTCAAGTGCCACATCCAATCCCTTTTTGGAGACCTTTGTAGAGTCCACAATTCAGAGAAAATTCAATTTTATGGGGTCAGAGCTTCAGAATGAGCAATCTCTGCTGTAAGAAATGTGCTGATAAAGTAAGAAAAGCTTTGCTGCAGACACAGACAATGCAATAGCATGCACAAGGAGACCGGAAATGCCTCCAAAATCCTGCCCCATTCTCTTATTTTTTAATGTACATCACAGTATCACAGAGGTTGGAAGAGACCTCAAAGATCATCAAGTCCAACCTGTCACCACAGACCTCATGACTAGACCACCAAGTCCCACGTCCAGTCCCCTCTTGAACACCTCCAGGGATGGTGACTCCACCACCTCCCTGGGCAGCACATTCCAATGACAAATGACTCTCTCAGTGAAGAACTTCCTCCTCACTTTGAGCCTAAACTTCCCTAAACTTGGTGCAGCTTGAGACTGTGTCCTCTTGTTCTGGTGCTGGTTGCCTGGGAGAAGAGGCCAACCCCTTCCTGGCTACAACCACCTTTCAGGTAGTCGTAGAGAGCAATGAGGTCGCCCCTGAACCTCCTCTTCTCCAGGCTAAACAACCCCAGCTCCCTCAGCCTCTCCTCACAGGGCTTGTGCTCAAGGCCTCTCCCCAGCCTCATTGCCCTTCTCTGGACACTTTCAAGAGTCTCAATGTCCTTCTTAAATTGAGGGGCCCAGAACTGGACACAGTACTCAAGGTGTGCCCTAAGCAGTGCAGAGTACAGGGGCAGAATGACTTCCCTGCTCCTGCTGGCCACACTATTCCTAATGCAGACCAGGATGCCGTTGGCCCTCCTGGCCACCTGGGCACACTACTGGCTCGTGTTTAGGCAGCTGTGGATCAGCACCCCCAGGTCCCTCTCTGTTTGGCAGCTCTCCAGGTATCCACTGGATACCAGTAAATTTTGGAGGTGGATGAGGAGGCAAATCTCACTTTCACCACAAGGAAACAAAGTAGTGTATTTCAAAACTGTTAGCACTAAGCAACACTATCACCTAAATTTGGCCTGTGTATATATGAACTGTTTCTTAGTTTTAAAAACATCAAAGTCCAATATTAGTATGTTTTTGCTCACTCTACCCCATGCCCCCATCTTGAACTCCTATTAGATATACTCTTTGTTTTACTAATTGCAATTCCAACCAGAAATTATGCAAGTCTTACAGACTAACACACCAGACCACATTGGCAGCCTACTCCAAAAAGAAGCAATTTTAAAATGCTTTTACTAACAGGTACAACCAGTTTTGCCCCATTCCTGTCATATGTTATCTGCTCTGGTTGAATAGATAAGCTCTGCTCTAGGGAACGAAAGACCAGAAAAGGATGAAGAGAGAATTCCTATCTGGATTAGCTCAAAATGGGTCAGTGGGAACTGAATGGAGTTATCCATCCCTGAACAACATTGGGGATTTTTGCCTTTTGCAGAGACTTGATGCTAACTTACAGCAATCAAGAATGAATGAGGGGGCAGGTGTGAAGGGATTACTTATGCCCTACTGCAGGTCAACAGAGGAAGGCAAAAGGACTAACTCCTTAATTAAATGCCACTTCATAAACTCCAGCAAATGTGGTTTCAGAGGTTGGTGCTCTTTTCCCGAAGAAGTTGCCTGCTCTTTTAGCTAGGCCAGTTCAACTGCCTGTGGCCATTTTCTGACTCAAGTCTCTGAAGCATTGGCCAGAAGATGACACCTACGAAAAAAAGGCACAGCCTGTTTCTTTCACCACAGCACAAGACCATAAATCCAGCCTAGACAGGAATTAAAAAAGCACTGAAAAGCTGGGCTTACAGTGGTGGTGACCGGTGGAAGCAGGAAAAGCAGCTTTCAGAAGCCAGCTTCGGAGCTTGGTCGGTTGCCAGCCGAATAGCAGTGTTTAACTACTGTCTGAAAAAAAGCAGTCAGATTACAAAACCACAAAGCCCACTGGGTTCACAGGCTCCTGTTTAAAGTTCGGCTGTCCCACAGTCCATGAAATGCCATCAGCTGACCAGATGGTTTGCTTCTTTTGGAAAGCCTTGTAAATCACAGCAGTCTACACTAACCCTTTAAGTCCTCAAAAGAAGATCAAGTTTTTCTGCTTCTGGAAAGCACCAGCCAGAAAAGATAGCAAGCTACAAGACTTGCTTCTCACCTTTAAGGTTTTGCACCACCCTAAAAAGCATCACTTATGAAAATATTTTAAGTTCACAAAACCAGATATTCTTGTCAAGTGGAAAGTACATTTTGTGAACCAGTACGAGAAACTGGCATTAGCAGAACACTGTGGAGTGTACTGCCCCTTACCCCTATTTTCATCATCATGAGTTTTGTTTTGTAATTACTTGAATCACTGCTAAGAATTTGCTCTGCCACAAAGAGCAATATCAAAACAATCCTGTATACTCCATATGGCAAGGAGCTTGAGGTGTGGTGGTGGTTGTTTGGGGTTTTGACTTGAATCTTTTGTTTTGGTTTTTTGGTCAGTTGGGGTTTTTTTTTTGGCTGGTTGGGGTATTTTACTGAACACTCATCTATGTACACACCAATTAGTTGTCATTCAAATTGGTGCCCTTTGAACAGAGCCATTATCCCCATGTCTTTTGTTCCTATTCTGTTCCATGATTCATTTCTCACAAGGATTGATGACTATTTTTGATAACTGGATACATCTCCAGAGATTTTGGAATCTACAGGAGAGCACCACAAGCTTCAACAATCACATAGGTCTCTAAAGGGTTTTTTAATCAAAATGAGGGGAGGTTGGTTGTTTTTAAAAGGACAAATACCCAGGTTTCAGAGCCCATGTCAAACTACAGTCAAGGACAGAAAAGTCACTTCTCTAGGACTGAAAACTCAAACCCACACACCAGTCATTGCTGGCTAATATTCTCTACTGGTTTGGTATCACTCAAAAGTACAGAAAATGTGTTTTAAAATCCTCTACTGTAGGCATTTCTGAAGCAGAGTCAGGGAGGTCTGTGGTTACAGGTTGGACTCGATGATCTTCGAGGTCTCTTCCAACCTTAGTCATACTGTGATACTGTGAAGGAGGGCAGATCCCAGATGGAGCTGGGAGAACCAGGGCTCATCAGACTAATTGAATTCAATTTAAAAATAACCAACCAAAAACAATTAAAAAACCCCACCACCATTACACAAAAACAAACAAACAACCTAACCTAAACCACACAGCAAAACAATAATAGAGGGAAAGTTCTGAAGTCTCTTAAGAGGAGTCCTTTTGTCAAAGGTCCAGCTTATTATCAACACCACTCTTGGCAATCCTCAGCCTGGCAGCAACCATTGCAACCTCTCATGGCAGGAGTATGTATGCTGTAACAGTGCACCAAGCTCAGAGAACGTCGTTCACTATTTTTTTTTCAATTTGCTTTACTTTTAATCTTCTTACACCGTGGGTTTTTCAAAAATCCCCTGAATTTAAATCCAATAACACACAGCTCTAGACTTCAGTGTTAAAACCACACAGACAGCTCACCTAACAACTTCAGTGAACCTATTACCATGTATAAAACCAATTATAATTTTTATCAGTAGCAGTCTGGAACTCCATCTCTTCATTGTCACGATACAGACGTATGAAAGGGACTATTGCTTTAATACAGCCTATACACTAATAGAATGTACATACAAATATGCAGGCATGTGGCAATTTTAATATCATACATTAAATATACAAAAAACCATTGAAGACTTAAATACTTATTTGCATACACAGCATTGACACATCAGGTGACTTTAATGCAACATGTGTACAGTCATGAGGTCTGTGGTGACAGGTTGGACTTGATGATCTTGGAGGTCCCTTCCAACCTTGGTGATTCTGTGATAAACATGGACATTCAACAGATACTAATCTTTATTAAATGCAAACCCAATCCTGGTTATTGCATACATTTTCTGGAAGATGTGACAGTTGTCAAAATGACATTCAGAATATTCATCATTAAAGATGTAAATTAAGACTAGAGGCACTGTCTTTAAAGTAAACAAATAACAGTTTTGAGACATGTTTCAACGGAGAGGTCAATCAAATAAACTGTGCATGGAGCAGGTTGCTGAGTGAGGTTGCACAGGCCCTGACCATGGGGCCTCATCTTCAAGACCCAAGAGCAGGAAGTCCTGAGCAATGCAGCCTGATCCCAGAGCTGGTGCTGCTTTGGCCAAGGAGTTGGACCAGAAACCTCACGGTGCATCCTGTGATCTCATCCACTAATTTCTTGATCAAGTCTCCACACCCAACAGCTTCTTTTAATTATTTTAGTGACTCACCACAAAAAATAATCTATTCTGATCAGAAAAACAGCTGCCAATTCATCAAGAAGTTACTATAATCCTATGCCATTTTGCTAATTATGATAGGTTGGACATGATGATCTTGAAGGTCTCTTCCAACCTGGTTTATTCTATTCTAATTGTTCTATTGGAAAAGGACTGCCAGATAAAACAAATTGTCATACCTTTTCTTCATACAGCCTGTAAAGCAAACTGTTTATTATCCTTCACAGCTTATTACACACATGCAAAGAGAAAGTCACAAAAAGCCACCAAATATGATCTACACTTCTTGTAGGTTCACCATACAATTCAACATCAATCAATTAAAACTCATTAAGATTGTGCACACCTGGCACAGAAACAGCTGGGGGGGGAAGGGGGATTGTGAACTATCAAAAACTTGTGCTTCTTCACAAAGCATGTATGAAAATTTGATGGAGCTGATTGCAGCTGATCATTCCCCCTCCCCCAGAAAAGGCATTTGAGGAAAATGTCAGTCTCAAAAATGTCTGTGGCTCATTAATCGAATAGGAGAAATAAGGGAACAAGGGAGAAGCTTCCTTTTTTATTCTTCTCTAATTCGTCCACCTGACTGCCAGGGACCCTGACGGCACACCAGAACCCACAGCAACATGGCAGCATTTTAAATAGGAAATTCAAAAAGGCCCCTTCGACAAGCGCCAAGCTTTTGCCACGGGAATTCAGGAACAGGACTGATGAGAAGGGGAAGTCTGTAATGGAAGTGCCTTTCCCACATTGCAAAGTAATTTCTAAAGGTCTGCTTGAAAACCAAACAATGAAAAAAAACCAAATTTTTGGTGCCTTCTACTATATATAAAAATAAATAAATAACAAAAATAAGAACCTATAAAGCCCTGAGTTCCCCACTTTAAAAAAAAATATCTGTCAGGAAACATGCTTTTTGTCAACTCATCTGAGGAGCAGCTTGCATGATACCAATGTGTTAACCTGATTTCAGTCAGCTGGTAAAAGTCTCACTTCTAAACATGGAACTAGAGCACTGAGCACAACTGGCATGGCTGAAATCCTGATAACCTCACTGTGCTAACTGGAAGAAACCAGGATCGTTCATGCAAATTCACAAGGATAGTTAGTTTCTGTTGCATGAATCTACTGAAATCAGACACATAACGAAAAGAGCTTAAATGGGGAACTAGATACTGAAGAGTATGACTGTTTCACAAATTGTGGGAGCTCTTGGTCAATGACTCTTCTAACCCCAGTAAGTATGACTCACATGAGTGGCAGAAGCAACATGCTAAGCAACCACATCACCAGAGCATCACTAAGAAAGATTTCCTTTAAAGCTGCATAAATCATTATTAATCTACCTGTAATTTTAGAAAGGAATTCTTCATGTGTAATATTGGAAGAATTTGTTTTGCTCCTGCATTTCCCTCTTCCTTATACCATTCCCTGTAAAAGCAACCTACAGGTTCTTTGCTGCTTTCCAGAAAGCATTTTTTAAAATGGCAGGGAAAAATGCCTCATTTCAGACAAGAGACTAAAGAGAATCTAATTAGAACATCAACATTTCACAGTTTAGCATATGAAGACAGCTCAAGTGAAGTAAATGCATGCATGTAACTCCTATTACAAAATATTTTTACATTATAAAAAAAATATAATCTCTCACTTGTTCAAAACATCTTTAGGTATCAAAACTGAAAAATGCCTGATCACAAGACAACCAGATGTTAAAACCTACTCCGCTATCAAACCTTTTAACAAATGGATAGATGCAAAGCCCCAAATGTTCATATGAAATTGAGATGACAAGACCAGAAGCTTCTGCAGAAACATCTGTGCCCATTTCAGCAGACATTCCAAGGCAAAGGATGTCTCTGAAAAATTCCGGTTATCTCTAAGGCAGGCACCATTGCAGACATCTCTGAACAACAGACTCTGCCTTGAACGGTTTTGGTGCAAAATCCATGCCCTATTTCTTGCAAGCACTTTTACAGTGGCATTGTCTACATACCCTATCTGTAAGGTCAGGACTACAGGGACCCAGCAGAAATTACCATTCCTCTGTAGTCTATCCTAAAGCACGGTCTCAACCATAAAATATTTTACTTTTACTTCAGCTATGCACCTAAGGCAGAAATTTTCTTTTATTGCATTTAGGCAACAAATCCTTACATCAAGCTGAGAAAACTCAAATCTGAGTTTTGTAACTGGAAGCTGTAAACCTCTGAGTATCTTTACAACTGCTCGACTTGCTATAACCTGCTCAGTATTGACATGATCACGCCTGGAGGTCAGAGCGTGTGGCTGGCAATCTCGGTGGTGGGAATGTAGACCAAATCTCCTCTCTGCCTGCTACTGGGAAGAGCACCTGAGCCGCAGGTCTGCATTTCTCTGGCCAACGGGGAATGCCAAGCCTTACGCTCTTCTTTTAGGCTGTTGACATTCGTTTCACCGCCACATATCCTTTGATCCCCCCTTGCCAAAGGGGGGGCTAATAGTCCAAGACGACAGAACTTGAGGTCTCAAGCCCAGGGACCAAAGCAGAACAGAAGGTAACTCTCCCACGCCTTTTTTCCCTAGAGGGGAGCACTGACACAGAGCCCACTCGCCTTCTCCACTGAGGCCCGGGCTTGTAGAGCCCTAGTGGGCTCCTAGTGGGCTCCTAGTGGGCTCCTAGTGGGCTCCTAGTGGGCTCCTAGTGGGCTAGTGGGCTCCTAGTGGGCTGGGCCTCCGACCCCGTCAGGCGCCACGGTGCATTTACACCGCCGGCCGCAGCCGGGGGCGTACAGGGAACACCTCCCACCCCCTGCCCCACCCAGAGCGGTCTCGGCGGAGGGTGCCGCCAGGTTGGGGGCGGGCAGAGCCGCCCCCGGGTAAAGGAGGGCAAAGCAGGGGATGCCGCGGAGGGGCGCGGGCTGCTGGCGGCCGCAACGCGCACGGCGGCGCCTCTCTGCTGCACTGCAGAGGCGCCATCTTCTCGCGCCTCCGCGCCGCTCTGCACCGACCCACCCGCGGGGGCGGGCACGGCCCCCGCCCGCATCCCCGCAGCCGCCGCCAGCCCGCCCCTACAGAGCTGCTGCGCCAGCCCGCGGGGAGCTCCCTACTGCCGCCCCGCACACCTGCATGTATTTGCGCGATGCGGGAGGCGCTGCCCTGCCCTCCTCTCGGCAGCACCCCCACAGGGGGCAGCGGTGCCCACAGCCCAGCTCTGCGTCTCCAGTCTCCACCCCGCGAGGGGATGCCCCTGAGCACTCCGCTGCCCCGCTCATAAAGTTTCCCTTCCCCCACTCGCGGCAGAGCCGGCGCTCTACGGACCTCCCCTCCCCGCCCGGTTGGCGGCTCCGCCGCTCCTCCCCGCGGACCCCCGCCACCGCCCCCCGCCCGCCGCGCCAGGCGGAGCCGCGGGCGTCGGCCGAAGTTGATGAGGCTGCGCCCCGGCGACAGGAGCCGAGTGAGCCAGCTCCGACTGTAGGGACAGCCCTGGCCGTTCGAGTACCACCATGAACACGCGTGGCGAGGGGCGCCGGCGTCAGAGGCTCACAGCTCGCTTACTCCTCACCGCCACCCCCCCCCCCCCCCCCCCCACCCCCGGCTCGCCGCCCCGCTCGGCGGGAGCAGCCCTATTGTTAACCGGCAGAAGGGCGACGGCAGCCAGGGAAGTAGCCTCCAGGCACTTGGCTGCCGGACGGACGCCGGTGATGCCTGCCCGCTCCGCCGCGATTAAACCCATGCCGCAGGGGCGACTGCGGGCAGACAAAGCCTCAGGGAAGCGTAGGAGGGCGGCGGGGAAGCCCCCGCCCGACCGCCCCCTGCCCCGCTTACCTCGAGAGCCCGAGCGGCGCCGGAGACCAGCAGCAGGAGGGCTAAGTGCGGCAGCATCGCGGCGGCCGGGAGCGGGGGAGGGAGGGAGGAAGGGAAGGAGGGAGGCCGGCGAGACGCGGCGGGGTCCGGCTGTAAATCCGCGGGGTTACGCTGCTGCCGGGAAGAGCGACTGAGCTGCGGCGGCACCAGCCGAGCACCGCGGCGGAGCCGGTCAGCTGATGGCCCGGCCCGCCCCCGAGCGGGCGGTGCGGCTCGGCCCTCCCCACCCCAAGGAGACTCCTAGCGGCGGCGCCTGGGCGGTGCAGTGCCGGCAGGTCCTTCAGCGCCGGCTAAACGGGCGCGGCTCGCCGCCTGCCACGGTTGTAGCAGCCGCGGCTTGCCCTTCTGCTCGATCCCCACGGTGCTGCCGCCCCTTCCCTTCGGTTACCTCCGAGCAGTGGGGCGGCTTCTCAGGACCGGACCCGACAGCTCAGTGCGGCCTGGGGCCGGCTTCCAGACCATCCTTATACCGGTGAGGGGAGGTGTCCTCGTACCGGTGGTTGGCAACTGCAGCACCCATCTCCTCCTCGGCCGTTCGGGCAGCATCGATAACCATTTCCAAAGCCCTGCCCGCCGCTGCAGGAAGCCCCCGTGGCCCCGATATACCTCCGCTTCTCCGAAGCATGTCGAGAAATGCACCCTCTATCTTTGCAGGATGTTCACATGCACACACACAAAACCAAACCCCAACAAACAAACAACAACAAAATCAACCCACAAACAAAAAATCCAACACCAAGCAAAACCCACAAATCCTAGCATATATGTGATTTAGAAGCTATTTAACAAATTCTGCCTTTTCTGGCAAGGCTGCATGGCAACTTGAAATCTTCAGGTACTGCCCGGGTGGAGGTGATGATTAAGCTGTTTCTCCCAGGGACTGTGCCTGACATACCAGTACACACTCCTGAAGCCCAAGCCCCCTCCTGATCAGCTTGGGGAGACAGCTGTGGTCTCCCGGTATTCCTTTGCTCACTGCTAATCGTCAGATGAAGGTGAAATTTGTATGAGTATTATTGATAAAGAAGGCATGCAGGAACATCAGTAGAGCTGAGTTTTCTGGTAGTTGAACAAGGAAGAAAACAAATTAAAACATGGGGCTTTTTCGATAGCTTGTAGTCAGGAGGCCAAAGCAAACTTAGTTTCTCACCTTCATAACAGCAGTGTAGTAACTGGCATATTACAGCTGTAAGGAAAGCTTAAAAAGACTATTAGGAGAGTTTTACACTGAAACAGGTGCTATTATAGCCAAAATTCGGCATGACACCGCCTGACACGTTCTGCAACTGACCTGTGGTCTCTTTCCCAGCGTCTCTGCTCCCATCAAAGCTCCCAAGGTAGCAGCTGCTAGACCCATCTCACAATGGGGCCCTGCAGCCAGGCCATCTAAGGGGCAGGTGGTGGACATCTCCCCAGTGAATGGCTCAGTAGATAAGCTTGTGCTGCACTGTCCTCGGTGCAGCTCTCACATTCATCTTCTGTTGAAGTCAGCACTGAAATCCAAAGAGTCTTAACCAAAACTGCGTCTGGATGTGGAAGGATGCTCACCGGGCAACAGCAAGCCGGACTGCTGTGCCAGGGAGGCTGTGACATGCAGTGAGAGACCTTAGGTCCACAGCGTTTCACTCCCACAGCCAGGCCCCAGAGTCAGAAGACCATTCTCATGCAAATACCTCATGCAAGTGAAGGAACTAGAGATGTATGAAGGTTTGGGGGAATTTCTTGAGTCACACTGAATCTGAGATCTCTTGACAGGCAGATAACAGATGAGGCTCCTCCCCCTCCTCCCCCCAAACATAGAGATGCAAAGTATGTCCAGCAGGTGTAATTAGCAGGTGCCTTTAAGAAACATACATCCACTACACCAAACAATCTACAAACTAAAATGAGTTAAACAGCAACAATGACAGGCTTAGATACAGTAATTTAATACTATCATCTCTTTGTTAGGATAATGATCACATGGCTTTGAGGGGTTAGGGATGGGTTTGTTCTGCAAATGTTTCTAGCAGCTTGGCTTCCAAACTCAGCCTTTGAAAGGCAGTGCCATGGTTGCAAATAAGCAACATCCTGCTAAAGCTGATGGAGGTCATTCAAAAACAATTCTTTCCAGAAACAATGGAGGCAATCAGAAGGAAGCTCTGTGCAAGTTCTCATCCAGCTGAGATGGATGGAAGACAAAAATAAATTCATGTAACCCTTTTATTATAAGTTGGCTTGGTAGTTCTTTGTAATTACTTCTTCCTAGTGCTAAAATCAAACAGTATTTCAGCTGCCACTTTTCTGGACAAGCCAAGCCTGCTTCCTTCCTCATGGTAGGCAGAGAGGCAGGCTGGAGGTCCCTTTTGCCCATGTTTAGGAGTGGGGCAGACCCATGGGATTGCACACCTTGGAGGAGAGCAGGGAAGGCTCAAATCAACAGGTGGGGAAAAGTCAAAGGTGTAAAAGCCAGTGACAATACCCCAAAATCAGTAACAAGGTTTGCTAAGATTTTATTAAATTAGCCACACTGAAAGTTCATGACTAAAGGCCCTTGAAAGCTGACTGTAAGGTCTACAAAATGTGGTGATGACCTGCTAACAGGAAAAAAAAGGCAGAGAATGTGTCCATTTTTTCCACTCTGTCTTCTTAAAAGATCTGTATAGAAGGTCCAATATACTTTTTCCTTTCATTCTCTATTTTTTGTCTTAATATGAAAACTCAGTCTTACCAGACCTTGGAAGCTGTCATAGTGCCAACTACCACCTTACAACAAGGTGACCAATAGAAATCATCTTCCCAAAGAAGAAAGCAGGAGAGGTTGGATCACAGAATGACAGAGCTTACACTCAAGCGTAATAAAATGCTCTCAGAAAATAACCCCAAACTGCGTACAGATGGGATTTTCCCTTCAATTGCTAATCGTTGCCATTCAATCCTAATGTGATAACTTTCAAAGCAACGGCCAAGTATGCATGTCAAGTTTCATTTTTGGCCAGCTCTGTGCTCTGCCTGTGTTTCTTTGTGTGCAAATGATGTCTAATATTATTTTACAGCCTTTTAATGTCACTATATTACATAGAGGGAAACATTGTTCAGCCCATACAGTTTCTCACTGAACACTCAGAAAGCAAGTGGACCTTATCCACAAATGCTGATATTGCTCTTCAATAGGCAATAAAACACCGCAGCCTGCTTCATAACCTAATTAATTTCAGTGGTAAATAAGCAAACAAGTATGTCACTCCACCTCTATTTTGCTGCCCCTCTTACCAAAGAAACACATCATCTGGTCTGATGTATATTTTGAACCAGAAAAGTGTCTGGATTTTGCTGACCAGAGGGAAATGTTTTATTTCTTCAGCCTCCCTCCTAAAACAGAAGCTCCTTGAAACAAAAGCAGTATTGCAACCCTTGGAAGATTCTTCAGTCACTGTTAAGCGATACACTTCACCTTCATGTTCCCATGGATCCCATAGCAGAGAATTGCAATGGGAGGATTTGCACATGTATTCCAAACTGGGACGGGCAGCCTGTGACATGGAGACGGTGACAGCATTGCCAGGTATCTCCAAATATGTACCAGTGGGTTTACAGAATACATGCAGTTTACTGATGCTCAATGAATTTCTGATCATGGAGGCTTATTTCATTCACATCAACAAAATTAGTATTATTAGTCCAATTGTCAGCTGTATTATTTGTATTAGGGATAATTCCTCTGGCAGATTCTTTTGGTACAATGCTACAGCCAGCACTTTCACAAAGATAATTTCTCCATTTGTTCTCAACTCTGAGGAGAGGGCTCCAAGTTGGCAAACTGAAGTTTAGGCCCAGGCTTTGATGCTGACTCACTGTCTCCTTCTGGAGTCATTTCGCTTCAGTGCACACCATTTTTCTTTACCAGGGACAATACTGTTTCTCTGCCTTTGTGATTCATGTAGGGAACAGAACAAAGCACCAGGGTTAGTATTTCTGAATGAAACTCTGCAAGTTAAAGACTTGGATCCTACCAAGCTGGCACCTTCTGTGTTTGTCCCAGTTAAGGAGTTTTTCTGTACTCCTGAAATTATTACAGTGTAAATTACCAGATTTATTTCAGACAATTCCAGCAGGAATTAGTATTTTCAAATAGCTGAGCATTAATTTTAATGGAAAACCTTTAGGTTTTATGCTACACCTTGAATCACTGGAGGTACAATTAATCTGCACACTGTCATGCAAAGTGTCCTCTAGAGACCTTTTTTTTCCTTCCTATGGAGTCAGCCTGCAGCCCTGAGAAAGAGGCTTTCTAAATATTAATCCAAAATAGGGAAAGTGATTGTACCTAATCAACCCCACACAAGTAGGTGCTGTTAGCACCAACAATGGGTACGGATATGATTTCAAATAGTGAACAGTTGATCTTTGTCTGAATTCTGCAAAGCACCTTCAGGTTTTGGCTTTTACAGATGCAGTACACAGTTAGGTAGCCAGTAGCCATAGCGACCTACTCAAATGCAAATGATTTGTTCTGCATAGCACAGGAGTATTAAGAGTTGATCATATCTACTGAAGCAGGTACACAATACAAATGGCAGAGCCAAGTGAATAATGAAATCACAGTCCAAAATCCCAGGAGTGCTCAGCCAAGGAAATGAAATGGAGATGCGAGCAACAGTAATTGCTCCCATGATTCGGTTGTGAACACACATGGATATCGTGCCCTGCCAAACAAACACGGTGTTGTTATGGCTTCTCCCTTCAATGACAGATGCTGATTTTGCTTGCTGATGGTGTCAGTAAAGAGGAGATCTTCAGGAGAGCTGCTTCTTCATTTGATTCTGTATCCCTGATTTTGTTTACTCAATTACTACATAATGCAAATATTCCAAGCAGAATCAGTGCTTAATGTTTATTCCTCTTGTTTCTTTTCCACTGCACGCACTCCATCTTTCTAGACTATTTTTTGCCTCATGGCTCAATTATTAGTGAAGTATTGCAGGTGCAGTCTTTGGTGTTGTTTTTCCACATCGTCCCATATACAAATAACTCAGTACTAGTATGCTTCTCCCAAGAAATAAAAAGCACCAGCCTACAGTACAACATGCCAATTTCTTTTCGGGCAAGTTGTGTTTGGTGTACTGAGAGAACAATCAGCATTTCTGAATGATTAAAGTAAGCCCTGAAAACATCTAACTCCACAGGAACTCCAGTGCAGCTATGCAAGTGACAGTTAGCTGTTTGCACCCCTGTAACTGGAAAGTTATGATCTGCTTTTCGCATGTTATGAAGACTGCCTGATGAGATGCTTATGGCAGGCGACAAGGAAGTGGGCAAAAAAAGTAACTGTTACATGGTGTATGGGTTTAAGCTGACTAGCCTCACTAGAAGGGACAAGAGACAGGAGACTGGGCTACCCTCCCACCCCCACCATGGAACAGTGCCAGCTGGATCATATATTCTACACCATGCTCTACATATTCTGCATCAAGCTCACTGAATGACAGAAAGGGTTTGGCCAGGGCTTGTGGTACTTGAAGTATATTCTGTAGAATCACAGAATGACAAAGTGGGCTAGGCTGGATGGGACCTCCAAAGGTCATCTAGTCCGACCCCCTCTGTAGTAAGGAGGGGCATCCTCAAATATATCAGGTTGCCCAGAGCCCTGTCGAGCCTCACCTTGAATATATCCAGGGATGGGGCCTCAACTACCTCCCTGGGCAACTTCTTCCAGTGTTCCACTACCCTCATGATAAAGAACTTGTTCCTAAAATCGTGGCAAGCTGGTAAAATATTTGGGAAAAGGATGCTGTCAGCCCAGAAATTCCTGAGAAATATAAATCCCTGTGATGTGGTGGGGCCTGGCCCATGCATATCAAGCCCTTCTCAGTGCTGTTCAGCATACAGCAGAAGAGAAAGAGGAGATCTCTGGGCCCACAGACCAACAGGCATGACAGCTGCACCAGAGAGCCAGCCTGTGCCAGTATCAGTCACCCCTGTACAGAAAAAGAAGAACACAAAGAAAGTAGCTTATCCTGCAAAGGATGAGGATGAACCAGGCCTATCATGGGAACAAGAGGAAGAGCCAGAGGTAATCACTCCATCTTCATCCTTGGGTGAGTTGCAGGACATACAATATCACTTTGGTTACCACCCAGGTGAGCCCATTATCACCTGGCTGCTCCAGTGCTGGGATAGTAGAGCTGGTGGCTTGGAATTGGTAGACAAGGAGGCCGAACAGTTTGGTTTCCTGTCTGTGGAAGGGGGCATTGACACTTACTGGAAAAAAGATACAAACCCTCAGCTTCTGGAGGCAACACCAAGCAGGTGTAAAGAATAGGCATCCCTTTAAGGAATATGAGACAGGCCATACAGAAAGATGAATCACCATGGAGTATGGCATGCAATACTGTGCTGGAAATGCTCTGTAATGATATGAATGACAATCCTCAGCCTACAGAGCCAGATGAAGCTGTGTGTACACCAGCCATGTGGAGAAAGTTTCTACCAAGCATACCACTGTCATATATCTGATCATTTGCAATAACATCCTGGGTCATAAAAGATGGATCATGTATTCTGTACCATGCTAACATCATGCTCACTGCATGACAGGAAGCGGTTGGCCAGGGCTTATGGTACTTGAAGTGTATTCTATAGCTTGTAAAGTTTCATGTTCTGGGTTTTTCGTGGTTTTCTTCCTCAGCTTCCAGGCAGGGGCGTTTGTTTTTTCTTCCTGTTTCCTTTTTTCGTCTGTGGTTTGCAGGCTTTTGTCTGTTCCCCTGCTGATGCATATGCTGGTGTTTTTCTGTTTTCTTCTGTGTAATCTTATATCCCTGCAACAGAGTAGTAAATTGTCCTTCTCTCAACTAACATCTCTGCCTCTGGGGTCCTTTCCCCTCCCATTTGTGTTGGTGGAGCGTGCTTGTTAGAGCAGGCCGTGTTAACACAGGACACATGGGTGCAATGGTTTCTGAAGCAGTTAGGTGTGTAGGTGCCAAAAGTTTTTGCCTCTTTACTCTCTATACAGCCATTTGAAAGAGTAAAAGCATTATCTGAAAGACTCTGACTCCAGCTATAAAGATGGAAACAGGAGATATAAACAGCAGTGACACTACTGTAGCCCCAGACGCTCTTCCTGTAGGCAACTGGGGCTTCCATTCTGGCGGTTGTCATCACCCCCCACAGTGCTGGTACATTTGCACTCCCAGTACCATGCTGCAGCAGCATTTGTGGTGGGAGGAGTGGGCGACAGAGGCTAAAGTGTGCATATGTAACTCTCTTAGCTTGCTGTTTATAAATTCATATTAGGACACTGTGCAAGTGTATCATGCAGTAGCCTGTGCAGTGCTTATACATGTGAAGTTGTTATTAAAGAAGAAACAAAAGGGAAAATAAAACCAAATCTCTCTTCATCCTCATTACCAAAGTCTGGTAATAGGTATAATCTAAAGATCTGCTGTTCAAGCCAGGTCGTAGACATGAAAATACAAGAAATATACTCATTTAAAATTAAAAACGCTTCTTATTGGCTTCTCATATGTCTACATGCTGCAGACATTGCTAATGTCTCCTATGGTTATCATCCAGAAGTTAATTCATTTTGCAGAATAAAACATAAGAAGTAGGAAGAGCAGGAAGCTTCAAAAGACTACATCCTTTGCTGAGCCCTGTTGTGGAGCCCCCTCCCCCCAGCTGTAATTCATATTTGCCAGGCGAGCTGACTCAGTGTCCTCAGAAATTTGCATGCAACTGTGGAACGTGAGACATTTTCTTATATATTAGCTGGTGCTCAAAATAATGTGTCTAGGCTAATATGCACATGAGAAAATACATATCAGATTGCTTGGTGAGACAGTTGATATTGTTCTGGGACAAGGGCCAGTATCATCTCATGTGGCCTCAAAAACTGACTGTAGGGTAGCAGTCAGGATTTTGGTATCACAGACTGTTATCACAAAGCATAGTGCACAGTGCAGATACATAGATTAGGTGATCATTGAAATATAAATGAACTCTTCCAAGAGATTAATTTCTGTATTAGAGTCTCGTAGTAAAACTGAAATCACTGATGAGAAGCCGGGAGCTTAATAAAGCAGCTGCACAATAGCAAAGGAGCTGACACCTTCAGTCCCTCTAGGAATTGCAACCATCTTTTATAAAATGCTCACAGTATTAGAAACAGGAAAGTTTGATCACAAGCACATAAATCAGTGACTGCAGGAGCTTTGTAATGGATGGTTTTGTGTTGAAGAAGGAGGGGGATTGCAATGAAGAAGCACAGACTGTTCCGTATACGAGAATAATGTCATCCTTACATCCTCTGTGTTTTGTAATCACCCTGCAATTTCTCTCAGCAAGAGGATTTAAAAATGTTTGTTCAAGCTCATTTGGCATACATCTGCCTTATTCCTTTATACACAAAATGAAGGGCATATCTTTCCCTGACTTACAGCAGAGACACAATAACATATTGAGAATAAGAGAGCAGGTGACATCTTTCCTCCGTAGCAGGATGTGTGAAAGGTGCTCACAAGTAGAAACAAGGTTGGTTTCATAGAAAAAAGGCTATAAAATGACACTGTACATTCCAGCTAGCTAGAGCAAAGCTCCTCTCATAGCTGTTAATGCAGAGATCTAGCATCAAAACCTGCTCACGTTGGCTGCAGAGGGCTTCATCAGCCAACAGGGTCAGTGGGCTGCAGGGCTGCCCCTTTCCTGCATTCATGCTGGGGATGGGTCTCAAGCACCCAACACCTGGCAGAGGTACGAATGCCAAAATATTCATCAGAACAGCCATACTGATGTTATTCTTTCGGTTTGTTTGTTTGTTTGTTTGTTTTAATTTATTTTCTAATGAGCTACTAGAGAAGCATTGAAAGTGATGTGGCTGCTTTTATATTAGCATGGAAACATGCAGAGTTAAACAGGATCAGTGTCATGTTAGACATCTGTCTGTTTGTTTTTTTTCAAAATGCAGTGCAGTAGGAAGAACAAATTCTGACACCTGTCTATGAAAGTCTATCTTTGTACATAAAAGAAAGACCTCCCCAGGAACTAACTCTCAGTTCAGTTTGCTGTGAGCTACCACACTGCGTAATCATAGACAGAATCGGATCAAACTGTAAAGGCTAATATCCACCTAAAACTCACTAAATTCTCTTTTCAAAAGCAATTAGGTTGAAGTTTAGGGGTTGGGTTTGTTTGTTTGGTTTTTTTTTTTTTTTTTTTTTTTGTTTGGTTGGATTTTGTTTGTTTGTTTTAATGAGATAAATTACTGTGAAACCACTAAGGTTATTGTAAACACATTACCTGATATATTTTAGTTAAATATTCATTGCCCCAAATGGAGCTTCAGTTGGCAAGAGCCTGAGGTGGCAAGCATATCTGTCATTTGCTCTGAATTTCAATATAATACATTCAGGAAACCTCATACAAATTTAGCTCTCAGAGACAGAAGTCTTATGGCAGAGAAAACTAAATGAATAGTCCTACTAGAATTAGCAGCATCTCAAAGCATAAACTACAAATATTTCTGTCATAATGGCCATACAGTGTATCTACTAAACCATGGCTATAAACCTGGATATATTGAAAATAATAAGCAGATATAAAGTCTCAGCTTCTAAAGTCTCAAATGAAACAAAAAAATAATTACAGAAGATTAAGCAGATAAATCCAACATTAGTGGATCCGATATCTAAGTTATTCCATTTGGCTTCTCATGATTTTTATACCAAACATAGTACAGCTCCTACTGTCACACCATGAAAGCAACTATTCCCTCTCCCTTCTCCTGGCCTTTGAACAGTGTCTCTATACCTAGATTTATCTCTATACAGAACTATATTAAATACATATATCATACACACTTATGTAAATATAGATAACGTGCTCACTGTGTGCATTTTATAACTATATATCCGCTAAGGTAGTTATTGATCTAGCTTTATGTCTGATGGGAGAAATGGCCCTGACCCCCATTCATCTTGTAGGCTGGTGGAAGCAGCACATTAGCATTGCAGCAGCATTGGTGACATTTAAAACTGACTGAACCATCACTGATCACTTAATCTTACGAAAAATTCTTATGAAAACAGGAGATCTATTGTTCTTACATGCTTACAGGCTGATCTAGGTCTCACCATGATGCATAAAAGCCTATTAACTAGCAGATACTAGGCAGAATTTGAAAGGAACAATCCTACAGTCTACAGTTCATGTCAAAAAATACTGGGGATATTATGGTGCAATTCTACAGCCATTTAAACCAACCTGTGTGAGGATGACCCATGTCCCTTCCTTCCACCAGGCTTTTCTACTCTGTCTTACTCCAGCACCATTATGTAGGTAATGAGTCCACTCAGAACCACTTTGGCTGAAACACACACATCTTTTATGAGATTTGTTTCTGCAATCATCTCAACATATGCAGGCTTAAATGGTCATGGACCCACAGCCTCATTCTTCAGGAAGCACCTGGAATCTGGTGTGAAAGAGGCACTAAAAATCAGTGTGCTTAGATTACCAAAATACTTATGTCCATGTACATATTTATGAATATAGATATACAAGTATAAATGGGAATCACCATGATTAGGGACATATTTTTTTCTCCTGTTCCTGCAGAACTACATCATCTTTATATCGTCTTTAGTAGGATGTTAATGCCATGCTGCTCAAGCTCAGGTATAAACTATCTAAAAATCCTGGCAATACCTGCATTCAAAAATAAGAAAAAATTAATTATGTGTAACAGCAAGAGTGCAAATAGCTCATATATTGGCAATGCATTTCAGATGAACTTTATGAACTACATAACCTGTTTTAACAGCAGATAGAATTAAGCAGCAGTATCTGTAGGAAGTATTTGACTTATTCTCTGGTGTGTCTCTGGCGCCCATGTTGAGGTGGAAATGTGGACTGAAAATAAACCACATTTAATTCAATATTTTGACTTCTTCAGGATTATACCTGGGTAGCATCTAGTCAAAATGATGCTTAAGTTGTGCTTTTCAAAACTGTTCAAAGTTGACACGTTTCTACTCCCAAGTAAAAATCATTATGAAATTTACTGCTGACTTTCACAGAATATGAGCCAATGATGAGCACTTCTGAAAATAGCTTTCCAACTGTATATTTATTTAAATAAACAGGGACTGTCAGTAGAAATAGGAACTGAAAAGATCAGGCTGTTAATTTTAAAAGTTAAAGTTAAATATAGTCACTATGCTAGAAATCTAAACTACAAGAAATACCTAGGCAAGTTTTAACACTTTTTACTCTCATTTATGGCAGGAATGGGTGGAAAACAGCTCCACTGCCCCAGGTGACACAGTGTCAGGATTTGTAAGGATACCATTAACCCTTTAGCACTGCCATTCCATACTTCCAGTAGGCAGATATGAACTCTGACAAAGACATCTACAAATTAATCCTAGGTAGTCAACTCCTCCTAGAAGAAATTACTGTATCAGCCAAGGTAATCAAATGCACACTTATCTACATTCAAGTAGATTTCTACTTCCCACTGTCCCAAAGTGGCCCTTTTAGTTTGCTGCTAAATGTTATTGCTTGCTTTAAAGGAACAGCCCTCTGTGACAAACAAATGCCTGTTGGGTCTGAGCCAGAACATTTACTGTAGTCAATATTTAACTTATGAATAATCTGACTGACTGCAGTGAGGAAGGCTGCTTGTGTTCTTGAAATTAAACAGTTATAAAAGCACTATGTAGGCTCAAGCTTTACTACAGCAGAAGCTGCAAAGTTCATGGCAAGATGTAGTAATTCTGCTTTTGGGTATTTTAGGTCCTCTAAGATTTGAACCCTTTACATCTTTCTGAACTCACTCTGCTTTCAGAAATCTTTACCGATCCTCGCAAGACCAGCTCGAATTCTTGCTCCACTGTGTACCACTATGGAGAAGAGATCTAGTGGCCTAGAAGACAAGATGATATATATTGGCAGGAGCTTTATGAGCTACAAATATAGCTCTTGAAGTCTTGAAGACTCAGTTCTGAATAGTGGTGCAACGTAGGAAGGAATACCTACATTGCATTGCTCTTGGGAAGTAGTGAGAAGATGTATCTGAGATGGTTCTGCATCTTTCTCTTGTCTAGGGTGATAGATGAGTTGCTGCTGTGCAACCTATGCTAATTTCTCTTTCTTTCAAA
Organism: Picus viridis; assembly: GCA_033816785.1. Classification (NCBI taxonomy): domain Eukaryota; kingdom Metazoa; phylum Chordata; class Aves; order Piciformes; family Picidae; genus Picus; species Picus viridis. The sequence continues at coordinate 10,177,791 of CM066570.1, forward strand.
TCCTAAGTAACAAACCTGTAAACTCTAAACAAAAGACTCCAAAGTCAGTGCAAAATGGCCCCAGGAAATCTCAGTAACTCCAAGTACAAGCCACTTACAATCACAATTTCCTGATTTCTCATTGTCCCTCTTAAAACATTCCAGCCAATAAAGGAAGCAACACTATTTCTATTTATTTTCTTTATCCTTGATTTTTTCATCCTTTAACTTCACAGTACTGCCTTGATTTTGGTAAATTTGTTTGTTTATTTTGGGGTTTTGTTTTGTTTTGTTTTTCCATTGAGAAGTGGCTGCTGAAATTTGTCTTTTGCAAATGACAGAGAAGCCCAGTGACTATGAGTCTGTCCTTAAGCTTTCATTTGAAATCGATGATGGAAGAAAAAGGTCAAAGCCACTCAGTGACATTCAAGGCATAGGAGGTCAAACTGGGTCCGTTCCACCCAAATTAGGATGGTAAATGTTATTGACCATTGATTTTGCAGCTAACTTTAAATTTCTTGCAGCTCAAAAATTATCTGCTTAGAAGAGTCCTATTTGCCATATTTATATTTGGAATGCAAGTTCCTGTTCCAATATTGGCAGCACATGTTCTGATTTTACTTGGAGTCAGGTTTTGCCCTGTGTAATCTCTGACTTCATGAGTATTTAAACACAAGATTATTTGATGTCATCAAAATCCAGCATGTTTTAAGAGGTTGTTTCTTTCAGGTCAGACGTTTGAAATCTTTGGTGTCCTTTGTTCTATTATTCAGTTCAAATTTAAGTACAGACTTTACTGATTTGTGGACACCAGAGATGCTTCCAGTGTTATGGTTTTGGTTTTTTTAATTCTTCTTCTCCTTATTTACTTATTTATTTATTTATTTATTTATTTAATTTGATTTTAATAGATCTTTTAAATGAAACCAAGAAGTCAAGAAAAGAGGAAACCGTCCTAAAGATGAGATAAGCTTATCTACCCATGGCACTCAGATCACGATGATCTGATGTTTTGAGCATATTAGGTTGTATATGTGATCTCAGAAAAATCAGTGAAGCTCATTCCAAAATTAGGGTCCTCAGAATGGAATTCGTTTTGTCATGTTTTCGGGTTTTATCCCTTCATCTTTCAGATGCTGCAGGGAATCAATAATGCTTTCAGGTTAGTGCTAATGTTCTCTACCACCGACATACAGAAAACCTTGCATCCAATGCTTCATGTGAAATATTTCTTCTCTGTGAAGGGTCTAAATTTGACATAATTTACATTGAAACTATCCTAGACAAAGCTGTTAGATCTGGAACAGACAACCCCAATGAGAAGATGAAATTAAAGTACAAGGGTGTAATATGACTATTGATGCAGATTTCAGTCACTCTGCCATTCCACAGAATATTTTCTCAAGCTCTAGAATTTGTCCCTCAATGCAACGTATCTTAAAAGTTGCATCAGTGATCCATGGAGCTACTGACATTTGTTTTTGACAATCCTGCTTCATCTTCAGCATCATTCTGCCATGTGAATATCTCTATGTTTAGGCAGGAGACACAGATCTGAGGCTGCCATGAATTTGTTAAGAAGGACTCCTCAGACTCAATTGTTATGAGGGACTTAGACAACTTTATGCCAAGGCTAGGAGAATTTCTTTGACCTGTCTTCATTACTATATGGCAATCAATGACTCATTCACATACACAAATCATTCCTAAACCAACCACCATGCCTGCACAGTTTGTAGCCTGCAAAAGGAATCCCATTTGGTGTTTGTCACTCACCCTAAGGAAAACAGTATATGAACACAGTGGAGTAGAAGATAAAGGGATCTTTCACTGAAGAATTGGCCATTTCCTCTCACCAGTGTCATTGAAGTCACTAGAAGTAGCCATGTTTACTGTTGACTAGGTAGTAGTGCTATGTAAATCTCTTTACCAGAAATCAAATTGTTTATCTATGCATGTCATTTCTGGCCAAATTATGGAATATTTTCCAGTCTTTTGCTCGGTGTGCTTTCCTGATGTCTCCTATAATGTGCAGTTAGCTACCAGCAGAGCTGGAAACTTCTAGCATAGCTACATCTACAACATAATCTGTTACTGTTTCAGGATGTGATTTAATAGAAACTCTGCTCCTCCAGTCTGATGCATACATCTGCCAAAATGTTAAATTTAAGCAAATTGTGTTAGGAATGAAGTCATACTGTCATACAGTATAATAATGGAAAGTGGTTGATTATGTTTTGTACTATGAAGAGCTGGGTCTCGTCATAGCAGGAGATTCAATGCCTTTTAAGAAAGAAGAAAAAAATAAAAGAAGGAAAAAAGACTGCCTGAAGTAATGACATTTACATACTATTTCTCAAGTATGAAAACATTTGAGCATGTAACTCTAAGCTCAAGTCTACATTAATCTCAATGCTGAGAAAGAAAAGAGCTTATCAACCTTAGTGGACCCTCCCTTTTCCAGAATACTAAATTTGAAGACAATTTTGTCCATCAATATCCTTTAAAGAAAAAAAAATAAAATAAGAAAACACATCATCATAACAAACCAAAATTATCCACAACCAAAAGATGCCTAAGCACACACAGAGAGTTAAAATTAAAGCAAGTTAATGTTGCCATGAGCAAGTGAAGATCAACAGAAGCTATGATAGATTAATGCCAATAAATTGGTAGCGATGCAAGAGTTTTATGAGCCGTGTCAGTCCTGTTGGGACAGACATTTTTGCAGGCATAGCTGAAGATATTATCTCTTGCTGTTACTGAGATATTATGATTTAGAGCAATTCAATTTTTTTAATCTTTAGGGCAGACTCAGTTCACACCGAAGCAAGTGCTGGGTTGAGCTAAATAACAGAAGTGAACAGAAAAACAGAAACAAGCCAAGAATTAATATATTTCACAACTAATCAATCTTTTACAGAATCACAGAATTATTGAGGCTGGAATAGGCCTCTGAGATTGTCAAGTCCAGCCTATGACCTAACACACCACACTGACTAAACCATGTCACAAAGTGCCACATCCAGTCTTTCCTTAAACAGCTCCAGGGAGGGCATCTCCACCACTGCCCTGGGCAGTCCATTCCAGTGTCTAATTACCCTTTCCATGAGGAAGTGCTTTCTAACATCCAGCCTAAACCTCCCCTGGCACAACTTCAGGCCATGCCCTCTCATCTTGTCATAAGTTGCCTGGGAGCAGCCCTGAACCCTGCTTTACTGTACCTTCCCTTCAGGTAATTGTAGAGTGTGATGAGGTCCCCCCGAGTCTTCTCTTCTCCAGGCTGAACAATCCCAGCTCCCTCAGCCTCTTCTCATCAGGCTTTCCCTTCAGTCCTCTCACCAGTCTCATCGCTCTCCTCTGGACCCACTCCACCACCTCAATATCTTTCTCGAAGTGAGAGGCCCAGAACTGCACACAGTACTTGAAGTGAGGCCTCACCAGTGCCGAGTACAGGGGCAGAATTACATCCCTAGTCCTGCTGGCCACACTGTTCCTGACACAAACCAGGATGCCATTGGCCTTCTCTGCCACTTGGGCACACTGCTGGCTCATGTTCAGATGGTAGTCAGTCAGTGCTCCCAGGTCCCTCTCAGCCAGGCCACTCTCCAGTCGGTAGTGCTGCATGGGGTTATTGGCACTTGGCCTTGTTAAACCTCATACCGTTGGCCTCAGGGTATTGACTCGGCCTGTCCAGGTCTCTTTGAAGTATCCTTCTACTTTCCAGCAGATTGACACTTCCCCCAACCTGGTGTCATCCACGAATTTACTAATGGTAGACTCAATCACAGAATCACTGAATCAACCAGGTTGGAAGAGACCCCCAAGATCATCAAGTGCAGCTCCCTCAGCCTTTCCTCATATGACTTTCCCAGTGGCTCCTCAGCCAAGCACACGCACCAGGGGTCTGTACCTGTGGTGCCTCTTGTACTGAGCAGGATTGCTATTGCAACTCCACATCATCAGTAGGGTAAAACTAACCTGTCTTACAATCGTCTAAAAAGAATTGTTTGAATTTCTATAAGGAACTCTCTCAGGATTAAAATGCTTTCAGTTGCATAGCTTACCTAGTTATTTGATTTATTTGAATCAGCAGCATGACTGAAATGATCCTGCAGAGTGATTAGCATCAGCTGTAAAGTCCAGCCCAAACCCTGAAGTTCTTATCTTGGCAAGTGGAAGTTGTGGGTGGAAGGTCCTTTATTCAGTCTAGTCATAGATCTTTGTCTGTTTACCAAGCCTTTGTTTAAAGCAGTACCATCTGTACCATAAAACTGTGGTTGATTTTTGCAGTGGAGACTGATAATTTAGGGCATTCTAAAAATGAACATATTTCATTATTCTGGTCAGGATGTGATAAATGCTTCTACAGAATGTAAGTGTCCATAGGTTGTTCCGATACCAGAACAGCACACTATGAATTGTGTCAGAAGTCAAATATCCAGAGAGAGAATCTCTGGATTTCAATCTATCTCTTCTTTTTCTCATTTTTGTTTTTTAAGGTTACAAGGGACAGAAGTAGAGTTATGGGGTCTATCAGAGGTATCCCTGGAGATTTTTAAAGCCAGGCTGGATGTGGCTCTGAGCAACCTGATCTAGTGTGAGGTGTCCCTGCCTATGGCAGGGAGGCTGGAACTAGATGATCTTTGAGGTGCCTTCCAACCAATTCTATGATTCTATATGCATGATAGGGATACATTTTACTTTGTCAGGTTCTGACATGCATTCTGTCTGAAGGTGATTATTGATTTTCTCCTTCCACAAGAAGAGCTCATTAAGAAAGTCCCTAACCTGAGAATATGAATCATGGCTCAAGGGTAAAAAAAAAAACCAAAACCAACAAAAAACCCAAACCCCAACAAACAACCTCCTAACCTTGCTCTTTTAAAACATGTGTATATGTTAAAATAAGTATGACAAAGGAAATAATAATAATGGAATTACTCTTTACATAAAGAAGTCTTTCTCTGAAATAAAACTATGTATTACTTAAGTGGCTTATAGAAGACTTAGACATTATCAGTGTATTGGTTTAAGCTGACTGGCTTAGAAAGAAAGAGGGACAGGGGACTGGGCTACTAACCCCTCCCACAGTGGCACAATGCTACCTAGACCATGCTAACATCATGCTCATCGCAGGACAGGAAGGGGCTTATGGGACTTGAAGTATATTGTAAAGTTGCTTATAAAGTTTCCTTGTCTGTTTTATTCTCTTGTGGGTTTTAGCCCGGCTTCTGGGCAGGGGTGGATCCCCTTTTCCAGCTTTGGTTTTACAGGCACTTTGTGTTTTGTCTCTTCCCCTGCTGCTGCATACACCAGTATTTGTTTTCTTTTGTGTAATCTTATATCCCTGCAATAGAGTAGTAAATTGTCCTTATCTCAGCTAACATCTCTGCCTCCTGGGTCCTTTTCTTCCCTGCCCACAGCTGGCATGGGATGGGGGGAAGGGATAAACCCAACTGTTGTGAGCAGATTGCTGGGGCTCAGGTGTCAGCTGAGTTAAAACCAGGACAGTCCATGTTTGGCACCCAACACAGGGCTCAAGCCTGACTGTCAAACTGAGATAACAAGAGAATTCAATTCTGCTACAATAAATTTGTTCACCCTGTATTTGCCTTAGTAGGGTTCCCTTCATGTTGAGGTGTTCACTTTTCTAGTTGCATTTCCTTTTGTGGTTACACTACATAAGATCTTATCCATTTTATGCTTTTGTATTCCCTGTGGTATCCTCTCTGTTGCCATTTGTCACCATAGGGAAATGACTTAAGGCTGTGCTGTTTAATGACATGCTTAGTATGTTATGATTGGATTATTTCATTAGTTGTTTGTTAAACTGGTTTCCCTATGCAATGTTATCATTCATCAGTAATCTCACTCAACTGATGAATGGAACAGAAGTGGACACTTGTTTACTTTTTAAGGGTTTTGAATACCCTTGGGGCACCACCATCAGACTGCTTCTGTTGTGCATCTTAAAAGTGTGCCTGCTCTTGACCATAGTAATACAAATCTTTCCAAAGAATACCATCTGGAAGCTTGCCCTGAGGCTGGGTATTGAGTGTTAGGGTATGTGGGAGAATATGGGCAAGTGCCTAGGACGGTGGTCACCTCTTTTCCGGTGCTTTTGGAATTTTACCCCAAGCAAGTGCAAAATCCTGACAAGCTGGTAAAATATTTGGAAGAAGGGTATTGTCAGCCCAGAAATTCCTGAGAGATATAAATCCCTGTGATGTGGTGGGGCCTGGCCCATGCATATCAAGCCCTTCTCAGTGCTGTTCAGCATACAGCAGAAGAGAAAGAGGAGATAGATCTCTGGGCCCACAAACAGACCAACAGGCATGTCAGCTGCACCAGAGAGCCAGCCTATGCCAGTATCAGTCACCCCTGTACAGAAAAAGAACACAAAGAAAGTAGCTCATCCTGCAAAGGATGAGGATGAACCAGGCCTATCATGGGAACAAGAGGAAGAGCCAGAGGTAATCACTCCATTTTCATCCCTGGGTGAGTGGCAGGACATACAAAATGATTTTGGTTACAACCCAGGTGAGCCCATTATCACCTGGCTGCTCCAGTGCTGGGCTAGGGGAGCCAGGAGTTTGGAATTACAAGACAAGAGAATCGAAGCAGTTGGGATCCCTGTATAGGATAGGGGGCATTGACAGGACTATTAGAAAAATAGTAAAAACCCTTAGCCTCTGGAGATGTAGCAGGTGTAAGGGATAGGTACCTTTTGAGAACCCAATGACTCTGCTGTCTCAAAACAATGCATGACATACCTGGTCTGAATAGACAGGGTGATGGCTTTGATAGCCCTTAATAGCTCTCGTGGAGAGCTGCTTCCACGGCAGAATGGCTTAACAGTGGAAAGGTAATTTCTGCAATGGTGGAAATTCCCACTTTCCTTATTTCAAAACCACTGCAAAAGCGCCACAGAAAGGCCGATGGCAGACATTGCACTGGAGTGCTCATCTCCCTGTGTACACCTCACTCTGCACACTTCCCAGCCAAAAGGGTACAAAATGACCACAGCTCCTGGGGTCCACATGTTGCACCTTCCACAGAAGACCCTGCTGGGATGTACACCTGCCACTGAGGCACTTGGACTATGCCTGTGGAAACATCACCAGATTTAAGGGGTGGGGATACCTTTCTTTTTTCTCTTACTTCTTATGTCCCTTTCCGTCTCTTTCTCTGTTTCTTTCTATTTTTTCCCTCTCCTCTTCCTTTCCCTTTTCCCTCTGCTCCATTCCAACCAAGCATCTCTAAGGTGCATGTTACTCAGAGTTTTAATTTGCTCTAATATACCTATCAGCTATTTGGTGTTGGTTCACTTTAATTTACTCCAAGGGAATTTTTAAATCTTAGCACAACCTCCCCAGGACTGTCTTGGGATTCTGGGTCATGACAGTAGTCCTTCAAGGAAGATATGATGGGTCATCTGGGAAGATGGATCACCATGGAGAAAGGCATCAAATACTCGAGGCAACTAGCTGTGGTGGAAATGCTCTATAATGGGACAAATGACAATCCTCGGCCTACAAATGAAGTCATATGTACACCAGCCACGTGGAGGAAGTTCCAACCAAGTGCATCACTGCCGCACGCCAGTGCATTGGCAATAACATCCTGGGCCATAAGAGATGGCCCAAGACAAACAGCGGATAAAATGGTTAGCCTGATCCAGCAGCATGAGGGAAGTCTCTCTTCACAACTACAGGCTTGTGTTTCAGCTGTGAGGAAACTGTCCTGAAGGCTTGACCAAATTCTAGAGAATGTGTCCTACTCCCCAGCTGTGCAGTCTAATATTTCAGCTATTAGAAGCAGGCATTGCCCCGTCCAAGAGACAATCCTTGAAGTACACACCATGGCATATCGTCTGGTTTTACTGATGTGACCTACAGGAGGACATGAGAAAGTGGGATGGAAAGTCCACTTCAGCCCTAGTTGCATGAGTCTGTGAATTGCAAAGAAACCCTTTCCAGAAGAACGCTGCCCCAGTTTCCAAAGGAAAATATTCCCAGTAGAGCAGTCAGATAATGTACAAGTGATTCTGATCAGGATTAGAGGGGCCCTGCCTCCAACCAGGTGGAGGATCGGGACAATTACATCTACTGTACTGGCCCAGGGGCCCTGTGCATCCATGGTATTTTAGGAGAGGATATTCCAAGGATCCAAAAGGATACTGGTGGGTGTTTGGTATATCTGCCTTAGGAATAGAGGAAAGAAAGTGGTTGGTCACTTTGCTTGGTCTCTCAGAGGACCATTTTGTGGTGGGGCTGCTAAATGTTAAAGATCAGCAAGTGTCAATTGCTACTACAACGGTGCACTGGTGCAAACACTGCACCAGCTGGGATTCCCTGACCCCTATTTATAAACTAATTTGACAGCTGAAGAGACAAGAGGTCATGAGTAAAACTTGTTCACCTTTCAGCAGTCCCATATGACCAAGGTGGAAATCCAATGGTGAATGCAGCCTCACAGTGGACTATTGCAGCCTGAACAGTTACACCAGCAGTGAATGTATATGTGCCAGACATTCTGGAGCTCCAATGCCATATGGAGTCAAAGGCAGCCAAGTGGTACACCATAACTGACATCACTGATGTGATCTTCTCCATTCTCATAGCACCAGAATGCAGGCCACAGTTTGCTTTTAACTGGAGAGGTGTCCAGTACACCTGGAATCTACTGCCCCAGGGGTAGAAACATGGCCCTACCATTTGCCTAGGGGAATAAATATTCCAACTGAAAGAAAAGCCTAGGGGAATAAATTCTAGGGGGTAAAGTCCAACTCAAAGAAAAGATCACTTGGATTTGCTTAATGTTTTTTGTCTTTTCTTTTCCTTTTTTTGCCAGTAACCATCAGGTACAATATGGTTATATAATATGATGAGATGTTTGCTTTCTCTTGACATATAATTTAGATCCTTGGTACCCAAGAAAGACAGAAAACAATTAAGAGTGATTTGGAAGTTGAAATCAGAAGGAAGTTGAGAAATTGAAACAGTGTATGGAATGTAGAGGGAATAGAATGAATGAGGGAGGCAGAATAGGTGGGAGGAAGAATTAAAGGGAGAAATTACAAAAGAAACACTATGAATAAAAGCAGGAAGGACAAAGACAGGATAAATATGGTGTGGGGAAACCCGCATGGTATGGAATATGAAATGGCCTCTTACTCTTTCAGACCTTTCTTTCCTATGAGGATAGAATACTGTCATAAGGAAATGGATGAAATTTGTTCCTTTTGAAATTTTACTGAGGAGAGAAGTTCCCATGCTACTTCAGCAACCTTTTTAAACACTAGATTTACTTTAAAATAGTTCCCTGCCCCTTACTCCCAAAGGAAATCTCATCTGAATGGAAAAAAAAAATAGCAATTGCATCCCAAACTACTGGTAGTCAGGAAGTGGGAAAGTGACAGGAATGACTCATATCATGTACATTAGATGCACAGAAAACAGAAGATGGGAACAGAAAAAAGGAAGATGAGTGTCTTGAGGTCTAGTTGAAGTTATTTAAATTAGTAGTTTATAAAACAGCAGGGGGGAATAGATGTCTAGAAATAACTAGACAATGGCTAATGTACCAAGGGATTTTGTTTAATTCCTCCCCCTCCTCCCCCCAGTCATACATTTCTTCAGGGATAAAATACAGCTGTTTTGGTAAAGAGGCCCAGAAAATCCACCAAAAAGTGTTCTCAACCTCAAACAGTTAAAAACATAAACTAGCCTCCACCTCTCTCCTGGACACTTGAAGTTGTTTGTTCGTTTTCTTTTCTCTAGTCAAATACTACACTGTTGTCTACCACAGGGCAATGTTTTTTTTCTCATACAAATACCCACAACAATGGTATTTTACCACTTGTGTCCTGAGAAAGTATGGCAGATCTAGGTTTTGGGCAGGTCCTAGAGAAACAGTGATCAGTGAAAGAGAAGGCAGGGCTCTGGGAGTGAGGCTAAACCGCAGGAAAAGAGTATTTGAAATGACACTAAGGTTATTGTCTGCTCTTACCACTTCAGATTACAAAGAAAATACCATTATTTACTAATTCTTTTTACACTTTAAGAGGTAGTCTCAGCAGTAGGAACTCATCTGTCAGGAGTAATATCAATTTAGGACAGAATTTTCCAGCCTAGTCCTATGCCACTTCCTTCACACTATGGTACAGATGAAATCAGCATGTTATTGAATCTACATTTGCACTGTCAAGCAGTGTTCTGAAATAAGTGCTCCTTACAAGCAAGGAGAGCTAGCACATTGATTGTGTCTTACATCTGCTTGTGTTCAACCCTACCTATATTGTGAATTCCTAATGAAAATAACCACAGAATAATTTGTGATGGAGGGGACATCTTAAGCATGAACTCAGTTGAATTGTCCACATTGTAAATAAAGTCATTAACAGTCTTGGTTGTGGTATTGATCCCTGAGGCATGCCACTAGCAATCAGCTCCCAGCTGGACTTTGTACTGCTGATCACCACCCTACTTGAGCCCAGTGATCCTGCCAAATTCCCACCCACCTTATTGTCTACTTACTCAATCTCATCAATTTGGCAGAAGGATACTGCAGGAAACTCTGTCAAAGACCTCACCGAAGTCAAAGCATACAACACTCACTGCTCTTCCTTTCATTGCTCAGCCAGTGATGTTGTTACAGAGACTAGGCAGGCTGGTAAGGCATGATAACAACACTTCTTCTTGAAATAGTCTTTGTTTCTTCACTTCTTATGGGGTGTAAACTACATAGAAAAACAGGCAAATCCCAGATGAACATGTGCCAAGTAAATGTGCATGCAATGAGTTATTTCAGGCTTATGTTAATGTAACAGCCCAAAGTCTCAAATTCAAGCCCAGGATACTATTACAGAGAGATGAAAGAATACTATCTTTGCTCAAAGAGAATTTACAGTGAAGGACCAAACCTTAATATAAATTATTCACAATTCCCTGTTACCAGTGTACTACTACTTGTTAGGAGAGTGATTGTACAAAGTATTGCTTGCTAATAACTTTAGAAATAATTACCAGAAGCTGTGTTTCCAGTGTAGATTACAATCAAGAATGCAGGGTTTGTAGATTACAATCAAGGATACAGTGTTATACATTTGTGTATAGCTATGCAGCAAGCCTTGATAGGAAACAGAAACTGGTATTTGAGAGACTGGGGCTATGAGCAGCTACAGATGCTTGCCAAAGCTTTCCAAAACACAGAATCTTCAATGATCTTTTTCAAACACACAAGCGGTATTTCAGAGCACAAATGATCTGCATAATAGATGTGTTCTGCCCTCTGACGAACACAGATCAGTACCACTACTAATCAAGGATAGCTCCAGAGTTCAGGTAGTGATTTCTTTCTGCAGTTTTTCTGTTGGCTCCATTGGATTCTAGGGAACTTAGCAGCTCCATGAGTCACTGCAAATCTGTTTTAGTTGGAAAATTTATTGTAAGATAGTAATAAAATAAGAAAAAACTTCTTTCCTTCTTTCTCCCCAGCTCAGTCAGAGGACATCCAAAATACAGCAAATCCTATAAAGAAAATGAGATAAATTTTCTTCAGATGACTTGTCCCTGTAAACCATTTTTGACCTCACCATGAGATTCTTTATGGGTGTTTATAGACACCCATGTCCAGGTCATTCCTTATTTACAAAACTTTGACTAAGTCATAGGCAAATAACATTTAACTGTGTTGGATTCTGCCATAAAAGTCTCATACAGCTTCTGTTGCCAGAGCTCAAGAGATGCATCACATATATTCTAGAATGGACTGGCAGGAGTCTGAATCCACTCATTAAGTCCTGACTCATCCAGGCACAAGTAAAAGTAGGGCGAAGTCCAGCACGTTCTTATAACTGAGATGTTCAGTAGACCTGGTGTGATGGGGAGAAGAAAGGCTTGTGGGGTGAGAAAAAGGACAGGAAAGAATCACCCATTAATTATAGTCAGAGGCAAAACAGACTCAAACAGGGAGAAAAAATCAGTTTAATTTGTTAGCAATAAAATCAGAACAGGATAATGATAAATAGAAGAAAATCTTAAAAGCACCTTCCCCTATCCCTTTCTTCCCTGCTTCAGCTCTGCTCCATATCTTCTCTCTCTCTTCCCACTCCAGGAGGAGGGAGACAGGGGAATGAGGCTTGTAGTCAGTCCATCACATATAATTTCTCCTACTCTTTTCTCAGATAAGGACTCCTCACATGTTTCCCCTGCTCCACTGTGGGCCCTCTGCCATGAGAGAGTTCCCTATGAACCGAGGGCTGTGGGGAGTCTACTCCAGCACCTGGAGCACCTCCTTCCCCACCTTGGAGCATGCAGTGTTGTTTCTCTTATATGCTCACTCCTCTCCCCAGCTCCAGCTTCCCCAACAGGTTTGGTTTTTCCCCGCTTCTTAAATAAATTATCTTGGCACGACCTCTGTCACTGATTGGCTTGACCTTGGCCAGGGGTGGGTCCAAGCTGAAGGCAGGGAAGCTTCTAGCAGTTTCTCACAGGAGCCAACCCTGTAATCCCTCCACCAATAACCAATGATCACCACACAAACCAAGATTATTCACTGTCAACAAAGGCTAGAAACAAAGCACTGCAAGAACAGGGCAGATGGTTAGATAAGGGTTTCTCTTGTAATGTCACCTTATATAAAAGTGTCCTCCTCTGTACTCATACATCAACAGGAAACAGTCGCATGCCCTTCACCATGGCTTGAATACATTTTTGTAGTACTGTCTGTGTTGGTGCTTTTAGATTTAAATCATATGCAAAGCTGAGTGCTCTACAGTGATTAGGAGAATTTTCTTTTGAGTTTGTAGGTTCACTTCATTCCAGAGCAGGAAGCTGTTTTATTTACTTGCTTAATACAGCATCAGCATGATGAGCAGGACAGCTTTCTAGCCACAAATGAAAAGGCTAGGAGATTAGCACTTTCTCACAATGGATGTTATGGCTCATATAACAAACAGCCCTGAATGAAGGTGCTGGAGATGTTTCAGACTGTGTGTTAGCTCAGATGACTCTCATGTTTTATTACCACAGATAAAACATACAATTTAATTAAATGTTCCCCTATAAAATGTAAGGTTCAGTTAACTCCCAGGTTTATTTCAATACAACCTACATAGGTAACTAATGGTTATGTTATGGAAAGAATGAATAGCTTTTCAATCCATAAACCACCTTGAAGCTATGCTGTTTTCTCAATTTATAACAGCTGCAAATTCGAGCTGAATTTTTGCTCACATCATCACTTAACCCTTCATCTTCTATGCTCTGCCTCACTTTTCTATACAGTTTACTTTAGACACTATAAGAGGTCCATTACCACGGCAGCCTTGTGTATAATAAATGTAAGTGAATTTCAGCCTGTATGCATCCAAACCCAAGGCTGAATTTTAAATAGGGGAGATGTAATATTTAAAAGAATGCATATACAGTATTACAGTCAGAACATCAAGAGCAGCAGAAACAATGACAGTAAATTTGGGTATGCTTTTTTACCTGGGTACATATTTAAAAGTAAAAGGAACCAAGTCACAGGATGTTATTTTCTTATGTGTAATCAGATGCTTCAAAGATTCATCTTTCACTTTGGATCCCAGTGATTTTTTTTTTTTACATCAACAAGCCTGAGAGGGAAGCTTTTCATCCTGATGCTGATATGATTTCTGTTGTCAAAATCCAAAGCACTGCTGCTGTGCAAACATATAGCTGTACTCACTTAGTAAGGTCAAGTGTAATACCGGTTGACTCAAAGGACAGCTCATGAAATAAAATTCTTCTCATCTGCAGACCCTCAGATTCCTATTTAATGAATGTATTTAAGTTAAACAGAGATAGACTTAATAAAAGATATATTGCTGCATCAATGGAAGCATTTTAAATGGCATTTGACAGATGGCACAGGAAACACATTCCAAGGCTATATTGAATGCATTGTTTTTAATGTCTTGTAGAAAAATCAGTCATCAAATTATCTGCCTTGTGACATCGATAAAAATCTAGATATTTGCAATACAGGAATTCATCATTCTGTAACTGTTACCCTGAAGGCTCATTGAAACCTTTCCCCAATCAAAATCATTGACCAATGTTGAAAATCCTGTCTAGAAATAAACAAACAAACAAACAACAACCCCCAATCCCCCAACCATTTGTTGCAAGCTGAAGAGTCTCATGAAAATTTCCACTGATGTTTGGTTAGGGAAAAACCATAAAGACAAGATCTGCTTTTTACCAGCATTTCATAATTTTTTAAATTTCAAACCCTTGTGAACAACTTTTATTGATTTTTTTTTCCCTGTAGCGTGACTTCTAAGCCAACCATACATGCACAGGGTTAGGCAAGCAATTGCAGTATTTGTTAAAATCAGCATTTTCCTTGCCCTCTGCTTCCCATTCCTCACCAGGCCCTCCCTATCTGCCACTTTCCTAGCAGCAGCTAATGGGGGAATTAAAATGAACTGGAATGAAGGGCAGATAGGTTTTTCCACCTGAATTGAAAACAGTTTGTCAGAATGATCCCAAAGGAGAAAAGAAATCCATGTGAAAAGGAGTATTTTCTCCCTCAATGTTTCAGATTTTCATCTGGCTCAGACCTAGCACATTTCATAGTATCAGTCAGGGCTGGAAGGGACCACAGGGATCATCTAGTTTCAACCCCACACTAGATCAGGCTGGCCAGAGCCTCATCCAGCCTGGTCTTAAACACCTCCAGGGACGGGGCCTCAACCACCTCCCTGGACAACCCATTCCAGGGCTTCACCACTCTCATGGTGAAGAACTTCCTCCTCATTTCTGGCCTAAATCTCCCCACCTCCAGCTTCATTCCATTACCCCTAGTCCTATCACTACCTGATATCCTGAAACACTCATTGTTTGGTCTTCCACTGCCACCTGCTCTCTAGAGCTCCAGATTTAGGTCAGAGAGATAGTAAGGCACAATGCCTAGGAACAGGTAGCAACTGCAATGATTATAACCATTTAAGTTAAAAGAAACAGGTTATGCTGTGTTTAAATGGGATGGCAGAATTTCTATTCCTAATTTTGGCCTAAGCTTTTTTTTTTTGAATGTCAGTAATATTCTGAAGTTATTCAGAATATTTACTCATAATTTTGTGATTTCAATTTTATAACTGGAATTTGACTATTAAAGACAAGATTTCCTCTGAAGCAAACATTTATAGAAGCCCTAATAAGGTTGTACTCCAAGAGCTGCATCTCTGTCTTCTATCCCTTTTAGATTAGGTACTTCATAAACATTTTGGAATCATAGAATCAGAGACTCAATAAGGTTGGAAAAGATCTCAGAGATCATCAAGTCCAACCTGTCACCCAAGACCTCATGACGACTAAATCATGATTTCAAGTGTCACATCCAATCCCTTTTTGAGCACCTCCAGGGATGGTGACTCCACATTCCAATGGCCAACAACTCTTTCTGTGAAGAAAGAGTTTTATGTGAGGAGGCAAACCAGAGAGTGTCACATTGCAAAACCATATGTTAAAAGTGTCTGAGGATCTAAGGCCTTTCTCTGTTCTGTTAGGTCCATAACAGAGATGTGCAAAAGCTAGCTTTATTTTCAGTTGGATAATGTGAGAAGCAAAAAGTTTTGTATAATTCAGATAAAATTAAAGATCTTTAAATCTTTGCTCTACAGGAATGAAAATCCTCCGCAGCACATTTGATTTCATTCAAAAGATGCCACTTGACTCTCTCTGAATTCCTAGATGGCTAGGGACACTACCACTGCCTCTGCATTACCCAGAAGCACAGGGTTAGAGCATTCAGAGAGAAATTTGGGGCACTAGAGGGAAAGGCAACACTATTCCCCTCAAGTCTACAAATGTAGTTCCTTTGTTTTCCATTTCTGTCCCTCCCTTCTCACACCCACCCTGAGCAAACTATTTTGATTTGGCTGTAATGCACTGTTCATTTTGGATAGCAAAACCCAGGCATTGTGCCAGATATATCTTTTCACCGGAAAACATTCAACATGTATGATCTCCTGGAGAGCAGTGTGCCAAGAGGGGGCTACTTGTTGGTCATGGTATGGTCGGATACAGAAGTGAAAATACTACGTGTCCTACCTTTACAGGTACAGATCAGCTTAAGGATCAGGAGACAGCAGATGCAGCACATGCCTCAGTTCGTATTCACAACTGGCTAAAAGAAATTTTTTACAAAGCAGGCACCATGGCTGTGCAGCAGCCAACCTCTCAGCCAGTGCCAATGGGATGATTTATCCAGGCTAAGACTCTTGTCAGGGTAGAGATACAGCACAAATCTGTGCACGTGGGAGAAATGGTAATCCTCTGCCTTGGGGGCAGGGAGCATAAGGGCTAATGTTGCAAAACTCAGCCTCTCTCACTTGAGATGTACACTTGTAAGGAGGTTCATGACATTTTCACAGAGTGACTGATTCATACAGGAGTTTCCCCAAGGAGCTCAGCACAGTCTTTCCAGAAAGAGTCTGCAAGGAAAGGCAAATGCTGCCTGCGGGGCTGTTGGGCAGCTCCACCTTCACTGTTTCTAACATCTCTCTCCAGGGCCCAGCAGAGAATAGATGTAGCAGTTCTAGGCTTCTCCCTTGCAGCCTATGTTTCCCTTCCACCCCACAGTGTGGCACTGGCAAAGGGGGCCATCCTGCCTGCTAAAGATGTGGGATGTCAACACCCTCAGTAGCAGCATGGCTCAGCAACCCCAGGGCTGAGCTACAGTTGGAGGGAGAACCACAGTCACCACAGGGGCTGCCCCAGGAAAAGTTTTCCTGGTCCTGCCTGGTATCCTTTCAGACACCCATCCTGGTGGGATACAAGGTTTTAAATGGCCCATGAGCCAGAACCTGGGGACCACAATCTGGGCAAGGGAAGGAGCAGGCTCTCCTCAAGATGCAGGTCTTTGCTTGGAAGCCAGAGTGTCACAGCTTTGAAGGACTGAGTATCTGCCTTTTTGCAGGGACCCCAGCTGTTAAGGACAGGCGGCCTCCAGCACAGGACACACGCCACGGCAAGGCCCTGAGCATTGCTTCTCTCCCCTGAATCTCAGAGGTGAGGAGAAAGGGCAGGGAAGTTATGTGGCAGGTAGGCAGCAGGGTACAGCCAGGTCCCAGGGGGCCTGGGTTTTGTGGGGCTACAAGGCTAGGGGAAAAGAGCAAACCCAAAAGCAGCATCACAGAGCAGAGGAAGCTGACTGGAGGTCATTGTGGGGGCTTTGCACAGGAGTGGTAACCTAGAAACATTTTGTTGGAGTGTACCTGGTGCTTCCTAGAGGTTAGACATCCTAGACATCCAGAGCACTTAGGCCAAGCTAACCCAAGCTGTGTGGTCCAGTTGACACACTGGAAGAAAGGGATGCCATGAAGAGGGACTTGGACAGGCTTGAGAAGTAGGCTGAAGCCAAGCCCAGGAAGTTGAATAAGGCCAAATGTAACGTCCTGAACCTGGGTTGGGGCAATCCCAAGCACAAACATAGGCTGGGCAAGGAGTGGCTTGAGGGCAGTCTTGAGAAGAAGGATTTGGGGATGTCAGCTGATGAAGAACCCAACATGAGACAGCAATGTGTGCTTGCAGCCCAGAAGGCAAACTAAATCCTGGGCTGCATCAAAAGAAGTGTGACCAACAGGACCAGAGGTGATTCTCCCCCTCTGCTCTCATGAGACCCCACCTGGAGTATTGCATCCAGTTCTGGAGTGCCCAGCATAAGAGGGACATTGCACTGCTGGAGCAGGTCTAGAGAACGGCAACAAAGATGATCAAAGGGCTGAAGTACCTCCCTGATGGGCACAGGCTGTGAGAGTTGGGGCTCTTCAGCCTCTGGAAAAGAATGCTCTAGGGAGACCTTATAATGGCCTTCCAGTGCCTGAAGGGACCCTGTGAGAGAGCCAGGAAGGGACTTTTTACAAGGGCTTGTAGTGATAGGATGAGAGGGAATCCATTGAAGCTTGGGGAGGGTAGATTTAGACTTGATATTAGGAAGAAATTCTTTACAGTAAGGGTGGTGAGACACTGCAACAGGTTGTCGAGGGAGGTCATGCATGCCCCTTCCCTGGATGTGTTCAAGGCTGGGCTGGATGCGGCCTTAAACAACCTGGTATAATGGAAGGTGTCTCTGCCCACGGCAGAGGGATTGGAACTAGATGATCTTCAAGGTCCTGTCCAACCAAAACCATTCTCTGAATCTATGAATTTAACAGAACACCAAAGATGTTATTGAAACTATCTTTCTAAATCCACCATTCCCTGCTTCCTGCTCTTAGGGTGTATATTTAAGTATACATCACGCTACCAGTAATAGCAAACCATTGCTATCTGCCCATCAGTATCAGCAAAACACCTGTATGTAGCAGCACTTATCTCTTGTATATGAAGCATCTCAAATGATTGCATGCCTTGAATGCTTTACCAAGTAAGTCTATGCAACAAATGCCCTGGTTAAGGTTTTCTGGACAAGACACACACCTTCCATTATTTTTCATGGAAAATGTATGGCATACCTAGTCTGAAAACCCATAACCCTGTGGCTATGCTACAAGGAAGCAGTTCTGAACTTTGGTGGAGTGCTGACAGTAAACAGAAAGTTACCTGCAAGGCCTGAGCAGCAGTCACAATATTGTAAAGGCAGGCTACGTTTAATTAGAACAAAACTTTAAGTAGAAAAGTAAACTTTGCAGAGGTTTTTCTCAGGTTGGTAATTTGAAAGCACATAAGAACAAAAGTCAACAGTCACATTTTTCTTAATTTCATATACCAGTGCTTTTATATAAATGACTAAGTCATTCCTTTCTCTTGCAGGCAGCATGAAATTAATTTACCTTTTCATAGAATGGTTTGGATTGGAAGAGATCATCTAGTAAAGACCTGTAAAGATCGTCTAGTTTCAACTACCCTGGCATGGGTTGGGACATCCTCTACAAGACCATCTTGCTCAAAGCTCCATCCAATCTGCCTTTGAACACTTCCAAAGAGTAATTTGGCCCCTGGAAAGTATTTTCACAAAAGATGTTGAGGCAGCTTTGGGCTCTAATGGTTAAAACAGATGTAACCATATTTTAAATGCCTTGAGTCAAACTATGCTGGCCATAGGGCAGGGACAATGACTCCTAACAAGGCAAAACACAGACAAAAAGGTAAAATTTACTATTTATGAATAACATTGTGAAATGTTAAGGATATTCTTACACAGAAGGGTGAAGACAATGTACTGCCTGTGGGTTATAATCAAGGCTTTCTGGTAATCAGGGAAGTTTTTAGGATGTGGTAAATGTATGATCCTCAAGCATGTGAAGACAAACATCCATGTATTCATAGTACAAGACAAGACTGTTACCAGCTTGCAAGTTGTGAAGAAAAAGAAGTATTAAAGAAACAAGGAACAGTCTATTGCTTTTCAAATTGACTGGATCAAATGAATTACTGATACAACTTGATGAAGACCAAATGAGTCATAACATGGAGTGATAATTAAACAGAACTTAGAAAAAGTTAGGTGTCTGTTTTTTTTTTTTTTTTTTTAACAAAAGGAGGAAAAGAGCTATTCTAAGCAAAGTTTAAGAAAGGGAAAAGCTTGTTCCTTCTTATGTGTTGAATGAACAGGAAAACAGATTAATTCTGAGAGCTGGTCACGATACCTGCTTGCTTACACTTCACAAACCCTGTGTTTTCCATGAGCAAAGAGAAATGGAGGTAACTGCTTGGAGTCTAGCTGCACTGAAGCTTGTCAGCTGAGAAACACCCTCCTGCTGTAAAAGGTTGTAATTCATAATGAATCATTTCAGCAATGTGATCATGAGTTACATCATAATAGCTCTATAGCCAACATCTGAAAACTTAGGTCATGAGAAAATTAACTAAAAGTAAAGTGGAAGAGGCAGGAGCTGAGCAGCTACTCAGACTCGCTTTCGTTTCGTAAAGCAAAACCAAACAGCTTCATAAATACTGGAAAGATGTAGCATAAAAAAAGTTATTATATGACTCATCATTGTATGATGCTCATCACAAGTGTGAGTAATTCCTTACTAAGCAGTGACAAATCAGAGGAATACTAGAAAGAATACAACAGCTGTACCAAGCATAAAATTTATGTGCCTTACACAGCAAACAATTCAACAGAACAAACAAATTCTGATGTATACAGCCCTTCAGTGCACTAGTTACTCACATAGATGATAGGACACATGGTAGGTAGGAGGCTCTTCTAAGATGTTTCATCCCCGTCCTGCACTGAGTACACATGAGTTAGAGATTATCATAAGCCCTGATGTGCTGATCCAAATCTTGAGAAGATAAGGGCAAGTTGGGAAAACAATGTTGTATGGGAGTAGCATCATTCCAACAGACTTCCACTCCTTGATTCCTAAACTATTAATATTAAACATTTATAAGCGTGTAACAAATGAAATTGTTATTTGCAAAGTCTTTCTTTCCAGTTAAGCAATTTAATACATCAATGAATTAGCAAACAGAAGGAAACAGAAAATAGATTAGAACATCATACTTGTATTTACATTAAATGGTCACTTGTATTAATGTTTATGGCTGGTTTATCTAAGGGCAACATCCTCTGATTCATTGTTCATTAATATTAATGAACCTTTTGTCCTTTAATTTTGATAAAGCATTTTGCCAAAAATGTAACTTGAGTACAATTTTTGAAGGATGTTTTGGGAACATCAAGGAGCCGAAATGGGAGAAGATGACTAACAAGGGCAGAGTGCATTCCAGAGAACTATGTTTGAAATAAATGTTTGTAAACAAAACCACTCAGTTAAATATCACTTGAAGGTATTTCATATACTGCCATTAAAACAACCCTAAAGCCAATTCTCAATTGTACATCCTGAAACCCATACTCCAGCAGACACTCTCAAAAGGTGCCTGACACTCAAAAGGTGCCTGACAAAGGTGCCTGACAATCACTAGCAGATCTGGATGCATTAAGACACCGCAGTAGTGGCTGCAAGCTCGGTAGAGAAGATGGAGGCTGCTACTACCCTGTTGTACAAAATATCAGAAATCCCATTTAGCTAGGGCCTCATTGGCATGTTTCCTTCAAGCAAATGGGCTGACCAGCAGAATAATGACTGTCATCCACGGGACAAGGAAGAAAAAGAAACTTCCACCCATGGGGATTTTCAAGATCTGTGTGTGAAAACCTGGAGCAATCCGGCATGAGCTCATCCTGCTTTGGGCAGGAGGTGGAACCAGGGAGATCCAGGGGGCCCTTCTCGCCGAAGAGATCCCAAGAAAATGGAAACAAGAACTCATAATCTCTATTCCTTTTGCTGGAACTGTGAAAGATCTGAAAAAGCAAATAATGCGAGGACCTATATGTCCAAAATAGTAATCTCACAGACAATGAGGGTGCACATTCCAGTGAACATTGCCAAAGACTTCCCACAACTGGCAGTTAAATCTTGCAACAGAACACACAAAGCCTTTTCTTGAGGGATGTTTCAAAAGAGAAAACAGAGAAAGCAGAATTTCATGAGAGTACAGACCACAGGGCAGTATAGTTTTTGGATCCATCTAGGGTATCAGTTTTTGGAAGAGCTAGGTTCCTAGCTGTTTCTATTACAGCCTGTGAGAAGCCAGCACATACCATTACTGCAGTGACACCAAGTACATAGAAATTCACGGTGTCAGTATAAAAAGTCGTGGGGACGCTGCAGTCTCAGTGCTTGACAAGAAAACAAAGATAAAATTTAAAAAAGCCCGTGTTCCCTCCTCTCACTTGCAAAATCCAGGTTTTCATGCAAAACAGTGCTCATGTCTAATCTGCACAGGTAAATACGAATGGATCACAGGATGTTAGGGGTTGGAAGGGACCGCTGGAGATCTTCGAGTCCACCCCCTTGCCAGAGGGGTTGCACAGAAACACATCCAGACAGGTCTCAAAAGTCTCCAGAGAAGCCTGGGGGAGCCTGTTCCAGTGCTCTGTGACCCTCACAGTAAAGAAGTTCTTCCTCGTGTTGAGGTGGAACTTCCCTGTGTTGTAGTTTACATGCATTGCCCCTTGTCCTGTCACAGGGCACAAATGAGAAGAGGCTGTCTATTCCTTCTTGACACCCAGCCCTCAGGTATTTGTATACATTTATTAGATCCCCTCTCCAGACTAAAAAGCCCCAGGTCAGCCTTTCTTGATAAAGCACATGCTCCACTCCTTTAATCATCTTGGCAGCCCTCCATTGGACTCTCTGAAGTAGATCCCTGTTCCTCTTGAACTGGGGAGCCCAGAACTGGATGCAATATTCTAGGTGGGGCCTCACTAAGGCAGAGTAGAGGAGCAGGAGAACCTCCCTCAATCTGCCTGACACACTCCTGTTAAGGCACCCCAGGATACCACTGCCCTTCTTGGCCACAAGGACACATTGCTGTCCAAAGGATAACTTCTTGTTCACCAGGACCACCAGGTCCTTCTCCACAGGGCTGCTCTCCAGCAGATCACCTCCTAACCTGTACTGGTGCAGTTTATTATTCCTTCTCAGGTGCAGGACTCTGCACTTATCCTTTATAACCCAAATTCTCAGTTGCATAGAATAGCTTTTATGTAGCTAAGCTGCACTCTGCAGTGCTAAACATTGCTATGTTTTTCTTATACAGGGGCTGTTGGAATCTCTTTACTACAGTAGCCTAGCTTCTGAAGTCAGAGCTGACTGCTGACAGAGCATCAGAAAGTATATCAGCTCTTCTATATAATATACAATACCACAGTGATTTTTTTGGTGGAATGAGATATAAAAGACATCTTTAACTGTCTCGTATAATGTCTGGTAGCTGAAGCTAGAGAAATTAAGGCAAGAAAGCACATCTCCCAGGATGAAGGGAGATGTGCTTCTCTATCCAAGCAGACCTGTAAATCAATGTCAAAGCTTCAAGCAGAAGGTAAGGGTTTGTTGCATAAACATATTTAGTTATGGACTGAGCTCTGTAAGCAAATTATTTTGGTAATGCCTCCCAGGGCATTATTCATTTTGCTAGCAGCAGCGTTGCCACCACCAGACCACTGCCATAAAAATCTGCATGAAACAGAACTTCAGCTATAAATCAATAATTACATCTTTTCTTTACAAACTGATGTATTTTCCAAAACCTAATCTTGGAAAGAAATAAATCAAATCCCTTCTTGTTTGATCTTTTCTCAAGCCTTTTTTCCTCACAAGGGGTCTATTCCCACTCATTCTGTGAACATCTCCAAATAGATCTCTTAGCCGAGGAGTACAAATATCTGTCCTCCACTCTTTTTGTCATCTTTTCTATGGGGCTGTGCTCTGGCTTTTTAATTAAGACCCAGGCTCCCTACTGACTGACACCTTGTTCCACAAATATTTTTCTGGGTAGTCTCTCATAATTTACAGCTTCACTTAAGTCCATCTCCATGAGTGAATATTAAGCTGCAAGCAGGTACTTTAATAGCTGTTATATGGATTCTGTGTCTCTAAAATAGTCTTTAAGCATATTTTGTTGAATTTTGTGTGTGTGTTCTTTGTGCAATAAGATTAAATTCTGGCTTTGGGACAGAATTCTGACCTTGCCTCCTCAGTTGTAGTGAATTTTGATTTTGTCTTGGTAGTTTTGTAAAATAATAATAGTTTGCGTATCGAAGATAGCAAATCTACCGGTCCTGGTTTGATTCAGGGCAAGACCATTGCTCTCTGAAAGCTCTTGTATGCTAGGATGAGACATTGAGACAGTATGAAAAATTCTTTAAAATTATCACAACATTCAGCTACAGACAATTCAGTCATTTCTACTTAACTCTGAGGAGCTAAGCCTGTTTGCCTCTGTTTCCTAATGTCAAAACTGGAGATACCTGATATAGACTTTCATATTGTGTTACAAAAGGCAGCCTGCAATGTTTCATTTCATTCTTTTGAGTACACTTTCTTCATGAGTACTTCATGCTGTCCTATTTCTTTCTGAATATAGTAGAACTATACTTCCAACTCAGTGGCTATGCTTCAAGTTGCCTAGTTCACACAAGGTAAATGCATGGGCACGTGTTTTAGCTTAAACTGTTAATGCTGTAGGTCCTAGACAATATATACTCTTAGGATAAAAGACTACAGTGGAAATTTGTCAGGATGTAGATATTTTTGTATATTTTCTTGAAGAGTGTGGTGGTCTGGTGTAGTCTCAAGTCCTCCCATCTCCACTATTAGTTCCTGTGCACTGATCAAGGTTTATCACGTTTATACCTATGCAATAGGAGACCCCCTTGTAATTCTGATAAGCACTTAGGGGAAAAGCAGCCCTCTCTGGTACTGATCTGCAATCAGCTGTAATGGGAGGCCTGAAAGGGCAGTCAGCTTCAAGAGAGCACACAGGGCAAAGGAGGGCTTTAAGCCTCTTAAAACTGCTTTGCCTTTAGAGAAAATATGGTTTTAAAAGATGTGATCCAATCTGAATACCTCACATACGATCTCTCCAGTACTACAATTCAGCTGGAAAAAAAAAGCAAATTAGGAAGGTAGACTTAGAGTTTTAAAGTGTCCAGTTAAATAATGGTGTTTACAGAGTAGATGCAAGCTACCTCCTTTATCCCCATTCCTGTATGTCAGTATAGCTGCTGATTTAGCGAAGTAATTAAGCCATGCCTAATTTTAAGCATGTGAGGAGTCCCATTGGGTTCAAAGAGATTATTCATATGCGCAAGTACATTGCTGAATCAGTGCTGAAATGAAAATAGTTACATAATTACAGGATTATATGAACATAGAGTTGCAAATGTGATGTTTAAAAGAGAAAGGCTAATTTACAGGATGATAGGAACATTTAATTGCAGTTTAGAGGTGGAAGGAAATCCACAACCATAAACGATGACACAAAACACAGCGTGTCATTTACAATCACTCTGGCATATTTAGCTTTGAAATCTTAAGCTGAGAACCCAAGCAAATGTATGAACAGCAGAGTGCTGCAAACAAATTTTCACATACAGACATGGCATATTCCAGTCCATACCTGTAGCTTCTGTATAAAGATGTCTGCATTTCATCATTGTGGGGTTTGTATTCTAACCCAACAGCAGTTTCACTGGACTCTAATATTCAGATCATAATTGTGAATTATTGCACAAGTCATCCCAGGTATAGGAGCAGAACTCTCTGACTGCTGGACAATATTGCCTTTTTATCATTATTTAAAAAAAATAATCTACCACTGATCCAACCCAGCATCTATGTTCACACCCACAGGTTTTAGGGACTTATTATCCAGAGCAGGGTCCAGAGTTAAGCACCAAATCTACCAAGAGAAGACAGCTCTGCCTGCTGACTAGGGGCTATTTCATGTTGCAGTGGCGAGTGATTTGGGTGCCCTTCACTGCCCACAACACCCTTCTAAGTTTTCACTTTTTCTTCCTACAGGGAAGGATGAGTTACTCATTAAGCCTCTGAGCTTTGTCTACTGCAGATGGCAACACGATGCGTTCAGAAAACCCTCACACAAACTGTTTCAGGACTGCCCAGCCTTCATGAAGTGGGGGTAGATGGATCATCTGCTGACCCAATATAAGTTTATTTGCTTGCAATTCAGAGGCTTCAAAGGTGGTCTAAAGGTCAGAACCAAAAATACCTGTGTATCCGAGTTCTGGCTTCCTGTGGATATTACTGCCCTGAATTGTGGCTACTCAGAGGTTTCTCTCTGTTTTGTGTTTATAACCCACAAGCAGCTTCCTAGGGGAGAGGTCTATGGTTATCTGCTGAAAGAATGGGCTTGGCCTATCCTCTAAGTCATCCCATGATTTAGCTGGCCACATGCTGTTCTCAGTCATATCTAGTGAAGTCAGTGAGGTTGCATCAATGTTAGTCTACAATCTGACCTCAGCTGCGCTGATGTGCAGGCCTAGCTTCCTCAGCTGAAGAGCTGGTAACGATAAGGAGGTCAGCAACTCCTAACAATATTAATGAGACTGGGGGCTGTAACTGTATGTTTGTAAGGCTTTGCTCACACAGCTGATTTCTTCCTCTCTCAATTTCTCACCAGTGCATAACACTGACACTCTTCTATCAGATACAGCAATTTTTCAAATGACAGTTCAAATATGGATGGGCCACTGCTTTGCTTTGCACATCAATAGAGCTTGGTATAAATCTTGATAATCCATGTCTGTGTGAGGGCAGAATAAGACAGGCAAAGCCCACAAGAAGGGCATTAAGAGGAAGCAACTGAGATATTTCTTTGTTTTATTAGCAGGCAGAATAAATTCTGGGTGGTTTTATGAGAATGCCTGATGCATGCTACTTATTTTTTATTTGCTTCAGTTCCATTGAGTGCTTCCTTTAAAAGAACACTAGACAATCAATGCAGCCCAAAACAGTAAAGCTGTAACAAAATCACAATAAAGACTTAAAAAACACATCAATGCGAATTACACTTGCAGACAATCTTGGTAGTGCTGCCTCACAAAACAGTTTCACAGAAACAAAAACTTGAAGAAATACTAGCAGAGATCACCAAGATCAACTGAAGTTGAGACAACTATTTTCTGCGCTAAGCAAAAGTACTCAAGAGTAAAGCTTGCTGACACATAGAATATACCGTGCTTTGTGCTTTACCAGTTAGAAGAGCATAGTGTCAGTTTTTCAACATTTAAATGAAAGCTTCTGAAGGAGAAAAGACTGCTTTTAGAAGGCAGAAATAAGTTATTAAGTTTCAGAATATAAGCATGACAGTGGAAGTTGTGCTTTCATAGTCCTTCTTACACTCTTGTGACTTCAGCACTTGGTATCCTCTGCTCCTGAGATCATAGAATCAACAGGGTTGGAAGAGACCTCAAAGATCATCAAATCCAACCTGTCAACCAAGACCTCATGACTACTAAACCATGGCACCAAGTGCCACGTCAAATCCCCTCAAACACCTCCAGGGATGGTGACTCTACCACCTCCCTGGGCAGCATATTCCAATGGCTAACAACTCTCTCGGTGAAGAACTTTCTCCTCACCTCCAGCCTAAACTTTCCCTGACACAGCTTGAGGCTGTGTCCTCTTGTTCTGGTGCTGGTTGCCTGGGAGAAGAGACCAACACCCTCCTGGCTACATCCACCCTTCAGGTAGTTGCAGACAGCAATAAGGTCTCCCCTGAGCCTTCTCTTCTCCAGGCTAAACAATCTCAGCTCCCTCAGCCTCTCCTCATGGGGCTTGTGCTAAAGGCCTCTCCCCAGCCTCATTGCCCTTCTCTGGACACGTTCAAGTGTCTCAATGTCCTTCTTAAACTGAGGGGCCCAGAACTGGACCCAGTACTCAAGGTGTGGCCTGACCAGTGCAGAGTACAGGGGCACAATGACTTCCCTGCTCCCGCTGGCCACACTATTCTTGATACAGGCCAGGATGCCATTGGCCTTTGTGGCCACCTGGGCACACTGCTGGCTCACATTCAGCTGGCTGTCAATCAGTAACCCAGGTCCCTTTCTGCCTGGCTGCTCTCCAGCCACTGCGACCCCAGCCTGTAGCACTGCATGGGGCTGTTGTGGCCAAAGTGCAGCACACAGCACTTGGACTTGTGGGTAGTTTTGTTATGAATAAATTGCACTTGCTTAAAAAAAAAAAAAAAAAAAAAAAAAAAAAAAAAAAGAGCCAAAGTTGAGCAGCCAGGGTTTCTCAGCAGGGAAAGGACTGCAGCTCTGCTGGGGGCCACTCAGACCAGGCCTTCTGCCAAAACCTAACAGCAGCTCCCTAAAACAATCGGCGTTTTCTCCGTGTGCCTACGCACTTGTACCAAGAGACTTATCTGAATGTGATGAGACCCCCTCCTTACATTTTAAATTTGTACCTGAAGCAAGTAGTCTTAAATTAGCCTAACCTGCACAGAAACAAGACCTGTGGGAGTTCAAAGGAAGAGGCTTTTGGTTTTAAAACTACTCCTAATCAGCTGACGCTCTCCTCTGCAGAAACGCGGCAGCACCCTCATTGTGATTACAGGATACTACTCATGCAGCTGGCAAAAGAAACAAAATGGCATTGCCTGGTCAGTCAGGAAACAAGTCTGATATTTTGAGATCAATCCCAGCTAACCTCCTCCACAGCTCAAGTTTAAAGCACTGAGTAACAAGCCCCTGCAGCTGGAGGTCTGCAGGCACTGAAGAGAATTTTAAACACTGAAAAATAGTGCACCTGAATTCATTGAAGCAAGCAGGGGTTGTTTGGGTTTTTTTATATAGACATGTAGTGCTTGTGCTTTTTTTTTTTTTTTTTGGGGGGGGAGGGGTGGTGGAAAGGAGGGAAAAAAAAATCACTTAATAAATGTCACTTATGAAATAAGTGTGATTTTCATATTGCAAGGCCAACTGTGCTGTATCTTCATAGGTAGGCTTTGATGTCAAATATTCCCTTAGGCCAGCGTCACCACTGCTGTCCCAGAAACATTGATCCCAGGAAGAACCTTAGCAGCTTGGTGTTTCAAAGGAGAGTTGCAAAAAATTTTTTTCCTAATTATTTTATAAAAGTTAAAAACATATGTTAGGTTGTAGCAGTTTGGGCTGGGTGCCCCCTGCTGTAGCCACCTAAGACACCCCCCACCCCCCCCCGGTGTCCCGAGGGTCCAGCCTGGTGGGTGGACACAGGAAGCTGCATATTTCATCCCATAATGTCCTGCTCTCTATAAAACCATCAGCAAGGTCTTACACTTCCTCTTTCTTCCCTTGCTGCCCTCGTGGGAGATGTTCCCTATCTGGTAATGGAAGAGGAGTTATTTCAAGACCTCTTGGGCCTGGCTAGGCTTAATGCCACATGGAGAAGGGGGAAGGGCAATCTCCGATCTGGCCAGCTGAGATTAGCCAAGGTGGGGGAAGAAAGAGCCCTGGGGGTTTTGGGTCTACCCTCAGGTGGGGAGAAGGGGAGTGCTGGGAGGTTTCTGGGTAGGCTTTGGGATCTTCTTTTGTCACTGTGCTTGTGGTTCTCTGCAAACATTCACTGCTTTTTCATTTAAACTTTCCGTCACTTCTGCAGTCCATTTGTCTCATTTTTTCTGCCCTGGTGGGAGGCAAGGGAGGCTCTGCCTTAAACTGTAACATAGGTCTTTATGCAGGAAGAAAACACAACCTTTTAATTTTTTTCCCCTACCATTTTATTTTTATTTGAAAATTACTAAAGCAGTAGTTTTAACAAAAATTGGGAAATTACAATCAGGTCTCTCAAAGCTACATATGTTAAGCCAGGAATATGCACAAACATCACAGCTTCTCAATTCTTTGGTTTATGTCAGTAAACACTGAATAAAAAGGCTTCTGATATAGCTTAAATAATTGGGTAAAATAGTTGTGGAACAGTCCTAGTTCCTTTGTGCAGTCAGATACACTGGAAGGCATTTCTATGACAAAAGTGTTAGCTGAAGGAAGAAAATGAAATTTATCAGTCAAAATGTTCCTTTTCTAGCTTGAAAATACCCTTGGCACATAATTCCATCATCCAGTATTAACAATCTCATTACTGAACATGAAAGGTTTAACATAAATTACCTTCCTGCTGCATTAAGTTAGGTTTTCTGCACTGGGATTAGGGTAAATTGTTTCTAGAAAAACAAAGCAAAGCAGAACAAACAACAAAAAAACTTTGCAAAACATCTGGTATTTCCATTTCAGTTGGCTTTCCCCAACCTCATGAGAATGAGCCAGCAGAGCACCAAGTGACTGCAGAAGCATTTGACTGATTATCAGTGAAATCCTTCTAACTTTGCAATTACCTTTGATTAACAAAGGGCACTTAAGGAAATATGATCATCAACTTAGCCTAGAAATTTCCCCCTAGATTTTAGCCTAAGAGAAGTGAGCAGTGCATCAGGAACTGGAGAGGAGCAAGGGAAAGCACTGAAAAAAACATACTAGTCCTTATAGCACTTTTAATGTTGTAGGCTGAAGGTAAGGTGGTTCTCTCTATTTTTATACATCTACTTTAAAAGAATATTAAAATATTCATTAAATAGGACACAGTGAGAAGTAAATAAAGCCCTTTATCATCTCTTGCTATATCCTGTCTCCTTAATCTTACTTCCATTTCGAGGCTACATCTGTCAAAGATCAGCTGCTATCTCAGCAGATTGAAAACAAAACAAACCCCAAAATATCCAACAGGCTCACAAAGCCAGCATAGAGGGGGTGATCATGCAAGTTCTCTGTATTTGTGGGCTCCAGTGAGCCCCAGCATCAAGCTGTGGTTACTGCAGGGTGGCGGCAGACCAGACATCAACAGCCAGCAACATTTTGTAGTGATATCCCAGGGCAAGTGCAACCTGAGTATTTCCCAGGAAGATCAGATCAAGCTTGTGACAAAGTTTCCATCAGCAATATAGATCCCAGCAGCCAGGAGCAATTCTGAGACCATCTTCTCTTGATTTTGACAAGCTACCAGCATTTTTCTGGCCTCACATTGTATTTGTCTTTGTGACAGCATCTTTGGGAGTTACAGTAAAGCTCAGCACAGCAGCATAAAATGCTGTAAATCTTCTATGAACACATTGATGGCCTAGCAGCAGGTCCACCTGAGCAGCAGAAGACAGTCATGAAGGATCACCAACACAATTATTCCCATCAGTTCACAGACCTCTGGGTGCTAGAGGAAGTCACGGCTCTGTAAGGGCAAGGGAACGACTGAAGCTTCTAACTGTCCCTGACTGCACTTCAGGGACATTGTCCACATTCTTGTCATTCAGGACAAGTGGCATAATTTATAAGCCAAAGAATATAGGATGTGAACAGAGCAGAGACTGCACACTGCTATAATACACTTCTATTCTAGATCAGCTCTTCATGCTCTCCATCCCAGCCTTCACTCCAAAACCCAAATTGAGATTCCTTCTCTGAAGCTATCATGATTCTATCCTCATTTCTTCTATTCCACCACATGTTGAAACAATCTTGTTTACTATCTCCACCCAATATACTCATTTACAATAATACAATACACCAGGTTGAAAGAGACCTTCAAGATCATCACCTCCAACCCATCGACCAATCCAACCCACCTAAACAACTAAACCATGGCACCAAGCACCCCAACAAGTCTCCTCCTGAACACCTCCAAGGAAGGTGACTCCACCACCTCCCCGAGCAGCCGATTCCAATGGGCAATCACTCTCTCTGTATAGAACTTCTTCCTAACATCCAGCCTAAACCTCCCCTGGTTTATCAGCAGAGAGTAGCATTCCTCAACAACCCATTAAACTTTGGATTTTATTTAGATAGATCTTCCACTAGCTCTGCAAGAGAGCTCTGTGTCTCACAATCTGAGTGTGGTCTGCTGCTACATCAACTTTTCTTTCAAAGTTACAGATGTTTTGTACCAAAGATTTCAGTGACTACTGCTTCTTAGGCATGGGAGAAATGACAGAATTAGAGGGAAATGTCACGTTTCCTTGGCTGTAATGGTGACAGAAACACCACATAGGCTGAGCATTTATGTTACAGAAGACTATTTATTTCATACTGATTTACAATACAGTAAATCAATATTATCTAATCATTAATGCTACTTACAAGACCCATGCATTTTGGAAGCCCTCTGCCCCCCACTCCCACCCCTCATAGCTAGATTAACTAGAGAATTTATGTGTGAAACATCTGACTCCAGCAAACTCAGTGAAAATTTTGGAATGGAGTAAGAGGGTTTTGAACAGCCAAGATTTCATACTCTCATTAGTATAGACTAGGGCAACAGCAAAGCCAGCCATACTCATATATATTAACACAGGGCTGTCTTATGAAAGCAACACACAAGTAGGAAGATTCCATAGAACTGGACAGAATGAAAACATATTGTACTGAAGTGCCACAAGGTCCTTGGCAAGCACTCACAACATCTCAGTCAGGTTTCTCTTTAGGTACAGGATTACAAATCTGGAAATCCTCCTTTTGATGGCCAACTGGTATAGATTTCCAGGAGTATGAAGTCACATTCTCTTGGTTTTCCTCACTTCAAGCTGTCAAGAGCCCCCACCTAACAAGTGGACTGAGAAACTAGACTGATTTTTTTTTCATGTGTGCACTGCTCACAGAGCAGAAAGTATACGAGAGTGAAGCATTAGTTCATGCAAGCTGAAAATATGTAACATGAGTATTTCCTCCCCTCAAAGTACCGAGCTGTAGGAAAGCAGAAAGTATCTATGGAAGGTTTCAGGACAAGAAAGAACAAAAGGCCACTGATACTGGAAGGATGGCTTGATGATAAAGAAGAGCTGACCGTGGTAAACAACCTGAAGTGCGAGACAGGAGGACACTTGCCTCCATGCTGGAGAAGATCAACCTGATATGGGATGAAGACAACAATGGACAGCTGCATATCAAAGGAGAAAACTCATTTAGCAGCACTGGTGCAAGAATGTCAGGGAATTGCTTACCCTGCTCGATTTTTCCTATATAAACTGCTTGTTCTGTACCAATAAATTATTCCTGCTTCACCAACAAGGGAGTCTGTGCATGCATTCCGATACCCAGCAACTGTACTCACTATGTGCCAGCCTTAATTCCACGTAGATCAGATTTTCCTTTGCAGCTTTTGAAGAGTTAATAGTCATACCAAGAGAAACATTCGCTATTATGGCTACATTACATCCTTTAACATACTCTTTCAGGAGGCTGAACATACACATTTGAAGGAATAATTTTGACACCATTACAGAATCACTGAATCACCAAGGTTGGAAGAGACCTCAAAGATCACCAAGTCCAACCTGTCACCACAGACCTCATGACTAAACCATGACACCAAGTGCCACGTCCAGTCCCCTCTTGAACACATCCAGGGATGGTGACTCCACCACCTCCCTGGGCAGCACATTCCGATGGCGAACAACTCTCTCCGTGAAGAACTTTCTCCTCACCTTGAGCCCAAGTACATTGGGTACAATACCTTTCCAAAGAAAAAGAAACTTTGCCTAATTACTTCTAGAAATAGCTGGTATCTGAGTCTACGAGAAAAAGCTGCTATGGATCAAGTTAAAGAAGGATTTGAAACCAATTCACTTAGACCAGTGACAAAGCTATATATTCACCCTCATTCTGAATTAAAGAGGATTCTTTTTTTTTCCCCCTTTCCTCCTTAGTAAGGATGTATCAACAAATCAGAAATGCTAACACCAAAACATTTTCTTCAATTAACAAAGTAGGTTTTCTGTGCAATGCTTTAGGTGCAAAGTGGTGTATAAAATCCCATCAGCTTGTGCAGGACTGGGATTTTTGGCCTTTTACATTATGGTCTTTTTGAAAATAAATCCTTTAGATTAATTTTAATAAGTGTATAAGAATGGTTAACACAGTAATGAAATACTTCTTTTAGGTATTGTTTTATAGGCTTCCTTCTCTTCAGCTTTATGAGCACTGCTAGAAACACTGGACTCTGGATTTTGTTACTTTCCAGCCCCTCAGTATTTCCCCTTTCCCCCAGGATCATTTTATTTGCACTAAGACTCCACGAGAGAAGGCCCTTGGTAGATCTAACGTTTTCGAAACAGAGTTTTGGGTCCAACAAGGCCTTCAGCAGGCAGAAAGAGCTCAGAAAGAGGGCTGCAGACATGGTCAGTGGGAAGATTAATGCTCCAAGAAAAGGAATAAGGAATATTGGCCTTCCAGTATCTGAAGGGGGCCTACAGGAAGGCTGGGGAGGGACTTCTCAGGATCTCAGGCAGTGATAGGACTAGGGGGAACAGAATGAAGCTGAAAATAGGGAGATTCAGGCTGGATGTGAGGAAGAAGTTCTTCCCCATGAGAGTGGTGAAGCCCTGGAATGGGTTATCCAGGGGAGGTGGTTGAGGGCCCCATCCCTGGAGGTGTTTAAGACCAGGCTGGACAAGGCTCTGGCCAGCCTGATCTAGTGTAGGGTGTCCCTGCCCATGGCAGGGGTTGGAACTAGATGATCCTTGTGGTCCCTTCCAACCCTGACTGATTCTATGATAATATTGGCACACATTTTCTGTCTGTTTGCTTCAACAATTAAGATAAACCAAATAAAACCTTATTGCACTGTATGCTTAAAATAATTTAACATCAGGAAAATTTTATATTATTTCAGTTGAGAAAGCATATTCATCTCTGTCACTGCGTTCTGTGCATGCATATGCAGGGCACAGATCTCATCAGTGGCTGAAGTCATGCTGTGTCAAAAAGACTAAAATATTACATTTATTAGATTTCTGGATGTAGCAAAGTTTCTTTTTTCCTGGTGAGCTATTTATAACATCTTATAAGGAAGGTAAGAGGTTCCCTTCTCTGCAGTCATACAAATATTCCTTCAGAAGGATGAAATCCTCTGAATTATAATGCAGATACACTGAGCTCTTCTGTGAGTTTGATGGCAGGGCCTGGCTCTGAACACAGTGGGTTTGTATCTCAATGGAATAGCTTCATCAGTCACATCTGTAACTCTGGCTGCCTTTAGGGTTTCTCACAGCTGGCTTTGTGTTTCCATGAAACAGAAGCCATGGGTTTCTAGGCATTTTTCAGGTGTCTGACAACCACTTTAAAGTCAATTTGCATTTGCATATGCCTATTTTGCTAGAGCTGCTCCTCCTAGCACTAGCCAAAGGGACCACAGCAAACACGTAGGACAAAATTTCAAGTGGCCCATGAAAGTGAGGCACTGAGAAGCTTTACAGGTTGTTACTACCAATCCTGCATTTTCACTTGGAAGTACCTGGATGCACAAAGAGGAAATAATTTCAGTGTGGGGCAAAAATTGCTAAGAGCTGGAATGGTTCTTAAAACCATCAGCTCTGTATCTTTCCCTGCCTGTAAAATATACCCCCATATATAGTTGTGCTTTCATTTTCTGAGCTTTGCATGTCATATCCTTTTCATTCTCCATCAAGACACTGCTGTCACCAGGTCTAGGGTGACACTAGATTCAGCTTCTGTTGTCATAAAAACATCTTTCAGATGTAAAAGATCTAAGATCATGGAGTCCAACTGCCAACCTAACAACCTAACCATGACCATTAAACCATGTCCTGAAGTGCCATGGCTACATAGTTTTTGAAGATCTCCAGGGACACTGACTCCACAACCTCCCTGAGCACCCTACTGCCTCACCACCCTTCAGGCAAGTTTTTCCCCCCTAATATCCAATCTAAACCTCCCCTGGCATAATTTCATGCCATTTCCTCTTGTTCTGTTACTTGATGCTAGGGAGAAGAGACCAACCACCACCTCACTCCAACC
Organism: Picus viridis; assembly: GCA_033816785.1. NCBI lineage: Eukaryota > Metazoa > Chordata > Aves > Piciformes > Picidae > Picus > Picus viridis. Next base: position 10,212,912 of record CM066570.1, read on the forward strand.
TCCTTTAAGGTATCTGTAGAGAGCAATGACGACTCCCCTCAGCCTCCTTTTCTCCAGACTACATAATCCCAGTTCACTCAGTGGCTCCTCATAAAACTTGTTCTCCAGAACCTTCACCAGCTTCATTGTCCTATCATGAGACTTCCTGCTTGTAAAGTTTACCACGAAATCCATTTTGCTTCTTGGCAAAGGAATGCATTCTAGTATATAAGCTGGATTTAATTTGAAGTTACATTTCTTGTCTACACGTCGTGGGATAAACTTAAAATGGAATGGTATAAACAGATGTGATAATTCCTCCGAGCTTGTAGAGAGGCTAAAAACACACCTAGGGTAAAAAGCAAGAGTCTTCATGTTAAGGAGCTAGACAGATGCTCATTAACCCTTCTCAAAGGAGTTAAGAAGAAAACCACTCCACACCAGATTGGAAAGAATTAGAAGCTTAAATGGAAGTATTATTCATAACTGTTGTTTTTCCTCCCAGTTCAGGCTGCCATTGGGTGTCGAATGAAGGCACAAACTCTGTTGCCATATAGCAACGAGATTCCAGAAATGCAGAGAGCAGAGAATCTCAGAAGTCCTCCCAGAAGTCCTGTATTGCTGTGTTGTAGAATCCCCAGCACTACAGAGTCTCAGAGTCCCACTTACAGAAGAAGTCTCAGAAGCCCTTAACAGATGAAGCAGCTAATGGGAGCCCCAAGCATATCCCTAGAAGCAAACCTACACCTAACAGAAGAAGTAGTCCCTAGCAACCCTAATCAAAGCCTTTCCTGTCTAAGTCCCTAACCCAAGATAACTACTGCTCAGAGTGGCTGGTTTTTATACTCTTTGTTATCAATCCCTTAACCAGTAAATTACAACCACATACATAAGCTGAAATCTTTTCCCGGTGAGAGGTGCCAGCATGTCAAGGAGGTGGCTTCTGCAGCATGTTCCAATCCAAGGGTGCCAACATGAGGCTGTTGTTCTTGGCACACATAGAAGGTTATTGTTTTGCTTTATGCAGCATGCTAAAGAGTTGGTCAGCTAAGGAATCATGCACTCTGCATGCATCCAGCAGCTGCCCTCAGAAGAGTGGCTGCAACAATACCTACATATAACAGTACAAAGCATATAAAATACACAAATCCATAATACATACTGCATACCAAGAAAAACCTTCCCTCACACAATCATATCTTAATACCCAGGCTTCAGTGCTCTTTTCTTCCCCCCCAGTACCTCCCTACATTAGGCCCAATCAGGACAGAATTGCGTGGGAAAAATTAGCCAGGCCACTCCAGGCTGCAGACAGGGCTGAAATCGTCCCCTGTTCCAGAGAGAAGCTCTCATGTGTTCCCAGGAGGAGAGAGAAGGAAGGAAGGAAAGAGAGAGAGCTGGCTACACAGCCAGCTTATAAAGAGATAGCAGAACTATGGAATAGAATAACAATTGACAATTTCCTGGGTCCTGTCTAGCCCTTTGTGGGTCTGTACTCTATGGTTAACACACCGCAGTGCCTTAAACCCTCAATAGCAAGGAATGACCAATTCACTTTGTAAAGTCAAACTGGTAATTATGAACAAGTTGTTTATTCTAGCCTTAAATGATCTTTTAGTCTCTCTCCAGGACATACTGGGCTATTCAGTGTTTGACGCTCACAGAACACTAACACTGATACTATGAACATTTCTGCTACTTGTACAAAGGCAATTGGGACTCCACACTTCTGGGAGGTGAAAAAGTGGCAGAACTGTGTATCAGACATTGGAATTCTCATATTAAAAAATATGAAATGGGAAAAAGCCTAGGGCATTTAAGGGGAAACACATTAAAAAGCCACTGAGGCCACAGCAGAGTTTTTTCCTAACCAGCAACCTCTGATTAGGAGACAACTAAAAGGACTCAAGAGCCAAAAGAATGGTGGAAGATTACACAAAAACAGTTCCTTCTACACAAGCCAGCAGTGCTAGTTTAAAACTGATCCATTGTAATTTTATAGGCAGTGAGCACTAAGACCACTTGGTGGATGTAATGTGATCACAGCTGTTCAGTCCTGTCAGCAGCATGAGGCTGCATTCTGCAATAGCTGGAAGCAGCAGGCAGCCTCTTCCTGGAAGCCCTACTAAGAGAAAGCTGCCACTGCTGATCCTCATGCTGCTGTTGAGTTTGGTGTAAATGTTTGCTGCATAAATGACTACAGGATCATAGCCTACATAAAAAAAGAATAAACTTAAAGAAACATGTTTTATCTTCAAAAGCATATGGCACCCAGTTGTTTATAACCTCCAGGAGCCTGGTGTCAAAGGGCAAATTTGGCTTCCATCTTATCACTACACTACCTAGTTGCTGTTGTAAAAAGTGGGGGAGGGAGGAGGAGGAAAGAGACACATGCTTTTCTCAGTTGCACCACATCCAACCTGGCCTTGAACACCTGCAGGCAGGGAGCATCCACAACCTCCCTAGGCAACCTGTTCCAGTGTCTCCCCACCCTCACTGTAAAGATTTTCTCCCTAATGTCCAGTCTCAATCTCCCCTCCTCAAGCTCCACTCAATTCCCTTTCACCCTGCCACTACAAGTACTCTACCAATACCCTAATTCTGTGAGCATTTGAAGCAGTAAAGCACTCTGCAGCTTCTTTGCAGCAACGGAAAGGAGAAAACTATCAGAGAGAGCTGGGGGCAAGACCCTCACCAGCCAAGATACCACACAGAGAAGCTCAGACTTAGTGAGGAGGCTCAGCCAGCACCTGTGGATGATATTGGAGTAGTCATCAATTCTGGTCCTAACAACCGGGGGCCACCAGGCCCCCCGGCCTTTGTTGTCACCGTCACCACCACCATCACTCAGTGCACACCAGGGGCACTCACCAGTGATGAGAGGAGGATCCCTCAGCCCAGACGGGCTCACCTTGGGGCTTCTGCCTTCCCTGCGGGCGATTAAAAAAGGGGAGTGGGTGGAGAGGGCCAAGTAGCCACACCTGGGGTGGGAGGAGACTCCAGCAGAGCCCAGGTGCTCTGGGATTTGAGGGGAAAAGGGGGAAAAAATGGGGCAGGTAAGGGACTTTTAGGGTGTCAGGTGGTGATAGGACTAGGGGGAATGGAAAAAAATATAGAAAAGGATAGATTCAGGTTGGATGTTAGGAAGAAGTTCTTCACCACGAGGGTGGTGAGACACTGGAAAGGTTTGCTCAAGGAGGTGGTAGAAGCCTCATCCCTGGGAGTTTTTAAGGCCAGGCTGGATGTGGCTGTGAGCAACCTGATCTAGTGTGAGTTATCCCTGCCCATGGCAGGGGGGTTGGAACTAGATGATCCTGGAGGTCCCTTCTAACCCTAACAACTCTGTAATTCTGTATTTTGTGCCTTTTAGCAGCACCCACACAGTCCATGTGGGATACCATCTAACACCAGCTCAGCCCTGGGGAAGAGATAATCCTACATGCCGAGAGAAGAGTGTCTCAAAGCAGTGTTAAATTCATTTACATATATGTGGACCCAACCCTGAAACCATCAAGATACAGTCCCTACTGACTGGACCTATGTCCAAGTTGCAGGGACTAGGAGCATCTGCTGAGTTCTGGGTTTGAATGCACACCCCACTTGCATCTGATGTTCATTGTGTTAGACTTCACTGCAGATCACTGAGAAGAGTCTAGTGTGTTCAAGAGGACAAGGAGAATAACCCCTCTATTCTCTTTCATCTCTTCCCAAGCCCCCATTTTGCTTGGGGAATAAGGCTTGAGGGTGCACTGCAGAGCACAGCTATAGCACCATACCAACACATTTTTAATCTGCCTCTGGTTAAAAATATATTAATACATCAAAGTCACAAAATCTCCTCCTCCTATCACCTCTCATGAGAAAAAAAAAAGGTGATCAAAAAACAATCAGAAAAGGTCATAGTGCTGGAGAGATAGAAGCAAATTTTGCATACAATAAGAATATCCCAAGTGGGTTATCCAGAATAGAAGTACATTTGATGTAGCACTGTTGTACACATAATGAAAGAAAAGGCAAATCAGCCATCTTATATAATTTCTGAAGACAGCCTCTAGGATCAGTTAAAGTCTGGGGTAATGGCTCAATAGCATATGCCATGCTCAAATTCTGCCCCATTTGCCAAATACTTCAGCTCAGACTCCAGATGTTAAAACAGCAAACATCACATCCTTTCCAGCAACTGGAAGCTTGGCAGCAAATAAAACAGTAGCATTCATTCCTGAGTAAAGAGTTATACCAAGGTTAAGGGGGTACAATCACAATATTGCCAAAGCTTGGCATTTGGACTATTCAAGGGCAAACTTTTATCATAAAATCATAGAACTGTTTAGTTTAGAAATGACCTCAAAGAACATGGAGTTCAGCCACTGACCTAACACAACCACAGCTGTTAAACCATGTCCTGAAGAGCTGTGTCCCTATGTTTCTTGAACATCTCCCGGGACAGCGACTCAGCCTCCCTATGTAACCTACGCCAATGCCTGACCATCTCTTCAGTGAACAAATTTTTCTCAGTATCCAATCTAGATCTCCCCTGGCACAATTCCAGGCCCTTTCCTCTCATCCTATCACCTGATGCTAGAGAGAAGATACCAACCCTCACCTCACTACAACCTTCTTTCAGGTAGTTGTAGGGAGCAGTAAGGTCTCCCCTGAGCCTTCTCTTCCCCAGACTAAATAATTCCAGTTCCATTAGCTGCTACTTGTAAAATTTGTTCTCTAGAGCCTTCACCAGCTTTGTTGCCCTTCTCTGGACACTCTCCAGCACCTTAATGTCCTTCTTGTAGTGAGGGGCTCAAAACTGACTGCAGTATTCAAGGTGCAGACTCATCAGTGCTGAGTACAGGTGCACAATCACTTTCCTTCTCCTGCTGGCTGCACTATTCCTGATACAGGCCAGGATGCCGCTGGTATTCTTGGCCACTTAAGCACACTGCTGACTCATGTTCTAGAGGAAATGACAGCCAGCTGAAATGCATCTCTCCTTTGAGATGGACTCAGATTATCTAAACTTTGGGTTGTAACCTGCTTCTAGAGGATCCAGGCTCCAAGATTATTGAGTAATTTCTTATCTTGAATGTAACATGACATTTTCATTAATAACTGTCCTATTAAGGTGTTGGTCTTTCCTCCAGGCATTTGCAATTCCAAGTGTTCTTCAATATTTAATGGTGCTTTCAGCTTAATCCAGCATTTCCTCTTTTTCCAAAGCCTTGTTTGCACTGAGTAGGTAAACTTTAAGGTCATATGAAAAGTCTTGCTGGTTGGAGAGAGAAAAAAAAACAAACACAAAACCAAACCAGAGAATCCTTCTACAGTGCCATGTCTACATCAAAGCATATACTTGGAGTAGATGTTTAAGTCTCATTAAGTTCAGTTTCTCTATACACAGGAAATGGCTCAGAATATTTCCTAGTTAAGTCCCTCAAAGCAGCATACTGGCTGCTTCTCTTCTGCTTCAAAGACAACATGTCAGGAAGTCTGTTTGAACAACACATCATAACAGCTTTGCATTTAGAAAGCCTTCTCAAAACCATTCTTTTCATGCACTGTGAGAGCTAAAATCCTGTGACAACAATTCCTTACCCAGTGTCTGGGGAAAGAGCCACCCACGTGCTCACACACCCCTCTTCCCCCCAACCTTCTGATGCTACACATTTGTTCAATCAAAAATGTAAATCTGGAAATTTGTTTTTAGAGAAGCACAGATTTTCCCCTCCATCTACACAGAAGACTCTTTAGCATGTGTTCTAGGATAGACTTGAGATTCACAATACACAGATTTTTTAATCTAGCCACGATTATCAGCACTGTGTAGAGGCAGTATTTTAGAGTTTTTATTCCCATTTATTGAAGTACTCCAATAGTTATTTGCATTGCAGTAGTTTGAGGGGTTTTTTTGGTCTCTTTCATTAAGTCACATAGTATTTTGATGTACAAATGTTACAAGTGAACTCTGTACTTCTGCATGTTATGCTTCTGTACTGTGAAGGTTTTGGCTGGGATGGAGTCAGTTTTCTTCATAGTAGCTAGGATGGGGCTGTGTTTTGGATTCATGCTGAAAACAGTGTTGATAGCACAGGGATGTTTTCGTCATAGCTGAGCGGCCCTTGCACAGGGTCAAGGCCTTCTATGCTTCTCACACTACCCCATCAGCAAGTAGGCTGGGGGTGCACAAGTTGGGAGGGTACATGGCTGGGATAGCTGACCCCAAATGTCCAAAGGGATATTCCCTAGCATATGGATTGTGCTCAGTATGTAAAGCTGATGGAAGAAGGAAGTGGAATACACTTGGAATGATGGTGTTTGCATTTCCAAGTAACCTTTATATGTGATGGAGCCCTGCTTTCCTGGAGATGGTCAAATGCCTGCCTGCCAATGGGAAGTGGTGAACGAACTCCTTGTCTTGTTTTGCTTGTGCACACAGCTTCTCCTTTGCCTACTGAACTAGCTTTATCTCAGTCCAAGGATTTCCTCATTTTTACCCTTGCAAACCTTTCCCCCATCTCTCTGCAAGGAGTGAGCAAACAGCTGGATAAGACTTAGTTACTGGCTGGGGCTGAACCATGACATGTACAAAAGACATCTCTCAGCAATTAAGGGGCTGGACTGGGCCTCATTTGATTAAAGGTGGTTAATGGTCTGTGCACCAGATTCCACTTCCAGATGATTTGTGACTAGAAAGAAATACATTTGGACTAATCCAGTCTTTCACTGTCAATTTAGTACCCACATAAGTCATCATCATGGGCTGAAACAGTGAAATGCTAAACACAGGGGAAGACACATGGAAGAAAAAGGCCACTTTTAACCAGACATAGAATTACAGAATCATAAAGGGCCTCTGGAAACCAAGTCCAACCCCCATGCCACAGCAGGATCACCTAGGGCAAGCCACACAGGAACACATCCAGATGGGTTTTGAAAGCCGTCAGAAAAAGAGACTCCACAACTTCTCTAGGCAACCTGCTCCAGAGGCAGCCAAAGGAAAACACCTGCAGAGCCCAAGTCATACTTCTTTCTGCTTCTCCGGTAAGCCTCAGGGATGACTCATACCAGAGTTCTAGTGGGTCAGGGTGCCTCCTCCACACTCCAGAGGACTGTGACCTTGCACCTCTGCACTTTGAGCTGTTAGCAGCACTTTGACAGTAATTAAATAGATACTCTAGGCAGCTCACACATTTTTGGGAATAGCTACTCGTTCCTGACCAGTAGAGAAAATTCAGTAAGTAGGAATTTCACTTCTCTGGAAGATTTGTCTTTTAACAATCCAAGCTACACTCAACTCAGGTATTCCAGTAGTCATTTAGAAGAATTCCCTGGCCAAACAGCTGTTTGGCAAGAATCAGAGGGAAGATACAGATTCACAGACTGAATTGGGTTGGAACAGACCCTTAAAGGTCATCTTGTCCAACCACTCTGCAGCAAGCAGGGACACCTTCAACTTGATCAGGCTGCCCAGGGCCACATCAAGTCTTACACTTACTGTAGCAAATGCTGTCTGGTTCTTTTGAGGTGTTTTTGCAGTAAGAAGATTGGCTAGTTATGAGACAAATTATATTGAGAACATCTGGCATCTCTAATGCCCAAGATCTTATAATTAGATTTCATTCTTACATAAATAAAAGTCAAATGACTAACCAGCACACATGAATTAAATCAGCTCTGCTGAATGCAGGTGACACAAAGATATGCCTTGTTTGCCTTCCAAGCCATGTCCCAAAATACACTGACAGTTCTTGTATTTCCCTTTTCTTTCATTGTGGAACCTCCTTTCACCTCCAGAGAGCAGGTGAATAAAATTATCCTCCACTCCTTTTCTACTTGAATTAACACTGTTGCCTCCAGAATGATAAGGCTGAACGATTAAACCCAAAAGAGTGGATGTTCCTCTTAGTTTAATACCCACCAAGAACACCAAAGCAGTGGTGATCACACAGTAACTGGATTCCCGAAACACAGCAATGTTTACAGTAGCTCCTGGCTGATTAGAAGAACAATAAATAGAAGAGGCAAGGGTTCCCTCACAGCTACTGTTAATAAACACAGTATTAAAAAAAAGTCTTAGGAGACCTGTTCACATTTCATCCTTGAAACCCAAACAACATTTCCATTTACTATAAAGAGAGTAGGCATTCAAGAAATGTGAAGTGCCAGGAAATTAATCCAGAGTTTATTTTAATAGATTCATTGTTATCCACAGACACAGACTAAGCAAACATTTCCTTCAGCAATAAAGTCAGTTGCAGCCTTTCCAGCTGCTGCAATGACTGCCTTTCCTGACGTCTCAGCTGATAGTTGCCTGCTCCATATTAGTTTGTTGAACTGACATCCACAAGATAACAGAAAAATGAGATGGTTTTAACTGTAATCTTCACACTCCAAAGAGATGAGCAGTTTCCTCACATGTTCCTGGTATAATTAAGAAGTTATATCAAACAAAATGTGATTGTCAGACAGGGAGCTGAATTACCCAGCACTTCAGAGATCTGTGAGGCAGAAGCTTTGAACATTATGAAGCTCTTCACAATGAAGGTAGTGAAATACTGGAACAGGTTGTCCAGAGATGTGGTGGAGGCACCATCCCTGGAGACATTCCTGGTCAAACAATGCAACCCTGAGGAACCTGATGTAGTTGGTGATGTCCCTGCTCACTGCAGTCAGGCTACACAAGATGACCTTTGAGGGTCCCTTGCAACCCAATGCATTCTGTGATGGGTGAGCACTTGGCCCTATTTAGGTGCACAGCTCCCAGTCTCAGCCCATGAAGCTGTCCACAACAGGGTACAGCACTGAAGCTCTGTGAAGGTTGTTGGAGTTTTGCCACATGGTAGATGTTTGCTTACAAAAAACCAAGCAAACAAAAACCCCCAACCACCTGTGAGTGTATTCAGGATATTCAGGAACAACACTAGGCAGTTGAAGAAGAAAGAGGGAGACTTTCACAGCGTACATCTTCCTGATGTGTTTTGTGAGATCCTACTGGATTTGCTCCACAGTTATCCCTCCCTCTGGTTTTGTTTCTTTCATTTTACCACTGGCATTATTTCCATCAGAAATGCAGAAGCATGAAAAATAACTTACAGAAAATGGTACTGACAGCAACAAAACTGTTACTTTTCCTATTCCCTAAACTTTTTCTCCCCTTGCATGCTGGGGAGCGAGCAGACTTCACATTCCTGAGCATGTAAGACCCAGAAGATTATGTGCCAGCAAATGATTCAGTTCCCAGCTGCAGGGATCTTCCTGTCCCTTTGAATTACTGTGATGGGGAATTCTTTCTGTGTCTTCCTCTCCCTGCAGAATTTTTACACACCCATACACAGAGGTACATGCTTGCTCACCGGCACGTGTAAATACATACTTACATACAAAGCAGGTCTTGTTTCTGTGGCACTACAGCAAAAAGATTGTTACTTATCAGAAAACAAAACCTGACAGGTAATTGGAGGTCTAAGCTAAATTAATGACTCGCTACACTGGTGTGTAAATAAGAAGTCTTAATGAGTCCCCATCCCTGGAGGGATTTCAAAGAGGTGTGGATGTGGTACTGAGGGACAAGGTTCAATGGCAGTGGCTTAGCTGCAGTGGTGTGATTGTGAGCTCTGGGTGAGTGGTTGAACTTGATGATCTCAAAGGTCTCTTCCAACCTCCACAGTTCTATAGTTCTATGATCCCACAGCCAGAGTGCATAGGGTTAAGGAACTCTAGAAAAAGCATTGATCAGCAGGATACTACTATTGTCACTGCTTGCAGGCTTGCAGATTGTTAGGGGTTGGAAGAGACCTTGAAAGATCATCTAGTCCAACCCCCCTGCCAGAGCAGGATCACCCAGAGTAGGTCACACAGGAATGTGTCCAGGTGGGTTTTGAACATCGCCAGAGAAGGAGTCTCCAGCAAAAAGTCAGATGTTTTGTTTCTTTGAACAGAAACTGGAATCTCAAGGACTTCACTGGTCTGGAGATCTTGCAATTACAATGGTGACAAAGAATGACCCCAGTTTATAGACACATACACCTTCCCCCACCTTGCCACTTTCATTGCTGTCACATAGCTGGGAGCCAGATGTCCACCAAAGCTGCTCTATCACTCCCTTTCTTAGATGGGCAGGGGAGAGAGAAAACAGAACCAAAGGCCCATGAGTCAATATGAGAAGCAATTCAATAGGACAAAAAGCAAAAGCAAAGGCTGCACACAGAAATAAGAGTAAACAAAAGTGTTATTCTCTGCTTCCCATTAGCAGACAATGTTGGGTCACTTCGTGGGAAGCAGGGCTTCAGTACACATAGCAGTTGCTCTGGAGGAGAGACTCCATCAACAAATGTCCCCACACTCCTTTCACGCAGGTTTTTTTTATCTGAACGTATGTCATATAGCATGGAATACCCCTTAGGTCAGTTGGGGTCAGCTGGCCTGGCTGTGTCCCCTCCCAAGATCTTGCCCATCCTACTATTAGGGAGAAAATGTTGGAAAGGCACAGCCTCAATGATTGTCTCAGCAGTGGACAAAATGCTGCTGTGTTATCAACACCCAGCTACAGCATTGCAAAGCACAGCACTACAGAAGATGCTCTGGGGAGGACTAACTCCAGCTCAGCCATATTCAAAACAAACATAGAGTGAAACCAGGCAAATACTTCCCCCTGATAACTACAGCATTCTAGGTAGAAACCAACAAGAAAGCCACAAGAATACAGTATCATTTGTGTACCCTCAGCCTAATCTACCTGCTGCTTCAGAAGATACATATATCCACCAGTACAAGGTCATCTCTGCCAACCCCAAACTGCTCTCCCAAACAACATAAACAAACTGAAATCACATGAGGAGTGATATTTAAGCAACTGAACCCAAGCCCAGGTGTTTAGACAACACATTTTATCTAGAATCCACCTGCAGGCAATGATGAGTACAAGGTGATTTCAGCGGGTGATTCATCTAACTTAACAGCTATCTAACAGCTATCCTGTAACAGGCATATTTTTCCCTCAGGAGCTCACTGTCAGATAGCCTAAACAAGGCATATTTTAGGAGATGTTCTAATACTTGCTATTATTATGAAGGTCATTAGATTTCAAATTTATCTACCTTAAAGATAGCAGGAAGGAAAACAAACAAACAAAACAGAAAGAAAGAAAGAAATTAATAAGAAGGGGAAAAGTCCAGACCCTCAAAAAACAGGGCACACTTCCTTGTCAGATGGTTGGGTTTTTTTGGACAGTATTGGTATCTTTCTGGGGAAGTATTTAAGTCAGAGAAGAGTGGCAGCTGTCATGGTAGGGCCAAACAGCCCCAGCACAAACCCAGACAGACCCTGATGTGTTGAGACACAGTCCCCCTCTCCCCTCCTCCTTCCTGCAGAAAGTTGGGGTAACATGGGAAATGGAACAAAGGGGACAGGACCATGTGTGTCTGGTAAACAACTCTCCTTCTGGGGTAAGGGCACATGTGCTGACCACTGCTCCTGCCTGACCAGGCCTATGTTTCTGCCTTTTATGGACACAGCCTGGCAGAACCCTGTTTAATTGGGTAACTATGTGCTGGTTTCAGTTGCCCTATTGGCCCAAATGAATCTTGGGCAAGATACATATATGCAGGCCAATCTCTAGTCACTGTTGACTTGCCCTGCCTGAACCTGCCTGGACCTATCTGGCTTGAAGTTGCATCGAGTAGCCCTGCTCTGCCCTGCCTTGAGTGCCTGGTCGAGAGACGGGGATTAAGCCACAAGCCTACACACTGCAAGCTAGAGAAGCCATGAACCTTGGAGCCTGAGCCAAGCCTTGCTTCCCCTTGCAACAAGAATTTTGCTGTGCCTCCGTTTCCCCAGGACAAAGCACATCGAAGAACACATCGAAACAGCCCGCTGTATGCTGGAGCCAGACCGGCCTCGAGACCGCGTGGCCTTCCTGCCGGCACCCAGCCGTGCCAGCACCGCACGAGCACGCCCCAGAAGCCTCAACAGCTAATACACAGCAGCAGCACTCCCCACTTGGGTGGAACCAGCTGTGAGTAATTAATACATTGCTTCTTTGGCTTAATGGTTCTTGTCAAGTCTCCCCCCATGTGGTCAAGCACCATTTTGCCCCCAGGGTTCTCTCTTTCTGTTATTTCCTCCCGGTTTGCATGGAATCGTTAAAATTGTTATGGTTGCCTAAACACTGTCCATTCCCACTGTAAATATACATGCATGGAACCTATTTAATACATTTTGGGCAACTTCCCATATTAATAAAAGTTATTAATAGTTTTATTAATATCCCTTTGCAATATAATTTATAAATAACATAAATTCTGTAACAGCAGCATAGGCTGCCAGATATCTCATACACATAACCACTTCTATGGTCTGGTTTCCCTTCTCATCAATGCAGTTTAGACAACATGACAGATGAAGCTTTTATTTGTTTTCTTGTTTACTCTAATGGCACCAGTTTGACTTGCAGCCTGCATGAAGGCCATTTCATTGGCCTGTAAAAAGAAACCCCAAGGTGGCATACTGACAGTGGCCTGAACAAAATTCAGGAACCAATTATTTTGTACCCAATTATGAAATTATGTTTTTATTATCATGCACCTCTGGACACATAAACCTCAAATTTTGTGGAGAAAAGCAAAATCCTTCTTTGCTCAGTACACCCATATACTGGAGAAAGGATGTGCCACAGACCCAACTTATATGGCGATTTTTGAAATCAAAGCCAGTACGTGTAGGAAGGAGGTGTACTGGTAAATAAAACCTATCCGTGGCTGTTGCTTGGCCCTAGGACCAGAAGCCATCTAGCATCCTGAACCCATCAAGCACCCTGAGCTCTGGCTCCCCTGTGTAGCCTAGCTCTGGGCAAGCTGTTGATGGGCTTCCTAATCTATACTAACTCCCTTAGTTGTATCTAGGAACTCTTCATTCAGGCTTGTGTCAGGCTCGCTACTTCTTTGGCCCACATATTAAAGGAAAGGCTGCAGAGATGAAGAGGATGCAAACTGCTGGTGTGGAGCCCTGGTGCTTGCAGATCTGCTCCACACAAGAACCAGGCATCCACAACAGGAGCAAGGGAGCTGTTGCAGAAGCATCTGGAAATAGAGCAGTGAGATTTTGCTGAGAAAGATGAGGATCTAGTTGTGCAAAAGGTGCTGTATGCTGAAGGAACAGGAGGCCCTTTACTCAGCTGGTTGCTACCCAAAATTTGCATCAGTATTCAGACATTCAGTGTTTGCTACAACTGAAGGAGATCCTGTCTGTGCTTAGAGATGACGTGTGAGATAAAGCAAATGAAGTTTTTAATTAAACCTGTGACTGAGATTAAGAAGGATCCACATTTCTCTCTCATGTTTTCTAGAAATACTAGCATCCCAAGAACACTTTGTGCTGTTTAAAGCATTTTCATGAGGTTTTCTGTAGTTGCTTCTCCTGTTTAACACTAATAATCCCAAGGATGTTCAACTCTTGCTATATCATAGTATCATAGTATCACAGTATCAGTCAGGGTTGGAAGGGACCACAAGGATCATCTAGTTCCAACCCCCCTGCCATGGGCAGGGACACCCTACACTAGATCAGGCTGGCCAGAGCCTCATCCAGCCTGGTCTTAAACACCTCCAGGGACGGGGCCTCAACCACCTCCCCTGGACAACCCATTCCAGGGCTTCACCACTCTCATGGTGAAGAACTTCCTCCTCATGTCCAGCCTGAATCTCCCCACCTCCAGCTTCATTGCATTCCCCCTAGTCCCCCCTATATGTGAAGATGCTAACCACAGCCCACAGAAGATTTTCATGTGTGAGCTTCTTACTGACACCAGGATCTGGGGGCAAATACTATTTGTACTGATCAAAGACAGCCTGCTCTCACAGGCAAGCCCTCTCCTCCCAACTCAGAGGGAACGTAACACCAGAAGGCCTGTGGTTGATATAAAGAGTTTACTGGAAATCACGTGGTGTACAATGTACCTTAGCCTGTTTTGCAGAAAAGCACAGCAAAAGCAGCAGCAGAAGCCAGCCAAAAATTACTCCCTCAAGCTCTGGAGCTCCACCCTGTTCCAGTACAGTTTGGATCAGTCCAAATGGTGGGACTGTGTTTCCACCCCTGGGACAGTTGACTCCAGTGACGCCTTCCACACCTCCAAGTGGAAGCAAACTGTGGCTTTCATTCTAGTGCTCAGTATCACAGTATCGCCAAGATTGGAAGAGACCTCAAAGATCATCAAGTCCAACCTGTAACCACAGACCTCATGACTAGACCATGGCACCAAGTGCCACGTCCAATCCCCTCTTGAACACCTCCAGGGACGGTGACTCCACCACCTCCCTGGGCAGCCCATTCCAATGACGAATGACTCTCTCTCAGCTTCCAACACATCCAGCTGTTGGGATTCCCCTATCACACCAAAACATATTGGTAGGTTCCACCCCTCCTAATTTGATGACATCAGAGTACACTGCACTTGTATCTACTAAAGCTTTATACTTTTGTGCAATAAACCCAGTTTCAAGGCCATGGATACAGACTGAGTGACCCCCTCTGGCTCTTCTTCTTGTTCCCAGGGTGGCCCTGATTCCTCCTCATCCTTTGCCAAATGAACTGCCTTCATTGCATGTTTCTTTTTCTATTCAGGGGCAGCTGATACTGGCACAGGCTGGTTCTCTGGTGCAGCTCCCATGCCTGCATTGGGGATTGTCTCCCTGAGAATAATTTGGGTTTTAGACTTATGTGTGCTTGCCTGTCATCGTGCCTATAACATGTTAAGCTACTTAATATGATTAGCCTCAAAAATGGAATTTACTGGATCAGAGAAGATGGCAGAAAATAAGGAAATAAAGTTTTCCTTATTGCTGAGTACTATAAATACTGCCTGTCATTTTGACTATGAGGATCTGACTTTCGTCTTGCTTTACTTTATAGAGCAGAACAGAAATCACACAAACACTGTCTTCAGATGACAGTTTAAGTGATAGGGTATAAGAAGCTCAAATTTAGATTTGATTTACGAGAAAATAATTCACAGAGTACATCAGCTCTACCAGAGGCATCATACATAGAAGGCTGTCAGAGTCAAGGTTCCTGAGTTGTTCTAACAAGACTCATGTTCTCTGGATCACAGATATAAACCTGAGACCTGGATTTTGTCTCTGGTTTAGCATGAACTAGGATCTTGTAAACTGCCTGCCTTTCTGTGGAGTGAACAAGAGCCATGACTCTCCCCGTTTTCCCAAGGAAGCAACCTTCTCTTTAAGAAAACACTGACTAGCTGCAGTAGAGGATTAAGCTTGATGCAGTTGCAGAGAGTCTAGACATGAAATTTCTGTAATGTAAAGAAAAAAAAAAAAAAGGCTTTTAGGTCTGATAATCAGAAAAATCCAGGAGGACCATCATTAACTGTATTAAATGTATTACTTGATGGGGTGCTTGGCTGCATGGTTTAATTGTTTAGGTGGGTTGGATTGGTTGATGGGTTGGACACTATGATCTTGAAGGTCTCTTCCAACCTGATGTATTGTATTGTATTGTATTGTATTGTATTGTATTGTATTGTATAACTGCAGCCACTTCCATTGGCACCAGTGGTCTTACCTAATGTTGCCAAATCAAGAGATTGATCTTACAGACATTAAAAAGTTGCAAAAGTAGCTTCAGTGTAAGCATTGTCCTATTCAACTGAGGTTTTAGTGGTTTAACTTTCACACAGCATAACCATGCAAATAAGCCATCCACTGCTGTTCAGGCTAGTGAGGATCTAAAAGAGCAGGAAGCTGGCTTCCTCCCTGGTGTTACCTGGAAGGTAGCCTTCAGCGTGGAAAGCATGGTGAAAATTTGTGCTTGGAAGGCATTTAGCTGGAGGGACAACAGCTTAGCTGTAAGCGGTTGTGCAGGTCAGAGTCTGGTTTCTGACTGCAGAAGTCAGGAAGCATGTTTTTCATTTTTTTCTTTTGAAGGAAACCATTTCTGAGAAAAGGCAGAAAACTAGCAAGAGCACAAACTTGTTGAATCCCAGGGGAGGAAGCTTTATGTAAATTTAACCTGTGTTTTACTGAGAATTATGATTCTGGATTTTTGAGCTACCTAATTAAGCTGTGTGAAGAATGAAGAAGTTAGAGGGAATGGACTGAAATTTCCTGCCAGAGTGTTTTATCGAGGGGCTGTTTGTGGCAGGAACATTTCAAGTAGTTGTAAACCTTTTAAAATTCCACATTTATTTATTCATTCCTTCAGTCTCAACAATCTTCAGTTGAAGGCAAATGGGAGAGGTCAGGGATACACGGATGAGTAATTATCAAAAGCTTCTAGGAAAGCACCAGGTTTATCCCTTTTTCTGAGAAAGGCAGACAGCAACCCTTTATTTTTACTGAGACAGATATAATTATTTGTAGTTCTATTGGTAGACTTTTATTGGAGAGTCATTTGAAAATCATACTAGGAGGGAGAAGAAAAGATGGCCTTTCACCAAAAGCTAGGAGAACCTGAAGAAACTCTTACTTATCACTGCATAAAAGGAATCCACCGCTCAAGAGATATCTGCAAGCTGGCTTCCCACTGTTTTGAGCCTAATTTGATTGGAGAGAAACAGAAAAATATCAGCCCTTGAAAACTCGAACTTCTATTGCACAAATCTGTTTTAATGTTTACATGGACCTTCAACTGCCATTGCCACAGTCAGATGTTTCAGAAGTAGTTTTTCTTGTACTGATGATAAAATATTATGGGACTATTTGTCCAGTGAATGCTTAGTTGTCTTCCCCCCCCCCCCAAGTTAAGTACTTTTATCTCATCTGTTTCAGAACATCTTTCTTTCAGAGAAGCTGTATGACGGCCTGCCAAGTCTCCTTTGTCTCTTCAATATTTTATTACAAGTCCAAAGAATGACACGTATGTAGGAAACTGTAGTCTGAAAAGCTGTGCTTAGTGCAACCCATTTTTTTCATCAAAGAGAACCACAAAGTCAGAGCAAGGTTTTTGGCTGAGCAGAAAACATTTTTTTTTGCATGAATATTCGTTCATATTTTCTAAGGCTTCAGCTGGCTACACCAGTTCTGCCTGGCTTACAGGAATTTCAGATTTCTTGTTGAGAACATTTATCTTGGAAATGAGGTTCCATAGGAGATATGCCAACCTGCAGAGACTAGTGACCCATGTGGCATGGCTGTGGGTGTAACTCCACTGCTGCAGTGCTGACTCTGATCTCTCCCCTTCAGTGAACTGCCGAGATCTGCTCCTGGAGCAACCTCACACTTGTTAACACTTTGGCTGTGCTCTTGACATAAGTGTGGTGTGTATTAACTGTGCTGGTGCAACAGATCTGCTTGAGTTCAGGAGCGTCCTGCTCTTCCTTCAATAATCCCTGTACAGTGTGGTATAACTCCAAACACTGTTTGGAAAAGCAGGATCAATCCATTCTGATATACAGAGAATGGACTTGCATACACATGAACCATGCACATGCTGTCATATTTAGAAGCTCATAATCAGGTGACACACCACTCTGCCTGAAACATCTCTTGAAGAAACACTCAGTCTTCCCCATTTCTGTTCTCTGAATGGACTATCAAGGAATGAGTTCCTGCAGGTTCAAAGGGAAACCAAACCAGAATCTAGTGGTCTTTTTCTTCCTTTCCTGCCTGTTTCCTCAGACTCCTTGGGTGATTTAAGCCAACACAGTCATCTGGCAAACTATTTTACAGTGCTAATACACAGAGCAATCCTCAACTCACTAGAGTATATGTCCCACAGAAAAACGATGTTATTATTTGCCTGGCCATCATTTATGCAGAGTGCTTTGGTTCCGAAGCAAAATTAATAAGAACATTAAAATAATGACATATGGCTAATGGGAGGAGGAAAACAAAGGCCCCAGTAGGACCCTTAAGGTGAAGCAAAACAGGGATATCTCTCACTACCCTCTGAGTGATTCTCCCAAAAGGCCTGCAGAGCTGTACCATTTATTGTTAAACCACCTATCTTTGCCCCTTTTAGAGTCCTGAATAGTAATTCATTCCTGGACTGGCTGAAATATTAAGTCTCAGATGCTGCCACTATGATGCTTAGGCAGAACATACTGAAAATGCAGAAGAACAATTGCTTGTGCAGTTATGTGTGTCGAAGTGTTGAGGAGAAAAAATTTTCTTGAGGAGGCACCTGACTGTACCTATCTCAAGTTGATCATGGAGAACTCACCATGGCAGAGACTCACCTGGCCCAGGGAACTGACACACCAATCAAGCTTGTTGGTGCTGGGTTTCCTTAGGCTGCAAGCTCAACTCAGTTTTTCACTGGGGGAGTCTCAGTTATTTCTTACCCAAGTTCCAGAAACTCAGGCCAAACTCAATTGGAGCACAATAAGTAAAAAAGGAAACCCAGCCACTCTGCAAAACAAACTAGAGCCACAGTCCCTTGGGTATCTCAGAAATAGGGTTGTCAACAGATACCCACCTTTGGAAAGCTGAAACTCAAAGAATCTTTTTTTTTTTTCCCTAGACTATTCCTGCTCTCATTTTAATAATTTTTTGTTTTTGCAATAAACCCAAAAATCTAGACTCTTAACTACCATCTCAAAAGCAACACTATTATTATAAAAGAAAAGCAGATTTAGAGAGTTAATAATAAAGAATAGATTATGTTTTCTTCAGCAAGAAGAATCACTTCATAATATATTGCTTGCAATGAAGAGTAAGCCTCAGATTTCATGCAGCAATATTAATTACTAAGGAGAGAGAATGAAAGAAATCATGTCAGATTAAGATTCTTCCAAATCACAGCAGAGAAGATAGAGTTCTTCTTCTGAATGAACAGATTATGTTACAGAGAGTAAAATTAGCAGGCAATCTTCAGCCATGCTTGCCTCTAACAGTTCTTCAGATGACTTCTTGTGGGCAGGCCCAAGGGAGAACAACTGATGGCAGAATGATTATTTCAGCTTCCCATGTTATTATTCTGCAGCCTTTCCCAGAGCAAGGGGATATTAATTATTCATAGAATCACAGAATCATAGAATCAGTCAGGGTTGGAAGGGACCACAAGGATCATCTAGTTCCAACCCCCCTGCCATGGGCAGGGACACCCCACACTAGATCAGGCTGGCCAGAGCCTCACCCACCTCCAGCTTCATTCCATTCCCCCTAGTCCTATCACTACCTGATAGCCTGAGAAGTCCCTCCCCAGCCTTCCTGTAGGCCCCCTTCAGATACTGGAAGGCCACAATGAGGTCACCTGGGAGCCTTCTCTTCTCCAGACTGAACAGCCCCAACTCCTTCAGTCTATCCTCACAGGAGAGGTGCTCCAGCCTCTTCCACCTCTTCTCTGCGCTGCAGAGAAATCAGGCTTCCCACCAGCGTGTAACGTACGTGTAACAAGTAGCCACTTATCACAAGGGCTTCTTGATCTGAAACCATGAGAAATGGCACACAGAGAAAGGACTTTGCAGGAAGCATGATATATTTCAAATAATTGATGTAAAAGAAGATTGCCATCAAGAAAGGAATATCACAGCCACAGGTTCTCATACATAAAAGACCGAGGTGGACGCTTTACATGTTGCAGTGAGAACATTTCCACTGATTTCGGTGGACTCAGCTATTCTCCCTGTGCAAACCAGGACATGGCCCTTAACATTGCAGCACCCCTGAGGCAGCACAAGCCAGAGGGGCTGGGCCCTTCCCCTGCTCAGACTAACGCTGCCTTTCATGAGCCAGTTCTTTAATTAACATATACACATTTCATCCCTAATGGAAACAAGGTTTATGAAGACCCTGGGCTCTGGAGGTAGGCAGCCACTGAAGAAAGCTCTTTTTTCTGTCAAGGGGAAAGAAAACTAATAATGTCCGCAGTGCCAGAGCGTGCCAGCCTGCACCTGCCTTCCCAAGCTCCTCCTGAAATCATATTAACCCAGAAGTTCCCCAGGCCTTTGAATGCCTCGACCTTGACTTACTCTTCTCTAGCTTGTTGGGGAGAATGAGGAACAGATCAAAAATACTCACACTCTATGTTGCTGAGACACATTCTACATATGCTAGAGCACCTAGTATTGGAGCACTGGCTCAGCAATGGGGAGGATGCTCTTGAAGGATGGAGTGCCAGAGGGTGAGCAGGAGCACCAGCAGGAGCACAAGCAGGCAGGCAGCCCCAGTTGCAAGGCCAGCTTGGTGGGAGGGAGCAGAAATATTGCCCTCAGAGCTATGATGTTTTAGGGTTGGGGAGATGAGTACCACACCACCAGTCTACCCTGGAGCCAAAGCCTCTTGCACACATGTGCAGCAGGAGCACAAGCAGGCAGGCAGCCCCAGTTGCAAGGCCAGCTTGGTGGGAGGGAGCAGAAATATTGCCCTCAGAGCTATGATGTTTTAGGGTTGGGGAGACGAGTACCACACCACCAGTCTACCCTGGAGCCAAAGCCTCTTGCACACATGTGCCTAGTCAAGGAAGGCTGTCATGCACGGTTTGCTTGTAAAAATCTTTCCTAACCCAGAATCCCTGTAGGGAACCTATACTAAAAAGAATTTAAAAAAAAATGAAAAAAAGAAGGGAAAAAAAGGAGAAAAAATGAAAAAAACCTGTTTCTGAAATGCTATCTCCTGAAAATACAGTGAGGTTATACAAGGTTACACCTATGTGGCATTCCTTTGTGTCAGCGGAAAAACTCTTTGCTTTGCTGAGCTCTGCAGAGATCCTGAAATGCACTGTTATTATCTGGTGATGAGAACAGGGTCAAAAATGAGAGAAGCTCTTCATCCACTAAACTTTAGAGATGCTTTTTCTTAAGTCATGGATTTAACCATCCATCCCAAAAGGATGACTAAAATAAATGTACTGTCTGTTCTTAGTCAGAGCTGGTGGGTATGCTGTACACTGTTCTCTGCCTTGCGAAAGGCCCTTCTGCACCCTTGTGGTGGGCAAGGTTCACCCATGCCCTTTTAGGTCACAGTGTTTCTGTTAAGAACTCCTAAACCAGGGGTTTCTCTGACACCTCACAGAACAGAGAAACAGCATCTGGCTGTTTCTTGCCCTTTGGGAAATGCCACCTGAAAAGAATTCGTCCATTCTTTTAAAAATGGGTAAGAGCCGGTTTGTTTGTTTGATTGTTTGGTGGTTTGTTTGTTTGTTTGTTTGTGGTTTGCTTGCTTTTTGGTTTGTTTGTTTGCTTTGTCGTTTGTTTTGTGGTTTGTTTGCTTTGTGGTTTGTTTGTTTGTTTCGTGGTTTGTTTGTTTTGTTGGTTGGTTGGTTGGTTGGGTTTTGTAAGTTACAGTTACTCTTGCTCAGGAAGGACAGTGCAAGGTAGCCAAATGAGGCACCCTCATGCCAATAGAAATCCTGATTGTATGTTGGGAAATGGAGAAAAGGGGAAATTACCTCAGTTACTAAGGCAGTTATTCCAATAAAATATGAGTATTTCAGATCAAGATAGAGCACAAAGTCAGAAAGAAGATATTTATGGGGATGGCGAATTGGATGCACCCCCCAATCATAGTGCAGTGGTCCCTGCTCTGTAGAAGTGGAGGGGTCTTTTCCAGAACAAACATGTTGGTTGTCATTTCTTCTGGGGATTGTCATGAGTTGGGCTTGGGCATTCATAAGAAGACTGCCTGGTGACAGCAAATGGGCACAGGTCTCCGTGTAAAATATTTCTATTTGTGAGGGGGTTTTGGTTATTTTCTTGTCCTTGCTTTGATGTGACACAATGAAGGACCATATCTGTGGAATATTCAGCCATTTTGTGTTGAGATTTTACCTGTCAGTGTATTCACTGTCCTCTCTCAAAAAAGAGAAACAAAGAGCTCAAAGCAACTCACCCTGCTGAGAGGAAGAATTACACTCATATTAGACGAGCTCAAGGGACTCAAGGGACTAGAATAGAATAGAATAGAATAGAATAGAATAGAATAGAATAGAATAGAATTAACCAGGGGTTGGGAGAGACCTTTGAGATCATTGAGTCCAACCTATCACCCAACACTATCTAATCAACTAAACCACATCCAGTCTCTTCCTAAACCACATCAAGCGCCACATCCAGTCTGTTCCTACCTTGGGCAGCCATTCCAATGGCCAATCACTCCTTCTGTGAAGAACTTCTTCCTAACATCCAGCCTAAACCTCCCCTGGTGCAGCTTGAGACTGTGTCCTCTTGTTCCCGGGAGAAGAGACCAACCCCCACCTGGCTACGACCTCCCTTCAGGTAGTTGTAGACAGCAATAAGGTCTCCTCTGAGCCTCCTCTTCTCTAGGCTAAGCAATCCCAGCTCCCTCAGCCTCTCCTCATAGTTTAGCTCAGCAGCAGCTGAGGAAAGGGAGAGTGAACTGATGTGTGAAAATAAATTACAATCATAAAAAGATAATTTGTCAAGCTACCTGCTGACTTCAGTCTCATTAAGCTTATGTTTATGGCAATGTTTTGTGAAGAAACTGGCATATCCCAGCTGGATATGAGGTGCCAACGACCAGGGATTGAGGCAGTCCAAAGACAGGGACTGGTGGGGGCACCCAGCCCACTCTATGGCTACGTGATGGTGAGAGAGGCGTCTCTCAACACGCAAGTCACCTTGTGATGGTGGAGATCACATTAAGAACTGAGAAGTATCTCAACAAAGATCATCACAAACGACTTGCCTGATGTGTCAGCTCTGCCCACTGAGACAGCACATCTGGCAGTGACATATGCACTGTAATGTGACAGGGTGTGGGCCAGGTGGAGCTACAATGAGCAGTATAACAGCCTTGAGCTACACCAGCTTACCCAGGGAAACATCACCATGGACATCTCATCCTGGAACCACCAGCCTAGAAATGTTTCTCCCTCCCAACTCCAGCAAGAAGGATGATTGGGTGGTAACTCTCTCTTCTGCTCTATTTTCCCTCTCCCTCTCTCTCCCTTTTCTTCCTTTCTCTGTTCTGTTCATTCTCTAATAAATAGTCTTGTCTTGATATATGGCCTCATTTGTGCTGTAATTTCACTCACTGAGATATTCAAAGAAGAACTGTCTGTCCTTCCCAACCTTCAGATCGAGACAGATGGCCGTGCAGATCAACTCCACCATCTCCCCCTGCCTCCCTCACTGCACAGAGTCCACACCAAATGCAGCTGCCACTGGCACTGTCTGAAAAAGTGAGGCTCTGTGGTGCTGTGCCTTGTTTCAACAGGGCAGCTGTCAGGATCCATCCTGTTTGGTGTATAAAAACTGAACTTGCAGCTTCCATTCAGGGAAGGGAGCTCTTCAGCTCAGCTGAGATACTTGAGAGAATGTATCTTCCCTATGTGGAAGATGTGCATTTGCCTTTTTCTTTCTTTTAAACCTGTTAGCTAGGTAATTATTTCACTGAAAAATGGTGTGAGGCAATGATGCCTGTTATTTACAGTGTGTGGCTGAGGAAAGTTGCTGTCAATATTAAATCAAGCAACTCTGATTTTTATTTACACTTGATTTTGCAGTAATAGAACTAGGACTGGTTAGTAGTTGTGGTAAACTAACTTTTTTTCCCTTTTTACCCCAGGAACTTTCACACAAGGCTGGAGATTTCCTGGCCAGAAATATGAATGCATGAGCAATAACTCTGAATTTTCTGGAAAGCTCAGCGAAAATGCAGTAAATCTCATTCAGAGATAAAATTAATTTACCACAGGGAAAAGACAATTGGCATCATCTGAGCTTAAGACCTCTCTGCCCCTTCCTAGACCCACCAGGCCCGTGCAGCAGGCAACAGCCTTTCATCTTATGGCTCTTGCATAGTGGCTTCGGGGGGTCTGCTGCATATTCTCAGCAAAAGTCTGGAAAGTCTTCATAGTCTGCCAAGAAAATCCCTCTGGGTGAATAAGGAAAACACGTGAAAAGAAAGCCATGAAAACTTGAAGAAAAGATCTACCAATCCAGAGTGGGTGAAAAGGTTTCCTGTATTACACTCATAACTTTTGTCTCCAGGTCTTGGAGTTTTATTCAGCATTCAACAATCACTGGAAAACAACATTTCCTTCTTTTCCCAAAGCCACAGGCCAGCTGCTCATTTCAGGATAAACCAAATTAAAGAAAATAGTCCTATCCAACTAGTATTCACCCTTCAGTTATCAAAAGACAACCTTCTTGTAGGCTCTCTACTGTATAACATGCAACTTCGGGTATAAAAACCCAAGGGATTCCTCTCAACCCGCTTAGATGGTTTAAATTCCTTCTCGTCTTGACATCACCCCCGCAGCGTGCACAAGGGTAAACATGCAGCCTTCCACCAAGAGGCTTAGGACAGGTGTGGCGGCCTGCAGTCATCACAAGAACTGATGTCACAGCAAAAGGTTTAGACAGATAAATCTCTGTGTCACACTACAGCCCACAAAACAAATCAATCTGACTATCAGTGACAGAGACAATGGTGAGCCTTAGCCTAGCTCAGAAATACCACGCAGGTATTAGAGAACATGGTCAGCACCAGTCAAGCCAAACACACCACTGAATTTTCATCTTCCATAACAACGGATGCTCAGGCCAAAGGTTCCTTTAAAAGGCATCACCTCTCCTGCTGTACCCTGTTCTCATGCTGCCTTTGGTGAGATCAGATCTTACTCAACCCAACTCAAATTTACCAATAACCACAAGAGTAATGGCAGCAGCAAAGTCATGGGCACAAGGGGCTTCTAACAGTGGTCTTGGAGTGTGGTGCAGTCTCTTGAGAGCTTCTGTGTACCTCACCACTGTGAGTCTGACTATTGTGTCCTGTCTGTTGCCCTCCCAGGAGAAGGATGTGTGAAAATCACACTTCCATGCTGCCATGCAGGCCTAACCTGAAGCCTTGTCAGCGTATTTCAATGAACGGCATTAGCCAGGCACTCTGCCAACCCCGTATTCGCTATTTACGTGGGCAAACCGGAATATTTTGTCATGCCAAATTACACTGGGAAGTTCAAATCTCCACTCAGACCTTAACTAGATGCTGACTAATTTTCATCCTGAAGTACACAGACTAGCAAATTATATATAAAGGAAAACACTTTAAAAAAGCCCCAACAAACTATTTTGTGATTGCATTGTCTCTAATAAATAGAGACTGTGGAAAGGTACTGTGTACAGTATCAATTATTCATATCTCCAACAAGTAACTGACATGTCCTCAAGTTATGACTTCCATCCACACTGGCTATAAAATACCATTTTCACTGTCATTGGAACGGTTGTCAATTAAAATATATATCATGCACCAGGCAATAGAAGCTGACAAAACCAGGAAGATATAATACTTGACAACCACTTGGGAAATATATAGGCAACAGCAGACTGAAAATTGCTGAAGATGTTTATCTGTAGCTTTTTACTTTTAAACACTGAGCTCCAAGATATGAAGAACAGAAAGATTTATCTGCACTTGAGAATTTCCCCTACCTCCTGTTCCGTTTCCTTTTTGTAACCAGCAGGAATGAAATATTTCCAAACGACACACTGCATTATATATATTTTAAAGCAGCAGCACCAAAGGCACTCCCACTGCCCAGCATGAGACTTTCCCTTTAGCAGAAATCCTTACCTGTCATTTCCCAGCCCTTGTACCCAGGCTGGACTAGAGCTAATGACCTAAACTGAGGAAGTCTTCAGGTGAAATCCAAGGAAGATTGATAATTTTGTTTGTTTAGCTCTTAGATCCCCTGCCTTTTATAGCAATGTATCATTCATGCAGGAAGGAGGATGGCAAGTCAAACAAAATATTCTCAACTCTTGGACAACTCATACAAAGTAACCATATTGTCTCAAATTCTAATGATCTATGGCAGGGCTGGCCATACCATTGCTTGAACGTTCTCAAGGCTGGATGCAGATGCTCAGATCTGTGTCCATTCCTTCTGTTCACACCATCACTGGGCTCTACAGGAGAGTAAGGATGGGCAGAGCTACTGCCACAGCTCAGAGCAGCCTGTACTTCCCTTTCTTACTCCTGCAGTAGGGAAGAAGCAAATGGCAGAGACTTAATTGCCCTTTTCACTTGCAAAGATTGAAAATATTAGCTCATCAGTCTGATACAAAATAACTACATGTAGGCCCCACTTTGCTCAGTCCAACTTCATCACTCTTGCAAGTCTTACACGAGTCATGGGGAACAGGGTACACTTGCTCTGCTGAGACCAGGAGTGTTCTTCCATCATAGACAACTGATCATTGTTGCTGTTTCATTTATGAAAACTCTCATCAGCTACCTTGTCTATCATGATCCAAATAAGTCTGTTATCCAGGCATGGAGAAGAGTTTTAAAAGTTCAGTGAGTCTTGATCTCAAACTAGTTTTCCTTCACTTCCCAAGGCCAAGATCTGAATCAGGCCCTTTTATTATCCCTGTCCATGTCAGAAAGCTCATTGTCCAAGCTTACCACTGAGTAGATTTGGCTTAAAAAGGAACTTCCCTGTACTCAAAGGCTAGGGAAAAAAGTTATGTTAGGATGCTGATAATGTTTAAAACAGTATGACAGGTGTGGAAAGGTTAGGGACATCAGGATGCTACTCTTCTCACTTTAATGATAAGCAGTGAACCTGCACATTTTTGCTGACTTTTCCCAGGTTTCTTATCAGGTCAATCTTACCTTTTTGCAGGACTCCAATCCTTAACACATACAGCATCCCCTCTCTGCACCACATCACTAGTCACAGCTTGTCCTCAGTTTCACTCACAGAAGCTGACCAGAAATTATACTCAGCAATAAACACCAGCAACCTAAACAAAAGGTGAATTTTAATACATCTTTCAATGAAAGTAACTATTGGCTGTTGCTGAGATGACTTCCTGTTGTGTCACCTATTCATTTTGTCATTCTGTGGGTGCCACACACCAACCCCTGCAGAACAGAGGTTGTACACTACAGAGCAGCTGCTTGTATAGTGGGGTGCAAGGACTCAGGCTGGGGAAAGGGAGCCCTCCCCAGGAGGGAAGGCTTATCAAACTGCCCCCTAGTTTAGTCATATAATACAGTGGAGCTGGTGGAAAGTTCATTTTGCTCTACCAGTGTCTCATATATGTAAGGGACCATTTGTACCTTGCTGTAGCCTCTTGTAGGTGATGAAGATAGATATACAGTGATGGTGTAGCTGTGGCAGACCTCTTATACAGAGGTTCAGAGTTTGTTGGTAAGGAGTCCAAATCTATTACCCAGCTGTGATGGTTTATCTCCAAGTTAATCACTATGTTCACACACATATATCAGCTGATTTTCAAGTCCTGAATCAGGTGTCTGATCTCTCACCGTCCACATCAGAGGAAGAGCACCACCAAATGAGGAACAGAATGCAGAATGGATGTATTTATTTTCATTCCTAACTCTCAAGGCATAGTAGTGGAGACTGCCATACCACAGCACTTCTTGATGAATGCCCACAATAACTCTACCTTGTTTTTTAAACAAAGAAATAATGATGATGGTAACTGACAGTAGCAGCCCAACCAGATGATTACATAAATTCTTGTCACATGAGGTATTAGGTCCAGAAGCGACCTTGACTCTTAGCTGTCAATAAACAGCAGGTAGCCTGGTATCCCTTTACACCTTGGCAAGTAATCAACCAGCCCAAGTGCATTACAATGTAGTTCACTGCTATGATACTCAGGCTCAGATAAGGGCTAGTTGCAAGTATGTAGATTTATTCTATGTGTATGCTCCACATATGCTGCTGTATAATCTATATAATACGTAGTTGCCAATTAGTCAAGCTTCAAGATATAATAAAAGAGTTTGAGTCCCACTACATGGCTTCACTGGATTCCCAGCCACACATTAACATTTTGTTTAATTAAGCACAGCCCAGTCACCAACAAGTTACTGCCTGTGTAAGACCAAGGGATATCGGGCATCTAGATGCTAATTAGAGAAGAGCAGATTTAGAGTGGACATTAGGAAAAAGTTCTTTATAATAAGGGTGGCTGAGCACTGGAACAGATTGCCCAGAGAGGTGGTTGAGACCCCATCCCCAGAGATGTTCAAAGTGAGGCTTGATGGGGCTCTGGGTGATCTGATCTAGTTGAGGATGATCCTGCTCACTGCATGGAGGTTAGACTAGATGACTTTTAGAGGTCCCTTACCAAGCTGGGTGATTCTATGATTATACTCCAACAAAAAGGGTAAACACAATTTCCCAGTTGGGTGATCGTTCATAGAGGTCCAGATGCAAAGCAGAGGGCTATAGGTACTGAAATCACAAGGCAGCTCCAGGGAACATTTGGACTTTGCAGTTGCATGGCTGTGCATAGCATACACTTACCTCCAGTTAAAGATGCTCTACAATGAAGAAAAACATAAACACTGAGATAGCTGGCAATACACAGGGAAAAAGACATCTCTCAGAGGTGAGCTAAACCAGAAAGCAGATGTGGGCAAGACTTTCTTCCATTTTCCTCTTTCGAAACTTAGTGAGCACATTTGGATTTTTGGAAAGAAAGAGACAGAGAGAGTGAGTAGAATTTAATCACAAGCAAAGTTTGGGCTGAGGGTGATCTCAGGACAGCTGCCAAACATCTGGCCTTCCTCTCCTGCAGAGGAGGTGATATTTAAAACCAAGACATGGATGACTCCCGCAGAGCCCAGCCTCCCTGGCAGCTCCTGGCAGTGGTGATGTAGGGTGGCAGGGAAAGGAGTCTGCTTGGAAAATGTTTTCCTGTGATCAGCACTCCTCAGAAAAGCTCTTTGGCAAGCAGCAGTAAAATAAGGACACAGCCCTGAGGGGTTCTGAGTGAGCACGTAAGATAAGGGCAGTGAAATGAGTAAAGAGGCTGTAACACAAAAGAGATGGGGCAATTTGTATAAACTGACAAATGATAGTACCAGTCTTTGGATGAGTTCCTGTAACGGAGGACTTCCCAGCAATACAACCTGGGATCTATTGAGAGAAATCTGGAGATTGCTTAGAGGCCATGAGAAAACAGTTTTGTCTGTGTTCCTGAAAACAAACACATCATGGCTGCGCTGCGAAGGTTCTGGGCTAAGATGGCCATCTTGGCATCAATGCAGAAACAGGACTGCCTTGAACTCTTGCCTGAGCAGGTTGCCTGTGAGTGAGCAGAGGGGTGACCATAACTTCCAGGCCTGGGGAAAACCAGTGTTATGCAGTTCTCACTTCAGGCTCCCTCCTGCAGGCTTCAGCTGTTTAAAATCAGCTGCCTTTGCTGGCGGCAAGCCAGCTCGCCTCCATGAAGGAACTGGCTCCATATGCTAGGCTGACAAAACCCCACTTTCTTCAGAAACACCTAAGTGTTTGGCTTTCCTTTTATTTGTGTTGGCCTTAGTCCATTCTTAGTCATCACTGTGGCAGCAATGGCATCCAAAGCCCACCATTTCTGCGCTAAGGATGAAAAATACTAATGGTGGCTAGGATAACAAAAATAATTAACATTTTCCATTTCCAGTGCTATATAAATATTGACCATCTAATAAAGCAAAGTGGACAAACTTTTCTGCTCTACTTTTTGCCTCCAGCACCTTGAGTTACATGCTCCCCGAGCTGGAGCTCCCTGGATCCTTCTCTGGGCTGCTCTGATTGTGTGGCAGCTCTTTCAGCACAATCTGTGCTTACTGCTTTCACTCTTCCTACACTGAGAGTCACTGGCAGCAGCACCAGTGAGCTGTCCTCTGTAGGTCATACTAAATCAAGAAGTTCTGACCCTTTTGGTTTTCCCAATTTCTCTTTCCCTGTAGCAAAGTGAGGGACCACCACCTCTCATTTCTTTAGTCCTGTTTGTTCACCTCTTTCAGCTGCACCCTAAACCATGACAGAGGGGGAGGGATGGTTTTTACATTGGGTGCACTACAGTCCAGACTCTGCTTTCCAGACCTCGGATGCTGCTGCAATATTAAAACCACCATCGGACTGGTGGCTACTCATTGGAAAGCAGTAATAGGGACCACCTGATAAAAGGACCTGATCATTATCTTCGCAGGGTGTTTTGTCTAAGCAGTGATGTTTTAGTAAACCTGAAGGAATTTATTCCATTTCCCTTAATTCTTTTGTGCCATTTCTGCCTCAGAGTGTTACATAATGTTACTGTGTGCTGTTAAACACCTGCTGCATTTTATTCAAGGTGACTAAAAGATTATTTCTCCGGTTGGTAAAGTATTTGGAGAGCTTCTGGAATGAAAGCAAATACAGAAATGCCAAATATTTAATACTCTAATAGACAGCCATCAGTGCTTTACAAACTATCCCATTACAGCCAAAAAATATCGTTGTGATTTCACAAAGAGTCTTGAAAACATTTGCCTTAAACTGAAAGACTCTATTCCTACTATACCAAGAGCACTTAATATTGATCCAGGCGCTCTATGGAGCAATCTAATCCTTTCATCGTGGCACTACTGAGAGTCTGGTCTTGCACACTGGTACAACTGCATTTTTCAAGGTTACCAGCATTAAAAAAAGCAAATTGTTACATTTTTCATTAATTAAAAAAGGCTCATAATAGCATTAATGATCCTTTCATTGGAGTGTGTCATTTAGGTAATGGCAGCCTAGCACATTAACTTCCCTTGGTTTTGCCTTGGCCTTTTAACTCCTCCAACTGATTATTACCTAATTTGTAAAGTCTCCCAAATGGATCATTAGCTCTTAAATAGGTTTCTCCTGCTGTTTGGTATATACTCGAGGAATAGCAGGCTGTCAGGGAGATAACTGGTTTTGAAGCAGCTCTTCTTGGTGGAAAGAAAAAAAAAAAAAAGTTAAAGAAATGCCTGATGAAGTTAAAGAAGTTAATCATAGCTTGAAACATCCCAGGTACATGATTAACTAAGACATCACACACAATTTTTTTCCTCTACAAAAGAGGACTGGCATCAGAGCATATGCAAGCATATGTGCTTTAGTAAGTGCCTGCAGCTCCTGCTGCTTCCAATCCGTAACAGCAATTGTGCAACCAAGCAACCATCTAATGTGCTAAACTAGGAAACCAAGGAGAAAGGCTCATGGGATCAGGTTCTGTACTCCTGACATGGTGACCTTCCCGCTCTGCACTCTCCCACTGAGCCTAGAAATCATCAACCAAAGGCAGAGCAATCCAAGACCGCAAGAAGATTAGAAGCATTTGGTTGAAGTATGCAAACTGCCCAAGGCAATGCTGCAGTCATCAACCAAATCAGTGATAATGTCCACTGCCAAGTAAGAAAAGCAAAAGATCATTTGGGCTTTCTTAGTCATAGATTAGATTTTCTTCTTTTTTTCCCCCCTTGCTTTACAATGTGATGTAGGGCATGAGAGTGAAACACAGCAGCATGACTAAGTAAAAACTCTTTGTACTAACCCACTCATCTGCAAGCTATTCATGTGAAACAGTCACTGACTACTGGCCAGCAGTATCTGCACTACAGGAACTTTGAATGTGGAAGTGTTGGGGAAATTACATGTTTCCACACAAAGAAAATAACACTTAAGACATAAGAACACTTCAATGTTTTCAACTAAATTCAGCTAATATCACTTCATCATTAGCAAATGCTTCCATTTGTTTACGCAGCAACTTTGTTCTATTCTTTTACTCTTACAAATCTTTTCAGACTCCCTCCTCCTCTCTGGCTCTCTGAGTTTTACTTCTTTCCAATGCAATCATCACCTCTTTCTGAAAACAGGCTACTCAGAACCTGGTTTGTGCGAAGGGCAACATCTCAGCAAGGACAAGAGACGTGGTGTGCTTTGAGATGAAAATAACGTCCTGTTACGGTCCAATACACCTGTATCTGCAGAACATGAAATAACATACTAAACCAAACATCTTCACTAGCATTTTCATAGTAAACAGATTACTCTCCATCACTAATTTTTCCATTTCCTATTTCCATAATTTTCCCCTGGAAGAAGTTATGCATACATTGTAGGTGCTCTGGTTACTATGACCTTCGTGCAGTTGTCATCGGAGGTGACACATAATCACAAAGCTGAAAAACAGAGGACTCTGCGATCAAAGACCTTTATTTTCCAGAAATGCCTTCTCATTTAAGAAGTTTGCTTCGTGACTTGTTCTGACAAATGTCACTGCTGGAGAAATTCTTCCTCTATGGGAAGATTTGTGATCTATAGGATAGTTGTGTATTTCATAAGACTGGATTCATCAAATACAAACTGCTCGTTGATTTGTGCGTCTGCACATTCACCACGAAGAAACTAGATAGAACGGGGAAAAATACCAATGCTCTTTGTCTATAGGTAATTTTTTTTGGCACAGAAGTATCATCTGGTGTGATCAATTGGAAAGTGCTGAGGTACAAGCATAGAATGATGTGGCAGAAACAGGATTTCACGTAGAGCAAACTATGCTTGTTCTGTTCTACATGCTGGCCACTATGCTGGCAGGCACATCGATACACCAGCAGGTGGGTTTGAGTAAGGACTGCCAAAACACCACATGCAGAAGTTTGCATTTCATGGGAGGGTTTCAGCTGAGGAACACCTATCTCCTGAGAGGTCAGGCTACCAGCAGAAATGTTGCAGAACACAGACCAGAGTTAACATAATTGTAAGGATAACCTAGGTCAGGATTTGTCACTTCTGAACAGCAAAAGAGGAATGAGAATATAGCTTTCCTTTCTTGGAGAAGACTTGGAAGGAACCAGCAGCAACCAAAACCTGTGACACTACTCAGTTTTCTTTTGATGGGGTTACAAATGCCTAAGTAGCTAATAGGCCTGTGACTCATTGCTCAGTTTGCCACAA
Organism: Picus viridis; assembly: GCA_033816785.1. Lineage (NCBI taxonomy): Eukaryota > Metazoa > Chordata > Aves > Piciformes > Picidae > Picus > Picus viridis. The sequence continues at coordinate 10,245,516 of CM066570.1, forward strand.
CACAGATTTTTCTGAGCTTACACTGGCAAGATCTGGGGCCGGGTGCACTTTCAAGTGGAGTTTCAAGAGGATAAACTCAGTCAGCCTGGAAACAAGTACAAAATCTGAGCATGAACAGTCAATAAGGTCTTGTTTACAAGAAAGCTTCTGAATAACTTTTGCGTTCAAGGACAAAACGTTTGGTTTCTTGAGTTCTTCCTTGAATCAGGACAGAACGCCAAAAATCTCAGACTTTAGAGCATGATGAGTGGCTGTCAGTTGACATCTCTGGGATATTTTACCATCTCTTGCAAGCTGCTTTTTTATTCATTAATATGTTCACTGACAAACCTGAAAAGACGATGAGAGCTTCACTGGAAAACATTTGTAAGTGTTCTGATCTCTGGGACTCAGCAGTAAACTGCAGTCTCACCCTCTCAAATGGACCACAGCTGTCCTGATCTCTAGGTGCCCTAGTTTTGTCACCTTCCACTATTTTGGCTGCATTCTCAAACAGCCCAGCCACCCAGCTCAAACTGAAGGCATTCAGCACTTTTACACTCCTGAAGAGAACCACTGCCATTGTGGTTTGCCTATGAAACTGAGAAAAAGACTGCTTTTACCACTGAGGGATGATGCTTTAGGTAAAGGGATACTCTGCTCTGAAGTCACTTATCTGCTGCTGAATTACAGGGTGCCCCAGAAGTATATAGAACATTTTAAATCATAAAGGTCTGCATTTTATATAGTGACAAATGCATGAAGTATTATTTGGTGACTTACAGCTCTAAAATGCCCAAGACAATATTCAAAAGTAATCTGATGTTTACAGTGTCTGTGCTTATCTCTTTGGTTAGGCTGATGATCATTATTACGGGTAAACAATAGGGTTTTTTGTTTTGAAAGTCTTTATGCCAACCAACTGAAGAGAAGTCTGTGGTGTGTTAATATTTTGTTTGTATTTCTTCTCCCATTTTTGAGTGTTCCTGATTCAATGTTGAAAAATAAATACTAAAGTTTTCATTTAGTGGTAAAAAAGGCATTACAGCATGTTTCCAATGTATACAGCATTTAAGTCCAGGTAAATGAGCTATAAATTAGTGCATCTCACATACAAAAATGCTCTTTAAGTTTACATTTTAGGTCACAAAATACTCTTAAATTGTTTTTTAAAAAGGCACTTAGAACAACCTGCACTTGAACAAAAATACTCATCTTTTTTTGGCTCCTGAATAACTTCAGCAGCCCTTTTTATTGTAATATGCTTCTCAGACCAGTATGTCCAGCTGATCATTGGGTGTTATCAGCCTGAAGTAGAAACTGAAAATAGCTTCAGTCTTCCTTGTTCTTCCTTATTTTCCTCATTTCAAGGAAAGGTGTAACAGATACTTGAAGACAGCACCTGGAGTTTTACCCCAGAGTTCATCCCCAGCAGATGCCTCTTGTGTTTTCAAAACAAGCTTGATGAACCATGTGCAGCACTTGCACCTTCTTACATGGGAAGACCCCCGACTCACACGTGCTGTAACGGGCCCCAGCTGAAGCCAAGCACTGGAGCTAAGCACTACCCATCAGGCACTAGCTTCCAGGAACTGTTTCTTTGGTCACGCTCTGTTTAATCAGGAAACATGATGGTCTGGAGTAGACAGCATTCTTTGTCCTGAGCCACGGCAACCCTCCCAGGTTATTTCAACACCTGGCTGTATGTGTTGATGCAGACCCTGTCACGGGATGCTCTTTGTCCCTGAGACAATAATATCCGTCCCACCGGTGTTGGCAGTTTGAACAGGCAGTTAATATCCACGTGAAGCCATGTAATTATTTCCCTGAATATCCAGGGTATGGAGGGGGTGGGGGATACTGTATGGAAGTCTGTGGGGTAGGAGTATAAGGTGGAGGTAGGTCAGCTGGGTACTCCATTTCGTATTCGTAACTGTATGGTGGTGGAGCCACTGAAATGTGAGAACAGAGAAGACGCAGTTAAACATCTTTGACTTTCAGATGCAGGCCCCCAAGTGTTCTCTAGCTGACATTCAGACTTCCATATAACAGATGTCAAGTCTTCTGTCAATGTGCTCACTTTTTATTCCAGTCATCATAAAATCACTTTATGTCAGTGCAAGTCCTTGCTTATTGCTCTTTCCTTCACTGTTTAGCTGTGTGCCCACCCACATGTTGTGCTGGTAACAGTGTTTGAGTGGACGTATGGCAGATGATAGCAGGATGATGTGGCAGAGCAAAACCTTTCCAGGGAAGGAAGATTGGGTTTTCATTTGATCAGTTCCATTCCACTTCCTTCAGCAACATGGATTTATTCCTACAGACCTCTCCAACACCCTTTGGATCCCCAGGAGCTCTGTGACATGTCATGCCAAACACCGCAGCACCACACCTCCCAGAGCAAATACCAGACATCTTCCCAGGGCATTCCCAGGGCTTGGGCTGAACAAGACCAAAGCTTTTGCATTGTCCACCACAGCTGAGATATCTAAGGAGAGGCCAGCATCTGTAAACTGGGTCAGGCGTTTAGGAAACAACAAAAACATTCACAAACAGCTGAAAATATTTTTGCAATGACTTCTACTAACCTGAGAGATGAAGAATTAATGCAGAGATTGAAAATACAGGAAATGCTGCAGAATGACAGCACAATAAGAACTGAAGGCTCTGTAACAAGACCCCATTTGAGTAGACTCTACAGATTTTAAGGTCCAGAGTCTGCTCATGTCCCTGCTTATGCCACCATGGATGCTCTCCTATCCCCTCCTCCCTAGATGACTCAAGCAAACTGGCAGTGAAACAGTGCTTGAATAGAGAGGAAACAGAAACCTAGAATATTTGTGATAGGTGGAAGAGACTCAAACCCCAGTGTGCTATGAAAAGCATTCCCTGCTTTCTGAGAACCCAGCTGTTGCTGTGGCTGAGGCCAAACGAAGGGCATCCCTTTGTTCCTGTCCAAAACAGGTAAGGGCAGCAGGGAGTGTTGGTCACAAACCCTGCTGACAAAGCCAGGTCAGTCATTACTCCAGAAGTGTTTATCACAGTGGGAAACGCAGAAATAATTTGAGAGCTTCCCCATCCTCCAAAACCTGCTGCTGCTGAGAAGAAGAACTGTTCAAACTAGTGTTTGCACCAGGAGCCAGGAGCATGGAGAGTCAAACTGCCTGGAGGTGGAGTGATAGGGGTGAGTCACTGCAGGAGCAGAGTTGGGAAGAGGAAGGCTACAGCCCTGGAGTCTTCATTTTGCACTTGTTTTTACAGCTTGCAGTGACTATTAGATTCTGAAGTAGCTCTCCAGCAGTTTATGGTTGAGAATACTGCAGGTTTCTTTCATTACTTGTCCATCTATGCAAAGCATTGTTGCAATAATAAGGGTGATCATAGATGGTTTTAGTGTAACTGGAATGTAAGAGCATGAGGGAAAAAACAGACACTGAGAGCAGTAAATGTGATAAAGAAATACACAATAAATATTATATCACTTGCATATATACAATGCACCTGGGGTTTGCAGGAATCTTTGCAATAGGAGGGAACATAAAGGCAGAGGATCTCTAAGAGTGGGATGAGGGGAATTCATCCATGAGACACCACTGCTTTTTTATTACAGTGAGGTCTTAAGTTATCCCAAGGCTATTGCTCCTGGATTTGTAATTAACAATGTCACTGAAGCAAAGACATAGATGCATTGCATAACCACTCTTAGGCTGTTTCCAGAGGCAGCTTTGCTATTCAACGATGTGGCCACTTTCCTGTGGTGGGAAGTCCAGACAAATGAGCCTTGCAGATCCCAGGTGGCCCTGTACAGATATACCTTTGGTACTCCTGTACCCCAATTCTAGACTGATATGAGTTGACTAGTGTGGTGCAGAGAGTGTCTCTGCACAAACCTAACTGATGTACTCAGTACGGGCACAACTGCACTGGAACAGACCTGTGAGGGGGCCTTACTAAACCCAGGGCTGCCCCAGAGCCTGTGACAGCTTATTAGCTCAGTGACAGATCTGAGTTAGGCTCTGTCATCTTCTGGTACTGCCCTGCACCTAAAAACCCATTACACAAAAACAATGTTAACCCAAAGACAAGCACATCCCACACTCAGCTAACTTTGATCAAGGCATAATAGGTATCTCTGCACTGTGCTCCAAGTTCCAATCAGTTCAGGCATAGTGCCAGGTGTATGCAGAACTAGCTCAGACTCAGCACTGCATGCCAGCCAGAAGTCCCTCCTGGGATTCACAGCAGAAAGCACCCTGCAAAGACATCTGTGTGCCTTTATAGAAGTTTTCTGGGATCATACAGCACTCAGCAGGACTTGTGAGCTCTGGCTGAGTATCAGCTAGCTCAGGCTGCATTAGACTCCACATGGCAGCACTTGAAGTCTTTGCACTATGAGCCACAGATTTTATTGTCCAGGTTTTCCCCACTGTGATAAGCTGGGCCCCCATTATATTAGATGATGAACATGAGATGACTGCATGTGAAAAAGAGCAAATACAAGAACCAGAACACAAAAGAAAAACAACTGATCCATTGCCAGAAAGCCTCTGGCACAGGGAGAAGGTCTATCCGTAAGAATGCAGCACTGCTCTGAGTGAGGTGTCAACATGCTGCTGTGGGCACCACAAGCCATACAGCTGTGTGAATATGGCACCTGTCCAGATCTCATTACCCCACTGAGTAGCTGAATAAATTAGCCCAGGCAGAGTGCTGCACTGATGAACAGTGTGCATGCTGAGCTGTCTTGAGTTTCTCAGCGGGGCATCATGCCATTTCCCCTCAGAATGAGAATGGCCTCCTGCTGTATTCACATCCCCTGTTTCCTGTGGAGCCATAACTATCCAAAGATACACTCCTATCATGGACACACGCACTCTTGCAGGAGTGTCATTTTCACTTCCTTACCTGGGTACGTGCTGATAGTGTTAATGTGTGTAGTTCTGATGACCCCTACTCGAGTCCCACGGTTGTTCTTCATGCACATGCAGATACAGATGGCAATCCCAGCAATCACTCCCATTATGAATACTATACCAAAAACAATTCCAGCTATTGCTGTGCCTCTGCAAAGGAAATGGAAACATGCAGTCAGTCTCAGCCAAATAGCATTTAGAAAACAAAATTCTTCTCTCAGGAGCGACCTCTGTTTGAGGAAAAAAAGTACCTCTTTGTTACTGAAAATGCTGCCAACTTTAGTCCATCAAGGTACCTGAATGAAAGAAATGAAACATCTCAAAGACCAAACTGAGAAACTCTTTCAAAGTTACCTTTGCAGCCATACCAGATCACTCTGCTGATTTAATGTATATTAAATTCCCCCATTCCAGAGCCTCTTTAACCTGACAACTCTTAAATATTAAAAAGAGTAATTTCTTCCCTTCCCCCTCATTTCACAAGACTTTTTTCTTTTTCCTGAAGGCATCAGTGTAATTTTCTTTTGAAAATAAAGAGTAACTTATCCCCAGTAACATATTCCAGAAGCTTCCCAAAGCGCCTTCATGCTGTGCTTCCACAAAAATAGTTTTGTCGTTGTTTTATCTTAGGTCAAGAAGTCCTTCTGCTGTGCTTCTGAGCCCACAGATTAAGGAGAACTTCCTTTTCTTGTGGATGAGCAGCAAGAAGCAAAGAGAATGCCCACTCTTTCAGACAGCTGCAGCTGCAGCCAACACAAGTATTTGAGACTTAAAAGATTTCTTTTAAGACAGCCCAGAGGAAAGAATTTAGCTCAACCCCCAAAGTAATGAATCAGACTTTCCTTGACTTACATAGAGAAAGGAAAGGAAGCCTTATTACACTGACACATGAGAGAAAACCACTCCATGAAAGACTGAAGAACTGCCAATAATACCGAGGGCAAAATCAGCCTTTCTGATGAGCCTTAGTTCACTCAGGTTTGTCGTCAGGCACAGGCAGTGAAGCAGACGTTATAAGATGGTATTTATAGCCTACCCTTTCATGGAAAAAATGACCAACAGTGACTAGTCAGAAATAATCTTACTCTGTGCATCTCTTCATCTTCCAGTAAAGATCTCAAGTAGCAACCTTGCTGATAACTTTTTACTGGACATTTTAATCAACCCAAATTGATAGTTTGTCAATGTGACTCAGCTCCACCAGGACTTATTGCAACATACAGAGTAAAATAGGCACTGCAATACCACAACAAGAAATATTTAAAGGACTCTCAGCCATAGTTTAGCTTCCCCATACAAGGATGGGAACATGTGGCAGGCCTCATTTTCAAAATGCTGACAGCCTGTTGGCTTCCAAAAAGCCATCAAGAGTTAGGACAAATTGAATATTTGACAAATCAGACCTTCTATTTCGGAACTCAAATATGAATTTAAGCACTTTATTTTAGCCCACAGCTATTCAGAAACCTGACCAAGATTTGCAGTACAACTACTGAACTGTGTAGCCTAAGTAAACACAGACAATTTGCTGTCTTACTAAAATATACTGCCAGGGAGCTAAATTGCTCTCGGCTGTTATGTAGCAATGAACAGAGAGTGTGCAGGAAGAGTAAAGCTGTTAATATTTTGCAGAATATATAGAGACCTAATTTACAAAACCCTAACTCATGGCAGAAAATACCTGGCCATAAAAACAGTAGCTCAAAACACTGATGTAATCAAGTGTCTTGTTATTAACCACCATGAGTAACTAAGAAGCACCTCCCTGCTCCCTCTTCATCCCTGATACATTTGCATCTAACAAAACGAAAGCCTGATGCTCTTGAGAGATGCAATCAAGAGACCTCCATTTTCCCCATCCTAGTCTCCCTGGGACACTATCACTACCTTGAAAGAAACTGCCATATGAGAAAAGTTTCAGGAAACAATTTAACACAATACTCTCTTCATTCCAGAAAGTTTTCTTACAACATCACAATTAAAAAATCAGGCACAGTGCGTGGTGTCCCTATTGTGGCAACAGTGAATCGCTGCTGCTTCTGCTACATCCACTCAGCAGATGAATGGCTGTGCCCTTTGCTGGGAACAGAGTCAGGGAACTCTGATATGCAGAACTAAACAATCTCTCTCCCAAATGAAACAAGCAGAACCAGCCACTGGCCTTGGGTCCTGCACTGTATTTCTGCTTTGTACATGGTCCACTGCTGCCCAGCTCCTGCATCCCAGGTATGCTCTGCCTAGCCGATCTGCTCTAACTCCAGAAGCCACAACAGTGTTTTGCACTTCAAACTAGCTGCACCCTGAGGAAAACCAAACCTCCATCCTAAAGGCAGACAGAAGTGGGTAACAAACAGCACGTCACCTTCCCAGTACTAGTTAGAAGTTCTGTATTAATAAAGTTCATTTTAAACACAGTTTAAATAGTGTTTGCCTCAGCCATCTCCAAAGGCAAAGGGGTCCCATCCATTCCAGAAGTGGTCAGCCAGATGCCATTCAGCCACCTGCCCTAAGCAATGGGGTGCACTGTTCGTGCGCCAGTGCCTATGAGAGACCTTGGCCTCACACCCAAAGCCCACTCTCCCCTTCTGCATGAACAGCAATTGTTCCAAAGCAGTATTACTCCATTAGCTTAAATGACCATTCCATGAGACTTTACCTAGGTATTCATGAAGAAAGAAAGATGACAAAAGGGCAGATACCATCTTCAACAAGAGTTTCTACCTCCTGAGATATTAAGCAGATACTTATACACCTGCCAGCTTTCTCTGGGTGACAGAGCTGAGATCCAAGGATTCACCTGCAATCCTACAGCTTTTCCTAGTAACCCTTTAATGGTGGTATCTGATTTTTAATATCTTGCCTTTGCAAAAAAGAAAAAGCAGCAGGGCAAGATATGGCTGTAAGAAGCCCTTCCACATCTGCCTGCATCTGAAATGTAAAAAGGGCTGAAGTTCACTGGCAAAAATTCTGAGTTGAAAAAGTCAAAACACAACTGTACTGGAAAGTAAGAAACACTTCTGCCGGGCTAGTGAAGCCAGGTCAGTAAGCAAAATAAGGAATATCTGCTAAAGCATTCTTTTGCTGGTCTCCATCTGGTCTAGTCTGCTGGTCCTGCTGGTATAGCCATGAACCAGAAACAAAAAAGGTCACCAAAGAAAATATTCACCAGCTTAGCTTTCTTGGCTGACAAAACTGGCAAGTGCAAGTCTTGCTCATGGTTCTGAAACCAGGACAAAAAGCAGTTTAAATAGCAAGAGTCATGGTTGCTTGTGGATTCAGGTTTTCACAGTGTGGTGGTAAATTTAGACCACCTATGGACAGTTATGAAAAGACAGCCTGAGATACAGAGCATAAGATGTAGGTTACTTTATAAATCCAGTTAAAGTCTGAGCAAGCAGCAGCAGAAAAGCACTTGCTGGTCTTGGTGAGCCTCAGATCAGACCCAGTGCCATGCCCGTGAATCCGTTCCAGGAATCTAGTGCTTGACTGGAAAAAGACCTGTTTGAGAGGACTTCAAGACATGTATTCTTGCAGATATGTACAACAGAATATGCATAACATTATACAACTCTCTGATGGTGAGTCAACGTAAATCTATCTTGATTCAGAGACCTGCAGTCTCTGCCACTCACAAAGGCCTCTAGCAAAGCTAGGAGCACTCTTAAGCATCCCTTTCTCAACACCAAATCCTGGCAGGATGATGGTAGTGCAGTAGCTGCTGGGAATATACTGCACAAAAATGAAAGCTTGCTCTTTTTGTGGGATGACTATGGTATGACTAGAATGTATGAAGATAAATAAGCATGTTTTTTACAAAATAGTAAAGCTTCTCTCCATGCAACTAGGGAATATTTGAAAAGAAATATCCTGTAAGTAAAGATCCTTTATTTTATATAAAAAAATCCTCACTGATATTTTAGACTTCTGTATAGAGACATAGAGGGATACAGCAATTTTTTCATGCTAGCATCACTGCAGAGCTGTTGAAGAGGAAGTGCCTGAGAGAAAATGGACACTGTAAAGCAAAAGAATACCTACAAACTACACACCAGAGCAACACAGCAAATAGAAAGTTTGAAATAAAGGGGAAACTTTGAAATAGAATAGAATAGAATAGAATAGAATAGAATAGAATAGAATAGAATAGAATAGAATAGAATAGAATAGAATTAACCAGGTTGGAAAAGAGCTTCGAGGTCATCAAGTCCAACCTATCACCCAGCACTATCTAATCAACTAAACCATGGCACCAAGCACCTCATCCAGTCTCTTCTTAAACACCTCCAGTGATGGTGACTTGGAACGATATGGGAAAACATTGTGTTAAGTCTTTTACAGATGCAATGACAATGAAGAGAAAAATAACATCATGGGAAAAACACATGGAAAAGTAAATATAGAGAGGGGAAAGGTAATTTTAAAGCTGTGGAAATGTCAAGTGATATTGTTGGCTTAACAATTAGATATTCAAAGAAGCAGCTTTCCACATGCTTGAAATAATGTAAATCTCATTCACAGCAAAACACTTCTGGCTGAGCAAAATCCTGTGCAGGGGTTCATGCCTTTCCCTGGGTGACACCAAGGCCTCAGCATTGCTGGAGCCAGGCAGGGCTCTCACTCCTCTTGCAGCTGATGTGGCTAAGGTGTCTGTGGTCAGAGAACCACTCCCACAGGGCACTGGTAACTTGTGTGTTTTACACGAGTAGCAGAGTCACCACCAGCGGCTGCTCCAGCATGCAATGGCTAGGGTTGAGATTACTTGAGAATGGGAGGGAGACTGAAGAGCAGCTCTGCTCCTTCAGGTATTAATGAGTGGGAATAGAGTTCATTTAGTGTGCCTTCCCCCTCCAGAAAGCTGCTATTCTGGAAGTTAGGCCAGCAAAGCAGATGCCAAAGTTGTTTGACAAATACCACCGCCTTGGTCATCTCCGCTTTGAGAACAATGTATCTTGGATGCCTAAAAATCTTATGACTCAACAGGTTAGTGTTTCCTGAAGGGAGAATGATTACTAAATAGGCATACATTTTTAAATGCATTGCCATTGCCAAAATTTGGGAGCCAAGTGTACATAGCCTGCATTGCTGTATGCTGTTGCCCATTGGTTTCTGCTTTTCCTTCTTGGGTTGTGCCCTAACTTCACATGTGCTATGCTGTGGAGCATAAAACTTTGTCAGGGAGCCTGGTTTATTGGTAAAAAACTGCAAAGAAAAAAACTTTCAGGCAGCTTTTACAGAGAGCCCACAGACTGTAATGAAAAATGTTTTAATCCCAACGCCACCAAAGCAGTCCTTCCTGAATTTGCTCCCTACCTACCTTCCTACCCAGAGATCTTCAGCAAAATGCATGTCCTAAAAACTGCATCAGTGTGGCTGAGGGGATGCTGCACATCGTGTTCTCCTTGCTTCCTCCTCCCTCTGAGGTATCCTCATTATGGGGACATGCTCCAGTTATGGGCTAGGGCAAACCACATCAGGCACAGAGGTACAGATGTCTGCCAGCCTGACCTTGCTGCACTAGAGACCTCCAGCCATGATCTTGCATCCCAGTACTGCCTCAGCCTCCCCACAAAACCCTCCTGCTGAGGCTTAGGCTGCCCTTCTCCCCTCATGTTGGCTCTCATGCCTCTCCACACCTGCATCTCTGCAGTGTGCCATGACAGCCCCCACCTGCTGGTGCCATTCTCCTCCCACGATGCCATGAAGGCAGTTTCTATTTGCATGTCCTTTTGCATCTCCACCCAGCAGCACCCTTTACTCGCCGGATGTCTTGGAGGGGAGTGGGTGCTGGTGCCACTCTGCTGGTTGTCCTCATGCTCCCAACCCTTCAGATTTGGGTTGTGCCCCTCACACCCCTACCCTTTTTTTTTTTTGCATTTGTTGTCCTTCACAAGCAGATGTGTTTTCTTGATTCCTCTTTTCCTCTAGCCCTGTCCCTCTCTGGAACACCTTTAAAGACTTTCTTAAACTAGTGAAGCCACGGTGGGCAAATAGCCAAAAAGACACCACAAGAAGAGTACAAGGAGAAAAGTTTCTCTCCTGGCTTCTTTCAATAATTCACAGCTCAGCAACTTACTCAACCAGAGAAGCTGGCTTGTTTTTCAACTGTGCTGCTCAGTGAATTTTTCCTCTGCAAAGCTGCCCAGCCTCATCATCAGCTCATGTAAATTTTACCATACATAGCCTCATGTGCCAAAGAGCTCCCCAGCTTAATTACATATCTGAAGAAGTATTCTGAACTCAATGACCAGTTAATTTCACCTGAGCCTCCTAGCTCTCAGCTTATCTCCAGCTATCCCTTCTGCACTGCTTGTGATTTTACAGACCTTTATCACCATGCTGGGTAGCCAACTCTTCCCCACTGTGCAGGAGCTATGTCCTACTTGGCTGTTCTGTGTACAGGGACCACTTCATAATGCTAGATGGCCCTGGCCACCCCTCCTTACACTTTTTCTCATCCTGTTATTTTGAGAGCTGCAATAGAAGACTCTACTTCTCTATTTTCTTCTTAACCCATGGTATTAGATCTGTCGCTTCTTGACTGTCAAATAGTTGGAAGCTAAGGTTTGATGGCACTATTTACCATAATACCAAATCTCATTTCTGATAAGTAATGTCAACCCAGAGCCCATTAATTCTTTCAGGAGTTTGGGTTGTTTTTTTTTACCCTGTGCACATTATGTAGTGTTTATGGGCCCTGAATTTCCTGCCATGGTGCCTGGACTCATGTCCTCTACTGGACAACACAGGCCAAACCTAGCAGAGGTGAACTTATGCCCCTCATTTTTCCAAAGCCCAGCTGCTTCTGTAGTACTGTATCAGTTTCAAAACTACCACTGCAGAAGCACCAGAGCTCCTCACCAGAGATGCCTTTATGCTGGCATAGAGGTCTTTTCATCCTGTAATAGCTCGTGTTAGCGATTTTGCAGCAATTTGAGCAAGTATGGCATGAAGTTGTTAGAAGGATGTGAAGATCAGTATTCCCACTCTGCCTTCACTATATTTCATTACCACATTAGTGCAAGAAAGACATACCATTCTCAGTCTTCACTTTGCTTAGCTGTTCTCTTCCATCTCATCATCCTTTTCAATTCCCACTACATTATTGCTAACTTTCTGTATCTGTGAGTTGCTGGCACCGTATCACTAGAACAATTGTAACAATAATGCATGTGATATGTTTTGGAATATTACTGCTAATATCAATAAATACCCTTCATTTTTTCCCCCTTTCAGGCATTGAAAAAGGAATTGATAAGGGAATTTTAAAAAAATCATTCTCTGGGGTAAAATCAAATAAATGTATTTTTTTAATAAAACCAAAGGTCTTAGATGTAATGATCCAGCCACTGCTGTTTTTAAAAATGACTCTTTGGGCTCTTAATCAAACTTCATGTTACTTGGAGGGAAAAGGTACTGGGCTATTTGGCAAACTCCAATCTACACAGACCAACAACAGAAGTGCAGCAGTGCCATTTTCTCCTGGAGCAGGCAGACTCATTCTGGGTGGTTTGTCCCACTGCACCATCATCCCTTTCTTTTCATGAGGGACAAACCCACGTAGTGAGTGATCCTCTAAGTGGCTGGCTTTGCTGACCAGGGCATTTTGGCTTTATGGCTGGGGTACCTGACCAATCCCACAGCAAAAGCTGATGGAGAAGCGAGTGAATCAGCCAGGGTGCCCTTCTCAACACTGAGTTTTACAGCCCTTGAATGCAGACGCCGGAGTAGCAGGGACTGAACAGCCATTGAACTTGGTAATCGGGTAATTAGTCAGTTAGCTGCTGCCCCTTGTTTTAAATTAAATCATTATTTTACAGAGGAGCAACTCAGATGGACCAGGCTTGCTTTCAGGCTTTACTTTGCAAGCTGTACTTAGACAAAATTCCAACTAGTACTTCCTTTAAATACATGTTTACTGCAGAGAGGAAAGAGATGGTTCTCTGCTTCCGTAAACAAATCTACCTACTGAAACTGAGCACAGACTGTACTTGGCCAGTATTTCTCTTCTTTTACTCCTAGTCAGTTGTATTTAAGGTATGTTGTTAACGGTTAATCCTTCCAGATAGTTTCCTCTGTGCTATTCCCTGTCTACCTTGTTATATTTGGAAGATTATTAACTCAAGCATCAAAATGGTCTGGACAGAAGCTGTGCAATGAAAACATTGAGGGTAATCATCCCAATTCTGACCTTTCTCCTAGCTACTTGTGGACAGGTCATTACTTTGGGACTGCTCCATGTTGTTAAGCTACATAATCTTACAAAGGGTTAAAGAATACTCTGTTCTGTCTTTTAGCATTGCCAGTGCCTGAGCAAGAGAGTACCTTCTACAGATTGCTAAAAGGCTGCTGAGCCACTAAAGCATAGCTACAGCACACTTGCAAAACCAGAGAGAAAACCCACACAAGCTGCAAACCAGAAAGGTATGTAATTTACACCTTATTATGGTTTGGGCTATCATCAGACACACTTTTCAGACAATTTGCCTTTTGAGAAATACATAGACATTTTATGCTTACTTCCTTTATGCAAAACCATATGCTTTTCTCCCCACCACACTGCCGGACATGCATGCTGCTTGGCCTGTAGTGTTGCAAAATGATTTAAATAAGCTACTCTCAAAAGGCCAACTTAGCTGCCACTGGAAAAGGAGAGTAGAGAAAATGAGTTCTTACTCTAGCTGGTTCCCAAACTGCTTCCCCGGGTACAACAGGTCTGAGATCCTCCTGCTGTCCTAGACAGTGGAGGTGGACGGAGTAACGGTATCAATTCCACCTTGCTTAAGACTCAGTACAGGGCTGGCTCAGAACTAACCTATGGACAGAGGGAACGATGCATGAAATGCATCTGAGAGGTGTATGCCACAATATAGCAAGCACAATACTTGACACACAGTGATGTTATTAACTGATCATGGCTAAGGAAATACACTCTGATCAGTTCCAGCCTGTCCAGAATTTCCATCAGAGTAATCCATGCACACATGCAGATGCTGGTTTTGAAGCACTCAATCTGTCTGGCAGTTCAAAAATTTCAGAACATTGCCAGAATGTGTGTGTGTGTGGAAACAACAAAACCCCCACAAAACAACAAGCAATGCATATTTAAATTAAACCAAGAGATTACAAAAAGTCAGAAATACAGAAAGATAATTGCAAGGTTTCCAGTTACCACTTTTCACCCTCATACTCCCCTGCTGCTGCTCTGTCCTTGCTTTGCGGCAGCTCCTCTCGCCCCACCTTTCCCTCTCAGACATCCTGTGCTGTTCCCTGCAATCGTGACCCTCCCCTGCTCTGTGCTGTGCTTCACATGCTTCCCTGGAAAGGAAACAGAAGCCATAATGCAATTTCCAGTTTCCAAAACATTATTCATTGTGCTTCACAAATCCAAGGCCCAACTTCACATTGAGTTAAGTACAAAATTATGGCACAATTGTACCTAATGTAACCTTTGCTTAATTTAGGGATATTTTATTCTTTTTTATGCCTGCAGTTTGCATTGCTGGCTGAGCCTGCCATTTGAAACACTTTCTGAATCAACAGCAATAGAAGAGACTGAAACTGCTGCTTGACTTCCAGCTCTTTGAGCATCAAAGCACAAAAGGTCAGGACAACATAGTAAGCTTCCAAGAAGACCACAAAGTTAGTAACCCCCACTAACACCTCACTTTTGGCAGCTGGGTTACTGAATAGAAGAACACTTAGAGGAACCCCAGGAATATTCTCTTTCTGGTAATTCTTGACAGAGTCTTTCTGATTGTTTATTCATACCAGCTTTTGCAAATGGTTGACTCTGCACTATCCATGAGCTCAACACAGGAGAATCCTGCAGCTCCCCTCCCAGGAAACTCTTGCTGTAGAAGCCTGACTTATTGTGACATCTGGGCATCTTGCCTGTCAGATGCTGCAATCTGTGAGCTACTGACAGTCAAAACTGCCCTACTTTGAACCTGTGACAAACCCCCAAGCCATCCACATGTTGGAAAAGACCTTTAAGACCACTGAGTCCAACTGTCAACCTAATACCGCCATGGCCATTAAAACGTGTCCCAGAGTGATATGTCCACATGTTTTTTGAACACCTCCCGGGTCACTGACTCCCTCATCTCCCTGGACAACCTACTCCAATGTCTGACCATCCTTTCAGAAAAGAATTTTCCCTGATATCCAATCTAAACCTCCCCTGGCACAATTTCAGGTTCTAAGGATACTAGGGAGAAGAGACTGACCCACACCTCACTACTACCTCCTTTCAGGCTGTTGTAGAGAGCAATGAGGTCTCCGCTTTGCCTCCTCTTCTCCAGACTAAACAATCCCAGCTCCCTCTGCTGCATCTCAAAAGACTTTTCTCAAGACCCTTCACCAGCTTCCTTACTTCTTTTTTTGGACACACTCCAGCACCTCAATGTTCTTCATGCAGTGAGGGACCCAAAAGAACACAATATTCAAGATGCAGCCCCACTGGTGCCAAGTACAGGGACATGATCACTTTCCTACTCCTGCTGGCTACACTATTCCTATTATAAACCAGGATAAAGGTCTGTATGAGGAATGCCAGCGAACATCCTGCATAGGGCTAACTGGCTTTTGGTCAGTGAAACATGACATTTTTATTTCAGCTTCTGAAAAACAACAAAAAGAACAATAAAAATAGTAGTAGCACTCTCCTCTGTCTCATTTGGGTGTCAGAGTGAAAGAGGACAGACATGAGGATGACTTTCCTCAGCTCTTATGAGCTGGGATCTGATTCCTGGGCAAGGCATCCTCCAGGCGTTTCAGACAAGTGCTCACACTGGCACAGAAGAGACAAGGGCTGGGTGGCTCAGGAGAGCAGCACTGGAAAAGACTTCCCCTGTCCATTCCGGGTGGCAGCACAAACATATCAAACTCAGCTGACCTGTGTATTTCTGACTGAAACTCAGTGACTGAGTGATCTGAGGTAAAACCCCATTACTTCCCTGCCAGTCAAATGCTTCCCATGACAGGGCTGTCTTTGAGAAGCCAAATGTCACTGAATGTCATTCTAAAGCAATGTTAGTATTTGGTTTGCTAATGAGAAACTTGTTTGCACCATGTAAATGTGGCGCTTTTAGGCTTTGACCTCGGACCTTCCAGGTTTCCCTGAGAGGCTCCCAAGGAAGGCTAGGCATTCAGTCTTCAGACACTCCAACAGAGAGAAAGCCCAACCTTGGTATCTTGCATTCAGTTCATGCTTTGCATAAAATTTCATGCTGCTGACTCAGGATTTCCTTCCCAATTATGGAAAAGATGAGGCCAATAGAAGTACTTTTTCATTACTGGTGGTCAGCCTTGAAGACAAAAGTAACCTGTATGTCAACAGAGTAGCAGATGTAAACTGCAAAGTAAAACATATTTTAATACCGAAAGATTTCTGCCTAGATGCAGCATAGCCCTGAAATAAATACTTGGTGAGTCACTGCAAAGAAGATCACTATGAGCTCCTGACAAAGACAGCAAAAGCCAAATACGAACTTTCAGAGGAGTGAAGACCAGAGTGCGGAGGGAGAAGCCACCAAGCTAATGCCATAGATTTTAAAAAGCCACCTGCAGTTCTTTCTTGTGCAAACTGAACTGCAAGAGCATCAGAGACCTTCATCCTTGAAATGCACCCTGCTTATTCACCCATTTTTCACAAGCCCATCATACTCCCTCAAGGAGGAATCCTAGGATATATGCTCATCACCTTAAAAGTTGTATGGGACTAAAATTTCTAAAACTAAAGAACATTTAAGGTCATTGAATCATTTAGAGTAACTTCTTTTCAGGAAGACAGCATTTTTTCATAAATGGTGTCTCTCTGAAATAAGCACTGTCTTGGGAGACAACAGTAGACACCCGAACACAGCAATGCCAAGAATGCAAACCATATTTATCCACAACATCACAGTATCACAGTATCGCCAAGGTTGGAAGTGACCAAGTCCATCAAGTCCAACCTGTCACCACAGACCTCATGACTAGACCATGGCACCAAGTGCCACATCCAATCTCCTCTTGAACCCCTCCAGGGATGGGGACTCCACCACCTCCCTGGGCAGCCCATTCCAATGGCTAACAACTCTCTCTGTGAAGAGCTTTCTCCTCACCTCGAGCCTAAACTTCCCCTGGTGCAGCTTGAGACTGTGTCCCCTTGTTCTGGTGCTGGCTGCTTGGGAGAAGAGACCAACTCCCTCCTGGCTACAACCCCCCTTCAGGTAGGTGTAGAGAGCAATGAGGTCTCCCTGAGCCTCCTCTTCTCCAAGCTAAACAAGCCCAGCTCCCTCAGCCTCTCCTTGTAGGGCTTGTGCTCGAGGCCTGCAAACAACGCTACTTTTTGGACCTGAAAAGAAGATTTTTGACATTTCCAGAAATCTGACTCTCAAAACATAAAGAATGGCCCCAAAATGCATGTATGATTTATTACATTTCAAGTCAAATTGGGAGTATTTTACTGCTTTTAGAATTCTGTCTGTTAGACAAATAAAGAAAGGTGTAGGAATTTTTTGGTCATTGAAAAATCTTAGATGGTTCCTGGAAGACCTGGGAGAAAAAGTCTGCATTAAGAGATTAAAACCACAGCATCATAAGCTATTTTATACCATTTAAAGAAGAAATATCATAAATTACTTACATTGCCTGAGTAACAGTGCAATAGCTTTTTAAAAAGGCAGCACTAGCTAGTACAGTATGTTTTGAATCAGAATAAATCTATCTGGTCTTTGAATTATCCAGCATATGGATTTTTCCCTCATATCTTCCAATAAAAATAATACAACACTGAGACTTTAATTTTAGAAGTTCTGGAGCAGAGAGAAAGCAAAAAAGACATGTTTTTCATCTTCTCTTCCCATGTCCCTTTTCTAATGTACTTTAATATTCAACTCTAACCCCTGTGAAAGCAACAAAAGAATCTCTTCTGCATTCTTTTCTTCATCAGATTTACAGCACAAATTAAAATTTCCTCTCTCATTCTTTCTTCCCAGATGCTGTGTCAGAGTTTAAGAGGACCACAAAGGCTCTCCCTAAGCCAGTGGACAGTCTAGCTCTAAGTCATCATTTGCAAAAACCCACAATGAACTATTTCCAATGAAGTATTTACATAAGTCATTGCAGGATTCAAACCTTGCTATGCAGCACAAGCAAATTATGGGTTCAGTAGTTTGGAATACCCTCATTAAGCATGCATGAAGTGCCATTTACAAATGTAAAAGGAGTTAAGTGCTTGGATATGTGAATCATTTTATGTTTCTGAAGAAAAGGACTATGAGTCAGAAAACTAAAAAAACCTGTAAATTAAACTGTAGGTACAAAAGCATGCTGTGGTTCTTACAGGGTCCATAAAATGATGAAAGTCACTTATCTGAGTGTACCTATGCTGAGGATGCAGAAGTCACTGCACTATAAAAATGTGTGCACATGCTACATTAAGTAACTTTGAGCTAGATTTGACCTCTTCCACCTTAGGAGCTGTTTTGGGGCTGGAGAAGAGCCAGCTACTTATGAATCAGCAATAACTTCCCTTGCAAGTGCATGAAATCCTTGCTCATCTCTCTAAGCAGCCCAGATGTGGGATGGGAAAATCCTATCAAGCACCAAGGGAGACCAGACTAAGGACCCAGTGTCTTCCTCCCCTTTCCCAGGAGATGGGACAATGCTTATTCCTGTCGAGCTGTGAAGACACCCCCACACCTTGTTCCCTTCCTCACAGTCTTGGTGTCACTTTACTTTGCCTTTTATGCTAATGAGATGCAGCAAACAAAGTGCCCTGATTTCTTTAGGCACAGAGCCCAATGCCTTTTCCCCTCTCATGCAGGTAAGGTTAGAAGCACTTTCCCCAAGGGCCTCGTTTGGAAACTTCAGGAATGAACTTGAACATATGCTTAGATTTAAATATCACACTCCCAATGAAGTCAACAGACTTCATGTGCTTTGCTGAACAAAAGCCTAATTCCACTGTCTGTCAAACAATTAAAATGCTATCCTTCCATTTTAGTTTTGCCTAAGGTAACAGCTCTGACATTCGCTTGACTATTTGAAAAGCAATGCTGTGCTCCCTCCTCTTGGAAACGTGGGGAAGCCTGGCAGAAGGCTCTCTCGTGCTGTGATTATCTCATTTGACAGTAGTTTAACACAACTGGGAACACCAAAGCCCAGCCAACCTTCAGGTGTCCTTTGCCATACTGCATGCTCTAGTAAGTTCATGGTCCTTGACAGGGCTGAGGGCTTGTCATGGCTCTGTGAAACAAGAGTATCCACAAGCCAGAAGGCATCATATCCATGTAAGTATCTGGTAGAAAAATAGAGATGCAGTGACAATCTGAACTATTTTGAGAGAACAATCTGGAAACATAACATTTTGTAAGTGTTCCTTGAGGCTTTAAGAACTGCTGTTATGCTACGACCTGCTACTAATCTAAACTTTACGCCATTTTGCAATGCAGTGAAGGGAGTAACTAAATGCTGTTCAATGGCTTGCAAAATGCTCAGCATCATAAGCATCCACAACCACTAAACCACACATTAATACAGTTTCCATTAAGATATATGCTCATGGGAGCATATGGGTTTTTTTCAAAGCCTCAGAGTTTCTAACAGTTATTTCAGATGTAAGTGTAACTGCTGGAAAGAGCTGACAAGTCAGTCAACAGCATGGTTAGGGAACATGGAAAATTGTTTCCCCAGGAAAACAGACCACATTCTGTCCCTTGGCATTCTGTCCCTTGGCATAAGCAAGCCATGTACCCCACTGATTAAACAAGAATTACACTCCTGAATCAAGAAATGTACTTTAGCCTACAGAGTTAACTCATACAACAAAGAGGAACACTGTGACACATACAAGGACATGTACTATGCCACACAGCAGCTCCCCAAAACAACTCCAGTCTGGAAAAACCATCACTTGAGAAAGGATCAAATAAGCTGTTTCACAGTTTCCTATCAAAATGCCATATGCAGGGTCAGTCAGAGATGTATTATTAGGATTAACATATTTGTAGAGGAAGCTTGTGGCAAAGATTTCAAACTATCAGAAGAGAATGGCTCTGGAACAGCTTTCTAGCTAATGCAGCAGGGGTCAGCTGCTTGAGAGGAGTGAGTATTGAGCTTGGCACATTTAGGAAAGCCATCACATGACAGGTTGCCTGCGATAGCAAAAGCCCAGTGGCAGTGACCCAGGAGTGCATTGTTAGCAAAAGTTCTGGATTAAGAGCTAGGCTGCAGTAGGTATAAAGAAAGACAAATGCACAAAGGCCTCAAAACTGCTCATGTCTCTGAGTCACCGCTAAGTCACCAAGCTCCAGGCAAGCTCTGGGCTCAAAGATTGAGAGGGGATCTAATTAGCAGCCTCCATTCCAAACTATCTAAATTTTCCACTCTTTTCTTTCTGAAGCAGCTGCATGCATCAACTGTTCCCATACAAAACACAAGAACACTCTTGTATTGAGCAAACGTTCACTCCAGCACAGATATTTTTATTCCATCAGCACAAACAGAAGTGAGATATTACCCTTGGACAGTTCACATGGCATGGGATAGCATTTTTGGTCTCCTGTCTGATGGAAACAAAAGCATGTCACAGACAGTCAATCTGAACTGCCACCTCAATTAAACTAATTGCACTGTGCAGCAAATTTCTGGAGGTACAAAGCAGAATTATGCTTCCCAACTCTGGGGAAGATAAGTGGTGAATGAAAGAAGAACAGAGTGAAGTGAAGCAAAAAGGCAGAAGGTACAAGGCAAAGAAAATAAAAAAATGGAATCTATAAGCAACTACATTAGAACCAAAGAGACTAATAAAAGAAAGAATCAGTTGGTCCTCTCTGTGCCACTGAAGATCTCTACTTGTGCCTTTCAAACTTAAAAGGCTACTCGCACTCAAACAGGTCAAGTTGAATGCAAAGGTCCTGACTCAGCAAAACACTTTATCACTCGTAGTTGGACATATGCTTAAATGGTTTGTGGCACTGGGACTCTGGCACTTAAAGGGAATGAGGACAGCAGAAACAAAAAAAAAGTGGCAGTATGTTGCACTTGGCAGCAGTAGCAGAATGCACTGCATCTAACACGTGAAACGGAAGAAGGCTGGGAAGAGAGTTAAGAATTAACAGGGGTTTATGTACCAGCAGCCTAGATTACATAAGAGCTGAGTCCTGAAGTTAAATGCAGCTAATGAGGTGCATGGATTTGTCTAACACAGTGCTACGAGCAGTGCTGCTCTACTTTTGGATTGTGCATCACTTTTCAAACAATGGCCCTGATGCTTCTCACCCATATGTGAACAGTGAACTTTTCAACCACACTGAAGGTTTGGGAGAAGTATGCTTTAGGAACAGGACAGCAATGGCGCACACACTGTGGGAGGGAGCAAGGTGAGGGTGATTGAAGTGTCCATATTCCAGCTACCCAACATGAGAGCACTAACAAGTATGAGAAATGCACTAGAAACCCATGGCTGTATCACCTGGCATATGCATGCTCCCACATCACAGAATGGGATCCTGTCATAGGACTCCACCATGTTTTGGCCACATGATAAAGACAGATCCAGGCACAAATTGCAAAAGGGGCGATGCAGAAAGAGAAACAGCAGTTCAGCAAGGTGTCAGCTGCATTAATTCTCAAATTAGCCACTTTTGTATTTGAGGAAATGTAATCCCTGCACAAAGAAATAAGGAACAGTAAAGAAAAAAAAATACAAGGCTTAAAAAAAAAAAGAAGGAAAGCAAAATTACTGTGTATAATGAAGAAACTAGAGAAAACAGGGGGAAATATGAAGGTGATCTATCATGTAATTTTACTGTCAGGGTTTTGCAGTGGATAGCTTACACTGTAGTGGTTCTCTCGTAGTCTCACTATTTCATACTCAACTGTGCATGTCTGCCTGAACAAAGAACATGACTTAACAATCAGGTAAATACATTGTTATCTGCCTGTCTTTAATGCTACCCTCATGTCTACAGCACTGAATGGAAGGTAAAGTCAATACAAACCCCATAAAGAAAGAGAATTACAATGACTGGTGTATGCGACTTTATGGTATAATTCAATGGACATATTTCCTTCCATATAAATGCACTTGTGCCTTTCTTATGTTCTGCTAGGTTATGAGTAATGAAGTATGCAATTTTCTAGCTACTTAATTATTGTAATGTTTCTCTGGTTTCCTTATGGAATTATTTAATGATTTTTTCCCCCACCCTGCTTTTTTTCTCCCTACCCTGCTTTATTATTATAGGTAATTACAAAGAAAGACATCTATGGCTTCTTATTTTTTTCTCTGATCAGAGAACCCATGTGGACAAAGTAGAATACATGCTTGCATGTTTTATAAGGCCTTGATTTCAAACATCAGGATAGCACTTGAATTTCACCCTTCATTTCCTGCACTCACCAAAGACAACAGTTTCTAACAGGACTGCATCGATGACAAACCCACTATTATTCTTAAGAAGCAACTTCATTTCTTAAAAAGTTAATATAAGAAAGTAAAATAAAAAGTACTCTGTCTTTATTTCTAACACCTGAAATGTTTGTTTTGGAAGTACTGTTCAGTACATGCCTTATAGTACAGTCACCACAATAAGATACAAATATTGCAGCTGCCAAGGAAATAACACGAAGTATCCAAGAAATCATTTCAGTCCCATTGTGCTTTAGCTTTCCTTTATCAGCAACTTCTCTTGAAAGGTGTTTCATCTATTTAAAAATATTTTTATAACCTCTTCATTTCTTTAATGGGTTTGGGGATTAACAGACCCTCCCACCCCAAGGGAATCACATAATGCACAGATAAACACCTGTTTAGAGACTGATGGTTGTGTGAGGCCCATTACCAGATTATGGGCGGTCTGGAGACCCTGTTGTAAACACTAACTTTTGGGAAAGAGAGAAACAGATAAATTAAATCCTCCCATTTCAAACCAGCAATTTGACAAAGTGCTTTTCCCTGTTCCACCACCCCCCCCCCCACCCCTTTCAGGAACTGGACTCAGGAGATTTCAGAGAAAGAGGTTTTCACTACTAATGAGAGGCTTAGCTGAAAGCTCGTATGATTTAAACCATAGTGTTCTTTTCTTCCTATTCTACTGTCAAAGGGAACTGTCATGTTTTAATTTTCCCTTTTCCTAATTTATTAACTGTATAGGAAGCTGTTTCATTTACCTTATTTAGTTCCTTATAAAATTAAAATCTACAAAACCAAAATGTAAATGATGCTCAATCACTGACAGTCCTGACTACCAGGAAGCAGTTAGGTCTTACTTAAAGTGAGAATTTAAATGCATATGCAAAACATAAGCCATGATCAAATATTCAGCTTTTCCTAGCCTTACAGCTGTGCTGAATTCCAAAGATGCACACCAGAATAGGAGCTTTGACTGTCTTTGACTGGCACTTCTGGTCCTATTACTCAACCTTCAGCCTCAGGTGAACAAACCATCTCAGAGAGGGAAAGCATGAGGGAGGAAGAGACATCTCTTTCCTAGCTTCCTACAGAGCTTTTTAATTAATCAACACCATGCATATGTGACAATATTCACAATATGGAAAATAGCTTCTCCTTTTTCTCCAAAGGACAAAAAAGCTGCCTCAGATCCCCATCTGGCTTGAAAGAATGTAGGTCTATGAAAGTGACAAATATTAATGTGGATATTCACCAGCCAAGGACTTAGCTCAGAGGGTTTTAAAATAATTTCTCCTCAGTAGCATTCAACTGACCCTTACTGTACTTCTTCTGTGTAAAACTACAGTCAATGAGAGAAGAAATAGTTTTTCCAACTCCTGCAGCACTGTACTGAGCAGATACCCACACTGCAGACCATTAAAGAATGCATGCTGAAGCAAGGGAAAAATGAGAAGGAAGAAGCAGAGGAGACAAACTATTATGGCCACACCACATCTTCCATTCCCCATCCACCCTCTCCCTCTCAGGGTGGGAAGGCAGAGGATCTGGATGAAAGAGTAAAGCTGAGCCTGAGAGATAGCCTAAGAGATAGAAGGAGGTATGGGGAAGATGTTTTAATTTTCTCTTTGTTTGCCACTATCCAACTCCGTATTTAATTGGCAGTAAATCAAATTAATTTTCCCTAGTCGAGTCTGGTCTGCCCGTGACGGTAACTGACAAGTGATCCTCCTATCCTCATGGCAACCCACAGGGTTTGCCATCTTATTTTCTTTCCTGTTATAGAGAGAAGTGGGGGGAGAGAGAGCAACTGGGTAGACATCTGGAAGCCATTCAAGGTCAAACCACCACAAGCAATGAATAATCTAGAGCCCTAACTCTAATATTCTTTAATGACTCAGGCACTCAGATAGAGATGTTTCAAAATATCTAAGTACCCAGCACCCAAGCCAGGAGGAGTTATTTAACTGAATAAAGAGATGATCTTCAAAACTCCCAGGATAATCCCTAGCTGCTCACTCCACTTTCTCCCATCCACATTGAGGTTTCTGCCAATTACTTACTCAAGTGCCACAAATGACACTCTGATTTATTAAGACAACACAACAATGGAATGAGTTCACCTTAACTGCATGAAGCTTGACTATGATTTTAAGACATGAGGCATATTTTTCATTGAATGCGTGGGCTTTCTTTTGTGTTGTTTTGGTACTGTTGATGTGACCTCTGAATCATGGCAGTAGAAAGTCCTGCCTCTTCCAAAATTTTCTGCTTGGTGAGGGCGAATAAAAAGCAATTCACTATAGAGATATCAGAACTGGCACAAACCAGCAAAGAATACATTATATTTAAAAAATGTAACACACAGGTGCTCAGAGGTTAAGCTCACCTATTCTGGTCTCAAGCTGACATAACGTAAAACCAGAGGTAGAACAGCTTTTGTGAGCTGAGCAGAGGGAACAGGCCATTCATTAAAATGTCATACTGAAAAAGTGGAGATAAGTGACAACAGTTTAAACTGAAAGCAAAAGTAGTGTGAGGAGCAAAAAAAATTCCATATTTAGCAGTTCAATACCATTTAAAAAGACATGACAGTAGCTGGCTAACCATCTTATTGCTCTCTACAACTACCTGAAGGGAGGTTGTGGACAGGTGGAGGTTGGTCTCTTCTCCCAGGCAGCCAGCACCAGAACAAGAAGACACAGTCTCAAGCTGTGCCAGGGGAGGTTTAGGCTGGATGTTAGGAAGAAGTTCTATACAGAGAGAGTGATTGCCCATTGGAATCGGCTGCCTAGGGAGGTGGTGGAGTCACCATCATTGAAGGTGTTCAGGAGGAGACTTGATGGGGTGCTTGGTGCCATGGTTTAGTTGTTTAGGTGGGTTGGATTGGTTGATGGGTTGGACGCAATGATCTTGAAGGTCTCTTCCAACCTGGTGTATTGTATTGTATTGTATTGTATTGTATTGTATTGTATTGTATTGTATTGTATCACTTCCAGAATAAAACCCAAAATGTCCATGATTTAATGTGTAGACAGAAAAATAAACACAACTCCAACACTACAAAAGAAAAGGGAACACATTGTCTCTCTAAGCCTAATCTCAGCAAACAACTGCATATCATCCAAACTTATGAAGATAAAGCTAGATCACACTTGTCACAAAGACCATGCCCACCCTACGAGCCTTCCACAGGGACATCTTAGGAGCTTTTTTAAGTATGTGTGCAGCATTCTGTAATGTGGAGCTGTAAAGAAATTAATCGGTGCTGGAAAGGCAAAGTTGGGAAACGCAGCCAAGAAAATCATACCCTAAAAGCTGCAGTGGTAGCAGGAAGATTTGCTGGTGTCCTGGGGCTAACAGAGAGTAGTGGATGACATTTGGTCCTCTCCCATTCTACTAGCTTCCAGTTCTGGGGACAGGAGCTGAGTAAGTTTGACTGAAGCAATCAAATAAAATGGAGTGATGGAATGGCTGGACAAACAAGAGGTCACAAGCTGGGTTTTGCCTCCAGTACCTGTCTTCTCTTTGGTATGTGAAGACAAATGGATTTATGCATTCACTCCTCGGTCTGGTTTGCCAAGATAAACACTAGAAATCACATTTTTTAAAGTTGTGGAAGTTGATGCTGGTGTCCCTAACTAGGTTTTACAAATCTTGTTTAGGACAGCAAATTACCTCTATAGAAGTACGCATGTAAAGTACGCAAACAACCACCCCATTTTAGGAAAGAAAAAGGAGGCACAAGAGGTTGAACTGCAGCAGTTCCTGAAAAAGAACCCAGGATTTGCAATCCTTTACATATTAGCTACTTCCCACAGGCATCCATCTCCTTGTTGTAAAATAGAGCTTTGTAATTTCCAAGTGTTATATTGCACTGATGTGGAGATACTGAAAAGCAGTGCTAGAGGCTTCCTCAACACACAGAGCATAAAGATCTGTACAGAAATACAGCGTGAGGCACGCTGTAGATCTCTTCCTTCCCTCAGCATATGCATTCAAAGGGTCTAACACGTGCTCCAAAAAAAAAATGGTCCAGGCTGCCAGTGGTTCAGCTTGGCTCCAAGCTTGGATTTCCTACACTATTCTCAAGGAGCTCTCACCCAAAAAGGCTGGCAGTCATAAACAAATGTACAGCAGTTTGTGGCCATCAGCAAATTTCCATGACCCGTTGCAGGAGAAGGGTTGTTTTCGGATAGCTTTGGAACAGCTATGCTTTGCCCTTGAGTTAGGAAAGCACAACTTATCAGAAACTGAGAGAAAGAAAGAGGGAAATGCAGGGGAAGATTTGCCCTTGCTGGAGTTAGAGAAGGCCATGTTTAATCTTTGACTTTCTTTCTAAGTAGAAAATAACCAATTAAGATGTGACACGTATGCTTTGTAAAAGAGTGTATAACTTTGCTGTGTAATGTAATAAACATCTTTGCCTGCTAACATCTTGGCCTGGAAGCTGTGCTTGTAGTGACTCTAGGGTGATTGAACACCTACACCCATATTACAGTATCACAGTATCGCCAAGGTTGGAAGAGATCTCAAAGATCATCAAGTCCAACCTGTAACCACAGACCTCATGACTAGACCACGGCACCAAGTGCCACGTCCAATCCCCTCTTGAACACCTCCAGGGACGGTGACTCCACCACCTCCCTGGGCAGCCCATTCCAATGACGAATGACTCTCTCAGTGAAGAACTTCCTCCCCACCTCAAGCCTAAACTTCCCTAAACTTGGTGCAGCTTGAGACTGTGTCCTCTTGTTCTGGTCCTGGTTGCTAGAGAGAAGAGACCAACCCATTCCTGGCTACAACCACCCTTCAGGTAGTTGTAGAGAGCAATGAGGTCTCCTCTGAGCCTCCTCTTCTTCAGGCTAAACAATCCCAGCTCCCTCAGCCTCTCCTCGTAGGGCTTGTGCTCAAGGCCTCTCACCAGCCTTGTTGCCCTTCTCTGGACACGTTCAAGTGTCTCGATGTCCTTCTTAAACTGAGGGGCCCAGAACTGGACACAGTACTCAAGGTGTGGCCTGACCAGTGCTGAGTACAGGGGCACAATGACTTCCCTGCTCCTGCTGGCCACACCATTCCTAATGGTTCGTAATCCATTGCTTTGGATCAGGGACAAATACAAACTGAAACTAAAGAAGTTATGGGTTAGAGTCCTGATGTACATGCAAGGCTGGCAATAAACAGAAAAAGAATGTAGCCTCAGATTGGACTGCAGGTTGTTTCAATCTCTATTCAAAAGCAGACTTTAGTTTTATTGGGTGCTTCCCCTGCCACAGACTCTGTGAGAACAGGATGCTTACTGAAACATGAACCCTTGATATGCTCAATACATAAGCCTTGAGGGCTACAGATAAGCTGCTGTAGCTTCTGGATGTAGTACACTAAAGGCATTTATTCTCTGTACAGTAATCCTCAGATTTTTTCTCCTCCTTTAAACAGAGAATGAATGGAACAAGTGAATCCAAGGCAGGAGTTATGCTGTAGGTTTGTTTGTTATGTAAAAGGGGAGAAAAGGCCTCCAACCTTCCTGAGGTCTGGGTAAATACATAATACTTCTTTTACTTAGCACTTAGTCATGGAGCAAAAACAGGGAGGAATGTAAGAAAACACACCTACCTGTTAATAAACAGGGGGAAAATCTGGTAATACATCTCATTCCTCACAGTGTTTTGTACTTTAGTGCCATGTGAAATGAAAGTAAGAAGTCTGCAAATTAGAAGGGTAGGTGTTTACAGACACTTTGTTCCTATATAAACATGCAAGATGAAAAGCAGTGGAGGAGAAAAAGATAATCAGACATTCATGGTAGAAGTAGCACGAAAAAGGAGATTGTAATGCTTCCATTAAAACCTCTTGGCAGATTGTATAAGAGTCTTTAGCACAATACTGAGACTTTGCTATGACGGGACACTGTTCATGCCCTATGGGATACGCATAGCCCTAAGATCCTGTTAGTCTCTGAGTCTCTGTGATGCTCCTTCTTTCATGCAACTGGTGCTGTATCAGAGGGTGAGTTATTTGACAAGCAACATACATTTCTCAGTTGATTGTTACATGCCCAGACCTTAAAACCCAGGAGTGAAATGGTGGCACAAATGTCCCTGCTGCCCTGTGAAACTTAATGGCACTGCTGTGCACTTCTGAACCATGCAGAAAAGTCAAGAAGGTATGTAATAAAATATAAGTGAGCTTTTGTAGAACAAGGATGATCAAAATCCCTGCCAATATGTTTCCCCCTTTTCAACACTTCAGTGCTTTTAATCCTTCCATCAACTTTCCCATGCTTCAAATAAACCAGGAACTATTAATGCATTTCAGGAACCAGGCAGGCTCTTGGCTCCGGACTTGATGATTTGAAAGAGTTATTTTGCCTCAGCATTGAGTCTGCATGAACATAAAATGCTTTGGAAGCCACGATGGCATTGGCAACATAACTCTTTCAATGTTATCTATGTGGTGTAAATCCAACCTTTTCTGAAATGCATTGCCTGCCAGGCAAAACTATTCATGCATAATACATATCTTGGAGTTGGACACAGGATTACTGACATTATGTTACTCCCTGTTTCCTTTGTTGTGGAAGTTCTACATTCCCGGTAAACAGAAGGGAAAAAATAAAATCTCTCACCTCTCATAAAGAAAGACTCCTCAACTATTTTGTTATTTACCATTTCTGAGCACTGACTCAAAGCTTGGCACCAGTGTGCATTACTCCTGTTCTTCCTTTTCATAAAGTTTTGAATTAGTTTGTATTGCTCATATACTACCTTCAAAATGACATTAAGAGAGAGAGCATGCACAGAAACATTACAAGGAACACCATGTGTCATAAAAAAGGTATGTATCAGTCATTCTTGGGATAAACTCTAGCTGCAACAGAATAAAAAATGAAGCAACTCTGAGGCCAGAGAGCAATTTTCCTCTGAAGCACTTAAGTCTACATTCTGCTAATACTCTTCACAGTTTAATACGGCAAAACAGTGTCACACTTGAGCTTCACTTTGCCATCTTTTTGAACCTAAGCTTCTCATTAATCACCTTGAAAACAAGTATTTGCTCCCAGGAAGAAAAATGTGCATACATACTGTGTTGCATACACGTGGTAAGGGTAGCACACCCTGGACACAGCAAGGCTGCAGATATTCAGGAAAAGGACACCTTCAAAGGATGCTAACTGTCTCTGTGTCAATGGTATAAAGTCTGCTCATGAGGTGTGCAGACCATGGAAACTTTGACCTTACTGTGTGCAAGACAGAAAACCAGCCAAAGATGGGTTTGACAGATCATAGAATCATCAAAAGGTTTGAGTTGGATGACACTTTTACAGGTCGTCTAGTTCAACCTCTCTGCAGTGAGTAGGAGCATCTTCAACTAGATCAGGTTGCTCAGAGCCACGTCCAACCTGGCCTTCAATGTCTTCAAGGAATGCAGTATCTACCATATCTTTGGGCAACCTGTTCCGGTGTTTTACCATCCTCATCATTAAAAAAAAAAAGTATAAACAATTCTTATGCCTAGTCTGAATCTACCCTCTTCTGTTTTAAAACTGTTTGAATACTTTCCAGAAGCTAGCAGTGGTTCAAATGGAGAAAAAACTAAGCCTCTGAGATAATAGAAGACAGCCTGTAAACATGTTCTTCTAAGTTGTCCCATTGGCAACTATTCACCTGATGAAAGTTATTTTAAAGGTGTTTCCAAGAAGGTGTTTTTGAGGAAGTCAGTATGATTTAATATACACTTGGCTTTGCACTAGATAATAGCACAGTAAGCATGATAAATATACACAAGTTGTGGTGTGTAAGACAAGCTGACAATGGCTGCCAGCATGGACCTGCCAAACATTCAAGCTGTTGACCCTGGTGTATCAGGTTCTCCCCCCACTGTTAATCGCATCTGAGTCAGTACTTCTTTAAAGGCCTATGTGGAATACAATGATAGCACAAGGAGTACAATGACAACATTTGTACTAGAAAATTATGCAGAGTACCATGTGACAATTTCTTGGCAGTTTCAAAATAGAGCCAAGAGGTCTTCAGGGTAGCTTTCCATCAGTGACAATGCGTCTACTGATGGAGGGAAGTATTTGCTTTTCCCATCTCACCACTGTGATTTTTAAAACAGAGTTAATTGTTAAAATCAGATCTGCTTTCACTTCAGAACCTCAAACAATAGGGGTCAAAGATTTCCTTGCTGCTTTGCTTATGTTGTTCTTTCTTTCCTTGTCTACTCCTCCTTCCTCCTGGTTTATATGCCTGTGCATATGTGTTTGCTCAGTTAAAGCCTAAGACAGAAAGGTGATATGGCTATTTCATGGGAGCTAATCAGTGACAACAATCTTAGGTCTCCATATCACAGCTGTGGAGGGCTGTTTGCATAGAGCAGAAGCATGTCGTAAGTGAGTTTGCATGTTGCAGCAGTGCTGCATGCCCTGAAAAATCCAGTGTTCGGTTTTGTGAAGGTCCTGGGGTAGAGGTGTTAAAGAGGACAAGAAGGGAGTCAGCATCTGAAAGTATATGTTCCCATATAGGGATGTGCTGCAATAAAATCACTGCTGACTGAAGCACCTGCACCTCTGCAACACCTCTGAAAATGCAGTTTCATGCAAACAGACTCTGGTGCTGTTCCAGAAAGTTACTCAAAGTGCAAAGAAACAAGGTGAGTGCTGCTACTGCCAAGTTACCTACTGCCAAGCCACCACACTCAGTCCTGCTACCCAAGCTGCAGCAGTAGCAAACTCTTCACAGAAATACAGTGAAGTGTGATGGATGTGTGGAGAAGGCCACCCATTCAGCCCTGAGCAACAGCTTGCGTCTGTGCAGAGTCAACGCGCAGTTGTAGCTATCCTGCAGTTATGTTTTCTTCTCTTTGTCAGAAACTAAACAACCTGCCCTGGGGAGCAGGGATGAAGACAAACAGTAGAGCAGATGTGCAGCGTGCAGGAAGACACAAACACAAAGAGCAGAAAAGAACTTCCCTTATATGCAGAAGTTATTTTCCATTGTATTCAGAAGTAAATTCAGTCTTGTATCAGAAATCACTTCAAGTACCTAACAGTATCATTCCCTATGGTCTTGGCAAAAGCAACGTGTCCTTCTGAGAACCTTTCAGGATTATTTTTGTGCTGCTAGTTCCTGAATTTTGCCAGGCTGACCTGCCAACAGCTGCTACTGAGCTCCAAGCCTTGCGGATCCTCACCTCTACCACCATTGCCCCTCATTTTGCGGAGAGGAGCAAGAGGGTGGCCTGGACTATCAGTCCTGAGAGAAGATGACGTCTAAATGCAGCAGCCAAAGGGAGTCATGCCACAGCCAAGAAGGATCAGCAACAAATCACACTACTTAGCCTCTCATATATAATTGTTTAAAGTCTCCAGATGAAGAAACACACCTGTCCTTCCTACCATGTCCAGCAGGATGTTTCTTACTGATAAATCAGGCTGAAATAAAATTCCAGGACCTATGCCAGTGCATGTAGAAGTAGAAGCAGGTGCCAACCATGCAATGCTCTTCCAGAGCTAGTGACACAAAACCCAGAAATGTGAGGCCAGAATTTGCCATTTAAAAATTATTCCAGGATTTGTAAACCTGGTAGACCCTCAGGATCTTTGCGGTTCTAATTCATAAATCAGTGATTTCCATCCCAAGGATAAAGAAAGGATTTATATTTGAAGGCATATTTAGGATTTATTGGCAGGATTTGTACTGTAAAGGCATGGAAGGATTTGTAAAACTCATTTCTCACTTACAAAAAGCTTTTGAGGATTTTTGTGCGGTAAATCCAATTAATGTAATTTTAATGCCATGATTAAAAATCAGGCAACCCTGCCCCTTACATTTCCAACTGTCACATCCTCATCAGTGAGAGTCACTGGAATAGTAAGGGATGACCTGGAAAAGCCTCAGGAGATTACCACAGAGACAGGGGAGACAAAAGAACAGCTTCCAGCCACGCGGGTGCTGAAACAGAAGGAATACTGATAGCACAGAGGTCTTCAGCATTTCCTCAATACCTTCTTTGCTTGCTCATCACCACCTCTCCTGAGTCACAGCAGGGAAACAGTAAAGGCGTTAAGCCCAGAGAGGCTGACAGGAGACCATTTCCTCCTTTGCATCCACCTGTGACCCCTCTCCCAGATCATCCAGGACAGCAGATATAAAGGAAAGAAAGGATGTGGTGGGTGATCAACCCACAGTTTGGGGCAACTGTCCTTGGACAATGGCTGTCTCCAGGCTGTGAACCCAACACCACCTCATGACACTTTGTTGGACCTTTCTTCTGCGCCCATCCCTGTCTGGGTTAGGGCACCTTCAAACCTTCAGAGTGAGCTCAGTTCACAGAATTGACAGCACTGGTTTACACCAGTACCTCTTCATGGCAGAGATGCTTGTACTTCAGTAAGGACGCTTGTACTTCAGTAAGGATCAAGCTTACTGCTACCTGAGAAATCAAGATCCAGGCACTATGAATCCTTGGAACTCCAGCCTTCCCCAGCTGAAGAAAGTATGCCACATTACCACTATTCTGACTGGCAACAAATTAAAACATCACAAAGTCTATT
This sequence comes from Picus viridis, assembly GCA_033816785.1. Taxonomy (NCBI): domain Eukaryota; kingdom Metazoa; phylum Chordata; class Aves; order Piciformes; family Picidae; genus Picus; species Picus viridis. The sequence goes on from CM066570.1 coordinate 10,278,364, forward strand.
AGGGGGCTGGAGCACCTCCCCAGGGCCAAACTGAAAGAGTTGAGGTTGCTGAGACTAGAAAAGAGAAGGCTTTGGGGAGATCTTATAACAGTCTACCAGTACTTAAAGGAGGGACTCCATTAGGGAGTGTAGTGAGTGTAGAGATTCTTCACTGTGAGGGTGATGAGGCACTGGAATAGGATTCCCAGAGAAGTTGTGAATGCACTCTCCCTGAAACTGCTCAAGGACAGGTTGGATGGGGCATTAAGCAACCTGATCTAGTGGAAGATGCCCCTGCCCATAGTAGGGGGACAGAACTAGATGATTTTTAAGGTCCCTTCCAACCCAAACCATTCTACAAAATTAACTTCCCCCAGGTCAAGTCTGTTTCACATATGACAGTGACCAGTAAGTGATCTTCCTGTCTTCATGTCAACCCATGGGGTTTTTCCATTTTATTTTCTCCTACCTGTATACCTGTTGAAGATGAGGAGTGAGAGAGCAGCTGAGTGGACATCTGGAAACTGGCCAAAGTCAACCTACTACAGAGATATAGGTATTAGTACAACTCATAACTGAAGTTTCACATTGTGTAACTTTTCCTTGCCAGTCTTCCAGTATTTTTACTTCTGAAACTAGTTATGAGTTTAGTTGTTGGGTGGGTTGGATTGGTTGATGGGTTGGACGCGATAATCTTGAAGGTCTCTTCCAACCGGGTGTATTGTATTGTATTGTATTGTACTATTTTGCTTTATGTTTTAAAGAGCAACAACAACCATCCTGTTCCTACTGCTTGAAATAGGTAATGTAAGACAAAAGAATTTCAAGTACTTAATTATCCCCACAAAATTAGTTGGTTACAGTAACTTTAAAAAATACAATACAATACACCAGGTTGGAAGAGACCTTCAGGATCATCGTGGCCAACCTATCAACCAATCCAACCCACCCAAACAACTAGATCATGGCACCAAGCACCCCATCAAGTCTCCTTCTGAACACCTCCAATGATGATGACTCCACCACCTCCCTGGGCAGACCATTCCAATGGGCAATCACTCTCTCTGTATAGAACTTCTTCCTAATATCCAGTCTGAACCTCCCCTGGCGCAGCTTGAGACTGTGTCCTCTTGTATCTACTAACTACTAGTATCATGCATGTACTTGGATGTTAACCAGTCTGTTTTCTGCATTCAAATCTGCCAGTCACTATTTCTGTCTCTCATGCCAGTGGCCAGAACACCCTGTTTGTTTTCAAACAATGAATGACTTCTAAAGAAACCAAATGCCAACATTAGGGCCAACTAGCTGTCTGCAAGGACTGAGTTCATTAGCTATACCAGACCCTACCAATCTGCATCTCGTACAGACTGACACAGACATGCAGTTATCGGAGCAAGGGATGAGACATCATGAGAAAGGGTTGTGAGTGGCAAAATAATTCCATCCTTTGCTCATTTAAAATGTTTAGACAACTCACTTCATCCCACGGTGCCACACTACAAATATGGGGGAGAGAAACAGGGACCAAATTATTTTCTGCTACTTCCAAAGGAGCTGTAAAGCAGTCTCTGGTTCCTACCAGCTTCGGGATTGCAGTCAGTATAAAATGTGGAGGTAATTCTGATTTAATTTCACTCTTAAATTCTGTCAAAGTGCATCCAGTAAGCAGGGAATAGTGTTTATTATAACTAAGAGTACCACAGGGTTTCAACCAAGACTATGAACCTACTCAGCTAGGAAAACCAGAAAATAAACCCGGCTATACATACACACTCACAGATCAGGGAACACCTCATTCTTTCCATGTGTTTATAGGCTGAGATGATGACAGCTTGCCCAAGGCTGCCCAGGGTATCAGTGCCAGAGCCAAGAATATACCTGTGACTTTCACTTCAGCCCAATTTCTCTCCTTGAGGCTTTCAAAAAACAAATGAAGAGGGAGGAAATTCTAGTATTAGCTGTGATAATTCTGATGAATCACAAAAACTAAGTCTGGCTGGAACACATTTTTCTCCCACACATCACAAACAGGGGCGATCCTCAGCAAACCCCTGGCTTGGTAAAACAATTAATTACTGACCTTATAAAGGTTTAACAGGATAAAATTTCCTCCTAACAGAACATCACAATGTACAATTAAGTTTAATCTTTGGACATGGAAACCTCATTTGCACTAAAATATTGGGTGATTTATACTTTCAGTTTCAACAGATCGTTTAACAGACTGCTGAATGAATTGTTTAAATATGCAAATCATCTGGGCATTTTGTAGCATTTCTCCAAGGGCTTTTTCCCAGTAGCTCTGACCAGATCATGCAAATTACTAGTGATTCAGAAAGGGAAGCATATAATACTTTAATTGACAGAAAGTTTATTTCAGCTCCAGCCCTTTTACATCTCCCCCTCACATAACTAGAAACAGATGACCTCTAGGAATCCCCATATTCTGTGGGGCTCATGACAAAATTGAGTATTAGGAGAGATGGAACACAGGAAATGAAGTGTTTTATGTAGATGAAATGAGCTGACTTGGGGAATACAAATAGTACTAAATTACACTATATATTCTGCCCTGTACACCTAATTTCCATGATAAATGACGAGCTGTAATGGGCATTCATGCATTCCTTGCACAGCATTCCCAGAACTTCATTTTGCCTCTCCCCACATGGCTGTCAGTGCTCAGGGAGGGGGCAGCTCACCCACCCATGGTTTACACCACCACATGCTGCTGCTGCAGCCAAACCCCATTTCCATGAAGCACTGTGACTTCATACACAGGGAAATCTACCCTTCCACCTCGAAGCCACAAAAAGCAAAGGAGGGTTTCCCTTTCTTTCCCATAACTGTCCCCTGAGACTAGATCTTTAATTACCCTACTTAACCACCAGCAGCTCAAAATCTGAACCTCCGGAACAGAAAAGGGGGATGGGGGGAAGGAAGCTTTTTTTCTCAGTGAGTCACACACTGATTTCACTTATCCACTACCTGGTGAGAAGGGCAATGCATTTGTAATTGTATTACACAATGACATTAGACACGTTACTTTGTTTCCCCTGTTTTCTTAAAGCTCAATTTCTGCATAAACCTAGACTCGCAAGCAACACAGACCCCACCCAGCGCCTGTTGTAACACTTCTGCGGAGAAGCAAACCTCGCCGTGGCAGATTTAGGTACGCTGGCTTCAGCACACATGCAGTTCCCCAGTGATCCACTTCAATCAGAATCTCAGAAGAGCAATTCCAGCCCTGCAGCACGGTGTGAGGTTTGCTACCTCGTGCATTATTTCAGCATGAAATATTTATAAATTGGAGAGCAGGGGCAGGCTCCTTCTTTAAAAAGTATAATGAATTTCTTTTTAATGTATGAGTGCAGCTTGTAAGAACCTGCAACTTGGTTGACACCCTGGGTTTAACAGCCCATCCATAGAAAAGGAGATGAGATCTTGCCTTGTAACCAATTTCTCCCTAAAAAAACCTGAACTTAGACTAAGTAGGTATTTTAATATCACAGAGATAATTTTGCTTTCCTTTGTATTAGCTCTCAACACCACACCTACATGTTTTTAATAGGAATTTTTTTTTAAAAATAGCATTTACAATACAATAATACAATATAATACACCAGGTTGAAAGAGACCTTCAAGATCATCGCATCCAACCCATCGACCAATCCAACACCACCTAAACAACTAAACCATGCAGCCAAGCACCCCATCAAGTCTCCTCCCAAACACCTCCAATGAAGGTGACTCCACCACCTCCACGGGTAGCCGATTCCAATGGGCAATCACTCTCTCTGTGTAGAACTTCTTCCTAACATCCAGCCTAAACCTGCCCTGGTGCAGCCTGAGACTGTGTCCTCTTGTTCTGGTACTGGCTGCCTGGGAGAAGAGACCAACCTCTTCCTGGCTACAACTTCCCTTCAGGTAATTGTAGAGAGCAATAAGGTCACCCCTCAGTCTCCTCTTCTCCAGGCTAAGCAACCCTAGCTCCCTCAGCCTTTCCTCATAGGGCTTGTGTTCCAAACCCCTCACCAACTTTGTTGCCCTTCTCTGGACACGTTCCAGCAAGTCAACATCCTTCCCAAACTGAGGGGCCCAGAACTGGACACTGGACTCAAGGTGCGTTCTAACCAGTGCAGTGTACAGGGGCACAATGACCTCCCTGCTCCTGCTGGCCACACTGTTCCTGATGCAGGCCAGGATGCCATTGGCCTTCTTGGCCGCCTGGGCACACTGCAGGCTCATGTTCAGCCTACCATCAACCAGTACCCCCAGGTCCCTCTCTGCCTGGCCACTCTCCAGCCACTCTGACCCCAGCCTGCAGCATTATCTTGTCTCTGCCAGTAGTTTGCATTCTCAAATCAAAATCATAGTCACAGTCTACACTGACACACAGTCACAAAACTGATCCTTGGAAAGCCATAGAGGATTGACAGTGCCAAATCTGACAATTTAAGGGGCAAATCGGTATTCTCTTAATACAAAGCAGGTGGTGGAAGAAGCCACTCTACCAGATTACACTTGTAAAACGTAACTCCTATTTTAGTCAGAAACCAGAAGATGGGACTCAAAAAAACCTGCAGGCAAACTGGTCCCCTGTGGGCACCAGGGTCCTCAGCAAGTATAGTAGCCTTGTAGCTTGGAGGACTTGGGGCTGAACACCACAGATGTTTGCAAATTAACCTTCTGCTTTGATGTGCTACTCCGCTAATGAATTCTGCAGAAGCAGTAACACAGTTGACCTGTTCCCCGTAGCACTGATGAAACATTACACTATTTTTATGTACAGATTTAGAAATATTTACTAGCAGACAACTAATTGACCCTCATGAGAACAAACCCAATTTTACTTCCTTTGAAACATCAGGAAAACAATTCCAGATGCACAGGACCTCACAGTTGTTACTACCTAGCATTTCTAAAGTAATTTGATGATGGAATAACCAATTACTTTCGTTTTTCATTAAACATGGAGTGATTTCATATATATATATATATATATATATTAATTCCTATCTGGCAAAACAAAAGTTAACTCACCTGCCTTCTGCTCAAACCTAAAACATGCATCTGTTACCTGCCAGTGTATGCCTTACCTCGTATTTCCCTAAGTCTGCACTATAAATAGACTTCTATGCAGGTAGTGTACGTGCAGAGATCCTTATAAATGCCAGGACCACTGTGAATCCAGCCAAGGCAGTCACAGGATGTGCATGGAGTTGATTGTCCAAACATGCCAGGAAGCCTCTGCCAGCTAAGAGGAGCACAGATTTCAGAGGGAATGGGCAATTCCTAAATATCCCAGTTTAAACAGACCACACACAACAAAAAACAAACCTGAAACCTAGTGACAGAACACTAAAAAATAGCTGTACCTTTATCTCTGGAATCTTAAATTTCTGGTTTAGAAACCATAGTGGTTAAACATGAGGACTGATGTACCATGGCTGAACTGGCAGATGCAAATCCTTTGAAACACTGAGACTTTTCCAGCTCCTTACTGAAGTGGTAATAGGAGAGTACTAAAGTGAGTTGCTAAAAAGATTACACTTTCATTTCATTAAGGGTGGCTTTACTCACTTATCTCAGTACAAGGAATCTTCTAGGAAATCAACCATTTGCTGAAGTTGGTAACTGTTTTCTCTGCTGGGGTCATAAATCTCCCCTTTGGTCATGCACTTTCTACAGAGCATCATCTTCACTGGTAGACACTGCAGGTACTGGTAGGCACTGAAAGGTACTATGTGGGCAATAAAATTATGTCCTTAATCTATTTCTGTCTTGCTGGACATACTGGTACCACCACCAACTAAAAAGGCTCCACTTCACTCAGTGCAGCGCAAGCTAAACCTATGCCATCTGGTGAAGATGCACACAGTAAGTACCTGTTTAAACGTAGAGAGCAGCTACAGCATGACCTGCAGACCATGGCAGGACATATTCATGTCTGAGCAACATTATATGTTTCCATTACCACCTGTCTTTTAAATGGAGCCCTGCAGCCGACAGCACACTAGCTATTTTTGCAGGTGTTGTCTCTGTTACACACTTTCTGCATGGCATTATAGCTAAATCACTGCAAACTGCCAGACATGGACTATATATTGCAATATTCTCCATCCTGCTTCCTGCCATTAAGGGAAGAGATTCACCACTTTACATCAAAGTTCTTCCCTTGGAGCCAAAATCTGTGTTTGGTGTATAACTTTGCTTCAGTTCCTAAATGAATATTACTCTGATCTTTAAATGTGCTGCTTGTGAGCTTGAAACATCCATGTATCAGTTCAGAAATACTGCTGTAAGATCAGCAGAGAAATTATTTGATAGCTTCACTCCGCTTTTTGAACGGAAAGGGATCCAGCTCCCAATACCCATAAGTGACTATTAAAGCCACCAAAACTGGTATCAGTCATGACTGCTCAAGTCAGAAGTAGGACTGAAAAGCAATGCAATTTCTGCTCAGATGGAGGAGGAGAGGATAGCATTACTGCTAGGAACCACATCTCTTCCACATCCCATGAAACACGGTGTGAAACTCTGCCAATTTCCTGGGAACAGAACTGGGACCCAGGTACAAACCAAGCAGATTTAGTTCATTACAAATGAAGCAAGCTAACAAACAAAAAATAAACTATCTACATAGGTTGCAGTGATATCCATACAGGATTTGTCCCAGGACAACCACTTGTCCTTTCCGAAGAAACAGTATTTTAAATAACACTTTGTTCCTTGTAAAATGACTCAAGAAATGTTACCCTACACCCTAGCATAAGACCACTCTGGTTCCCACTAAATATGAAGGCTTTTGGAAACTTGTACAAGAGTTGGAAAGGTCACTTAGATTCAGACATCATTATGTGTTTCACATTAGATGCTTGCTTCTTATTCCCCTTTTCTTGTAAGAATCAGCCCAGTGGGCTATCTGAAAGCACATTCTCCTCCTGCCTTGCTGACCCCACTAGAATAAAATGCTGCCTTCTCCTTGCTGCCCTCATGAAGTGGGGTAGGAGACCTAGGGGATGGATGGTCACCCCCACAGAGACATGGGTGATCTGGGCATGCAGAGGAGCTGTCTTTCCACGTGCTGCTCATGCACTAAGCATGCCAACAACCTAGCAGAAAGAGGAGGTGATTTATGAAATGGCCTTGGCCAGTTCCTCATACTCTGAAAAGAGGCCAGGCTTCCAGAGGGAGTGGGGTCAGGTAGATAATGCTCCTCTACACCCCTCTCAGCTCCCACACTCTGCAGATTGCTTGGTAAACCAGAAGAAATATCCCTGGGAACCAGCACTTCATATATAGAGAGAATGACAACCCCTGTCACTCCTTGTCTGCCTATCCTTGAACAGGAAGCGTCCCTGAAGGGAGCAGATACAGTCCACCTTCACCCCTCATTTCTCCTACCTGCCTGCTGAGCCTTGCTGCCACCTTTGTGAGATCCTCCAGACAGGTGACTTACCATGAACTGACACAGATAGGTGAAGTAAATCAAACAGATCTATTAAATGGCAAGATGCAGGCAACAACTGATTTGCCAAGGAATACTCAAGCACTTCGAGAACTTAAAAAGAACTAAGATGGTAAAATCACTCTGAGTGCGGGTGGGAGATGCTTCAAATCAAGGCAACGTTGAAGTTGATTAGATGCATGCAGTAAAAGATAGTGAAGGTAGCTCCCTTCAGCAAACACAGTCTCCACACAAATTTCTAGAGCCCATTTACTGGATGAGCTTGGATGGTATGACATCCTGGTTCATGAAGAGATGGAAGAATGCCACAGAGGCTCTACAGCGATAATGCATTGCTAAGATGAGCTGACTCAGAAAATCACCTCCATCTATTTCATTTCACAGATTCAAATGGCACACATGAACCGTGCATCAACCATCACTGTGTACATGGACCACAGACATTTGTCACCCGTTCAGTTCTCCATCCTCAACAAGATTCCTGTTGATTTCAAGTTCAGTCAAGCTGTCATTTTTGTGAGCATCGGAAATCTGTGGAAATTAAGACTGAAACAGATATAGAAAGGCTGACTTTATCCTTTTACGAGTCAGTCCTGAAAATATCTTGCTAAAAATACAACTAAAAAAAGTCCTATTTCACAGATTAAATATAACACTGCTACAAAAAATATGCTAAGTATCTTAAGAGAATAAGTATATTGTTACTGAAATCTATTTCAAACAGGATAGAGCTTATTTTCACTCTCTTCTTGACCTTTATTTGAGAAAATGCCCTGAATCTCCAGATACTCCATCTGATGGCACTAATTCAAAGGAGTTTTCAACCTGCATTCAACTATCAGAGATCATAGTGCAATCCAAACCCTCCCCTTCTCATTTAATTCACCATCTTGGACAGCTTTCAAAAATAGGAACACAGTCACATCTGATTAAGAGTTTATTTATTACATCGAATGGCTTAGCAGAAATAATGCAAATACACTATTGGAAAGTAAGGAAGGATCAAGAAGCAGAGTAATTGAGCAAGCAGAAAATGCAAGGGCTTTTTGAGGCGTGTATGTGTGGGCTGTTTCTTTTTTTAAAGGAACAGAAAAGAATCATGGTGCCAAGACTAAAAAGTCTGTAAGTGCGTGCACTGGTATCAGTGTACACAAAGACACGCAGTTTTCCATACAGGAAATACAGGGGGTAAAGTTTAGTTCACAGAAAGCAAGTGTCCCCAAAAAACAGAGGTGACTCCACAGGAGACCACCTGCAGAAAGTCTGAGTCTTTTGAGGCCTCCTAGAACCTTTCCTCTGGAAGTATGCCTCTTGTTAGACACATGAAAATGGAATCTGGGATCCCTAAGCACTTTTGAACGTAGGGGATGGAAAGCATTTCATTAAATTTTTAATTAGGTTGCATGGATAACGTCTCACTGTATTGTCACTGAATTTCTGAAACACCACAAGAAAAGTTACAATTATGCTGACAACTATACTGAAATCTTTATTGTCTTTTCTTAACATCACAAAAGAACACATCTTGCTTGTGTGCATGAAAAAAAACAAACAACCCCGCACTGCCTTGCAAGTTGTTGTTTGTCCTTTGCACACAGTTCTCTGGCACTTGGGCTTCTGGTTTGAGCTATCCAGCTAATACTTCGCCCGGCACCAGCTGTGATGAATGTTGGTTGTATTCAGTAAAAGCTGGAATGAGGCCAGCAACACATTTCATATGAGCTGGTAAAGATTTCAGCCATAAAAAGCCTGGTCACTTTCAGGTCTGATATCTCCCATATAAAGAACAGTGAGGGGCTTTTCCACTTCTACATGCACTAAGGGGGCAAGTTTAAATCTCTAGAGAGATGTGTATGCCCTTACACATCGAAAACATCGCCATGGAAGACATACAAATGTTATAACCCCACTGCTCTGTGAAAACCATGTAATTGAAGGCTGCACCACAAACTACACAGAAGAGGAAGAAATTAAGGTTACAGAAACCCCTAAATCTATCATCTGAGAAGTTCCAAAGTGCATTCATTTAAAATGTATCTCTGTCACACAGAGACACATTTAAGTCTGGGGCATGAGTTTTAACACATCCAAGTGCCGGATTCTGCACATTGGCCACAACAACCCCAGGCAGTGCTACAGGCTGGGGTCAGAGTGGCTGGAGAGTGGCCAGGCAGAGAGGGACCTGGGGGTACTGGTTGATTGTAGGCTGAACATGAGCCTGAAGTGTGCCCAGGCAGCCAAGAAGGCCAATGGCATCCTGGCTTGCATCAGGAACAGTGTGGCCAGCAGGAGCAGGGAGGTCATTGTGCCCCTGTACACTGCACTGGTTAGAACGCACCTTGAGTCCAGTGTCCAGTTCTGGGCCCCTCAGTTTGGGAAGGATGTTGACTTGCTGGAACGTGTCCAGAGAAGGGCAACAAAGCTGGTGAGGGGTTTGGAACACAAGCCCTATGAGGAAAGGCTGAGGGAGCTGGGGTTGCTTAGCCTGGAGAAGAGGAGACTGAGGGGTGACCTTATTGCTCTCTACAACTACCTGAAGGGAGGTTGTAGCCAGGCAGAGGTTGGCCTCTTCTCCCAGGCAGCCAGCACCAGAACAAGAGGACACAGTCTCAGGCTGCGCCAGGGCAGGTTTAGGCTGGATGTTAGGAAGAAGTTCTACACGGAGAGAGTGATTGGCCATTGGAATCGGCTGCCCATGGAGGTGGTGGAGTCACCTTCACTGGAGGTGTTCAGGAGAAGACTTGATGGGGTGCTTGGCTGTATGGTCTAGTTGTTGGGTGGGTTGGATTGTTTGATGGGTTGGACGCGATGATCTTGAAGGTCTCTTCCAACCTGGTGTATTGTATTATTATTATTATTGTATTATTTTGCATTTACATCCTAGGTCCTGATTTGCACTGGAAAATTTTCAGTGCTATTACTAATCCCTGAAGAACCTCACTGCAAACAACCCTCATATTACACAATAATTCTTTGCTGTCTCCACTTTGACATGTCAGCTACTTCTTAATCCTTTTAACTTCTTAATGAAGGAGCAGTTATGTAACGGCATCGTCCCGTGGAAGGTCACCAATCTGTCCCTTGACAACGCTCACTGGGCACGCACCAGGGAGAAAAGGGCTGGGATCCCACTCACAGGGATGGACAGCTCCGGGACAAACACCTTCTAAGAGGATGGGGCTCCCAACCTGGGAAAAGAAGCAGCAGGCTTGTAGGGCTAAGGAGTAACACTGCTGCAATGCACAGCATCCTCCAAAGAGATGTCCTGCTTGCAGCTTGGCTCCATGGGTGGAGGCATTCACAGTTTCCACCCAGTGGCTGCAGCCTGATGTGCCTCAAGATGTCTGACCTGTGCCTCCATGCATCCCCTACAACATGAGAGGCACAGAATCATCCCCCCACAGGAACAGCAGCAATGATGCTCAGCTTATGCAAAAACAGAAAGGAAAGCTTTTCCTTTTGAAACATTATGGTCCTGCGGAGGACAAGCTGCACTTTCTAGCCCAAACTATTTTGTCTCCTGGGCCTGTTTGGAGCTGCCACAGTGGTAGAGTAAATGCCTGGTGAGGAGAGCTCTCCAAACCACTTGCTCACGGCTGAGGCTTTTGTTGTACTGCAGTCATCACCAGGACTTTCCAAGTTCACTGGCAGGCCAGGCAGGTGGGGCACAGATGAGTTAAACCAGCTGGCTATTTTCTGAAGAAGCAACAGCTAAAAAAATGGAAGAATAAACCAGAACTGGAAACATCTGGCTACAAAAGAGGGGCCAATTTGAAGCTCAGCCTCAAGCAACTTCTTAAGTAGATCAGAACACAAACTCAGAAGTTGAAGATTTGAGTTCACAGAGGCAGAAACCTCCAATCCCTCTTTTATGGCACAGGCAGCTGGACAGAAAGATTTGTGTTGCTCTTGTGAAGCCAGTAAGAGGATTTCATTAACAAAACCAAGGAAGAAGGTTCTTCTCACACCTGAGCCTGGCCAGTGGAGTGCTGGGAACCCTCGCGGTGGCAGAGCTGCTGCAATACTCTTCTGGATGGGCTAGAGACAGCCCAAAACACTTTGTTTGCCAGTTTTGGAGGAAAATACCATCTCTTGCTGGACTGTATTTTCAGTCAGTGCGTGTCAGTGTAAATCAAGTTATTTGAGGGCTTTGCCCAGTTGACAGTTGGTACCTTCCGACACAAGCTGGGAAAAATGAGAGCAATAAAAATACAGCAACTACAGTGGTGCTACTGGTCATTATGAAGGAACTGTTAGTTTTGGCATTCAGTGCAAGTGACAGATAAGAATAATAAATCAGCTGACTGGTTTCACATATCCACACATTCAGTGTTTTGTGTGAGCACAGCAAGTATTCAGTCTGGAAAAACAACATCTCATTGCAAAGCCCTATCAGGAACTGCAACACACATTACTGACACAAAACATACATTATTTGACACAAAACAAAGCCAAAGAGCAAACCCTGACTTGAATCATAGCTCCTGGTATCTTGCTTTCCAGTTACTAGTCTCATAGAGCAGTAATTGTTCTTATGTTAGCTAAAAGAAGTACTGCATTTTCCCCTCAGTGCAAGGGCTGCATCCCAACGGGGGTGGTTTGAGAGCCTACCAGGAAGTTGCAAGAGGGCACTCATGCAACAAGACAACATTCTCACCAGCCACACCACCTCTGCATCCTCCCAACTGAGGTCTCAGCATCTCCCAGGAAGCCCCTCTGTCCACCCCTTACTTGCTACATGAAGGCTGAGCACCAGGCTAGAACAACACACTCAAAACTGTGCCCCTCCTAGAGCACAGCACCATGGGCAGGACAGGGACAAGCACTGAGGTCAAGCACCGATCAAATGAGCATGCCTGGGAGAAGAGCTTCTAAGTACCACGGTAACAGTCTGCCCTCTTCTTTCAACTATGGAGCGCGAACGCTGAGAACAATTCTCCTTTAAATCCCATGACAAGGCATAGCATGAGAGCACCAAGCAGCAGTTTTCCTTCTTCAACACAAGCCTGCTCTTCCCCATACAGTCCAGGCAGTTGGAAGCTCTGCAGACAGAATCCTGATGACTTTCTGAACGACCCAGCAAGCCTCCCCACTGGGGAGCAACCTCCCCGTGCTTTAAGCAACAAGAACTTCCAAGTAATGCAATTTCTTCACCGAAGACATGAGTCAACCTTTCATGAGAGTCTGTCTGATCTAGAAATTGCAAGTTCCTGAGGTTATTTGGGATTGCAAGTAGCTCTGTGATAACAACGAATCTCTAGAGTGAAAATATAAAAGAAGTATAAAGAAACTTAATTGACGCTGTCTGAGAGTTACCTAGCTGTATTTGTACATTACATTTCATATGACATGGAGATAAACTACAGGTGTTTTCTTTCTGGACTCCTAAAAATACCTGACAATCTAGTGGACACTCAGAGCCCAGGGAGAAGCCCTGGCTGGCAATCACAACAGCCTCCCTGCAGCCTCCCACTGCCCATCTGTCCAAGCAGGATCCCTTGGCAGAGCTTCCCAGCCATTCAGAGGCCATCACAGGTCTCTTTAGGTGCCTACTGGGCATCCTTCTGGGTATGTACTTACAGATACGCAGAACAAAGCTTCCTTTGTAGGAGGGAAAAACAGACCCTCCCTCTTTTACACAAGGACTCACGGCTCAAAAAACAAAGCAAAGTTGCTTTGTAACTTGCTAAATTTGAGTGATGTAAACCAGGGCTGTTTCCTTAGCAGTGTGCAGGCTGGTTCACACGCAGAGGTGACTGTCCCTGCTGGATTAAAAAAAAAAAACAGATCCCTGTCTGCTGTGCAAATGCCAGCATGGAGGTCAGCTTGTAGGCAGCTGCTGTCAGCCTGCTGCAGAGGAATACAAAAGAGAGACCCTGTACCAACCAGCTTGCTGAGAGCTTCAAAATGTTTTATTAGCCCAGTCCCAAAACAGAATAAATTCTTACTTCTGTGGCTGTTGCAGTTTAAGGCTATGCCTGAATTTTTTATTTCTAGAGATTTCAAAGTCTAGAGATGGACAGGCTTTAGAGGCTAGACACAGAATAACACAAGATTAGTTTATCTCATCCCATTGGCTTGCTGAGTAACTTACATTCTGCAGCACAAACTTGTTTTGGGTCTCTCTCTTCTATCTCCTGCTTCACTTCTGGCTACTCTATCTCCTGTGACCTTGCATGATGATCTTCTTGTTTTGGCTGCTGAGGTACAGGGGGGTAGGGACAGCGGGTTGGCTGTGTACAGCCTCTCTGGGCTTTGTGTTCAGAGTTGGGGGGAGAGAGCTGAATTACTCTACAAGGGGGTATTGTGCTGTGATTGAATTGCAAATATATGTAAATATACCTTGTACACGTTTATTACATTTTATACATTTATATTTAATCTGAATTTGTAAATTTAATTACATTTTACTTCCAAAATTCTAAGTGAAGTGTGGTAAATTTGCCCCTGTGGGTAAAGGGGGTAAATTTCCAATTTGCTGGGGTGCGATCAAACCCACATCAGGCTAATGTGAAAAGAACTTCCTTGGTCATCAAATCCACCCTCTGCTAGAACAGGCAGCCATGCCACAGAGGGCATTTCATCCTCACCTACTTCAGAAGAAAGGATGACTTGGGAGGGGTTTGAGGAGGGAGCAGGGGAAAAAAAAAATCTTCTCTTGCTATGGAATTTTAATGCAAAAGAATCACAGAATCATTAAGGTTGGAAGAAACTTTCAAGATCATTGAGACCAACCATAACCCAAATACCATGACCATTAAATTATATCCTGGAGCACCACATCTATACAATTCTGTGTTGCCATGGATGGTGACTCCACCACCTCTCTGGGCAGCCTGTTCAATACCTCACCACTCTTCCAGTGAAGAATTTTTTTCCTAATATCCAATCTAAACCTCTCCTGGCACAACTTAAGCAAAAGTTCAAAGGCAGCAACAATGTAAGTTTACCAAACGCAGAAGCTGAAACACCATCACTTCCCTCTTAATCTCAGCATGTTATCTTAATGTAGTACCTCATTCAAAACATTCAGCAGATATGCCACTCTGCTTACAGCACCCCTATCATATGGCAGTTTGGAAAGCATTATTGTCAATCTGACATTTCATTACATTTCTGGAAATATCATGCAAACATTAGGTTTCATTCAACAATCGTGAAGGCTCAGGAACAAAGATGCATTGTGCTCTGCTTCAGACAATTTAAAATGTTACTGAGAATGGAGAATGAGAGCCACAACTTTTCATCCATCCTCCATCCCCCTGAAGCTCTATTCTTTGGCTCTTGTCATGGCTTGAGTGGAATCTGCTGATGCTATTTAATGCTATGCTGATATCATGCCAGCTTTAAAATTAAAGTGCTGGCTGGAGCAAAGTATCATGGGGCTTGAAGATCATCTTGTAACATGAGAGGCCTCCTTTTCCAGTTGTAGCTTCTGGCTTCTGGGTTTGGGGTGTTGGTCTTTTCCACTAGGCTGGCTGCCGCATGCTTGGTGGGGGGACACTGTTTCATTGCTGGCTTATGATGATGCTGATGCATTTTGCTGCACGATTCCTGCAAACAGTCTAAGGTAATTGTGTGCTGTATTATCTCAGTAAATTCCTTCTCTCAATCCAGGATTGTTTTTTGTTTGTTACTTTCCCTCCCATCTATGTGGGAGGAGAGGGGCTTGTGAGAGCAGGCTATGTTTGTTAACCCAGGACATCTCTCCATTGGAATTTACTATCAAATTATTCCTGCATGAAGCCACTGGAGGCAAGCAATGCAAGGTAAGCAGACTGGTGATCCTGTCATCCATTTTCATCATTTTGGTTTATGTAAATAGGCCATCCATTGCCAAAACAAACACAGGGTTACTGCTGCAGACTGAACAAACGATATTAACTTTCAGCCATGTAAATATATTAGCTATCATTGGACAAAGACTCACAAAGGTCCTTGGGGACTAGGACCACACAGCATAGTGAATGGCTGGAACACTGCAGTGCAGGAGAAGCTGTGCCCCAAAGAAGAGACAGGAAAAAGTAACTGCTGCTTCAAAAGAATGCAATATTTGTACATGAGATGCTCTGACAAAAGAGTTTTGCAGGGAAGATACTAAATACTCACATAGCTTCTCACTGACAGCTGAGAGCACTTTTGCACTTGACACATCAGAAAAGGACTCCTCGCACACAAGTCTGTTCTCCATCCAAGAGCTGCTCATCTGATTATGCCTATCCATGGCATATTCGATGTCTATATTCAGACACAAAGCTCTAGCTCCAAGTAGCCAAAATTCTGAACATAACCCAAATAATTAATGTCTCTTTGTGGCAGTTCATACTGCTTTTTGAAATCACCACCAGCAGGAGTAGATGTTATGTGGGTGGCAGACAGGCAACGATGCCCAGACACTGTTGCCTTGTCTGACAGGTTATTGTGAGCACAAGAATGAAACAATGGTCACTGATATGTGTTTCCAAACCTTTGGAAGTAAATATGCCACACGAGTGGGAAGCAAGGATAATTTTGAAGAAGCTGTGTTTTTTATGCAAAATAGAGCAATAATAAAATACTTGTTACTCTTCCAGGAAAATCTCAAAGATTCCAAGAAATGTATTTCAAGGTCGTGTAGAAAATACTATTGCATTTGCTCTATTCCCAACAATGAAAAGTTAAGTGTTAAATTTATGCTGGCTGCTCATTTTTTCTCCTTTTGGCTTACATTTCCATAGCAGCAGAAGAGGAGGCCCAAAAAGCTCAGGGACATGAAGGATTTGATCCAAACAAAAGAATTAAGAGCTGCTGTCATGTACCATTTGAACAACATCCTATTATAAGTGCTACTTACACATAACTAATTAATTTTGAGTCTCTTCACTGTTTGTCTTCATTTCTGAATTGTCCTCGGGCTGCTATCAGAGTATTTCTGCTTCTCTTTTTCCCTAGGGGTCTATTGCAGAAGTATTGTGATACCAGAACAAGCACCCCACATCTTGTTCCTCCCTGCTCTCTGTTCCCTCTTTCCCATCCCAGGTAAAGTCTCAGAGTCTGGCTGGCCTGAAGCACTCCTGGCAAGAGGGTCTCACAGGCTCCACAGCACCTTGAACTCCAAATGTTGAAGAACCACACCAATACGGTGCGTCAACAATAGAGATAAACAGAATCTTAATGCCAGCCAGCACTCTAGATAGTTTTAATGTTGCAGGAAATGGAAAAATAGACTTTCAGAAGGAAATATGTTATAAGATAGCAATTGTTTGCATACACACACACATATAAATCTGTATAATACATACATGTGTCATGTAGGAAGGATCATAGGCAGCTGCTGCAATTCCCTGCTCTCTTCTTGACAACCTTCCTGCTCTGTTTTGTTACCCTACCTGGAGGCCTACAAAATGCTCTTGGGGGGCTCTGAAGTGCAAGGCATCCACTGGTGAACCTGACGCCCTCCATTCCATCATGCTACTCTCCAAGGCTGACTGCTTCCCTCCTGTCCCAAATATTTATTTTTATTCTGTTCAATTTACTGGGGATGAGAGAAGGGAGGAAAAGAAAGAGGCACTGCTCACATCCATACCTTTTCTTACCCTGCTGTTGGAAGGAAAAAGTCAAATGCAGGAGTACAACAGGAATAAGCAGTACCCAGTAACAGAGATGAAAACTGCAGGTAATGTGATAGCACAAGCACACACATTGGGGACTGCATTTTATATGTTATTCCTAGTTTACAAACACTTGTGCCTTATGGGCTGCTCAGCAGCTGGAAACAGCTACAGAGCAGCAGTACCCTAATTATATCTTCATTGTACCATCCTGGCCATGGACTATTTGAAGGATTGGAGTAGAGACAGTTTGCACAGTCCCTTTACACTTCAATAGTGGCGTAGCAAGTCCACAAGGCACCTAAAAACAAGGTTCATTGCATCTTGGCTGATGAACAGATGTTTCAACAATAGCTGTAGATCCTTAGTACCTCTTGCCTTGTGCCAAACTGTACCACAGGCCTCAATAAAGAGAGAGAAGGTGGAACATTCAGCATTAAACTGAGCCTCCCTTGTGAGTAGAAGGAGTAACTCCATTTAATGATAGCAGTAAAAATCTCTTATCTGTGTGGATGAGCCAACAGAGGGAGACATGATGATGAAACACGCCTGCCCAGTTTGCAGTATTAGTGCCTCTCCATCCCATACTAAATACTTACATGTGAAGTAAGTCCCAGGAGAGATCCTGTGTTTTACAAAAAATAATTACAGGAGGGGAAAAAAGCTTTTTATGATAGTGGATGTGATTCTTAAACATCACAACTTTCTTCTTTTTGAAATAAGAGAAAAATCATTGAGAAAACTTCACTGAATTTCTAAAGATGATGTTAACTGTGGAATTTCCATAAAGTTCTGGTTATAAATCTCAAAGGAACTTGTAACTCCCCTGTGAATTAATAATTAATTTCCTTTAATTTTTAATAATTTATATACACCAAACTTTGTGTCTCTCTCTTAAAGAGGCACATTAAGATTAGAATGAGTTTATCTTTCTAGGACAGTATCATTCAAACATTGAATTAGTGCTACAGGTTTTATTTCAACTGGCTGCAATTACACTGTGCACAGCATCAAACAGCACTCCTGCACAGCTTTTGACCCCAAAGTATCTTCATTAACAGTCCTGCTGAATTGGTGTAATACTACTACCATAGGATAGAACCATAGAATCATAGAATGCAATTGGTTGGAAGTAACCTCTAAAGGTCATCTAGTCCAATCCCTCTACAGTAAAAAGGGACATCCCTATCTGGATCAGGTTGTTCTGAGCCCTATCAAGCCTGACCTTGAATGTCTCCAGGGAAGGGGCCTCAACCACCTCCCTGGGAAACTTGTTCAAGCATTCCACCACCCTCATAGTAAAGAACTTCTTCCTAATGTCCAATCTAAATCTGCCCTGCTCTAGTTTAAAACCACTGCCCCTGGTCTTATTGCCACATTCCCTTGTAAACAGTCCCTCTGCAGCTCTCTTGCGGGCCCCTGTCAAATACTGGAAGGCCACTATAAGGTCTCCTCAGAACCTTCTCTTCTCCAAGCTCAACAACCCCAATTTGCTCATCCTGTCTTCACAGGAAAGGTGCTCCAGCCCTGTGATCACTTTTGTAGACCTTCTCTGGACCCTCTCTATCAGGTCCAAAGTGGCAGAATCTCTTCTTTTGATCTGCTGAACATGCTTACTCAATGCAGTCCAAAATGGAATTGGCCATCTGGGCCAATACAAAACCACAGAATCACAGAATTGACCAGGTTGGAAAAGACCTCTGAGATCATCAAGTCCAACATATCATCCAACACTTTCTTATCAACTAAACCATGGCACTAAGTTCCTTATCCAGTCTTATTTTAAGCACTTCCAGTGATGGTGACTCCACCACCTCCCTGGGCAGCCCCTTCCAATGACGAATGACTCTCTCAGTGAAGAACTTCTTCCTAACATCCAGCCTAAACCTTCCCTGGTGCAGCTTGAGGCTGTGTCTTCTTGTTCTGTCACTGGTTGTTTGGGAGAAGAGACCAACCCCCATCTGGCTACAACCACCCTTCAGGTAGTTGCAGAGAGCAATAAAGTCTCCCCTGAGCCTCCTCTTCTCCAAGCTAAGCAACCCCAGCTCCCTCAGCCTCTTCTCATAGGGCTTGTGTTCCAGACCCCTCCCCAGCTTTGTTCCCTTCTCTGGACACGTTCCAGCAACTCAACATCTTTCCTGAAGTGAGGGGCCCAGAACTGGACACAGTACTCAAGATGTGGCCTGAGTACAGGGGCAGAATGACCTGCCTGTTCCTGCTGTCCACACTATTCCTGATAGAGGCCAGGATGCCATTGGCCTTCATGGCCACCTGGGCACACTGCTGGCTCATGTTCAGCCAGCTGCCAACCAGTACCCTCAGATCCCTTTCTGCCTGGCAACAAACTACAACAATATACAACAACATACAACAAACTAATTCCCCAAGAATCCCGTAAGCTCAGTGAAATTAGCCAATCTGACAGAAATTCTCCATTTAGGAGCAGGGGAGACACATATGCATTGGATGTGCAGAGAGTGGATGAGCCAGACGAGGCAGGGCTTGTCCTTTCTCTCTCCTGACTCTCCAGGAGTGACACAGCTTAGTAAGCAGCACCTGAACTGGGAGCAAGGCAGCATGAAGTGGCAGTGAACATGGAAGGTACCATCATGATTTAAAAAAAAAGAAAAAAAGAAGTTTTTTTCTAACACATGGATACAACAATGTACTTCAGCTCACAACTTGTCCCACTAGAGCCAAGGGCATGAACTCCTCACTAAGGTAATTAGCTTATTGATTTCAGTAGGAAGAAGACTCTATCCATTACATCCACTCACCATCTGGAGTTTACAAATGCATTTAACCCCTTTGCTGAACCGGTGCCTAGCAGACTATCTGAACTCTTCCAAAAACTTTGGATGTACACCTGACTGAACAAAGTTACAGATTCTTGCCAAATTCAGAGGTGGACTCCAACTTGAAAAAGGGAAAGGTGTGTGAGTGGGCATAACATTAACAGACAGAAGGTAAAGATCTTACAAAGAAAGGACAATACTCTTGTGATCAACATAATCCCCAGGCTCAGTCTTTACATCAGTCTTACTAAGTGTTAAGAAAACATTTATCTCTTACATGACTGAACCTTATGGGAAAACCCTGCAGGCTTCCAAAACAGATCACTTCAAGTGATAAACACACAATTATCTTTTTCATTGAAAAAATGCTTTAAAAATAAACCAGTGCAGAATATGCAAGCTAATGTCACCAAATTCCTTATGAATGTTTACTTTTCCCCCTTAGAGTTTTCTGGAAGCCACAGAGAGCATTTCAGTGATTTATACCTTAATGCTTCCATTTTCAGGCCAAATTCTAACAATCTTCCAAATGATGGAAACCAGATGATCCACAGAGATGCCAACAACTCAAGTTTTAGCACAAAACTGTCCCTTTTTTCTTATGAACAATTGAACTTGCATGTTTACAAAGACTTCCAGTTTTTACTAAAAAAACTACTCTAGTTATTACAGCTACTCACTAAAATAAAACCCCTAAACTTACCAAAATGTTCAAACAAAGGAACTTGATTCCATTAGTCCCAAACATTGCAAAATAATTAGTCAGACACCCTGCAGAAAAAAAGAGGTGGGAGACTAAGTGGGAGCTATCTTCTGAGAGCTGCTGTTTGGCAAGCAAACAGCATTTCCCCATTTTGAGCTGCTTGTCACAACACAGGGTCAGAAATGAAAACACAAAGGACTAAAGAAGAGGAGCCCTGTGTTTTAATTCTGGTGCTGACAAGAGCTTCCTCTGCAGCCATCATCAAGGGCAGATGCTACTCTGGTCGTAAATCTGATCGCACATTCTCCGCTAAAGGGTACGAACTGGGACAATAGGCATGGAACAAAAAACCACTGGAAGTTCAAACACTTCAGAAAGGTCATATTTTGAATACCAGATTTCTCTCCAGCAGATCTTACAAAGGAAACATGGTAGTGGATCTTCCTCTAAGCTGTGATTAATCAACTCCCTGCACAGAAGGTGTTGGATGCCTCTTGTGGAGGTTTTCCCAAGCTGAGGCATGGATAGTGTGCTTCCACAGATACTCCAGATGTTGAAGATCAAGGATTAGAAGGCTGAACTGCTCTTCACCTCTTAGACAGGATGAAGGGGAAATGGCTGTAGTTTAATTATCAGAAACTTGCCTTTACCGATGACACGTTTATAGCCTGCCTCCAGAACTCAGCACAAGCATCCTCAGGCTCTGCTCAATGTGCTCATTCAGGAAGACTCATCTGATCAGAAGCTGCAACTTAAGCCAAATGGAAAAAATACTGAATGAGTCCTCTGGCACACCTCTGGCACTGCATCGGATGTCACACAGCCTGAAGCATGAAATGGCAGCTCCTGGGTAAATCACAGCTTTACGTATTGTCCTGAAGTTCTTCAATCGTGGGCAAAATTTGAACATTACATTGAGGAAAAGGAATACAATTTTATTTTCAGCAGAGGTTCATAAAACTGCAGTGCAGACAGAACCCTTCTAAATCCATATGCTGCTTCACATATTTACTGTGGGATGCCTGAAAGTGTCTAATTTTAATTATTTGGAACCTACAGCAAACAACAATCTTCCTGTTTGGTTGGTTGTTTTTATTTTCACTATGAACTTCAGAGGCTATATCTCTACATTCCTAACTCTAACTCCCTTCTTTGGTACACTCCCCCATACCCACTCTCCAGTCCATATTCCCATATCAAGTGAATCATCTTAAGGGATATTCTTTCCATCATGGACAAAAATGGCATTCTCTGAGGTCAGCTGCTTCTCTCAATAGCACTACCAGATATAAAGTACTTCATGTCAAACACCACACTTCGATACACTACACACTGTTTTCCCTTCAGTTTTGCAGGCTGAGGTATGTACACAATATTTATGCTAAATGTCTTCTCCACCTCTTTTCCTCCCATTCTGTCTGCCTTCCTTCCTTCCTGGCCACATTGTGCAACCTCTAGACTGAAAACAAAACAAAAACCCCATCCAAAAACCTCACCCCCTGCAATACAGATTAAGTTTATGTATATTTTAGCTGTCACAGAACAGGCTGCTGCTTCCTCATTATTTCTGGTAAGATTTTTCCATCTACTCTCTTGCAAATCATCATTTACTACCTGTAATGAGATCACAGTTCTCTGAAGATTTTATTTCTTTTTTTCCTCCACTTAGACTTGAAGTCATCAGAATCAGGTGCCTCACAGTAAGCAATTCTGAGGATTTTACCAAGAAACTTCACACCCTTGGCAACATAATGCCGCATCACTGGATCTTAGCTTTCTTCTGCTGCTTAAGACAGTATTGCAGTTTATAACTGTTAAAGTCTAACCCAGGAAAACATACACCAATCACCTAGGTTGGATATTTTATGAATAGGTTTTCTAAATACCATGGGCGAAATCTGGGTGTAAGTCCATTCATTTCCACTGAATACTCAAGTGGCCCAACAGTACTCATTTGAAAGAACAGCTGGACCACTTGCCCTCTTTGCTCCACTATTTACCTAAAATCTGGGATTATTTTACATCTACCCACGGCTGCAAGACATGAAGCGCAGTGAAAGAGCAAAGGCTGCTGCCAGAACCACCAGCAGCAGCGTGCAACTACTGACATCTACACCCACAGAGCTCCCCGTGGCTCAAAAGTCTCCCGTGGGCAGTGACAAACACAAGGCACAACATGGTGGCAAAGACTAAACTGGAAATTAGCCTACACAAAATCCATCAGCCACTGGGATAAGCATGAGAGCCAGAAAATCTGGGACCTCTCAGCAGAAAATCCAGAGAGCATTGTCAGAAACACACATAAAAATTTGTGTTCTGCAGAATAAACCTCTTTCATATCAACTCCTTCCTCTGAGGAGCTCTGTAGTCTGAGGCTGGAATTGAAAGCAATAACCAGACGTCTTCAGCTCCTCTGAGCGACAGAAAGAAAAATGCTGTTGGTTGGTTAGTTAGTTAGAGAGATACTCTTACTGTGGTCAAAACTGAAGCATCTGATATGGAGAAAACACACTGCAGTCCTCACAGGTCATAGCCCAGTGGAAAGCTGTAGAAGCAGATGCAGCACAAGGAAAGTATTTGTCAGTCACATATCATTCAGATGCTTAGAAACTAGCTTCTGAAGATGAAGGTAGTTTGAGTTTCTTGACTCAAAGAGCTGAAATGATGCTGAAGGCTGGGAAGGGTGCCTCCAAGCCTTCTTCTGGTGGGGAGTGAAAAGGTAGGCAGGAGGAACAGCCTGAGCACTCAAGCATCCTTGCACTTCTTCCTTCATCCCACAGACACAGCTCCATTATGCTGCACAAGTCCAAATATAAATCTGTAATTTGTCCAAAAAAAAAAAAGCATTTTTAGAAGCACTAACTATTAAGCAGTAGATGCCAAGCAAATGAACAGGAGGAAATGCATATGCATCAGAGGAAATGACAAGATGTAGCTATTGAAAATTAGTAGGAAGGGAAATACAGCTCCAACATTAATGCTGTAACAACTCTCTCTAAAAGAGTATCATGAAACAGGGGGAGGAGGAGGACTAAGGATGTGTTACTTTACATTAGAGATACTCATGGGATTATAGATGACTCATTCACAGACCTTGAAGGCTCACAGATCATACCTGCAGTCCAACTAAAACTGGAGTTACTGGAACATCTCTTACAAATCCTAATACTAGCATGAGCTGATAATTCTACATCTGTTCCTCATGTGTGGAAATAAAAACAAGCTAATCACAGATGCACACAGCCTGGAGGTTGTTTGCTGAAAACTTCATCTGAGTGAAGAAAAAAATTCCCCAGTGTCCTAAAAAGATAGCAACTTCTCAAAAGAGATAATTCTAAACCCCTACATGGAATATCTCAATGTTGAATATAATTTTAACAACTGAAGAGAGTTCATTCATCATCTAAAAGCTGCAAGCACCTAAAGTATCAGTTAGTCACACTGACTTTGTTAATCTGCACAATTGCTGGCATATGGCTCTAGAAAGAGAAGAGACGCATGAAACAAAACACAGAACTGTTTAAAAAGAACCTACTGCATTCAAAAGGCTTTTCCCAAAAGTGCCAGAGACAGTTATGTTTGTGAAAAAAACAAAACCAAACCCCAACCAACAGATAAGACAGAGAATAGTAACTTCAGAAAGGCATGCAGAATTACAAAGTATGGAGAGAGCAGAGAAATCAGTGGCAAACAAATAAAGGAGCATATGAAACCTCCAAAGAAGCAGAGGAGCCTATACAATACTGAGGACTCCTAATGGTATTTAAGACAGTAAAAAAGGCACTTCTGAAAGCACTCACACAGATCAAGTCCATTGTTTGGTGCAGACAGCAAGATCAAAAAATTATGATGTAGGAAAAGAGAGACAGCTTTGTATGGAATTATCAGGACACATAGTTTGTTGGATTAAAATTTGTTCTTTAGAAGACTTCTATACACAGTCACTACATTAACAGACTGACATAAGCAGGTAGGTCACTAGTAGCTATTTTCAAATTGTCTTCTTCTAAAGCAATGTCATTGATTTGTCATTTAGCAGGGAGACAACACGAAACTTCAGCAGGAAAAGCTTGAACATAAAAAAAACCCAAAGCCAACCAAAAAGACCTCCAATATCTTGCAAAAGGAAAAAAAAAGTTAAAAGGAAAGGTTATTCTTACAGAGGATTAAGTCACAATAATATCTTTTGCTAGGTAGTAACCCTAGCAAAGAACAGTTTGCCAGCTTAAAGTAGTAGCCATACTTTGAAGACGGTAACTTAAGGACTTGGAGATGGAACAGATTGCTAAATTCATTTATGTCTTTTGTGATCATCACTGATAGCTGCTACAAAACAGGCAGTCAAAAGAAAGACACGGGAAAAAATAACTCTAGCAAAGCTTCTGTCAATAGCCTGCGCTCAGCCCTTCTAGCCCCACTTCATGTAGGATGTTAAAATACTAGAAGGAACTCAAAGGAAGGCCAAAGAACTGACCCCTGGGCAGGGAAAAACAAAACAAAGCAAATCTTACATGTGAGGCTGAAAGAGTTCACCCAGCTCAGTGATAAGGTTGAAAGCTGTCATGACGACTATTTAGGGCCACATTTCAAACTTGTAGATAAGTTAAGAGCTGGCAGTAGGAATTTCAACCTTCATTTCACAGCAAAATTTTACAGCCATAGTAAACGAACTACAGAACAGTTTACAGGACAGATGGTCAATTCATTAATGCCTGGGGTTTTCAAAAGTGATTACACGTTTTTACAGAAGACACACCCTAAACAGGTTTTAGGGGAAAAAAAAATTAAATCTATGGCTGAATCCTGCGAAATGTCAGGTCAGAGAAGTTTAATGACTCCTGGCTGGTCTTCAAGTCTGTGAACTGGAGTACTTAACCATAAAAAACAAAATACAAGAATCAAACATTTCCTCTGAGACATGTTGTGGCAAACAGCACTTGTAGGAGCCCCTCCAGTCATCAAAACCACTCAGAAACACACAAACCCTTCCGATGTGTCAAAGCCACTTGCACTGGGCTCTAATTCAATAACTGTTTACATTCGTTAAATAAACATACAAAAGACTAGGTGTCACCCTGGCACCGAAGGCATGGCTTGAATATTTCAGCAGTCACTCTAAAGAATCCCCAGGTCATTCCTTCCCAAAGCACAGCTCTGACTGGTTAGACAAACACCAGTGATGCACACACGTAAGTGATCCACGTGCTCTATGGGAAGTCTCCTTCTTATGATGGGATATCCTATGCTATTGTGTCCATCATTCCTAGCCACATGTGAACTGGAACGAAGTATTAAAAACCAGAGCCTAGTTCCATGCATGTAAATAGGAAAGCAATTTTGAAATGAGAAAAAAATAAAAATAAAAAGAAGAAGCAGCAGACATTCCCCAGGGGAGTAGGGAAAAAAATCATTTGTCATTCTCCAACAGTAATCAGTCTTAAGTACATGGGTTTTTTTTCTTTCCAGAGGAATGAAAGATTCTGGTGCTCTATCATCATTTTATTTACTTTAGCCCAGGAAGTGTCTGATCTGCTTTAAAAATGGTGGATCAATTTTTTATTAAAATGCCATCATTCTGCCTACTCCTACAAAGTGCTATAAAAATACACTGAAGGGAACACTGGCATGTTCCCCAGGTACCATGGCTCATACAAAACCTGCAACAGAGGAGTCTTTTCAGAAAAAGCAGCTACCACCTTCCCACTCACTCCTCCCCAAGCACTGAGCAGCCTGTATGACGTACCTCTTTTTCCTTTCCTGGTTTCAGTCAGGAACATAAACCAAAACATGGCACAGACTGCTTGCTAAAGGTTAAGGAAATTACAGGTGTGGCTGATAAAAGAAAAGATGTCCTGTCTTGAAGAACAACATTTTATGCTTCATTCAGGTTTGTCCTCGCATGTGAATTCAATACTTACGGGCTGTCATTTAAATGAAGTCCAGAGCCTACGTCTACTAGCACACAAGCTTCTTCTATACCCATGCAGAGAGATAAATAGCTGCACTGGAATCTATGTTTTTCATCAACAGCTTATGTCATTTTTTTAGATAGGAAATATTCATAGGCACCCCATTTCACCTGCTGTGTTGTGAGTTTTTTAAGCACCGTGGAACACGCCTTCCACACTGCAGTGTTAAAGGGTCAGATTACTCTCACCTAGAATCTGTTCAATACATTCCACCAAAAGCCAAAACATCAATTAACAAAAATAAACAAGTCAACAGAAAAGAAAAGGAGATTTAAAAAGTACTCAAAGCAAAAAACATCTCAAGTCTACGTCATTTCAATAGTGGTTTGACTCCAGTATTGTAACAAAGCATTTCCACAAACCCCAGGAGGTTTCTGTTTTGTCTGAAGAGCCTGAAACAAAGTTCTCACCACCTTTAAAGCTTACTTCCACATATTATATTATTGTACACAAGTTAAGGACATAACCCTCAATTTTAGCAAGGCTTCTTGTATGCTTCAAAAACATATCCAAGGTGAGGCTTTAAAGAAATACCGATGTTTGTTACCAGCAAGGGAAAAAAAAAAACCAAAACCCAAATCCACGCCAAACTCTACCCACTGTTTATTGCCAAAACAGTCTCCTGCAATCCAAGTTTATATCAAGCCCAGGAACAAAGCACATCAGTTTTTTTTCTGAAGTGCAAATATACTTACGAAAGGACATTCCCAATGTAGGCATAATACGAACAGCAGTAGGGAGTAGTCCCATCACAGCAGTACGCTTTGCAGTCATTAGCACACTGAGCCAGACAATCTTCTGCTGAATAAAAACAGCATTCCCACAGTCAAACGACAGCACCGACAAAATGCTGTACAGCACAACTTTAAAGAAAATGCCTTTTTCTACAGTTTTATACAATCACAGGACTTCACTAGAGGCATGACCTGACCCTGTAATCCCAACAGCAGTCCATTCCCACTATCCTGCACTTCAGTAGGAAGTCCAGGGTTAGGTACTTTGTGTATTGGTATTCTGTAGCTGCCTGTATCAGTTCTTTCTCACATTTAATAATTTAAAATGAAAAAGACCACTTTCAAACATCAAGACACTTTTTCTATTCCAGCAAGAAGTCCAGTGTGAAACCTGAAGCCAGACTGCCCATCATGCTGAGTTGCAAAAGAGGAGCAGTCTGGGAAATGACTACCTCCCCCAGCCCCTGCCCAGCCCCAGGTGTAAATCAGCCCTCAGCTCCTGCTATCTGGAAGCAGCTCCCCGCACTCTGATCCAGCTCCAGGCCCATGGCCAATGTGGCACACCAGCACGTGGCACAGAGGTCAGCGGTGCCTTCGCAACCCCACTTCCAAAGACTGTCCTGCCCAGGGCCAGCAAACTCTTCTCTGCAGGACTGAGGAAAAATGGAAACTGTTCCACAGCAGTAAGAAGGCTCTTTACAATTAAGCAGCATGAAAGAACACATACCCTTTTACTGCCAGGGGAAGTTATTTTAAAGCTATTGGCCTTTTGTGCTGTTGCAGCTCAGTGTTTTCAAAGCCCTAAATCATGTCCTTCCAAATAAATAACATCATATGGTCTCTGGGTACTGCCACTGCACTGTAAACATGTCCTCACAGATTCCCATGCTTCCTGAATCTCATCTGGGGCTCTCCTTCCTTACTGCCAGGGCCTCTGTTGCATCCTGGATGAATCCAAACAGACTCCTTGCCCTGCACACTGTCACCCTTGCTATCCTTGCAGGACTCTTTGGCAACATACACACTGCCATGGCAGAAACCTGAAGATGACAAACTATGTTTCTGCAGTCCCAATATGCTGTGGCCTCTGTTCCCCAGGCAGTCAGCTGCTCATGGCAAGAGCTCCACATTCTCCTATTCCCATTACTGCCTTCTATCTCTGCTGGCGCAACGTTTGATTTGCTGGACCAACCCTACCTCATCTAAGCGGCTGCCACATTCCCGTTCCCACCTCATTTCTTACTGCAAGTTCTCACCTCGTACCAAGGCTCCTTTGCACATTGACAGCACAGCTAACAGCTTGTGCTGTCGATCCACCCCAAAAGCTTAATCTTGCCCATGAGATTTTAGCAAGGGCGCTGCTCATGCTTGGTCTCTGCTTGAAAACAAGCATCAAGTGAGGGCCACGACCACAGAGAGCTGTAAAACAGCAATGCAGGCCAGCTCACGCAGCTGCACCCTAACCCTGTGCCATTACCCTCGCACCACAGAACTGAGCATCCAGAAAAAAAAAGGGTACAACTGACCCACTGGTCTGAAGACCAGCCCTCCCAACAAGTGAACCAGGTAAGTCAGAGAGACTGCAATCTCTGTAAGGAGAGGAGAGGCCAGTACCTGGCATGGGCCCTGTTGCAAAGGAGCTGCAACAGGGAGTGACTGCAGTGCGCGATTCCTCATGCCAAGGCTTTTGTGATGCTATCCTTGCAGGACTCCACATGCCAGCAGCTTCTGGCTTTAGCATCATTACCCATTTTTGGCACAAGCGCCTGTGGCATACCCCTAATGCATCTGGCATGCGCAGCTCCTTGAAGGAGCACAGCAGCCGCCTGTGGCGCCCGCTCCTGCGTGCTCACCAAGGCAGGCGCTGCCAAAGGATGCCCTCGCCCTGCCCAGGGCCGTGGAACCAGGACACCTCAGGGCGTTTCTCTCTCGGAGACTGCACATTCAAACTCCCTGCAGCACAAGAGGGACTCGCACACAGCACATCTCATGCGAGAGCGGTCTTCTGAGGCACTCTGGAGAGCCTCTCCCAACTCGCGCTAGCGCGCAATCACCACCAGCAAGGGAAAGCCCCTACGACCTCCTTGAACCACCGGTCCCAACTACTCGCAGCGACTGCCGGCGGGGGCAGAGCGAGGGCCACCGACGAGCCCGGCCCTCGCCGCCCTCCCAGTCCCGCTCGCATCCGCTGCCTGCGAATTCGCGGCTCCCCCCTGCCCCATGCACTCGCCCGGCCCCGCTGACCTGCTAGGAAGAGAAGGAGGAAAGGGGGAGCAGCACCCCCCAGGGGGCAACTCTCCCACCGGCCACGCCGCCTCGCTGCCTCCATGCCGGCGGCGGGCGCAGAGCCGCCGACCGCTCCGTCGCGGTGCGGCGTGGAGGCGGAGGCGGGCCGGGGGCGGTGGCGGACCCGGGGTGGGGAGAGTAGCGGTGGCGGGCGGCGCCGTCGAGGCCGGGCCGAGCCGCTGCCGCCCCCAGGCTGGCCCGGCGACTCCGCGGGTGGCTGCAGCGGGGCTGCCCCGTCGCGGCGCGGCCCTTCACGCTTCCCCGCCTCCCGCCGCCTATTGTCCAGCTCGGCCCTTTGCCTGGCAGGGCCTAGGCCCGCGGGGGAGCCCTGAAGGGGTGTGAAAGTCTTCGACAGCTGTCCTCCCACTGCCTCGATCGGGCGCTGCATTCGAGCGGTTTTGTTTTGGTGTGGTTTTTTTTTTTATTATTTATTTGTATGTTTGTTTTTTAATGGGATTAAAATAGTGATTGTAAACTAGGATTAAAGTCGTGATTTGTTTGTAAAGGCAAGAGCGGAATCCGTGTGCGGGATGCGGTGCGCTGTGTTAAGGGTTGGGGTGGCGGCTGAAGCGAGAGCCAAGCCGGAGCGCTGCCAGTGCGGCTGCCTCTGCCTGTCGCGCTCGCCCTGAAGCCGTCTCGCGGCAGTCTGCTGCCACCGGGAACCGCAATGTGACCATTCTGCTGACTGAAAAACCCGATCATGCTTGCTTGTTCCTCAGGATTGAGGATTTTCCATGACCAGGCCAGAAACATACTGGGTCTGAAGTATTTTTCAAGAGTCGTTTTTGATAACGGTGTAAATGATGCCATAATTAACGTCTTGCGAGAATTTCCACAGGCAGGGCCCTGAGGCCAAAATCACTCACATCGTGGTCGCACAAAACAAATGGGTTAGCTCTGACTTTGCACGAAGAGCTGCAAGCTGAGGAATGCGCTTTGAATGTTTGAAGTATGCACGCAAAAATGAGAAACATCCACAGGTGTTTCTGCTCATAAAGAACTTCCTGCTGCTGGCAGCTTAGAGGGGAAGGCTCACACAGAAACGTATAATGAATTGTTTTTAAAGAATTTAGCTGTTCTACACTGATGACAACAAACCTCCGAACTAGCAAGCCAAATCACTTGAAAGCTGGTTGCTTTGCTTTTATCAGTGCAGACAAAACAGTTTTAAAATGTATGGCAGAACCTGACTGTCAACAAAGAAAAGCAGCTTTGCATGTTTTTTTTTAACTACCCTGCAGTATGTATCCCTTAGTTTATACAACAGTCTGAGTTTAATGTGTAAAAGAAAATTTCTGTTACATGAAAAGTGCTGAGAGTAAAACTGAGATCAGGTGAGTAAAGGAATTGCAACAGGTCGGACTTGATGATCTTTGAGGTCTTTTCCAACCTTGTTGATTCTATGATTCTATGCTTCCTGTATCTTTGTCTGCTCACAGGCTACAGTTCATCCCTGAACAAAAGCGTGAAAAAAATAATCTGGTTTTGCCAATAGATAGCAATGGTGGTAAAGGAAAAGAATTTATCAGGTAAAGGAGTCTCAGATCCAGTAGATAACTCCCAGAAACTCTGACAATCTCCAGGTTTTGGTTGTAATTAATCGTCTTTGATCACCATGCTATCTTAGAAAATTGTTTTTCTGGTATTTATTTTCTGCTTCTCCATTTTTGTTGTTGGTTTCTTCCCTTGCAGCCCTCTCATAGCTCTCTCATCAAGTCATATTTCAGCATTACACAAAACTGTTGTGTAAAACTGCCTGGTAGTTGAAAGCAATGCCTGTAAATACGTGAGGGATGGGTCTCAAGATGTTAGCCTCTCTTCTGTGGTGCCCAGTGATTGGACAAGGAACAACTGGTACCAACTAAAACACAGGAGGTTTTACCTCAACACAAGGAGATGCTTCTTTACAGTGAGGGTAATGGAGCATTTGAGGAGGCTGCCCAGAGAGGTTGTGTCTCCTTCTCTGGAGACTTTTAAAACCCACCTGGATGTGTTCATGTGTGGCCTGCCCTAGGTGTTCCTGCTCTGGCATGGGTGTTTGACTCAATGATCTCTAGAGGTCTCTTCCAACTCCTAACATTCTGTAATTCTCTGTGCTTGATTTCAGTACTAATTTGCCCATAACAACTTTATGGATCAGAGTTACTTTTTTTTCTGACAGGAGAGGGCAAGTCCTTTGAACCTCTCTAACGTTCCCCAGCCATAATTATTACTTCCCAAGTACTGTCCTTCGAACAAATGATTGAAAAGTCTCTCTGACAAAGTGAAATATATCTTCAAATTAGTGTTGAAAATAATCCATGAGAAGCTTCCAATCCAAGGTTTTATTTACTTCCTCCTAAGGTTTTGTTTGGTTGGTTTTGTTGTTGTGATTTTTTGTTTTCTTGTTTTGTTTTTTCCTGGAAGAGAGGAGGGAGGATGGGGAAAAAGTGCAAAATTCGTCCTCTGGCATTGTTATTTTTCTTTACACTACCCCCTCAAGAAAGGTAAGAGAGCCTGTGGTGTGGTGCTGCTCCTGATATAAGTGATCATAGAATCATAGAATGGCCTGGGTTGGAAGGGACCTCCAAAGGTCATCTAGTCCAGCCCCCTCTGCAGTAAGCAGGCACATCCTCAATTAAATCAGGTTGCCCAGAGCCCTGTCAAGAATCACCTTCAATATTTCCAGGGATGGGGCCCCAGCTGCCTTCCTGGGCAACCTGTTCCAGTGTTCCACCGCCCTCATGGTGCAGAGCTTGTTCCTAACACCCAATCTAAATCTGCTCTTCTCTAGTTTGAAGCCATTGCCCCTTGTCCTATCACTGCAGGCCTTTGTAAACAGTCTCTCTCCATCTGTCTTGTAGGTCCCTTTCAGGTACTTGAAGGCTGCTATCAGGTCTGCCCTGAGCCTCCTCTTCTCCAGGCTGAACAACCCCAGCTCCCTCAGCCTGTCTTTGTAGCAGAGGTGCTCCAACACTCTGATCATTTTTGTGGCCCTCCTCTGGACCCACTCCATCAGGTCCATGTCCTTATTATATTGAGGGCTCCAGACCTGGATGCAGCACTCCATGTGAGGTCTCACCAATGCAAAGTGGGAGAACCACATCACTTGATCTGCTGGCAACGCATCTTTTGATGCAGCCCAGGATGTGATTTGCCTTCTGCACTGTAATTGCAAGCTGTCTGCTCGTGTCCAGCTTCTCGTCCATCAGCACCCCCAAGTCCTTTTCCACAAGGCTGCTTTGTAACACCTCATTCCCCAGTCTGCATTGATAACAAGGAATACTCTGGCCCAGGTGCAGAACCTTGCACTTGCTCTTGTTGAACTTTATGAGGTTCACCTGTGTGCACTTCTCCAGCTTGCCCAGGTCCCTCTGGATGACATCCTGTCCCTCTGGTGTATTGACAGCATCATTCAGCTTGGTATCATCTGCAAACTTGCTGATGGTGCTCTATTTTGTTGATAAAAATATTAAACAGCACAGGTCCCAGTACAGACCCCTGAAGGACACCAATTGTCACTGCTCTCTATCTAGACTTCAAGTCATTGAGCACTACCCTCTGGATGCAACCATCCAGCCAATTCCTTATCCACTGAGCAGTCCCATCAAATCTGTATCTCTCCAACTTGGTGAGTAGGATGTTGTGGGGGACAATGTCAAAGGCCTCGCAGAAGTCCAGACAGATCACACCCATAGGCTGTCCCTTATCTACTGATACAGTCACTTTCTGATAGAAAGCCACTAGGTTGGGCAGGCAGGATTTGCCCCTAGTAAAGGCACGCTGGCTGTCTTGAGTCACCTCCCTGTCCTGGAGATGTCCATGCATCTCCAGTGGTTGTTCAGTGGGCAGCCCAGGTAAGAAGAGCCCCCAGAGAAAGGAGCAAAGCACTAAAGAAATGCCTGCTTGTCACTCCCGCTGTATCATCTGCTCTGCAAATAAAGACAGCTTCTCAAAGAGAGTGTGCTCAATTTGTCTTCTACTCTGTCCTCTCCACTGCTTTCAGTATTGTGGAGGACATTTGTAGAAGGCTGAGAAGTAGGGGAAAAAAAGTCAGGGTGGTATAATTTCATTGTGCTGGGCTGAGGTGAGGCCCTTCTGGGACCAAAAACTGGTTTATGTTCTCAGATTGTAAAGAAAGACTAATTCACAGCAAATAACAACAATAGATTAGAGCTAAAATCCTAGCCATGACAATACTCCTTGAAAAACTCCCTATCAGCACCACATGATGGGAAAATCACCTCATATCAGAAATGGCTTTTGAGAGGTGGTTTTGAAAAGCGTGGAAGATTGATAACATTATGTTAAGTGTACAATCTCTGAAGTGCTAATCTTCAGGCACAGTTCAAGGAGAAAATCTTGCTCCCAGTGCACTACTGTTTTGAAACTCACTATAATCAGGCATCTCTTTCTCCAGAAGCTTAATTAGCAGTTTAGAAACAGTAATTATCACACGTAGAGCACTAGAGAAATCTTAATAGAGAAACAGGCATGTGTTTAGGACAAGCATTTAAACTTCTTACCTCTAGACTACCTCTGGAGAAATCACTTCAAAACAATTAACAGGATATCTTATATATGTGCTAAAGACATCTCTTGTTTAGCTTAAGTTGCTAACTGGCTCAGCATGGGAAATGATAAGTTTTCTACATGTTTTCCAGTATGTAACAAGACAACCAACTTCTGAGCATCTCCAAAGGAGTCAGGGTACAGGCTTTGCAGCAGCAGGGGAGCTGCTTAGTTGAGCAAACCCTTGGTTCTAGAAAGAGGAGCAGTGAGAAAAATGTCTGTTCAACTCTGCCTCATGTTATCAGGTACTGACATGGAGAGGTAGACTCATCTTCTGAACATTATGCACCTCAGAGCACCATCTTCCCTCCCTGGCTTTGTAAGATTTGGGTGCTCAGTCAGGAGCAGTGTCTGTATCTGCTCTGCTATCTGGGAGAAATGTAAATATTGTCCTTGTTTTCCTGCAGGTTCCTTGCATCAGCAGTAGGGAGTACAATGATATACTGTACTTTGGATGGTGAGCATAATTTCATTTCATATTTCATTTAGTATCTTCTCTTATCCTACACCATGAAATAACAGCCAGGATCAGCTGACAGAGGACATACTCCAACCTCTGCTGAAGGGCTTCCCAATGATTCCACTCTTAGCTGGCCTTTTAATTTCTCTGATCCTCTTCTTTCTCCCTTTACCTACCTCACCACTAGTCAAACATAATTAATCTTATCTTCTCCTTTAAATGGAATTTTTTTCACACTTCAGATCAGTTTCATAGCTACTTTGGGATGTTCTTTCTGCTAATGTGTGGTTGGATTTTTTTTTGAGGATAGCCTGAATACTAAATGCAATATTTAAAATGGATTTTCGATATCGAAGTCTATCCTCTGTTGACAGAGTGTCATGTATTTCCCTCACTGCTCCATTAGCACATATTAAGTTTATTGTGGTATTGGCATATAGTTGCACATGCACTATTTAATAACTATAACACAAAAAATACATGCTTGCTTGCTTTTTCAAAAATGTTGTATCTGAGCCAGCAGTGTGCCCAGGTGGCCAGGAAGGCCAATGGCATCCTGGCATGCATCAAGAATAGTGTGGCCAGCAGGAGCAGGGAAGTCATTGTGCCCCTGTACTCAGCACTGGTCAGGCCACACCTTGAGTACTGTGTCCAGTTCTGGGCCCCTCAGTTTAAGAAGGACATTAAGACACTTGAACGTGTCCAGAGAAGGGCAACAAGGCTGGTGAGAGGCCTCGAGCACAAGCCCTATGAGGAGAGGCTGAGGGAACTGGGGTTGTTTAGCTTGGAGAAGAGGAGGCTCAGGGGAGACCTTCTTGCTCTCTACAACTACCTGAAGGGAGGTTGTGGCCAGGAGGGGGTTGGTCTCTTCTCTCTAGCAACCAGCACCAGAACAAGAGGACACAGTCTCAAGCTGCGCCAGGGGAAGTTTAGGCTCGAGGTGAAGAGAAAGTTCTTTGCAGAGAGTGTTGTTAGCCTTTGGAATGTGCTGCCCAGGGAAGTGGTGGAGTCCCCATCCCTGGAGGTGTTCAAGAGGGGACTGGATGTGGCACTTGGTGCCATGGTTTAGTCATGAGGTCTGTGGTGCCAGGTTGGACTTGATGATCTTTGAGGTCTCTTCCAACCTTGGTGATTCTGTGATTACATTGCTACTTACCTCCACACTAAGCCACCTTATTATTGCCTCTGGGATTTCTGATTTCTACCAGTGTCTTTGACACTGGAGAATTTACAACAGAGCTCCCAGAAGGCTACGAGACAGTCTTGTTCTCTGCGCAGACAGTCAGCCTCTGTCACATGAGGAATGTATTCAACACTCCTGCCTGTTGCTGTGTATAGCTTGCAAAAAGCATAATGCAGGAGTGCTGCTTTTCCTAGGCAGCAAACAGCATCCCCCCTATGGCCCCTTCAGTTATATCTACTGTGTTAAGGTAGATGTAATCTCTGGAGTTATAATGGTTATATTCTGTAGATTTTTTTCTGATACTACAGGTAGAGACATTATTTTTGTAAACTTGTATAAAAGCTGGTGAAATCTTTAGCTACCATTTGCCTCTAGACAAGATTAAGGCCACAGAGAGGATAGGTGAATGTTTTTAAAATTACTTTCATGGTAGACATTTTCTTTTTTGTATCATCTTCATGCATTGGCTATCAGGAAGGGAAGGAGTAGAAGACCTTTGACATTATTTCTATTCAGAGCAAAGAATGTCTAAAAAATGCTGAATCCTTTCTAGTGGAGCACCAGACAGTGATTTATAAGACTATGCTGACAAAAGGCATCTGCTGAAAGGCTGATTTTCATTCAGATATGTAAAAATACAGGCACTTGGTTTCCTTAATTAAACATTTACATAATAAACTAATCAGAAGAACTTGGGAAGCTTAGCAAACAGTAACAAGACCTGGAGAAAATCCACTAACCATGCTTATTGTCTAATTAATAATCCTCCTATTTTTTTCCCCCTTTAATATTTCAGGGATTTTGCTTGAAAATTTTACCCTGCACACAGTTTTAGGGGAAAATGGTAAGTTTTTGTGAAGAGCATCCTCTTTTAGAACAGTCAGTGAGGAAAGAATGCAGGAGAAAGAGGAACATGGTGAAGATTACCAAGCTAAAATGTTGTATCGATGTCCTCATCACTGTTATTTTTCACATGCATTCTATAGAGTATTTTAAAAGATCAGCCAAACCTTCAATTATATTAGAAAGCACTGAAATAATATGCAGGGCTCTGTACCAAATATCTCAGTGCCAGGAAAAGGGAGTACCCCAGAAAGCCACAAATCCCCATAGTTCATCAGGGGCTAATACCAGCAGTCAAGATTTAACATTTTTCTCATACTTAGTTTTGTCTTAGGAAAAATTGAGCAGCCCAGGACTGAGGGAACCATGGATATTACTCAAGCTCTCTCTCATGTTGGTTCAGGGATGTCACACCTAAGAATCTGACCTGGAATTTGTAAACAGAAAATACTAAATACTAAATATTATCATTAATAAAGTTGATTGTTTACAAGTGAATATTACTATCCTGTAACATTCATAGGAAATGTTATCCTCTGTCAGATTCAATGAAAACAAAGCAAGACCTCTGAGAACACGGCCAAGGATAATAGTAAGGAAGTATTTATGAGAAGCAGATGAATACCCCCACTTAAGAAACAATGAACAGGGTGATCTTCCAAGTATCTGCTGCAAATAGAGTGCCTTTTAAATTTTAAAGAGAATCATAGAGAGCACAGTCCCAGTCCCTCCTCCGTTCAGTGATGAGTGGGATTTTAAAAGCTTGTGTTGTGGGTAGGTAGATGGAGGTTCCGTTGGATTAGCAGTTGCTGATGAAGGATGCATTAGAGTCCAAGGAACACCTCTCTATGTTTTCTCTGACAAAGTCTGCTCTGTCTTGTGCTTTCCAACACATCATATATTATCTCTGTTTGTTATTTAGCACTTATGATAAGGGCAGAAGGAAGGGGTGGTAGGAAGGTCTCTCGTTCTGGAAATTTCCCCCCCCCCCCTTCATATAATGAAGCTACTGAAATTATTTTTCCTAAGAAATGAAGAGTGCAAACAGCCAAATGTTACGCTTTCCTGCAGCATCCAGCACAGAGGGTGAGTAGCCTCTAGTTACCCCATCAGTGTCCACTGCAGTTACTGGTGCTTGGATGGTATTTGTGACCTTCAGAGAACTTTGTGAAAAATACATATAAATTTTCTTTTCTTCTTTGCTAAACAGATCTATTTAAGAAAATATTTTACAGAAACAAGCACTGGACTAGAGAGCATTCATTTCA
Source organism: Picus viridis (assembly GCA_033816785.1). Lineage (NCBI taxonomy): Eukaryota > Metazoa > Chordata > Aves > Piciformes > Picidae > Picus > Picus viridis. The sequence continues at coordinate 10,316,199 of CM066570.1, forward strand.
GCCTGCTGATAGACTGGATTACAAGTGAACACATTTATTTACTTGAACAAAAATGAAAGAGCAAGTAGCAGAAACCAGCTAAGACTGGTGGCAAATGAAAAGCAGCACATTGGGTAGGAATTGTATGTTGTTGTATTTAGGAGGGAGGAAATAGTTATTCTTACGACCCTTTAGGCCCTAGCCTGCAGTTATAAGGGTTTGTATTAGTTTAAGCTGACTGTCCTCACTAGAAGGGACGAGGCAACGGTCTACCCTGCTGCAGTAGCGCAGTGCAAGCTGGATTGTTACTTTGCACCATGCTAACATCATGATCACTGTATGACAGGAAGGGGTTGACCAAGATTTACAAAACTTGAAGTATATTCTATAACTTGCAAAGTTTCCTGTTAGAGGGGGTTTGTGTTTTGGTTTTGTTTTGTTTTGTTTGTGGGGTTGTTTGTTTGGTTTCGGTTGGTTGGTTGGTTTGTTTTCCCGTCCCTAGCATTCAGGCAGGGGCATGTCCATTTCTCCAGTCCTTTGGTTTCACAGGTGCAGGCGGTTCATGTTTTGTCTGTTTCCCTTCTCCTGCATATGCTGCTATTTCTGTTTTCTTGTGTGTAATCTGATATCCCTGCAATAAAGTAGGAAATTGTCCTTATCTCAACTAACATCTCTGGCTCCCGGGTCCTCCTTGCTAACCCAGAGGAGAGGAGGAGGCTGTAGGAAAGGAGAAACCACTCTGTTGTGAGCACGCTGCTGGGGCTTAGCTGCCGGCTGAGTTAAAACCAGGGCAGAACTAAAGCAGTTAGTATTCTGTAATGCTGTGTTCTTACATATTTTCTTGGGCAAAGATGGCTATTTGCTACGTTTAAAAGTCCATCTTTTGTATTGCATCCTTTTAATCTGCATAGTTGCAACAAAATATATTTAGCTCTCGGTGTTTCTCGAGATTCCGCAACTTGACAGGAACCATTGCAATGGGAAAAGCTTAAGTTTTCCTCTTGAAATGTGAGGGACTGTAGGCATGGCTGATCTGAAAGGACATCAGTTCAGCATGGTCCTCATGGAAATGCTGGTGGAATGTCACTAGATCAGTGGATACCCTATAGTAATTGCCCCTTGTCATTCCCTTCCAGTATCCTGTTTCATGGACTGAAACAGGGGAGTGGTATGTGACAACATTATTTCATTAAATTGTCACACAAGCAAGAACCCCTTCCCTGTTAGCTGAACTCAGTGCCTTGCCTTTCAAAATTCTTTGGCTTTCATGTCTACACCTCAAACTCTTACATAAATTGATATGACAAACAGCAGTAGTAGGTGAGGAGTTGATGAGATGGGGAAGAGAAAGAAACCCAAATACCATAATCACAATTCCACAACTATGAAAGAGCTCAAAGCCACATGTCTGAAGGTGGCCACTTGTACAACCTTCAGTATTAGAACTGCTCTGGTCAAAATGCTCTTCCTTGAGTAACTTCAGGATGTGGAAGCAAGTCTTTGCATTTTTCTCTGTCTTACATATGGATGCTTTCAGGAGCAGCAGTAGGGCTTTCACTAAAAGACAAAACAAAATGTTCTAAATTTTGTCAGTTGAAGAAGATGACAAATGTAATGGAGCAGAGTAGAACTCATTCAGGTTGAAGGCAGAGAGCAGGGTCAAGACAACCCCATCTATATTCAGCAATATTCCTAATCATCATGGCCAGTGGCACTGGAATTACTATTCAGACTGTTATTCTCATTAGCACCTTGGCACCTTGTTAGCTTACTAGACCTGGCAATAGAAACAAGAGGTTTGTATTAATAAACCGAGGGGGAGAAAAAAAAACCCTCATCCTCACAATTGCTCGATGTTTTTCAGCTTCCCAGAAAAGTTCAGCTGAACAAATTGTGTCTCCTGTTTTCAATGCTGTGTACAAGCATCTTTGTATCAATCCTCATGAAGCAGAGGATTCTAGAACAAAAATACTGTCAGTATTCTTAGAGTGGTGTTCCATTTCCTGGTCTGTAAGGAAATAAGGTAGAGAGACTAAATGGCTTTTCTAATCACTGTAACTCAGTGACAGAATGAAGATTTGCATCTAAATGATCCTGAGCTCCTGTTCAAGTGCAGTCATGAGTATTACCCTGAATATAGCAGTACAAATATGAAGCAGACTGGTTTCAACTCCACAAGTTCTGGTGAGAAAGCTGGCAAAACCGGCCATACCTTGCCATCACACTCTGGCCACACATATAAATGAAAAAGGTGCTTCAAGAAGTATGGCTTTACTCAGGTCAAAATGCAGAGATTGTGTATGCCCATATGAAAACTATACACGTTTTTCTTCCTAGTAGTACACAAAATGCACACATACATGCATATATATGTGCATATATAAGTATTTTTACAGATACACACACAGAGAAACTTTCTTCTTAAGCCCTGAGATCTTACAGTCTTCAAGTACAGGGGCTAGATACAGAGAAAAGCACAGGGGTTCAGAAGCGAGTGCCAAGGACTAATAAAGGGAAGATTAAAGCTCACCCTTCTAAGAAATGCCTTACAGACATCTCACAATGACTTCTTGCCATAAAATGGACGCACTGGAATTGAGGAGCTGTTAACACAAACGAAAAATGCTATTAATAATGTGTCTAACAAGCGACAAATGCATCTTCTTTATTCTTCTCAGACATTTCAGTTTTTGGAGGTCTCACTCTCTCCTACAGAGATCAAGGCTCAGAGGTTTTTATTTAAGAAGTACATTTTGAAGAAGAATACATTTTCTAGAGACTTCATGGCTTGCCACCATAACAGTCCAGCTGGTCCTGTTTCAAGCAACGGTCCAATTTTCACGATACAGCTTAACTTTGGGGTAGAAGGTTTTCAATCTCTTAACTTTTTTTTTTTTTCCTCTTTTGAATTGGGAGGCAGCTTGCATCCAATGTCACCCTTGCCAACAGCACAACAGCTGTTAATTGTATTCTGCAGAGTTCATCGTGTGGTGACACAAGATGTGGAACTGAAAAGCAAAGGACTGGAACAGCACAGGCATATAATCATAAGGCAGAGGCGTGTGTTATAATCAAGGCATATACATTCCGGCTTGGAACTGAAAAAATTATCTTTTCAGAGTGATGAAAGACTTGCTAAAATGGATTGTAGGAATTATGCCAAGAGATTACTAACTTAATCAGAAGAGAACACATCTCTGTGTACTTTCAGATTTAATTGCGTCTCTCCAGATTTATCCCTTTACAATGGATTACCCAGTGTACAATTAGTAACTATTTTTCATAAAGCGAGCTCTTCCCTCCTGTATTAATCTGCATGCACTGGATGCAGTAAGGGCAACATTTCATCAAAGACTTCAGCCCTCACCTTTAAGGACATTCTTTCTGAAGCTCCTATTTAGACACCAGAATGGGTCAGCTTGTGAAAAAGTGCTGCAGCACAGGACTTTGTCTTCACTATGTTATGAAAGCAACAGTCTGCGCAGACTTATTTAGGGTGCCAGGAAGGAGGATGATGGATGAGGAAGGGACATAGGGAAAATGTATATCCACACGTTGATGCAGAGTGGCTCAAAATCTGTGCTGTTGGAAAAGGGTGTCTCTACGGCTCCTCAGCACCTAGCTTCCCCGTGTGTCAAATTTGATTGGTACGGGATTTTACTAAGAACGCACCAATGCAATCATGTAATTTACTTACAGGACAGCTACCTAGACTCTCTTGCCCACTCAGATCAATTCCCATGAACACCAATGGCATTATGTCAATATGGCAACTGTAAATGAGCTCAGTCCTGCAAAAATTTACACCACAGCTTCCTCCAAGAGAAGCCACCTCATTATGCACCCATGCTCCCATTCTGCCCCTGGTATTACCTTCTCTTGTTCTGGCTTGGAAATCAGCAGGGTAGCCTGATGAGCAGGACCTGGAAGGTGCTCTGAGTTGAGCCTTGCTTCCTTTTTTTAAAAAAAAAACTTTCCTGGTTGGGGGATTTTCTGAGAGCAGAATTGGGCCAGATGTCTATGCAAGGCATAATACATATAATGAATAGAATAGACTAGACTCGACTCGACTAGACTCGACTCGACTCAACTAGACTAGACTAGACTAGAATAGAATAGAATAAACCAAGTTGGAAGAGACCTTCAAGGTCATCACATCCAACCCATCATCCAACACCATCTAATCAACTAAACCATGGTACCAAGCACCCCATCAAGTCTCCTCCTAAATACCTCCAGTGATGGCAACTCTACCACCTCCCCAGGCAGCCCATTCCAATGCGCAATCACTCTCTCTGTGTAGAATTTCTTCCTAACATCCAGTCTAAACCTCCCCTGACACAGCTTGAGACTGTGTCCTCTTGTTCTGGTGCTGGTTGCCTGGGAGAAGAGACCAGTCCCCACCTGTCTACAACCTCCCTTCAGGTAGTTGCAGAGAGCAGAACATATCCTTTTCATTTCCTTTGTTCTATTTGGAGGGTTGAGCTGCTGGAAAGCAGCTCTGTGGAGAAGTACTTCGGAGTGCTGGTGAACAAGTTCTCCATGAGTCATCATTGTGCCCTTAAGGCTGAGAAGGTCAAGTGTATTCTGGGGTACATTAAAGAAGAGTGTGGCCTGCAGGCTGAGTTAGGGTCTCCTCCTTCTCTACTCTGACCTGTATTGTGTCCAATTCTGGACTCCCTTGTTCAAGAGGGACAGGGAACTACTGGAGAGAGTGTCCAAGGAAGGGCCACAAAGATGATTAGAGGACTAGAGGAGGAGAGGAAAGGCTGAGAGACCTGGGGCTGTTTAGCCTGAGAAAAAAAGAATGAGAAGAGATCTTATAAAGTCATATGAATATCTAAAGGGTGGAGGTCATGAGGATGGGGCGGTGAGAGTGGTGTCCAGTGACAGGACACAGGACATGGACAGGACACGGACAGGACACGGACAGGACACGTACAAACTAGAACAAAGGAGGTTCAACCTCAACATGAGGAGAAACTTTGAGGGTGATAGAGCACTGGAACAAGCTGCCCAGAGAAGTAGTAGAATCCTTCTCCTCTGAAGACTTTCAAAACCCACCTGGACACAATCCTGTTCAACCTGGTCTAGGTGTACTTGCATTAGCAGGGGCATTGGACTAGGTGTTGTCCAGAGGTCCCTTCAAACCCCTACCATTCTAAGATTCTATGGGATCCCTGTCTATGTTAGATACCAGTGTTCTACATTGTACTCATTCTTTCTTTTCCTATCAGACATTCCTGTGATAAAGCACAAGTTTAAAATTCCATTCACCTGCTTACAGTTATCAGAGATAATTATTATAGCTGGTTGATGACCAATGGAGGTCACGTCAGAGAAATCAACTGGAAATCTGAAGCTATGAAAGATCATTTCAAATCAATTCCTTTTCTGAAAATCATTTCCAAGGGTCTCTTACATTTGATTGTGTACTCAGCTAGTAATGCAACACTGTTTAAAATAATAATAATAGTAATAATAAAGTAGCAATGAGTGCCAGTAATCTCAACTATGTTTCCAAACCTATGCATAAGTTTGCATGTCATTAATTCCAGTAAAGTGATGGTCAATGAAAATTAGGATTTGCAGACAGTTATCCCACAATAATTGATATTTTTCTCTAGTCAGAATAGAAAATATTTCTACCTCTACAAAAAGTTGCTGTCTAAATTATAACCACTGTATTACACCATCTGGCCACATATAGTTTTACTAAAAGATTTAAAAAAGAAGTTGGCATGTGTAATACCTATGTGTTCACAGGATCAAAGGATGTCAGGGGTTGGAAGGGACCCAAAGAGATCATCGAGTCCAACCCCCCTGCCAGAGCAGGACCATACAATCTAGCTCAGGTCACAGAGGAATGCATCCAGATGGGCCTTGAAAGTCTCCAGAGAAGGAGACTCCAGAGAAAGAGACTACACAACCTCTCTAGGGAGCCTGTTCCAGTGGTCTGTGACCCTTACAGTAAAGAAGTTCCCCCTTGTGCTGAGGTGGAACCTCCTGTGCTGCAGCTTACATCCACTGCCCCTTGTCCTATCACAGGGAGCAAGTGAGCAGAGCCTGTCCCCTCCCTCCTGACACCCAGCCCGCAGATATTTATAAACATTTATTAAATCTCCTTTAACTCTTCTCTTTTCCAGACCAGTTCATAGCCAGGAACATCAAAAGAAATACTGTTTTGGCTTCTTAAAGGCAATGCTATTGGTCAATAATTTCTGTGACCATATGACTAGCTGTCAAGGAGTGACCTCTTCAGGAAACATTGATGTTCTAACTCCTGTTAGAGATATCTTCATAGGACATGATGGAAACTGGGATAATAATGGGGGGAGTGGCGGGAAGGAAAATACCCATAAGGTTAATCCTCCTTTGGCATTCCAATTAAAAAAAAAAAAGGCAACACTAAAGTCATGAAAGATATTTGAAACATGCCATTTATGTTTGGGATTTGTGACTAGAGCCTCTGCTGTTGTAAACCACTATAGAGCCAATGAAGTCCAAGCGGTTACAACAAATAAGGATGTGTCTTATCATGTGAATGCTCAAAGCTTATAGACGGTGCAAACTACAGGAAATTCTAAATGCAAGCTCACAAATTGGGAAGATAGTGAACCACAGGATCAAATCCCAATTGCCTTTTGGAAGCCTCAATGAGAAACAGAAAAAATTGCAGGAACAGAGAGATGGAAGCAAAAAAAAACCCACAACCAAAAGACCTCAGAAGTGTCAAGGATTTCCTTTGTGAGCTGCCCCTGAACTTTGCATCCCATGTTTAACAAACCTTGAATTAAACTGGAGGATAACAGCTATTCACAGAGTGCTTAGTTCACTATTACTATGTATATGTTGAAAACCATCAACAGAATCTTTAATAGAAGGAAAGTCATATCTTATGATCCAAATGCTACAGGTATAGTAAATCACTAAGTAACAAGTTTAAATGTGTAACATTTTTTGCATTGTCAGCATCACAATGCAAAAGAAAGAAGGATTTTTTTGATAGCACAAAGAACATCGATGAACTTGTGCTATAGTAAGAAACATCACAACTGAAATCCAGAGAAGAAAAATCTCAATTGCTTGTCAACAGTGAATGTAAAACTGAGGGTTTAAAAAGTTTTCTTTAAAAGTTTGTTCCATTATTATACCAGGATAAAAGCAGCCTTTACTAATAGGCTGTGCAAGGGAATTCATAGTTCATGGTAGCATACACATCTGCAGGCTGGAATGTAGCTGAATATATCCAAGGCCATTTGTCATTTGAAGGAAGAAAGAGAAGTATCATCATCCACATTTTCCAGAACAGAGGCCATGTTACAGATTGGAATAGGCTTGGATTTTAAAGGACTGAAGAGATGCCTTTTTATTGCCATTCTCCCTCTGTTGAGTAAAGAAAAAAGAAACTTTAAGCCCAACATTCCTGCTCTTCCTCAAATTCCTCAACAAAGACCACCACCACCAGCCTCCTAGTTTCAACAATACTTCTTGCCTGAATTCTGTGTTCAACAAAAACCATTAAAAAATCTCTGTAAAACTGCAGTTGGTTATGCTGAGAAAGTATAACATTAAAAATCTACAATGATATTTTACTCAAATTTTTTGGTCAAAAAAGGTGCTTTTTCTTTTGTCAAAAAAAAAATGAAAAGTGTTTTTCTTTCTTCTGACAGTAAGTGGCTTGTATAATTGTTGTAAGCCAGTCAAAGGTATCTAGGATATGATGAATCTGGGCACTAATCAATTTGGGCATGCTCTTCTTCTGTACAAAACTAAAAAGATGGAAAATCCTCCTTTTTTTTTTTTTTTTTTTTTCCCCCCATATTTCTAGGAGTCACAGAATCACAAAATGATAGGAGATGATAGGGACTACTGCCAATCATTCAGTCCACTCCCCCTGCTAAAGCAGGTTTCCCTATATAAGGGTTCAAGAGGGGATTGGACGTGGCACTTGGTGCCACGGTCTAGTCATGAGGTCTGTGGTGACAGGTTGGACTTGATGATCTTTGAGGTCTCTTCCAACCTTGGTAATACTGTGATACTGTGATATCAGGTTGCACAGCAGCACATCTGACCAGATTCTGAAAGTCTCCAGAGGATACTCTACAACCTTGCTGTGAAGCCTGTTCCAGTGCTCCATCACCCTGAAAGTAAAGGAGGTTTTGCTTATGTTCAGATGGAATGGTCTCATTACTCCACAAGTATGGGACTACCTGTTTGGTAAAGTTAAGGCTGTGCTTAAAGGCACTGCTGGATCAGTACTGGAGACTTGTAGCTTTTACCAGATTGTTTACGTTTGCAGTTCATTGTTCTTAGACCAATCCATTTACAACGGTGGTCTAACTTATTTCATAGAAAATTAAACTATTCAAGTGGCATTTTGGGGCATTTTAAATTGCATACATAGCATGTAGAAGTATAATAAACACATGTTAGAACTATCTAGAAATTATTTAAAAGAGATCCCTCTGATGTTTTCAGAATTGGTATGAAGAGAGAACCTGCTCAAACAGGGCACTTAAATGCATCCTTAATGCTGGTTCACTTCAAAGGAAGAAAATGTGTGTAAGTGTTTGCTAAAGAAGGATGAGCTTAAATCATAAAAGCTTCCATGAAATGGTTCTGAAAACAAGGGGAAAAGCTCAGGGGAAAAACTGGAATTTTCCTTTTCCTATATGGTAAGGCTTTGTCATTCAGTTACTGCTGGCTGCATTGCATATTTATCCTGTCGTTGGAAGAAGAATACCATATATTTATATATATGATTCACATGCTAAGGCAAACTATTTTTGTGCAACATTTTTGTAACTCTTGAAATACTGAGATATGCTTCATGGTAGGGATTTAAGAAGCTTGGAGAAGACCCAAGAGAGGTAGCAACAGGCAGAAAGTAAGCGATGCACCCTAGATGCATCTTTTTCATCTGACTAAGATTTTCATGTCACGTTGGATAGCATATTTTTTCCTGCACACCCTACTAATAGCTCAAAATATGGGTCCAATTCAGCTGAATAAAAGACATGTTGCATGCAAAGACGAATGAGTACTGCCTGTAGAAAAGTGAATGAACTTGAATGACTCTTGAATGGTAAATAAAAGTTTGAATAAAAAGTATAATTGCCTATGTCCCAGATAGACTAAAGTAACTTCCGTATTGTCATGATGGTCTGATGAGTACATAGTACGCCTTAAAAAAAGCTTAATTACATACTTAGCTGATAGACAGATAGCTCTGGTATGTGTCATTTTGCTCTATTAGGTATGAATGAATGTTCATTTACCCAAGATGGAGACTTCCCAGTCTCCTGAATGAAAGGTAAGCGTTGTTGGTTTCTACCCAAACATAAAGGAATAACAATTAAAAGTAAGCCCCAAAACAGAGAAAGGGCAAAATGTTTTTACCTAGTAGAATAACTACTAAAAAAAATATAAATACATGAAAAAGATTTCACAGATAATGGAGCATAAAGGTAAGATAAAGAGAGAGACTTTTCCACTCTCTTCCCAGTTGGTGTTCCAGCTATAAATATCCACAGGTGAGAAGAACACTCCTCTTACATCTTTAAAATGTCAACATCTATATATTAATTTCACTTCTTGCAGGACAAATTGTGCTATAAAGAATACATGGGCCTGCCAGCTGGGAGGTATTTATGTTCTGTGGGGCTTGGTAGACAACAAGAGAGACCTTGAGGATAGTCCTTCCAGATGCTCTGAGCAGCTGCGTAAGCAGATCTGCACCAATCTGCTCAGGACACATGCACAGGTGCACCCAGTTCTGTTTGAATATGATAGAGAAATGCCCAGCACCCCTTTGCATCCCAGGATAACTAGGTACTATACTTCTATTCAACACCCTGCTCCAAGCAGGACTAACTTCAAAGTCAGATTAGGCTGGCATATCTTTGGTCAGTCATGTTTTGAATATTTCAAAGAATGTAGGCTCTAAAAATTAATTGTTCTACCAGAGCCAGTGTTGTAAAACACCATTATTGTGACCTTTTTACCTTACAGTTGGAATTTCCTTTGTTGTTACCTTTTGCTGCACCTTTTCTAATAGCACTGCATTCTCTTGAGATGGAGGGATGAAGGTTATGTGTCCTACTGAGGATGCAGCTACCCTCTAGATCTATACAGCAACCAGTGATGTTTATTCTTTTGTTCTCTGTTCTATTTGCTTTTTTGACCGTTGCCAGGCTTTGAGCTGACATTTCCACAGAACTATTTATTGTAATCCCAAGATCTCTTTTCTGAATCATAATTGCTAGTTCAGAGCCCATCATTCTATATGCAAAGTGAGGGTTGTTTTTCCTCTTGTGAATTACCTCACAAACAGTGAAATTCATATGCCATTTTATTCACCCATCGTTCTTCCAAGAACCTCCTGCCGATTGTCACAGCTGACTTTTTTCTTTTCCTCTGACCATTGCTCTGTAAAATTTAGCAGCATCTGCACATTGAGACTGCACTTGCTCATTTCTAGATCATTTAGGGATGTTAGGCTTCATAGCCTTAGCACAAATTTCTGCAACCTCTCCACTTTTGCAGAAATGTCATTTGTTCTCACCACTTGTTTCCTGCCTTTTAGTAAAGTATAAAGCCATGAGAGGACTTTCTCCCTCTAGCCTATAGCAGCTGAGAGCTTTCTGCTTGGGGAGGAGTAGGAGATCTTGCTGACAGCATTCTGAAGATGAAGTAGAACATGAGTCTGTGATGGTTGTCTGTGTGCTCAGTCCTGACAATACACTTCAGAGGTCTCATGTGGTTTTGTGAGGCATGACCTGTCTCTACAAAAAAATAGTCTGATCTTCCCCAGTGTCATATTTGTGTGTGCATTTGGAATTTGGTTCTGTCGATTTGTGCTACACTGATACCAGGCCTACAGGTCTTCATTTGACAGTATAAAAAGAAGAATCAACAAATTTGACTGACCTTGGAGTCCTCATGTGGGTCCTAAACATCACTGTCATGAATAAGTGTTTTGCACATGCAAAGACTGGTTAAAAATATCCCTCCAGTAAATACTTCAGATTTGTTCTGGTTATTTACAGATGCAGCTGTGTATTGACGGTTACTGAAGCACACCTTAATATGTCTTTTCCCCCATCCTTCAGTATTTTCAAAAGTTAAATAGTAGTTTCATAGGATAGTTGGAGCTTTGTGCATGCCATATGACAATAAGGTTGCCATGGAGACTTCTCATCCTTGAATATTGGTATAAGCAATGCAGAAGAATTTGGCTCTGTTTATCTGCCTGAGAGTTGCAAAACTGCCTCTTCTTTTTTCTCAACTTTAGGTTCTTCTTAGTGAAAATGCATACATGGTGTAACACAGCAAGACACGTAAATCTGCAGTCTCCTGATGTCTGAAACAATGCAGAAAATACAGAAATACAATATTCACTGCTGTAAGCAATGACTGAGATTACAGCCTATGTGAAAAATGCATCAGCAGCAACACAATAGCAGCTACTTGCAGTAGGATGCATACAAAGCAGCAGGAAAGCTGGAAACATGATGAACCACAAAATGGCAGCCCCCTCCGACACTTCTCTTGCTTGTAGTGCAAGCAATAATTTGTCACATATAGTATGGAAATGTCTCTGTAATGAATCCTTTGATATCTTAGTAATCACCCAACAGACAACAATCTGATTTGAAAAATTTCCATAAAGGTAAACTGACAGAGTGGAAGTAAACGTGGTGGTGTTTGGAGATTATCACCAAAAGCAACACATTGCATTGACAATGTGATGCTTTGGGAAAAAAAAAAAAAAGGCTGCATATTTAAGAGCTTGTGGATGAGGAAGGGGATATTGGCTTTAAGTCAGAGGAAATATTCTCTTGCAACTCTGTGTAATTCTTTATTTGCATTTGTGATGCTTTCCAAGGCTGGACTAGAGTTAGTCTGCCTTATTTATTAAGTCCACTTAGTTTTTTCCTTGTGTCTTGTCTGCCATTAGGGATTCAGATCCTGCCTGAACTTGATGTTTCTTTTCAATGCCCTTGTACTCAGCACTGATTAGGCCACACCTTGAGTACTGTGTCCAGTTCTGAGCCACTCAGTTTAGGAAAGATGTTGAGTTGCTGGAACATGTCCAGAGAAGGGCAACAAAGCTGGGGAGGGGTTTGGAGCACAAGCCCTATGAGGAGAGGCTGAATGAGGTAGGATTGCTTAGCCTTGAGAAGAGGAGGCTCAGGGGAGACCTTATTGCTCTCTACAACCTGAAGGGAAGTTGTAGACAGGTGGGGGCTGGTCTCTTTTCCCAGGCAACCAATAGCAGAACAAGAGGACACAGTCTCAAGCTGCACCAGGGAAGGTTTAGGCTGGATGTTAGGAAGAAGTTCTTCATAGAAAGAGTGATTGGCCATTGGAATGTGCTGCCCAGGGAGGTGGTGGAGTCACCATCACTGGAGATATTTAGGAAGAGACTGGATGGGGTGCTTGGTGCCATGGTTTAGTTGATTAGATAGTGTTGGATGATAGGTTGGACTTGATCCCAAAGGTCTCTTCCAACCTGGTTAATTCTATTCTATTCTATTCTATTCTATTCTATTCTATTCTATTCTATTCTATTCTATTCTATTCTATTCTAATGCAAAACATAAACCCATGACTGCATGAGAGACAAGAAAATAAGCTGTTACAACAAAATAGAGTTTCAAGACAATTTTTTAAAAAGAAATGTTTGTTTTACTTTTGTTAACACCTATTTAATTTCAGCATATCATGTTCTATATGCATCAGCAAGGTTCTATTAAAAGTTCTGCACTCTTAGCATTTAATTTAAGAATTAAACAACCATTAGACTGTCTCTCAACAAAACCCCCCATGTTATTTCTGGGTTTATATATTCCATGGTGTGCTGTAGGTAGAAAGCAATGTATGTTCTGAATTCATGTTAATTAACTCATCTCAAATGCTGAAAGGTAATTTCTCGTACTGAATTTACTTAATGGTCTTTTTTTTTCCTCATGGAGATGTAGTTTATTAAGGTACAAATCAGGCAGGCTTTAAGGACAACTGTAAAAAAACATAGAAAACATAATCTTTCAAAGTCTTTGATGCTCCATCTGATATTCAGTAGAGCCTCTAGCAGTTACAAGATCTTCTTTTCACCTGTATAATTCTATCTTCTCTGCTATTTTTGAAGTAGAGATAAAGGAGAAATAACTACTGATAAAAGCTGTGCAAGTCAGTGCTTGTAAATTTATTTGTGTGTGTTTAATTGAAGTGAGCAAACCTCACCTTATCCCTTCAACACACAGTCCAATTTTAAATCTACAATGAAGTTGTCAAGGAGACTTAAAATAAAACAGTCTTCAGGAGCAGCAATTGCTTCTGGCATATGGGTAGGAGAGGCTGGACCTCAGCCCTGCAGTGGGCAGAGCACAATCAGAGGGCTGTTGGTAAAAGCACAGTCATGGGACGTACCACTTCTGCTCCGTGCAACAACTGGTCCTTACCCAGAAACTTTTGAGGATGTGATCTCAATTTCTGATTATTTCACAATCTTTTTGGGGCCCATGTACTTGAAGAGCTTTCAAGGACCTGACACCCCGTGAACAGAAGTGCCCAAAGAACTTGAAGACACTGGGCTGGAGTTCCCTGTCGTAGTGGTTTGAGTGTTAACTAGAGTTTAAGAGCTCAGATGGTAGCAAACCGAGAATTCCTCCCCTGCCCCCTTGTCCTTCTCCCTGATAAGGAAAAAGGAGAGAAAGGAAAAAAAAAAAAGGGGTAGGGGAAAAGAGAAGGAGGTAAATCTACCAAAAATAATTTGGAGTTGGTTTGGACGTAGGAGAAGTAAATTTGTTAACAATTATCTATCTATCTATCTATCTATCTATCTATCTATCTATCTATCTATCTATCTATCTATGTGTGTGTGGATATATATATCTATATATCTATATATCTCAGTAATAGGGAGGGTTTACAAGGGTAAGATAAAGATAAATAAGAAAATATATAAACCCAAACCTGGATGGCCTTATATTTCCCTGGATGTACATGGATTTTCAGTCCTTTAGAGAAGCATGGATGCAGTAGGGAGAGGCCAGGCCTGACCACGTGGAAGAATCAGGAGACTGGCTGTGGCTGTTGACCCTCTCAAGCAGGCAAGGCAGAGGAAAGAAGGTAAATGGCAGAAGTGTCCTCCTTTTTATAGGCTTGCTGGACAGGAAGGGAGAGTAGAATAGACCACCTTTGTCCTTGGGGACCCCTCCTCCTGGGAAGGGGAAACCAAGTCCCTCTCTGTTCACCTGGATCAGGTTTATTTTGTCCCCTGCAGGAAGCAGGGCTCTCGCAGCCCTCCTCCCAGGATGGGTCTAACCCAGCACAATTGTCCATTAGCAAGTCTGTTCTCATCCTCCTCCTTTCAGCCTCTTGTTCATTCAGTCTGTTAGGACTGAAGAGTAATCCTTTATGCTGTACCTTGCAGAACACCTTATTTAGCTGAAAACCTGCTCTTGTGTATAGGTAAATTAGTGGCTGAGAAATGCCTACAGATGATATGGTTGGCACACTGTGCCTTGTCTTCATAGCAGTTCTTGTGAGCCAGATGGCCCCAAAGGGGTTCCTTGTGCCATCTGAGTGGAGCGAACTATTGGTTGTATCAATGGAAAGAGAAGAGCACAGAAAGGCTGGAAAGAAACCTTTTTAGGAGATGTAAGCTGTGAGACATCTCCATACAGGGCCATATTAGGTGCATTGGACACTAATTAGCTACATACATTGACCTACATACATTGACCTTATTGCTCTCTACAACTACCTTAAGGGAGGTTGTAGACAGGCAGAAGTTGGTCTCTTCTCCCAGGCAACCAGCACCAGAACAAGAGGACACAGTCTCAAGCTGCACCAGGGGAGGTTTAGGCTGGAGGTTAGGAAGACGTTCTATACAGAGAGAATGATTGCCCATTGGAATGGTCTGCCTGAGGAGGTGGTGGAGCCTCCATCACTGGAGGTGTTCAGGAGGAGACTTGATAGGGTGCTTGGTTGCATGGTTTAGTTGATTAGGTGGTGTTGGATGATAGGCTGGACTCGATGATCTTGAAGGTCTCTTCCAACCTGGTCTATTCTATTCTATTCTATTCTATTCTATTCTATTCTATTCTATTCTATTCTATTCTATTCTATTCTATTCTCCATGTAAGAATTCTTCATTCTCCATTTGGTGGTAAGCAAGACAGGATGGAAGAGGGAGAATGTCTCTGTATCCTTTACTGTGTCTCTGTGCCTGGAGTGTTGTTAAGGTGAACACTATTTGACACCAGCCTGATTCTGCTTTTATGCTCTTCTGATATAACCTTTGAGAAACTTAAAAGATCAGATTCAAATTTCTGGAACCTGTCCACCTCGTAAACCAGCTGTCATAGAAAAGGTGTGTGCCCTGTATTCTCATTTCACCTTTGGGTTCATTTCCAAGGCTCCTTCTGTGTTAATTTGCAGAAGTCTCTTAAAATGCATTACAAAATGATCCGGTAAGCAACCAGAGCCAGACATGGAGTGCCTGCCACCTCCAGTGAGAAAAGTTACAATGATCCATATGGAATATGAGATAGGATAGACTTCCCTATCTGAGGGTAATTTACTGACAAGAGTTTTAAATTTTCATTTTCACTTACACAAAAATGTTGTCAATAGAAGCAGATTTTCTTGTCATACGTTAGACAAGAAGGTTATTAACAGCATTTGTTGTCCCAACATTGCAGGCAGTGAGCTCAATTTGGGGCACAGGGGTTATTATCTGGTATAATTCATTCAGTGTTATTTCTGGCTCATAGAAACTGAACAGAAAGAAGAAGCAAGAGTTAGTGCCTGCCATTGCTGCATGGAAGGCATATTACTATCCCAGTGCCCAAGTAGTCTGTTGTCAATTACACTGCAAATGTGCAGGTAACACTACTCTTCTCAAAAGGAAGCTTATGTCACCAGCCAAATTTTATGTAGTGAGCAGGGAGCAAAAATCACAATTCCCATAAAGGCTGCTGTCAGAAGTCAGTGTAAGATGGGACTGCGGAAAGACCATGGCTTCCCTGAAGCACAGTTTTGTTCCTTATGTGGTTTATATGTGTGACATCTAACTTCGCTTTACTATAGGTCTGATCCTGAGCGAGGATCTCCTATGATGCCAAGTCCCTATGGTGCCACACCATATGCTTTAAAAAGAAAGTGGGGAATGTTGCTACCCATTGAAAATGGCTCACAGTAGAAAATACACATCTTGATGTGCTGCCAGTGTTTGACAGTTCTGCCCATGGGGACACTGCTGTCTCATCTGGTCTGGGCTTTCCCTGATGGAATCTGTGAGACAGGATCTGGCTGGAGGAGGGAACCACGCTGTCCTGATGGTCCTGCATCCCCACTTCTTCCCCACGTGGGAACTGACTGAAGGTATTTAAGTTACCAATTGTTTTTTCTTCTTTAAACCTAAAAAATCCCCTTGGTATTTGGCTCTGACTGTAAAGCCTGGCTTTGTCGCTGTTTAGGTGACGGACAAAAGCAACAAACACATACACTTGTGGTAAGCAGAGTACAAAGAGAGTAAAGTTTATTTCTGCAAGCAGCACACATTTGTGTGTATGTTATGGCAGTGTGGCTGACTGGTTAACAAACTTTTCTCAAGATTCATATTGGTTAGCGATACATTGCTACAGTTATTTGCTGAGCTAAGCCCAGGTTTCTTCTCCTGCTATTCTTCTCTATCAATCTTGCAGTTTCTCTGCCTCAAACAAACTACACGTTCAGCCCAGGGACATTCCAGACAGTCAAGGGTACATGACAATGCATTCATTCACGGGTACATAGCAATATTTTCTCATGGATACACAGCAATATTTTTGAGGTCAATCTCTTCTTGGCCCATCAAAGGGTCCACAGATTCATCACAGTTTCCCACATGGCTTTTTAAATTTTTTATCAATAAGAAGCATCTCAGAATCAAGAACATCACTGACACCCAAATGGAGCATTAAAGCAAACCCTTCAAATCAGGTGTACCTCCTGCTCCTCCCTACGCCCAATGAAGCAGTCAAAGATTGCATTGGCTCATCGGTCATGTGAGTGCATGTTTAGCTGACCATCTGCTACCATGACCTGCTGCTGGAGTGTGACATCCCACTGCTACTTACACCAGTGGCTGCACTATGCTGTATTAAGAGGGACGTGGTTCACTAGGTTGTTTCCTGTTATCCAGGGGTAACTGAAACAGTGACTTCATCCTTTCCTCTGTTTGCTGCTGTCCTAGTACTTATGTTCACTGCAAACTTTGTTAGCAATGATTTTATAGGGCCTTGCAGGTCATATTTCAAATGTTAAACAGCACAAATCCAAGGCCAGCAATAGAGAGGTCTTCCAGGAGAGCCAGCAACCCCCACGGCTTGTCATTTTTCACAATTATATGTTGAGATAACGTTACTTAAGCCACTATGGGTCCCATTAGTGAATATGGGTCCCGTTAGTTGATTCTGAGTCATTCTAATGCCTTGACCAAAGCACAGAATAGTGTCCACTCAGGCAAGCTGCACGAGCTTAAATGCATTACCTCCACATGTCTGGTTTATTAACAGTATGTATGACATCTTTAAAAGATTTTTTAAAAAGATATTATAAAGATGAAGATATTATAAACCTTTAAGATTTATAAGATATTATAATATCTTATATAAGATATTATAATATCTTTTAAAGATTTTTTAAAGAAATGGGTGTCTGTAGTCTGGTGCTCTATGCCACAATTTCAAAGGATGGATAATAATGGATATACCACATTTTCCTGGGGCGGGTTAAAGACACTGTGCCTACTGAGGAATTTGTATTTCTGTTTTGTCTGGTATCACTTTGTGTTATATGCCTCAAATAAGCTCCCAGGCATGCAGTAGTTATCTGAAAGCCCTGGGATGTTTTGGGGTTGGTTTTCAGAAAGTATAATCCAAATTCGGCTATCTTCAGTCATACTCAGATGTTGTTCCTCAAGCGTTTACTTGATTTCATGGGGAAATCACAGATTAAGAATGCACTCCATGCAAGAAAAAGTATCAGGATCTGGATCAAAACAGTGGAAGTGTATGAATGTTTGTGGTATTTGAACTATTGTTTTGAAAGTGTATGACAGCAATAACTCATCACCTGCCCAACAAAAAGTAAAAGCAATAAGCATTATCACAGGTATAACATTTTTCCTTGAGAGTGAGTTAGTTCTTAAGAAACCATCAAGCCTTCCCTTGGAGTTTTTCTGTCCCTATCTCTGAATTTAAATAACTGAGAGACACTTCAGAAATTATCTGATGAATCTTATTCACCATGTGCTTTAAAATCAATGAGAGTGTGAATTTCCTAATGCTCCTTGATTTCTTTTACAGCATCAAAATACCTTCAAAGGCAGAAGTAAAGCACTCACTGTGGCAGAAACAACTATTATGAGATAATATAACAATAAAATCAGTTTCTAATAGCTAACAGTGCTGACAGGCTGACACAAATGGATCTTTTGTTTTCCCAAAGCTGTACACTGGATTTTATAGTTTTAAAGGGAGGGCCTTTCACAATGAGCAATGAAATTAGTTTGCTCCTGATGTTTGCTCTCCTTACCATGAATTTCCCCATTAACTGCTGCTTTCTTCAGCAGTCAGATCTTTTTATTTTCTAGGAGGTAAGTTGTCATTTTAGTAGAACAGTAAGAAACACATTGGAAAAGATGTCTGCCCTAAGAAAGACTTGTTCTTCAGCTCACTGCTGTGGTAAATTCTCTTAGTGAGGTGAACAGGTTTGCTTTCAGAAATATATGTAATTGATCTTGTTGCTTGGATCCAGTTGTATGGTCTCTGATGTGGAGGGTGATGGAGAATGCTGGATCTGGCAAGTTGCAGAGTCAAGCCTCTGCAGCACAGGAAGGTCTTATTCCAAGACTCATGGAAGAATTTCATTTTTCAAGAAGTCACTGGGTAGTGCAAAACACTGATAAATACCAAGCAATAAGTGAATAATGTCACTACTGGAGTTTAAGTGTGTTTTATTTGATTGGCTTAAAAGCAGTGAAAACACACACAGCTAAACACACCTTTGGCTGTTCCAAGTCCTCCACAGATCCCAGAAGGATTAGAGCTGAATTTCTAATGAACCCAGAGAAGTAATTTTAAGTATCTCTTCTCCCCTTATTTCTATTAATCACAAAGATTTTACAATGCTTATTTCAAAATTACTTTTAACTGCCAGTTTGATTCTGAGAGCATGCTGTTACCATTTTCTAATGTATGATCTTTTTGTATTTCATGGGTCACAGATTAGGATATATGAAAACTTTCCCTCATGCTGACAACACAGGGCAGCCAGACACAAATCATTGCATCTATCTAAACTAGGTTATCGGCCCATCAAGTTTCTTTTTTTTGCTGCTCGGCACCCTGGGATAATTCAGAAGCCATCACAAGCATTTTCTTCATTTGATTCTCCCATGATTGTGAAAAAGAGGTTTGGGAAGAACAGTGAGTTGTTCTCTTGCCTGTGGGTGTTTGAACCTAGCCTTGGATACAGATTTCCTACCTGGTTTTCCTCGGCGCTGGATGCTTTGAGGACCTCACTAATCTTCCTTTGCCTTGGTTAACGCAGCTGTGCAAGTAAGGTAAAAATATTTGCTCTCTCTTGTTAGTAGAGTAATAAGCAGAGCGAGCTTGTTGTAGTACCAACAACCAAATTAAGAAAACTCATCAAAAGTATCTTATTTGTAACACCTGTCTCCAGTCATACATGAAAGCCTTTCAGCACCTTTCTTGAATAATAAGATGGACAGGTGTTATATTTAATACAATAATACAATACAATACAATACAATACACCAGGTTGAAAGAGACCTTCAAGATCATCATGTCCAACCCATCAACCAATCCAACACTGCCTAATCAACTAAACCATGGCACCAAGCACCCCATCAAGTCTCCTCCTGAACACCTCCAATGATGGTGATTCCACCACCTCCACGGGCAGCCCATTCCAATGGGCAATCACTCTCTCTGTATAGAACTTCTTCCTAACATCCAGTCTAAACCTCCCCTGGTGCAGCTTGAGACAGTGTCCCCTTGTTCTGGTGCTGGCTGCTTGGGAGAAGAGACCAACCTCCACCTGTCCTTTAGGTAGCTGTAGAGAGCAATAAGGTCATCCCTGAGTCTCCTCTTCTCCAGGCTAAGCAACCCCAGCTCCCTCAGCCTCTCTTCATAGGGCTTGTGTTCCAAACCCCTCACCAACCTCATCGCCCTTCTCTGGACACGCTCCAGCAAATCAACATTCTTCCTAAACTGAGGGACCCAGAACTGGACACAGGACTCAAGATGTGGCCTAACCAGTGCAGTGTACAGGGGCAGAATGACCTCCCTGCTCCTGCTGGCCACACTGTTCCTGATGCAGGCCAGGATGCCATTGGCCCTCTTGGCTGCCTGGGCACACTGCTGGCTCATGTTCAGCCTACAATCAACCAGCACCCCCAGGTCCCTCTCTGCCTGGCCACGCTCCAGCCACTCTGACCCCAGCCTGTTTGTGAAAGACAATAAGTACCAGCAGAGATGAACAGGACATCTATTACAAAGGAAGAGAATGGATGGAACTTTTTTATGACACTTTTAAACACATTCAGAATTAAGTTTTCAGTTTGGGTTAATTGTCAGTCATAGGAGCTATGAAAATTTCTTCCTGCTGAGAGGTCTGCCCACTATGGCTCTCTCATGGTTCCAGAGCTGTGCAATAAGCTACTGAAGAAATACAATTTTAGGGCTTATATTAAGTTCTTTTATCACAGAGCTGTTGTCATATCAAATACAGTGTCAGCATGTGTCAAAGGAGAATCATGAGAGTAACAACAATGAAAAAGTCCCGTAATTCTATTTTCAGTGGGAGTAAAATCTCTTCAAAATGATTCTAAAGGACATGAAATGCAGAAAACTGAGTCAGACTGCAATGATTAGAAAGAGATCGCGCCTCCTGATGGCGGTTGAGAAGCAACTGGCATTGCTGTGATCATGGCTATTCATTTAATATAGGCTGGTTACAACAGTCTTTTGGACTACTTTACCTAATGATCCAAAATTTTGCCTGCTGCAGGTAGAAGCCATTAATCATCCCATTCACAATTCAGCCCCACTGGGCTGTTAACCCAGTGATGTGAGCAGCCGAGCTTCCCCACAAACCTGCCGCACCCAGCTGTGGGTCCTCCAAGGTGGGCCCACCCACAAGCCCATGCCTTTGACCACCCTTGGTCCATCCCCAGGGAGGTGTCCAATGGCTGCGGGCTAGGGCTGCCCCATGTCTCTTTACTGTTCTGCTCCTGACTGGGGTGGTGGGACAGGCCTTGGCATCCCAGTGGAACCCCTGGCATTCTGAGTACCATGTTCACCAGGAGCCAATGACCCAGACAGAGCCCTGACAATGTATGCCCAGGGTCAACTTTCTGAATGCTCTATATTAAATGCAAGGTTTGGTCATAGAGGTTCCAAAGTTAAGAAAGATATGCAAAAATCTTTCATTGCCACTGAACCGTTGGAACTATAAATCTGGAAGTCGTGTCTCTAAGGCTTCAAAGTGTCAAGGGACTAGCTAGGCTGTTTTTCAGTGTCTTAATAAGCATGTTTATTTTGCATAGAGCATACAAATACTGCAAGTGGTAGGAGAAATCTCATGTCTCAACTATGAAACACATAAACAGAAGTTTGTGCTTCATCATTGAGATGTATGTGCTCATACACACATTTGGGGACAGGAGAGCAGAGCCTGAAATCACTGCTGCAGAGCAGTGCAGGAGGGGTCCCATTTCCCCAGCCAAAACCAGTAACAAGAAATATTCTTCAATAAATTCTTTAACAGTAAGGCAGAGACATGTAAAGAAAGGAAAACCTCCTGCAGAACAATTGTGATTATATAGACAACAGACTCTTATTAGAATATTAATCTTCATGAGAGCTAAACCTTCCCCACAGATTTATAGTTCCTTGGAGAGAAGGGAAAGGTTTTCATAGGGCACATTTCAATAGCTCAGCAATTTCTTAATTTATGTATTAATCTTCTTTTAAGTCAAGTAAGCATATAATGGTTTAAAGGGAAGACTTTGTGTGGGCAGAGTATTGTCTGAAAGCTGATACTGCAATGGGTTTATTAATGAAGTGACAAGCATCCATGTAGTAAAAGACCTAATAACAAGCTTGTGGTCAATGATGTGTAACTTCAGCTGGATGAACACACAGTGAAGCAAAGAATCTGAATAAGAAAAGCAAGCACAAATGTTATAATGAAGAATATCATTAGGCAAAATCTAAACATGTAAATGGAAAGAGAACATTTACTACATAGCACTACATTTCCCCTTACAAGTTGGTCCTATAAACATAGGGAAATTCACTTGTGGGAACATTGCATACACACTCATGCTTTGTTTACTCATTGTGTGCATGGCATAGAACCTGCTATTTCAGAGAGGTAAATGCCTAAGAGTGCTTCCACATTACAAAAACATAGGCTGCCCTATTATTTTGAGAGCTTAACATGGTCCCCTGTTCTCCATGGTGGATTCGGGCTAGATGTGAGGAAGAAGTTCTTCACCATGAGAGTGGTGAAGCCATGGAATGGGTTATCCAGGGAGGTGGTTGAGGCCCTGTCCCTGGAGGTGTTTAAGACCAGGCTGGACGAGGCTCTGGCCAGCCTGATCTAGTGTGGGGTGTCCCTGCCCATGGCAGGGAGGTTGGAACTAGATGATCCTTGTGGTCCCTTCCAACCCTGACTGATTTTATGATTCTATGATTCCTTCTGTTAGACAATAAACATATGTATATTGCCAGTGTGCATCATACCCTCCACCTTTTTGGGTGGCCCCAGCAAGAAAATAGATAGCAACTTTTCCATTCCACATGGTGAAGTTTCTTACTCTTTTCACAACATACTGTGTGTCAGGGAACAAGGGATTGATTCCTCACTGATTTAAAAAAAAAAAAAGAAAGAAAGAAAAGAAGTAAACTAAATTCTCATAGTTATGATAAAGAATCATATTTTGTTATGTCTGCGAAAGGTTGTTACAAAAACATCAACAAAGGTGGCCAAGGATAGAAGATCTGCAGGAAAAGAGAGAGAAAGCACAAGCATGCAGAGCTATTCAGGTATGAAAGGGAAGCTGACATTGAATTGACAATGGGAAATTGTTTTGTTTGAAGGCAGAGGGGGAGACACAAGCTACCATTGAGGCAGCTGGCATAAGGACAGACAGCCTGCCTCATGAGCAACACAGAAGAGTAAGAGAGGAAAGCAAATGAGACGTTACGACAATCTCATCTGAAACTTTGAGAACAATGTGTAAATTTGTTCATTTATTCTGTATATAACTATGATCTTTATTCAGAAAGAATTTTCATCTAGCAAGCTAGTGCATGGCACTAGGAGCCGCTTGATGTATTACCAATGACCAACATTGCAGAACATGTTTTATTCTAAGCACCACCATAATATTGAATTTCAGTATTGAATTATGATATTTTTTTTCAATGCTTCTAAGATGGTTTTTTTTCCAGCCATAAGTTATGTTAACTAGCTTTAATTGCAGGTATTGCAGTAAGCATCAGAAGTCACTGTGTTAGCTTGCCTTCTACATAGCTCTTGTTACTAGGAGGCTTTGTATAGGCATCACAGGTGGTGAGGTAGGAGGCACACAATAATTCTGAAAGAGTTTTTCACAGTAAATGTAGATGAGGAGAAAATATTGAAATGCACATGAGAAAAGCTGCGTGGTGGACTGCTCGGGAGGAAATCAAACACTAGTCCAGTATTTTGAAACCAAGTAACTCCTCCCTAGGAGGCCAGGAGGCCTCTGAATCTGAGAACATAAACAGTCACATATGGACCTGGGGTAGAAAGTGGTGGTGTTTTCCATAACATAGTGTAAAGCAGTGTAAAATTTTACACTCTGCACTAGCAGCCTGCCAAATGAGGTAGAAAGAGTGATCAGTGTCTCAAAAACACCCTCCACAGCACAGACTAAAGAAATTTCAATAGGAAAGCGGCGAACTTAATTTCTTTCCTGTCGTCTTATTTTTGCGTGTGCTGGGTTAAAAGTTCAGAATCTGTTTCAATTTTTTTCCCTTGCCTAGAACGCCATATTTCACAGAATCAGAACCATGCAAGCCTCAGTCCTGTGAAAACAGCCATAGATGTGCTGTCATGGAGAAATATGCTGATATCTACTGGCTTGTTATGAATAGAGCACCTGTCACTGCTGCGGGCTACGAGATTCTGAATAGTTTTGGTTCATTCTCCTTCACTGGTTGAAGAGAAATTGGATGATCAAATTCCCTCATGTAGTATAAATAAAAATATAATGAATTTATTAATTGTCATAAAAAGGGAGGTGAAGAGTCCAAAATATTACTTGCATATTTATTGCCCCAAATCCCTTGACATGGCAAAAGAATCCAGGTTTTCACCAAAATGCAAGTCAGGTTAAAAGGTGAAACCTAACAATTCACTGGGTATAAAAGTTCATGACCAAATTTTAATAGAGATTAATTTTAATTATATCTTCCCTATTAATCTGCTGAAATACAGAGCTGTAATTCAGAGAGAAAATAATGATATTTTGAATTCATGATATTAAGTTGTCCTGTTTCGACTTGATGCACTTGGTTTCAGGTCTGAAACTCCAGGAATTACATGTAAGATGTATAGTTCTAGATTAACTATTTTTAACACACTTTCCCCCTGTAATTCTTCTTTTAAAACCAGCTTATTAAAAAAATGATAATTATATAAATATGCACACAGTTCCTTACCCTGTGACTTCCAAAATTCAATTGAGAAGAGCACACCAAACAACCAAATCTCTACTTCGAGTTGTTTAACAAAACATCCTATTAATTGTTTGGTTAGCATGTCCTGTATCTTGTATTGAGATGGAAACCTTGATTAGAATTAATTTCTAATTTTTAAGATTAGAACTATATTTTAAAAGCCATAAGGAAACAGAGACTTGCTCTCTCTGTCCTAGGAAGTGTCTGTACAAGCTGCAGAACAATGTTGAGGCACACTAGCTATTTTTAAACCGAAATCAACCAAACTGAAACACACGGACCTCTGTGCTACTATGGTTGCCTGCTTCCAGAACCTCACCTACCTTACTGAAAGCTGCTTGTATTATTGCTGTATTAGTGCTGTGAATAGAGGATATTGTAATTTTCCTTCCACTGAAAACTGAAAACTTGCCTTCAAGATTCTGTATTTCCATGCAAAATGGTTTAATAAGTGATAAAAAAAAAATCATGCACTTTGAGTATGATGATGTTCAAAATTCAAAGGAGTCCATTCAGATATGATCTTCAATAACACAGCAGGGGAAAAAATGATCGAGTCTGGCCTATAAAGTAAAGCAGAATTGGGGAATTTAGAAGAACTTACAATGTACATTAAAACACCCCAGACAAGTAAAATATAACCTACTTATACCCAGTCAGTGCTGCGCACACAGAGGAAAATAACTAACGACTACTATTTCTTTCCTTCTTGGGCAAGAATTCAAATGATCTGCTTGAATGCAGGAGAGATTCTTGGGAAGGACAAAAGCCCTTTTCAGCTTATTCCTGAGAGCTCATAGAGAGAACAGGAGATAAATCATTACAGCTATGAGGAACTTCCCCTCTGTTGTACTCCCAGAGCATGGGCAGTGTTACACTCCTTTAGAGATTTACCATCAGAGATGGCGGAGGACAGCGTACAGGTCCCATACTCCAGCCAGTATCACTACTGCAAGGCCATCATTTATACTGGTTTTATAGTGACATCTATACACAGCACAACAGAGAATGTACTCAAAGCACTGAGCTTAGCTTCTCACCTTAAAAAATAATACCTCAGCATGCTGTATCTTTATAACCCAAACCATAGGATCCATATGAAACAGTTTATTACACTTAAACCTCTATGAAAAATTACTAATGATAATTGACCTTGCTCCAGTGAAAAATCTGCGCCCTTGATTCTAGCCTGTGATGCTCAAGTGCTTAGCTCAGTTAACTGTATCACAGTAATGTTGATGTCATCATGTTTTACTACTTGAAGACATTGTCTGTCACTAAACATCAGCAGGACATTCAGCCTGTTGCACATGAGCAGTCAGTGGCTGATGGCCTGTAATTGTCAAATTGCAATAAATCTAAAGGAAAGAATTGTTCTGCTAAATGCTAGCTGAGTCATTGATTATTGCAATACAAGGCACAAATGTGGGGCTGAAGTATTTGAACAGTCCAACACAAACCTTGATAGATCCATTTTGCTTAGAGTTCAGTCTCTTTTGAAATCAGAATAAAGGAAACTAAAAGGCAAGAATACTTCTCATGATCTTTGGGAGTGTGCAGGATACTACAATTTTTATCTAAACTATCAAAAAATCTTAGAATAAGCTCAGTCTCACTACAACCAAAGATCAAGTGGTCTACATTTGAGACCACTTGATCTTTGGTTGTAGTGAGACTGAGCTTCTCTTAGCTGGAAATAAACATGACTCATATACTGTCCTGCAGAGGCTGAGTATTCTGGGTTCAATTAATGTGCCTTGAACTTCAAAAACAGATCAAAACCCAGCATACAAAAATTACTCTTTTGAGAGATAGGACATTATAGTTTCACTCAGAATATGTGCCAACCTACTGGGTCTTTTTCTTCTTAGCTTCCTGATTGTACCTGAACCCTGGAGTCCTACGGACCAGCACTTTTTCCTCAGTGGCAATTGTGTAGGAAGGGTGGCGAATGTCTCCTTGGAGCTAATCCTAAACTTCTTTTCTATCTTTCTGATTTGCTTGAGTAAAGGTAATTTACTTTGTGCCTATGCCAGAAGGAAGCTATAACCATCTCCTCTTGATTCAGTCACACTAGCTTCTTCAGTGGAAGAGTGAGAAACAGGCCCCTACAACATCTCCACACTTTCCTCTGCCAAACCACCGAGACTGTTACAGATCTTGGCTTGGGTTTGTCATCACACAAGATGGTATCAGGTTTCTTCTGGTAAAGAAAGGCTGCATCTTTCTCTCACCTCTTAAAATCTGTGATTAATTATAAGACTGAGATTCAAAGTGTTGTAAACTTAGATGATAAGAAAAATATTAAATCTGTACATTTTGCACAGTCAGGTGAATCAAGAAACAGAAAGGCTTTGGTGAAAAGCAGTGACTAGCTAATGGTAAATATGGACTTAGGAAGGTGTAGTGGGTTTTTGTGGTGAGGTTTTGGTAGTGAGGGGACTGCAGGGATTGCTTCTGTGAGAAGCTGCTAGGAGCTTCCACTATGCCCAACAGAGCCAATGCCAGCCAGCTCAAAGATGTACCTGCCACTGGCCAGCACCAAGCCCGTCAGTGATAGTTGTAGCACCCCTGTGATGAAGACCACAGTGAGGTGCACTGGCCCTTCAGTGCCACTTCCAGCTCTGATTTGTTAATAGAAAACTTCCTCTGCCAGGATTTATCTTACATCTCTTCAGATACTTACACATTAAGTGTCTAACTATACTCATTGCCAAAATGCCTGCTGTGGTCAGTTGATAGAGACAGACAGCACTCAGGGATGATTTACTCCATGTGACAGCTGTGGAGACACAACATACTGCTAGAAAATGCCTATGCCCCTGTTTCTCCTTTGACTAACTGAGATTCAGTGCCTAGCTCACAGAGGGTCAAACAGATGGATCCTACCCCAGGGAGCACCAAGGGATTGGATCAGCTTCCTAAACATTAATATGTTTTATCTGCAGAAAGACTCTGCTGATCAAGTTTTTAATTAAGAGCTTGAATTCAGTAGACCAGGTGTTCAAGGTACATAGATTTTTAAGCATAAGGTAATACTGCATCACATTATTGGCATATTTAAATCTCCTGGGCTTTCTACCTGCCCCTCCACCTGACCACTTAGAATCACTCTTTTTTTTTTTTCCTCAGGAGATTAACAAGAAAGACATTGCTTGGCTTGTACCAAAAAATATAATTGAATACTGCATATGAGAGTTCTGGTATTTTTGGAGCTACAAGTTCAAATGTGGCGAGAAGGATTTATACTCTGTGGGTTATGCTCTGCAGTGTCTTACCCAAATTTGGCCAAATTATGTGCATTTGGAAACTTTGGTTCATATTGCTCATCAGAGCAGATGTTAATCTCTATTCATTGCATCTGTTGTGGATTGTGCCCTAGTGTGGTTTCATCAAGGGCTGTGCAAAACTCTCCGCTGCAGCTTGGAGGCTACTGTGCTCTCAGGGATCCCCACCCTGGTCCCAGCAGCAAGCACTTGCCTACTGACCTATGATGTAGGGTGGATCTAAAGTAGGGGAAAGACTGGCACAGAAGGACCCTGTGACAAGAACTGAGAAGAGACTGGGGGGACAAGAGGAGAAAGGAAGAATTTCTTTATAAAGCCAGAATTGCATTATTCACTAGAGCAGACTGAGTGTCTGGATGGAACACTAGGATTCATACAGATCAGCGTTTGCCACTTCTTAGGAGGTCAATAGCCAGAAAATTAAGACTAGCACCTCCCTTAGTGTCAGCCATGAGAGTGTAGAGGATGGCTCATACCTGGAGAGTCCACATGGTTCAATACGGGTTTTAATTGCTACTGTATATTGGACTGACAAAGAAAAAGCCCCCCGAAGAATCCTGCTCCCTCCACAGCTTCCCTGCCTACATTTATTTCTATTTGAAATAATAGCTCATATTTATAACACATGTCAGGCCACAATTCAGTCCTGCAGTCTTTTGTCACACAGATTGTACCTGGAAAATAGAGAGTACTTGGAAAGTCAGGCTAAGGACAATAGACTAGGATTCAAAGTCACTTGCTTTTGCCAGCAAAATTATTCAGGCATCATAAACATACCCCCACAGGAAGGTAATAGTTTAAATATCAAATAAATACAGATTAATTTTTTATTCATTTCTAGGTCTCTGTTTCCACTATCCAGACAACAAATACCACTCTGAAAGGGGTTTTGTTTATAAAACTAAGAAAAAATTTTAATCTGTACTTTTTGCACGGTCAGGTGAATCAAGAAACAGAAAGGCTTTGGTGAAAAACAGTGACTAGGTAATGGTAAATATGGACTTAGGAAGGTGTATTGGTTTTGTGTGGTAAGGTTTTGGTAGCAAGGGGACTGCAGGGATCACTTCTGTGAGAAGCTGCCAGGAGCTTCCACTATGCCCAACAGAGCCAATGCCAGCCAGCTCAAAGATGTACCTGCCACTGGCCAGCACCAAGCCCGTCAGTGATAGTTGTAGCACCCCTGTGATGAAGACCACAGTGAGGTGTGCTGGCCCCTGAAGCCCGCGGAAGTTAATGGTGGAACAGATATTCACTTGTAGCCCATAGAGGACCCTTGCCAAAGTAGGTGACTGCACCTGAAGAAGGCTGTAACTGAGGGAAGCCTGCATTGGAGCAGTCATAAAGGACTAGTACCCCGTGGAAAGGACCCATGCTGTAGCAATTCATGCAGAAACGCAACCCATGGGAAGGACTCACATTGGAGGAATTTGAGGAACCCTGTGCTGGAGCAGGTGAGGAGTGTGAGGAGTCCTCCCCCTGGGGAGGAAGGAGAGGCAGAGACAACGTGATGAACTGACCGCAGCTGCCATTCCTCGTGCCCCTCTGCTGCTGAGGGGGAGAAGGCAAAGAAAATGGGGAAGAAGGGAAGGGTAATAAATCAAACCTATTTCCCCAAGGCACATATGTTTTACCTGCTACAGTAATTGTTAGGTGATCTCCCTGTCCTTATCTCAACCCATGAGTCTTTGTTATATTTTCTCTTCCCTGTCCAGCTGAGGAGGGGAGTGATGGAGCAGCTTTGGTGGGCACCTGGCATCCAGCCAGGATCAGCCCACCCCAGAAGGAATGTCAGTACAGCACAGGCCTTCTCATTGATTGTCACAGCTGCATTTATTCCTGTCACATGAATTATGAAAGAAATTGTGTGCAGTACATTCTGCTTGAAAACCAGGGAACAAATATAGCAAAGCACAGAAAGTATATGCTTTGAGTTCTCACTCTCTTCTATCTGGCTCCAAGAACAATAAAATTGTTATTAATCTCCTTTTTCTGCCTCCTTCTATCTTCTTCCATATTCTTCATTGAAGGAAGAGGAAGGAGAAAGAAGGTTAAAAGGTGAAATTGTTTTGTGCCTCATCTTAGAAATGATCCAATCCTCCCATTCCGTTTTCATAACTCCAGCTGGCAGGTGAGTCCTCTTTTCAGAGGCCACTTTCAACACAGGATATTCTGAAGCAACACGTTGCTCTGTGGCACTTTCCAGATTCTTCTTGTTAAAATTTACAATAAGGAAAAAAAAAATAAAATCATGTTTTGATATCCCCTTCTTGCCTTGAACCCTGCAGTAAAGAATAAAAAAATACATAAAAGAAATCTAAGGCTTCCTGCCACCCCCACCTGCTTTTTAATCCAAACACATTGCCTACCACCATGTCTGAGCTTTTTTAATCCCTTCTCTTTTGTTGGAGACTGCAAATCCAAATCTGCCAAGCTGAGTAGTTTATATTTTATGGAGTGAAAGAAATAAACTGTTCAACAAATATGTCACTCTCCTGCTGAAACTGTTGACACATTACTTGTTGTTCACAGCTGAGGACTCTGTACATTACTTGTGTTCACAAGGGCAGTGAATGACACAAAACCATGGGAAACGGTGAGGTAAAAATGTTGCCCTGGGTGTAAAAAGGCCCTGCCACCCTCCTATATATGAGGTGATAAAGTGCTTGTAAAATTCTACTAAATATTAATGGTGCAAGTCCATCAAAGTTAAAACTATACTTAATGTTACAAACCCATGCTAATAAGATACACTTAAAGAGGCCTTGATGACATTATGCACTGCTACCCTTAGCACTTCAAGAGAAGGGCATACATTAGTCATTTAATGTGTCTTTTAGGTACCCAATGAACCTTGAGCTGAAGCAAAATGTTTAAAGCCCTGATCTATCACTGAGACTGCTGGGATAAGTAAAGAGTGTAGAACCCAGCCAGTGAAGAAGAAGAGTACCAGAGCTCTGCTGGTTTGTCCCTAGAAAATGTGCCTCTGGGTGGATTCAAATGGAAGTGATCTGCAACCAGTGCCCTAGGAGATGAATACCTGGATCTGCCCATCCTAGGATGAAACCTGGGCTTGTTTGTAACATAACCATCCAGGACTGACTAGTTAAAAATCAAAGTATTAAGCTGTCTGCCCCATTCATTTTGCTTCTCTGTGTTCTGCCTATTTGCATTATGTTTTTAACACTGCTATTATCAAAGCTTTTGGGAATTACTTTTATTTTTCAGTATGATCATGCCCTATTAATTCTTTAGGCATTAAAAAGACAAGGAAATGCTACTCTGCTGTAATCAGAGAGAACTGCTGCTTGCCCAAGAGGGGCCACTTGCACCTTTTACACCTCCACCTTCTCCCTGTGCTTATAGGCAGATGCTGGAGATCGCAGGCTGATGCAGAAGAGGATGCCTCTGACTAAGGGTGTTCCAAGCGAGACAGTGGACATCTTGGTCTGGATGCCATCTCTGAGCACATTTGCTGACACTCTGATCAGGCATCACTTGTAAGCATCAGTTTGGCTGAAATTTTTGGTTCTTTAGGTTATAATTTGAGACTCTGACTGAGACTGGGAAGGCTTTGTAATAGCCATGGCAGAAAGAGTGCCCTTCATGATCTTTTCTATTTTATGAGTGCAAACCTGTACCAGGCCTACAAGCTTTACCTAGAAATTGCTATAGCAGCTAGCTTTGCTGAATAACGACAGAAAGGAATAAAGCATTCAGACATCTCTTTATTGCCATGAACCCTAAGGGAATTGTTCTACTGCTTCCATTGCAGACAGTTCCTCAGTTTAACTTTTTCCTGCACCTCAAAGGCATGTGCCACTTAGTGAACCTAAAAATCGTCATAATCGATCTTTTCTAAAACATAATTTCACACTCCGCAAAGTCCCTACAGTGTTGTTCAACATATTCATCAACAACCTAGATGAAGAGACAGAGTGTACCCTCAGCAAATTTGCTGATGATACAAAACTGGGAGGAGTGGCTGACACACTGAAAGGTTGTGCTGCAATTCATTGAGACCCGGACAGCTGGGCAAAGACAAATCTAATGAAGTTCAACAAGAATAAGTATAGAGTCCTGCACCTGGGGGGGAATAACACCATGCACCAGTACAGGTTAGGGGTTGACCTGCTGGGGAGTGGCTCCTCAGAGAAGGACCTTGGAGTCCTGGTTGATAAGTTATCCATGGGACAGTGGACAGCCCTGGTGGTCAAGAAGGCCAATAGTGCATTTAGGTGCATTGAGAAGAGTGTGCCCTACAGGTCTGGGGAGGTTCTCCTCCCCCTCTACTCAGCTCTAGTTAGACCACATCTGGAATACTGTGTGCAGTTCTTGGCTGCTAAGTTCAAGGGGGACAGGGAACTACTAAAGAGAGCTCAACAGAGAGCTTTGAGGATGATCAAGGGACTGGAACATCTTTCTTATGAGGAAAGACTGAGAGACCTGAAGCTGTTTAGTCTGAAGAAGAGAAGGCTGAGAGAAGACCTTATCAACGTCTACGAATATGTGAAGTGTGGCTGTCAGGAGGATGAAGCCAGTCTCTTTTCAGTGATACCTAGTGACAGGACAAAGTGCAATGGTTGCAAATTCAAACACAGGAGATTCCATTTTTACATGAGGAAAAACTTTTTTACTGTGTAGGTGACAAAGCACTAGAACAGGCTGCCCAGGGAGGTTGTGGAGTCTCATTCTCTAGAGATCTTCAAAACCTCCCTATGCTCCCATGACGTGCTCTAAACGGTCCTGCTTTGTAGGTGAGTTGGACTTGATCTCTGCAGGTCCCTTTCAACCCCTAGCATTCTATGATTCTATGAAGAGTACTGAGAAATATGGAAATATGAAATGTAGTGCTAGAGTTAATAGTCTGAATAGAAATTAAACTAATCCTTTCCTTACTGTACGTTGAACAAGATGTTAGTGTGTGTGCAGGATTTTCAGTATCTCAAAACAAATAGGACAGAGGCAGAGCACAGGCCAGAAGCATTAGTGGCACTCTAGCCATTTTATGTAGCCTGCTACATGTTTTTCAACCTAGGATCACAGAGATGTTTACAATGATGTTCAGAATCATCATGTTGTTAAAGTGAACTCTCTTCATAAAGTTTGCTTTCTTTATCTACAACATTCCTGCAGAATCAGAATCAGACCTGAGGACCTTTTGCCGTATCAGTCATCTCAGGTTAGTGAGAGTCTGGAACTGGAGTGCAGCTGGCAGAAGAGAAAAGGCTATATTTAGCAACTGGCCTGTTTTGTTTTCCTTCGGGCTAGGAGTGCATCCCTAGTGCATGGGACTCTTGAGTGGGACTGGAAAACACAGCTCAGGTCTGATCATATCAGGATGCCAGAAACACAAATTGGTATACTTGTTATGCATTTTCATCATATCCTGTTTTTTTAATCTAAGTGCATGGTTATGCCTAACAAAACCTCCCCACCCCTAACATGTCTTCATAGGTGAAGCAAGCAATAAAATAGCAAGTGATCAAATACAGCATTAATACGTTGTGGTTTTGAAAATGAACAGCCAGATAATACACTTTTCATAGAGTTGTGATGCCAGAAACCTGCAGCACCTTTGGGTGTCATAATGGTATGAAATAACACTTACCTTTCTTCTAGTGTACACAAGGGTATTAATCATGCATATGTTATAAAATTCCAGGTTCTAGTATTTCAGATTTAACAGCTTGGTAATCATACTGTTAAATGTGTCTACTTATAGTAAGTTCAAAATGACTTGCAATCTGTAAGGCTAATTACGTGAAGGGCAAACGAACGTATTTATTTCTAAGGGCACAGATTAAACCCTAAGTAATAAAAGCCACAGGTGGAGGATCTTACTAAGGTTCACATTGCAATCAATGACAATTTTGTAGTTACAATTGGGGAGACAATAGGGAAGTCTACAAGAATATGAGAAAGGAAAGATAAGGGCCCTTATATTGTTCTAGAAATATTGGTGTCTGCAAAACAATGAAGGTTGTACATAATGTACTGTAAAAATAACATGGAGTAATTTAACTAAGTAACATCTGTGGCCAGCTCCAGCAGAGCCAGTGGAAAACAAGATACCCACAAGGGTACCTTAGCTTGGATGCATTTGTTCATTTCCTTAAGAGCAGCATGCTATTTGCTTGAATCTCTTAATTGTTGAGCTTTCCCTCACATAGTTTGTAAGCAGTCTCCTGTGACTCTTTTACAATCAAAATTCAATCAGTTGTGCTAGGTCTTGTTACTGAAACCACTTGTTGTGAACATTTGTGGCCATGGAGGCTTGAATGTAGGATCAAGGCATACACTGCTTGGTCCAGACTGGATGTGTATGCTTACACACTCTCTGTTTTTTACATGTTTGATAAGTATCATAATATCATAGTATCAGTCAGGGTTGGAAGGGACCACAAGGATCATCTAGTTCCAAGCCCCCTGCCATGGGCAGGGACATCCTACACTAGATCAGGCTGGCCAGAGCCTCATCCAGCCTGCTCTTAAACACTTTCATTCTTCAACTTATCAATTATATCAATTAATTCAAACATCATTTTCATGGATATCTTCTACATCTGCCTATAATTGTAATGCTGTAGTGACTGTTCCCAATTGTTTTGGTGGAATATTCATGGCTGCAAGCATTTGAATGCAGGTAAAGCCATTTCATTTTGAAAAGGAATTTTACTAGGTCATATATTCAGTAAGTGCTAAAATGTTTGGTATCCCAAAGATGGGAAAACCAAAGTGATCATGGCTTTGTGTTGTTAATCTACACAAGAGTTTTTCATCCCTCATTTAATTTTGAACTTCACACCCGAGAGCCCTTTTTTCCTCTTACATCCTTCTGCTGGGCAAGGCTCCAGGCCAGCACCACACTCAGATGCATTGCTGTTATGCAAGGATGGGTCTCAGCTGTCAGGGAAAAGCAGGAAAAAGTTGTATTAACCAATTCATGAGTTATGAACTGCATTCTTACCTTCATTTTCAGTATCTTGTTTCCTTTCTCTCCTTTCAAAAATAACCAAATTAAAATGCTAAAATAGTAAATCATCAAAATTATCTCTGTCTCCTGTTTGATTAATGCAAGTTCTTTCCTCTTGCTAGGAATCCTCATTGTCAGAGACTAGAATAATACTATCTAAGAAGATGTTTTATTCTTCCATATAAATGATTATAGAAAGCATCATATATTTTTTTATATCACTGGTGTCTTTGCTTTGTGTTTCACAGTTGAATTGGCAAGCAGCTACAACTTATAGGTTTAACAGGGTAAGGTGCCATGTACATTTCCAACACATAAAAGTATAATAATCATAACAATAAATTGCAATGGTGGATATAGAACCATCACTTAGGCAGGACTGGCTAAAGCATGCTCCTCTAACTAGGAAGAAGTTATTATCTCTAGACATTCAGATTAGTTATACCTGACTCTAGTTATACCTCTTCTCCTACAGATTTGCAATGTTTAGTGAAATTAATGTGAATTAATCTGAAATTAATCAGTTGAGCAGACAGTGCTAGGATGACTTTTGATTTCTCACACTCCTTGCCCCTGAGGAAAGATGTAAAGTTTTTTTAACCGTCTTTCTTGGTCAGCTTTGTGGGTAAGTTATGGACTTGACCACATACCTTGTAACAAAAGTCTTGAGGATTGATACCTCTTCTAAAATACAATGGAATTCACAAAGATATTTTCCTTTCTTTTACATCACTGGCCTCCATGACATTGTTGATGAATCTGATAAAGTCTTTAAGGGTCATATATACTTCAGAAGAATCCTATCATGCATCTCTCACAATGTTTTATTTTAATGCTACTGTTCATCTTGGAAGGTCACAGAATTACAGAATGTTAGAGGTTGGAAGAGATCTCCAGAGATCACTAAGTCCAACCCCTGCCAAAAGCAGGAACACCTAGGGTAATCTAAGCAGGAATGCATCTGGGTGGGTTTTGAAAGTCTCTGGAGAAGGAGACTCCACAACCTCCCTGGGCAGCCTGTTCCAGTGCTCTGTCACCCTCACTGCGAAGAAATTTCTCCTCATGTTGAGGCAAAACCTTCTTATGTCAAATATATATCCATTGTTCCTTGTCTTATTACTGTGCACCACCGAAAAGAGGTCCTCAAACATTGCCATCTGCTTCTCTCTCCCTACCACTGCAAAGCAGTTTGCTGCATCAAGCAAGCCAGGCCAGTCATCACATTGTGCAGCATTAGAAATGGTGGGAGGAAAGTCAGCATTTTGTATCCAAATATTATCTCTGTTACAAGAACTTTAGTAACTATCAAGGAAACATGAGACCTACAATATTAAAACTTCTTAAAAGATCCTACTTAGTAGATTAAAGTGGAATGTCTCTAAACCTAGAGTGAGACAGGCATGAGCTGGTCAGACAGTGGTGTGAAAGTATGGCTTCAAGGAGATCTTCTCTTGGGCAGCATGGGAGGATTGTCACTTTCTGCACATGTTTGCTTTTGCTGATTAACACAAGTATTATTATCAGTATCATCTTCTCTGTCCCTGCCTTTTTACTTTTTTTCACTTGTTGAGTCTCGGTTTTATGGTGGTCACGTTTCTTTGGTTCAGTGAGGTATTTTGTTCAAGTTGCTTTAGGTGGATTATTTGAAAAAAAAACCAAACCAAACAACAAACAAATATGAAGCAGTCACACACAGCTGAGGAGGGAGGGTAAGAAGCTCTACAGAAGCTGGCAGCCCTGAACAAGAGATGAATTTGTGTGGGTGAGCAGATGTCTTAGCACAAGGGTATCTTGTGCGATGTCCTGTGGTTAAGAAGCTCATTCAGGTAGAAGGGGCAGGAAAAGGGAACCAAAAGGTAGTGTTAATTAAGCACACTCTTCTCTAATTCTGCTGTGACCTCTGCCTGAGAGGGCTCCTGGCCAAATGTGAGGCTGCTTCATGTCAAGTTCAGGCAGGAGTTTTTGCATATGTCCCAGCTGTGTTGAGCCTAGCAGGAAGTGGTCTCAAAATATGCCTGCTATGTGAGAGACATGGCCAGGGCATCTTCAGAACATTTTCCGTGACCACCAGATCAATGGTACTATCAATGCCAGAAAGTGTCATTACAGGTATGTGTGTGGGTCTTGACTCTTTGCCACATAGTGGTCCACAACCGGCTGCAATGAGAATCCTGCTCTCAGCTGGGGCATCAGACACAAACAGAAGTAAATTTAATAATTATATTTTGTTTTCTTTCTTGACTGCTGGCTCAGTGAGGCCCTTGTGATGCTTTATGTGCCTGAGATAACTATAAGCTGAGATGTAGAAAAGGATGCTTTCCTTTGAGAAAGTGTTTTCCCCCTCTGAGTGACTTTTAGACTGTAGAGTCAGAGATTAAAGAAATCCAGCCACACCTGTCTTCCACATATATTTACCAAAGCCTGAATACAAAATTTTCAAACATGCTGTGGCAAAATCTATTTCTAACTCTTTTTAACTTTGATTGTGGTGAAAGTTCTCAAGCTATCTCTTTTTCACCATGGATGATTACTAGCAAGTCTCTGTTTGAGGCTACATAAGCAAAGCACCTCACACAGCCCCCTACACAATCACACAAATCATACCTTGAAAGGTTACAGGCATATCAGACAGAAATAAAAATGAGGAAGCTAAGCTAAAAAAGGGAAGTTCTATGAAAGATGATGCAGAAGATGATTTATTGTAACAGTAATTTCCTGTAAAATGAAGGCTGCTTAAAAAGGCTACTTCTGCTCTTGTGCTCATAGGAGAGTCCCAGCAGCATATTAGATGTTTCCCAAAATCTCTTGTAGCTGAAATGAAGCTGAGCTCATCTCACACATCCTTAACAGCCTATCACTTTTATTCTCAAAGAAGTGAATGAAGTCATGAAAAGAAATAGAAAGCAGGTAGCTCTACCCACTGAAGTTTTTCAGTGCCAGAACTAATTTGTTAGTGCTCTTCACCTGTATTTGTGTTGTGACCAGCACAGTAGCTCCTGCTACCAATTAGAGCCCACGGGTAGCTGTTGCAAGAGAAAGACAGAACAATAGGAAATTATAACAGCACAAGGGTAAGGAAAGGCAGCAGGGGAAAAAAAGAAAAGCAAAAGAAATTGCTTCTGAGGAAGACATTAGAGGAACAGCAGGAGGGTGCTTAGCACTCCACTTCCCGTCTGCCATTTTTGGTGCAGGGAATAAAATCATAATGTCTATTTACCAGTTTCTCTTTCTTGGTAAGCAGATTAAATCTCTAAACAGCCAAATTATTTATTTAGTGAAGAGTTAGCGATTTGCACAGATTTGACATTAAGCAGCTAATCTTTTCCATTATGATCATATGCAGAATTTTGTGTAGCCTACAGTTTGGCCCTGCATAGACTAGATAGCTGTGTGAGTACCTGCTTCTGCTACAGTGATTCAGAAAGAAAAAGGGGAAAAATATTAGAAACTCAGTAACGCTGCAGCCTCAGGACTGAGTCTTCCCTTCTCATACTCATTACCCTTCTGTTGTATTCATGTCAGTTGTAAAAGAACACAGTGCCTGATACTCACACAACACATCCATTTGTTGCACAGGGCACGATATCACAAATAGTAATTATGATACTAATTTCAGAAAAGATCACACAGCAAGCACTAGTCTACAGTAATAAAGCTTTTCTTTCCTTCCCTTTTTTTCTGTGCAAGCTGTACTAAATGACCTAAATTAAAACTTCTCAATAAAAGAAAAGGTAAAACAAGAACCCTAGATAATTCAAGCAGAATACGTGAGCTATTTAAAGGCTGGAAAAACAAAATCCAAAGCAAATGGCACCATACTGAACAATGCAAACCCAGGCCATTTTATTTTAAATGGCACTCAGCTGATGCTTCTATTTGCATGTTCTGGGTTTGCAAATTGCCTTAGCTGCACGTGCTTGCACATTAGGGTCATCAATCCCACTTCATAAATTGTTTTTAGTCATATATGGCATTTGATATGATTATTTTATCTCATTTTCCCCTCTGCTTTTTGGATTGGGAGTGGGAGGAACAGAAGAGAAATTGGGCTCTATGACATGTCTTCATAATTTTTTAAATGAGACACAGATATTTCATCTTGCTCAGATACAACTGAAAATTTCTGAGTATGAGGTGCAGATGTAAAGAATGAAAAATGCCAACATCAATATATCTTTTATCAGTGATTTATAGGTTTTTATCAGCAGCAACTCCTGCAAGTCAGTTGGCATTCACATAAAGTTTGTCTTAGGAAACTGAATCATAGAATCATAGAATGGCTTAAGCTGGAATGAACCTTAGAGATCATGTGTTCCATCCTCCTTGGAATTGTCACTGAATTGAACCATAAGCCTCAAATTAGCCTTCAGTTCTGCTTTTAAGTACTTGTTACCTGTGCATTTAAAATCAGTCCTTTTTCTCAAGCACAGATCAGTCTGCACAGTAAAGTAAAACATTGTGGTTTTCCTTGGAACTCTGCCACTTGAGAAGCGCAACATGGATGAACTTGAAAAGAAAATATATCTTCAACATAGCCTCACTTTTAGGATGGAGCAACACCTAGGTAATGGAAGTGCTAATTGTCACTGAAGTGCTGTTGGACCAGCATGAAATATTCTATGTAAAAGGAAGAAGACTTGTGCCCAAATTCAAGCCTCATCTATGAGCTAACAGTGATTTATTAAGCTCTTAGTAGAGACTGAAGTTCAACAAGACCAAGTGCAAGGCCCTACACCTGGGTTGGGGAAATCCCAAGAACAAATACCGGCTGGGCAAGGAGTGGGTCAAGAGGAGAAGGACTTGGGGGTGTCAGCTGATGAGAAACTCAACATGAGCTGGCAATGTGTGCTTGAGGTCCAGAGGCAAACTGTGTCCTGAGCTGTATCAAGAGTGGTCAGACCATCAGGATGAGGGAACTGATTCTGCCCCTCTACTCTGCTCTCCTGAGACCTCACTTGGAGTACTGCATCCAGTTCTGGTGCCCTCAGCGTTAAAGGGACGTTAGACTGCTGGAGCAGGTCCAGAGGAGGGCCACCTCCCCTATGGGAACAGCCTGAGAGAGTTGGGCCCGTTCAGCCTGGAGAAGAGAAGGCACCAGAGAGACCTTATAGTGGCCTTTCAATACCTGAATGGGACCTATAAGAAAGCCAGGAAGGGACTTTTTACAAAGGCTTATAGCAATAGGATGAGAGGAAATGGTGGCTTTAAGCTTGAGGAGGGTAGATTTAGACTGGATATTAGGAGGAAGTTCTTTGCAGTGAAGGTGGTGAGACACTGGAACAGGTTGCCCAAGGCCAGGTTGGATGAAGCCCTGAGTGACCTGGTCTAGTGGAAGGTGTCCCAGCCCAGGGCAGCAGGGCTGGAACAAGATGATCTGTAAGGTCCCTTGCAACCTAAACCATTCTATGAATCTAAGAATTTCTTGACCTATCTGTGTCTAGTGCCTACTGACTTTCCAAAGTTGTTTAAGAAGCATTTTAGTTTCAAGTAAAATTTATCACCTAAAATCCCAAGTTCACACAATTCTCTTTCACAAGTTTGATGATCCTATCACATATAATCAGCAAAGCCCTTTTTTTTTTTTTCTTGGACAGAGAAAGGGAGAAACGTGATTACAGTGAAAACCTGACCCATCTGAGAAAAAAAAAGAGTAATCAGATAAAAAAGTAATTTTCTCTGAGTGCCTTACTATTTATGTCTGTGTTGTGGTGGCCTTGTATAGTTTTGTTTCATGTAATTGTCCCAGGTTTGGGTCTATCTTAAAAATAACATGGGCAAAACTGAGAAAGAAGACGAGTCCTTGTTGTAAAAGGAAACTTTCTTTCCCTTTCTGCCTTCTACTAAGTAAGTGTCTAGACATTCTGTCTTTCTCTCCACATAGCTTTTTAAAAGCTTTGGGAAGTTTACATTTTCAGTCATGTAAATTAGTAATAGTTAGGCACTCACAGGGATTCATTTTACTGACCCATCTTGCTGTCTTGGCAGATTTGCCGCTGAGGGTTCTGATTTGGGGTCTTGCTGAGGATTGCTCATTACTGTTAAGTGGTGCTAATCCATCTGGGCACCAGAGATACTGCTGATGGAGATCTGGAGCATATCAAGAGTTGCTACACTGTTCTGGGGACTGATAAATGGGACTTC
Source organism: Picus viridis (assembly GCA_033816785.1). Taxonomy (NCBI): domain Eukaryota; kingdom Metazoa; phylum Chordata; class Aves; order Piciformes; family Picidae; genus Picus; species Picus viridis. The sequence continues at coordinate 10,357,391 of CM066570.1, forward strand.
AAGTCCATTTGGGCCTTTCTGTAATATACAGTGTGCCACCACACTACACTTTTGAATGGAATGGGTAAAAATAAGTGGACAAGGGTGGTTTAAAACTCTGCATCCCCTCACTCATTTGAATGTTACTTTCTCTGTTTAATGGAAGTGAGTCACTCAGATGGGATGGCACTGAGACTGTGAGAACATAACAATGTCATACAAAGTGCATACTTCCTTCTCTTCTGAGCAGATCTGTGTATTTGATCACAGGGGATTGCTAATGAACCTTTGTCAAAATACCCCAACAGGGACTGAGAAAAACACAGGAATAAAAAGTCAGCTTTCAGAGCAAGTTCATGGTATCAGTACTCCACATCACAACAGACAGAACTAAGAGTGCCAGCTTTTTATGGTTTTGTAAAGAAATCTTTTCCCTCTAATCTTTGTAAACATTTTAAGGGGCAGAATAAATTGCCAAGTTCAAATTTCAAAAAGAAGCTAGTTGCTATGTGAAGTGCATGGTGGATGCACAGCCCCATTTATAGATGTCTCAAAGATATGGCATATAAGAACTTTAATTACAAACTAAGATGTGAAAACTCCTTTGTTGTACATCATTTCACAGCTGGAGTTCAGTGGTAATCTAATACTTCATGTTCCTGCTTTGCATTCACAGAGATACTCTCTCTTTCCTTTTTGTCCTGCTCATGCAAGTCTTCACAGGAAAGCATCAACAAAATTTTCCCAAACTGACAAGAAGTGGGAGACTGGATAATATCAGTTCTCCATATTTGAAACCACATTGACTGCTACTTGCAGAAACACTATGGAAGATAGCTAATCCATCATTGCTTTATAACACCAGAGAGAGCTCCCTGCAGGAAAAGTGTCTCCTGGAAGAAGTGTACAGTGCCATAAACGGCTATGTTAGATTTAAACATCAAGGGAAGATATATAGAAGCACTTCTGCAAAACCAAATAATACTTCTGATGCTGTCCTACTGCAAGACTAGAGGCTGGCCTTTGCCACGAGCACAGCGCGTGCACTGCTAGCAACGTAGGCTGCAAGGATTTTCTTAACGCCTATAAAATTGATTTTTTTTTAACATAAAAATTAAGAGATGGACCAGTGAATTCTGACCTGGCTGTGACACCATTGAATTTATCCAAAAGCTCTGTTTATGCCAAGTTATGAAAAGCCTTTCACAATCTGCACATATTTATGCATTTTATTATATTGCAGCGCTAGAAGAACAACAATTGTTTTAAAAAATCCATATTTACAATGCTGGCAAAAAAAGATCAGGTTTGAATACAGTTTGATGGAAAATTTGTTACAGAGAAATCCACAGATGGATAAAAAAATGAGGTCATAACACCTAATTCTGTTCATTCAAGCATTTAGATTCAGTTTTCTGTTCTGGAGCTGTATTGCTAAGTATTTCTCTCTATGTTTTTCTGCCTGTATTTTTCTTTAGTGACTGGTAAAAAAGTCATAGGTAGGAGCCTTCAAATAATGGACTCAATTTTCCTTTAGCAGAAGTAATAACTTGCACATCAGAAACATTTTTAATACCTTAACCTAAGCCAATAGAGGTAAGACCTCTCAAGAAAATATGGAAGAAGCCACAGCCAAATAGTAGCCTGGACAACCAGATATTAATCATCATTGTCTCATCCCCCTGTTTGAGTGATATTTTGAGGAGGTTTATGAGCATTCAATGCAATTACATTCTGGACTGGTTATCAATCAATAGACATTTCAATACTCTCTTTCTATAGCCTCCTGAGGTACTTCTCTTTCCAGTCTCTTCAGATACATCTCTCAGTAAACAAACGAACAAAAATAATCCTATGTTTAATTCATCTTGAGCTGCCTGAATAAAACAGAAACACACTGTAAAAATAACCCCAAAACAAAATTCACTTCCATGCTAGAGCTTTGCATTGCCAAATAGCTCTCTCTCTTCTTGTCTTCTGAAGAGGCAAATGAAGCTGAATACCCAGCTTTAAGAAACACCTTATTTCAGTCTTTCTAATTCCAAGCTATGAATTTGTACCAGTAACTTTCTGGTCCTTGTGCTTCCCTTTAGAGATTGAAATGCCTTCTTACTTTCCAGTTTCTTTCCAGACTCATGAGGTTTGGGAATTTTAATTTTTGTAAATGAGATTCTCATATCCACATGATACAGGAGGTATGATAACAAAGCAAAAAGTGAAGCCATAAAACTCAGTAAAAATGGTGGAGTCAGTGAGGGTAACGTCAATCAAGCAGCCGATATGCTTATAAAACTGACCAGTGTGAATTCCCAAACGCAGTGAGGTGAACCAGAGAATTGTGCTATAAATCTCTGGTGCTTTCAGGAATAATGTGCCTGGCCTGATTGCTCTGTTAAGTGTTGTAGGACCCTTTGCCAAAATGAACAGAGTTAAATGAAAGACAGCTGTACAGGACTACCTAAGTGCATCCCCAGGGAAGGCAAAACAATAGTCTTCACAAGGAGGGTTCCCTTACGTCTGATACACCATGTTTATGACCACAGAGAAGGCCTCAGTCTTGCCCTATAAGAGTCCTGATTTACCTGAGAGAAATTAAGTCTAAGCAATCTGTTAAAAATCGGCTCTGCAGAAAAGAGGAGAATGCAGGTACAATCCAGAAGGCTTGCAGAGGGAATAAAGGTGGTGAATTTGGAGGCAGAGGTGGTTCAAGGCAAACCTGCCTCAGACATTGCTATGGAGTTCAGGTTAAGAAAAAAAATAATTAACCTTGAACTTTCACTTCATGCTGATTTTACTGTGCTTTGCTTTGAAGAAGGTGCCGATGCCACCTGGCCAGTTGTCATAGCTCCAAAGGGAGGATCTGCAGTTGAGTCTGGACCAGCTGAATTCATAGGGCTGGAAGCTGCATGTGGGGAAAAAGAAAGGTGAAGACCAACCTTGGACTGGACAGTAATGGGAAAGGTGGTTTAAGGTCCATAGCCAGAAAAGCTAAAAGTCTGTAGTCCTGTGACTGGAGAGGTATGTTGATGACACTCAAGGAGCAATATGCAACAACCAGTGCATTTCTCCTGTTAACAAATGTTTCACACTCTGAATTCTCTTCAGAGTCCAGCAAGAACAGATGCATAGACTCTGTGAAGTTCAACACAGACATAAGTGACCTCAAAAGAAATTGAAAAGTGAAGTGACAATATTCACTAATGATATGAAAATAAACTTCAAGGTAGCTAAAGAGCAGCAGAGGAATCTCATAGCATAATGATTTTTTTAAATGGCAGATGACATTCAATATAAACTAAATACCTGTAAAATGAAATAACTCTAACACCACATATACAATGGCAAGACCTCAAGAAAGAAAGTAATTTCATAAGAGAGCTTCTAGACGGTACAGATGGTTCTCTAAATATATCTCATTGATGCACACTGACCAAAACATGACCACAAGGTCAGGAAATGTTAGGAAAGAACAGAGAACAAAAACCAGGGGACACTGTTATGCTACCTTTAACATTGTTGGAGGGAGAGAGTTCAACTGAGAGGTGAGGTGGCTGGAGGGTGATGCAAAAAAGTCTACAAACTCCTAGGTGATACAGGCAAAGTGAATGTGGAATTAAAAAATGTCACAAGAAGGGCTAGGGAGCAATCATTCTCCATATACTGCAAAACATTTTATTTTACAACATACAACTGAACACAAAGAAATCTCTGACTTAAGATCCAAATTAGGAACTTTGCAGCTGTAGTTGCGCTGCAGTTAAGCTACTTCAAGAATCATATTAAGTTTCTTATTCATAATATCTAAATGTAAGATGCCAAATTTACCTGTATGTAGAAATCATCTATCTTCTACTTAAACTGCAGAAAATCAGCAATACTGAGCAAGAAATAGAAGAATAGAATAGAATAGAATAGAATAGAATAGAATAGAATAGAATAGACCAGACCAGACCAGACCAGACCAGACCAGGTTGGAAGAGACCTTCAAGATCATCATGTCCAACCCACCATCCAACACCATCTAGTCAACTAAACCATGGCACCAAGTACCCCATCCAGTCTCTTCCTAAACACCTCCAGTGATGGTGACTCCACCACCTCCCCAAAGTGCCTAATAATTACAGTGCCTAAATACAAAGAAAAATCCTAAATCAGAGGTCACAATAAAACTTGCCTGAGGGGCAAATAAACATCGAATCACAAAAACATAGAATAATTTGGGTTGGAAGTGATCTCTGGTGAACATGTCAAACAACACTCTGCTCAGGGTTACCTTCTAGCACTGGTTGCCAGGGCTATGCTCTAGTACCCTGATCATCTAGTTTAATATCACCAATCACTCAGGAGAACTATACTGGGTCTTTTTTAACAAAAAATGCTTTTCAAAAGCACTAAAGCCTGGATAAATTCCAGTCTCTCTGAACTGTCCAGTAGCTTCACACTGGAGTATGATGATGATCATTCAGCAGTATTTCAGTAGATGTTAAGAATGTCCCCACATTTTATAAAGGATCCATTTTGTAAATGTAAGAAGATTTTTTGATGAATCATGTAATAAAAGTCTTTGCTATATGCCAATAATTATTGCACAAACTGTCACGTGTGTTTGCTGTTAGGGTATCATTTACTTTTTAAATGTGTATGAGGTAACTACAAAGAGTCACATTCTTTTAAAGCAATAGCTGTAATAAATAGCTGCAATAAATAGCTTCATCTTCAGAAGCAGTCAACAGAATGTTAAATGCACTCAATATCCAAATCCAAATATATGTTAGCACTTATTAATAATACAATCTAATGATTTCCAAATTACAATCATTTTGGAAAGGACCATTTTAGAAGAGGCTAACTATAGCAGCAGAAACACTGAAAGCAGAGCTTTACCAGCTTGAATGCAAATCTCTTTTATCTCACAAGGCAGGGGAGAGATAGGATAAAGCTGTGTCATGCAGACTCCGGCACAGAAATGCTAACATGGCTGAGGCAGGCAGAAATACTTTGCCACTGGACACTTAAGGCTGTTACGCTGTAGTCTCTGTAGTTTGCCCACCACAGAAGGAAAGATTAACATTTGCAAACATCAGAGACTTCAGGTTATTTCCTACTTGGTTTGACAAATTAAAATGCAGGGCAGCCCCTGCCTGCAACCACATAACCACTAGTTAGGCATGGAAATCAAATGTGAAATCTGTCTGCAGCATCCCTGCCTCTGTCCTGAGCCATGCCCACGCCAGTCACACAGCCCAGGCACATGCTGCACCCATACTCACTGCCATAGCCACACTCAGAACACACCGAATCTCTTTCTATTCTGCTCATCTCTGATTCATCCATCATACTGTTTCCCCTGACCACTGTCAGAGGTCCCATAATTAAAACAGCTTCTCAGATCAGTCATCTCATCTGAAGGCATTCAGTGCCCAATGTTTACTCGTGGTATTTATTTAGCATTCTCTGCAATAAGATGTGATATTTAATGCTCTGTTGATCACTGCAGCAACAGGTCTTGTTCTTAGTAGAGGGGTGGTAGCCTGTTTCGCCTCATTCAGGCAGGTTTGGACACTGTGGCCTTAATGCTCAAATACGTGAATCCATTGGTGTGTGTAATACACTGAATATAGCAGATCAGCCTTGCTGCAGTGAAGCTGGAAAATATATATTCTTCAGGAAGGGAAGCTGATGAAATTAAAAAGACTTGATTTTGTTTATCTCCACTGATATGGTATGAAATTTACCATATCTGCCTACTAATGTGGGTTCATTTTTAATACACTGAACTAATCTAAAGCCTCATCCTCAGTCCAGATATCAGCAGGAGGGTTTTCATTAGTCTCAGTGAGTACTAAATCCACAGTTCCCACTGTGCTTTTCTGTCAGGGAAAAAAAAAAAAGATACTAGATGTTTTGAAAGGGAGGCTGAGCAGCTCAGCACAGCATCTCTTGTGATCAACCAAATATGAGAGAGCAGTTCAGCTTATAAAAATAACCTTCCTGAAACACAAGGATCATTTTGTGTGTGTATGTAAGCTTCAAGACAGAAAAGTTGACCTTCACCTGAAACCATGAGAAAAGAAGATTTTCAGAAGTTAACCAGGATGTTTTGCAGGATTTTCCATGACTGACTTTGAAAATGGATTCCCAGAATCACATGTCCTGGTGTATCAAGACATGCCCACAAATGCAGCTCTGCCCACCGTACTTTTAGAGTACCTCAGGGCAGCTGGGTATCCTGGACAGGAGAGAGATGTTCATGTGCAAGCTGACACTGGGATGAGTGTCAAGGACAGGTCAAAATGTTGTGCATATGCTGAGTGGATGGTCTGTACATGCACAATATAAGCAAAGCATCTAAGACACTGGGTACAATGGACATACCACAGATGACATGTTTTCCATTTTATTTACCTTCCCTAAGCTTTCTCTTTTTTGATTAAATTATTCTGCCATTTTACTGACAGCTGTGGAAAATATCCTTATGCTCATTTTCAATATTAATTGAATCAAATTAATTAGTTTTAACTTTCTCTCCTCCACAATCCTAGCAAGTCTTGCAAAAATATGTTTATCTTCAGCATCTGTCTCATTTTGTTTAAAATGATCTGTTCTCATTCAGCAGAATATTGTACTGGGGACTCTTACATGTCCACTTGTTTAGAACCCAGTTGTATAACCAACCCTCTGAATAATTAAATGGGATGAGATGTGACCTGAGAGTTTCAAACTGCCAATTTTTTCCCTTGAGCAAAGAGATTTTTGTTAAGCAATGCATATACTTCTCACAATTTGGAACAAAGCTGCTTCTTTGCACTTGCCAAGTTTAAATAAATGTTCAGAAGGACTTCTCTTAGCTCTGCTGGTGTAAACAACTGGAGTGCCAATAAGTGGAAAGCAATTATTATAAGAAAACTTAAAACATCTTAGAGAACTGTAGAGCCATTTCCCCAAAAGAGTAGGCAGACACATTACCATTGCAGGCTGGACCACACATCTGAGACTACACATCAAGCACCAAATTTTCTTGATCAGAGGGCAAGGAAGGAAATAGCTTCCTACTCCCAAGTATTCTCTAAGTGCCTGTCAGTATAGCCCCATTAAGCTATCAAGCTGTTTGTTTCTGTAAGGCAAATCTCCTATGCAGTAAGCTCGGAGATGGATAATATACTTATCAAATATTTAGAAAATTATGAATATACTTCCTTTCATTACACAATTTTCTTGTAACTGACAAGAGTGCTGCCCAGTAGACCACTAACACTGTTGAGTGTTTCATTATCATCCTACCTATGTGTCCAGCTCTGGGTCCCTCGGTTTAGGAAAGATGCTGGAAGGTGTCCAGAGAAGGGCAACAAAGCTGGGGAGGGGTTTGAAGCACAAGCCCTATAAGGAGAGGCTGAGGGAGATGGGGTTGCTTAGCCTGGAGAAGAGGAGGCTCAGGGGAGACCTTATTGCTGTCTACAACTACCTGAAGGGAGGTTGTAGCCAGGTGGGGTTTGGTCTCTTCTCCCAGGCAGCCAGCACCAGAACAAGAGGACACAGTCTCAAGCTGCACCAGGGGAGGTTTAGGCTGGATGTTAGGAAGAAGTTCTTCACAGAAAGAGTGATTTGCCACTGAAACGGGCTGCCCAGGGAGGTGGTGGAATCACCATCACTGGAGGTGTTTAGGAAGAGACAGGATGGGGTGCTTGGTACCATGGTTTAGTTGATTAGATAGTGTTGGGTGATAGGTTGGACTTGATGATCTCAAAGGTCTTTTCCAACCTGGTTAATTCTATTCTATTCTATTCTATTCTATTCTATTCTATTCTATTCTATTCTATTCTATTCTATTCTATTCTATTCTTTTTCTGATGACTTCTGTAGCACTGCAGAAAGAATACAATAGTCCACTGCTGGGTACACACCATGTATATCCAGCTCTATTGACAAAGTTTGTATTTCAGTTCTCTGTTTCCCTTGCATCAACATTGATAGCACCTTCATGTTGAAGACACTGACAATCCTTATGTAGATTGATGAATAGAGTTTGATGGATTAGTATTTTAGTCCACTATTGAATTATTCCTAAATGACTTTGTGTGGAAGAAGTCACCACTCCAGCAAGAGAGTAGATTTCATCTATCATTCAGTCACTTTTCCTAAAACTTCAAAGGAAATCATCTGCAGACAGTTATAGATCACACAGAATCACCAAGTTTGGAAGAGACCTCAAAGATCATCAAGTCCAACCTGTCACCACAGACTTCATGACTAAACCATGGCACCAAGTGCCATATCCAATCCCCTCTTGAACACCTCCAGGGATGGGGACTCCACCACCTCCCTGGGCAGCACATTCCAATGGCTAACAACTATCTCAGTGAAGAACTTTCTCCTCACCTTCAGCCTAAACTTCCCCTGGCACAGCTTGAGACTGTGTCCTCTTGTTCTGGTGCTGGTTGCCTGGGAGAAGAGACCAACCCCCCTCCTGCCTACAACCACCCTTCAGGTAGTTGTAGACAGCAATAAGGTCTCCCCTGAGACACCTCTTCTCCAGGCTAAACAATCCCAGCTCCCTCAGCCTCTCCTCGTAGGGCTTGTGCTCAAGGCCTCTCCCCAGCCTCATTGTCCTTCTCTGGACACGTTCAAGTGTCTCAATGGGTTGGACGCGATGATCTTGAAGGTCTCTTCCAACCTGGGCACACTGGGCACACTGCTGGCTCATTTTCAGCCAGCTGTCAGATGCCTAGATGCCTAGGACTCACTAGTGGGCAGACCTACTAGCCAGTTGGTGAGGGTGGGAAGAGGCTATTTTACCAAGTAACATTTCAAACTTCTATTGGTTTAAGCTGACTGGCTGCACTAGAAGGGGTGAGGGATGTGGGACAGCACTAACCACCCCTTAGTCAAAATTGATTCTGTAACTATTCTAATTGGGTTCAAATTGTACATATGAAACCAGTTATGTGATATATTTCACAATCATGCACTAGAATCTGTATATAAAACAGTGATTAATCAGTTATTAACAATTTTTAATATTACAAAAAATAATTTTCATGATTCAAGTTCCATAAATCATAATTAATAGCCTCTTCATCACAGTTTTTCCTCAGCTTCTGGGCAGTGGTGTGTCCTTTTTCCTGGTCCTTCGGTTTCATGGGTGTGGGAGGTTCGGGTTTTGTCTTGTCCACTGCTGTTGCATTCACTGGTATTTCTGTTTTCTTTTGTGCAATCTGATATCCCTGCAATAGAGTAGTAAATTGTCCTTACCTCAACCAACTCCTCGGTCCTTTTCCTCCTTGCCCACCCAGAGGGGAAGGGGTTGGGGGAGGGGAAGGAGAAACCTCTTTGTCATGAGTGGACTTCCAGGGCTCAGATGCCAGCTGAGTTTAAAGCAGGACAAAACTGAAAAGTCAAGATATTTCCTTTTTAGCTTGTCAAAGCAAGTTACAAATTCTTCTTTTCCACCTTTGGATTCAGAAATATTTGAAGTCTCCATTAAATACATCCTGGGAGATGGGGAAAGAAGACAAACTGGTGACACAACAAGAAATATCTTTTTTTTTTTTTTAATCAGCTCTCTTTGCTTCTGACACCAACAGATAGTTCAAAAGCTAGCTCACAATTAGCTAGGGAGAGAGGCAGAATGGGATAGACTATGGGAATTGTCTTAATACACACAATTACTTGTTTACTTCAGTTAACAAATATGCATAGTCACCTAAGATGTCCACGAACTATGCCTGCAAGCTAACTACCAAGTCATAGGATGCCTCTCACCTGTGGGAATGAATTGGGAAGGAAATGTTGAACTGCAAACAAGTGCAGAGAATGGCTATCAAACTTCTAGTTACTTCCTTAGCTTATGTGCAAGCGGTGAAGAATGCTCTCACCAGATAACAACTTTGCAAAAATGATAATAAAATCTAAAAGGGCAGGAAAAGTACATTTTCCAAAACTGTTGTTAAAAAAAACCACAACAAACAAAGTAAAAAAAAACCACAACAGTAGATCTTTGAATCATAGAGTGGTTTACGTTATAAAACACCTTTGAAGATCACCTATTTTGAAGACCCTGATATGGGCAGGGACTTCTTTCACTAGATCAGGAAATATAGATAAAATATTGGAATAGGGACAGACCACAGGAGTTTAGAATTTAGTTTCCCAATAGCAAAATCACAAAGGAACTGTTTGTTTCTATATGCTATTCCTGAAATGCAGGCTTGGGGAAGTGTATACAGACTGACAGAAAGGCACAAACTTTCATATAACCATAAATAATGTAGGACATGCTCCCCTGCATTATCTTGCAGTACAGATGCACTTGAAAATGAAAAAGTAAAAAAAACACCCAAACACCATAATCTACCCCAAAACCAAAAGGAGAAAAGTCATCTCTCAGCTTTGAAGGGCTTTTGCCCCTAGCTAGGATACCATTTCCTAAGCCCCCAGATCACAGATAGCAGTCCAAGAATTTAAGATAGGAGCCTCTTCAAAATTCACACGCACCTTCTGAATCTTCTAGAAGGCTATTGCTAAATATTTTACTCTGTTGTTCTTAAAAAGCCCTCTCTTTTCCCCAGGAGTAGTACTATTAGTGTTTCTGAAAGAAAAACATTGAGAAGTGCATAGAATAGCTATGCATGACCCTACCAAATAAGTAAACTAAGCCCCGAAAGCCCGTGCCTGCTGATCAGCTCTTATATTTAATTAGTCAACTCACTCAGCTGGGCTAAGAAGGCTGATATGACCAGATTATCTAAGATGAAATGGGCCTTCTAATTATGCACTTTTATAGCTCATTATATCTCATTTTGAACTTGAAGCACAAATTAATTCAAGCGTCTGTGTTAAATGGGAGGCCATGTTATTTAATCATGGAAGTCCTCACTGATATTAAAAATGCATATTTCTAAATCAATATACCTCAACACTTAGTGTTCCTATTCTATTTAAAACATTTAAAGCATTTTCTATTTAAAACATTTTCCTTGAACCAGTTTATGAAGCTGCATCTTGGTTGCTCTCTGTTGATGCAAGTGCAGTGTAAACGTGCTTGGCTGTGCAGACATGGAGCCTGTCCCAAAGGGCAGCTATTTGTTCACTTTGTGGCACTGGAGAAGGAAAGCCAAAGGGAAGGATGGTGTTGGGGAGCAAATCCATGACTTGTGACACTTCTAGACAATACCAGGTTTGCTTAGGGCTTGTGTGATGGGCCAGGCAGGTGTCCCTCAGAAGCCACCAGCATGGTCGGCTGCAGTCAGGCCCTGACACATGCCACACCACTGAACCCCTTGGACCACACTCCCAAGTGAGCTTTGCAATCCTCTGACCCTTACCTCCTGCTCAGGTGCACTGCTGAGGGAATGGGTTGGCTATCTAAGGAGGAAGTCATGAGCAGCAGCCATTAACCCTGGGGCAGAGTTATTAAAGGGCTTCCTCTGCATCACTGCAAGCTGAAATCAGATCCCTGCAGAGATCCTGCCTAGAGGTAGCCATAGGCTTGCCCCTCTGCCCACGCTGTGGAGCTGTCCCACGCAGTGGGGCAGGGGTCAGGCTGCAGCAGCTGAGAGAGCTGGGATTCACTTCTGCACCTGCAAAAGGCCCACGTCTCCTGGAGGAGATAGAGAACCCCAGCCTGGACATCCAGCCCAGGCCATACATTTGCTCCAGGAAAGCCAGGTGGTGCATTCACCTCTATTTAGGTGGAAGTAATACAAATCTAGATTTTGCTACCAAGGCCAAGGATGTAGTGATACCAGGTATTAAATCATAGCTTCTAGTATATGGGAAAGGATTTACTGAAACGTATATGGATGGATTGCCTTTCTCATCAAGTGTATTAAATGTTTCAATGCAGCTGAAAGCCCAAATTAATTTATTTATCCCTCGCAAATGTGCACTTAAATTTACTCAATGTATGTACTGTTTATCGCAATTTTCTACACCAGCTGAACTAAAATTCACTTCCAGCCTTTATTCCGGAAGCTTTTGAAATGCAGATCGTGTTTGGCACGTGAAAGACGGCTTACACTTCACATGCGACTTTTTATATAGAATTAAGTTTGAAGTAGATAAATAAAAAGGGTCCCTGCGGCGACGGCTGCGGCAGCGGATGCCGGGACGTGAAGCTGGCAGGGAGCGGCGGCCGCCGAATGCGCGATCTGCCTGCCCTCCAGCGGCCGCCGGCTGCAGCGCTGCCGCCCTTGCAGCTTTCCCTCCGCGCAGGACGGGGTCCCTCAGCGGCCGTGTGCGTGGTGACGGAGCAGGGAGCTGCCCCTTCAGGAATTACAGGTCCCTTCTCCCCGTCAGTGACCATGCCGGTCAGAGCTTCTGAAATAATTGTTAATTTAGCGAAGAATTCTGCAAAGATTTTAATGAGTCGTAGATTAACAGAATATTTTGGATTGGAAGGGACCTTCAAAGGTCCTCTGGTCCCACCCCACTGCACTGAGCAGGGACATGTTTAACTAGATCAGCTTGCTCAGAGCCCCATCTAGCCCCACCTGCAATATTTCCAAGGATTCCAGTGTTTCCACTGTTGCCTCTCTGGGCAACCGTGCCACTGTTTCATCACAGAATCACCAAGGTTGGAAGAGACCTCAAAGATCATCAAGTCCAACCTGTCACCACAGACCTCATGACTAAACCATGGCATCACGCTCATTGTACAAAATATCTTCCTTATATCTGGACTAAATCTCTCCTCATTTAGTTCAAAACCACTGCCCCTTGTCCTGGTGCAACAGGCCCTGATAAAAAGACTGTTCTTATCTTTCTTACACTGCTTTTGGAGTCAGAGAGGTCAGTGCTGTAACGCTGACCTAACATTCTGCTCCTACACACATCTGGTTTGGACCATAAAAATGTTACATATTCACTCTTCTGTCACTGGTAAAAAAAACTTAGTCACATTCTTAAGATGAAATTGTTAATTCAGTGTCTTCTGTGCATATATATAAATGTTGTGCTTATTTCTTGTGATTAATTAAATTTGTACTGGATATAATTAGATAAACTAGTAGATTCCATTTGCTTAATCAGATACTTAATCTGTAGCTGATTCTGCAGATTAAGTAAGGCTAAAATGGCAAACGTGTCACCATTAGAACTCTGTCTGTGTGTGTCTTTCAATAATTCCCCCCCCCCTATGTCTAAATGGATTGCAGCCATTTGCAACTTCCCCTGACTAGACACCAGGTGGGCCCATTTCAGCAAGGTCTGTGCATTGCATGCAGCTGCCTTAGGCTAGAATTTATTACCTGTGCACTGCCTCTCTGTCCTGAGCAGTCCCCTGGACTTCCCTCTCCTACTCTTTGCCATGCAGAGATTGCACTAGTGTATTTTATTGGCTGCACTTCAAAGTAACAGAATGTGATGAATATGGTATATGGATGAATATGAGCCAGCAGTGTGCTCAGGTGGCCAAGGTCAAAGGCATCCTGGATTATATCAGAAAAAATGTGGTCAGCAAGCCTAGGAAAGTGATTGCACCCCTGTACTCAGCTTTGTTGAGGTCACACCTTGAATACTGGGCTCAGTTTTGGGCCCTTCACTGCAAGAAGGACATCTGAGGTACTGGAGTGTATCCAGGGCACTGCAACAAAGCTGGTGAAGGGCCTAGAGAGCAAGCCTTATGGGGAGTGGCTAAGGGAGCAGGGATTGTTTAGCCTGGAGAAAAGAATTCTGCTCTCTACATCTACCTGAAAAGAGGCTGTAGTGAAGTGGGGGCTGGTCTCTTTTCCCATGTAACAAGCAATATGACAAGAGGGAACAGCCACAAGCTCCTCTGAGGGAAGTTTAGTATGGATATTAGGAATAATTTCTTCATTAAAAGGGTTACCTAATATGGGAACAAGCTAAGTGATTGAATCATCATCCCTGGAGGTATTTTAAAGTGGTGTACATGTGGTGCTTAGGGACATGGTTAGTGGTGGATTTGGCAGTGCTGGATTAACAATTTGGCACGGTGATCTTAAAGGCATTTTCCAACCTGGACAATTCTATGATTCTAATTGAGACTAGATATTTCAAGGTAAGCAACAAGCCAGCAATTTGAGAGGCTTAGGTGAAAATTAACCAGGAAAGTCTAGATGTTCACCTTAGAACTAAAGCATTTTTGATTAGAAAGCCAAGCTGCTACCGTTAACTTCCTATGCAACTGCCTCAAATAGAGGCTGAAGTTCAAGCATTTCAGCAATTAGATGCCAGCGAGCAGAAGAGAGTAGAACATCTGTATCACATGCTTCAGATTCATAGGCAGGTTTGAGCTGTTTGTGCAATTGTTCAAGCAGACAATGAATCAGATTTCAATGCTGAGGACCCTTTTGCTTTATTTACAGCTTTACAAATCATGAGGGAGCATTTATTTTGATAAAATAAACATCAGATGTTAATATTTACCAAATATCCTGTATTCAGATTATTCTGTTAAAAATAGCTACCCAGAAAAAGCTTCTGTCACTGGTAGTGATTAGTCTGACAAACCCCTTGCTTGGCTACAGCAGACGACTCTGCGTCAGAAAGCCCCGATGATCCTTTCAGAACCTGTAAACTTCTTCACAGCAACACTGGTGCTGTTAACTGTGATATGACCAAGGTGCTGTTACATTAAGTACTATACATGAGCAGCAACCATGCTGTGCTTTGGCTGGTGAGCGGCCTCGAGCGCAAGCCCTGTGAGGAGAGGCTGAGGTAGCTGGGATTATTTAGCCTGCAGAAGAGGAGCCTCAGAGGAGACCTTATTGCTGTCTACAACTACCTGAAGGGAGGTTGTAGTCAGGAGGAGATTGGTCTTTTCTCCCAAGCAACCGGCACCAGAACAAGAGGACACAATCTCAAGCTGTGCCAGGGGAATTTTAGGCTGAAGGTGAAGAGAAAGTTCTTCACTGAGAGAGTTGTTTGCCTTTGGAATGGGCTGCCCAGGGAGGTGGTGGAGTCCCCATCCCTGGAGGTGTTCAAGAGGGGATTGGACGTGGCACCAAAAAAATCACCTGAATCTTTATGCTTTAATCTGATTATTGAGTGATCTGTGTACACTTTTTCTGAGAAGCACTTTGAAACCAGAAAAAAACAAAACCCAAACCAAAATCAAACAGAAAAGCAAAGGCATTAATTCTCTTTTGCATATCTGACCTAAGAGGCACCTCTGACTTTGGGGTCTCACAAGCTGGTTATCTACATTTCACAGATGTTTCATCAGTGTGACCTGGGTGAACAACTCTCACCCCAGTTTCCATTAGTTAGTGAACAAATTACTTTATGTCAGCTGGGATCTTCTGTCCTAGAGCTGTTGCTTCCTCCCTCGCTGCTCGCTGCCTAATTATGTGGCCAATAAACACCGGTAACAAAAGCACTGAGATGACTGCACCTTGTATGGGCCAATCCCAAGCATCAATATAGGCTGGGCAGTGACTGGACTGAGAGCAGCCCTGAAAAAAGGACTTAAGGGTGCTGGTGGATGAGAAGCTCAACATGAGCTGTCAGTGTGCACTTACAGCCTAGAAAGCTAATCATGTGCTGGGCTTCATCAAGAGAAGCATAGCCAGCATGTCAAAGGAGGTGATTCTCCCCCTCTACTCCTCACTGATGAGACACCACCTGGAGTACTGTGTCCAGTTCTGGAGCCTCTGTTACAGGAAGGATCTGGATGTGCTGGAACGTGTCCAGAGAAGGCCACGAGGATGATCAGAGGGCTGGAGCTCCTCTCCTATGGAGACAGACTGAGGGAGTATTCAGTCCAAAGAGAAGGCTCTGAGGAGACTTTCTTGTGGCCTTGCAGTATCTGAAGGAAGCCTACAAGAAAGCTGGGGAGGGACTTTTTAGAGTGTTGGGCAATGATAGGACTAGGGGAAATGGAGCAAAACTGAAAGTGGGTAGATTCAGACTGGATGTTAGGAAGAAATTCCTCTCCGTGAGGGTGGTGAGACACTGGAACCATTTGCCCAGGGACATGGTAGAAGCCCCATCCCTGGAAATTTTTAAGGCGAGGCTGGATAGGGCACTGGGCAACCTGATCTAGTGTGAGGTGTCCCTGCATGTCAGGAGGGTTGGAACTGGATGATCTTTGAGATGCTTTCCAACCCTGACAATTCAAAGATTCTACGACAGGAATTACCACAGAACCATGGTACAGACCTTTTCCTTCTCCTCTCTGGCCTCCCCTCACCCCCCAACATAAAGTAATTAAAAAAAGAGATCAGGGTTGACTATGGTTTTCTTTGATGTATATCTAGAAAAGTGAAAACTCAGACTGTCTGTGCAAACAGTTGATTTCTATACATTCTCAGTGAAAACCGGAACCAACCAAACAAAAAACTCCACAAAACTTCAGTGCCATCTCAATGTCCTATTCTGCTCTTTCAGAGCTCTTGATGGTCACATCCAAAATAATATGCACAATGTTTTAATTGGCTGCAGTTAAACAGCTGCAAAGAGAAGTCTAATAAAACACTGACCAGATATCCACAGGAGCACTTTTTGCCTTTCAGATGAAAGATATTTCTCAAGGCTCTTACTGTAAGAGTCAGAAGCCTTTTAACATGCACTTAAAACAACTCGAAAAAACCCACAACCAAACCCTCACAACCCAAACCTCAGACGAGCTAATTAAGGACCTCTAAGAGTTTTTGCTACTGCTCATCCCAGGTTTCTCAGGCAACAGCAGGAGAAACCCCTGGTTACAATCTCAGCAAAATGGCCGCTCTGGAAGAAGTCTGCTGCAGCATGAGAGAGAAAAAGAAGCAGCAAATGAAAATAAACGATGGTGTAGCTTATTTCTGAACATATCCAAGGAGCAAGCACTTCAGCTTTTTACTTTCTCTTTTTTTCCTTGTCTTCCAGTTCTGTTTACTTTCACAAATAGGCTCATAGTGGTCCTCTATTTGAAAACTGCAGGTAGCCTAATCCGGTTTGCAGGAAGCAAGAGATTAGTATGTTACAATTAAAACAAAACATGACAATACAGGACATTCCTCTGAAATCCATGAAAAAATATGCCTCTGGGCAGTCTGCTTCTTCTGTTACCTTCCTATCCTGCTCCCTACTACATGACATGGTTTGGCAGGAACATGTTAACTTCTAGCTTTTATCAGCTAACACAGAACACATCATTGCTCTTCATAGATACTTCAGCTTGGCATAACTAACATACTCCTCTCACATGCATAATGTCTTTCACGTCATGGAGAATGGAAGTGGAAAATGTGGCATCTGTTGAGGGATAAAGACTCTGATGAGAATTCCCCAAAGAAAGAATATTTTGAAAGTATGAGAAATTGGTAACAGATCTATTCCCCACTGTGTTCCTGCCTGAAGAATTTGCTGCCCAAAGTAGAATGTTTTAACAGTGGCAAGTGGATGGTCCTGCGCTGACTTGTTAATGAAGCCAATAGCTACTCTCACGTTAACTTTCTGAAGCATGCAGAAAACCATACATCCTAGAGGAATGATTTTTCAAGACGCATATACTTACTGAGGCTAACAGAAGATGGTAATAAACTATGCTCTATTTATTTCTTTAGTCCTTTTAAAAAAAAAAGTAGTTCACTTCTCTATTATGCTGATTGCTATTATGCCCCTGATAAACATGTCACGTCACATTACAGAAATAAAGGTATAAACAATGTTACTTATATGCTGATACAGAACCACGGTTATCTATGATGTTAGGAAAAGCTTGTTGAGAGAGGCTATTATCTTTTAGTAGAACAATAGAGAGCTGGGAAAAAAAAGTCACACAGGCTTCAGGTTTGAAATGTGTAAAAACCTTTGCAGTCTTGACAAGAGTTGGCAAACTTAGACCAGCAACTAATTTATTTGTTGAGAAATGTAGTTTTAGGGCAGGAAAAAGTCTTTGCCAGATCTGAAGTATTAACCATGAATTACAGCCAAGAAGAGAAAGAGCTGGAATGTCAAAAGGATTTATCTTATTTCTTCTGAAATGGAAACAGTGACCAAGCTCATAAACAAAAGCACTGACACAGGCACACAGACTCATGCACATGGTTCACGTTCCATTCACAAAATAGCAGGCAATCTTCCACAACCTAAAGGAGGGCAGCTGGGAACTCTGGGCTCAGAGGTCCTCCTTACATTTGACACATCTGAGTTTTCTATATTCCACTGACCATGCTGAGGTACAGCATTCTGGTTTGCACTGGTAACTTGCGCTGCATTTCAACCTCACTACATCAGTGAAAGGAACTGATCCAAGGTCTGATTTTGTGTGACCATATCCAAGAGTGGGGGAAAGTAAAGAGGAAAACCACCCAACAGATTCCTTGCATTTCCATGCCACAGCTCTCTAAAAGATAATTTACAAATAATAATGGAGGAAAAAAAACCGAAAATATTTTTTAGACTTCAACCCTTAACTCCCTTATCTTCAAAATATCTATTGCAACAGGGTGGTTGTAGCCAGGAGGGAGTTGGTCTCCTCTCCCAGGCAACCAGCACCCGAACAAGAGGACACAGTCTCAAGCTGTGCCAGGGGAAGTTTAGGCTGGAGGTGGGGAGAAAGTTTTTCACTGAGAGAGTTATTAGCCATTGGAATGGGCTGCCCAGGGAAGTGGTGGAGTCACCATCCCTGGAGGTGTTCAAGAGGGGCTTGGATGTGGCACTTGGTGTCATGGTCTAGTAGTCATGAGGTCTTGGGTGACAGGTTGGACTTGATGATCTTTGAGGTCTTGTCCAACCTTGTTGATTCTGTGATTCTATGATGTTCTAATATACATGCAACTAAACAGTCACATGCAGCAGTATTTCTTGTTAGACAGAGCAACAAAGATTTCTTCCTAAAAACCATTTCATTTTCAAGCCAGTAAATGATTCTGTGCATTTTCATGTGATTAGAATCAAAAGGGAGCCAAGGTGAAATAAGAAACAGCATAAACAAAACAGATGCTTAGGTGACATGATTTATTAAATGAGACTAAGTGATTTACTGTATGCAATTTCTAAAAAGGAAAGCAATCACAACAACATTAAAAATATTGATTTCTGATGTATGTTTAATCTCAAGAGGTAACTTCTGCACAAAATGAACTGAAATAAAAACATGCAGCTCGTTCAGTAGTGAAATACAGCTGCCTCTAGGATGGGAAGTGGAAAATGCTGATTTGGACAATAAGAACAAACCTCAGAGGACAATGGGGATAGGGAAACTGTAAATGCTGCATGTGGCAACATCTGCTTCCATGGTACAGAATTCAGAATGACTCCCTTAAGCATAACACTAGCCCTGAGCACTGGCAGTGTAGAGGCAAAGGCAAACTTCACTCCTCTTGAGCTGCTAACTTTTCTTCCTCATCTACCTGAGGTGTAGAAGTGATTCAGTGCTCAGGAAAACAGATGCAAAACTGCCTCATAGTTTTCCCTCAGACAAAAATCAAGAAGAAAACTTCCAGGGATTATTCTCCATGAGCTCAGAGGGTGAAACTCTATTTTCCCCAGTAATGAATGTGCCAGACCCTGTAAGGACTGAGCTAATGACCAGAAAGGTGTTTCTAAGACATACTAGCTGAACCTGAGCCTGTATCTCCTTCCCACAATCCCAGTCCCCACTTGGGCCTATTAACACATCATATTTCTGGATTTGCAAAGGGTCGGGTCAAATCCATCTCGGTGTGGTGTAACAATTAGCATTACTGGGGAAAGGATCTTACCATGCTGCCAGGTAGTAATATGGGAGGAAGAAAAGGTACCAGTGAATCATAGAACGGTTTGGATTGGAAGGGACATCCAAAGGTAATATCATCCAACCCCCCTGCAGTGAGCAGGGACATCCTCCACTAGATCATGTTGCTTAGAGCCTTGTCGAGCCTGAGCTTGGATGTCTTCAGGGGTGGGGCCTCAACTACTTCCCTGAGTAAGCTGTTTCAGTGGTCCCCTACCCTCACAGTAACAAACTTGTTCCTAGCATCCAGTCTAAATCTGATTTTCTCTAATTTAAAACCACTCCCCCTTGTCCTAAAGGTCTTTGTAAATAGTTCCTCTCCATCCTTCTTGTAGGCTTTTTCAGGTCTTCCTGGAGCCTTTCCTTCTCCAGGCAGAAGACCTCCAGCTCCCTCAGCCTGTCCTTGTAGGTGAGGTGTTCCAGCCCTCTGATCATTCGTGTGGGTCTCCTCTGGACCTGTTCCACCATATCTATGTAATTTCTGTGTTGAGGGCTTCTGAACAGAAAGCTCTACCCTCAACTGGTGGATCAGTCACACACTCAGTTTCCTGTATGTTGCTCCCTGATTCTGGGTGCTGGTGGGTGCTCCTTTGGATACATGAGTTGGTGATGTGTGTTCTCTTCCTTCAGGTTAAGCAAGAGGATCGCAGTAAAGTAGCAGTTAATACAGTGAGCTGCTTGCCTTCCTGGTAGTTTTGCCCCAGAGTTTTCTTCTTGGCCTCTAAACAGCTCATTATCAGAAGGGAGGGCAGTTGGGTGGCAACACTTTGCTCTCAACACCTCCAGCACACACCAGATGGAGAAATCAGTTTGCAATAAGCAGAAATATTTCCTGACCCAGATTCAGGGACTTAATAAACTTTGAGCCTCTTTTCCGCTGTTAAGATAAAGCCCTCTGCTGAAGCAAGAAACAGTGATAGCTGTCAGAAGCAGACATCGTCACCCTCTCTCACTGTGTGTGGCACAACTGTGAAGGAAATTTCTAGGGGATTTCACAAGAGAAATGAATGCAAGTTTTGGTTCTGAAAGCCTTTCTACTTGTTTCTTGGCTTCTGCTAAAAAGCAAAGCCATGAAGCAATACAAAATGTTACACACGGCATTTGCTGAGTGCTTGGACAAAAAGACACCTAGGCAGAGAAAGGACGTTGGATGATAGGTTGGACTCGATCTCAAAGGTCTTTTCCAACCTGGTTAACTCTATTCTATCCACCCAATTTATATGTCCTGCAGGAACCTACAGGTGCTTCCAAGTTTACTGAAACCCTCAAGGAATATGTCAGCCCATGTGGTGCCTGGGAGCTTGCAGGGAGCTAGGCAGGGTCTTTATGCCTGGCAGCATGAAGCACCTCAGTAGCATCCTCTATGTTCAGAGCACAATATTAGTAAAGACTGAGAAGCCTTTGAAAGCAAATTAAAGAGCCTCAGTTAAAAATAAAACTAAAACAAAAAACCCCAACCCAACCCAAACCAAAAAACCCACCCAAACCAAACCAGACATGTTAAAGCACCCCCATTTAAACCCAGATAACAGCATTCTGCAGAGAGCAAAAATACAAATTGCATAAGACTGTCTTGTACTTTGTTTTGAAGTTAGGGAATACATTTAATTCTACCATATTCAAAATTGTCCTAAAACTGTCTTCTAGGAACAGATGTCCACTTTCTGAAGAAGGCAACATGGTTCATTTTTGTCCTCTTTCACTACTCATAACAAGAGAGTCATTATACATGGCTACAACACAAATACTAATTGACACTTGAGAGTAGCACTGCGAGAGAGGGAAATTGCATGGAAGTGCTTCAGTGAGGGTTTTTCTTTTTAATTAATAAAGTATTAAAGTATTCATTGCTTTTAAGTTGAAATTATTTCTTACAAGATTCTGGTGACAATTCTGATGGTAGTTTCTCCTGCATCTTGCATTTTGAACAAGCAGGCGTGCCATTTTGCAGTCACGCTAGAGTCAGCTGCTTGTGGCACATGTTTCATGGCATCTGTGACACTGGCACTTCTGCACTGACACTGTTGCCCTCCACTCAGAAATGATGCAAAGGCTATCACAGGACAATACTAGTTGTCAACCTTAACTGGAAGTTGCTTTTGTTAATTTGAAGATTTAGATAAGGGAGTAGCATCTGGAGTGCTGAATTTTTTTTTCATGTTGCTAAACTAAAATGTACTTCATTACCTAAACTTCTACAAATGATAAAGTTTGGTTTCCTCTTCCACATGCTCCGTCCTTTCCCTTTTTCCTATTGCAATTATCCCCATGTCTGTCTTGTCAAGTTCTTCCAGTCATTATCCCTATGCAGAGCAGAGCCTGCTCTCAGGTGCTGCCAGAGTCATGGACAGCAAATCCAGATGATGAGGGTCATTCCTGTCTCTGCACCCTTGGAAGCAGTCCAGTGGGTTATGCAGCCATGCACCCTGAGGCACAAGCCTGGCTCTGCTCAAGGGAGGTGAGGGATTTCCTGGGTGCTACCTCTCCCTGCATCCCAGATCGCTCTTCATCCTGCATGGGTGTGGTGGAGTAGGAAGGTTCCCCCACACACAAAAGAATTCCACAGCTAACTCAGCCGGAGAAGCAGATGAAAGCTGTATTTTACAAGCAGATATGGAATGCAGTGAATATGTACAAAAATATACAATATTTACAATATATACAGAAATATACAGCAAAGTATGTAATACAGGAAACCTTTCCCCAACCCCCCCCTTCGGCCAGGGGGTTCGGCCTGTCCCCCCTTCTCCCTCCCTACCTCCCCTTTTTCCCAAAAGGGTTAGAGAAAGAGAGAGAAAGGAAGGTAATTAAAAGGGGAAAACTTTGTTAAAGCTCAAAGCGAATGCAAAAGTTAGTTTTCTCTTATCTGTTTAGCAAGAATCATTCCTGCGTAGCAAGCTGTTGCTTCAGGGAGAAAAGCAGCCCAGCTCACAGTACAGGGGGAAGAAGAAGACGACTGCCTAACTGACTCCCTGACTGAAAGACTAAACAAAAAAACTGCAACTGGGTCTCACCAATGAAATTGAATTAGCATATCATTGTTTTCATTCTAATATCAAAACATTCGCCCAGAGTGTTCAGAAAGTGTCCCTTTCTTAAAGGCACAGCCTAAACCGGTCACAATGGGTTGAGCTAGACAGGCCTTGGCCAGCTGAGATGAGCTGGCACCTTCTCCCATCCCCTGCAGGGCTGCCTCTTTCTTGCCTGCTTGTGGTTTCCAAAGGTACCATCCAGACCCCTGAGCCATGAGGGTCGCTGGAGTGGAGCTGAGTCTACATGGTGAAAACTCTTCTTTCTTTCCCCATAGCAGGGCCACATGTTTTAAAACATTCAGTAAAGAAACGAGGGGGTTTGAAAAAGACCCAGCTGAAATAGTGTAATTCGATTTGGAAAGGGGAAGACTGTTTCAAAGGAAAATTCCTGGGATGCTTGTTTTTAAAGTGGTAGCACCAACCTCGAGAAAACAACAAAGCATCTGCTAAAAAATGAAGGGTAATGGAAGGTCTGATCTCAGGACTTACCCTAGTATGTTTTTGTTGTGCTGCAAATGTCTCACGTCCCTGAAAGCAAAATCATCTTCAGCACAACAAAATCAAGGTATATCTCTCCAGGCATTTCTGAGCACAGTCTGTCACAGAGTGCAGCTTCCAGTGAAGTAAAAACAACATATGTAAAACTGGAGAGGAGGATATGTTTCAGGCAACTAGGGCTGGTAATATTTCTGGGGCCACTTTTTAATATGATTTCTGAGATGTTGGTAACTTAACCAAGTGCCAATGCTGTTTACAGCAGGTTGTTTGTAATTGCATTACGCAGATGAAGGAGCAGGACTTTGTTTATATGGTACTGCTTTACGATGGCTTCATCTGAGCCTGGGGAACCACTGAGATAAACACAATACAAAACAAAACCTAGAATAAATTGTAAGTCTGAACAAACAAGACAGGCAAAAAAAAAAAGTATTACTAATAATGCTTCATCCTCAGAGAAGGAGACTGTGACAGATCCTGTCTTGCATCTAAATCATAAAGCCTCTGGGAGACTGCATAGTTTCGTTCACAGAGAAATAGGGTGAGCCAAAATTAGAGACAAATTAAGACATGGCAATGTGCTAAGTGTCTGTATTACCCAAGTGACTTCTTCAGAGGGCCAAATAATTTCTAACCTCTGGCCTATTCTACCATATCCATGTTCTGAGAAAGCCACAGTTAAAAGCTTCCTTGCTCAGGGATTCAATGAATGCTTCTACAGATCAGTGACTTTTTGGAAGCTGAAATTGTTGCTTTTGTATCAGTTGATTTGCTTTCAAATCCTCAGATCACACATTAGCTGTAAAGCTTTTTTTATTCTAAGAATTTACATGAAACAAACATAGAGGAAAAAATTTGTTGGTATTTGCCTGGATAATTGTAAAGACTGAGTTTTCCTCATGATAATTGCTCTCCTGAAGCCATCACTTGGAAGTCAACTGCATCTGACAGAAACAGTGCAAATTCATAAAGGACATGCAAACACAACCATTACAGCAAAACAATTCTCAGTCTGGACATGAAGATACCCTGTATTATATAGTATTTACTAGTGCCAAGATTCAGCAATGAAAGAAAAAAAAGAATGATAAAGAGGCATATTGCAAATAGAGACATAAGAAAAAATTAAAAGGCTGATAAAAATCTCTGGATGCCAGCAGTTCCAGTATATGGTTTATGCTCTCTCTTTTACTGCACACTCTTCCTGTTTGCCTGGGAGCTTATCTTTGATGAAAAATACAAACATTGTTTAAGGTCTGACTAATTCCCACAATAACAAGGACAGGCAGAGAGGGACCCAAGAGATCCCATTCTGTGCCTTCTCTGATGTCTTCCAAATTGGGTAACACTGCTGATTGAAATATTACACTTCTATCTGAACAAGTGAGGATCTACAATTTCTTGAGTTAGACTTCATTGCTTAGAACAGGATCACTTTTTACACATACAGGTAAAATATATCACCAATTATACATAAGCAAACATTTCTTACTAGGTTACTTGTAATGCCTAATGAGAAGCATTCAGTATTTTCGACCCTCTTTGGTCTGTATTCAGGCTGACATATAAACCAGGCTTTTTCTTTCCTTTTAAGACCTGAGTGACATTTAAAATCAGGCATCTCAACATGATCTTGTACTAAGCAATTTCAATATTTACTTTCCATAAATAACCTCTTCAGAATTTTCTGTTTCTTTGCACTTCTCTGCAGGAAAACCAATTTGCTAATATCAAGCAATGGGGAAAATTTGCACAAGGGCAAGCAAAGCAAATCTCTGTTTGCTTCAAACAAGACACTCCCTCAATTTTCAACCTCCTTTCTCTGAAGACCCTTAAGCTACTAAATTTGATTTACATCTTTCAAGTGGAATGAAACAGAATTGCTCACCACTTCCAAGTACCCAACCTTGGGAGTAACCACATAGAGATATATGCCCAGTCATCTCAAAATTTATACAGAAGCTTAGCTTCACCTACTGCATAGATGTGTTCAACGGTTTCAATTGTGTGAAAAACGGTAAATGGGTCCCAGAGCACTTAAAGAATCCGAGGACTGAGTTGCCACTAAGTCCACAACAGTACTTCCCTCCTTTTATGAAATTGTTTCTATCCTCCCTGGTTCTCTGAATGTGTGAGCACACACTGTTCTCCACTGTCAAAAGCTGAACTGCAAAATCATAGTGCAATATGACTTTTCTATTGGCAGTCCCTTCGATAGGTTTGTTACAGGACGCATTGTGAAAGCACCAAGAAATTTCACCAAGAATGAAAAGGGGTTTTGAAAGAGTTCTGCACTCTTGTTAATTGGATCATTCATCACTGAAATCTGTCTTTGGAGCATAGTTAGCATTTGCTTCACAGCTGGTCATGGGTTATTTTATAGAGATGAATAAATTTGTTTTAAAAGATTATTGGTCTATAATTTTAGAGATTTCTGCATGCAACCAATTATGGAACTGGTAAGTTACTATGAATAAAGCTCCCATCTATAAATCAACCAGCTTGAAAAAAATATTTCAGTGTGGCTTCTGCATTCTCTGGTTTTGACGGGAAAGAAAACAATAGGACTTTGGACACCTAAAACACATTTCCATAGTTGTGATACCTAATCCTTTTAAAGAATAACCTAACTGGTCAGGGCCTTCTTATAGCAAAGCAAAGACTTAGTATGCCAACTTCATGGTGCATCTATCTCCTCCAGTTCAAGGGCTAAGGGACCAGAGGTCATTGCTGAACCTTAACCTCTCTCACAATGGCATGCAAAACTGCCTGGTCAATTTCCTCTGGGTTTTATTTAGCAGGCATGTGGCCAACATGGGAAGCAGCCTTTCCCACAGATGTTTAGTATAAAAGAAGCTATTTATCAGTGTGAGTTATACAGTCAGGCTGTGATCAGAATAGATCAGGTCTCTATGTAACACAGCAGTTCCCATATTCTCTGCAACAATGTGTTACAACAGCTAAATTAAAACTAATTTGTGCCTGCAGACTGTTTTCTTGTATTATTCTCTTTTAGGTGACTCTGGTTTACACCCTTTTCTCACCAGGATTGATGTTGCCTAGGAAAATGGGAAGGGTCACAGGGCAAATGGTGGTACTGTCCAAGGTGACCAGCTGAGCAGACCTTGGGCAAACACTAGGGTTTTTCTGACAGCTTAAATCCTATCGTTGATAACCTCTCCTATAATCCTATCTTTGATCAGTTCCCATTACTACAAGTATTCTTTCTTTCCCCAAAGCCTCCTGACATGGTGGCCACCTTGCTTTCTTTCTAATAATAAAAAGCTGAGAAGAAAACAGATATTAAGTTAATCTTAAGGTCCTTTCCTAAAATAGTTTGGCTCTGCCCTCTCACATGTGCCATTTGTTAGAAAAAGCACCACTGTACTTGTCTCATGTGCAAAAAAATACCTCAGACATAAATAATTAGACTCTTCTGGGATCTCAAGGACCATCAAGTATTAATCCATGGTAAACTGTCAGATTGCACAAATTCTCCATCGGGTCTCTGAATGTATAACTTGGTTCTTTCTAATGTAATGATTCAGAATCACAGGGTGGTAGGGATTGGAAGGAACCTCGGGAGATCATCCAGTCCAATCCCCATGCCAAAGCAGGTTCACTTAAAGCAGTCCACACAGGAACATGTCCAGGTATGTTTTGAAAGTCTCCAACCTTTCCTTATAAGGGAGATGTTCTATTCCCTTAATCATTCTCATAGCCCTCCATTGGACTCTCTCTAGTAGCTTCTTCTCTCTCTTGAATTGGGGAACCCAGAACTGGACATAATACTCCAGATGAGGCCTTACCAGGGCAGAGTAGAGGGGCAGGAGAACTTCCCTAGACCTGCCGGTCACACTCTTCTTAATACACCACAGGTTATCATTGGCTTTCTTGGCCACAAGGGCACATTGCTCTCTCATAGTTAACTTACTGAACACCAGGATTCTGAGGTCCTTCTCCATAGAGCTGCTTTTCAACAGGTCAACCCCCTATCTTGTACTGATGCATGGGGTTATTCTTGTCCAGGTGCAGGACCCTACACTTGTCCTTGTTGAATTTCATTAGGTTCCTCTCCACCCAACTCTCCAGTCTGTCCAGGTCTCACTGAATGGCAGCACAGCCTTCTGGTGTGTCACCCACTCCTCCCAGGTTTTTTTTTATCATCAGCAAACTTGCTGAGGGTACACTCCTGTGACCGGTTTAGGCTGTGCCTTTAAGAGAAGGACACTTTCTGAACACTCTGGCTGAATGTTTTGGTATATGAATGAAAACAAGAGATATGCTAATCCAATTTCATTGGTGGAACCCGGCTGTAGGTTCTAGCTAGGTCCTTCAGTCGGGGGGGGGCAGTCAGTCTTCTTCTTCCCCCTGTACTGTGAGCTGGCCTGCTTTTCTCTCTGAAGCAACAGCTTGCTACGCAGGGACGATTCTTGCTAACCAGATAAGAGAAAACTAACTTTTTGCATTCGCTTTGAGCTTTAACAAAGTTTTCCCCTTTTAATTACCTTCCTTTCTCTTTCTCTCTAACCCTTTTGGGAAAAAGGGGAGGTAGGGAGGGAGAAGGGAGGGGCAGGCCGAACCCCCTGGCCGCAGGGGGGTTGGGGAAAGGTTTCCTGTATTACATACATTGCTGTATATTTCTGTATATATTGTAAATATTGTATGTTTTTGTACATATTCATTGCATTCCATTTTCTGCTTGTAAAATACAGCTTTCATCTGCTTCTCTGGCTGAGTTAGCTGTGGAATTCTTGTGTGTGTGGGGGGGGGAACCTTCCTACTCCACCACAACTCCATCCCCTCATTGATGAGGAAGTTGAACGAGACTGGACCCAGCGCTGAACCGTGGGGGTTGAGCTACAGGCCCCCAGCTGGGCTCTGCACTGCAGATCATAACCCTTTGAGCTCTATTGTTCAGACAGTTCTGGATCTATCTCACAGTTCACTCATCTAACCCACACTTTGTGATCTTACCTATGAGGATGTCATAGGAAACAGTGTCAAAAACCTTGCTGAAGTCAGGGTGCACGACATCCACTGCTCTTCCTTCATCTGTCCAGCTAGTCACCCCTCCTAGAAGGCTATCAGATTAGTCAAGCATTATGTCTCCTTAGTGACTACTCCTAACAAGTTACTTCTCTTCCAAGTCCTTAGAAATGACCTCCAGAATGAGCTGCTCTTTCACCTTTCCAGGGATGGAGGTGAGGCTGACTGACTGGATTGATTAGATGAGTTTTTTGGACACATTGGAAAACAACTGGATTCAGAGTGCTGCCTCTTCAGTGATTTATATATACCTCAGACAGACAATTTTCCTTCCCTTGCCATACCTGTGTGAGGGCAGTGGTCTTCAACAAGCCTGCAGGAAATTAGGGCTGAATACTGTCTTGAGTATTTTTACTTCTATCCTTCACTATGAAGTCTTCACATGGGTCTTTCATAACCTCAAAGAGCAAGAAAGATTATCTTCTAAAGTTTGCATTGCAACTGTAATGCATATAATCAGTTTTACTGATTGACTGAACTGATTAGACTGAAAACATCCTAAAATGATTCTTCCAGCACATGTAATTAGAAAACAAACAAACAACAATCAAAAACCAAAACACATTTCTGGAGCAGGTGGGGGGAAACTGACATGAGTTTAAGGAGAACACTTAATTTCTGGGACTGTAACTGAGCCATCCTGAACCTGGGCACTTTTAGAGATCAGGTTTTTAATCTAGTCCTGCTGAGGTGGGGAGAAAGGCCTCTGTCTTGCATATGTGAATCACCTGGGGTGGTGATGATTACATCAAGGACTGAGGAATGTCTCAACAAAGATAAGTACATCCTGGATGGCTCGCCTGATAAGACGACTACTGCCCAGCGGTGGGTGGGGTGAACAGATGGGAGGAAAAGCAGGGTAGAGGCTACTCTGGTGCCGACCCCTACAGTCACACGGAAGACACCACCCCACCCCCCCGGGAAATGCATTTGTACAGCGCTCATGTGACCCAGGTGGAGCTGCGAAAAATGAACAGTATAAAAAGTCCCAAGTTATGCATGCTCAGTGAGGGGAAAACATCGTGGACTGCGCTACACGCTGGAACCCAGCAGGATCCTCGGACATTTCCCCTCCTCCCGGCCAAAGACGTCACGATCTGGAGCGACTCGGATCCTTGGACGCCTCCAACCTCCTCCCAGCCGAAGACAGAAAAGCGCCCTGGAATGGTAATAGCTCTCCTGCTCTCTCTCTCTCCCCATTTCCCCTCCCCTCCCCCCAGCTCCCCCTTTCCTTCCTTTCTCTGTTTCGTTTACAATATTCTTTAATAAATAGCCTTGCTTTGATATTTGACCTTGCTTGTGCCTTAATTTCACACAGAGGAATGTTTTAAAAGAACCACCTCTCCTTCCTAACTCCCAGACCAAGACGGGGGTGGGGGGTTTGAGAAATTTATTATTTTACCTGCATTTTCTTAAATTCTAGAGATTTCCCCTAAATTCTAGAGCTTTTCAAAGCATCCAGGCCATTGTTTGGGCTGTCAAAAGTAGAACTCTCTGGAGGAGAGATACAGAAGTCTCAGTCTCCTCCCCCATCAAACCTGCTCCTTCCTTCTTCTTTCTCAGGTCTCAGTGACCTAGGCAATGCCTGTGCTTGCTACACGGAGGCCAGATGGTCTCAGGGCTGACAGAGGGATTGCAAGACCCAGGAGAACCACTGGCTGCTCCAGCCTTGGCTCTGCTGCTGCATCTGCCCTGAAACTGCTGGATGCGATGTTGCATCAACTCTGAAACTCCCAGCCCATGGAGATGTAGCGTCAGAGCCTTTGCCAAGAAACCCTAATGAGTTTCACATTAGCATAGTAGAAGGGAGATGCTTCAAAGGCTTATGTGCTTAACCACATTTGGGCAAAATTTCACAAGTAAAGCAGCGCAGAGATGTGTAGAGAGACACACACGGCTCTCCCTGTCCAGAAGTCAAGTTGCTGCTACAAGCATGGCAGGGACACGGGAAAATGCATCATGTCCCAGTTGTCATGAAAACAAATGACTTTCCCCCTCCTTTTTTCTTCTTCCCCCCCCCCCCAAAATATTGAAAAGCCACATCAGTAACTGTAAAATAAAACTGCAAGTATTCACCCTGAGACAGAGGCCTGGCATGAGAAATTTCAGAACACCAAAAAATAATTTGCCCCAGCAGAAGCAGGATTTTACAAGGGAAAGGGCTGGCCAAGTGTAACTATTGGCAGCGTTGCCAGCTCTGCTTATTAGAAATAATGTACCCATGCAAATCAGCCAGTTCTTGAAAATTTACAAACCCCAAGCGCTGTATTTCTAGTCATATAGCCAAAAGGAAAGTTTATTGCTTCAAGAGATGCTAGCCATATTTTGAGTAATGTCTTTTCAGGAAAGGCTAATAAAAGAGAAAGAAAAAAGAGAACTCAGCTGGCACAGTGTTACTAGAAGGCACTTTGTAATGCCTGCAGCTACTCTGCTACCACTCTATTCTACTCCTCCAGTTTTAACAAGAGTTACGTCTTTCCCAGGCAGGGCGAGGCCCCTTTGGGTCAGGGCTGTTACCACATGCTGTCCTCCTCAGTTTCAGTGCAGCTCTTTCGGCACACCTCTGGAGCAGCCATATAGGCTTCATTGGTGCCTGAGCCCCTCCTCAGCATGTGCATACCGATACCCCTGCAACATCACTTTACAAGGGACTGTGGAGAATGAGAGCTAGACTGTGTTGGGAGCCTTACTGCATGCAGATCCTTGCCATACCCATGTCCTTTATGGTGGGAGCTGGTGTCCTGCTCAGCAAGAACACAGTGAACATCTTACTGCAATCCCGTTGGCAGTTTGAGAAGTGACATAGTATCAATCTTTCTCTAACTCTCCATTCTCTCATAGTATGGGTAACATACAGAAAACCACTGTGAATTTCACGTTGTGTTTATCAAATGTCAGAGGATACACAGGAGCTCGTTTTTCAAGAGACAAATCTACATGAAAACAGACTTTGTGGGTTTTGCTGCCCACTGCTTGTTATGACTTGCTTGTTACTTGGGAAGTGTGCCCAGTGGTACTGCAGGATAGGTATGCACAGGACTGCAACCTCTATTCTAATTGAGTCTGGATACCAAAAAATTAGCTGAATGCAATCACAGGCCAAAAAGCCAGCATCCCAAGTAATAATTTGCATGGGGGGGGGGGGGAAGGTGGGAAGGGAGGCAGGAGGGAAAAAAAGGGAAAAAGGTCCAATTCTTTGGCCCCGATTTCTCTCCTCTTGTAGCAGTGATGACTTGCCGAGAAGCAAATTTCATGGACTAACCTATCTTAAAGTACACTTTAGCTGTCTTGCTTCTAGCAGACTCAGTGTAGCAGGCACCCTGTCTGTAATCTCCAGAGTCTGGTCTCTTCTCTCTCTGTGCATACTGGAATAGTAAATGATCTCTGCCTTTTGATATTCAAGCAAGTAGTCCTTGTATGTGTCCACATCTCCATTCTGCTTAAAAGCATCATCACAGGAAAAATTGGAAACAATGAGTCAATAAAGGGAGAGGTAAAAAATAAAGAGAGGAATCAGCTCATTTTTGACAGCTAAAAAAAAAGGTAGCAAACAAAAATCTCCTCAGATCCTGAAAGCAAAGGGAATAATTGGAAAAATATGTAGCTATGTGTTGCAAGGGTAAAATAGGATGCATTTTAATATTTTTAAGCTAGATCATGTTTCACATTCAGTATTCTTACAACAGACAGACGACTATTCTAGCATTAAATACATTTTCCCCACTATGCTCTTGTATATTTCACACACAATTTGAAACATCTGGTAAATGACTTGTTTTCCTGAAGCACAGCAGAGAGCATGCTTGGATGAGCCACTGCTGTTTGTGAAATGTTTCTCTCTATGGAACACTTCCCTTCTTCCATTTCCTCTCCATTTTTGCTATGTGCTGAAAAGAATAACCCTAATCTGAAACTACCGTAACACATTAGAATATTGATTGTGCTGTAAGAATGAAACCATAATATGCAATAGATGCCATGGTTTATGACTGAAAAATCACATTAAGTATGGTTCTCTTAGGAGTGATGAATTGAGATGCCACACTTCTGTGGTACAGACCATTGTGTCATGGCATATTTGGAATGTATGATTAATTTTAAGAGTGGTTATTTTGTGACAGGCAGCCTGGTGTAGAGAGGGTCTCTGACTCTTTATTATTTGGGAAAAGTAATTTGATGCCCTTTATTGTTTAATATATGCCTTAGTCATCCTCCTCCCTCTCTTCCTAGGTGATATGTGAGATTTGTCAGTTTTCATCTACATTTAAGAGTAGCCCCTAAAATTGTGTTGACTTCTTGTTGGCAGTAAAATATACAGCCTGGTATAGTACCACATAGCCTTCCAATGATGACTGTTTTGAGGATGCCACCATTAGCCTTGCAATAATTGAGAAAGAATGTAATCTTAAACAAGATAGGACTTCTCTTCTAGCAAGTTCATATGAAATACACTAGACAGATATTATGGGACCTGTTACCTTCTGCTTTGTGACAAGAAACAAAATAGTCAAATCTTTGCAACTAATATATCTGGTAAAGCTCATTCCACTTCCTAAGACTTACAAGCCCCATATGTTCTTTGCTCCCCCCACAATTTAAGTCCTGCTTACATTCTTAGCAATAGAATTATAGCAATCAGTATGCTCAAAGAAGTTACAGTCAAGTACAGCAAAATAATACTGACCAACCCTGAATTCCACCGAGACAAATTAGTAAGAATGAGGTAAGCAGAAAGTATCAGCCACTGCAAGCCCAGTCTTGAAATCCATCCAAGAATGGTGTTTTCTTGAGATGAGGAATTTTCACCAGTGGGTTTTACATATATGTGTCCAATACATGGATAATTTGAGCATGTAGATTTCTGGACTGAAGATTATTTCTCTTGTGTCTGTGCGAGATTTCTTTCCATGATTAACTAACAGTGAAGGCTTTTACTCTCTCTCTCTTTAACTTTAAAAAGTTAATTCATTATTTGTTTTGCTCATGACACCCTTAGTTGGATCAGAAACAAGATGTGAAATGCAGAAATACAAACCTTTTCCCTTAATGCATATGGCTACTATATCAAAAGCAAACCACTTTTTTGTCACATGATAAGCATTTTAGGATGTCTAGGGTAGGGAAGAGCTTATAAATAGATAGAGCCCCTTAGGCAAGTTATCTTTTAAAAACAAAGACCCAAAACATCAATTACCATGAAATTCATCCGGGATGAGCAATGACCACAACTATTCTCACGTTATATGATGAAATATAAACATATGTAGAGCTGGACATGAGAAGTGGGGAGGTTATTGAATGGTTCAGAGAACCTCTCCCTCTACACACCACAGCAATTAAATAAAAATGTAATCACAGAACTGGAGTGTGTTTCCTCTGATGATAAAAAATGGCAATGAAGCAGTGTGTGGGAGTCATCAGATTTTCTGACTGGAAGCTAGCGTCTTCAAAAACATAATGAAAATAGCACTTCAGATGATAGGCAATTGCTATGATTTTATTTTGTAAATGATAGGTTATTTTCCTCACTGAAGTCTGTAGCAGGCCTAACTTCTAAGTGGAAATTTGAGAGTCTAAAGGAGTTTCAACTACTCCAAATCTCTTCAGATGTTTTTGCAAAAGCAGAGAAATAGTCTAACAACTCTAGATCGTTGGTAGAGAAATGGGCAAAGGAGGAAGACCGTCCACAAGGATGTCTGAAGTCCAGTTTTCCCCATCCCTTCTTTACACCAGTTGTCAAACTGAGGACAGCATGGAGTTGGGGCTGTTCAGTCTGGAGAAGAGAAGGCTCCGAGGTGACCTCATTGTGGCCTTCCAGTATCTGAAGGGGGCCTACAGGAAGGCTGGGGAGGGACTTCACAGGATCTCAGGTAGTGATAGGACTAGGGGGAATGGAATGAAGCTGGAGATAGGGAGATTCAGGCTAGATGTGAGGAAGAAGTTCTTCACCATGAGAGTGGTGAAGCCATAGAATGGGTTGTCCAGGGAGGTGGTTGAGGCCCCATCCCTGGAGGTGTTTAAGACCAGGCTGGATGAGGCTCTGGCCAGCCTGATCTAGTGTGGGGTGTCCCTGCCCATGGCAGGGGTTGGACCTAGATGATCCTTGTGGTCCCTTCCAACCCAGACTGATTCTATGAAATGAAGGAACAGAAGCAAAGAGAAGAAAGCATAAACGAACAATTTCAAGCTGCATAAGAGATGTGAAGGAAGAATGCAATATTCTGTATATTTCTCTTGAATAACTGGAAATGATACTCTGTCTTGACTCTTGTGCCACACAGACTGCACACACACTTCAAGGAAAAGTAGATTACACATGAATCAACATCCTTATTTGATGTTAACTTGAACCATTACTGAGGTTCTTTATTGAAGAGATTCATAACACTTAATGAGTCTGGTCAGAGGAGTCACTGATCACCTATCTTCAAGGAATCCAGAAAGGAAAGTGGAAATTGCTGTCTAAAACACAGTGTAAAAGCAAAACTTCTGGTACAGTTGGTCAGTCATTGCAGAACCTGTGGGAGCACATGAAAGAGCATGCTCGGAAACTGCCAATGAAACAGCAGGAGGGAAAACTTATGGGGTTTTACTATATACGGAAGCCACCATATGCAGGGATGGCAGAACCTTGTTTGCTTCCTCAGAGACATGTGTGAGTGGGAGAAGAAATTGAGGCAAGGAATAAGAAGTCACAAGGACTCTTCTACATGTGCATGTAAGCCAGACACTCTCCCCAAGAGGAACAGTACTGTGAAATGAATACTTAATTACCTAAAATCAGAACCAGTGACACGGTAAACTTCTTATTCTGCAAGCTGCTGCCTTAGGACATGCTTGATATTGAGAAGATTAATTTCTATTCGTGTATTTTAGCCTAAAAAGCAAAATTTTAATAAAATAAATGTTGCAGCCCTTAACTTTCCTTTGCTTTTTATGCAGATTTGGAAAAAAAAAAAAAATCAGTTTACCATACTTCATGGATAGTAGCATCTTTGAAGCTGAATGCACTGGAAAATGGTGCAAGACCAAATGATGAAGAAAATAACTAGAGTTTCATATAAACACTGCTAAGGGGAGAATAATTAAGTAACTAAGCTTTCTCCATGCCCTTCACAAATATTTGCAACTTTAAATACTCATTGCTTTCAAGGAAAAAAACACCATGGACAAGACCATTAGTTGAAAGATTTCATAAGAAGCCTTAAAAAGTCTTTCTTCTGCTCAAATCTGGCTTGGCTTATGTTATAGATTTCACATCATTTATCAAAGCTATGGAGGCAGAATTGCTTAAAATCAAGCAAACAAACAATTAATGAAGTCTAGTCACAAGAAGTGGTTTTCACTTTCCAACCTGCCCCTCTTCCTAAAGGCTTCCTGTTCAGAGTTGATTGCATTCATTTATCATTTTCCAGATATGCTTTATTGTCTTCCCCCCACCACCTTTTACTTCCTTATTTCTGAAAAGAAGCAGTGAGGGGGAAGAAATGGTCTGTAAATGAGGCACAAAAGCAGAGATTTATAGAATGATGCAAGCAGGCTCAAGGGACCTCCAAGTAAAAACAGTGTCATTAGCACAATATCATCTGACTAAACAGCTCCTGCTCCACCACCACCATTTTTGTACCCATCCCAGAGCTAAGGTCAAGACCTTCACCAGCCAAGATACCTCACAGAGGAGCTCAGCCCTAGTAAGGAGGCCCAGCCAGCACCCATGGATGATATTGGAGTGGCAATCAATCCTCTTCCTAACAACCGGGGGGCC
The DNA here is from genome assembly GCA_033816785.1 of Picus viridis. Classification (NCBI taxonomy): domain Eukaryota; kingdom Metazoa; phylum Chordata; class Aves; order Piciformes; family Picidae; genus Picus; species Picus viridis. Next base: position 10,393,371 of record CM066570.1, read on the forward strand.
AGCAGGCCCCCCGGCCTTTGTTGTCACCACCACCATCACCCAGTGTGCACCAGGGGCACTCACCAGTGATGAGAGGAGGATCCCTCAGCCCAGATGGGCTCAGCTTGGGGCTGCTGCCTTTCCTGGGGGGATTAAAAAGGGCAGTGGGCGGGGAGGGCCAACGGGCCACACCTGGGGTGGGAGGAGGCTCCAACAGAGCCCAGGTGGGATTTGAGGGGAAAAAAAGGGGGAAAATAGGGCAGTGAGGGACTTTAGGGTGTCAGGTAATGACAGGACTAGGAGGAATGGAAAAATAAATAGAAATGGGTAGATTCAGATTGGATGTTAGGATGAAATTCTTCACAAAAAGAGGGATTGGTCATTGGAATGGACTGGCAGGGAGGTGATGAAGTCAGTGTCTCTGGAAGTGTTTAAAATAAGACTGGATGAGGCACTTAGTGCCATGGTTTAGTTGATTAGATGGTGTTGGGAGATAGGTTGAACTTGATGACCTTCAAGGTCTTTTCCAGCCTGGTTAATTCTGTGATTCTGTGATTGAGTGAACCCTCAGCAAGTTTGTGGATGACACCACATTGTGGGGTGGGGTTGACACGCTGGAGGGAAAGGATGCCATCCAAAGGCACCTTGACAGGCTGAAGAGGTTGTCCCATGACAACTTCATGAAGTTCAACAAGACTAAGTGCAAGGTCCTGCAGCTGAGTAGGGGCAATCCCAAGCACAAACACAGGCTGAGTGACAAGTGGATTGAGAGCAGCCCTGCAGAGAAGGACTTGGGAATTCTGGCTGATGAGGCACTTGACATGAACCTGCAATGTGTGCTGGCAGCCCCAAAAGCCAACTGTGTCCTGGGCTGCATCAAAATATCTGTGGCCATCAGGTCAAAGAAGGTGATTCTGCCCCTCTGTTCTGGTGAGAGCTCACCTGGAGTACCATGTCCAGCTCTGGAGCCCTCAACATAAGAAGGACATGGGTCTGTTGCAGAGGGTACAGAGCAGGTCCACAAAGATGATCAGCGGGATGGAGCACCACACCTATGAGCACAGGCTGAGCTTGGAGAAGGCTCCATGGAGACCTTATAATAACCTTCCAGTACATGAAAGTGGCCTGCAGAAAAACTGGAGAGGGACTATTTGTGAGAACATGTGGTGATGGAACAAGGGGCAATGGTTTTAAACTAGAGCAGGGTAGATTTAGATGAGATATTAGGAAGAACTTCTTAACTCTGAGTGCGGTGAGATTCTGGAAAAGGTTGCCCGGAGAAGCTGTGGACTCCTCATCCCTGGAAGTGTTTAAGACCAGGCTGGATGAGCATTGAAGGTGAGTGAAGCCCTGAAAATGTTCAGGCTCTCAGAAAATAATGAACAATTGAAAGGGAACAGAGATCAGTGCACATTTTTTCACACTAAATAGCTGGATACCAGGTCCACAAGTACTGTATTCAAGAGAAATTGGCATGGGCTCTTGCCCAAGAATGTTGAGGCAGTAATTAGTGACAGAATCGTTATTACTGACAGAATTGGCACATACAGGTAGTATTTCTATTAACTCTTACTATCTATGTTCTGTCAGCATAATAATAAATAAATTACATAAACATGTATTTTTAGCAGAAGGAAAGGAAGGGAGAGATTAAGCTATATTTCAGTCCTATTAGTTTCTCATTACATCCCTCTGTGTATCAGTATAAGCATTTGCCACAGAATGATCTAAGGGATAATGAAGGAGAGGATACAGGGCTAGAAAAATGGAAGGCTCCAGGAAGACCTAATAGCAGCCTTCTAGTACCTGAAGTGGGCTCACAAGAAGGATGGAGAGAGACTGCTTACAAAGGCCTGCAGTGATAGGACAAGAGGCAATGGCTTCAAAGTAGAGAAGAGCAAATTTAGTTTGGATGTTAGGAAGAAGTTCTGCACCATGAGGGTAGTGGAACACTGGAACAGACTGCCCAGGGAGGTGGTTGGGCTCCATCCCTGGAGATATTCAAAGTGAGTCTTGACAGGGCTCTAGGCAACCTGACATAGTTGAGGATGTGCCTGCTCACTGCAGACGGGGGTGGACTAGGTCACCTTTGGATGTCCCTTCCAACCCAGAACAGTCTCTGATTCTATGATTTTATCTTTTGGGCATAGGAGAGGATCAGGAGCCAAAGTGATAAAGCCTGTTTGACCATTTATGGCAGGTGGTGGAGGAGAAAGAGTTACAAAGGACAGAGTGACACAATGAATGCATATGTTCCTCTTTCAGGAATGACAGAAAGTGGAGCATATGAAGTGGTATTGGACAAGATGAGAAGAAAATAAGGAAAGCTTAATTCCTCTAGGGGGCTGCAGGGGCTAACATTATCTCATTGATTTTGAAGTGAGTTTAAATTTTGTTTCAAAACAGCTATCACATTTTCTCACCCTACAAATTAACTCAGTTTCTCCTTTCTCTCTCTCAAAAAGTGCACATTTCATGGCTGGGGATGAAAGAAAGGAAGGAAAGAAAGGAAAGAAAGGAAGGAAAGGAAGGAAAGGAAGGAAAGAAAGGAAGGAAAGGAAGGAAAGAAAGGAAAGAAAGGAAGGAAAGAAAGGAAAGAAAAAAAGGAAAGAAAGGAAAGAAAGGAAGGAAAGAAAGGAAAGAAAGAAAGAAAGAAAGAAAGAAAGAAAGAAAGAAAGAAAGAAAGAAAGAAAGAAAGAAAGAAAGAAAGAAAGAAAGAAAAGAAAGAAAGAAAGAAAGAAAGAAAGAAAGAAAGAAAGAAAGAAAGAAAGAAAGAAAGAAAGAAAGAAAGAAAGAAAGAAAGAAAGAAAGAAAGAAAGGAAAGAAATAAAGAAAGGAAGGAAAGAAGGAAGGAAAGAAGGAAAGAAAGAAAGGAAGGAAAGAAGGAAAGAGGGAAAGAAAGAGGGAAAGAAAGAGGGAAAGAAAGAGGAAAGAAAGAAAGAGGGAAAGAAAGAGAGAGGGAGAGAGGGAAAGAAAGAGAGAGGGAGAGAGGGAAAGAGAGAAAGAGAGAGGGAAAGAGAGAAAGAGAGGGGGGAAGAGAGAGAGAAAGGGGGGAGAGAGAGAAAGGGGGAGAGAAGGAAGGAAAGAGGGAGAGAAGGAAGGAAAGAGGGAGAGAAGGAAGGAAAGAGGGAGAGAAGGAAGGAAAGAGGGAGAGAAGGAAGGAAAGAGAGGGAGAGAAGGAAGGAAAGAGAGGGAGAGAAGGAAGGAAAGAGGGAGAGAAGGAAGGAAAGAGGGAGAGAAGGAAGGAAAGAGGGAGAGAAGGAAGGAAAGAGGGAGAGAAGGAAGGAAAGGGAGAGAAGGAAGGAAAGAGGGAGAGAAGGAAGGAAAGAGGGAGAGAAGGAAGGAAAGAGGGAGAGAAGGAAGGAAAGAGGGAGAGAAGGAAGGAAAGAGGGAGAGAAGGAAGGAAAGAGGGAGAGAAGGAAAGAGAGAAAGAAAGCTTTTCAGCACAGAAAAAGAATAGAGAAGAAAGAGAAGACCATATGGCTCAGATACTATAGCTACTTATTGTACAACATGCAGAGACAGGATTTTATGCTCTGCTGTTGTGCTTGAATAACACAAGGACATTTGTTAATGTAGAGCCCATCATGTTTGAAAGATGTCCTCGGCCCTTAGTAAATAACAAAATGATCTTCAGTTTTGAACTAAAAAGCACAACCAAAATGTTTGCTTGTTTGTGCAAGTACTGAGACTAAAAAAAAAAAAAGTTTTAGATTAATACAAACAAGAAGGGGAAAATTATCTTTACTCTAGCCACTACAAATAGGATACTTGGTATTTCTTTTAGCACCTGCCCATAGCTTTTCAGAATTCCTTTCTAACATTCGCAACACACACACCAGTGCACAGTATTTGCATGTGAAACTAAAAACCAGGAGAGCTTCCTGCTCTCAAAAATAGTTGTTTCTGATAAAGCCACTAACAATAATGCTGCCTCGTGATCTTAAACTCAGAAACAGCATCGTTTAGCCATTTATTATGCACAGAAAAGAACACACAGGCTGTAAGTAGTCAAAAGGCAGGAAATTTAGTAATTAAAGACTGCATCACAATACATCTTAACCTCCAACACTTAGAGCAAACACTGGCGTGTAATTAGCTGTATTATTGTAGCACTACAGTACAAAGCATTTTACAGGGAGAGGAAGAGAAAGCCACTGCCCTGAATTCAACCAGCTGCAGTTAATTCAAGGGCTGCATCCAACGTGTCCCACTCAACCTTTTCTTCCAAGGCATATTTCTTGCATTTGCCACCTGGGTCTTTTTAAACTAGTCAGTATGGACTGAGCAAGGAAGGTGCAGGCAGTCTCCTGGCTGGAATGCCTGACCCTTGCTGATGTGCATGGCTTTCCTGGTATGCTGCTGGATGGGGAGAAGAACATGGTCATTCCCTTAAAGCAGTGGAGATATCTTGGGAAAAGCCCTGGGATTTGTGAAACAGGAAAAACCCCCACAACAAACCAAACCAACAGAAAGGGCTCTGATTCATACTTACTGCAAAGAAAATGTCAGTACTAAGAGCTGCTGCTTCAGAATCCAAGTAAAAAATCTTATCTGAATTTGCAGTCTTGCTCAGCTAGGGTAGCCATAATCAAATATTAGCAAACTATCATAACTAATAAAAGGAGCAAATACTAACCCTTGCTGCCATTGCTTCCCCCTCCTTCTGCAGGATAATCAGTCTGTGAAGCTGCTGGATCATCTTCCCCATCCCAATTACTTGCTATCCTCAGGTGACATGGAATACTTGCTCAGCAAAGCTGCTCTGCATCCCTGGCATGGAGGAAGCCCACCTGAACAGCCACTTGGTCCCTCACAGCTACCTGGCCACTGGCCTCTGTTCGCCTGGGATGAAGGGAAGTGGTATAGCTCTGCACCTTCCTGCTTCCATTCCTGTGGCTGTGCCATCCTTGCTCTGCATACAGTTTGAATAGATTGAGGAATCTGGACTATTTCAAACTCTACTTGATAAGTGTTGCTAGTCATAATTGTGACTTAGTTCTTGGCCCAAACCTCCCTGCTGTGACTTCGCTAAGAGGAATGAACTGATCTTTATTCAGTTTATAATGGGAATCACATTGAACTGAGGTGGCCTTACTAGTACGAATGTATCCATAGGGCTGGACTCCTTAATCAAGACGCTGAACTTTGCATTTATTATTACTCTGTAGCACCAGCATTTCATTCCCCAGTCTCTTTTCATCTGCCAATATACTGCAAGAGCAAACTGTCGTGGAAAAATCACTTCATCGGGAAGGAATCAAATGCCGTTGCGAAATTTTCCTGAGAGTAATCCCATAATCTGGCAACTCTTTGAAGAAGTTGTGCATCTGTTATGTTCAGGCATCTTATTGCTAGGGAACAAAGCTTGTCTGTAATGACTATTTGATGTTAAATTTAAGCTTAAACAAGACTGCTGTAACTATTGCTTCTGCATGACACTGCCTTCACATTTGGATTCCAAGGGATTGTAATATTAAATTGTTTTAAAATAGCATTTATTGTTTCCAAAAATAATGCTGCTATTCTCAGGTTTTAAAGTGATGCTGACTGTGCTTTGTCTTCTATGAGTTTGTCAGCTTTTCCATCACAGACCCTGCTGAGATGCATATGGTGTGGTTTGATTATCTTCAGACAGCTGAAAAGGCAAGCGAGGTGAAATTTTGACTCTTCCAGGTTTTCAGTGCTTATTTGAGTAGAGCTGTATTGATCGAGATGGTTTTGGTGGTGGTGTCAGCAAACCTCATATGCTACCCAGTTTCTGAAGTACTCTCAAATCTCCCCCAGGTTTCTGATGCCCCAAATAATTAAAGATAGTGTATAACTAGCAGGGGCAGAGGGGCATACAAGAGAAGATGTGTGGCACTCAACCTTCTTTGGAGCCCCACCACATTGTATTTTGAAATGAGGGAGGAAAGCAGAAGAGATTTGTGATCTTCCACACCTCTGAACAGCAAAGGATACACAATAGAAAGAACATGAAACCAACATGAAAACCAGCAAAGAGAGACTTCCTAAAGCACACAAGAGACAGAAAACTATTAAATGCTAGTCTGTATCAAACTGGATTTGCCAACATGGCTCTAGCCAGTGCAGCTATTTTTGTACACGTGAAAGTGCAAACCTAATTTAGATGAGTGAATGAAATTTCCTTGTTGGTATAGTTTAGATCAGCTCTCAGAACACAGTAAAGAACTCAGGTCAGTATAAATGCTTATCATTAGGATTTTTTTTTCTGTTACAACTATGACAAATTGGGTTATGTTTTTCTTTTCCATGTTCTTCAGTGACATTACTATGCCAGCAATGCTTTTAAGAGCAAGCCTTACTTAGGCAGGTCTTGTGTGAGTCTGTCAAACAGCCCCTAGCAAAAGCAAACAAGCTTTCACTAGTCAGATGCGTAGGCAGACCCAAAGCATGAGGAGAGCTGGCTGGCTGTGATATACATCAGGCTCCACTGATGGATGACATGAAGTAGATTTAGGCCACTTGACATTTGGCACGTCAGATACTCAGGTAGATGGAAAAAAACATGGCCATGTGAATTGTCTCGAAAAGCATCTGAGCAGCATGCCTGTAAGTTAAAAATTCTCCTATGGAGTTGCAAAAATGTATGTGCCAAACATGTATCTTTTACTCTTCATGTGTACAGAGCTGGGGCTGTCTGGATAACACCAGGTCAAACCTCACTTTTCAACCCAGTTCTGTCAAAGGACTCTCCATTGTCACTGACATTAAAAGAAAAGCAGTTCTCCCTGAGAACTGACAGGTGAATACACCCCAACAGTAAGCACAGCAAGTTTATGAAATAATATTTTATGTTCTCTGACATAGCCAAGTCACTAAACTAAATCTCTGTGGGAGACAAACTAGATTTCATCTCCTCCTGATTTAACAACTGTTTGAGCTGCACCAGGGGAAATTTAGGCTCGAGGTGAGGAGAAAGTTCTTCACAGAGAGAGTCGTTCGCCATTGGAATGGGCTGCCCGGGGAGGTGGTGGAGTCACTGTCCCTGGAAGGATTCAAGAGGGGATTGGACGTGGCACTTGGTGTCATGGTCTAGTCATGAGGTCTGTGGTGACAGGTGGGACTTGCTGATCTTTGAGGTCTCTTCCAACCTTGTTGATACTGTGATACTGTGAATGACTGGGGCCTGCTCTCTCTATATGTGGAAGATATGCCACATTCATCCTTAGAGGGAGCTTTGTTGCACCACATTAGATAGCTTGCAAACAGTTATCTGATCAACCATTTCCGAAGGGAAGCTATCTCCTAGTATCTTTAGGGAATGCAGTGCACAAACCTTGCCTTTATTTTTGGTTCTTTGAACAAATAATTTGCACGCTACCAGTAAGAACGTGTCTCAAGAGAAACCGGTAACATGTAGAACCAATTATGCCAAATATGCAAGTTATTCCAGTAGCTCTAAGCTCAGATCAGATTCACCCGGGCTGCAGGCTGCTTGTGATCATTCTTGACCCCATGGTGAAGTGGATTTTGATTGGTTTGTGGCCCAGCAGACCCTGAAGCCCAAGGGAAATGTCAATACCTGCAGCTGGGGAAGGGGAACCTAGCTAGAGAGGCTGCTTTGCTAAACCCCAAAGCACTGCTAGCACTGAGATGATGTCACAAGCTTACTTTAACTATCTGATATTGCCAACATCTTAATTTTCTCCTTCAAGTCTTTACATGTCCCTCTCAGTACTAGAAAGAAATTTCCATATTGCTGTAACCAACTCAGAGACTGTTCCCCATATCTGTCAAATTCCGAACAAATACTCTGTCAGTGTCTTCCATGAACTTTCACCCAGAAACTTCTGACAGCCCATCTTCCATCAGGAAAGCCCTGCTCCTGCACTCCCAGCACTGAGGGTGTCTTCAGCAGAACAGTGGCAGACTCTGCCTCCCTCTCTTCTGCACTACTCCCCAAAGGCAGGAGCTCTGTCATTCATTCCTTGCAGTTAAAGCAGTCATACAGTGTGTCAGAACATCTGTGGCACAGAGTTAAATAATACCAATCTCTTGTTTTTTAAAGTCAGACCAGCAGGAATCTAATTTAGAATCCGGAATAAAGTTGTAGGTATATGACTTAGCCTCACCAAAGCCGGAGTCCTTCTGTGGGTAATATCCATTACTTCAGACTGAGCTTTGGAAGTAGACCTGTCCAATTATTTTGTCCCTATGCAAATGTGTCCCTATGTCCCTAGCTCTGCATTGCCTGGCTTTTGTTAACTTGTATCAGATTCAAAATTAGTTTATGCAGGATTTTAACATTTATATTTTCTTTAATGCCTCCAACCTTCTTCTCTGCCAGGCAGCTGTTTGGTGTCCCATTGGATCCACCCCAGCTGGAGCTGAATTCACTCTGGGAGTCCTCCTTTCTGACATCAACTATTATTCTTTTAAAAGTGCAAATAAACAACACTAGTAATTAAAAGAATCAAGAGGAACCATGTGCTGTGGGTTTTTTTTTAATTTTATTTGCTTAATTCATGAAAGGCAGCTGAGTCCCTCTAGTGCTTCTGTGTTGTGCTCTGCACTTGTTCCAACAGGAGGAAAATGAGAAATGGAAAGTGGAAAACATCCATTTTCATCATTTTAGCATATCCCCAAAATTGTTTATTGGTTTGCTGGTAAAGAAGAGGGAGATGAACATTACACTGCATTTAATTCACTTCCAAATCTGCCCAGGCATAACTGTGAAACCTAATTTCCAAAATACATTTCAAAACTTTGCACAGTTAATAATCCCTTAGTCCCTTCCCTTCCCTTCCCTTCCCTTCCCTTCCCTTCCCTTCCCTTCCCTTCCCTTCCCTTCCCTTCCCTTCCCTTCCCTTCCCCCTTCCCTTCCCTTCCCTTCCCTTCCCCTTCCTTCCCTTCCCTTCCCTTCCCTTCCTTCTTTCCTTCCCTTCCCTTCCCTTCCCTTCCCTTCCCTTCCTTCCCTTCCTTCCCTTCCCTTCCCTTCCCTTCCCTTCCCTTCCCTTCCCCTCCCTTTCCTTCCCTTCCCCTTCCCCTTCCCCTTCCCCTTCCCCCTTCCCCCTTCCCCTTCCCCTTCCCCCTCCCCCTTCCCCTTCCCCTTCCCCTTCCCCTTCCCCTTCCCCCTTTCCCCTTCTCCTTCCCCCTTCCTGTACCCTCATGAAGTTTCTCCATGAAAAACTTCTAATCCAAGTTTGGTCTCTGAAGTTAATGCAGTATGTAATTAAGATCAGGTTAGACAACAGAAGGTAAGCTTTTCTTTTGCCACTCTCATGTCTAACTAGTGCTGTCCTAAATCATGATGGGTGTAAACGTGCACTTAAGTGCCCTGCTGAATCAGAGCTGTATCCACAAGACATCTATTATGAAAGTAGCTATGGGCAAGGCTGGTTTTGTGACTCATTTTAAAGAGTACTTCATGTTTTCACTGCTTTAGTTAATTATTTGAAGCTCTTGATAAACAAAAGTGGATCATATGTGTGAGAATCATATGAAGTACAGACTTCAGCAGGATGTGGTCAATATCTATGTGAACTTTGAAGCCATTTCTGTGTGCCTTAGCTGTGCCTTCAGTGTTCGTCTTTGAGCATCCCTCTTTCTTGATATTGCAGCATCTTTCCCTCCCTAAGCCCCTCCCTCCCCCCCCCCCCCCCCCCCAAGTCTGGCTGTCAGAAAACTGAAGAAAACAGAGTAAGAAAAACAGAACTGAATTATTTTAAAGCTTTGTATTTTTCATTTGCTTTCAATAAACGAAAAGCAACAACACAAAATAAACAAAACCCACAAAGGAACTGAGAAAAGATTCCCCATTAATATGTTTCTCGACAGAGATTTTTTTAATCCAAATGACTGAGCTTCAGTTACTTTCTTATCCCTAATTTCATCTCCAGTTTTATAAGCAAAAACTCTTCCAAAGTGGCAGTACATATCTGAGTGGTTTGGTACAAGACAGGCATATTGTCTTAGTTATACTGAAAAATATATTGATGCACAATTAAAATGGCCACTGCTTTCAACTTGCCTGATTATAATCTCTACCATATGACTCCCCTCTTCCCTAGCTCCAATTGTTCCCACTCTATTGGAACAAGCAGCTCCTTTTTGTGCTTGTAGGAAAATATATTATATTTGAGTGTAACTAATATTGGAGAAAATACCAATTTTCAAATGGAATATCTGGAAAGAATCATGAGCTGGTAGAAACTCAAATTAGCTTTGCAGCATTCTTATATAGAAAGTACAGTATATTAGGGATGGCTGATGTTGCACTGGTTCAATCTAGACTTGGGATGCTTAAATTTAACTCTTGTCCAAGCATCTGGGATCTCATTAGTTTATAGTGATAGGCTTCAATATGACAAAGTACTTAATCACATTGAAGGTATCAAGCACATGTTGCCATCCTACAAGCAAAGATACTGCATGAAAACTTGCTCCTATTGCCCAGCATTAAAACTCCTTTGCACAGGACCCTCTTACACTGTGTGGTACTGTAAAATAGCTCTGCAAGTCCAAACAATGCTAATTTTCATCTCCAGCAATCATCAGTCTGCCCCAGGCTTGGGAGCACAAACCTTTTTAAAGCTATTACATTCATAGCACCACTTGTGAACCTGTTAACTACACTTTGACTTCCCTTCCGTTGATACAGGCTGTTTTCTGTTTTGAGGGGGAATAGCAAGCGTGGATGCATGTTTGTAGCTGCGGTTTTATTAGGGAAGCATCAAAGTTTGGTGTTGCTATGGAAGAGCTATCAAGTGGGTGCTGCTAGGAGGTGGCAATCTCCTGGTCTGTTCTTCTTCTGTTCCACATGTTATAACAGTGCATACTGTTTATGAAAATTGGGGCAAAATGTAAATGTGCATGCAAAATGAGTTCTACAGCTGAATGCTTATGTATGGTCCTGTTGTAGCCTAGACATGTCCATGGGATTTGCCTCTGTTCTTGGGAGGTGTGGGGTGGGCAATCATTTTGCTGTATTTCAGTGACATTTGCTTGGGAAAACTTCTCCTAATTATACCCTGTTTGCCTTGAGGACTAAACAGTTGTGACCATATCATGCAGGATTTGATCTTTGCTCCAAATGGTGGTTGGTAGGCATGTTTGCAGTTGCATGGAATGAAAAGCTTTCCCAGGTGTGTGAGACCCGTAATAACATCAGGCTGTTAGAGCAAAGCTGTACAAGCAATTTCATTGTGAGATGATGGGCAGAAGCCAGTTATTATGGTGGGAGTGTTTGCTGAAGAGTCTGGGTTATTCTTCTGAAGCTGCTTTTCTGAATTTCTTAAGAGTGTTTTCTTCTCCATTCCCTGACCTATCTAGTGGGTTAAAATGTTTTATATGAAATTTCCCCACCACCTATCCCATATTACCTATTTGTTCTACACCATTCAAAACATCACACTATTTTGCATCTGCTTACCCATGGTAATGTGGCAATGATAAAAGCAAAGGTCTTGCTTGTTTTTTTTCTCTACAAGTTATGCCAGACTTCTAGTGAAACACATACAGTGCTTGGAGATGTTGATTTGAATGAAAGCTGCTGTGAAATACAAATGTAGGAATCCAGTTGCCACATTACAAGCTATCTGGAGCTGCATTTCAGAAGATAAAATACCATCTTTGCTAGCACCTGGCAAATCAGAGTGTTCACATAAATAACTCTTGGGGCTTTTATTCTGTAAGTCATTGTCCTGACATTAAAATTACAGCTCTGAATATACTCAGGCAACTGGTGGTTTTGAAATGCAGGTATCAGCTGCTACAGTATATGGAAACTCTAGACAATTTCAGGGTTTTTCCATACCAGATATATAGAATTATTTTTCTATTCTTAAAGCTCAAACAGAACCAATTTCTATAATAGCAGCCAACCTTTCCCTGCTCTGAAACCTCATGTATAACAATCAGTGGCAAAGTAGTTATTTGGGCAACACTAGACTCTTGTTTTTACAAGAAGATTACAGAGAAGGGAATGCAGCAACTTAAGAACCCCATTATGTACTGTTTGGGCTTTTATCCTGTTTACTGTTAATATAATTTCAAGCAGTAAATCATATTATTTGTGATTTTAACAGTACCACAGGAAAACAGCTACTCCAATTTTTCGAGTAGCACCATTTACAGTGCTTACTCGGCATCAATACCACTATTTAACGTCTCATCAGCCCAGAAAGCAGTTCTCCAGCATGAGCAACTTTCCTCTTTGGACTCCCAGTTATTTTCTAACTTAGATGGTGAAGTCTGAAGATTGAGTTCTGGAGATCCTGCCCTCAGACTGGAGTTCTGTCCCAATGCCAAACTCTAAGTCTGGAGAGAGTTTTCACTAAGTCTCACAATGCCTGAAATGGCAAAGTAATACTCACTGTGGTTTTTTCATCTGTTCCACACTGCCAAGAAAGAGAAATTGACCTTACCAAGAACTGGAAGATCACTCAGCCTTGAAAGTAATGAAATCAAGGGTGCTTAAGAAAGACACATTTCATTAATTTAGACACCTGCCTCTCCCCACACTACTGAAAATACTTGATGATACAGATTGCACCTACCAAGCTCATGCTACTCAGCTAAACCCATTTATGTCATGACATCCAAATGGTACAAAGAACAGGCTACAGTGCCTGACTTTTCTGAACCTGGAGGAAGCTTGACGAATCTGGGTCAAATGTGGTATGTGGTTGCCCTTAGCTGAGACTCTAGTCAGAGGAAACATCTCACCCCACCTGTCAAACTGGACAGCTGAGACAACCTGATTGAAAACAGAAGTCTTCATCTAGAGTCCGGAGCCCATTCGGATGTCAGTGGAACCTGTGGCCCTGGCCCAAAGAGAGTACTCTTGGGCTGGCAGAAAACACCATCTCATGCTCACCCCAACACAGACTTCAGTGCCACTTCTGCTCTGGAGAGTGGGACTTTTGTGTCAGTAACAAAGTGTTGCTATTCTTGCTCACAGTAATGAACGCCCACATGAAAAACACTTAACTATCCAGTCCTTTATAACAAAAGCTATAAATTGACAGTCACTTGGTGCAAGAAACGTGTTTAATTTGGATCTTGATTGTTACACTGCTAAACTGTGCTCCACTGTTTTTGCTCACTTCTTGTTGCTAGGTCACCTCAAGCAGCAGACTTTCTTGTTACTAAAGGGGCATTTCAGAAGGAAGCAGTTCTTTGATTGCACTGTGACATCACTACATTATTTGGAGCCTATTCTCTATAACCCAGCTCTGTTAAAAATATGATTTCATGAAAAATGCAGTCACTAAGCTATGACTTGGAAATGCAGTCTTGGTTAGCTGTGCTACAAATATGGGTAACAAGTTGACTTTCTGCTCCCAGTCTGTGCTCTGAAGAAATGAATGACACCATAGCAAATAGACTGCCATTATAGCATTACTTTGTATTAGTTCATCACTCACAGTCATCTGACTCCTCATTTATGTCTAGTTAGCTGTGGGGCTGACTGTTGTAATGTAGGTAGTGCAAGCCAAAGCATTTTGGAAATGCAGAACACTTCAGCACCTTTTGCTGAAAAAGGGGAAATTGCTGTGTTTGATTGGATCCAAATTCTCTTCAGCATGAAAGGCAGTGCCTCTGAAACACCATTTTTCTCTTGCAAAAGCCTCCTTAAGCACTACTGCAAGGGCGTAGATGATGTCAAAACCTTGGGCTTGCTTTTACTGAGAAGCCTGTGAGAAAATGTTTCCTCTGCAGGGCTTTCTTAGCCTTGAATGTTTCTTCTAGGTTGATGAGAGCAAATCTGGGCAATCACTATCACCCACCAGGTGTGGGACCTCACTGGCTCTGTAGATATTACAGGGTCTTGTGCTTTCAGGACTGTAGCTCCTTGGGTTCGTAAACTGAGCGTTCCAGACAACATCAACCAAAACCTTACATGTTAGGATACAAAGTCTACAAGGAGTAAGAAAACCGGCAGAAACTGCAAATAAAAATGCAGTGTTTAGTTTGTGTTTTTTTTTTCCCCCACTTGAAAACATACATCTGCTGTAGTAAAATGTGTATGCATATATACATCCATACATTGTTAGTTGTTGTATTTATACTTAAGTATTCATAAAACCAGGAAGTGGTTGGCTCCTCCTAAGTAATGTTCCCCAGTATTTTTACATGTCAAAGACAAAGTAATGCTCAATGAAGTGTGACGTGATGAAAATTGTTCTCTGCGCTCTAGAGGGGCCAGGATTTTATCCGTGGAATAAAGCGGGAGCTATTTCTGCAAGACAGTCCAAACATTGGCAAAGGAAGTTTTAATAGATTTTTACATGACACAAAGCCAAAAGTATTCATAAATGACTGACGTCTCACATTCCATGGCAAAAATCCTACCGAGTGCAACAGAAGATTTTTCCCTTGACTGCAGTGGTCATGAGATCAGAGATGAGGGAGTGAAAAAATCAGTTTCTTGATGTTTAATATGCATTCTAACGTTGTAAGACGTATTACCAACGACGTGAGAACAGCTCACTCGCACAGTACTTTTAATTAGAAAAGCACGATTCGAAGGCCCTCCAGAAATTTGTGAACGAAACCCAAGCGCCAGTCAATGCTTTTGGATTTTGAATGCTTCTTTCCCGAAAGGGTAAGGTTAAGTGGAGCAGGTAAACTGCTGTTTTCATACATGCTTTGTTGGTTAGAAACACCACTGACAGCAATACTCCTTCTGCAAGCAGTTATTGAAACCAGTGGCATCGAGGGGGTTGCACTCCATTTTTTTGTGAAAGACGAAACAACAGTGGCGAGCACCCTGTTAGTGGTTCAGCAATAAAACCCAGAATTACCCCTTTTAACGTTGTATATGACATTATGGGGAGAGTTCTCCAAACCCCTTCACTAAGGCAGTCAATTAGTAGGCTAGGCTACCAGTCATTTGGAAAAATGCAGTTCAGCTTCTTTTGGTAACATTTGCCTTAGACTGCAAGCTCTTTTGGCTCGATGGAACAGTTTTACTCCAGTTAAATAAAGACGCTCTAGTTCCAAAATTTATAGGCTTCATTTATTACCTCTAGTAACATATTATACTGTATAAATACTCTATCCTTGTTATATGTCCTTTTAAAAAAGCGATAACTTAGAAGGTCACATTAGACAAGAAGTATAAAAATAAATACGCTCATTAGATGCATTTATTACAAATTATAACCCTTCCCAGAAGGGAAAAGAAATATATAATACTTATGAAGTATATAAAATCTATAGTAATATATTTTACTATATACATATGGAAAGCCATATTCTCTCATTGTCTATGGACTGGCACAAACGTTAATTATGCGAACGCTGGCGTACTGCTGTGGATGGACCCGCTATCCTTCAGCTTCGTCTTCCCGCCTTATCAGTGATTTCAGCACTACAAACACACCAGAGGCCATAAAAGAGAGGTTCCCATTCATAGTGGGGAGCTTTCTTTTTTCTTTCTTTCTTTCTTTCTTTCTTTCTTTCTTTCTTTCTTTCTTTCTTTCTTTCTTTCTTTCTTTCTTTCTTTCTTTCTTTCTTTTCTTTCTTTCTTTCTTTCTTTCTTTCTTTCTTTCTTTCTTTCTTTCTTTCTTTCTTTCTTTCTTTCTTTCTTTCTTTCTTTCTTTCTTTCTTTCTTTCTTTCTTTCTTTCTTTCTTTCTTTCTTTCTTTCTAACTCAAGTGCAAATAATTTCCATTGGCTAGGGTAATGTAAAAGACCTCATTGTGAAAGCATGACTCAAATGCTCACAAATGCTGCTACCAGTCTGTTTGACAGGATGGTAGGACCAAACTCAAATCAGAAAAGCCAGTGGAAAGTATGCAGAAGGCACAAATAGCAACTACTCAAGAGATGGTACCTACTCCAGGAGTATTTCTACTTTTCTAGCCTCTGGATTACATGTCACCACAATGGCATTGGAGTACTTGTGAGAAACAGGCACGTTTGGATGGCATATGGTTTAAAAAATAGACATTATAGTTATTTGTGGAGTTGACTGACTGTTCTTACTATTTCTTACTCTTTACAGGTAGAGAATATGGCTTTATTTTTATATAAAACTATTCTCTGAATAGCAGCCATGAATGATATAATTAAAGCTCCTTTCCCAATCCTGTTTTTTGCCCTTTGTGAGGTAGGTAAGCCCTGACCAATTATTTTTAGCTATGTTTTCTGCTCTCCTTTCTCTCCCCTTCCTAGAGACGGGGACTTGCTCAGTACCACAATATAAATCCAAAAGAAGGGAGAAGTAACTGAACCCCATAGTGTTTGCTTAAATGTGTTTTGGACACTGCTTAGCTTGTAACATACTTAAAAAAAGAAGGCAATTAAAATGCCCTAGGGACTTATCTTCTGAAGACAAGTGTCATGGATCTGCCATCCTATCAAATTTTCAGCTGGCAGGGGACTTTTCAGGATGCAACGCCAACTAGAGCCATTTGCACTGCCCCACCTCAATGGATCCTCACCATGAATTCTGCATGCAAAAAAATCACATGCACTGCCTCTAGCCCTCTTTTTCAGTGCATTGTTCTGAAGGAAAAAACCAAAGTAACAATAATAATAAAAAAAATAGCTTTCCCAACTTATAGTATTTAACTGCAGTCCGTAACATTGCAGAAGTCTATTAGGTGTTTTGGTTTCTTGGAGGGCTCACAGCTTTCTTGTGGCAGCACATTGCCATCATAAGAAATACATTTTAACAACCTCTTCTTGAAACCTTTCCCACATGTCTTGGAGCAGGGTGACCAGTCTCCCAGCTGCCACTGAGGGCAGGGTATGTCAGCACAGGGACGGATGTCACTGGGCTTCAGCTCACGGGTGCAGTCAGTGGCTGGCCGTCCCTGGGGGTCTCGACACTCCACTGTCCGACGCTGCCAGCCTGAGCCACAAGACTTGGAGCACTCACCCCACTCCTCAATCACCCACTCAGAGGAGATTATCTCCCTGATGGCATTGAAGGACTCTTTCTTTCTACTGAGTGCCTTCTCAGACCCAGGCTGCGTGGGCTTCTTCACGAAATAGGTGAACTTGATCTTGGGCTGTGGCAGGTCTCCCACGGTGAGGACCTGGATGGTCAGAGGCTCCTTCAGAGGGCTGAAACTGCGGATTCTCTCCAGGGCAGCGGAGGAGCCACTGTACCTCAGCACACTGCCCTTGTAGGTGATGTCCTGCTCCAGAGTTGAGAGGGTGTAATCGCCATTGAGGACATAGGTGCCATCTGCAGCTTTGATGGCGAGGAAGCTGCCATCGTGCCTTGCGCCCCTGTGGTTTCGTTGCTTCACCTCAATGTTTGTTGCCCCAGCTGGAATGGTGACGACATCATGGTAGCCAGGTCTGCTCAAGAGAAAAGAGAAAGGCTGAGTCTTCTGCTCTTCCCTGAGAAAGGGAAGAAGCTGTCTGGCACAAGACTGAAATTCATTTGAAGCTGAAGTGTTAAGCTCATGAGCTGCTGACTTAATGGAATGAATAGATTAAGGGATTTCAAAGCTACATCCCACGTTATTGCTATGGCAGAGGCATGCTCACATGTAAGGGGTTTTCTTTCACTGGGATCTAACTGTAAGTTATCTTCAGTCAGATGGCTCTCACAGATCAAATCACAGTACCAATAACAAACTGGAGTAACATCTCATTGACTTGAAAACCAAAAGCTTAAACCCACAAGAACAAAGTAATAGCAGCAGTCATATACTCACTTTGCTCTAACAAGCGTGCCAGACACTTTCTTGCAAGTGGATCCATTGCCACCACAGATACCACACTTGTCAAACTTCTTGTTGGATCCTATCATACGGTCACAGCCAGCCTTTACGCATTGTCCTTGGACGCAGACAGAGGTGGAATCAGGGCTACAGGGGGTGCCATCCACAACCTTTGCAGGAAACAAGCAGTAGGATGTTAAATTAGAAGATGCACATTGCTTTAAAATTGCTGAGACACAGAAAATGCAAAATATGGACAGGTAGAAGACCTGCAGCACACAGTTTCAGGGCTTTTTAAAGCAAAAACCAAAGCAGCCCACTGATAGTTGGAGGTATGCAGTGCTACTTCATCTCACTTGCAAAAATGATGCCATGGTGATGCAAAAACAAATTTCAGTTTCCATTAACAGCCCCTTCTAAAAACCCACAAACTACACTTCTTATAAAGAAAGAGCATTGTTTCTAATGTCACTAGAAGGTAAGCCATGTCCAAAAGTGCTTTTAATAGTGTTCAATGTATCTTTTATTTCTAGGACTGCTGCTTCACAAAAAACATCTGTGTCATCGCTGCAGTAGTTATTGGCTCTCAACATCTTATGACAGTGCATTCAAGTAGCTATACAAGACAAACATTTTTCCTTTTGTTTATTTTAAGTTGTCAGCATATTAGTAACCAGTATGAGAAAGCACCAACGTTTTGGCAAGGATCTCCCCCAGTTTTCCAAACACATTTCAATGTAATCAAGTTGGTGGAAGCTCTGGAAACTAGGGTGGAGTGGGTAGAAGAGGTGGTTACGTGTGAAATAACTGGAAGGACCATGCCAGGACCATTTAATGCATGCTTGCACTGATCAAGCTGTACGTGTCAGAAGAGAAGAAAGAAGAATCCAGCTTATATACAAAAAAACCCTTCTATTTAAAAAAGAATTCTGAAAGGACTTTAGATTTCTACACTGCTTCACAACTTCACATAAAGAGTTAAGAGAAAATAAAAAATCCTATTCATGACTAGGTGGAAGAAGTATAGTTTTGAAATACCTTTGGCTGTAAAACAAAGAAGTATCCTGTTCCTTTTGCTCGGCAGACTAGCTTGCATCTGTCCTTTGGAGAGACACCAGCAAACTTGGGTGTCCACTCCACTGCAGGTCCACTTCCAAAGGGAGACCTGGAAAACTCATTGTGCTTTTCACATTGTTCCTCCCTAAAGGTTTTGCCTGCAGGCAGAGGAAAGACAGGTGGATGTCAGATCATCTTCTGTACATACTCTTCCTCCACAGAATACCCTATCTCCGCCTCAAAAGTGGGGAAAAGCTTACCACCATTGTCCGGACAGTCCTCGATGTTACATGATCTGTACTGCACCCGTTTCCCTTCACAGTACTTTCCCCCATTCCTTGGGACAGGGTTGTCACACTCCCTGAATGAGTACTGCACTCCACCACCACAGGTCCGGGAGCACTCTCCCCACGCCCCCCAGGATCCCCAGCTGCCGTGCACCGGTGTCTGGAATGACAAGGAAAAGCAGGACAAAAACGTTAATACAGTAAAAGAAAATCACTCCACAGAAACTACAGTCATGCTCAGTTTTACCTAAGCTACTTGTAGAAAATAAAAAAGCTCCAAGTTTATCAGCTGTCTGCCTCCACTTATTCAAGCCCTTTTAACTGATTACTCCTACTGAAGTGTTATCTGTGCTCCTCTGCAACCCAAGATAAATTCTGATTTCTTTGTTAATACTTACATCATAATGCTTCTTCTCAGTTTTATTCACACACTTGCCATTCATGCACCACTTTCCTTCCCCACAACTGGTGCCGTCTGCCCAAGGGAAGTGTTTGGTTTGGCACACAAGTAGTCCTCCAGAAGTGCCAGTACACCACAGTGTCGTACACGTACTGGCTGCATCAGGGCAGTGCTTGGACTCGTCTCCAAATGTAAACTGGCACTGTCTGTTGGCATCATACAATGTGCCAGGCAAGTCAGAAGGAAGCTGAATTGGTTTGTGGGGCTTGTCCAACAAACACTCACCTGAAAATTAAGGAAAAAAATTAAATGCAGTCAATGCTGTCAGTGAATCTGGTTTCAAAAAGAGAACTGCATTTGCTTTGTACTCTAAGCCTTTTGAGTGTATGCCACCATTCTGGTAGAGTTAAGGGTCTTCTAAATGCACTGACAGCCTGCAAAAGGTCAACTATGCTGCAGCAGAAAGCTCTCTGTTAAGAAAAAAGAAGAGACAGAGGAGAGAGGGGAGAGGAGAGACAACGCAAAGCTTAATAATCTTACCGTGACCATTATCCAAAAACGTTGTAATCATATAGGCACTACATGGAGACCATGGCTGGCTGCGATCCAGATTGGAAAGCATAGATGCCATCATGTGGAAATCCCGGCTCATTCCATTAATACCAGCACACTGCTTTGCATCATCATGAGGCATGTTAAACACGTGGCCTTAAAGAAAAAACAGAGTTTGTGATTTTAAGAAGTCGGTCCTATCCATTATCAATAATATTTTAAATATTAGTCCACAGCTGCTTATAGTCTGGCCTTTAAATAATAACCTTAACCCTGAACACTGCCAAATTTTAAGCAGGTAGCACTGAATCTTTGCTCCCCTCCCAGGCTTCTCATGCTTTTTTTCTGCAATCAGTCAAATACACAGCTCTTGCAGACAATGCCATGTAGTCAGGATTTACTTTCCACAGCTCAACCACATGACAAGGCAAAGCTTTGCCTCCTCCTGACTGCAACAGGGAGCGCAGAATGAGCCTGCAGTAAGGGCTAGGCAGCTCTTTACTCCGTGGCACTGAGCTGGCTTCAATCAGTCACGTGAAATCACCTTTCAAATTTCAAGTACCTAGTTCGTGGGCTGTTGTAAAGGCAGCTTGTAAACCATCGTCTTCTATGATAGAACAACTGCGGTTTAGATCACAAACTGTTCCCACATCAGCCATCCCAAGAGTATCACATGTCTTGGCACCACAGAGGTCCTGTAAAAAAAGGCAGTTTCATTATTAATCAGATCAGAGTCTCAACCTTGGCAGGAAACATCCAGCCCTGGCAGTTCGCCTTTACTTATGGAAAGAGCATAAATATTCAGTACTTCAATGGGTACGATGGCAAAAAATCTGCCCTTGGAACACAACAGTTACACGTAGAAAGAAAACACAGAATTTCCACACTAAATCTGCTTAAAAGTATGAGAGACTGAAATCCATTGCACAGACCGTGAATTTCACCCGAGACAGTGCAAAGCCCAGAAAAAAAACCCTGACTAAATAAAAAGCAGGTCGTT
The DNA here is from genome assembly GCA_033816785.1 of Picus viridis. NCBI lineage: Eukaryota > Metazoa > Chordata > Aves > Piciformes > Picidae > Picus > Picus viridis. The sequence goes on from CM066570.1 coordinate 10,414,298, forward strand.
TCACATTTAGCCTACTTTGCTGAAGCTGTAATGACACAGGACTGCCTCTGAAAACTTTCTTTGGAGATCTCCTGGCAGAGGGGGCCTCCAGCGGTAGGGAGCAATAGGAGTGGGGATGGATTCGATCTCCACCTCCCTCACCTGTCTGGTGAATAGGATTGCTGTGTCGTAGTGCTCCGCATGCCGGTCACTGGGTGGGTTGTGCTGCTTCTGCCAGCTGCAGAAGTTTCTCAAAGTCAGGGCCGCGTTGGAAGAGATATCGGGTCCCTTCCGCTCCTCATAGATGACCATGATTTTCACCACCACGAGGCTGATGGAGTTGCGGATGCTGGGGTGCTTGTACAGCTTGGCTGCCACGGAGAATAGCGTCAGGAGATAGTGCTTCAGTCCACTGCCATGGAATTCAGCCATGGATTGGTCGGCTACCAGCATGGTCTCCACGTAGCGGGGACTGGACACGAACCTTTTCTTCCTTCTGCTTCTCGTTTCTGCATTAAGGAGGAAAAAAAAAATTAATGAGACAGGGAGAAGGAGCGAAAGCGCATGTGAACACAACAGAAAGGCGGCTGCAAGGTACCACCGTAAGGAACCTGAAACCCAATGCAGCTAAGGGACGTACTCCACCATCTCGCTCCTAACTCCCGCCCCCAAACTTCGGCAGCTGGCTGAATAAACCCTCCACACCGCTTGCTGGCGGAAGGGAGAAACCCGCACCCAGGTAAGCACATCCTTCCCGCCTTCTCTCGGGATGGGGACGAACGGAAAGCACCAGCCGTGGCCCCGTCGTCAGCCCCAAGTCGGGGCGGGGGCGTAGCTGGGCAGAGAGCGAGGCTGACCCCCTCCCCGCGAAGGGCGGCGCGGTGCCTTGACGGTACCTGCGTGCGCGGCAGGCTCCGTCATTGTCGCCTCCGCTTCTGTCCCCGCCTCGGCCACGGCGCAGCGGGTGGCGGGGGCAGCATGGCGGGTCCCGCGGAGGCGGAGAAGGTGGGCGCCGCGGCAGTGCGCGGTGCCGGGGGCCGGCTGGATGAGGTACTGGCGGCCCCGCAGGGAGAAGGCGCCGCGCATCCCCGCACAGAGGCTGAGGGCGGCGGCGGAGCTGGGATCTCGGTTGACGGTGCCGGAGTAGAAGCAGCGAGAGAGGTCGTCCTGCGACGGCGGAGGTGGCGGCTTGCCCAAGTACTGCAGGGTGAAGTTGGGAGCCAGGAAGCTGCTATCGGGCTCCAGCTCCAGAGTCAGGCGCTCCCCAAAGGCCTCCAGCCGGAAACGCTCCCGGCCGCCGGCAGCGCCCAGGCGCCGCGGCACCACCAGCGCCTGCCGTTCAGCGCTACAGAGCCCCAGCAGCACCACCAGCACCGGCACCAGCAGGCACCCCTCGGTCCTCATCGCGACCGCCGAGCTCGGGGGACTTGATGCTGCGGCCGCTGGCTTCACAGAACCCTTTTTATTTCTTTATTTGCTTAGATTGTATAAATATATATATTTTGCGTTCAGGTTTTGGGGATCTCTAAAGTTCTTTCTGCTGGCGGAGAGGTGGGGATCGCCGGGCGGGCGCCGGGTCCCGCGATCACTGCAGAGGCGGCGTCGGCTTCCCCATGGCCGGGGCGCGGCAGCAGGGAGGGGCTGCGAAGGGAGCAGCCGTTCCCCTCTGTCCGTGTCTGTATCAGTCCTCTTTCTCTCGCTGCCGTTTCTCCTTCCTGCCTTCTCAGCTGTCCTCAGCAGCAGCCGCCGGGGAGCAAGCTCGGCGAGTCTCCACTCGCCCCTCCGGCAGTCCCGGGACGGTTCCGCCTGCACTTCCACGGCCTGGCGGGGCAGCGGGAGGCGAGCGCCGGGAAGCCTCCCGTTCTTGCAGAGCGGAGCGAAAACCAGCACTCTGCGCCGGCTACCTCTGCTGCACTCTGGGTGCCTCTGCCGTGCGAGGTGAGTGCGGCAGTCGGGACAGGCGCTGCCGCCCTTTATGGGGTTTGCCCGTGCTGCCCCCACCCCTGGCGCGGCCCGCCGCCCCCGCCGCGCCGCCCCTCGCTCCCGGCCGCTGAGCTCACTGTGTGCGTAACGCGGCCGCGGGCAGCCCCCGCCCCCTGCCCCTTCCTCCAACCGCTCCCGACGAGGCGGGACGGGGCGCGGCAGGCAGAGACCAGGGTCGGTCCTTGGCTGCCGGGCTGGGGGCGGGCTGCGCTCTGCTGATGCCTTTTCCTCCGCCCCCGCGGCTCCCCTTCCCCGGGTCCCGCCCGGCGACAGGGGAGTCGTTTCTACCGACCCCCTGCGCCCCGAGGGCAGCTGTGGGCTGTGCGATGTAGGACGGGGTGGGCCGCCGTCCTCGCCATCACCGAGCGGTGCGCTGGATGGGCTGTGGGCGACCGCAGAGCCCTGCCCCGCCGGCCGGGGTCGTGGATGTCCACCCGCGGTTGGGGATTGGCTGGTTCACGTCTCGGGGAGGGAGATCCCTCGTCCTGTTCGTGGCTTTTCCTTTCTTTAAAGCAACTCTTGCTCTTTCACAGCGCCAATAGCTGCAGTCAGCTGTGCACCTGTACTTCTGGGAAATGGTTTCTTTTAAATCACTTAAACAGAGGCATTTACGTAGGCGCAGCCAATATTTTCCTTTCAAGCCATAACCAACCGTAGTGGTACGGTTAATCCACTTAATTCTTTATATGAAACACACATATGTGTGCAGCCTGGGTAATACTTCCTTCTTCTTCTTGAGGCCTTTTTGGAGGATGAGGGCAAAGAAGTGGTGAGCAAATGTGTGAATGGAAACAAAAGCAATGTACCTGTTGATGTAGGCTCCCAGGCTTCTGAATTAAATGAAGGTGCTTTGCTGTCAGTCAACACGGTGTTTTACACCAGTGCAAAACTGGGAGCCTGAAAATGGAAGTAACAAAATAGATCACCCTTGTGACAGAGGGAACATTGTATGTATCCACTGTTCTGTTAGGACGAAGCGCCCCATTTATGCTAATAAATGTAGACTAGAGGATTTTCTTCCTGTTTTAAACCCTGCCAGATGAATTTGGAGCTATGCTTCTGTGTCAACTGCACTGCCTGATTGCCTGCTAAGTTGTGGTAATAGATTTATTTCCCACGGGGTTCTGTAAGTCATAAAAGTTTAAAAATGCACATTTTTTGAAGCTGTGCAAAAAAAAATATAAAAAGGTGAACCATAATTTCCTTTACTTATTTCACAAAAGTGCTGTTGTCCCATGTAGTAATGAACACAATCAGAACTGGGCCTCAGATGAGGGTTTAGGTCGACATTTTGAACAGAGTCTTGGTTTCAAGAGGCTGTGACTGCCTCCCATTAATACATGAGGAGCAGAAATATCCATTAATTTATGACAGAGGCCTAACATTTCATTAGAATTGGAAGATGTGTGCCCATCTCCATCCTTATCTCTGAGATATGGCAATGTGTACCCAACTCCATCAGGCTTTTCCTAGAACAGAAAATCCAGAACAAAGGTACAGTTCATTCATGCTGCTAATTTCATGCTGCATACGATACATACGTAGCAGTTGTAGGTATTTTGAATGTTTAGGGAATTACGAGTTTAAAAGTCTAGAAGTGTGGGATGTGATACAGAATCGAAGGGAAAACATTCTATTTTTCAAACTTCCCCCCAGTTTGAAGTAGTTATGCTTGTGGAGATATTAATTAGAAAGATGAAAACCTCTTGGTTTGGCAGTGTAATGGTGTAATGCAGAGATCAGGAGGACTAGAGCTAGGCCACATCGGTATCTATCAAGGACATATCCAACCAGCTGCCAGGTGCACCTTTATGGTACCATTTTGGTTTTACTTTTTTAATGTGAAATCTCTTGATTTGAAAAGGTCCTGACCACCTTAAATACGCTCTCTTTTTTTTTTTTTGTCTAAGAAGCCTTCCACATGTCCACAAGGTGGCACTCTCCTATAAATTTTTTTTCTTGAGTATTTCACAGTTCATCTCTGAGGGTTCAAACTCTGCTCTGGTGGTAAAGCTTACATTTTAGTATGGCTCTTAACAGTTCCGTGGTTAAGACAGAAGTTTTCCTGGCCTTTATATAATAAGTGTTTCAGTAAAGGACTTGGCACCTGCCTTGTATTCTTATTGCTAGCTGTGTTGCTGTGACCACTCTGGCAGTGCTTTGCTCTGTGTGCACACAAGGAACATTGGAACAAGGAACAATGAAGGAACATTTACAAAAGGTTTGCTTCCTAACAAACGTGCACTGTTGCCAAACGTCACACGTCTAGTCTTGCAAGTGCTTAAATAGCTTTCTGTGAGTAACCACAGTGAATTTAGCTGGATTATTCAAGGCAAGAAAGTATGTGTATATTTACTGTCCATATCAACTCCAGTCAAATCAAGATTTAGAAAGATAAACCATACTGAACTTTTGCAGAAATTCACTTAGCGGGGTAAAAACCTAGAAAAGGCGCAAAACTTTTCTTTTTCATACCTTCCTAGATGTTAGGAAGAAACTGTTGATACCAAAGAGTTGTAATGCAAAATAAGCCACCAGGTGGCGCAAAGAGATCGCGTTTTAGTCTGCCGTGCGAGAACAGGTTTGTAAGGATTACACGAAAGCGTTCAGTATCTGAGCAGTATTAACGGTAGTGAGGCTTTCCTTTCTGTGTCAGTCATTGCTTAAACTGCTGTAACCAAATCAACCAGCCAACCAACAACAACAAAAGCCCAAGAAACCCCAAAACCAGCCAAGGCCCCCCCCCAAATAAACAAACACACCAAACCAACCAAACGAAAAATAAAACCACAAACAAACAGGAAAACAACAAATTCAAAGCTGCACCTTTTCAAACTGTTTGAATGCTGCAGAACGATTGCTTCTTTCAGAAACTGCTGTAATTTAGAATTGAACAGCAGATGGCGCATTAGGCCCACTGAATAGAATAGACTAGACTAGAAATAACCGGGTTGGAAGAGACCTTTGAGATCATCATAGTATCATAGTATCAGTCAGGGTTGGAAGGGACCACAAGGATCACCTAGTCCCATGGGCAGGGACACCCTACACTAGATCAGGCTGGCCAGAGCCTCATCCAGCCTATCATCCAACACTATCTAATCAACTAAATCGTGGCACCAAGCAGCCCATCCAGGCTCTTCCTAAACACCTCCAGTGATGGTGACTCCACCGCCTCCCTGGGCAGCCCATTCCAATGGCCAGTCACTCTTTCCTTGAAGAGCCTCTTCTTAACATCCAGCCTAAACCTCCCCTGGTGCAGCTTGAGACTGTGTCCTCTTGTTCTGGTGCTGGTTGCCTGGGAGAAGAGACCAATCCCCACCTGGCTACAACCTCCCTTCAGACAAGAGACCTAAAATGGCAAAAAAATTCCTCAGAAGAACTCTTCTAATAAACTTAAGCCATTTATTTTATTTTATTTTAATTGAAAATTAATCTGATTTTGCAGGACTCTTTTCTCATGGGACTACTGAGATGTTCACCCACAAACAACACTTCTGTTCTAATCACTCTCATGTTAGTCTTTGAGCAGTATGAGGGATTTGGTGTTGTCCAGAGGAAAGGATATGTTGTCATTCAGGATGAATGGCTTTGCTGGAGATTGTTCTTCTATGATGTCTTGTGTTATATGCATGATACAGTCTCAAGCTGCGCCAGGGGAGGCTTAGGCTGGATGTCAGGAAGAAATTCTTCAGAGAGAGAGTGATTGCCCATTGGCATGGGCTGCCCAGGGTGGGTGGTGGAGTCACCATCACTGGAGGTGTTTAGGAAGAAACTGGATGGGGTGCTTGGTGCCATGGTTTAGTTGATTAGATAGCGTTGCATGATAGGTTGGACACAATGATTTTGAAAGTCTCTTCTAACCTGGTCTATTCTATTCTATTCTATTCTATTCTATTCTATTCTATTCTATTCTATTCACTAGTTATTTTTTTCCTATTTATTCTTAATTTTAATATTTTTGTTAAACAGGATAGCACAGATAGGAGAGAAAACCTTTAGTTTTGCCTAAGTGTAGTAGGAAAAGACAAAAATGATGCCCCTCACTGCTTTAATGAGAAGTATTCATTTTTATTTTGGAGGAGGAGGAAAATTATGTGATTTATTGTGGTTATCCATTTCCCCATAACTTTTGCTTTTACATTAGCCAAAGAAAATGATGTGGAAATTTTGCCCCCTCCTCTGCCCCTCCTCTGCCCCCCCCTCCCCCTAGTTTTATTCCTAAGTAGCCTATGTAGGACTGCAAACACTCAAAATTAAGCACTACCAATTTCTTTCTGTTAGTAAACTTCTATCAAGACTGGAACTCAGTGGAAACTTGCTCTGCCTCTGTCTGCATGAGTCAAACGTTTTATTATTGGGCAAATACAGCGTACAGGACTTTTGGGGTTCGGAATTTAGGTTCTTTCAATTTATAAAGGTAAGAGCAGCCAGAAAGCTTGATTTAGTTTAAACTCAACAACATTTGCAAGAATAAGAATCTGTTTCTTTGGTGCCAGTCCTTACTTAGATCACAAAAACCCATTTTGTTTGGTAAATATTTTGCACTGACTAATGTAATGCCACACCTAGGTCCCTTCCAAACCTAGCAACTCGTATGAATCTATGATACAGCTACAGGCATTATACCTGATGCCCCAATTTCCCTCTTTAACAATTTTTTTATTTGGCACAGGTAGGAGCATATGTAACTATGTAGTCCAGACCACTTTTCAGATCTCTTGAGGACTGTTATCAGCTGTCAAACTGTCTTTCAGCTAAGCTCTTGTGGCTTCTTCATAGATTTTTTTTTTTTTTACATCTGGTTTATCCTCCAAAAAACATGGTGAAAAAGGTCTTGATTCACTCTAAAATGCTTTCAACCATTTTCTCATTAGGCAGGAGTGGAGGGAAATGAAAAACAGGGATGTCAGAAGTCAGGGACCACAGCCTTAACATTTCCTTTACAGCTGAAAAATTGCCCTAGTTACCTGTGGCTCTTAGTGTCCTTTTTATGTTATAGGCATGAATCACAGTCTCCTGACACTAATAGGTCAGATCCAGTGATGAAGATGGTGATCTGAGTTGTGATGGGACCGATGCAGAGCACCTTTCACTCTGTAACTGTCTGGGTACAAAGGAGGGCAAGCTAGAACACAGCAGGTTCCACCTCAGTGTGAGGAGACACTTCTTTATGGGGAGAGTGACAGAGCACTGGAACAGGCTGCCTAGAGAGGTCATGGTCTCCTCTGGAGACTTTCCAAACTCATCTGGAAGCATTCCTGTGTGGCCTGCCCTAGGTGAACCTGCTTTGGCAGGGGGCTTGGACTTGACGATCTCTGGAGGTGTCTTCCAACCCCTAACCTTCTGTGACTGTCATTCTGTAGTGGTCTACATAGGCTCATGTGCCTAAGCTAAATCAGCTCTTTGGTGAACAGCAGGTCTTAGTCTTGACCAGGTCTTAGTCTTAGCCACATTTATAGCTGTGTGTACCACCATCTACTGCAGCATTCCCATCTGATCCAAGATATCAAAAAAGGCTGTGAGCACCTCCTCACTGTTTGTTGATTGATGTGCCTATTAGAACCTGTGAGCTAATGCATTTTGAGTGCATTCTAAGAGTAGTGGAGGCAAAGCTGTGCATATATTTAATATGAGTTTTCTGGTTAGATCAGCACCTAGGGGATGGCCTAGCATTCAGTTTTATGTTAACCTCTCCTCCAGCTATTAGCAGTCACAAACCATAGCAAAAGTCTGTTATCACAGCGTGGTAAGTCTGAAGAGAGAGGTCTGTATAAGGATGTGATTTCAGGTATGACTGTATCACACATAAATTCACAGGCAAGTGGTTTAAAAGACTATTAAGGTCTGACATGGTATCTCACTTTCTGGTGGCAGAAGTATTCTTACTGAAGAATTTGTGTCACCATCTAAATTTCTTGTGAACAGCTGACTTAAATCCAAATTTTCATGGTCAAAGCAACTGCTAGCATCAAATATACAAGAAAATCTCCCTGGGAAGAAGGGATAAAATAAAAGCAATTAGGTAAAACAGAAAGTTGCATTATAGCATGTCTGCAAAAGTGGTTTAGATGTTGAATTTAACTGTAATGTTGGCTGCAAAGTCCCTCAGCAGCTGGCAAGGAGCTCATTCATGCATACCCTGAGCTCCACTGGCATTTTGATATTTTTGTCATGCTGCAATTTCAACAGATACCACACTTTCTCTGTGTGCTTTGGACAGAGGATTTCACAAGTGCTGCAAGAAGTGTTACAGTTGCCATTAATGTTGTCCTAATGAAATCTCTTTACTGTACCTATTAATGAATTTTTACCTTCGAGATGCATGTGTCATGTAGGAGACAATTATCACTTAGAAGGTGTAGGCATTGGCCATGATGATTTAAAAAGATTCATGTCTTGCTAACAGTGGTATTTTTATTGCTCTCCTGGTCTACCCAGACATGTGATGGTCATTCTTTGTGATGAAAGCCTATATAATGCTGATACCCCTTAAAAACAGAGTCAAGAAATTTGAACCTAAACAACAAAGATTTTCAGTTGAGTTACATTTCAGGCTGGGCAGTTACCTCACCCTGGTTTTAGCACAGCCATGCAAACAATTCTGTTGGCTTTGCAGAGGGTGTGATGCATCGAAGCAAGTGGTGGAAATGGATAGCTCAGTATGGCAGGCAGGGGAAGGGCAGGAAACCCGTTGAGCTGGTGCTGCTGTTCTATCATTACTGAGTTTATTAGCTTGTTCCAATACTGCTGCCAGAGTGAAACTGTCACATATACATTGCGTTGCACTGAACTTAACGTACATGATGACATACGAGAATCCATACTACTAACATTCCTTTATTTCACATTCTCCCTATATGATTTTAATAGCCTTATTTACATACTTCACCTTATCCATATTTTTGTTTTATCCTCTCTTATCCCACCCTTCCTACCTATTACGCTGGATGATCAAGAGTTGGCAGTAACCATGTTTAACAAAGGGCAAAAAACATTAAGGGGAGTGATTGACCACTCCCCAAACAATTTATATACATGTTAAGACTCATTTGATCCATTCTTTACTAAAAAAGATGGATTAGATGGGGTTTCCTTTTGTTTTGCAGGGATGGGACTGTTCCTCTAGAACCGCAGTTCTTGGGGCTCCTCTTGGTTTCTGTTTGTTTACTTGTTGTGAGAGGGTTCCTCTTTTCCTCCTTCTCCCTTTCTGCAATGCCTCACTTTCCCTACGTGTGTTGGAAGGTGGCTTTTGCTGGATAAATGGCCTTTGTTATAGCATTCATGTGCCTGGCACAGCTTTTATTCTGTCTTGAATAACTAGGGAAAAAATAGACTCTTAGTTATGAATTCAAGGCGGGGAGGGGGGAGAGGCTGTTGGCGTATTTTCTAGTCTCCATTATAGTCCAATATGCTGCTTGAGGTTATCTAAACCAACAGAGATTACACTAACTGCAATAATCAAGGTAGTGTTCAAAATGCTAGATTGATATCCCCCTCTCCCCCCTTTTTTAAAAACATGTCTTGTTTTTCTACACCTTGTGAAATGTTGTCCTGAAGGGTCAAACCCCAAAACCTAACCCAGACAATGGGTTAAACACCTGTGAATGAGCAAACCTGGGCACCTCCTGGAGTCCCGATCCCGGTAAACATGTAGCACGTGTAATTAACCTTGTAACACACCTGTGAACTGTGTATGCTCCTGGCCATGTTTGAATATGCCCCATCCTATAGGTTCAGCTATCAGGTTTCTCTGGTATGAATAGGTATTAATTGTCTGTCTCAGTCTGGAGAGGGTAAGAGACTCAGTTCTTTTGAATATTCCTGTGCGATGGAATTAGAGGCACAATAGAGGCCAAAATATCAGCAGCGAGGCTATTAACAGAATAAAGTGGATGGAACAGAAAAAGGGAGAGATAGAGGGGAAAAATAGAGAGAGTGAGAGAGAGAAGAGGAAAGGAATTATGTGACCACTTCCCCACCCCGTAAGATGGTTTGGGTCTGTGGAGGAAGGGTGCTGCCCCTTTGGTGTGGAGGAGATGTCATCCTTGTTGGCTGTGCTGTCCTCTGCTGGAGGAGGGGAGGGAGATATCCCAAAGTACAGGTCCTTCTCTGAGCAGCCTCTTCAGCTCCATGAGGTGCAGGAGGCGGTACTTAGGACGCAGAGAGAAGGTTCCTCCTGGTCTGCTGCTTCCAGGCTACATGGTGATGTCTTTTCTCCTGTGTCTGTCTTTTTCTCTCCTTGTATTTTCTTCTCAGTTTTTCTTCTCCTGAGCAGGCATTGCTCAGGTCTTTTATACAGTTTTTTAGGTATGTGTCCAGGTGGTGAATCCATTTGCCTTTTTACCATCCTCCCTTTCCAGGGTAGCTGATGGGTAGAGATGATAATGTCTATGCACATTCCAGAGTTGTTATCCAGTGGCATCTGCTCACCATCCCCTCCCTTGGTAGCTATTGTCTTGGCAAGGGGCAAAGTTGATTTTATCTTTGTTGATTCATATCAAGAGAGACAAGATTTAGTCTCTCACATTGTTTTGGGACAGTATTTACACCAGATGAGAAGGTAGGCAGTTTGCCTTGTTCTCACCTAGAAAACAATAAGAGCCACAGGCTGCTGGAATTGCAGCTGAAGAGCTTCTCCTAACAGGCAAACCACACCTGGGCCTTGCACCTGGACCAAGACAACCAACACTCCAAGAGCCCTGTGCCAGAGGCAGAAAGGGGAAATGCCCTGAGAGAACTGAATCCCAGAAGAGCCATGGAAAGACTACAGCCCGGTGATGGAGAGCACAAGAGAGGCCACTTAGCCCTCTCCTAGCCAAGGAAAAGCTCCAGACCTTGAACTGGGCATGAGATGAGAGAGGCCCCTTAGCCCTCTCTGAGCCAAGAGCCACTTGAATTATAGTCACAGTGTCTGGGAAGATACTGGACAAAGGAGCAAGCCGTGAGTCCCCAGCTAATTTGCGACGGCTAATTTCCCTTGTGGGAAACTGCAGATCACAGCACCAGAATTTCCAATTTAAATTGCTGTGTTGTAAATTCTCAGATTTGTGCTTAAATTGTTTAACTGTCTTCCTATGTGGAATATGTTACCCACAATTGAATAACAGGACCTGTAAATATGCTTTGTAAATAAGTTACGGCGGTGTCCGAAGATACCACCACCAGAAATACTACAGATAAAACATATATTTTATTACCCATGTTTCTGCACTTACCTTTATAAAAGTTAGGTATCTTGCTTAGATCACCCTATTACCTTTGCTTACAGTAAATAATGTCCAACTTGTGCCATGCAGATGTCTGACACATAATTAAAGCTCTGCTCAGTACAGCTGAGGGTGAATTTTGCTACGTGAGCAGGCCAGAAACCCTCTGCCACCTTCTGCCACGGGTAGAAAAGAATAATAATTTCATTTGTTTCAAATGTGTGAGCAACCTCTGTGACCCTCAGTACACCAAGGATGTGGTCCTTGAATTTACTGATGCACTGACCTTGGTTCCTCTGCTTTTTGATAAAATGACAATGCCTTCCTCTGTGGTCTGACACATGGTCTGAAGTTCCATGGAAACAGGAGGAAGAATTATTTCACTGTGAGGGTGATAGAACACTGGAACAGGCTGTCCAGGGTGGGTTGTGGAGTCTCTGTAGTGATATTCAAAACCTGCCTGAATGTGTTCCTGTGTGATCTACTCCAGGTGATCCTGCTCTGGCAGTGGGGTTTGACTGAAGGATCTTTTGAGGTCCCTTCAAACTCCTACATTCTGTGATTCTCTGTGATTCTGTGATACCTTTAAGATCTATAGATTTTTGTGGCATCATAAGATGCTACTCTCTCTGATTTGGCACAGAGTTGGATATTATGAACAGTCTTAAAATTTTTACATATATATTTTTAGTAACTACACTAGGCTGTAGTTCATATTTTCTATCTTAAATGTTTTGATTTTAAATAAGAGCCTATATTGGCTGAGTAGCCACTCTCTTACATGAGACTTGTGTCCCAAATGGAAAGCAACATTTATAATCTCCTCAGTTTACTGTTTGAGTTCTTTCTCTGAAGTCTGATCCTTCAAACCAACATGCAGCTGTAACTGTTTGACAAGTAAAGGGGTAAATGCCTTTATTATTCAAATGGTAGTGAAACTTTGGGGAGAAAAGGTTACAAGATTGAACAACAGGTATGCGTTTCTGTATCCATCAACAGAATAATAAGCTGCAAGAGCTCTAAGCTGTCCTCTAGTAAAAAGAGGGCTTTGATATGTTGGTGCAACTTTTTTAAAAGCCAGAATAGTTGCTAGTCCTAGTGCTGTTACTAGTCTCTGCAATACCTGCAAGAAATTGTAATGGAGATTGTCTGTTAGCTTCTATCTTACTGCCAAGCTGGACTTGTATCATAAGTGGAGAAAGTGCTAGCCAGCCAAGCATGAAATACTCATGCCTGTGTCTCTTTTATTCAGAACTGATGGAAATAACATGCAAGCAAGTAAAAAACTCAGCAATACATACTTCGAGAGAGAGAACATTAAAAGGCCACTTAACAGCAGATTTGGAGATTTGCATGAGGGTCATGATTTAGATGCTTTAATCCAGGCATTCATCACTTTATCACATGACCTAAGTAAATATTTCAGAAATGCTGCAAGAGATTATGATGCAAAGTCATGGTTTGAAGTATAATTCTAGGTATCTTTCTTTGGTATTTGCTCCATACCAAACCAGTGTAAGATGTCTTTGTAGCTCTTGTCAGACCTAGCTGTGGCAAAGACTCTGTTTGAGTTGAGGAGCAAATCCCAGAATCACTGAATGTTAGGGGCTGGAAGGGACCCCAAGAGATCATCTAGTCCAACTACACTGCCAGAGCAGGCTCAAACCATTTTTACTAGGCCAGTTTGATTAATGATAACGCTTTTTTGTCTGTCCCTTGCTGACCCTTCCTCTGCTTCTCTCCGAGGAGTGCAGGTAAAGTGAAGGAGAAAGCCTCCTGCTGCCCTCCACATTCCTCTGTTTATATGCACCTGCTGCTTTCTGCCACCAAAGTGCTGGATCAGACTGGTAGCCATCAGCAGGAAGAGTGTGAGTACAGGGGCAGCACAGGCCTGCCTTTGCTCCTTTGCTCCCTGCTCCTTCCAATTTTTGGAAGGTTTTAAATCGCTGTCATAGTTCACCATGGAGCTGGACTTGCTATCTGCCTGGCTAATCTGGAGCAGCTCACGTGAGCAGCTCCTCTGGCATATAACCTTACTTGCACAACTCCATATTAGGACTATTAATACACTTTCCCCACGTGAGCAACCCTAGTTGCAGCAATGTAGCACGTAGCTCAATCACATAATGTTAACAAAGAGAACTGGAGCAGACACGTAGTCCATCAGTCTGGAAATATTTATAGTTAGGCTTAGCTTCTAGCGTCTTGCTAACCCTTCAAGTGTTTGTGGGATTGAAACGTAATAAAAATGTTGGCTAAAATATTCTGTTTACAAATGATATCAGGACAAAGTATGTGGCTTATATAAGAAATGAAGACCATGAAACAAAACACCCTTCCATCCATCTTCTGTGTCAGTTTATTTTGTAGGCATTCTAAGAGAGCATGTCAAGAAATAAACATACACTGGTAAACTAATACTTGGATTTCTATTTTCACTCTTACTACCAGTAGGTCTTCTGGAAAAGCTTTAGTCTTGCTTAAGACCTGACACAAAAAAGCCCATCAGAAAAACTGTCTTTTTTAACTTCCATTTAACATCTCTGAATATCTCCTTTTGGTTTCAGTATGCAAACCCTTGATTGTTGTAGTGTAGAGAGGCTCTTTGATTCCCAGGGGGTATAAAGCATGTGAGCACATTTACATGTGCTCAGGGAGGTCATTGTGCCCCTGTACTCTGCTTTGGTTAGGCTGCACCTTGAGTACTGTGTCCAGTTCTGGGCCCCTCAGTTTAAGAAGGACATCGAGACACTGGAACGTGTCCAGAGAAGGGCAACAAGGCTGGTGAGAGGCCTTGAGCACAAGCCCTATGAGGAGAGGCTGAGGGAGCGGGGATTGTTTAGCCTGGAGAAGAGGAGGCTCAGGGGTGACCTAATTGCTGTCTACAACTACCTGAAGGGTGGTTGTAGCCAGGAAGGGGTTTGCCTCTTCTCTCTAGCAACCAGCACCAGAACAAGAGGACACAGTCTCAAGCTGCAACAGGGGAAGTTTAGGCTGGAGGTGAGGAGAAAGTTCTTCACCGAGAGAGTGATTTGCCATTGGGATGTGCTGCCCGGGGAGGTGGTGGAGTCACCGTCCCTGGAGGTGTTCAAGAGGGGACTGGATGTGGCACTTGGTGCCATGGTCTAGTCATGAGGTCTGTGGTTACAGGTTGGACTCGATGATCTTCGAGGCCTCTTCCAGCCTTATTCATACTGTGATACTGTGATACAAGAAATACTTGAGACCCCTGTTGAAGTGCTGCCTTTGCTGTGCCACCAACTCTTCCCCCCACCTTTTGTTTTGCAATAGATAGGTTATTGTTTTGAGTGATAAAGCATTAAAATCAGGGCGCATAGGATGTTCATGAAACCTTTTAATTCAGTCTTACTTCCATGAGTGTCACTGGGAAGTCACAGCATATTTCACTGAATGGTTCAGAAGTCCAAATGTATGCTTTAAAATTAAAAGCTATACTTAAAGCAAAAGTAGGCTGTATGATTAAGGTTGATCAAGGGAAAAAAAAATCACAGGTTTTGAAATGTCTTGAATCTTGTAGGTGTATGTGGGCCTAAGAAAGAGAGAAGAGGTAAAGTAGTAATGAGGAAAGCTTTTCTTGATAGTGTACGTACCAATGAATCTCATTTGGCATCCTGGCCTGCATCAAGAATAGTGTGGCCAGCAGGAGCAGGGAAGTCATTATGCCCCTGTACTCAGCACTGCTTAGGCCACACCTTGAGTACTGGGTCCAGTTCTGGGCCCCTCAATTTAAGAGGGACATTGAGACTCTTGAATGTGTCCAGAGAAGGGCAAGGAGACTGGTGAGAGGCCTCAAGCACAAGCCCTATGAGGAGAGGCTGAGGGAGCTGGGGTTGTTTAGCCTGGAGAAGAGGAGGCTCAGGGGAGACCTTATTGCTGTCTACAACTACCTGAAGGGAGGTTGTAGACAGGCAAGGGATGGTCTCTTCTCCCAGGCAACCAGCACCAGAACAAGAGGACACAGTCTCAAGCTGTGCCAGGGGAAGTTTAGGCTCAAGATGAGGAGAAAATTCTTCACATAGAGAGTCATTTGCCATTGGAATGGGCTGCCCAGGGAGGTGGTGGTGTCACTGTCCCTGGAGGTGTTCAAGAGGGGATTGGACGTGGCACTTGGTGCCATGGTTTAGTAGTCGTGAGGTCTGTGGTGACAGGTTGGACTTGATGATCCTTGAGGTCTCTTCCAACCTTATTGGTTCTATGATTCTATGATTATTTTACTGCTGAGTTCCACCTTCTGTTTATTTAGAGGATTATAAGTTTTAATTAAAAATATATTTAAATATGCAATTAAAATATTGCAGACAGAAAACTGAATCATAGTTTCATATGTTTTTTTTTTTTTTTAGCAGAATAATTAATTTTATTGCCTGCACAAACTCAGCTGTCATTTCTGATCATAAGATGGGTATAACTGGAAGACAAGCATGCTAGTAATACCCTCTCCTGTTGTGAAAGGGTCTGGGTCTGATGCCTAATTTGGCCTCTGGCTCCCTAGGATCTGCAGGGAGTACAGCTGAGGCAATCTCAAATTCTCTGGGTTGCAGTTGCCTTTGTCTGCCTCAGCTGTATGCTGAGGAACATCTGTGTGCCTCCTGTGAAATGCAAGTGTGTCAAGAGGTGCAAGAGTGTCCTCCAGCTGCTTGTGGCAGATACAGTCTATTTCAGGCTTGGTAGAGTTGCTGACCAAAGTCATGTGGCCACCAATGGCTGTTCTTCAATGGTGCATTGGTAAGAGCAGGGCTAATTCAGGGATAGCCCAGATTAATCCCATGGGTGTTAAGAGACATGCATTGAAGGAGACTTCCTGGACTTCTGAGGCTGACATCCCAAAGGGAACCATAGTCTGGTTACATATTACGTGGCTTCAAGGGCATAAATGAGAGCAGCTAGGAAAACTGATTCCCTTTGACCTCTGAAGTCCCTTAGAAGAGCTCCCTCTGAGCCTGGACTTGTTCTTGTGCTTACAAAGTAGAAGAGCACAATTCCTGATTAACTGGATAGGACTATCAGTGTTACTCTATGCAGCTTTTCTCACTAACATTTTCTTTCTTGATTATTTAAAAATCTCATTGGTTATTGCTCAATAACATTTAAGAACTTAATGTTGCATGAAAATCCTAGCTAGAGCAGAAACGCACACAGGCATCCCATGCAACATGCCTCTTAAAACCATAGCATCATCAGGTATTTTAGCAAACAGGTAAAAATTTCCACCCTATAAAACCATGTATTTATGTAATTCTAGTGATGCCAACTGAGCTGTGCTTGCTTTATATGGTAAATACATGAGTTAAAATTGGTTACGTAAAGAAATTCATAATAACACAAAAAATGAGACCAAATTTAACTGGGAGGGTCCTGCTAGCTCTGTTCATTTGGATTTCAGAGCTCTCCAAGGAAAATGTTCCCTTCCTACCTTTCCAAAAGACTTAAAATAAAAAAAGTGAAAGCAAGCTGAAAAACTATAAACACTCAAGCTGTGACATAAGACACTAAAAACTCAGAAACTATGAGAAGTGGCAACATTAACCTGTGCTGTTTGCTTCAGGGAGGGCAGAAGAGCAAAAGTCAATTAAGGTGAGGAAATCTGTTGCTAAAACTGTCAGCATTTATTGCTTTATGTTAATCTTTGTGGCCCAAATCCCACAGTATTTTTCACATATTGGCTGACAGCTGTGCTTGAACAGAGGCCTATTGGCTTCGTGTCATTTGAGCATCTCTTTTGCATTTGAAGTCTTTGATCTGTGTGGCTGGATATCTCTTCTCAGCTTTTGTCTACAGCACTGTTCCATCACACACCTGCCACTTTCTTAAAAACTGCAATTTTTGCTTGACTGCTTGACCACTCAGTGCAATTCTTCTTGACTGCTGCAAAGAACTATGGAAATGCATTGTGTATTGTTTAACACCTATAGTTATGATGTGAGAAGTACCAAAGCTCTAGCTGTGAGCAATGTAAGTGGTGGTTGTCCACAATCCAGACATTTAATTATTAGTGCCAGTGAAAAAAAAAAAGACCACACTATTGATGCTGGAGATAACTACATCCATAGCCTATATGACCTCTCACACGTGCAGTTCCATGTCAAGGCCTGCTGTAGGTGCACATGGGCAGACCTGCTTTCCAACATGAGGGATGGAAGCGAAGGGCACATCCCTTTCCAACAGGAGGGATGGAGACAAAGGGCACAATGGCTGTAAAACTGAACTTGATGAATTTCTGATCCGAGTTACATGTATCTATCTCCTACCACAGCAAAGGAGGTGATGCACTGATGAAGGAATTACCTTCCAGACATGTGTCTCTAAAATGCCACAAACCATTTATGCATAGACTCCCTGCTTGGGTTTATTTCAACATCCAAATAAGCTTGCAAGAAGTTTTTGATTATCCAAGAGTAAGGGAATGCAAACCTTCTGACACCTCCAACAAGCACTTGGCCTAGGAAGTGGTGTCTGGGGAACATTTCCACACAGAGATAAGTGTAATTGCAGAGATCAGCATTTTGTTGAAGAGGCTGCCTTGTCCAAAAATTTGCAGTGTGTGCATATGCAATTTCAAGCGTAACAGCTCACAAAAAATGATCGGCTGGTGCTCTAGACTCCAAGGCCAAATGTTGTTCCATGTGAGTAATTCTTTTGGCTGTGTGCTGTCTCTGGGACCATGAGTCACGGAGCACAGCATGACATTTGACCTCCTGTTTGTGGGCCTATATCGCTGGCATGAGGGTATCCAAAGCCCATCTACCTCTGAGCCCCCTACTCTCCCTATCGCGTGTGAAATTTGTTTTTGCTATGGGAAGTAGCTCACCTGTCCTTGGGTAGAATGGGGTAAGGGACAAAAGGGCCTCTCATCTCATTGAGGGAAAAGGAAACCCATCTGAAATCATTACCTAATTCACCATGCTGAACTTCTCACTTAAGATGAAACCAGTTTATCACTGATGTTTTCAAAAGGACATTGCAATCTAATCCTATTTAGGCCATCTGTAGAACAGACAGGGGTTTATGGCTAGATTGGGTTATTAGTTAAAATGTACCAGGTAGCACAAGTGTAATATTTCAAGTATGTTTTTAATTCTGAGGCATCAATGTAGGGTTTAAGTTGGGTTTTTGAATGCTTGGGTTTTTGTTGTGGGTTGTTTGATTTTTTTGGTTTTGACATATGGTCTGGTTTCAGACCTAGCAAGTAATACAGGATAAAGAGAGAATATAAACAAATAATGTAATGAGTTTTCTGTTGGTCGTAGGAGTCAGAAGAATGAAATCTGGTGATATAGGGTGTGACAGGGATACACAGACCATTATATTATAAAATTGCAGGAACATTGGCCAAAGTTGAAAAGAACTCAGTGTTTCTAAATAGGAAAACATTTTGCTGCTGGGGAATTGGGGATTTGTGTGCTAAGAAAAGGCTGGGGGATTTCTTTATACAGCATGGAAACACTCCCAGCAATTTATCCTCACATTGAGATTTTTGTCGTCTGAGTATTGCCACTTAGCCACGTACAGTCGTCACTTAACAGTGGCTATGGCGAGGGCTGGAAGCATTTTGATGCTGGAAGAAGACTGAAATCTCATAATTAAAGGCATATACTGAAAAAAAAAATCCCTGAAAAATAATTAAAAAAGGACACAGGAGATTTGTGCTGTTACATAGGCATCTGCTGCCTATCAAGGTAATTTGCAGTCATCATGAACTGAACAGTGTAAAGAGTTGATTGATTTGATGAGGATGCACATACAGTCCTTAGAACTGCCCTAAAGGAGCTCTGTCCTGTTTCAAAGAGCTGCTGTGGGCAAGGTTCCTCTGGCCCATTTTCCCTTCCATTCTCAAAGTAGGTATGAGATTGCTATAGGCCCTTCCCATCCTCAAGTATTGTGTTCAGTTTTGGTCAACCCAATACAAGAGAGATGTGGAGGTGCTGGAGCCAGTGCAGAGGAGGGCAATGAAGCTGTAAAGGGCCTGAAGAATAAATCTTATGAGGAGCAACTGAAGGAGCTGGGGCTTTTTAGTTTGAAAAAGAGGAGGCTGATCTCTACAACTACCTGAAAGGATGTTGTGGAGAGGCTGGTGCTGGTCTTTTCTCATAGGTAATTAGTGATAGAACAAGAGGGAACAGCCTCAAGCTGCAACTGGGTAGGTTTAGACTGGGCATTAGGAAAAAAAATTACATGGAAAGAGATGTCAGGCTTTAGAATTGGCTGCCCAGGGAGGTGGTTGAGTCACCAACCCTGGATGTGTTTAAAAGGTCCTTTGGATGTGGTGCTTGAGGATATGGTATAGGAGTGAATCTTGTAGAGTAGGGTTATTGGCTCGATTAGGTGATCCTGAGGGTCTTTTCCAACCTGAATATTTTTGTGATTCCGTGATCCAGCAGCTCCACAACAGCCTTGCACCAAGCAAGAGGCCTAAACATTTATTTTCTCACCTACTCGTTGAGCATCAGTCTGCCTCTGTGGTACAATTACACCTGCTGTCACCAGTTGTACACTCTCACCTTCATTTCACAGATACTACCAGGTTGGTTCCACAGTTGCTCTTAGAATCATAGAATAGAATCATAGAATCAGTCAGGGTTGGAAGGGACCACAAGGATCATCTAGTTCCAACCCCCCTGCCATGGGCAGGGACACCCTACACTAGATCACGCTGGCCAGAGCCTCGTCCAGCCTGGGCTTAAACACCTCCAGGGACTGGGCCTCAACCACCTCCCTGGACAACCCATTCCAGGGCTTCACCACTCTCATGGTAAAGAACTTCTTCCTCACATCCAGCCTGAATCTCCCCATTTCCAGCTTCATTCCATTCCCCCTAGTCCTATCACTACCTGATATCTTGAGAAGTCCCTCCCCAGCCTTCCTGTAGGCCCCCTTCAGATACTGGAAGGCCACAATGAGGTCACCTCGGAGCCTTCTCTTCTCCAGACTGAACAGCCCCAACTCCTTCAGTCTGTCCTCATAGGAGAGGTGCTCCAGCCCTCTGATCATCCTCGTGGCCCTTCTCTGGACACGCTCCAGCACGTCCACATCTCTCCTGTAATATGGGCTCCAGAACTGGACGCAGTACTCCAGGTGGGGTCTCACCAGAGCTGAGTAGAGGGGGGAGAAGCACCTCCCTTGACCTGCTGGTCACACTTCTCCTGATGCAGCCCAGGATCTGATTGGCTTTCCGGGCTGCAAGCGCACATTGAGAGCTCATGTCGAGCTTCTCGTCCACCAGCACCCCCAAGTCTCTCTCCTCGGGGCTGCTCTCCAGCCAGTCACTGCCCAGCCTGTATTTGTGCCTGGGATTGCCTCGACCCAGATGCAGGACCCTGCACTTGGTCTTGTTGAAGCTCATGAGGTTGGCTTGTGCCCACCTCTCCAGCCTGTCCAGGTCCCTCTGGATGGCATCCCTTCCCTCCAGGGTGTCCACTGCACCACACAGCTTGGTGTCATCAGCAAACTTGCTGAGGGTGCACTCGATGCCACTGTCCATGCCACCCACAAAGATGTTGAACAAGACAGGTCCCAGGACTGATCCCTGAGGGACTCCGCTTGTCACTGGCCTCCACTGGGACATGGACCCGTTGACAGCCACTCTTTGGGTGCGGCCATCAAGCCAATTCTTTATCCATCTAGTGGTCCATCCATCAAACCCTTGTGTCGCCAGCTTGGAGACCAGGAGGTGGTGCGGGACAGTGTCGAAGGCTTTGCTCAAGTCCAGGTAAACGACATCAGTTGCTCGCCCCTCATCTATTAATGCTGTCACCTGATCATAGAAGGCCACCAGGTTTGTCAGGCAGGATTTGCCCTTGGCAAAGCCATGCTGACTATTCCAAATCACCTCTTCACTATTCTTCTGAGTCATTAGTGCCTCCAGGAGGATCTGCTCCATGATCTTTCCGGGCACAGAGGTGAGACTGACTGGCCTGTAGTTCCCCGGTTCCTCCTTCTTGCCCTTTTTGAAAATGGGAGTAATGTTTCCCCTTTTCCAGTCTGTGGGGACTTCCCCAGTCTGCCATGACTTCTGGAATATAATAGAGAGGGGCTTGGCAACCTCATCTGCCAGTTCTCTCAGCACCCGTGGGTGTATCCCGTCGGGTCCCATGGACTTGAACACTTTCAGGTTCTTCAGGTGATCATGAACCTGAGCTTCACTTATGATGGGCAGTTCTTCCTCCCCGTCCCTGGCATCGTCTGCCATGACACCAGGAGTGTGGCTGGAGGCCCTTGCAGTGAAGACTGAGGTAAAGAAGTGATTGAGTACCTCAGCCTTTTCCACATCACTAGTGACTAATTCACCACTTTCCTTTCTGAGGGGGCCCACACCTTCCCTAGTCTTCTTCTTGCCATTAATATACCTATAGAAATTCTTAGTGTTCCCTTTAACCCCCTGGCTAGATTCAGTTCAAACTCTGCTTTGGCTTTCCTAACCAGGCCACTTGCTGCTCGGGCAGCTTCCTTATATACCCCCTGTTCTATCTGTCCTTCCTTCCACTTCCTGTAGAGTTTCTTTTTAAGTGATAGTGTGTCCAGCAGCTCCTTGTTCATCCAGGCAGGCCTCCTAGCATTCCTTCCTGCTTTTCTCCTTATAGGTATACATAGCTCCTGGACACAGAGGAGGTGGTCCTTGAATACTGACCAGCTGTCCTGGGTCCCTCTTCCCTCCAGGGCTTCATCCCACGACACTTTGGCTAGCAGATCCCTGCAGCGATCGAAGTCTGCACGCCTAAAGTCTAGGGTCGTAAGCTTAGAATATGTCCTCCTGATTGCCCTGAGGAGATTAAATTCAACTGCTTCATGGTCACTGCAGCCAAGGCCGTCTCTGAGCCTCACATTTGTTACCAGCCCTTCCCTGTTGGTGAGAACAAGGTCCAGCGTAGCACCTTTTCTTGTTGGTTCCTCTACCATTTGGAGGAGGAATTTGCTTCTCTTGCTTCTGCACCTCTAACTAGCACAGGCTAAAACCAGCACAGCTTCCTTTGTCTCTGCCCATGTGATCTTTAGAGAGCTTGTGCACATTAGAAAGTGAAGAGCTTGTGCACATTAGAAAGTGAGAGCTTACAGAGAACTGTAATCAAGGGCAAACCCCCCAAGCTCTCTAAGCAGGAGTTTAGAGAACTAGTAACACGTGGA
Source organism: Picus viridis (assembly GCA_033816785.1). Taxonomy (NCBI): domain Eukaryota; kingdom Metazoa; phylum Chordata; class Aves; order Piciformes; family Picidae; genus Picus; species Picus viridis. The sequence goes on from CM066570.1 coordinate 10,436,608, forward strand.
TTCCTAGCCATGCATGGTGGCAAATATATCATTTATTTGATTAAGCTGTTCTGTAGTATTAGGACCACCCAAAAGATGGCACTAAACAACCTTTTAGTCACACACACATGAAATTTGCTAATAATACTCAAAGAAGTAGTTCACTAGCTTAATTCTGTAATTTTTGTGTGCAAAAGTACAAATCATCTTAGTTAAATCTATGTTGCAGGTTTTACATTTTATTTATTATTCTTTTTTAGCTCAGGTGAGGCATTTGGCACATATTATAATCTGGTTATATTGTTGTTAAATTATAACCATTATTTGTTTATATAGTCAAAAAGAGAATCTTGGGTGTTAGGGTTTGCTTCAGGGAATGAGATGGAGCATACTCAAGTGAATTTAGTGGCACCTATGGAAAAGTGGAAGCAGCAGCTGGCTTGATTATTCGCCATGGGGTAAAGCCAACAGAGAAGATAGTGGAAAATACACACAGTGAATGGGCTGGGAGGACACAGTCTTGAGCTGTGCTGGGGGAGGTTGGGGCTTGAGGTGAGGAGAGAGTTCTTCCCCGGGGGAGTTGTTGGTTATTGGAGTGTGCTGCCTGGGGAGGTGGTGGGGTCACCATCCCTGGAGGTATTCAAGAGGGGATTGGATGTGGCACTTGAAGCCATGGTTTGGTCGGTCATGAGGTGTTGGGTGATGGATTGGACTTGATGATCTCTGAGGTCTATTCCAACCTTATTGAGTCTATGATTCTATGAGTTCTCTTTTGTGCCTGTAGCACAGCAATGAGATCTACTCACTGGGAGATTCTGCACCACACATAACATTCAAAACCACCATGTTTTGCACAACTACATTTTGGCTTTCATTGTCACTGTGGAAGCTAAAGGCTGACCTATGTTAGATGTGTAATAGAGATACTGAGCTAGAAGGACCAGCACTAAGATACAATTCAGTACCTGACTTTAAAAACTCTGTAGTAACGTACAATTTTAATATTGTATATCAAGACTAAGTGAAAAAATACTTTCACTTCTCTCCAAGGCCTTCCTAATATGATTTTAAAGAGCTTCATATTAGTAAAAAACCTGCAAATTAGTCTTGGCATAATATTTTGATCACTCCTCAGGAATATATGTTGGGTAGAGGGAGACGAACAAAGTGTTTTTCTGACAGTCACTGCAATATGTATAACTTCCACATTCTGTGAGGTTTTGAATTCACTGCAGGTGTTTTCTACACCATCAAGGATGTATAATTTCCTACACAAGCTTAAGAAGAACTCTCCAATGAGCTGGAGGATGTAAAGGGGAGGGATGGCTACAACCACCTTTCAGGTAGTTGTAGAGAGCAATGAGGTATCCTCTGAGCCTTCTCTTCTCCAGGCTAAACAACCCCAGCTCCCTCAGCCTCTCCTCATAGGGCTGTGCTCAAGGCCTCTCCCCAGCCTTGTTGCCCTTCTCTGGACACGTTCAAGTGTCTCGATGTCCTTCCTAAACTGAGGGGCCCAGAACTGGACACAGTACTCAAGGTGTGGCCTAACCAATGCAGAGTACAGGGGCCCAATGACTTCCCTGCTCCTGCTGGCCACACTATTCCTAATGCAGGCCAGGATGCCATTGGCCTTCTTGGCCACCTGGGCACACTGCTGGCTCATGTTTAGGCAGCTGTCAATCAGCACCCCCAGGTCCCTCTCTGTTTGGCAGCTCTCCAGCCACTCTGAGCCCAGCCTGTAGCTCTGCATGGGGTTGCTTCTTCTCTCTAGCAACCAGCACCAGAACAAGAGGACACAGTCTCAAGCTGCACCAGGGGAAGTTTAGGCTCGAGGTGAGGAGAAAGTTCTTCACAGAGAGAGTCATTAGCCATTGGAATGGGCTGCCCAGGGAGGTGGTTGAGTTGCTGTCCCTGGAGGCGTTCAAGAGGGGACTGGATGTGGCACTTGGTGCCATGGTCTAGTCATGAGGTCTGTGGTTACAGGTTGGACTCGATGATCTTCGAGGTCTCTTCCAACCTTGGCGATACTGTGATACTGTGATAGGAGGGAGAGAGTCTGAACTGAGCATTACTCATTCTCACAATGGTAGCTCAGTACAAAAAAAATAAATTGCTGCAGAACAAACCTGCCTTCATTCAGTCAATTTTTGGAAAGAATTATAGCCATTTGGAATGGAGTTTTTATTTGAAAACTCTTGGAAACAGGATACTGCTCCCAAGCACTTTCAGCCCTTTTGCAACCTGGAATGAGATTCATCTCACTCAGCTTCAGACATCTGCACTCTAGCTGTCTACATCTGAACCCTATGTCCCTTTGTCACTGGAAAGAAATACACATTTTTAATGTGCTATTCATCTAACCTGTTATGAGCATCTACTGGTGGGCAAAATGAATAGCATGTGTGAAGTGCCTGTTTTCTCTCTGTTGAATTTAAAAGGTATCTGTAAAGCCTGTTTTGGATACAGATCCAACAGTCCATGAGAGGAAACCCCTCCCCGCCATCAAACTATTTTAAGAAAAAATTTTGAAATACTATTGAAAGAGTTGCTGCAGTTTTATGTATTTAGACTTAAAAAAAAAATTAGCAAGAGGAACAGCGTGACATACTCTTGGCAGCCACCATGGCCACTGGAATAATTTATGACAGCACTGTTTCTCTTTGTAGACCAGCTTGCGAAGAAGTCAACCATTGTGCCATACAAGTAGTCTGTAGAGCAATCCGAGGCCAAGGGTGAATTTGTCTGGTCAAAGGTGGAAGTCTTCTCTGCAGCTAATAGCCTAGCCCAGTGGAAAAGAAAAAGAGCCTGTGGGGCATTTCGCCCTGACATCAATAAGCCCAAAGTCTTGCTCCTTTCAAGTGTCTGTTTTTTTTCCATCTGGAGAACAGAGAACAGTCCTCTGACTGGAGGCTTGCCAATGTAATGCACATCCACAAGAAGGGCCATAAGGATGATCTGGAGAATTACAGACCTCTCAGACTGACCTTGGTACCAGGGAAAGTTATGGAATGGTTCATCTTGAGTGCAGTCAGACAGCATGTGCAGGACAACCAGGGCATCTTGAAAGTGAGGTCTTGCTTGGCCAACTTGTTGTCTTTCTATGACCAGGTGACTAACTCAGTGGGTGAGGGGAAGGCTGTGGATGTTGTCTACCTGGACTTTACTAAAGCCTTTGACACTGTCTCCCACAGCATTCTCTTGGAGAATCTGGCAGCTCATGTCTTAGATGTGCTCTTCACTGGGTAAAAAGCTGGCTGAATGGCTGATCTCAAAGAGTGGTGGTGAATGGAGTTAAACCCAGATGGAGGCTGGTCACAAGTGGTGTTCCCCAGGGCTCCAGTTTTGTGTTCAGTCCTGTTGTATATCTTTATCAATGGTCTGGATGAGTGGATTGAGTGCTCCCTCAGTAAGTATGCAGATGACACTAAATTTTGTGGGATTGTTGATCTGCCTGACGGTAAGAAGGCTCTGCAGAGGGATCTGGACAGGCTGGTTTGGTGTGCCATGATTTGTTGTATGGGCTTTAACAAGGCCAAGTGATAGGATGAGAGGAAATGGCATCAGGTTGTGCCAGGGGAGGTTTAGATTGGATATTAAGAAAACTTTACTGAAAGAGTGGTGAGGCATTGGACAGGCTGCCTGGGAGATGATGGAGCCACCATCCCTGGGGGTGTTCAAAACACATGTAGACATGGCATTTCAGGACATGGTTTGGTGGGCGTGGTGGTATTGGGTTGATGGTTGGACTTGATGACCTTAGAGGTCTTTTCCAATCTTAATGATTCTATGAGTCTATTCTACAATAATTAGCAAAAATACCTGGGTTGAATAATTAAAGGTACTTCAAGAATTGCTGTAAGGTGGGACCAGTCCTATCTACAGCAGGAAACTGCTTCTGTAGATGCAGCTGCAAGAGAGGACTTGAATAAAAAAAAAACAACCTGAGAATGTTGATCTGAACCTGAAAGCAGCTGTCAAAAATCCTGGTAAAAGAGGAACAGCTGTTTAATGTCGCTAATTTGGAACCTAGAAATCCACCATGTTTTCCTTGCTGTGCTTCTGCTTTCTTGCATTACTTAAACAGGAGTAATTATGACTTTTATGTCTTCCAGTTGCTTTGGCTGAAAAACAGGGCCTAGGATGGCTTCCGGTGCCTCTTTGTTTGTCACCACTTCATTTGACCTGAGCGTGCACAGGCAAACGCTGAAAACTTGCAGCTCAACTTCACTTGGAGATATTTGATTAGGGTTATGCTTTGAATGGCCACACTGGTTTAGCCATCTTAGCCCTGGGTCAACCCAGCATAACTTGTGTGAGAGAAAAATCCATCCAACCTCCAGCAAATCCTTGGAGATACAAACTTCATTTTATTTTGCAGTATTGTATACGTTTCTTCTCGTTTCTTTTTATTGTCCTGTTGCTGCAATGCGCTCTGGCTTAACTTTGGGAACTGGAGTCCAAAGCAGGGAGGAGGCATCCTTGTTGGTGTGCAGCCTTCCTCTTTTTTGAAACTACTCTGCAGAGAGGGCTAGTGTAATTCCACCATTAGCCACCCAAATCACTTGCATGCTAAGAACATGCATGAGGGGGGCCAGCTGATGAGCTAACCAGTGGGGAGGGATTTTTAAATACTCTAAAGTCCTGTTACCATAGCTCTCTATGTTTATTGTATTAAGGAAGCTCAACTGCCTAACATAGCTATCTAGCACATCACGTGCAGAGAGCCAGTGAAAATCATTTTGAAGGCCATAATCTCGGTAAGGTAGGTATTTCACGGGCACAAAAAGGATTTTTATCAGTGAAAACCAACACTGAATACTAGATGATGTCCCATTGCTGAGTTTGGAAGCTAAACCCTAGTAGGATTTGCCTCACTGTTCTGGGTGGGACCTGTGGCTCTGCGGTTACTTTTCTTTCCGTTCTGTTTTTCATAATTTTAGGCTTGGGTACTGTCTGTGCTTTTGGGTGCTTACACTGTCTGCACTGTTTCTGCAATTTGTTTGCAAAATATCTCATTGGCTGAAGCTACTGTGGTGGAAATCATTAATGATCACAATGTGTGCAATGCCTAATTAGTACTGGAATTGAGCCTTATCTTGTCACGCGCAGCCAAAAATCTCAAACCGGCTTGTATCGTGATGGTTGTGTTGCGTTGTAATAAAACTCCCAGATTCAGTCTATAAGAGAATGGATTTGTAAGTGACTCTTCATCTCACCATTACCATGATCCTTGATACCATGATCCTTGATTCATTCAGGCTTTTTTATTTATTCTTGTACATCTGCATTCAGTTGCTATACAGGGGCTTGAAAGAGGAGCACATTAAACTGTTTTCTCAAGTGGTCTGTTATGATGTTTTCTCATAAGAAGAGAGCATGAAATCATCCAACTATCTGCTGGAAAATGTGCTAATTATTTTCTGGGTGGGTAAAAGGTCACAGCTAACAAAGCAAGGGAAAGAAGCAAGCTCCACATAACTGTGCATTGGAATTCTGCCTAGGGAGGGGAAATAATATTTATAAATATAGTCCATAAAAATAATTATAAAGCTTTTTGAAAAGCTTTACCATGTTCTCAAACAGGAAATTTAAGAATTATGTTGTGTCCAGACCAGAAAGACCTGCTCAAAGAAGTAGCATTTTAGTACAATGAAATGGGAATATTTCATATCTTTTCCCCCTAACTGATAAAGTAAACTTTAGTCATAGTGTAGACTTAAAAAATACTGCCACTGCTCTCTATGGATGAAAGTGAGAGAAAATTCTGCCACTGCTCTCTAGGATAAAATGAAGAGAGGAAAAAAAGAGTTCTTAATGACCAATTTTTGAATTACTATTATGTCAAGAATTTGAAGAAAGTTTGAATCCCAAATCTGCATTCTAAGAAAGGAAAACATTTTCTTTCACTGAACAGCCCTGGGGGTGGCTGGTTTTTCTCTCCCACCCTCAGAGTTCTGTTGTTGGTTGTTTTTCTTTTTTTTTCTTCCTTGCATGTACGTGTGAAAATACAAAGCAATTTGTAAGAAGTTCACTTAATGCCTCACTCTCAGCTCACATTTGTTGCAGATTTTGTTTGGCTTCCAATTTGCCAGAAGGGAAAGGAAGAGTGTGCTCTCTAGCCAGGGAAAGCTGCTGTCCACTGAAAAATGTGTTTGGATGGAGGAGCTCTTTTTCATGGATGGATTGTGGCTTTTGGCAGCAAAGGTGGCAGGAAGCAGTTGCCATAACTACTATACCATTAAAAAAAACACCAAAAGGCTTTAAATAAAGAGACATTTTTGAAATTATGCTTTTCTTAATCCTGGTAAAATCAATCAGTTCAATATTATGGGTGACAAGACACTGACTGTGGTCTCTTTGGTGCATGCTGAGGATATGTTTTTAGGGCTATATTCAGGCATTGGCTGGTAAGGTACATAGGGGAGGAAAATATGTAGACAGCCAGAGAACTGGACCTAATCTGCCTTGCGTGGGATTTCAGGGCTTGGCTTGAATCACACTATGGTGTTAAATAGCAGACTGAAAAAATTAATAATAGATGTTTCTTGAAAGCTTTAAGGATAGGATTTACAAATTCACTGAAACGATTTAGAAACATGAGTTACACTTTAAGTCAACACTAAAGACTCTGCCTTAAGCATAGATGTAATTTAATATTTATCTATAGTAAAGTGACAGATATTACTAAGATAAAAAGCCCATATACAGTTGGTTAGCATTGAATATTACTGGAGTAGGCCAAGGGATGGTTTATACATTGCACCACACATTATTGTCACTGGCAAACTGCTTTGGCACTTTTTTTGGTGTGCTGTTAGAATCAGAAAACATTTCACACTGTTAAAATAACCTCCTCTGTTGCCATATGGATGCCAACATAGTTTTTGTGGTTCTCTTTGCTGCTTTCCTGCAGTACTTTGAGTGTATCCCAAGTCACTAAGCTATTTATTTACTCACAGGACCTCTGCTGCGCTAGGCAGGTGAATTGGACTCATACCCCTTCTCAAACGCTCTTTCCTAGGCAGGCTTTATCCCTTAATTCTTACAAATTTCTGGGGCCAAGACAAGAAATGAGACTGCCCCTCAACGAGCCTTTACAACACATTGTCATGCTACATCTTCAGCTGGATCCTTCCTTTTGTCCCCCAGAGAGGAGGTTCCCATGTTCTCACTTTGTTGAGCCAGTGGCTTTCTCTTGTGTAATGACACAGAGAAACATGCAGTTGGAAGAGACCTCAAAGATGATCCAGTCCAACCCTTGACCCAGCACTGAAGGGTCAACACTAAACCATGTCCCTAAGCACCAGGCCCTCATACTGCTTAAACACCTCCAGGGATGGTGAACCCCACCACGGCCCTGGGCAGACCATTTCAATGTTTGAGAACCCTTTCAGTGAAGAAATATTTTGTAATATCCAACCTGAACCTCCCCTGGTGCAGCTTGAAACCGCTTCCTCTAGTCTTGTTGCTTGGCACCAAGGAGAGGACGCTGTCCCCATCCTCGCTCCAACCTCCCTTCACGCAGTTGTGGAAAGCGATGAGGTCTCCCTTCAGCCTCATCTCCAAACTGAACAACCCCAGCTCCCTCAGATGCACCTAGTAGGTCATATGCTCCAGGCCTTTCATGAGCCTCATTGGCCTTCTTTGAAGATGCTCCAACACCTAGATGTCCCTCTTGTAGTGAGGTGCCCAGAACGGAACACAGTACTTGAGACACGGTCTCACCAGTGCTGAGTACAGGGGGATGATCACCTCCCTGTTCCTGCTGGCCGCAGTGTTTCTAATACAAGCCAGGATGCCATTGGCTTTCTTGGCCATCTGGGCACACTGCTGACTCATATTTAGTCAAAGAATTTTTCCTGTTATTAATACTTCATTCTCTTAGCTGGTCTGCTTTACATTTTGAAGTTTATCCCAATATATGGCTTTCTACAAGATCTATGGTAACTTGTCCAGTTTAGTTCTAAAGTTTATGGATGCTGCCTGGTTATGGCTTAGGTCCCGATTCAAGACAGAAGACACTGTTCCTTCTTGGAGCTTTTTGCTCTCTTTTTTTCTTTTGTGGTTGTAAATGAGAGGTAACTGCATCTTCTAATTTATTTGTCAATGTCTTTTTTTTCTCTTTCCTAATTATTGTGTCTTTAAGATTTTCTTTTGCATATTTCTAGAAACTTGGCTAGCTCTGGGAAGACCCCCAAGTGATGGTTACAATGAACATTATAAATGTGGCCAAAGAAATGGCTCCTGGGGTATAAAGGTACAGGTTCTGGGGAGCAGGAGCCTGAGACTAGAGCCATACTGTAGAGGACTTCAGCAGGCTGAGGCAGGCAGAGACCTTCTGGAGGCAAAGTTGTTCCACAGTAACCTCACGACTTGTCTTAGGTTCTGTCTCTGTCTCTGCCTTGCCTTAAAAAACTATTCTGGGGGAAAAAAATAGCTGAAAATACATAATGAACTCATCCAAAATAATAATTATTCTGATGGAGAGGGAAAGCAAACATCCTTTGGTTTTTTTTCTCCTCTGCTCTGAAGGGAAAGTACTTCATGTATAATACTTCGGTTCACCATTCTGTTTTAACCTGACGAAGGGCTAGCATTTTGATGGTGATTTCCCGCATGCACGAGGAGGCTGAGGTTTACACAGAGAAATCCTGCGACTTCCCTTCTGCCTTTGAAGTGAAGCTGAGGAGCATTACAGTGCGCCTGTATGGCCAAGAGCCTGACTGTGTATTTTGGCATTTGAATGCCAGACTGGTTGGTAATTTCCCCTTAAATCCTTTCATAGCTCAAATTCCTGTCGAAAGAAACTGTATCTCCGTAGCCGCTGGTTTACCATATGGAGCCTGTCTGCGCTATTGGCAGCCGCCCTGCCGTTGGGCTTACCCCTCAGAAGCAATGCCATTTCACAGGCTTCTATTCGCCTGTGTGCAGCATATATTTAAAATGAAATATTGGCTGAAACCCCCTGGATGGCTGTCATATCTTAGCATGCCACATAAATAACAGTGTGAAAACATTCCTCTCAGCCCACACAGAATGCATCTAACACTGTTTTTTCTGGACAAAACCAGCCCTGGTACAGCAAGGCCTTCAGGAAAGGACCACTTCCAGTGGGTAGGGCCCTGTCTTAAACTGACCACTTTAAAGAGCTCTGAAAGTTTCCAGTATAATTTTTGTTACCCTTTAGTTACAGACCACCTTTACTAGGTAACTAAGCTTGTTTGCCAACCCATTGGGCAGCTGCCGTATAAGCAATTGCCTAGGTGGCCTGCTGCCAGCTTTCAACTATTTCAAGATGTGAGTTACCTGATGCTCTCAGGCACTATGGCACCATGGAGATGCCTTCCTGCTTAACAAGCAGATGTTTCCCTGTGGTACCTTCACAGCTTTATGGCTGCAAGGGTTTGGTTTTCAATGGGCCTTTGCTGGATTGCCAGTCGAGGGCAATTTGCACATTTTTTTTGCAAGGATGTGCGCTTTCTGTGTGCTAACACATCTGTACAGCCCTTCTGTGGTTACTGGCATGGCTAGGGCAGAATTTACATCTGCAAACCTCACCATGACATGTGGCCTTTGATCATTACAGCAGATAAGCAAAATTATCAATGGGCATGAGAACACCCAACTCCCATCAGCAGCTTAAAGCATAGGAGTGTGCCTCAGTGCCTGCAGGGCAAAAAATGTAAAATCTGTTTTAACTGCATTCTCTCAAGATAATGTCACAAATGTGTAAGGAGAAAAAAAAGGCAACTTGTGGAGCTGGCACTTTTGAAAGGACCTTATTTCTGATGCATGCCTGTACAAAGCAGTCAGGTGAGAAAGGCATGTCCCTGTACAGATGCAGGACCTGAAAGTTCAGCCAACTTCACCCCCTGATACAGTTCACGACTCAGTTGCCAGCAGGGCTTTTGTCCAGTGCTACTGGGCTTATGCCCCTTCCCTGCTCTTCTCCTGGCAGCTGCAGCGGTGGGAGATGTTGCTCCTTTAGCTGCCTTGAGTCTGGCAGCTGTGCTGACTTACTGGGAAGAGGCTAATGTGAGTCTGTTAGCAGATCTTGGATTTATGCAGTCACACACATGCGAGGAAGATTTGGCTTTGGTTCTACAGATTTGGGCCCTTCAGGTAAAGTCTTACTGAGACAGAGGAACAGATGGAAGAAATACAGGCACACCGGTGAATCAAGTAGGCAAAAGTACATGCTTATGAACTTCCTGTAGTAAAATGCATTTAAGCTAGTGAAGATTACAACACTTCTTGCCTCTTCTGAGGCACTCTACTCTCTCTCATACTGAAATGCAGAATTTCATCCTGTCTTAGTGTATTTGTTTAGCAACACTTGGAACAGTGAGCCTATGGTGACAGTGGCCAGAGTGCCCATTTTAATAAGCTCATTCTTAGGCTGAAACAATTGCTGCAACAAAGCTTTCTTAAACAGCTGCTTGAGAAAATGTCTGTGCACTTTCACTTGGACATACTTTTCCCAGAACAGTCAAGGGAAAGCAAAAAGAATGGTCCTCCAAGCAGGGAAAATAACAATTTTCCCTTGGTTTTTCTTAAGTCATTTTCCCACGCATTTGCTCTTCAACCCCATCCTTGGGTCAGCTTAGAATGCCGAGCAGTCTAAGTGTGATGAATTTATTGCTTTAAACTTTGCAGTGCACAGCATCAGGAGAATGAGGTGACGGTACAAGCAATGTGGGAAGACCTGAGCATTTTCTAGTTTAATTCTTGGCTATAATTTGAAGTTTCCAAAACTTCCCCCTCCCCCAAGGATCAATTTGTCTGGAAGACTGAAATAGGATCAAGTCCATCTTGCATCCTCACCTAAAAATGAAATTCGCTTCTACAAGACCAAAGTCTTGGGAATGTAATTAGGTATAGTTTCTGAGGAGGTGAAATGTCATATTATGAAGAGATGGAAAATATATTAAGAGAGAATGAGTTCATCTTCCTGATACAGAGCAGTCCCTGCACAGTAATGGGATTATGACAGCAGTGGACATTTAAGAAAGTCTATAATGCTCTGCTCTATTTGATTTGTATATGAATGGATTTCCATTCCCAGTAATGGCTTTCTCTGAGCTATTGCAAACTCTAAAATGGGAAAGAAAATTTGAATTTTGGGAAGGTAGGACCTGCCATAATCACTTGGGGACACTGCTGCTTCCTCTGCAGACAAAAATACATAGTAGGTACTGATGTATTGTGAAGGTGCTAACACTTGTGGAATTCTCCAAGAAAAAAAAAAAAAAAGTATCTAAAACTAGAGGAGTAAAATTGTGACATAGAATAGAGTAGAATAGAATAGAATAGAATAGAATAGAATAGAATAGAATAGAATAGAATAGAATAGACCAGGTTGGAAGAGACCTCCAAGATCACCACGTCCAACCTATCAACCAATCCAACCCACCTAAACAACTAAACCATGGCACCAAGCACCCCTGATGGCATCAAGTCTCTTCCTGAACACCTCCAATGATAGTGACTCCACCACCTCCCCGGGCAGCCCATTCCAATGGGCAATCACTCTCTCTGTATAGAACTTCTTCTTAACATCCAGCCTAAACCCCCTGGCACAGCCTGAGACTGTGTCCTCTTCTTCTGGTGCTGGCTGCCTGGGATTTGTATTGTTTGTATGTCTACTATTTCTACCTGCAGGTGGGCAGGAGGAGACAAGGAGTTAGTGGAGGTTTTGTTCTGCCCTCACATCATAGCTGAGGAAAGATGCAGAGCAGTAGGAACACCTGTTAGTCAATTTTTACTGAAGAGTGTAGCAGGTGAGTCATATCCTTAAAACCTTAGAGGCAGGGTAAATAGTAAATCTGCCTTCCAGTACAGACTTTTCACTGCACCCTGCTCTTGCATTCTGATGCACAGCAGCCAGTCCTATAACCACTTGGTGTAAATGTACAAACAAGATTTTCTGAAACACACATATATAGAATAATAATAATAATAATAATAAAAACAAAACATAAGAATGTGTATATGCATTTATAGCCATATACTGTACCAAGCACAAGCAGGACAGCTGTTTTGTAATGTGACTCAAGCAGATTACTATGTAGTGTAATAGACTATTACATGATTTTTTCTTAAGACCCTGGGTATTCACTATAGGTAAAGCTTCACTGCTGTTATTTGAATAACCTTGGAAGAAAAGTGATTCCCAGACACACACATATATGGTTTTTTTTTTTACTGGAATTAAGAATAAATTGCAGTTATAATACAATACAATAAACCAGGTTGGAAGAGACCTTCAAGATCATAGAATCATAGAATCATAGAATCAGTCAGGGTTGGAAGGCACCACAAGGATCATCTAGTTCCAACCCCCCTGCCATGGGCAGGGACACCCTACACTAGATCACGCTGGCCAGAGCCTCATCCAGCCTGGGCTTAAACACCTCCAGGGACGGGGCCTCAACCACCTCCCTGGATAACCCATTCCAGGGCTTCACCACTCTCATGGTGAAGAAGATCATCAAGTCCAACCCATCAAACAACTAGATCATGTCACCAAGCACCCCATCAAGTCTCCTCCTGAACACTTCCAATGACGGTGACTCCACCACCTCCCCAGGCAGCCCATTCCAATGGGGAATCACTCTCTCTGTATAGAACTTCCTCCTAACATCCAGTCTAAACTGCCCTGGTGCAGCTTGAGACTGTGTCCTCTTGTTCTGGTGTTGGCTGCCTGGGAGAAGAGACCAACCTCTGCCTGGCTACAACCTCCCTTCAGGTAATTGTAGAGAGCAATAAGGTCACCCCTCAGTCTCCTCTTCTCCAGACTAAGCAATCCCAGCTCCCTCAGCCTCTCTTCATAGGGCTCGTGTTCTAAACCCCTCACCAACCTTGTTGCCCTTCTCTGGACACTCTCCAGCAAGTCAACATCCTTCCTAAACTGAGGGGCCCAGAACTGGACACAGGACTCAAGGTGCGGCCTAACCAGTGCAGTGTACAGGGGCAGAATGACCTCCCTGCTCCTGCTGGCCACACTGTTCCTGATGCAGGCCAGGATGCCATTGGCCTTCTTGGCTTTGTAAAAAAACAACGGCAACAACAAAAATACCAACCCAAAACTCTACATTAAAAAGAAAAAAAAAAAAAAAAGAGGTAAAATCCCAAATTCATCAGAAATGCCAGCAATTGATAGATTAGGTGTGCTCATACAGTAAGATTTAGACAGGACTGGTTTGCTTTCACTTTTGGAAAGAAAGCGTCATTTTGGGGAACAAAAATCCCTCCAATTTAGTGTTGTGGAATGAGAAAGGATAAGCAAGAAATCAGCATGAAGTCTGACTTGTAATGCATGATAAGATGATACTATCAGAAAAGTAAATCTTGGTAATAACTCATCTTAAGAGCCAGACTGTGACTGGAGTGTGTACACAACTCTGTCTCACCAGCCCAATCCTCCAGCTACTGCTTTTGTCTTTGACACATATGCTGTGCCACCAGTTCTGCATGCATCCTATGCTGCCATTATCCATTCAGGCAGCTTTTTACTACTCTTGGATTGACTTACATGGCTAATTAGGAATCTCATTATGTATATCTTTATCTGCCAGTTCTGCAGGGCATTGCAGTTGAACAGATGCAATGGATTTCATGGGGGCTTTACTGAGGCTCAGGAGATTACCAGTGTATGTCATATTCCCAAACTGCAGCAAAGGGCAACTTTGTCCAAGGCTCTGGAAGGGCACTGAAGGCCACTTTCTGCAGTTTCCTTTTATATATCATGACTCAAAGAACACTTTGACAGAACTCCACCCCATTATCATTAAAATTCAGTGTGTACATAGGGAAAGATATTGATGCCTTAATGTAAACATCAGCTTCATCTCTTTGTTACTTGTCTGTCTCTAGTAGGGCACGAATGGCAAACAGCAGCCCACAAATATACCATATAGAACAAGTATTTTGGACCTATGATAGAGTTCATATTTATTACTTGTACTGAAATCACAGAATCAAATATTTTAAGATTACAGCTGGTAAATTATACATATGGAATAGTTTACAAAACAAAATATTGGCCTTCGACGTGTCATAATACAGTGTAGACCTTGTACAATTAGTTTCAAATGAATTTATGTTTTGCATAACATTTATGATGTAAACTGACGACATAGCAGTGCTCTAAAAATGTTAACTCTCTTTGATTAGACACATACTAGGATGATGAAAAGTTTTGTGACAGGTCTTGTATTGTCAGAGGTTACTGGTATTTCAGCTAAGTTATCTGTAACGCACGAAGTGACACTTTCCAGAGTAAGCTGACACTAATATAGTGGATAAAGAGGCACATGAAGAAAACTAAGCAAAACCAGACGTTCTCCTTTCCTGTTAGTCTTCCCTACAATACCTCTCTTGTTTTATCTTATCTGATGTTGGGCAGATGACCTGACAATAGAAATTAAATTGATTTATTGCTATACAGGAGTATTACACCGTCTCCAACTTACTTGAATTCAGTCTATTATTTCCTGTATCTGATGGGAGTCTTAACAATGCCTATGTACTTGACTGTCAATGAGGGTGTTTCATATGACAAACTATCTGAAAATTTCACAGTTCATATGATAAATTGTGTAAACCTGTTCCTCTAAATTAAAAGACAAATTACGCTGCCATTTATAGTGGCAAAAGTCTGAAGCAGCTCCTTCAAAGCCAAATGATTTAATGAAGTTGCTCTGGATTTACACAGATGTAACTGAAGCTGGTCTAACTATTTCACCCTGTGAGGGGGATTAATGGAGACCCAAATACTCAGTTTGTATATATGTGTAGATGTATGTGTTTAGGCAATACACAAGTATACACATACAAAATATACGCATTTTCCTTTAGCCACAGTTAAGTTCTACACATGCCCATGTATGTGCTGCAGCACGGACCATGCAAGGCTGATGCATCATGACCTTAGCACCCCTACAGTGATAACGAGCTTCTACAGAAAGCTTTCAGGACAACATACTGCATTTTCTTTTTGACCTGCAGAACCGTGGGACAGTAGTAAGGTGTTTGCTAGGGTGTGTCAGGAGGCAAGTTCTTGAACCACTCACGTGGAAGACTAAGAGTATGTTTGTAGTTTTTCAATGTTTGTACACTGTCACTGAAGACTTGTACTTCTAATGAAATACTCTAAAATCCCAAAGCTACATTTTATGGTGCCAGCTGAAGACCTCACAATTTCTCTTACATTAAGAGTCATTACTGGCACATGTGATAAACCCAGCAATATCTGCCTTTTCAATGTTTCTCAAAACCAAAATGTTGAGCTAGCTTTACTATACAAGCTAGTATCAGTGTACCCACAGTAAAAAGCCCTCCTGAAAATGTTACCAGTAACAAGCATGAATGCAGTGATGCACTCTGGCAACTCTACTAATCACTTAACTAAAAATGGTAATAGACCCTTCCAAACAAACAACTTTTTTTTTTTTTTTTTTTTTTTTTTCTCTGAAAATTGCTGCCATTACTCAGAAAATCTAATTTTGGTTCTTGCTGTAGGTTTAATCTTCCTCAGTGACAAAGAACAGCATGGCATTCATTAGCACGAGGGGGAACACTCACCTGAACATATTGATGAAACTCCACAACTATTAACACTTCATCCTTACAAAGAATTTTTAAAGACTGCCCTAAAGATCATCAAAGTCCAGGCTTATAGTAATTCCCTGGCATTTTGGGTCGTCAGTAGGGAAGCATCACCCACTGGCCATCACAATTTCATCTAAAGCCTTATGGCTGGCTTGACAGCAGTAGACACTGGGCAGAAAGGCTGACCTGGCATCTGGCTTGTGTGAATGTGTGCACCACTGAGCAAGGTAACTGCCAACACTTTGAAACAGATTATTTGCAGTCTGTAGCCTCTTCACATACAGTGAAGTGGCTACAGAAGCAATTTCTGTGAAATAAATTGATGATGGAAAAGATGCAGGTTTGTCTATATTGGTTTGTTTCCTTCCCCCCCACCCCACCCTACACTGGGTCCAATGCAGGTTCCCTAGAGTTTAGCAGTAGCTGGACTGGATGAAAAGCAGAAGCAAACAGACACTGCTATTTTCAAGGAAACAGTGGAAGTGCAGGCTTTGCTGGCTTTTTTTGTGCTTAACTTTGCCTGATGTGGTGCAAAGAACTAGAATACAAAATGAAACACTGTAAAGGCCTTCCAAATTGGGCTTTGTACTTTTTCTAGCCATATATATATATATATGTATATATCTGTATATGTATATAAACACTGGAAAGATTGAAAAAAGTAGGTTTTTTTAATGGTTCAGACTTCATAAACCAAATCATACATTGTTTCAGCAATATTTGTAAAGAGACACACAAGAGTTTCTCTAGTGCTTTCACTTAAACATAAGAAGCTGCATGACAGAAGACCCACTTGCCACCCTGACAACTCAGAGAATCTTCATTCACATGTAGAGAACTCCCATTTACTAGAAGCCTGAACTTGCTTCCATTGAAGCAAAGGGTAAGACTCTACCAGCTTTGGTGGTAAATCACTGAGGCATGCACCATGAACTGCATGAATCCGTGCAAAACTAGTTTGCTGCCTGACTTCTTTAGCAGCTGGTATAGCGTGGATTTTTTGGTCCACAGACCTGTGTGACTTGCTAGTTGGGAGAATTTTCGGAGGGAAGCGTAACCAAGAGCTCTGAGGTGTCACAGAAACTAAAAATGCACAACTTCTCAACGAAGAAGACGGTAGCAGAAAAAGAATAGACATCTATACAGTGTGCAGGCATGTATACACAGATACTCCCGTTTTAAGCGGAAAGCTTTCTAAATAAAGACACACACAAAATAACCAGTGCCACACGTTATGTAAACTCACAAGGCGTACTTCCAACAGAAGTTTGAAGCATAAATTAAAAGAGAGGAGTAAAGAGACGGACAGATACGATAGCAAATCACTTTAAATATAGAATTTGCACAATTGGTATTTTTGTTAAATAAGAATAAATAAATTCATTACATCCGTTCACACACCAGTTGTAAAAACAATAAATTATTTTCTTTTTTTCAGTGCTGTGTTGCTTTTTTTCCTTTTTTTTTTTTTTTTCTCCCCTTTTACAGTTGTGATAAATCCACAAGATTATTCCCTCTTCCCTTGTGATAAAACTGTTTCCACAGGAGGGCAGCTAAATTGCGTTTTCTTGTAGGCAGTAAGCCCAAAGATGATAGGCTTTTTTTGTTGACAGTATGTCTCGTTGAGAAACAGGTACTTTGAAAAGCTTAGATGTCCAGCTTCACCTAAGGGCACTGGAAATACAGCCCAAAAAGTCAGCAATGAATTTAACAGTGAGGGTGGCTGATTTCTACCCAAAGAGCGATACTCCAGGTTTCTATCCCCTAGATGCACTTTATGAATCCCGTTTGGCAACACTCGGCAGTAATGTAAACAATAACACTAGCGTGAGAGACAAGGAGTTCAGTTGAGAACAGAAATTGACATGATAGTTACACATCTTGCACCAACTTTTCATTCATCAGCTACATGAAATATCTGCAACTGACAAAAGTGAGGTTTGGAACTGGAGTCTGATTACAACAAAAGAGCTAAAAGCAAGTGTCGGCTAGAGCAGGCTGACCTAGTGTATCTTACACTTTGAGAGTTACTTTATTGGTCTTTGCCCTTTCATAATATAATGGCAACTGCATGTTTGCATTTTAATATGCTTCATTACTACACTCATAAGAGGGAAAAATCACTACAGTGGTTTGTTGTCCTGCTTATTTATTTTTTTATAAATAAACTCTTTCTATCAAAAGGTACTTCTGATCCAAGGAAGCTTTAAATTTATACCCGTCTATGGTATTACTCTTCTGGAGCCTGAACAGCAACCAAAAGCTTCACTCATCTTGTTGAATATATAATAAATTATTACTCTTATGCAAACAAAAGTACTTGCACATTCTGTCTCTGTTTTGATTAACACAGGAAAAAAAAAACCAAATGCCACTTAATACAGCTGTGTGTCTAGACAAATGTTAGGACTATGCTGAGAGAGACACATTAAGTCTTCTTATTTTTTCTCTCATGATGGTTTCTCTTTGTTAGGAACTATTTTGAGAGGTTCTAGAACATGTGCGATACATACTTAAGTATAAGAATTAGACTACTTGAAAGGAAAATAAGACATTTCAAAGGGATCTTATGTTAATGGACAGCAAAGGCATAAATCCTAACTTTCCAGAAATCTGAAAATATTCAGAGTCTTGATCTCAGTTCTTAGACTGGAATCAGAGATTAAGTGGGCAGGTTTCCTCAAGATCCACAGTTTTTCATTGGATTACTCCTAAACAGGCAGCCACACCGTTTTCCTACACTGAGATGACTAATAACATTTGTTGGTAATTCATTTTGACAGAGATGACTGTTTATGTAGAACAGGGGTACAAAAATAGATTCTTATCCAGGTTTCACACTTGTAGATCCAGCAATTCTTTGCTGTTTTGAAATCATCACATGCTTTCTAGGCGCTCACACAAACATGCCATAGTTGGAAAAACATGTTTGTGTCACCCAGCAGTGAGACCTGCCCATCTTGCTATGCACACCAACAAGCTGCTTCTCCTGATTTAATGACTGGGATTTTCAGAGGAGCCTAGGGTATTTCAGTGCTCAGGTACCACTGACTTACAGTGTGAGGCTTATTTGAAAAATCCTCCTGTAGTCTTATACTCTCCTGTGTGGATGAATGGAGGAATAAAACACAGAAGAGATTCTACTTTCTTCAGTATATCATAACCATTTCTTTTGGTACCTTTCATCCTAGGGCTTAATTCAAAGCCTGCTGATAGAAAAGAGGCAGTTTTAACAGCATTGCCATCAAGCCTCCACCTGCTACCTGCTTAAGGTGAAATGCCCATCCTTGGTCACCAGAACTTCTACCAGGATTCAGAAGTTGTTGCCAATGAAAACTATTACCGGCTAGTGCCTGTACCGTGGAAACAGTCTTATTGATATTGGGCAAGTCCCCACATCCTGATGTGGTTTGACTTACTAGTGACCCCTCTTCCCAAAAGTACAAAATATGAATGCCTTCTATAGGTTTAAAAAAACTCCAAACACACAGAAACAATAAAAATAAGACAAATGGTTACAAACTTTTGCTGGTAAGATGAATACCAGAGTTAGACATGATGGACAAAACAGTGATAAAAAATATTAACTGCTTGCTGTGTTTTTTTGACCTTTATAGCCTCTTCAGAAGATGTAGGTACATTACACATTGTTAGAGTCAAGGCAGAAGCCAAAGAGCATGTAACAGAGAAAGCAGCTGAATACAGCCTCAGAATATCTGAGTTAAAAGACACTTAATCATCTTACCTGTAATTTTTTTTTGGTTCTCTAACTGGTTTCTACAAAATACAGTATGCCTTTGTTTGATGGAAAGAAGCTAGCAGCTATTGTTCATCAACGACAAAGACCCCAAGCTGTGACACAGCTGGAACTAGCAGGTTTATAAGCAAAGTGTACACAAACTTCTTCTAGCAGTCAGCTCCTCCTTCTTTGTCTGTCTGGCACACATACTGAGGAGTCGCTGATAGTGCTGGTATTTGAGCAGTGTACATGTAGGGATCCCTGGTCTGCAAGCTGCTGCAGTGCTCCTGAGAATTCACTGGTGGAAAACCACAGTATTTGTCAAAGAATAAAGATCTGCTTCAGGAAATTCCTAGCATAAAAATGATTCCTTTTGTCAAAACCTTAAAACCAGCAGCGAGTTCTTAATTTTCCAGTAAAACATCTGCAGCCCTTTCTGAAGAGTGGAGCAAGCCCAGAAGAGCTGCAGATGTACTTTGGTCAATCACTTTGCTTATCTAGTGTCTTTTGATTTTTTTAATAGAACCAAGTGATATAAAGTGACATACCAAATGAAAGATATTTACAAAACAGCACAAAATAAGCTACTACAGTATCATGGGTACATGTGATGTTTTCTAAGGACATACTGTGTTAGAGGTAGGTGAAGAAGGGGAGATGATTCTGTAACCTTCAGATATCCCAGGATCCTCCATTCACTAGTTTTTCTTCTTTTGCATTATTTTATTTTATATTTTTTGCAGACACAGAGGGCTTATAACAACTTTAATGCTTAGGGTTTTGACACATTAAGATCACCCTACTATTATTGGAAGCAGTGCACATCTTCATTTGGTCCAAATAGGCAGATTCTGCCCATAATTTGAGACTGTAGATAAGTACATTGAAGCCTTTGCTTCTCTCTGACTGGGCAGACCTAATACCAGTATGTCAACAATGGCTTAATAAAACCTCTTTTTAAAAAGAAGATCACAACCACAGGTTAACACTTTTTCAACAAGCACTGTTTAAATGCTGATGGTCTCTGAGAGAGAAGACATCCCTTAGCTAATTTTCCATGCCCGTCTTTGCACTGGACAGTCCTGGTGTGCCATCCTGTGTCGCACGTTCGAGAACAAGAAAGCCACGGCCCCGTAACCCAGCGGGGTTGTGTGAGCTCTGGAGTTACTTTGCTGCTGCTGCTGCCACTGCTAGTGACAGAGTTAGTCATTTGCCCTTGCTTCTTTGGCACGAAGAAACTATAGCGGACATCCACCGGTTGAGTTGGATCCGTCGCAAGTATCTGCACGATGAGAACCTCTCTTGTTGCAGAGTGTCCCATTGCATGCAAGAAATCATCTTTGTGACTCCAGCCGCTGTAGTTCATGACAGTCCCATTGATGTCAATGATTGTTTCTGAAGTGGAGATCATGTATTTTCCATTGACAAGGTACTCACCGTTTTTCTTTTTCAGGGCCAGGTAGGCAGTGAACCTGCTCTGGTCCTTATTCTTGAACTGCCGAACTTTGATGTGGGTTGCCCCTTCTGGGATTTTCACTACATCTGTGTAGCCCTTGCTGAATGAAGGGGAAAAAAAAAGAATAAGGAAATGAATATTCAGTAGCTAGTGTGAAATGAGCTTCAAGTCTTGCTGCAACACCTAGTGCTGGCATGGCACTTGTTACTTCGTTTTAGTTCAGGCTCTGAACGCATCTGGCCTGAAGCTCATCTAAGATTAATTTAACCAGGTTTCACCGTTTGTCTACTGTATTATTCCTCATGTTCTTGAAGAAATTTCTACTGCACTTACTTCAAATTGCTTAATCTTTACCTTTGGTAATAATCTTATGTGACTCAGATACAAGAGGAATGAAAAATAACAGATAGCTTATATGTCTCAGCAATGGGTGGGAGATATGAAATACAATGCACGTTTTGCCTGCCAAAGAAAAGATAATGAGATCTGTATTGGTTACAGCTGTTTCTTGCTGTCTTTGCTATAATGATGATTAAGGAAAGCATGAGCAGAGTAACAGCTGGGTAGAGGTACCTTGGGAACATTCAAAAATAATCTTGATCACTGAGAAAGAATTTGTTTACTTTGAAATTCATAAAGCCAAAGATTAATTGTCAAGTGTCTAACATGAGGTGCACCCAAATGTTTAATTCGTACCATCACAGAGTTCGCTCTGTTGCTACTTATGAAGTATCTTAATTCGAATCTAGGAGAAGGTATTTAACTCTTCTACCAAAAGTGACAAACATTCCAAACCTCCAAGCGTGTGCTGGAACTTATTGAGAAATCAAGCTTGCTATTTATTTTAATGTTACTGATCTACAGAAACAAAATCTAAAGACTATGCATAGCTATGAGCTAGCAGCTGGACTTTGGAGACGTATTTTCATTTGTAATCTTGTGGCAAAACCATTCTGCAAGTATCTCATTTCTGAAAAGCTTACTGTTGAAACTTCTAGAAAAAAGCAGAATGAGAAAATATACTGAAATTATATAAAAGTGAAGGGGTCTCCTCCTTTGGGATTGATTAAAGAACAGACTGTTAATTTTGAGAATTTTTGGCTGCACAAGTAGATACTGCACAGACTGCAGATTAAATGCTTGCTCTATTCCCCTGCTATTTCCAGCAGTTATGGGACAATGACTAACTAATGATTTAGCACATCCATAAGGCTGGTGGAATATGGTGTGAAAAACAGGCTGGGGGGTGGAACTCTGCTCTACAGCATTGCACAAATATTTTTATGTAACAGTTGCCAAAATAACTCTGTTAAAACGTGTTACTGAAGTTACAAAATCATTTGTTAAAAAAAATGGAAGCAGCGCTGGAGAATTCAAGCTGTCCGCACAAAGAACTGTGTGCACACTGTGTGCACAAAGAAGCACATGCAGCCTTAATTCTCCTCTTTCCAACTTCTGACAATGTGGCTTTACAAGCCTTTAAAAAAAGTTCTTGGGAAGGAAGTTTTCTAGAAGATTATGCTTTGATGACTTTAAAAGACAGAAGTACAAACAAATGTTGTTATGGCAGTTGTCTGTGTTGGAAATGCCTGTTTCCCCTTGTACACTGAATAGTTTCCTGTATATTTTATGTATAGGTTGGTTTATAAAGGACACAAATGCAGGGGCTGCTTTTTTACAGGGGAGGAAAAAGATAATTTTACTACAGCCACTGCCCTTTCATATGTAGAAACAGTTTACACACAATTAAGATTTCATGATTTTAACAAGGGGTTTATTTTGAAGTCACATAAAGGAATTGTCTCAAACAACATTTCCAA
Source organism: Picus viridis (assembly GCA_033816785.1). Classification (NCBI taxonomy): domain Eukaryota; kingdom Metazoa; phylum Chordata; class Aves; order Piciformes; family Picidae; genus Picus; species Picus viridis. The sequence continues at coordinate 10,459,214 of CM066570.1, forward strand.
TAGAAAAAAAGAAATCCTCATTGCTCCAAAATTCAATCAAAATCGAGTTAGAATATACTTGTTAGTTGCAGGTTGGCTATTACTTTCTAATTGGGGTAACTTTTTGAATGCAGTGAGGTTGAATTAGTATTTTCCTCTTGCATCAGTCTCATTTCAGTTAAGGCACGATTTGTGTTGTGAAATCATAGAAAAACCCACAGCAGAATCTTTCCATTTCCAAGGGTACCTGTGATACAAATCTGGCCTTGCTGAAACTCATGGAGCCCCTTTAACATTTTTGCTGGAGCCCAGATTCCAGAGCAAGGATCATTACTGAATCACATGAAGTATATCTCACGTTGTCTTCTTCATTTAGACATGCCAGACATTTCACTATTTACAAACTGGAAAATATTTGGTTTCTGTAATTACTAATTTGTATGGGAAGTAATTCTTTTTGGCAGAGGCCTTTTGGCATCGTTAGGTGCGCAATCATTGCTTTACCAGGAAGATTAGTTATGTTTATTTTTAGAGTAAATTCACTCTTCAAGCCATTTTTGGCTGCTATTAATCAGTATGTTGAAATGCATAGAAATAAAAGGTCATTTCAGGAGTCAGATTTCAGTTTCTGGTAGCTTTCAACATGCTATGTAAGAATTTGGAAGATAAAACAAAATCAAGTTTATGTACATTTTTAAAAGTGGTACACTAATGCAGTCACAGATACTGAGCAGAAATTGTCAACTGAAAGTTTCTAAGTAGATCACTACAGCAGCCCTTTGAGACCTTATAATTTATATAAATGATCATTAAAAAAATGTCTATGAATCTTAAGACTTGAAGAGGAAGAAAAATGAGTTCAGGTAGAAAGCAGATTTACTTGACATTGGTATCTCAGTATGAATCTTATGGCTGCCTTCAATGTGATCAGGGAAAACCATGGGGGTGCTTCCTTTCATTTTACTGAAAGTTGAACTCTGGCAGAAAAATGTCTCATGGATAATGGATATAAATATTTGATATATAAAAAAATCCATCTGGAGACTGATATAATGCCAATGGACATGAAAGGATATAGCAAAAGCCATACTTAAGCCTGTGTTTACTTCTGACATCTCAACTAGCCATCTAAGCTCCATGTATATCCAGCAGTGTGAAAAGGCATTTTTAGAGTATAATCTCTTTCAGCTGTTCAGAAGACTTTTACAGTTGTGCTCTAATGCTATCTGCTTTTCTCCACTATCTACTTATGAACTCCATGTCACTACATCAGGTGTGATGCCCTTATTGTTATTCAAAGGTAGATGGAACACATTCCTCATGTGCAACTTGCTAGCACAGTATCACCTGGGAAATGCAGAGTTTCAGAGACACCTAGATTATTGACTCCAACAACTTTCTGATTCACTCCTCTCTTCCGTTTCCTCTCTGACACATCAAGATTAGCAAGCAGCACAATATCCTATGCCTTACTCTAGGCAGACTTCCTATTAATGGGGTGCTCATCTGTATCACTGGTACTTTATACCAGAAAGCAATCTGGTACAGTGCTTTGCCAGTTATTATTTGTCAGCTCTGGGTTAATGTTAAGAGACCAGCTGTAAACATCTGGAAAGTGCAATAAAGCACAGGCCATGTAGTTTCTTGCTCAATCTTCCTATGACAGTAAATTGCATTTAGAGACAGAAAGAAAGCAACCACGTAGCAGAGTTACTATTTGCACATCAGGGTACATTTACTAATACTCAAGATCCATACCTCCTTTTGGTAAAAGTTCCCATGACTTTTGTGCAGCTGGAATTGTCTCCTCCACACACTCCACATTTGTCATACTGGAGCTTTGACCCAATGATGCCATCACAACCAGTTCTTACGCATTTTCCCCGGACGCAGACTGAATTACTGTAGGGTCTACACTCAGTACCATCAGTTACCTAGGCAATCAAATGGCTGTTAGTTAAACTACCATGGAGAAGATTTGCTTTTGTGAATCTGTCTGGCAAAATCCAACATATATAAAACATTTATATTTTTACAGTTACTTATTTATGTCACCTCCTCAGAACAGAGTGCCTATCCTAAAAGATCAGAAGGAGTTTTTCTTTAACACTCCCAGTGAAAAAGATGATGAGATTTAGCAATGGGCTGAAAGCAACGACAGATAACTCCACTGTAAGACACTAAAATGACCCTGGCTTTAGTGCTAATTTTGCAGTTTATCAGTAGTAGCAATAACAGTACTTGTAGATAGCCTTGCATTTGACCTATCTGCATCTAAATGTTACCTTTGTAACATTCAGAAACAGAAAACTGCAAGTATGAACACAGGAGATGTTTCAGTTCCAACTGCATCTGATATAGGAAACTGACCACAACTCTCATCTATACTAATTGGTTGATTGTACTCTATTAATTGGGTCTGTAAGAGTTACTCCAGAATACCTTAATATGATTGAGAGGAAAACTTATTCTTTTACTTGTACTTCTCCTCCAAAACCCCCAGAATGACAGATGACTCTCCAGGCAAAAAAAAATCTTTATCCACTACTGAAAACAAATTAGTGCAGAGCACATTAAGAGGCCCGTATTTTTCATGAATGCACTTATTGAGATGTGGAAAAACTTACTGCATGTTAGAGGCTAATCCCGGCCCCAATGTATAATCACTGGGTCAAGCTATTAAACCTAAGCACATAGTTAAATCTCTGAATCATATGATTAAGTTTTTTTCCCTTGTCGTAGGAAAAGTTTTCTAAGATAGAGGACACTTCTCAACTGGAGCATGAAATCATGATTAGAAATGCCATTACCTTCTGAGAAAACACCACGTAATAGCCAGTTCCTTTGGCTCGGCAGGTAAGCTTGCAGACATCTCCGGGAAGTACTCCAGCATACTTGGGGACCCATTCAACAAATGTCTTGACACCCTTTGCATCAGACTGATAGCCATTCCTAGCTTCACACTGCTCTTGTCGAAAAGATTTGGCTGTAGAATTATTCACATCATTAGTGACTATTTCAGACCATGCTGCAAATATCATTATGCCCATCTATTATTCCAATTTCTTTTGTACATAATTTTTAAGTTACATCACAGTATCGCAGTATCACAGTATTGCTAAGGTTGAAAGAGACCTTGAAGATCATTGAGTCCAACCTGTCACCACAGACCCCACGACTAGACCATGGCACCAAGTGCCACGTCCAGTCTCCTCTTGAACACCTCCAGGGACGGCGACTCCACCACCTCCCGGGCAGCCCATTCCAATGGCGAATCACTCTCTCAGTGAAGAACTTTCTCCTCACCTCAAGCCTAAACTTCTCCTGTTGAAGCTTGAGACTGTGTCCCCTTGTTCTGGTGCTGGTTGCTAGGGAGAAGAGGCCAACCCCTTCCTGGCTACAACCACCCTTCAGGTAGTTGTAGAGAGCAATGAGGTCTCCCCTGAGCCTCCTCTTCTCCAGGCTAAACAACCCCAGCTCCCTCAGCCTCTCCTCATAGGGCTTGTGCTCAAGGCCTCTCACCAGCCTTGTTGCCCTTCTCTGGACACGTTCCAGTGTCTCGATGTCCTTCTTAAACTGAGGGGCCCAGAACTGGACACAGTACTCAAGGTGCAGCCTAACCAAAGCAGAGTACAGGGGCCCAATGACCTCCCTGCTCCTGCTGGCCACACTATTCCTAATGCAGGCCAGGATGCCGCTGGCCTTCTTGGCCACCTGGGCACACTGCTGGCTACATCACCCAACAACTTTCCTTAGAACTGGCCTTCAAATCATTTGACTGTTTTAGCTTGCGAATCTCCCCATGATGTAATACGCACTAAAGGATTAAAGTTTGCATTACAGTTTGTGGTAGTTTCAGGATGTGCCTGGAAAATTTGCCACAGATCTTGAGCAGAAAATGGTAGAACGTAAACAAATCACTATTGGATGTGAAAAGGAAAATAATGGCAAGTTCTAAACACTACTAACAAAGTTGGTCTGTATAGTCTAACTTTTTCTCTTTTCGCTTCCTCACTCTAGCAAATACTAACTTGTGTTTCTGCTGGCTTTGCTGACCTTGAATGCATTCTTGTTGTGGCTAAGCATAACAAACAAATTGTCCACTCTTTCTCTTTTATAGGAGGGTAGGGAGAGGAAGCAGGGAAAGGGAAGCTGTTATTAGCCCCCTGGTTTTGTCAGGGGGGTTCTTGTGCTGTTTATAAATTGTAAACACCTGTAAATATTGTAAATATTGTATATTTTGTACATATTCATTGCATTTCATTTTAGATTGTAGTTTTGCTTGTAAATACAGCTTCATCTGCTTCCAACTGAGCTGGTCTGGCAATTTAATGTTGGGGGAATTTTCAACCCACCACACAGTTCACTTTCCAAGACTGAAGTTTCTTTTCATTCAACTGTCCTTTCTATGTAGCATCAGCATGGGGACAGGGGAAGAATTATAGTATTGTATCAATGACTAATGTCTTGCCTTGGTAAACACATTTTGGAGGAACTACCATGGACCTTTGTTGTTTCCTTTCATAGAATCATAGAATCAATAAGGTTGGAAGAGACCTCAAGGGTCATCAAGTCCCACCTGTCACCACAGACCTCATGACTACTAAACCATGGCACCAAGTGCCACATTCAATCCCCTCTTGAGCACCTCCAGGGATGGTGACCCCACCACCTCCCTGGGCAGCCCATTCCAACAGCTAACAACTCTCTCTGTGAAGAACTTTCTCCTCACCTTGAGCCTAAGCTTCCCCTGGTGCAGCTTGAGACTGCGTTCTCTTGTTCTGGTGCTGGTCACCTTTCCCAGCAGATGTTCAGTATTTGCTATCTATGAACACAGAGGCTGAAGCCTGAAGGTACTTACCATTGACTGGGCAGGGTGTGACATTGCAAGAGCGGTAGATGGCCCTCTTGCCAGTGCAGTACCGGCCATTATTTCTAGGAGCTGGGTTATTGCAGTGTCGATAAGCAAACTGAACTCCTCCACCACAGGTACGGGAGCACTGTCCCCAGGGTCCCCAGGACCCCCAGTTACCATGGCTCGAAGCCTGAAATATATGGAAAAGTAAGGAGGTAAGGAAGGTAAGGACATCATCCCAGTGTGACTAAAAGTGCTGTAACTCAAAGACACTGCTAGTGTTTTCCAGACAATTCCTCTGTCATTTTAATTGCGGAGAACTGACCTTAGGAGACTTCTTCCTCCCAGGAGAGTTGATTTATATCTTTTACCTGCACATTGATGACATCTCATTTGGCACTGTGCATGCATAGGCAATACTAGGTCTTGCTCTGCACAGCTGCCTTCAGTCTGTTTCACGGAAGACAAGCAGCCCCTAGTCTCATGTGCTGCTCCCTCGTTTATTGCTCTTCTGACTAATAGGCTCCCTTAAACTAGCTCCAGGGTATTTGGCTCCCAGAATAGGCTCATAAGGCTAATCTATGATTAATTAAATGCAATTATTGTGATGTGTAGGCATTGCTTTGAATTACTGGCAAGAGATAGAGTTGTTGGATACAGTTTGCAACTCTGCTAAATTGGCTACCAAGAAGAATATTGTAATAGTATGTAGAAGCATAGAGTTTCTTAAAATAGGGTGTTATAAGGGCTAGAGCTTGAGTTGAATGATTCTCACAGTTTGCAATTATCTTCACAAGCTCTACAATTCCATATATCTTCAGTGGGTACAACAGAAGGGGCACTGCTACTTGTCTACCCAGTAAATTTCAAAGTATTTGAACTGTGCAGTTCACAGTTCTCGTGAGCCTGGGGACTCATAAAGTGTATAAAATTGACAGAGGGGACTCTGTCACTGGAGATACAAACTTTTGTGTTCCAGAAATTATATTCTGGATGAACTTCATCCCCATTTCTCTTCACCAGTTAGAGCCCCAAGGCCTTTCAGATGAAGTCAGGAAGTCAGATTGCCAAGAAGTCAGGAAAGTCAGAATGGGTCTTTGACAGTCTTCCACCTATCCTGAGCCCTGACTTACTGAATGTACAAATGCTCTATTCTGTAGGGATGCTCCCAGATTTCCAGGAATGAAAGCTTTCATACTTCAAGAAGAAAACATGCTTCCATGAAACTAGGTGGCATTTTTCCTGTATCACCAATAACACTTCAATTATATGCCAAAAAAAAAAAAAAAAAAAGCAGCTTTTCAATCTGACCTCCAAAAAGTCCCTTTCATTTCCACAAAAATCAGCACCTTAGAGGATCATGCCTTCTAAAATTCCCTAAGTTCACAGTTGGTAACTTACTGAGTAGTATTTCTTCTTGGTTTTGTCAACGCATTTTCCCTGGAGGCAGATCCTTCCTTTTCCACATGGTGTTCCCTCCACAGCAGGCAGTTTCTTAGTCAGACAAACCATCTGACCTTGGCGCACAACTGCACACCAGAGGCGAGAGCACACATCCATGCCGGGACACACTGTGTATTCAGGTCCAAATGCCAGTTTGCACTGGCGAATGGCATCGTAGGTTTGTCCTGGAAGCTCCTCGGGGCCCAGGATCTGTTTTCTTGGTTGGTCCAGCAAACAATTACCTGAAAGAGCAAATCGAGCTTTTGTTACTCATTTGCTGGTTTTCTCTACTGTGCTTCACAGTATCATAGAATCGTTTTACAAAGTCATTTCAGTTAGAAAAGACCTCTAAGATCATTGGGTCCAACCATGAATCACAGAATATATTTGGTTGGAAGAGACCTTCAGAATCATCCAGTCCAACCCTTGACCCAGCACTGAAGGGTCAACACTAAGCTATGTCCCTAAGGGCCAAGTCCACACGCTGCTTAAAGACCTCCAGGGATGGGGATTCCAACACTGCCCTGGGCAGACCATTCCAATGTTTGATAACCTTCTCTGTGAAGAAATATTTCCTAATATACAGCCTAAACCCTCCCCTGGTGCAGTTTGCATCCATTTCCTCTCATCCTGTAGCTTGCCACCAGGGAGAACAGGCTGTCCCCCTCTTTGCTCCAACATCCCTTGAGGTAATGGTAGAGAGTGATAAGGTCACCCCTCAACCTCCTTTTCTATAGACTGAACAACTCCATATCTCTCAGCTGCTCCTCATTCAAATTAGGCAGACCAATAATAAGTTGGGCAGGCAAGTAATAGCAGAGTACCTCATTCAAAGGATGCTGACATGAACGGAAAGGCTTTCTGAGGTGTCATCAGATTTTAGCCAAGATCTTTCTATTGCAACCATGTTCTCCCCCAGCAGTGATCTATGTATTGCGCTGCCTACTTCCAGTCTGAGGGTGTAAATGAGTTTTACTCAGGTCCCTTTGGCCTTTCATCCTGGTTTCCTTTGTTTGAATTGACTCTGAGCACTTTCTACTCTATCAGTTTGTGATTTAAGGAATGAGAAGACTCAGGGCAAAGTAAGCAAAGTTGTCATTTGAATTTTGAAACAGAATGTTAGAAATGCTAAAGCTTCTAAAGGGATGTCACAAAAATCACAAGAAATAGACTTGTAGCCAATGAGGCAGTTAAAAAAAAAAAAGGAAAAAGAAAAAAAAATACAAAAGAGGAAAAAATGAAAGTTTTAAGCTGCACATCCAGGCTCATGTTGGCAGTAAACCTGAACGGGGCTTTCCTTGTAACGAATGACACTTGGCTGTTTCTGGAATTTGTTTGAAGAAGGCTACCCATTTTACACAAAAATACATAAACAACAGAAAGAGAAGCAAAAAAGTGGCATAAACATAAAGAATTGTGTATGTGTTTTGAGATGTAGTGCATAGGTCAAGATTTGTCTGCAAGACTGAAAATTAGAATTCACATTTAGTTTCTAGAAGATCTACTGATAGATTTATTTATTTGTTACTATTGAGAATTTCACTTGTTGACAGGCAGAACTATTTATTCAGTGTAAACTCTTCTACATTTCATGACAGGGATATGTGGTTTGGGCAAGCTTCACTTATCCTTGGCCAAAATAACTTACCACCATTAACCTCACTTTAGTACCTACACTGGTATCCTTCAGTTGGATCATGGGTGAAAAAAAGGCTTTCTTAAAAACCTCTCTATTTACACAAAAAGGAATAGAATTTCAGCCCATGGCACTGAATTTAAACAAAACAAATAGCCCATCTCTCACTGGGCTGGGTTTTCACTTCCCGGCCATTTGTCTATTTGTCCTTCTACAGGCTAAGGCCAGTTAGCCAAAGCACCCAAAAATTCCTTTTGCATCATCACTTAGTACCAAAATCCTCTCTGCCTAGTTAAACCTGTTTCATTTGACCTTTGCTGACCCTGATTTACTTCAGTCTTATGTTTAATCTGGATTATGATGACTTTTTAATGCAAAGGTGTGCCTATGCTAACCGATGAGCTGAGTGCCATGAGACAAGTTTAAAGCACCCTATTGCTCAACCCCCCTCATAGTATAAAATATTAGAGACATGGTATGGAGTGAGGAATACAGATCTTTTTCCTGGAGTTTCTGAAAATTACTTAATTGGCACAACTGCTGTTAAAAATACTTCGTACAAGTAAATAATACCATAAATCCTACTTCATGTACCTGTTGATGAGGAAGGAAGTTAGTACAGTGTTAGGATGGTGGGAAGGCACTGGCACATCAATGTTCAGTGATATACACATGGTAGTTTTAGGCTATGCCTTTAAAATTTTTCACAGATCTTGAACAGAAAGGTAGTAAAATGTAAATAAATCACTACTGGGCATAAAAAGCAAAATAAAGATAATTGTAAACACTCCCATTGGAAGAGATAAGGGACTAAAACTAATTGTCCCAAAACAATCTCTTGCTTCTTTGCTCTGGGAGAGATACTAACTCGCTTCTGCATGACCTTGGCTGCATTGTTTTGGCTAAGTCTAACATCTCTCTGCTCCTTTCTCTTCTCCCTTTTGTACAGAGGCAAGGAGGGAGAAGCTAGTAGCTTCCCTGGTCTTTGACCAGGGAGGTCCTCGTGCTGTTTATTAACTGTTAATATCTGTAAACATTGTATATTTGTACATATTCATTGTATTCCATAGGAGATTGTAGTTTTGCTTGTAGATACAGCTTTCACTTGCTTCCAACTGAGCTGGTCTGCAAATTTAATGGGGGGGAAATTACAACCCACCACAGTACACTACTGTTGCATATATACTGCAGTTTATCAAATTCCCATTATTCAGTATTTTAATGCACCATAATAGCACTTAATTTCACATGACAGAACTGCTGCCCATCACTGATGTGTACCAGGACTGAAAATAAAAATTCTGAGAAAAAGAGAACATAGCAGTCACACCTTTGCATATAATTGTCTGCCAATCATTTTAGTTAACACTCATTTGGAACCCTTTCAAATGTTAACAACAGGTTTCACAAGCTTACACAGCAAATAGAGCATTCTTCCCCCTCCAGACCACAGGGGAATGAGATCCAAACTTCTTAACTGATACTGCTCTGAGGAAATGTATGATTTCTGTAAAGTCAGGTGTTCCAGCTGACCTCACATGGTAAAACTCAAAATTGAAGACAGCAAAAGCCCCTAAAGATTCACACACAGACAAAAAAAGTTTCTACATTTATAGCAGCAGTGTCTACCTTTAGGTAAGCTGAAATGAAGTGCAGGTGTTTTTACCACCAGCTTGTCCAACCTCATTCTTGTAAGAGTCAGAAAAGAGAGTTAAGAAGTGGAGTTAAGAACAGTTTAACATGGGCCTCCCTGGTTTAGAAAGCAGAGAAGGCTTCAGTTCACTACATTACATTGCAACATGCAGAGCATGTATATTCTGCTATTCCCATTTTGTGTCCCAAGTACCAAAGAACATCTGTGTGCCCTGGAATAGAGCAGCATTGTTGGCTGATGACTGTGCTAATTAAGCCATCTCATTATCTCTCCTCAATGTTACGTGTAATATATCATGGAAAAAATAAGGCAGAATAAGATATGTGCAGGAAGCAGATAACTGGGATATAAATTAATTAAAATAGAAGTAGTCTTTCTTTCAAACTGCACAGAGCACCAAGCACTCTGAATAAACACAATAAATTGCAAGCAATCATACCACAGTCTAGTGGTTGGCATGACAATAAAGGCAATTAGTACCTTAGGAGGAGCATTGGCTAAAAGCAGATGGAAATAAATGTCACTGTCTTCTGGACACTAATTGAGCCTTTTCTTTCTAAATGTCAAACTGCTGTCTGGGGTCATCTCCTGAATGTAAAACAAATGGTCGTATCATGCCAATGATGTTTATAGTTCTCAGAGTGGGCCTCAGGAGACAGGGAAACAGCACCTTGATCCTCCCCAGATCTCCTGGTTGACCTTGGACAAGACATTTATGTTGGGATTTATTTAGCTGACTTCAGCTGTACATAATGCTTGTGTCTGCAATTCAGTCAGCTGTCACATGTTTCACTACTCAGGCAAACATGCTTATGGTGTAATTCAGCACCACTAATGTAACTGATGAGGTCAGCCCAGCCACTGATGTTATTGATCAGACCCCCTCTGCACTATGATGGGAACTTAAATACACAGTTTAGGAGCATCTACCTACATCATAAATACCCACATTCTGTAAGATGAATTGGCTCCCCAACATCACTTCCCAAACTTGGAAAATAGGAACATCAATACTTGATGAAGTGGTGTTAAGGAATCAAGAGAGTTACAACTGTGATGTTTTCTGTTACAGCAGTATGGGGTGAACATTTAAATCTATGTAACAAACATAAAACTTTGATAAGACATTGAGTCTTCTTTTTTTAACAGAACACTGCTCACAGATCAGATTTTCCAGACTTCATTTACATTTTATTATGCTTACCTGGAAGGAGCATCAAACTTCATTTATTTCCTTACACCAATGCTGCCACACTCTTGTTTGTTGCAAAGCTTATGCCTACTCAGACCAAAAGCCCACTGCAAACTGCTTACACTGCCTATCAGAGAATGGAAAAGTCTCCTTAAGCTGGTCACAAACATTCTAAAAGAAAGCTTGGTATGCACACACCTGTGTTCTTTCCTCACAACTGCAATTTTTTTTGCCTGCCTTATCTACATTATGTCTGCAGCACAGCTCAAATTTCCACCTGAATGGGTGAAGTTGTTTCCTCTGCCTAGCAGCACTTGAGAGAGTTCTTTCTATAGGAAGATTGCAAGCAAGCTCCTTCCTGGGAAAAATAAAAATGGGACAAACCCACTGCAACTATTCAAAAGCACACCTGCCCCAGGTAAGGAAGAAAATGAGCAACTGAAAAAGCAAACACATTCTTATTCTGAAGGAGGCATGGAAATATGGCCTGTTTGCACTGTTTTATTACCAAGCCCAAAGTAGTCTGAAAGGCAGTGTCATGCTCTACTAGGATCCTGTTGTTTCTGATACACTCTGCATATAGTACAAATGGCAATTAGGGACCAATGGATTCATTCACTGGCTAGAAGAAGAAAATAAAACCAGAAGTTCCCTTTCTAAAATAGCACATTTTTTTTCTCAGCACAACAATCTGAAGAAACTGCAACTTAGATAACTGACTTCCATTTTTACTTCATAGAGTTTGTCTTAAGAGAAATCTTTGATTTAAAATAAATAACTGAAAATTAGAAACTTCAACAGAAAAAGTCTCTGAAGGGCTGATCTATCAAGAAGAGAGATTCTCTAAACATTGTGTATTTGAAATCACACCAAAAGCATCACTAACACAATTACTGTGATGAGAGGTTCAAATATTCTATGAGTTATTTCATCACATCAGTTACTCTTTGAGACTACATGCTTGAGTGATAACTACTCAGGAGTATTAGAAAGAACAATGACAGATCCGAAGCCCTTTACATGCAGCAAAGTATCAGCAGTTGAGGACTGTCAAATTTCTTGCACAGGAAGTCAGCATTCATAATAAACAGGATGACCATAAACCATCTCTGAAGGATGTGAAGCTCCTAACTACTTCCACAGAATAATAAAAAAAAAGGGAGTTATATTCTTAGATCTGTAGGACTGATAGTTAAAACCTGCCTTAACTTCTACATTGAGTCTGGGGCCAGCTTATGGACAAGGGTCCAGTTTTCAAGTGTCACTCCAGATACAAAGAAACCAAAGGAAAAATGAATGGGAGGAATGTTTTCCTAGCTTTTTTTACTGTTGAAGAGAGCAGCTACCTGAATGTGGAGTAAAGAAGTCAGTTCATGAGAATGAGAACCACCTTTCCACTTGCTTTCAGCAGGAGAGGAACAGAAGAGGCAATGTAGTTCAGAGTTCCTTGCGCTAAGAGACCATTCATGGATGGCAAGGAAGGTCCTTTTCTTTTATCCCAGTGAACTGTACTGTACCTCAGTAACTAAACTCAAAAAAGGAAAGTTCTCTTTGTACATGGAAACTAACTTGGTAGTATTGAGTCAATGTCAGAGCAATACTGACCACAGAACAGGACAGTACAGATTAACTGCACTACCAAAATAATTAAGAGAAAAAAGAAGTAATTTTCCAATAGAGGAAAACAGGAGAAAAAAATTCAGAGCACACTGAAATTAGCCAATAGACTATTTAAAAGTGAAAAGGGCTTTACATTCAGCAGACATACCATACTTTTTTATCCATAAGCATTTTGGTTACCATAACAACTCAATCCATTCACTCAATTATGTAATTTTTATCTCAGCATTTTGGAATTTGAATGGTTTGTTTAAGAACTGCAGTTGCTTTAGGAGCACAATGAAGACTTTAAAATTCATTAAAGAGTGAAGACTATGCTATTCTTTTATTAATACTTTTGGAAAATAAAATTTTGCACTTATTCTCCAAAGGGGAAATGACATATTTAACGAGTATTAGTTACATGATTTGGAAGGCAGAAGTAATCTTTTATCATATACAGCATAGAGGAGGCTTAATTCTCGGTTACAGCCTCTCTGCATGAATGTAGTAAGTACAACGGCATTATAAATGTAATGCATATAATGTCACTGGAAACACAATAAATGTAATCAATGGTAACAAGAACACATGCATTCTACTCATATTGCTAGTCTAACGCTAAGCAGACTACAGAAGTCATTTTAATCTCTTTGAGGAAAATGCAGTCATAGAATCATAGAATGCTACTGGTTGGAAGGAACCAAACTCCTCTGCAGAACAGGACCACTTAGGGCAGGTGACATAGGAACACCTCCAGGCAGGTTTCGAAGATCTCTAGAGAAGGAGACTCCACAACCTCTCTGGGCAGCCTGTTTCAGTGCTGTCACCCTCACAGCAAATAGGTTTTTTTCTTGTCAAGATATAATTAGTTTCCTGTGATTGAGTTTATGTCCACTGCCCCTTGTCCTATCACCGGGTATCACTGAAAAGAGACTGGCTACATCCACCTGACTTCCACCCTTCAGATTAATTGTAGACACTGATAAGGTCCTCTCTTAGTCTTCTCTCTTCCAGACTAAACAGCCCCAGGTACTCTGAGCTTTCCTTGTAAGAGAGATGCTCCAGTTGCTTTATCATCCCTGTAACTCTACACTGAACTCTCTCTTCAGTAGTTTCCTGTCCCTCTTGAGCTGGGGAGCACAGAACTGTACACAATATTCCAGATGCGGTCTAAGTAGGGCTGAGTAGAGAGGGAGGAGAACCTCCCTAGACCTGCTGGACACACTCTTCTTAATGCACCCAAGTATACTATTGGTTTTCTTGACCACCAGGGCACATTGCTGTCCCATGGATAACTTATTATTAACTAAGACTCCAAGGAGTCCTAGTTAATACTGAGGACTCCTCACTCTGAGGAGCTACTCCCCAGCAGGTCAAACCCTAACCTGTACTGGTGCATGGTGTTATTGCTCCTCAGGTGCAGGACTCTACACTTACCCTTTTTGAACTTCTTCAGGTTCATCTTTCCCCAGCTGCCCAATCTGTTCAGGTCTCACCAAATGGCAGCACAGCCTTCTGGTGTGTCAGCCACTCCTCCCAGTTTTGCATCATCAGCAAATTCACTGAGGGTACAGAGGCTCCATCTCTTCATCTAGGTTGTTGATGAATATGTTGGACAAGACTGGATCCAGCACTGACTGCTGGGGAACACCAAAACCTGCAGGTCTCCAACTGGACTCTGTGTCATCGATCATGACCCTCTGGGCTCTGTTGTTTAGCCAGTTCTTGATCCATCTTCTATGCCACACTTCCTGAGCTTTCCCACAAGGATGCCATGAGAGACAGCATCAAAAACCTTACTAAACTCAAGGAAGAAAACATCCACTGCTCTCCCTGTGTCTAGCCATTCAGTCACAACATCAAAGAAAGCTATCAGCATGTTGGCTGCTTCTGATAACCTTATTTTCTTCCATGTGCCTAGAGATGACCTCCAGAATGAGTTGCTCCATCAGCTTTTCAGGGATGGAGGTGAAGCTGACTGGTTGTAGTTTCCTGGGTCCACCTTCTTACCCATTTTGAAGACTGGAGTGATACTGTCTTTCCTCCATTTTACAGGCATCTGTGCCATTCCCCATGATCTCTTAAAGATGATGGAGAGTGGTAGCACAACAAAGTCAGCCAGCTCTCTCAGCATTTGTGGGTGCATCTCATTGGGGCACATGGATTTATGTATGTTCAGCTTACTCAAATGATCTTTAACTCAGTCCTCACTGACCAATGTAGAGTCCTTCTTCTTCCAGGCTTTCTCTCTTAATTCTGGAGTCTGAAATTCCCGGGGCATGGTCCTAGCAGTGAAGACTGAAGTAAGGAAGATACTCAGTAACTCTGCCTTCTCTGCATCCTTTGTTACCAGGGCTCCCTCCTCATTCAGCAGTGGGCCTACATATTCCCTGTTCCTCCTTTTGCCACTGATGTATTTGAAGAAGGCCTTTTTGCTGTCTTTTACTTCCTTCACCAGATTTAATTCTAAGAGGGCCTTGGCCTTCCTTGTTGCATCTCTACATACCCTGACTATGGTCCTGTAATTCTCCCAAGCAGGAGATATGTTCCTGTAATTTCCTTATCCATGAAGGTCTCCTGCCTGCAGAAACCTTCTGGATTGTGCATGCCTAGATGTGTGGCCTTTCCAGCAAATATAGAATCACAGAATGGTTTGGGTTGGAAGGGACCTCCCAAGGTCACCTAGGCCAAGCCCCCTGCACCCCTCCATTAGATCAGGTTGCCCAGACCCCTACTGAGCCTGATCTCGAGTATCTCCACAGGTGGGTCCTCAACCACCAACCTAGACTACCGGTTCCAGTGTTCCACTACCCTCATAGTAAAGAACTTGTTCCTAACATCCAATCCAAATCTGCTCCTCTCCGCTTTAAAACCATTGTCTCTTGTCCTATCACTAACAAGCCTTTGTAAACAGTTCCTTTTCAGCCTTCTTGTAGGCCCCCTTTCAGGTACTGAAAGGCTGCTATCAAGTCTCCCCAGAGTCTTCTCCAGGCTGAACACCTCCAGCTCCCTCAGCCTGTCCTCGCAGGAGAGGTGTGCTATCCCCCTGATCATTTTAGTGGCCCTCCTCTGGACCAGAAGCCCCAATTCCTATCTGACCATTCTCAGCTGCTTCCACTGGTCCCTCATCTCAACTGAGATGTCAGACTGAAAGAACAAGCCAATACAACAACCCACAAGCACCGGTATCCATGTCCAGGCTCTCTCTGGCAAGCCTAGTTTCATCTCATCTCCTTTCAAATCTAGTTTAAAGCTATTCCTATAAGCCCTGCTAATTCTTGTCCCAGGATCCTTTTTCCCCTTTGAGACAAATTAACCCCATCTGTTGCTAGCAGGCTTTGTGTCTTACAGAGCAACCCATGGTTAGAGAACCCAAAGTTATCCTGGTGACACCAGGCTCAAAGCCAAGAATTCATCTGATGGCTCTTCTTGTCAAAGTTCTCATCACTCCCTGCAGTTGATGGAATAGAGGAGACCACTACTTGCACTCCCAATCCCTTAACCAGCTGTCCCAGGGCTCTGAAGTCTCTCTTCATTGCCCAGGGATTTCTTGATTTAAGTTCATTGCTGCCTACTTGAAAAAATTAGTAATGGGTAGTAATCTGAGGGCTGAACCAGAGTGGGAAGTTTTCTTTTTATGTCCTTGGCCCTTGCTCCAGGGAGGCAGCAGAATTTCCTAAGAAGTGGGTCCAGTCTGCAAACAGGATCATCCATTCCCTTCAAAAGTGAGTCCCCTATGACAAGGACATGTCTTCTTTTCCTTACTGAGGCAGTTTTTATACAAGGCTTAGTCCGACTTAGTGTTGGTGACTCCACTAAGTCAGCTGAAATCTTCATCTTTGTTGGTAATTGATTCTCCCAGCAGAGAGTGGACCAATATGCAAGGGCACCTGTGGAGGTGCAATAGGTACTCAGGTGACACACATACTGCACTTGACAGGAACTTGTCACTACTGTTCCCAATTCTCTAAGTCAGCCTGTGCAGCAAGCTAGAGAGAGAATGGGGAGCCCTCTGCATCCTTAGCTCCCTGCACTGTTTGGGACTGTTTCAAGGAAGGTAGAGTCAGGCTCCACCAGTCTATCTCCCTCCCACGCTCACTTCATAGTCCTTAGCCTTGTGACCTCCTCTTTCAGCTCAGCCACCAGGCTACGCAGATCTTCTTCTTTTCTCTTGCACTTGAACCATGTAAACAGAGGGTGAGAATCTGACAGCCTTTGAGACCTTTGGTTATTTTGCAAGCACTTCCAATACAGTTGTGAATATGAGCAAGGAACGTACAAGCTGGTATAAAAAGTTCTTATTGAAAACAAAAAAATCAGAGTAAAAACTAACATGTAGCTGCCACAAGGTGTGATAATACCTACCATGACCATCATCAAAGAATTCTGTTATAGTTGCTGAAGTGCATTTGGACCAGGGTTTTGAAGCATCAATGCTGGTCAGAATGGAGGACATCAGGCGCTTATCTTCCATGGAACCAAAGTTCTCCTCACAGAATTTGGAGTCATCATGAGAAAGCCCAAGCAAATGCCCTACAGAAATGAAGCAAATAAATAAAATTATATGAGTATGCTTAACAGAGTTTTCCTTGTGGAGCTCACAGTCAAGGTAAAACTCTCAAATTTTGAACAGCAGCCCATTTGAAACGTGGTATCTGCTTGAAGACAAAAAAGCTGTCACAGGTCACAGCATTACAGATAGCAAGGAAGTAATGCCATCAGCTGACATGTCATTAACTTGCACTAGCTGAAACCTGATGAAGACTAAAGTCAACTGTACTTATTTATATTAGTCAGCAACTTGGTTTTTACTGGTTTTCTGAACTGTCTTCAGCAAGAAAGACGAATACTTCACTGTAAAAATGTTCTGCAACTGCCTTGAAAGGTGCTACAATATCTTAGGACAGAAATGCTAATATTTATGTAATAACTAAACAAACTATGTAAATTTCTACAGCCTGAGTAACCCCAACAATATATCAAACAACCTGAATTATCTTTTCCATGCAGAGAGTCTTGTTTTGTGGGAGGGCTTTTTAGTATGGTTTTGATTAGGGTTTTACTTTTGCTGGCTCTTATTTTAAAATGTATATGGTAATTCAGTATTTATACTCCAGAATTCAAAACAATTATGCACACAAAGCAGCACATGATGGAACTTGCAAATATCTTTAATGTCCAGGGGAATTCAGTCCAGTGCTAGATGAATTCTTAAAAGTGAGACAGCAACCTTTTCTGGAGATCAGTGATCCTCAACTCTAGTCTCTGGACAACAAGAATAGATTTCAGATAACACACTTTGTTCCCTCTGTAAACATCAGGTTTAACTTTAATTTCTATGTCTATACTGGTGTCCTGGTTTAACTTAGCATTTCACAGCCAAGAAAATGGAATAGAATAGAATGGAATAGAATAGAATAGAATAGAATAGAATAGAATAGAATTAACCAGGATGGAAGAGACCTTTGAGATCATCAAGTCCAACCTACCATCCAACACTATCTAATCAACTAAACCATGGCACCAAGCACCCCATCCAGTCTCTTCCTAAACACCTCCAGTGATGGTGACTCCACCACCTCCCTGGGCAGCCCATTCCAATGGGTAATCATTCTCTCTGTGTAGAATCTCCTCCTAACATCCAGTCTGAACCTCCCCTGGCGCAGCTTGAGACTGTGTCCTCTTGTTCTGGTGCTGGTTGCCTGGGAGAAGAGACCAGACCCCACCTGGCTACAACCTGCCTTCAGGTAGTTGTAGACAGCAATAAGGTCTGCCCTGAGCCTCCTCTTCTCCAGGCTAAGCAACCCCAGCTCCCTCAGCCTCTCTTCATGGGCCTTGTGCTCCAAACTCATCCCCAGCTTTGTTGCCCTTCTCTGGACACGTTCCAGCAACTCAACATCTTTCCTAAACTGAGGGGCCCAGAACTGGACACAGGACTCAAGGTGTGGCCTAACCAGTGCTGAATACAGGGGCAGAATGACCTCCCTGCTCCTGCTGGCCACACTGTTCCTGATATAAGATTGAATGGGAATAAAAGGTGCAGGGAGCTAAAGCCTGAACTTAACACTGACAGTCTTCAACCTAGGCCAGGAGACAATTAATCAGACATTCAGGGCTAGACCAAGACAGATTAAAGGAGGACAAAGACCACCTAACAAAGCCACTGCAGAAAAATAAACCTGATGACCTCAACCAGCAGCTTAAGAGACATTGTATTATTCCACAATAACTAAAGACATTTCATGTATCACCAACTTCACGTTTTCATGTAACTGCTGTAGACTGTAAAGTGACATGAGTAGGGACACTGATGGATGACAGGATATCATATCCTGCTATCCATAGTGCAAGGGCTAACCTGCTTGCTCCTCCAACACAACAGTGGGGGAAGAGCAACACACACAACTCAGGGCTGAGATAAAGAGTTTAATGTAACATATCATAAGCACAATGTGTAATTACCTTAGTTAATAATCTAGTTAATCTAATAGTACAATGCATGATTACCTTAGCTTAGCCTATTTGCAGGAGAAGTGCAGTGAAATACACAGGGAAAAAAAAAAACAACAAACAACCACTGCATAAAAAAGAAAGCCAAAACCAGCAGGTACCCAACTCCCACTCTTCCTGCTGCTGTGCCTGCAAGAAAAGAGACCACCCCCAAGAACCCAGAAGCAGCAACTGGAACAGGAAGCCTCCCATGTTGTAATATGAACTTCAAGCCCCATAATACTTTGCTCCACTTAGCCCTTTCATTTTTTGATGCTGGCATTATTGCAGCATGGTATGAATAGCAGCAGCAGGTTCAATTCAATCCATGACACCATAGCAATAGGCATGACAACAGTAACAAGAAGAATAATTCCTATGATACAGGCTGGAGAAGAACAAAAACCCGAGTTTTACTATTTGTCTTAAATACACTTGCTGTTATGTTGTTTTCATCTGCTCTGTGGGGCAGAGAAGCCAAGAGGAAAGAGATGAAAGCAGCACTCACTGCCAAACTGTGTCAAAGACTGTGAATGTAGCTATCTGAAGACTGTAGGACATCAGAAACCAGTTTCGGTCCTGTGAGAGAAGTCAAGGTATCATCTGTCTGCCTTACTCACACTTAGGTTTCTGACCTAAGGATGGAGCTACAGGAAAAGTGACAAGAGGACATTGATCTCTTACTTCTAATTTTATTAGTGATGACTGAGAAAAGTGTCTGTCTGCTGCAGCAATTGAATCTGCACTGGAAAGAAGGTGGGAAGGAGAATGAAGAGGACATTTCTCTTTTTTACCAATATCATGTAAATACAGCCACTATTAGAATAAAAGGACCTCTAGTATTATAACTGCTAGCAAAAATTTATTCAAGGAACCCGGGTTAACACTGATGAGAATTCATACTCCTTTCCCAGTTAATGTTGTTAATTGCTAGTGCAATGCTACATGACAAGTTCATTGCTGCAAAAACCTAACAAATCAAAATTTCATACAGAAGGCATGTCTAATTACCAGTGTGTTTTATATGTAAGATTAGGGCTTATTTGTTTTTCCTGATAGGCAAACCCTTGGGCCAGATAATGATGTTTTCATTTTGCACTGAGACATGACTGAGTATCAGTAGGTCCACGGCAAGTTTCAAGCTGCTATAACACTATATAAATACTTACCCTGAAGAGATGACATCTTTGTTTTATTTAAGCCAAATGCTGGTGTTGAGCAAAATAATTCACTAGTAAGATTATTATTTCAAACAGACACATTTCTCTGGCAGAGTAACTAAATAATCAGTGCATCGCTTCTAACCTATAGACCAGATTCTGTGAAGTGTCACAGAGTAAGCAATTAATGATGAATCAGCAGCTACTGTGCCAGTGAAGACTACCTCTGACTTTGCCAAAGTCCCAGACACTGACAATGAATGTCTTCAGGAAATGCATTGGCTGCCATTCTATACAGTGTTATCACTAAACTTGCATTCATGCTTATGCAGTGAATGGCACCAAGTCACTCCCCATGTCTGCGAAGTATGAGCAGAGCTGACAGGTTAATGAACCTCAACACATGCCTAGAAGTAATATAACTAGAACCATTTTGTGCTGACTTTAACTCCTTGTAGTATGTTTCACTCATGTTCCGGTAACTTACGCAAACATTTTCTAGAGAGGGCTTTAGGCCTATCCACTAGCTTTTGCTGACAGACCCCTCAATATATGGCACAGCTCCCCATTTAAACCGGGACCACACACACACTGCTTTGCAGAGCTGTTCAGGAATTTGAGTTAGTTTCTTGTATTTTACCCCAATCCATGCACTTCAACATGCATATACTACCAATCAGTTAAACAAGTATCAGTTAAACAAATATTAGTCCAGTAAGTAAGGAAACACCATACTGGTTAGACCTAAGCCTCACTACAGCAATCTTTTCTGAGACAATTTGTATGCTTAAAGATTGCAGGAAGAGTCTGTATGTAATGTCTTAAGACTGTTCAAAGTTGTAACACTGCAAGAAATTATTTCACTGCAGCATACTTTAGAAGTAAGGTTAAGGTACTGTCAGTGGAAAAGGAGTTCAATTTCTGAGTCATTTGACTTGGTACTAAGTAGCACTGAGTGAATAGCAAAAGCTAGAGAATTGCTCTAAAAAGTTCAGCTGAGTAACATCACATGCTACACAATGCACAGTCACTGCAATTAAAAAACTTCCTTTCTCAGAGCACTCAACATTTTGCAGCACCATTCAGAACTACCAAAAACTGTGATATGAAGGATTTGGTCTTGTAGGACAGAATTCAAGTTTCTTAACCTTCACACACCCTTTGATAATGCTCTGCAATACTCCACTCATTGACAATACAACTTTGCTCTTTATATCCCTTGCATAACCATACTTCACCTTTTGTAACTGCTTGTCTTGGGTGACAGACATCTCACATGAGCACATAATAGAACACTTACTATGGTTCAAATATGCTCAGGCCTTGTTAACGCTCATGCTTCTGAATCAGCAACTTGGACAGCTCTGAGTTTCTCTGCTACCTACGTCATTCTGCTAACAGAGTTTTTGTGTTTCAGTTCCTCCTTGCAAAAATTTCATCAGCCCTGGCCTTGGAAAGGCTTCTTTGTCTTTCCTAGGTGCATTTTTTGGCTCCAGCTCTTCCTGTTGAGCAATTTGTATAGAACCTCAGCTTAGATTACCTATATTAGTTATGCCACATCAAACTACAGAAATCCTACAGCCAGGCAAGGGTTCCTGGAGTGTGCTCTAGCTCACTCCTGGCTTCCCTGCCTGAAGATGGTATAGTTTTCTTCCCTCTCAGACACACCAACTGCAGAAAATGCTGAACTGTGGACTGAAGTTGTTCTTACTTTCTTTTTCCTTCAGATAGACAAAACAAAAAGTTTTTCAGATAGAATAAAGCTTGCAGCCAGATTTTAAGCTCTTCATTTTGAGTAGAGACTGAAAATTCTTCCATAAAAAGATTGCAAGTCAGTGTCCTTCTCAGAAATGACTGGACAGTCTCTGAGGAGAACTTCAGAGTAAATAAAATGAAGTGCTTTTCAGGCAACTATTCAGCAGAGAACATTTCATCCCAAATGCTTTGGCAAAAACACAGGAAACTGAAACAGGGTCATCTTCTGGAAAGTGTCAAGCTACTGACTTCACCTTTAATTAGAGTGCAGCGTAGCTTCTATACAGTGATAAAGAGGGTGAATTGAGGACATACCTCATTAACAGTGTCTACTCTGCCATAGTAAATCAGACCATTGTTCTAATGCACAGTGAGAAGTAAGTCACACACTTGGCAGACCTCAGCTTTTTGAGCAGAATCTTCCCAAATTATTTGTGAATCTCATTATTTTTGAATTTTTCAAAAACTGTTTTCAATAATCCTGACAAGGAAAGAAGTACTGAGGTGGGAATAACGTGCAAAACACATAATTTGGATTGTCAGTATCTGAGCTTCTAAATCAGCCACCAGTGATGTTTGTGAGAATGATGTGCTGATATTACCACACATTGCTCAGGTGATTTTTGGCACTTATAGGTGGGGTGCTTCCTTTCGTAAGAAGCAAAGTGAAAAGGCTGCAGTTGATTCTTCAAGTAAATTTGTATGTAAGCATAATCCCAGGGAAAGCTTTGGGCAAAAGTGAACATGTAGGGAACAAGAATCTTAAAAAGAAGGCTTTTAAAAACAATGCCAATTTTACCACCACACCGTTTATTACTACTATAAACTTCAAACCAGGCTATTGAAAGGGGGAAGAATAAAGGTTCCCAGCAGCTCTGTAGAATGATGACTGATTGAGAATGAGTTAGTAGATCATCTGATGTTTTCTACTTAATGAAGCATCTTACTAGTGTTGACAGTTTCCACTGAGTGAAAATGACATAATATAATTTTGCCAGCAGGATGGTGTTTAGTTATGCTGTAGGAATGCACAAAATGGTAAGAGGAACAGATGGTGAGGAGGCAGTGTTTACTCTCATGCAAGTGAAGAGGAGCTAGCTTTGTAAATCGTTTCCTTCCCAAACAGCAAAATGACCAACCAACTAAATGGACTGACAGCCTTTCCTCACAGCCTTCCTTCTCCCCTTGAACTGTTGAAAGCAGTATGAAAAAAACCTGCAGACTTTGGAACATCATCTGAAATAGGCACTTGGCACAACTCAGTCTGTTTAGATTCTGCAGCAAGAAATGAGAGGCTCCATAGCAGTTCATCAGCCCCTGGATCCCAGTTCATTTGCACTGTCTGCTCCTGATACCTGACCTTGCACTGCACAAGTTTCCCCACCCCAACAACTACTGAATACCAACACCTGTTACAGCCCAACAGGAAATAATATCCCCTAGTGGGTTAAAAAATAATTCCTACTCCATGTAGGAATGGTATGTGTATTCCTAATCTGAAGAGGGAAGGCTCCTAGGTAATTATGACAAGTCAGCTAAAACTTGACATACAGTCTAAATGTTAGGACACAATGAGCTTTTCAGGTAAATCTGGAGCTCATCAGAGCTATGTTGGATGTGTGGTGAAACACACTGCACTGCAGCTATTTTCTTCCCTGAAATTTTCTTAAAATATGTTGCCACACTCTCTGCAGAGTGAACAGCATGCATATCTGAGTGAATAGCATGCAAAAATTACTCGAATCTCATTTATTTTCTACTGGTATCTCAAGGACAGGAATAAAGAAAACAAAAGGTGTCTCCAGTGTGCAGCAAGTAGAACTTGGCATTTGCTAACACAAATTGTAGTGGCTCTGTGGAAAACAACTTCAACCACCTTGTTTATGGACACACGCAGATCTATAGTCAAACTGAACAGCACGTCAAAGTACAGCTCTTGCGCTGAATCTGACCACAGAATACATGAAAAGTGACACAGCACGCTAAAAAATGCTGCAGGCATTATGTTTTCTTAGAAAAGCTCAGCTCCAGTGAAGCATGTGTTCTTCATGCTTTTCACCAAATTTTCAGTGGGGATGACTAGGGTACAAAAGAAGTGATTCGCCCAAGGTTACCCAATGAGTGACTGGCTCTCACGGGATCAGGATTCAGGAAGCTCTTGGCTCAACATTTCTTGTTCTAATCACCAGCCTGTACCTTCTGTATGAGCCTCTCTTGCTCCCTTCTTTGCTAAACAAAGATTGCATTAAGTAACTTTTTTATGGGTTTATTTCTGCATGCAACTACCTTGTGCAAGTACATGACTCCTCATTAAGACATGCATACTGGTATCACTCAGAAATCCTCTTGAAGTCAAGAAAGTGTTGCATAAAAAATGATGGATCTAAGCAACAAAGATTAATAAAGCTGCATTTTTTATAAAACAGAAGTGTTTTGAATTACACAAGCTTACAAAAAACATGCATTGAACACATAACTGGCCATTTCTCTTTCTTCATACTTGAACTCCATTTTTTTTCTTTGACTACTATCTTTTATTAAAGAAAGAAAAAAGAAAGAAAAAAAATAATCACTGTAACATGTTCAGGCCAGAGGCAGTTTTTAGTACTTCTAGTTTAAAAGAGTTCTTCAGACTGAATGAAACAATAGTCCGAAGTGCAGCTCCTTTTCAGGAGCCGACATAACAACAAAAAAAAAGCCCCACTCAGACATTCATATACCAGTCCTGCAGACTTTACACAAAACACAATTCTGCTGAAATGGCTTGTTGCAACAGACTTCCATGGCAGATCACAGATACATCACCCCTGTCAGATAGACAATTTACAGGCAAGATTCTGTCCAGGCAATGCAAACTAGGCACCTAGAAACCACTATGTGCACCCAGACTCAAATAATCATTAGTAAGATGTGGTCTTGGAGGTCCGTGCTACATTTGCTGTGCTAATCAACAGGGCACATAGAAGATAAACATTAATTTGAATGGAAAAGTAGAAGATGGTGACACCCATTTTACATCTGTCCAATTCAAAGTAACTTGCAAAGAATAGAACTGATGGCTACTCACAGGAAACCAGTGAATTCTGAGTAGCTAGTGCAAGGACACAAAAAATTGCATGCCTGCTGCCTGTTTACTCGGTGATTTTGCCTTCCTCTCTGTATGGGAAGTACTCAATGCACAAGAATTACATGACCATACCATTAGTACTTAACTGCCAAAGAGGAAAGTAATCCCTACTTTCTCCTGCAGTCTGGAAGACTAGGGTTTCAGGCACACAAAACTGAAGTGGACTTGTTTTAGAATCATAGAATCATTCTGGCTGAAAAAAGATCCTTAGAATAGAATAGAATTAACCAGGATGGAAGAGACCTTTGAGATCATCAAGTCCAACCTACCATCCAACATTATCTAATCAACTCAACCATGGCACCAAGAAGCCCATCAAGTCTCTTCCTAAACACCTCCAGTGATGGTGACTCCACCACCTCCCTGGGCAGCACATTCCAATGGGTAATCACTCTCTCTGTGTAGAATCTCCTCCTAACATCCAGTCTGAACCTCCCCTGGCGCAGCTTGAGACTGTGTCCTCTTGTTCTGGTGCTGGTTGCCTGGGAGAAGAGACCAGACCCCACCTGGCTACAACCTCCCATCAGGTAGTTGTAGACAGCAATAAGGTCTGCCCTGAGCCTCCTCTTCTCCAGGCTAAGCAACCCCAGCTCCCTCAGCCTCTCTTCATGGGCCTTGTGCTCCAAACTCATCCCCAGCTTTGTTGCCCTTCTCTGGACACGTTCCAGCAACTCAACATCTTTCCTAAACTGAGGGGCCCAGAACTGGACACAGGACTCAAGGTGTGGCCTAACCAGTGCTGAATACAGGGGCAGAATGACCTCCCTGCTCCTGCTGGCCACACTGTTCCTGATGCAGGCCAGGATGCCATTGGCCTTCTTGGCTGCCTGGGCACACTGCAGGCTCATGTTCAGCATACTATCAACCAGTACCCCTAGGTCCCTTTCTGCCTGGCCACTCTCCAGCCACTCTGGCCCCAGCCTGTAGCACCCTTACAATCACTAAATCCAACTATAAACCTCAGACTGCCAAGTTCACCACTAAACCATGTCCTTTATGTTTTGGTTTTTTTTGATAATAATTGTTCCAAAACATGAGGCAAAACATAGTTTTATTCTCAATTCCCTTACAGTTACAGAGATACTGATATCTCACTCTACATATTTGGCTTTCAGATACAATGTTTCAGGATCTGCAGTAGCTTTTCACTGCATAGTGCTTGTTTAACCTAATTATTCGTGAGGTTAAATGTGCACAAAGATCAGCACAGCTCCTAAAGCCCTCTGAAAACTCAGGCAATGTTAGTACTGTGTCTGAGTAATTTCCTGAAGTTTCCTATTGAGTACCTCCACCTCCTCACTGCTCCCTAAGAATCACTTTGCAGATGTTAAGAAGGCAAAGTTCCCCCATCTACTTAGCATATTCAGAACCTAGGGACTCCATTATCAGTTTCCCCCATCCATCTCTACCGTTTTCCATGCAAACTCTCTCAGCTTCACTGAAAAAAAGGCTTGCTTTAAGCACCATGTGTGCTGCAGGTGGAAGAATTAGATATTACATGCAACATTACAAGTTAATCAAAATATTGTTGGGCAAGTCAAGAATTTTTAACGAGCAACACTTTGTTTTCATTTTTTGAAGCATCAGTTCAATTTTCTGTCCCACTTTTTACCTCTTGTGAAGGCTTAGCTTTGATTGCCCATCTTTTCTCTTAACCAAAGGAGATACATTCACAAGAGCTTTTGCAAGCCTCAGTTTAGAGAGAACTTTGAAAAAGGTTCAAAGAGAAGGAATCAAGCAATTTTCCTGATGTATGTCATCAGAGAAGACTTGGATGAGTGTACTTTCTCTCTTTTTGTTAAGAAAGCAAATCTGCCTAATTATGATTACCTGGCTATTTGCCTACACTTTGTATGCTGGAAGGAAACATAATATGAAACTCAGGCAACCACCTTTTTTCATGTGCCTCTGAGATTCTGTGCCCTTGGCAATGTATACCCCTTAAAATGAAAGGCTACAAAAGATTTGTACCTGTCAGGTCTGAAGCTCGTCTTTATCTGCTTTATCTCAACAGCCTTGAGATCAAAGGGCTACATGTTTAGCAGTGGAAAAGAAAAGATGACTGTGTTTAGTTACTTTTGAGTGTATGCAAAATGAGAACATGCAAAATAGGGAATAAGAGTATTTCTGACTCCTTTATGGACATTGGTGGGAAGACTATCATTTAAATATCATGCACATTGTTAGTTTCTAGCTTTAGTTTCTGTACAGTTCCTTGGGTTTAGGTGTTACACAGTATAGTTGTGGATGAAGTTGTGATAACCACACACAACCATAGAAAATGAGGCTGAGAGAAGACCTCAAAAAGCCATCTTGTGCACTTCTCTCTGTCCTGGGGTAGGATCTGCATACCCAAACCTACTGCTGCATTAGCCAGCCAGCTCCTGTGAACCTCCAGTAATGGAGATCTCACAGCCTTCCCAAGCAATTTATTTCTGCCCTTAAGTGTCTTTCTGGTTAGATCTTTTCAGCTAATGCTTAAAGTAAATCTCCCTTGCTGCAATTTAAGGCCATTACTGCTGTCCCAGGTGGACATGAGAATGATTTATTACACAGATCATTGCAACCATTTTTTTATATATATTTGAAGACTGCTTTTATGCTGCCCTCTTGCCTCCCCTTCTCTAAAATCACATGTAAAGGATAAAATAAAATTAATGAATAGATGTTTAATTAGTTCCATGCAGCAATTTTAAAGTTATATCCTAAAAATAAAATACTTGAAAAGAGCATCAGTAAACCATATTACTCAGGAGGATAGAAGGAGTAATAGCATGCCAGTGTGGTTGCATAACAGAGAAAGGAACTTTGTAAAAGGTCAAATGAACATTACCACTGAACACAAAACCCCACTACATTCTCTTTATCTACTCTTAAAAAGGGGGGAAAAAGAACAAAGAAAAGTTCTTCAAGATTGGTGGAAAGAATAAAGATACATATAATTTAAGTTGTTAGACCTCTCACAGAATTAAACCACAGCTTTGCTTGCTTAAAGACTGCAGGAAGGATGCTTTTGTATTTAAGGATTATTAGATTGAAACTCAAGAAACAAGTTTAATATTTGGCTCTCCCTGAGATTTCCTTTGTGATTTTTGGAAATTACCTGCTGATAAAAACAGTAGCTTCATTTATTTTCTCTTGAAGTCTTCCCATTGGTTTGTAAATGAGAAACCCTTTAGGATGGTGGGCTATCTGTACTGAAGCATACGGCACTCTGGAGGAGCCAAAGTCAGCATAGTATCACAGTATCACTAAGGTTGGAAGAGACCTCGAAGATCATCGAGTCCAACCTGAACTCTGGACTGTGACTGCATCACCAAATGCAACACCAGACTACTAAACAATGTATTGGATATATCCCATCATAAGAGTTGCTAAACATAACTTCAAATTGAAGGACTGTACCTGTTTGCAGTGTTGGATCATCCTTATCTTCCTGGGATGTACAGTTGTCTTACAATTCAACATTGTTAAAGCAACAAGTCTCAACCCAAGTGTCCAGAGTATTAGAATGAGAATCTAGTTATATTTTTTGCCCCTGATGGCTACTTTAATAAGGGATACATGGAGAAGCAATACACTAGGGCTGATCTATGGAATACACTGAATAAATGCTGAGATTATTGACCAATCATAGGTTCTTTAATACTTTTCTCCAGATGCCTCTCTGAAGCATAGAACTGCAGAAAAAAATAAGGAGACATAATTTTATTTCACACCAAATAGGTTG
Organism: Picus viridis; assembly: GCA_033816785.1. NCBI lineage: Eukaryota > Metazoa > Chordata > Aves > Piciformes > Picidae > Picus > Picus viridis. Next base: position 10,487,836 of record CM066570.1, read on the forward strand.
ATGATAACAAAGGACTGGAGAATGTCTACATACTGTGCCTAAGCAAGCTCAGACAGGTCAACAAAGCTATGAAGGCATAGCTGAAGGAGTTGCTTTAAATTAAAGAAGACATCCCTATGACACAGCATGGAGCTGAACGGATGATTTCAGGCAAGATCTGTAAGACTTTGTGTTTCAGCAAAGCTACTGCTGTCCAAACTGATAGCACCACATTCCCTGCTAGAAAACTACTTTACATGGTTTTACAGTAAATGGCGGGATGTCTTGACAGGTTATGATTTACAAAAACCACATTAATGCTACTAGCATTGCTTCTCTTTATTCTGGAGAGAAACTGGATTATCACATTCAAATGCACAAGGTTCCTTCTGGTTTTTGTTTGCTTGGTTACTTTTTTCCACTATCCTCCTTTTCTGCATTTCACATTGGAAACAAATTATTCCTGATTTTCCTAGGTACAAGCAAGACAAGATTCACATTCTACCTTGTCAATCTTCATATACGGATCTCCACCTCTTATTGTCAGCTAATAAGCTGTACTAAGAATCTGGATGCTTTCTGTGTTCTCATTTACAGCTCTTGGGAGGTTTTTGCCTGCTTTGCTCCTCATTCATACTCTTTCCCTCAAAACCCACTGGTCAAAATTCACCTATTTTATCTGAAAGAAATAAACTAAACATCTAACATAACATAGTAGAAACCCTGACAAGAGAAGTGGCAGGGTTATTCTCAAGCAGGCTGCTTTTTGGCTTCCCATGCATGTATCCAACCTGAGACCCTGGTCTGTCCACTGTCCTCCTTAGCTGAGCTACAGTTCCATTTACTTTGGTTGCCTTCCAGAGAAAGAATCTGATCCTTAGAAGTGCTCTCGGATCTTTCAGAGAGGAAACGAGAGCATTGGAAGTCAAAGTGAGGACATTCAGCCATTCTCTGGATCAAGTCCATGTTAATGATGCTGCTGCATCTGCTACCCGTGCACATGCAGCAGGGCTCTCTGAAAAACTGCAGGTGGTGACTGATTGACTTAGCAGCTCACCTTGCTCTTCCTGCTGACAGAACGAAGTATCTTAGGCTCAGAGCCCTGAGCATCTCCTGTGTCTTGCAAGGGATGTTGCCCCTTTCCTATGTTGCCAGGTAAATTCCACCAACTAACCAAGCCACTGTAAAATTAAAGCTGCGCCCTGCCCACAGGACAGGGGGAACTTCAAGTCTTCTGAACTGTAGTAAGAAACCTGGTCTCCAAATAAAATAAAGCAAGGTTTTCCCCAAAGTGCTTAACTAAATGGTATCCATGCCACACTTTTATTTTTCATCTTTTTTTGACCTCTAATTTAATGTAAGTACTCAAGCAATTTTAGCTGTGTTTTCTTCTCAACTTCTCCCACTTCAGGCCACACACACAAAGATCATTCTGTGATTTGACACCCCTTCCTTCCTTAATATCTTATGGTGAGAAGGAAAAAAAAGGGATGTTATTTTAAACAACCTCAAACTAGAGGGTTTTCATCCATTAGGGTACTTATTTGTTCGTTTCAATTCATGCCTTTTTTACATTGAAAATTACAGCTTTTATGGATTCCTGTAAATGTCTAGGTATGAAAATGGTTCTCTTTCAAAAACATGCTTCTAGAGCTCTAAAAATAATTCACTATACTTTACATTTTGTGTGGAATTCTAAGTAATAATATGCATATTTAGTGCTCATCGTTATCTTTATTCATCTATGTTCTTCCATTTTTCATCTACCTAAACATGTATTTACTGCTGATAAAATGGTAGCCCAGACACATTAATCACTTCTTCATGCTGTCATCATAAGAAGGTTCCTCATCCAAATTGACCAGTGCTCACTAACTTTCATCAGTAAGCATCCCTTCTGGATGCAAGAAGATACAAGCATCACTTCTAGTAGACTTCCCTTTGATTGATGGGGTAACTTCACCCATCTCTCTATTTGTTCCTTTTCTAGACTGGTTTGTGATGAGTTATTAGCTTCACAGCATTCAAGTTTGATGCCACAAAACCCAGCTGATATGAAGTTGTATTTGATGTTTTGCTGTACTTATCTCCAAATGCTCTGAATTAGTGCTTTCTTGGAGGTTTTTCCTTTCTAATTACATTCTTGTTTATTACAATAAAATCTATGCTTTAGGGACTCATACTGCCACAACATTTTATGTTTTTGTGCAACGCATGATCCCTCTCCAGCCACTACTGATTTCATTTCTTTGTAGCACCATATGAGCAGTAGGATTGAGTTTACTAATCATCGAAGGGTCAGGTTGCTGACATGCCAGCTGCTTTTTCATACTTGGTGACCCCTGGTTGCTGAGCCAGATATATATAAGGCACACAAGTCTTGGGCTCTACCTGCTAGCTACTTGAAAATTGAACTACTGCAATGATACTCCCAAAGCAAACTTTACTTTGGTTTGGCATGAGGTACAAGGCAATTCAGCAATTGGCTCCCTCTGAAAGTTCTCCTTTCCTTGTCATTTCCTTCCAAGAATGTTTTTTAAAAAAAAAAAAAAGTTATAGTTCTCCACTTTCAAATTGCTGTTCACTCACCAAAGTGAATAGCCCTCATACCAAAAGTATTTCCAGTGAATACAGCTCACAAAACATTAGTAAACTGAAAATAATCAAGATGACAGCAGTCTCTCTGAAGGAATGTATCATGAAAGATGTAATATTTCAGAATATGAACTTTCTTCTGTTACTATTTCTTTCACAAATCCTTAGGAAGGGTACACATAAGGCTACCACATTAAATTGTTACCTACTGAGGTGAAAACTGAAAGTTACACAGTTTTCTTGACCAAACCTTTATCATCTAAAACCTATTTAATTTATTTCAGGATTTCTATTAGTACTGTATTTTGCAAGGAAGGTGGAAAAGATTAGAATTCTGGTTTTACCCACAAAAGCTTTTCTCTGCAGGCAATACTTTGTCCCAAGAAAAAGTTTTGCAAGAGTAGAGCCACATAAGGTGAGTTATTTTCCACTGTGTGTACATTGAATGAATGGAAATTACAAAACACTTTCTCAGGAAGGACAAGTATTGACATCCTTGGACAGCAGCAGCAGCCTTTGAATTTTCACTTCAACTACTGCTTAGAAACGACACTGTCAGAAAGGAAACACCTACTGTGCGCCTTCACTTGCCTTCTGATCCCTTATTAGTTAACTCTGAAGTGCATATGTATACAGCCTTAATCCCCAAGTGAGTATCTGGACCAGGGGAAATCTGGAATTAATTGCAAAGTATTTTGGTTACTAATGCAGCTGTTACAAGTGTTTGATTTGGCAAGTGAACAGAAAAGGCACTGCATACCAATTTCGTGAGCCACTGTAAAAGCTGCATGGAGGCCGTCATCTTCAATCACTGCACAGCTGCGCTCAGGAGAGCATATGGTCCCAACGTCTGCCATTCCCAGAGTATCACATGAATGATGCCCACATAAATCCTGCCCAGGAAGGGAAAAAAAAATAAAAAAATCATTAAAATAAATTTTTACACCCTCAGGCAACAACAGGGGAAAGTCACCAGACCTTTGCAAACAGTAGAACTTGGATAAAAACATCAATATAAGCTTCCAGCTAAAGATGGCAATGCAATTTAAAAGCACAGTGACCCAATTCTATCCCTGGTACAGTCAGTGGGAGTATTTTTATTGACTTCACAGAACTTGACTACGTTCTGTAATTAATTGTTCTTAGTTAATTTTTTATTTCTGCAATACATCCACAGGCTCAAACCTCCTGCACCGAGTTAGATACTCAAAACACATGTTGTAGAAGCATTTCTTCCTTGACAATAAAAATAGAATACTCTCTTTATTTACAGAAGCAGAGAGAATGCTTCAGACTCTTGATCAGTCCTTGAACCAGAAATCGCCTTTCTTTTCCAAAGAAAAGTCTTATACCTGCACTTTGAGAAATCAGATTACTATATACTGAACTTGATATCATGCATCTGTCAAGTATTACAATGATTACTAATGTATTACCAAATATACCCAATATTTAACCAATACTCAGAGGTTGCTTAAAGAGCCAGTGATATGACAGTGTCCTACTAATGCAATAACTTGATCATGTTTCCTACTGGTAGATACAGGGTGCCTCCAAATCCATGCAGGTTGCCTGATATTTATTCTTTCTGTTCAGAATGATAATGGTTAACTACAATGATAATGGAAGCTTCAGTCAGACACAGTGTTTTAATTATCAACATTAATGTTTTAGTGCTTCTGCTAAAACAGAGGGAAGAATACTAGTCTGAATGTACATATATATACTTCTTTAGTTGTGTAGGAAGAGCAGGTACTATGCCATTTTGAACACTTTAGCATTTCACTGTGGTTGAATGAAATTGTCATTATCAAATGTTATTAACAAAATTATCAAAGAGTACCTTTTCCCCTTAATTTTTAAGACTCTTTCCTTCCCTTCATGTCTCCTTTTATAAAGACTTTCTTTTATGAAGCCTTTCATAATAAACCTATCTGAGTCACAGATGTCCTGTATGAGGCTGTTCAGGTCAGAAATATTCACTGATATGACAGTTTCAATTTTAGGCAAACTTGAAAACGCCCAGGATTCAAATCCCACTGAAGTCAAAGAAAAACACCTTGACTTCACAGATATCATAACAGAGGATCTGTTAAAAAAAATAGATTTTTTTACTTAGCTCTGTTTTGTTTGTTGTGTTATTTTTTTCCCCAAGAGGAAGCAGACATTTTCAAGCTAGAATTATATGGTGATATTACATATATGTAACATGAATTTCAGGATCAGTTCTGGCTCCCAGGTGTCAGGATTTAAATATCACAGTATTACTGAACATAGCAGCCTCACAAGATGAGAAGGAATAAAGTTCAGAAGTATTTAAATTCCCAGATCTTCACAGGTATAATCCATGGTTTAAGAAAAACTTCCATTCTGTAGCAATGCAGATAATATACAGACAGTTTTCTTTCTAGCACCACTGGCTCCCACCTCGGACATCCAGTTAACTCCCCAGACATTGCTTCTGCCTCTGCATGCGTTACGGGAAGATACAGAATAAGGATGCTGATTTTCAAGTAAAAGAAGTGCAGGCTTTTTCCAGTTTTATTTAGGCAAATAAATTTCACATAATTTTCAGCATGTCTGGATCAATGCTGGAAGAAGGCCTAAGTGAGATCATGTTATAGCATCAAACATCTGGGACATATTCAACAAGGAAAATACAATTATTTTTGCTCAAGCTCATATCCACTCAGCCTTTTAAATGTTACTTCTTAATCTGTCCCATTCAGTCTAAGGGTACAGTTTACACAGTGTAAACTCCACATAAATGTAACTGTAAGTGGTTTACCTACAGCAGCACGAGTAACAAAACTCAGGAAAAATGCATGTGCATAGTGCCAATAAAAATACCTTTTTCTGATGATATGATGGATTTAAGTGAGTCTAAATTGTATAGGAAGTAAGGTACCTTTATTCTAATGGAATTTGCACTGAACTCACACAAGCAGTTGAACTGAAATCCTTATAGGAGTATCAAAAAGTGCATAAACCAGGCAGAAATCAGCTTACTGGAGGAGGTCTACATTACTCTCATGTTGACAGCACCAAAAATAGTATAAAATGAATTAATTGAGGCCTTATCTCTGCATGCGGATTCCATGCCATTTGGTCTTTTCTTGTATTTGGGGGTCATTATTGCCAAGATACATCAGCACTGCTGTCAGTGTGGACAAAATTATACAGTATGTCGGGTGTCTCATGTGAGAGCATGATTTATTTTCATTTTCCTACAAGAAACAGCAATGCCAGTGATATGGCTATGAAGATTTATCAGCCAACACAACCAGACCTCACAACGAATTCTCCAGATTTGATAACACATATATAATTAAAAGAACACAGTCTTTCTAAGAAGGCATCTCATAAACTTCTTTAGTTACTTCCTTTGAGGGAAATGTGGAGTATGGCAAACTACTACAGGAATGTTAATGGTAAGCAGCCCTTCCAACTCTTGGCTGGTAAGCAATATCACCCTCAAAATTTTGAAAGCTATGCACAAGCTTGTGTTACATCACCTTCATTTGACATAGAAAAAAAAGGCTATGCAATATAAAAGCTGTGATGTAGTAGTCATTACTGAAACTTGATGGGACAAATGCTATGACTAGAGTGTGGCTACTGATGGCTACAGACTGTTTAGAAGGGAGAGGAGAGGAAGGAGGGGGATGTTGCCCTCTATGTTAAGAAATGGATACAGCATGAAGAGATGTCTCTAAAGAATAGCCACAAGGAAGTAAAAAGATTGCAGGTAGGAATTAGACATTGAATCAACAAGGGGAACCTCACAAGCTGCCCAATCAAAGGGACCCTACTGACAGTCTTCTTACTCCAGCTACAGGAGACATCATGCTCACATGCTCTTGTCCTGCTGGGAGATTTTAACCCCCAGCATCTGCTGGAAAAGTAACAAGGTGAACTGCAGGCCATCCAGGAGACTCCTGGAGTGCCTCAACGATAACTTCTTAAGACAGGAAATAGACAGCCCTACCCAGGAGAATGCAATACTGGATCAAATGGCCACCAGCATCAAGACTGGAGGCAGCCTGGGTTGCAGAGATCATGCGCTGGTGGAGTTCACAGTCCTAAGCGATCTGAGTCAGACAAGGAGCACAGTTAGGACCCTGAATTTTAGAAAAGCAAAATTCCAGCTCCTCAGGGAGTTTATCAATTAGACCCTCTGGGAAACAGCCCTCAGGGACAATGGAGCAGAGCTGACAGATCTTTCAGGACACCTTCCATAGAGCATGAGAGATTCCCAGGTGTAAGAAATCAGGCAAGGAAGGAAAGAAACCAGCATGGTTGGTTTGAGACTTGCTGACCAAACTAAAAGGCAAGAAGGAACTGCACAGGCAGTTCAAATAGGGACAGGTGTCTTGGGAAGAGTATAGGGATGCTTCTCAGTTGTGCAAGGAGGAAGTCAGGAAGGCCAGGGTGTGGCTGGCACTGAACTTGGCAAGGGATGTGAAGAATAACAAGAAGGTCTTCTACAGGTATGTCAACCAGAAAAGGAAAGTTAAAGAAAACATAACCCCTCCCAGATGGGCAAGAATGGCGAGCTACTAACAACAGATGATGAAAAGGTTGAGTCTCTCAACAACTTTTTTGCCTTCATCTTCATTGGCAACCTCTCTCCTCAGACCTCCAAAGCGCCTCCTGTGGCTGAGGGGACCAGGGGGACAAAGTCCTCCCAACTGTAAGTGAAGGCAAAGGTTTTCACCACCTGAGGAACCTGAACATACACAAGTCTAAGGGACCTGATGAGATGCATCCCAGAGTCCTGAGGGAATTGGCTGACATAGCTGCCAAGCCACTCTCCATGACATTTGAAAAGTCCTGGCAGTCAGGTGAAGTCCCTAGTGACTGGAAGAAGGGTAACATTACACCTGGTTTTGAAAAGGGGAGAAAGGAAGACACTGGGAACTACTGACCTGTCAGCCTCACCTCTGTAACTGGGAAGATCATGGAACAAATCCTCCTAGACGATCTAAGGTACATGGAGGACAGGGATATGATTTGAGACAGCCAGCATGGCTTTACTAGGGGCAAGTCCTGCCTGACCAATCTAGTGGCTTTCTACAATGGAGTGACTACATCGGTGGATTTTTTCCAGGCCTTTGACATGGCCCCCCAAAACATCCTTCTCTCTAAATTGGAGAGATATGGATTTGATAGGTGGATAAGGAACTTGCTGGATGGTCACACTCGGAGGGTAGTGGTCAACAGCTCAATGTTCAGATGGAGACAAGTGGTGTCCCTCAGGGATCTGTGTTGGGACCAGTGCTGTTAACTATCTTTATAGACAGTGAGATTGAGGACACCTTCCGCAAGTTTGAAGATGACAGCAAACTGAATGGTGCATTCAATATGCTAGAGGAACAGGATGTCATCCAGAGGGACCTGGAAAAACTGGACAAGTGGCTTCAGGTGAACCTCACAAGGTTCAACACAGCCAAGTGCAAGGTCCTGCACCTGGGTTGGCACAATCCTCATTATCAATACAGGCTAGGGGATGATATGATAGAGAATAGCCCTGAGGACTGGGGGTACCAGTGGATGAAAAGCTGGACATGAGCCAGCAATGCACACTTGCAGCCCAGAAGGCAAATTGCATTCTGGGCTGCATCAAAAGACATGTGGTCAGCAGATTGAGAGGAGTGATTCTTCCATTCTTCTCTGCTCTAGTGAGACAGTTTCTGGAGTACAGTGTCCAGCACAAGAATGACATGGATCTAACCTGTTGGAGAAGGTCAAGAGCAGGGACAAAAAAATGATCAGAGGGCTGGAGCACCTCTCCTGGGGTAGAAAAAATAAGGCTTTGTGAAGACCTTATAATGGCTTTTCAGGACCTGAAGAGGGCCTACAAGAAAGCTGGGTGAGGTTTGATGGGGCTCTGAGCAACATGATCAAGTTGGGGATGTCCTTGCTTACTGCAGAGGGGTTGGACTAGATGAACGCTGAAGGTTCTTTCCAACCCACTGCATTCTGTGATTCTATAGGCAAGCACTAACAGAGCAACGTTTGGTTTACTTTTCAAATGTTGTATGTTACATGTCACTGACACTGTACCATATTGCACACTTGGGTTTCCTCGGAAACCCACTTCTTCAAACCGCTGTTCTTCCATGTCCATCATTTCCCAGACTACGACACATATCCACACATCTCAGCATCCCACCCACTTTCAGTGCAGTGTTCATTTGCATAACAGTTGCCTAGACAAAACAAAGCAGGCTTCACAATTTCTTCATGACATGTCCTAAGACTAGGCTGGATAAAAGGACTTTCTTTACGAGCTTGTATTATATAAGGGTTTCTTCTAGGAAATCCCACAGCAGAAAATAAATTCTTCTGAAAATTGCTGATCTGTAAAATTACCTAGCTCCTCCAACACTCCATGAACAGCTGGAAAACAGCTGGCCCCAGATGGTGTGTGACCAGCAGTCTGATCAAGGTGGTTTGGGGAGCCCTGCAGCCACCTACTGAATCCCAGCTGGGCAGTGATGGAGGAGGCTTGTAAAAGATCTTGGAAACAAGGACAGGAAATATTTTCTCGCATTAGCTTCTTTTTATGAAGTTGTTACCGGGGGAGACATGTCTACAGGTCACCCATCTGCTGTTAGGGAAGGGCATGTGCTGCCTGTGCCTTGAACAGAGAGCACATGCTGAGTTTTTTGTTGTAGGCTTCAGTCCTCCATGACTTCATGAGGATGCCTTTTTTAAGCTAATGTTGACATTTTCCATAATCATTTACTGAGATCACTGAAGACTCAGCTCCAGTATGTTCTCAACTTACAGTCTCATTTATCCCTTATTTCTCTTGCTTCTGAATGGTTTGAACTTTCAGATCTTTCTATTCATAGCACCAAACAGAATACACTATGTACATAATCAAAGCCTACCAAGCAGCATCTCTGAGACACATATTCTGAAAAGTTTGCTATCAGATCAACTCATCATTCCATACCTACATGCTCCTTTCCAACAGCACAATTTCAAGTGGCATTTGTGAAAGTCATATCTGTTTACATTTCCACTGATTTAAACCCCCATGGCAAAATTTGTTTTGATATAAACCATGGATTATGTGTTACCAGCACCAACAGCCACATTTTTAGCTTTCCTGGGCAGCCTTGGAAAGCAGCATTAGACTTCTTTGAGGCAAAGTTTCTGAGAGGACCATAAAAGTTTTTATTTCCCTTTAAAAGAATTATTTTTAGCAAAAAAATAATAATTAATAAATATGTAATGATAGTATCTAGAAAGTCTGTGTTAGTCTCCTCAGGTATTCATACTCCAGGATAAAGCACTAAGAAAGTGAGGACTCACATGATAGTTAAAATCAGTTTCCAATTATTATTTTGCTCTAGTGTGTGGCTTCTATTTAGAAAGTTAATCACTTACTCAGATCTGTATATTCACATAACTGCATCCCAATAACAAAAGCAGCTTTGAAGAATAAGTGTTCCTTGATGTTTCTAAAGCAGGAATGCAGAGTTTGGCATTTGCTCTGCATTACAGTAGTTTCAAAACAGAATAAATAGGGAATGCATTGGCTACACAGGAGACAATAGATGTTAAGACTTAACTTTTGGCAAAGGAATGTCTCAGGAAAACTGAGCTGTACGTTGGAAGATGAGTAGTTAATTGGACAGCTTATTAAAGGCCAGATTTTCTTGGAATTTTAAAGCACGTCTAGAGCAGCTGGTGTTTGCCATCTATAGATGGCATTGTTGTGAATGAAGATAACTCCTGTGGCACCCACTGGAGCAGTTAATTTATTTTACCTGAAATTCTCAGATTTCTGCAGCAGGCTTAAAAACAAGAATAAGCTGTTTAGTGAAACCTGGTATTAAGCCAGAGCTCGTGGACCTGATGCAAAGCACCACTTGGGACAGTTTGGTAGAATGTAAGGGTAGAAGAGAAAAACTGGCTCACATGTCCTCTGGTCTTTGAGTTATCTTCCCTTCATATGGCTTGCAGTTTGTGACCTTATGGGACCCAGAGTGCCACAGTTTTTTAGTTCTGAGCGTCTAAGCATTTATACTTGACTGGGGTTGCGATGCCTAATGTTTCTCCACTTTTTCCCGTGAAGGAAGCTAAGTCTACAGATATTCTCTGATCAAATGTACAAGAAACCAACAGGATTACACTTGGCAGGCACAGCTGCACATCACCTTCTTTTAAAGCTCAGCTAACAGCTTTTACGTCTCTGTGTGTTTTTTCACTTGCTTTTCTAGTTACTTCATAACGGATCAGCAGTTAAAACCTTTGCCCAGTAAGACTGTCATCCAACTTTAAATTCCATTCAGGGATGAAGATCCTTTGAAGTACATTTCATAGGAGTGTGCCCATGGTTTACACCAGACTATGGTTGAGAATGAAGGTCTGCACATCTGTGTGTGCAGGGAGTTGCAACTCCTCCTGTGCCAAAGTTTTCCCTAGCTCCAGCCTGCAGTTAGCGTTTATAGTGCTCGGTGGAATAACCTACCTTTTGGTCCCTATTCCTCAGTCTGCTTCTGTATTTAACATTGAACAGTCCTTTGGTAAATTACAGAAAGAATCTTCTCTCCCAGTGCTTTGGAAACCCAGCCCACCTTGCTCTGAGCAGTGTGCTCCAGTCAGTGGCTTCAGGTCACGATTTTTCTCCTTCTCACCATATGAATCTTAAATTACTTTCTAAACAGTGATGTAATTTTGGTTAGAGGAATGGAAAGTTTCCTTAACACCTGAAACAGTTCACAACCAACCGGTTAAGGATCTCTCCTGGGAGGCAGGCGATACTGACCTAAAATCCTTCAAGCAGAGGAAGGAATTAAACATGACTTTCCAACTTCCTGCAGCAGTGTTCCCACCACAGCCATGAGAAGGGAAAGTGGGGTCAGGAGGTATTTGAGGCCTCTGCATCCAGCCTCTCATATCCCACTCTGCAAAGTGGGCAAAAATTTATCGATGTCATGATAAAGCAGAACAGCTCATGACAGGGAAAGTAAGGTTCACACAAACAGAGAGCATTATTGGTATCACCCAAGGAGTGCATGATATCTTGAAGTCAAAAGAAACACAAAACCTAAGACAAAACAAAGGGTACTTGAGATAAGGGCTAACTGGTGAACAAAGTAACTAGAGAATCATCTGTTTTACCCTTCAACTGATACTACTATACTTAAAAAGAGGGACTTTATAAGCCAAAACGGTGGAAAGCTGCCCTGGAGGAAGTCTGCTGTATAAAGTCCTCTTTCTGAAACACTGGTGCGCTTCACTCATGGGGGCTGTCCAGGTTAGGGCACCACAGAGAGAGCCTAAAGCAAGGAAGGACTCCCATCAGACTCATAAAGTTACTCCTCTGTTCTCCTATGGCCATACTTTGAAAGAAAAGGTCTAAGTCTGGTCACCTTTCTGGGAAAACAGGAGTGGTGATACCTGCCTTACAGACCAAAACAGAGTTACATATTTTCCTCCAGTAGCTTAACTTGAGATTGTCTTCCTTTCAGGTCAGCATCCTTCATTCAGGACTGAATTTTGGGCATTTGAATCTCACTTGTGATGCTGAACTTTGGTACCATTGTTCTGTCTGGCTACACCACATCTACAAAACTCTCAGAGGCTTTGTTTACATGTTTTGTAGCTGTTTTGCCAAGCATAATCCAGACAATTTTAATGTCCATTACAAAATCACAGTGTGCCCCAAGGAGGAATATTTCCAGGAGGTGGGCAGAGGGCTGGTGATCCCCCACCCACCACCACCTGGCTGAAGATGCTCCAGGCTCCTGCAGAAGGGGCTCAGGGCACTTTGCTTTGGTTGCCATCTAAAAGATGACACTGGAACAGGTTGCCCAGCGAGGTTGCGGATGCCCCCTCCCTGGAGGTGTTCAAGGCCAGACTGGATGGGGCCTTGAGCGACCTGGTCTAGTGGGAGGTGTCCCTGCCCATGGCAAGGGGGTTGGAACAAGATGATCTTGAAGGTCCCTTCCAACCCAGGCCATTCTATGAATTCTATGAATCTATGAATTCTAGATAAGGTGAAATTCAAGAAAACCCAATGTACAGGTGATGCCCTGTTGACCTAACTTCAGGGCTACATTTGCTGGCTTCAGAAATTCCCTCCTCACCAGACTGGATATTTAGGCATGTTCTTACTCTCCCCTTGTATATGAGACATGAGGACCCTAGGCACTCATGATTTCAGGACACTCTACAATAAACTGTTAGAAATAGAGCCTAAACGAGATTAAACTCCTATGCTCTGAATATTCAAATTAACAAAACCTTTTTTCCCAAAGCAGACAAAGAAATCGTAGCATTATGCAAACCACAGATTATTTAAAATATTGGGAAAATGCAGATAAAGCTTTTTGTACTTGGCGTGAGGAGAGGAAAGGAAAAAAAAAAAGTTTCAGTCATGAAACATGATGAATGATCAAGGAAAAAGATGTGATTTAACTTGCCTAACCCACAGTTCCTCTGAGGGGAAACTCCACACCATCTCTATAGATGAGCATGAATCACATTACTTCTGCACAAATTATGTGCCACTTTATTTTCCCCAGGGACATTATCTAAATGTATTAGATTTGTAAGAAAATTGGTGAAAACACTACAAAAGTGATATAGACATATCACATTATAATTTCTTTAAAGTAATGATAATAAACATTAGTGAAATATATTCTACTGACCATTGGTACAGTGAACTTGTTTTACTAATATAATTGTGTGAAAATGACAATATAGAGAAGTAAAAAATGAAGGAAGGAAGGAACTAGAGCCAAAGAAAGCATGTGCTCCACACAATGAAATTATGATCCACAGAGCTGAAATAATCATGGAATGGTAGGGGTTGAATATGACCTCTGGAGATCACTTAGTCCAATGCCCCTGCTAAAGTAGTTTTGCCTAAAGCAGGCTGCACAGGAACATACTCAGTTGTATTTTGAAAGTCTCCAGAGGAAGAGACTGCACAATCTCTATAGGCAGCTTGTTCCAGTACCTCATCATCCTGGCAAGAAAGAAGTTTTTCTTAATGTTTAGGTGGAACTTTATGTGTTCTAGTTTGTGCCTATTGCCCCTTGTTCTATCACAAGGCACCACTGAAGGGAGTTTGGCACATCCTCTTGACACTCACCTATATATATTTATAAATGTTGACATAATCCCTCTTAATATTCTCTTCTCCATGCTAAACAGACTCAGGTCTCAGCCTTTCCTTGTAAGAGAGATACGCCACTCCCCTGTCATCTTTGTAGCCCTCCAAGGAACTCTCTCCAGTGATTATCCATCTCTCCTGAACTGGTGAGCCCAGAAGTGGACACAATAGTGCAGAGTTGAGGGGGTGGAGAATCTCCCTCAACCTGCTGGTCATACACTTCTTAATGCACCCTAGTATACCACCACTGGCCTTCTCAGCCACAAGAGCACACTGCTAGCTCAAATCCAAAGCTTGCTTTTAAATTTCAACAGCACCATCAGATTGACAAACTAAATCACAGCAAGACCCATACTAGGTGGAGAAAGGCAGGATAGTAGCCTTTGGCTCTAATAGGAACTTTCTGCTGGAGCCAAGCATGATGGTACTATCACAGATAACACTAACAAGCACTTAGGAAAGCATTTTTACTTTCTCTTCTTGCCTGTATCTACTGTGAGAAATACCTATTTTAATTTTCACATGATTCAGAACTGGGGGAAATAAAGGCAGAGAACTGGATGTTGTCCAAATGTATTCAATAGTTCACTTGAAATGTAGCTAAGGGTCACTAACTGCAAAGTAGGCTGAATCTCAGAAAAGAACAGCTCTAAGCTCAAGTGTAGAGTGCAAGTCACAAATGTTTTCCTGCTGTGGCAAATCTGGCAAGTTACACACACAAAAACCTGAAGACAGAAGATAACCTTTTTCCAGGTTCTGAGAACTGCTCACAATAAAAATGTCTGAAATGGACTAAATTCTAAATTTGCTGTTGAGTTCACTGCCACTGAGAACAAAGTTAGCTAATCTCCAGAGGAAGGAGGCTTTACAAGCTCTTCCTCCATCTCACTACACACCTTAACACCGACTTGGTTGCTACAGCCAAGTCACCTTAGTAAGAGCTCTCACAGGGTTTATTAGGAAATGATCACCTTTTTGGTACTGACAAGTCAGACCTCTGACAGGATTCTTTCTCCATAAGAAACTCAAGAAAAGCTACTATCTTTGCAAAGAGCCTCTTTTAGTGACAAAAATAACATCCAAGTAAATGTCACTTTAGAATGAAGACAATAATTATATTAGAGACTTGTATGGCAAGAGACATGCAAAAGTTAGATTCTAACTACACATAAATGGCTACACAGAACAGAGGACATGCGTTTAGATGACAAATGATTTGCAAATATTATTCTGGCTACACAGACACACAAAGTTCAAGGTGGCCTCAGTTAGTAAACAAAGATGGAAAATGTACCTCACACATTTACCCCATGCCTACAAAACAAGCCATTTAGAACAAGACATCTGGATGTTAAAAAATTAGCATGATGGAATTCAGAGCCCATCAAAACATGCAGCCATGGCTTAGCGTCTAGTAGCTAAGCAACGTACTTCATACATTCAAAACACAGTTGTAAAAGTTGGATCCTCCTGCCAAATGCTGCCACTCTCCTTGAAAAGCTAAACTGGAAAAAAGTCTCTCTTTAGTTCAAAACGGGACTGCTTTCTCTGGGAAACATCTCTACTGCTTTTTAATCCTTTAACCCTTTTTGTGTTTACATTCCAAGAAGAGCAAATAGATTCGTGTTGACATTTCAAGTGTAAGCATATAAAACCCTGTGGACATGCACATAGCCCTTGCAAAGAACATCATGAGCACATGTAGCAAGAAACTATAGTCTTGTTCTTATTGAGTCAAACAAGGTAATGCCAAACAATGTGCATGTGCACACAACTAATCATCAGACTAAGTAATACTGAATTGCACTGAGGAACTAATCCCATAGTTAAATATGTTAAAATGTAAACCAAGAAAACGGAAGCCTGTGCTTTTTTCTCACAAAGCATTTGCATCCCTAAATAACAGGGCAAGCATTATTTGCATCTTAAGAGTGGAAGTAGACCACAGGAACTGTGACATTTTGTTTAATTTAGGTACTACTTACATCCAAAAGAAGTAACTCTACGCATGGAAGATGCATTGCTCAGGACTCTTTGAAAGTGGATTACTGATTAGCAGCACACTCTTATTCCGGCAGGAGGGCACCCATGCAAAGGAATTACAGATAAGCATCTGGAAAGCAAGTGCACTTTAAATTCACATCCTGTCTCAATACAAATTAACTTAATAGCTGATGCTAAGATTCACAGTCCGACAGTTATTGAATTGCCATAAATAACAGAGAAGTAAATGGGAAAAGTGATGGATTCTGGCCCGGGCTTAATTAATAAGCCATTAAAAAGGATGTTTACAGGAAAAAGCAAGAGCTTTCTGACCCAGCCTAGGTAGCCTGTTTTCATTCAGATTATAACGATAAAAAATGGAAAGCTTGCAAATTGGACTGATGGGCTTTACACTGCTAAAAAAGTCTCCTGCTGCACAAGTTATCCCTGACTGACACAGAACCTAATGTTTCAACTATTTACAGCTATAAAAGCAAGTCAGGCACTTCCCCCTGTTCTGGAGTAACTCCTTCCACAAACCATCCAAAGCATCCTTTTTGGCAGGCTCCTACGATGTAGAAAAGCTGGAGAACTCAAATGAACGGAAAGTCATGCAGTTATTTTTTTCATTCTTGGGGAAGGGAAAAAAAGAACACACCAAACCCAAACCACTGAAGGGATACTCTTACAGAAGAACTTCATTGCATAAACTCAACCACATGCCTACTAAAGCAATGTCCCTTAACGACGTCTGGTAATGCAATTAATTAACAACCAGGCAGGGAGCTAGGCACAGCTCTGCATGGGTATCACCGGCCAGATCTGACCCAGAGTTGATCAGAACACCCATTTTTCAGTTGGGAAACAATCAGTCAGCCCAATTCACTCAAATTCTGCAGCTCTGTTTACCTGCGGTTTGCATTTACGTCCTACCCTTGAACCACAAGCGCTGCTGGCTTCCAGAGCAGCAGAGCTATTCTTGATGGAAATAGCATCTCAACGCACTCAACAAGAAAGTCATGTGTACTTTTAAAGTGTTTACCATTTTCACTAGCAGGTTTGTTTTGGGGGCTAATTTAGACTAGGGAGCACTATCAACTGTTTTTGTTTGGACCACCTTCCCAAAGAGAGAGGCGAAGTACATGAACCATCTCATGGGAAAGATGGAACAATGTCATCTCTCAAGCAGAGATAAATTAAAGCAGTTTCAGCCAAGTCCCATGATCAGGCAAATCACCTCTCCATGCTGGCAGGAGTCCCAGCGCTGCTCTGGCACAAACCACAGTGGGGGTAATTGCACCCACAGTGGGGATGACCTCACAGCGGATGGTGCATACACAAATGCATACACAATCTGTTGAGTTTTCAAACCCTTCTCCATCCCCAGTGGCTGTGACCATGGATGTTTGTCACTGAGATGCAGTGCAACCCAATGGAAAGGCCAAAGCTGTGAGCACGGAGGTAATCACTGGGCAAGGCAGGGCAATGTGGCTGAAGAGCCACCAAGCAGATTTCATTGCAGCCCAACCAGCCCATGATACTATTCGAGGGCATCAAATTGCTGTTTGAGATGATGCCTACCTCGCGGGTGAAGAGAATGGCGGCATCATAGTGCTCGTCGTGGTCATCATCAAGGCGGTTGTGCTGGTGCTGCCACTTGCAAAAGTTCTTGAGGGTGGTGGCGGCGTTTCTGTTGACCTCCAGCCCCTTCTCCTTCTCCCCCAGGGCCACCACCTTCACCACGGCCAGACGGACGTGGTTCTCAAGGCTGGCGTGGGCATAGAGCCTGGAGGCGATGGAGGCCAAGGTGAGAAGGTAGTGCTGCAGCCCCTTCCCGTACTTGCGGACCATGGAGGCGTCAGCTACCAGCAGCAGCTCCACCTGCCGGGCCCGGGAGACGGAGCGACGTCTACGCCGCCGACTGGCCCCGGCCGCGGCCTCCGCCGCTCCGGCCAAGTCGCGAGTCTCGCAGCTGGTACGGGCCGGCACCGTCTCAAAGCTGAATCGGTCTCGACGAAAGAAGTGCGGGGCGCGGGCCGGGCCCTCCCCGTAGATCCGTGAGCCGTCTGTCTCCCCGCCGCGCCGCGCCGGTCTGACGGTGTAGCGGGAGCGGCCCACGGCGAAGAAGCCGTCGAGGCCGCCACAGAGGTTGAAGACAGCCAGGGAGCGCGGGCTGCCGTCCACTGTGCCGCGGTAGTAGCAGCGCGCGGGTCCGCCGGCCCGCGGCGCCCCTGCCCCCACTGCCTCGTCGCGCTCCAGGTCGAGAAGGAAGCGCTGGCCCCCAGCGTAGAGGACGTATCCCGCCCTGCCGCCCCCCGCGTACGTCGGGTCGAGGCGCCTCACGACGCCGCTGGCCCAGCGAGGCGGCGAAGGGCGGCGAGGCGGCCCGGGGGGAGGGCCCGGCCAGGGTCGGGGCGGTGGCGGGGCGGCGGCGGCAGCGGCGGCGGGGGTGGCGGCGCTCCGTCGTCGGCAGGTGCCGGCGGCTGGGACAGAGCGAGGTGCAGCTCGGCAGCCAGCAGCAGGGTGACCAGCTTCAGCAACATGCTTGCCTCGCCGTCGGAGCGGCCACAGTGGAGGTGATAATTAATAGTAGTAATAATAATAACAACAAAAGTTGGGGAGGGAGGTGGAAAGAGCCGGTCGGACGAGTGCCGCTATGTAGTTAAGGGAAGGAGAGAAAGAGGAAGGAAAGGGGGGGGGGACGGGGGGGGACGGGGGGGGGGGGGGGGAAAGAAAAAAGAAAAAAAAAAAAGGAAAAAGAAAAACAAACAGAAAAGTTGTCCCTCCCAAACTCGAGTCAAGTGTGAGTGGGAGAGAAAAAAATGTCAACAAAAGCCGCTCGCGTGTGAACTTTGTGTTTCTCTGCAGGGAAGAGCTGGGAGCACATGGAAGGAGAGAGAGGCAAAATATCCCAAATCACTTCTGCTAGGGAGGGAAAGAGGGGAGCGAGAAAAGGGAGGAGAGGAGGCTCGGACTCGGCAAGTAGAGAAGTCTGAGCACTTCCCACTCCTTTTCCACTTCTCTGATGTAGTCACCGGATCATCACAAGCAGCAGCAGCAAGGGCAGGGGGCAGGTCTGCTGCGACTCGGCACTTTCTCGGGCTCCGGTGGGCTCCCTTTCCTTCTTTTGCCCCCTTGTGTTTTGAAGAGAAGGAGGAGAAGGGGAGAGAAGAAATTCAGGCACCGAAAGTCGCCTCGATCGTCTCCGGTGAGATGGTTAAAAAAAAAAAAAAAAAAAAAAAGAAAAGAAAAAAAAAAAACACCCACAACAACACAAAAAAACCCCCACCGCCCCAAAACACCACCACACCAAGAAGCGGAAAACGTCCCGGATTTTTGTAAAAGCCCTCTCCCTGTATCTTTGTTGTTGTTGTTGTTATCCCCAGTCTGTCGATGTGAACAAGAGGAGAAGGGAGAGAAATGTGAAGATGAGAGGAGGTGGAACAATGAATTTATAGCGGAATGCCATCCTGAAATGGCAATTTCGACAATTCGTCACTGCAGGCTGCCTCTTAAAGGGAGAGCTTCAAAACCACCACTCCCACACTTCCTTCTCATTTAATCAGACAGAGGGAGAAACTTGAGGGGAGGGGGAAGGGGGAGGACTGCGGGGGGAGGAGAAGAGGAGAGAGAAGGAGGCAGGAGAGAGGGAAGCAAGAGACGGGGAAGAGCGGGAGGAAGCCGGGGGGAGAGAGGTACCGAGAGAAAAAATGTGTGTGAAAACCGCAAGATTTGCCTCGAATCGCTTAAAGCTACAGTCACCCGGGGTTTGACATGTCACCGCTGGCCGGGGACGGTGGGACTGCGCTTACCTCACGTCCTGCCTGCTTCCCCCTCTCTCCTGCCTGACGCGGCCATTCATTTTGCAGTGTTCAGCGAAGGAGGCACGTTTACGCCTGGCTCGGAGGGGAGGGAAGTGGCCGGGGCTTTTCGAAGAGCGCCGGTGATGCGGCGGCTGGGGGAGCGACTGCACCGGGTTATGGAGGGCGCTCTCCCGCCGCTGCCCCACATGTCCTGGCTCGTCCCCGGTCCCGGCACCTTTTCTCGGGTCAGTGGCGGCACCAAACTTCCTCCCTTTGTCTGAAAGGCCGCGGCTCTTCTGTACTCAGCCTGTCATTAAGGCCCGGCAAGCTGTCATCTAGTTTGGGCGGACTGTGATTTCCCCAGAGCCCCCGAGGAGGAGAGAGGGCGGGGATGACTTACTGCTCGCTTTGACCTTTTGAATGACTTCAGATACTTAGATCATCCTCCTGCTGACTGACACACACGTACACTCACTCAATCCCCTCGTCTTTCTTCCTTCAGTTCGTGCTCCACCAGGGACACCACAAAGGGCGAATGCCTGCGTTCACTTTTTTCATCTGCCCTTTCCACATTAACACTGCCCGGAGAATGACAGGAGACTGACACACAGCGCACTCCCTAATGAACAAGGGCTGGAAAGCAGCCTGAGCTCTGGGAGGGCGACAGGAGCAGGACCCGGGAGGTGTCCGACTGCCCTGGCTTTCCTCCCACCGAGGTGCCAGCATTACCGGGCTCCGTGCCGTGCACTAGTCAGACACGGATGTATGGAAAACAAATTGCTTATTATCTCTTGTTTCCTTCCCACGTCCCGAGACGGGTGTCGGGAACAGGTGCTCCCTAGTACAGGACTCCAAAGAAGATGCAGCTTTCCAGTCTTCTTGTAGCTTGCAAATAGCATCTCAGCTCAACTGCTCTCACTGCAAGGAATTGACGTGCGCATCTGCGACACTTCCCAGAATCAGGACCATGGTGATGGGATGCTGGGAGAATAGTAGACCAGCACCTGCTTATCTGGTTAGCAGAGGCTGCTTTGAGAATCTGGCACTTCTGTTAAGAGCAGGTTAACTAATGCAACACACATTTCAAAAATTAATATTCCCAAGTAAATTATTACATTAAAATAATGCTGAGGTTATGCTTATTAAATATCTGAGGCACTAATGATTTGCAGGTCATCTTTGTCCATTTTTCCTGAAATGGTGATAACTATGAACAAAAGTTCATTTCTCAACCTCCTGATACTTCTTTTTCTACACTTCAGTATTTTGTCATCACCAAAAATTCTTGACTGGAGTCAGTAAATTCACAAATGAAGAGTTATATATCAGGAAGGTCACACAACTTTCTTGGGGCATTGGTCCAGGACTATTCAACAGTTTAAAATGTAAACATTTTCTCAGTTACTTGAGTTATAAAGTTAAGACAGTAAAAAAAAAAAAAAAAAAAAAATATATATATACAGGGAGGTATTGAGAAGAACAAGGGATATTTTGATTATAAAAAGAACCAGTAGTTTGTGTCCCACTTTTTCTTGGATAGCTTTTACCTTTCATTTGAGCCTAGTAGGTACCTGTTCAGCACAAGAAATACTTTTATTGACTTCACTAGAATTTGATCAAGCCCTGCATTCATATATGTGTCTGGGTCCAAATTCCAGATACCTCTGGGAGAGGTGCTAAAGATGAGATCTAGGATAAGGAATGTAGTTTGGATAAAAGCCTCGGAAACTCTCATTAAAAGAATGTTAGCTTGTTAATGAAAAGGCATATGGTGCACAGGAGGCCAATGCAATATTATCTCATGCTACAGCATAATTCCAACTGTCCAGTCATATAGTCTAGGAAAACCAGGAATGCTTAGAAGGGTTAATGGTAATTAAATGGTGTGTCTCACTAGTCATCTCTTGTGTTGTCTTTGATTTCCCAAAAGACAGGAAAAGTTTGCTGAGCTTCCACAATGCCCTGTTTCACTGAGCAAAGATCTAGGCTTTCCAGGAAGGTACAAATTAGTCTGTGCAGATTACCCCACAGATTATGAAATCTTTCCTATTTACATTTCAAAGCCATAATAACTCAGGAGTGCAATAATGGGAAGATAGGTCAGTCATGCCTCACACAACAAGAGAAACCCTTTTCTAGTCAGACAGTCTTGAAGTGTAAGGATAAATTGCTTGCATTGTCTTCCTTTTCCTTGTCGTTTTGGCTTCTTAGCCTCTTTTTACAGTTAGAGCACTGCCTTTAAACAAGAAAGCTTGTTAGCATGTCTCAAGTTGTGGATGACATTAGATACTTGTCAAACAGTTCTGACCTGGAAATCTCAAAGCTGACCTTTCCCAACTGAGGAACTGAGAACCACAAATCTTCAATTAGCTTTAAGACACAACACAAGTTTTGTACACTTTGGATCAAATTCAATCCTGATGTAAAATAAGAGCAGTCCTCTTGAGTTTCTGGGAGCTGCAAGCTGCATTCATTAAGATTGTGTTTTACCCTCTGGGTTTGCCCATAAAACCCTTTTGGATCCTTCAAGCAACAGACTCAGTAGCTGGGGATTCAGAGCATATAGTATTTTAGCTGCATAAGAAATATAGCTCTAAGCACTGTAAACACTCGTATGAAGGAATAGCTTGAGAGACATGGAGATACTGAAAAAATTGCTAATCATTTTATTCACACGTCCTTCAAACTGCCTTATAGAAGGGTCCTGTTTTACATTTTTTCAATTCTCAGTCACATTACTAGGAGTGGAAAACCGTAAACCTGAGGTGTCAGCAAATTAGTCCTGTGCCTGCCTATAGCCATCTGAGAGTAGTTAAGGCCAAGCAGATATTGCCTACCAAACACCACCATTAATTCTTCCTCCTTGGAAATGAAAAGAAGGATAATCTGTTCAGCTGTTCTGATTTTAGAAGTATTTGGCATTTCTATGTAATTGCACAGGGAAGACAGCAATCACTATGAGATGCATGAGGTTTTTTTTCTATACCATTATAGGAAGATCCAATCCAAGAAGATGTCCTGCTTAACATGTTCTAAAGTAATATCAACCAAAAATCTGATAGATTTGTGATCAACACAGGCCTATAGCTGGGAATTTGACCCAGTAAGTAAGTTCTTATATAAGAATCTACCTGTAGCAGCCTGTTTCTTAACAGGGGACAGCTTTCAAACTTGCAAAACCACCGTGGTTTATTGGTCTTGTCACCAGTTTTAATAATACAAATTTTATGATTATAACATACAAGTCTATTCATTTTAAAGCTTCCCTATGGCAGTGCATTAAAACCACTGAAGGCATTAATTTCTAAACTTGTTGTTAAATAAAATACTCATTATAAGTAATTTTGCAAAGAACTCGTACAGATGAATGTTTTTGGTTAGTGCTCTGGAAAGGACCAGGTATACTGGCACTTGGAATAAGTTGTACAGCCTTTGACTCCTACTCTAAGACAGTGGCACAGTCAACATTGTGCTGTACTTGGACTATGTGTCTTTACATGGAATGAATGCTATAAAAACCCATTCAGACGGAGACTTCCTGACAGTTTCTTTGACTGACTCTAACTTGCTTGTTGATATGGAAATGGTTTTGTGGATGATAAATAAACTAACATCACCATTAGTGGTGTACCCTTCCTTTCAGTCTTACCAGATGAGTTGGGAACTAAGTGCTTCTGGAAACTGAACTAACTTCTTAACCCATCTTACACTGCATGTGGCAAAGGCAGTAGTGGGAAGCTTGCTATGGGCTGCACGTTCTTTCATTTCCATGGCTGGCATTCCCTCCACACACAGCTGGCATTTCTAAGGAGTCCAGTTCAAAGTTTTTGTAGGCCATAAATTATTTATTTAAAGGCCAAGTAACATCTACCTCAGAAAAAACCCCCACAATTTAAAGGTATTTTCACAGTGAAGATGTGGTATTTTCACTGTGAAGATTCCTGGATGGCATTAGTCAAATCGTACCTTTGTGCCCCTTACAAGCCAGCTCTACATATGACCACCTGTAGTTGTAATTGGCCAGATTGAGAATAGAAATATCTTCAGTTACAATAAAATAATGAACTTCAATCAGTCATATTTGGTGAGAAATGTAAGTCTTTTTGGTGTGAAGCACTGCAACTTTAAGGCAAAATACTTTACTTGCTTCTTTATGGTCAATGACATCTTCAACTACAGCCATGTGGGAGTTTAAGGAGACGCCTTTGGCTTGGGGTTTAAGTTTTTATAAGTGGCATGTGTAAGTAATGTATCAAGTTTCAGCAGGCTGAAAATTTTACCTTTGACATCAGCTTCATTTTGCCATAAGAGCTAAGGAGGCATCCGTAAATGGTATAGTGTTTAAGCAGGGTTGGACACCATTTAACTAGCTGCATTGTTTTAGTGTAACAAAACAAGAATATTGTGAATTTGTGAGTATCATATCAAATTAAAGTAGGAGACTGTCTCAGGCCTAGCTAGAAATAAGTTTGTTAGGGTATCCACTTATGGAGGAGGAAAAGATTTCTGCAAGATTAATCATATATAAAAATATCACATAATAAAAACATACCTCTAGCCTGTAATACAGGATTCAGAGGAGAGGTGAATTTACTGATCAAAAGAACCTATAATATTGTCCAGTCAGGAGGAAAAGGAGGCACAAATGAAAAATAATATTTCCTAGGTATTGACCTAGAGAATGGGGTCCTCAACCTTACAATAACTGATGCAAGAAATGAGCTCACATAAGCCATAACATAAGTGAGTAACTGTGACCATTGAACTTACCATGAATTTTGTTTAAAAACACATGTTGGGTGGAGTGAGTGCTCTGAAGGAAGTATCAGATGTTAGTATAGTAAATATCAGATCCTTATACTCTTTCTTTCTTTCTTTCTTTCTTTCTTTCTTTCTTTCTTTCTTTCTTTCTTTCTTTCTTTCTTTCTTTCTTTTCTTTCTTTCTTTCTTTCTTTCTTTCTTTCTTTCTTTCTTTCTTTCTTTCTTTCTTTCTTTCTTTCTTTCTTTCTTTCTTTCTTTCTTTCTTTCTTTTCTTTCTTTCTTTCTTTCTTTCTTTCTTTCTTTCTTTCTTTCTTTCTTTCTTTCTTTCTTTCTTTCTTTCTTTCTTTCTTTCTTTCTTTCTTTCTTTCTTTCTTTCTTTCTTTCTTTCTTTCTCTTTTCCTTCCTTCCTTCCTTCCTTCCTTCCTTCCTTCCTTCCTTCCTTCCTTCCTTCCTTCCTTCCTTCCTTCCTTCCTTCCTTCCTTCCTTCCTTCCTTCCTTCCTTCCTTCCTTCCTTCCTTCCTTCCTTCCTTCCTTCCTTCCTTCCTTCCTTCCTTCCTTCCTTCCTTCCTTCCTTCCTTCCTTCCTTCCTTCCTTCTTTTTTTCCCTGAGCAGCAGCAAGATAATCAGAGGAAGGGTAAGATGATGAACTTTCCTTGTGAAACAATGAGACTTGTTATAAAAATACATTTTAAGAGTGCAAGATATGCACATGATGTATTCAACAGCTGTTTTTTTCAGAAGACTAGAAGGCCTGAAAAACTCTGGAGTCTAGTTTGTATGAGGAGCAGCAGACATTTAATTAATCTCAGTCCTAGAATTTTACAGCCAGTATGTGGTCTCTGAACATCTCCGCTCTTGTTAGCAGAACATCTGTAGTAGAAAACCAGAACCTGAATAAATCCAAGTATTCTTATACCACTCCAAACCTTACTGCTTTTTATCATTAGTTCTTTAAATATTTTAGCAAAGACTTGTATGTTCAGCTTCTGCTTTGTCCTCCTAGCTCTGTTCATGAATTTACCCTTTCAGCTAGCTATATGCCTTAAAATTTTTAATAAGTTACATCTAAACAAAAACTAATTCAATACTGATTTAGCAGAAAATAGCCTCTCTTCACTTCTACCCAAATCTTGTTTATTCTTTTTTTGCGCATAGGCTGGATGCATGTTCTTCCACATATTCCAAACTAGCTGAAATATTGGGGCAATTATCATAAAAGAAATGCCTCAAACGTTGGTGTTTTGTCTTTTTTTTTTTTTTTTTAGTCAAGTTCTCAGTTGGTGCAAATTGGGATAGTTCCATGTGGGCAAACTGTTAGAGGCATAGCTTTATGAATTTACACATCTATAAATGATATTCCAGTACTGTAGGTGGAATATCTTTTTTCCATGCCATCTGAGGCATAAACCAGAAAATGTACTTCCCTAGACTTCAAAGTTAAAACTGTAAGAATGATTAAAGGGAAATTTAAAACAAACATTCACTTGCCAGATCTCACCTGGCATTAATACACACGCTGCACCACTTAAGATATCAAGTTAATGTTGCCGTGCACACAGATTTTTCCACCTGAATCCCGGTTGCCCTGAAACTTGTAGGGAGAGGATCTTGCAGGTCCTCTGAGGCAGGGCTTCGGGGAGCACTGTCAGGTGGCACCAATGCCTGGCACAAAGCTTCATCTGGCTTGTCCTCACTCAAAATAGTAGCCATAGAATCTTAAAATGCTTCACCATGAAAGGGAAATGTGGAGACCCTGCAATTTGCTCTCTCTGTAGATGCTTCTGTAACATTAATCCACAAGTATGATCATATTGTGAGCGCTTGTTTGTCTTATATGTTGTTTAAAAAGCCAGGTAAGTGCACACAGGGTGCACCTGGGGTAGGATCATGAATGTGCTTATGAAGTAACTCTTCCTATTATCTCCAATTAATGTGCTTTGGTTTGTACCAGGTAGGAGCCATGGAGCACCTTGGGATTCCTTTCAGATGAAGCTAAACCAGCAGATATGTTCCCATTAGCATACAGGCACGGGACTAGACTAGAGCTAGACCAAATAAACTCATCTAAATTCATACTGAGTGGGTGTCACATTCTTAGCACCAGCTGTCCTGCTGTCCAGATGACCTCCTATCCAGCTGCACTACTTTCTAGTCCTACTTACTGTCCAGTCCTGCTACTACTATTTAGGAACATCAGAGGGACACAAACAAGCTGCAGCATCAGCTAAAGGCTATACAGTGTTCTTTTTCAGACGCAAGTGTCTTAGACCCTTGTAGGCAAGAATGCTATATGAAGAAGTGAGAAAAAGCATATATGTAAGACAGGGAGGCAGTTTTCTGAATATCTTTTCCTGTCTTTAACAGTGAAAACATGCATGTTAATAATTAGCACGTACTTTGTAATGCACACACTTCCATCAAAAAGGCTAGGAGGCCCATATAGCATTAAACTGGTAGGTTAGTCTTATTTTAAGGGCTTAAATGGATATCAAATGGTGTACAAGGATTATACTTGCCTTGGGCACATGGGCACAATTCACCCTGAAAGAAGAGACTGAACCCAAGTCTCATCACATCTGCAATATTAATTTCTGGAATGCACCCAGCAGGTCTTATCCAAGCCACTACAGAGAGGCAGCTTGAGTTTTTCCAGTTCCTAATGATTACACAGTATCCTGGAGTCAGTTGGACAATTTCCACCAAGAGTGAAACTTTGTATTTAATATCCCCCTTAAAATAAAAGTAGTATAAGAGAAGGGCCTCAGTCATTTTATTCTATTTTTTAAACAATTTTATTTTTTCCCCAATTTTATTGCTCTTGCTGAAAAGGTTTAGCCCACCAGGACTGGAGCACTGTGCAAGACTACAAAATATGCAGTACATCCTGTTACACCAAAGTAGGCAGATCCTCTCCCTTAACAACCAGACTGGCACAATGGAAGACTTTATCTAGTTTTCCTGACCATATGGTACTATAAAGTGCATGGTATTTCATTATAGTTTTCATTTCAGGAAGTTAAATGGTGGAAATCACCAAGACTTGTGACTCCATTTTCACCATTGTTCCAGGAGGGAGCGTGTTTAAAAGGAATGGGTAAATCTTCCTGGAGCTCAATTAAATGAAACTGCAATGTACCAGATGAGATTATTTCTCTCTTTACTGGACACCCAAAATATTGTCAAATATGAGTCTTGAAAATCTACATCAGCTATGTTGCAAAGAAATGTGCAAATAGATAAATACAGTGCCTAGCAGATACAACGTATGGACAGAGAGAGAATAGGTGTTCAAGAGGGGATTGGACGTGGCACTTGGTGCCATGTCGTGGGGTCTGTGGTGACAGGTTGGACTCGATGATCTTCGAGGTCTCTTCCAACCTTAGCGATACTGTGATACTGTGATCTTAAGTTCATCTGAACAAGTGGCCCTTTCAAAGCCCATGTACCGTGGTCTTCATCAGGATTAAAACCAGAGCTGGTCCACTCAACAACAACACTGCCTCCACTATACACCATGCTGCAAAATGCCATCGCTTTCTCACGTGACCCGGAATAGATTTACAAAGCAGTATACAAAGCACACCCATGGAGGCAGCCTGCCTTTCAAGGTGCTGGGAGAACAAGGCAAGGAACCTCTAAACCAACACAAACTTTTGCTCTCCTGTGTAGTCTGAGTTAGAGAGATTTCATCACAGCCTCGAGGCTTTTTCCCAAATTACCTACGCTCTCTCAGAGCTCTTCCGCTTCTCTGCCTCCTTGTCTGCAGCGTTTTCAGATTTTTTTTCCTCCCAAGAGGACATTTTGAAATGTGCACGTCATGGTCCGGATCGTAACCACACCAGGCAACCTTCTTTCCTCCCTGATGTTTACTGGGGTTTATGTTCTCCAGTATGAACAGAAAAATGTGTGTACTCAAGCCCTTGCCAATGAACAGCATGACTTTCCGTGGTTCATAAAAACTCACCCATTCCCTGTGTAGGAAAGCCATGCTCCTTTGCACAGAGTTCACATCTTTAAAACATGCAAACCATATGGTGACAAGTTTTGAAAGAAAATAGAACAAAACAGTGTCCCACCCATGACCCTCCCCAACAAAACTCCACCCTTTTCATCCTGGAAGACTGATCAGTGCAACCATCTGGTCCACCACAATGTTCCAGCTCCTGTTGTGTGAGGAAGTGTTAGCACTGTGTTTGTATTTGGTAGCTCTAAGTCAGCCTGTTTTCAGCCTTGCCACCTTCTTCCTTGGTCACTGACTTATGCCCAAGGCAGTGGGAAGGCAAAGTATGTTAAGGGATATTGTGTGCTTGAACCTCTTTCCCTGATGTGGCTGGGAAGCTCTCAAATGTGAGCTTCCAAATGTATGTGCAAGAGTATACACGTAAAGTTTGCAGTCTGTGTATATTTGGGGTTGAGGAGAGCCAGATGCTCACACCCAAAGTACTCAGCTTGACCCACCTGAGTAATTAAAATCAATATTTCAATATTTCCAGGGAAGAAATAACAGCCTTTGGTAACTTGTTCCAATACCTATTAGCCTTAAGTGTTAAAAAGTTGCATCTAAGTTATAATCTGAATTCCTTTAGCTGCAGTGCCCAGTTGTTAAACTTTTAAGTTGTTAAACTTTTCCTTGATAGTTTGAAGGATCTGCCATTTCTTTTTCCTCACCACTAGAAGTACAGATAACAGACATATCACTAGTATTTTTTTGGGGAGGCTAGAACATGGTAAGGACCTTGTGCATATGCAAAGATCTATTTTTCAACATTTCAGACTCCTTCAGTTTATCAAAGTTCTCTCTATGATGTGGGTATTGCAGCTGGACAAAACAATGCTGCTCATGCCAGTGTAAAATACCCATGCAACATGACTTGCCATAACTCTGACACCACACCAGAAACTCATGTAGCTCATTAACAGTAGCAGCTTCTCCTTTTGCTTTTATGTAGTACCTGCTTCTCTGCAAAGAAAAATGTTCCTCTTCTAAGGTCTTTGTTTCCAGATGTATTGCTCTGCTCAATACTTGTTCTTCAGGATGCGAAGTTCTTCATGTCAAGATCCAGCCCATTTTAAATCTTAGAGTGTCTCTCCAACTTAATTTATGATTTTGTATCTATTTCCAGGTCACTGATAAAAATATTGAATTGTGTCATGCCAAGAATTGTGTTCTCTGGTATTCATCCAGAAAAATCTTGCTTGACAATAAGCACTGTTTTCCAATCACATGTTGAGGTCTATCAGTTTCCAATACACCCAATGTTTGCTGCATATTTTCTGTGCCTAGGCAAATCCACATGAATCACATTGAGCAACTACACTGTAATAAGGCTGGATAACAGTTCTCTGTCTTATAGGTCTCTCCTTTATATCTTCTGTCTGCTTATCTCACTCCAACTTGGATTTGCTGCTCACACACATTTCTACCCACAGGGCTCAGATAGTACCTCCTGTGAAAAAACATAAAGAAAGAAATAACCATAAAAACTTCTGACCCTTCCTGTTTGCATCTTCTGAAGAACTCACTCTTTCTTTCTTTCTTTCTTTCTTTCTTTCTTTCTTTCTTTCTTTCTTTCTTTCTTTCTTTCTTTCTTTCTTTCTTTCTTTCTTTCTTTCTTTCTTTCTTTCTTTCTTTCTTTCTTTCTTTCTTTCTTTCTTTCTTTCTTTCTTTCTTTCTTTCTTTCTTTCTCTCTTTCTCTCTTTCTCTCTTTCTCTCTTTCTCTCTTTCTCTCTTTCTCTCTTTCTCTCTTTCTCCCTTTCTCTCTTCCTCCCTTCCTCCCTTCCTCCCTTCCTCCCTTCCTCCCTTCCTCCCTTCCTCCCTTCCTCCCTTCCTCCCTTCCTCCCTTCCTCCCTTCCTCCCTTCCTCCCTTCCTCCCTTCCTCCCTTCCTCCCTTCCTCCCTTCCTCCCTTCCTCCCTTCCTCCCTTCCTCCCTTCCTCCCTTCCTCCCTTCCTCCTTCCTTCCTTCCTTCCTTCCTTCCTTCCTTCCTTCCTTCCTTCCTTCCTTCCTTCCTTCCTTCCTTCCTTCCTTCCTTCCTTCCTTCCTTCCTTCCTTCCTTCCTTCCTTCCTTCCTTCCTTTCTTTTTAACTTAAAACATCCATCCATTCTTTTCTGTAATCTTTAACTCATCAGTCACTAGTGGCATCCAGACCATTGTTTTAGTGAAGAGCAATATACTAGTCTCACTGATGAGTTTTAAGTATCAAGGAGAAAACATTTGGTGGGTGAGGAAAATCCACGTAGCCTTGACACAAAGCCTTGATGCATACCATTGTGAGTAAACTGTACTTTTCCTTGGAAGTAAAGTCTGAGTGAGGCCCTCTAATCTCTTGAGGTTTTTTGTATTATTTTGTTGTTTTAAATCTGTATGGAGTAGTCCCCATTATAATTGTCCAAAGAATTACGATGCAGCAGAGTCATACTCTTAGTTTGCGCACGTGAAAATTAATGAAGGCACAAAATGCAAGGCAGTGGCTTATCAGACTGTCTGCTCTCTGCAGTATAACCCTCGTGGACCTTTCTCTTCTGATGTGGCTAAACCAGGTTTAAGAAGCACCTAGAATGGTTCAGCTTGGATATTCCTGCTGTTCCTGCTCTGTAGACCCAGAGTGACTCCTTCACATATTTCTCTTGAAGCAGTGACTTGCATGGGGCAGAAGCGAAATCCCAAAACAAAGCAAGCAGTTGCTGTGGGTCCATGAAAGCCGCATGAAGCTGGACTTGTGATGGCTTTCATTATGTTGTGGTATGAGTAGCCTGTGTTCACAAGCTAGATGAATTTTAGTTGGCTCTGCCATTATTTTGAGTTTCAGACTCTTTCTGCAGATTTGAAGCTACTCTGTATGCATGCATATTTGCCTGCACAAGGTAAGGATCTTATTTTGTTCTTTAATATGGGAAATGAAACCACTCTCATTCTGTAGTCTTTTTTACTTAATGCTTTGCTGGGCTACCAGAGAAACACTAGGAGAGTTATTGGTCAATAGCTCTTATAGTAAAAGTTACTAATGTTTCCCAGTAGTAAATGTTGTGGCAAAGACATGAATTCCTTTCAAGTTCTGAATCATTTTAAAAATTTATTTATTTCCCCCCCCCCTTTGACCCATTCTGCAGATCTGGGGAATTCCAAAAAGAAGCATTTTCATACTGAAACCAAGCTCATCTGTATTGTTAATGGAACTGTCAAACTGCTGTTTTTACAATGTGTGATTCAGAGAACTCAGCCACCCACACACTAACTGTAACCACAAGAAGCAACACTTCAGAGCATCCTATCTGAGAATCCATCTCTATGGACATTTCAGACAGACCTGAGGCTCCTTTGCTTATGCTTCGAACTGCCTGGATGTAAGCCAGCTCTAATTTAGAAGTCCTGCAGACATGTTAGTTCAGTTCTGTGTTTGAGCTAATATCAAAGCTCTGCAATCATCTGGGTTGATGCCTTGTAGGTAAACCTCAGTCCTCAGGTGATACAGAGTTGTGTTGCCTCCATGGATGTCAGAGAAATTTTACCTCAGAAGAAAACCATGTAAGAGAGTACATATTTTTCTTTTCTGTTGCACATGTGGCGAAACAATTGCTCTTGCCAAACAGATTTTTCTACAGAACTGATGGTTTGTCTACAGCTGCTTTCATGGAACATCCTTGCACCCAGTAGCCTCCTTGTTGAACATGAAGCAGCTCACCAACAATCTCCACCTGCAGCTCACCAACAACCTCAACCCTCAACCTGTCTTTCTCTCCCTTCCTTTGCACCCACTCAGGCCTGGCCAAAATCCAGACTTCAGCCAAAGCCTGTAGGACTCCTTTCCTAGCACACATACTTTACAGATAAAAAAGAAAGACTTGCATCAGAAGAAAAACAACCAGAAACCCCCTGCCTGCAGTCACGTGGCGCACCCAGAAGCAATATCAAGGGCTCTTGGCGCTCAGTCTCAGCAGACAACAAGTTTGCACCTGAATCACTTGGAAGCAAAATCTTTTCAGGAAAAAGGCATCCGGTCCAAAACTTAGTAAGAACTCCTTTGTTTAGTTTAGCAGAATCCCAGGGTTTTGCATTATCATCCCTCAATCCTCCCTACCAGAGAAACAATCTACAGTGATTCGAACACATGTATGCTCTTCACTAACAACACTAGTAACTTGTTCCATATTCTCAGTACCATTTGCATTAAATAGTTCTGCCACATTTCCTCTGCTCCTAATGCAGAGAAACAGATGGGTAAACAAAGCAAAGAAGAACTATGTCTCACTGCACTTGATTTTGTATTTTAAATCTATGCAAACTTTGGGACTAATTAGGTCACTTTAAAATAAGGGAAATTCCTGTAAAACTTTTCTTTTAGTTCTTCAAACAAAGTGAAATGTGGAAGCATTCTGGATTAGAGCATGTAAACTGATGTGGAGGTAAGATAGGCTTTGTTTTCTTTGAGACTCAGAATGATTCTTTAAGTAAAGTTCCTTGTTGGCAGCCTACTAATGTCACTGAAATGCAATTTAAAGTTACCATTTACCAGCTTTTTTCACAACTCATTTACAGAAGTAGGAGGTAAGTGGTAGTGGAAAGTCCTTCTATCAGAGCTTTGCTGGATGATTATGAAAATCTTGTTACACAAAACCCAGTGCAGAATAACTGTGGGCTTTTTTTCCTGAAAAGACCCATGGATGACTGTGCCTTTCACATTGTGTTGATACTGTCTGTGCCTTTGAAAAACTGCCCCCAAAAGGAAAACAGAAAAATTGAAACCTCTCTTCTGAGAAAGAGTGTACTCCAAAAGGTTGTCAGGTAGTGTTTTAGTCTGGGGCTGAGTCAAATGGTATTTTACTGACTCAGGTCACAGTTCATAATGATTATCAATAGTATCTACTGGCTGTATTTGCTTTGCTTTCTTCTTTGTCTCTTGACTGCACCCTCAAAAGAAAGCAAGGAAACCCTTCCAAAAGGATAGGAGATCATTTTGCAAAACCTTTGCAGAATGCAAAATCACTGACCCTTCAGTGATTTGTTACACTCTACCCATTCCAGCTCTAGCTGGCTGCTCTTCTCTTAAAATGTCACTAACAGGTACAACTTCCAGATTCCCATTTCTCTCCATCAGAGGCATTTAGTGTCCTCTGCTTAAGCTTCCTGCTGCCCTGTGGGCTCTGAGGGTTGGTTCTTTCCTTCTCTTTCCAGTGCCCAAGAGGCTATTTGCCTCTAGCAGCATCCCTCAGGGAAGGTCATGTTTGACTTACCTGAAAGATCTTCACTGCCGCAGAGATGTGTGGAGTGAGCAGGGATGCAGATGTTGCCTTTAGCTTAATGGCTACAGGTTATGTGAGGTGGGGTTTATTTTAAGGGCTGGGACCTTCTCTTTTTGTTTAGCATGACAACAATAAAAGTTCCTCAGTTTAAAAAAAAACCAAAACCCAAAAAAACCCCAAAACCCCAAAACAAAAAAAGCACCAAAACCCAAACCCCAAACAGATTTGCTACCTGGAAAGGTTAATTTCTGCTTCCATAGATTTAAGAGACTGCA
Organism: Picus viridis; assembly: GCA_033816785.1. Classification (NCBI taxonomy): domain Eukaryota; kingdom Metazoa; phylum Chordata; class Aves; order Piciformes; family Picidae; genus Picus; species Picus viridis. Next base: position 10,521,614 of record CM066570.1, read on the forward strand.
ACTCTTACTCAGAGGTTTTCTGGAAACTAGACAATTTTCCAAGCTGAAGGCCTACAGTGAAGTGGTCTTGAAACATCCAGTGCCTCATGTATATACACAAAAATTTGTAGACATTCTGTGCTGTGCTTGGTAAATAAACAGATTCAAAAGCTCGTGTTTTATATCCTGCCACTGCTATTTTTATTGCAAATTTCTCTACTCCTTCTCTAGTCACCAAGTGGTCACAGCAGAAAGCTATGCAGATTTAGTAGATAAACATGAAATCAGGCTAATAATGGGAAATTCTTCATAAAGGGACTTAAACCAAACAAGGAGCCTGGGTGGCATCTGTTTCTCCAAGGTCCTCTTTATCAGGGAATTTGAGACCTCGCTGCATGACACTGCAGCACAGGGAAGGTCATCTTACTCTGCTTTCCAAGTCAAGCAGCTGGGAAAAGCTGATATATTGTAACATCAGGTGTCCTGGGCAGAGTCACCTGGAGAGCCTGGGCCGGAGGAACAAACTCCTAGAATGCAGTAACAAAGCTGTTTTCATTTCAACAGGGACAGAAAGTCACTTCCATGAGTAGCAGAGATGGCTGTATAAGACTGACCTGGGAACACAGTCACCCCCATTATAAAAAATTGTTTCCTCTTGGACCTACTGATGGCCTATAAAACAGAAGAATATTGGGCTGCAGTCCCAGACACAGCAGGTGTGAGAGCTGGGAGTGCTGTCTTCAAGGCTGGGGCTGGTGAGGAGCTGCCTTGGCCCCTCCATCTCCTTCAGTCACCCCTCTTGCTGCACAGGCCATGCTGCACCCCAGGTGCAGATGCAAGGCAGCTGCCTATCAGTGGGGAAGGAGGCAATATTGATGGCCCCCGGTCACACTAACTATTTATTGAATCCCCTCTGTTAGTTCATTTTCATTCTGTTCAGGGCCTTGTTCTCTCTCTTTAAAAAAAAAAAAAAAAAATAATTTTTTTTTTTCCTCTTTCCTTTTTTCCCTTTCCCCCCTTTTTTTTCTTTTATCATGTTTGAGGTCAGGTTTCCAGCCCTTTAGCTTGCAAATTCATCAACTATCAAAGTTCACACAAAGAAATGAAAAGGTAGGCTGGTGTCATGCCAGCTGGATATTTTAAGTGGCTTTGAAACTGGGAGAAATGAGGAATCTTTCAGAACTCAGATGCTCTTTTGGTTTAGTTCTCCAGCTTGTTAAGAATGCATTGAACATGGCAGACCCTTATCCAAACCTGATAAGCATCCAAACTTGTAATAAGCTGTAGTGGAAGTGTGTACAAATTACCCGAGAGCTTTTATGAAATGGCAGCAAAACCTTTTCTACAGGTTCTCAGGCTCACATTCCAGATAAGTTTCTGAGGCCTCTCTGGAAATTTTAAATGCCGTTGAAGGTGGCTGAGAAATGGTCACGGAGCTTTCCATAACTTGAAATTATTGAAGAATACATTTGCTAATCCCTCAGAATAGTATGCTTTGAAAAATCACAGCAATGTGGATTTACCATTCCAATTAGAGATGATTGTTCAAGACCTGTGAAAACGTGAGCTTTTTCACTTGTCCTTGAAAACCTTAACTAGCCTATTTTGTCTTCTCCTCCCGCATCTTTACCTCCTTTTGTTCTCAAATCTTGGAACAAAGGAACTCTTTGGTACCCAGCCAGTTCAAGAGTAGTTTTCTCTCATATGCATTTACGTGTCTGAAAGCATGTGCCTCTTGATTCTGTTAATAATATTGCTATGACATTGAAAAGTTCTATTTCATACATTTAATATTAGGGCTATGCTGACAGATCTACAGCTTTGCCTAATAACAGTGCTTGAAAAAGTAAGATTTCACTAAGCATTCATTTTAAATGACACAATTTTATTTTTATCATTCTGTTTGCCTAAACAAAAGCAAACTTGCCTTGCATAATTTTTCCTTTGCTGATGTTGGTTGTACAAATATTTACTGACTCAGCTAAGCCAGAGTTTCAACTGAAACAGTTTTTATCTGTCCAAATAAGGTAATTTAAATGCTCATATACCATTAAAAGGAATAATTTTTACATACCTCAAAACCTATATTTTACTTTTAGTAAAAGGGAGCATTATTTGCTGCATTCAGTCTTGAACTATGTTTTATTTTACAATGCAGGGACTTAATTAATTTTGCTACCTACCAGCTCAAACCAAGTGAAAACGGCACTGGTATATGAACAGCCTGTTCAGAACCTCATTCTACTGGTTTTGTTCAGACTAAATGTTTGAGTAAAACGTCTAGGCTGACATTGCAAAATGAGCCTTGTGGGTTTTTTTCCCGTTTGTTTGTTTGTTTTGCTGGAGGTGTGGTTCCCAAATAATGCAAAAATACAGTCTTCTCAGTGTTAAAAGCACTCTCCACGCCAATCGAGAGTTTTAAGTATAAGAAATTTTATTGCGGGTAAAATAAGCAAAAGCAGCGCTGGGCGGCTGGGGAGTCTCCTGCTCCACAACAGCACGCCCCGAATAAGGATCCACTCTCTTCTTTTAAGGTGGAGGTATGTCGCAACCGTCACAGCCAATTCCCCATGCATAGAATGCACTCTTCTGGCTGTGCCGGTGTGAGTCCCTGATAAGGATCGGCATCCCGGTCCCGAGTTTCTTGTGAGGATGTTGATAGTCTTCCTTATCTTAACCTGGTTTCTGGCAGGCTCAGTGGGGATAGACCCAGCTGCCCAACTTCTGTAGATTTCTGCCTAACAAGCTTAAAACTAAGTACATACTGTTCAAAACAGGATGTTACATGTTCTTATCGAGTGGCATTGTCTGACTTGATCATGACTCCGTCATTGATCATTTATATGGTTAACAAATAATTCATCCCTTTACTTATTACACTCAGTGAAAAGATGAGCAGTGAGCAAGCAGTCTTTGATTTAACTAGAGCAACCAGGGAAACTGGAGGAGATTCATCCTCAGGAGGAAGGGGGTAAGGGATGCACCCATTGTGCAATCTGCCTGCAAGGCCATGAGCATAATGTGAGCTATTTGTAAGAGGGTTTTTTTTTTTGGTTCCTGCTCTTTCATTTTAGCTTTGGTCTAAAAAAATAAAACAAAATTGTATAATGCCATTAGTCACAACTTTGTTAGAAGGAAGCCGGCATTAAGTCATTCTCCTTTATGTTTTGGGGATGTGAAAAATGGGATCTGAATGCAAATAGGCCCATTGGTTATTCTGACCTTCCTTTCTGGTTTTCTGTAAATTTTAAGTTTAAATGTGGTACCGGTTGTCTGTTTCTGAGGCCATGAGTAATGAGAGCAGCCCACATCCTTAGCAAAACCAGGAATGCCTCATTGACATTTTCCAAGTCTATACCAGATACAATATTCCCTGAACTGCAGAGGAATCATCCAGCTGACCTCTGTGGTTTTGAGCTCTGACTCAAGGTGTGTGATAGAATGAGCAGAAGAGAGGATTTAAATCAAATTCCTCTTTAGTGTCCATGTTACAGAGGAAGGAACTGATTAAGGGGCCTTCCCACCTCAGGTCTCAGTGTTTGATAATTTCATCATCCCAGAAAGGTAGGAAGGTTATGAAGAGTCCCTAACTGCTGTTTTCAAAAGAAATGCCTTTCTAATGCCTCTGCGCTGGGACCATCTGTTCTTACTTATGAAATTTTCCATATACAAGAGAATATCACACATTTTCATTCTGGAGATCTTACTCTTGATTAAAAACAAAACAAAAACCCAAAACAAACAAAAAAGAAACCTAAAACCACCCAAAAAATAGTACATGAAAGGAAAAAAATCTCACACCATGGACATGACTCCAAAACAAGTGAGACTGGGTGCCTGGAGTCGTCGCCCAGGCTGGCTTCTGTTCAGCAATGCACTCAAGTGCAACCATAAGCTTCATTCACTCCAGTGGGCCATTAAGCCTGGACTTAGATTGGACTTTTCTGTAACAGCTGCCAAAGAAACTCATAGTGCTGCTGCCTCCCTCACTTCAGTGATGCAGGAAGAAACCAGATTAAAGCTGATGTAAGAGACTACTAGTGAAAGCCAAGTGCTTTGTTCAACAGCAAGCTTTACTGATCTCATAAAACTCAGGAATTTTTCTGTTAGCCAGCTGCCTATTTTTGACTGTCATATACAAGCAACTCATCTACTATTCACATATATAAAGGCCTAGAGAACTCTTGCAATAAGTACCAGCACTTAAAGTACTCCATAGAAGAAACATCAGGACTGTCCTTGTACTGACAGGTTTCAACCTCAGCTGAAATCAGATGCTAGAAGAAATGAATCCAATTTATGCATGTGTAGAAGGGTTTCTCAGGCAGGATGTATATTTATTAAAGCACTGTCTGGCAATTCTCACAGGGTGTCTTTAAGACTCATAAACATTTAATATAAAAGGAGGTTCAAAATACAATCAAGAATACAATAGGGCTTACACATTCAGGCAGTTATCTATCTCCAGTCCTATCATCCATCCTTATGTGGTGACTTGCATGATTCTGGCCTGATTATACAACTCTGTTCATATGGCTATATAGAAATTCATATGAATAGAATAGAATAGAATAGAATTACCAAGGTTGGAAGAGACCTTGAAGATCATCGAGTCCAACCTGTAACCACAACCTCACAACTAGACCATGGCACCAAGTGCCACATCCAGTCCCCTCCTGAACGCCTCCAGGGACAGAGACTCAACCACCTCCCGGGCAGCTCATTCCAATGACGAATCACTCTCTCGGTGAAGAACTTTCTCCTCACCTCGAGCCTAAACTTCCCCTGGTGCAGCTTGAGACTGTGTCCCCTTGTTCTGGTGCTGGTTGCTAGGGAGAAGAGGCCAACCCCTTCCTGGCTACAACCTCCCTTCAGGTAGTTGTAGAGAGCAATGAGGTCACCCCTGAGCCTCCTCTTCTCCAGGCTAAACAGCCCCAGCTCCCTCAGCCTCTCCTCATAGGTCTTGTGCTCAAGGCCTCTCACCAGCCTTGTTGCCCTTCTCTGGACACGTTCAAGTGTCTCAATGTCCTTCTTAAACTGAGGGGCCCAGAACTGGACACAGTACTCAAGGTGCGGCCTTACCAAAGCAGAGTACAGGGGCACAATGACCTCCCTGCTCCTGCTGGCCATACTATTCCTAATGCAGGCCAGGATGCGGTTGGCCCTCTTGGCTGCCTGGGCACACTGCTGGCTCATGTTCAGCTTCCCATCAACCAGCACCCCCAGGTCCCTCTCAGCCTGGCCGCTCTCCAGCCACTCTGACCCCAGCCTGTAGCACTGCCTGGGGTTGTTGTGGCCAATGTGCAGAACCCGGCACTTGGATGTGTTAAATCTCATGCCATTGGACTCTGCCCATCTGTCCAGCCTGTCGAGGTCTCTCTGCAAAGCCTCTCTGCCCTCCAGCAGATCAACTGCTGCCCCCAGCTTGGTGTCATCTGCAAATTTACTGATGATGGACTCAATGCCCTCATCCAGATCATCAATAAAGATGTTGAAAAGCATGGGGCCCAGCACTGATCCCTGGGGCACACCACTAGTGACAGGCCGCCAGCTGGATGTGGCGCCATTCACCACCACTCTCTGGGCTCGGCCCTCCAGCCAGTTCCTAACCCAACGCAGTGTGCTCCTGTCCAAGGCATGGGCTGCCAGCTTGGCCAGGAGTTTGCTGTGGGGGACGGTGTCAAAGGCCTTGCTGAGGTCCAGGTAGACCACATCCACAGGCCTCCCCACATCCACCAGGCGGGTCACCTGATCATAGAAGGAGATCAGGTTGGTCAGGCAGGACCTGCCCCTCCTAAATCCATGCTGGCTGGGCCTGATCCCTTGGCCATCCTGGAAGTGCTGTGTGATCGCACTCGAGATGAGCCGTTCCATAATCTTGCCTGGCACTGAGGTCAGGCTGACAGGCCTATAATTCCCTGGCTCTTCCAACCGGCCCTTCTTGTGGATGGGCACCACGTTGGCCAGCTTCCAGTCTTCTGGGACCTCTCCAGTGAGCCAGGACTGCTGAAAAATGATGGAGAGCGGCCTGGACAGCTCATCCGCCAGCTCCCTCAGCACCCTAGGATGGATCCCATCCGGTCCCATGGACTTGTGGGAGTCCAAGCGGCTGAGAAGATCTCTAACTATCCCATCCTGGAACAGGGGAAAACTATGCTGCTCCTTGTCTCCTTCTGCCAGCTCTGCAGGCCAGCTGTCTGGAAGCCGTTCTGTCCTGCTAGTAAAAATTGAGGTAAAGAAGGTGTTAAGCACCTCTGCCTTTTCCTCATCCTTTGTTACAATATTCCCCTCCATGCCCACCAAGGAGTGGAGCTTCTCCTTGCCCTTCCTCTTGCTATTAATATATTTATAGAAGGACTTTTTGTTGTCCTTCACAGCAGAGGCCAGTCTGAGCTCCAAATGTGCTTTTGCCTCCCTAATTTTCTTCCTACAAGTCCTAGCAACATCCCTAAACATTCCATGGGTTGCCTCCCCTTTTTTCCAAAGATAATACACCCTCTTTTTTTCCCCTTAGTTCCTTTAGAAGTTCATTACCCAACCAGGCTGGCCGTCTGCCCCGGCGGCTCATCTTCCGGCACACCGGCACAGCCTGTTCCTGCGCCTTCAAGAGTTCTTTCTTGAAGTAGGTCCAGCTCTCCTGAACCCCTTTGTTTTTAAGGGCTGTTTCCCAAGGAACCTTCTGAGTTAGTTCCTTGAGTAGCCTGAAGTCCGCCCTCCGGAAGTCCAGAGTGGAGGTCTTCTTGCTCCCCCTCTTGGCTTGGCTGAATACTGAAAACTCAATTATCTCATGGTCACTGGTGCCTAAACACCCTCCGACCACCACATCACCCACCAGCCCTTCCCTGTTGGTGAAGAGGAGGTCAAGCATAGCCTTACCCCTGGTAGGCTCACGCAGCACCTGGGATAAGAAGCTGTCCTCCATGCACTCTAAGAACCTCCTAGACTGCCTCCTCTCTGCTATGTTGTGATCCCAGCAGATATCAGGCAGGTTGAAGTCTCCCACGAGAACAAGGTTAGGTGATCTTGAGACAGCCTTAAGCTGCCTATAGAATGCTTCATCAAGATCATCCTCCTGGTTGGGTGGTCTATAACAGACTCCAACCAGCATGTCTGCCCTGCTGGTCTTCCCTCTAATTCTTACCCACACGCACTCAACCTGATCATCCCTGATCTCTAGCTCAATGGCATCAAGAGCCTCCCTGATGTACAGGGCCACCCCTCCACCCCTTCTTCCCTGCCTGTCTCTCCTGAATACCCTGTAGCCGTCAATTGCAGCACTCCAGTCATGCGAGTCATCCCACCACGTCTCCGTGATGGCAACTACATCATATCTTTCATGCTGCAACAAGGCTTCCAGCTCCTCATGTTTGTTGCCCATACTTCGTGCATTAGTGTACATGCAATTCAGCTGAGCTGCTGGTTTTGCGCCTGACTCCAGCTTACCACCCTCAGACTCCTGTCTGGGGGACTGGTTTCAGCCCCTTCCCCCTTCGAAGCTAGTTTAAAGCCCTGTCAATGAGACTTGCTAATTCCCTTCCCAGAATCTTTTTACCTTTGGAGGACAGGCCATTCTCATGTACTGTGACCTTTCCCCTCCTCTGGGACAGATGTACTCCATCTGTTACCAGCTGACCTGGTGTAGTAGAAAGTTTTTCAAGATCAAAAAACCCAAAATTCTTCTGACTGCACCAGCCTCTAAGCCACTTGTTGACTAATACTTGTTGAATAACTGTTAAGGTCAATGCTAGTTTGTTACATGGTTTATACATAAAAAAAAAATAAAAGAAAGCAGTATTGTATGCAGACAAAATAATCAAGACAGCAAAGTATGAGATTATGTATGAATCCCTCTCATATGGGGAAACCAGTAGAAGTGCAATAGGGGCAATCAGTAAAAGTACAATATTTCTGAGATGAGATGATAATACTTTAAAAAAAATGCTCACTTTAATTTAGAGGCATAAATATGAGTCTTAGAGAGGTGTGAAGTGGCCTTCTAGTCCATGTCTATGTTGAGGACTGTCTTGTAATGCAAAAGATTGAAAGAAAATCTTTGTCTGGTTTTAGTTAAGACCAATTAACATAAAATACACTTCTAGTACTTAGTGATTGATCGTCACATTCTTAGAAGAGAAAGACAGCTCTGTTACTATATGGCCTATGAGGCATGTGGTCAGCATGTGATTTGAGTATTTTTTATTCAGTGTATGCAATGCTCTTCCATTTCTGAACCCAAAATTATTTTTGTTGACTGGTCCTCCTAGTATGGAAAACTTATAGTGGGCAGGCAATTATATTTTCATTTCATCATCATCATCATCATCATCACAATAATTCTGTTATTCTATGATTTGCTTTTTATTGCCACTACTTATTTTATTAAAAATATTAGTCTCCCTCACTTGGCAATGTTACCAGTTATTCAGAGCAGATGGTATGGTTTAGTTGATTAGGTGGTGTTGGATGATTGGTTGGACATGATGATCTTGAAGGTCTCTTCCAACCTTCTCTTCTCTTCTCTTCTCTTCTCTTCTCTTCTCTTCTCTTCTCTTCTCTTCTCTTCTCTTCTCTTCTCTTCTCTTCTCTTCTCTTCTCTTCTCTTCTCTTCTCTTCTCTTCTCTTCTCTTCTCTTCTCTTCTCTTCTCTTCTCTTCTCTTCTCTTCTCTTCTCTTCTCTTCTCTTCTCTTCTCTTCTCTTCTCTTCTCTTCTCTTCTCTTCTCTTCTCTTCTCTTCTCTTCTCTTCTCTTCTCTTCTCTTCTCTTCTCTTCCCAAACCTTCCCAAACCTTCTCTTCTCTTCTCTTCTCTTCTCTTCTCTTCTCTTCCCAAACCTTCCCAAACCTTCCCAAACCTTCCCTTCCCTTCCCAAACCTTCCCTTCCCAAACCTAACCTTCCCAAACCTTCCCAAACCTTCCCTTCCCTTCCCAAACCTTCCCTTCCCCAAACCTTCCCTTCCCAAACCTTCCCTTCCCTTCCCTTCCCTTCCCTTCCCTTCCCTTCCCTTCCCTTCCCTTCCCTTCCCTTCCCTTCCCTTCCCTTCCCTTCCCTTCCCTTCCCTTCCCCTTCCCTTCCCTTCCCTTCCCCCTTCCTTCCCTTCCCTTCCCTTCCCTTCCCTTCCCTTCCCTTCCCTTCCCTTCCCTTCCCTTCCCTTCCCTTCCCTTCCCTTCCCTTCCCTTCCCTTCCCTTCCCTTCTCCTTCTATTCTATTCTACTTCTATTCTACTTCTATTCTATTCTATTCCAATTTCAACCTTGGTGATTCTGTGATTCTGTGTTATTTAGTTCTTTTAGTTTTGCTAAGTAACCTTCTTTCTCTCATTTCCTTTCGAAGTCAAGAATGATAGTTGTATAAGAGCAAGCACATTTGGGATGAAATAACTGTAAGTCTGTAATATCTAATAACATGGCTTTGTTGAAGAAAAGGTAATCTGGAATTGGCACCCTAAATACAAATTTGGCTATGATACCAATAAAATCTTTTCCCTAGGAGGAGCCTATTCCATGCCAGTCAGCTTCTTTTCTGAGCCTGGAAAGAAAAACAGTTCCTCAGTCCCGAAACTGAATTTTCACCTTCCCATCATTGCTGATCCAGTCTCTGGAACAAATTAAACCACAGAAGCTTTAACTAGGGAGGGCTCCCAGTGTCTGGGCCTGCTTAGTGCATTGCTTGAAACAACAGATTCTTGGCACCAAACTTTTTTTTTTTTTTTTTTTTTTTTTGAGATGCGCTTTCCATTGTAAAAAGGATTCATAACCAAATATCACTAGTTAATTTTTCCAGAGTCCTTGAAGGGTGGAACGTCTGTAGATGAAGTAGAATGCCTCACTACTCTCAGTATTCAAAACACTGCTGGGTACTTATAGTCTTTGAAATGTCTGCTTTTAATTATGCACATTGCCTTTCTGCCAGATAGCAGGTGGAATAGCTTTCAATTCAAGTGGGAGCTAATATAAACTCTCAGCATAGTCTCTTCAAGAGGATTCTCTTTCCAGGCTGCCTGTGTCAAGCTGAGACTGTAGGTGTGCACAGGAGCATATTCTCCTTTCAGTTAACTGCAGAGGAAGTACGTTCTTCTCCTGTGTACTGACAAAATCCAGTAAAACTTGAACCTCCTCTGTTATCTGTCCATTAGCCAGCGGTGCTTCCATGAAATAACACTCTTTGTATCCAGGCTGGTATAACTAATGTAGACCTGCTGTTCGTTCTCATGGATTCTCAACTTAAATTGACTCTGTCAGGGAAACTTTTCCTCTTTTATGGCAATTTTCTCCAGGTTTTCCCTGCATTGTCTATGAACAGAACACACACAGCTGCACACACAGGCGTTCAAGCTCCCTTTTTCATCACAAGTTTGCATGTGCCAAAGGGCTTTTTTGCACATGCTGCTTGTTGACAGACATAAGAAGGTAGAGGCTTGAAAATTCCTGGAGATGTTGTACTATACCAAGGATATCTGTCAGCAATCAGGAGAAATCCTACAAATCTGGGGTCTGGTCCTCCAGAATGACTCACAGAACTTTGGTAAAGTTTAGTTAAAGAAGACACAGCTAATTACAGAATAAAAGAACATTACATTTTTAAAGTTCAGATTCAAGAAAAGGCAGGCCCTAAGTATGTGTCTAATTGGTTTTCTGGATAAGTGTAAATTGAAATAACACCCCAGCCAAATGAAAACAACCTAATAGCTCCAAACTCTCATAACGTCTTAGCCACTTGGTTTCATCCACATCTAAGTACCTCATGTGTATGGGACAGGAGAGCTTGGGAAAATACAACATGTATTTATCACAGCTACAGCTTTTAAAAGTGTTAATATTTTGTTCTGAAAAGAAAAAATATAGGATACTGCCACTCATTGACCAGATTTTACTATAAAAACTATAATCATCAATTCTACTTGCGTCTTGTTGGCTCCATTGTTCAGTACAGCACAAGAATTTCCCCAGTTCAAGGCCTTGGTTTTGCAAGCAAAGCAGGAACAGCTCTCAAGGTCTTCAGAAGTAGCAGATACTCCACGTCACAGACTCATTTCTTATTTGAGAAGAAACTTCCCCAGAAGAGATGGTTCTTCTGGTGTTATAAGGTGGTAATTATGGATAATGCAGTCAGGAACATATTCAGTTTGGAAGGGGTCCAGGAGAACAGCAAGCATAAGTGGAGGGGGTACTAGGGAAAATGAGAGTGAAGGAGACTGTCTAAATTGTGTTTAACAAGGCTGCTTTGAAAAAAGTCTTCTAACGACAACAATTCTGAATTTCAGTGTGTCCCAGAGGGTATTACATTTATTTCCCAAACTCCTAAAAAGTCAGTTACTTATACAAGTGTTAGCATTTCTTAGCTCAGGAGACCAGCTTCCCAGCTATTGTACAGAGATGTCACTGTCAAGTTTCACTAGCTGGAGATGTAGGCAAAAAAATCAAAGTAGGGCTTAAGTGGGGTTTAAGATGGATATAAGCTCTTTGCAAAGCCTGAGCAACAGCTGGCATGCAATGCAAGAATTGTTCTACTAGCATATCATGATCGTGTGTCTGCTCCTCTTACAAGAGCACCCTTCTGAAGAGCCTGTTAATCACTGCTGGGGCACTGAGTACCATCAGCAGCATGAGCACCATAAACTGAGTAACTGAAGTGTGCACAGGACTATGAAAATACTTATCTGTGAAACCTAGCAAACTGTAAGAATACTCACCCCAAAACATGGGAAGGAGGACAGTGCAAGTGATCCATGAGTGAGCCCTTTCTATCTTCAGCACTGTGATGAAATTTCATGTCACTGTAACACTCTTCCAAAGGCAGGCATTGCTCTTTAATGCATTTTGTGCTCAAGACACTTCATACAGAGGCTGTGCTCATTTAAGTAGTTATTAAAACCCATGTATGAGTGTTGAGGACAAATACCAGTTAAATGCATGAAGAACAGAAATCATCTGTTGCTTTAGCAGTCAGCATAGGATACTGCTATAAACAATTGGGAGGGTACTATATAGCCATATTGTTCTGAAGCACATCCAATGCAGAGGTTTTTCACAGGTATCTATCTTTTAATAATAAAAGGAAATAGGTTCTTTGATGTACAAAACCTAGATGACGGTAATTCACAAATTTCAATGAATTATTTAGACTTGAAACAACCTTCAACATTCTCCATGGATTGCTCCCTTCTCTCATCTCCTTGTACTAAAACTGTGGTGTATTAAGAGTCATCCTATCATCTAAGAAAAAAGGTCAAGCCCCATATAGTGATAGAATATCTGCTGTTTTCCTTAAATACTGTTCTAGATCTCCCAAAGCAGATGTAAGCTTCTAATGAAGTAATTTTCCGCCTCCTTTTCTGTCTTGGTTTCAGTCAAAACTGTAATGGTATTTGAGTGGTTTTTATTCTCAAAACCATGTAATTGTCCAGATGATAAAGCTGGACACTGTGGCAAAAGGCATAATGGAAAGAATGTGCTTCACTTCTCACCTGTCTTTCTCAAAATGTGCTGGCAGCCAAGTATGACATTTGAGACAGTTTCAAAAGAATGCTTCTCTTCTCAAATAAAAGGAAGCTTTATTCAGATACTCTTTTTTTATTCCCAAGTCCAAAAGAGGCCACACTCTCAACATCCTCAGAAGCTGGGCTGGATTGAAGTGGAAATATTTGAGGCAGCACATGTGTTGCTACTTCTTTTGGCTATCTAATTTAAAAAATAAATTAAAACCCCAATTACTAAAACTGCTAAAGGGTTCAGTTTTCATGGTCCTCAGTGATCTGAAACTCTGGGAAGGCAATAAAGTTGACATTGTGCAGTCTCTTCTGGGAATCACTGTATGGTACCTGACAAACGCACAGCTTCCTGACGTCTGCTGAAGCAGCAGTACCTGTGAAGCCGTGACACTACTGTGGGAGTGTGCTAGAACCCAACTCTTTAAAGAGGAACATCACAAATATCCCAATATATCAAGCAACTCATTACATCTGAAGACAGGAGAACGGCATATCATCTCAGTACTGGGTAATAACAAGCACAAGCATACGTCTTCCAATTTAAATGGAAGCAGTCATAAGTATATATCTTGTTACACACCAAGTAGAGCCTCTTTTAAGGACCAAATAAGAAACATACCACTGTGCTACTGCTCTGATCCTCTCTAGAATATAAATGTTAAAGCATGATTGAAATCCTTTGACCCTAATTTCAGCATTTCTTAATTACCAATACTACAGAAGTCTACAAATGGAAATGGTCCTGGGTTGGTCTGTTCTCCCAGGCAACCTGTGACAGAACAAGAGGACACAGTCTCAAGCTGCATCAGGGGAGGTTTGGGCTGGATGTGAGGAAGAAATCCTTCACAGAAAGAGAGATTGGCCATTGGAATGTGCTGCCCAGGGAGGTGGTGGAGTCACCATCACTGGAAGTGTTTAAAAACAAACTAGATGAGGCACTTAGTGCCATGGTTTAGTTGATTAGATGGTATTGGGTGATAGGTTGGACTTGATGATCTCAAAGGTCTTTTCCAGCCTGGTTAATTCTGTATTCTGTATTCAAATTTACCCTTGAGATTTCCAGTTGTTGCAGTGGGTTGTAAACAGATCTGTCGTCCTTGAAAGATGCTGTGCAAGACCAAAGGATAAGTCCTGAGGTTTAATCTGGCTTGGCCAGGACTGACTTAAGCGGGTTGTTGTTTTTTTTGGGGGGGGGGGGGGGGAGGGGGTTGGGTGGGAAATGTAACAAAAGCATTTAATGTAGTCACAAAACTGTGTAAGAGAACATTTACATAGGTCACTGAGAAATCTCTCAAGATCTGCCAGCACATCCTTTTGCTCTTTGAATTCCCACACCTCCATCCCTTCAAAAAGTTGAGGGTTTTCACAGAACACATCCAGACCCTGTGAACATGTGCTTTCCTTTTAAAAGCATAACAAAAATGTCTTGGAAAAAAAAACAAAAGCTGAGAATTATTTTTTTTGACAGATTTTAACTGTTGGTGTTTTCTTTGTGACTACCAGCATCTTGTTTTTCTTTCTTTCTTTTTTTTTTTCCCCGATGCTTTAATTTGATTTTATAATGAAAATTAACACTTTCAATTGAAAATTTTCTTGTAAACATCAGCATTTTTTAGCAGAGAGTGGAAGGTTTTTTTCCCTGCCCTGCTTATATCTGTTCCATATTTATTATTTTCTCTTCCAGTGGAGAGAGGAGGGAGAAGTAAGGATGAGTGTATGAGAACTAGGATCAGTCCAGCAACAATGGCTTTGTGACACTCCAGCTTCTCACCCAGCCCCTCTGTCTGTCACCTCATGGTTCCCCTTTTGTTGTTTTACTATCACAACTTTATTTCTACAGCAGGCTCCAAGCCTTGTTTGCACCTGTGATCAGTGGAAGACCAGAGAGCCATGTGGTCCTGCCCATCTCACTATGCAACAAGGTACAAACATTATCCTGAGTATGTCACCAATTTGTGTGGCTCTTTCCCCAGATCATTTGTTGTCTAAACTGGATCACACTCAGACTAGCAAAGTAAAGGAGCTACATCTCTGTTTTGGTTCAGAGTAGTAGCATGGCTTTGTAGCAAACTCCATTTGCTGTACTGCCCACGTGTATTGTACTCCATTTCTGTTCTCAGGGTAGTGTCATTACCTATGAACAGGTTTGATTTCAGAGGCACCTAAGGTGGATGGTCTGTTACAGTTGTACACCAAATGCAATCTAGTTCCTAATGGAAAGAACAACTCAGAACAGAAACAAGTTCTTTTGGCAGACTCAGACATGATGAGGGTGGTCTGTCTCAAACTAAATTTAGTCCAACATAAAAAGCACTGTGTTGCATACAATGTACATGTAGGGGACTGAGCCATCTTCCTTTACAGTGTCAAACTAATGTAAAGTAGCCATAAATTGTTAAATACATGTTTGCAGAATTGTTCTCTCCTGGGGAGTTTAAACTTTCAATTTAAAATGTCCTGAAACCCTTAATAAAAATTACATGATTACTATTAATAAACCTCCATTATTTTTATTTTAAGTTTGCTACTAAACACTTCTTACCCTAAAAAGCACATTCATAGTTGTAACTAAAGAGCTTGTAAACAGGTGCATTTTACTATGTATTAACCTTGTCTCCTTTTACTTTATTCTATTCATTAGCACATTTTCTTAATGCAGTTTTGTGGCACCTGACAGGGAGGCTTTGCTCTGCTTTATACCCTCCAGAGCAGAGTAAGGGTTGAGTAATTTCTCTGGCTTTGCTTCTATCTTTTGGAAGTCTTTCAGCACCCCTTCCAGCTCCAACTGTTCTTGTCTTGACATTCTTTGTCTTTTCCTTCTTTTCTACTGTAGTTTTCTTTGCAGTTACTCCTTCTTCCAAGGTTTCTTTTCCCATAGAAGTAGCTGTTCCCCAGGAAACCATGTAAATCTGGAGAATAAAACATCTGGAAGCTATATGCACATCACTATTTTAATTCACACACAAATTCATGACACTCAAAATTAAAAAAACAACCTGTAGGAGAGCAGTACAAGTCTCAGTTCTCCAGTACTTGCAGTCACTATGCAAGGGTTGTGTTTTTGTGCTTTCCTAAAGAAGTTCATGAAAAACTTTCAAAAGTGTCAATACAGTAGAGCTGTTTTTCTCTTTTAAGACAGACCATCTGTGTTTTTCTCACTTTAGTCTAAGGGTGGGGATTCAACTCTCTTAAAAATTTTCTTCACCAATAGATATTTGCATGTATTTCCTCACACAGACCTTTGTAAATAAGGATGTATGCAGCATATATCACAATTTAAAAATAATTTGTTGGCTCATGTATGTCTTAATTTTAAAGATCTTCTATTTCTTTTCACCATTTCAACTCACTAAGACCTTTTTACTTGAGCTCAAGGCTCAAAAAGTAGAAAAGCTGAAAGCAGCCTCACTCTTACTTGCTGATTACAGCAGCAGCTTAGAAGGCTTGTTGCTGTGCAGAGGCAGTCAAAACCAGCAGGATTCAGTTCCCTGAGTACAAGCACACTATATCACTGGAAATACCTTGGAGTAGCTGTGCAATACCTACAGAGTTGGCAGCACTGGCAAAGGTCTTATGGGAATCTTGTGTCATTCTGGATCAGCAGTTAGAGGCCAGGTGGGATCCCTAGGGCATCTCAAATGTCCCTAAACACCTTTGTTTTGGAAACTGAATCAGTAGTGAAATGCAACGTTCCCATTCCAGGAGGCATGATTCTGATTAAACTTACACTGATGCCACTGCTGATAGAGTTAATGAGATAAGGACCAGTTTTTCGACTCCACAGGCTGAAAGGAGTTACTCTGAAAAGTAAGTAAACCATTGTCAATGTCTCACCGGATTTTTAAACATGTAAATCAACTTCCTTCCTTCTTTGAAATCATTATACTTTATAAAAAGCAGTTCATGATTTTTTTTTTCCTAATTTCTCATTTTTGTTATTATTATAAAGCTTTGGAAACTTTGCTTTTTTCATTGTTGATGTTTCAGGAAGAGGAGGCTCAGGGGGAGACCTTATTGCTCTCTACAACTACCTGAAGGCAGGTTGTAGACAGGTAGGGGCTGGTCTCTTCTCCCAGGTAACCAGCACCAGAACAAGAAGACACAGTCTCAAACTGCACCAGGGACGGTTTAGGCTGGATGTTAGGAAGAAGTTCTTCACAGAAAGAGTGATTGGCCATTGGAATGGGCTGCCCAGGGAGGTGGTGGAGTCACCATCACTGGCAGTGTTTAGCGGGAGACAGGATGGGGTGCTTGGTGCCATGGTTTAGTTGATTAGATAGTGTTGGATGATAGGTTGGACTCGACGATCTCAATGGTCTCTTCCAGTGTGGTCTATTCTATTCTATTCTATTCTATTCTATTCTATTCTATTCTATTCTATTCTATTCTATTCTATTCTACCATATATTTTTTGAACATACAAAAGAAAAAATGCAAAACAAACGGTATGAAACACTGGAAAACTCAAACCCCAATCTTTGCAACACTGGAGACACTAGTGCTCTA
Organism: Picus viridis; assembly: GCA_033816785.1. NCBI lineage: Eukaryota > Metazoa > Chordata > Aves > Piciformes > Picidae > Picus > Picus viridis. The sequence continues at coordinate 10,538,585 of CM066570.1, forward strand.
CTGATTATGCATGACTTTGTATAGCTGAAGACTTTGAAGAACTGGATGCATTAGAAAATATTTTGCTGGAAATCTTACACATTTTTTGAAAGTTTTAGCACAAACTTTAAGCTCTGTATAAATTTCAGGTTTTATTACCTATTAGTAAAGTATCAATGAGTGACTCTAGTGAAGTGAAAGTAGGTCTCATCACTTCTCATTATGATTTAGCCATTTCAAGAAAATGCCGAAAAATGGCAGAATTCTTGGGTTGATAAGCATTCACTTTTGGTTTTTGAGTTTGCTACTTCTGTGACAAAAGTATGAAGGACATTTACAAAGCTAATAAGTAAAAACCCACAATAAACTTCTAAATAGCTGACAGAGTATTTGTTTTTTGTTTCAAAGAGGAAAAACTTTAAAACATTAATAACGATTGTTGGTTACTAAAGCCTTCAGTGTTTTCTTGCCTAATCTCAATTCTTTGAAAGAAATGGACTAAGTGAACAAATGTTAACTTGTGTACCTTTGTGGCAATAAAAGGTACTTTCTAGATGCAGCCAATCTAGCTCTTGAAAGGAGACTCTTTGTGTTCTGACAACCCCTGCTTTTTGGTTAGATCTTGGATTACTGCCTTCTAGAGGACAGTGAGAGCAATCAGAATTCATTAAGACCGAAAAACTGAATGTTTTACAGGCACTATGGAAACTGCAGAGGGTCAGAACTCCCTCGCTTTTTAACTGTTGCCTTGATTCCAGTACTTGTTGCAAGAAACCATTTTACCAGGTAGGTGGCCCTGAAAAAGAAGGGTTGCTTGATGGTAATCTAATCTCTGAAAGAGTGGTTTTAGTTTCAGGGAAGACAAGAATAACCCCCAAAAAAACCTTTCTGTAAGAAAATTTAATAGGGAGCAAAAATTCTATTCAAAACTAATCATCAACCAAACTAAATAAAGGGTAGAAATCATCTTCTCTTAAAATGCTGTGTGAAACTGCATTGGAAACAGTGAAAACTGGTTTTTAAAAGAACTCATTAAAATCGATTTCTCAAGTTGCCAACCTGCCTTATTGGATATTACCTAGCTCCAAGAAGAGATAAAGTTAACAGAGTTGCCTCACTTTTCATTGAACCATTGCCAGATTTTCTACTGCAGAAAATATTTTTCCTTTTGATTGTGCTGCTTTCCATGGCTGGCTTGGGAACAGGAGCTAAGTGAAATTTTGCTTGATGCAGGGTTATGGCTTTTGCAAACACAGTGGGTTGGGAAAGCTAGTAGCATTATTGTCTTACTGTTCTTGCTGCCACTGAATCTTATTTCTGAGTACTATTAAAAAGGTAAATCATTCTATCTGCGTGGTGTTACTCTTCACACATGGTTTACTTGCTTTCAGCATAGATAGAGGCATAGGAGTATGGCTCTAAAGATAATATCTAATAAATTTGTTAAATGTAGGAGAAATCCTACATATCATGCTATTTTAAAGCTCAATTTCTCACATTTTTGTAGGGTATTATGCCACCTTGCTATTACATCTCTGAGTTATTTTACCCACGCTTGACATAGCACAGCACAGTTATAAGAGAAGAAAAATATTCCTATGTACAAATTTGCTATAGCAGACAAGCCTAACTCTGGTGCTATATAATTGTCAAAACAGTGCTATTCTGTTGGCTGGAAGAGGAGTAGTTTCAGCCTTGATGCATCCCTTTTACCTGATTTTCACTTAGTCACACTTAGAATAGATATTTTGTTTCAGTTGGGTACAAATTTCATCTGTTTCTCAAAGCTGATGCTTTAGGTTTTCTGAAGTAATTAACAATGAGTATTTGACATTGAATAAGGCACATATTCAAAGCAGAAATCGGGGAGAACAGTAGTTGGTAAGGCAGGCAGCTCAGTTACAGTGCAAAGCCTGGAGAAGTCTGGAAGCACGCTTTAGTTGTCTTGATTTTATATTTTTCACTGCAAGTATAATTTTGTACAGCTGCTTGCATTCAAAATTCAGGTTAAGATATCCAACAGACCCCAGTGCAAAGGCCTCCAGCCTGGAAGCTCTGGTCACCCATCCCAGCTCCACGCTCTGCAGAATAACAGTCTGGGTCCCAGTGGCAAGACTGCATCAGAGTTTGCTAAGAAAGGTCCCATTTCCCTCCTAGCTTTTCTTGAGGCAATATTCAATTTCTTTGGTTAGGAACAGCACTGTCATCTTCTGAGGAAAAAAAATTCTTTTGGCACAGTGTGTTTCATATCCTGGCAACTGCAAATGACAGCAGTCTTTATGAGAATATATGTATTTTTTTATATTTGTTGATTTTCTGGCAGTTTGCAGGTGCATTTGAAGGAAATGCAGGTTGTTAGGCACTAAAATGTGCAGCCCCCTCTCACAGTGGCTCCCTGGATCTTTTGTGAAATACATGAATCATCATTAAATGTTCCAGGATCATATTCCTGAAGGATTGCCTTGAAGTTTGAAGTCTTGAGGCTTGAAGTTTAGATTGGGCTCTTAACCTGTCCTGCCATGCACTGGCATTGAAGGTATTTGGCTGCCACTGACAAGGGTGTACATGCAGCCTCATACTTGCCCAGGTGTGCTTGCAGCCCTGCAATGCTTCCTGAGCCACCCCTCCTGCTGTGCTGACAGTCACTGTGTAGTTGCCTCAACTCAGAAGGTGGAAATTCAACATCTGTCAAAAGGATATTTAAGTACTGCAAGATCTCTCTTTTATAATTCTTCTCTTACACTAGACCCTATAAAATCTTAGATGAAATGGTTGAGGACTGTTCTCCAGTTGCTAAAGCAGTAGCAGAAGAAACAGGTGGTTTATTTTAAAAGTGTCAGAAAAGAATCAATCTGGAGATAACCTAAAATTATTTTTCCTGGCTTTCAGTTAGACCAATCTTGCATGCAACTCTTAAGAATATATCCTTTGTTTTTAAAATAATGCTTTCTTGTTAAACAGAATTACCTTCTAGTGTGTTCCGAGAAGTCAAGATCATTTACATCCTGTTTTACATCATCTTCTAATACTGTAAGATGAGAAGAAAATAGTCTCTGGCAATAACGCTTCACAGAGGTCTATGTAAAAGCCTTTTCATTTGTTCTTATACAATAGTCATTGTAAAATGATATCTCTGGCCATGACTGGAAAGTCCTGAAAGATTAAGCAGTCTTCGTCTAGCAGAATGCAAAGCCCACTTTTCCTCCTTCTGAAGGCCTCCTGCTCTGTACACTTACTACAAAATCCCACTTGCAATAACATTGCTTTGTAAAAGTATAATGAAAGGATTTGGAATAGCCCTTTTAAGTCAATTGCTGTGTATGATTTACTGTAGTTTGTTGGATGGCACTTCTCATTATACTGCTTTTTATCATAGCTATTAACATTATCAGTCGGTATTTGATATAAAGATTACTCTTGTATAATGAGCATGATGAAAGACCTGTTTGTGTCTCTCATACCAAGCACACTGGAGATCTCTTGCAAACCAATTACCTTTATGAGAGCAGCTTGCAAATACAACACAATCTAAAAACCTAAGCTCATAATATTTCTTGCTTTGTAAGGAAATACACTCGCACCTTACCCTTAAATGAACCGTGCTTTAATTTACACCTAAATATACACCAAGAATGAGTTTTCCAGTTCCGACGCAACTTTGTACAATCCCAGGGATCTTCCCAAACAGATATAATTGGAAGGTTGAGGGTTTTCTTTTTTAACTCAGCAACGTCAACACGCTAGTGAGTCATCTGATGACTGTTACAGACCTAAATTTACACATAACTAGGACTAGTATTGTTCCTCATCCTGATCCCATATTACTCTCCTGATTTAAAGGAAGGCCAGAAATACCATAACGGCATTTCATAGTATCATAGTATCAGTCAGGGTTGGAAGGGACCACAAGGATCATCTAGTTCCATCCGTGCTGCCATGGGCAGGGACATCCTGCACTAGATCAGGCTGGCCAGAGCCTCATCCAGCCTGGGCTTAAACACCTCCAGGGATGGGGCCTCAACCACCTCCCTGGACAACCCATTCCAGGGCTTCACCACTCTCATGGTAAAGAACTTCTTCCTCACATCTAGCCTGAATCTCCCCATTTCCAGCTTCATTCCATTTCCCCTAGTCCTATCACTACCTGATAGCCTGAGAAGTCCCTCCCCAGCCTTCTTGTAGCCCCCTTCAGATACTGGAAGGCCACAATGAGGTCACCTCGGAGCCTTCTCTTCTCCAGACTGAACAGCCCCAACTCTTTCAGTCTGTCCTCATAGGAGAGGTGCTCCAGCCCTCTGATCATCCTCGTGGCCCTTCTCTGGACACCTTCCAGCACCTCCACATCCCTCTTGTAATAGGGGCTCCAGAACTGGAGGCAGGACTCCAGGTGGGGTCTCACCAGAGCTGAGTAGAGGGGGAGAATCACCTCCCTTGACCTGCTGGCCACACATTGGCTTTCCGGGCTGCAAGTGCACATTGAGAGCTCATGTTGAGCTTCTCGTCCACCAGCACCCCCAAGTCTCTCTCCTCAGGGCTGCTCTCCAGCCAGTCATGGCCCAGCCTGTATTGTGCCTGGGGTTGCCTCGACCCTGCACTTGGTCTTGTTGAAGCTCATGAGGTTGGCTTGTGCCCACCTCTCCAGCCTGTCAAGGTCCCTCTGGATGGCATCCCTTCCCTCCAGCGTGTCTGCTGCACCACACAGCTTGGTGTCATCAGCAAACTTCACCAAGACCCTTCTTATATAAGGCAAAATGTACAATGAACAGCTGATATTATGTGTTCTCTGAAGTACATCCAAGGCAATTTGACACAAGGCTGTAAGCACAAATTACGATAAAGTAACATCATTGTCTGAGTTTAGAAATCCTTGTATCAAATCAAAGCCTGTTGTCTTTCAGGGATTTTGGATTTACAAAATAAACTGCAAAGGAAATAAATCCATACCTGGTCTAAAGTCAATTAACTGATGGAAAGTTTCCTCTCCAAGCTATGCTCACTCTAGAGTCATGGTTTTCTCTTTCAGGAATTTTAACTCTCCAGCCACCCATAGCAGATACTACACAACAGTATCTAAAACAGCAAAGCAAAAGGAAAATATTTTCAAGATCAAAATGACAAATGTGACAAATGCAGAGAAGGAAGGACTGGGAAAGGCCCATGAGTGAAATAGTAGTGTTAATATGAATTTAGTCTGTGTGTCTCAATTATGTCATGGCACTGGCTTAAAAATAGTGTACTTTTCAAAATGTAGTGAATGATTTAATTAATAGACCATCTACTGGCAGTATTCATCAAGCTACTACTTAGTCCTGTTAGAGGAGGACAAAAACATATCTTTTGTACAGTAGTATGAAAACATCATTCTCTGTGTAGAAAACACAGCATTGATGGTAACAGGCAAGCTGGTGCAAGAGGTAGCTAAAAGGGCAGTTCATATGGCTGGCAAGGAGTCAATATGTGGGATGAAGGCAGGAAGACAGAGCTGAGAGGACTTCATGACTGCCAGTAAAAGCTTGCTCAGATTAGGTAGTGAAAGGGAAGGCAATGAAGAGCCTGAGGAAGCAGGTTTGGCAGACAGGATGAGCAGCTAAGGAGATGATTTTGGCAGAAAGGATATGTGCACTCGTGCGTTCAGGAAGAAGAGAGAAGGCTGTGATGGGGAGACATGAAGGAGGAGAAAAAAACAGTTTGGGCAGTGGAACAAGGTCTTGGAAATAGCTTGAGAGGAGAGTGGAGTGGATGGATAAAGCAGTCACAGACAATAGCTTTTTTTTTTTTTCTGTAGTAATATTTCTAGCAGTGATAGAGATTTAAGAACGCAAAGCAAGCTAGGATCTCAGCCACGATGTATTTAGGATAAACTCGTAATAAGAAAGTGCCAGGACTACAATGATTTAGAAAATGATGAAGGGAGGCAGCCTCAGTTAAAAAAAAAAAAAAAAGAATTGAGGGCAAAGGTTGAAAGGTTGACCTGGTCTGTTCTTGCATCTCTGTATGCTTCTTCAATTTCCACTAGGCAAGCCTGCAATGGATTTTTCCATATCAGATCATAAAATCAGTATCTTCTCCCTCATTAGCTTCAGGAAGGAAGAGAACGATGTAATGAGCAGTTTTGTGACAAAGGCACTTAAGTGATTACCCTTCAATCAGAAGAATCAGTATACCTGCCCAGTGTATCCTGTTCTGCACATTTTCATCCAGGCAGAATTTTATTCTCATTTTCACATTTTGGACCATGCTTCAGGTCTGCAAAGATACACAACATGCTCCAGCACACGAATGTCTGTCTCACTGTCAAATAACAGTGCACATGGCAGTTCACACAGCTTGTATCAAAGCGAGTCAGAGCTCCTTATAAACAAAAGGGTGGTCATACACTGTTTGCTTTAGGCACTCAATTAAAGGCAGGTGTCTGGCCCTTCATCTGATGCAGGTGGTGTTTTCCTCTGGTTGTTTTTGTTTCTTGGTGGTGACTCAAGTACTTTCTTCACTTTCAAAATCTGTAAAATAACCCATGACTATTTTGTAATAGTCTCTCTAGTTACGTGTGCAAAAGTTTCCAAGTAACTGTCAGGACTTGGTAAGTCAAATTTTCTTACTTCTTCTCCTAGGTATGCATTCATTGCAGATTGCTAGTGATGGTTAGTGATCTCAAAAGAAATGGAATAAGAGATGTGCAAGTGTCAATGTTAGACGTGCCAGTTTTCCATTGATGAATGCAGAAGACACTCTAAATTATGTCTGTTGCCAGAAGCACCCCAAAATGGAACCGCCAGTCAGAGGATTCCTGCTTTGTTTAGCATAAAATTTTGGGAATTGAAATTTATCCCACTCTCTCTGTCTTTTCCTCTCTACAGAAAAGCAGAGAAGGCACCACATATTTGGATTTAGCTGCTTTTGGATGTATTGCCCGAAATTCACATTGACTCTGGGATATTTGCCAGGGTACATGCTGACAGAAGAGAGCATAAACCTTGGTTTGATAATGAACCTCTCTTCAGTCATCAATATTTTATATCGAGAACTGCAGAGATGCAAGTTTGGCCTTTGCTTAGTGCAAAAATAACAGAAAATGCTCATGACACTACATGACTGAGATTATTTGCTGTAAGGAAAAAAAATGAATTAAAATGGACTGTTTACCCATACTGGTTTCCAAGAGATAAGATCACTCCTTTGGAAAAACATTGCTCTTCAAGAAACAGCCATCCACTTAGAGTTGAGCCATATCACACTTACCTTAAATAAAACAATATAAACACCTGCTCTAGTGGTCTACTTCTGATTTGAAGCAGTGGTGCAGAAGTAAGTTTTGCCCAGTGTTCATATATATGTGTCTTGCAGGAAAGAGTGCAAGGACCTGCTTCCCTAACATTGCCCAGCTCCTGTGCATGCCACAATCATAGGCTCTTCATGCTCTGGAATTGAAGAGCTCACCCCTCCAAAACTTCCTCAGAGCATAGCTCACCAGAAAAGAAAAAAAAAAAAAAAAAAAAAAAAGGTGGGGAGGAAAAGGAATAGAAATGTAGGGAAAAGAGTCTGGCTGTGTGTCAGGGGTTTCCAGATGGCAAGCAGACCAGCTGGGGCAATAGCTGCACCCGGCTGCCTGACACCCAGAAGTCCAGGACAAATGGTTGCTGCATGTGCTCAGTATGTCCAGAATACATTAGATTTGTCATGCATGTGCAGGCCATCTGTGAAGCAAATGCTCAGTAGTCCCAGTGAGCTGAGATGGAAATATGAAGGCCTGGGCAGAGCACAACTGACACTGGTAAGTGGCTCCCTCTTGATCTGGATAAGGCAGAACTCTGTTGCTGTGGTAGTCGTACAATAGTTCAGCATCAGACTGCTACTATTAAAGGTCTTTTCAGTGACAGCATGACCAGGAGAACATTATGTGGAGCCGTGGAATAAGAAGGATGTTAAATTGTGCCCACAAAGTGCATCCATTTTTAAATGTGGGCATTTGCATATCCCAACAGCTCATTTAGGGAAACTAGAGTAACCATTCACTTTTGCCCCATTTTATACAATGTCAACTGCTGGCAGTGAATATTAACGTTTCTTGCCTTCCTTCAATTACATAGCACTGTTAGAGTGCAAGGAAAACATGTCCAGTAGTCTGTTTGGCATTTAACTCTTTCCTACTACTACTCTGAATTCTTCAAGAACTGATTTTAATGAGATATTCCGGAATCATAATGCCATAGAAAAAATTAGGTTGGAAGGGACATCAGCAAGCGCTGTAGTCCAAATTCCAGCTAAAGTAAGGCTAATTGCAGACTTAACCAGGGTTTTATCCATTGTAATTTTGACAGCCTTTGAAGATGAAGAACTCACAGCTTCCCGAGGCACATATGCTGGCACTTGACCATTCTCATAGTGAGTCTTCTAATGTCCAGCTAAGGACTTCCTGCATTGCAAGTGATGACTGTTACCTCTTACCCTTTTACTGTGCATCTTGGGAAGAGTTCTCTTTAAACAGAAAAGGAAGATATTTTTCAATAACATTTCTATCTTGCTAGTTTTTCTCCTCTTTCTTTTCCTCCATCTCCTTTCTCTTCTCACTTAAAATCTTACACTCTATTTGCCCATTCTTTCACAATCAGTGATAGGCTGGCATATGGGTACATTTAGCATTTCATACATTTCTTCACCATACTGAAGAAAGCTAATTATCAGGAAACATGAAGAGTAAATTATGCCTAAATATTCAAACAAAAAATAGGTTTTAAACTTCCAAGCAATCACTTTTTTTTTTTTTTTCTGTGGGGAAGGGGAGGCAGGGGGGATAATATCTGTACAGTCTAAGCAAACCACTAAACTACCATCCCTTGTAAAATTTCTTTGTGTAGCATTATGCAGAGAAATTATGTCTGTCACTTTTTAACTTCAGATTTATAGACTAGGAAACAGGACATATTTTTGATGTTAAAATTTCTCCTGCCTCACTGTCATGGTTTTAGACCCAGCTGCAACTGAGCCCCAAGAAGCCGCTCACTCAACTGCCCACTTGCCCCATAGCAGAAGGGAGAAGAACTTGTGAGCAAAATGCAGATCTCTGCATGTTGAGAGAAAAAGAACAATGCAAAGAAAGAAAAACAACAGAACTAATATGACTGAAGTAAAATACAAAGGGAGATATATAAAAAGTGAACAAGTCACTCACTGCATGCCAAAACAAATTGCAGCACCTTAACCTGCTGCGGCTGGCCCAAGCAGCCCTCTTGCCATATAGCAGGAGTGTTGTATGATATGCAATATTCCATTGGCTATCCTGGGAGTGGCTTCTTGTGTGAAGAAAATTTACTTTTTGCTAGGTGAACTCAGAACACTGACAAGGACATAGTGAATCTAAATGCAAAAATTGTTCTACTTTGTCATGGATTGAGTTGAACCTGCTGCTGTTATTCATACCATGCTGCAGTCATGCCAGCTACAAAAAAATGAAAGTGCTAACTGGAGCAAAGTACCATGGGGCTTGAAGTTCAGATTGCAACATGGGAAGCTTCCTGTTCTGGTTGCTGCTTCTGGGTTTTGGATCTTGGGTGTTGGCTCCTTTCTGCAGACATGGCAGTGAGATATGTGGGAGTCAGATGGCTCAGTGGTTTTGCTTTTCTGTTTAATGAATTTTTTTTTTCATGTATTTCATTGTAATTCTTCTGCAAATAGGCTAAGCTAAGGTAATTGTGCATTGTGTTATTAGATTGATCAGATTATTATCTAAGATAATTATGCATCGTGATTACGATGTCATAGAATCATAGAATCATAGAATTGTTAGGGTTGGAAGGGACCTCAAGGATCATCTAGTTCCAATCTCCCTGACATGGGCAGGGACACCTCACAGTAGATCAGGTTGCCCAGAGCCACATCCAACCTGGCCGTAAAAACCTCGAGGGATGGGACTTCTACCACCACCCTGAGCAACCTGTTCCAGTGCCTCACCACCCTCATGGTGAAGAACTTCTTGCTGCATCATGATACAAAGGTGCATGATACTGATTTGATAGGGGCTGAATTAACGAGGTGGGAATTATAAAAATATAGTTATCTTTATTTTCCCCAAAATCCCACCCCCAAATTAGTTATAAAACTTATTTACAGGTTATATTTGGTCATGAATTCTACCAGGATGCTTATGGGCAACTTTAGTACAATTTAGAGAATTCAGAAAATGGAAAAGGCTAAGCCACAAAATAGCTTTACCCCACTTATAGTCAGAGGCAAGTCAGGAACCTTAGGGAAAGCTGATGAGAACGCCAGGTTGTACTCATGAGGATGGAGCAGGAATTTGGCGAGGGTCCCTAGGTCGGTGGCAGGCTCCAGGAACTGCAGGTTTTATCATCCAATTTGTGGATAATGCAGCATGTGCCAAAGAAAAAGGACCTGCCAGAATCAAAGTGTCCGTAGACATGGCTGCTATGAGGGGAAGCACATGAGCAGCAGCACTGCAAGAAAGCTGCAGTTTTCATGGCAGGCAGGGTCACTCCACAGCAGGCAGGGTCTGGGGAGAAGCCAGGTCTGAGTGCAGCGAGCAAGATGAAGGCGGGAGTCAGATCAAAAGGGTGAGAGCAAGGGCAGGAGCAGAAGTAGGAGCAGGATGATGGCGAGAGCCCCAGTCACTTTCTGGTCACTCTGTTTAAGGCATTTCCAGACAACGTGTCCAAGGCCAATGTATAACGGGTGTGAAGCATCTGACTTAATCATAGCTCCCAAACCCAGGAAGGAACCTCCACCCTGGTGGGAAGAATGGGCGCTAATCACCTGTGCCCAGGCAATTTCACACCTTGGAAGGCAATTTCGTGCCTTTGCCTTTCCCCCGCTCAAACCTCCACTGATGGAGATGGGGGAAGGGGGTTTGGAGCACACATACAAAACTGTTGTCCTCTCTAGTCAACTTGTTACATCAATGTGATCTTGACATCAGAAATGCAAAGATGGAAATGATGCCATCTTAAGTATAGTTTTATCTTGTTAAACAACTGGGGAAAAAAGAAAAAAAGCCTTGCAACTTGCCTTAAGCAAACATTTGCATTTCTTCCCAAATATAGAACCTACAGGTGTATACCATGTACATGGAAAACGCACATCTCATAGAGTTCCTTACAAGTTCCACACAGTCTCAAGCTACGCCAGGGGAAGTTCAGGCTGGATGTTAGGAAGAAATTCTACACAGAGAGAGTGACTGCCCATTGGAATGGGCTGCCCGGGGAGGTGGTGGAGGCACCATCATTGGAGGTGTTCAGGAGGAGACTTGATAGGGTGCTTGGTTGCATGGTTTAGTTGATTAGGTGGTGTTGGATGATAGGTTGGACGTGATCTTGAAGCTCTCTTCCAACCTGGCCTATTCTATTCTATTCTATTCTATTCTATTCTATTCTATTCTATTCTATTCTATTCTATTCTCATTGCCCTATGGTACTCTTCCTTTGGTTTATCTCTGCTTGAAATACCCTGCTAGCACTTACTTTGTCTTTTAATGAATTTCTACAACTACAATTATTTTCTTATTTAACTTTTATTTTTTTTTTCGCTCAGAGAATCTTTAATTATTTGTCTGACTACCTAAATGTAAACATATTTGCTGCAGGCAATTTTTAATAATAAAAATATCTCTCAATGAAAAATGTTTCTGAGTTCTCTCTGTGTCGTGTATTCATGACAAATATTCTGTCTCATCTTAGAAAAGTAGCAATGAGCCTTTTTATGTGGTCTTCTGTTAGTAATCTTTGTAACGCAGGTAAGACACCCACAATGAAATACAGACATCCCTCAGGTCACTGGAAATGTTTTCAGTAGGGATGAAACTGGGAAGTAGGTAAACAGACACTATTTATACTCTTCTGGAGTGTGATGGGTTAGGCAGCCCCCCTCCAAACCCTCCCCACCACGGGCAGAATAAAACGACTCAAAACAAAACGGATTGCAAAAGTGATGGAAAGTTTAAGGAAAAGCGGTGAATCTTTACAGAAAGCCAAAAGCAGAGTGACAAAAGAAATCCCAAACAGTCCCAAGATAATCCCATCCCCACCTGGGGGTACATCCAAGACCCCCAGGGCTCCTTCTTCCCCCCTCCCCACTGCCAGGCTAGTCTCAGCTGGCCAGATCTGAGACTGCCCATCCCCCCGTGGCCTTGGGCCTAGCCAGGCCCATGGCCGGGAGACGACAACTCCCCCACTACCGGGCGACGGCGAGGAAGAAAGAGGAGGTGCTTAGACCTCGCACTGGATCTTATAGTGGTGCAGAGAATTATGGTAGAAATACCCAATTTCCTGTGTCCACCCACTGGGCTGGACCTCTGGACACAGGAAGCAGGGGGCACCCAGCTCAAACTGCAACATGCCACCCCTTATTTCATACCATAATCTCTGCACCCCAAACATATCATCAAATTAAAACTCTTCCGATGACATGTCCGGCGAAGTCCATATCTTCATCTGGGCGTCCACCCAAACAGTCTCTCTCAGTCAGGGTCAAGTGTCAGTCCATTCCAGTTCTTCTCTCATCTAATGGAACCACCCAGCGATGCAGAGTTCACTCTTCTGCGGTGCAAGTTCTTCATGGATCCGGTGGACATCCTGGTCACCTGGAAAAAAACCTCACAACTTCTCAACCAGCTTCTATTTCCATCTCCATTTACTCAGTGGCATATTTCCACCCCTGGGGCAAGCCAGTCAGAACAATCTGGCTCTAACTCCTTCTCCGCCCCTCCAGGAAAATAGCACACTGAGCCTTCCTCAACCCTGCACGGACCTTTCCCAAGCCCAGTGCTGACCGCTTCCAGCCGCGGCCCGAGGCTACACAAATGCATGTCACAGTACACCGCCCCCTCTGGGCGTTCGCGTACCAAGCCGTGACAAGCATTCAGCTACACAACTCCCCCCCCGGAAGGGGGAGGGTCTGCACCACAACCTACTGAGAAGAAGGGAGGTGGAGCCAGGTGCTCGGCGCTATTTTCAGAACTGGTCCGAAAAAATAATCAGGGAAGAGACTAGGACCGGCCCCACTACAGCCCGAGCGCATGGCTGGGGCCGGGCCCGGGGCCGGCGCTCCGAGGGCACGGCCAGGCCCGCCGCCACCGCAGCCCGCGTAGCCGGCCGGGGGCCGCCGTCGCCGCTCCAAGCGCACGGCCGAGGCCACCGCCGCCGCAGCCCGAGCATGCAGCAGAGTTCCGGCCGCCTCTATCGCCGCGGTACAGAATCAAAATCGCCTCCACCCCTCGGGCATTCAAACGGCTCCTCCAGCGAAAGCCATAAACGTGTTCCCAGAGCCCTTGAGAACGGCTTTGCAGCTGGGGTCCCCGTTCGCCCTCCTGAGTTTCGGGAGCTGAGCTCGCCCGCTCGCCACGGCTGGCTCTTTCCAGCAGCGAAAACGGGCCCGATCCTGATCTGCTCGCCGCTGCCCCTCCCCCGCTTCACTCCCCGCCGCTTCTACCGCCCGCAGAGAGCAAAGGGTGGAGGAAGGGCAGGTCCCGCGTTCTTAAGCGGTACCCCAATTCCGATGGTCAGGAACCACCCCTGCATGGAAGAGCAGGAGGGGGCTCCGTGCCATCGGCCACGCACCAGGTGTCCCCCTGCAATCCACAAGAATTCACACAATCGCCCCAAGAACAAAACTTGACCCCCAACTTCCAAAACCCAAACCGACGCCCAGAACTGAATTTGAACTCTCCGTTTTTTGCAATCCGATCTGCAAAGTGGTCACAATAACAAACTCCTACTCCTGGCTGGCTCGCCAGGAGTGCAAGGGGTTGAGGGCAGACCCCTCTCCCCACCCAAACCATCCTCTGCTACCAATAATGTGATGGGTTAGGCAGCCCCCCTCCAAACCCTCCCCACCACGGGCAGAATAAAACGACTCAAAACAGAACGGATTGCAAAAGTGATGGAAAGTTTAAGGAAAAGCGGTGAATCTTTACAGAAAGCCAAAAGCAGAGTGACAAAAGAAATCCCAAACAGTCCCAAGATAATCCCATCCCCACCTGGGGGTACATCCAAGACCCCCAGGGCTCCTTCTTCCCCCTCCCCACTGCCAGGCTAGTCTCAGCTGGCCAGATCTGAGACTGCCCATCCCCCCGTGGCCTTGGGCCTAGCCAGGCCCATGGCCGGGAGACGACAACTCCCCCACTACCGGGCGACGGCGAGGAAGAAAGAGGAGGTGCTTAGACCTCGCACTGGATCTTATAGTGGTGCAGAGAATTATGGTAGAAATACCCAATTTCCTGTGTCCACCCACTGGGCTGGACCTCTGGACACAGGAAGCAGGGGGGCACCCAGCTCAAACTGCAACATGGAGTCAAGTAATAATCCTGTAAGGGACAGCTATAGATAGGCAATGACATAGTGTCTAATGAAATGAAATAGGAAAAGCAATTGGAAAATTTTCTTCCTTATTCCTTCTATGAAAAATAAGTAGGAAAAATATCCTGCTAACTGGAAAAAATGCAGATCTTGAAGGTGTCTGATATCTTTCCTGTTATACTCAAAGAAATGGCAGTCTGGAAGCAAGCAAGAAGGAAAACTCAAAACAAATGTAAACAAATAGTTTGTTTATGAGGAAGATCACAGCAACTGGATGACTATCAGGAATGAAATGGCACAGGATGGTCTGACCCAAGCCTACATTCCTCACATGCATAACCTTCTCTGTAGGACTGACAGTATCCCAAACTAATGACTTCTTAGACAAAAGTATAATTTCAGTGCTGCTCCCACAGACTGATGAGTAATGCTAAGCAAGGGCTATGTAATTTCTGAGGCTGAGTTAAGTGTCATGTGGGTTTCCTTTTCTGCTTTTCCTTTTGTTTTCAGTTTTCCTACTTCTGATCACTTCTGACACTTCCCATGCAATTCTCTTTCCTAAATCAGTTACTATGGAGCCAGATATCCCAGCACAAAGACACATTTAACCTGTGATCCTAGGACCATACCTCCTGGAGGAGTACCAGAGCCTGTGAGGGTGATGCTAGCAGCACTGTTGTAACAGCCTTGTGAGCAGCATGACAAATCTTTCAGAAATTTTCTCTGTTCCAGAGAGATCTGTGCAAAGGGATTTCTTTTGCTCTGTATCATTTTCCACTCAACTATTTTTGTCTCATTTTCCTCCACTGTCTCTTTTCCCCTTTCTTTTCCCAATATGTCTTTACTTGTCCTGTGCTCACTGTAGTGCTGCTATCCCTCTGTACTTTCCTCTCTTCCTGCCATTGTATCCTTTCCCATTTTCTCTTTTTATTTTCCTTTTGCTTTATTCATTCTCCTCTGCTGCACTTCCTCCTATTCCCTCTTTTCAGTTACCTTTGCCTCATTCCTTCCAGGTGGTACTTCCTTTTTTTCAGTTACCCTTTGATAGCTTTATTTATTTTCAAATTCACTTTTCATGGCTACACACAAGAAAATAGTTGAAAACCCCTTATTTGCCACACAAAGAGTCAGAGGACATAAAACCAGCTGAATATCTATTCTTACTGAGAAGGCCTTGTTTCACATCAATCCTGCAATAATTACTGGTGAGAAGAAAATGATGGACAGCTGGACACAGTGGCCTTCATCACCCTCACCCATCCTCTCTCTTATGTACATTATCTTTCTCTCCTGCTGACTGTGATGGGGTGCTGAGATGATCAAAGCTCAAACATGGTGAATTTGGCTCACAGAGAGTGAGTGTGGCAAAGCCAGTGATGGCACAGGGATAGTTCAGTGTTCAGATACTCAGCAGCTAAGTCAGGGAGGGAAAAGTTCAAAGAAGGGCAGTATCTGCAATCAGAAACGTATTTTGGGCCTGAGGACTAGAAGAGTTAAAAATAGGAACATGTGGGGCTAATTACAGAACAAAGGAAAAAAGGGCTAGAAAATGAACAATTTTGGGAAACTAGGAACGTTTGATCAGAGTATTGCAAACAATGCTTGCTCCTGCTTTCCTTCCAGAAGAGGTCTGAATCATGTAACAGATGACCACACTACATGGGAATAGACTCTTGAAAGGATAATCCTTGCATAGAAAAATAGTATTTAACTTTGTCCTTGCAGAAACTGCACAGGCACAGATGTTACAACGGCCTTGAAAGCCCACAAACCCCAAAATCTGCTGCCAGAGACCTCCTGATCTGTCTCTTTGAGCAAGCCAGTTCCTGCCCCCTTCCTCAGGCCCTCACAAACTTGTTCTGCTGTAAATTGTTTAGAATTGGATAGATTTTTAGCTCATTTCAATTTTCTCTGCCTTAATTAAATATATATTTGAGTAGTACTAAGATTTTGAATATTGTCAAGGTCAGCTGTACTAGCTCTTCTGGAATGTGATACTTCAGCTGGTATACCTGTATGTACACAGCTGTTTCTAGACATTAAAACTCTGATCAATACAATGATAAACATTGACAGTTGTACTATAATTTGAAAATGCAGTGAAAATGCACCACCTGGGGAGGTGGTGGAGTCACCATCATTGGAGGTGTTCAGGAGGAGACTTGATGGGGTGCTTGGTGACATGATCTAGTTGTTTGATGGGTTGGACATGATGATCTTGAAGGTCTCTTCCAACCTGGTGTATTGTATTGTATTGTATTGTATTGCATTGCATTGCATTGTATTGTATTGTATTGTATTGTATTGTATTGTATTGTATTGTATTGTATTGTATTGATGTCATGGTGGCAGACTGCAGCCAAACTTCCTTTTGACTTGGGCCTAAATCGTGTATTAGGACTTAGATTTCTTGACCCAATTACATTTGCCTGTTTTGAATGGTCTCCGTGCTTGTACAGATTTTAGAAGATTGTTTCAGCTACAAGGCAAAGAAGTAGTGGCCAAACCAAACCTGGACAATAATGGATCAGTGCATTAGGCTGCTACTTTTTTTTTTTCTTGTTCTGATTTTAGCTGGGCATGTTTAAACATCTGTCTGGCTTCTATGCACTACTTTAGTGCTCCAGCTGGACTTATGATCTCACATTTAGCAGTACCACCTAAAAGTGCAGTGAGCTCCTGGTAATGTCTTACTTTACAATGATGAAATGCTGTTGCAAAACCTGTTTGTTGCCCCGCTCCTGCCCCTAAACATTTGTAATGTAAGTTTTTCTACACTGAGTCTAGATTGAGATGAGGCTCTTATTCTCATATGTAACTGATTGCTTCCCTTCCCTTCCTTCCCTTCCCTTCCCTTCCTTCCCTTCCCTTCCTTCCCTTCCTTCCCTTCCCTTCCCTTCCTTCCCTTCCCTTCCCTTCCCTTCCCTTCCCTTCCCTTCCCTTCCCTTCCCTTCCCTTCCCTTCCCTTCCCTTCCCTTCCCTTCCTTCCCTTCCCTTCCTTCCTTCCCTTCCCTTCCTTCCTTCCCTTCCTTCCCTTCCCTTCCCTTCCCTTCCCTTCCCTTCCCTTCCTTCCTTCCCTTCCCTTCCCTTCCCTTCCCTTCCCTTCCCTTCCCTTCCCTTCCCTTCCCTTTTGCTTTCCTATTAAAATCTTCAAAGCAAGAATCAGAAAATGTCATGATACTGACATGGTAAGTTCAGAGTCATCACGAATCTTCAGAGAGCACAGGCAACCTTTAAGGCAGAAACCTAACTGTGTCATCTAACTGAGACAAAAGCAACAAAAATTTTGGATGATCAGTTTTGGTGATTGACTATGGTGATTACATATGGAAAAGTAACTTATCTCCTCTCCCAGCCTATTTTATTAGCATAAGTACTTTTCCATCAGAACAAGAGGAAATCTCAGCCTACTTTGAGAACTAGCACTCCTAAGCAAACTCCCATACAGAAGTAGTACATAAATGAATGCAGCACTATACTTACTATGCAACCATGCAAGATTTGTCTGTTTTTTATCACTTATAATTGTTCTCGGACACAAAAGTAATTAATTCTTTGCTGATGATATAACAGTAATTTTATCACTGAAACCTGCTGTGCTTTACTGTACCCCTAGAGGTGCACAGATATGGCAGAAATAAGTACTTTGAAGTAATCTGAATATACTTGTTTTGGATTACTTGTTCTTAGAAGATAGCAAAGGCAAAAATGCTAATTTTTAAAAAGCACTAACATTGATACATCTTTGTTTATGCCTGGCCAGTTTGGCTTGAATGTGGTAATCTGACATCTGATTGTATATGTTTGCAAGTCTGCGAGTTACTAACGGGCAAGAATGCCCTGGGCTCCATTCACTTTCCTACTGCTGGGTACCCAGTACCAGAGGTTATCCTGCATGACTGTTGATTGTGATTGAAGAGAGAGGTCTCCTGCAATCCCAGTGTGTCATCTGTGTGGTCAGTGCTGATGGATAGTGTGAGCACTTCAAATGGCACCGAATAGCTGAACCAAGCTCCTGATGTATATACTCTTGACAGCTAAAATAAAAATTCTCAACAAATAACTTACAGGCTGGGATGGTTCAGGTACTGGGTATTAGCTTGTATCAGTTCTCCAAATAGCAGTGCACAGTTTGAGTTTCAGATGAATCTGATTATACAGAATTATAAAATGTATCACAGTATCACAGTATCACAGTATGACTAAGGTTGGAAGAGACCTCAAAGATCATCGAGTCCAGCCTGTAACCACAGACCTCACGACTAGACCATGGCACCAAGTGCCACATCCAGTCCCCTCCTGAACACCTCCAGGGACGGCGACTCCACCACCTCCCTGGGCAGCCCATTCCACATCTGAAAGTATTTCTGGGGAGATGTTTGTTTGATGCTTATTTTTATTTACTTTTATTCTTGTGTAATTCCAGTAAAAGAACAGTATTCAGTGATAAATATCAGGATAATCCTAAATAGAATCATAGAATCATAGAATCAACAAGGTTGGAAAAGACCTCAAAGATCATCAAGCCCAACCTGTCACCCAAGACCTCATGACTACTAGACCATGGCACCAAGTGCCACATCCAATGTAGAGTCTAATCTCATACGACATGTTTCTGAGAGTTTACACCTTAGCTGTATTATTATACAATCACTGTATCATCTCTGTGTTGTTCTTGACATCTAGAAAGGGTGGACTATAAATAAAAATGCATATATTTGAACTAATTGAATGATGAGCATTCCTTTAAATACAGCTCTAAATGCAGATAATTTTTATTTGCTCCAAATAATAAACAAGGATGAGGGAAAACATTCTTTTGGTTCCAAAGGATCTCCACGGCAAATCTGACTTCCTTTTACACTCATCTGTATCTCATATGGACAATGCCACTCCTGCCTATAGGAAAATCACCATCTCCATGTGTCCATGGAACACTCCAGGATCTTTACCTTACAGGAATTATTTCTAATCACCCCAAAAAAAAGAGAAAACAGTTTTAGAATACCTCATATAAATAATCTTCTATGGACATTAGAGAATAATAAGGAACAGGTTGAAAATAGCATTTTCTAAGTTCCAAAGGATTATCTGAAATAAACTTTCATCCTTCCTCCTTAAGGTATTACTGACACGATAATTTCTTTCTGTTTCCAAGCAAAGAATGTTTCCAAAAATATTTTCTTGCTCAATCCCAATACATTGGTAAGACATAAAGTTTAAACACTTCTTTTCTGCAACTCCCAGAGTTTTATTTCTCCTTCTTTTATGTTGGGTTGTTTTACTAAACTCAGTCTCCAGTGCCTAAATGTGGAAAGGCTGATAATTTACACTGGAAGTAGCATTTGGGGAACTTGTATATCTGGAGAGCTAGTTTGAAAAGAAATTGTAAAAATACACTAAAGAGGAAAATTAGCTGCCAAAATTAGACCGGTGCACTTAAGGGTTTTAAACATCAAATTTACTGCATAATGGACTGATTAGCTATGTCTCAATTCGTTACTGAAATACAGTTAATGCTGCTTTTCTTCAAAACTAAGGAAAGAGTGCAGCAAACATTTGCATGTATAGACGTAATCTTTATAGTGTGTTCAGTATTATGAAGTACTGGACATGTTCCGACAACATTCTGCTAGGAGGGTGGCTTCTTTTCAGTTTAACCTCAGGGCACCATTCTTGGTTTAAGCTTTCCTCTTTCCCTGTAGGCTGTGGACTTCAACTTTGCTTCAGTGGGAATGTATTTCCTAGCAAGCCACGAGGTTTCTTTCTTTGTTCCTCTAACAAAGTTTTGAATTTCCGTTGCCCTTGATTTCCAAGTACGATGGGGAAGTTTGTTGTCCAAACACTTCAACCAAATTGCTCCTTCAGATTCTCCCTTGGCAGGTGGAATGGGAACTTATGGTGAAAGAATAAAAAGCTCAAGACTTAAACCTGAATTCAGCAATTCAAAGACCTGTAGGAGACTAAGGGCTTCTGCTTCCCCTGATATTTTCCCATCACCTTTATATGAAACTCCATTTTTATTACCACCAAAAATGAATATCCTAGACTGTGAACTGAGCATGTGTAGATAAGTGCAGATAGGAGTACTGTCAAATATTTCTTCTCTGCTAATTTTGCAACAGTATAGGATATGTGGGAGAAGTCCATGGACAGCTGCAGCTAGAAAGATGTTCCCAACAGCAGGGCAGGAAGATGTGCCCCAGTCTTACACTGACAATTCCCACTTTATTCCTGGATGGTTCCCTGATCTCACCGGCAGTACTTCAAGCAAGGAGAGAATTGCATGTGTTTGTCCAGTTTTTACCTAGATTCTCCAGCTGGCCTTTAAACACAAAATTGCATGCATGAAACTGCTCACATAAGAAAATTCAGAGTGTACAGCTTCAGCTTTTCCTGTGCTGTGTGTGGATCTGTTCCTGGCTCTGCTACAAAACCCGCTTTGAGCTAAAGGAGGCAATAATAGAAATTCCATGCTTACTCGTGCTGGAGTTCAATTTCAGTGACATCGTTTATCAGTTTGACTTTGCCAAAGGGAAGAAGTTCACCTTATAGGATTCAAAACCAGCATCTAGAATGAAATCGCCTAGAAGGATCTCAGATTTCAAAAGGGCATCCCATACATGGATCCTTAATCTACTCATTCGGGATCATGTCTTGAGATTTGTGTTTGCAACCAAAGCAACCTTGAAAAGCACTTAAAAATGAAAACATATTCCAGACAATAAAAAAGATCATTAAAAAAAAAAAAAACCCTCAAATTATTTTTTTGGAAAGGCATAAAAAGAATTTAGGGAGTTTTCATGTAGATTCAAGAGGAAAAAGGCATGTCAGAAAACTTCATCATGCTAACTTTCTAGAAGACAAAAGGACAAACACACTTTACCTATGTCAAATTACAGAAATCCTATAACTCCACAGAAGTGTTCTTGTGGCTTAATATGTACTGTAGTCTAGTTTTAGTTCCTGAAATATGCTTTCAAATATTATTTGTTTTCATCTTGCTATGTAAAACCTAAGGAAAAGCCGTAAAAAAACCCTGTGACTCAAACACACAGTCACAGGTGACTAACATAGTGAAGCTTTGGAAATGCCTGCAACTGACTGAGAATGATATCTAAAACAGCTGAGCTAATTTAGGAATTAAGTGAAGGGGACATCCAAGAGAAGTGAATTCTATTCCTCTTTCAGGATTTGACTATGGATGTTAAAGAAAAAGAAAAGAATAATGGAGTGTGAGAATCTCTTTTTGTTAGCACCTTCTCTTCTGAGCTCATGCTACACTTCTCCCTGATTATGTCACCTATGTGCACCCTCTCAGACAGCTTACTTGTGGGCATTGCACTTCAATAAGAGCAAGTGAGCAGACCGGAGAGTGAAAAGGAAAGCTGGTCAAAGAGTAGCAGATGGTACAGTTTTGCTTGGTGCTGGTATCTCCAAAAGGCCTGTTTTGATATCAACCTAGAAACAAAGAATCCCATATGATTTTCACTTCATTGTCTCTAAACATGTTTATTACTTTAAAGGAACTGCATTAGAAAAGTGAAGGTTATGAAACCAGCCAATTATGAAATGTACTAGAGAACAGGAAAAAGGCCAATTTACTTGCTTTAGACCTTTTCCACTCGTGCAAATTTTCACCATTTTGAGCAACTTTCATACATTGAAGTTATCTTCTTAGAAAACAGCACGTCTTTGTCCAAAATTCCTTGTTTCATTCTGACTGCTGTGTCGGAAAAAACTAGTGTGCAGGAAAGAATTGGTGTGTAGGTATTCTTCCCTGCAGAACACTCTTTCAGCCTTGGGGATTTGTAGCTGAGAGGTTGCCTAACACTTCATTGATTTTCTTATGCCTACTGACCTTCTGTGGGCTTTTTATTCTAAGATTGCACTCTGTTGATTTCTGAATCCATATAAACTCTTAGGATCCACAAAGAACTACACAGCTCAGCTAGTTAATACATGAAGAAATGTAGTAGTTCTGCTTTGTTTTGCTATGATTTGCTTTGTTTGAATCTGCCACCTATTAGAGTTGGTCAATTTTCCTACAGCAGGTAACTAAACTTAAGCAAGCAGAATTTTCCACTGAAGGCCCTCAAAAGGCAACTCTGTTGATGATTTAACAAACTTAATTCAAAACCTCTGCTTTGCTTCATGCCCAAAACTGAGATACAAGCTAGATTTGTATCAGGGAGCTAGCATAACAGACAGAATAATTTACCACTTCTGTCTATTATTCTGGAGTCTGTTAGGGCTGAGAGAATGGTTCTTGTGTGCTATGCATTTTCTGTCTGTGACAAAGGAAAAAGAAATGCCTATGCTGATGATGTACAGTGGCTAAGCAGCTGAGGTACATAAAGAGTGGCAGTGTGCTGAAGAAAGTGTACGCTGAATGCAATGTGTTGTGTTCAGGGAAAGCCAGAATTAATGTAGTTGATGCATCAGGACTGTTTCGTTGATTTTTTTGTATTTGTTTGTTTGTTTGAGGTAAAACACACATGCTGTAATTCCTGAGAGTCTAAGTCACTGTCCTTAAAAGTGTTTACAGAAGGGACATTCTCAAAGCAAGTGCTTCTTTGCACTGAAGTCAATGCAGAACTTGTGTGAACTAGGGCTTATGAGATTACACTTTAATAGGATTAATGAGCAGTAACAGAATACATGATAGTCACAGCTAGAGATATTTAGGGAAAGACTTTAGAAAGACTAATGTTTCTATTGTTCATTTTACTGGGGGTGGGGGAGCACAGAAGAATTACATCTGTTCCTTACCTCTTCTTTTTGTACTTGGAGTTTTTGGCAAGTATTCTGCATTTGTACTCCACGCAGAGGAAAGGAGTTGTTTCCATCCCGAAGAAAACATAGAGGGAAAATTGATACAGGTCTTTAGGACTGATGAGAAAATAAAGATGAAGGAATGTTGTTAAATTATAACATAGACCTAGCAGAAAATAGGGGATAGTGGAAAATACTGACAGTCTCCCTGTCCTTTAATGAAGGATAACATTTTCCATTGCAGGAAATGTGAAGCGCTGGAAAACATTTTGAAGAACTATCATTTAAAGTTTTGGGGTTAGTGGAAAGTATCCCTGCTCAAATTGCATTCATGATACAATCTCATAAATATGGGAACATACATTCTGTTTAAAGTTTTGGCCTTTCTTCAGCATATTTTCTTTTATTCCTTTATACTGTGCTAACTTTTTGTTTGCCTTGAAGAGAAAAACACCACTCCTCTCTGGTTTTCCATTCCCTTCCCAGTTCTCTTAGTTCTCTTTTTTTAATGAGATGTTTGCATCAAATATCAGCCTCTGTTTTACCCTCCTAAACTTTTCTGCTAGCTGTTTCTGTTTCTGGCAACATCAGAGCCTACTTCCTCATTTAATATAGCCAAGCAGCTTTCTTAAAGCAGACAATGCTCAAATCACCTAAGCTGCCCTTTATGTTGTCTTTATGTATATATATATTTTTAAATTTCACCTTATTTTTAATAAATTCTTTCCCCATTGTCCAATTTAATTAGTTTACTGTCCTGCTGTTTCCCTCCATAGACACAAAGATTATTGCAACCAAATACCACCAAGCATTTGCATCATTAACCTATTAGCCCTAATAGAACAAGTATTTTTATTTCTCACAGTCAATCTCCCACAGATCCTTTTGGCAGAGATGCTTCAGGCTATGTTTGGTCTTATTTTAGTCAACTAAGTAGGCAGCCAGTTTCAACATTCCTTGTATTGGACATATGGAATCATGGAATCAACAAGGTTGGACAAGACCTCAGAGATCATCAAGTCCAACCTATCACCCAACAACTCATGACTAACTAAACCATGGCTTCAAGTGCTACATACAATCCTTTTTTGAACACCTCCAGGGATGGTGACTCCACTACCTCCCTGGGCAACACATTCCAATGGCAAATTGCTCTTTCTATGAGGAACTTTCCCCTCACCTCAAGCCTAAACTTCCCTTGGTGCAGTTTGAGACTCTGTCCTCTTGTTCTGGTGCTGGTTGCCTGGGAGAAGAGACCAACCCCCACCTGGCTATAACCTCCCTTCAGGTAGTTGTAGAGAGCAATAAGGTCTGGCCTGAGCTTCCTCTTCTCCAGGCTAAACAACCCCAGCTCCCTCAGCCTCTCCTCATAAGGCTTGTGCTTGAGACCTCTCCCCAGCCTCGTTGCCCTTCTCTGGACATGTTTGAGTGTCTCAATATCCTTCTTAAACTGAGGGGCCCAGAACTGGACACAGTACTCAAGGTACAGGGGCAGAGTGTCTTCCCTGCTCCTGCTGGCCACACTTTCTGATGCAGGGCGGGATGCCACTGACCTTCTCGGCCACCTTGGGCACACTGCTGGCTCATGTTCAGCATACTGTCAGCCATTACCCCCAGGTCCCTTTCTGCCTGGTTGCTCTCCAGCCACTATCCTATAAAGGATAGAGACTTGCATGTTGACACATGTCACTTCAAGGCCTAAATTAAGGCAGTGTTATTGTGACATCTCCTTTTCCCATTTCCACTTTGATTCTCTCCCTCTGTCTAGATCTTCATTCATAATACCCACCTAACTCCATTTTCCACTTTTAATTGATTTTTTGGCAACAATGCTGTTCTCTCAAGTTGTGAGTTGGTTTCTTCTGTAATCCTGTAATTGCACCTGCTAAGCCAATTTTCTATTCCTGAATTTAGTTACCTTCTACAGCCTGAAAGTTATTTTCAGCTATGTCACATTCTATTGAGTCCTGTGTCCAGTTCTGGGTCCCTCAGTTTAGGAAGGATGTTGACTTGCTGGAACATGTCCAGAGAAGGGCAACAAAGCTGGGGAGGGGTTTGGAACACAAGCCCTATGAGGAGAGACTGAGAGAGCTGGGGTTGCTTAGCCTGGAGAGGAGGAGGCTCAGGGGAGACCTTATTGCTCCCTACAACTACCTGAAGGGGGTTTTAGACAGGTGGAGGTTGGTCTCTTCTCCCAGGCAACCAGCACCGGAACAAGAGGACATAGTCTCAAGCTGTGCCAGGGAGGTTTAGGCTGGAGGTTAGGAAGAAATTCTACAGAGAGAGTGATTGCCCATTGGAATGGGCTGCCTGGGGAGGTGGTGGAGTCACTGTCATTGGAGGTGTTCAGGAGGAGACTTGATAGAGTGCTTGGCTGCATGGTTTAGTTGATTAGGTGGGTTGGATGACAGGTTGGACATGATGATCTCGAAGGTCTCTTCCAACCTGGTTAATTCTATTCCATTCCATTCCATTCCATTCCATTCCATTCCATTCCATTCCATTCCATTCCATTCCATTCCATTCCATTCCATTCCAT
The DNA here is from genome assembly GCA_033816785.1 of Picus viridis. Classification (NCBI taxonomy): domain Eukaryota; kingdom Metazoa; phylum Chordata; class Aves; order Piciformes; family Picidae; genus Picus; species Picus viridis. The sequence continues at coordinate 10,564,181 of CM066570.1, forward strand.
TCCATTCCATTCCATTCCATTCATATTTCATTCAGCTCCCTAGAGTGGACAGATGCTACTTTCTGTACATAATCTACTAAGAAATGAGCCACATTTTAGACTGCTATACAAATTGGGCTTTCTGGTCGAGCTGCAACCTTTTCATAGGAAAGCTCAGTAGCTGAAGAAAACTGGTTTCCAAAGAAGTGTTCTTTATAATAATAATAATAATAATAATAATAATAATAATAATAATAATAATAATAATAATAAAGTTACAATTTGTCTGAAGTAGAGATAGATGGTTCATATACTCTGCTTTAATTCTAGTTCAGCTTCCAATGTAGACAGTTTTTGTGAGCATACACTTTGCTAAATAAGATTCTTTATGATAAAATTAAACTTTTCCAATGCATTGCTTCCCAAATCAAAAGAGAGATTTTGTGTATCATTGAAGATGCATTTTGAGCTGAACACCAACTAGAAAGAGGACAGGAACCACCCAAATTACAACACCAAGAAATTTGGCAGCAGGAGTTTCTAGTTTAAATACCCTAGTGTCTTATCAAAATTAAACTTGTGTTAAGAAGAAGATGAGGCAAAGATGAATAAATCAGATTATCAAATCAGATTCAATTCTATGATTGTTAATGAGATTTAATGTCTAGATCTCCTGCAAAAGGTGATTCTCATGTCCTTTCAAGTAGATGTCATTTAGAATTACGTTGTTTAGATCAAATTGCTACCATCAGAACAGGTGAAGGTGCTGTGAATGTGGTTGTAATGTTCAGGCAATACTCTATGTATTCTAGTAATGAAAAATAAGGAATTTATTGATTTATTTAATAATATCTGAAAGCTCTGTGGCTCTACCATTGTACTGGTTTTCTATTCTCAGCTCTGACCAGTGATACCTATGAGATTCTGGACAACTTCTTAGTTCTGTTTTTCTAGAATTTCATTACTTGGAAAGAGGGAGGAAAATATTTGCTGTCCTATTGCACAGAGTTATCTACACAGAACAGCAGATGACTATGTAAAGATCCCTCAGCTGGTGGAAATCTGAGACAGCAATTCCATGTGATACACTAAATTGTGCCATGTGACTCTAACCACTATTAAGTGGCAATTTACTAGAGACCAAGTTTGAACTCTTAACAATAGCAATGATTGTCTTAGATTAAGTCTTTTTGTCATATACACATTGCATTGCTTCAGCATACATGGGCTGTACAATCTCACCTCTGAGGCTGAGCTGTAAGTTTGGTCTCGGTCTATTGCAGGCAAACTCCAAAGTTTGCACAAAGTTAGTGGATACGGCCTGTGTATTGAGAAGGCTTACATAACCTCAATGGTACAAAGCATACTCAGGCTCAGTGGGACCTAAAGTTCATTCCCTGAGATCAGAATTACCTATATGTCTCACAAGACAACAAACCAGCTTTCAGATTCAAAGGTATATCAGCTATAACTCCAAATTGCCTGAAATATGCTCACTTAACATTGAAGAGCATTGTCACCCTGCTGTGAGCACAGTTAAATCTTGACAAAAAAATGCTAGAAGTTTAGCAGTTACTGCCTTTTGTTTCTAAGGAAGGCAGTTTTAACTTGATGAGCCTTAAGAACTCATTTTAAATAAGAAATGAAATTTCAGAGTTACTAAATCAAACGCTTCTCTTTCTTAGCAGGCACAAAACTGCACAAATATTTCAAGCAGCTTGACATCTGTATTACATAAGCAGAGAGCAATTCAGCTGCTTGGAGAACATAAAAAACAACTTTGACCTTACACTGGAGTCATGCTTCAAAAGACTGATTATTCATATGAGAAAAATTGCTCAAAAACAACTGCTTGAAAATATTCTCAGAAAGAAAGATTGTTCTGAGGCAAGAATATAATTATGATATAAGAAGCTGGATTATTTTTTAATTCCTAAGGCTTTTTTGTGTGTGTGTGTGTTTCATCTGCTAGTATTTAAAGTATTTTATCTTTCAAAATGTTTCCCTTGTTTGCTCAGAAAATTTGTTATCTCTCTTGTATGTGGATCCACAACAAAATGGAAGAACTTTGCTTTCTAGCTGCCAGTGAAAAGAGTTTCAAGCAGTGTTGCCTCTTGTTACATCAGAAACTGTGGGGTTAAAGAAGCATTCTGTCTGTTGAAAAAAGTGTAATATTCTCCATGAGAAAAAAATTGTGATTCAATATATATTCAAAATATTCTTGATGCAATACTAAATGACAAAAATTCTGGATTTATTTTAAAGCAACGTTTTCTCTCTGAAGAAGGTGGCCTAGTCATCTGATTGAGAGTCTGAGTGGAAGTCATGGAAATCTGGGTTTAATTCACAGGACTGCTCTGATTTCCAGCGTAATGCTGGGTAGATAGCTCAGTCCCCATTCTTGAAATCACTTATGCAAATCTTTAAGTTCATGGTGCTGAGCAGTTCTGGGATTTGAACAGGTCAGATTATAACCTAGTTAAATGTTAAAGACTGAGGTCTAGTCTCTTTAGCTCTCCTCTGTTAACTAGTTTTCACTTTGTCCCACCCATTTCCATCAGGCCTCCTTAGCTTGCAGAGTCTGTGAACTTCCTTGGGCTTCTCTGTATGAGCAAAGTAAGCTGCCTTAACTTTACCAATGTACAAGAAGCAGCACATCTCCCAGAACATGTTCAGTGGTTTCAGTACATAAAAATGAAGTGGGCTTCATCCTTCACTCTCTGAAACACGACGGTGCAAGAAGCTACATAACCCCCATGGTTTAGTTGTTTAGGTGGGTTGGATTGGTTGATGGGGTGGACTCGATGATCTTGAAGGTCTCTTTCTACCTGGTGTATTGTATTGTATTTCCAAATAGACCTTTTGGGGATGTTCTGTGTTTGTGCATCTCCTGTCCTGGCAGAACATATGGTGTCAGGATAGGTCTCCATGCACTAATACAAATAAATGTTGCTTTTTGCTGTAATCAGTATATTAACAAAAACAGTTCTTTAAGTCTGCTGATACAAATATTTTGTTACCAGTATAAACGTGGAAGAAAAAGGTCGATTGTTTCATTTTGCTTCCAGGGCAGCAGACCTACTATAAAGATTTGCATGTTATGTGTTGATTTTTTGTTGTGGTTTGGGTTGTTTTCCCCCTTCCATCTGATTTGATTGATCTGGATTATTTTATGCAATATTGTGTATATACATAAAATTGCTACATTCTCTGTTATTTTCAGAGTGCTACTTCAATAGCAGAATCCAGCTTGAAGTGTGAGACTCAAAGACTCTCCACTTCCATTTGGAGGACTCAGCAATAGGCAGAAGACTTGCCATCACAGAAGGAATGAACAATAATACTCCTCAAGTCCATATTTATCTTAATTTTCTGGACAGTGTCAGTGAACTTTCTGATAAAAGGAAGAAATACAACAGGCCTATCACCTTGTTGTTCCTCTTATAGTCTTTTTAGTAGCTTTTCTACTTTCACAACTTCAGCATGATTCCTGGTTTTTCTATTTTGCAAGTGTCTGCTGAGCTTGTGGAATACAGAGGACCATCTTATTTTTTTTAGAGGGCAGTTCCCAGGAACCTGCTGCATCATCAAGCTAAATTTACCACTGATCTCTGTTTATTACACAGCATATCTCCCTATTAATAGAGGTCAAGCAAGGACTGTAAAAGATATAATCACATCTATTGATTTATGGAAAGAGTAGGACAGTAAATCTCTGAAAACTTCTCTCCCTCAAGAGACACACAATGTCACCTCATATGTGAGTTGTGTAGCATAATCACTTGCTTCTGCTAGGGATCATCTCACCATTTTGTACTAGCTTTGCATCTCATTAACTTGATTATTTAGTGTATGCATTTTGATGAGCACTGCATTTTTTCTCTGAGGGCTGGCAACTTCTAGGGCCTTTTCCTCAGAGCCAAAAAGAAGGCTGCTCCAGGAGCTCTTTGCCAGGGATGCTGAAAGGGAAGGAATGGAGTCCCACCCTTCCCCTGTGCTGAGCAGGGGTCTGAGGAATGCAGATTGATTCATTCCACAGCTGAGGTCTCCAAGTTCACAGTGTAATGTGCTGCAGTCGTGTCCCTAAACTGGCTTCCTATCAGACTTTAAAATGAAACATCATGCTTTTTTCTCCTCAATAGTAACTTTGCCAAAAAGGAGTTTTTCATTTTAAAAACAAAAGTGTGGGAGGGTAGAAACGCTAGAAAAAAAAATAACATCTGTGACCTGATACCTGTGTGTCAGAAATGATCAGTGTCACTGAGGGTGCATAAACATATGTAGCAATTAATTCAGCTCCTTCCTGGTTACAGGTAACACATTTTCATCTGTTGATTATAAAAGTTGAGTGATTACTTTTAATCCAAAAGCGATAATTTTGTACTGACTGCTTGATCTTATCTGTAAACTGAGCTGTTTGCTTTCATCAGTCGCTGATTTATTGCATTTTTGAGAGTAAACAGCTGATGTTCAATACTGCTTGGTTTTAATATACTGCACCTTTAAAAGTTCTTACTTTTACTATGTTTCTGTTTACTTAAAATCCTTCTGCAGACAAATTAAACCCAAATTTAAGCTCCATTTTTTAAATTTAATTTTTTTTTTTTTTAGATTTCCTTCCCCTCCCACTCCCAGGCATTCCCATTGGGGATGCACATATAGTTCCAAAGACATTTCAGATTGTGCAGCATTAGTTGAGTTTCGGAGTGTGCTCAAACTCTCTCTGTGCAGTTCTTTAGCCAAATTCAATGTTTAACTCTGCCAGAAGATGCCAGGTGGTAACAGAATAATCTTAGGTACTTTCTTAACTGTACACCAGATGGTGATAACACAAATGATAATTTCAAGTATTAACTTGTCTCTAACCCCTATTTCCATGTGGTATAGAGGCAAAAAAAGCGCCATACATACAAAATGCTTGCCACGTATTGTACAGTACAGAACAGACATTCCAGTAAAAACTGGTCCCTGGAGTATCCAGGAAGCACCCTGGTTGAAATTCCCTGATGACAATGGAAAAAAAATATCACTCTATTATTAATATTTTTGTTATGATTTACAGTGAACTGAATTAAGAACTTCAGAGATTTCTTTCACTCAGTACCCTTAACAGAGAGAATAGACATTACGGTAAACACTGGTCCCTGAAATATCCAGGAAGCACCCTGGTTGAAATTCTCTGATGACAATGGCAAAAAACCAACCAAACAAAAAACCCCAACCAAACAGAAAAAACCCCACCCCAAACTATTATCTATATTTCTTGTCAGGATTTACAGTGTGATTTGCAGTTTTCTTTCACTCAGTAGCCTTAACAGAGGCAATTTTTTTCTTCCATAGGCTATGTATTTTAGCTGTGTTCTCCTGCATTTCCAGATACTAAACCACTATGACCACTGGCTGTCCAGCCCTAATCCTTGACACCAGGAAATCCTCTCCTTGGTTGATTTGCTAGAGTTTGCCATGAAACTGACAGGATGAAACTGACAGGATGAAACTGACAGGATGAAACTAAAAGCATGACTACGGAGAATTGAAAAGAATGCTGACAACATTTTAGTCTTATCTTACATCTAGTTTCTTATCAAGTGCACACTACATTAGCATTGTTAGTAAATGAAGTTATGCTAGTTTGGGTCAGCCCAGAGTATGACCCAATATCTCATCCCACATATGTCTCCTGCCTAAAGCACTGCTTCTGTGAAGGAGATTACAACAGTGAATGAGCTTTGAAGGGAATGTGCATTACTTTTTCAATGAGTGTAGCATGTAATAATATTGAAATTAAAGTCTGTATCTTTATTTAAGACTTGCCTTAGTTAAGCTAAGTAAGCCACTTAGCTGTGAAACACCACAGAAACCCATTAAAAACAGGTCCATGAAAACAATACCTAAACCCAAAGAAAACCAAACCCTTTCTCTCTTTACCCTCCAACAAAAGGATTTGTTGAAATTAATAAAATATGGCTTCTCTCCCAATTTCCCCTGTACATTTTTGAGTCCTGACATTTTCTTTCAACAAAACAAGACTTGAAATTATTGCCTCTTCATCCTGCATTACTTACCTTAAGAAAGAACACCACAATACATCAGAAACTGTATTGGAATGGAGTTGTCCAGATTGCAGTGTCAGAGCGTTCCACTTACGGTTTCAATAGGAGAGTGAACTACTTCAGATGCTCCAGAGAAATATTTAGTTGTTCAGACCTTTCTTCCTTCCTCCTCAAGTTGTCCTCCAGGCTTCCTCAGATTATTTCCAGTTTGCTTTTAATGGAAATTCCTTCTGACCCCAGTCTGGTTCTTGATGAATCCAACCTTTCACATATATCAAACACACTAGCCTTTAATCCAGTTTATGGAGGTCTGGGGAGAATAAAAAGAAATAAATCTGTGGAGAATAGTAGAATCACAGCACCATGATCAAAATCCATCCCAAAATGAGAGGTTTTTTAATGTCTTACTGCTTCTTACCTGATTTGGAGCCAATGTTCAGTATCTTCTAGACTCATCAAATTATGGGTAATAGCTCTGCTTCCAAAGTCTGCCTGGAAATTTCTCCGCACTGCTCGTGTAGTCAAGGTCTCATAGGTATTAAAGGCCTTTGGCTGATCTCTTCTTGAGTATGCATATATTGCATGCCTGACTACATAAGAAGTCCTCATGTCTGATCTCTGTCATAGCCAAATAATATGTCTAGCCAGCCAGCCATCAGCACCATCTTGTGCTTCTGGCATCCCCAAAACATTTAGTGCTGTCATGGCATAAAACCTGGAAGATGAGTCCTTGAAAAATCAAGTGGATGTGCACACGAAAATCACAATCTGTATTTAAAATGGATTTTGACCTACAACCCTATTAATGCTGTGTTCCATGATTCATTTGCATAAAACCTCTGATGTATTTCAAACTAATAAAAGGTTAATTATACCAATAAATAATACAGCCAGCATTTTCATAGTGATTTGTGCCATTATTCACTTTATTTATACAGTCACACACTCATATTTTATTGTTGCGTAATTCTGCTACACAGTTCAGAAGAGCAATGTGCACAATTCAGAAGATGCATGTGGTACCTGCCATCATGTTGCATTTAGAAATCAAAAGCATTGTCCTGATGTCAGTCTAAGCATGGAATTTGTGAAGTCTCCCATGGGATCAAGTGTTCTGCAGGACATGTGTTCTCTCAGCTTAACAGTCTTGTCAGTAAAAAAATATTATGTCATTTATGAGGTTTATTGCAATTTTTCATATCAGCCTCAGGGCAAGGAATGGTGAAAATGAAGTAGCAAAGAGAAGGAGAAATAACTTGCACCCATGCTCACAAGAGGTTTTGTGATAACCTTTTCACAGTTTTGTACTGTTAGGTCCTTTTAGAGGGAGCAGAGTTAGTGGAAAACATCAACACACCACTGGAACCAGACACCAGTTTTAGAGTGGGAACAAATCATAGAATCATAGAATGGTTTGGGCTGTAAGGGACATCCAGAGATCAACTAGTTCAAACCCCCTGCAGTCAGCAGGGACATCCTCCATTAGATTAGGTTGCCCAGAACCCTGTTGAGCCTGACCTTGAATATCTCCAAGGACGGGACATTGACTACCTCCCTCAGCAACCTCTTCCGGTGTTCCACTACCCTCATGATAAAGAACTTACTCCTGATGTCCAACCTAAACCTACCATTCTCTAATTTTAAACCATTGCCCCTCCTATCACTACAGACCTTCGTAAACAGTCCCTTTTCAGCCTTCTTGTAGACCTCCTGGAGGTACTGGAAGGCCACTATTAGGTCTCTGTGGAGCCTTCTCTTCTCCATGCTGAACAACCTTAGCTTGCTTAGACTGTCCAGATTGTGTCCAACTCCCCATTCAATTTATATTACAATCTTGTACGTAGCAGTTCCACTATTTTCTCACATTAGTTGAAAAAAAGTTTAAACTTTGTGCAGAGAGAAAGAAGAAAAAGAATAAAAGTAATATAAGAAATTTTAATGAAATCTTCCTCTAGGACAGTGGTTCCTCCCAGCTTGTTGTATTCTTGCAAAGCATGATCCAGTAAGATGTGGTTTTGTTTCTGTATTGCAGGTGCTAAGGAGAAAACCCATCTCCTCTAATATCCCAACAAGATGGTATGTGCCATCTGCGTATAACAATTTACAAAGCTTCCAATATCTCAACAACTTGGAATTGAACATTGAAACATTAGAAATCTCTGATGAAATGCAAAGTCTTGCAAAACTTCAGATTTTTATAGGGAGCACAGATCAGCAGGGTTCAGTTCATAGTATCATAGTATCAGTCAGGGTTGGAAGGGACCACAAGGATCATCTAGTTCCAATGCCCCTGCCACGGACAGGGACACCCTACACTAGATCAGGCTGGCCAGAGCCTCATTCAGCCTGGTCTTGAACACCTCCAGGGATGGGGCCTCAACCACCTCCCTGGACAACCCATTCCAGACCTTCACCACTCTCATGGTGAAGTATTTCCTCCTCACGTCCATCCTGAATCTCCCCACCTCCAGCTTCATTCCATTCCCCCTAGTCTTATCACTACCTGAGATCCTGAGAAGTCCCTCCCCAGCCTTCCTGTAGGCCCCCTTCAGATACTGGAAGGCCACAATGAGGTCACCTAGGAGCCTTCTCTTCTCCAGACTGAACAGCCCCAACTCCTTCAGTCTGTCCTCATAGGAGAGGTGCTCCAGCCCTCTGATCATCCTTGTGGCCCTTCTCTGGACACGTTCCAGCACCTCCACATCCCTCCTGTAGTAGGGACTCCAGAACTGGAGGCAGTACTCCAGGTGGGGTCTCACCAGGGCTGAGTAGAGGGGGAGAATCACCTCCCTTGACCTGCTGGCCACACTTCTCTTGATGCAGCCCAGGATCTGATTGGCTTTCTGGGCTGCAAGTGCACATTGAGAGCTCATGTTGAGCTTCTCGTCCACCAGCACCCCCAAGTCTGTCTCCTCAGGGCTGCTTTCCAGCCAGTCACTGCCCAGCCAGTTCAGGAGAGCTTAAGATAATACAGCCAGCCAAACATTGCTTGAACTACTCAGTATTCCATATGTCACCTTGGCATGACTCATCTTCATTGCTTCAGTAACTATTCTTATCAGTTGAGAAGGGGTCAAGATTTTATAGAGGATTTCCCTAGAGCCATGTGCAGAATCTTTCATCTTATTTCTTGGGGAAAGTACCCTTAAGCTGATGACTGAGGCACACTCTTAACTATATCTCACTTGTATGAGAGATAACCCATGAAAGTATGGAACTTCTTGTTAAAATAGAGAGCCTCTACTTTCCTTCTTTTCATATACTCATAATGATTTGCATCTCTTCAAACAAAGAGGGAAAGGATTTGCTTGCAAAGCAAGCAGAGTTTCACAGAAAAACTAACTGAAGTAACTGTAGTGCTATTCTTCAATAATAGCTTCAGCATACCCTGACCCCATGGAACACTACATCATACAGCATATCTTGTTTTATTCCAGAATAATTAACATGCTTTCAAATAAAAGTAATTCTTCTTGGGAGTAACAAGGCCAAGGGGGCTGGGGCTGGGGTTGAGGGGGGAGTGGTGGTGGAGGAATGGAGTGTAAGACACTTTTATTCTGGGTTAGAATTCCCCAGCTGTTCCATGCTGCTCAGCAGAAAAAAGCCTGGACAAAAATATGCTTTCTGAGTCAGAAAGAACACGGTTGTTAAAGAAGCTGGATAAGAAGCAGTTAAAAGTGAAAAGAGAAAAACCCACCCAACCTCATCATACATTGCCTTCATACAAAGACATCTTATCAACAAAGCTCAGCACCAGATGTTGCCCAAAATAAATACTATTCCTTTATCAATAATCCCAAATTGTAAGATCAACCCAAAACCGCTTTGGAAAAGAAACATGTGCGTGATGTAAGGCTCAGATAATATACCAGTGCTTCATCTGAGCCAGTGCAACTTTATGAGATGTGCACGAACACAGAGAAGCAAACAAAATACGTTACAGCACGTTCCCTTCTATTGGTCTTGAATTAAGTCCATTGCAGACAAAAAAAGCAAAAACCCCCAAAACAATTATCTTAACAAATGTTTATGAAAAAGCGTTGAGGAATTTTTGTCTCCTTTTTTGTTCCTTCAACCAAAAGTTGCAGTCAAACCCTCCCCCACCCGCTACAAAAGCAAGCAAAAAAAAAAAGGCTTCTGTGAAAAGCCTTGAGTAATTTTATCAAGGGAGTTAAGTTTTCAAATGTATTGTAAGAAACCTAGTTCCTGTGCAAGAATAAGACTTGAAGGAAATAGTTCCTCAAATGTGTTTTTTCACTTTTCCTGATCCGTTGGCAACTTTGAAACTCAAAACTGATTTCAGTTTGATTCCACCGTAGAGACTAATTTTCATGGCCTCTCAGAGGAGTGTGTTATTAACTACAGGTTAAATTTTAAGGAGTGGTAAAACAATCTCTCTCGTGACAGCCTGCATTCCTCAGGAGCAAGGAGCCTGCACAGACACTGAGATATTAAGAGAAACACCGTAATTAATCACAAGGGGCAGGGTACTAATCAGATTATATTGTCTGATCCCATTTTCTAATCACAAGAAATTGTGATGGAAAAACCCAACAGATCACGTTTTCCTTCTTGCACACACAGAAGCTGCTGTGGAAGGCACTGAAATAGGACAAACCAAGACAAGATACAAAATAATCTAGAATTAAAGAGCTTGTCTGAAATATGAGAAATGTATAGATACTATATAGTGGAAACACCTTGAGCATTTTATTATCATCAGTCTCCTTTGGATGGAAGAAGGTGGTGGTTGTGGTTATGGTTGGTGGGCATAGCGAGAGGGAATCAAATGAAAACTGGGTGGTTGTGATTATGGTTGGTGGGCATAGGGAGAGGGAATCAAATGAAAACTGTAAGGAGAACATGGGAGGGTGGAATTTATTCATCAAATATTCAAACAGGCTACCTGTTTTACTCATTAGTAGGCTCTGTTTCAGAGGTGGTACTTTTCCTGTTGACTATCTTGAAAGTTTTCTTGTGCAATACAGGGATTTATGATGAATTGTGTATTGTTTTGTGAAAACTGTAATTTTTGTCAGAATTATATCTTTCTTCAAATATACTATTTAGCAAAATATCTCAGCTACCCAAGCCTACTAAGTTCTACACTGCAAGTGTGATGAGTTCCTTTTTTTTTTCTCCCCACTTTTCAAATCCTGCTTTCCCAGCATAGCATTCAATTTGCACAAGCTTACAAAGCCAGTTGCTTGGTAATAACCTTACTACTTGATTTGCCAACAATTTATGCAGGCAAATTTGAGGATTTATATTTTTTTCTAACTGCATAGTTAAAGTCATGCCAAAAAGGAAGTAAAGGAAGCTGAAGCTGTGTGTGTGTATCAGTATTTCAGACTGCCTCACGTGTGGGATCTGAAGCATATTACAAAGCAAGTTGGCCCAGCTGTTCTTTCTGAGTGGGCTCCACGTGGCCTGGAGTTAATTCGATTGCTCCTCCTAAAAATGGTTTGGTATATTGGGGAAGATATTAGAACACTTATATGAAACAAGTTTGCTCTCTACTTGATGAAGTACATGTTAACCAAGTAGGAAAAGTGTAATTCACACAGCAAGAATTTCAGCCTGATTGTACTACCTTATTTGAAGAATCAGCTACATGGAAAGGTGTCCTTGTGTCTAGACTGTGCCATAAAAAGACAAGTTCCTCAAAACAGAAGCTTGAAGAGACAGATCTATGAGGAAGATATGTTGATATTTAGACCCCTGTGTACAGGCAGCATCTTATGGCTTTCCAAGTTCTTGCCTGACACTGTCAATGTGGTGAGAATCGTATTCTTCACACATAAAAATAAAGCTTCTAAAGGAAGGAACACAATATCATCCTATTGCATGAATGTATAGGAAAGAAAAAGGACTTGAAAGGATCCTGATGAACCAAATCTTGATGGGTACACAAAAAGGTAATGTAAAGCTCACATGGATGGTATCAAAGGCAGCATCTACTTTTTTCCTTCTGTTACAGAATTTTGCAAATGAACAATTCTCATCTGAAATAAGACTAATGTTTTATAGACTGCACAACACAAGTTTGCCAAATTATACAAGCTGGTCAGCTAGCTGTAGCTGGGAACAGTAAGAAAGATATGGAAAAAGCAGCTTTGTATGCTTCTTGCGCTTGATGTCTGCAAAGCAAAGCATGTGGGATGAGATATTACAGGCTCATTCCTTTTCTTTTTTCTTTCCTCTTCAGAGGACAGATCTAACTAAGAGCTGTAGCCTCAGAGTTATCTATCTTCTGTATTCCTTAGTGACTGCAACAGCTCATTCACTGCATGCCTACAAATTAGGCTCCTACAACACAAGCTGTCACCTTGCTTCAGTCTGCTGTAATCTCTTGCTGTTGTAAAAAGTGTCCTTGCCTGCTGCCGTGACATAAGCAGTCAAAAGCTGCTCTGTGACGTACGTTGCTGTGCTGCCCTCAGACCAGGCTGTGCGTGGCTTGGCAACTGATATGCTTCAAGTCTCAGTTCTTGAACTCACAATTTCTTTTACCCAGATCCTCGTCTCATTGATGCTGGTTTTATATCAATGTAACTCAACTGAGTTATGACTCATAGTACCTAAGATACCTCTGTGACTCGATGAACTAACCTCTGGCTTTGATTAGCTGCCCACATTTTGAAACCTTAAGCTAGGCAGGGAACCCAATTGCAAGCGATTTTACAAAAGCCCCTGTTGAGAGTAGCTTCTGCACATGAAAAGATCACAACAGTGAATGTTCCTTCTCATGTTATCTTCCCAGCTGTCTCACCTATTTATAACCACACAACACAGTGCCATAATTTCTAGCAGTGTCATAACCCATTGTTACTCTCTACTATTGTGCCTGGTAATATCATGACCAATAAAGCATGATCAAATGAGTCAGCTCATATGGCCATACCACAGTGCCGTTCCTGGAAGCACTTTCTCACTCACACTTCTCTGGGCAATCACAGATGACAACAGAGCTGACCAGTATTTAAAAAGACCACCATCAGTGCAAAAGCATTTGCTCCTGGTTGCAGTTTTCCCAAACATGTGCAAGCCACCTGAAAATTAAATTCACATAACCTTTCCATGAAATTCCCTTTTCCCAGTGTGGTCCCATGGTTTTGCCATCTTTGTTGCAGTATACTCACATCCCATAATTTCAGAAAGACTTAAATTGGCTCAGTGTTTGACCATTTCATTGTCTCCCATGTTACCTTTAAATATTATGATTATCTTTAAATACTACGATACAAAATTACATCATCAGAAATATTCTTCTCGTTTTATCATTCCATAGGTAAGTATATAATGATAGAAGTAGTAATTCAGTAAGCATAAAATATTTCACTCCTGCAGCAATAAATTCAGGTGCAACTGCTTTGGAAAATTCACAAAGCTGGTCTTTACTACATCATATGTAATTCTTTAATGATGTTATAATACTTTGCTATATAAGCCTACAACCCCTAGAGCACAAGGGTGAGAAGGATTTTGTGAGAGCAGGCGAGGTTGCAGACAGTGGGAGCAGGATCTTCCTTTAGGGAGAGCTATAAATATTCATCCTGGTGTACTGGCTCCATGGCTGGTCCTCTCCAGATGGAATCTTGGTATGTGTAATTTGCTTTTGACATTTCCTGGCTGACAGTAACTATTATGATTTTGCATACACACCCCCTCTCTCACCCCTTTCTGAAGTAGAGGCAAGACTTTATTGTTCCCTGTGGTTACATCTAGAAAGTTTAGCCTCATGTCTTTTCTTGTACTATAAAATGATTCCTAACTTGATTTTTTCTTTAAAGGAAGCTCTGGAAAAAGAAGAAGGAAGAATAAAGAAGTAATGAAGAAGAAGAAAAAGCACCAAAACAAAACAGAAGAAAAAGAAAGAAGAAAGAAAAATAGCCAGAGTGGAACATTCCCCCCAGAAGACCTATTTGGAAGTTGTCAGGAGTGTCACATCTTTTTTGGTCCGCACCAGTGATGGGAACTATTGTGCCCCCTGATACACTGCATTATGTGGTACCATGCCATGCAACAGTGGAGCTTGTCTTCTGGATGAGCAGCACAGGGAACCAGGCACAAGCAGCGCCAAGCTGGTCCACAGCTGAGTGAGGAGGACAAGAGTATGAGTTACAGGGAGCTACAGGAAAACAAGCAAAACACTTCCAGCCTACAATGCCTTACTGATTCCCACATCCTGGAGTTTCTCTGTTTTTTTCGTGGTTGTTTGTGTTTGGTTGTTTGCTTGTTTTTTCCCTTATACAAGTGCACAACAAAATTCCAATAACTCCTCTTTAATTTTCTTCCTTCATTTGGACTAAGTAGAACAAAAGCACAAAACCAAGCAGTGTTTAAAATGTGTTGTTCATCAGATAACAGTAAATTTATACAAGAGCTCATGTCCCTGAGAGAACCCACTCAAGAAGCTAGCAGTTTTGCACATTTGTAGCTCACCAGGGATCAATTAAAACCCTATTATACTCTTTACTGATGATAAAAGATGAAAACAGTTAATATTTCCAAGGGAATTTCTTGCAAGACCCACATTAAATGTAATGAGGAAAGACATTTGACAAATACTGTTACATGCAGGATGCACTTAGCACTTGTCAGGAGCAGTATTTCTCTCTGAACCAATTTGTAAGTTAGAGCATGTATTGATGCAAATGAGACTAAGTGCAGTAGCTTTGACAAGGCTTGAGAGCACTAAATATGTTGAGCAGGTCACTTAATGGGATTCACATTAAAGGTATGAAGAAAGCACTAGATGAACAGCAATAGTGTGCTCTCTAACATAGGAAAATGCAGGATAATTTCTGCAAAATAGAGTTTTGGGATATAAATTGAATAGACATGAGAATTTGAAATGTAAACAAATTAATGTATAGGGTTGCAAACAGGGTGAGCCTTGCTTTGAAATTATTCAGACACATAAGTGTATGATAGCCAAGAGGAGAACTAACCATGTGCTAAATTTAAGGGACAGAAGTGCTGGAAAAATCAAAGTATATGTAAAAATCAAAGATCCTGTAGAAAACATTTACATGAATATTCTCAGGAAAAATAACCATCACAATAGTTCTGTGCAGATTTAGCCACGGGTACATTTGTCATCAGACAGGGCAGATCACTGATGCCTTCATCCTTCTTAGGACTATTGCAGCCAAAATAAGTGTTACATTTTTTTCACTCTGTGAAAGGACAGCTCCATTTTTTTGGGTACTTTTATGACTGTTTCCAAGACATATTTTAACTAATACATCAGACTGCTATTTATTTGTTATAATTCTTGGGGGAAATGAAGTTTTCCATCTACTAAGCTGCACTGTGACCCTTCCACCTTACTCTAAACTAACTTACATTTAAATATTGGACCTGTGAATCTTTTCAGATGGGGTTACTATTCAGAACTTCAGTTTCAAACTATTTTCAAACCATAATCTAGATAACATTGCTTTGATAACGATTGCATGTCTCATACACTTGGTGCCATGGTTTAGCTGATTAGATAGTGTTGGATGATAGGTTGGACTCAATGATCTCAAAGGTCTTTTCCAACTCGGTTAATTCTAGTCTATACCTAGGCATGGATAAACCACCAACTTCAGTATTAGTACATTTGTAGAACCCTTCTTACCCTCTCACAACAGGGAAATTCAGCTCAGGATAAGGTTTTTCCAAGGAAAAAAATAGTGGTAGACAAAATTTGGCCAAGTTCTTTCCTGTGCCATATGGGACTATTTCAGACATGTTACTAGCCATTATTATATGGCTAGTACTCTTCATCTGAAAGTAAGAATATGTAAAGACAGTAAGGTTAAGGAAACAAATGTGTGAGAAATACTGGACAGAAGCAATTATGGGACAAAAGAGAAAACCTCATCTCTCTCTGCAACTACTGTAAAGGAAGTTGGAGTGGGGAGGGGGCCAGCATCTCCTCCTTGATGACAAGTGACAGGACTAGAGAAAAATGGTTACAAGGTGTGCTGGGGGAGGTTTAGGCTGGATATTAGGAGATGTTTCTTCACTGACAGGGTTATCAAACACTGGAATGGACTACCCAGAGCAGTGACAGAGTCACCATCCCTGGAGGTGTTTAAGCAGTGTGTGGACCTGGCCCTTAGGGACATGGCTTAGTGTTGACCCTTCAGTGCTGGGTTCAATGTTGGACTGGATGATCTTGAAGGTCTCTTCCAAATGGACACATTCTATGATTCCACAAAAAAGGAAACCGATTTGGACAATGATAATTAAAATTTTAAGTTAAAGACTGATAGCAATGTAAATAGTATCAATGGGAAATTATACTAGCTCTTGAGTAGAGAAGTGAGAAGTACCTGAAGACTCAGAAAGCAAGGCTGTATGAATATGAATGTACGGACAGGCCCTGTGACTCACAGACTCTTCTGTTCTTTTTGTTGCTGATTTTCATTAGCTTCTTCTCCCCGGGATTTATTTTTTTGTTGCACATTTTTTTTTCCAGTAAAAATTACAGCAAGTACATATTTTAAACAAACTTCAAACCTCAACTAGATTCAGAATATTTTCTGTGACTTTGTTGTGACTGGAAACCCACAATATAAACATTTTATTTATATGAAGATGCCTCCCTCCAAGGCTAGAACCGCAGCTTCCTTGTCAAGCATGAAAAGAGTGCATAGAAGTTTGTCTTTGGGTCAGTGTCACACCACTGAGTGTGACACAGACTCACTGTGGTGGCAGAGCAGTCTGAGGGCACATAACTGTTTACATCACTCTAATTGAGGCCAGGCTTGTTTCCACAGAACAGAGGAGGATACAGAAGGGCTACATCAATGTCACCTTGTTGTAAAATATTGTCAAGTGAAAACAGGAAACCAAAGCTATAGAAATTCAAAGTGCAATTCACAACAAAAAATCAAGACAAGCTATAAGTTAAACCACAAGGAGAGAAAATCAAACATTAAATGCTGAGTTCCAAATCATCAGTCTTGGATGCCCTGGTTAAGTACATACTGTCGTTTATAATGTGGCATAGAGCTATGAGTTCCAGTTCTCTGTTTAACACTCTGTCTAGTATAATTGTATTCATCCTACCTTGAAGAAAAGCACAATGTGAGATTCATATGGCCATTAAAAAGAAGACACTGCTTAATATAGCAGTTGCTTCTTGGCTTGCTCCAACCTGGAGAGAGCTGGCAGCATGAAAGATGGCAGGAAACATCAGTCTGGGCTTGAGCATGAGACTACGGCATGAAATAACAAGGGGAAAGTATTTTGATTTTAATTCTTTTTACCATTAGTGTGAATTTGTTGTTTTCCACTGAGCAGTTTCTGAGGTAACGGTCCTTATGCTGAGTAACTTCACCAGCCTCTCAGCTCATTAGCAAGCTGCTGCTCTTCCCTTGTAACTACTTTCACAGAAGTCACTAAACTGAGATGCTGTCAGGTCTGTCTGAATTCTCTACTGTTTTGAAATCTATTCAGCACAAAACAGTGGGTAGAGAGAGGGAGTAAGTGACAACTCTCTGATCCTACAGCAGCTGCTGTGGTCTTGGCTCTGAGGTAGACAGGCATCAAAATCCATGACTGTCTTAGAGATCTATAAAGATCTTTCTTATAATGCTGTCAAGCTGCTTCATCTTTCGAAACAGAGAAGGTGGGTTTGCTCGTATTGCCCATATTTTGCCACTTCTTTTGCACATTTGTGCATGCAACCAAAGAGCAGTTGCATTGTATGAGATTTTTATGGGTGCTTGTTTAGCATAGCTGGTACAACCCTTGTGCTTTTCCAATGCAAGCACAAATAACTGATATCCACAGAGAGAGAGAAAAAAGGAGCATAAAAAACATCATATAATTTCCTCTATTGTAAGGGAAGATTTTTTCATTTCTAAATAAAAAATAGGTATCTGGGCCATTCTGCCTCTAGAGCAAGGCGTGATTACCACAAACACAAGTGCAAAGAGGGCTCCTGTCCAGGCAACTAGAAAAGAGAGGTATTAATAAATTCAGCAACCTGTCTGAACATTTAAAATTTAAATCCAACAGTCCCAAATTTTTTCAGGTTTTCCCTGTTCTTAAATAGCTTCAGTTTCTCTCCCATCACAACTATCTCATGCATTTACATGCCCAGCTTCCACAGAGGGCAGGACAAAGGAGTCAGTTGCAAACACAAGCTCAGCCAAAGCCTGTGCACAGGCCTCACACCTATATTTCTTCCATAAATCTCAGTTAAATCCCTGTTCTAAGAGGCAATTGCTCAGCTGGCTGCTGGCCCTGGAAACCACATTTTCAAATAAAATGCAATAGAGGAGAAAAGAAAACTACTTTTCTTCTTAAGAACAACAAAACAAAGCTAACTACTGCTAAAAAAAAAGGGGAGGATTTTAGGTAATGGTAATAAAAATTAGTTAAAGTTTAAATGAGAGTGGGAACACCCTTCTGAAAGAAGCTTCCTACTTAAATGTCAGTGGGGCAAGTGCCTCAATGGCATAAAGTGGGAGAGCTTCTTGAAGTTAATGAATCCCTGACCCTTTATTCCAGAGAAGGTTCAAAGTCTGTTTTCAGGACATGTATGTGAGCTCTAGGGAGGGTAACAAGTCCTTACACTGCAGTTTTCCCCTTGCAGCCTCATGTTTTGATTGATTTAGCAGCCACCTGGGCTAACTGGAATAAATAGAATGAGAAACATTTAATTAACATTACAGGAAATGCTCCAAGTGTGCTTGGAAATAGTAGGGATAACATTAACACGACAGTAAATATTTCATAGATTTACAGTCCTTTAACTTTAGACTTTTATTGACTTGACACACAAGTATATCCCTGTGCTGCCTTTAATCCATTTAGAATGGGTTGATTTTTTAAAATGAAATATATGTATAAAGGCTAACAGGAGACCCCTAATTTTATGTTTGAAGGTATGAGATGCTTAGGAGTCCAACAATGCACATTTGCATCACCTCAGAGCATTTTGCAAGATGTTTATTTAGTAAACACCTATCTGCTCTTCCCAAGGGTGGAAAGAAAGGCTACCCCTGGAAGTGATGGAGTCACCTTCATTGGAGGTGCTCAGGAGACTTGATGGGGTGCTTGGTGCCATGGTTTAGTTGTTTAGGTGGGTTGGATTGGTTGATGGGTTGGACTCGATGATCTTGAAGGTTTCTTTCAACCTGGTGTGTATTATATTGTATTGAATTCCTGTTATTCATCCTTCATGTCATGCTATGGAAATATGTTTGATGAACAGGAAAAATGAAGCAAAGGAAGAGGACCTTTTGAGTTCTCTCTGTTTTTTTATTGTTTGTTGGTAAAAGAAGATAAGCCCACCACTTTGTTGGTAGAAGAAATTTAACTGTTGTACTGAATCATGAATCTGAATCACCAAATCCATATCAACACAAAATTTAGGACAGAATAGGTGGTGAAGATTTTTGGCATGTGACAGTTTCTATTCAAAAGGCACAACATCATTCCAAATTATGTTCAAGACCTTTTCAGCAGCATTTTGACAAGAATGAGATAAATCTTACTGTGATGAACTCTTTCTTGGAAAGCCAGTCTTTGGTGAGTCTGTATTTCAATCTAATCTTTGTTACAGGCCTAGTGAAAAAAAAAAAATTGAAAAGCCTTATAACAATAACAGCAATCAAAGAAAGAAAGAATTTGGCATTGTTACAGAAGACTGGCATATTAGGTAAATCATGGCATAGTAGATAAATATTGACCCTACAGCCATACTAGATTATTTAAGGTGTGCAAAGTGCTGAAGTAGCCACCCAGCCCTCAATTCTGTGCAAGAAAATGAATTTCTCTAGGTTAAATCTGAAATGAATCTTAACTCTGTTCTTATCAGCTTCTAGTGCCTGCAGGAAGAGCTACAGCTCACGCTGAGGAAAAACACTCTGGCACGGCATACCAACACCTACTTTTACGATGCCTTATCCTGAGGAAAAGTTAAATCAGTTCTCTCCATAAAGTTAACTGAAAGGTACACAAATTATTGTTGTGCATATGGCATGCATGTGAAATGAAATATGAAATAGATCTTCCAGTGGAACGGAAAAACAAGACATTGCAGAAACTCTAGGAATAAAACACTGGAATCACTCAGGCTGCCTTCTGACTGATACGGTACACGGATGCCTTAGCCTTTCAAGTAACCCATGTTTGGTCTCTGGAAACGCTTCCTCAAAGATAATTTCTTTGCAGTGTAAAGCTGGCCACAATCATAACACTGTATTTCTGGGGAATATACAAAGGTCAGGTTTTGCTACTGGTTAGGAAACTGTTTTTAAAAATAATTTTGAATGCTTCCTTCAGTGCTTCATGGAAGAAGTTGCTTCCTGAAATTCATTCTGGCATTTTAGTCCCTAAGAAGTAGACATAAGAGGAGTCACTACATAGATGTAGGAACCATAGGGTGCTAAAGTTGCTCATCAGCTTGATACAGGGAGATTATACACAGCCTCTCATATGAAACTGTCATTTCCAGTTCACAGTTATGGTTATATTAGAATTCTCAGCTGAGTTACTCTGGGATCTGTCAGCTGCAGAAACAACAAAGTTGCATATATCACATTTGTTTCTCTATTGAAGAGTTGTTTTTCTTAAACCTCTTGATACTTGCTTTTACTACTGTGTGCTTGTCCTGGTGAGACAGTTTTATGCTATTTTTTATAACAGCATAATATATTTTTTTTTTTTTTTTTGAGAAAGGGAGAACTGTGAGCTCTGACCTGCCCACCAAAGTGAGGAAGCTTTAAATACTTTTGTCAATGGACTTTAGTTCTGCTGCCAAGGCGGTGATCTTCTTTGCAAGGGCCAAGTTAAAACTCAAAGTGGATAACTTCTCAAACAACTACAAGACTGAAGGAGTTGTTCCTTTTCCAGAAAGAGTAACAAAGATATCTTTATATGCACTGTTCAGCTCCCCAAGAGCTGTGGGAAGAGAAGGGGGAGTATGAGCAGAAGAAGATATTCCAGCAGTATGACTGGGTAATAGATGAAGAAAGAAATTGCAGCCCTTGGGAGTGAGTTCAAAGCAACAGCTGACAATGTTCAGGCTGTTTAAACAGGCTTGCAGTACTTCAAGGCACTTACTGAAATTCTGTTCTTTTTTACACCTTAAAGCTAAAATATTGGTGACAAAAAAAAGCCCAAACAAAACAAAATAAGGCAGATTGCAAATATTTTTAAGCTTAACTATTTCTGAACCTACATACTCCTGTGCTCCTTAGCAAACTTCTTTAGAAAGCTTTCTAGTGAAACATGATTCTGGCTTTTTCTTGTGTCCAGTCTCAAAAATGGATCATTTAGCCAGAAAAACACATGAAACAGCTCCCTAATAGTACATTTCTGTGGGAGGCTGCCCTTAAGGATATTACCTGATCATTAGTGGGCATGGAATAGGTAAGTGACTTGAAGCAATCTCTGCATTGAGGTGCTGTTTGGACTTTAACAACCTGTCCTGCAGTACTCTTCCAAGTGAAAAACTCAGCATGAACATTCGTTAGGTGGGTGGTTCATTTGTTGGTTTGTGTCTTCTGTCCTTATAAACACATGAAACAAATGTACCTGCAATGTTTTTGGTAAGTATTAATTCAGATCTTTATCTTGCTCTTTTAGGTATCTCCACACTACAGACTGGGGAAAAAAAAAAAGCTTTAAATCATTATCTCTGTGCTGTATAAAGGCCTAATGTATAAAAAGAAGACCTAATATATGGTAATAATTAGTCAGCAATACATAGCTGGAAGCCAGCTAAGTGCTTTTGTACACAAGCTGATCCATCTATTGAAGAATCAGAGCATATGTTATTTATTCAACATATTACTCTATCTTGGTTTGGAAATGTTGGGTACGCTGATTTAAAGTTCACATGCAACAATGTTTTCGGCATCCACCGAGTTAACTGGGGTAGCTGTGCTTTATTGTTGGTGTGTGTGGGCTAAAGTATGCCACCACTACAATCTGGTCAAAATTTTTAGCTCACAAGCAACAGTTTATTCTGAAGAGGACTGGAAGAGAAACTTTCCTAAATGGTTATGCTGTTTGAGTAAAAGTCATTAAAAAATAACTAATTTCTTTTTATTTTCAGCAATAATAATAAAATTTCCATGCTTATTTAAAAGGTTTTTTTTTCTTCAATTAAAAATATAAGGAAATAACAGAACAAGAGGACACAGTCTCAAGCTGCACCAGGGGAAGTTTAGGCTGGAGGTGAGGAGAAAGTTCTTCACAGAGAGAGTTGTTAGCCATTGGAATGCGCTGCCCAGGGAGGTGGCGGAGTCACCGAACCTGGAGGTGTTCAAGAGGGGAGTGGACATGGCACTTAGTGCCATGGTTTAGTCATGAAGTCTGTGGTGACAGGCTGGACTTGATCTTTGAGGTCTCTTCCAACCTTGGTGATTCTCTGATTCTATGATTCTGTGAATGAATGAAGTATTTGTGAACTAATGAATCGATCTAATGCATGAATAAGAGAGTGTCTATGTGTATAAAGGCTTCTTCTGAACTGGTGTAGGTTTTGCTTTCAGAATATTTTCAATTTTTTGGAGCCTGAAAACAATAAAATAAACACCTTCTGCCATGGAGCAAGCAGTATGTGTTTTGTTCCAACTTCAGACACTACATATTTTAACACTTTGACCTGAAATACGCCACATGTTTTGGAACACACCACAAAATGACAAATGAAAATCAGAAATTTTCTAATATTAACCAGACCTGAAGTTGATAGCTTATGTCTACTAAACAGTGAAAACTGTCACACTGATAGCCTAAGGTATACAGCAATAGAGAAGAGGCACTGTTCTTTAAGATTCCTGGCTCACCATCACGTGTTCCAGCATTTGTTTGAAGTACATAATATTTTGATTAGCTGTACAATATTTCCTGATTCTATCTGTTTATTCTTTCATGATTATTTTCTTTTCTGGTTGTACACAGATAGCCCTTTGTTTGTTTGTGTGTGGTTGTTGGTTGGTTGTTTTTTTGGTTCGTTTTTACTTTGTTTTTTCCTCTGCATAAAGCAGAGTCTTTGCATTCTTGCATCGAGAACTCTCAATTCTGAAGCCACTAATTAAAGGGTGAAACTGTTTCTGGAAATGTTATGAGGCTACTGTAGGAATCCTGTCTACAAATCCTGGATGCAAATCACTGTGTGATTGTATAATGAACTGAGATGTGCCCCAACAGATGGAACAGGTCATCTTGCGAGCAATCACACAGCACTTACAGAACGGCCAAGGGATCAGGCCCAGACAGCATGGATTTAGGATGGAGAGGTCCTGCCTCACCAACCTGATCTCCTTCTATGATCAGGTGACCTGCCTGGTGGATGTGGGGAAGGCTATGGATGCAGGAAAAATGTTGACCTGCTGGAACATCAGAAATAGTGTGGCCAGCAGGAGCAGGGAAGACACTCTGCCCCTGTACCTTGAGTACTGTGTCCAGTTCTGGGCCCCTCAGTTTAAGAAGGATATTGAGACACTCAAACATGTCCAGAGAAGGGCAACGAGGCTGGTGAGAAGTCTCAAGCACAAACCTTATGAGGAGAGGCTGAGGGAGCTGGGGTTGCTTAGCCTGGAGAGGAGGAGGCTCAGGGGAGACCTTATTGCTGTCTACAACTACCTGAAGGGTGGTTGTAGCCAGGTGGGGGTTGGTCTCTTCTGCCAGGCAACCAGCACCAGAACAGGAGGACACAGTCTCAAGATGTGCCAGGGGAGGATTAGGCTGGATGTTGGGAAGAAATTCTTCACAGAGAGTAATCGGGCATTGGAATGTGCTGCCCAGGGAGGTAGTGGAGTCACCATCACAGGAAGTGTTTAAAAAGAGCCTGGATGGGGTGCTTGGTGCCATGGTTTAGTTGATTAGATGCTGTTGGATGATAGGTTAGACTCAATGATCTCAAAGGTCTTTTCCAACCTAGTTAATTCTGTATTCTGTATTCTTTCTTAATTTTAGAAAGAATCAATGCCACCAATTACTGGAGAGCAAATACCCCACAACACAAGGGCAGCTCACTGAGCAAATACTCTTCTAAAGAGTAAGAAGAAAGGAAAGGAAGTAGAAACTGCAGGAAGACTGTTCACACACAAATATATTTTGTTTGCTACAATCAAATTGCTTTTTCTGTAGAAGATGTTCATCATCCTTGCTCTACTCTAACATGGTTCAGAGAGGAATAGATGATGTCTGAAAAAGCAGAATTCATTCAGCAAAAAAGAGAAGTGGTCTTTGGACAATATTTCACCTCATTTATGATAGAAATTACCTGAAAAAATAGATTCTGAAAAAAAGGATCCCAAACTTGTATTTTCTTTAAAGTTTTGTGTAATATAAGGTAACAGACAGGGACATAATAATGGTGATAAAATAATTGAACAACATGATCTTCTCTCAGTTCTTCTCTGACAATGTTTGAATATTATCTTCTGTATCTTGGTTTTCCACATTTTAAATGAGGATTTAATGCCTGTGAAAGGTGTTAGACTGACAGCCTGAGATACAGAAAAATAACCTCAAATAGTGCACACATCACACCCTTCGTAAAAATATCACAACACACTGTAAAGTTAAATTAGAGTCCTTGTTTTGCCCACAGATCAAATGCACCACAAGGCAGAGGAATGCAGGGGATTTTTTCTCCATTACCCAGCAAAAGTGCTTCAACATCAACTCATAAGACTTCCTCAAAGGTTATGGCTAATCCTTTTCCATCTACAGACCATTTTAATTAAGCCTGAACAAAATTATGTGTGGCTATAGCTAGTACAAGTTATGCTGGTTTTTAATTTGTCATATAAACATCTAATAAGAATTGGTCTGTACTAGTTTTTCCTCTCAAAGCTGAGGAATCACACAAACAGTAGCTAAAAGTATGCATGATTCAAAGGTTGTTGCATTTGATCCAGAGATCTAAAAGGGGGGAAAGGCACCATAATGGATAACCAGTGGCTTATCTGGAGAATCACAGTCAGGTTGGCTGTGAGGAAAATATTTAGGCAACTTTTATGTTCTCCAGAGCTTCGGAGATAATTATGAGGGAAAAAGAACAGTAACATAAGCAAACAACATCTTTTTTTAGGGGGGTTGTTTTTCTAAAGTAGTGCACAGCACTTTAGTTTATACTGAAAAACAGAAAAACCACAGACTGATAGGAACAAAAAATTGAAATTATCAGATTCCAGAAGTTGCTACTATGGGGAATAAAAAGGCTACAGCTTTGTAAGAACCCAGATTAAAACATTTATGCCCCCATTAAAACATTTATACTCCTACTTTTGTTTATAGGTTTTAAATATATTTTTGTTCCTGGTATGCTCTAGTAATACTCTCACAGGGAGGTAAAGAAGGTAGGAACTTTAAAACCTGTGGTCTAACCTTAACCAGGAATGAAACTATGCACGTGAATATCCTTGCCAATTCTCACCCGGCATCTCACCCACCTTTTCTTGGAACAAGGTTTTATATCCTCAAATTCCTTGGACCCCAATCAGTCAGACCACAGACTGGGGCACAGCGCAGAATCAGCATCGCTCTCACTCCTCTACAAGATCCCTGGGGCAAAAAGAGAACAAAGTATTTCGATGGTACTGCTTGGCCTTGCACTGACCTTTTGTTCCAGCTTATGGGTATTGACTCAAGTGTGGAGTCCCTTCTGTCTGAAGAGGAATCACCACTGAGTAAATCTCTTTGCTTTCAGGAGGAGCAAAAGGGCCAGAAGTGAGCCTTGAAACACCTGGTCATAGCTGCTATGCCCATGGCAGGTTCAGTCCCCAATTCTCCTTTTCTCCAACACCAACTATATTGTGTATTTGGGGAAGAATTTTGAGGCTGTGCATTCATTAGTACCATCTCCTTTCAGTTACCCCAAGATATATCACACCCAGATGTATTAAACTTCGCAATTTCTCTATCGGTAGCCTGAGATTAGTTGCCAACTTTAATCTATGAACACTCTCATAAATCTAAATAAAATTAAAGTGATGTTCTTTGGCAGAAAGAAGTCTTCTACATGTCTGTTTGGTTGACTATTTGGCATTTGACAGCAGGTATCACTTCAAGTGTTGTCTAAAATTTGTGTTGATGCTCTCATCAGGGAGTTTAGAAATTAAATAGTGGTCCACAAGTAAAATTTTTGCTCATGCACTCAGCAAGCACAGCCAAAAGAATATTAAATACACATCACTGACTAAAAGCACTTTTCTTTTCTGTTTGACATAGAATTTGTAACAGTAGTGACTTTTACAAGCTTGAGTTTTCATTGTCTTTGTAGTTTATTAGATTACCTCAGTGCAACCGTGGTCTCAAGGTTCCTGCTAATGAGCACCACTATTACCTGCTGCATTTCTTTAATGAAAGAAGGCATATTCTGTAGGAGAAAAAATAAAAAGGAAAGGAAAATACAGTAGTTGTGGGGGACTGTGTCCCCTGGACTGAATGCTTGAAGATGAGAAATTGCAGGGAGAGACGAAATGGGAGCCACCTGTTGATATCTTAACAAGTAACTCCGATAGATGAGATAAGGGTCATCCGCGCTACCCTAATAAGTATTGCCAGCCAGTAAGAAGATGAGGTCGATTAGCCAATCCTCTGCAGCCACACCAAGGGGAGAGCAACGAATGTGAGCTGCGATGAAGGCAGTCGTCAGTCTGATGGGCTTGCTGCTGCAGGCAGGAGTCCTTGACCTGGGCGCTCCCTACCCCCTGCTTGAATTCCATCCCCATTGCTGTGGGTGCCACGCTGCACCCTACTGCGACAAATAGTGTTATGTGAAGAATTATTAAAGATTTAATTGAAAAGAAAAGCTCCAGCTTACATTTTAACAGGAATCCTTGTCATTTTCTTTTTCACTAGAAATCTGAGGGAACAGATCAGGAACAAGAACAGGAAAAAAAGTAGGGAATGAAACACACCCACATTATTTCCTGTTTAAATCTAACTGAATACATGGTATTTAGTAGTAGAAATAAGAAAAGGAAGACAAGCACATTAAAAATGTATGTAATGACTTTTTGAATAAAACATTGGAAATGTTTGGAGTAGCTCTACAAAAAAATATTTGTTCAATTTAAGGGCTTAAAACAGTTGTGAAGAACAATATATCTAGGCAGTATCTGAAGATACATGTCTCTACTGGAAGAAGAAATGCGAGTGTGTCTCATGTGTTCCTGCAAAGTAACCGATCTAAAGAGACAACTGTTTGGTTAGCAATGCAGCTAACCAAAGCACAGGATTCTGTTCATAAAATGACAGCTAGTTGTATGCATTTATTAAACAAACATATTAATGCATTTCAATCTGATTGCATCTTGCAATTTGACACAACGAGACAAGACAAGATGATTAAAAAAATATGGAATCCATCACATCATGCCTTGTGAGAAGCAGAAGGGCCTGTTTAATCTGGTTATTACCCAATGAACAACATTTTTGTGAATTCCATCCAAGATGCAAATGGCTTTTTCATATGAGCTCAAAACTACTTGACTGTTACAAGCAAGCAATCTAATTCCCAGTGAAGCGCATGGTCTGGAAAGAAATATGGAAACAAGCCTTGCCCTTTTGGGGAACCAGTGGTAACATTCTAATAAAAACAAAACCTGCAGTTGTGGTGGAAAACTGCTTAAATCTAAAAGTCCAAAAAGTGTTGCTCTGTATGTATTTTGATCTGGGAATTTGATATAGGCTCAGCATAAATCAAAGGACAAGACTCCTCTTTTTACTACATGAAAGAAAAAAGTCAGATACATAGAATCATAGAATTGTTAGGGTGGGAAGGGACCTCAAGGATCATCTAGCTCCAACCCCCTGCCATGGGCAGGGACACCTCACACTAGATCAGGTTGCCCAGAACTACACCCAGCCTAGCCTTAAAAACCTCCAGGGATGGAGCTTCTGCCACCTCCCTGGGCAACCTTTTCCAGTGTCTCACCACCCTCATGGTGAAGAACTTCTTCCTAACATCCAATCTGAATCTACCTTTTTCTATTTTCTTCTTCCATTCCCCCTAGTCCTACCATTACCTGACACCCTAAAAAGTCCCTGCCCAGCTTTCTTGTATGCCCCTTCAGATACTGGAAGGCCACAATAAGGTCTCAGAGCCTTCTCTTTTGTAGACTCCCTCAGTCTGTCCTCATAGGAGAGGAGCTCCAGCCCTCCAATCATCCTCATGGCCCTCTCTGGACATGTTCCAGCATGTCCAGATCCTTCCTGTAATAGAGGCTCCAGAACAGGACGTAGAACTCCAGGTGGGGTCTCACTAGAGAGTAGTAGAGTTGGGAATCACCTTTCTCAACCTGCTGGCTATGCTTCTCCTGATGCAGCCCAGGATGTGATTGACTTTCCGGGCTGCAGGTGCTCACTGGTGGCTCATGTTGAGCTTCTCATCCACCAGCACCCCAAAGTCCTTTTCTTCAGGGCTGCTCTCAATCCAGTTGCTGCCCAGCCTATATCAGTGCCTGGGATTGCCTCGACCCAGGTGCAGGACTCTGCACTTGGTCTTGTTCAGCCTCATGAGGTTGGCTTGTGCCCACCTCTGCAGCCTGTCAAGGTCCCTCTGGATGCCATCCCTTCCCTCCAGCACATCTGCTGCACCACACGACTTGGTGTCATCAGCAAACCTGCTTAGGGTGCACTCAAGTGTGCTATTATATATCAACTTAAAGTTTCCATTACCTGAACACAGGTAAGCACATGCCTGTGCAATTGGAAACATAGCTGACAGCTTTCTAAGGATATACATAACCCACATTTTAATTTACACATCACTGATGTGAGAGGGATGGCTTGTGTGCCTATAATTGAAACATATATATGAAGCATTGGTTCTTCTTTATTTTTCTTTTTGAACAATGTATTTTAAAGTTTAAATAAAAATCAAGGGAATAGAGTAGGAAGAAATATTATTTTAATTGCAGTAAATATTGTGTAAGAAATACAAACAACTAAATAGAAAGCATGGATACTGTTGGTGTCCTGTCAATCAAGTCAGCAAGAAGGAAATACATGATGTTTCTCTGACCAAGGAGTTAAAAATAGTCAGTAGTTAAAAGAAAAAAAAAAAAGACAGGTTAAGAAAAAAGGTAACTACCATCCAAACAAAAAAATAGATAAACCCCACATATTACTGTGGTTATGAAACAAACAGATCTCTAGGGCAAATCACAGGAATATCAAAAAACATTATTAACATTGCAACCATGAAGTTGAGTTATGTTAAGGAAAGAAAAAGAGTATTGGAGCACATGAGATGCAGGCCAAATCCTCCTGGAGGTGAGAATGCAGTAAAGCATTTACATCTCCAGCACTGGGGTTCCATTCTTACCAAACAAGAGACAGCAGATGAAGCTAGGAATTCTCATAAGATAAAGCCACATTTTTTATAGAAGCTGCAAAAATAAGTTTGCATGATAAAATGTTTTATGGATCATAAACTTGTAAATGAAACAGTATGAACTACAGAGCTCCAGGCAATCTGCAACCTGTTGGTAACTATCATATGCTATGTTAGATAGGTTTGTTGAAACTGAAGTGGGATCAAGGACTATTTGAAAGAATTTTGCTCTCTACAACTACCTGAAGGGTGGTTGTAGCCAGGAAGGGGTTGGCCTCTTCTCCCTAGCAACCAGCACCGGAACAAGGGGACACAGTCTCAAGCTGCAACAGGGGAAGTTTAGGCTCGAGGTGAGGAGAAAGTTCTTCACCGAGAGAGTGATTCGCCATTGGAATGGGCTGCCCGGGGAGGTGGTTGAGTCGCCGTCCCTGGAGGCGTTCAAGTGGGGACTGGATGTGGCACTTGGTGCCATGGTCTAGTTGTGAGGTTTGTGGTGACAGGTTGGACTCGATGATCTTCGAGGTCTCTTCCAACCTTGGTGATACTACTACTAATACTACTACTACTAATTTAAATTGTTCAGATTTTGATGGAGGAAAATAAAAAGACCAAATATTTCAAGGTAGGAAATTCCAAGTCTCTAGGAGCTTAAAGGAATAGGAAATGAATGGGACTTTGATAGCCAAGATAACCTTATTGACATAAAGCACTTCTGGAAAAGAGGAAGGTAAAAATACCTAGCACTAGGTCTTGAGGTTTTTCAAGTCAGGAGTAGTCTGCCTGTGTATTCCAGTGGAAGTTCAAAGAAGTGATATGCTTTTTATGAGCTGGCTGACAACCCACCATATGTACTATGTCTGCAGATCTTCTGTGAAGACACCATTCTCTGCCACTGCCTAAGATGAATGTTAGAAAAAAAGTTTTTATTATGTAAACGCTGGATTATCAGAAGAAAAAACCCAACAACTACCACAGATACTGTCTTCCATATTGTTCCTTTACAATTATTTGAACTAGAGAAAGATAGATGCAAAATATCAGATCACAAGAGAGATCAGAACAAATCCTTGTCCTGACTTCGAAAAGGTGCAATAGATGACCTAAAAAACCCACTCACATCCTTGCTTTCCCATTTCAAAGAAATCATAGTAATATATTTTTTTTCAGATATAAATTTGCAGATGGCACCAAGTTGGGAGCAGATGTTGATCAGTTAGAGGGTTGAAGGGCTCTGCAGAGGGACCTTGACTGACTGGACAGATGGGCAGAGTCCAATATGACGGCATTCAACAAATCCAAGTGCCGGGTGCTGCACTTTGGCCACAACAACCCCATGCAGAGCTACAGGCTGGGGTCGGAGTGGCTGGAGAGTTCCCAAACAGAGACGGACCTGGGGGTGCTGACTGACAGCCACCTAAACATGAGCCAGCAGTGTGCCCAGGTGGCCAAAAAGGTCAATGGCATCCTGGCCTGCATGAGGAATAGTGTGGCCAGCAGGAGCATGGAAGACACTCTGCCCCTGTACTCTGCATTGGTTAGGCCACACTGTGTTCAGTACTGGGCCTCTCAGTTTAGGAAGGACATTGAGACACTTGAGCATGTCCAGAGAAGGGCAACAAGACTGGTGAGAGGCCTTGAGCACAAGCCCTATGAGGAGAGGCTGAGGGAGCTGGAGTTGTTTAGCCTGGAGAAGAGGAGGCTCAGGGGAGACCTTATTGCTGTCTACAACTACCTGAAGGGTGGTTGTAGCCAGGTGGGGGTTGGTCTCTTCTCTCTAGCAACCAGTACCAGAACAATAGGTCTCAAGCTGCACCAGGGGAAATTTAGGCTCAAGGTGAAGAGGAAGTTCTTCACTGAAGAGAGTCATTCGTCATTGGAATGTGCTGCCCAGGGAGGTGGTGGAGTCACTGTCCCTGGAGGTGTTTAAGAGGGGACTGGATATGGCACTTGGTGCCATGGTCTAGTCATGAGGTCTATGGTGGCAGGTTGGACTCGAGCTTTGAGGTCTCTTGCAACCTTGGTGATACTGTGATACGGTGAATATGGTACTTTGTCTTTTTTCCCCTTACCTTTGGAAGAACTGATATAACAACAACTCCTCGTTCTTTTTCTTAGGTAGGTAGAATTAATTTGAAGCAGATGTGAAGATATTTTGTTACATTAGGGTTAAACACACACTACTTTTAACAAATTATTGAAGGAAAACCAAAAAAAGATGTTTCTGAGACTTGGCTTGAGTAATCCCAATAAATGCAGAGTACATTGCTGGAAAGCTAAAGGCTTAAATTTTTGGAGGGTAGGGACTCATGAAGAAAGAGCATCACTGATAAAGTATTCAGTTCCTCTGTGAATTAATGTTAGCAATTACAAGTCACGCCAGCATGACAACCAGCATAGTGGAATTTTTCAGGTTCTGTAAGCAAGCTGTCCTATCAGAAAATGCAAGCTACTTATAAAAATTAACACCAACTATTTATCAGAAGTGGCTGAACTATAAATCAGGTAGCATAGAAGGGGAGTAGAATACATTTTTTCAAAGCTGAGTTGTATTTTGGAGAAAATCCACCATCTAATCCCAACAGTTGAAACACGCTTTAGCAGGTCAGTAGTTTGTACATATGTTTTTGGTCCCTTTCAGAATAACATACTTTTCTACCACTTCAATTAAAAAAGGTGCCATTAAAATAGCCTTTATTTATTAAAATACTAGATATATTGTTTATCCTTTTATGTTAAGGAGAAGGTTTCTTCGTTGGCATTTTCAGATTGTTTTCCTAACAGCTGACTTCAGCACGTAAGTCACAGGTATATGCAATGTGAATGAGGAAGAGGAGTTCAGTCTACATATTTTCTAGCCTTATGAAAGCACAGATTAAAACAAAAAAAAAAACACCAAACCACCAAATACAAATATCCCCAGCTAAGAAAGACATGTTTTCCAAGGAAACCTTAGAATTTAACAAAGCTTTCATTGCCTGTGAGATGGGCCATCATCTGTCAAGCACTGGCTGTGAAAAAAGGAAATGCTCCTTTTACCTCAGGCCCCTGGAACAAACCTGAGATGTTCCTCTCCTCTCCAGCGGGGGAAAGCTAGGGGTGGAGATGAGCTTCCAGGGAAGAAGGATTATTTCCCATCTCTCCAGTCCTCTCTGAGGGGAGGAAGGCTTTCTCTGCTGTGCATTTCCAGACTTTGCTCAGAACAGGGCTGAACAGATTGGCAGAAGAACAATTTACTACTTAATGTTCCTTTAAAAACATTTCGTCTTTGCCTGCATATAAAAGCTGTTCATAAAATATGTTCATACCTCAGTTCACAATTAATTACAAAAAGCTTTTTTTTTCCTGATCCTAATTTGGGTTTGAAGAACCTTTACAACACAGAATTTACAACGGTTTGGCAGCATGGTGATAGGTAGCAGAGGAAGTATTAAAGACCTATTGCTCTATGTTTTCTGGAAGTGTTCTGAAAGTGAGTAGCAAGCACTGGGGTCGGCAATTAAATGACCACACAAATCCATTTTCTTGCAGAGGCTGTTCAGCAGGGTAATTTCATGATCTCTTTGTAATGGTCCTTGAAATTACTTATGGGATTCTGAAACAAGTTGCAGAATTGAAGTTATAACACAGAAAATATCTCAAAGCTGTGAGTAGGGCCCTAGAGAGTTAAAATGTGCTAAATGGTACTTTATGAACAAACTTATTGAGGGGAAAAAGAAAAGCAAATTTCCTTTGATCTGCTGAGTTTTTCAGATTAATAGGTTTTTGGACTGGCAATCATAAATCAGAAGAATTTGGTTTTATAACAGATTGGGCTATCCATTATAATGCTTGATTTCTGTCACTGGGAAATAGTTGTTTTCCTCATAGAGCAGTTTTTTTTCTTAGCTCAGTAGCACTTTGCCCTTGCAACTTAGCATCAGGTATTACTAATGCCTGCTGCAAACAATTTGCACTTGTGTGGATTGCCACTCTCAGTTGCATGTCCAGAGAAGGGCCATGAGGATGATCAGAGGGTTGGAGCACCTCTCCGAAGAGGACAGACTGAGAGAGTTGGGGCTACTCAATCTGGAGAAGAGAAGGCTCCGAGGAGACCTTATTGTGGCCTTCCAGTATCTTAAAAGGGCCTACAGAAAAGCTGGGGAGGGACTTTATGGGGTGTCAGGTAATGATAGGAGGAGGGGAATGGAACAAAAATAAGAAAGAGATAGATTCAGATTGGATATTAGGAAGAAGTTCTTCACCATGAGGGTGGTGAGACACTGGAACAGGTTGCCCAGGGAGGTGATAGAAGCCCCATCCCTGGAGGTTTATAAGCCCAGGCTGGATGTGGTTCTGGGCAACCTGATCTAGTGTGAGGTGTCCCTGCCCATGGCAGGGGGGTTGGAACTAGATGATCCTTGAGGTCCCTTCCAACCCTAACAATTCTATGATTCTATGTCAGTATCTTGTGGTTAGGCAGCCACAAAATTCTACTAAAGAACTATAGACAACCTGATTCTAGCAAGAACCTGAAAACATTATTCCCCAACAGCCTGATACATATTAGACATAGAAAAGGCAGTTATCCAAAACTTCTCTAGTTCATCCAAAACCCTCCAGGACAAGATAATCTGAGAGCTGTTATCTGGCCATTGTACCAAATGCAGTTTGGGTAAGAAGTTCACCTTTTTACTCACACAGGCTGCAGTTTCATCTCAAAAGGTTCTTTCTGTATCACAGAGGCCTATGTACACACAGCAAGTCAGGCTTTAAAAAATGTAGTAGTTATGTTTACTTAACCTGCTATGTTTATTACATTAAACATATAATGTCTGTATTTTGAACAGGTAACTTGGGCACAATTTGTTATGTGTTTCTTAGCTTTCCCAGCAGCAGCTGGAGGCACTCATCATATTAATAACCTCAACTACTAAGGCTTCAGGGCAGTTGAATATAAAAAGCTTATAAAACATGAAAATTTGTGCTTCATCTTCAATATTACAACATCAAAAGTTGCTGAAATGCTCTATTTCCCTTTTTACACAAAATTCTTACAGGGCTCCTTCCAACACATGCTGTGCACCTGTCAGCCATGGGAGAGCACAAGAAGACAGGAGTTAGTCAAGGAGACAGCTCTACAGCTGAGCCATGTTTTTTTCCAATCAGTAGAGCCCTTTCATTTGAAAAATCTACATCTTTCATAACATAAATTACAGGTTATAGATGCTGCTGAGCAGTCTGGGAGGTCTAGCTGCTAAGTGTGGCAGAGAGCCCTAAATTTGGCCAATCTGCTACCATTTGACTGATAAAACATTTCTGTCTGGTTGCTTTCTGGTGGCTTTTGGAAAGGCCACAGCTTAGGCACATGGGATTCAGAGCTGTTTCTGGAGGCATCCAGGGAACTGCTATTGCACTAGACACATCAGTAAGTGGTTGCTGGATGTGTGAACCTTGAAGTGTGCAGAGGAATTGGAAACAAATATAGCAGGCACCCTAAACTTCTTAAATTTCACACAGCCACTATAGCTCATGTGGATAGTAAGTGTAAATTATCTACCATAATTCAGAATCTCTTCAGCAGTGTCCAAAGAAGTGCACAAACATTTGCAAAATATCAGCCAGGTGTGCACAGAGAAAGGATTTAGACCACTGGAACACATCTCCTTGATCTGTTCATCTCTGTGGTATGCCATCTGTGAAGGACTTGTATAACCATATCCTCATTATTTGAATGACTGCAGAAAGGAGAAAACTTTTCTTTAATACTGCTGGGAGTTAATTAACAGGGCAAAAAGTCACTACCTCAGTCTTTCCAGTGGAAGCTTCTGCATGGTTCCTGTCTCCTACTGCACACAACTCTACACCTCACTCAGCCTTACCAATAATTCATACTTTCTGGAAATACCCCACACATTGCATGGGACACAGGTATTTAAAATTAAACAACATTTCAGTGTGAAGATATGTTAGATCAATCAGAAACCAGATGTCTCAGGTATGGTAGTTTCAGGCTGTACCTTGAAAATTTTCCACAGATCTTGAGCAGAAAGCAGTAGAATACAAATAAATCACCATTGGATGTAAAAAAGGTAAATAATGGTAAGTTCTAAATAATCCCAGTGGACAGAGAGATTTGTAAGCTAACTTTCTTTTTGGCTTCCTCACACTGGCAGACACTAACTTCTGGCTTCTACTGGCTTTGCTGAGCTTCAGTGAGTTCTTCTTATGGTTAAGTAGCTAACAGTTACTCTCCGTGCTTTCTCTTGTCCTGTGTTCAGCTTCCACTAAGCTGGTCTGGCAATTTTGTGTTGTGAGGAATTTTCAACTCACCACACTCAGGGTACTGCATTTAAGTGGCAGACAGTGAGGGGTTTTCCTGATTATGCCAGCCACTTATGTGGAAGGGTTCAATGGCTGCAGGATTACCAACTGTGTGACTGCTATGCAGTGAAAGGGAAAGGTTTCCATTCATATCACTGATAATTTTATGTCGTTGCAACAACTGCATTGGATTGACAAGTAGAGACAGGGTGTCTATTAGTCATACTGTGCGTGCCTCAGTATTTTGGTGAGAGCATTTGAGAGAAAGCCAAAACTTTTTCACAGAATCACCAAGGTTGGAAGAGACCTCAAAGATCATCAAGTCCAACCTGTCACCACAGACCTCATGACTAAATCATGGCACCAAGTGCCATGTCCAATCCCCTCTTAAACACCTCCAGGGATGGTGAGTCCACCACCTCCCTGGGTGGCCCTTTCCCATGGCTAACAACTCTCTCAGTGAAGAGCTCTCCTCACCTCGAGCCTAAACTTCCCCCAGCACAGCTTGAGGCTACCTTGCTTGCAAGATAGTTAAGTCTTCCTTAGTTCCTTGCATTTTCCTGTTCTCCTTGTAATCCAGCTGGTATAGCCCATCTGACTGAATCCTTTTGCTGCTTGTGTTCCTCAAGGTTTTCTCACAGAGCTGCATCCCAGGAGAGAAACATTTTAGTCATGCTTATAACCTCATCTAAACCCTCTGAGACAGCCAAGTGCCTGCACACAGGGCCTTTGGAGGGGTTGGTGAAGAGCCCACATAATATAATGTTGCAGCAACATCCAGACTACATGGAAAGGCTGAAGAGTAACTTCTACGTTTTATATTTGCAGGTTTATAATTAAATACTAATAAAATGACTGGACTGATAAGTAAAAGAAGGGAAATGTAATTTGTTGGTGCACCCCTGTGGAGCTGAGAATACTGAAATCACAGCATATGTTTTCTCTCTGCAGATTATTACAGGCAGATTTTATTGTGGTCTATAATTCTGGTTTTCTACTTCTGACTATGCCAAACAGCATTTTTTGTTTTGTTAAAACAGCAATCAAGAATGGTATGTTATCAAGCCACAGCACTGTAACCCTTGGATTTAAAGTTAATATTCTGGCTACTTGAAGCCAACACATATATTAAATTCTAAGGTTTGAGGAAGGGTGAAAAAAAGACAACATGTTTTTTGGAGTGTCTTTCAACCCTCAAGCTCAGTTCTTAATTTCTTCTCGAGATTTATTGATTTTAGTGCATGACTACAGGTTTTACAGGGATGTTATACCAAGGGCATTCCATTTATTTTGGTCAACAGCCAAATAGTTAAATTTCTAAACAGCTGTCTGGAACTGGATAAGCACATGGACCTAACAAGTCTTAAAACAAAGAAATAATAATGTTTCTCATGTTGTTTCTTCCAGCATTGGTATGGTATAATTCCTTCTTCCCCCATTTCTACAGGCATAGGGAAAAAAGAAAGAGACTGTGAATGAAGCATGTTTCTGAAAGAGAAGAGTAAGTCCTGCCTTCAGGATACTTAGATACTTCAGCTTACTAATTAATTTCCTTCCCAGATGAATGTCTAACAATGTTGGAGACCTTTCATAGAAAACAATCTTTTTTTCCAAATAAACAAACCAACCAGCAAACCAGACCACTGTGAGACAGACCTTTGATTCTTAAATATGCTGTAACCTGCCACCCTCCCTGCCTCTTTCAGCCTCTTTCCTTACCACAATAAAAGAAAAAAAATAACATCCATATTTTTCTGTCTCCCAAAATACTGAAATCACATCATAGGGTATCCACATCACAGGATAAGGGAAGAGCAACTAATATCGTCTTCCTGGACTTTGACATTGTCCTGCACAATACTCTGGTCTTTAAATTGGAAGGACAGAGATTTGATGGATGGATGATCCAGCGGATAAGGAATCACCTATATTGGCAGCTCTCAAGGAATTGCTGAATGGAGACCTGTGACAAATGGAATCCCTCAGGGATTTGTACCAGAACCAGTGCTGTTTAACACCTTTGTTGGCAATGTGGACAATGCAGTTTGCAGGTGTGATTAACAAGTGGCTCAGAGGCTGGTGCTACCCTAAGAATTTCGGGTTTTTTGATCTTGGGGAACTTTCTTTGGCACCAGGTCTACTGGCAACAGATGGAGTACATCTGTCCCAGAGGGGGAGAAAAAATCTTAGCACATGAGCATGGCCTATCCCTCAGAGAGAAAAGGGTTCTAAGAAGGAAGTTGGCAGGTCTCATTGACAGGGCTTTAAACTAGATTTGAAAGGGGAAGGGGCTGAAACCAGTCCCCCCAGACAGGAGCCTGAAGGTGGTAAGCTGGAGTCAGGGGTGAAACCAGCAGCCCAGTTAAAGTGCATGTACACTAATGCACACAGCATGGGTAACAAACAAGAGGAGCTAAAAGACTTGTTACTGCAGGAAAGATATGATGTAGTTGATTGATAAGTGAATGCATTTTCTGAATATGCTTTATTGCCTTTTTCCCCCTTTTACTTCCTTATTTCTGAAAAGAAGCAGTGAGGGGGAAGAAATGGTCTGTAAATGAGGCACAAAAGCAGAGATTTATTGAATGATGCAATCAGGCTCAAGGGACCTCCAGGTAAAAACAGTGTCATTAGCATGTCATCTGACTAAACAGCTCCTGCTCCACCCCCACCATTTTTGCACCCATCCCAGAGCCAGGAGTAAGACTTTCACCAGCTACTAAGATACCACACAGAAGAGCTCAGCTCCAGTAAGGAGGCCCAGCCAGCACCCATGGATGATATTGGAGTGGCAATCAATCCTCTTCCTAACAACCGGGGGCCACCAGGCCCCCCGGCCTTTGTCACCACCACCATCACCCAGTGTGCACCAGGGGCACTCACCAGTGATGAGAGGAGGATCCCTCAGCCCAGATGGGCTCAGCTTAGGGCTGCTGCCTTTCCTGGCAGGGATTAAAAAGGGGAGAGGGTGGGGAGAACTAAGTGGCCACATCTGGGGTGGGAGGAGACTCCAACAGAGCCCAGGTGCTCTGGGATTTGAAGGGAAAAAGGGGGAAAATGTGGCAGTGAGGGACTTTAGGGTGTCAGGTAATGACAGAACTAGGAGGAGTGGAAAAATAAATAGAAATGGGTAGATTCAGATTGGATGTTAGGAAGAAATTCTTCACAGAAAGAGTGATTTGCCATTGGAATGGACTGCCCAGGGCGGTGGTGGAGTCAGTGTCTCTGGAAGTGTTTAAAATAAGACTGGATGAGGCACTTAGTGCCATGGTTTAGTTGATTAGATGGTGCTGAGAGATAGGTTGAACTTGATAACCTTCAAGGTCTTTTCCAGCCTGGTTAATTCTGTGATTCTGTGATTGAGTGCACCACTCCTATGAGCACAGGCTGAGCTTGGGGAAGGCTCCATGGAGACCTCATAGTAACCTTCCAGTACATGAAAGTGGCCTACAGAAAAATTCGAGAGGGACTATTTGTGAGAACATGGGATGATAGGACAAGGGGCAATGGTTTTAAACTAGAGCAGGGTAGATTTAGATGAGATATTAGGAAGAACTTCTTAACTCTGAGTGTGGTGAGATTCTGGAAAAGGTTGCCCGGAGAAGCTGTGGACTCCTCATCCCTGGAAGTGTTTAAGACCAGGCTGGATGAGCATTGAAGGTGAGTGAAGCCCTGAAAATGTTCAGGCTCTCAGAAAATAATGAACAATTGAAAGGGAACAGAGATCAGTGCACATTTTTTCACCCTAAATAGCTGAATACCAGGTCCACAAGTACTGTATTCAAGAGAAATTGGCATGGGCTCTTGCCCAAGAATGTTGAGGCAGTAATTAGTGACAGGATCGTTATTACTGACAGAATTGGCACATACAGGTAGTATTTCTATTAACTCTTACTATCTATGTTCTGTCATCATAATAATAAATAAATTAATAAACATGTATTTTTAGCAGAAGGAAAGAAAGGGAGAGATTAAGCTACATTTCAGTCCTATCAGTTTCCCATTACATCCCTCTGTGTATCAGTATAAGCATTTGCCACAGAATAATCTAAGGGATAATGAAGGAGAGGATACAGGGCTGGAAAAAAAGGGGCAGATTTCTTAAACAAGGGTTCATGACCCACAAAAATATAATAATCAGGTCAGTAAAGGCTTTACAGATTTCAGTACCAATACTCCTAATTTGAACCAGAAAAAAAAATCAATGTTACAATAAAAAAATCAACCCCAAACTTCAAACTAAATCTGTTCTTATGAGTATGGCTGACTGCATGCTTCCATGAAGCTTGTCAGCCATCAAGTCTATTACACACAGCTGCATCAGAAGAATAAAGACAGTTTTCCCCTTTATAACTACATGACCAAAATGCTCCTCATTTTCATGATGCTGAATATAGAGGGATGCACCTCCAAAACCCTTATTTTGAGGGCATGAAGTTTAGATTGCTACCTGCAGTTCCTTACTGACATATTGTAGTAGTTCACAGAAATCACTAGACTTTGACAATGTTCCTAAACTAAGTACAATGTACAGACCAAATCATGCATTTCCTGATTACAAGCTTGTTCCTCTTAATGATGATAGCAAAATGCACCAAAGAACATTTACAACCCTTTTCCTTCTAGCTCAATCCACTGATGTGAGTCCACACAAGATAGCTCAAAGTCACAAAAATTCTCACATGTGTATTAGTGAAGTTTAGGCAGCTAACTAATCTTTTTGGTTTAAACATGTTTTTAAAGTATTCCTGTGTGAATTGTAAGATCTTTT
This sequence comes from Picus viridis, assembly GCA_033816785.1. Taxonomy (NCBI): domain Eukaryota; kingdom Metazoa; phylum Chordata; class Aves; order Piciformes; family Picidae; genus Picus; species Picus viridis. Next base: position 10,604,595 of record CM066570.1, read on the forward strand.
GCTGTAGTATCCCTGTGCTGGCTGTTGCGACTAGTCAACAAAAAAAGGTTTCGGTGCCAGTTGTAATTGGGGGTTTGGGACGTGTAAATTATTAAGGAATATTTTTATTGGTCTCTGTGTAGATTCACCCTTTCTGATAAGAAGATTGGATTTTCAGATGTGAAGTGCCCTTTAGCCTGAAGTCTTATCTGATTTTAGTTTAAAACTGAAATCTAGAGATGTAAAACTTGAATACTTGGAAATTAAAATACAGATGTCTGTAGCAGAGTCATTGAACTGTATGGAGAGATGTTTTCATTAATTCCTGATCTGACTGTTTTGACAGAAGCTTAGTTTGTCTGATAACACAACGAGACAAATTAAATCCTGCTTCAGGCAGTACACAGACCACATTACTCAAAAAGAGAAATTAAAAACTGTTGAACATCTGTTATTGCTGTGAATTTAATCTGTAGAACAGCTTCATTATTTAACTTCTAATATTTAACTTTATCATTGAGGAAAAAGAGAGTGTCTTGTGGTTAGAACATTATTTTTTAGGGAAAAAAAAATCTGTTGTTTATTCTATTTGCCATTGATTCTTGAGTGATTCCATACAAGTAAATTGCTCTCTCTGTATCTTAGCTATCCCATCAGCAAAATCAGAATATTATCACCTCATGAGCTACTGAGAATATTAATTAGTTTCAAATTTATCACAGTATCACAGTACATTAGAGGTTAGAAGGGACCTCAAGAGATCATTGAGTCCAACCCCCTGCCAAAGCAGGATCACATAGGGTAGTCTGCACAGGAATGCATGCAGGTGGGTTTTGAAATCTCCAGAGAAAGAGACTCCACAACCTTCCTGGGCAGCCTGTTCCAGTGCTCTCTCACCACCACTGTAAAGTTTCTCCTCATGTTGAGGTGAAATCTTCTGTGTTCAATCTTGAACCCATTGTTTCTTGTGTGAAACCATAAAGAGCTTGGCCCCCTCTACTTGACACCCACCCCTCAGATATTTATACACATTGATGAGATCCCCTCTCAAGCCTTCTCAAGACTAAATAGCCCCATGGATCTCAGTCTCTCTTCATAGGGGAGATGCTGAAGTCCCTAATTATCCTCATGGCACTCCTCTCCAACAGGTCTGTCTTTCTTGAACTGGGGAGCCCAAAACTATCCACAGTATTCCAGGTGTGGTCTCACCAGGACAGAGTAGAGGGGTAGAAGAACCTCCCTAGACCTGCTGATTTACCCCATCTGGTAATGGAATAAACTACTTCTCTCTCTGAAAAGGACTTTGAGACTAATGAATTAAGAGTATTGTATACAGAGTCAAGTATTATTAAGGCTTTGACGGTAGAGAGAATAGTTAGAGCAGAACCTTGAAATGTCGCAGAAATCATATCATGTATTTTGTTGGCCTGGATAGCATCTCTTTTAATTATAAGACATTTAGACACAAACTTACTTTAAACAATGAAATACAAAATGTCTTATCTTTGCAGAATGTTTTCTACATGGATTATCATTATGGAACATAATTTCTGCAGTATTGCATGTGGTTTACGTTTCTTCATAAAATATATTCATAATGAAAATGAATAGTGTCATGAACAAAGAAATTTGACTTACCTTTCAAGACTTATGTTTTGTAGTTTACTCTGTATACACGGAGTTGATTGTGGTCTTGGTTACACTAAGCTCTGAGAGAGAGTGAGGCTCACTGAGTAACAAGTCCTATTAGCATGGCTATAGCACTGCAGTGATGCTCTGTCTTGTCAGAGCTTCCTCTGTTTACACAGTGCTCTGCCAAGTTGAGTTGATATATCATTTAATGTTGGCACTAATTACAGCATTTCAGCACCATGTGCCATAGCACATTGTAGGAAAGTACTCCAAGAACTCCACAGGAAGAAGGAGCAAAGCAATTCAGTTGCACTGGGATGAAAAGGAAGAATATTTTTTAACTGAAACCTCTCAGAATGTTTTAATGCCTAATTTAACTCATTAAACACCACCTTTACCAAGCACATAATGTATACAGGTATGCTGCTTTTTGATACCTTTCACCTGAGTGCAAATTTGAATTAGACACATTTGAGAGGATTCTCACAGAGGTAGAGTGCAATCTTTCAGTAGTGGTGCAGTCTTTCAAATATGGTTCAACTATGACTCTATGCAATAAAGAATACAATACAGTATTTGGTCCCATTTTGTAGCAGAGAATTTTATCCACCCAGAGGTATCGACCAGAAAATGAAACTATTTAACAAAAGCCCCCAACCAAATAAAAAAAAAAAAAAAAAAAAAAAAAAAAAAGACATTCCAGAAATGTAATGAAAACAAACTATATGAAAGACAGAAAAAAAGGAAAACTAAAATTCTAAAATTTAGGAGTGCCACAAAAATAATAGTGTGGAATTGCAACATGAAGCAAGGATATGTCTCCAGTTTTGATGGAGAGCACAAATCTGATGTACATCTAACTGAATTCCTGACTGCGTTTGTCTGAATTGGCTTGATATGATTTAATCCAGCTATTTACCAGCTGTGGATTGCATGTGGTATAGACAAGCTATTAAACAATGCAAATGTCACTAAAAGGCAATCTGGTTTGGAAGACAGGAGACACTGATGCCTTGCAGAAACAAAGACTGTGACTTAATAAGAATCACAGCAAGCACGTTTAACTAAGATGCCCGGTAGAAGTGCAGTAACGATACCTTTGGGTTTATATGTCATAGAAAGAAAGGAAAAGTTACAAATGACACTGCAATATAACAGATGTGGATACTCATAGACATGCTACTTTCTGCTTCATCTATTCACTATTCAATGACTAACATGTAGTCTAAATGCCTAAAGAGAGATTTGGCCTTGCAAAATTGAAGAGATGACTTCCATCTTTCATAAATCTTGAGGCTTGGTTCTGAGATAGTTCTCTGAATAAAATAAAATTTACATCAGTCCAATTTCCTGTGTAGCTGACATTAATAGATATACACTGCACTTTGCAGAACATTATATAGGATTGAATAATGAATGGTGTCATCAGCGGCAGAAAACAGGACAACAGAGGATAGCATTTTGTGAATAAATCATCATCCATACAGGATGGAGAATACATTATTATGAGCCTCCAGGGTTTGTAATTTGTAATGATGCTTTCAAAAGGGACTGGATATCTATGATGAACTCTATTTCAAATGAATTAACCAACCTCTCACAGCTTTTCATTTTGTTTATTTATTTTATTCCCCCTTCTCCCCCCCAATGCAGATTTGAATCAAACTCTGGAGGTGTAAGAAAGAACTAGTAACTCTTTCTTCCTTTTTTCACTTCCACTTTTAATGTCTTCTTTCCCTTTTGAGGTTCTCAGAACTTCAGTCTCTTTCAAGAATGTGTGCATTAAGCAATCATTTGGCAGTAAATGAAGATATGATACATTGTTCTTCTTTATATGCCACCTCAGCCACTTGCATCAGAGCTAAATTACATCCACTGCCTCAGAAACACCAGGATACCTTCCCTTCCCATCTCCCCACTGAATGAAATTAAACACTTTCTGGACCATGAAAAATGGTAGCTGTAAGCATTTATACTGTACATATAAACACATTTACCATCTGAATGTCATAATAATTAATTTTCACCACATCTCCTTAAATCTTTTTGCTCTCTGTGAAATTGTTTTACCACATAAAATCAAAGTGATCATCTCTTTTTAATGACTATACTCACTATTTCTCTTTATGAGCTTTTAAGAGGTCTAGCAATTATTTTCTTTTTTGGCTCTTCATAAGAGTCTGAAATAAAATGATCTGAAAAAAAATAGGAGGAAAAAGAAAAATTATTTCAGGAAGATTTAAAAGCCTTTTCAGATTAATTTGTGATATATTAGCTGTTAAATTTCCCAAACCTGCTATGACGATAAGGCAGAGGGGGAGAAAAACATTCTTTATGTGACATGTTGTGAGGTAGTTGACAGAACCTACTTTGTCCATGGTTTCTTGATTGCTTAAAGCTCCTGGTGTCTCACCTATCCACATCTGTTCTGAAGTCAGCTTTCTTTCTACACTTGTATTCTTTATATAATACAAGCCCATTTGAACATAATCTTTTATTTGAAATCCTGACGTCCTCACCACAGTGTTATGAAACTGGGTTCATCACTGGCAGCTCGTGGTAGTTTTAGGCTATGCCTTTAAAAATTTTTCACAGATCTTGAACAGAAAGTAGTAAAATATAAATAAATCACTATTGTGTGTAAAAAGGAAAATAATGATAGTTCTATGCAATCCCATTGGAAAGATAACGGACTTAAGTTAGCAATGTAAACAATTTCTCTCTCTTCCTCAGGCTGGCAGATACTAATTGACTTCTGCTTGACCTTGGCTGCATTGTTTTGGCTAAGTTCTAACTTCTCTGCTCTGTCTCTTGTCCCTTTTATGTACAGGGGGTGAGGGAGAGCAGAGAGGGAGAAGCTATTAGCTTCTCCTGGTCTTTGACCAGGGCGGTCCTTGTGCTGTTTATTAACTGTAAATATTTGTAGATATTGTAAATACTGTATATTTTGTACATATTCATTCCAAGAAATCCATCTTGTAGGAACAGATATTTTCTGAGTGTTTGTCCATTTTTTTGTAGTTCTGATTGAGTATTGCAATCCATTGTGTGGCACAGTATATAATAAGATATATCTCCTTCAGATTTCACTTTCTGCACACCCTCCTCTGAATTTAATCTGTTTTAACATTACCTATGAAGACATTTAGTGCATATGTAAAAGAGATGTTGATTGTTGCAAAGATGACAGACAAATTCTGATATAAATGCTTCCAAGCAGCAACTCTATGTAAGATTTCATATAATTACAATAAAACAGGGGTGTATCATCCATAACTGTCCATTGCTTAAAAGCCTTTTAGCTGTGCCAGCAACTTAAAGTTACAACAAGTCCTATTTTCAACTTAATGCAACACATTCAACACTCCACCTGAAATAGAAAAGGAGCACTTAAGTACTTCCAAAAGATAATTAAGTTATTCCAACTAAATGTTCAAAAACCAGCTCTGCGTCACAGGGAAAAATAAAAGCTTCCCTTTGCCAGATTACTGTAGAATACATTTTTAACCAATCATCAAACTAAGTGCACACCATAGAGCATGACTTCAAGTTCCTCAGAGTGTTTCTAAACTGGACACAGTTAACTGCAGTTCACCTCTTGGAAAAGACTTACTCTTTTCCCCCAGGTGTCTTTGCCATGAATCACAGGTGGATATTCACAAATACTATTTGTTTTGAAAAGCAGAGAATGTTTCTCTATTGAGGTCTATGCAAAGTAGTTCAAATAGTCTCTAATATGAGCTGCATGTAAATTGATTTACTACCAAAGGTGAGACCCCAGGATTACCAGGACTTTGCAATTTAGGAAACCTTGTGCTCTTCAAGGCTGGCCAAAGAAATCAATTTAAATACATCAGCATTGCTTGTTTGACATTCTTTCTTCTTTTCCTCATTATATGTTTTAAACACAAGGTTAAAGGTTCATTAACAAAAATCTGTACGATGAGTCCTGAGTGCTGGCACATACCTGCTGTAACTGTAAGCTAAACAAAATTCATACTTCAAATGAAAAAATGAGGAAATAAAAGCCTCTGTATAGAAGATAAGCATGAGGGGAAAAAAAAATCAATTACTGAATTAGTAGGCAGGAAAACCCAACCAATCAACCCTAGGAAAGCAGTCTGTTGTTTTTTAATCCTGAGGGTAATTAATGAATGAGGACAATTTGATTAAGGACATAGTTCAGTTTTCCTTTCTTGAAGCGTTAAGATCAGGATAAATTTCTGTAAAATATGCGATAGCTCTTCCAACAGTTATGGGCTGAACATTCTGTAGAGTTCACAAGGAGTGAGTTTATCACCTATTCTATGTCAAAGATCATGTTCTTTGGCCTTTCTGGTCCTAATATTTCTGTGCCCTTAAATACAATTCATTGCCTTTATACAGATACAAGTGCTCAAAGTAAAAACTTGAATTGATCATTTTCATAGCACTCTGCAGGATAACTTTCTGACAAAGCCTTTATAGCCAAAAGGAAATTTGGATATACTTTGCAGTCCACTTTGCAGTTTAGAGAGCTGATTATATTTGTAAGAAACCCACGGACTCCACAACTCAGCTACTGCGGGGCATGTGGATTATCCATGGTCATTGCTTTTTAAGCAGTAAAGCACTTGGAGATTTTGTGACATTTGGTTGGTTTGTTTTGTTTGGTTCTTTCTTTTTGGTAAGACCTATGAAGTAAAAAAAAAAAAATTAAATATCTAAACGGATGTGACTGTCCCTAACAATTCATCAGATTTGCTTTAATTTAAATGTTGTACTTTTGCACTCCTATTTACTATACAGGAAAACTCATTTACCTTTTTGTCTCCATAGTTTTCATTAAACTGTCCTGAAGAAGTTAGCGGAGTAGAACTTCTGGGCCAGAGCTGGAGTAAATTCTGTTCCCAAAACATGACTAGTAATGTGTGTTGCCCATGTCAAAATAACTTTTTTCCTTGCAAAAAAAGTTTCTCTCTCTCAATACACTTCTTTTTTTTTTTTTTTCTTGCCAGAAATAAAAACAAATACACCTGCTGTGGAAGAACTTGTATATAAATAGAGGATAAAGGGCTACCCCTTGGCAGTTCATAAGGAAGGTCATATTGAGGCTAAATAAATAGGATACCTTTTCTCTCCCACTCAAAAAGCAAATTCCTAAGTGTGCTATACCTTAATCAAATTAAGGAATGAATTCTGTATTGGTCCTTGAACACCTTAATTCCAGAAAAATCTCATTTCTACTGGAGTTCTCATTAACTGATGTACTACAAATAAAACTAGTCTTCTGGGAGGTTCTTTTCAGTATTTTTATACTCAGGTTATTTAGCTTTCAAATTTTAATTGCCAATCTAATGTGAATCACAGTTTGTTTGTTTAAAAAATAAATAAGTTAATGTTCCCTTCTTCTTGGTTGGAGTGAGTAGAAAGCAATCTTTTAAAATGTGAGCTGTAAGCAGCTAAGCATTGTGAGAAAAAGAATGGTTTATGATTTGTTATTTTAGAAATCTCTAATTTATTCTGCTATTAATGGCTGAGACCTAGATCATGATTTCTGCATGGTCAGTGCTGGTGATAATACACAGGGTAGGCTAAATCTTGTACTATGTCTGACTAGGGTATGGTTAGCTTTCTTCATACCAGCTTGTGGGGTGCTTTAATTTGGACTTGTGACTGAGCAGTGCTGCACATCATCAAGGTTTTTGCTCTTTCCCATTCTGCTCCAGCAATTAGTGGATTGTAGGCTGGGGATAGGAATAGAAAGACACAGTCAGGGCAGCCAAATTTAATTGACTGAAGAGATATCATACACTACTATGCTCAGAAATAGAAAGCTTCAGGAGAGGAGGAGAAAGTAGGCATGTTTGTGGTACTGGTGTTCATCTTCCCAAGTAATCCCTACATGTTCTGAGGCCCTGCTTTGCTGGAAGCAGCCAAACATCTACCTGTCTGTGGGAATCAGTGAATAAACTAATTGCTTTCTACATGCTCAGTTTTTGCTTCATTTATTAACCTGTCTTTATCTTGACCCAAGGGGTTTTCCATGTTTGGTATTCCTATTCTGCTCACTTTTTCAGTGCAGTGTGGGAGAGGAGTGGGCAAGCAGCTGTGTGGTTGCTTGTCTGTTGGCCAGAGTCAACCAATTACAGCCCCCACAGTGGGGAGCATAGTGCTCTCATCATAGCTGTCTCCTGAAATATACTGACTTCAACCAAAGTCTCACTCGACCACCAGTTATTTCCACTTTCCTTAAATCGGACAGAAGTACAAGCATTTGCTGCACTGTGTCAGACCTATCTCAGAATCACGGAATCACAGTATCACCAAGGTTGGAAGAGACCTCAAAGATCATCAAGTCTAACCTGTCACCACAGACCTCATGACTAAACCATGGCACCAAGTTGCCATGTCCAATCCCCTCTTGAACACCTCCAGGGATGGTGACTCCACCACCTCCCTGGGCAGCCCATTCCAATGGCCAGTTACTCTTTCAGTGAAGAACTTTCTCCTCACCTCGAGCCTAAACTTCCCCTGGCACAACTTGAGACTGTGTCCTATTGTTCTGGTGCTGGTTGCCTGGAAGAAGAGACCAACCCCCACCTGGCTACAACCACCTTTCAGGTAGTTGTAGACAGCAATAAGGTCTCCCCTGAGCCTCCTCTTCTCCAGGCTAAACAACCCCAGCTCCCTCAGCCTCTCCTTATAGGGCTGTGCTCAAGGCCTCTCACCAGCCTTGTTGCCATTCTCTGGACACGTTCAAGTGTCACAATGTCCTTAAACTGAGGGGCCCAGAACTGAATACAGTACTCAAGGTGTGGCCTAACCAGTGCAGAGTACAGGGGCACAATGACTTCCCTGCTCCTGCTGGCCACACTGTTCTTGATGCATGTCAGGATGCCATTGGCCTTCTTGGCCACCTGGGCACACTGCTGGCTCATGTTCAGGCGGCTGTTGATCAGCACCCCCAGGTCCCTCTCTGCCTGGCCGCTCTCCAGCCACTCCGACCCCAGCCTGTAGCTCTGCATGGGGTTGTTGTGGCCAAAGTGCAGCACCCGGCACTTGGATTTGTTAATGTCATCTTGTTGGACTCTGACCATCTCATCTAGGCTCTGCTAATGACCTGCAAAGTCACAGCTGTGGTACGATTTCAGGTGTCTCCTGCAACTCATTTGATCTCTTAGGAGCCAGCCTGCATTGCATGTTCCTCAGTTGTTTGGAGGTTGGACTCGATGATCTTCGAGGTCTCTTCCAACCTTAGTGATACTGTGATACTGTGAATACACAGGGAAGAAATGGAATTTCAGCTCTGACAAGGTACTACTTCCATTGTAAATTTATTTGTATTATTTAAACTGCTGTAAACAAATGTTGTCCCCTGACTTTAATCAAATATTGGGGTTTTATTTATTTTTTTGGAAATGACTTTTACAATAATGTTAAAGTAGAATCGTTTGGATTTGAGAAATATAAAAGTATGACTGCCACAATCAAATTCAATTTCTCTTGAGAACTGTTCATGTGATTACAGTTAGTGAAGATCTACAAAATAATGAAGAGCTATTCCTGAAATTATTCAGTGTCTTTAGACTCTTTCTTTCCCCCACTCCCTGTATTTGCAATGTCTTCTTAATGATTAGAGACTACAACAGAGAATATTTCTATATATTCTCTATTAAACATTCAAAATCTGTGTGTATATGCAAAACAGAACACTAGCAATACAAAGAAAGTTATAAATGAGAAGGGGGAAAAAACAGTTTTCAAGACAAGAGTTTATTGTCTTTCTTTCAAAAATTTTTTTTTCTCATTTTCCTCCTCTGAACATTTTGTATATACCGACACATTGCACTCTGTGGTTTAATGCATTCTAAACTTTGAGGACCTGGAAGCCTGGAAAATGGAAAGCCGAGTGATTTACTGACATGATTTTAGTGTTCAGAGGTCAGTTCATCATGTTCCTGGCTTTTCTCTTGCCTTTTTTTTTTTTTTTTTTTTATAGATATGCAGAGTTCAAATTTGTGACAAGTAACATTTAATAACTTGCATCTGTCTGTTTTGCTAATCTAGAAAGTTGTTTCTTCAGTTTTGGCTAACAATCTCAGTGTTCTAAACCACTGAAACCTTCTCAGTCTTTTGTTTATCACCGTATGGAGAAGCATGAGCCTGCAGTGTGCCCAGGCAGCCAAGAAGGCCAATGGCATCCTGGCCTGCATCAGGAACAGTGTGGCCAGCAGGAGCAGGGAGGTCATTCTGCCCCTGTACACTGCACTGGTTAGGCCACTCCTTGAGTACTGTGTCCAGTTCGGGGCCCTTCAGTTTAGGAAGGATGTTGTCTTGCTGGAGCGTGTCCAGAAAAGGGCAACAAAGCTGGTGAGGGGTTTGGAACACAAGCCCTATGAGGAAAGGCTGAGGGAGCTGGGGTTGCTTAGCCTGGAGAAGAGGAGACTGAGGGGTGACCTTATTGCTCTCTACAACTACCTGAAGGGAGGTTGTAGCCAGGCAGGGGCTGGTCTCTTCTCTCTAGCAACCAGGACCAGAACAAGAGGACACAGTCTCAGGCTGCACCAGGGGAGGTTTAGGCTGGATGTTAGGAAGAAGTTCTACACGGAGAGAGTGATTGCCCATTGGAATCGGCTACCTGTGGAGGTGGTGGAGTCATCTTCATTGGAGATGTTCAGGAGAAGACTGGATGGGGTGCTTGGCTGCATGGTTTAGTTGTTGGGTGGGTTGGATTGGTTGATAGGTTGGATGCGATGATCTTGAAGGTCTCTTCCAACCTGGTGTATTGTATTGTATTGTATTGTATTGTATCGTATTTTTGACACCTGAAAACCCTTCCATCATGATCCACGTGAAAGCTGACAATTCCCCCCAAAAACTTAGAAATCTGCAAGTCTCACACTGGAATCCAGGCAAATTAACCTTGTTCAGGCTGGAACCAAACTGTAATTAATCATTAGGTTTGCCAGTAGATCCAGCTCTTAGAATGGGAAACACGGTGGAAAAAAAAAGCATTTTGAACTAGAAGGAGAAGATAGGAAGCATTGCACGATTAATCATAATGGAGAATTTAGTAGAAAATACTGAAAGAAAGTCACAGGCTGCACAACTGCAGGAAACTGAGAAATGGAAGGGGGTATTTGACAGCGATGAGGATAAATGGGACTGATTTTTCATTACATTTGCACTCTAATTCAAGGGTTTGTATATGCATAACTGAAATTACTTGATTGTGTTTCAGTTTCATTATCCTGCTTAAGTTATTAAAAAAATATGTTTTCTTGACTTGGTAATAATTGTGACTTTGTTATCTGTCTTGCTGATATGATAGAAGAATTATATGAACAGCTTCAGTTATCCCAATAGAACTCTCAGTTTCTGGGAGAATGTTTGTTTTATTTCTCTGCTTTGCTTCCTAAATCAACAGAATGGAAACAGACACTGTTTTCATTTTGTGACATCTTGTGTTTTTCATGTTTCAGAAACCAGCAAACAACTCACGACTGCAGAGTGCTGACACAGTAATTGCTCAATGGAGACACTTGATGTGGAGAGAATTTGCTTTTTAAGGCAGTGGGAGTAAGACCGTGCAAATACCACTTTTGCTCAGTGGGATTTCTTGTGGTTGACAACCAACTGGACATTGCTGACAACATCAAAGGCACCGAGACCCACCAGTCACTTCCCCAAACAGGCAGTTTATACCTAACTTTTTAAAATAATCCTCTAAAGTGGGGTTTAACTCAAGAGAGGTTGCTTAACTGGTCAGCTTAGGGGAAATGACAGCCTTCTTATGCACATCAAACAACCTTAGTGATTCTAGAGGGACCTTTTTTTTGGGGGGGGGGGGGGGATGGACAGGGAAATGCTTTCCTCTGGGCTGAGCTTATTAGAGATCGAAAGCTAAAAGACATAAACCTTCCTGCACCACAAGGTGCAGCTCCAGGGGCAGCCCCACCTAAGTCAGCAGGGCTGGTTTTCATATGAGAGCTCTTAAGAGTAAATATTTGTCATAACACTCCTGCTTTTAACAAGCTCTGTTGATGAGAACTTCTTTGGCTTCCACCATGGCGAGCAGACACTGTGCTATTACTATTGGTAAAACTTGCAGTTGTGCACAAGACACAAAAATATTAAAGTTCTAAAGATCTTCATACTGTTCGGGAAAAAAACCCAAGCCTTCACATGCAGTAATTCAGGGATCAGTGTTTAACAATGCACTTTTGCAGATGTTGGCAGATCCAGGTTTTTAAAAGTACATTACTTTGATTTTTTGTGTCTGACAGAACATTTTGCCATCTTCCTTTTGTCATCTGAGTAAACACAAAAATGAGGGGAAATTAAAATCTCCTGTAACCTGAAGCACACCAACAACTAATGCTAACACTGATAGAGCTGGAATTGTGGTCTCACATCTACTGTAGATGTAGTTTTGAAAGATATCTTGTTCTGCAAGTTCTATTTGTGAAGGGAGTAAGATAAACCAGGTGAGGAACTGTGGTTTAATGAATTAACATTACAGCATACTTTGAGCAAGATGGAAAAAAAACAGAATGCTTCTCAAGAGGACTTTTGTTTTGCATTATAATATTCATTGAAATGAGTGACATATTTATCCATGTGAGAAAAATCATTTAGTAGTAAACAAGCAGGGATTTTGACAGCAGTGTCCTTTCCTGATATAATAGAAATATACTTCATTGAGACTTTTTCTTGCTAAAAAAAGAGGGACATAAGGACCACAACACTGGATCCTGTATTTTATTCTATTCTACCATCCTTATGTTCCCTGTTTCCTTTTAAATATGCTTGCTTGTTATTAGCCAAAAACATGATACAGAATACTTGAGTGTGATTCATTTTAGATAATGCTTATATCAATTTGTTTCTCAATGGAATTTAAGGCTGTACTTGCTTGCTTTGTTTTGTTAATCTACAGATTATCTCAATGAAGGTTAACCTAAAGGTAGCTTTGTGATAAAAGAATACTAAGATTGCGGTGATGTTATAGTCTGGTTCAGAGCATTTTTGAGGCTTTTTGTCCCTTTGGGACAGGTGACTTACCTGTGGGTTTACATACTGTGACTTTTTACTCTTATAAGCCTTTTGGGTGACTGGTGATACCCTGAAGAACCCAGATGCATAAGTCAAAAGAAAATCAGATATACATATAAGTCAAGTAGATCCATTGTGGAAGGCATATTAGTAATGTATACTTAGGTTGGAATGTCTTCTGTTATTTTATAATTTGAGCACTTATCCCTTCTTTTTAACTTACTGTGAAACCTGTAGGATTCCTTGGTGTTTAACTTGGCCTCCTAAGTGTTCAGATCAGGCAGCTCAAGCTAACTCTAAAATATTTGGAGAGGATTGTAAAAACAGGAATTAAAATTGTTCTTGGTAGGCGTAGCTTCCTAACAAGAATTCCTTTACTCATCTGGATTTGGCAGATCTGGAAGTGAAGAGCAACAGTGAGCATAGCTAGCAGTACTGCCGAGCAGTGTTTAGAAGTGGTCTCAGTATTTGCAAGCAGGCTGAATCCAATTTCCAAATCAAAGTGCTCACTCAATGGTGGAGGAGACTTTAACTTGCCAGGCAAAAGCAAAAAGATAGCGTTGTGGAACCATGCAGTAATAGCTTTCATTTAAAGTTAGATTTAGTTACATGCTCAAATACAAATATACATACACGTTTTTCTTCTACGATTGTATCATATGGCTATCAAATGCATTTACTGTGTGTTTTGACAACTGCAAGAGTGGATGGATACTACATGATCTTCCCAGAGGAGGACCCAGGGCTCTGAGGCAGGACACCCTGGTGACTCGAGATGCAGCGTTTCACTTCTGCAGGATGATAGCTCCATGGAAACTGGAATATGCAGACTCTGACATTTAAAACTCAAGATGTGATACTTCAACCAGAGAAAGGCAACACAGCTCTGGGCCTGGTGCTCCTATCGTTCATTCTTCCATTTGGGATAAATAGCATCTCACCTTCTGCCTTCACAGACATCAAAATACCCAGTATATCTTAAAATAAAAGTCAAGATCAAAAGAAAATCAGTGTGGTTTAATGCTTGTAAAATCTGGAACTTCTTTAGGACTCACAAAGCTTGTTTTAACTTGTGAAAACTTTTTCCTTTAATTAAACCAAGTATTTCCCAGCCAAGGTAACTCAATTTTATATTCAGCTAAAGTGAGAGAGTACTATTTGCTAGCATAATCTAAAACACGTACAACTAAATGGGAACAGAAAACTGGATGCTAAAAATGTCTTAAGACATAGAAAAGCACATTACTCATTTGTGAGAAAAGTGCAATAGCAGCTCAAAAGGAAGAACAGGACTAGACTACTCTTGCAACAAATTAATGAAGCAGAAGTGTGAAGAAATTAACTTCTGCTAATAAGCAGTGTTGCCATATTTGGGTGCTGATATTCAACTAGAGAAAATTGTCATAGGCTTCTATAGAGTTGTGTTCTTACCTGCTGAAAGCCTTTCCTGAAAACACTGGGCTCATTTCTGGAATTTTTATTCTTGGGACAAGGCAAGGAAACAGATTTCAGAGCGGGAAAAAAAAAAAGTCAAGAGAACCAAGGGATTAACTCAAAAAGTCAAGCAGGTTAAGTTACTTAAGCTTATGTTACACAAAACAGAACTGGAGCAATATGATAAATTAAGTAAAAGGGAAAACCCAGTCAGAATATTCTTACTCAGAGATGTAAACAGTTGTGGTATCCTGTCCTCTGGTTCACTCCAAGAGCTGAAACAGCACCTACTTGCTCAAATCCCAGTTGTACTTGAAACTTCCCACTTAGATGCATCATTCCAGGAATCTTACATCTGACTTAGCTGACTTCACTGGCTTCCTTTTATAAGGAAGAACAGAAGTAGGGTATGATTTTCAGTTAATTTTGCAAAAGTATATTCTCAAGTATATGTCAAATATATTACTTAGTTTGCTTGGGTAACTGATATCTAGGTGAAGAGTGATAGGGAAAAAAGAAATCAGATATGTGAAGAATTTTGGTGAGCAGCTCATGTTTAGAAAAAGAGATTTGCAACTGATCTGATTTATAACTTGAAAACCCTAACATATGAGTCAGCTAGAAGCTTTTGTTGTGATTATCTTGTCATAGGGAACAGAGACTGTCAATAAACGTAAGGGAAAACAACAGACTGCAATATTATTCAATACTATGTCTGGAGATAGAAAAAGTACTTTGAGGATGACAACTACACCACTTTTGACAGGCCAGAAAACTCCTCCTGGAGTGATAGATTTCTTACTATAAAAAAATCGGCTCAAAGGAGATTGAGAAGAGAAATTTCAAAGAGATCTCTAGTCATGAAAGTGTGAGTGTGGCAAAAAACTGGGAGGCTTTTGGGAGCATTCCATGGCTTTATAGCTATACTGACAAAATACTGCAAATCTGGCTGAATAGATTTGTACTTGGCAGTGGGTAAAAAATGCCCTGCAATAAGCTTCAGATAGGAGAAAGACAAAAAAGTCGGCTAGTCTGGATACACTGCTACACATTTAAGCTGACCTTAAACCAAAGCAAATAGAAACGGACAGAAATCTGCCTTTCATTGTGAAGATTTACCTTGGACACTGCCCTAGTAAGTGCCAAGGACACTTCACTTTGATGTTTTTAAAACTCTTTGTTGTCCCAACAAACCACTGCTAGCTCTTAACATTTCTTGCAGACCACACTGTACTCTTACTATCAGTCTTTTTCCCCTTTTCGTCTTCTTCACTTATTCATGAGTTTCAGAGTAGGAATTATCTATAAAAATATGCGAACAACAGCAGGGACAATGTTTGGAAACCTTTACTTTGTTTCACTAGTGTCTGTGGGAGTTATCACAATTACTGCTTTCTAAAGAAAGTAGCCTCTGCTACTGGAGTAAAGGACTCTCTCTTTTCCATCTTTCTTTCTACTGCCAAGCCACCAAGCTGTCCCTGTTTATTTTAAAACCTTATTTAGAAATCTGAATCTGGATGGGAATAGGAAAGTAAAGTCAACATTAAGTAAGGAAACAACATTTGAGTTACTTAGCTTGCATTTGGTTCACCCTTATTTGTTATTACTAAATTAACTTTGGGCTGGAAAGATGAGGAAAGCTATAATAAGTTGCTTTCAACTGGGACTTAAGAATTGTAGCCAAAGATTTTTATTTTTTTTTAATATTCTGGATTCCTTTACCTAATTTCATCCACACACTAAAACTACACTTAGAGAAATCTGAAGAAGCTGCTGTTGTGGTAAAACATACCTTCTATGGCAGTGAACATGTAAAAAAGTGTAAGCACTTGCTATTAGATTTTTATAGGGCTTGGGGGTGCTGGTGGATGAGAAGCTCAGCATGAGCCCCCAGTGTGCACTTGCAGCCCGGAAAGCCAATCACACTCTGGGCTGCATCAAGAGAAGCATAGCCAGCAGTTCGAGGGAAGTGATTCTCCCCCTCTACTCAGCTCTTGTGAGACCCCACCTGGAGTACCATGTCCAGTTGTGGAGCCCCTATTACAGGAAGGATCTGTATGTGCTGGAGTGTTTCCAGAGAAGGGCCATGAGGATGATCAGAGGAACGGAGCTCCTCTCCTATGAGGACAGACTGAGGGAGTTGGAGTTCAGTCTGCAGAAGAGAAGGCTCTGAGACCTTATTGTGGCCTTTCAGTATCTTAAGGGGGCCTACAAGAAAGCTGGTGAGGGACTTTTTAGGGTGTCAGGTAATGATAGGACTAGGGGGAATGGAATGTTGGATGTTAGGAAGAAGTTCTTCACCATGAGGGTGGTGAGACACTGGAACAGTTTGCTCAGGGATGTGGTAGAAGCCCCATCCCTGGAAGTTTTAAGGCCAGGCTGGATGTGGCTCTGGGCAATCTGATCTAGTGTGAGGTGTCCCTGCCCATGTCAGGCGGGTTGGAACTAGATGATGCTTGGTGTCCCCTCCAACCTTAAAATTCTATGATTCTTAGATTTGGTTTGGTTGATTGGTTTTTTGTTTGGTTGGGTTTGGTTTTGTTTTGTTTATTGTTTTGTTTTGGTTATTGTTTTGTTTTGCTTATTGTTTTGTTTTGCTTATTGTTTTGTTTTGCCTTTGTTGTTGTTTGTGTTTTATTTTGTTTTGGTTTTGTTTTCTTTTGGGTGTGGTTTGTTTGTGTTTGGTTTTTTTATTACTGTAACATTTATTTTAGGTAGTGAGCATGCCTCACCATAGCTTTTCTGTTGTATTGGGTTTTAGAATGAATCTTTGAGTATTAATGTGTGATTACTTCTGCAGCAGAGAAGTTGGTTTGTAAGTTTTTTTCAAGGGGTTGCTAGTCAATATTTCCAAGGCTGGTTGCAAAACTGGCTATCGAAATTTGATTTCCAGCTGGCTGCTTGGCATCTGGTTTCTAGGGACATGGAAGCTGTAGGATGATAGGTTATTTTCCATTCCAATTCTCTCTTCCAGTGTCACCAGGAACAAGATTGCCAAAGGTAAGAAATATATGTTCTTGTTAGCAGAATTACTGTTGTACTTTCACAGAGATATGAGCAATTATGATTTATCTAGTTGAGAGTTCCATTCTTCTCTTTCTTATTCATTGTTCCTCAGCTCTGAAGGCTCTGCTTCACCATATGGAGTTCTTATTTATGGTCACTAATCTTGATCCACATACGTTACTTCCCTTTACTGCTAAGAAAGCTAACAGTGCAAAGCCAATTATTTTTCTGGATGGAGTAACGACTCTGAATCTCCAGTTTCTCATCATCTGCAGCAGAAGAGGATAATGTGGTAGCTCCACAATTGTTTCCTCTGGTAAATATGTATCCCATAGTGGAAGACTTCTTGCATGTCAGAATACTGCTTGCAAATTTGAAAAGCTGAAAATGTAACTTTAAATCCATAGATGCAACCCCCAAAACCCTTGTTCATGTCAAGGATCTGCTGAATACTGCATTATCCATCTGCCCATGTGTAATTTCATCTGGCACCATTTCCAGTGATGTCATGCCTGGAATGTCCAGCCCTGTGGAGAGATACTTGCTGGGACGGAGCTGCTGCATTAAGCAGAGAGATTAACAGATGTGGTAATTCACTCTCGGAATGGAGTTCATATCAAGTTGCATATTCAAGTAAAGATGATTTTTGTTCTTTAAACTAAACTAGGTTTGGAGAAGCATATGGTCAAACAACAGGTAGGTGGCAAATTCTATGGCCAGTCCTTCTGGCTGAACATTGTAGTTTTTGAGTAAAAAGTGTTCCATTATGTCACTTCATTTCATGTCATTTCTAGGCAGCTGGCTTTGAAAACGTGGGATAAGAGGTGTCTGGCAAAACCTGTTCCACATAGATAAAATTCTGTTGCACTGTGAGTGTTCCCCTGTTTCAGTTAGGAAAAACTGTGGTCATTTTTAGCACTATGTGTAGCTAGGTGGCACAGTCATCACTCAAGTGACATGACTGATAGTGATGAATGACTGCCTATTAGGCAGAATCTCCCTACTAAGTGATGGTTCTGTTGCAGTGGATTTTGACAATCTTCAGTGCAATACTCCATGTAAAGAAGTTTTCGTGAGTTAAATTGCTGGGGCTAATTTCACAACACATTCAGTTCTTATCAGCACTGACTGATACTTTTATGAGCTAACCTATTGAGGAAAAAACAACAAAGCAGTATCAGACAGTGGTCAGTATAGATGACAATGTTCTAATCTTGTGTTTTGTGATATGAGCACATCTAGGCAGTGTGGTCACTCATTTTTTTTTCAGAGAAATTTGGTTTGTACAGGGACTGTATGTGAAGAAAGTATGGTTTTTGAGGTGGGATCTGTGGAATAGATTTCAGGCTAGGAGGGTGCACAATGTAAACTGCAGTTCATCTGCTATTACCTGGTGGGTTCTTTGGCCATCTCTACCTTATCTGTGCTCTTCCCAGCACAACTCTGAAATTACTAATTATGGTTTCTATGATGCCACTCGTGTTCCCACCAAGGGGATAAATGCAGCTGCAGATACTGGCTAGCTATCTCCTTTTTTTCTCTTGGGACTTGGTTACAATTTATAGCTAATGCTTTTTGACAGAAGGTGTGTGAAAAAAGCAATAGACTCTCTTCAACTAGGCAGCAGAGAACAAACAGACTATCAGCACTTAGCAGCCAGGATTTAGTTCCCTTTGTGAGCCCAGACAGCTAGCAGCAGCTAGATAAAACACATGCTGCACAAGAGAAAACAGAGCCTTTTCTTTCTTCTCCTCTATCCAGCTTTAGCAGAACATTCATGTCCTTTGTGCTTGGGGTTTTATGAATAATATCCACTACTTCTTACTTATGCATAGACAACATCAGCAAAGTATTTCTCTTTTAAGTTAGGAAACTTCTCAGTCCTTTCAAAATACTAGGTTATTTTATTTCAATATTATCAATTCAATGTTATTTTAAGTCACTATTACTGACATCAATAAAGAAATTCAACTGCTTGTAAATTGGTCTTAAAATGTAACAGTAACTATTTGTCAAGGTAGCTTCTGCTGTGCCACAAACCTGACATTGTAAAGGAGGTCTAAAAGCAAATTTTATCAGGGGTTTCCAATCTTTTATTTTTCTTCTAGCAAAAGCCTTCACAGATGAGTTTGGACAATTACTTTCTTTTGACAAAGACCTCTACACAACAACAATGTGTTTGGAAGTAGTTTCTACATAAGAGGTTCTCAAACATTAGCTCTGAACTGAATAGGGACTTATTGCACTCTGCTCCCTACTTGGCAAATTAAGATCCTGAGTGGAGCGTACCCCAACTCCTCTCTGTTTTATGCTTCCAGGTTCACTTTCCTAGGCCTTCACATGTGGCGTGTGAAAAGACAAGTTAAGGCACAGCTCTTGACTCAGGTGTTTAAAAACAATTCTGCCTCTGTACAGACAAACCTAAGTTTTGTTCAGAGATCACTCTTCCAAAAGCAAGACCTCACGCTGAAGATGTTGATTATGTAATGCAGCATCAGGACAGCCTCAATGAAAAGTTCCATTTCCAGATTTCATTCTAGGGCTTCATAGATATAAATATCCTGTGAACTTTAATTCCCTATTTCCTGTACTATTTGACAATTATGCATCAAAGTGACAGTCATTATTGATTCACACAGACTCTCAAGCATATTACAACCTATGACTTGCACTGGATGAGGAAGCATAACCATCACAATAGTAAAACAGATCAATAGCTTCCCTCATCAACTAACCTACCTTCAGTAGTAGATGTCAAATAACTGTGAAAGAAACATGAAAAGCACTGAAAAATATTACACAACAGTAAGAAGTTCTTCTTTACTTCGCCTGATCGTTGCTTAATCTCTGGGTGCTATGCCAGGGAGGTTTAGGCTGGATGTTAGGAAGAAGTTCTTCATAGAAGGAGTGATTTGCCATTGAAATAGGCTGTCCAGGGAGGTGGTGGAGTCACCATCACAGGAGGTGTTTAGGAGGAGACTTGATGGGGTGCTTGGTGCCATGATTTAG
The DNA here is from genome assembly GCA_033816785.1 of Picus viridis. Taxonomy (NCBI): domain Eukaryota; kingdom Metazoa; phylum Chordata; class Aves; order Piciformes; family Picidae; genus Picus; species Picus viridis. The sequence continues at coordinate 10,624,692 of CM066570.1, forward strand.
TCAATTAGATAGTGTTGGATGATAGGTTGGACACGATGATCTCAAAGGTCTCTTCCAACCTGGTCTATTCTATTCTATTCTATTCTATTCTATTCTATTCTATTCTATTCTATTCTATTCTATTCTATTCTATTCTATTCTATTCTAAATTATGTGGAAGCAATGGGCATATCTTCATGCAAATGTCTAGTTGTCATGCAAATAGATTTGCATACTAGAGTTAGTATTAATGTCATCTCTTGGTTCTGGGTGAAGCATAATTAAGAAAGAAAACGCTTTAGTACCTAGCCAGCATTGCAGCTAAAGACACAATATGAAGCCTATATTGAAAACATACAGGGTGTCTTGTTCAAAAATTAGCTCAAGGATGCATGTGACATGTCTTACTTCAGAAGAATCACCAGTGGAAATTGCTCATGTAATCATATTTAAAGTCAGTTGAGAACTGTGAGTGTCTCATTGCCTATTTCTTCATCTTGTTCAGAAAGAAAGGCTTGTCAATAAATTATGCTGGAATTCTTATGCATTATGCAGAGAAGCAATGATTTTTAATGACCATCTGCTAAACAAATAGGACATTTCAAATTTTAAACTTACTTTAAGGATTGTTTATTACAGCCAGAGTATTTTCTGAATGGAAGTAGACAATTTCAGTGTATTTCTATAAGAGTTCTACCAGACAATGTTAAGGTTTATTTTTTGTTAATAAAACTTGACTTCTACTACAAAATATCAGTTAGTTCACATATGAAGATGGAATTTCACAGAATCAAGGCTGGAAAAGACCTTTGAGATCATCAAGTCCAACCTATCACACAACACTATCTAATCAACTAAACCATGGCACCAAGCGCCTCATCCAGATCATTCCCTACTCAAATTTGGATCTGCTGCCCATGTACCAGGATCAGAGAACCACTCATGGTAGAGAAGTGCAGCTCTCCTGCTGGAAGAACTCTCTCTTCTCTTTACTGTTCTTTGCAACTCTCACACTTGCGCCTGGAGAACAGAGGGTTTCCATCTCATACTCAGATTGTCTCCATGCTCACACAGGAGAGACCACAGGGTTCTTTGTGGCATGGACTGTTCCTACTTAGCTATAGGAGAGTTCAACTCTGCCAGCTAAACCCATTGGCTCCTCTCTGGCCCAGCAGTGTCCTGGCTTCACACAGCCTGCTCTCAGAAGGAAGCCACCTCCCCCACCCAAGATGGGTGGGAAAACAACCCCCAAAAGAAAACCCTCTGGGCTGAGATCAAGAGTTTGCTGGGATGGTAACATTATGCAATTACCTTAGCAGAAGGTGTGTGGGTTTTTTGTTTATTGAACCTGATACTAGCAAAATCATGCTCAGGTTTGTCAATAAATTATCTAACATTCAAGAGGAGAGAAACATCCTGAAAGTAGCCATATTAAGCATACAGCAATCATTGAAAGTCAATCATTCCTATTTGGATAGTATTTTAATCCTCACTCTTTCTCAACCACACTGGTTTCACAGTCTGCCACTTTTCCACCCCACCCACCTAATTTTCCCTCTTTATCCCCTCAAACCCAGAGCATCTGGGCTCCATTGGAGTTTCCTCCCACCCCAGATGTGGCCACTTGGCCCTCCCCACCCACTCCCCTATTTAATCCCCCCCAAGAAAGGAGAAGCCCTAAGATGAGCCCATCTGGGCTGAGGGATCCTCCTCTCATTGCTGGTGAGTGCCCCTGGTGCACACTGGGTGATGGTGGTGGTGACAACAAAGGCCAGGGGGCCTGGTGGCCCCCTGGCTAGGTAGGGCAATGATTGATTAGTACTCCAATATCATCCATGGGTGCTGGCTGGGCCTCCTTACTGGGGCTGAGCTATTCTGTGTTTAAGAAATATGAGGACATGGCACTCTGGGACGTGGTTTAACAGACATGGTGGCCTTAGGTTGATGGATGGACTCAATGACTCCAGATGTCTCCTCCAAACAAAACAACTTTATGATTTTTCTAAAAAATTTTGTAAGGACAGGGTTAGTTACTTAATGGAGACTACCCAAAAACATCTCACTGTTTTGTAACTGAGTGGGTCTTCCTGGACATGCTTAGCTATTTTTATCTGTTTTTTTAAGTGTAATTGTCATCCGGAGGTTTTATGTTTGTTACTTCCAAGGTGTCCTTATGAAATCAATTGCAATTCATTCAGAGTAATGTTCTTCCTTAATTCTTATAATAGTGGCCCCAAAGTGAAATGATGTCATGTTGTTCTTATTCCTCTTCAGTACCACCCATTTTGGCCCTTATTAATATCAATCTCATTGTTAATAAAATATCAATTTGTCAATTGCTTATTGACCAATAATAACATACTAGAACATAGCTCAAAGCCACCTATTTATTCTGATTCTCCAGTGAAAACTGAAGGGTCATAGAATGCACTGGGTTGGAAGGGACCCTTCAAAGGTCAACTTGTTTGACCACCTTGCAGTGAACAGGAATGTCTCCAACTAGATCAGGTTGCTCAGGATTGCATCAAGTTTGACCTGGAATGTCTCCAGTGTTGGGGCTTCCACCACATCTCTGAGCAACTTGCACCAATGTTTCACCACTCTAGTAGTAAATAACTTCCTCCCAATGTCCAACCTCAATCTACTCTGTTCTAGTTTAAAACCATTGTCCCTAGTCCCATCAACACAAGCCCTTCTACACAGACCCTCCCCAGCCTTCCTGCACGTCCCCCCAGACAATGAAATGTTCCCGTAAGGTCTCCCCAGATCCCTCTCCTCTCCAGGCTGAAGAGACCCAACTCCCTCAGCCCATCTCCACAGCAGAAGTGATCATCACAGTATCGCTAAGGTTGGAAGAGACCTTGAAGATCATCGAGTCCAACCTGTCACCACAGACCCTATGACTAGACCATGGCACCAAAGTGCCACATCCAGTCCCCTCTTGAACACCTCCAGGGATGGTGACTCCACCACCTCCCCAGGCAGCCCATTCCAATAGTGAATCACTATCTCGGTGAAGAACTTTCTCCTCACCTCGAGCCTAAACTTCCCCTGGTGCAGCTTGAGACTGTGTCCCCTTGTTCTGGTGCTGGTTGCTAGGGAGAAGAGGCCAACCCCTTCCTGGCTACAATCACCCTTCAGGTAGTTGTAGAGAGCAATGAGGTCTGTAACTTTGGGCATTATATCCAGGCATTGGGAAGAACATTTTCAAAGGGTTCTACAGTGGCTGTACACAAAAATTGCTTTTGTAAAACTTTCACAGAACACTAGTTTAGGGAAAAACTTACAAACTGAACATACTCCTAATTATGATCATTGTAGAGCCTGTTCAAGCCATTACCTTGTTCCTGTTCAATATTAGGAATGAAATCACTTGCTTCATTCCCAACGTGCTGGATTGTATGATCTAATGCAAGGCCAGAATCTGGAGTCGTAGTTAGTCCTGTAATACTGAGTGAATTTCCTGATCCATGTTTTTCTTGGGAGACTATTGGGAAAAATGTTTTCCCCATTATATCCAAGATAAAACAGCTTTCAAAGACCTGCTTTGGAAACCTGAGACAGTGCAGGATTATTTTAGCCACATTGAATTGCCTGGTTTTCCTGTCAGAAGTGACAATTTCTACAAGACTGATGCCATCAAAAATGGTTATATAACAGAATGCAGTGTCCACAGTCTTCCAGGTTCTTGCATTTGCTTGAAAAGAAAAATGTTCTGTGTCACTGAGCACCACCAGCAGAAAGTGGTACTTTGTTCCTGACTCATAAACACTGGACTCCAGTTTCTAGCTAGCAGGGTTTTACCATAACCAACCAGCTACTTGAAGTTATTATGGGGAATGAAAAATCTGATTGAGCACACATTTCGGATGCTCATAGTTACGTGGCTGTCAGTGACCAGAGAACACAAAAAGCAGATGTTTTAAATCTGTTGTATCTTTATGCAACAGTGCTTGCTTTCTACACTTTTTTAAAGAGAAAAACTTACTGATAAACATTTATTTCTAGTGTAGTTATGGACACCATAATGAGCTAGGAAAAAATAGAGTCCAATGTTTGTTTTCTGCAAGAACTGCTACATGAGGTATAATTGGATTAGAAGAAGATGAAAACAAGCTATTGAGTGCAATATGGGGATTTAATTATATTCATCTGAGTTCTTAGTTCATGTTGCTGATAGAATGTTTTATTACTGAATAAAAGCTCATTCTGTCAAACTAATTGTTTGATATTTCAGTTCTTGAGTCCAAAGAAAGCATTTTGTTTGACAATATATCAACAAAGCAGACATCTCTGAGAAAACATGCTGAATTGTAATCAATAGTTGAAAGCGACTCAAATAATTTGTTTTCAAGGGGTTGTAATTTGCGAGTTGTTTTTGTTGAAACTGTAAACAAATCTACAGCTCACAGCAAATTCTTAAGTTACAACAAAAATGACTGTATGATGGAATTCTTTTGGTCCTTATTTTGCTAAGAAAAGTTCTTAGTGCTGGCATGATGTATCATTCAGAATATCAAAAGGCACTCAGGAAAAATGATCATTTTTTTTCATTCTTATGCTGTAAATCTTTGCTTCGCACTTGCTCACATGCACTCTGCTCTGGCAAAGTGTTGACCAGTTGAGAAAGTTAATGTGTCTCTAAGAACCCACTGTGTTCTTCCTGAGGTCTTATTTTCACTCAAAATGCCTTTGTTCACTGACTCAATCTCTGAAATGAAGTGGTAGAATGAACAGCGTGAGATCAGTGAAAACTCTTTATGTGTACTTCCGTTGTGATAGTTTTCTAGTTTCTATAGCATTTGTCCAGAAAAATTTTAAACGTATCACTTTCATGCTGAAAAATCATTATGTAAGAACAGAAGATAATCCAGTATTGCTACCCAAAAGAAAAAAAGGATAAACTGTTGACTTTTCCAAGAAGCAGTTTCTTTACTGTTGGGTGTAGGTAACACTTTCTCTTTGATAGTATTATATCCTTCAGGTATCTGGCAAAATCACGGAATCATAGACTTGTTTCATTTGGAAAAGACCTCTAAGATCATTGAGTCCACCTGTCAACCTAACATCATTATGGCCATTAAACCATCTCCAATACCTCCAGGGATAGTGACTCCTCCACCTCCCTGGGCAGCCTACTCCAATGGCTGACCACTATTTCAGTAATGACACTTTTCTTAAAGTCCAATCTAAACCTCACCTGACATAATTTCAGGCTATTTCCTCTCATTCTATCACCTGACAATAGGGAGAAGAGACCTTTTCCCACTTCACTGCAACCTCTTTTCAGGTAGTTGTAGATAACAGTGAGGTCTCCCCTCAGCCTTCTCTTCTCCAGACTAAAACAATCCCAGTTCCTTCAGATGCTCCTCATAAGACTTATTCTTCAGGCCCTTCATCAGCTTCATTGGCCTCCTCTGGGCATGTTCCAGCACCTCAATGTCTGTCTTGTAGTGAGGGGCCTGAAACTGAACACAGTACTTGCAATGGGGTCTTAGCAGTGCCAAGTATAGGGGCATGATTTCTTTACTACCCTTGCACTATTCCTGATACAGGCCAGATTGCTGTTGGCTTTCTTGACCACTTGAGTACATACTTGACTCGTGTTCAGAGGGCTGTCAACCACTCCTAGGTCCTTCTGTGCTGTGTGACTTTGCAGCCACTCTGCTCCAAGCCCATAATGTTGCACAGGGTTCTTGCAACCCATGCACAGGACCTGATATTTGGCTTTGTTAGACCTCATACAACTCACCTTGGCCTGTCAATCCAGCCTGTCCCAAATCCCTTTGTGGAGCCCGTCTACCCTCGAGCAGATCAACACTCCCACACTGTTTAGTATCATGGTGCACCCAATTCCCTTGTCCAGATCATTGATAAAGATATTAAAGAGAACTGCCCCACTGGGCAAGCATTTCAATAAGGAAACCTGAAGGATCAGGCTCTTGATCATGAGACAATTTACTCAGAATTTTGACTGACATTTCAACATGTCTGCTTGTGTAGAAGTATCTACATATCATGTGGACGTGTCTGTTGTATGCTAACTCAATAATTTCTCTGCTCTATTCTGCACCAGGAGCTGATGTAGAATTCACTTGGGTCTGCAGAAATAGCCAACAACTGAGCACTTGATTATTAGAGCCGAAGTACAATGACATGAGCGAAGTGTAACAATTTAGTTATTAGAAATTGGAGGATTTCTGAGCTGTCATAAGCTTTTATTCAGATTATTAATAATTTAATTTACAAAACAAGAACTAAAGGAAAAAACACAATGTCCATATCCCAGATCAAGTCCGTGAAAAGCACCAGTCATCAACCCAGTGGGAAATTTCAGGGTGGTTTTTTTAATGCCATATAATTGAAGAAACAGTGTATGTTTTTAGCACAAAAAGGGAGAAAAGATGAAGCTCTTGCTAAGATGTTTGAGTGTGAGAATGTTGATAAGGGAAGTGGCAGACCTGCACTTGGTTTTTATAATTTTCCTCTACTATGTGGGAAATTTTGACTTTCTGACATTTGAATTCATTACTCTGAAATGGATTCAGATGTTGCAAAAGTGTCCCAGTTTTTTCCAAATCATAAACCTAATTGCTTAATTGTTACGCAAAATAAATCAATATAAATATTAGACTGTCAGCTGCCAGCTGAGTTAAAACCAGGAAAATAGTTCCACTCAGTTTAAGTTCTAACTATATATATCAAGCTCTAATCTGAAGGGCAAGCCTTCAGGATTTTAGCAGGCCATTTCAAGCTTGTTCTGCCCATACTCTGAGCCAGCCAAAAGCCAGCTGTAGCTAACTCCGTGCCAAGTCAAAGGTGAGAATATCTCTGGAGAGTGTGAAGAACATTAGCTATAGATGGTGTCACCTAACATGGCTTCAATTTGCCTACAAAACTCTTTGTAGATAGAACTTGCATAGATACTTCTCTTAAGATGTTACTCCACCTGAATTCTTTTAAGTTTTATAGCATGGATAAATTGAGATGACTTTCCATTTTTTATATCCAAGTTTCCATAGATGCCATTCAGAAGCACTTAATCTTTCTGCTTGCAGGCCAACTTAGCATCTTGACACATACAACTTCTGATAGTGTTCTGACCTTTTAAACATTATTGCCTTCTGAATTTTGGAAGAACAGCAGGAGCATATCAAATTCAGCATGAGAAGAGATGCAAATTCAGGTATCTTCTGTCTGCTAAGTGATTTCTTTTTCTAGGGCTGATTTTTCTCTGGCCTAAGCTCCCACTGAAGAAATGCATTCATGTTCTTTACATTCAAGGAAGAGTTTAAGCATGCCACTTTCAACTGGAAGTAGCTAATCTCCACCCATATGTCTAGTTTGCCACCCCTGACTGCAGTGAGTGGAAGAATAAGTGTACTAGCCTGCTTTTATAGGTCAAATAAAATCTTAACAGATTGGGAGGATTCAGTAGACAAAAATAATTGCAGTGCTTAACAAACTTAATAGACTATCCTGGCCTAAACCCCATTTTCTTGTCTCCATGCTTTTTCCACTTTGTTTTTTGGTGGGGTTTTTTGTACCAATCCATTAGCAAATAATTATTTTCACATAGACTAAGTGGTGGCTGAAGGTGTAGTGCAGGCAACTGTCTGTAAAGAAAAAAGGAAGTGAAAATCAAAAGCCAAAGAGGAAAACTGATTATATTTCAAGCAGAGCACCTTCATTTCCAGCAAGATTTCTGCTGTTTCTCACAGTTTTGGAAGGGTTTTGTGTTGACAGACTAGATTGTTTTTCCTGTTGCACTCTTTCCTTCAGTCTGTCTACGAGCAGTTGTTGAAATAGATTTAAAAGTGCAAATGGTATTTTGAGAGGAGTCTGGAAACTGTAACACATCAGAAACAACAAAGAAAAAAAGCTCTTTAAAATGGGAAGGAATGCCAGACAAAGTAAGCAACCATGCCAGTTGTGAGAAAAATTGAAAAGCTCCTTCTGGTGTTTGGTGTAGCAAGAACTAGAACATCAGTGGATATTTATACTCTCTTGTAATTGTATATGCTCATAAACGTGTTATCCAGTGACAATGGTGCACATGTGTTTTCAGGTACATCAGGAGGTTTTCCAGCACAGAAGTCTTGAGAGCCAAAACGCTCACTGGCTTAATTCAACTGATACACACTTTTGTATGGAGACTTTTTGTCCTTGAGTGTGTCAAATACCTAGTTTTGCAAGTTGTAATGTCTTTTTTTTTTTTTAAGTCAACAAAAGCTTCAAAAACTATATACCCACTAAGAATATGAGGCAATTCACTAATATCTGTAACAAAGTAGTACAGAATAAATCCACTCTCCATGTCCCTCCAATCAATTCCTAAAAATGATGCAGCTAACCCAAGAATTTAAGGGATTTTTACTCTTCTAATGGCATCAGCCCTTGTCTACAGTGTGTCTGCACATCTTCCTAGTTTGAATCAACCTGTTCCTTCTCTAGCTTATGCAGCAACTGTCTTGATAAGATCACAGAAACTTCATGTCTAAGGCTCAAATTCCTTACTGGATGTCAACATTCTTACCTTTTCCATATATGGATGAATGGTAAGAGTGCCACTTCCTAGACTGGCTGGATATGAAGAAATGCCAGGCTTCCTTTCAGAAACCTGATGGGTTTGTAGATTACACAAATGCAACTTTTTTTTTTTTTTTTACTCTTTTCCATGATGGAAGCAAAGAAGTAACTTTCATCCAACTTGATGAAGACTTTAGCTAAGGAGACATTACCATACAGACTTTGGGCTACATTTTACTGAAACTTCTCTTAGGCTTTAGACAATTAGGTTGAGAATGAATTTGTCTGAGACAGCAGGGAACACTGAAACTGGCAGCTCTGCTTTCTTTAATGAGGAGAAAAAGTTAAGCATATCATCAAAGAAGCCTTCATGGGGCTCCGAGTTCTCTGTAACTGAGGCTCAACTGACTGCTCACATTGCCTAATTTCCTCATGGAGGTACTTAATATTATGTGCTGAAAATCAGAGCCTGTGAACAACAAAGATTTGGATAGACAACACTCAGTATAGAAGGTCTGCCTGGAGAAATAAAATTCTAGCCAGAACTTCATTGAATGGATCTTCACAAAGAAGAATACAGTGGAGAGAAAGTGAGGAGCTATGTGATGAAAATTAAAAACATCAGTATATTAAGAAGTAAACAAAGACATAACCCATTCCCTCAGCAGCCCTATCCTCACTACAGATATGGTGTTAGTAAATTCCTTTAAGCTAAAGAAAGCAACCATATTTGCCACTAGAGGACACTGACTTGTCTCAATGTTATTATTCATTGCTGCTGCACATTTCTGATAAAGTACCCATTACAGAATAATTAACTAATGGTAATAAGATTTACCATAAATAACTGTAGCAAGGACTCAGCTTCAACAGAGTCTGTTAGCACACTGTACATTGGCATGTCTGGATGTTCAAAAAAGTCTGACCTGAAAATGCACACAGGCTCTGATACACTGTGATAACTGCTATGATTGGTACGTTCTTCATATCCTTTCAAGCCATTGACTGCACGGTATATGCACCCTCACCCCTGAAACCTAGGGCAAATAGCTAGACATAATTTTTCTTCAGGCATGCATCTCCCCAGAAGCCTGGAAATTCTTCTGCTCCCTCCTTAGACACATGCTTTTGAATACTCGTTCTTTTAAGAGTTTCAGCTGTGCCCAGCTTTGTTAACATGACAAAGATGTAATGCAATAGGTGTCCTTATGAAAGAGGAAGATCCACTTTAAAGTGACCTGCTCGCTTCTAAATATCTTCCATCAAACAAAATGCTTGGCCCATCTGCTGAATAGCTGAATAGAGTCTGTTGAATAAAAGCAACAAAAAAATTTTCCAGAAGGCTGTCTTGAGTCAATTATATCACCAGCTACAGATCTGTTTCAAGGGTTCCCTCTCCCATTTGCAATTCATCAAGAATGTTGGAACATTGACAAAGTGCTTGGAACTGCAACCTGGAATTGCAGGTACGAACCATATCCCTCAACAAATCTAACTTCCCTTAAAAGAAGAGAATGTATAAAACCCACTGTGCTCCCAGAGTTCCCTAGGAAAGAAAGAAAACAACCCCAAAACATTCAACCACACCCCCTATAAAGAATCCCAGATCAAATCATAAGGTTAATTAGATAGATCTCCCCACTAGTCTAAACTGATTCAATTAAATATAGATAGAAGAACGCCCATGACACATTTAGGATGGCTATGAGGCCTTGTCTGTGATATGTATGTGTATATACGTAAAGTAAAAAATGAGAACCAGTAGTTTTTGAAATTTTTTGAAATTTTGTTGTTGACTTTTAGCTGTTAGGAAGGATCTCCTTTCTCTACCTGTGAGGTGACAGAGTAGCTGAATGTTTTCCTCAGGACAGGAGACATCTATCTTTCTTCCTGTTCCCAAGAGAAGGTCTACATGCATGCAAACCTTCCTCTTCCTCCTCTCTCCTTGAAGACAGCAGAGTGGACTTGGTGTTCTTGCATCTAGTGTTATGCACTTAGAAGACTTCTTTAATCTAGAGAGTAAATCAACAGGGATCAAACTGAATGCCATGATTAAATAAGAGAAAATGGAAGAATTTGGCTCACAGATTATATGCTATTTAAATTAAGTTCAAAATCATGCCATCTTAAAAAGACATTAAAAATCTCTATTTTAAGAGACTTTAATGTTAATGGCTTTATTTTTGAAGTAGTTACCAAGAAAACGGATTTTATTCCAACATACTTCAAATGAAATACCCTAGAGTTCTTTTCTTTAACATTCCAAGTATTAATTCCATTCTGCTATTTAGCATTTCAAATTGCTCCCATAGGCATCTATTTTACATTAAAAGTACAGGCCAAGTATAAGCAGGTTTAGAAAAAAACACCAGTCATGAGCAGTGTACCTGTTAGCATTGCTAAAATGTACCCAATTGCCAAAGCTGCATGGATGGGCCTATTGAAGACGCATTTCATAAAGGAATCTAAGCATTGGGGATTACTTTTCATATAAGAGTTGTACTGCTTACAATTGTGTAACAAATCCAAAATTCCTAAGAAAATCCCATGATAGAACTTTGTTTTCAGGGATCTATGAAGGCTCCATGTATCTTGAAACAATAAAGAAACCGTATGTGTACTAGGCCTTAATTTATTGCTTTGTTAAATGAATTGCTTCCATACAACACTTCTGCCACTAAGATGTGAATGTAGAAAATAAAAGGTGGAAGCTGAAAATATCACTGAGAAATTCATCCATGAAACAGGAATCTGAAATGTGTTCTTACCACCTGTGAGATATTAGCAGCAAGTTGTGAATAGATCTGATAAAATTAGTAGGTATTGGTAGGATAATGCAGCTGTTGCAACGTAACTTTTGGCTTACATGAGGCTTATTCATAATCTATTTTTATGATTTTCAAAATCCAGCAAAATAAAAAAAGGACCACAGTCTAATTGTTACCATACTATTGATTCAAAAGCTATTTGGAGTGCACTCAAGGAGCAATTCCCTCTTCATTCCTCCCCCTCTGCAGCTCTCCTTCCTCCAGCCCTCAAGTGCTTCTAGTTATAGCATTGGATTTCTAAAAGTAAACTTGAGTCCATCTCAAAATTCATAGTTCAGACAATTCAGATAAATGAAATGCCATTTAAAACATCCTGATGCCCTTCTTCTCCTGTGCTATTCTTTTCCTATATTCCAGCAGAGTATAGCTTCATCGTTGTCTAAATGTTTTCTCTAAAGCAGCATTTACTTTTATACTTTTCATTATTTACATTACTTTTTTTCCAGAACTTCAAATATTTACTTTTTTTAGATGGTTCTGAATATAGAAGAAATCACAAATGAATTCTACATGTGACTATGGCTATGAAATGCATACTGATGTGACTTGTAGTGAAACAAATAGATTTGCAGCTAAAGGCAACAAATGGACCTGTAACATTTATAATTACTCCATTGTAAGACTGTTAAAACAGACTAATGAAACTCCTGTTAATGCTAGAATAACTGAAAAGATTATTCAAGAGGTTCTAGGTTGATTAAATTGCTAAGCTTTGGTCCATATCCCCAAAGTCACTGTAAAATTCTCATTTATGACTTAAAGTGAACATGTGTCCAAATAGGCCTACAAATAATGTGATCATTTTCTCCTACCTGTTTGAATTGCCTACTAGTTCATATATGGATAATTTTACTGGCAAAAAAAAGATTTTCCTGGCTTTCTATTCATTGTGTTAGACTCCTAGCTGATATCCAGGCTGAGAGAAACAACCAACCAAGCAAAAAAACCCCACCAAAACCAAATACAAACAAACAAACAAGAATAATCCATGTGTTAAGAAGGTAGTTGGCCCACATCTGAACTGCACTGAAGGTGGCAAAGCCTCTTTCTTGTTATTACTGCCCTAAGAAAATCAGGTACTTTTCATGAAATAAAACTGTATGGTCTATAATCTGACTCAGAGATACCAAGGTTGGTTTTATCATAAGCTATTTTTTACCCTGTGTATTTTCCATCTGCATTTGAATGCACATGTATCTTAAAACATGGAAAGGACTTGCTTCTGGGTTGATGTGGTGGAGCTGAAAACTGTCTTACAAGCTTCATGAGCAAAGGTCTCAAGAGCCATGTATTTTCTGTGTTGTTCATATCATGCAGAAAACAACCTGAACCTGGCCGCACTTGACCTGCACATTTGCAAGCCTGAAGAAGCAGTTTTATGCATGGATTCAGACACAGAGGCACAAGTGTTGATCCGTCTCATGGAAGCACTGCAGGGAAATTGCAAGCAAATACTGTAGTAGTTTCACTGTTTCCAAATGCTTACTCTGTTCTATTTTCATCCTACTAAAATACTTAATTTCCTCTCCAGAGTGATCTGCAAAATTTGATTTTGATCTCCTTGGTCCCCTTTTTGGGTAATTTGTGTATTCCAATGTCTGTGTCCCATTTAGTTACTTGTATAGTGCATTGTTTTGCAGTTACATTAACACTCGCAGTCTAAAAATACAAAGTCTGTTCACCAGCTTTCTTGAGTCTATGCCCAAAGCTGTTTCTTGTACAACAGTAGGCAAACTTACCACAAGAAAAGGAGGAGGAAAGGTTTCTTTGTTCCACTTTTTGTCTTGGTGTGGGTAAACCAAAAATTTGATCTATTTTGAGTTATGATCCTTCTTAGAAGCAGCCAATTAAGCCTTTAGAAACCCCAGGTAATGTGGTAGTGGAAATTAACCAGAATTAAGCATACATGTGAATGTTTATGTAACTTTGACTTTTTTGAATGTATTAGAGTTTTGGGGTGGTTTTTTTATGAGACATTGAGTGCAAGTTGATTTTTTTTTTTAAATCTCTAAATGTTTCAGACATTAAATTGATCTTTTCCATGTACTTCACTGAAACCAAGGTTTTGAACTCCCTTCCACTGAAAAATTAATAAAGCTAAGGACTAATTAAAAAAAGTATATTCTGGAAATAATAATTGGAATGAAATGTTTTCAATTGTGTAGTTGCGGTGGGTTGAAATCTTCCCCCAACATTAACTTTGCCAGACCAGCTCAGGTGGAAGCAAATGAAAGTTGCATTTATAGGCAAAACTACAATCTACAATGGAATGCAATGAACAAAATATACAGCATTTACAATGTTTACAGATATTTGCAATTAATAAACATCACAAGAACCCCCTGGTCAAAGACCAGAGGAAGCTACTAGCTTCTCCTTTCCTGCACCCCTCTATCCCCATGTACAAAGGAAGGGAGAAAGGAGCAGAGGAATGTTAATACCAAAACTATGCGGCCAAGGTCAAGCAGGAGCCAGTTAGTATCTCTCCAGAGTGAAGAAGCAAGGAGAAATTGTTTGGGGTCTGGAGAAGAGAAGGCTCGAGATGACCTAATTGTAGCCTTCCAGTATCTGAAGGGAGCCTACAAGAGTGCCGGGGAGGGACTTCTCAGGCTATCAGGTAGTGATAGGACTAGGGGGAATGGAATGAAGCTGGAGGTGGGGAGATTCTGGCTGGACGTGAGGAGGAAGTTCTTCCCCATGAGAGTGGTGAAGCCCTGGAATGGTTTGTCCAGGGAGGTGGTTGGGGCCCCATCCCTGGAGGTGTTTAAGAGCAGGCTGGATGAGGCTCTGGCCAACCTGATGTAGTGTGGGGTGTCCTTGTCCATGGCAGGGGGTTGGAACTAGATGATCCTTGTGGTCCTTTCCAACCCTGACTGATACTATGATAACCAATCTCATGGTAGATATCTTCAAAGGGATTGTTTAGAATTACCTTTATTTTCTTTTTTACACCCAGCAGTGATTTATTTACACTCTACTACTTATCTGCTCAAGATCTGCGAAAAATTTTAAGGGCATAGCCTAAAACTACCACAGTAGTGCATTTCATTATTGCAATCTTTGCAATGATCCTGTTGTATTGTCATGAATGACTGTGGAAAAGTAATTTTATCCTGATGACGTGTTGCTTATATAAACACCTTCTACATTTATGTCAAGAATATCACTAAATTTCTCCAGGGAATATGTTTTGTGTACCCAGCTACTGACACACTTTCTACTAATCACTGAGAAAGTGACTCAAGTGCAACTCATAAAATTTCAGAAAACAAAACAAGATAACATGGAATTAATGTGAGGAAATCATAACCTGCCCAGAGGTACTGAGTGAAGAAAAGCATACTCTGTGTATGCATAATAAATTAATCATCACTCAGAGTTCAGCATTAAGGAGTGTGTTTTGCCTCACTCTTATAACGGAATCTCACTACATACACAAGGGCCTAATCCAACATTGTTTAATACTCTCTCTCTGAAAGGAAGTGTACAGTCATCAGTCATTGACTTCATGCCCTTAGCATTTCCTTGTCCAACAAATCACATAACTATATGTGCACTGAAGACACAAATAGCTGTTGAGTTCCATTGAACTTTGTAAGACACTCCTAAGGTGAAGTGAAGCAGATGCTCTGGTTTTGATAGGCTCAAATAATTTTGCAATACTAAAAGAAGACTAAATGATTGAAATAGCTTGTGTCAATCAGCAAAGAAATTGCCTAGAAATATTATGAGAATAAGTCTTTCATAAGAAATATTCATATGGCAAAATTTTAGGAACAGCTTATTAGATATAATGTGGATATGTCTATATCACAGGATTTTAGATGACAGTTTTAACTAAAATGCTTGATTTAGGAGAACTTTACATGTACGTCAAGACCAAAACTACTTTGTTATATGGCATACTGTTTTTATCATACACTGACTTGATGATAAGCAGCTCTTTTATGCATCATAAAAATTAAGATCACCAATATGCCACCACTTCAAAATCTGAACATCATTTTGTTCCAGTAATCCTAGGTATTCCATCATGGTATAGAAAGGGAAGCAGGGAAATGGCTATGGAGTAGGTTGAACTCTTGATTAGATGGTGTTGGGTGATAGGTTGGACTTGATGATCTCAAAGGTCTTTTCCAACCTGGTCCGGTCCATTCCATTCCATTCCATTCCATTCCATTCCATTCCATTCCATTCCATTCCATTCCATTCCATTCCATTCCATTCCATTCCATTCCATTCCATTCCATTCCATTCTTTTCATGAGAACAGCTAATGAACAGTTACTGCCAATTTTGAAAGCGAGATTTTTGGGGATGTAAGATTAGGAGAACACTATGAGCTGCTTCTACGAATCGCAGTTGCTGGAGACTGTGGGATGGGTGTTTAGTAGTCTGTGAGGGAAGATCTGCAATGGATAAATGCTCCTTTGTTTTTTTTGCACTGTTTTCAGCACCCACAGAGTATCAGAACTGGAAAGAGGATTTGAAGACATCTGAGTCTCCCTGTCTCTTGGACTATGATTTTTGTACTTTACTTCTGAGGAAGTGTAAACCAGATTTTCCAGCTAAGAAAATTTTATTTTTACAGTATTTTCCATAAAATTTAACCGTGTTTACTAACTGAGATTCATGGAGCTAAACTAGTCTAAACTTATAGAATACCTTTTGGGCCATAAATTGTGGTTATTTCTTATCTTAATACTTTGCAAGTGCTATCAAACAAACATTCAAAACAGCTCGCATTTAATGAGTTCTGAATACACTGCCAAATGAGGAAACAATGAGAAAAGACCAAACCCAACATTTTATATTTAACTTCCTGATTCTTTGGGACATTTTTTAGTACCTTCAGTACTTAGCAAAAGAGTTGGTAGCACTGGCATCAAAGGTAGGTGAAACTTTCAAGAAGCATTTAAAAACTAGTCTCCCAGATCAGTCAGTTCAGGAAACTTCAGCCCAAAACATTTTAGTTGGCTCCAGAACACAGAAGCTCTTCATTACTGCGCTCAACTCCTGAGACTATATTAAGGTCAACATGCACTGAAAATTGTGATCAAGGACTGAGGTCATTAGCTCTACTTGCATGGAAAGAATCATTCCTAAGAGAGCTCAGCTCTCCCTCTGACTTGGGCTTTGGCTTTTTCTGCTGAACCTTGGCATTAAATTCCTAGTTGATAATGACTGTGAGTATGCTTAGAAAAACTATAAAACATATGAAAATACTAAAAAAAGGCAAAACAAACAAAAAAAAGCAGTGCCAAAAAAGTTGTGTCATACAGAAACCAATGTAATCTACATTTGAATCTCAATGTCATGATTAATTGATCATAGAAACCTATTATGAATACCTTTCCATAAGATATCTTTTCTTTTGGCAGATACTTGTTTGTTTTCTTTGTAAATATTTTGAGAAGAGGTTTGAGAGTAAATAACAACTTTGAATTAATGTAGAGCAAAATGCTTCTGAATTTTACAGCAACAATTGACCTTACAAATCTTATATATTAGGAGAATGAAAATGTTCATCTTCTCAGCAGGAATATGCCATTTGGTTCAGGATAGCATTAAGTATGTCAGACTGTGGATTTTATTCTTTGACTACTGCGATATCTCCCTACTTTTTGGGGTTTCATCTGTCCCATCTAGTGAGCTGAGACAATAAAGATTTTTGTTAGCTTGAGCATGATAGCAGTGAACTATTTTAAAATAAGCTATTTTAAACAATATATAATTTAAAATTATGTATTAGTTTTATCACAGGTTGATATATATTGATTTGCTACAATGCTTGAGCTCCTGGGCTTGTGGTGAGTTTGAGCTGTGACCTATCATCACTTCTATGATCCAGAATTTCTTTGAATACAGAAAAAACAGTGTCTTGGATTTCTGATCTTGCACTACTTTGCCTAAGCAAATTCAGAAACCTCTCTCTTGTACACCTAATACATAAAGATGAGGAAAGTATTCCTATAAAGTACAAGGTAGGGTTCTTATAATTCTAGATAATTTTCTTTATGTAGATACATATATATATGAGAAATATGAAACAAGTATATAGTCATTTATATACACACGTAAGTAAAACAAAGCAGAAAATAATGTGCTTCTATTTGCTACGTGCATATTATATGCAAAGACTTCAGAATCATGGAATGATAGAATGGTAGGGTTTGGAAGGGACCTCAAGAGATTATCTAGTCCAAGCCCCTGTCAAAGCAGGATCATCCAGAGCAGGTCACACAGGAATGTATCCAGATGGGTCTTGAATGTCTTGAGAGAAGGAGACTCCACAACCTCTCTGGGCAGCCTGTTCCAGTACTGTATCACCCTTACACCAAAAAAGTTTTCCTCATGTCGAGGTGGAATTTCCTGTGTTCCAGTTTGCATCCATTTCCTCTTGTCACGGAATCACTGAATCACCAAGGTTGGAAGAGACCTCAAATATCATCAAGTCCAACCTGTCACCACACACCACATGACTAAACCATGGCACCAAGTGTCCTGTCAGAAGAAGTAAGCTAATATGCCTGTGTTTAGCAAAGTGCTTATGGATGTGAAAATTCTGGAGCCAGATAAATACCTATTTTTTTATAAGCCAAAACATTTGATTGCAACCCAGTGTTTAGATCTGTACATTACATTTAGAGGTTAATGTTATGAATCCTTTACAAGCACAGCTTTTGCAAAATTAAGTTTGAAGCATGCATTCTGAAAAAAATAAATCCTCCAGGTTAAACCACTCCTGGCACCGTGCAGTGATACTGTGCATGTGTTTTCTGATAGTTCACTTGCAGATTATTTCTTGTAACCAGGAAAAGCATTTATTTGGAAAGAAGTACCTTTTCTATAAAGAAAGAGGTGATGCATTTCACTCTTCTGTCTTACTCGTGCTAACAACATATGTTCGCAATAAAAACGGGGTAATCCATGCCAATTTTTCCATCCATTAAAAACAGTTTGGTTTTGTGTTGGTTTTTTTTTCATCTCACCTTTGCAGAAGCAAGAAGAGAGTTCAAAAAACCACTTCCTTGGTATTTTAGTAAAATGATGAATTACTTTGCCATTTGAATTCTGCATTATGTTACTTTTAAAGAAACTTTCAGTAAAACTAAAGATAAAAATCACAGATGATCCCATCTGCTTGACGTTGAACATTTTTGGCTTGTTTTCTGATTTATAAAGAAACAAACACCGTGGATAAAAAGATCTGATGGGTCAGTGGCAAATCTGATTAACATTTGTAGCAGAGAGATAGGAGTAGTTTTGTTTTGTCAAATGTAACAGCTGTGAATCTCCAACTGACAATACAGTGCTCTAAAGAGCACATTAAAATGCACATGGGAGCAAAAAACAGGTAAGACTCAGTCCCTTAAGATCTTTGAGTAAGAATCTCACAGCTTCACTGGGATTTAAATCCTGCCATTAAATAGGACAATAAACAGAGGTCCAACAATTGCTATTATCTCAGTTTTGGAATTGTTAATTTCTTCACTGTATTCACTGAAATGAAACTCTCAGAATAAGAAGTTCATCTTCTAGCCATTCAGATGTGCCATTTACTACTGGATAGTACCTTTTGAGCGCATGCAGATTTTAATTATGAGTGATTGAATCTTAAGCTTTCTCAGGGCCCTTCTGCTCAGAAATCAGATATACCACCCTTCCACCCTCACCACCTGTCCCTGTCCCACTTTACAAAACTAATGCATTACAGGTCCAGAAGACTGAATCTATTCCTTCTGGTTAGAGAAAAACAGATAGCCATGCCTCCAGCAGTTTCTTATATTCTCTGCAGAAGCCAGATGTTTCCAGCTTCACTTCTGAGAATCTAAAGTCTAGAAACATAAACGTGTGTACTGTGTTAAAGATCAACTTTCTGCGGCTCCTTGAGCTCAAGGAGTCCTGAGAGCCTCACATAGAAGTCACTGAGGTTGAAGGAAAACCCCTTTCAGTTATAATGGAGTTTAGATCAGATAGTATGTCTCTTCTCCTAATGTCAACTCAACAAAAACCTGATTGTAGCTGTTCTAAAGTACACAAAAGAACAAAGGAACACATCTTAAGAAAGATATCTCTATCTAGTATAAATAGCCTAGTTTATCCTTGTTGATTGTAAAGGAAATAGGAGTTCAAATGATGATTTATTTCTCAGGTTTATGTCAGTATTTCATTTCCTAGCTTAACAGTCAGGTTTTATGATCAGAACTGCGCCCATCAAAAACAGTAGAAAAAAAATCTGTTCCAAAGCAGGGGCAGAGGGGAAAAAGCCTCAAGCATTCTTCTCATCTCACTGTGTTGAATAGAATAGAATAGAACAGAATAGAATAGAATATACCAGGTTGGAAGAGACCTTCAAGATCATCCACAATTGCATTTCATCTTCCCAGTGAGACCACTATAGTGACCCAGGCATTACATACTCAGGGAGTGGACTCATGAAGTATGACCTTGATAAATGAACCACAGTCACTTAGAATATCTAAACCAAACCATTTGCAAGTAATTCACAAATGTGCTTAGACTGTATTGAAACAAATGAATGACAGTTGGGCTCATTGATCTCAAAGGTCTTTTCCAAGAAGGACTTGATGGTGTCATTTAACAAAAAAATCTCAACATAAACCTTCAATGTGCAGTTGCAGCCCAGAAGGCCAACTAAATCTTGGGCTACATAAAAACAAGTGTGATCAGCAGGGTAAGGAAGCTGATTCTTCCCCTCTGCTCTGTTCTCTTGAGATGCCACCTGGAATACTGTATCCAATTCTGGTGCCTCCAGCATAAGAGGGACATGTACCAGACGAGGTCCAAGAAGATGATCAGATTGCTGTGGACAGTCTGAGAGAGTTGGGGCTGTTCAGCATGGAGAAAAAGCATCTTGTAGTGGCAGGACAAAAGCTTGTAATAGTAGGAGAAGGGCTTGTAATCACAGGACAAGAATGAACATATTGAAGGTCAAGGAGGGTACATTTAAACTAGATATCAAAAAGAAATTCTTTACAGTGAGGGTGGTAAGACACCAGAACAGGTTGCCCAGGAATGTTGACTTGCTGGAACGTGTCCAGAGAAGGGTGACGAAGCTGGTGAGGGGTTTGGAACACAAGCTCTACGAAGAGAGGCTGAGGGAGCTCGGGTTGCTTAGCCTGGAGAAGAGGATACTCAGGGGTGACCTTATTGCTGTCTACAACTACCTGAAGGGAGGTTGTAGCCAGGCAGAGGTTGGTCTCTTCTCCCAGGAAGCCAGCACCTTTGGAAGAAAGGGGAGGCAACCTACAGAATGTTTAGGGATGTTGCTAGGTTGTGTAGGAAGAAAATTAGGGAGGCAAAAGCCCATTTAGAACTTAGACTGGCCTCTGCTGTGAAGGACAACAAAAAGTCCTTCTATAAATACATCAATAGCAAGAAGAAGGGCAAGGACAACCTCCACTCCTTGGTTGACACGGAGGGGAACGTTGTAACAAAGGATGAGGAAAAGGCAGAGGGACTTAACACCTTCTTTGCCTCAGTCTTCACTAGCAGGGCAGAACATCTTCCAGACAGCTGGCCTGCAGAGCTGGCAGAAGGAGCCAGAGAGCTGCATAGTTTCCCACTGCTCCAAGAGGAAGTTAGAGATCTACTGAGCCGCTTGGACCCCCACAAGGCCATGGGACCGGATGGGATCCATCCTAGGGTGCTGAGATTGCTGACGGATGAGCTGTCCAAGCCACTTTCCATCATTTTTCAGCAGTCCTGGCTCACTGGAGAGGTCCCAGAAGACTGGAAGCTGGCTAACGTGGTGCCCATCCACAAGAAGGGCCGGTTGGATGAGCCAGGGAATTACAGTCCTGTCAGCCTGACCTCAGTGCCAGGCAAGGTTATGGAACGGCTCATCTTGTGTGCGATCACACAGCACTTACAGGATGACCAGGGGCTCAGGCCTAGCCAGCATGGATTTAGGAGGGGCAGGTCCTGCCTGACCAACCTGATCTCCTTCTATGATTAGGTGACCCGCCTGGTGGACGTGGGGAGGCCTGTGGATGTGGTCTACCTGGACCTCAGCAAGGCCTTTGACACAGTCCCCCACAGCAAACTCCTGGCCAAGCTGGCAGCCCGTGGCTTGGACAGGAGCACACTGCGTTGGGTTAGGAACTGGCTGGAGGGCCGAGCCCAGAGAGTAATGGTGAATGGCGCCACATCCAGCTGGCGGACTGTCACTAGTGGTGTGCCCCAGGGATCAGTGCTGGGCCCCATGCTCTTCAACATCTTTATTGATGATCTGGATGAGGGCATTGAGTCCATCATCAGTAAATTTGCAGATGACACCAAGCTGGGGGCAGCAGTTGATTTGCTGGAGGGCAGAGAGGCTTTGCAGAGGGACCTCGACAGGCTGGACAGATGGGCAGAGTCCAATGGCATGAGATTTAACACATCCAAGTGCCGGATTCTGCACATTGGCCACAACAACCCCAGGCAGTGCTACAGGCTGGGGTCAGAGTGGCTGGAGAGTGGCCAGGCAGAGAGGGACCTGGGGGTACTGGTTGATTGTAGGCTGAACATGAGCCTGCAGTGTGCCCAGGCAGCCAAGAGGGCCAATGGCATCCTGGCTTGCATCAGGAACAGTGTGGCCAGCAGGAGCAGGGAGGTCATTCTCCCCCTGTACACTGCACTGGTTAGGCCACACCTTGAGTCCTGTGTCCAGTTCTGGGCCCCTCAGTTTAGGAAGGATGTTGACTTGCTGGAACGTGTCCAGAGAAGGGCAACAAAGCTGGTGAGGGGTTTGGAACACAAGCCCTATGAGGAAAGGCTGAGGGAGCTGGGGTTGCTTAGCCTGGAGAAGAGGAGACTCAGGGGTGACCTTATTGTTCTCTACAACTACCTGAAGGGAGGTTGTAGCCAGGCAGAGGTTGGCCTCTTCTCCCAGGCAGCCAGCACCAGAACAAGAGGACACAGTCTCAGGCTGTGCCAGGGCAGGTTTAGGCTGGATGTTAGGAAGAAGTTCTACACGGAGAGAGTGATTGGCCATTGGAATCGGCTACCTGTGGAGGTGGTGGAGTCACCTTCACTGGAGGTGTTCAGGAGAAGACTTGATGGGGTGCTTGGCTGTATGGTCTAGTTGTTGGGTGGGTTGGATTGTTTGATGGGTTGGACGCGATGATCTTGAAGGTCTCTTCCAACCTGGTGTAGTGTATTGTATTGTATTGTATTGTATAACAAGAGGACACAGTCTCAAGCTGCACCAGGGGAGGTTTAGACTGGATGTTAGGAAGAAGTTCTATACAGAGAGAGTGATTGCCCATTGGAATGGGCTGCCTGTGGAGGTGGTGGAGTCACCATCATTGGAGGTGTTCAGGAGGAGACCTGGTGCCATCAGGGGTGCTTGGTGCCATGGTTTAGTTGTTTAGGTGGGTTGGATTGATTGATGGGTTGGATGCGATGATCTTGAAGGTCTCTTCCAACCTGGTGTATTGTATTTTTGTATTATTGTCTTGGATGCCCCCTCCCTGGAGGCGTTGAAGACCAGGTTGGATGAGGCCTTGAGCGATCTGGTCTAGTGGAAGGTGTCCCTGCCCATGGCAGGGGGGTTGGAACTTGATGAACTTTAAAGTCCCTTCCAACCTAAACCATTCAGTGAATCTGTGAATTCTATGAATTTTGGGGAAATTTAAAAAAAAAAAAAAAAAAAAAGTGTAAACCTCCTTAAAGAGAAGAGTGAAAATGAGAGAATAATAGTAATGGATGCTTAATGAACCTGTAACTACCTTGTAGATCTTAGAACATGAATCCCCTAATTATTCTTTCATTTTTACTTTCAGGCTCTAAAAAAGTGCAAAGTGTATTGAAAAAAACTCATGCCATTAAATCATTTTAATGTGGGATTGCTGCAGTGAGTGGAAACTCTTTCCTAGCTTTCCCCACTGAAATTGCTCACCATATGTGAGTACTGAGATTAGCAAGAATTCATTAGGAGTGTGGAGCATGACATAACATTTTGACACCTTTATCAGAATGACAACGCCTGAGAAAAAAGCATACCACCCTTTTTATGTGAAATCTGGTCTTGTGTGTAAGCTTCATCTGCTAAAAAACATATATATGTATATACACACATATATACAAACATACAGCCACACATCTTAAGTATCTCTCTTGAGTATTGTCATTTAAGTGTGTTCTGTTTCATGTTTATACCTACACAGCCTGGGGGTAGGAGGCAAAAGCAGTCTTTCCATTTAGCTAAGCATCTTGGAAAATATTGAAGGATGCCACCCCCTCAGCTAACCTCCAGGGAACAGGCTTTAAGGACATATGAAACTTACATAACACACAAATGCTGAAGAAATATTCTTTTTAAAAAAAATAATAAAAATTGCTGCAATTTTATTCAGAGAAATATGTGACTTGAATGCAATGTAACTTCCCTTTGCATAACGAAAAAATGCCAGCATGCATCTCTAAGGAATTTGCAAGGAGTGGTTGTTTTGAAAGCAAAACGCAGTGTACACGCTATCTAGGAAACAAATTCTCTTTATTCTCAATAACCAAAAATTACCAAGCAGGCCAAGTAACCAAAATGTTCCTTCCCTCTTAGCCATTTAAAACTTCTAAATAGTATCAGCTATCACTTTTGTTAAATTACATTTTCAGAACAGGTTATATGGAAGGAAGCTTATAAAAGGTACAAGAAAACACAGTTAGCTGTACCAGAGATCAGTACAAAGTCACAATGTACTTCCTTGAAGTGAATTTGATGCCACAGCCTATTTGTGTCTGAAGAATGGCTAAAAGTCTTGACTGTTTCAAGATTAAATCAAAGAAGCAGGGGCCCTGAAGGGAATTTGGAGCATGTTACAGACTTCTATTTCCTTTAGTAGCTTCCTCCAAGAGCTACATACAAGTGTGCAATAACCCAGGTCTCATGAAATCTGATTACTTTGTTTTCTGCAAAAGAAAGCACTTAGGCTAGGAGAATTGTCAGCGTAAACTTCAAAGATCAAAAATTAATAAGGAGAGAACTTGGGTGAAGTCTGCTGCTGCAAATGTGTTACTGACATAAGGAAGTTGAAGGAAATCAAGCTACAGTAGGTGAGGCAATTAAGAATGAGGCAATTAAGAATGTTTCTGTAAAAACAGCTGTACAGCATAGAACAAATCTGTAGGCATTTTGTCCACTACAGTTGTGTGTGAATACTGAATCATTGTGTTAGATTTCAGTGGCATGGCAGCGCTGCTCATGCACAAACATTTTTCATTATAAATTTATCGCTTCTGGGATTTATAATGAGTATGTATTAAACATTTTGCTACGGTCTGGAGCACATATGCTTTCCTTATGTTAGCCATTTTTTCCCCAACACTGAAAATGTGTAATGTATTACTATTATTACCACTTGAATTATCAAGGTGCCACAAGCCCTAGTTATGGACTAGGGCCCCATTGTGCTCAGTGCTGCTAAAAGTAAGTTGAAAAGGAGATTCTGAGTTCCTTAAAATTTAGCAACAAGATGTTAGGCACCAGCTGAATGCATGCAAAAGCTGGTAAAGGAAAGGGAGGCTGGTTGGCGTATCTGACAATGACTTAATTTCACCAATAACCTGCATGTTGTTAATTTAGTTGTTGGCATAATAGAATCATAAAAAGTTAGGGGCTGGAAGGGATCTAGTCCAATCCTTCTGTCAAAGTAGAATCATCTGTGGCATGCCACACAGGAATGCATCCAGGCAGGTTTTGAGAGTCTCCAGAGAAGGAGACTCTGCAACCTCTCTGAGCAGCCTGTTCCAGTGCTCCTTTACTCTCACAGCAAAGAAGTTTTTCCTCATGTTGAGGTGGAACTTCCTGTGTTCCAGCTTACATCTGCTGTTCCTTGTCCTGTTACTGGACAGCACCAAAAAGAGACTTACCTTCATCTTGACATCCACCCCTCAGATATTTCTAGATGTTGAGAAGATCTCTTCTCATCCTTCTCTCAAGACTAAACAGCCCCAGTTCTCTTGGCCTTTATTCACAGGAGAGAATAAACCAGGCACAAAGTAGGTAGATATGTGGTCTGACCTATATGTTTATTGTTAGATGTTTCATGGTAGTAGAATTTGGGATTTAGCACTTGAATCACAGTAGTATTTTCTAAAGTTGTAGGCTTGAAAGTAGACAATTTTTCAACACAGGAAAACTGTGGCAATTAAAAATTATCCTCTGTTGCAAATTGGAAGAGGACCTCAAAGAGAAAGTGGAGAAAGGATGTTTGCAAAACAGTATTTCTTGAGTTATTCCTGATTAGAGTCAACAACTGAGCAGAATAAAATTGCTATCTCTCCAGCCATCAGTGACATTTTATAATTACAGTGGAATACTCAGTTTTGTAACTGAGTGATCTTCACTCAGTTTTCTTCCTCCAAGCTTCTGTTTCCCATAAAATCTTAAGAGCTATAGCATTTAAGGTTAAGTAACAAAATCCTGATACAATATATCTTCTGTCTTCACATGACCACAGTAAAGATTGTCAGAAACAATGCACATGAGTTTGTCATTCATATGTGCATGTGTGACTCCATGCTTTTCCTGTTCTTGACATCTAGACCTGTAAATCCTCATTTCCCTCCTAAGTGTAAACTAGGGCAGCCAAAAGCCTCTAGACTGTGTGATGTGCATAAACATTTTGGAATAAAATCCAGAGTGTTGCTACCATTTTAGAGCACAGGAAACAAATATTCTTGCTCATCTATTTACCCTGTTGCTAATATACTTAAGACATATACGTGTACAATCTAAAATACTTAATACATCATCATGTAGGAAGACTACCAACAGAACTACAGCTAAACCATTACTAAAATCCTTTGAAGAATATTCCTGAAAAAGCTGGAGTGCCTTGATGGGATATTTGGTCATCTTTGGTAACCTCAATTGTACCTAGGAGGTAGATACAACTCTGAGATGCTTGAGCAGTGAAGTGTGATTCCTCCATTGGCTCAACTCAGCTTATGTTGTTTTCCTGGAAGGGCTCCATGTCTTAAGAAGTTTGAATGTCTGGTGCTTTAGACTAGATTCCACACCCACAGGCACCTACTTTAGATGCAAAATGTTGCAACTCTCACAAACTTCAATGATCCTGCTAACTGGTTATCACATTTGAACAAAATAAGACACGTTTTTGTTCTTTTAACGCACTTTGACTAACAAAATGGCAGTATTTCCATGCCTGCTCCTCAAAATATTGTTTTGAGCATTTCAGACTCATTTTCAGAAACTGGAATAACAGACTAGTAATATTTCTTTTCCCACACCTCTGTTAGCATTCCCTACTCATTACTGCCTACTCATCTCACTTAAACAAGGCTATTGAAGATTTTTTTGCCATTTTGTTTCTTGAATTACTTCAGCTAAATATCCAAATTTTGACATAACTCCCCGAAGTCAACAGGATGGAGCCACACTAGAGGAATACTGAGATAAACAAAAGCTTCAGCTTTTACAGAAATAAAACCTCTTGCTGATAATCCACCTTTATCTACTTCTAATATCTTCATCGATTTGACAAAGGCAAATTTAGGGAACGTTCCTGTTATTTTTACTTAATTATATCTCTGCAAAATATTTCAGATGTCAAATCCTGTCCTTACCAAGGGGGATATTTGTTTCCGTTGCATCAATGCATGACACATCCAGCTGAGTGACAGAATTGGCAGGGCTGAAGAGTTCAGATCCCTCTAGGTTCAAAATCCTCAAAAGACTATTCCCTGTGTGACATACAAACCAATGTGATAATCTATGGAGCTAGGAAGAATCAGCTTTCCCTATTGAGAAGCAGAGTAGTAGGGCAATGAATAGTGTCTGTGAGTATGCCATCTGTGTTAAAAAAAGACTTAGAAAAACAGCTGGCTATTAAATTGAAATGCAATACTGTTGCCTCAACGTTAGTATGAACACGTTGTACAAGGATAACAGAAATTGCTAAATAAACTGCGAAGCATTTCCCTATTTAAAATAAATAGAATCCTGCAAAACAAGTGTTTAGTACAGCTCCCAAACAAAATTTCCCACTTCCCAGAATGTGTCCCTGATTTGTTTTGGTTAGCTGTCTCCAAATGCCATGAGTGTATTTGTTTACTCAGTTTTAGAGCTTCTTTTCAAACACTGCATGTCTAGGTCAGGCACGTTAAACATCTGGACTTTACCCAATGTGATAAATTGTGCCAGCCAATGATTCATATCTCTTCTCTTTCAGAAGACTGTACTTGCAAACATGTAGTTGGAATGGAGCTGCAGAATCTTCTTTATACCTGGGATAATTTAATTTAAACAAAGCACTACTGCTGGATTAGCTTAAGGAAGTATGTGGAAAATAAACCTTAAATTTTGCTTTAAGATCAATTGCATTTGTATTTAAATATTTCTAGTGGTTGCCTCATGGTGTTATTGGCCTCCCTCCAGACTGGATAATCTGATATGTATCATGTGCTGTATGATGTTGAAGTCATTCACAATTTTGCAACAGAGGCCTTTGAGTCAAAACTACCATGGGGATAATTCACAAGACCTAGGTTTCTCTCAGGAGTGCTTTTAAACAAAATTCTTACTTTTTTAAGTTCAGGTTTGTTATGAAGTCACTGTGTGTGTTTGTATATGGATGATCTATAAACTCTCTAACCTGCTAGAAACTGAAAATGTGAGGAACTTGAAAGGACAACATTGCTTGCATTTCAACTATCTCCTTCCCTTTGCTTCTGTCTTGGTATTCTAAAGCATACCATCAAAATAACAAAAAGTAAAATTTGTTTGCAATTTATATGAAAAGCACAGAATCTAGAGTGTGGACCTACTAAAATGCTTCAGCATAGACTAGACTAGAAAGTCTTTGAAATGAAAGTGTAGAACTTTCTGAAAGTATTATTCCTCAGTCTTTCATAAAATCATCAGGATATAATTTATAATGAAACTATTTGTCCTCCTCCTTCTTCTTCTTTCCTTTCTTCTGTTCTTAATGTTTTTCATTAACATTACCTCCAAGAGATTTTGCAGGTAAATTGTGTGCACAAGTGGAGGCAAGTGTGGGGATTGGTTTACATGCCTGTCCTGCAGTGCAGCTGGCAGTCCTTCTGATCAACTCTGTGATGTGGTTAGTCTTTCCTCTCCAAAGAACCAGATTCCTGTTTCTGTAATATGCCAAAATAAACAGCTGGATTTTAAACTGGATACTTCTGTGAAAGTGCTCCATCAGATCTGAGCTGCTGAGGAGGTGAGAGTCATGAAGGGGACACAGGGTAGAGAATTCAGGAAACTACAGCAAAAATTGTATTTCCCCCCTGTATCTATTTTTTATAAATGAAGGAATATTTATTGTATGTTCATACCATATGTAATGTGAGATATTGTGGCAAGTAAGCCAATCAGAAATAGATAAATCCTAAGAGAGGACAAGTGGTCCAAAACACATATGTAGAAGAATTGCAAATTGGGAGTAAAACCACAGAAATGTTAAAGGACAAATCTATAAATCCATTACGATCAATCTAAAGTGCCAAAATAGGACAAATGAGCCTAGAAATACCATAAGAACTCATTCTTTGATGTATTTTGGCAGTTGGCCCTCTGACCTGGCTCAAGATGGAAAATGTAAATGAACAGAACAGAATAGAATAGAATAGAATAGAATAGAATAGAATAGAATAGAGCAGATTGGAAGAGACCTTCAAGATTATTGCATCCAACCCATCATCCAACACCATCTAATTGACTAAACCTTGGCACCAAGCACCCCATCAAGTGAATATAATAATAAAAAGGCAAACAAAAGGTCAATTTCACATTTGATACATGGAACAAAATTCAGGATTATCAGAATTTACTCAAGCATCACTAGATTGTCACAGCTTTGTTAGGAGGGTAACTAATATTCATATTTGACATTACATCTGGGTTCTTATTTTCCCATCTTCAATTGTTTCACAAAAAATGATAGCCATAAGCACTGAAAATCACAAGTGAATCCTCAAAATAATCAAAATCCTGTCTTAAAAGTCCTAAGTGTTAAAAAAAATACAGAATTTTAAAAATTTAAGTGTCATCTGTTTTTTTCCTTTCATGGTTGTTTCTGAGATTGTAAAGTAGCATCTGGTCATCATTTCAGACTTTTCTGTGTCACTACACAGATGAAAAATAAACATAATTGGGGGTTTCCCATTTTTCTATTAAAACAGAAACTAGGAACTTCAGCACTGGTTAGGCCACACCGTGAGTACTGTGTTCAGTTCTGGGCCCCTCAGTTTATGAAGGATGTTGACTTGCTGGAGTGTGTCCAAAGAAGGGCAACAAAGCTGGGGAGGGGTTTGGAGCACAAGCCGTATGAGGAGAAGCTGAGGGAGCTGGGGTTGCTTAGCCTGGAGAAGAGGAGGCTCAGGGGAGACCTTATTGCTGTCCAGAACTACCTGAAGGG
The DNA here is from genome assembly GCA_033816785.1 of Picus viridis. Taxonomy (NCBI): domain Eukaryota; kingdom Metazoa; phylum Chordata; class Aves; order Piciformes; family Picidae; genus Picus; species Picus viridis. The sequence goes on from CM066570.1 coordinate 10,654,437, forward strand.
AGGTTGCAGCCAGGTGTGGGTTTGTCTCTTCTTCCAGGCAACCAGAACAAGAGGACACAGTCTCAACCTGCACCAGGGGAGGATTAGGCTGGATGTTAGGAAAAGTTCTTCATAGAAATAGTGATTTGCCATTGGAACGGTCTGCCCAGGGAGGTGGTGGAGTCACCATCACTGGAGGTGTTTTGGAAGAGACTGGATGGGGTGCTTGGTGCTATGGTTTAGTTGATTAGATAGTGCTGGGTGATAGGCTGGACTCGATGATTTCATAGGTCTCTTCCAACCTGATCGATTCTATTCTATTCTATTCTATTCTATTCTATTCTATTCTATTCTATTCTATTCTATTCTATTCTATTCTACTCTACTCTACTCTACTCTACTCTACTCTACTCTACTCTACTCTACTCTACTCTACTCTTCTCCTGTTCTGTTGTTCTGTTCTGTTCCGTTCCGTTCCGTTCCATTCCGTTCCGTTCCGTTCTGTTGAAACATTTCAACTTCCGGAGCTAAGCATAAAGATTAGCCATGCCTCCACTGATATCATGCAAGACTTGGAGTAAAGTCCAAACAGTAGAGAGTACTGGGTTTTGGGGTTTTATTGTTTTGTTTTGTTTTTTCACATGGTGAGCCCTTTAATCTCAGTAACACAGTAATTACATGTGGTATGAACAAACCCACAAAACACAGGTAAAGCTAGGTGTGCCTGGCCAGTGGGTGTTTAGGCACATTTGGCATCTGCTTGAACAAAACTAGATGTGCTGATGTCATCCTGCATTTCCTATATTTTGTCAATTTGTTCCCAGTGCTTATGTATCTCAATGCATCTGGGTAAGGCAAGACTCATTGACAGCACACTATTGTGTTATCCCCCAAATTGTTACCTAACTGCTAAACCTTCGATCTTACTAAGATTGTTCCTGTAAGTTTTTAGATAAAGTAGCAACAGAACATTGCATAGTACCAGGAAAAGTGACAAGGAACAAAATGTTTCATCTCCTGATAGCAAATATTCGAAGTCATGCACTAGCCATATTGCATGCATTGTATTGCATGTCATTGACATAATTTATCAGCACTGTGCAGCTGATACCCTCCCTGAACAGTTACTCCACAAGTAGGTTCTAGTTTTAATTTTTTCCTTTTTTATTTTTTTTTATCTGAAGATGACACACAGCATTGTAAACTTTATTGGCTCTTTGGTCTTGAAGACTCTCAAGAGTCAGTTCTGGGAACTGTTCTCCTTAATAACTTTGTGAATGATATAAAGAAGAAGGTGTGTGCCCCCATCAAGTTGGCTAACAGCTCCAGTCTTGGGGTAATAGATGATTTTGGCAAGCATAAGGAACAGGCCAACAGAATGAAATTCAGCCAGGACAAATGCATATCTAGGAAACTAGGCATGAATTAGCTGTGCAGCATTAGCAAAGACAGCCAACAACATCTTGGGTGGGTATTGATAGGAGCACAGCAGTCAAAAGTTTGCTCTAGAGGACCTATTATTTAAGCATTTAACTACGTGTCATTTGAAAAGCTTCTCCTGTGTAATACACAGTTGACTCTCCATTTTTTGGGAAACAGTTTTCTTGAAAAGTTTATTACTGAAGGTGAGAGAGAAATTAAATGATTGTGATTAATAGGGAGAGAATTGGGGCACTTGTTGCCATGGTTTAGTTGATTAGATAGTGTTGGATGATAGGTTGGACTTGATGATTGCAAAGGTCTTTTCTGGTCTGGTCTGGTCTATTCTATTCTATTCTATTCTATTCTATTCTATTCTATTCTATTCTATTCTATTCTCAAGGAAAACCTAGATTTCTGAGGAGGGCAGGCCAGGTGTAATTAGGCAAGGAAGGCCACTTAAAGGAAAGGAATATCTTCAAGAGTGTCTTTGTTTTGAAGTGTAAAGGCAACAAAAGGTGTGCTGAGGTCCTTGATTTTTGCATATTCTGGCAGAAATTGTATTGTTAAACTCAAGTTATTCAACTTCATATTCTACTGTCTTGTAGTGGTTACATATTCTCCTTGCTAATCTTACATACATACAGACTGGTAGTTTCAAATACACTGTTAGCGTGCCATAAATATACTGTGAAAGACAAAGATCACTCAAAGGTTGTTTAAGAAAGTGGAATAAGCCTGAAAATAATATATCATTAATGCTAATTAGTAATACTTATCCAGCAGAGGATATTGCATATTTTTTGAGATATTGGACTAGGTATTTGGTTTGGCTTTGTGTGTTTGAATTTGTTGTTGTTTAGTTTTGGGGTTGTTGCTGGTTTTTGTTGTATTTGGTTCTGTTTGTTTATTTTTGTTGTGCACATTTAATGACACTAAAGCAAATAAATGCCAACACCCATATGAAGAAATATGTCAGAAGTAAATAAATATGTGGGCATTTAAAAAAAAAAAATGCAGTGCCCATAATCAGAGAACAGAAGTCAGCTGTGCCATGCCAAAATTTAGAAAATCATTAGTGACTGGCAGTAGAGCCAAACAAAAAGACAAATCAGCTTTATCCCTTGGAATTTTAAGTATAATGACCTAGAATATGAGCACATTGATGCTGCTTAAAAGTGAGAAATCTTAGGGTTTTTATCATGTCTCAGGCATGCTGCACTGATGTTAAGCCAAGGAATTATTTATTTCCTCTTTGCTCACCTTTAATACCTTCAATTGTTCTTTTTCCTTCGATTGCATAAAATGTATTATTTACCCAGACATATTAGTACTACCTTTGTTTTAGCCTATTTTACTTTTTACTCTAGCAGTGTCCAGAAATATTTTCCTTGCTTTCTTTTTATTTTATTTTTTTTTAATGTATCTTTCCTCTCTCTGTCTGTTTATGTCATTTCCCCCTTTGTGTTAACTTTTCGGTTCTCTCTGCTTTTCTACCTGTCTAACTTTTGTCTCCTTAAACCATTTATGCTTTTCCTCCTTTGGTCAGAGACCTTAAACATCTGTACACTTCTCCATTTGCAGGAAGGCAGGGAATTCCCTTTACTACTTGGAGCATATCAGATTATAACAGATTTCCAGGAAAAATTCCAAACAGAAGTTGTGTGTTTTCACTTGTATATCTCCAAAGTCACCAAGTCACTCTCCCTTTTTCTGGTGAAACTCTTTTTATTTGAATGAGTTGCAAGCAATATCCTGGTTAAAATAATGTTCCTGATGTCTGTTTCCTACCCTGCAGCTATACAAACAGTTGTTAGCCATTTGCAATTCAAGGACAGTGTCTATACAGTAAGGTATTTAAATGCAGAGAGTGCCTTTCAGAGGTCCTTGAAAAACTGAGACATGGCGTTATCACTGTGGACTTGAAACAAAAGCTTCATCAAAGAGTTTTAAATAACTCTTGTGGGCAGAAAGAGTTCCTCCCCACAGTCAACAGGGTGAGCAGGAATAAATTCACCCAGCCATCCTTCTGATTGAATGTGCTGCTGCACAGTTTTGAAGCTTCTCGTTATCACTTCTGATTCAGCTACAGCTAGCTGCTTCAGACAATGGAAAAACTTGTGCTGAGGCCAGTAAGTGTAAGAATGCTATGGGGTCTGTATCTCCCAATTCCTTTACGGATTATAGAATAGATTGCTTTAAGTACATTTATTCCATTAATTTGCTTGGCCTATTATTTTACTGTTTCCAAAGTATGAAGCTTATAAAAAATAAAACAGTGCAGGAGGTGGTCTCCTCTAACCTTTCAAAACAAGATGATGAAATCTTTGGTGACTTGAAGTCATTAATATCTTTAACAAAGTAAAACATTAAGTTCTATGATAATAATCCTAACAGTTGTTCCTCCTTAATTGCATTCCTCACGTAGTAGGTCTTTTTACAGTGTTTGAGAACATTTAAAAAGATAACCACTTTACACAGGCATGTTCCCATGGATATTTTCACTAGCAATGAAGGAGCTCATTAACGTAACAGACCTGTCTATGTGCTTTGATTATTTTTTTTTCTAGATACTTCTCAAAGTGTTCAAACTTATCCTGTTCTTTATTTTGTCAAAGATACTTAGTCTAGCTGTCAGTCCATCCTTGTAAATGCCACTTGTTACACAAAGCAAACCTACTGACAGTTTTGTCGTCCTTGCTGCTGCTCTCGAATCTGCATCAGGTTCTTGATAAGTGGTTGCACTTGGAAAAATTCCATTGCAGTTAAGATGATTTCCAACAACTCTCACTGTGTCAAGTCTTGATCCTAAACTTGCTGATCCTTGACAAATATTTTGTAGCCCTATTAAAACTGGTTGATTGTCTTCCTTCATAGTTACTCTTGACATCTCATAATGAAAATATTTCTCTAGAGCTGAGATGTATTTCAGAAGATTGAAAGGATGAAGAGAATATAAAGTGGGAAGTTATCCAATAAGGAAAACCTATTTGTTCCTCTAGCCTGATGAGCATTAATTTGTTTAAGACCAAATTGAATATGTCCCTGAAGAATGATCTAATAAACCTTTAAAAGTGTCACCTTGCAGCCAGCTTAATTTATTGTCATTAAGTAAATGATGTAATGCAAACAGATTTGTAACAGCTAGTGCAATGATTTGAACATCCATTAAACAAATTTAACTGATGCTTACCACTGCTTGCATGTGGGTGATGTGTTATTTCTTGCATTTTTATGAGGTTACATAACATGGAGTTTACACAGTGTAGTTAATGCTAGAACAAAGCATAATTCAGGAGAATGCAGCATAAAATCTGTTTCACAGATGTTTGATCTTGCATTTCCTAGATAGATTGGGTTTTTACCCATATGTGGAGTGAGACAGTTTCAAAGACCACTGCTACTAATCATGTATTAGCAGTGTGCCACAAATTATGGAGTAATAATTCCACCATAGCATTCTGTGAAGGACAAATTATGACAAGTGACTCCATAATTAAAACCTTCCTCTAACTGTAGCTAAAGCTAGTGACGTCACTGTTCTTTAAGGTTAGCTTATGCTATCCAACAGAAGACCTTTCTGTCATCTCTTAAGCTTAAGAATTTTAATAAATTATTTGAAAAGACATTTAATTTCACAAGGTATTCAGAAAACATGACTCAAAATTGTCTGATAAATTCATTGATTTCTCCATTGTTAATCCATTCCCTTTCCTGAAAGCTCGAATTCCTCAGAGGTTTAGAGCAAAACGTAAAGTGGCAAAGGAAGAAAAGCCATTTGTCAAAAACATATATTCTACTAGCCCCTGAGAATGTCCACATCATGGCAAAAACAGTTTAAAAAAATTTGTTCATGCTCAGGAAAAACTTAGTTTTGTACTCCTGGTGTAGTGGTTTGAGCCTTAACTGGAGTTTAAGAGCTGAGATGGTAGCAAAACACCAAGAATTCCTTGCCCGCCCCTCCTTTTCCCTGATAAGGAAAGAAAGAGAAAAAAGGAGGAGGTGAAAAGAGAAGAAAAATAATCTGGAGTCAGTTTGGAAATAGGAGAAGTATATTTTTTAACAAAAAATACATATAGCAGTAACAGGGAGGATTTACAAGGGTAAGGAATAAGGATGAATAGGAAAATATACAAACCCAAATTTGGACAGCCTTATGTCTCCCTCGATGTATGTGGGTTTCAGTCCTTTAGAGAAGCATGGTTGCGGCAGGGAGAAGACCAGGCCTGACCACGTGGCAGAACCAGGAGGCCAGCAGCGGTTGTTGGTCCTTTCGGACAGGCGAGGCAGGAAGAGGCCACTGCTATTGATACTCTCTGGAATATACATACCTAAAAACTGTATAAAAGATCTGAGCAACTACTGGCTCAGTAGAAGAAAAACACAGGAGAAGGAAAACATGGTGAAGGAAAAGACCACTGGGAAGGAAAACTCGAGAGAAGGAAAAGACCGGGCCAATGCTGCTCTGAAGAAAAATGGAGAGGATACCAGGAGAGAAAAATGACAGAGACATCACCATGTAGCCTGGAAGAAGCAGACCAAGAGGAATCCTCTCTCTGTGTCCTAAGTTCTGCCTACTACAACTCATGGAGCTGAAGAGGTTGCTCAGAGGACAGCACAGCTAACAAGGACATCTCCTGGATGCCAAAGCTGCAGTAGCCTGTCTGCACAGACCCAACATCTCCTCCCTTCCAAAGCTGCAGCAGCCTTGCTCCACAGACTGACACTGTCTTGGGGGTAAAGGGTGTGACAATATAATTCCTTTCCTCTTCTCACTCCCTATTCTCTCTCTCACTCTCTATTTTCTCTCTTTCCCCTTCTGATCCATCCACTTTATTCGTGTAATAAATAGCCTCGCTGTTGATATTTTGGCCTCATTTGTGCCTCTTCTGTGTTGCTCTCAGTGATAGTTAACAAATTAATGACTGTGTTCTGGCAAGTACAGAGACTGCAGAAGACAGGTGAAAAGGCTGTATATGTTATATAAACCAGTTTCTAATAGGTTAACTTAAGGCATTCCATTAGTTATGTTCCAATGGAGTAAAGCAATCCATTGTATTTTAGTGGGGAAGTGTTAAACTTCAGGAAACAAGCTGTATTTTTGTACTATTGACCTAAGTAAGAAAATGAGTCCTTAGATATTTTACCACAATGATGGGTCGCATTTTCACTTTTTAATGTTGAACTTGTTGGAACTTGTTCTGAGAAGGTTAAAATTATTCTCATCCAAGAAATAGAAACAACAGCAAGTAATTCATACTCAAGTGTCAAACCTCAGATTTCTGATGGTGAGCCACTGAAGTTGGCCAAAATATATTTGCACAATGTATTTGACAAATAATTTCAAGAGTATGTACCCTGCAGAAGCCTAGCTCTGCACACATCGGTTATTCAGAGTAAAAAACGTTGTGCTGCAAGTATTCTTTAAAATTATTAGCTATGAGATATTTCCCTAGTCCTCCCAGTTCTTAAAAATGAGCATTACTTTCTGCTGCATTTAAATGCAGTCAGATACCCCATTAGATATATACATGGGCAGGCTGTGGTCTTTCAGTTGCTAACAATGCTTTTTAAACAGTGTCTCCATTGTATCCTCATCCCTGAATTATTGGCAAGAACAAGCAACAAAGTGTAGTACTCTTGAATGCTGAGCTCCATATATGTGCTTACCTATTTATTTATATATCTCAGACCATCATCAATTCAAGCTGTAAATGAAGTGAGTTACTACTTCAGAGGATACTCTTTCCACACATTAAGAATCAAGGAAAACTAGAAGAAAATATACACAAAATACTCTTCCCCTAGATTTGTCTCAATGTCCAAAACAGAAAGCCTCTCCATGAACTAATATTCAGCAAGTTGAAGGTCTTTCCTGGTTTTCCCATTTGCTACCATTCTATGCCTATCTCTACATACCCTCACTAGATGAAGAGAGAAATGGTGAGTCCTTAGTTACATGTAGCTGTACAAAGATTCTTCTTCTCATGTGCAGTCTCTGGAAGTTGTCAGATTTTAGTGAGAATGGCATTCACTCCACTGCCATTTAAAAATATGTCTATTTGTCTGTAGCCATTATCAAGAATGAAGATAAAGCTGCAGATGACATTTGACTTGCTTTATTCCTACAAAAGCAGTACATCGTCAATTTTAGGTCAAACACCAAGTTAGAGGTGTTTCATTAAAATTTAACCTATGGTTCTAAACTGTCTCATGTGAACAGGCAAGCTAGTCACGCAGATCACTGGGGAAATGATTTGGAGACAGTTAAATCATTGACCTGTAACCTCAGAATGACTTTGTTAGTAAAACATTGTCTTTACTAGTAAAAAAACAGAGGGCAGAGTTTGAAGGCATGCAGGAAAGGAATGTTAATGTAATTTTCATATCTGTCAGATGAGTAACTGCAGCTCTCTTAGCTCTGTATATAAAACACACAATGTGCAATAATATGTTAAGAACTGTGGTGGGTTGAAGAACATACAGAGTCGCAGCAGTCAGTAACTCAAACCAAAACATCATTTCACTGTAAGGATGACAGATTGAAGATGTGGTCCAGATATAAATAAACCTGTCTGTTTTCTTAGCCATGACAACCACTTGTGCTCTGATGACCTATGTGAACACTGTTTTTTTGCAACTTTGCAACTGCAGGACCATTGTACTTGTGTACTATCACACGGATTGCATCCAATGCTATCATAGTAGTTCATATTTCTTTTTCAAGGCAATACAATTCAGTAGTTTCTGAAAACCCAAAGCCCTGGCTTTATTACACAGCAGAATACTTGGCACCTATGTTTCAATTTCTAGTCTCTCTGATCAATCCAAGGCTCAGCTAAGTAATTTTATATTCCTCTTCAGTTAAAATGAAAATTCAAGTCCTTGTTGAATATACCGGATTGCACTTTCTTTCAAATTAGGTCCTATATATCATCTGCTGCACACATTTGCCTATTGGTGCCACCCAGAGACTTCCTGCAAACACTGACTGAGAGGAACTGTTTACAAAGGCCAGCAGTGATAGGGCAAGGGGCAGTGGCTTGAAATTAGAGAAGATTAGATTTAGATTGGATGTTAGTAAAAAGTTCTTTACAATGAGGGTGGTTGAGAACTAGAACAGGTTGCCCAGAGAGGTGGTTGAGACCCCATCCCCAGATATGTTCAAGGTGAGGCTTGTTGGGGCTCTGGGTGACCTGATCTAGTTGAGGATGATCCTGCTCACTGCAGGGGTTGGACTAGATGACTTTTAGAGGTCCCTTCCAAGCTGGGTGATTCTATATTTGAAACATACATATGGGCAAGCCTTCTCTGGAGCAGTGTCAAAGACCTCATGGTCTGCAGGTGACTAGTGGTCTGAACTGGCTGCGCTGAAGCCTCTCTAGACCTTCTCAGTGACTCTGATTCACAAGAAACAAACAGCTTTGACTACATGAAACCAAGCATGAGTCTTATTCATTCTTTTATAATATTAATATTTTAAACTAAAATGTTTAATAATGGATTTGCAAAAATACATCAACTTGTTAACACTCCTGACTTCTGCTGGCCAACCTAATGTAACAGTCCATTAAATTTTCACTAGCAAAGTGACCTAGACATAGGATGTGTAATATTGCTATAGTTTACCATATTTTTCTTTGCATCAAAATTTGTACACTTCTCACGAATCTTCTGATGCAAGTTTATTTCATATTTACTCTCACTCTGTGAGTATACACCTAGGAAATATCAGCTAAAACAGAATATCACATCACTATGACTGTGTTGAAAGCAGGAAATCATCTGTGTGGGATAATACAAACATTTGTCAGGAGGATTGAAAGAAAAAAAAAACCCAGCAACAAAATGGGCATCAACCTACAAATTGTTGGAACCATGACTTATAAAACAGGACAGTCTGAATGAAACAGATATTGATACATCCTACAAATAGCTCCTGTGTTCAGAATCACTTTGCAGTCTTTACACTCTCAAGAAATGGTGAACTGAATGACAAAACCACATCTTTTAAACAGATGGAGTTCTACTAGAATATCTTCATATTTTAATGCCAATTTGAGAAGATTACCTGAGTTGTGAAATAAAATAGGATCTAATTTGAAATTTGTGTTTGGTATTTTTAATAAGCCTGTTCAATAATGCTGCTGACATGTTTTAGTCTAAGGCTATCATAATTAAAAATGCCTTTTTTATTGCACTGCTTCTTGAGACAGTATTATTAAAGTAATGAACATCTCTTTTTTATGGACATGCTGGTCTAATAAACACAATTTTCAATGACTAAAAAGGGGGAAAAAGACACACAGAATAGTTAACTTCAATCTTTGACTTGCATATATAGCCTATATTTGTAAAGAGGTTTTCAGCTCTCAAGTGAGAAATATCCCTGTGCAAGTTTCACTAGTTTGGGAAAGACCCAGTCCTATAAACCCTCTGGGTACTGAGGGCAAAACAAAATGATACAGGGATTAGAATTGAAATATTTGAACTGGCAGGACCTCACATGTGGGCCTACTATTTGAGGTAAATATCAGTAACTTAATTTGCCATCTTTTTGCTAAGGGCACAAATTACATCTTATTTCTTTAGCCATTTGAACAAGGAGAGTGCATATGGCATTCCTGAGCGAAGTGCTTCTGTCATGGCTATATCTCTCTGGGCTTCATTGAGATTGCTTGATGATGCATGTAATGTGCATATTCACACACTTTCAGACATTGTACCTTATTATGATAATAATCATATGCACTCACTTCTTAAGGTTCTCACACACACACAAAATCCTAAACAAGCAGCCAAGCCTCACAACCCTTAACCCCAGAAACAGCTGGCTATGTTAAAAAACACTGAAGGGGCAGAGTGAATTGTATGGAGAAAAATAGCTTACAGATATTCCTCACCTCAACGTAATAAGAATTTCAGAATGATAAGAGTTGGAAGGCTTACAAAAATAAGCTTATCTCCCTTAATTCTGTATTCTTTGCATGTACTTTTTCCAAATGACATATACAAAACACATATTTTGATGTTTTGTAAGCCACATTACTCACTGTGCTACTGCTCAGTTTGTAACGCTTTCTCTGAATTCTCCTTCAGCCAAGTAACTTCAGTAACTCTTGTGAGGAGTGCAAGGTAGTTACTGTCAGTGCTTCCCAGCCTTGCAGACAGGAAAATGTCAATTTATGATTTGCTCATAAGTTGATAAGTAAAGAGTAGATTTAAAAACAACCAATTACTTAACATTAGGAATTCTTGCAGATTCCTTCGTCTCCGGCTCACACGTGTCTTGGCTGTCATGCACCAAGGGTACAAGTCACTGCTTGCCTCACCCTGTGTGTTCATGTTCACCTGCACGGCTCACAGGAGAGATTTTGGTGTATTTTTTGGAGAATACAGTATGCTCTGCCCCTTGATGATTGTGCCAGTGCTTTCAAACATGGGTACAAGGGAGCAGCTGAAGCCAGTTTTTCAACTCACTCCCGTCAGTAGGCTCTGACAGTAAATGCAAGAGAGAGAACAAAATCCAGGTGCCTTGCAGCATCACTCTCTGCAAAGAAAGGCTTCACTCTAGTGGAAAATCCCAAGCATCCTTGTAAAGTTCCTCACTCTCCCTCTCTTTTCTGTACTCCCTTTCCCATGGTTCAGACACACCCAAACACCAGTTCACCTAGTCTGCCAGGAATGCAGCAGAACTACACACTGAGGAATTATTTATATCCACTTTCCTCCCATTCCCAACTCTCTACAAGGAGGATATTAGGAAATAGTTCAGCTATCTTTTTGGTGGGAGAGACAGAAATAAAAGATTCCCCTGCTTCTGTGCCTACAGGGTAAACAACCCTTCTCAACTTCCATCCCCCTTCCCCCCCCCCAAAAACCCCCAAACTTTTGCTGTATCAGCTGGGGTTCTCCAGTCCCACAGGGAATGCTGATGAAGAATTAAGGTCACTGCTCACTTCTTAAGAATGGCAAAAATGCTTATGTTTTCTATTTTATAACCAGATTGTTTATATTTGATAATTCAGTTGAAGAAACTTGATCACTTTGACCAGATTAGCAATTACCTTATTTTCTGTTAAAATGAGTTTAGGGTCAGTATAGACTCATCTTTCTTGGACTAGCTGAGTCTTTAAAAAACTGATGAAGCTCTCTTTGTGAATCTAATAATTTATAGACAGCAAACACATCCTTTTCTCCATTTCTTGGAACTAAGAAAATCATAAGAAACTTATTATTTTCATGCTCATGGCATCACAAAGCAAAAAAAAAACCAACCACCAAAACATTCTCACAGAGGTAGTCCATCTTTGAGTTTCCCACTTAAAGGGTTAGAATTTTCCTTATTGAAAAGTACACTAAGACATTTTTTAAGTTCAGGAGATATTTTCTTTATCCTCCTTCTAGCAATTGTATTCCACACATTAGCCTTTTCCCATGTCTACATTTAGTAGGAAATGAGGAAAAGGAGAGAAGATCCACACGTTGAAAGAACAATGGATTTAATGAAATAATCAAACCAGAGTCACAGAGTCTGTAAGGGTCACAGAGCACTGGAATATGCTCCCCAGAGAGTCTATAGAGTCTCCTTCTCTAGGGACTTTCAAGACCTGTCTGGATACATTCCTGTGCAACCTGTGCTAGATTCTATGGCCCTGCTCTAGAAAGGGGGTTGGGCTCAAAGGTCTCCAGAGGTCCCTTTCCAACCCTTAACATCCTGTGAGTTTATGCAAAATTATACTCATCCCAGCAAAGGTGCAGCAGCCACAGTATTCAGGAAGGCACTCCTTAAGATCAGGAAAGAGATGAAGAGATACCAAAGTGAAGTCCAAGCAGGATGCTCCTTTCTTCTTAACAAACTTCCTCCTTTATACAGAGTACAATGCCCATGTTATGGGGTATAGCTATGACCCAACTTGAGTCATCTGTCATGGCTGACTCAGAACTCTTAATGGCTGGCAGCCTGTGGCTGGCCCATGATTCCACCCCACCAATATCCTGTATCCCCACCCCCATAAAAAATCAGGTTTTATGCAGAAACCTGAATTGCTGACACCAGAAATAAGAGTTTCAAGGATGTTAGTTATGAATGTTGAAGAACAAGTTTTACAATGGGACTAAAAGGCAGTTTCAGTAGAACTGCTTCCAGGTCCACTAGTTACAAGTGTCTAAGGTAACTCTTCAAAAAGAAGTGCAAGTCAAAGTTTTAAGATGATTTTTTTTTTTCTTTTACTTTTGCTGTTTGAAGTCTTTGGTGTTTGCCCCAGTCTTGTGTGGTCCAGTACCGAGATATCTACATTCAACTCCCCGCACTCCTTGAAGGCTGAATCTTAATTTCTTTGTTCTGCCTAGTGACAAAATGTTGTGGTGGTTCCCTAAAAATGTCTTGGTATTTGAATTTTCCCACCAGTTTTCTGCAGATGACGTACACTATGAATTGTGTCTTCTCAGTCCCTTTCTAAACACTGAGTAAGAATTATTCTGAATCTTGCTTGCATTGCTCTTCATATTTTGAGAGTTTTTCTGCAAGGAAGTGAATTTCTCCATGTATTTCCAGGATTTTCACATCTTTCCCACACTGTTTGTTACTCATGACATCTTGAGCAGTTTAGCTGAGCCTGGAGAATTAACTTAGATCTCAGTGTCACATACTTGCACATTTGTTTGTCATTTATGAAATCTTTAAACAGCTGAGACTTTAGCAAGTCGGCTCGTAAGCATTAGAGACAGACAAAGTTGTGTACTTGTCTACATTTCTGAAACATTCAGAAGCTAGTTTAGATGTTTCTGAGGCTTAACAGAACTTTGGTAGAGAAGCTTTACATTTCTAGAAAATAAACTGTTACTTCTTGTTACCTCAGATGCTACTTGGCACATGAATTTTAAGCCCTGCTCCTGATGACTTGTGCGGGGTGAAAAAAGACCAGTGTCAGAAACTGACTTGCCCAACTTGTTTTTCTAGCAGGTCTAACATTACTGTGAGGTGCTGCATAGAAAATATCTCTCTCTGGAAAACAACTCCTGTTGAAATGTGGAGACAGGCACAAGGGAAGCAGCTTTGTTTAATTTATTTTTAAATCACCTGAAGATGTTTAGTAGCTTGCTAGCCCTGAAGATCATTATTTATGTACAAATTTCAGCATAATTTGTCAAACTGCTTCTGGTATGCCACCGGCAAATTATTCAGAAGGATATTTATAGTGCTCTTCGAATGCTGTTAAGGTAAAATACTCCTTACTAAATACAGAAAGCTAGGATGAAAATTACGATATTGCAGAGCTGACCTGAAAATATGTTTGTCTAGGTTTTCTGCCTGCCTGTTTTCAGGTTAGTGTTTGCCAGGTCTCTATAACATTTAAGTTTGTTCAAACACTGATGGGATACAGGAGTAGCTTTTAAGTGGAAATGCTGGTTCGGAAATCAATGCTTCCCAACTCACTCAAAAAGAGACAAAACCTCAGGGATATTTGGTCTGGTTTTATGTAATTCCCTTTGATCTATATTAGTCACACTTCCTCTAAATGTTTTTGACTTGCACATCACTGATTTAGCTTCAGTCTTTTCTGAGTACTCTCTGAGTATTATCTCCTGCTTGTAGATATAGGAGTCAAAAGCTAGTTCACTCCTTTGTGGCTGCTCTGGGTAAGTGGCCCAGAACTCTCAGCCTTTACAGAGCAACAGAACAACTTTATTTCTGTCATAATTTCAGGTTTAGGAGATGATGGGATGAAAAGGCATCCTTACAGTCCTGTACTCCTGCACTGGGCATAGGGGTGATGCACAGAAGATGAATAGCTGTGTTCAAAAGGACAATTCCAAATCAAAGAGCCCGTGCTTTGTCAGAACAACTTAAAAAAAAGAACAGGATGGCAACTTTTTATTATTGATTGCAGCTACAATGAATCTGACAAGTTATTTAATACAGATTTAAAACTTTCCTATTATTGGAAAGTATTAGTGCAGAGAAAATAATCCTTTGATGGGACAGCACATTTAAGAGCCTTCGCAAGAGCACAGCAGGACTGGAACTGTCCCTGTGTTTTGTTTCTACAGTCAGGTCTCTCTTGAGAGAAACTGAGACATTCTAACGTGAACAATACAGACTTAATGTCTGTTGCATGGTTTAGGAGCATACTTTCTTCACATCTCAGACAATATACAGTTTTCCAGTCATGTTGTCACTGCTATTCCTTTACTCATAATTATCTGCTACTGCTTCAGAATTAAAGAGAAGTAACTTTGACTCACTCTAGAAGATGTTTTCCAATAATTAGAGTATTTTTAAACTAACTAAATTCCTTCCAGTTCCAAATATTACTTCCTTATTGACCCAAGCATTTGCAGCAGTCTTTTTTTATCCAAAATGTAAAGCTCCAGTCAATCAGTTGACACATTATTTGGTTTAAATAAGAGCAGGTGCCTGGTTTTGCCTAAAACTTTTTAAGGATGCTAGACATGAGTCAAGTAAGTATTATGTAAACGCACCTGTGACCTCAGGTGAAAGAAAGCCTCACTGCATATCAAAGCAGACCAGAAAAAAAGAGATAAAATCACTGATATTTTTGTTGAAACTACAGATAGGCAAATGTTGATCTTTTCTGTACAGGCAGTTTAACACCTAGGTGCAAGAATGCACATAAAACTCAAATGTAAGTTTTAGCTCACATTACCTTTGTGTAAAAAACGCAGTTTTATGAAATTGAATAGTTTGTTGGCAAGTTGCAAAGGACAAAAACTGTCTTCTGAAATATGACTCGTAGACTTAATGAGTGGAAACATTAAACCTCATTTTACATTTCTGAATATTCTGAGTAGTAAGAGATCTAGTACTGAAACCTTCAAAGTACATGTCTAATGAAAGAATGTACAGCTTCTTTAGAAAAGTGGTTATGTAATTTGAGGCCTATTATCTCTTTGATAGTCAATAAGACTTAACTGCTTCTGAAACTTTTCCTCATTTCTTTTTAAGTGAAGATAATTTTCTGTAGCTAACAATTCAGTTTGCCTAAGAAGCCATGCTAAGAAGATTCTTCAAATTAATTTGAAATAGAGGATCTCTGAAGGAGAAAGAAAGGAAAGTAAGGATGAAGAATGTACTCCAAAATGCTATCTTTTCATTAAAGAAGGTTGACTGAATCATGTAGTGATCATTTAACTTTACGGAACTTCTAACTATTGAACTTTTGCATTAAAAGTCTTTAAAGCTTTTTAATTTGTGAAGCTGAGCAAATTGCCAGAGTGTATTGACCCAAAAGAGGTTTTTCCATTGTCTCCAGCTTTCACTTCGTAGCCTTTTTGTGAGCTCACGTATGTTTCCATAAGTGTTGCCATGGAACTTCCTCATGATGGAAAACTGAAATGAGTTAAGACAGAAAACACACTTGTGGATCTATGTTCTGGAAAAAATGACTAGATGCCCTTTGACTTCAGCTGGATGGATCAGAATGACAATTAAATAGAGTAGAAAAGCTATGCACATGACTGGTGCCAGAATTAAAATGAGGAAAACGGATATTTGCTGAATAAAATACAGTACACGAAATCTTACTCTTCATCTGAATTTTACCTAATTTATGTTAGTGGAGTGCCCTGCTTTACAAACAAATAAATCAAACACCTATTTGTTAAAGTAATTCAGTAGTAAGTAACAGAATCTAGTGCTAAAGGAGAAGTATTACAGAAAAGACAGTCTCTTTTCCTTCATTATCACTAATCATATAAGACGACTACTCACCACAGACAGGAAAAGGCAGTACCTAGCACAGGAGCAATGAAAATGTTAACTGAAATCAAAAGTATATGTTTATACATTAAAAAAAATAAAACTGGGGGTTTGTTTTTCTTTATTTTTTTTCTGCAATAACAAGCCAAAAGCATAGGGAATAAGAAAAGTCATTGAAATATAATCTTTGCAGGATTTTATCTTAACTCATATTCTCATATACTTAATTAAATTCAAAAGCAGATGCAACCAAGTTGATGTTTTTCTAAGAGTCTAACCTTTCCTCTAAACAAAACTCAGTAAGAATCTTGTATAGGTGCCTGAGAGAAAAATGCATTAACATTTATCAGAGAAAATCAGACCAACATGACTTCCTCCTTCACGCATCCTGCTAATGGTTAGTAGTTAAAATAACAGTGAAGGTCTAATACCACCTCCTAGGATTCTGCAAAACATTCACAATCAAATGTAAATTATGGTTAAATCTGCCTCAGTTCTGGTTTTATCACAGCCCCAAATTTTGGCCTTGCTTCAAACAAACTTTCAAAAGATCTGGGATGGGTTCTGAGTGTACCACCTTGCAGAGCATAGGAAAGTGCTCTAATACGTGTGCACAAAGAGTGAAGGATATGTAGTTTTGGATCGCATCCAGGTAAGATTTGGAAGACATCACTGAAATTTTCTTTGAACTCTGTACTGAAGGCAAACTTGGTGAAATTCCAGGTGAATTAAAACCAGCACAAAACCGTGCTTCTGTATCCTCTTGTGAACCCACAATATTTCAGCATTTTACATTAATATAAAAGAAACCCATAGAAAATAAATACATATGGTTCTAGAAGGGAAAAAAACTAGGTCTATAAAGGCCTAATTTGGTCAGTTTTGAAAATGAAGAGTGGATTAGATTGAATATAAGGACAATTTGAAGTATACCAGGGTGCCTTACGATGGCAAAGTATTCAGACAATGGTCTCCTCAAACTTGTAATGAGTTTTATGAAGAAGAAGCAGTCATAGTGCTGAGCTCTTTTGGAGTAAGATCCATTAGCACTCAATACAGTTGTCATGTAGTACAACATGGTGCTATGCAGAATATAATATGAAAGACTAAAATGTGAATATTTTTATGCTCTTTTTTTGGTAAAGCTACAGTCTTGGTGACTTTAGCAAACAGTGACATATTTATTACCTCTGGTATAAGTTTTATTGCCTGGAGTTTATTTAAATTCAATATTTGGAACTGTAGTTGTATTTCTTAATATTATGAAATATGCTAAAGTCTTCTTCTTTCCATATCACACTCTAGAATTTATTGCTTTAGTTTTGATATATCTGGTATTGAACAAGCAGTACACAAATCCTGATTCCAGAGAGTGTATTCTGTTATGTTTGTTCAAAGGAGGAAAACTGGGCCAAACACTGTTATTTTCAATATGCTATTGAAAAGCTGTTATTTAAAAGTTCTACTCAAAGTATTTTATTAGGGAGTTTCTCTTGTGCCTGCAGCACTACCAAATGCCTAACCTAATGAAATTACTGCAGTCAAATTTCCAATCTCAGAAAGTGTGTTAATTCATGAACTTTAAGCATAAGGGTAGTCTTGCTGAAGTCAATGTACAGCTTTGATCAGAATAAGTATCATAGCTGGATTAGATCCCAGGAGACTGTTAAGGAGGAAATCACAGTGCAAGATGTTTTGGAAGTTGACTCTCGGAATAAGAGATGTAAACAACTAAACACTAGGAAATGTAGCCAGGAGGGGACCAGTCTCTTCTCCCAGGCAATCAGCACCAGAACAAGAGGACACGGTCTCAAGCTGCACCAGGGGAAGTTTAGGCTCGAGGTGAGGAGAAAGTTCTTCACAGAGTTGTTAACTGTTGGAATGGGCTGCCCAGGAAGGTGGCAGAGTCACCATCCCTGGAGGTGTTCATGAGGGGCTTGGACATGACACTTGGTGCCATGGTTTAGCAGTCATGAGGTCTTGGATGACAGGTTGGACTTGAGGTCTTTGATGATCTTTGAGGTCTCTTCCAACCTTGTTGATTCTGTGATTCTATGATTCTATGAAATGGCATCCACAGGTGGTATGTTCAAAGTGACCTTAAGAGAAGCACTGATTCTCTGGAAACATTAAATAAGAACTGGCACTTTTTTCAGTAGTAGTTTTGAACATTCCAGTCTAACAAATACTACATGAAAGCTGCTTAAGAAGATGATGAGATAAGGTCTATTATGATGTTAAATATGAATATAAAAATAGATTCCTAAGGCTATAGGAGACAATAATAAAAGTCAGTTCAGGAGTGGCTGAAAATAAGCTCAGTGACTTTGAAAAGATAACTGAAAAAACTTTAATGTCTTTTTATAATATAAATAAAAAAGGATAAAAAAGAAACCAGCGACCCATTGGAAGAATTATTGGTGACTCTGAAAGCGCAGCAGGAAGTCATGGTTTTATTGATAGAAAGTGATTCAAGATTATGATTTAAAAAGTTCCCCTAAAGGATAGTAACTAAAGTATACCAGATTATCTCAGAGATGTATTTGTCAAGACCTCTAGGTTTTTAGCTTGCAAATATGTTTCTTTCAGTTTGTTGATGATGTCAGTGAACATTTGTCATTTATAGTAAAAAAAGAATTTAACTTCATGTGTGAATGGCTTGCCATTCAAAATCTAGGTTATGATGTAGAAAGATCCATGCAGATGCTCAGCACTGATAGTAACAGTGCTACTCATTTCACGAGTGCACACACGTACAGATATTTGCATTAATGAGACAATGAATGGAGAGTAACACATTAATTATTGAAACTTTATTGATGTAAAATCTCTCTCTGTTTTAATATTTAAACTTTATTTCTTGGTGTCTCATTGGGTGATATTGGTCTTTTTTCCCATTGAAAGAATAGAGAGGATGTTGCTAATTATTAATCGGTGTTTCTGGACTTGATACTCACATAAAGTACTAAGTTAGGTGGTGTGGGAGTTTGAGGCAGATCCTCCATTGCCTCTCACTGGGGCAGAAAAACGAGACTCAAACAAATGGATTGCAGAAGTGATGGAAAGTTTAAATGGAAAAGCAGTGAGTGTTTTACAGAGAACTACAAGTGCAGTGACAAAGGAGGTCCCAAAGCATAACCAGAAACCTCCCAGCATTCCTCTCTCCCCACCTGAGGGTACACCCAAAATCCCCAGGGCTTTTTCTTCCCCTCCTCCACTGTTAGGCTAATCTCAGCTGGCCAGATCTGAGATTGCCCTTCCCCTTCTCCTCTTGGCATTAGGCCTAGCCAAGCCCAAGAGGCCTGGAGATAACTTCCCTTCCATTACCAGATAGGGAGCACCTCCAGTAGCAGCAAGGGAAGAAAGAGGAAGTGTGAGACCTTGCTGATGGATTTATAGGGAGCAGGACATTATGGGAATGAACTACGCTATTTCCTGTGTCGACCCACTGGGCTGGACACCCAGGGCACCAAAGCTGTATCTTGTGTGCTAGCAGCAGAAGGCACCCAGCCTAAACTACCACAGGTGTCCAAACCGTATTGGATTTCCAGTAATGTCTTCTCCTTCCTATGGCATCACATATCACTCAAACATGAAACTGAGAGACATCACCAGTAGGATTATAAATTAAAAGCCATCTTGCTAGCCTTCAAATTTCAATTTGTTTGCAAATCTTATTTCAGGAAATAATTGTTAGACAACAAATAGAGTGGTGCTCCCGTGTACTGAATTCAGACCAGTTTTTCTGCATTGGCTTCTACTGAGTCCCGCACAGACTGTTCCACTCAAAAATACTATCCAGACTTTTTATTCTGTTCATTACTAATCTGGAAGAGAGAAAATGCAAACAGAAGTTAAAATATAATTGAAATGCCTGAAATTCCTGGTGGCCTATACCTTTATAAATGGCACCGAGGAGACCATCCCCATCCCAGGTGATTTATGGTTCATATTGTTTCAAGAAGAGTGCTTGAGGTAAAATTTTGGCCTTGTTTGAGTGGATAAACTTCTTTCCTCTTCCTAAGACTGCACATTTTTTATGTTCTGTTCCTTATTTACTTTATGCTTGAGCTTATAAGCGGGGACCACATAAATCTAATCCTCTAAGCTGTTCTGCTGAAATCAGCAGAACTACTTGCAGTTGCACAAAATCAAGCACATGAATTATGGTGGGATCAGAGTTTCGCTTGAAGAGACCTGTTCCCTTCACAAGGAATGTTATCTGCATATGTGATGTTTAAAATGCTTGTGAAGATTAAAACAATGCTGTGGACAAACCATATTCCCAAAGTTATGCAACCATCTTGCCCTTATTTGGAAGATGTCAAATTTCCTTTTAGTCAACTACATTTTAATGACCCTGCTTATCAGTGTTTTAAACTTAATTTTGAAGGGTAGAAGACATGGGGTGAAATTCTACACTGAATCAGAGAAGAATAATTAATAATCGTTATACTTAACGCTAAGAATGACAAACTTAGGCATCCGGTACCTCAGTACCAAGTTTTAATTGCTTGATTTCAAAACTATGCTAGCAGGATATCCTAACTGATTTTAAAAATAATGGTGTTAAGTATTGAAAACCAAATTAAAAAAAAATGCAGTTTGTAAAGAAGGTCAATGTACATATTTTCTAAGTCCATATCCACATTCATATGCATCAATTGCAATTAAAACTTGATGAATACACCTTATTCTGAGCTTCCCATTACAGCTGTTTCTCTACCCTTTATTTAATAAACTACTTATTGTTGTGACTGTGTTTATATGCATCCTCCAGGCACTTAAAATATTTGACTGTATTTGGGATATGCAATATTATATTAGTATTCCAATAAACAAGCAACACTGTTTCTTGATAAACAGTAATATCAGGATGCTCTGTGTATACCTACATAGACACTCACATATATACAAATACATGTACTTTCCTTCAAAAACAATTGCAAATGATTATACAATCTCTAGAAGGTATGTACATCTATCTTTATTTGCAGGGGATTGTTTAAGGATATAAGTAAATAAATAACAACAGCAGCAACAGTAATAATAAATACACAAATAAATTAAAACTTCCCCTTTTTCCTTTTCCTTTTCCTTTTCCTTTTCCTTTTCCTTTTCCTTTTCCTTTTCCTTTTTCCTTTTCCTTTTCCTTTTCCTTTTCCTTTTCCTTTTCCTTTTCCTTTTCCTTTTCCTTTTCCTTTTCCTTTTCCTTTTCCTTTTCCTTTTCCTTTTTTTCTTTTTCTTCTTTTTTTTTTTTTTTCTTTTTCTTTTTCTTTTTCTTTTTTTTTTTTTTTCTTTTTCTTTTTCTTTTTCTTTTTCTTTTTTCTTTTTCTTTTTCTTTTTCTTTTTCTTTTTTTTTTTTTCTTTTTCTTTTTTTCTTTTTCTTTTTTTTTTTTTTTTTTCTTTTTCTTTTTCTTTTTTTTTTCTTTTTCTTTTTCTTTTCTTTTTCTTTTTTTTTTTTTTTTTTCTTTTTCTTTTTTTTTTTTTCTTTTTCTTTTTCTTTTTCTTTTTTTCTTTTTCTTTTTTCTTTTTCTTTTTCGTTTTTTTCTTTTTCTTTTTTCTTTTTCTTTTTTTTTTTCTTTTTTTTTCTTTTTTCTTTTTCTTTTCTTTTTCTTTTTCTTTTTTTTTCTTTTTTTTTTCTTTTTCTTTTTCTTTTTTTTTTTTCTTTTTCTTTTTCTTTTTTTTCTTTTTCTTTCTCTTTCTCTTTTTCTCTTCTCTTTCTCTTTTCTTTTCTTTTTCTTTTTCTTTTTCTTTTTCTTTTTCTTTTTCTTTTTCTTTTTCTTTTTCTTTTTCTTTTTCTTTTTCTTTTTCTTTTTCTTTTTTTTTTTTTCTTTTTCTTTTTTTTTTTTCTTTTTCTTTTTTCTTTTTTTTCTTTCTTTTTTCTTTTTCTTTTTTCTTTTTCCTTTTTCTTTTTTTCCTTTTCTTTTTTCCTTTTCCTTTTCCTTTTCCTTTTCCTTTTCCTTTTCCTTTTCCTTTTCCTTTTCCTTTTCCTTTTCCTTTTCCTTTTCCTTTTTTTTTTCTTATTTCCTTTCAGTTTAAGTACAGGCTTGTTTAAATTGCATTCCTCTGTCAGGCTGGTCATAAGGGCTGTATTCAGTATAAAAGCACCTGTGTACATCCAGGCTCTAGACTCACACTTCATGAGGTATTTCTATGCAGCATCAGCCTGAAGCAGCCTCTGGATACCAGAAAGCCTGCAGGCCCACATGCTGTTTCTAGGCATGTTTTCTAGGAGCTGCTCCACACTGTAGTTTTTATTTTGTGTACCAGTCTGAACACATGATGAATATTTTCTTAGCAACATTGCTTTTGCTAGAAAATTAGTGAATAGTAGTTGTAAAGATTGGGAAACACTGAACCAGATACTGAACCAGAAACTCCAACCAGCAGCAAACAACTGTTCTGGCCACTTCCCTGGTCCTGTTTCAATAGTTGGCACCAACTCCAAGGGATTTGTTCCTGTTTATGTATTAAATGTGAAGGGTAAATAATTTTATTCTCAGTTAAGGGAGGCCTGCCTGTCAAGCCAACTCAGAACTAACACTGAACTCCAAAGTTTGACTTTCAGAAGTGTCTTCTTGAGGATGTCTGTGGGGAGCTACTTACACAAATCTTCACAGCAGTGTTTCTGAGGGAAAGATCAAATGGCAGTAGCACTAACTGACTTCTGGATCTTCCACTGCCACAACAAAACCAATGGATTACAAATATAGTGTGAAGTCATTTTTTCAGGCGAACTCAATTCTAGATGGATATTTAGCAAATTATAAATACAAAGGAATTGTTAATATACTCCAATACCTTACACTAGCTATGTGAACACAGGTTACTAAATTGCAGTTTAGTCTTTTCAAGAAGGCAGAACAAAATTGCTTATTGTAGTTTGGTGCTAGAAAGCAAGTCAATTTTAATTGCTGCAATGAAGGGGCTCTCTCTATATACATAACTGTAACTTTTGTTTTACTTCTTTTTGGATCTCATTTGCCTCTGAAGGTGAGCCCACAGCTGAAAAGCATCTTAGACTATGTTGTACAGGACCTATTCTAAATAAGTCTGTGTGGAATCCAGACAAACAACCATGATGGAGCTACAGGAGGTGGCTGACCTTCTAAAAGCAAACAACTACTTTTGCCAAAATGGGTTCCATTAAAATTGAATGACTACCGTATCCCAGACATATGCTTACTTTGGCTGTGGCAGAGGTGGCCTCCACTATACTTAGCATAGGAAATTGTTACAGAAGCAGTTTTAGCTGATGTGAATGACACTGTAAGTGTCTTCTATAGTCTAACTGTAAATATGTGGCGTTTCATGTGAAGAATTATGTGATGATCCTTTTAGAAGAAGGACAGATGAATGACCTGCCTCTAAAGTAAATCTTATCCTGCAATTATACAGGTACTGCTAACCAGAAGCAAACCAAACCAAAACTTCCCACAGAAAACATGTGAATTAAACATCAGCTTTGACCCATTCTGTATTTCGCACGTTCAATAATGCCACTAATTACATAAACTAACTTTATGTTAATACACATAAAAAAATAGTGCCTGTAATTTCTATTTTCTTATAAATAAATGGTTGCTAAACATGAATATCCCTTTAAATTAATTCAAAACTATGTTGGTCAGGACATATTTTTCATAAGAAATAAACTTAGACCATGGTATCGTAGGTCATTCTTTTTCTTTATGTAGCTGAGTGGGAACAAAAATGTAAAGTGCAAAGTGCAAATTAAAGTATTTTCTGCAGTTATTTCAATATTTGCTGAACCCCATAATATCAACTAAATAAATACAATCCATATTGCAACTTGTCAAGTTACTGCATTCTAGAAAAATTAAAAACAAAGCAACAACAACAAAAAAGGAGAGCAGCTGTTATGTTTGAAGTTCTGTGGGAAAAAAAAATCACCACTTTGTGTATTTTCAATAGTTTATGTTTCTCTGAAGACCTTTGGATGATTTATGTGAAAGACAGGCTGAAGTTAGGTGGGTTCAAGTTGCTGCAAGAAATCCTGCCAAGCAAAACAGAGAATTCTGTAACTCCTTAATGTGATGACTTTTTTTTTCCCCTTGAAAAAAAAACTGAAAAATACTACAGCAAGGCTACAAACAGGAAAAACAATCTACCTACATAATTGCACAAAACAAAATAAGTCTTTCCTCTATTTGCTCTTCTAAAATGTCTTCCAGTGTTCCAAGATTGTTATGCATTGTATGAAGTCCAAAGTTGCAAGAAAATGCACTTCAGGTCCATTAGTAAATTAAGACATTAGCAACATTGGTCGTGTCAAAGCTTTCTTGCACCAGAGGAATTTATTTCTGTTAACAAACTCACATGTTAATAAAAGACTGTCCTGGGACATGATAGCTTGCTTCAGCATGCTTCATAAAGGCTTCCTGTGGAGGTAGATCCTGTCAGGTGGATAGGTCATTAAAACTCTTCTGCCCAAATGAAGTACACCATATTGCATTACCCACATGAGCACCAGGTCTCTTTCTATAACAACAAATCCACACTCATTTCTGAAGATTCCTCAATGCCAAATCCACATCATCATAGACACCATGATTCATTTGCACACCACACTCTTTTATGTCTGCTGGCACTGTGCATCAGGAGGACTCTGGAGATGACATATGCAGGGAAACTGTTATGTTAGGATACCTTCAGACTGAACTTAGCCTTCTCAGTCCCCTCCTACTGTCAGCACAAGTTGTGGCTCCAAGAAGATACCAATGCATGAATGATCCTTAGAAGCGAGTAGAGAATCTTTCGGGGCCCTAACCCGACTGTTGGGAGTACTTGTGCAACCTTCTAATCTGCTGTCTCTTGGTTACCCTAATTGTCACAAACAAAACCACAAAACCAGCTTGCTCATATGGGATATTGCTTTCTCAGCACTTTTCAGTGTTCCCTCAGTGGGAGGCCACTTGTCAATCAAAATTAAATTCCAAACCACATTCTTCCAGTGACTCAAAACTAACCACCAGAGACTCAAGCAAGGTCAAACAAGATATATATTCTTTACAACTTAAATTAAAGTGTCTTTTCATGCCAAATAACTTTCCCTAATGTTTATATGTCCCATATCTCCATTCTCACTTGTTTATTTAGAGATACCAGAAGTGCCATAGGCAATTATGTGAAAACATCACATAGCAATATTAGATAAATAGAGAAGATTTGTGTTTGTGGATTTTTTTCTCCATGCTTTATGTATATCTTAAATGCTGTTAAAGAATTTTGAGTCAGCTAAAATCCAAGAAAAGGTTGAGATCACTTCCAATTTAACTATGGGAATTCATCAACTGATATATGAAAGAAGTAAGGACTAATTGATTTTTGAGCAATATAATCAATATTCTGTACTAAAAATAACTACATTTTGTCCTCAAATAGAACAGGTGGAGGTGTTTTGTCCCTGGATCGTATAATATTTTCCCAAAGAACACATTGTTAGGTTTTTTCTATTGTTATTGATGAGAATTTCTGCAACAATGATGGTACAGGTGTGAGAGTTTCTAAATGTGGTACTGGGAAGTTTTTGGGCAGATGTGACAAAGTATAATTAAAACCCAATATTTTAATTGTTTTCCTTTTATATCTCCTTTGGTTTTGTTCTTTCGTTTCCTGGTAGGGAAGTTTGTTGACAGAAAATTGTCCAGATAATTTTGATATTAAAAAGTATTCACCAATTTGAAATGCATTATTTTTTTATGATGATAGATATTTACATTAAAATGTAATTCTGTGTGTCATAAATCTAGAGAAAAAATGATCCATTCCAGGTGATCTTCTATAAGAGTCAAGGTGTATATTCTGAATTTTGGAGAGCATACACATGAAAATGTACAAGCAGTTCGTTGACTGAAATGCATCTGAGTTTTGTCAAATAAATGGGTATGACTGATCACCAACATCTGCAAACAGACAAAGGGTTATTTCACGAACTGCCAGCAAATAACTCTGTGACATACTGAAGGCCATATGTGGGTAATATATTAACTGCAATGCTTTTCTATCAAATTACTTACCAAATTAAGAAGTAGTATTGCTAATTTCTCTGGCATGCTGTTTGAGAGCCCTCTTCTCTCATATATAAAAAAGAGAAGAACAGAGAGGGAGAAAAATGGAGTGAGTCATGGAGAGACAAACAGGGACAGGAGCAGAGAGGTAGAAGGATAGAATGAATTTGCTATTCAGTTACACACTGGTCTCATTCCTAATGTTTGCATTTGTAGCAGATTTGTTTTTAAAGATGAAAATTAAGACCTTTGATAGACCATTGGAAAGACAAACTATGCAAATTATTTTTCATATGTTTTATAATGCATACAGTGAATTCATTGTCAGAGCACAGCTCAATTAAAAACCCCACTTAAAGCCTTTCCTGGGTTAGCATAGAATAGAATAGAATAGAATAGAATAGAATAGAATAGAATAGAATAGAATAGAATAGAATAGACCAGGTTGGAAGAGACCTTCAAGATCATCACGTCCAACCTATTATCCAACCCACCTAATCAATTAAACCATGCAGCCAAGCACCCTATCAAGTCTCCTCTGAACACCTCCAATGATGGTGACTCCACCACCTCCCCGGGCAGCCCATTCCAATGGGCAGTCACTCTCTCTGTGTAGAACTTCTTCCTAACCTCCAGCCTAAACCCACAATCTGCTCTAACATGCAAGCCTCTGTCTCCCCACCACCACAGACAGTGGGAAATATAATGCTAAAAAAACCTTTCTGGATTGAGATAAAGAGTTTAATGAGATAATACACTCTACAATTACCTTAGCAAAAGCAGCAGCAGAAGCCAGCAATAAAATGGTTACCCCAACCCAGGGACACAGCAGCCAGAACAATGGAAAAAGCCAACATCCTGAAACTGGAAACTGGAAGCAACAACTGGAACAGGAAGCCTTTCATGTTACAATCTGAACTCCAAGCCCCATGATACTTTGCTCCAGCCAGCACTTTTGTTTTGAACTGCCATGACAGCACCGTACTATTGAATACACATCATCAGATTCAACTCAACCCATGACAAATACCATGTAATGATCTTAGGTATAATTTTTTTCAGAGGAAGCTTCTCTAGGAATAGCATTTCAGAGGATAATGCAGCAGAACTTCCTTCCTTCTCTCTTCCTGAGAAGTCCTGATGGGAAAGAGCAATTCCAAGGATGGGACCAACCATGGGAGAGGTAAGGCTTGTAAAAACCTGACAAAGATACATAGATAAAACTGAAGAACTCCTCTATAGATAATTTGTCCATGGAGAAGCAGTAATCTGGACAAAAAAGACCAGTAACTTGATACAAAACACTAAAAATGCACATATACACACATTCTCTAGATGATTTTAATGGTATGTAAGATAGCTTTGCCCATCAAATAGTTTCCAGTAATGCTCACTCCTTTCTGTGTTTTAAAGCCAATCTGAGCAATGATACACCATTGTCTTTTCCATGTCTGCATACTGTCAGTAAACACAAACATTCTGCCAGTTCTGCCTATTCACAAGCCTCATGTTTTTAGTGTCACACAGAGGTAAAACAGGAAAGGACATTTTAAAGTGTTTGTCTCTGCTGTAATTGAACCCAATGAAAATTTTCTTTTACTGAAGCCAGAGAAAACAAATAAACTGGGATCATAGCATAGTTAGCTAATAAGATTGTGGAGACTAGATTAAAATCTTGATAAGCTACTTGTATATTGAAGTTACTCTGTTAAGTAATGCATATTAAGGATTATATGATTTCAAGGAAAATTGGAGAATAAATTCAAGGTTTGAAATCACAAAGGCCCAGATACACTATCAATCATCTGGCAGAAATAACTTATAACACTGAGGAATTATAACTTATGACACTGAGGAATTAATTGTTACACTGAAGGAAAAACTGAAAAAAAAAATGTCATAGTAGATCTTTGAGAAACTTAGGAAACCTATATTAATTCATCTTGAGGCCTTTAATCATAAAGAGAAAAAATAAAGGCAGCCAAATAAATAATAGAAGACACATATCCTGCAAACCAATTATACTAATATCATTGAATCTGATCACACCAGAGGAATGAATAGAAGAAGGACAGAACCACTCTGTATCTTTCAGTTTACACAAATTGATTGAAGTATCCTTCAGTGGGTGGTTGCAAGTCTATTTGGTACTTTCTTATTTATTGCCTCAATCTCTGTTTTACCAGTTTCATGAAACCCTACCAGAATATTCTTGTCTAGAGACCAGATGTCAAGCTACCTTCTGCAAAATCTTCTTAGACTGACAAGACAAACTAATGAGTTGCTAGACCTGTGTGCTCTACTCTGTATCCCTCCCTCCCTCCCTTACCTTGTTCTAGAAATCCAAATAAATAACCCAGAGAATACGAAACATTAACATAAAATATGGGAATCCTCATGCAGATTTTGATGATTGTAATTCCTCCCAAATGTAGAAATCAACCCATTCCATGAAAACATTATCTGCTCCAGATTTAAAGGTATTGAGTTGTAACTTTGTGAGTTTATAGAACTGTTTGAAAATAACTCAGGTGATATGACATCAGGCATTTTGATGAAAGATCCTTCCTTCCAGAAAACCCTTTTTTGGTATTCTTACTGGAGGTAGCGTTAAGTTATAAACGATCAGAGAAGGGTTTTCCCCTAACTTGTCATATCACAGAGCAATAAGAAAGCAATGACTTTTAGCTTAGCATAAAACCCCACGGATGTGATTGGATAATTTTTTTTTCCACATGTATGAACACCAAGTTTTTTTGTGGTAACATTTACAGACTTGCATTCCTCCGTTTCCCTCCCTCTGCTACTTGTTGCACTTATCCTGTTCCCATTACTGCTTCAGTGTTGAAAATCACTGCAAAGAGGACTTATAAAAGTACCTCTGCGACAGGATTTGTCTCTTTGTGCATTGGGTAGCTGAAGTGAGTTCATATTAGTACAGTACAGTACAGTATTACCAAGGTTGGAAGAGACTTGGAAGATCATCTAGTCTAACCTGTAACCACAAACCTCACGACTAGACCATGGCACCAAGTGCCACATCCAGTCCCCTCTTGAACACCTCCAGGGATGGCGACTCAACCACCTCCTTGGGCAGCCCATTCCAATGGCGAATCACTCTCTCGGTGAAGAACTTTCTCCTCACCTCCAGCCTAAACTTCCCCTGGTGCAGCTTGAGACTGTGTCCCCTTGTTCTGGTGCTGGCTGCCAGGGAGAAGAGGCCAACCCCTCCCTGTCTACAACCACCTTTCAGGTAGTTGTAGAGAGCAATGAGGTCACCCCTGAGCCTCCTCTTCTCCAGGCTAAACAGCCCCAGCTCCCTCAGCCTCTCCTCATAGGGCTTGTGCTCAAGGCCTCTCACCAGCCTTGTTGCCCTTCTCTGGACACGTTCAAGTGTCTCGATGTCCTTCTTAACATTTTATGCAACTTATTCATTGTTGGAATATGGTCAATAAATAAACTGCACTAGAATTAAACCCTTGCTAAGGGCTTGAATTTCCAGCTAAGACCAGATTCTGCAATCTTACAAGGTCTTTTGAATCTGCTGCACTATATTTTGTTTGATTTATTTTTATTTTCTTAAACTGGGTGCCCTGTGTTTAACTAACTGAATCTGCTGATGAATATTCAATACCTTGCTGACCTCATACCAGCTTTAAAACAAAAGTGCAGGCAGGAACAAAGTATCATGGGGGTTGTACTTCCTATTGTAACATGATTGTAACATGTTTCCACATTCCAGTTTTGAGGTGTTGATCTTCTGCTGCTGGGCTGACTGTATGCCTGGGGGCCGAGGGGTTCATTTTATGACTGATTTCTGATGCTGCTTCTGCTTTTGTTGTGCTTTTCTGTGAAATAGGCTAAGGGAATTGTACTCTTGTAATTTCATTAAACATTCCTTGTCTCAACCGAGGTTGGTTGGGTTGTTGTGTGTGTTTCTCTCCAGTCTGTGTGTGTGTGGGTTGCCCGTGAGACTGGGCTGTTGTAAACCAGTACACTGGGACACAAAACCTGTTAGCAGCAAAACAGGTAATTAATTTAATGTAATTCCAAAAGAGTTCTTTGCACTTCTGTGCTAATGGTTTACCTTGTCTTGTAATCCATTGAAAACTCTTCAGCTTAAAGGAATTTAGAGCACAAGATGACCATAAAGCTATTAATTGAAGTTTCCTGTGGAGTAATTCACCTCAAAGTCTTTATTCTGCGTTTGCTCATTACCATTTTGCTACATTGCTGTATACCTTCAAATGAATAGCTCTCTGTTAAGGTATACTTGATAAAGCAAAGAGTTAAATATTTTATTAGTATGGAAATGTGTTTGAGTAAGTAACTATTTGTTTTGAAAGTTATTTGAAACAGGAGGTCACAGAGCATGGAAATACTACAGCAAATTAGTTAATGATGCTGGTTACTTGCCATTAAATACTACACTGAAAGAACAGGAAGAGGGTTGGATACCATACAATTAGGCTTCCTAGAATATTGTTTCTGAAGTACAGTAATAGAGGCTTTTCAGTAAATTTGAGGAATGGCAAGAGTGGTCAACCTTCATAATTGCAGCTAAGAATTTCCAGCTTTCACAACTACAATGAGATGGTTAGATTGTTTCAATTCAGATTAGTTTTTAACATGATTTTTAACAGTGAATTACTTCTTCCCTTTTACATTTGTTTTAGTTTTGTGTTCCTAAAGAAAACACTTGATGGGGAGGAATATACAGTGGAACCCATTTCTGGGAACATGCTTTATTACTACTTTGATGTGGTATTTTCCTCATATATAAAAATTACATGCTTAAGAGAATCAATATGTTTCAGCTGCAGTATTATGACTGACGATTCCTCACTTTTCACAAAAACAAATCCCCGAAAAATTCCTATCCATTGCCATACCTTCTTGAGGTCTAGGCATTGACTCCCAGTGCTGGTAAACCTCTGTCTCTTGCTCATTGAATTTTCCAGCCAACCTATGCTTTCATTCATGTTGCCTTTCTTGGTAAGCAACTGCTTCCAATGGAAATCATCAGAAACATTTCATTATCTTGGCATTGTTTGTTATTGGTGCTCCTGCTTTTTTTAACCAAATAGAATTTGGATAATCAATGTTTATCATATGAAAGAGTGAGCTAAGAGACCTATGGTTTTCCATTAGATCTCATTTCTCATCATCTGCTGGAGCAGGAATGAGTACAGTCCCCAATGAGACCATATAGTTCCAAATGTGTGTATTAAATATGCATCTATATATGCATATATGTTCTGGTGAGTCCACATGTGGAATATTGTGTCTAGTTCTGATCAAGAAGCACAGGGAACTGCTTAAATGAGTCCAATGCAGAGCCACAAAAATGATTAAGGGAGTGGAACATCTCCCCTGTGAGGACAGACTGAGGGAGCTGTGTCTCTTTAGCTTGGAGAAAAAGAGACTGAGGGGTGACCTCATTAATACTTATAAATATGTAAAGGGTGACTCCCAAGAGAATGGAGTCAGGCTTTTCTTGGTGATGCCCAATGACAGGACAAGGGGCAATAGGTGGAAGTTGGGGCACGGGAAGTTCCACGTAAATATAAGGAAAAAAACTTTTCACTATGAGGGTGATGGAACACTGGCATAGGCTGCTCAAGGGGGCTGTGGAGTCTCCCTCTCTGGAGATATTCAAAACCCGCCTGGCTGCGTTCCTGTGTGATATGGTATAGGAGATCCTGCTCTGGCAGAGAGATTGGACTAGGTGATCTTTTGAGTTCCCTTCCAGCCCCTAACATTCTGTAATTCTGTGACACAGAACAGCAAAATAGGGCACATAAATCATCTTCCCATGCCCATGAACCTATATCAGACAAAAGCAGTCAGTGGAGCTCTATAATTAAGTCCTAAAGTTTCACAGGTGAAAGTGAAATGCTCTGTGAGCTCTGTTCACAATCTAGGCTCCAAGAAATGAAGACCTTGTGACCTTTGAGCTCAGTGCTTTCCACTGCATAGCTGTAAATCTAGAAAAATGAGAGTTATGCACGAATACTACATATTAGTAGCAGAAACTTTGTGTTACATTCTGCAGAACACATAATCTGCCTGCAAGAAGATGGAAGTTAAAAATTTGTTTTGCATCAATTATTGGAACTTTCCATTGTTCCTCATCTGAAAGAAGGAATGAATAGGTTGCAAGTGAACCAAAAGTTTAAGCTTACGTTGCGTAATGGTTTGAATCAGAACAAAATGGGTCAAACTGAATCAGCATGTTAACCCATCTGTTTTCCCAACACAGAAGTGAGGGAAAAGTAACACTCAAAAACTTGGGATTGAGGTAAAAAGAGAGTGAGATAAGACTAGAGTCTACTGACCAAAATCAGATAAACATAGTACAAAATGAACAATTACCTTAGCCTATTTGCATGAAAAGCACAGTGCAGAGCAGCAGTAAGCAGAAGGAAGTGAGCCAAATACCCAAGCCAGAAACCTACTCCCCCATTCTTCCTTATGCTGCTGCTATTCCTGTGGAAAAGACAACACCCAAGAATCCAGAACCTAGAAACTGCAACTGGAACATGAAGCCTCCCATGTTACATTCTGAACTTCAAGCCAGCAGCAGGTTCAACTCAACCCATGACACATTTAAATATACCCTGATATGAAAAAGCAGCAACAAAAATACAGATTTTCTTTTTAGAACATTTAATTCCACGTGTCTAAGAAAAATACTTTCCTAAGCTGCAATCTTTAAAGGGGACTTTAAAGACTGTTTTAATTCTCTTGGGGAGTTTATCCATTTGTGGAAATATTATGTGAAGTCAGTAGGTCAACAATCTTTTCCCTAAATGTCCATGGCTGTATTTCTGTCTATTCCAACACTTGCTTCACTGTGCTCTCACAGTCAAGTAACTTTTGTCATTTTACTTTTGGAAACACTTGAATAATTTTTCTTTCTTTCTTTATTTTTTTTAACATTTAATAAGCTTAATTTGATTGCAAAGTTTGGGGATGAACTATGAAGTTCTGCAACTTGTAACTCAAGAGAGATTCAGTTTCCAAGAGCAGAAAGAGAATGATGATTTGTAGTGATAATTTCTTTATGAAGCAAAGTGCATTCCAAACATGTTTCCCTTGACAAGTGTTCTATTTGCAAAAATAGATTGTGTATACATAGTGTGTATATATATATACACACACACATATAGAATAATCTTGACTAGATCTTTGAGGATGTAAATTTCTCCCATGACCTTATTTCTCAGTGTTCAAAAATTCTGTTACAGCAGGAAATCTCACTGATATTTGAAGCTGCAGTTAACAACACAAATCTAAATGAGGATATTGCAGGCATCAAGGTATTCTATTTCTCATAAGAAAACATAAGTAATTATAAAATAAGAAGTAGTCAATCATCAAGTCTCACTGAGATCTTTCCTGACCTACCCTTCTATTGAAAGGTGACTTACCAGGTGGATGAGGTAAACGCTGCAGTGTTGTTTACCTTGACTTTAGTAAGGTCTTCAACACAATTTCCCATAGCATCCTCCTGGCGAAACTGGCTGCTCATGGCTTGGATGGATGCATGCCAGAAATACTGGCTGAATGGCTGGGTCCCAAGGGTTGTGGTGAATAAGGCTCCCCAGTTCAAGAGGGGCAGGGATCTACTCAAGAGAGTCCAGCAGAAAGCTACGAGCATGATTAAGGGACTCAATTATATGTTTTATGGGGAGAGGCTGAGAGACCTAGGGCTTTTTAGTCTGGAGAAGGCTGAGAGGGGATTTAATAAATGTTTATAAATATCTGAGGGTTGAGTGTCAAGAGGAAAGGGACAGGCTCTTCCCAGTCGGACCCTGTGATAGGACAGGGGGTAATAGACATATAAATAGATTTAAACTACAGCATAGGAGGTTCCACCTTGACATGAGGAGGAACTTCTTCACTGTGGCACTGGAACAGGCTCCCCAGAGAGGTTGTGGAGTCTCCTTATGTGGAGACTTTCAAGACCCATCTGGATACATTCCTGTGTGACCTGTGCTAGATTCTATGGTCCTGCTCTGGCAGGGGGATGGACTCAATGATCTCCTGAAGTTCCTTCCAACTCCCAGCATCCGTTGATCCTGTGATCCATTTGATGGCCAGCTACAAGTGGTGTTCCCAGAGCTCAGTATTGGGGCCAGTTCTCTTCAATATCTTTATCAGTGATTTGGATGTGGGGATTGAGTGCACCCTCAGTAAGTTTGCTACTAAACTGATTTTTAACGGATCAAAGCATAATTTCACTTATGGCTCTCAAGGTACAGAAATGATAACATTTTTCATGTTAACTTTGATAAAATCCCTCCCTGAAAGAAACAAAAAAATTATCTCTCTACTTTTCCTGTAATAATAACCACTGCATTTTACTTTTTTCCTCATATTTTTCATGTTTAAAAACAATTACATGTTCCTTTGGTAAATAATATTATCTCCACCCACTCCCTTGAATACATTATTTTCTTGATACTCCTAGTATCTATTTTTCCTGGTATGACAAAAGTCACAGGTCCCTTAAATTTAGTTGCCTTTATGTAAAAGATTATTTGGGTTTAGAATCTCCATTTTAGGAGTATAAAATTTTAGGGGAGGTGGAAATCTTTGTTATCAATCGCTCCCTAGCACAGTTCTTGCATATGCTTTGGACATAGAGATGGAAAACTCAGAGCTGAAGTTTATATATTTGAAGAGGAAAAAAAACCCAAACTCAAAACAAAGCACAAACCAGAGCTACTGCCAGAAACCATATACCAAGGGCAGCCAACTCTCACCATCTTTAACTACCAGGTACAAGGCATGAAAAACTACTTCCAGATCCAACTGAAGTTCTTGAGGATGTTTGCAATCGACTTGAGTATGTAGGATCAAACCATTATTTTTCTAGCTCTGGTTAACCGCAAAATATTAGAAACTGAAATAATGGCAGACTCACTTAAGGAGAGGTTGGTTGAGGCATTTTTTAATACAAATTTAATGTTACATTATCACCTTCCCCTTCCTTTTGATGTCCGTGTTGCTAACTTTCTCATGTCAAAACTCATTTACTTCCAACCATGCAAAAAATTACAGTGGTACTGTACTGAACTTCTTCAAGAATGGCATATTGTGATACAAAGATGTTGCAGTAAATACAGAGCAACTCCACTGGGTGTTGTTGGTGGTAATGTTGGGCATATGATAGTGCTACAAAGTACATTAAGAAAAAGCAAGAGCCAAAACCTCTCCCTGCTCTTGCCTTTGAGCTTGCCACAGACACTTCTTTCCAGCGGTATTTCCTGCACTACTGCAGCCACCTCACAGCAACTCGATTGCCAGTGCCTCAGTATGTAGAAATAGCTGCTCTGAATTCTCTGTGTGTATACTCTGGGTGCATACTCTGGGAAATGTGTGTTGCAGAGAAGAGGATAAAATATGGAGCAGTGACATGTGGAAAGACATATGGAGAACCAAAGACATATTCTGCAATATATTTGATTGAAAATATCACAGATCCTTGTTTGATGTAGGGAACTGATAACACAGATATTTCAGGGAAGTGTATCATGTCATATTGCAGTAATTTTGATATATTGTACCGTGAATATGGTGGATTCACAGAAACACAGAATCACCAAGGCTGGAAGAGACCTCAAAGATCATCAAGTCCAACCTGTCCACAGACCTCATGACTAAACCATGGCACCAAGTTCCACGTCCAATCCCCTCTTGAACACCTCCAGGGATGGTGACTCCACCACCTCCCTGGGCAGCCCATTCCAATGGCTAACAACTCTCTCAGTGAAGAACTTTCTCCTCACCTTGAGCCTAAACTTCTCCTGGTGCAGCTTGAGACTGTGTCCTCTTGTTCTGGTGCTGGTTGCCTGGGAGAACAACCCCCACCTGGCTACAACCTCCTTTCAGGAAGTTGGAGAGAGCAAGAAGGTCTCCCCTGAGCCTCCTCTTCTCCAGGCTAAACAACCCCAGCTCCCTCAGCCTCTCCTCATAGGGCTTGTGCTCAAGGCCTCTCACCAGCCTTGTTGCCCTTCTCTGGACACGTTCGAGAGTCTTGATGTCCTTCCTAAACTGAGGTGCCCAGAACTGGACACAGTACACAAAGTGTGGCCTAACCAATTCTGAGTACAGGGGCAGAATGACTTCCCGGCTGTGTAAACAGCTCCCTGCTGTTTACACATTTCAAATTTCTGATTTTCTAGCTCTAGCTAACAATGATATAGTAAAATAGTAAGAGACAAGAAAAAACTGCAAACAGGCAGGACGTAAAAAAAAAAGCCACAGGAATTCATGTATGTGCAGTCTGCTCTAGTGGCTCCGTTTATGTTTTGGCTTCAAATGCCGAGTTTAGCTTGGCTCTGCAAGCAAAAGCTTTGGTTTGCCAGAGGCTAATGGTAGCCTTTCCATTAAATTACCCATATGAAGACATTTGAATGAAGAGTTTAGAATGTTTTACATAGTTTTCTGGTGTTTCTTTTGGTGCAAAATAGAGACTGTAAGTATTAATGCTCAGCTGAAAATAAACCTAGAATGTTAACTGTATATAACATAGAAAACAAGCACGTAAATTACCTGGCATGATCTGGGTGTTCACATATCTTTTAGACTTAGCTGGTAATATTTATCAGTTTAGTGTGCTGCCACTGAAATGAAAACAGAGCTTCGATAGGGCTTTAATGGGGGAGAGCTTTACCTGACTTCTCCCCACCTGACCTAAATCTCCTCAGAGCAGAAGTCAATATATTGCCTTACTTTTTTATCAGTTTTTTCTTTATTTGACTTTAGATTTCACACAAACAGCTGTTGAAGGCTCTTTCCTAATCCTGTTAATCTGTTAAAATCCAATCATTTAGCATAACAGAGATGCTCTTATCTTGTCAAAAACCGGGAACTATTTTGACTGGGAAAGTCTGTGGAAGCCTGTCAGAGTCAAATAATCTCCAAACAGGTTCTCTTAGATGTTTCACATGAAGAGGGTTTAATGTTTAATACCAAATTTAATTATCTGTAGATTTTTTTATGTAACACAAGATTTTTTTAATTAGCAATGATATTGTTATATACTGAAGTCACATTACAAGTGCATTTGGCAGAATACAGCAATTGCAATACACAGATGAATCACAATACATCCATGATTCTCATTCTCAGTCTTTACATGCTCACCACCGTGATGTTGCATGCCCTGAATTGCCGGAAAGGAACAGAGAAAGCCAAATGAAGCCCATTACTCTGTACAAAGCTCTTCATGTTCTTCAGTTCTTATACTCTATGTTGGCTTAAGCAATTCATATACTTTTCTGTGCTGGTCTGACTGGCTCAGGAGGAGCTTCCTACTCTTTTTATTAAGTCAAGAAAAAACATTTATACAATACAGTACAATACAATACAATACAATACAATACAATACAATACAATACAATACAATACAATACAATACAGCAGGTTGAAAGAGACCTAATCAGTCTATCCTCTCAACACATACATTTGTATAAAACAAAAGGCATCCTCTGATCCCATTTTCATTGAGGCAAGTCCAGCTTTTCTTTAGTAGCAATTTTAGTCAGTTACTCCCTCAATTTCTACGTGAGCTTCACCAGCACATAACCCTTGCCTGTCTCTTCTAAGCCTTCTTTGATTGTATAGGTTTGTTGTTCAGTGACAAAGCATTTCCTGAAAGCCTTGTTTCATTTTTCACATTTAGAAATGCATTTTTGTCTTTTTCTATTGAAACACTGATTTTGAGTTTGAATGCAACAATATTAAAAATCTTGCAAGTAAAATCTGTCAGATGTTATTGTGATCAGATCAAATGAAACATCTCAGCTGACACTGCAGAAATTCCCTCTATCATGATTTGTAGATTAAAAAATAAATCTCTTGTGTGTCCTTTAAGTGCCTTTTACTGGCATTATATAAGGCTACATAGTAATTGCCTGCAACACTTTTTGCTTAAACTATGTTAAACCATTTCACATTTTGTAAACAACATGAAGAAGAATCAGTTTTTGCTTCCCCAATATGTAAGTCTGATACTGTAATCAGATAAAGTCTGGAACAGCACTGGAAATGAGAGTGGGCAAAACACAATAGCCTTTTTTTTCAGTTAATTAAAACAATCTGAAAACAGTGTTCCAGCAGTAAAGCACTTAAAAAAAAATCCTTCTAAGGCTGTCTTATATTTCTTCATATATTCAGGTGCATTTGTTCCTTCTTCTTCCTCTCTCTGCTTGTCTCCCAGTGCAGACTCCCTTATCTTTGTTATGTCGGGGGAGTGGGGCCTGGAGCTGACAAGCTGAATTTTAGCTGCATCACTCTGGTTTGGTAGGGGAGGGGTAGAGAGGCATGGCGGGAGGGGGAATTGAGGCATTGGAGGCCTGGGTTTTGGATTGGTTTGGAGGGAGGTGGATGATGACACTTTTGCCTAAGGAAGTTCTTGGACTATGAATTTTGTGTATTTTAGAATAGAACATAATAGAATAAACCAGGTTGGAAGAGACCTTCAAGATCATCGCATCCAACCCATCATCCAACACCATCTAATCAACTAAACCATGGCACCAAGCATCCCATCAAGTCTCCTCCTAAGCACCTCCAATGATGGCAACTCCACCACCTCGCTGGGCAGCCCATTCCAAAGGGCAATCACTCTCTGTATGAAGAATTTCTTCCTAACATCCAGTCTAAACCTCCCCTGGTGCAGTTTGAGACTGTGTCCTCTTGTTCTGGTTGCCTGGGAGAAGAGACCAGCCCCCACCTTTCTACAACTTCCCTTCAGATAGTTGTAGAGAGCAATGAGGTCTTCTCCAGGCTAAGCAACCCAGCTTTTATACACTTTTGTGCTGTTGTATGTAGTTATGAATAGTACTTCCATTTAAACTTCTAATTCTTTCCAAGCTGGTGTGGAGCATTTTCTTTAAACTCCTTTGAGAAGGGGTAATGAGCATCTGTCTTGCTCCCTATAAACCCAAGAAAATTTTTTAACACAATCCTATATTCAGTGCCCTGAGATTTGCAAGCTTCAAATGGAAAATTTAACAGGAGCGGATCAACCTTTTATTATGCTGAGTATACTTTTCACCCTAGCTGTTTTTAAACATTTATTTTTGTTAACCACTACCATTTAGAGGGCCAGAACTGGCAAACTAAAAAAGGCTTTGACACCTAGTTGAAATCCAAGTAAGTATTCTCTACACATTTATACCGTCTTGGTCTACTTGTCCACTCAGTTGGAGTGGACAAGTAGGACAAACAAAACAATCAGCTTGAGGTGAAGCAGCCCTGAGATTCCTAAGTCTAGATACATAGGAAAGGAGGAAGGTAAGCAGTAGAGTTAGAACTCTTTTTCAGGGCAATGTAGTGTGTTTGGTTTTTTTTCACAAAGCAGTGAGAGAACTTCTTCTGAGAAGGAACCATGAAAGGGAAGACTGTCCAAAAAAGGCAAATGATTCTTTAAGGAAATTTGTTGATAGCTTCAGGAACTTATTTTGTTGTGGAGGAAAACAGATTTTTTGCAGAAAGACTGCTTGGCTAAATAGGAAGCATCCCAGTGACCTAAACCACAAAAAGTGAGTATGTGGGAGTTGGAAACTAGTATTAATAACAGAAAGAATGGCAACAGAAGTTTGTTAAGTTTGTCCCCTTCCTTGATCCTGATGAACTGAGAAGTGAAGTCTGCTCTCTGACCTTTGCATGTACCAGCATAGTTTAGGATGAAGAGAAGCAGCCAACAATGAGGGAGCAGCATGCTAAGGATTACTTGGAGAAGTTGTAAATATACACAAATGTACAGGACTGGATAAGATTCATCTGTAAGCAAAAAAATAGCTGGCAAATGCTATTGCACATTCTCTGTTTTAAACACTGTGAAAAATCACAGCCAATTGGGAAGGTTTCAGAAGACTGGAGTAAAAAGCTAATGCTAAACTTAACTTTGAAAATGCAAGAGGAAATAGCTAGGGCACTTCAATCTCCCCAGATTGTGAGAGATGGAGAACTACTGGAGACAGTATGGCTACAAATGTGATGAGGAGACTGGAGCACCTCTCTTACTAGCAACTATTGGACAAAAAGGCCAATGGCATCCTGGCCTACATCAGCAATAGTGTGGCCAGCAGAAGCAGGGAAGACATTCTGCCCCTGTACTCAGCACTGGTTAGGCCACACCTTGAGTACTGTGTCCAGTTCTGGGCTCCTCAATTTAAGAAGGACATTGAAGCACTTGAACAAGTGCAGAGAAGGCCGACGAGGCTGGTGAGAAGTCTCAAATACAAGCCCTATGAGGAGAGGCTGAGGGGGATGGCGCTGTTCAGCCTGGAGAAGAGGAGGCTCAGGGGAGACCTTATTGCTCTCTACAACTTCCTGAAGGGAGGTTGTAGCCAGGTGGGGGTTATTTTCTTCTCCCAGGCAACCAGCACCAGAACAAGAGGACATAGTCTCAAGCTGCACCAGGGGCAGTTTAGGCTCTAGGTGAGGATAAAGATGAGGATAAAGGTCTGTGAAGGTCTGTGCTAAACCCTGTCCTGAAAAAGACTTAGATTTCAGCAGCTCTCTTCTATATAAAAAATAAAAAGAGACCTTCAGTTTATTCAGCTGCTTCCTCTGTCTTACAACACTAAGCTGACAGAAGTGGATAAATTGCCAGTAAACTTTTGAGAAGTACATACTGAGGTTATGCTGTAGGCGAGAAATGATGAGAAATGTAGGGGACAGCAGAAGATACTAGATCAAAGTAATTGCTGAGCAAAGAGAGAGAAGAGAATACAGGACCAAATTACTAAACTCAGCACTATGCAGATCTGGACCATGGAAACTTGCATCAAAAGACAATTATCTCACTTGTTCTTCTAACTTGGAGTGATGACCAATGATTGTCACACATGCTAACAGTTGGCTGGCATAATTTAAGAAATACAACTGCCTCTACTGTCTACATTGCAGCTCAAGAATATGGGACACTGTGGGAACCTTGTAGATGGGAAAGTGCCATGGTGAATCCAAAAGCCTTTAAAAAGCCCTGAAAAAGTTACACAAGGACCCATGTACAAAATAAAAAGCCTGAACTAAAGTCTATTGAAAGCAACATTAATCTTCCAATTAACTTCAGTAGGCTTTTCATGGATCTTATTTGTGTTCATTAAGAATGGAAAACAGGAGTCTCATGATTCATTTCTAATTACCCCAAATACTCACTTAATGAAAACCTGGCTCAAATGAAGCTGATGAAACTCTGCCACTGACTTACAAGAAGCCAGGATCCCTGCAAGGATGACACAAATTGGAACAAATTGAAGAAAATTCTGCTCTTACCTTAAACTTAGGTAGCTAATTTGGTTTAAATTATTCTACAAGTTGAGGTTATGACTCAGAATAATAATAAGAAATACATTCTTTTAAATATCTAGCTGTCTAACTTTTCTTAAGTTTAGAATAGAATAGAATAGAATAGAATAGAATAGAATAGAATAGAATAGAATAGAATAGAATAGACCAGACCAGGTTGGAAGAGACATTCAAGATCATCGTGTCCAACCCATCATCCAACACCATCTAATCAACTAAACCATGGCACCAAGCACCCCATCAAGTCTCCTCCTAAACACCTCTAGTGATAGCGACCCCACCACCTCCGTGGGCACCCCATTCCAAAGGGCAATCACTCTCTCAGTGAAGAATTTCTTCCCAACATCCAGTCTAAACCTCCCCTGGTGCAGCTTGAGACTGTATATTCTTGTTCTGGTGCTGGTTTCCTGGGAGAAGAGACCAGCCCCCACCTGTCTACAACCTCCCTTCAGGTAGTTGTAGAGAGCAATAAGGTCTCCCTGAGCCTCTTCCTCTCCAGGCTAAGCAACCCCAGCTCATAATAATGCTATATTTAATTTTGATAAATTGAACCTGACTATGACAGTATGTTTTTGTCTAAGAGAAATATAAAGTGTAATTGCATTGCTACTGAGACATTTAAGGTCATATTTTCTTCCAGTTAAAAAAAAAAATGACTGGAAAAGTTACTCATATGAGAAAACTGCTTTCCTCAGAAAAATTGCAAAACCACAATTGGTTATGTTTGAACACTACCAAAAAAACCTCTTTGAATGCATTTTGAACATGCTAAATCTTCTTAAAGTCACACCCATGAGCTGAATAGTTAAATCAGAAAACAAGGCCTCCCATTTGTGCATAGATAATGTGCATAAAAACCACCTCTGACAGATTAGCTCAAGCAAAGTATGAGACAACTCCGCTTCAAATATTTCAGGCAAAAATAAAAAGCTCTTTATTTTTGTAGACATCTCCCTAGATAAAAAAAGTGTTTATGATTAAAATATTGTGAAAAAATATTTATGATCAAAATGAAGTAAGCCAGAGCGTGCAAAAAATATGATATTCACAGATTTGTGGATGTGTGGAATGGTTTAAGTTGCAAGGGACCTTAAAGATCATCTAGTTCCAACCCCCACCTGCCATGGGCAGGGACACCTTCCATGAGACCAGATTGCTCAAGGCCTCATCCAACCTGACTTTGAACACCTTCAGGGAGGTGGCATCCACAACCTCCCTGGGCAATCTGTTCCAGTGTCTCATCACCCCCACTGTAAAGAATTTCTTCATAGTATCTACCTTCCTCAAGCTTCAATCCATTCCCTCTCCTCCCTTGTGAAATGTCCCTTTGCAGCTTTCTTGTGGTCCCACTTCTGGAAGGTTGCTATAAGGTTGCCTTGGAGCTTTCTTTTTCCCAGGCTGAACAGCCCCAACTCTTGCAGCTTTTCCCCATAGGGAAGGTGCTCCAGCCCTCTGATCATCTTTGTGGGCTTCCTAAGGACCTGCTCCAGCATTTCCATGTCCCTCTTATGCTGAGGGCACCAGAACTGGATTTAGTACTCCAGAAGGGGTCCCATGAGAACAGAGCAGAGGAGAAGAATCACCTCTGTTGTTCTGCTGAATACACTTGTTTGGATACAGCCCAGGACACAGCTGGACTTCTGGACTGGACTGCCAGCTCATTCTGATTTTTTTGTGAAAAATTCCTGACACCCCCAAGTCCTTCTCTCTTAGACTGCTCTTGAGCCACTCCTCACCCAGCCTATATTTGTACTTGAGATTGCCCTGGCCCAGTTGTAGGACTTTGCACTTGGCCTTGTTGAACTTCATGAATTCGGCTTTTGCCCACCTGTTGAGCCCATCCAAGTCCCCCTGGATGGAATCCCTTCCCTTCAGTGTGTCAACCAGACCAGATAGGTTGGTGTCATCCACAGACTTGCTAAGGGTGCGTTCAATTCCACTGTCCGTATTGTTGACAAAGATATTAAACAGCACAGGTCCCAGTACCAATCTGACCAGTCATTGATTCTGTAACACAGGAAAAAATGAATGATTGCAGAGTGAAAAACATTCACAAGAGAAACTCTAAAAATTAAAATACTAAGCAGCAGAATCATGGAATCATAGAATCGACAAGGTTGGAAGAGACCTCAAAGATCATCAAGTCCAATCTGTCACCACAGACCTCATGACTACTAAACTGTGGCACCAAGTGACGCATCCAGTCCCCTCTTGAACTCCCCCAGGGATGGGGACTCCACCACCATCCTGGGCAGCCCATTCCAATGGCTAACAACCCTCTCTGTGAAGAACTTTCTCCTCACCTAGAGCCTAAACTTCCCCTGGCACAGCTTGAGACTGTGTCCTCTTGTTCTGGTGCTGGTTGCCTGGAGAAGAGACCAGCCCGCTCCTGCCTACAACCACCCTTCAGGTAGTTGTAGAGAGCAATAATGTCTCCCCTGAACCTCCTCTTCTCCAGGCTAAACAATCCCAGCTCCTTCAGCCTCTCCTCATGGGGCTTGTGCTTGAGGCCTCTCACCAGCCTTGTTGCCCTTCACTGGACACATTCGAGAGTTTTAATGTCCTTTGCTTATGACAGGATACTTGTTGATGAAGTCACTCACACACACACACACACACACACACAAAAGAAAAAAAAAGGGAATATGCTGCAGACACTGGTCACCAATTGTAAATATTTAAATGTGCCTCAGATTATACTCAACAGCCTCACCTGGAGTCCTGCAATATTTATGTGCTTTCATAAGTAGACTACTCTGGAGATAAATTCAGAACGATGGTAGAGTAGTATAAAATCCTTTGGCAAGGAGCTTTATGGACAAAAACCAATTGAGAGTT
Source organism: Picus viridis (assembly GCA_033816785.1). Taxonomy (NCBI): domain Eukaryota; kingdom Metazoa; phylum Chordata; class Aves; order Piciformes; family Picidae; genus Picus; species Picus viridis. Next base: position 10,698,762 of record CM066570.1, read on the forward strand.
AAGTAAGAGACTTTAGGAACCTCAGTTTTATCCAGTTCTGGAGGTGACTAGAGTATTATGCGAAGCTTGTTAACAATTAATGAGAAGTAAAGAGAGTAAAATGGCATTTTCTGCTCACAGCTTAAGTACTATTACCAATGGGAAAGGTCAATCCTTTTGAATATCAGCATTTTTTTGCAAGTTACTGCTGAAATACTAGAAAGCATGTAACTGAAAAATAGTTCAGCTGTATCTTTCATGCTACTTCCAAATCACAAAATTAATAAGCTGCTGCACAAATCTGCATATCAAGACAGTATAAAACTGGGAGAGTTTTGTGCCACCTATCCCACAGGAAAAAAAAATCAAGATATAAGAGCTTGGTTTGAGTATTATATTGCTATGACTGACCACAACGTTGTGGTAGCCAAACAGCAACTTTGCCCTGTGACATTCAGAAAATACTTCTAACCCGTAGCTGATTCTTGCCAGGTTTGACAACTGATTTTTCAGCACAGCTTCTCTCAAAAAATGCAAATAGTACTTTCCTTGAGCAGTCTGTTTGGTCTGCCAATGCCATAAGCAGAAAGGCAAGTCGGACATGCTTCAAAGGTAATGCTGAATGTCAACTATATCCAGACGCATTTAATAAGAGCATTTTCTGGGGCACAAAGCAATCAAGACAGCTCCTGTTTAACCAATAAAAATGTGTTTAGGGTCCAAGTCAAAACTGGGCACTACTGATTTTATGAAAGGCAGTGAGTATAATGACTCTGCTTGTGTGGGGCAATCCCACTCCACTGATTAAAAAAGGCCACCTCCTTGTGTACTCAGGTCATGGAGAAGAGCCATAATGTTATCTGAGGATGTTTAAGTAAAAACATGGTTGAATATATTAACATAGTTTAAATTTCAGCATTGAAGATTGGGATAGCAAACAGGAACTTTACTATCAGAACAGACTGCTAGTTTCTTTGCAGCTGTCTCCTTGCTGATAGAAGAGACTTTAGCTGGATATTTTACAGCGTTTTTAGGCAAACAGAACAACTTCTTTTAGAACAACTTCTTTCCCTTAGGAGGAATTCTTACCACTAATTTCCTCTCATATGCCCTGATCAGCTAAAAAAATGCTACATTTGTTCTTCATAAATGCTTTTTGTTTTAAATAAAAAAAAGTTTAAAAAGCATTCCTGTGGAGTTACCTGCTAGAAGGTAGATTGGCTGCCCAAGACTTGGACTTTTAAGAGTGGAAATTGAGGGGACTAAATACTCATTGGACATTTGAGACAAATATTGTTTTAAATGTTTCAGTTCCTCAAAAATAAAAGCAAAAATATAAAATTGCCAACCTCAAAACCCATCCTCTCACTTCATCTAGCACATATTTAGGTGTGGGGGAATGTTTCTGTGTCAGTTAGAAACACTACATAAAAAAGACGTCTCGTATCAATGCTCATAGACAGGTATTATAAGGATCTAACGCTGATAATGAAAGTCATGTCTTTTAATCCCAGATGAGTTTAAATCAATGTGGAGCAGCATAGTGTATACATAGGTTGCATACATAGGTGTGTACATAGTGTATACATTGGTTGACATGGTTATATAAAGTCTTCACAGCTATTTTTTCCAATTTCTTCTTTCTTTTCTGAAAATGCTGTCTGCAAGCCAACATTAGGGACACATTATGCTTTGCAGAGCATTACAGAACTTCATATAACATACAAAGATTGGAGGCAGGTATTTATGAAATAAACTATAGATAGACACATGCATTGACTTCAACAGTTCCTTAGTTAGTCACTTTTGCCAAATAATTAATTTTTCCCTTTAAGGTTGTAGTAGGTCACTTACTTATTCTTACTAAAATTTAGTAATTATTAAAGTATATTCATATCTTCTCAAAAACCTGAAGTAATGCAATAGATGCCATTTCTTTATACCTCAATTAATTTTCTAATATTGGATTTTGCAGTTGTTTTATTTAATGTGTTACATTTTTACATCTAGCAGTGTATCTAGCTACTGGAATGCAAATGTGCTAGGGTGCCTCTTCAAATTACATGTTGAAAGGAAGTTCTTGTAGGTAACAAAACACAATGTTTTGTATTATCTTGTTTCTAAAGTCTCTCTACAGAGTATTCCCCCAAATAAAGCAAACACAATATTATATAAACCACTTTTATAGACAGAGTTTTTGTTGTTACACCCTGCTGGGAGTTAACTGTGAAAAAATTTCCTGGAAGACAGTGCCTGTTGTTTGGGATACACTTTCAGAGAACCAATACTCACAGGACACAGACAGCTCATTACCTCATGCCATACTCAGCTGAATACAGAATGAACATTTTGAAATGAATTAACAACCTACCAGTTACAGCACATTAACCTGCTTTTTGTCATGTGTCTAGGCTGAATAATATTACAGATAATAAAATCAGTTTCAGAGAAAAATTCCTTGTGAGGTGAAGCAGCAGTTTATTCAGACCATGAGAAGGTCAGATGATTTTTCTGGCCTGGAAAGGTTCTTGTATTGTGAATTTCAGTGTAATCTATACATTCCATCACATCATTAATGGCAAGTATTTGGGGTCTACACACAGCAGAGGCATAGAAGATAACCAGCTCTTCATATCTCAAATTCCTCAACCATGGCCTTCTTCCAATTCTTTGTTATCACAAAAGAGTTCTGACTTCCCTATTTCTGCAAGTGGCAAAGGTCATTTTGTAGATCTAGCTTTTTGCCTTTGAGCAGAGACATTCTCAGCAGGGATATCTTGCAGAGTGCTCTTTGTTAATTGATAAATAGACTTTCAATTTTGTCAGTCACTGATACGTAAGTCTTATGGAGTCCTCAGAGTTAAATAAAATAAAATAAACCAAAATGCATTTAATCAGGTTAAGTTTAGGTAAAGTCAAAGTGTCTATAGATTTAATGATGCCTTAGGCTGAGAATATTTGTTAAATGGACTTAGAAGCTTATGTCATATAAATTTACAATTAGGTGATTTAAATAGCCTTTAGGCACTTTTAAACATTTCCTACTTTGTCTCATTTTATTAATTGAATAACTGATGCAAATCACTAGTGCAACTCCATGTCTCCATCATTGTTCTATTTTAGCAAATATTTACTCATGTAAAGAGCCTTTCTAATAGATTCAGGACATATCTGCCATCATAATTTTTCACAGCATTGAATGGAAGGGTACAGAGAATAGTTACACAAGTATCACTCCAAGGACAAATTTTAGACCAGAAATGTCCACCAGAAATCAGGTTCTTTTCAGTCTGACTGTCTGAGTGTCGGACTGTGTGGAAATGGTGCGAATGGCAACAGACAGCATACTCATCTGAAAAATTGTCTATATCTAGGGAATGGAGATGAAGATTAGCATTTCAAACATCAAATCCATCCTAGTAGGAGCATGATGGTGGCAAAGTAAGAGAGGTGAAAAGAGTGGTAAAGCTAAAGAGATTAAAATAGTTCTAATAGGAGTTCAGGAGTTGATCTGCTGGAGGGCAGAGAGGCTTTGCAGAGGGACTTCGACAGGCTGGACAGACGGGCAGAGTCCAATGGCATGAGATTTAACACATCCAAGTGCCGGGTTCTGCATGTTGGCCACAGCAACCCCATGCAGTGCTACAGGCTGGGGTCAGAGTGGCTGGAGAGTGGCCAGGCAGAGAGGGACCTGGGGGTGCTGGTTGATGGGAGGCTGAACATGAGCCTGCAGTGTGCCCAGGCAGCCAAGAAGGCCAATGGCATCCTGGCCTGCATCAGGAACAGTGTGGACAGCAGGAGCAGGAAGGTCATTCTGCCCCTGTACACTGCACTGGTTAGGCCACACCTTGAGTCCTGTGTCCAGTTCTGGGCCCCCCAGTTTAGGAAGGATGTTGACTTGCTGGAACGTGTCCAGAGAAGGGCAACGAGGTTGGTGAGGGGTTTGGAACACAAGCCCTATGAAGAGAGGCTGAGGGAGCTGGGGTTGCTTAGCCTGGAGAAGAGGAGACTGAGGGGTGACCTTATTGCTCTCTACAACTACCTGAAGGGAGGTTGTAGACAGGCAGAGGTTGGTCTCTTTTCCCAAGCAACCAACACCAGAACAAGAGGACACAGTCTCAAGCTGCACCAGGGCAGGTTTAGACTGGACATTAGGAGGAAGTTCTATACAGAGAGAGTGATTCCCCATTGGAATGGGCTGCCCGGGAGGTGGTGGAGTCACCATCATTGGAGGTGTTCAGGAGGAGACTTGATGGGGTGCTTGGTGACATGATCTAGTTGTTTGATGGGTTGGACGCGATGATCTTGAAGGTCTCTTCCAACCTGGTTTATTGTATTGTATTGTAATATGAGTTTATGCATGCAAAAACTGCTAGGGTTTGGGGGGCACACAGGTGTATTTACCTAAGTGCCCCTCCAATCTATCGTCTTCAAGCCTGGCTACATATCTATCAAACACCAAGCAGTGCCCTTACCAAAGTCCATCCTTCATTTCTTTCTAGAAATCTTTCCCATACGGCATAGCTGTTCCAGAAAGCAGAAAAGAGCAAACAATGTTTGGTTCCTGACATGAAAAGCTCAACATTTAGTTGTCCAAACCCCAGAAGAAAGAAATGCGCAATACTCAATTTTTAAAGATTTTAACAGAAAGTCATATTCTTTAGCTTTTAAAAGTCAACATGGCTGTTTACATGCTTATTTACACATTTCCATGAACTTCATAATTATTTATGCCAAGGTATTTAGCTGGAAAGGGTTTAGCTTACGTGGTCCTTGTCCATTATTTAGTCAATTCCTTTTTAGCCATTTCTGACATCCTTACAAAGATCTGTACCTTGGTTTTTTAGTGTTTATTACCCTTCACCTTTCCAATTTTCACCACAAGCAAGATTTCATTTCTATTCAAGAAAACTTTCTTCCTTAAAAAAAGTTAATTTGTCCCTGCTAAGAAAGAAACATTTGAAACAAAAAGATTATAGACACTAGGGTGTTCCATCTGCTTCCTGTCAGGGAGGAGAAAAATTACACGCCATTTTAAAAACAGATCCCATAACACATTTCATTCCCACTGTGCTCTGAAGGAGAAATAGGCAAAATAATTAAATAAAAATAATGAATGTGATTTTCAATTTAAGTATGGAAGTCTTCACAGGATAGAAAGGATTTCCATCTGGAATGAAGCTCGAAATCTAGTCCCTTTAATAAAAAAAGTAACTGTTCTTACACTTCAGGGACTAAGCTGCAACTGATTAACCACAACTTCATATTAACTATAGCTGCCATTTCACTATTGTAACTGGAACTTAGAATGAAATATCATGACCAAAGTTCATCTGAATCATCCAGAATTGTAGAAGATTACACCAAGAACAAAGAGCAGACTGAGGTGAATGCCTCATTATTCAAAAAACCCACTATCAACAAACATATTTTCAGCACATTCTCAGGCACATTCCTGCTACAAATGTCCAAAGCAGACAAACTATTATTTGATTTAAATTAGAGTTCACCATCTTGATTTCCTTATGAGCCAGACATGAGAAATCTGATGTCAATAATAAATTTTAGATCACTGAAATAGAAAATATTTTAAGTGACACTTCAATATTGAACTGCAATCTAGAAAAATAATTGCCTTGCAGAGGTCAGGCTTCACTGAAGATTGAGTAGTCCCCAGATATTCACTTTCTACTGTAACTATCTTATGCAGCAAAAGTTTTGCAGATATAGGATGAAGATAGTGTGTTTAGAATAATAGTTCATGCCACCTTGTGATGATGTGAATATTTAAAACATAAAAAATTGGTCTTTAAATACTACAGAAGGTTTACTTCCTCGTAGATAATGACAAAACTAGGTTAAAAAATACGTATTAAACTGACTGAACAACTCACTGCTCATAGAGCACTGAGAATACAGCACCACTTCAAGAGGGCCAAAATACATTCTTAAGAATAAAAGGTAGTCCTTTGTATTAATCCTCACACCAGACACATGTATTGTACATCTGTATGGTAGATACGATATGGAATCTAATTTACAACAGAAAGGCTTTTACTGAGAGAAACTCAGTCCTGATTTATGAGGCAAGGGCCTCTAACATCCTACAAGCAAAATAAAACATTTCAAGAATTGTTTTGAATTTGCTTTATTCCACAGATCTCAGAGAGAGTTCATCTTGAATACGAATGTCCTATATGACTGTGGAGGAGCACTGTCACTACAAGAGTCAGTTTTGACTTGGATAGTCCTACAGGACCACTTCCATGCAAATGCTGACTTAGTCTTTAGGGTAAAACATATTCATATACCTCTCCTTGACACTCTAGAGGTGGAAACTGTTTTTTAAGACTTCTAACAGAATGAGTAGGAATTAGGTTATCAGTGAGGCTACACTAAGCTTGTATGGTTACTCAGAGATTTTTTTTTGAAACCTTCTTAAAACTACCAAAATATAATTATTTATTTAATGGAAATTTCATTCCTGTCCTGATATTTTTAATAATTTTTCCTCAGTTTTGGTTGCACTTTTCGTTTTACCTCCTCTACCAATTTCCTATCACGGGACAATTGCAAAGATATGATGTAACTGTAGTGCCTCTTGAGTAGATGTAAACATTTTCATCATACAATAGAATATGATTTTCTTAGTCTTCCTGGGTTTTCTGGGTAATCCTTAAAGAAGAAAAAAAAACATCAGAATTGCAAGTGGATGAAGTGGGAAATTAATTGTTGTTTGTTGGGGTTTTTTAACCATCTGCTACAAAGTGCAACATATTTCATAAGACGCTGCAGGAGGATAAATTTGATGCAGATAAGATTTTGTTGTTGAGTGTTTGTTTATCTTTCTAGCATGAACACCACAATCCTATGAAATCTCTGTTCAATTTTTTAGTTAGTAGCCTGCAATTTCTAACCAATACCAGCTAAGGAACAAGTTTAAATTCAGTAGCGTTGTTTACCGGTTACATGTATTTAATTACGAATATGTAACATGACATTATTCAGAGCTGATTCAATGACACCCACAATGTCCTTGGCAAGCAGAATTCACAGTGGAATAGGTCCTTTGGTCTTGGTGATCAACAGGCCAAAAACTGTTTAGTGTTTAGAGCACCGCAAACTACATCTCATGGACGTTGCCTCTTGAAATGAATGAGGCTATATGCATGGCTTAGAATGATGGCAGTCAGCATCAAGATACCAGTGAATGGCTTCAGTGACTGGACACAAAAAAACCTCACACTACTGACTACATGGCACTGCTGAAAATCCCACATCAAACTTGTCCCTGATGACCTGCATAGGGATTACAGGTGTTGACAGTAACAGTTTTGGAACCGTTAGGAAACAATGGGGAATAATCTGACTGATGTTAGGCCTCAGAAAGAAGGTGCTAGTCATAGATACAAAATTACATAGCTATAGGAAAACACAACTTGACATGTAGAATCTAGCTGAGACTCATTGTGTTGTAATGCAAGTGCCTTAGCGCTCTCTTTTGCTCTTAGCATATGTTTCAATATCATCCTTTGGTTTTTGTCATGTACTTGTGACATGTTTTAAGGTACATTTACAACAAGAAATGTTCAAAATAGCAGTGTTTTGGGGTTTTGGTTGCTTGTTTATTTTTTGTTTTGTTTTGTTTTTTAAAGGCTGAGAGTTCTGGAATGCTCTGGAATACCACACTTGCTTTTTTCAATGTAATTTTCCCCCCTAATTATTTTCGAATCCCCTAATTTTATAAGAATGACTGTTTTGCTAGTTCCAAAATTCACCTCAAAAGCATTAAAACTTTTCCATATTTATAAATGTATTTTGATGTACTCTTATAGCATCATTAAACAACTTAAATTGTTGCCTTATTAAAAACATCTGAAGGATTGAAAAAAAAATGTGTAAGTAGTTTGCCTTTTGCAAACAAAATACTTAAACTATGTGAGTTTGTTCATAAATGTCATCTTTCTGAGAAGTGAAAAATCCTGATGTGGGAAAATAATACTCCTGACATTTGAATAGCAGCCACAATTTTTCATTCTAGTTTCACCTTATACTTAATTAGCAGAACATCTAATTTGTAGAATTTTTCCTTAAAAAATTATTTTCTTCTTCTTTGTATTTCCCCATGGGATGTTCTCTTTCCTATCAGTGTACTTAGTCTGCACCATACAGTGCATGAGCATTATGACCCTCTTTCTCTTGAGTACACTTTACTCTTTCCCAGTGCCAGAGTCTTTACAAGGAGCACTGAACTGGGAATCTTTTCGACCTTCTGTTTAATTGTAGCAGACATGCCAATTCATGATGCCAACAATAACATACAGTAGTTGTTGTGTGTGGCTTTTTCATAACTGTTGGGATAGTGTTTCTCTGACAGACTGAATAATGAAGTAGGATGAGGTGAAGGGCAGCTTCTGCTAGACGTGTACGTGTAAGAAGCCATGTGGCTGAAAGATTCAAACAACTATTCAGTGGAAAAGAAAAAAAACCCACAAGTGTCCTGATAAAATATTTCCAGTGTTGTTTTTAATTAGAATAGCCTCAACAATACATAATTGTTCATCCATTTAATAAAGCACAGAAAGTTTAGCCTTAAAACGTTTTGCCAAATAAGCCATTAACTTTGGGGCCCACTCATCATGTGCAGATTCAAGGGCTACGTAGCTTTAATGTACCACAAAAGTTGTGTTTTCCACTATTTGAAGACTGTATTGCCAACACTGGAGGTATTTAAGAAGAGACTGGATGAAGCACTTGGTGCCATGGTTTAGTTGATTAGATGGTGCTGGGTGATGGATTGGACTTGATGATCTCGAAGGTCTTTTCCAACCTGGTGTATTGTATTGTATTGTATTGTATTGTATTGTATTGTATTGTATTGTATTGTATTCTATTCTATTCTATTCTATTCTATTCCATTCCATTCCATTCTATATGTTTTCACTTAAGACACCTGTTGCTTTGGCCCTCAGAAATCTAAAGGTAAGCCATCTGACTGAGGAAAGTTGCACTCTGCTAGCTTTAGGAGCAATAGTAAGGAACAGTTGCACAGCTACAAATACAAATTTCCATTGTTTCTGTTAATGTTCCATTCAATTTCTGAGCTACCTTGAAAAGGTAATATTCAATGTATGTACCTATGGTCCATTAAGGACATAGTCATCTGATTTAAGAAAAAAAATGTTTGGTAAAATAATCCATGCACAATTGTTTGGGGGGATAAGTGACTTTGTGGGGATAAATTGATGTATGCATGACATATATTCTCTGCAATGCCTAGATAACATTGGTGACTCTTTTTTTAACACTTTGTGCTCCTTTCAGCAGTTCTAAAGATATTGGCCTTTAACCTGCCCTCTGCTCGTGCACACTGCTGAGCAAATAAACAAAGGCTCCAAAATACAATTTCCTTAATCAAGATACACCCATCCAGCTGTGTGCTGAATTTCAGTAGCTCCTGAGGAAGCAAAAAAGCTGCAAAATATATGACATGCTTTTGACAAACAACCTAGTGAAGACATACTTACAATTGATGGCCTAAACTAAAGGAAGTCAGAGTTATGTCTGCATTGACAATGTTAATTAATGTGAAGATACTAGAAATAGGTACAGCTACAGACATTATATGAATTCACTCTGTTTGAGGAAAGGATTATCTAAGGACAAATTGTTACTATCCATTTTGAAGGGTATCTTTTAATGCACAGAACAGAATGTTATCAGAATAATCCTCCGTAGCCAAGTTACAAAGAGAATTACCTTTCAGAGGCAAAAAAATTAGGGCTATCCTCAAACAAGGGGAAAAAAAGTACTCATAGTCTATACAACCTTGTTACATTTCACCCTGGTTTTGATTATTTGAATATTTTGAGATACTTGGATGCTTTCTCAGATTTAATTGCAATAAATTAGAAGAAAAAAAACCAGCAACAATAAAAGAAAACCCAAACAAGCAAATGAACAAACTCATTAAATAAGAAAGGAAAGGCCATTTAAAAAGAGAAGGATGAAAGGAAGGTGTGAGCAAGGAGTAAGAGGCACCACTGACTTTAAAATGAGGTGTTTTCCCAGCTCTTTTAACTGGAGTGACCTTGGACCAATCAAGTTATTTATGAAGAAAAATTTCATGTGTCTACTACATGGCAGAACAGTGGTTCTGCTGCCATATATACAGACGCCACCAACGTATTTCTGTTCTCGCTCTGCAGTGCTGGAAAGGATTGAGGAGCTCAGAAACAGCTCTTTCTTCAGGTTTTCTTGTAATCATGAGAGTTCTGAAAAGCAGCGTGCTTTGAGAAACTGCCTTGTCCAACAGTGTCATGCTTTCTTTGGGCTTCATTCCAGCAGCAGGAGCAAACGAACTGGTGCTTTGACAGCACCAAAGACAATGTGCTCCAGAGAGAGTTCTGCTAGGGAGAGTTCAAATTCACCAGATAATCCTGTTAAGGACCATCAATAAAGTGTAACACACAAGAGTTTGGTGAAAGTAGTTTGTTTTCCTTTGAGACTGACATGAAAGCACACTGTTTCTCTCTTTGAACAGTAATCCTCCCAGTGGAAAGAAGAGATACCCATTAACTAAAAATGTCACTAAGTCTTTGGAAGCCCAGGCTTGTGCAACGGTCAGCGTATTAAAAATACATGACTAATAACAGAAAAGCATGAAGAAACTGATGGACTACATAGAGACAAATATATGTTTTCATAAAACAAATCAATAAATGTTTTTCATTAAAATGTTTTTCATTTTCATGGCATCTCTGAAATATTTTTGGCAGTTAAACAAGAGTTCAGTACTTGAAAATGCTAAAACACAGGGCTCGATGGTGTTGCTTATAACATTTTTTCATCAGTTTTTTTTTTTACAGCTTTTAGTTTCCTGCCAAATGTTCAGCTAAAAAAAGTTATCATTTAGGTCTCTGTTTATCTATTTTTTTTGGTTCTCTCCCCTCCTCTTTTGAAGCTGGGAAAAGCAACAGCATATGTCATGTATCATTGTACAAATCTGCTCCATTTATGTTTTGCCATTCCCTAGTGGCTCAGATAGCAATGTTTCAAAATATACTTTATGCTTTATAATTAAAATAAATGCAAGTACAATTTAATATAAATATGCATGGGTTTTGCTCTGCATTGACGTAGGTCTTCAGTCAAGTTTTGCTACGACTGACATAGTGTTCTCTAGGTTCATGGGTAAAAGCAGCCTCACTCTTTCTCAAACCATTAAACTGACTCATTTCCATGTTGATTCTGGACATATCAGTGTTATCGGAGAAAGAGTTCAGCGCTTCGGTCTGGTTTTGCTGAGACGTGTGATTTACAACTATCACATCAAACCCCACTGTTCCAAGTACTCCATCTATCTTTTTTCTCCTTGTAATAACACTAACAGCACCAATAATAATGGCAATTTTCTCAGCAAAGGTATTAAGTTCAATATAATTAATACAAACTTGAAATTGAATAAATTTACTTGAAAGCAATTTATTGTCAAAAAATTCCTAGTGGAATATCAGAGGTTAAACCCCCTAAAGAAGAAAAGTCATCCTTTAACCACTGTGCTGATGTACTTATCTTTTACAAGGCAAATGCCACAAATGTAGTGACTGCTCCTCAATGAAGCCTGTTTTTTCCTTCACACTCCCCACAATCCAGAGGATTGTCTCCTTGTGTCAATGGTAAGCCTTTTTGACATTCACAGCTCCTGTCTTATACAGTCACCAGTTTTTCCAAACAAGTAGCTCAGACCAGGAGTTTTTTGTAGATTACAAAACACTTATCAGAAGTACTTTCAAAGGCTGTCATTTTGAACGAACAAAATATTGCCTTATCCACACTGCACAACTTTTCCCAAAGGCAAAGGGAGGTGAACCACCCCATAGTGTCTCTAAGGCCTTTTAACTGATGAGGAGCTCAGCAGAAAGAATGTGTACACGTACATACACATGTACCTACATGCGTGCCTGTGAATATGTATACATGCACACGTGTGTGTGGGCAAGTGTGTTGATCTGTGTGCACATGTATGGACAAATAAGAGATGTTTAAGAAGCAGTCTAAACAGAATCAGGAGTAATTGTGTGTCAGAAACAGCGAAAATTACCACTAACTCATACAAGGTCTTATTACATTCTTCCTTAGGCTCCTTCACACACTCGGTCTGATCTGACATGCACCCATCTCTCGCCTTGGGGACAACCAGTGAAATTGCCATTAAGTGCTGCTATGCAGACACATGAAAACATGAGAACTTCTTTCTGGAATTACAGACATATATGCCTACATGCCTTTCAGGAAGTTGTAGAGATTTGCAGTTATGTTCAAGAGATTGCCAAAACTATGTTTTACTATGGAAAATCTTCCTTGACGAATCAAACACTTCACATAGGATTTGAAGATTTTAATGTGAAACCAAAAATATTCTACAATAATTTTGTTTGTTTGTTTTGGTTTTTTTTTTATGACTGGGAAAATGTAAAAAACATTTTCTGACATGTCAAAGCATTGAATAGTGGACATGTTAAATTTAAACTCTACTACACAATACACTGAACACATGATTATTATTAATTTGTTTTCACCTAGCTACCAAGGAGAGGACTTGTGAACTTATCCTTTACTTCTACAATGTGAAGATGTAGGCTGAATGATTCAGATTATTTGTGCATAGAACTCTGATCTTGTTGGATTTGTATTTCATAGAATTAGAGGGTCACAGAATATCTCAAGCCAGAAGGGACCCATAAATAGCAAGTCTACCTCCCACCTCCTCATAGGAGAACCTAATACTAAACTATATATGACTGAATGATGTCCAGAAGCTTCTTGAACTCTGACAGGCTTGGTGCTGTGACTGCTTCCCTGAGAAGGCTGTTCAGTGTCTGATCATCCTCTCAATGAAGAACCTTTATTTAATGTCCAGTATGAACTTCCCTGGTGCAGCTTCATTCAATTTCCTTGTGTCCTGTTATTGGTGCCCACAGAGATCAGCACCTTTCCCACTGCTGCAAACTTTATGCAAAGTGTAGACTATGATAAAGACACTCCTGACCCTTCTCTTCTCCAAGTTGAACAGGCTGGGCTCTCTCAGCTCCTCTTCATAAGTCTTACCTTTGGAACTTTTCATCATCTTGGTTTCTCTCTTCTGGACACACTAATAGCTTAATGTCCTTCTTTGAAAGCCTGTTACCAATACCTGATCTGCATGATCTGAAGTTCAGAGTGGCTGGAGAAGATACCTTTAAGGCAAAAAAACAGCTTAAGAGATCAGAAAGAGTTGCCTTTGTGATTGTGTTTGTTGAGTTTTGAAAAGAAGTCTATTCACACTAAACCATCTTCCAGAATAAATAGTTGTGAAGGCACAATCACTGAAGGCTGATAGAGACTTTTAACGTTAACTAAAGCTTCAAACTTGTCTGATGCCCGTTGCCTTTACATTTGATTGCAGAAACCCTGAAACTAGATTCTCAAACATTCATCCAGAAGTTAAAAATGCATACTTGTGACTTCCTTTTATTATTACAATGGAAGGATGAGTTCACTTTGGACGGATTGCAATGTAACAGTAGAAGAGCAAGCCAGTGAGCGCTTCATTGTAAGTGCCTCATGCTTGCAACAAAGCCACAACTCCTCCATTTGGTTTTGCAGTGCCCTAATATACACATAAAGTGCATGAGGTCAGAAGATCAACATCAGATGTTTAAAGCCATAATAATGTTTTTGTAAAGATTTTAGTCAACAGGATTTGTAAAATTAGCATGTCTGACTTCCACCAATGGTATGCATTTTAGTTTTAAGATGTCTGTTTTCCACAAAAAGCAAGTCTCAGAATCTCAAAATGTCCTTAACATAATTATAATTTTTATTAAAATGAAAGATAAGAGACACATGTAGGTAAAATTATTTAAAGGTTTTTGGAAACTAAAAGATGTCAAATCCAATTTTCTTCTTTACTCTGTTCCCAGATTAAGAGTCTACAGTCTTATTGCCATAAGAAATTATATAGAATAGAATAGAATAGAATAGAATAGAATAGAATAGAATAGAATAGAATAGAATAGACCAGACCAGGTTGGAAGAGACCTTCAAGATCATCGTGTCCAACCTATCATCCAACACTATCTAATTGACTAAATCATGGCACCAAGCACCCCATCAAGTCTCCTCCTAAGCACCTTCAGTGATGGTGACACCACTTCCCTGGGCAGCCTATTCCAATGAGCAATCACTCTCTCTATGAAGAATTTTGGTCTAGTTGTTGGGTGGGTTGGATTGTTTGATGGGTTGGACGCGATGATCTTGAAGGTCTCTTCCAACCTGGCGTATTGTATTGTATTGTATTGTATTGTATTGTATTGTATTGTATTGTATTGTATTGTATTGAATTTCTTCCTAACATCTAGCCTAAACCTCCCCTGGCACAGCTTGAGACTGTGTCCTCTTGTTATCACAATCTAACAAAACACTAGCATTCTTGGGAAAGATGACAAGCAAGGGGAATTTGTGGAAACACGTTTCCAAAGCTCATAAATGGGTTAAACTCTCAAATGTTTAAACTGATTCTAAATTCCCCGAGACCAGCCCAAAGCAAACACAAAAAGTGAGGCAGGGAGGAAGAAAACTTTCCCAACTGTTTGACAATTTCCAGCACACTACTGTGTGTTAGTTATTTACATACTGATGACCTTCAATTACCAAAGGTGCTTTCATAAAGTAAAAAAGATATACTAAATCATTAAGAGCAGGTGTTAGAGGCATATAAAAACCAGTTCCTGTCTCATTCTGGTTTTGAAACTGACACATGCTCAGATTCTAGGATTTGAAACTTTGCACATTAAAGGGTTTTGCTTTATCTTCAAGATATAGTGGAATAATTTGGAATTAATTCTGCTGAGGTATGATACAATGATTTGTGACTGCTTATGAAGATTGCCTGACACTTCTGTTAGAAAAGTCCATTTCCAGAAGCCTAAACTTCACCAACCTGTAAGATGTGGGCTGCTATTTTTCTCAGGCAGACTTAGTACATTTCAGCCAGAAAACATTAGCCATTTTCTGAGAGCACAGCAAGAGAAATTGTGTTGTTTTACACATGTTAATTATAGTAATAATAACGTTATTGCTGTTTGAAAAAGAAGGAAAAAAATAAAACAAAACAGCTGAAAAAAAAATGACGCAAGCTGCTGTTGAGAAACAATTTCACAAGAATACCACTAAAATCCAGATGTGTCTGTCTTGGTCATTCCAAGTAAGATGCAGGCACATTTAGCCAAGTTTAAAGACTTACAAACACAACTTAATATGACCAGCAACAGATTTGTGCCTGTGAAAGAGTGTTTCCCTCCCAGCAAAAGAGAATCAAAACTTCAGGGTGTGAACATCCCATTTGTCTTGCCCACCAAAGCCCCAGAACTGCAGAAAACTGAAAGCTTTCTGGGTTGTTGTAAACTGTAGCAGGACAAGGGTGGGACATGAGTATTAAACAAGAAGCATAGCAGGAAGACTAACAATTGGAGCCAGTGGGAATAGAGAATGCGCATGCGGTTGGAAGTGTACCAAATGCCAGTAAAGCATAGAAAAAATTCAGATGAGTAAGGAAGAACTGACACTAGCTGAAACAAGAGAGAAAAAATGAAGTTTGAAGGAGTGAGATTGAGTGGTATAAAAGCCAGGGCAGCAGAAAACTGTCAGGAAAAGAGAAAAAGATCTATTGGAGACAACACAACCTAGATCACATATAGGAGCTGCAAGTCCCACAATTCTACATCACACTTCCTTCACAGAGCTTGCAGGAGGGCCTAAATCATATTGATTCTTGTTATTCTTCTACCAATTCAACTGGGGAAGTGTCCCTCAGCAGACCTAGCCTCTGTGAAGCGGGGCAGCTCACTTCTGCTAGGGTTCCTGCTCCACTTCTAGAATGAGCATCAAACTTTTGTGCTCTGGATTTTAGAGTTCCACACTGCTCGTTTTCTTTCATGTAGCTAGGATGCTCACAGACTAGAACCACTAGGCTGTTCCATATTGTTTATTGAAGACCTCGCTTACTTTCTTTGTGGCACTCTCTCCCTTATGTACATGCACACACACACACAGACAGAGGGTAAAATTAAATCTGACAAGGCATGCAGATGAAAGCTGGGAAATAGTGCAATTATCATTTCCCATGTAATCTTAATTCAACCTTTTATGCACAGATTTTAGGGTACAATTTATAAAACTGCTGTATGATTTTGAACAAAGAAGAGACCTGCTCTGGGAAAGAATGAGAGTCATAACATGAAGACGATGTTACCTACAGAGATCAAAAGGGGAATGAGGCAAAAACTCTGAAAAATTGGTTATAAACCTCAAGATCAGCAAAAAAGGAGAAGTTCAACTTCCTTGAAATTGTTGTTTTGTTTAGTTTTTCATTTCTGTTTTCAAATAAATTTACATAATTCTTATTTTTTTAAATTACAATTGTCCTATTTATTCAGTTAGATATCATTCAAAGAGGATGAAAGATATGTTGAGAAGCCCTTCATTACAAAAAATAATTAATGAAGAATAAAACTCAAATGCTTAAATCCACCAAACACATCAAACAATACATGTTGCTAAATGTTAAATCATTACTGTTTTTCCCCATGTTGTGAGCAAAGACCTTGGAGAAAAAAGATACAATCTTCAAAAGTTTCTCCAAGTTCTAGTCTCATGACTTCTGCAGCTGAATCCCGCCTTGGGGAAAGGGATGAGACAATAACATGCTCCAGACTTTCAATGTGGTGCTGGACAACTCCCTGAAGTTGAACTTTTCCTAGGTCAGCTGCTAATGAGCTGTTCTTCATGTTATGGTTGTCTAGATTGATACTGCTGGATGTGGCACAAAAAACCTGGATCCTCGTGGTGGTAATTGGAGGTGATAGAGATTGCACTTTGAATATTTCACATTTGTCATAATACTAAGCTACCTGAAAAAAAAATCCAGGTTCTGTCTTAAATTTGGCACCTAAAATTAATGACTGGTGAATCTTCATGTCTGTACTGCAGTTTGCACTGTGGGAATAATTATATTACACCACTGTGAAAATGAAATGTTTGTGAAGTGTTCTCCATTGACACATCCCATAATAAATATCAAGATAAAATGAATAGCATTGTTTTCAGATGTGGGTTGACTAGCATGTGATAAATAGGCCACACAATGAGTAGCCAGGAAAATTTTTTTGAGTAGTTTCTAATTAAACCAAGTGGAGCTATCCTAATGCATCCAATTTATGCACAGAATTGTGCAGATATCTTGTGAGGGGAAGAGAGGAAAACAGATCTCTTGGTGTGCATACAGAAGAGGCAGAAATCCAGTTTGTATAGGAAACTTCAGTTTCTGCCTTTCTTATGTTTCAGGATTTGACTTTACCTTTTGTGCTGTATTCCTTGAGAACAATGTCATTTATAGGAGAACAAGCTGCCAATTGGTCATATTTAGTGTCAGAACTGCAGTGCATCAGCATCTATTGGCAGAGGCAATTACTCAGCAAATAAACATTCTTTCATTCAATAATGTTACAGAAGACTTTTGGCACATAACCGATTGGGTGTAGGATATATTATGGAGGTTTTTGGAAGGTTGTTTATTTATGTTGAAACAATATTGATTTTTACACTGTTGATTTTGCATATGTAATCTACCTTATGTGCAGCACAAGCTGTGCACAAGGTGCTGTGGGAGAACTCTTTCCGTTGTTAACATGACCGCTTCTAGGTCACCTACTTGGTTAAGATCTGTATTTCAGTATATCAATATTGTCTGCACATGCCTGGCCACTCAAATGCAGGTCCTGCTTAGTTTCAGCCAAAAATGTAAGGAATTCATTAGACTACATTCCCCTACTTGAAATCTGAGAGCAAAATGATGAACGTGGAGAGTTCTACCCCATGCATTTTCTAGATAGAAGAATCTAGTCAGTCAGTCAAACGGTCAGTCAATCTTTTTAACTCTGGCAACTTAGTGTCTTGATAGAACAGCAGCCTTGCAATCAGATAGCAACACATTTTCCTTCTAGGCTTGGCAACTATCAGCAAACAACAATCAGGCAGATTTTCCTGGCCTTTCTTTGTCTGGAATTTGGTTTGAAAACAGAAACGACTTTCATTAGCTGCAGTGGCTATTAGAAACCTCATCTAATTCAAGGGCTAGACAAAAATGAGCAATGTTCAGTGACCTAAATTCCTCACATATTAACAAGGCATATTTTTGTTAGAAGCCAATATTCTTAGAAGTTGTTTGAAAAGGCTGGGATTCAAAGGAACAGGGAAGCGAACAAATAGGGTGTTTTATATAAAGGCACCATCTAATTTATTATAATCTGCTATTTAGAATCATCATGGTTAGGGACTAAATGTGGAATCTTTGGAAAGTCAGCAGAAATATAGGGAAAGTGATTGCTGAAAAAGTAAATAAAATCATAGTATTGTTGGTATCGTATTGAAAATGGAAAAGAAGCACCACAAACTTTTCTTCTCCCGCTCATTAAAATTGCTTTGTGTAACTGTGTTCTAAATGATTGATATTCTGTATAATAATAAGATGAAATAAAACTGAAAGAAAATTAAAATTATTGCAATCTTATTATCAGAGCAAAAATACAAGTGTGTGTCTCAAGATCTTCAAAAAGCTAAGTCTGGAAGGGAGGGATGCCATCCAGAGGGACCTGGACAGGCTGGAGAGGTGGGCACAAGCCAACCTCATGAGCTTCAACAAGACCAAGTGCAGGGTCCTGCATCTGGGTCGAGGCAACCCCAGGCACAAATCCAGGCTGGGCAGGGACTGGCTGGAGAGCAGCCCTGAGGAGAGAGACTTGGGGGTGCTGGTGGACGAGAAGCTCAACATGAGCTCTCAATGAGCACTTGCAGCCCGGAAAGCCAATCAGATCCTGGGCTGCATCAAGAGAAGTGTGGCCAGCAGGTCAAGGGAAGTGCTTCTTCCCCTCTACTCAGCTCTGGTGAGACCCCACCTGGAGTACTGCCTCCAGTTCTGGAGCCCCTATTACAGGAGGGATGTGGACGTGCTGGAAGGTGTCCAGAGAAGGGCCACGAGGATGATCAGAGGGCTGGAGTACCTCTTTTATGAGGACAGACTGAAGGAGTTGGGGCTGTTCAGTCTGGAGAAGAGAAGGCTCCGAGGTGACCTCATTGTGGCCTTCCAGTATCTGAAGGGGGCCTACAAGAAAGCTGGTGAGGGACTTCTCAAGATATCAGGTAGTGATAGGACTAGGGGGAAGCTGAAGGTGGGGAGATTCAGGCTGGACATGAGGAGGAAGTTCTTCCCCATGAGAGTGGTGAAGCCCTGGAATGGGTTGTCCAGGGAGGTGGCTGGGGCCCTATCCCTGGAGGTATTTAGGACCAGGCTGGACGAGGCTCTGGCCGGCCTGATCTAGTGTGGGGTGTCCCTGCCCATGGCAGGAGGGTTGGAACTAGATGATCCTTGTGGTCCCTTCCAACCCTGACTGATGCTATGATACTATGATCTGTTTACACAGCAAAAACAAAGTCCACAGGAAACTGCATGTATTGCTGATCTGCTTAATTATGAGTTTCAGACAAACAGCTACACTCTTGCATCAAATCTCTCCTTCCAATTACTGCATAGATAGTTTTCTCAAAACCACAGTGCAGATAACAGATTCATGACAAGCACCAATTTTTATTTTTTTTTTTTTTTTAAGCTGATTGTGCAGTTTGGTTTAGATTCCTCAGTTCCTTACACCACCTTTGGTAGTTTTTCCCCTTTTTTCTGATCTTATGATGAGGTCACAAGCTTAGCACAATAAGAGACAAATAAAGCAGCTAAAGATATCCAATATATTTGTCTTTCCTTACAAAGATATCCTTTTTTCATAGGCCTGAAGAGTTTTGCATATTCAGTTCATAAGATTTTTCAGAACCATATTCAAGTATAAACAGAAGGAGGCTTTGTAACTACAAAGTGAAAGATGTGTTCATTGCTTAAAAAAATGACCTGTTCTGCCTCCTGCCAGTATGAATCTGGTTGAAGTTTTCAGCTAGCAACAAACCACAAACATTTTGGAGATAAAAGAAAGGATGCATGACCAGACATTTATTGGAGGAAGAGTTAGTATACATTAAATAGCCAGAGCCCAGGCTATTGAGGGTCTTGTTAAACAGGGATTCAAACCAAAAGATCAGATCAGGAAGAAGGGTATAATTCTCTGACAGAAAATTCTGTCTGAACTCTTTTATGTAGTTCTACCAGTGACAGCTTAGAAGAGAGCATCGCTAACCATGAAACTCACTTTGTCAAAGCAGATGCCTCACTAGTAAGCAAGATGGTGTGTGATAGCCATAGGACAGAACAACATGCTATAGTTGTGCAGGGCTATCCATCAACAAGGACAAAAAGACAACCTCAATGGCTTGAAATAAGCCATGCTTTTTTTTTGTTTTTTTCTTTTTGGCAAAATTTAGAGATTAATCAGTACCAGGTTGTGTGGAGAAATTGTCCTGCATAAAACTCACTGAAACATTGCCATTTCTTGCTAAGATTATTTTATTTCAGGGTTTTAACCACGGTAAGAAACAAGGCCATGCTCACACTTCACTTTCTTTGGATCGTCGAGCTCTTGTATTCTACTTGCTTCTTCATAAGGATTGTTTAACAATTTCCAAATGGGCCACCTGGCAAAAAAATCCCACAAAGCAGAATAACCCACGGGTTATTGAAATGATTAAGTCAAGAACTGGTCCCACAGATATGCTGTACATATCCACTGCAGCTGTAGGTTTGGTTTGGCAGCTCTTTTATGAACAACAGACACATTATAATCAGAATAAGGTCTAGATCTGGTCATGTTTTTTGACATGATAAAGGGTATATTATATTGCTACTTCTATTCAGCCTGCTAACTACCACGAAGTAGGCCATTTCATTTGTTTCCTAATTCATGTGCTTGGTTTCTGTGGTCTTTGTCTAGTGTTATTGCTGATGAATGAGTTATTTTTTTTCCTGCCTTAGTTTGCATCAGACTTTTGTATACTAACACAAGTAATATTTTTCACCAGAGCAAATCAATTTCCACTTGGCAGACCGTCATGCTATTTTCATGATTTTACTTAAATTCACATCCCACAACTTCTGAATGATTGAAGCAAGATGCAAGGTTGGTATGATAATTTTTTTAATCTCTATATTTTTTCTGCTATTATTTCCTGGTGAGACTGAAGTTGATGTACTTCATAGTATAACAAAATACAAGAATTCTGATTTATTACTTACAGGAACGATTTTCTCTTTTATGTTCTCTCAACAACATGATAGTAGACCAAAGAAGCCTGAGGTTGATCCAAGAACAAAAGAAATTGTGCTTTCTTTACAGGTAGATTTATGGATTATACTGGCTATGGTTTAATTAACGTATAGAAACCTGACAATCTTGTATTACCCTTGCAAAGTATTATTACATCATGGAATTTCTGATCTAGACATCATTCTGTAAATTCACAATGTTTCATTGGCTTTGAACTTGGTGTCCTGCCTATTTAATTTATTCCAGCAGCTAAACCATACAAAGCAAGTAATCTATCATGTTCAAATCCTATTTTATCCTGTGAGAAACTGAGGCTGCTGAGGCTGCTATGAGGAGAGGCTGAGGGAGCTGGGGTTGTTTAGCCTGGAGAAGAGGAGGCTCAGGGGTGACCTCATTGCTCTCTACAACTACCTGAAGGGTGGTTGTAGCCAGGAGGGGGCTGGTGTCTTCTCCCTAGCAACCAGCACCAGAACAAGGGGACACAGTCTCAAGCTGCAACAGGGGAAGTTTAGGCTTGAAGTGAGGAGAAAGTTCTTCACCGAGAGAGTCATTCACCATTGGAATGGGCTGCCTGGGGAGGTGGTTGAGTCGCCGTCCCTGAAGGCGTTCAAGAGGGGACTGGATGTGGCACTTGGTGCCATGGTCTAGTCGTGAGGTTTGTGGTGACAGGTTGGACTCGATGATCTTTGAGGTCTCTTCCAACCTTGGTATTACTGTGATACTGTGAAGCTATCAGCTGTATATACAAAAATCAGAAAGAAATCTGTGTTTTGCCAAAATGTTCATATTCAGTTATGATAAGAGAAAGACTGTCTTTGATAAGGTAAGAAAAGGAATCATCAGGCTGTATTCAAAATAGGGGGAAAAAAAGATAGCAATATCTAGATTGACAACTTTGTTATTTTTACTATTACTTAGAAAAATTGCATTGGGGTTTGGTGGGGCTTTTTTTGGCATTTTCAAAGAATGCTTAATCAAGTAATGGACCTTTTCTTTACTCATCCATTTAGGCAATTCAGAATGAAGGAAATATTCCTGGTAGGGTCATAGTAGTAAAGCATATTTCATTTATTTGTCTTCAGAGAAGGCAAAAAAAAAAAAAGTGGGGCAGGTTATAGAATATGTACCAAGACATT
The DNA here is from genome assembly GCA_033816785.1 of Picus viridis. Classification (NCBI taxonomy): domain Eukaryota; kingdom Metazoa; phylum Chordata; class Aves; order Piciformes; family Picidae; genus Picus; species Picus viridis. Next base: position 10,721,182 of record CM066570.1, read on the forward strand.
TGACAGCCTGTAAAGGGTGAATAAAATTAGTCCATTTGTACCTTAAAGGAAGTTTGTAAGGCCAATGGCACCCTGCCCTGTATCAGGAACAGTGTGGCCAGCAGGGAGGTCATTCTGCCCCTGTACTCAGTGCTGGTTAGGCCACACCTGGAGTCCTGTGTCCAGTTCTGGGCCCCTCAGTTTAGGAAAGTTATTAGTTGCTGGAACATGTCCAGAGAAGGGCAACAAAGCTGGGGAGGGGTTTGGAGTACAAGCTTTATGAGGAGAGGCTGAGGGAGCTGGGGTTGCTTAGCCTGGAGAAGAGAAGGCTCAGGGAGACCTTACTGCTGTCTACAACTACCTGAAGGAAGGTTGTAGACAAGTGGGGGCTGGTCTCTTCTCCCAGGCAACCAGCACCAGAACAAGAGGACACAGTCTCAAGCTGTGCCAGGTGAAGTTTAGGCTGGATGTTAGGAAGAAGTTCTTCATAGAGAGAGTGATTGGCCATTGGAATGGTCTGCCCAGGGAGGTGGTGGAGTCACCATCACTGGAGGTGTTTAGGAAGAAGGGGATACTTGATGCCATGGTTTAGTTGATTAGATGCTGTTGGATGATAGGTTGGACTCGATGATCTCGGAGGTTAATTCTATCCTATTCTAATTCTATTCTGTTCTATTCTGGGCAATATTCTACACTTGGTACCCAGATACTTCCGGTGAAAGATTGTCATAAATGCCATTAACAGATCTATTAGGAGGGAATTTTTGTTTAGTTATATGTTTTAAGGAAGTTACTTTAAACCTAAACAATACAGTAATTATGTCCTCAGCTGTGTCTTTAGTATCAGGACTCCCAGATTAGAAGGCAGAATCAGTCATGCCTAATGATGCTCTCAATTTCTGTTGTCTTGTTAAGAGACAATGTCATATTTAACTGATTTGACATTTTCCAATTAAACAGATATCAGGCAAAAAAATATTTATGTTGCTGATTCTATTCTCACTGGGGGCACTGGCACTTTTCACCTTTAGCATGAAGTAGATTCAGACACAGAACTTGCTGTGGTATTGAAAATTATATTAAATCATCCTTTTGCCTTGCATTTTCTTCTTCAAATGAAACCTCACAATTTGTCTGCAATTACTGGTGACAGGACATTTAATGATCAGCTAATTAGCATTGCTTCAAATTTTCTAATGAAGCTGGCTTTTCAGAGCACTTGTAAAGTGTATCACAACCACACTTGAAGCAAGCATTAGTTTAAAAAATATGTCTATATTCATCAGTTATTTGTTACAGCTACAGCAGAGAATATCTGACAAAGCAGAATTTCAGGTTTTGCTTTACATCAAAATATTTTGAGAAGTAATATCTTCTTGTCCCTCTGTGATTTTTCCTCAGTAATATCTTGTTCCGTTCCTCTGTGATTTTTCCTCAGGGCTGTAGCACAGAAATGGAGGTATCTAATACAAGAATAACTTCCTATTCTGGGGAACAAAGGGGGAGTGGGGAAAGAGTAACTCCTAAAAAGTCATGTTTCTGTAGAAAATATCAGGTTATTACCATAAGGAAACTTTTTTTCCGTACTTGAAGGGGCCTTGCAAGAGAACTTGGGAAGGACTGTTTGCAAGGGCATGTAGCAAAAATGCTAGGGGCAATGGTTTTAAACCAGAGAAGGGTATATTTTAACTGGACATTAGGAAGTACTTTACTGTGAGGGTGAAACAGATTGCACACAGCGGAGGCCCTGTCTCTGAAGACATGCAAGGTCAGGCTTTGATGGGGCTCTGAACAACCTGATGTAGCTGGGGATATCCCTGCTCACTGCAGTAGGATTGGACTAGGCGACTTGTAAAGGTCCCTTCCAACCCAATGTATTCTATGATTCTATGATTTATAGGTGGTATGTTGGCAAATTTGCCAAACAATTAAAACAAACAAAAAAAAAAAAAAGCCAGCAAATGATATTTTTTTGTAAGAATCTGGAGCTTTTGTCTGCTCTATTTTGCAAAATCCTGGCAAACTTGTATAATTCTAGATTCAACATTGTGGAGTTTCATCTGTAGTGTTGCCTTGGCTCATCTTGTCTAAATGGAATTTTCATGAAATTTGGTTAACTGTTGAAATGTGAAGGAAGTGACTGTTGCTGCTTTTCAGAAGCTGCTGTTGGTGTTCATGAACAGCAACAGATATCAGTATAATTTTTAACAGAGTATCACAAGGAAATACTAGATCGCTCTGTAGTGCCAAAAAAAATGAAAAACCTATCAAAAAGTGAAGTCCCAGGCTGCTTCACAACAGAGACCCAGGAACAGAAGATTACAGAACTTAAAAGATGATCAAAGCACCTTTTGCACTCTCCAAATAAAAGATCAGTACACGTGAAATAAAACCTGTTTGTTTACTTAAGGTATATGGGAGGTGTCTATCTTGAAACACTCATCTTCTTTAAATGTTGTTGATTTCATTTAAAAAATGTTATTTATGAGAAGGAAGATTTTGCAGGGAGATGTCCCTTGAGGATGGGATAGATGTAGAATTATCTTCTGCACAGAACTGTCATCTAATAAACAGTTGCTTTCTGAAAATGATAAAATAATACAATACACCATGTTGAAAGAGACCTTCAAGATCATCGCGTCCAACCCATCAACCAATCCAACCCACCTAAACAACTAAACCATGCAACCAAGCACCCCAGCAAGTCTCCTCCTGAACACCTCCAATGAAGGTGACTCCACCAGCTCCACGGGCAGCCGATTCCAATGGGCAAGCACTCTCTCTGTATAGAACTTCTTCCTAACATCCAGCCTAAACCTGCCCTGGCGCAGCCTGAGACTGTGTCCTCTTGTTCCGGTACTGGCTGCCTGGGAGAAGAGACCAACCTCTGCCTGGCTACAACCTCCCTAAGAAAATAAGTGGAGTATGTGAAAAATGTGTTATTCATCTTTATGTCAGGCTTCATTTAAAAAGATATTTTTGCTATTTGTGCATTGTTTCTGACAGTGCTTGCACTGGAAAATACTCTTATTTTTTGCTTCACAAGTTATGTTTGTATCATGTTTATGTTGCAAATGTGGTATGATGTAGTGAAGAAAAACTTTAGTGCATCTGTAAATTATGTTTTCACAGAGACAGCATATTTGGTGTTTATATTTCTCTTGATTTTATAAACAGCAAATGGATAATGAGCATGGAAATGTAAGGTTAGCATATAAAGACATGATAAGAATGATAATAATAAAGAACATTGAACTTGAAATTTCTGTCTTTAAACTGCAGACAAATAACATTTTTCACAGATAATTTCAATTGAGTTCATCCTGCTACACTGTGGCAGGAAATAAAAGTTTATTTTAAAAGGGCAAGTGATTTAATTGGCCTAACTGAAGTGGCATCAAGAGTTGAACAGTCCATAAAGATACAGGTAAAGTGGCAGAACGTTTGTGTTTTACGCTCTCATCTCATCACAGCATTTCCCCCATGTCATTCTTTTATCTTTTTAACAGAGAAAAAGAAAGAAAATGAGGGGTATTTTCTGGATCCTGTCCCATACATTCTTTTATGCAAGAAAATAATAGTTTCATTTTCCATACAACTAGGATGATCTGAAGGCAGAATCGTTTTTTCTGTCATTTCCTCTTCTGCGCTTCGCACAGACAGAATTTATAGCTTGGTCTATTGGTATGTAGGTCCTATGCTATCTCATGCTAGTTTTCCATACTGGCAGGAAGAGACATAGAAAAGATTTATTATTCAAACAGATTACAATGGAATCCTTAGAGCTATGCATTTTGCAAAATATGAAGATTTAGCCCTGGAAGACAGAAGAAAGAGATATATCAGGGGCAGATTTCAATGTTAATCTAAGTTTGGGGATTTTTATTTATTTATTTTTAAAACCATAACTAACACTTTCACATGTAATATATCTCCTCTGAGAACAACACAACAAAACAAAATGTCTGTACCATGGAAAAAAACACCAATTTGAAAGGGAAAACAAACAAAAAAAAAAAGAGATGGCATTTACACTTGAATTGATTTACTGCTGTGAAATAAGTCAAACTTTGTTTTTGCTGTGTAAACAGATCATAGTATCATAGCATCAGTCAGGGTTGGAAGGCACCACAAGGATCATCTAGTTCCAACCCCCCTGCCATGGGCAGGGACACCCCACACTAGATCAGGCTGGCCAGGGCCTCATCCAGCCTGGGCTTAAACACCTCCAGGGATGGGGCCTCAACCACCTCCCTGGATAACCCATTCCATGGCTTCACCACTCTCATGGTGAAGAACTTCTTCCTCACATCTAGCCTGAATCTCCCCACCTCCAGCTTCATTCCATTCCCCCTAGTCCTATATGGTTACATTTTTATCCACTTGAGAATAGAGTTAGCTTCACCTGAGATGGCTACTGAAACTACTGTCATGAACTCCCTCAGTATGCACCTGACAAGCTAGCTGTATCATGAGAAACCCACTGACCTTTTTCTCTTTCTTGAACTGCTCATTCTCAGCTCTTGACTTTTGGTTTTGCTGTTAGAGCTCACCACTGCACCCATAACTTTCCTTTCTACTGATAGTCACTGGAGGTAGCTTGAGATGCAACTGTACAAGACTTCAAGATCTTTGCTACATGTAGGTAAGGAAATGTATAAAATCCCATTAATTTTCAAAGTTAAAGGCCAATCTGATTTTCTTCTACCACTGATCACAAAATCACATCATTCCAGTTATTGCTTTTCAACCAGTTACAAAACCATGTAAAATTAGATAATCCTGAAGTTTCCTGAGCCAAATTTACTCACATCCTGAAAACATATTCAGAATCTGTTTTTCTTTACATCAGTGTTTGTTGCTTTAATGCCAAAGACAAAAGAAAAACAGGGAAAATTCTCATTTTTGTAGCTTCCATAAGACAGCAGAAGCATTATAGTTTCATACCTTTGCTCTGTTTGTGATGTGCACAACAATTTGAGACTTTCAGTAAAACGCTCTTCCTTGTTTACCACAATGACACCTATATGGATTGGGTAAATCTTCATCTGATGTAATCTTTCCTGATATATTACAGTATAATTACAGTATATATGGGTGTATGCATTTATATATGTATGTATGATCCACACTTTTCCAAATACCCACTCAATTTTAGAGATTTTAAGTGCAAAGCTAAGGCTTGCAAGTACTGATGTAATAATGCTGGCTATGGGACAGATTATGCAGGCCCACCCTTTGGCAGACACAACTCAGAAGTGCACCTGATATTTTCAATACTAGCTTCCTGTCCATTTGACACATTAATCTGCTGCTGGAAAAGTCAGATATTTCCCTCCCCCTCCTTTGGCTGATGTCTTAGCTGTCTTGGCCAGTACATAATCGAACAGAGCAGCTGAGTTGGGGGAAAATTATACATAGCTGTCAGCTGGGCTAATGGAAAGAATACACACCCTGGAAATCATGGTCCTCCAGCATTGTTGTGCAGAAACATCTTTACTTCCAAGATAATATGGAAACACTCCTCTGCTGAAACAAAAGCTGTGTTTAGGTTGTCATACGATGTGCATAATTTCATTCCTCAGATGATGTAGTATTTGGGTAAAGTGACGTTTTATCACAGAATCACAGAATGATAGGGCTTGGAAGGGACCTTGAAGATCATCTAGTCCAAACCCTATGCCAGAGCAGGATCACCTAGAGTAGGGTATAGTGTCCAGAAAGAAATAACAATATTGCAGTGGAGTATCCTTGTTACTTTTGCATTCTATAGTGAGACAAAGCCCTCAGGCAGCAACTGCAAAGGAAGCAGGTCACATCGTATTCTGTGCAGAAGAACATCTCAGGTTAAATTTCTTTATGTTAAAAAATGTCCTCCATCCTTTTTCCAAAGAAGCTTTCTCTCATCTCTCAGTTTTATGGTATTCTCTGTCAAGGAATGCTACATCAGGCTATGATCTTTCCTGCAGTCTAGGATGTCTCTCTTCCTTGTCCTGCCAGCCCACTATGAAAGAGGCCTTCCTTCCTTCCTTTCTTTCTTTCTTTCTTTCTTTCTTTCTTTCTTTCTTTCTTTCTTTCTTTCTTTCTTTCTTTCTTTCTTTCTTTCTTTCTTTCTTTCTTTCTTTCTTTCTTTCTTTCTTTCTTTCTTTCTTTCTTTCTTTCTTTCTTTCTTTCTTTCTTTCTTTCTTTCTTTCTTTCTTTCTTTCTTTCTTTCTTTCTTTCTTTCTTTCTTTCTTTCTTTCTTTCTTTCTTTCTTTCTTTCTTTCTTTCTTTCTTTCTTTCTTTCTTTCTTTCTTTCTTTCTTTCTTTCTTTCTTTCTTTCTTTCTTTCTTTCTTTCTTTCTTTCTTTCTTTCTTTCTTTCTTTCTTTCTTTCTTTCTTTCTTTCTTTCTTTCTTTCTTTCTTTCTTTCTTTCTTTCTTTCTTTCTTTCTTTCTTTCTTTCTTTCTTTCTTTCTTTCTTTCTTTCTTTCTTTCTTTCTTTCTTTCTTTCTTTCTTTCTTTTCTTTCTTTCTTTCTTTCTTTCTTTCTTTCTTTCTTTCTTTCTTTCTTTCTTTCTTTCTTTCTTTCTTTCTTTCTTTCTTTCTTTCTTTCTTTCTTTCTTTCTTTCTTTCTTTCCTTCTTTCCTTCTTTCCTTCTTTCCTTCTTTCCTTCTTTCCTTCTTTCCTTCTTTCCTTCTTTCCTTCTTTCCTTCTTTCCTTCTTTCCTTCTTCCTTCTTTCCTTCTTTCCTTCTTTCCTTCTTTCCTTCTTTCCTTCTTTCCTTCTTTCCTTCCTTCTTTCCTTCCTTCTTTCCTTCCTTCTTTCCTTCCTTCTTTCCTTCCTTCTTTCCTTCCTTCCTTCCTTCCTTCCTTCCTTCCTTCTTTCCTTCTTTCTTTCCTTCTTTCTTTCCTTCTTCCTTTCCTTCTTTCTTTCCTTCTTTCTTTCTTCTTTCTTTCCTTCTTTCTTTCTTTTCTTTCTTTCCTTCTTTCTTTCCTTCTTTCTTTCCTTCTTTCTTTCCTTCTTTCTTTCCTTCTTTCTTTCCTTCTTTCTTTCCTTCTTTCTTTCCTTCTTTCTTTCCTTCTTTCTTTCCTTCTTTCTTTCTTTCTTCTTTCTTTCCTTCTTTCTTTCCTTCTTTCTTTCCTTCTTTCTTTCCTTCTTTCTTTCCTTCTTTCTTTCCTTCTTTCTTTCCTTCTTTCTTTCCTTCTTTCTTTCTTTTTCTTTCCTTCTTTCCTTCTTTCCTTCTTTCCTTCTTTCTTTCCTTCTTTCTTTCCTTCTTTCTTTCCTTCTTTCCTTCTTTCCTTCTTTCCTTCTTTCCTTCTTTCCTCCTTTCCTCCTTTCCTCCTTTCCTCCTTTCCTCCTTTCCTCCTTTCCTCCTTTCTTCCTTTCTTCCTTTCTTTCCTTTCTTTCCTTTCTTTCTTTCATCTGTCTTATGGCAGATGAACAGTTTAACTTTTTGCTCTGAGTGAAAATAACTTCTATTTCGCTCTGCATCCACATAGTCACAACAAACATACAGGTGATTACGCAAAAGACTGTCTGGAAGCAGGTAACAGTTCATATTTACCAAAATAGTCCTAGGTTAAAGATAAGGTCAAGATTAGAGACTTACCAATCTGACAGGCCCTTCTGGTATTTGTCATTCTTCATGTTTTGGTCACATTGATACATGATTAGGCCACTTTTATAATTCAGCAGCGTCTGGGATTATACCTCACGGTGGTTGTGGTTGCTGGAAAATTTCCCAGGGGGTGGCAGAACTTGGTCTGTCAGCCTCTTGCCTGACCTCTTGCATGTACAGAAACCCAGACACATCTATGCAATGTAGTCTAGACCAGCCCTTTAGATGCAGAATCCTAAGGGAAAATCTGCACCTCCTGCCTTCTGTGTAAACCACTATACCTGATCGTTGTGAAAATATCCAGCTTTCCTCCACTGAGTTAAGCAGCATAAATACACTGGAGTCAAGGATAAACCAGCTTTCACTGCATGAGTTTGTGAAGATGCCAGCTGAAGGAGTTCAGACAAATTTTAATAGCTTTCAAGAGGTCCTGGCATTCTGTATTGATCCACAGTTTTTCATATTTTAATAGAAGATGTACGTACCTGTAAAATATATTGGCTCATCACACCAACAGATAGACTGGTGCTATTTTTCTGCAAGATCTTCAGTTGTTGAAAGCTCTGAGCTGCAAATAGGCATGAAACAGAACAATGTGCTCTCTTGCAGTGGTTTGCATTTGTCTAATGAAAAGACATTGCATTGCAAGACAGCTTGAGTGAATACATCTAAACATGCAGAAAATCAAGGTTGTATTTTGTGTCACTGTGACATCAGTCATCCTGTTCCTCTCATACAGCAGTTTTCTGTGTACTTACATAAACCTGGGATACATCCAGATTAAACATTCTTGCCTGTGTTGCCTTTTTGTTCCAGATTGTTCCACTGGAGCTTGCCCAATCCAATTTACACTGGCTGACTTAGTAGTTTCCCTTCATGATATTTCTTCTGGAAATGCAGGCCTACAAAAATGCCCATGGTTTAGATGCCGGTTTTCACTAGGAACTGTTTCTCTCCCTATATTCTTAACTATAAATGAATATTTGGTATAATTATTTGGTAGGAAAAAAAAACCCCACAATACTATAGTGTTCTCCAACTGCAAGGAGACAGCACTGTAAAAATAGGGACACCTCCCCACACCCCCAAAAACAACAACAACAAACAAACCCCAGTTCAAAACAAAGGAACACATCGGATTTTATGACAATCATAATAATATCATAGTATGTAGACAAAGACTTTCATTTGGTGTTGATTCTGTAGCTATCCACTTTCTGGAAGGAACTTGGTTGAACAGATGGTAGCAGGGGGACATAGAGGAAACTGGCCTCCTGTTCCTTGGAAATTGCTAATGTGCTGCTTCTTGCCTGGAATAATCTCTGGAATGTCCCTACATTATACTTTGTGGGCAGGGTGTAGTTTATGGGGTTTTGTTGTCTTCACCAGTGTTTGTTCTGCACTGCTCACAAGATACATTTTGCCTTAGTCATTTCACTGCAAGGCATTTTGGTGATTTTTGTGTTTGGTGTCATTGTATAAGGGAAATGAAAATCAGAGGCATAAACATCCTAGCTTCAAAAACTACTCTCTTTGCAGAAGACATTGCAAATTGACGCATGCAAAAACTACCATTAGGTTAGAAATAGGAGTTCTGAATGAATTATGAGTAGTTGAATGCAGGTACAAACTATGGATTTTCTGTATACAGTAAAAAAAAAGATGGACTGCATATTAATATATTTTAACATAACTTGTTTTGCACTTAATGAGCTGACTGCAGGTGCCAAAGAATTTACTTTGTTTCATTAACGGAGATTTGGATTGCCAATTTGATCAGAGAATGATAGAGGCATCCTGTATCAAAGAAGAACTCCCATATTTCCATGTTGAGACTTTAATTGGGAGAATTAAATTAATTGCTGCTTGTCCACCAGACAGTGCTAAATTCAGAGGATGGGTGTGACTGTGACTATTCTAGACAGTAGACAATCCACTAGAAACAGATTTACTATCTGGTTTAGAGATAGAAGTCCTGGATTTTGTTTTCTATTCGTGCTTGTGTTCCATTATTTAGCTTCTTTGTTTCAAAATGTTATGCTCTTAACATAGTTCTGAAAAAAATATAATGAAAGAGACTCTTTGACTGGGCCTTCCAGAATGAGAAAAATAATAAAATGAAATTAAAGTGAAGTGTCCTGCTGCTCAGTCTGATGAACTGTAGCATCCAAAGTGGAACATTATGACTTATTAAGTCTTCTAACTGTTCCCATCAGAAACCAGCTGACAAGTGTGAAACTATGAGTCCACAAAAAAAAACAACAAACAAACAATATCAATAGGGCTTTTTCTCTACATACATATAGCACTTTTTCATCATGATGTTGTCCAGCAGCATAAAGAGAGAATACTGAGAAAGGACTAACTGATCCCAGACTTTTTTTTTACAGTGAAGTTTCTACATGAAGACTGACTTCTTTGTTTTCAAAATTAAAGGTAAGAAATTAAAGAAATACAGCTGCTTCAGCACAATTAGAAAATACTGTTCATATCTTCATTGAATGCATTTAAGCTGTTGGATCAGCTGTTGAAGACAATGTGACAAATGGAATGATTCTTGGTGCTAGTCTAGACTCACATTAGTGAGGTAAAGGACACAGCCTTGTCAACAGGATGAAGAAGAAATAATGCTCTTGTTGCAACACAGTTTTATTTGTTTAGAGTTTCATAGTAACCAAGCTAGCCTGAAAATATAGATTTAACAATGCAGATGGCTAACTGAATGCAAACCACATTACGATGTGTTATATTTCAAACTTTAACCACTAAATGATGTAATACAAGAGTTTGATATGTTACATTTCTGTAGTTTTATAATCAGAAGAAATATTATGTTTGTTAGCTTCTGCTTAAGAACTACAAAATTATTAATAGGCCTAAATTATTGCTTTTTCTATTGGTATTAATTCCATGGGAGAGGAACATAGCAGGTCTAAAAGTTCTTACTTAAACACAAAAGACCAAGAAAACAAGAAACAAGCAAACAGGAAATCCTCTGTTATATTATACTGATATAAAAAGTTGGGGGAGGAGGGAAGGGCTACAGAAGTATCTCATGTAAATAAAAATAATTCTCTTGCTGTGTGTATTAGATTAAGCTGAAAGCAGCAGATCTACCTTGTTTCTTATAAAGTAGATACAGGATTCATTTGCCCTGGCATAGCTTTCATGCTGATCCAACCACTCCTGTCCCAGACTTTCCCCCTTCTTAACATTTTTTCTTAGAGAAAGGGAAATTAATTGGGAATGATCCATCTGAATTATAGTGGAACTAGAACAGTTATTAAATGACAGATTTGTCAGAATATGGCTCACACTCTGTTCTCATTTACTTTATTCCATGGGATTAATCACATTGAAATCCCAAGAATTACCTTGAGTTACACCCCTAAAATTAAAACCAGAATGAGATTTGTGCATTTTGCAGATCAAACCACATCATTTGTTGTTAGCTAGAAGTTTCTGTGTATAGGCTCTGAAGGTCATAAACCTCTTATAACAGAAAGAATTTTTGGCCAGTTTTGATCATCTTTTAATATCAGATGTTCTTGGTCCCAAATGAACATGAGCTGGTTTATGGTTTTATATCAAGAAAATATAAACATCTGTGCTTTCACACTCATCGGTTATGAAACTAGGTGATACTGGATGGACTCGAGGAAGAATTGGTTTGTGGCATTGAAAGGAATGAGGGTTTGAAAACTAAAATTTTAAAATAGTTTAAAAAGTAATATTGTTTCGATTTTGAACTATGAGGTAATCAAGGTGACAGAAGAGCTTTTTATTTCCTGAGGAAAACTATATGCAACAACACACCATATGGTAAAAAGGCAAAAATAAAACTCTTGAATAGTTGAAATCGCTACCTGTTTCCATTGTAGTGCTTGAGGTACCAAATCACAGTTTAGAAGGTACAGCAATTCTTACACCTGACACTAAGTATTTTACTTAGCTCAATGACAATCTGTTCTGGGAATTTAACTGAAAAAACTACCATGTAGTTCAATGAATATTTTTATTTCCTTGGAAGACATATTCAGAGACACAAGTAAGTTATCAGTAGGCTTTAGACTGGGAAGAAACTTGTGGTTCCCAGACAGGAAATCTGGAATAACCCCCAGAAATTTTTTACCCAGGTCCCTGGGCTTGTGCAGCAGTTTCAGGTACATTTGCACTTGGAAAAACTCAATGGAAGAGGAAATATTATTTACCTGCAACAACAGACATTTCATTTCCAGTCTTTTGCACAGTCTTTTAGCATAGCAAAAAGCTTAAATCTTTCAGTAGCACCTAGCCAAAACAGCCCTCATACCTCTGAAACTGCATCAGTATTGTTGACATTCAAATGTGACCAAAAATTTCTATAGACATTCTAGATTCTCTGACAAACTAACTGAAGGAGGCAAAAGCCAGGTCTGTTGCATGCCTGAGGATTTCTCAGAACTGTTTGCTAAAGAGAAAATTAAGGGAAAAAAATGTTTGTGCTCATGTGTTTTCTGCAGTGTGGGAAACAATGAAAATAACATCATCTTGGTTTTCATGAAAGGAGAGTGGTCACTAATTTTTAGCGACTTTACTAGCACACACCCAGAAAAGATCAGAAGCAAAAGTGCACGCAGCCCCTTGCTTCCAAGCTAAGTCTTTAGGGATCATTGCCTTAGAAATATATCACTCAGATGGTTGCATTTACTAGTTTCATGGCTGTTGAGAAATATTATTTCATGTACATTGCCCAAACCAATAGGAAAATTTTCAAAGCAAACAAAATCTTATAAACAGAATAAATCCCTTTGAAGTGAATAGTCAATCATGCAATCTACCACAGCCCTCCAAGTGTCTCAGGCCTTTACTGTAGTGACCATGTTAGAGGTAGAACAATAGCTCAGCCTGTCTACAGCTTCAATGCAGATGCTATAATTAAGGACAATAATTAGTCCTCATTCCACGTGTTGTTTTCTGAAACGGATAACTTGCACAGAAAAGCAGAGCAAGAGCATTAAGCCATGGCAAATGCATATCCCCTTTAGTCTAACAGTTGTGTACAGGGAGGTGTTAGTTTATGGTTGGACTCAAAGATCTTAAGTTCTTTTCCAACCAAGCAATTCTGTAATTCTATGGTCATTAATTCATCACAAACTGAAAAAACCTTCAGAGCTGAAGGTTTCCAGAGTAATACTGGAATTAGAAAGTTGTTAGGCTGCAAATATCACAGCTACAAAACAGAGATCTATGATTCCCCCTCTATCTTCTTAGTAATTAACAAAATTATAGGCTAATGCAACTGTAGAAGTCTAAACTTCTGGATCTCTCACCGACTCACCTCCAACAGAGTTGGTGTTCCTAAGTAATCATTAATGATGTTAGGTGATAAAACATGATGATGAAGTGCTACAGAAATGTTGTCTTACAATGTGAGGTGTTATAAAGATTCCAGGGAGATCACTATGCACTGTCCTACACTATGACTCCTTTCTTGCAATGCAGAGAGGCAAATGATGTGCAATTGAAAGTTTTACATTAAAGGTACATTTCTTATTGCAGAATGATTCAGCAGATGAGGTGTAAATGTTAAACAACCACAGTGATGTCATCACTTCACATTTAAATCTCTGGAACGAGACGCTGGCAATGCAGGTAATGATGTTACTGTGCTCTAAGTAAGCCAAATACTGTTTAAACAGTTGTAGCACAGATTTCCCTACTGCAAGCCAAATGGATTTGCCAAAAAGTCATCTTAAGGTGTAATAAATAATGTTAACCATGATCTATATGTCAATGAAACAGCTGAATTAGCCTTTATAACTCCAGAGAGGATGCAGTAACACATAGCAACACTATGCAACAATCAATTTTGTGTTTGATTCCAGTAAAGGCTCCATTATGTTATTTTTATTCATATGTGTATGCATGGATTGTCTGACAAGGAAGAGTTTTCATCATTCCTATATTTCACAGGAGAAAATGCAGATGGAAATTGCCCATCTCCTAGGATCAGTGAAGACCAAACATCACTAGAGGAGAGGCTTTCTGCTGAGGTTTACACTTCCAGGGTTGGAAATTTGATAGAGCATGTATTAACTCCAGATATTTTATATCTAATTTCAGAACTTCATTGTTGAGTTAGTATCTCCTTCCTAGATAGCTCCCTAGTTTTAAAAGCCATAGTATATACTTTAGAAGAGTGAGCAGGAGAACTAATGCATGCCAAGTGACACAACAGAGTTCTTCCTTGCTTTCATTACTTTCTCCTCTGATGAAGCAAGAAATACCAGTGCCACAGATACTTGTACCTGTACTGGAGATCATAATTTCTTAGCAGTCTCTAAATAGCTCCTTCATCAGCTATATTTATGTTCATGTATTCCAAAAGCCCAACTTAAACTTGAGGGTAAATTTTATTTTCATGTACATTTATTTGTATTTTTTCTATTTAGTTCATGTTATCTCAACATATAATAAGGTAGTTATGAGGTTCTACCACTCCATAAAGTTTAATTCAATTTCTTGCTCTTTTTTTTCAATGTGCTTTAAATATAAAGAGAATTTAAAATTTTGAGACCAACAATTGAAATTCTACACCTTTTCTCAACAGTAACAAGAAGAGACAGGATGCTCAAGCCAGATCATAAACTCATAGAATCATAGAATCAACAAAGTTGGAAAAGACCTCAAAGATCATCAAGTCCAACCTGGCACCCAGCACCTCATGGTTAACTAAACCATGGCTCCAAGCACCATGTCCAATCCCCTCTTGAACACCTCTAGGGATGGTGACTCCACCACTTCCCTGAGCAGCTCATTCCAATGGCTAACAACTCTCTCTGTGAAGAACTTTCTCCTCACCTTAAGCCTAAACTTCCTTTGGCGCAGCATGAGACTGTGTTCTCTTGTTCTGGTGCTGGGAGATCTTATCTTTTTTATGCATATTTGTACTGAGGGTATAAATCAGAACCAACTTTTTTTTTTTCCTAGTCACATCAGAAATGTTGCAGCAATTGAGAATATGACTATAACTTAGCAACCTTAACTGACAGCAGTAATTAGAATGCACAGAGGTGCACAACTATAACAAACAACAGGAATAAAAGATACATGTACATGACTCTTGAGGGGAAAATTATAAATCAATCTCTGTTCATGCCTCTCCAAAAAGCATGTTTTGACTTTTAGTCTGCAATGTTAGAGTGTTCTGAATATGAATCTTTATAGACAGAAAATAGCTTAGTAAAATTAGAGTATCACTGATATTTTCTATTTGAATAGCTATCAAAAATATCAAGTTATTTCTGTTAAAATATTTTGATAAACTACTTATTTTTCAGTGGACAAAACCAAAAAATAATGAACAATTGAAATGCTATCTGAGAACTATTAAAAATATTTATTTAATTGAAGTAGGAGTTTTTTTTTTTTTCTTGTCTGAGGTCCCACAAGTTTAAAATTTGGCTGATTAAAATAATTCTAACCATTTTTATCTTCCATGAAGATTCATGGAAGATAAAGATTCACTTCTTTTATCTAACCATTTATCTTCCATGAAGATTCAACCTTTGAAATATGTATTTTAGATCATCTTAAAACAAGAACAATTTTCAAAGTATCGGAATGCCTTGCAAAGTGAAACAAAAATAGTTCTTACTCCTTAGTAGACTTGCCAGACTTTCAAGTTTGTTTAATTTAAAAGCAGGATTAAATGAATTACATGTGACATGCTGCTACTATCATAGTCAGTGGTGACCCATGTTTAACAGAAATATTTCACGTTGTTTTTAGACTATGTGTGGTATGTTTAACTTACTCCCTGTCAGCATCTGAATGGCCACTTCCAGTGGTTTCAGCTGGGAAAGCGGAAGAGTGGAAACCTATATTATGGTGAGTGCAAATGGATTTCAGATGCAAAACAGATAAGAAGTACTAGGTGACAACATGTTCCCTTAAAGGGTAGCAGTCAGGAATTAGAAAATTCCCTGCTTAGAGCTAGAGTCTGAACTAAAGAACAGCTGGAGCTGGAAAAATGTTGCGTGGACACAATATGAAGGACAAGAAGGCAATTGGGAGTAGTCAGTGTGGATTCACAAAGGGAATCATGCTTGACCAACCTGATAACTTTCTACAATGAAATGCCTGGCTTGATCTGAGAGGAGAGCTGTGGATATTGTTTACTTTGAGCTCAGTAAGGCTTTTGACATTCTCTCCCAAGAAATCCTCAAAGAGAAGCTGATGAAGCACAGGCTAAATGAGCAGACAGTGAGGTGATGTGAAAACTGGCCGAACAGTTGAGCTCAGTGTTGTTGAGCTGGAGGCCACTGACTAGCAGTTTATCCCCCAGAGTCAATATTGGGTTCAACCCTGTTCTTCATTAATGATTTAGATGATTGGTCAAAGCATACCCTCAGACAGTTTACTGATAATACCAAACATGGAGAAGTGTCTTATACTCCAGAAGGATTATTCTGCCATTAGAGGAATGCTGACAGAATGGAGAAATGGACTAATTGAGACTTCATGTAGTTCAGCAAAGGCAAGTTCAAAGTCCTGCACCTGGAAGGAATAATACTGTAAAACTGATTAAAACCAAACCAAACAAGCAAACAAAAAAAACCCCAAAACCTGAAAAAATCCAAATGACAACAAACAAATAGAAAAGCCACCCCAGAGAAGTGCATGTGATAAATGATGTATGATCAACTTGGTTTTCTTTTCTTTGGCAACAAACCACTTCTGTAAACAGCAACAACAATATCCTTCTGTTTTCCATTCTGATTTTTCCCTTTGGAGAGAATGTCTGAGAAATACAAGGTCAGAGAGTGATAGGCACTGCCAACATACCTTATGTAGGATGTCTGTCACAGATTAGAAAGAAGAGATGATAAATAAAAAGGGAAAGGAAAATCCCACCACGCCACCATTACTTCCCAAAACCGACTCTGGTCCTAGTAAGAAATACAAGAGAATGTATTTAACAATATAAAAAACATCACTTCTCAGCATCACCAACCAAATACTTACTTTAAGAAGTAGCTGTCTGTCTACTTCCCCTAACCTTGAATTTGATACACTACAGAAAATTCAGAAACATTCTGATACTTTGAAAATTCTTCTTGTTTTGAGATGGAATAAAATACATAGTTAAAAGTTTGTATAAAACAAGACATACATCAGTTCCTTGTCTTAATTAACTATTGCTGTACATGAAAAGAAAGTTCCAGGTTCCTTTCATTGCATGTTTAAAATCAGAGTTTTCTGTATTGGGCTGCTAAGGAGAATTATGTTTAACAGTTTCTAAAGTAAAATTTGCTACTTTAAAACATTTGGGATTAAGGAAATGAGTTGTTAGAGCAGACTACATATCCAAAAAAAGCAACATTTTCATCTCTCCTCACTAAGGGGTTGCAGGGTTGTTTCTACCCCTTATTTTTGGAACTGGCAATCCTTCTGAAGCATGAGTTGTGGAGGTAAGCTCTCATAACAGAGGAAAAAAATGTCTCACAGTTCCTGTGGAAGCTTCTATTCAACCATACAGAGCTAATAGTGCAGTGTGGTTTTAACCTCTCTATATTAGAAAGTCTATCAGCTGCTCAGATTTCATCCCCCAAATTTCAGAATGGTGACAGTTCTATGTGGATGTTTATGAAGCTATCTGCAGACTTGGTTTGCTTAAAAAAAAAGCTGCTTTAAGGTGGTGCAAGGAGAAATCAAGTCTTATTTTTCCACAGGAGTTTCATAGTTTTATTTATATATAAAGCAAGTAATTAAAAATCTGCAGGAACCGTTGACTTGTAGGAAATTGATTTGGTATTGTCAATGATGCAGTGTTATTTTGAAAGAATGCTTTCAAATCTTACTGGATTGAAATATTCCCCACATCAGATATATGTCTAGGAAAGTGATGCTTGATTTTCTGTGTTGCCCATACCCAGAGTCAAAACTTATTTTGGCCTGCATTGGATATATAATTTCAACACGATATCAAACATTTCTTACTGTCTTTCTCAAACACTGACATCAGCAGATACCAACCCCCACCTGGCCACAACCTCCCTTCAGGTAGTTGTACAGAGCAATAAGGTCTGCCCTGAGCTTCCTCTTCTCCAGGCTTAGCAACCCCAGCTCCCTCAGCCTCTCCTCATAGGGCTTGTGCTCCAAACCCTTCACCAGCTTTGTTGCCCTTCTCTGGTCGCATTCCAGCAAGTCAACATCTTTCCTGAACTGAGGGGCCCAGACCTGGACACAGTACTCACGGTGTGGCCTAACCAGTGCGGTGTGGATATCTCCTTCCTGGAAATTAGGAAGGCCAGGTTTATTTGGGCTTTAAGAAACCTGTTCTAGCGGGAGTTGTCCCTGCCCATGGCAGGGACATGTCAGGGAGGTTGGAATTAAAGGATCTTTTAGGTTTCTTCCAATCAAAACCATTCTATAATTCTATGATACATTCAAGCAATATCTACTGTACAACAGTAGAGTGTATTTTATTTAAGCAACACATTTCAACAAGAAAACAAAAGCACCCTTCAATGCTACTGCCTTAGTGACACAGACTGTAACTTTTCATAGGTCCATATGTTCAATGTGGATATGCAGCACTTTTGAACTACTCAAAACTTACCGAAACACTCTTTGTCAATCTAAGGAACAATATGCAAGATCCTAGACTTGCAAGTTCCTACATCTTTTATTTCTTTCCTTTCCTTTCCTTTCTTGTTTTTGTGTTTTTTTTTTTTTTCCTTTTTCTTTTTTTTTTTTTTTCCCCCTTGAATGTATGATTTACACTTTTTGCCAGAATCTGATCAGATCTGGTCAGATTGTATTTCCTACACATTCCACGGTAATAAACTCATTATCAAATCCAGACACATGATACCTTAAATGCCATCATAATCAGCCATCGCCTTCCTGACTAGCTCTTGAACCTGGTCTAGCCACTTTACTACGGTTTCAGGGAAGATATCCTGATAGTCAAGTATACAAAGGATGGTTTAATACAAGGAGCCATACAAAATCACGTACTAATGAAACCCTTCACTGTGTTCTCAGCCTATTCATGCTAACACATGCATTTCTATATATGGCAACAATGGAACAGAATTACTTGTGTATAAGATGTCCTGAAAGGAAATATAATCTTAATGGAATGAATGCCTGTACAACTGATTACACTTTGCCAAAGAAAAGGCTATCTTTGTATGGCATAATATCTTCCGAAAAACCCCAAAACAAACCCCACAACAAAAAACCAAAACAACAACAACAAAAGACAAACCAAAACAACACAAGAATGACAACAACAAAAAAAGGTCCTGTAACATAGCAACTTAATATGCTGCTTTTGTGATATAAGATAAATTTTTAGCACTGTTTTGGGATTTTCAACAGCCACTAGTTCAGTCATAAATATTATCATGACCAACAGGTAACTACACCAACATCAGGTCCCCAACAGTGTCAGTGAACATTTTCCAATGGCATACACAAGTCCTGGAACTCATCAGGGCTATCAGTGTTTCCCAGAATTGCAGGAGGTGGATTTTGCAGCAGCATTATCTCTGTCTACACAAACAGTGTTCTCCTTGTGGGGCTCAAAATATGAAATCTCCCTGCCTTCACCAACTGGGTGCACAGCCTAGGTCTGTACCTACTTTTCTTTTGCATACTTATCAATGGGAAGTGATGGGTACAGGAGAATATTGGATAGTGTGGTACCACATGCTAGGTGAAGAAACAGAAAGGGCACAGCTTACTATTGTGCTGTTTTTCTCTTTTGTCCATCCATCCTTCTGCTCATTACTGGAATGATTTATGACTAGCACAGTTTCTTTTGTCTTCTTTTCCTGGCTGTCAGTAGAGGTTTTATTTATAATATCTGGCAGTTTCTTATGTCAATGTCAGAAGAGTGCCATTCAGCACCTGGTGTTCCTTTTTCAGCTCCACTTAGCCAACTTCAAAGTCCTTTTACACCAACTGATCTCAACGGAACAAAGAAGACAGACTGCTCATCTTCTCAGGTTTAAGACTAGCCAGGCTCTTTACTCTTGAGAAGTGAGGGGGAAACAAGAATAAACTGTTCTCTGATTATTAAGGCCATCTTAATAATCAGTACGTATGTTATAATTAATCCCTATGAGCTCTGTGATATCACATGGCTTCTTTTGTGAGATTTGAAGTTTCAAACTATTTCCTCTGTTTCTATGAAAAGTTTAAATCAATATGTAGCCACCATGACCAACCATATACTAACAGAAAAAGAGATTCAAGAACACACTTGCATATTAACTGCTTTGCCTCTTAATATTGGCTCACACAACACTTCATGCTTATATCTTATCCTGTGAGGAAGACAGTGGACAGAGTTTGGTCATTTTTTATTGCACCTGAAAAGAGGTGCACTATTCCTTTATGCTATTAATAGTAACAATAGAAGATTAAAAACATGAAATAGAACAAGTGAATCTTCATGGTTCTGGTTCTTCTTGTGTTACCTTGTGATAGAGACTTTATCACAGTCAATACAGAGGTTAAAAAGCACCCCCCCAAAAAAAATTCACATAATTAGGAGAATAATGTCTCAGCTACTGTCTGAAAAGGTGAAAGTTGTTAGTGAGAAGGACTTTCAGAAGCACCAGCTTCTGCAAGAAACCTGAGCAGCAGCAGGAGAAAAACGTGTTACACTGCCCTCTGAGTTTTATCTGCAGCTGAGCAATTCAAACCAGGTGATGTGGAAAAGATCTCTGGATACAAAGTACATCTTCCTAAAATGAAACACAGTGTACTTTTCAGTAAGAATCTACACTGTACATTAACACCAGCTACAAACACTGTGCCCAGATCTTGTGTGTTCTTAGTAGAGCATGCTTTATGCACAATGTTGAATTCCCTCAAGCTTTAAGTTTCTGCCCAATCCACATCTTAGTGACATGATAGGCCTCCTGCTTCCCTGCAGCAATTTGTAAAGTACAGGATTTTTCATTACAAAATATGTAGCATTCTTAAAATTAGCTCTGGGCTGTTGTAAAAATTAGTGCACCAAGACACATCTCTTCATCATTTATTACTGCAGGCCTTATTTAGAGGAAATTTGAGTTCTTGGCTGCAAAATACTTCACACACTTGTGTATTGTAGAGGTAAGGGAACGTGATTTCATGATTCATTTTTAGTTTCTGTTTTAATCATTTACAGTTAAAGTTTAAGCAAAATATTTGTATAACAAACCAGAGAGATTTTAAATGGCATATGACAAGTGAAGCTGGAGATGATTTTGCATGCATGTGTTTAAAATGTTTCACAATTAGAGTATCAATAAAGTATCACTGCATTGTTATGCATGATGTAATCTCAGATGGGAAAATGAAATCACACAAAATGTTTTTGATTTTGAAGAAAATCATTAAATGACCATATGTAATAAATACCACTGCAAGACATTGGAAAACATTTCTGCAGGGTACTAAGAAATCTTTCCTTTTGAGTTCTTAAGAACTGTGAATAAAAACTGATAAATAAGCATTATAATTCAAATGCCCTAAATGACAATTAAGATTAGGAATGGTCATTAGGAAATAGAAAGGAACGTTACAACACTGTGTTTTGTAAGAAAGCTGTGTTAACCACTTAGCTCATTTTTCATAGGTATGAAATAATCCTCTTGGCCAGGCGTTGGAAATACTAAAATTCATGGTCATATTTTAATAGATCTTTCAGGGCTGCAGAATGCAAGACTAAACCACACATGGTGTTCCATCAGAGAGAGTGATTCCCCATTGGAATGGGCTGCCTGGGGAGGTGGTGGAGTCACCGTCATTGGAGGTGTTCAGGAGGAGACTTGATGGGGTGCTTGGTGACATGATCTAGTTGTTTGATGGGTTGGATGCGATGATCTTGAAGGTCTCTTCCAACCTGGTTTATTATTGCATTGTAACTACTTGAGGCTAGACCAAATGAAGAGGAACTGTAGCTATTCATCTCAGGAACACTAAGGACACTGCCAACTCTCAAAGGATCACACTGGCCTCACAGAGGAGTATCTTTTCCTCACACATCAGGTAGATAAATAAGATAATCATCTGCTTTGAATTAACGGATCATTTAATCTGCTGTTAAGATAGGCCCTGGGGTTCTGATATCTACCCCAAAAAAAAAAAAAAGCCACAAGACAAAAGCCCCAAAGTCTGTAGTGAACAGAGTCCCTGAAGCAGTTACATGTAACAGTATGAAAAATCAACATGTAATCTGAGACAGTTTTTACATATGTGATAATAATGTGTACCAACTTCAGACAGACTGTGGCAATCTAGACACATAACACATTTGCTTTCATCAGCTTGCCTCTTGCAAAAGTTGGGAACCAATAATTGTTTCAATATTTCTTTCAGATCTCTACCCAAATCTATTGCAAATCCAGTTGTCTGCTTTCTCTACTTTGTAGCACTTGCTGTTTTATAATAATATAAACCACCAAGACTTGCTCAGAAATATTTTTTTTTATATTCAGGTCAAACATATGCTTGAGTTATGCAAAAGAATTTATAGTTACTAAATCATATAGTGTGCACATATCGATTGCAGGCAATATAAGAGCAATTTCTGGTCCTTGAGCAAGAGTGAGAGTGATAAAGCTTTAGCACTGGTAAAATGAGCTGTCTTTCTATAATGGGGTGACAATTCCAAAACACAACTTCCTTCACTAACACTGAAAACTTTGTGTACAAGAATTTCCAGAGTCTAAATCGCATTCACTGAGAGTACAGGACTTTACCTAACATATTGCTGCAGTAAAAATTTCTTTAGAAAGATATTTGCACTTCTTTGCAACAGCTTCAATATAAAGGAAATAATCACTATATGAATAGTAACAATAATAAGCACCTCAGATCTACACACACAACTGAACCTCTGTCCTTCCTGTAATTAAATATAGTGCATATAAATGTTGATGGTAGAAAGGATACTATACAATAATACAATACAATAAACCAGGTTGGAAGAGACCTTCAAGATTATCGCAGACAACCCATCAAACAACTAGTTCATGTCACCAAGCACCCCATCAAGTCTCCTCCTGAACACCTCCAGTGATGGTGACTCCACCACCTCCCCAGGCAGCCCATTCCAATGGGCAATCACTCTCTCTGTATAGAACTTCCTCCTAATGTCCAGTCTAAACCTCCCCTGGCACAGCTTGAGACTGTGTCCTCTTGTTCAGGTGCTGGCTACCTGGGAGAAGAGACCAACCCCTGCCTGTCTACAACCTCCCTTCAGGTAGTTGTAGAGAGCAATAAGGTCACCCCTCAGTCTCCTCTTCTCCAGGCTAAGCAACCCCAGCTCCCTCAGCCTCTCTTCACAGGGCTCGTGTTCTAAACCCCTCACCAACCTTGTTGCCCTTCTCTGGACACTCTCCAGCAAGTCAACATCCTTCCTAAACTGAGGGGCCCAGAACTGGACACAGGACTCAAGGTGTGGCCTAACCAGTGCAGTGTATAGGGGCAGAATGACCTCCCTGCTCCTGCTGGCCACACTGTTCCTGAAGCAGGCCAGGATGCATTGGCCCTCTTGGCTGCCTGGGCACACTGCAGGCTCATGTTCAGCCTCCCATCAACCAGCACCCCCAGGTCCCTCTCTGCCTGGCCACTCTCCGGCCACTCTGAAGAGGTGCTCACATGGCTCACATGTTCTGGTGCTCACGTGGCTCTAAGAAGGCCATGCAATATGTTAACATACTAGCAAACCTGATGTCTTCACCTTCTGCCTACTGGTATTGTATGCAGTACAAGTGGAGAATTAAGAGATTTTTCTTTAGGCAGAAGATGTGAACATCATACTGCCTTTTGATTGTACTTGATTCAAGATGTCACTCTTTTCTTTTGAGTAGTGACTGTTTGAAACGTCCATTAATTTGATTTATGCCACATTTTGGCCAGCACAGCAGGAAAAAGGCAATTAAGTATACCGTGCTGCTCTCATTTCTAATCTATGAAATGAGTGCAGAATTCTGAGTCAGTAGCTTCAGCAGAAGTTACAGGAAAAACAAAATTAAAACCATTCAGTCATCTCACAGAACAACAACAAAAAAAGACGTCTTGTAATGACTTGAGAATCCATCACAAGCGATTCATCTGTTGAAAGACAGCTTAAACCTATAAAGCAACTCAATTTTGGAAGCAGAATCTTGCCAAATGAAATTCAATATTCATGCATACATCAGCAAATAGGCCTCTGTAGGAGAAAACAAATAACATCTCCTGAATCAAGCAAGGGTGTGGGCATAAGGTCCAGCTGTTTTGTTTTGTTGGGTGGGTTTTTTTGTACTCTAGGATATTTTCTTGAAATATGGAGCAGGATTTGAGACTGCTGCAAGCTTTCAGGATTCATTCGGCTGCCAGACACAGCGGTAATCATGACAAACTGCTGTGCTCTTCTAGCACATTTCAACAAACTCAGAAAAAAACAATGTTAATTTTGTGCAATCTGATGATCTGGATATATTTTTTAAAGGATGAATTTTGAAACTACACATTCCAAATTAATTTCTTTGGGTTAACTTCAGTTTACCTGTCAAATGCTATAAACCAATAGCTTGAACCTTACAAAATCTGCCTTCAACAGCTGGAGCAGCTCTTCCCAAGCCTGTGTTGCTGCTAACCTGTTCAAATATTTTTTTCCATTTTCCTGTTAAAGATGACAAGGATTTTCTCCAGGTGGCAGAAAGTGCTATAAGCACATTGCTGATGTCACTCCTTGATAAAGCTTTAGACTGCTGAGCTGCAGTAGGCCAAGAATAATGAAGCTGTACAAACCAGTGTTTGCTTCTGCTAATATTAAAAAGACACATGACAACTGCTGGCATTGCAGGTCCTCTTCCTTCACAGAATAGATAGAAAGGAACTTTTAGAAGAGAACTTGAGAGTCCCAAAGGCTGAAGTCAGCAGTGTGCTCTTCTGGTAAAGAAGGACAACCATACACTGGACAGTATTGAAAAAATATAATGACCAGGCTACAACAGTAACTTCAAAGGAAGTTTCCCTATCAAAACTTTGTATTTTCTTTTAGGGGAGATGAAGGTTGGTTAATAAATATTTTAAATTTTGTGACATGCGTTTTTGGGTGTCTCTAGAATCATAGAATCATAGAATCAACAAGGGTGGAAAAGACCTCAAAGATCATCAAGTTCAACCTGCCACCCAAGACCTCATGACCACTAGACCATGGCACCGAGTGCCACATCAAATCCCCTCTTGAACACCTTTGCATTTATTTCCTCCCATAGACCAATGGAAAGCATCAGACACTGTTTGCAGAATGATTCTTTTAAAAAATAAATTAAAGAAATTCACCAAACAACTACCTTATCTTCATTTAATATGATTCCATAAACATCTATGCATTGAAGAATCAACTCTTGCAGAGTACTGGGGAACTTGCATAGAGACAGAAGATGCAATAGTTGTCATGTTTCAGTGATGTTAATATATTGATTTGTATGAGTCCAGCCAGGGTGAAAAATTATCAGTCAGTTACAGGAACATGTGTACATCAAGTATCTTTTGAAAAATGATAGCTAAACCCAATACTAGTTTCACTGAGTAAAATTAGGATGAAGTTCAGATGTTGTTAACTTTTGTGAACAGTAGGATCTGAAAAGTTGCAACTGATATCTCCTAGGAAAATCGGAGGGGTTGAAAATTCTTTAACTTTCATCTAATGAATAAATAGAATAGAATAGAATAGAATAGAATAGAATAGAATAGAATAGAATAGAATAGAATAGAATAGAATAGAACAGAACAGGTCGGAAGAGGCCTTCAAGATCATCGCGTCCAACCTATCATCCAACACCACCTAATCAACTAAACCATGCAACCAAGCATCCTATCAAGTCTCCTCCTAAGCACCTCCAATGATGATGACTCCACCACCTCCCTGGGCAGCACATTCCAATGGGCAATCACTCTCTCTGTGAAGCATTCCTTCCTAACATCCAGTCTGAACCTCCCCTGGTGCAGCTTAAGTCTGTGTCCTCTTGTTCTGGTGCTGGTTGCCTGCACATGAAATCTTTCTACTGCAGTCTTGAACCTATAAAAACAGTAAGTATCATCAAATCTTTGAAACAAATATAGGTTCTAATAAGCATTAATATTCTGAAGGGAAATAACCTGTCATCAAGCTTTGGGAAAAAAAATATGTTGAAGAGTCATGCTGTATCATCAAATGAAAAAAAGTTTAGTAACAAGCAGAACAAATTAAACAGTTGTATTTTTACATCTCTATTCTTTTCATTATTAACATTTCTGTTAATTTTGCCAGTGATATTAATTCACAATACATTCAAGTAAGCAATATTAACAGAACATATTTTGACTGCTTGCATTTATCTTAGTTGGTCTAAAGCATAAAGCATAAAGAAGGCATGAAAATAAAAATAATAAGTTAGTTTAGTTAACTGAAGATGAGCTGTTTGAAGGTTGTTTGTGGGCTTTTATTGGTTTTGTTTGTTTCAATTCTGTTGTGTTACTGTTTGGTTATTGGGGACTGTTTGCTTGGTTTTTTGTTGTAGTTTTTGTTTTGGTTTTTTTTTGTTTGTTTGTTTGGTTTGGCATGGTTTGGTTTTCTTCACTAATCTTACAACAGGACTACCATTCTTCAGGCTTCCTAATTCTATACGCAGTGAGATATTACTGGCTTAAAATTTTCTAAAGCCTCATGGTACTTCCCTTTCTGTTCCAAGAACAATTTCCATTCTGAGAAAAAATGCAATTGGTTTTTATCACAGTATCACAGTATAACCAAGGTTGGAAGAGATCCCAAGGATCATCAAGTCCAACCTGTCCCAACAGACCTCACAACTAGACCATGGCACCAAGTGCCATGTCCAATCTCCCCTTGAACACCTCCAGGGACGGCGACTCCACCACCTCCCTGGGCAGCCCTTTCCAATGACGAATGACTCGCTCAGTGAAGAATTTTTCCTCACCTCGAGTCTAAACCTCCCCTGGCACAGCTTGAGACTGTGTCCCCTTGTTCTGGTGCTGGTTGCCTGGGAGAAGAGACCAACCCCCTCCTGTCTACAACCACCTTTCAGGTAGTTGTAGAGGGCAATGAGGTCACCCCTGATCCTTCTCTTCTCCAGGCTAAACAACCCCAGCTCCCTCAGCCTCTCCTCATAGGGCTTGTACTCAAGGCCTCTCACCAGCCTTGTTGCCCTTCTCTGGACACGTTCAAGTGTCTCGATGTCCTTCTTAAACTGAGGGGCCCAGAACTGGACACAGTACTCAAGGTGTGGCCTAACCAATGCAGAGTACAGGGGCAAAACCACATCACATAATGCTACCGGGTTTGTTTGTTTGTTTGTTTGGGGTACTGGCTGGTTGGTTGGTTATATTTTTTAAGTGTGGGAAAAAGTGAGGAGGATGAGAAAGGATTAAGTAATTATTCTTATAATCACTCTTCTGCCATGCAAGTATAACTAGCAAGTAGCCTACAGAATACAAGTTAATGGGTTTCAAATATTGATAAACTACATATTACTAGTAATAGAAGCAAGATGCATTCCACAGGAGAAAAGGAATAAATGATTAATCATTTGATTACTGAATTATAAGATGGAGCCATCTTCTAAGTTTTGTTGAATGAGAAGCAAGAATAGATTTGCATTTCATGTATTAGATTAAGCTTTTAATATATTGATTCAAAGCTCTCTGCCACCTGTCTTGTATCTATACATTTTACCAGAAGATAATCACAGAGTTTTCATTTCTCTCTGTACCTGCTACATTTCTTTCCATTTGTTTTCTTCCTGTGATGGACGCTCAGATAGTAATTCTACAAACACACTGGGAAGTCAGTAAGTTTTCTCAATATTTGTTAAGGTCTATATTAGGTCTCTAAAAAATGACTGTTTCTTACCATACACATTTAGTAATGTGGCTATGACTGCAGAGAAGCAGGCATTTATCAGTGGTACAGAAGCACCTCAATATGAGTGGTAGTAGATGCTAGTCTCTCCAGTTGCACCTGCAGTAGCCCAGAAAGCTTCCAGAGTTTCTGACAACACTAGTGACAATTGACAAGCTCCTTCAGGATCTGTAGGATGTGTCAAGTTTTGACAATTACTCAGATAGCAAAAAAATTTGGGTGGAATAACTGGTTTTTTGGGGGACTATAGGTCGTTCTAAAGTCTGTTATTAAAAAAAACCATCTGTACCTTCATTTACACAGTTGGAATAGACTTCTGTATACACTTTGGTTTTTTCATTTTAGCTTAGACATAGTTATTTTCTGTGTTTAATGACCCAGCTTTTATGGAGGAGGGGATATAAAATTCTTTGGGTTGTTTTTTTGGTAGCTTGGTTGGTTTTTGTGGACCTCATTATAACAGTTTACCACAATTAGAAATCTGTCCTATTAGGAACACTACAGTACTTCTGCACTTCGCTGTAACTTTTACCATTCACTTCAAAGAGAAAATCACAGGCCCACAGGAAAAGAATTACAGCTTCGGTCAGGAAGGAGTAAGGAGTAGAAGGACTAGGTTAATAGTAAAATCAGGTAGATACTTATGGTCAATCATACAAAATACCATATGTAAATAATTTAATAAATTATGTGATCTGTCATGAAGATTTGACCCTTGGCACTCTTATGCCAAAGCTTCAAGTGGTTTTTACTAAAATGTCCCAGAGGAGCTACAGTGTATTTCATTTCTCTTAAACTAGCTGAAGTTTCCGCTGTATGTTCTTTAGGTTTACTTAACTCTGAACAAGAAGATATTTAAGGTATTTTTTGTAGTTTACTCTTGTGGAATCATCTGCATCAAGTAATGGGAGGAAAGAAATTCTTATGTTGAAACCTAACTTGAAACAGGTTGTGTGCAAGGAATGCAGTTTGATCTCCCGTGTGACATATAGTCTTTCATCCTACAGGGATCGTGTTTGTGTTTTCTAGTGGGCACAGATTTCATGCACATAAACGCTGGGGGTAAATTCTTTGAAAAGCACAGAAAGCACAAAATCAGGTGGAACAAGAGTGAAGCATATGCAGCAGGATTTGAAATATTACCTTCTACCTCCAAAGCATGGTTGTGGAGCAATTATTTTATGATCTGTTTGTTATGCAAGTGGTAACAACCTAGGACAAAACCTGTTTTAATGACATGTAAAATGTCTCAAAATTGAAAGCGATGCTAGAACTAATGAAATTAGATTGGTTGCACTGTTGTTACCAGATGGCATGTGATAAAGCCATCTTGCTTAGAAAGCTCTGTAAAGGAGGATTATGAAACACCTGAAATGTTCATTTACATATAAAGTCATAATTCCAAATTCAGTAGGCATGTATTGCTTGAATTGAAGCATGCATGGAGTTTCAGCTTTAGCTCCTCATGGCTTTTAAGAGAAATAGTGAAGCATTCTTCAAATTACGTACAGGAATAAATCCTCATGCTACTTTTTGTTTAGGGGTTTTGTTTGTTTTGTATCCCCCTCCCCCCCATTCTTATGTTAGTTTTGCAAGCAAGAAAAAATGTGAAGCAAAAGAAGCTAGAAGAATTATTTTACAACACTCCATTAGCCTTTGGTATGTCTAAAAGGCTCTATAATGCATTTATATAGAAGGACAGAGTGCAAATTAAAACAAAATAATTCCACTGAGAAGAATCAAATAGAAGACACATTTAGTGAATTTAGAGAATTGTGGATAAAACAGAGGACCTGTTCATCCTGCCTAAAACACACCCCTAAACCCAGAAGCAAAACCCAGCAACTGGAACAGGAAGCCTGTCATGTTACAATTTGAGCTTCAAACTTCATAATACCATTTTGAAGCTGGCATGACAGCAGCATGGTATTGAGTCAGCAGCAGACTCAACTTAATCCATAGCATTCTCCAGCCCTTATTCTATACCATCTACATCATGCCCAGCAGCAATTAATATCATACAATGTACATCATACATGATTTACTGTCCATTCTCAGTCAAACTGAGATAATTTTGCAGTATACAGAAGACTTCTCGCTACAGGTGCTCTGGAGCTCCATCCTGCTCCAACACAGTCTGGATCAGTCCTTGACCAGTCAAAATAGTGGGGCTGTTTTTCCACCCTTGGGACAGTTGATTCAAGTGACTCTTTCCACCCTTCCAAGTGAACACATTCTGGTGCTCTGCTTTCAACACATCCAACTGCTGGGATCCTCCTGTCACACTAGAAATACAGATGGGTTCCAACCCTTGTAGTTTGATGGCCTCAGAATACACTGTGTACCAGCATCTACTAAAGCTTTTTACTCTCATGGGTTCAGCTTGCCAAGCCATGGGTTCTGTACAGTCCAATAAGTCCATCTGTCCTTCTCTTGCCTCTGGTTGGAGGTAGGGCTCTTCTAATTGTGACTGTGATCACTTGCATCTTGTGAAGATGATTTAGAAGTCCCTTCAGGAAGAGCAGAAACAGTATCAGCTTGTCTGCTCTGCTTGGGTGACTTTCCACTGGAAACTGAGGCAGCATTCTTTGGGAGAGAATTCACATACTTGCACAGCTAGGACTGAAGTGATATGGGGTTTCTGTCCCATTTCCTTATGTCCTCCCCATGGTCACATGGTCTCTTTTGCTTGAGCACTCTAAACAGTTATGAAAAGGACTCAATGGGCATGGCCCAAGCCCCAGGACATCACAGTGATTTTTGTCTCTTGGGAACTTCCATGGTGACAACAAACTTTTTCCAAACATTTCACCAGGTTGTCAAGATTTTGCACTTGCTCAGGGGTGAAATTCCAAAACACTGGAAGTAAACACTGGCCTAAGAATTTCCCATATTCTCCTGCATACCCTGCAACTCATAACTATCCAGCGCTGGGGCAGATCTCTCAGCAGTATTCTTGGGAGAGTCCTGTATTACTCTGAACAAAAGCTGCCATGCTAGTAATCAGCACAGCAACAGCACAGCTTTAAGCTGTGGTTGAGGCCCCGTCCCTGGAGGTGTTTAAGACCAGGCTGGATGAGGCTCTGGCCAGCCTGATCTAGTGCAGGGTGTCCCTGCCCATGGCAGGGGCGTTGGAACTAGATGATCCTTGTGGTTCCTTCCAACCCTGACTGTTACTATGATACTATGATACTAAGCCATTTCCCTGAGGTGACCCATATCACCAGGAGTACATACAGAGTACCAGCACATTTACCCCAGCCCACTCTGGAAAGCAAATACATGGACACAGAGAACACATCACAGAAAACAACAACGTACATAAAACTCTTTCAACAAGCTTCAAGACTTAACTGAATCCTCATATTATCTCACTTCTCATTATCTCAACCCTTTGGTCTCCTGCCAAAATTGACTGTCTTAGTTAAGAGAGCTGCTTTCAAACCACATGTTGGGGGGCAAATAAATGGACTGTGGTGGTTTAACATAGCCTGCTTTCCCCCAACACAGAAGTGAGGGAAAGTAACACAAAAAACTCTCTCATGTTACAATCTGAACTTCAAGCCCCATAATACTTTTACTCCAGCCAGCACTTTCATTTTGAAGTTGGCATGACAGCAGCATGGTATTGAATATCAGCAGCCGATTCAACTCAACCCATGACATTTACCTTCTAGCAACATGGAGATGAGGTAAAATTCCTTCTAACAACAGTATTTTCTTTTGATTTCACTTAGTTTTGACTTTATTTGCTGAAAATTCAATTTAAACGCTACCCCTTCATGTCATCATAAGTTACATTTAGCGAGGAAAAATCCTATGTGTAATTAAGGATTGCATCTGTAAAAACTTTGCATTAGGGACAGCTGCATTCCTATTGACTAAAATAAA
This sequence comes from Picus viridis, assembly GCA_033816785.1. Taxonomy (NCBI): domain Eukaryota; kingdom Metazoa; phylum Chordata; class Aves; order Piciformes; family Picidae; genus Picus; species Picus viridis. The sequence continues at coordinate 10,752,550 of CM066570.1, forward strand.
AGCTGACTTCACTTCTTTTGAATGAAGGGGGAAAATCCCAGCTAAGAAAACAAAACACCTTTGTGGTTTGTATGCCTACCAAAAACTGTAAGTGAAGAAATGGTCCAAGAGTATATTCCCGCAACCTCCTTGCACTTTAGCAAACAGACATAAATACCTCACTCTTAACATGTGGGGAAGCACTTTAACTCGTGGAAGAACAAATATTTCATTACACTTTACAGTTGTTAGTATTACCTGTTTTTTTTTTTTTTTGTTCCTCTTCTTTGTCTGCTAAGTTGAATGGGCAGGTGCCTATTGTCTTTCGGTTACACTTTGTTTAAAATTTACTTCTGTGTTAGTCAAAACTACACATTTTTTTCTGGGGAAAAAAAATTCCCCTGGATGATCAATCACTTGCATGTGTCTGTTTCTCTAAAATAATATTATTGGAAGAGAATTTTTAGCACTTTATGCCAATGGAGGAATGTGCAACCTGACCCCTAAATTTCATCCTGGAAAGTCTTTGAAGCGAGTCACAGGTAAATAAATGGGATGACAGAGTGTGGATCCTCACAGGTTTTACAGAAATAAAGTATGATGATTAACACATGTGTCCCATGCTTCTTCAACAACTAGGATGTTTGCTTGTTTGTTTTGACCACTGCTGGATTACGATCCATAAATGTTGTTATATGAAGTGTTTTGTCTTTAGGAAGGTCCAGACTTTCTGTAGAAGTACTAATCAAACATAGTAAATCTTTCACATCACATTTCACTTAGAGTCACATTTTTTACCCTCCTGAACTCATTTTTGAAAGCAGAAAAGTTAAAAATATTTAGTGTTTTCACTGTGCCAACTGAAACAAAAACAAATTTGAGCTATTACCAAGCTACGAGAGACTATCCAGAGAGATTTCACAGGGTTCCTGTCTATGGAAAAATATTTTTTTTTTCCTATATATTCCATGTGTGTTCATCATTCAGTGGCAGACATTCAAAACAGATGTCCATAGTTAGCAATCTCACAATTCCTGCCTGGCATTTCTTGATGCATTTATATTGACATGCAGCTATAGCCTTGAAAGTGGACCTCAGGTCAAAGTCACCACTAGTACACACTATTTACTGAACAGTCTCAAGGCTTGCTTGAGTAATCAAGTTAGTAACTGTGGGGAAAGCCTGTGTTTTTTTCCAGAACTTGAGTATCTTCCTGGCTACCTAGTCCAATGGCTTTCTTTTAGACTGTTTTCCTTTGTAGCTCCTGCACTGGATCAGTATCTAGCAGACAAAACAGCCTGCTGTGTTTCCTAGGAAGACCTTGACTTCATCTGTCAAGATAATGTGCTTTGTAGCAAGCCTGACTTTGTTTGCCTACTCAATAAAAGGAAAGAGTAAATTCTTGAGAATGCCAAAAACTTCAAGTCACTCAGGTGATGTTTTCATTTAGGAAGCCTGATTCAACTGCCACTTCCAAAGTACCTGAACTAACTAGTTCAAACCTAGTTTAAGCAGCCTGTGAACCAGTATTCTTGGGGTATGCCACTAAAATGCCAGTGCGGTTGCTCAGAAGTGTCCAGTTCTGGGCCCCTCAGTTTAGGAAGGATGTTGACTTGCTGGAATGTGTCCAGAGAAGGGCAACAAAGCTGGTGAGGGGTTTGGAACACAAGCCCTATGAGGAAAGGCTGAGGGAGCTGGGGTTGCTTAGCCTGGAGAAGAGGAGACTGAGGGGTGACCTTATTGCTCTCTACAACTACCTGAAGGGAGGTTGTAGCCAGGCAGAGGTTGGCCTCTTCTCCCAGGCAGCCAGCACCAGAACAAGAGGACACAGTCTCAGGCTGCGCCAGGGCAGGTTTAGGCTGGATGTTAGGAAGCAGTTCTACACAGAGAGAGTGATTGCCCATTGGAATCGGCTACCCGTGGAGGTGGTGGAGTCACCTTCACTGGAGGTGTTCAGGAGAAGACTTGATGGGGTGCTTGGCTGTATGGTCTAGTTGTTGGGTGGGTTGGACTGTTTGATGGGTTGGATGCGATGATCTTGAAGGTCTCTTCCAACCTGGTGTATTGTATTGTATTGTATTATTGTATTGTATTGTAAGAACCCTGAAGTAAGAATTTGGTGTCATGGGCCTCATTGTATCACCTGATTATTGATACAATCTATGTTTATTTTTTATTTTTAATACGGTTCATTGATAAAAGCAAAAGCATCTCAGTAGAAGGGAGAGATTACTGCAATTTGCAGAAGCATAGTGTTGCTAACTCACCCTCATTTCTTCATTCTTTCCTTCCGTTTCCATACTTTCAGTCATTATATAAAAATATACATGAAATAGATATAATGTAGTCAAGGCATACTGTGCCTTGACAAAGTATCACTGTTGAATATACACTATTAAACAGCTTTTGGCAAGTTATAAACACACCTTTAGAAACATTACTTCATCTGTTTTATCACCTTTTTTATCTTATCCCTACAATATACTGACTTCAGTTTCCCCTGCCGTCTTTTACTCTCTTCTGCTGGTGAATGGCCTCTGGAAAATACTGGGTGTGGACAGACTTCCTTGCTCACTAGGGAAGAAAGGAGTTTTCCCATCCCAAGAAGTGTTGGATGTTATTGTTCCTCACACCCTTCTGAATCACATAAAGTATCTCTCTGCTTTTCAATATCAGCCATTTCAACACGAGTGAAAAAAGTAGTTAAAAACATTCCTTCTACTAAGATGCACAGAAATTACCATTTGCCAGGCACATGGATAAACTCCATCCTTGATATCTCACCACCCATCTTTGATTGCTCTGGGAAACAGCAAAGCATATTATATACAGTAACTATAAAGAGCATAACTTCTACCCCTCTGCAAATTCAGTTTATTGCGAGGTTATTGCTTTTTTGTGCTTTCAATTAAGTTCTGCATGTTCATCCCGGTAATTCAGAGGGAAACATTGGTTGTACAAGCAGATTGTATGCAAAAATGAAAAATATAGAGCTTTTAGAATGATAAAATAATCACATGCTAGCTATGCACTATAAAACATAAGAGGCTGTATTGTGTATTTTTATGTGGACAAAGAGTACTCCGCCTATTTCCATTTGGGATTTATCACTAGCCTCTCTCATATTCATTCCAAAGATGGAAAATAAATTAAATCATATGAAACTTATAGGAGCTGCTGTTAAAATGTTGGTTTGTCTCCAGATCATAGAGTTGTCGCAAATGTACTGGAGGAAATGTCAATACAAACTTCAGTTTTCTAAAGTGAATATTTAAAAAGCCATAATAGTCCTATTTTTATAGTGAAATTACCTGTGATCTGAACTGTGCAACAGACACATTACCTGTGAAATAAATACCAAGAAACAAGCTCTGTCCTTTCCTTTGGAGGTGTTGATTGACAGCTGGCTGAACATGAGCCAGCAGCGTGCCCAATTGACCAAGAAGGCCAATGGCATCTTGCCATGCCATCAAGAATAGTGTGGCCAGCAGGAGCAGGGAAGTCATTGTGCCCCTGTACTCAGCACTGATTATGCCACACCTTGAGTACTGTGTCCAGTTCTGGGCACCTCAGTTTAAGGACACTGAGACACTTGAATGTGTCCAGAGAAGGGCAACAAGGCTGGGGAGAGGCCTTGAGCACAAGTCCTATGAGGAGAGGCTGAGGGAGCTGGGATTCTTTAGCCTAGAGAAGAGGAGGCTCAGGGGAGACCTTATTGCTGTCTACAACTACCTGAAGGGAGGTTGTAGCCAGGAGGAGTTTGGGCTCTTCTCCCAGGCAACCAGCACCAGAACAAGAGGACACAGTCTCAAGCTGTGCCAGGGGAAGTTTAGGCTCGAGGTGAGGAGGAAGTTCTTCACTGAAAGAGTATCTGGCCATTGGAATGGGCTGCCCAGGGAGGTGGTGGAGTCACCATCCCTGGAGGTGTTCAAGAGGGGATTGGATGCGGCACGTAGTGCTGTGGTTTAGTCATGAGGTCTGTGGTGACAGGTTAGACTTCATGATCTTTGATGTGTCTTCCAAACTTGGTGATTCTGTGATTCCTTTGAATGGAATTTTTCTCCTAAAAATTATCCCTGTGGAGCTGAGACTTGCAATAGATTAAACACATAGAGAGAGGTGTACAGTAGAGCAAGGAAAAGAGAACAACACTGATGCAAATATTTCCTCTTCTCTTTCTTCTGCCTTTTTCAAGAATACCTGTAGGGTAGGAAAGGAATGGAAACAGTGCCAGAATCTTTATCAAAGAACCTGTTACATACCTGTTCAGGAAGTGGAAGGATAATACAAATATATTTTGTCTGAAATGTTAAGGTTTTCTTTGAATGGTGTGTTACAGAACCATAAATATTAGCCCTCAGTTCTGAGGTGATTCTCTTTCTACAGGATATGATGAATAGCACAGTCAATGAGAATGAAAACATTACCCAACTTTGATGCATTTTAAAAGCCCCAAATAATATTATGATAAAAATTGAAATAAATTTTAAGTAGGCACTTTGTAGCATGCATTTAGTTCTTTACATGTAATACTTGGATTGTTCTGTACAGTCCCTCAATATTTAGAAATGAAATACACCTAACTCTAATCACAGCCAAATCTTTGACAACAAATTCAATGTACTTAGTTTTGTTAATGTGTTTCTCCCCTGCAGCTATTATTATGAATACTTCCTTATGTATTATGAAATACTTCCTTATGTGAAAGTACTTTCAGCACTGGTTAGGCCACACCTTGAATACTGTGTCCAGTTCTGGGCCCCTCAGTTTAGGAAAGATGTTGAGTTGCTGGAACGAGTCCAGAGAAGGGCAACAAAGCTGATGAGGGGTTTGGAACACAAGCCCTATGAGGAGAGGCTGAGGGAGCTGGGGTTGCTTAGTCTGGAGAAGAGGAGGCTGAAAGGTGGTTGTAGCCAGGTGGGGGTTGGTCTCTTCTCCCAGGCAACCAGCACCAGAACAAGAGGACACCATCTCAAGCTGTGCCAGGGGAGGGTTAGGCTGGATGTTAGGAAGAAGTTCTTCATGGAAAGAGTGATTGGCCATTGGAATGTGCTTCCTAGGGAGAGTGGTGGAGTCCTCATCACTGGAGGTGTTTAGGAAGAGACTGATGGGGTACTTAGTGCCATGGTTTAGTTGATTAGATAGTGTTGGGTGATAGATTGGACTCAATGATCTCGAAGGTCTTTTCCAACCTGGTCTATTCTATTCTATTCTATTCTATTCTATTCTATTCTATTCTATTCTATTCTATTCTATTCTATTCTATTCTATTCTATTCTATTCTATTCTATTCCATTCTACTCCTATTCTACTTCTATTCTATTCTATTCTATTCTATTCTATTCTATTCTATTCTATTCTATTCTATTCTATTCTATTCTATTCTATTCTATTCCAATCTATTCCATTCTATTCTATTCTACTCCTATTCTACTTCTATTCTATTCTATTCTATTCTATTCTATTCTATTCTATTCTACTTACATTTTGCAGTGGAGAGTTGATGGTACATTGTTATCAGGAACTGAGTAGATGTCAGTGAATACATCCATAACTGGGATGAAAAGTAGCACATTTAAATGTACGCATCAAATAATATATTAATTTCATTGAAAATATTTTGGGTAGTTAAAAAAAAAAAACCCAGTTGTTACATATATACTGTAAGAAAACAAATTCTAAGTAAAAAAAATAAAAGGTGAAAACATAATTCCAAAATCAAAACAATTGCAGAGGCTCAGTGTGGGTATAAATCAAGTGAGATTTTATTCGAGCATTACACATTTTGCTGTTCTCAGGAAAAGTGTTTATGAACAAATCCTACTGATTCATGCTACATTCATTGTAATATTTGGAAATATATTTTCAAGTCATGTTTTGAGAAGTTCTCCCACACAATCACAAGACAGCCTGCCATCCCCTCAAGTTCCCATTTAGCAATTACAAATTATCTGCCTCTTCTGATTCAGCTCGCATTCTCCTCTTTTTCCCATACTTAGCATTAACTGAAGTTGGCTACAGAAGATGAAAGCTTTGATCACTCACTCATCTAATTTGATCAACCAACAGTTGACTAGTTAACATGTGAAAAATACCACCGGAACTGAAAGCCACCCTTTGAACTTTAGCACACATTGCTACTTGCTCCAGTCTATTTTCCCAGGCTTCTGTAGACCTTTTTGTTATGACGAAAGCAGTATTGGAGAACTGTGACTTCCACTTATTATTTCAGAAGGTGTGTCAGAACAAAGCCAGACATGGAAACTGCTGATTTGTTTGGGGGGGGGAGGCAGGGGGAGGGGCGCTGGAGTAGGGGTAGAGGAGGACAGGACAAGAAGGAAGGGGTGTTATTTTTATCTAAGGTGAGGAGCAGGTCTCAAACAATAAACTTTACAGAGGGAAAATTATTCGTCTTTGATACTATTCCAGGGAAAGGGAGTGCTAAGCCTGAGCATGCTAAAGGAAGTGTTATTTATCTCATTGACCTCCAACACTCTTAAGATAAAGCTTTGCTTGCTGGCTCATTTACTCTTTTCTGAAGGAGCCTGGAAAAGTATCTGCCATCATTTGTTTATTAGAAAGCATTTTATTCCAAAGGAAACAGCAAATCAGGTTTTTCCATTGAAATTGCTTTTGCCAAAAGGATCAAATTCTGACTTGTAATATTGCCTCAGAGAAGATAAACTGTACTCCCTACTGTCTACTAAAGGACACATCAACAATTGTCCTCTTGAAGCACATGTAGTTACATGAACAAGAAATCTTTTATTTGACAATCTTCCTGTATTCCTAACATTCAAGCCCTTAACAGTTGGTTTTGTTTTATTTTTCATTCCTGTATTTTGAAAATGTTTAGATGTAGCTAACAAAGATACAAGGGTCTAAGTCCTGGCTCATATTAGTATTTAGTCTTCTGATGGCCATAAAAATCCATGGCAACTAGATAATAAAATAACTGTGAGTCTGAACCTAAATAATTCACCAAAGAGTTGGAAAGGGAGTTTGTGACAGTACGGGGAATTGATTTAAAGTCTCCAACAAACAGTATCTCAACATACATTTAGTTCAGCAGTAGTTTCAATTTAAGCAGCCTGACCCAGTTGTGCCTTTCCTATCTCGCCGCCCTGAAAATATCACCTTTTCTCTTACGCCAGTCCAAATATTAGCATGGTGCTTGATAAAACAGCTCTGGGAACAGACAGCTGATGACACAATCCATATATATTCCAGGACCTGATAAAAAATGCTGCTAAATCAAAGCCACTCTATGAAAGACTACAAAAGACACGAAAGACAATCCTAATGAGAAAACAGTGACTCTACAAATATTCTTCAAATGGCTTAGAATCATTATCAGTAACAAAATACTTGGGCAAAAAAACCCCAACAAAACCACAACACAAAAAGCCCAACAAAACCACAAAAAAAAAAAAAAAAAAACCCCTCCAAACTCTAAAAAAAACCCAACCAGAATGAATTAACAGATTTGCAAACAATGGAGTTACAAAATCATTGTGTTAAGGATGCCAATACTAATTTGAGCAGTTAAAATATCTTATCTCAATTTAGATTGTCCCCTTCAAAATTTGGTGCAATTATATTTATCTTATTTCTAACTTAAGAAATAATGAGTTCTATAAATTATGAATAACACTACATTTGGGCATGTTAGAATGTCTCTTTCCATTTCCACTCCCTTTTTCCAGTCTCAGTTGCTTGGTCTACTCCCTGCTTTGTTTTCACCAGGTGCTATCTTTAAATCTGTTTCCTGCCTTCCTTCAACATTCTCTCTGTGCTCTCCAAGAGATAATGACCATATTGGAAAGTGAACCAATAACATTGAAGTGAATAATTTCAAAGATTCACAAAGGTTAATATGACCTGGAACCAGAAAAGCAATTTGGTCACTCCAGATAACATTTGTTACCTGGTTTTCACCAATGTTAGAAACCTTCTATCCACCAGGATGTACACCTTAAACTATGTCTTAAAATTCCCAACTTACCTTCAGCTTCCACAATAGTTTGGCAAGGTCTAGACTGAGCAGGACTTTACAACATTTATAACCACGACTTTAGGAAGAAAACTCTGTGTTTTGTTTTGTTTTGTTTTGTTTTGCTGTGTTTTGTTTTGTTTTGCTTTGTTTTGTTTTGTTTTGTTTTGTTTTGCTGTGTTTTGTTTTGTTTTGTTTTGCTTTGCTTTGTTTTGATTTGCTTTGCTTTGCTTTGTTTTGTTCTGTTTTGTTTTTATCAGAATGATGTGGTAACATTTAAAAAGGATCCAGAGAAAGATACACAAAAGCAATGAACAAAAATGTGTCCATCTCTCAATCAAGCAAGCCCTGTGACACAACTGTTGCAATGGTGCCACTGCAGCATTAATCATGTAACAATTAATAAAATCCACTGTAGACAAATTCTAACATTGATTTAAATTGAATATAGATAACTATGGTTTTGACTGTATGAGATGTAGGCTTACATTTATGTTCAACTTGATACTTTCTCTACAGTATGAATTTTATGATTGCTTCATGCAGCATAGTCTTGGAAACACATGTAAGAAAGGAACTGTAGAGCACACCACATATTTTGTTTTCTAAACAGAGTTGTGCAGATATTTGATTGGCAAAAGTGTTCAATGTTTGCACATTGCTTTTGGTTATTTTTCATAAGCAATGAATCTTAACCATTCAAAGTTAGCAATAAACCCACCAAAACAAGATTTTCTTTTCCCATTCCTGGCCACAGCACATAAGACACTAAAATTCAGCTCATTTTGATGTATAATTTCTCAAAGAATCAATCTCTTGTTTCACTGTGATACTAGATAATTAGGACTTGGTTGGTTGGTTGGTTGGTTGGTTAGTTGGTTGGTTGGTTGGTTGGTTGGTTGGTTGGTAGTTGGGGATCTTTGGTTGGTTGTTGGGGGTTTTGGTTGGTTGGTTAGTTGGTTGGTTGTTTTTTCTGTCTTTGGTTTCTTCCCCATATCTCATACTGGCAAATTAGTTGCTCACTTTAGTTTTGTATGACAACCTATACCATTTCCTTAGCTTTCTGAACAGTAGATTTGATAATGTGAAGGACTTGATAATTCAAAAAGCCACTCAATAAATAAACTGATGTTGTGATGTGTTACCATAAACTGAATGGGCCACAATTAAATCAAATTGCACCTCTAATGAACTGCTTATCAAACAATTATTAGCTGTCAGTTTCATTCTTCCAAGACAAAATAGGATATACAGTAATTATCTTCAGGTCTGCATTATTTAATTTGTACAATAGTTAGGCTGTAAAGAATTAGTATTGCACTTTAATTGCTGAAAATTAGTTGCATTACTCTGAATATTATGATGATATTTTTCCTCTGGGTCAGACAGATTTATCAAGGAAGTAGAACTGTCAGACAGCTATCCCTAACATCATTAATAAATCATTACTATGTAACTCAGTTTCTTCCATGGAAGAATTATCTTCTCTCTGCTGCACATATTCTCACATCTTTTAGCGTGTAATATACAGTCATCTCATAATCTCAGCAGATGATTAATTTTCATTCCTTCTTTTCTTCTTTTTAATTTTTTTCCCCCTCAGGATGAATATTCCACTCCTGTTGAACAAGTCTGGTGAAAACAACCAGAAAACCCTCTGTACTTGCTTAGTGTAAAGGACAGGAGTCACCGGGACACCACACACAGATCCAAGCCTATTAACAAGAGCCAGCACTATGGCATGGAATCCAGGGATCTTGAACATTTCTAACTTGTATCTAACTGCAAAGACTTAGAAAAAATAGTAGCCAGCTGGAGGTAAGAGGATGACAGAGTTCTAAAAATGCTCCAATCTTTTGCCAATCCAGGCTAAAGTACAGTGTGTAAGCATATGTCAGGTATCTAGGGAATAGTCTGCTGGAAAGATCCGGCCTCCTGATACCACCCCAGAGTATTTCAAACAGGCAAGAACATGAAATAATCTGGCCCACTATACATGCAGTGACTGCATCCACAGTTAAATAACAGAAGGTATAAAAATGTACCTCAGATTTTCTGCCAGCTAATAACTGACATATTATTCCATCTTGTCTTTTCCTGAGGGCATTGGCACTTCATTTGTCAGAGGCAGCCCTATTTTATAACCAGCATTTTGAATGTCCAAACTTTTCCACACACATATATTATAGAAAAGCAAGGCTGCTTATTTTATCTTCCCCTGAAGGTAAACTTTCCTAAATAAGTAAGCTAACATCTGAGAAAATAGATGAGAATTTGAACTCAAAGTTGGGTATCAGACCACAATAGATGATAAAAGGGTTGGGGAAAAGTGTCTTTTGTGTTAGATGTGGTAGAAGGAGCAGAAAGTAATTTCTGGCTCCAAAAAACTCAGTCTCATTACTCATTACACAATAAGGAGAGGAGACAGAACAGAAGACATAATTGAAGACAGTAAGTAAACATTACAAGAAAAAAATTGCATGAAAGGATATCTTAATAATATAAGTGATGGTAGTGAGGGGAATTGCATTGGTTTTCATTGAGGGCAGATTTAAAAGTTATTAAAGCAGTGGCTTTGTGAGAAGTGAGACCCTCAGGAGAGAGACCAGAAAGCTGAAGGTTTCTCTGACCTGTGCCTAACAACAAAGTTCTACCTAACCGCTTCAAATGGCTGGGACCCTGAAAAAAATCATTTATCTAGAGCTGGAAAACAGGAATGCAATCACATGTAGTTTATATCTGTTCAAGGATGAAAACAGGAAAAATATTAAAGCTATAAAGGGGGAAAATGGTAATAGTCAAGTCTGAACATTAAGTTGATAAACTTAATACTTCCCAATACTCATCTGAACAGATAACACCCAACAAATGTTAGTCCCAGCTAAGATCTGCTAGAGTAGGTACTCAGAAATTGGAAATCACAGAATGTTACTGGTTTGAGGGAACTTGTGGTAGTTTTAGGCTATGCCTTTAAAACAGATTTTAAGCAGAAAAGTAGAAGAATGTAAATAAATCACTATTGGGTGTAAAAAGGAAAACCAAAGATAAGAGACCACCACCTTCATCTTGACACCCACCCTGCCTATCCTACCTTTCTGCATTGCAACTCAGAAAAGAGGGAAAGGGAGGAGAAAATAGCAATAAGAAAATAATTTCTCACATCCAAAAAACAGTGGCAGACCATTTTAGCTTTGCATCCTGAAAGAAACATGGCTACATCTCAAATCTTCCAGAGAAAATGAAGAGTCGATCTTTTCCATCAGCTTTTCCCAGTATATGTCAAGGTCAGCTATAAAACAGTCAAAGAGAGAAGAGCTCCAATTTGATAGGGGGAAGAAAGAGCCCTGGGAGTTTTGAGCATACCCTCAGGGGGAGATGGGAAGTGTTGGGAGGCTGTTGGGTGTGTTGTAAGGGACACTGTATGCTTTGGGACTCTTGTCACTGTGACTGTAGCTTCTGTAAAACACTTACTGCTTTTCCATTTAAACTTTCCATCACTTTTGCAATTCATTTGTGTGAGTGTCATTCTTTTGCCCCTTTCTTGGGGCAAGAGAGGATCTGCCTGGTCTCAAACCAGGACAACAGTGAACCCAAGTACAAATCTTGGAAGCAGTAAAACAAAGGTCAGGAAGGACTACTGAATCACACAGATAAATATTTTTATTTGAAAGTAGTTTGGGACTGTAGTGATGTGAAGGCTTAGAACTTTACATGAGTTTACAGTACATGACACAAGATCTTGGGGCCAAGAACCAGTCGTGTTAAGATGTGTACATTCACATGTATTTGTCTGCTGAGTAAAAAGACTTACATCTTTCCTTTTCGACTGGTCAGTATTTATTTCATGAACAATTGTTGCCTCTCTCAGCTGATGTGTGCATCAAAAAGATGTGCAACACTTTAGCTCTTAGGGATTAAAGTAAGTTCAGACATGATTCTGCTTCCTCCACAGCTGCGAGTAAGATTTTTTCCGTTAGCTTTTTTCTGTCTGAGTGATGTTTATAATATTTTCACCACTCTGTAAACACCCAGCTTACCAAACAGAAGGATGACTAAAATGGTGACAACAGCTCTTTGCAATGAGAAGGAAAGAAGGCCACATCTGGAAGAACATGATGAAAACATTCCTCATAAGGAACTGTCAAAGAGCATAAAAATTAGCCAGGATGAGAGATAATTTAGCCAACAAATGTGATTGTCTATTTTTAAACATTTTTTTAATATATACCATGCCTTTCTTTTAAGGGAGGGTTAAAGGTGGTTTTTTGTTTTGTTGTGGTTTTTTAACTTATTTTTTCTTCTCTATCCCTTAACACATGGATTAGTAGGTCATTATATCCTTTCACGTTTAAAAAAAATGACATTTGCATTTATTTTAATAAATCCATGTTTAGAGCAAGGTATAATATTGCCTTTAGAGACTTGTGTCTTGAAAACCTCAAAAATCTCACATTTTCAGAAAAATGGCCTTTGTGTAGATCTTAAATGCCAATTAGATGACTGCTTTTCTTTTACAGCACACCAATACCATCACTTACAAAGAACAATACACATGCTGATTAATCAATAACTGCCTTCATACCTGGCTTACCACAATTCAGCGTTCCTTCCACGCTGACACTTTTGAAACCATGCCATGTTAGTTAGTCACAGTTCATCCCAGACAAGATTAGGGATAACTTTGCTACCTTTTGTAAAAGCAGTGTAGGTCTGTATCTGAAGTATGAGACCTGGCAGCTTTTCAAGAAATTAGTAGTAAGGGCACAAAATTCCTTTTCTGAGCAAAAATATGAGTGGGGGAAAAAAATTATGCATATAAAAAAAAGATTTCAACATTTCTCAGGACAGGATCCTCAAATGTTGTTTACAGGAATTGATGCAATATTTTTGCTTGGCTTTTCAAAACAAACTTGAGATGACGTTCCACAAGCTCTCTGAACTCTGACAGCCTCAGTGGCCAGGCAGCTTAGACTCATCTCATGGCTGGAAATTTGGCTCCCGACAGGCAAATTGTGGGTGAGGTAGGCAAGTTTCCATGAAAACCTGCCTAGTTTCTGTCAAGAGTAACCAAGAAAAAACAGCTTGTTCCCATATAATGTTTTGTTGATATTGAATCAGCATTTTTTTCACACAGTACTATTAATAAAATACCTCGGCTTGTATCTGGGGGCTAGTTTTGAAAGACTCGCTTAATATAGATTAACACGTTCTGATCTCAAAGAAAGTGAATGACTCTGCTACTGGCTTTCTTATCAGGAATGAATTTCCCAAGGAATCTTCCTTTCTACCTGGACAAAACCCTAGGACTCTTCTACACATACCTACATAATATGTAGGCAAGTGTGTGTGTATGCTCACTTGTGCAAACCTACACAAACCCACAAATGCCATCTTAGAGAGTAAACTCTCAGTTCCCTACTTTCAGCATTATGTTTACTCACCCATTATTATTAATTTAGACATTTCTGAGTCTAGATGAAGTAGACCATTACAACTCTATTGTTAAAACTTATTGCAAAAGCCTTCTTTTTTTTCCCTTTTTTTATTTTTCTTCCTTTTTTTCTTTTTTTTTTTTTCCTTTTTTTTTCTTTATTTGTTCTTTATTTTTTTTCTTTTTTTTTTTTTTTCTTGGAATACCAGTTAAAGATTCAAGCACACTGTTCCATTGTAGAACTTTCAAAGAGCATACCAAAACAGACACATGGATGAGATATATATACATAATCCATGTTTCTGTTTATATATATACATATATATAAATATATATTATATATATATTTTTTTTTTTAAATCTTTTCTTTCAGCAAAACTCTAGTAAAGTTAAGATTATGCATGGTGAAGTAGAGGCAGAGTACACAGACTGTGATGAGGAACTAGTACACCAGCATTAAAGTCACTTTACTTTAAAGTCACTTTAGTGGCTAGTACATACCATGGTGAAATACATGGTAGCAAGAGATGATCGCCCACAGTTATCAATAGTAGACACCAGAAATGCATTTTGTCTGCTGAAGATGCAGGCTGCATTTGTATATCCTTTAAAAGGAAATCTGTTTTGGGATTGTGATATCTTTTTCTCTGTAATAACAGTAATATGACAAATTCCTCAGTTGCCAGTAGTTTATACCCTTGAACATCACAGATGGAGACCTCAGGAAGTACAGTTTCTCTCACAGCAAAGGTATTCCTGCTTTAGTTAGTTTGGCTTGCACAAGGGATTACAAAATTATTATACTGACATGATTTCTCACAACTCTGGAATCTACAGATCTTTATCTTTCAGTGTAAGAGTATGAATTTCTTTCCACAGTGCTTTTTGTCTGTTTCTTTTTGTCTGTTTCTTTTTGATGGGAGGCAAAATCAGATTTTATTACCACAAAATTTATTCATTCAACACCTGAAAACCTCCAGGGCATGTTCCGTAACATATTACTTCCAGGGTGTTAGCTTTAGTTTAGACGAAAAAGAGGAGGCAAATGTATGGCTAGCAGTCTTTGTGCATTAAGAATCATGAAAGAATGCATGTGTTTTGCACTTTTTTCCTGACAGCAAAATTTTGTTGAGATTCTACTTACTATTGATGAAATAGAAACGATTCATGATTTTGTCTGAATTGAGAAATATTCAGTAAAAAGTTGGTTGTGACAGTCTTTAAGAGCAGGTTTTCTGGTGAGACAGCATTATATAATTGGATGAGACAAATTATATGATGCTTTTTGAAGATACTTTAAAAATTCCAGTTATAATAACCTCTTTGAAACCTTAATAGCTTTCCAAAATATGGATATCAATAATAGAATTGTTACAGCAAACACCAGAACTAACATCTTGAATATAAACCCGATTTGTCTAGTAGGGTTGACTACCTAATGACTATATCCCTAATTCATGCAAAAAAAGAAGGAAAAAAGAAAAAGAAGAATAGCAGTAAGGACAAAAGCACTAACAGTCACAGAGCAATTACATATAGCAAAGGCACATGTAATAATGCAAGATAATGTAAATAAAGAAGTCGGACAGTTGCCAGAATTTGGAAGTTGTGTTGCCAATGAACTATTGCATCATTATAAAGTATCATGCAAACTGAAGCAGAAGATAAAGTGCTGCCAGAGTGTGTACTTAAAGACTTGGCACAAATGTAATTTCATTTCATTACTATTCTTAATCACATGGAAAAAACAAGGGGGGAAAAAGGGCAAAAAAAAAGAAAAGCAGAACAGCAGGATATAATCTTTATCATATCTGACGTCAGTAACTTAAGACATGTAACAAGATATTTCTTGGTATGTCATCCCCTTAAGGCCTTCTTGGTTCAGAGCAGAGATTTGGATAGGTGCTGGAAATTAGGTTGTCATTTTTTAGCCAGGGAATTACAGTTTTTTTCTATATAAAAATGAGGCTTACAGTTCAAAGAAGAAGTAATAAGATTACTTTGGCACACAGGATTACAAGCCTGTTTCTTTCAGATTGAAGCACTACATTTATTTGAGTGTGTGAGTTTTGATACTCCCTAGTGACTTAACTGTACTACTAATGTTTATCACGCTAGCTACCCTCTCTAAGTAAATAGTCTGTACTATAGGCAAATCACTCAACAGCAATATATTACATCTTCAGGCTAATTCTAAGGTCAGCTGTTCCTATGTGGCTTGTTCTACTGTAGTCTGTATTGCAACATGGGAAAATAAGCTTTCTGCCTCTTCTAAAACCTTCCTATAGAATTTTCTACTCAATGATATTTCTAGCTATCTCCCTCACAAGCTCCAACACTTACACTATTATGAAGATCTTAACCTCAGAAGAACATTGAATATCCCTCTTCTTCCAGTCCTTCATATTACTAGAAATAAGGCAAGCTCATTCTTTTAAATAATGTTAAACAATAAACTCAAAAATAAATTTAAAAAATTAAATAATAGTAATTAAAAAAAAAAAGAAGGCAAAACTCCTTGAACACCTATCACATGGAAAGGCAATTAAATAGGTACAGACTTGTCTGATTTCTGGATTTTTAATGAGCCAAGCTTACAATCACAGGGTAATGCAGGTCCAAAGGGACCTCTGGAAGTCATCTAGTCCAAGTTCCTGCTCAGTGAAAGGTTATCATATACATAACAACTCTAAACTTATTTCAAGAGTGTTTATAGTAATGCCTTATGTACATAATAGGGCAAGGCTGCATATCTGCTCTAAACTCCCAAGTGAAGACATTGACTTCTTTAACTGCATTATTTACACTGGCTGTTGTTTGCATATGTACTTCATACAGTCTGTGCAAAATGGTATTTTCTTGCCATCATTATTGAGATTTTGATTAATTTTTTTTCTTGTACTCACTCTGAAAAGTTATTTCTATACATAGGGTCAGGTTGGAAATTTTATTGCTTCAATGTAAAGAAAATACACACCATTCATTTTTCAACAGGTCGCAACCCAACTGTTTCTGCTGAAGGTCAAGTGGTATCAAACAAAGAATTGAGAGAGGAGGGGGAAAAAAAAAGGGAGGGGAAAAAAAAGGGGGGGGGAGAGAAAAAGAGAAACCAATTTCACTCAAACATCATGTAACTTAACTGCACCAGCTTGCAAGTTCTACCATAGGATTTTTCTTCCACTTGCCCATTTGGCATCCCTTGGATTAATGACAATTTCTGTTTACCTCCAAACGAATCAGTTAATAAAGGTATACCTCAGACATTTCTGCTAAACAGAAATCATTCTGTTAGAATATAAGTGAGATATATTATTGCCCTAAGATTTATGTCTAGTTTTCTGAAATGAGTTTTAGTCACAGTTATTTTTAAAGCAGGGTTTTTTTTTTTTCCCATCTCTTTTAATCTACCAATATTTTAACTCCCGTTCTTCCAAATCTGGTATTAGCTTAAGTACTGCAGACTATTTCAAGTTGATCTCCATCTTCACTGAAATGTGTTGTCTATTGATATATATGATACACAACAATTTTACTTTGGGTGCATCTTCCAAAGTCTACGAGACTAGATTCAATCTGTTATGAATCACAGACTGACAGAAGGATGTGCTGCCAAAAACCACCAAGACTTTTCTAAAGACTGGGGTGAGAGGAATGAAAAAATCTTCAGACAACAGCAGGCATCAATTCTTATTACTTAGACGCATTCTTGCCAAGATTTACAGGTACTACAAGGTATTTGATAAATAAAAGTATGTGTAAGAAAGGGCAAGGGTCTGAATTAGTTGCACAACACACAAGGAGATCACACCAGACCAGTAGGATACTTTCAATGTACAGTTTTAAAATACCAGGTTCAAACTAGAGTCACTTTACATGTGTTTGCTCTTCTCTTCTTAAATTTAAAATATCCCTTTTATCTCTGTATCAAAAAAGCACAGACATAGACTCCTGCACAGAATTTTCTCCATAATGTGTGTGATTGCATTTTAATATTTCTCAGATTAATTCCAGACTTCTTGTCTTCCAGTTGTGTTTTCTCCTCATTCTCCCCTAAACATTGAATTAACTTGTCATGCTAGAATGGAAATTACAAATTAATTTATTGAGATAATACACAGTCAATTCCTTCTACAGGTCCATTTATCTTCATGGAATGCATGATCTTTTGCTCTCTCTGCTGGGCATGTCAGAACAATGCTAATCAAGTAGTTGCAATTTAAAGACTTTGGGGAGAAAACATATAATATTGCCATCTATAATATTGCCATCTAAAAATCTAAATTATGACAAAGATCCAAAAATATCTATTTGGAAAACAGCTCTATTATCCAACTCAGCAAATACAAAAGTTAAGGAAGCAGCTTTTTACTTGTGTGTATTTCCACAATTTTCCATGACATCCCAAAGGATGTTGCAGTTGAAATGCAACTCTTACCTACTCTGAAAAATGGCATATTTTCTCAGCAAGCTCTGTGTATTTGCTATGTATGTTTAGTTAGGTGTTTACAAAAATGAAGAGGAACAAAAGGCATCTCTTAATGCCCAAAGGCATACACTTCTGTAGTACATATCATGGTGGTTTTTCAGACTCAGAAACTAAACTCAATTAATTAGTAGTCAAAGTAGGAAGTATTTTTCAAATCAGAATTAAAAATCTGTGTGTCACAATTACATGCACTTCATCTACCCTTGGGCAAACAGCTATTAAAGAGTGCATTAGTCTCAGAATTAAAATCTAAGTGAAAATCTATTTTAGATGTAGTGGTAATTTCCAGCAGCTGCAGAACTGTTAATGTTAGTATTCTCCACTAATATAGAAAAGATATATTTTTTTGTTATAGGTCAATGCAGTTTGCACAGAAGTTTTATAATTAGTAGTAATTTCATTAGCAAGAAAACTGCAGAAAGAATGATTATTTGCTAGACAATGATCATACGAATGTGGTAGAACCTGTTCAGATTAGGTGAGACTGTACTTAAATTATCCTTCTGCTTGAAAGAAAAATATTATCTTATATATGTAGATATAACAGTTTTTACTGTTCTGTCTCAAGAAAGCATTCAGGTTACAATGGTCCAGATGGAGATGCCTGGGGAGGTGGTGGAGTCGCCATCATTGGAGGTCTTTAGGAAGAGACTTGATGGGGTGCTTGGTGCCATGGTTTAGTTGATTAGATGGTGTTGGATGATAGGCTGGATGTGATGATCTTGAAGGTCTCTTCCAACCTTGTCTATTCTATTCTATTCTATTCTATTCTATTCTATTCTATTCTATTCTATTCTATTCTATTCTATTCTATTCTATTCTATTCTATTCTATTCTATTCTACATATGCATTTACATACAACTTCCTGACAGGCCAAAGTTCAGTTACATGATGAGGTCTGAGCTGTCACTAATACTACTGCTATAATAAAAATGTATCTCTGTTATTTACAAGAACCTTAAGCTTCAAGAAAGTAGCCTAGAACATAATATTCAGTTTAGTATTACGCCTTCATCCAGAAAATTCCAGCCAACCAGAATATTTAAAAAAGAACAGAAAAAGGAAGTCGTTAGAGAGAATAAGAAGCTCCTGTTTAATTAATCATTAGTATACTTGATTAGTCTGCAATTTACACAGAAGATACTTCACTCTGTTTTTTATTTGTAATCCATTTTCATAACTCCACTGGTACAAATGCTGACTGTTCTTTCATTCCTTTCTTGTAACTCTTGGCTCGCTGTCACCTTGTTCCCCATGCTTGGAACATCCTTGGGAACTTCACTAAAACAGAATTTAGCTGCATGCCAGACAGGTTCATTTTAAGTCCAAAAGCATTTGCCTGAGCATAAGTATCTGGTAAGGTTGTTTTTTTATTTCAGTGGAAATATGTAGCCACATATTAAATTTTAGCATCAGTCTCATGCTTTCTAAGATGAAAGTAACATGAAAAAATAATTATCTAGCAATAAGATTTCATTCATGATGTGAGATTACTGACTGACTTCTGAGACACTGTAATGAAGTAGTGTTTCTAAACCAGAATAGAATAGTGAACTGCTGTGAAGGCAATAAAGTTTCCTTCCTTAATCTGAGTGTGTTTTAATATTATGTTTAGTTGGTAACCCATGAGCTGAAGTTGTGAGGTTGTTCAGTATGTTAATATTGGCTATGCTGATATCTCTCTCTCTCTCTATATATATATATATAGAGAGAGAGAGGGTGAGATCTCATATATATAGTCTATATATGCTGATATATATACTAATATATTTGTTCTATATATACTAATGTATATATATATATATAATATATACTAATGTTCTATATATACTAATATATTTGTTATATCTGTTCATTTGCTATTGACTTCCATATGATAAAATATCAGGGGGAAAATGGTGGCAAGGCAGTAAGGAGGTGGGGGAGGGAAGGAGAGAGGGAAGGGATGGGGTGATGGGATAGTTAGAGAGAATAACTGCTCCTGTTTCACAGTAATCAAAACCTCACTTTTTTTCTCTCTTTTTTTTTCACTCTCTGTTTTTTTGTTTTGTCTTTGTTTGTTTATTTTTCTTTCTTTTCCCCATTAACCCATGGTAAGGGCTTTTATTTCTTCAGTCAAAATATTTGCAGAAGAGCTTCTAGCCCACTGGGGATTGGATAGAAAGGGTGCTGTCATTGTGCGAGGAAACGGTGCACAGGTGCTGGAAGTGGCTATCAGCTGGCAATTTAGAAACAAATACAGATTCATTCATGATGTGAGATTACTGACTGACTTCTGAGACACTGTAATGAAGTAGTGTTTCTAAACCAGAATAGAATAGTGAACTGCTGTGAAGGCAATAAAGTTTCCTTCCTTAATCTGAGTGTGTTTTAATATTATGTTTAGTTGGTAACCCATGAGCTGAAGTTGTGAGGTTGTTCAGTATGTTAATATTGGCTATGCTGATATCTCTCTCTCTATATATATATAGAGAGAGAGACAGAGAGGGTGAGATCTCATATATATAGTCTATATATGCTGATATATATACTAATATATATATATATATTAGTAAACTCATCTACAGGAAATGCAAGTAACAGTCACATTCATATCATTGTCCTCTTCCTCCAGTGTTTAACTAGATCTTTGAATAAACTAGCAAGTGCTCTAAAGATCATGACATGTAATCTCTGCTAAATAAAGATGGGACTTTTAAATTGAGCTCACAATCACCTGCTGGCCTACCCACTAGTGGAAATAGTTTTCAGACTGTAGCCTACTAAAAATGCAACTAGCATAAAAATCATTTACTAAAAACAAAATAATGAAACAACAGGCAAACTAGAATGTTATACACAAGTTCCCTTTGTACACAGCCTTTTCTGTAACATCTATGATGTTCAAGAGGGGATTGGACATGACGCTTGGTGCCATGGTCTAGTAGTCATGAGGTTTTGGGTGACAGGTTGGACTTGGTGATCTTTGAGGTCTTTTCCAACCTTGTTGATTCTATGATTCTATGATTCTATCACTTCTGAAAGCAAGAGAACCAGTAACACTTAAAAAAATTAAATCTGTAATGCTCTTTATTCCTCTTTACAGGTATCTGTATTTGTTTCTAAATTGCCAGCTGATAGCCACTTCCAGCACCTGTGCACCGTTTCCTCGCACAATGACAGCACCCTTTCTATCCAATCCCCAGTGGGCTAGAAGCTCTTCTGCAAATATTTTGACTGAAGAAATAAAAGCCCTTACCATGGGTTAATGGGGAAAAGAAAGAAAAATAAACAAACAAAGACAAAACAAAAAAACAGAGAGTGAAAAAAAAAAAAAAAGAGAGAAAAAAAGTGAGGTTTTGATTACTGTGAAACAGGAGCAGTTATTCTCTCTAACTATCCCATCACCCCATCCCTTCCCTCTCTCCTTCCCTCCCCCACCTCCTTACTGCCTTGCCACCATTTTCCCCCTGATATTTTATCATATGGAAGTCAATAGCAAATGAACAGGGAGAAAATACATGAAATACAGAAAATGCAGATGCTTTTTTCCCCCCTTCTATTTACAACTGATCATTGAATGATTCTGAGCTTTTATTTGTAACTTGATAAAAATGCTCCCTATTAGGAAAAGATAGACTTCCTATCCAAGGAGGTGATTTAGATGGTGGAGGAACACTTCAGCCAGATAATTAACCATGATGAAAAATATAATTAAAGTATCTGTTAACATGTTTCATTTAGCCCTCTCTCTTCACATTTGGAATACATTCATTTCTTCTAGTATACTATTGTGCTTTCACATTACACTTGGAAAAGGGGGTAGATGCTGAACAGTTAGAACCATAGAGTCACAGAATCATAGAATATCTCCATCTGGATCATCAAGTCCAAATTCCTGCTCCTCACAGAACTACATAAAATGAAATCATATCACTAGAGAGCATCATCCAGATGCTGCTTGAACTTAAATATGTTACACATATTTTATATATGTATGCATATACATAATATAGATATTATTGAGTTCCTCTATTTATAGCCTGAAACCCCACAAAACACTAAAGGAAAAATTCTGGAGGTATTGGACTTAGCCTTAGTTTTTTCTAGCTAGTGGTATTTCTTCAGGGAAGAAGCACTGGTATGCAGGGGTTTCAAGTATTTTCATTGTTAAAAATCCAGAAAACTGAACACTGAACTTTTCATCTCAGGAAACAAGCTGATCTGTTTCTTTTCAGGTTCTTTAAAGTTTGGAAACAATTTTCTCCAAGCCTAACCTTCTTGATCCCAAAAGAGACAGCTGTCACATGGATTGATAGGTATTCTCCAACAGTTATACTGCAACTGGAGTGCATAAACATTTTCTCATCCAAGACTCGTTATTGGAATTCACTAAAACATTGATCTGACCTTCACAGAGCCCCTAGGATCACTTTTCCAGTTCATAAATACTGACCCAGGATACATTGAAATGTGAAGAATGGGATTTTCCTGTCTACATTAGCTTCTCAACTAGTCCTACGTTCTTAAATCTCAGATTCATCTTCTCTTCCTCCACATTGCCTAATCCTGCTGCTCACAATGGCCAGTGAATTTAGAAATGTCTGGCAATTTGCATAGGAAATGACATGTGATTGTAGTATGTGTGTATGCTGAAAAAAATCAATTGATTTCTGTGCAGTTTGACAGCTAAAAGAAGCCAAGGACCATTCTCACACAGCCATCTGCATGTACCCACTATTCTCTGATAAGAAGCCTTTGCTAGCATGAACATGGATTGGTTTTGTCCATCTGCAGTCTGAATGCCTCTTTTCTTTTTCTTTTCTCTGCCTTTTGGGTGGTGTCATATAAACCACCCTGTGGTGGTCTTTTGCTGTTGGTGAAGGAAAGAATCTTGAAAGGAGCTCTCCCCAGAGACATCATCTCCCCCCAAACAGCATGAAAGGCTGATAGTGCTTCCTAGGAAAAGTTAACGAGAGTCAGAGCTACCCAGCTTTCTGTCAGTCTTCTCTTTTCTAGTGACAACATATATTCAATGAGTTCTCCATTTAGGCTGCTCTGTGCAGTGCTAGAACACAGATTGTCTCCTGTTGCATTAATCTTTCAGCCCTTGGTTAAAGATGCTTTGACAACTGGAATACCAACACTAGGGCACAGAAGATTAATTATCTGAGCTGTGAAACTACAGAGTAACCGAACACAATAATTTGTTTTCAAGAGTAATTTATCTACATGTGTGAGTTACATTAGACAAGCCCTACTCTATCTTCATATGTCAAGATTATCAGAATTTCTCAAAACATTGTGTCATCTGGGGCTCAGACTACAGAGGCAGGTGCAGAGACACATGCTGGATACCTAAACATCTCTGGGGTCTATAGTCTTAAGTCTGGAGGTTGTACTTTGATTATGCACAAGCTCTTTGGGAAATGTCATCTAACCTTTTAAAGCAGAGCTCACTGAATATTTGCTCACTGTCATATCATGGTTCAGGCCCAACTGGCAGTCAAGCCCCACACAGGTGCCCACACAACTGCACCTCAGTGGGATGGGAAGGACAAAAAAGGGCCAAGAAGGCAAAGCCCCATTGGTTGAGATAAGAAGAATTTAATAGAACAGCACAAAGATATAACAACCACCAGGGAGAACAATAATACTAATAAAATGGTAGTACAAAATGTAGCTCTGACCATGATTGGATGGCCCAACCTGCACTGTGCTCCACATCACAACCACCTGCTCAAAGCAGCTGTTTGCCCCTGCCAGACCTTCCCTTTTATAATGGGCAGATGTCAGATGGTATTGAATACCCCACTGGCTGTTCAGCTGACTGTCTTGGCTGTGGCCTCTCCCAGGTTCTTGTGAAGGAAATAAAATAAAAAGGAATCCAGAAATTAATCTCTTTCCTAACTATCTCTCCTAGATGAAAGTAAATTTCATTGACAGCAGATGGGAGGACTGTGCAATGCTCAGTCAGAACCCCTCACACACACCCATGCCACAATTGTGGGGCTTTCTGGAAGCTTTTGGGCTTCCCATCATGGCATTTCTTCCCTCAGAGTGATCCCATTAGGCCAGGATCAGCAAGGCTTCGCCACAGCACCCACAGCAAAAGAAAAGATGGCAAACTGCTTATGAGAGATGTGGGTCTCAGCTACAGTGCTCACTCAGGTCACTTTGGAATCTCAACCTGCAGTGCCCAAGTGCAGATGAGACTCCAGCACTATGGTACACACTGGAACATACATGTGCCACCAGTTGGAGACAGAGAAAGCTCCCAGCATCCTGTAACCAGGTCCATAAATCACACTGCGTGGACACTAGCAGGTGCTGAGTTATTGTGAGCACACAGGTGTTAGAACATAAGCAGATGTTTATGCTGTCATGATTGCCTGAAAGCATCAGCATTAAAAGCTCACCTTTGATTAACAGCTCATCAGTGCCAAACAAGTATGCAAAATGATGAATGTTCATGAAACCTCAAACTGTGGGAAATAATGTTTGACTATAACAGCAGTCTGTATTTCACACACCCCCAGAATGTGACTGCTGGCTGGATAAAGAGAAAGAGCAGAAAAATATTGTTCAGTTGTTAAAAACACCCCTATAGCTGTGCTACATTGCCCTCTGCCCTCCAGACAGAGTTGTCTTTCAGTGGAGAGGCCAGGGCACTCAGCCAGCCTCAATACTTTGGGCATTGTAAGTTCCCAGTGCATAATACATACAGAGAGGGAGACAAGCAATTTGAGAGGCTGTGAAATACTTGGAAAGATAAATGTAGACAGTAGATTTATTAATTGGCTTTCCACTCTGAAAACTATTGGCCTTTCATGATCACCCAAAATATGAGCCCCGAGAGCTAATATTCTACTCCAGGGAAATTCTTAGCATGCTGGATTTTATTGTAAGTGGAGCAATGCCTTACTAATTCCCAGCCTCATGAATTTTCACTTCTAGGGAGAAGGATATTGTATCGAGCTTGCCTTTCTTCTCACTGGGTTGTGTTCCCAACTCGTATCGCCCCACCAAATAAATCAGCTAGCTTATCGGAATACAAACCAATTACTTAAAAAATAAAGGTATGTTGAGATTCCAGCTACTAAAGAATCTTATCCAATGCCCTCTCTTCCCTGCAGAAAGACACTCTGCTTTTTCTAGCAGTCCTAAGTTTAATATCTGTTATTCAGTGTACAGCAGTATGTCCCACTAAGCTCCCATTGGGCTGAGTTGTGCCTTATCATTTGGCTTTACTCTCAGATTTAACTGACGAACTGTGTAAGCTCGAAGTGAAGGTGGGAAGTCACAGTACTGGATAAAGTTTTTGTATCTTAATTATCTTAAAACACAATAAGAAAATATTTTTTTAAGCACACCTGAGAGACATCCAACAGTTAACAGAACCCAACACATTATTATGGCATAATTAAATAGGTAAAAAATATGGGAGCTTTTCACATTTCTGGTCTATACGATTGGAGATTATATGTCAAACAGAAAAACTGGCACTCCAAATGCAATTCTAATCTGGAGGGGGTTGAGGTAGAAATAGCAGTGGTTAGTGTATGATAGTTTTCCCAGATTTGCTGTATGAAACAAGGCATGCCGTGGAACTACCATATTAATTACTAAATAATTGAATGCCCAGCTTTTAATTTGCATGGAAAGACCAGGGATTCAGATGAGTTCCATGTACATCTTATTTATTCATTTTGTCATCCACCCAAACACAAAGTTTGTTGTTGGAATTTTGTTGCTCATTTTCAAAACCCAGCATCAACTAAAGGCAAGTGGATGCAGAAGCAGTGCTAATGTGATCCAGGAGTGGGGGTCTGTCTTTGACAATGAAGCTTAATTCATCTGTGATATCCTTACGCATAGGTTTTCTGTTTGATTTCTATTCCAAATGACCATTTCCCTCCTCACAAAGGGTGTTACTGAGACAAGTAGGAGTAACTTTGCAGTTTGATTTTCCTGGTGTGAATGACAGTGCTGTTCCAACTGAACCCTAACAAGATGTGTAAAGAGGTCAAAACTCCTGAAGACATACTTTTTCAAAGGCTTGTTCCTGCAAACATGGATACAGAACTGGACATGATTAGAACAGGAAGTGAGGAAATCATGGAAATAGTGTGCATTTTTCAGGCTTAAGAGGAGGTTACAAAGGAGAGCATCATCAAGTAAAAAGGGAATAATTATTGAAACTGTGGTTCCTTCAAATCAGTACTGTTACTCCTGGACTTCTCTTGTGAGCTAGTATCACTAACACAGATGTAAAAATCTTACAAGCACTTATGTGATGCTAGCAGGGATTAACGTGATGAAGCAACTCGTAGAAAAGCTTAATGCAAACTAGGGAGTGACTAAGTGTAAATGAAATCTGGAAAGAACACAATCCAAATTATGTTTTTTTCTTGATTTCAATGTAAAATGTACTTAAATACTAGGATTTTTTTTTTTTTTTTTTCCTCACATGGTGTGGTAGTTTAGGCTGGGTGCCTTCTGCTGCTAGCACACAAGATAAACCTTTGATGCCCCGGCTGTCCAGCCCAGTGGGTGGACACAGGAAGCTGCATATTTCATTCCCATAATGTCCTGCTCCCTATAAATCCATTTGCAACGTCTCACACTTCCTCTTTCTTCCCTTGCCACTACTGTGGGAGATGTTCCCTATCTGGTAATGGAAGAGGAGTTATCTCAAGGCCTCTTAGGCCTGGCTAGGCCTAATGCCAAGAGGAGAAGGGGAAGGGCAATCTCAGATCTGGCCAGCTGAGATTAGCCTAATGGGATGGGGGAGAGTGGGAGGGGCGGGGGGAGGAAAGAGCCCTGGGGGTTTTGGGTGTACCCTCAAGTGGGGAAATGGGAGTGCTGGGAGGCTTCTGGGTGTGCTTTGGGATCTCCTTTGTCACTGTGCTTGTAGCTCTCTGTAAAACACTCACTGCTTTTCCATTTAAACTTTCCATCACTTCTGCAATCCATTTGTCTGAGTCTCTTTTTTTCTTCCCCAGTGGGAAGCAAGGGAGGATCTGCCTTCAGACTGGGACATTTTAAGGTGTATCGTGTGTGGTAGCAGCAGAAGGCACCCAGCCTAAACTGCCACATATGGAAACCCTTCAGAACACTGATTTTGAAAAATATTCAAACCAACATGATCACTTCATCAGCCATTATTCTCAGATTTTCATGAGCATAATCCAAACATAATGGCAGATTTTAAAATGTTCTACTCTGAATCTTTATGGGTTCATATATTCCCTATGGAAAGGAAACCAATTTTTCCACTTCACTATGTGAGAAAATTTTTTTTTAGGACTTTTTCAATATAGTTATTACTTTCTAGGCTGGTATATATATCTGTATGTTGTTGATAAGGGGGTAATGGAATAATAATAATCAGCTGTCAGGCAGCTTTCAGTGACTTCCTGTATTGCATTTCAATTCAACAATGTAATCATCAGGCGTAATGTCACCATTTGTCTCCATTTAGGCTCTTGACCTTTGGTTTGCCCATTAAAGAGATGAAGACCAGTTCCTATCCATGTTTTGGCAACAGACAAGATTTTCCTGCTGTAGATACATATTTATTCAACAGAAGCTGCAGCCCAGTTGACGTCCATCTGATTTGGAAGTTTCCTTCCTCTTTACTGGAATAGGAAACACTTATAATGATGGGTTAGTGTACTAATTAGTTTCAAGGGAGGAGATTATAAGAGAGGAAAGCACTGTCTACATAGAAATGCTGAACTTTAGAGAACCATTGAAAGGTGAGAAAATACTGTGCTGCATCTTTATAGCTTATGAACAGACATATTTACTGCTAAAATGAATCCAAATCTTCTACTAGGAGGAAGTACCATACTACTGCAAAAAAAAATCATATAATTTCTGAACAGAATTTGACAGTTTAGAATTTGCATTACATTTCCAATAAGGGACAGCTCACCACCTTCAGCAAAACTTTACATTAAGACATATTGAACTTTCCATAGAATCATAGAATCATTAAGGTTGGAAAAGACCTCAAAGATCATCAAGTCCAACCTGTCACCCAAGACATCATGACTACTAAACCATGGCACCAAGCGAATGGGATGTAGGGTATACCATTTCAAGATAAAGTTTTGGCCATGCCTGACAAATGCAAGACTTGGCAACTTCTGATTATAAAACAATCAAAAGAAGACTACATTCCATCTTCAAAGGTTATTATTTAAGGCAGCTATGACCTGGATACTTCTATTGTTATATTACCGTTTAAAAGTACAAATAAGTAGATTTTGCCTTTAGTAAATTCTCTAGCTGGTTCTAAACAGTAGAATCTGGGCAAAAGTTGTGTTAGAACTTTCAGTCTCTGACCTCAAGAAAACATTTATACAGCTTATCATTGAAAACCAGACAAAGACACTCTCCTTCCCCTGCCTCTCCACCTGGTACAATTTCCTGAGGTTTAAAAGTAGTATACTCACACATCTCAATGCAGAAACAGTATACAAGTTTTTTCTCCTGGTCTGTTCACATTTTTCTTATTTGTTCACTGATCCACTCAAGTACAAGGAAATTGTGTCCTACATGTGACCTCAAAGTTTAGGCAAATTATTTGCTTCCCTTTCTATCAAAGTCTAAAACATCCATACAAATGTGAGCGTCTAGAAGATACTACTCTATGTGACTATAGCTTGTCAATCTCAATTTTTAGCTGTAAATGATAGTATGGTTTCAGTCTACTGGATTTTGGATCAAAAACTGATCTCATTGTAGAATCAAGTTATGCTTGTGTAAATGAAATCAGATTTGAGGCTTCCATGACATGATATAACATTAAAAAGAAACAATTATTTGCTTTACAGCGTCCGTCATCCTGAGAGATGTTGTGCACTCTTGGCATGTGTGCATAGCTTGAATTCAGAATTATTACACTGAGGCCAGACTCTTTCAGTCCAAAACCATTAGGTAATGTGCTACCACACCATCCAAGTGTCCAGAGAGGTGATCACATCACCCCTCCTTTAATTATATTATCAAAGCATACCCCAAGCATAATCTTCCTTCCGAAGTAGGAAATGACAGTGGGCTATAGGATACCGCAGTGAGTCAGCTCAAGGAGTCTGAGCTTTGTCTTGGCTTCCTGTTCTTTAAGCTGCACCTACACTGAACTATTGGAAAACATTGTGTAGAACAAAGAGCAATTTTCATACTGGAGAACACTACTCAACCAGTAGTCACTTAAGTTAAAAGATATGCCACTTAGGATTTCAAAATGGTGAAGCTGAAGTACTAGTTTTAGGAGAAAATGTGGCAAATGCCTTATCAAGTATAGACAAAATCCAAAAGGAAACTTAATATGGACTTGGTGGAGTTTGAGGAAAATGAAGCATGATTCACATGCCACAAGCTCCCATAATTGTGCTGTCTTTTAGGTTAAAAAGGCTGGAAATAAAAAAGATTGGTTGTTAGAACATTGTGAAAATGTTAATCAATCTTAGCAAAGTATTAAGAATCCAGAATCTAGAATGTACAGAAGAAGGGAAGTGATCTTACCATGAAGACAGTTACAGAATTTAAAGGTATGCAGTTGTTTCAGAATGTGAATATAAAGCATAATACTATGGAGACAGCACTGTTGCCTTTACTCCAGCACCAGAACAAGAGGACACAGTCTCAAGCTGCACCAGGGGAAGTTTAGGCTCAAGGTGAGGAGAAAGTTTTTCACTGAGAGAGTCATTTGTCATTGGAATGGGCTGCCCAGGGAGGTGGTGGAGTCCCCATCCCTGGAGGTGTTCAAGAGGGGATTGGATGTGTCACTTGGTACCATGGTCTAGTCATGAGGTCTGTGGTGACAGGTTGGACTTGATGATCTTTGAGGTCTCTTCCAACCTTGGTGATACTGTGATACTGTAGGTGAACTCAGATCCAGCCAAGACTCATATTTCCGTTTGTGTATGCAGTCGTGTCATCTCTAAAACAGGGTTTGAGAAATAATGAGGCTTTTTATAGATGCATGACAACTCTGATTTACACAGATGAGGTTACCACTATCCTCCTAGCCAACTCTGAAGTGACCCTTCTATCCACATGAGACAAAATATTGTGAAAAAGCTAAAGGTACAGTCACATTTTGCACATGTTATGGCCTTTCAAACAGAATTAATTAAAATGGGGTCATCACAAAGTAGGGGAAACTGTGAGCATGTTACAGTTGTTGCACTTCACAGGATCCTCCTGGATGGTATTTGAGGATTAGTGCAAAAAAACTGGAGTAAAACATCTTCAGCACTTTCATTAAGGGAAGGTTATTCCTTCAGAAAACTTGAGAGATCTTAGAAAGAGAACTTCTTTTGGTTTAGTAGATGTCTTGTGTCAACGAGAAAACAGATACCTCTGTTATGAAAAAAAAAAAAAAAAAGAAAAAAAAAAGAAGTAAAGTGCCTAACAGTCATACTATTTTTGTACCTTGCCAGGGCAGTGATAATTGAAACCACAGCTTTCATTGTATATATCTAGTCTAATGACAGAAGAACACAGTAAGTCTGTTTTGGACATAACAACCAACTTACTTTGATCACCAGGTAGGCCGCTTATAACAACTTGGATTAACATTATTATCAGATGAGTAGACAATTTGAAAGCTTGCTGAAAATTTCCCTGTGTTGTCAAATACTGATGAAAACATTTTTTGCTTATGAGTAATGTGCAGCTGTGCTACAAGATATTAAATATTACATCTTCAGAGCGCATTTTATCAAGCTTTGGATTGTATGCAGCACTAGAAAAATCTCCTAATTTTTGAAGATATTAGAAAATACAGCCCACAGTTTGTGTCAAGTTATCTCAAAATACCATTTTTTTAACTGAAATTAGTGCTTCTACAGAATAAGTTAGCAATAATGCCTACCTTTGCAAATCTGTTAGAGCTTAATTTCAAGGAAAATTATTTTAATGTTGACAAATAGTTCCCATTGCTGGCAGAAGAGTTACCAAAGACGAAGCTGGTATAGTGTTTATTAGTATCAAAAAATATGGCAGATTGATAAACTTTTCAGTTTCTCAGCTATAAATACAACATTTGTATATAAACTTCACAAATTTACTTTTGGTTCAAGAGAACACAACAATGTTAGATGACATTGTTTTCACTGGAAACCTCAGAAACACAATTCTAACAATTTCCCAGTGCTATGCAGAGCACTTCAGAAACTGCAGGGGTCAAAAGCAATATTAATATTAGTTATAAGGACTTCAGCTTCCAGAGTGGTCAAACCTTCTTTTTTCTTATTTGTTTTTTTTTTTTCATCTTGAACTAAAAGCTGAATATTTTTGAGCCACTGTCATATTTTATTTCTTTACACTTGGTATGTGCAGGCCACGGGTGTTGTAAGATCTGATAGTATGCATGCACACTGGAAAGAAAGAGGGAGATTCTGTAATAAGTCAGTTTTAGGTAGAATCTTTCTTTGGTCCAGAACAAAAAGCTGAGCTGTTCTTTGTATATCTTTAAATTATATTGTTTCTCTTTTTTTTTCTTCTCTTTTTTTTCCTTCTTCTTTTTTTTTTTTTTCCTTTGTGAAACATTTTGTGTCTAAACAAATGTAGAAAACAAACTGTGCTAAAGAGGCTCTTCCTGCCATGGGAACCGCTGCCACGGGAGTCCACCGCCACCGCTTGCTCTCCTGCTGTGACTGGCATCACTGCTCTGAAGCTCAAATTGGCCAGAGCAGAAGCCATTGCCTCCCCCTCACTCCACACCGTTATCCACGCTACTCAAAACACCAAAGGCTGGGGTAGAAGCTGCAAAAGCCTCTGCTTCAAAAGTCTCTGGATGTCGATGCCTGCAGGCTGTTAGCACACCACTCAGCAGGATTTCTTGCTTCTCCAAGGTAGCTTCAGTGTCAGGCATTGCTTCAATTTCTCTGATCTTACTCTCCTTCTTAGCACAGTCCCAAAACTTAGCTCTGATCTTATTCCAGATCCCTGGATCATACACTGTCCTTCTAGTGATAAAGAAGTGGTGCTCAGCAGCTGAAAAGAGCATCTGCTGAAGAGCAGAAGTACTGACAGACTTCTCATGTTGCTTAAAGAGCTCCTGAAAGGCTTCTAGGACAGGTTTCTCCTCCCAAGTCATACTTTCCCCCTGGTCTTTAACAATATCTCTAAAAATGCTCAAAACAGTTTTCTTTTCTTGCATTAATTGATTCCCCACTTTGTTCTTGTCAAAAAAAACTGAAAACCCAACCCTTTTATAATTACCCCAACTGCTCACCTCTGCCCCCTTTGTCTCAATTCTTGTTTTTGTTTCAGTTTCTTCTTTGTGGAACATTTTGTGTCTAAACAAATAAAGAAAATAAACTGTGCTGAACAGGTTCTTCCTTTTTCTAAGGGTATTCTTAACTGAGCTCTTTGTGCTTATGTCATTGTTCAATATCCAGTGCCTCCTTTGAGAAGGAGGAAGCAGGAGGAAGTATCTGGACACATGCTTTAAAGCTTTTCTAAACACTCTTTATCCCATTACTTATAATATGTTTCACAAATATGTAATACTGACAGTCACAGACTAGCCTGATGTACAAAGTCTTTAAGGAATGTTGGACTTCATAGTATAAAATACAAAGTACATTAAAAGATTTTGTTACAGCATTTGCTTTATTTTTCAAATCTTGAAACCAAATGAATAAAGAAATAAAGTTTTCAAAACAGACATCGAAACATGACTTTATATCTCAGACTTTACCAAGATGCCTTGGCACAGGCAGTGTAGGAATGGGAGAAAAACTATTGCCAGTGCAGTAGCTGCAGAGAGGATAAAAAAATGTCATAAACAGCTGAGTTGTAATCACTCTGCCACTGGAGGTAAGAAACTTTCCCCTTTGCTTTTAATATACTCAAAACTTTGCATCGGTGTTTCCCCATTGATTAATAATTCCTACTTCCTGCAAAAACTAATGAAATTCTGGACTTAAAAAGTTCTAGCTATTTAGTTTAACATGCATTTTAAATATCGATACCCAGTTTCTTAATACTGTTATATTTCACCCCTAGTGCAAAGAGTTAAAATACTTCTCTTCATTATCAGCACAAGTAGCCAGTTAAGCTTTCTTAATGTAATGGATCTGACAAACTTTTGCAGGAAGCTTGTTGGTTTTTGTTTGTTTGTTTGTTGTTTGTGTTTTTGTGGCAGTGCATTTAAGAACTTCAAAATAATCTACAAATCACACAGAACTCTTAACCTGGGATCATTATGACTTCTCAAAGTAGCCTATGGCCCTGTCTTCCAAAGCTGTCTTATACTCAGATGTGGGAAGTCTCAAGTCATTTTCACTATAGCAGACAAAACCCCTGACTTCACTGGGATCATTGCCTTATTTTTTGAACAGATGTCAATTTCTTTTCTTCGAAAGGATGAAGGCTGTGCTTTTAAAAATGTTACCTTAAGAGTAAATGTTGGTCAATACTGGCCATATCCTGTTTATTACCTGTGACCCAATAAACCTCAATGAGTCACAGTTTTGAGAATGTTTCTGTTGCAACTTCCAGCCTGACTAGAAAAAAACATTCTATAAATAGTCAAGTCACAAGTACTCAAAAGCTTTTTTTTCCAGATGAAAGTAGCATAAAGCACATTCAAGGATTTACTGAGATAGAATAGAATAGAATAGAATAGAATAGAATAGAATAGAATAGAATAGAATAGAATAGAATAGAATAGAATTAACCAGGTTGGAAGAGACCTTTGAGATCATTGAGTCCAACCTATCACCCAACACTATCTAATCAACTGAACCATGGCACCAAGTACCCCATCCACTCTCTTCCTAAACACCTCCAGTGATGGTGACTCCACCACCTCCCTGGGCAGCACATTCCAATGGCCAATCACTCTTTCTGTGAAGAACTTCCTAACACTCAGCCTAAACCTCCCCTGGCACAGCTTGAGACTGTGCTGTATACTTTTGAAAGGATTAGCCAGTTGGATTTGGTAAATTTCATGCCCTGTTGTAACAAAAAAAAGAGCAGAAAAGGTACATATTTGTGTCATAAACTTTGAAAAGGGACCACAAAGAATTGATTCTGTAAATAAGATGAGAGACATTTAAGAAATTCTTTGGTGTTACACCTTGGACAGTAAATAAACATTAGTGGTACTGTCATAAGTCACACAGTTTCCAAAGATGCACAAAAATATATAGTAGTTATACTGTAAAGTCACTCCTTCCCCTTTCAATAAGTTTGCTATATAGCAAACTGTAGAAAGACACCAAGCCTCAAGTGTTCAGTCTTTCCAGTATATAAACGTTTGTCCATTGTGTTTTAATATCTCTCTTTTTCCTCCAGACAAGCTTATTTGAACTCTTTATTGGAAGATTTTTATTAAGACTCAGTCATTACCATTTGTTAAAAACAGTTACTAGAATGATAAACTTGAGGGAAGTTTAAGGATCACTTATAGACAATACCTTATATAATACCAAAAATGACTGACATATCAAACTGAAATAAATTTCAAACTAGCTAAAGGCTTTAGTCAAAATCATAGCAATGAATGAAGTTCTAGAAATCTCTTAAGCACAATGAATGTTTCCATTTTTAAGTTAATTATGTTTCTTGTTTATTTTTCAACATATTTCTAAACAGATTATTTCCATATTTCTGTTAGAAACAACTACTTTCCTTTTTTGTTTGTTTCTTTGTTTTGGCAAAGAATCGGGTCCCATCTGCAGCAAATAAAGAAAAATTGAAAACCTGTTTCTTGCCATTCTTAAGGTCCATTCCAGTCAACGATGCATAAGTGCATGTTTTCAGCTGTGATAAAATCTAAGACAAGAATGTTAATATCAGCACTGGGAAAAAAAAAGATATACATCAATTTAATTATTGCTTAGGCCATTACAGGATGAAAACAAATATGCAATCAAGAATTGCACATTAAAAATTATTTTAATTTAAAAAAATATTACTTCCTAGTAATATAATGAGGTGTCAATGAGACAGATGAATGCTCAAGACTGCTAAACCTGTGTTTGGTTTAGGTAATCACTTGAGATAATTGTTAGCAGTTGTCTCGATCCGGAGAGGGAAAGAGATTCAGGTTTTTAATGAATATTCCCGTGTTGTGAAATTAGAGGCACAAACGAGGCCAAAATATCAACAGCTAGACTATTTATTACATAAATAAGGTGGAGGGATCAGAAGAAGAGAGAGAGAGAATAGGAAGAGAGAGAAGAGAGGGAGAAGAGGGAAAGAATTATATTACCACACCCCTCACCCCCAAGACAGTTTGAGTCTGTGGAGGATAGGAGCTGCGGGAGATGTTGGGTCTGTAGAGGAACGGTGCTGCAGGAGATGTTGGGTCTGTAGAGGAAGGGTCCTGAGGCTTTGGCTGTAGAAGGGATGAGGTCCTCTGAGCAGCTTCTTCAGCTCCATGAGTTGCAGCAGGCGGAACTTAGGGCACGGAGAGTCCAAGATCCATTGTGTTGGCCCCGTGATGTTTCCAGCGTGTGGTGCCGTCTGCTTTCTTCTGCATTTTGCTTCTCCAATTTTCTCCTCAAACTGCCAGTAGTTGCTCCAGTCTTTTATACAGTTTTTTAGCCCTTAGGCAAGTGTCCAGGTGTTGTTCCCCAGGATATCGTTCTGGGAAATCATCTTTAGGTCCAGGTATCTTTCCCCAGGAAATCTTTCTGTGTACTCAGGTGAGTTTGGGCAGCTGTCTGGATGGAGGGGGGAAGGCCTCCGCCTCCTCCTGCTCCATCTACCTACCCACACACTCTTTACACATCAGGAACCATTGTCCTTTCCTGGGGTATCTGATGGCTGGAAATGATCTTGTCCTGAAGGTGTGAATGCTGGGCCCTTGGGCCATTGTTGTAGGCCAGCTGCAGTCCCGTGAGCAATGTTATCTTTGCACCTTCCAAGAGTCCTTCCAGTGGCTCTGCCCAATGCACATCAGCTATTGTCTGGACAAGCAGCAAGTGACTTTATCTTTGTTGAGTCACACCAGGAGAGACAAGCTTTAGTCTCTCACAGCAGTCACTATATTTGGTGCACCAGCTTTCTAGGAAAGTCTCATCATAAGTTTATGCAGCAAAAGCTATGAGAACTAAAGACCAAGAAATGGTTTCAGTCTTTTTACAGATGCTGAATGAGTGAATGATGAAAACAATTTCTGCTGGAATAAACCATAAAGTATTTACCCTGATTTCTCTGAAATACTCTGAATTCCCTTTTAAATACCTCATGGACACTTTTTCAGATATATGATCTGTCATTTTTGTAAACTCAAAGGAAGAGCTGAAAATGAAAGGCAAATGCATCTGCTGGACCCATGAGAGGAATAACAGGAAAGTACTCCAAAGCACCTGGGGTGACATTTTTTACACAGAACATTTATTCTTAAAAAAAAAAAAAAAGAGATTTTAAACAAATATCACAACAGTTGTCAGAAATCACAGCTGCATTTTAATTCCAAAATAAAGATTACAGAATCCCAGAATGCTAGGGGTTGGAAGGGACCTCTGAAGATCATCTAGTCCAACTTCCTTGCCAGAGCAGGATCACCTCGATTGGGTCACATTGAAATGCATCCAGGCAGGTTTTGAATCTCTCTACAGAAGGAGACTCCACAATCTCTCTGGGCAGCCTGTTCCAATGTTTTGTCACCCTCTGTGGTGGAGTAGGAAGGTTCCCCCCCACACACAAAAGAATTCCACAGCTAACTCAGCCGGAGAAGCAGATGAAAGCTGTATTTTACAAGCAGATATGGAATGCAATGAATATGTACAAAAACATACAATATTTACAATATATACAGAAATATACAGCAATGTATGTAATACAGGAAACCTTTCCCCAACCCCCCCCTGCGGCCAGGGGGTTCGGCCTGCCGCTCCCTTCTCCCTCCCTACCTCCCCTTTTTCCCAAAAGGGTTAGAGAGAGAGAGAAAGGAAGGTAATTAAAAGGGGAAAACTTTGTTAAAGCTCAAAGCGAATGCAAAAAGTTAGTTTTCTTATCTGGTTAGAAGGAATCGTAGAGAGAAACGAGCCAGCTCACAGCACAGAGGGAAGAAGAAAACGACTACTCACTGACTCCCCCCGACTGAAAGACTAAACAAAAAAACTACAACCGGGTCCCACCAATGAAATTGAATTAGCATATCATTGTTTTCATTCTAATATCAAAACATTCGCCCAGAGTGTTCAGAAAGTGTCTCTTTCTTAAAGGCACAGCCTAAACCGGTCACACCCTCACGGTGAAAACGTTTTTCTTTATGTCCATGTGGAACCTCCTGTGCTGTAGCTTGCACCCACTGCCCCTTGTCCTATCGTGGGACATCACTGAGAAGGATGAAAGACAGGAATCATCTATTTGAGAATGAGTTTGAAACATTTTTTTTTTTTACCTTTTTTTTTTTTTTTTTTTTTTTTTTGAGGGAGGGAGCTTTACCCACTGCTTCCTGTCTCTGTGTATGTTTTGAAAGTGGAACCTTGAACCCTTCATATTTCTTCCAGAGGAATACACATAATTGGACGGGCTATTTTCTACCCACCTTGACTTTCTCCTCTTCATTCAACTATTGTCATGTTTTGATAATTCAAGTCAGTGTTGCAACATTTGCTCCAGAGGCCAAATGCTTTTCATGATGCTCAAGGCATTTCCAGAAGAATTTCTTTTGGATAGGCTGAGTTCAGTATAATTCACATTTGATGCAAACCAAAGCCTACTATCTACTTTTGCATTGATAGCAGAAGGTGAACTGGCACAGGACTGTGAGACTCAGATAACATCAAGTACTTCTCTGTTAAAGTCCCAGTTAACTACAAAAAGTGAGGAAAAAGCTGTGTCTGGACAAATAATAGCTTGGTTATAATAATCTTCCCTTTCTTTCTCTTTGCTTTTCTGGTGTGTCAAATTGCCCAGATATTTTGTCTACTGCCATAGTGGGGAGGGGAGGAGAAATTGTACTATAAGCATTTTTGTTCTATTGCAGTAGAAATTCTAAAAAAGTTCTAAAAGTAAATGCTGCTTTGGATATGGATGTTAATTGGCAGGAAGCTGTATAAATAAATATTTTGAGCTGTATCAAATGCAGCTAAGCGACTGAGAATATGAGGTGTTTCATGCTCCACAGGAAGCTCCATTATTAACTATATTGCATTTGCTTTTAGGACTCTCAAGAGTGAGTTGTTACTCAACAGTGGTGGCTCTGTGCAAAACAGATTATGAAAGCCTCTTTCTACAAATTGTTTTCAGACCATGTTACTGCAATGTAATGTCCTTATCAGTGAACTGAGGCTTCAATTACCTGATAAAGTACTGAAAGCAATCTAGCTGTATCAAAACTCAGATTGCTTCCTGTTTGGTGACTTCGCATCTGATAGACCAAAACTAGACTTGTGTATATGAACTCCTGTAACGCACTCTACAACAAATTCTGGACACTTATATCATTAAAATCCAATTATCTCACATTAGAAAATATATACACTGAAGAAATCTTTTTAAAATTAGAAGATTAATGTATCAGTACCTGCCTTTCATTAAACTATTAAAGTTACCAGGGTTTAACATACTCTACTTTTACTGTTGTAAGAATACCATCATGGATATTTGCCTGAGGTCCATGCCAGTATAAGTAGAATCATAGAATCAAAGAATCAACAAGGTTGGAAAAGACCTCAAAGATCACAAAGTCCAACCTGTCACTCAAGACCTCATGCCTAATAGACCATGGCACCAAGTGCCATGTCCAATCCTTTTTTGAACACCTCCAGGGACAGTGACTCCACCACCTCCCTGGGCAGCTCATTCCAATGGCTAACAGCTCTCTCTGTGAAAAACTTTCTCCTCACCTCAAGCCTAAACTTCCCCTCATGCAGCTTGAGACTGTGTCCTCTTGCTCTGGTGCTGGTAGCCTGGGAGAAGAGACCAACCCCCTCCTGGCTACAACCACCCTTCAAGTAGTTGTAAAGAGCAATAAGGTCTCCCTGAGCCTCTCCTTCTCCAGGCTAAACAATCTCAGCTCCCTCAGCCTCTTCTCATAGGGCTTGAAGTACTGGCCTTACTCTTCAGTGAAACAAGATTGTGTTGAAAAATGCTGACTTGCTCTCTGAAGTGCAAACATTAGGTAAAGAGTGGCCATGAGGCTTTGTATACTGAAACTGATGGGGTTCCTCCTACAACACTAGCAGCACTTGTGACATATCAAATTCTGGAGCCATTCCCTGGATTTTCCTTGACTCCACAGCAATGTAGTTGGTCCCAGACTCCCACTGTCACTGCCACAGAGCTGTGGGAGCTTCAAATCTCCTTGCTACCTAACCCTGATGCACCACTTGGAAAACAAGCTGGCGACCCCAGTATTTCCAGACACTTGGTTAGTCAGCAGTGTGGGATTTCCCTGGAACACATTCAGACTGGAAACAAAATTTAAATGTTTCCAGTTAATGAGATTTTGTTTTTCTTTTCTTTTCTTTTCTTTTCTTTTCTTTTCTTTTCTTTTCTTTTCTTTTCTTTTCTTTTCTTTTCTTTTCTTTTCTTTTCTTTTCTTTTCTTTTCTTTTCTTTTTTCTTTCTTTTCTTTTCTTTTTCTCTTTTCTTTTCTTTTTCTTTTCTCTTTTCTTTTCTTTTCTTTTCTTCTCTTCTCTTTCTTCTCTTCTCTTCTCTTCTTCTTCTCTTCTCTTCTCTTCTCTTCTCTTCTCTTCTTTTCCTTTTCTCTCTTTTTTTTCTTTCTTTTCCTTTTCATTTTTTTTTATTTCAGTGCTTTCAACTGTTTTTTCACTTAAAATTTTGCCTCCAGATTCAGTGGTGCCACCATTGAAGAGTATTATAACATTCAGTATGCTATCAGCGAAGTTGAACTTGGTTCAACTGAAATCAAAGTCACTCATCAGAATTCACAAATACCTGTTGACCAAGGTGTGTCTGAATAGTACAGAAGGTCACCACATCAGTCAACAAACTGAAACCACACGCTTTTTTCTGCTTTAAAGCAGAAGCAGATGCACCACCATGTGGATATCCAAACCCTGAGACTGTGAAGTGTATTACACAGGAAAGATGATTGGCACAAGCACAAGATTTAAGTGAAGCTAATAAAATATCTCAGTGAGATTTAGACCTACATTAAACCTGTGTGGTCAACTAATCATAGTGTAAGCTGTTCATCACTGGAAACAAATTAATGCACAAACAGTTCAAAATACTTACCCTGATGGGGAAACATTATTTCCTGGATGGAATAACTGTATTTTATTTTTCTCACTGAGTAATGTAGATTGTTACATTTGGATCTCAAACTCAGCATGACTTCCACCTTTTAAAAAGAACAAAAAAAAAAAAAAAAAAATAGAACAAGGCAAAATATTACATGTTACTTCAAGAGAGCACTGGGAATTTCCAAAGTTTCTAAAGTTTCCTTGCTGAAAGACACTGTCCAGTAAGTAATGTGTAACTATTCCTCATAAATGCCAACAAATAGTATTCAAAATTTCAAATGGAACCTCAGAATTCAGCAAGTCTCAGAAACTTTTCCAAATGAACTCCTGTCAACTGCTGCTGAAGGGAAGTGTGGTTTTTTCATTTGTGGTCACCATCACTGGTACAAGAAAAGGAAGTGAGTTGGTTTGGGGTTTTGTTGTTTCTGGTTTGGGGTTTTTAAATAGATGCTCTGATTTTAACAGAAAGTAGATGGATTTTCTGGGAATCAGAATCCTGTGGTCATCTCAAATTCAGATATCTCCATATGTATTATTGTCACTTATATAAATGTTTCATAAAAGAAAAAAAGAGTATAAATTCTGTTTGAATAAAAGTTTTTATTCTTCTGTCTCCTTTTCAGCTGTGGTGAAAGGATGCAGGCCGTGTTGGAGGCTGTAACCTTATGCTGTCTCAGCAGGCAGACTCAGGACTGTGATGCAGTTTTTCTTACGCTGTGCTGTGTCTTCATTTTTCAAGACTTTGCTGAACAAGTGAGTATAGTCTAGGCCATGTCTGATTCATATGACTTCATCTAGAAATGTACCTCTTTCTTTGGGTATCTACAGCTAATGTGAAGAGCAGAACTGCCAGAAGGTACAAAGGAAAAGGCAATCACCTTGAAAACCATGTATTTAGGAACTGCAGGAAAAGTATTTGCATGCAGAATGTAATCATCCAAAACAACAATAACAATGTTCTTTCAACTTATCAGAGAGTTGTGGATTCTTAAATATTGAGTAACCTGGACCTCATTTTTCACATAAAATATGTTCCAAGGTGTCTAGTTGATTGATCAAAGCAGAGAAAGACATAAAATAACAAGATAAGATTAAAA
The DNA here is from genome assembly GCA_033816785.1 of Picus viridis. NCBI lineage: Eukaryota > Metazoa > Chordata > Aves > Piciformes > Picidae > Picus > Picus viridis. The sequence goes on from CM066570.1 coordinate 10,793,714, forward strand.
AAATCTAACTACTGAAATAATTTGCCATATATACTCACATATGAGTATATTTGAGTCATATAAACTCTTATTTTGAACTCCATCCTTTCCACAGTTATATGCATTATGCCACTTTGTAGTTCCTTAGGCTTTTGCCTTGTGGCTTGCATGTTCTTGAATCACAACCATAGAGCTGACATAATTCTGCCATGCTCATTGGGATCTCCAGTATTCATTTATATAAAGGAAGTTCTGTTCTGATTTTGTCAGGTAGCAGAAGCCCTAATTCCATTCCTGCCTTCTTCAAGAGCTTTGTACTTCAAGCTTACTCCTATTTACAATTTCACAGAGAAGGATGACCGCTCTTAAGAGTCACTTGCAGTAGCACCCACCGAATTGCAACAATTAAAACACCAAAACTAATGATAGAGTGGCACAGAAGAGAAGATTTATCTCACAGTTTCAGGGGTTGATTGGTGTTTTGTACACAGGCAGGTCATCAGATCCTAATATGCTCCAAAAAATGAACAGAATATGTTATGAATTTATGAAAATAATATGGCAAATATGAATATTAAGAAAATAGTAATACATTTCTTTTCATTTGAAAAATTGCCAAAACCTATTAAATAGGTTCAATGCATGGCTGGAATATATATGTTTACAGTGGGAATGTACAGTATTTAGGCAAATATAACAAATTTTAACAGTTTTAAGCAAACTGGGAGGAATAGCAGAAAAAAGGGAATTCCCTGGCCCTGCTATAGTGTTTGACCATGTTGGAGGAGACTCAAGAAGAAATGTTAAGCCAAGGAGGCAATGAATTAACTACTCATGAAGAGTTCTATCCCAAGTAGGGGGTGCTGCTGCTGTATTAGCTGTTCAGGCATCTTGGGGCACTCTTGTGCGCCAAGCATGGGCTGGTTGCTGGCAGGAATGCCACGTGGCCTCTAGGCTGGTTTGGCTTCAGCAGGACAGCGGGCAATACGATGCATTCAGTGAGGGGCTCTTCCTGGGTAAACTGAGGCACAGCAAAAATTCTAGTTGCAAGGGAAAGCAAGGCTTGGATCCTAAGCTTGCAGTGAGTAGGCTTGTGGCTTCTATCCCAGGTTTTGGACCAGGCAACTCGAGGCAAGGCAGTCCAGGCAAGGCAAATTAGAGCAAGGCAGGTCCAAGCAGGAAAGGCAAGGCGACTTCAAACCAGCCTGTATTTATCACTTGCCTGAGATTCAATTGGTCCAATAGGGCAACCGATGCCAGGAAACAGCTACTCAACGAAAAGGGACTCTGCCAAGCCATGGCCATAAAAGGCAGAAACATAGGCCTGGTCTGGGAGAAGTAGTGGCCAGTACATGTGCTCTTACTCCAAAAGGAGGCTTCTTTACCCAGACATGTTGGGGCCTGCTTATTTTCACATTTCATCTTGAGTAAGTTTTCTTGTATATTGTTATCTGAAACACTTGAGATCACCTTTGTCAGAAATGTCTGGTCCACTTTTAAAGGCTCAGTAGACAGAGCATGCTTCTTGAGCTCTGTGTCAAGATAGAGTACCTTCATAGCTAGTGTTTTCTCAATTTGTTAGTTACAACAATCTCTTGAAGCCTTAAAATATGAAATCTAAAGCAGATATTGGGATTTTCTTCAAAGTGCTAAACACTTCTCTCTCAATTTTACCTTTCTAAGTAAATGTTGGTCTTTAACATTCCCCACTTAACACTTCGATGGAATTGATAACGTTTACAGACTCAGCTGTTACTTTGCTCACAATGATGCAAAGACTTCAACTTGGTCTAGCATTTCTGCTAAATTTCAACTCTTTTTCAGTGTCTTGGACTTTCAAGCTCTTTAATACCTCAAGCTCACTCTGCTAATCTCTCGTTTCTCAGACATACCAGAAATGTACAGGGAAGCTCAAGATCAATGGTTTAGAACTAAAGAGTTTCTGGGTAAGCAATATAAACTATCAAATTATCAGAATCTTATTATGTGTTTTTCATTTAAAAAGAACAGCAATTTATGATATAATAGTAAAATAAATCAGAACAAATTAATGCTAGCATTTAAAATTACATAGAAACATTTTTATTTTATTTTATTTTTAATGAGTAGAAGAAAAAGTTTATAAGCAAAGGAACATGTACAGAATACAAACACATTATCTTTCCTCTCTTATTCCAATGTCCCCTCTGCCTTCCTAGCAGGTGGTAACTGTTTCACCATGTCCAAAAGTGAAATATTAGCTCAAATAGAATAGCCAAATAAAAATGCAGTAACTCTACATATAGCTGGGAATCCAGTGGTCAAACTGCTTGCTTTGGCCTGCAGGCAGAGAAAAGTGTTTTGTAGAGCAGTTCCACTGAGAAATTCATGGGGATTTCCCCTGCAGGACACAGTGAAAGAAAATAAGACTCAGAGCCAAAATGGATGCAATGGTGGCATGACTATATGCTCCTCCAGAATAATTTGGAGTGTTAACAGCTGTCTGAGAATCTGTAGGAAAATAAAAAGTGGGTAGCCTTTGGCAAAGAAAAGACAGCATTTCAGATTGTTTGGTTTGATACGTTTGTTTAAAAGGGTAACAAATAAAATAACCTGAAGCAATGACTACTGAGTGATGACATGGCAGAGAGATCCATTTAAATTACAAAGACCATCAATGGACAAAAATGCATTTTATTTACAACTTTCTTGAAACTGCTTCAGGTTGAAAGACAGAGTTACTGTGAGTACTACTGTAATCTTTCCCCTATTTAAGACCCTTACATAAGGAATTCTTACAGTATAAAGATTCAGAGTATACAAGAAGGATGACTTGTGAACACTAAGACAAAGCATGGGATATTATAGGCTTTGTTATTTTTCACACCATACCACCCATCTGAAGTGCTATGGTATGCCTGACCATGTGCTCCAGTAGATCATGGTTACCCCTGCTTAAATAAAGTATCTATCAATATTCCTATTAAAGTCTTCATCTTCCCTGAGCAAAACCACAGATCCAGCTGGAGTTCAGCATGGCTGCCTTCAGTTGGAGACTTTTTGCTTCCTCTTGTGCTAACAGATTACATATGGCCCAGTTTTAAAGTCATGTGGGGTTTCTATGGGAACTGCCTCCACACTGGCTGGGTCCCACTGCAGCTGTCTAGTAACAATCATTAATGGGACTCAGAGGGAAATAATACAATTTCCAGATTTAATTTCCGTAATAGTGTCCAAGTCCAGCACAGGACAACACCTCTTTCCTTCCTACCCCAGCTCTGGTTTGCAACCTCTGTGGGACTGTGCCCCTGAATCTCCAAAGAAAGATGAGAAAACCAGGGTCTCCCAGCAGCAGTGTGTCTGCCTCACCATCCCCAGAGGAAATGTGCAAGGGCTACCTTGGGAAAACATCAGGTCAGTTCACTTTGTCACACAAAGGGCTCTACCAGCATTTAGGACTATTCAGCCTTCCCTTATGCCCGGGTGAAAAGAATAAACATAACAACTGTTATTGTGGTATAATCAGCCTCTCAGATACACCTGCCAGATCTAGGTGTGTTTACTGATCACCACCTAAAATCACCACTTAGCAAAGGTTTGGGAAACCAAGAAAGTACAACTGGTGCAAGGGACCTAAGATCTCAAGAGTGTTAGGAGAAAAGGGTAATAATGGACTGTTGACCACATAGCCATGTGCAGCAGCACAGTTGTTATAAAGGAATCCCAGCCAGATGATTTCATTCTTCATTTTTCTCTTTCCTGCTCTTGTTTGTGTGTGTGCAGTGCTGTCTCACCAGCTTACAACCCCCTCATTTAGTTTGTCCCCTACTGTTTGTTTGTCCTGTGTATAAAACATTGCAAACATTCTTCACTTATGTCATTAACAAATGTTGATTCTATTGGCAAGCAATTACAGGAAGCAGCAGTTTAATAAGGGAAACAGCAGTGTGCCTAGGTGGCCAAGAAAGTCAGTAGCATCCTGGCCTGTATCACGAAGAGTTTGACCAGCAGGAGCAGCAGGGAGGTCATTCTGCACCTGTACTCAGTGCTGGTTAGGCCACACCTTGAGTACCATGTCCAGTTCTGGGCCCCTCAGTTTAGGAAAGACGTTGGCTTGCTGGAACGTGTCCAGAGAAGTGCAACAAAGTTGGTGAGGGGTTTGGAACACAAGCCCTATGAGGAGAGGCTGAGGGAGCTGGGGTTGCTTAGCCTGGAGGAGACTCAGGGGAGACCTTATTGCTGTCTACAACTACCTGAAGGGAGGTTGTAGTCAGGTGGGGTTTGGTCTCTCCTCTCAGGCAACCAGCACCAGAACAAGAGGACACAGTCTCAAGCTGCACCAGGGGAGGTTTAGGCTAGATGTTAGGAAGAAGTTCTTGATAGAAAGAGTGATTGCCCATTGGAATGGGCTGCCCGGGAGGTGGTGGAGTCACCATCACTGGAGGTGTTTAGGAAGAGACTGGATGGGGTGCTCGGTGCCATGGTTTAGTTGATTAGATTGCGTTGGATGATAGATTGGACTCGATAATTTCAAAGGTCTTTTCCAACCTGGTTTATTCTATTCTATTCTATTCTATTCTATTCTATTCTATTCTATTCTATTCTATTCTATTCTATTCTATTCTATTCTATTCTATTCTATTCTATTCTTATTTCTATTTCTATTTCTATTTCTATTTCTATTTCTATTTCTATTTCTATTTCTATTTATTTCTATTCTATCTTCTCAGAGGTTTTGCAGTTGACATAAATTCTTCTACCCTTAGGTATTTGAACCCAGTTAACACATTTACTTTTCTCTTACTGGTGAATAGAAAGCAGCAGGGACCACATTCCTGACATAAGCATTTATAAGGTATACCACCACTTCAAAACTTCAGCCACTGTATAACCTCTGTGCAAGATAGGAGGAGCAGAGGCATGTGTAAAAGGTGTTATAGAAAACAAATGAAAGTTAAAAAAAATGTTATTTATACTATGTTTACAGAAAAGTTATACTTATTCATTGGAATCCACATTGCAAGTTTTTCATATGTGAACACAAATCATAGCAGACTTTAAAAAATAATATTCATTCATCATGGAAGTTATTGCCACAACAGTGCAGACTAAATCATGTTTCTAAAAAATCTGCTGCTTTAGTTTTGCTCTTGCCATTGTCAGAGCTGAGTACTTCACTTTAAATATGTTTTTAATATGCTCATATTTCGATTCACTATTCACTAATGAATATGTCATTGCTTGGACTAGATAAAGTATTAATTGCTATTCCTGCCAGACCAGGGAAAAGAATGGAACATTCAGATCCCCACCACTGACATCATAGAATTGTTAGGGTTGGAAGGGACCGCAAGGATCATCTAGTTCCAACTCCCCTGTCATGGGCAGGGACAACTCACACTAGATTAGGCTGCTCAGGGCCACATCCAGCCTGGCCTTAAATACCTCCAGGGATGGGGCTTCTACCACTTCTCTGGACAACCTGTTCAAGTGTCTCACCATCCTCATGGTGAAGAACTTCTTCCTAATATCCAATCTGAATCTACCCATTTCTATTTTTGTTCCATTCCTCCTAGTCCTATCATTACCTGACACCCTAAAAAGTCCCTCATCAGCTTTCTTGTAGACCCCCTTAAGATACTGGAAGGCCACGATTAGGTCTTCTGGGAGCCTTCTCTTCTCCAGACTGAATAGCCCCAACTGTCTCAGGAGTCTTCACAGGAGAGGGCTATGGGACAAGCCTTACAGAATTAAATATTAGTCAGTCATACAGTGAATTTCATTCAGCTCTAGAGAGGACACAGAATTGTTTCATCTGGCACAAAATGAAATTTCAAATGATGTCATGATTATGTGCAGCCTGCAAGAAGTTTCACACTCATACATTGTCCAAGCTAAACATAGATTAACTGTGTACAAATGCATCAGGTCACAGATCCCAAAATGAGTTGATATAAACAGTTCTAAATAGTTTTATATAAAGTAAAATTAATCTCACAAACTAACATGTGATGGATTTTCCTCCCATTTTAATACAGATGGATATCTCAAGAACTAATAAACAAATGTACCCTTTGACAGAGGAGTGTTCCTGTAGTACCCATGAGTCTGTATAAGCTTCCTGTTACTCATAGTTTAAATTCTACAAGAAGGAGTGATGGGAAGAAAATGGAAGCTACATTATTACCCATCAGTTCTAGCAGTTTCATGGTCACTGACACTGTACACTGGTATGGATGTCTTTCCACACAGCCCCATGCTGTGGCTTAGAATCTGAATGTGGCTGGACACTGCAACCCCTCAATAAATTCATCATGACGTCTTTAGACAGTCCTCTAGCCTATGTTTCACTGAAGGGAACAATTCTTTTGCTCATAAATGCAGTTGCCAGCTCTTCTTATACTTTTTCCAAGTGTTCAAAAGCAAGAGAACCAATAAAATTACTCCTTTTCCTTCCAAGGGCTGCTTAGGGAACAGGAAGCCTTCACAATTTCACCTTCAATTCTGAGTGAGAACATAGTCACAGTACACAGTCCTTTCCTTTAGATCCTCGGCTTTTATCAAGACTCTATATTTAAAATATCAGAAAAAAACATAGGGCCAAGGTATTCAGTATGACAGTTTCTGTGTGAATTAGTGAATCTGCCACTATCTGGTTATCTTTAAGCATTTATTGCAATTCTTATAACCCAGGTTTAATTCAAACATTTTACATTCTGTACTTTCTGGACGCATGACAGAGAGAGAATGATATCATTTAGAGCTTTACTGTCAACTTTGTTATGGGTAATGCTTCTAAAAGTGTTTCAGCTTTTGGATGGTGCATTTACAATCCTTTCCCCTCCAGTTATTTCCTTCAGTCCCTTAATAAGGATTATTTTTAAACTGCAAGTTATATTTACCATGCCATCTGATAACAACTGCAGTTGCATAAACATTTAAAAAGAATATTTGTGTTAAGCCTGAAACAGAACACCAGATATGACACTCTTAAAAGAAATTCTGGCTCCCATTCCAGCTACTACATGCTATACTTATATTTTGCTGAAGTACAGATTCATCTCAGTATAAAAGGAGACAAGAGCAGCATATGTTCTTGCAAGACTTTCCATATTTTCTTGCAGCTGCTGTGAGAAACTCCAGATACAACAATTGATGCTACAGACTCCACAGAAAAAGACTGTGGTCATATAGACTGTATCTGAAATAGCATGCAGAAGCTCTTGCTCAGATCAGCAACTTACCCATTTGCAGTAAGGTGGAAAGTTAATACACTAAATAGGATGGACCAGGGGTCCACACTCCGATGTGGAGTCAGGGTGTAGCCACCAGCATCACTAATTCTGTGTAAAATTGATGCTCTAACATTTAATTTACTTGGTAGAGGTTTTGCTGTAGTGCCAAAACCTGCAAAGGTTTTTCTAGGATACTGCAGAGACCATACAGCATTACTAGGATAGGACTTTTCAGGAGGTAATTGTTTACACAGAGTCTGGGGAACTTCCTTGGCACCCCATGCACCATCACACACAAACTTGAGTGGTTTTGCTCAGTGTTGGTCCTCAAAACGGCATAAATGCCACAAAGATATTTACAGCTTGCCACAGATCTTTTAAGGGAGCTGCCCTGTAGACACTAGCTACAAACTTGGCTTTTTTGCAGACATTTCTGACATGCCCCAAGTCTCTGAGTGCCAACATGCAGCACCTGGCCATTAATGTTTCAAATTGTGTGGTGTAATTTTCTTAAGATCTTAACAACTCAGCACTACCAAATCCACCACTGAACCATGTCCCTTAGCATCACACCTACATAGCTTTAAAATACTTCCAAGGATGGAGATCTCCACCCCTTTCAGTACGTGACAACCATTTCAGGGAAGAATTTTTTTCCTTATGTCCAATCTAAACCTCCCCTGAGGCCATTTCTTCTTGTCCTATCACTTGTATTAGGGAGAAGAGACCAACCCCACCTGGCTCCATTTCCTTTAATAAATGTTTGTAAATATCTGAGGGCTGAGTGTCAAGAGGGAGGGGACAGGCTCTTCTCCATTGCACCCTGTGATAGGAAAAGGAGTAATGGACATAAACTACAGCATAGGAGGTTCCACCTCAACATGAGGAGCTTCTTCACTGTGAGGGTCACAGAGCACTGGAACAGGCTCCCCAAGGAGGTTGTTGAGTTTCCTTCTCTGGAGACTTTCAAGACTGATCTGGATGTGTTCCTGTGTGACCTGTGCTTGATTCTATGGTCCTGCTTGGGCAGGGGGGTTAGACTTGATGATCTTCAAAGGTCCCTTCCAACCCCTTACATACTGTGATCCTATCATCCTAAGATAGTTCCAATGAATGTTTGCACTACAGTCTTATCAACATAAGAGGAGGAATACATGGAATTAAGACCGAATACTCACTGGTGTGGTTCAGTACCACTGCTGTAAATTTCCCCCAGTTTGAAGAACACTGTTCCATATCTGAACAGAAGGATACCTAATCATAAATTTATGAGGCTGTGTTCAGTTAAAGGTAGAGACCAAGCTTTTTAATAATTATTTCTTTCCTATTTTGCCAGTGATCTCAGTTTGACTACAAAATTCACTGTCAGAGTTGGGAGAAATTGTTTATTAACAAGGGGTTGAAAAACAAAACTGTTAACAATTTAGATATTAGGAGAGGTGATGTCTGGTCCATATATGCAAGTAAATGGACTCCAAATATTATTCTTCAGTTATCCTTAGCTTTTGAGGACCTGGCATCATTCTCAATCAGTGGATTTAAACATTATATTCTGTACAGTGTGTAGTAAAATCCTAATTTCAATTTCCCAAGTACTGGGTGGGAGACAAGCCTCAGGTGTTTTCTCACATAATTTTAAATCTGTTCATGACTTAGTTTTATTTACAAGACAGCATTTTGTGAAGATGAAGAAGTTTCCCTGACAAAGTTTCTTTGTATCTTTGTATACCTCAGGGATCAGTCCTGGGACCTGTCTTGTTCAACATCTTTGTGGGTGACATGGACAGTGGCATTGAGTGCACCCTCAGTAAGTTTGCTGATGACACCAAGCTGTGTGGTGCAGCAGAAACGCTGGAGGGAAGGGATGCCATCCAGAGGGACCTGGACAGGCTGGAGAGGTGGGCACAAGCCAACCTCATGAGCTTCAACAAGACCAAGTGCAGGGTCCTGCATATGGGTCGAGGCAATCCCAGGCACAAATACAGGCTGGGCAGGGACTGGCTGGAGAGCAGCCCTAAGGAGAGAGACTTGGGGGTGCTGGTGGACAAGAAGCTCAACATGAGCTCTCAATGTGCACTTGCAGCCTGGAAAACCAATCAGATCCTGGGCTGCATCAGGAGAAGTGTGGCCAGCAGGTCAAGGGAAGTGATTCTCCCCCTCTACTCAGCTCTGGTGAGACCCCACCTGGAGTACTGCCTCCAGTTCTGGAGCCCCTATTACAGGAGGGATGTGGACGTGCTGGAGCGTGTCCACAGAAGGGCCACGAGGATGATCAGAGGGCTGGAGCACCTCTCCTATGGGGACAAACTGAAGGAGTTGGGGCTGTTCAGTCTGGAGAAGAGAAGGCTCTGAGGTGACCTCATTGTGGCCTTCCAGTATCTGAAGGGGGCCTACAAGAAAGCTGGGGAGGGACTTCCCAGGATCTCATGTAGTGATAGGACTAGGGGGAATGGAATGAAGCTGGAGGTGGGGAGATTCAGGCTAGATGTGAGGAAGAAGTTCTTCACCATCAGAGTGGTGAAGGCCTGGAATGGGTTGTCCAGGGAGGTGGTTGAGGCCCCATCCCTGGAGATGTTTAAGCCCAGGCTGGATGAGGCTCTGGCCAGCCTGATCTAGTGTGGGGTGTCCCTGCCCATGGCAGTGGGGTTGGAACTGGATGATCCTTATGGTCCCTTCCAACCCTGACTGATACTATGATACTATCAAAGTGTGAAAATACAGACTAATGACAAACTTAGTGCTAGAAGGATGCACATTTGAAAATGATGTGGCTTGGTGACTGGGTAGAAAACATAATTGTACGTGTACGTTTATATAAGAATTGCATTAGTCTTGCTAAGTATTTTGCATGCCATTGAAGAAAAACAATGTACTAGGCACTGTACATTGTTTTTGTTTGTTTTATTAAAGGGTTTCAGATAAGCAGCCTTTTAGATTAAACTGATTGAACATTACCTACAGAAATTATATTCTGTGCAGACAGTGCTATTTATTCTCTTTCATCCTCTCTTCAATGATGTGTTTTCAGTCTTTTCCAAGTCCATCACAGGTAAGGGAAAACTGCGCTGAAGAATAAGACAAAGGGGCCAAAGTTTGTTGTAATGTGTTTGTATTTCTCACACTATGGCCAGTTTCTAAGCTCACTGCCAGCAACACCAGTTAAGTGCTGGGCAGCGCTTAACAAAATTCACTAGAAGAGTGGCTGGAACAATGCTTGTGTGTTGTGTAGGGGCCAATGATACACACCACCAAAGTGCTGGGATTCTTAGTTGGGTAGCTTCTGGTATTTCTAGGCTGATTAGTGTTTAACAAAAACACAATAGCTCCTCCACAGTGATGTTTTTCAAAGGCTAGAGAATGTACAGCAATAAACATCTATGTGATGAATTAACTTAAATGTATGTTTTAGAACTAGACTGTTTCCCTAAGTTACTTCCACAAACACAGTGGCAGGAAGTCTAAATACATGCTGTTACTGGAAGGGCAAGAAGCTGTTGATGATTATTCTGTTTGAAATGCTGTCCCCAGAGAAATGTACAGGAATATATTTACTGACACTAGTAGTACCATAATTGGCCTACTGTGTGAAATAGGAAGTTATTTGTATCTTAGGCAATTTGCTTTCTGATTACATTTGGAAATTTCTAGAGTTTGAACATCAATGTTATATCTGTCCTGATAAAACACAGAGAGAATTGGGCAGACTTAACTTAATCACCAGCTACTAGAGACAAACAAACATATCTTTCCATTTCTCTGTGCTGGGTTTAAATATTTCATATCAGAAGTAATAAAAAAATCTGTGTAATGCTGTTCCTCCTTTCATTTAAAGTGTGTTAATTTTTGCCCATAAAGACAAACTTCTTTGGATGTTCTGGATATATCACACTCTCAGTCAGTCAGTATGAAAGTATGTGTATGGGGGTGGCAGATTCTAACACTACCATATGTTTCACATGTAGCATCTGACCTACACAGAGAATGAGCCTTTAAACACTTGAACAGAGTCTGTATTGACCTTAATAATACTTTTTATAGTTGAAGAGAGCAAGAACCTAATGCATGAGCAGACTGAATGAATATGGCATCACTGCAAATATGGTTGTGCCAGCTTGCATGATGTTATCAACAATGAGGTCAAGCACAGTATTCACTAAGCACAGAAAAGAAATGGCTACTACTTAAACAGTGAATAAAACACAGCCAAAGGTTTTACTATCTGCAAGTTCAGTTCAAGCCAAATATTATTACAACTGACCTCAAAATTCTCGGTCATGGATGACTCAGGGACACCACACTGGATATACAAATGTGCACAGTAGTGTAGTCTGAAATAATACAATTAAAGGAAATGGGTAGCCATTATTTGAACTGGAAATGCAATAAAAACCTAAATATTTCCTGTTTCAGAGTGAGAAATATAAAAAGGACCAGTGTCTTGGACATTGATAGCTAGTACAAAGAAAGATCTGTTGAAGATCTTTTGGCAGCCATGGAACTTCATTTTTCTATCTTTTAATTCTAATGCCAAGATCTAGAATCTAGTAGATAATGTGACTATGTCATAGGACTAATCAAAATACATAGAGTGGTAATATGGAATGTGAAAATATCTAGACCTTTCCCAAAACAAAAATTGTATGCTGTCTATTCTAAAAAGGATGGATAAATCAGTTTTCTCTGAATGAAAACAATACATGTATTTGTTAACACATAGGAGAAATTTAAATGCTTAAATGTTACTTTCCACTGAAGTGTTAAAACAGCATTATAATTAAATGGAAAAGCATTTCCTTTCCATCTTTTTGTGAGTCATCCAAAAAAGTGTGGGGTTGTTTCTGCTCCATTCACTACTACTACTACTGTGAAATGAATTGATGTAATCTTTCTCATAGACCTTCAGGATTCCCAATGAAAGATTGAGATCGAACAGTAAAAGAGTTATGGAAAAAAAAGTCCATCAGAAATGTATGTATCTATACCAAAATAAATTATCAATAACCCAATTATTTTTAATCACATGACATTTACAGTAGTGCAGAAGAAACTTAAGCTATCACATTCCACTTTCTTGCCTTCAACCAGCTTTTCATTAGTTGCATCCCTTTCTCAATATATACGTGCTATGAAATAGGTAACTCAAAATCTTGACTTCACCCATCATCGGTGTTTCTCTATTACTGCAGTAGAAACAATGAATAGATGAGAAAAAATACTAATCTTTTTCCTAACAGGTCACTCTCATACTGCACTCCAGAGGGCACCCATGAATGAATGGCAAATGGCCACTCAGAGAGTTGCCAAATACCACTAATCAATATGTCAGTGTGGCAGTCATTGAGCTTTGTAACAAGAATGATTTAATCTATTTTTGCTAATCAACCTAATCCATGGATGTTCTGTAATTCTTCTAAATCCAAGAAATATTGTGACTCTCTTGGAGCAGAACAGTACAAGAATGTCTGACTTAATCACCACAATTTGCTCTTCATTCAAAGAAGTAACAAGTTCATGACTGAGAGAACAGACTACGTCAGCTGGAGTTAATAGTGCATGCTTTGTTTCATCGAATACTATTTTCCCACAACCAACCCTCCCAAACATCCATGGAAGCTTCATTTTGGAAGTTTCTCACTTGGAGCAATGGATAATAATGCCATTCATCCACTGCCTGATTCAGATTTAATAATTAGAATGATTTGCCCCCCCCCCCCCCCCCCCCCCCAGTTAAAGGGCAGTGTTACTTCCTCTGTTTATTATTCCTGTGATTTTCAACCTAGTACCACAAAATAAAATTAAAACAGCCCCAAACTTTTCTTGTCTCTATGCAATAGTTGGTGGATAAATTTAATACTTGACCTTATCTTCTGAATGAAGATAAATTATCCAGTTGATGGAGTGAATAATTTTTTCTGTTATAGAATGTGTCCACTCAAAAGCCATATAACTGTGGTGGGTTGAGATTTCCACTCCCCCCAGCATTAACTTTGCCAGACTAACTCAGCTGGAAGCAAATAGAAGCTATATTTACAAGCAAAACTACAGTCTACAATGGAATGCAATGAATATGTACAAAATATACAGTATTTACACTATGTCTCGATCCGGAGAGGGAAAGAGATTCAGGTTTTTAATGAATATTCCCGTGTTGTGAAATTAGAGGCACAAACGAGGCCAAAATATCAACAGCTAGACTATTTATTACATACATACAGTGGAGGGATCAGAAGGGGAGAGAGAGAAAATAGGGAGAGAGAGGAGAGAGAAGAGGGAAAGAATTATATTACCACACCCTTCACCCCCAAGACAGTTTGAGTCTGTGGAGGATAGGAGCTGCAGGAGATGTTGGGTCTGTAGAGGAAGGGTGCTGAGGCTTTGGCTGTAGAAGGGATGAGGTCCTCTGAGCAGCTTCTTCAGCTCCATGAGTTGCAGCAGGCGGAACTTAGGGCACGGAGAGTCCAAGATCCATTGTGTTGGCCCCGGGATGTTTCCAGCGTGTGGTGCCGTCTACTTTCTTCTGCATTTTGCTTCTCCAATTTTCTCCTCAAACAAGCCAGTACTTGCTCCAGTCTTTTATACAGTTTTTTAGCCCTTAGGCAAGTGTCCAGGTGTTGTTCCCCAGGATATTGTTCTGGGAAATCCAGATATCGTTCCCCAGGATATCTTTGTGTACTCAGGTGAGTTTGGGTAGCTGTCTGGATGGAGTGGGGGAAGGCCTCTGCCTCCTCCTGCTCCATCTACCTACCCACACATTCATTACACATCAGGCCATTGTCCTTTCCTGGGGTATCTGATGGCTGGAAATGATCTTGTCCTGAAAGTGTGAATGCTGGGCCCTTGGGCCATTGTTGTAGGCCAGCTGCAGTCCCGTGAGCAATGTTATCTTTGCACCTTCCAAGAGTCCTTCCAGTGGCTCTGCCCAACGCACATCAGCTATTGTCTGGGCAAGCAGCAAGTGATTTTATCTTTGTTGAGTCACACCAGGAGAGACAAGCTTTAATCTCTCACACACTATTTTACAGATATTAACAATTAACAAGCAACATGTAAAACCCCCTGGTCAAGAAGACCAGGGAAACTGTCCCTCTGCCTGCCAAACCCTGTCCAAAAGGGAGAAAGGATCAGAGAGAAAGCAGTGGTTAGACTTAACCAAAATAATGCAGCCAAGGTCAGCAAAAGCAGGTTAATCTCTCCTGAGTGAAGTGAACAGAGAAGAGAAGCCCCCCTGTTTTGGTACAGCCAATATATAGCAGATGCTTCTCCAATTAAATTATTTAGAATTGTCTTTAGTACTGCTGTGCATTACCATCTTTCAACTTCGCTTGCATAATTCTTTTAGATTGATATCAGCTCAATACCAGGAGATGTTTCAGATTCTTTTAAGGGAGCCAGTTACCTGCAAATGTGTTGTGAAAACTTTCTCAGTGCAAAGTGCTGGAAAAAGAGAGTTGTGCAAAATTCACATTTTCAAGTTAATATCCAAAATACCATTAAGTTGCAAGCTATTGCAGTACTCTGAAACAAGAATAGATCAAAGACTCTGTATTATTCCAGAACATATGTCCTTTAGCATATACCTTGTTCAATTAATGTCATTGAGCTCTAGCAAAGTTGGAGAAGCACGAGGAAGAAAATCTGCTCTCTGAGTATCATATAAGAACTAAATGGTTAAAAATTGCAGTGTTAGGGGAATCTAAGATTAATTAATATGGATCTCCTAGATCCAGAAAATCATGTGGTCTAATAAAACAGAAATTAGTTTTAAGTTAATTTAAATACAATTATGATGATTTGAAAGATGCATAGGGTTGTCCAGAAGTACAGTATACAACACAGTATACACCTCTTTTGACATCCAGTTATTTTTTTCCTAATAATTTGTGGGATTTTTAATGATTAAAAAAAAACATATATGAAAAGAGAAAAATCACAATATGGAATAGCCTTATTAATTATAGAAGGAGATATTTCAAATCCCCTCAGTATAACCTGAAGATAATTTAGTGATGAGTCAAACTGTGTACACTGTAAATCATATATCAGATGGCAGAAGAACTGGCTTTTAAGGACTGCAAAACTTACCATGTCTGGAAATTCCTTCAAGGCCTGAACAGCGTGAATAATGTTTACCTTGCAGCTGTTGTGAATCCAGTTGGAATGGCAACACATTAAGTGCTAGAGTTACCACTCTCTTCTCTTTGATCTAATTTCTTTAACATCTGATGGATATCACTGTAATGAGCCCCTCAAGACAGTTCTCTCTTTACTTAATGAAGCAAAAGCAGTCAGTGTTTCTCAGTGGACCACAGTTATGTATTGCCACCTACTTTCATGTTTATGAGGTATTACTGGAATTCAGAAACTCCCATCCCATTTGCATCCCAGAGAGGTGACATGGAGAACTGGGTCCAGGCTTCTGTGGACTGTTACAAGAAAATTCTGTGTTTGCAGTCATACTTCTAGGAGTTCCTCCACGTTTCGTGGCTAATGTGGTAGCAACACTTGCCAACTGCTAGTGAAGACTGTTGTCTTCCACTCTAATGCAAGTGGATGAAAAGAGCAAGTGTACCTTCCACCATTCTGGTGTAAGAAACACCACTATAACAAGTGCAATCACCTTGTCTGTGTCAGTTTTTCTCAGTGATAACTTCTCAAAGAGCTATGAAGAGACTCAAGATAACACCTAGATCGGCAGCAGGCACTGTAACATGCCTTGGCATTCAGCTCAGCCAAGCCACCATATGTCTCAGACCATGGAAATGTGGATATAGGACAGAAATCTTTCCTAAGTAAAGATTTCTAGCTAGAAAAAGCATGTCTGAAGCTATAGCCCTCAAAGGATGTGCTGCAAACTTGAAGATGGGATGGGAGCATATCCCATCCTTCCAGCAAAACCAGAAAGACTGTGGAAATAGTTCTGCTCTGCCTATTTGCTGAAAAACATTAGCTGAAGACATTCTACTAAGAAAAATGCAATGCCTCATATTGCTCTAAAGATGCACCCCTACAGAACAATAGTTGTCTGCATGCTTATAGTGAAAGAGTGAGAAAATCATATGCACAATTGATAAGTTATAGCTAATAAACACCAACCAAAACAACAGGATTGATTACAATTATTTAAATAATCCTCATCTTCCATTATCTACAGCTAGGTGGAACTGACTTTCTGAATGTAGTTTCACTGGGTCTAGGGAGAAAAGAAAAATGACCTTAATTGAATGGATGTGGACATTGCTTTTTAGATTGATATCTTGCAATTCAATACTTCCTTTGGTAACAGATCTTTCACCACCTTCAATTTTCAAATTATACAAAACCTTCATTTTTTCTTCAGTATTTGGAGAAAGCTCTTGGCAATGATCATTACACCACCAGCTTTTGGAAGCTCTTGGGACCATTGTTGACACCACTGAATGTTCTTGTTACTGTTCTCATAAAAATCCATCTCAGGCGTTGGTGCATTTCATATCTAGGAAATATCTGTTCTTAGCTAAGATAGTACATTTGTTTAATACAGTTTCCAAATGTTCTTTTGCTGAACATCTTGGAGTTGTCTCCCAGCTGTGTGAGACAATGTGACACCAGAGATACACAAACTGAGAGGATAAACAGGAATGTCCACTGCTACAGATGATTCCTTTTCTCTTCCTAGTCAGCTTAGCAAAGGAAAGGATAGAAAGTAGAAATTTCAAGGAGGTTGTTTTTTACTTGTAGGACAATACTGAGAAAAAGGAAAAGAAAGGAAAGGTGAATAGGCTCATGCAATTAATCTTGATTTTAGTCAGGCATCCTAGAGCTTAATAAAAACTGAGGTTACTCTTTCTATACAATTATATTTCTGAGTATACGTCTTGGGCTATGTTTCTTATTGGGAGTGAGGTGAAAGGACATCTGCTAAAATGAACTGCTTTAAAAACATTCTTTATAATATTATCTATGCATAATATAAAGACTGTTACACAGGTTTTGAATGAGGCTGACACTTCAGCATCCAATTTATGATGATTTCACAGTATCACCAAGGTTGGAAGAGACCTCAAAGATCAGCAAGTCCAAGCCGTCACCACAGACCTCATGACTAAACCATGGCACCAAGTGCCACGTCCAGTTCCCTCTTGAACACCTCCAGGGATGGTGACTCCACCACCTCCCTGGGCAGCCCCTTCCAATGGCTAACGACTCTCTCAGTGAAGAACTTTCTCCTCACCTCAAGCCTAAACTGGTGCAGCTTGAGACTGTGTCTTTTCCAATATAGAGACTGAGAGATGCTTTTGTTAAAATTCACCAAAACAGAAACAGAATTTCATGAGACTAAGCAAAGGTATGTAGATCAATGCACATCATTCAGTGGAAATGTCATCATTTAGTGGATGTTAAAAAATGTCTTAGGGAAATTCTTAAGTAAATGAAAAAGACAAAATAGTGTAGTAGATAACTTACAGTACTAGCTCATCTGAATACCTGCTTGGATTAGTTTTGCTGCTTTCCAGTCTGTGAGTTTTTTTGCTGCAGGTCAGAGGGTCTGCTCTAAAGAAAAAAAAAGACCCCAAACAATGGAAAACCCAAACTATCTTTATTGCTGCTTCAGAATCACAAAAATAAAGCTTTGAAGTATGTAATCATACTGTGGCATGGCTATACAAGGAAATATGTGTATCTTGTAAAGAATTTTGTAAGTTTAAATTTAAATTATTTGTAATACAGAGGACATTGTATAGGAAAAATTTCACCTGAGAATAAAAATTATTTTTTTTTTTTTAATGTAAAACATAACGGTACTATTTTTCTGTCTTTTGGTTTTTTTTTCCCTTCTGTGGGAGCACGTCAGGGTTCCTTAGTCACTCACCTCTTTTTAAGGCAATGGCATCTGAACAATAATGAAGAGGTGATTGCTGGCTTCTACTGCTGCTTCTGCACTTTGCTGTGCTTTTCTGCAAATAGGCTAAGGTGATTGTGTATTGTATTATCTCAACACAGAGAGGGGCTTTGTGCTGCTTTCCATCCCATCCATGTGGAAAGAGGGGCGGGTTGTGTGAGGGGGCTGAGTATTTCCATGTCGCCAAATGCAGTGCACATAATTTTAATTTAGGTAACAATTAAATACTTACAATAAACACAGCCACCTTTATATATATATATGGATATATATATATACACATAGGTGTTTAGGAAGTGACTGGATGGGTTGTTTGTTTCCATGATTTAGTTGATTAGATAGTGTTGGATGATAGGTTGGACTCAATGATCTCAAAGGTCTCTTCCAACCTGGTTAATTCTATTCTATTCTATTCTATTCTATTCTATTCTATTCTATTCTATTCTATTCTATTCTATTCTATTCTATTCTATTCTATTCCATTCCATTCCATTCCATTCCATTCCATTCCATTCCATTCCATTCCACTCCATTCTATCTCAGTTAATCCCTGAATGTGCTTTGTGCTACTTTCATCTGGAAAAAAAGCTTTTGAGTACTTGTGACTTGACTGTTTATAGAATGTTGTTTTCTAGTCAGGCTGGAAGTTGCAACAGAAACATTCTCATTATTTATAACAGCAAAGCAAAAAGAGTAATAGAAAAATAAGCTTAACTTACACTGAATTGTATTGGAATGGTCTTGTCTGTCTCATTTAGAGACTGTATGGGGTGCTTGGTGCCAGGGTTTAGTTGATTAGATAGTGTTGGATGATAGGTTGGACTCGATGATCTCAAAAGTCTCTTCCAACCTGGTTAATTCTATTTCTATTTTTTTCTATATGTGTGTATATATATATATATGTGTGTGTGTATATATATATATATATATATATATATACACATGTCACAATAAGACCTGATAATGAGGTCACTGTTAATGAAAGCTAAATTGAAACATTCTGACATAGCTATAAGAAAGCAACTGTCAATCTGTTTAGACTGAGAAAACTTTACTCGTGCATCAAAGCAAAGACACTGGAAATTTCTATCACCAGGAAATGGAATTTACATGGTGGCACAACGATTTGTAGTTTAACTGCAGCCTGTTACTTCTGGGAAGTCCCATTAAATAAGATCCTAGTTACAGTACAGATTACATCCAGTACCAAAACTCTACACAAAGAGACCTGATAAATAGACATTCAAAGTCACAATAGTAAGACCTAGGAAAAACAACAGCTTTCTTATTTCAGGTGAAAGCTGCTGCCAGAAGCTTCGGTGCTAAACAATTCCTTAAAATCAGATATTTATTAATTTGTCATTTAAGTTCTGTGGTCTGATGTTTCATTCTGCTGAATTGTAAGACATATGTGGTTTTGAAAAAAAAAAGTGGTTATGGAAATTTTTTGATAATGGCTTCTGAGGCTTTGCAGAGTGGTTTGCATCACTCTGTTGTCCAAAATGTCAGATCAGTGAAGTTGTGTTAGAGATGATTCACAAATTCAGAGGAAACATGTAATGGGCCAAAGTCATGCTTGGTGCAACTGCAATGAATTTAATGGTGTTATATGAGGGACTGATTTTTGTTAATCTTGGATAAAACTATCCAGTTATGTTAAATTTTAGCTAAAAAATAATAAATGTAGAAGGATAACATTATGACTTGAAGCCTTGACTTGAGGCCTGATTCCTGATCTCATCTCTATGATCAGTTCACAGAAATTAAACAGATTTGTTTCAATCTGTTTCCTTGGAAACCATTTCCTCCTGCAGCCATACTTCCAAAAATCCTCCCAATGGACTGAATCACTTTTTAGATGATTCATCCCACATGGAAGGTTCCAAGCTGTATGGTAGAGCAGTTCTAAGATGCTCTACAGCAAGAGGTTTTGTTGCTGAACACAGTGAGTACTTGAGGCCCAGCATCACAAGGGATTGTCATCTGGAGAACCAAGTCCAGGGACATGTCTTTCTAACTGTCATCAGGAGGTAGTCACCATAGGTCCAGAAATGTGAAGATTTTAGGTTTCTGCAAGGTTTTGGTTACCCCACCTGACAGTTGCAGACATTCAAATTACACAATTTGATAGTAAACCCATAAAACTGTGTACTTTGAACTTTCTTTTCAATCTACCATGTAGATACTGACAGCACAAGGCAAAATGATTGATATGATATATCTGGTACAAAACCAGAGAGCTGGAGGGTGTTTCTTAAAGAAAACTTTGATTAGCCCACAGCAGGAAAAATGTTTTCACCAATCTTTAGAATTTCACACATCCTCACTGGATTGCCTCCCTGGCATAAGGAAAGCAGTGATTTATTTTTTTTTAAATCTTAATGGTTTTTTTTTTCTCATCATTCAAAAGCCCACCCAGGCATCATGTAATTCATCCAGACAGGAAATACTCTATTGTGTGGGCCAGATTACTTGGAAATGATTCACTTGTACCTGAGTTCAAAGCTTTTGGCATAGACCTATGGTACATTCTAGTCAGTAGTCATTCTTGTCTCAGACTTCTGTGTCCAGTGCAAATAAGCTGCTGAAGGAGATGTTACAAATGTTCAAAATAACTTGGATTTTAAATTTTGGTCTGGGATTTATGAAAAGGGTACAGAGAAGAAATCTTTCAGGGAAGAAAAAGCCCTGCATAAAAGGCTGCATTTCATGCAATTGCCAACCCAGAAGAGAAAGTTTATTTTCCCCCTAGGGTGTGAAGCGATTTGAAGTCCAGTATCTTAACTCACCCCATAATGATGTGTATATAAGATTACACTTATTTTCCCCACAATCTCTTTCCTAGTTTATTCAGTTTTATAGTGTGTGACTGTTCAGCACAGGTGGAGGAAATAAGATAAACACAACCTTTGCTGCTGTTTTACTATCTCTTTTTTAATGTACACAATGAAGGCACCTGTGAGAAATCTACATCCGGCCTGAATAAGAGTAGGAAATAGTTTTCCCATTGTATTAAAATACTTGAGATCACCCTCTGTCTCCTGTCATGTGATACTATTTTGCATCATGTTCAAAAAAGATCCCTCTGAACTGGAATGTAACAGAAAGGTAAGAACAGTAAAGGATAAAAATCTGCACTGTTCAGTGATCCAAAATTTCTAGTATTACATCAAGTTGCAGATCCAATTCTCCAAAAAGAAGTGAAGGCAAGACTCTCAACCACAGATCTCTCTAGGTCATGTTATTATTGTTTTTCTTCATCATTAAACATACCAAGTATTCTGACATATTTTGAACCCAAGAGACTGAGGAACAGTCTATATTGTTATGATAGGCTGATCTACTAACAAACAAAACAGCTGGTCTGAAACAAGCTTGTTTTGGTCTTATTAATTACCTGAGCTAACTAATTTATAGATCTCTCATCAGAAACCTGAGCTCATATGATTTCACACAGAAGTGACCTAAATATTTCCTATCATTTTTATTCATTCTAGGCCAGATTAAGATTTTTTTTTCCCTTTCCCTTTTAATCAGCTCCAAAACACATCAGTGAAAGAGCACTGACAAAACAAGATGCACACCTTGCAAGACTGAACACATTACAAAGAATAAGTTAACTCTTTCACATCTATCATTAAGATTACATAAATTCCCACCAAAGATAAGCATCAGGTGAAACACTAGTAGCAGCAAATATTAGTACCAGAAACGGGATTCTTTCTGAAAATCTTTATAGGCTCACCAGAAGAATCACAGAATCACCAAGGTTGGAAGAGTCCTCAAAGATCATCAATGAATGGAAAGAGACTCTCTGGGGAGAGGCAGAAAAATGTCTAGGTTAAAACAGATTAGGTTGTTTCCTAAAGATTTGTGCACATAGCCAAATAATTGTATTAAAATCAAAATTGTGTTTCTGTCAAATAGCAAACAAAAACTGTGTTGGTATTAGTATTTGAACAGCTATCAAGGCAGGAGAGTTTTAGTTGAAAAGTAGACACATTGTAATAGGCTCCAGACAGCCTATGAGAAACTACTTGTCTCAGGGAGTTTCTTATTCAAAAACAAGACAGATATACAGTGGAAGGTAGAATAGAAGCAGATGAAATGAGTTAATTGACCTGGCACTTCAAATCCATGCTAGATCAGAAATTATAATTAATCTAGAGTCCAAGGGTGATGTTAATCCACTCTACTACACTGCCTTTCTTATTGATTCTAAAAGATAACTATATCTTTATAATAATATCTTTATTAATGATTTGGATGAGGAGGACAAATCTGTAGACAACACTAAATTGAGTGGGAGCTCTAGGGTAGAAGGGCACTGCAGAGAGATATGGACAGATTAAATACACAGGCTGAGGTCAACAGGATGAGGTTTAACATGACCAAGAGGTTTTAGTGAGGTTAGTTACTCCTTCCAAGTAACCAGTGATAGGAAGAGAGGAAATGGGTTTAAGTTTTGCCAGGGGAGGTTACAGCTGAACATTAGGGAAAACTTCTTTGCTGTGAGGGTGGTGAGGCATTGGAACAGGGACGTGGTGGAGTCACTCCCTGGAGGTGTTCAAGAAGCCTGTAGAGGTGGCACTTCAAATAATGATTTAGTGGTCATGGTATTTGAGTTATGGTTGGACTTGATGGTCTTAAAATCTTGACCAGGCTTAGTGATTCTGTGATTCTATGAATAAGACAGAAATAATTTGTTGACACTTTTTCTGAATACTGGCAATTGTTTTAAGGTCAACTGTTGACAATGAAATGTATTGTGATTCCGGAACTTAACTCTAGGAGAACAGCTGACCCTTCACCCTAACTTGTGTGCATTTCAGGAAAAGAAATAAAATGAGAAAATGAACTACACAAAACTTAGGCATCTAAATCCCTCACTATCTTGAAAATCAAGCCACCATTTTCACTGTCAGGAAATATTCCTGAAGTCCTTGTAAAATTACACTGTTTGATAAGAAAAAAAAGTAATAAAATTTGGAATGACTCAGAAAACTTGAATGTAAAGATATGGACACACACAAAAAAAACCCCAACCAGCCACCAAACCAACCAAACCAACAAAAACCACACCAAAATAACCCAAACAAACCAGAACTGAGAAGCAGAGGGCTATTCGATCTGCCATTTAGAAATTATGTTAGATTTACTATGAGGAAATAAAAAGCACAAACAACTTTTCTACTGTACCCTGCAGAAAAAAATGGAAGAGGATCAGTAATGTAGTTGACTAAAGTTTTAAAACCAGCTGACTAGTATTTTCTAGAAATATGTTAAGAAGCCAAAATTGCTGTAACAAGAAGTTCTTCATGGGAAATTATACTAAATATAATGACAAATGGGTTTTTTTTTCCCATTTGAGGCATATTCCACATGCTTCCTCAGGCACTGTGTATTTTATCTTTTTCCCCTCTAACCTTTTATCTATTTCCAATCTTTACACAATTTGGATTATTTAGCATTAGAAATTTGACAAGAAAAAGAACCAAAATGTTCAAATGTTAAAACTGTAATTCATTATGGTCACACTTTTAAGCCTCTTTCTCTTCATAGATCCATCAACTCTCCATTTCTGCTATCACGTACAGGAGGAACTGTACTTGAATGTCGTACACACAAGCAGTTAACTAAGCTCCCCTGCTGCTTGCCTCCTACTAAACTTCTGAAGTGTTGTTAAGATTGAAGAGGACAAACTGACTGAGAAATAAACAAGTCACAGGAGTTGAATCAGACCAAACTGTTCCATCGGGAACAGTGTGGCCAGGAGGAGCAGGGAGGTCATTCTGCCCCTGTACACTGCACTGGTTAGGCCACACCTTGCGTACTGTGTCCAGCTCTCAGCCCCTCAGTTTAGGAACGTGTCCAGAGAAGGGCAACAAAGCTGGTGAGGGGTCTGGAACACAAGCCCTATGAGGAGAGACTGAGGGAGCTGGGATTGCTTTGCCTGGACAAAAGGAGACTCAGGGGTGACCTTATTGCTCTCTACAACTACCTTAAGGGAGGTTGTCGACAGGAAGAGGTTGGTCTCTTCTCCCAGGCAACCAACACCAGAACAAGAGGACACAGTCTCAAGCTGCACCAGGGGAGGTTTAGGCTGGATGTTAGGAAGAAGTTCTACACAGAGAGAATGATTGTCCATTGGAATGGTCTGCCTGAGGAGGTGGTGGAGTCACCATCACTGGAGGTGTTCAGGAGGAGACTTGATGGGGTGCTTGGTTGCATGGTTTAGTTGATTAGTGGTGTTGGATGATAGGTTGGACACGATGATCTTGAAGGTCTGTTCCAACCTGGTCTGGTCTATTCTATTCTATTCTATTCTATTCTATTCTATTCTATTCTATTCATAATGAGAGAAGATAAATAAATAAGAGTCAAAAGCTAGTAATACTTGTTTATTTTTTTAATTTTCTCTAAGGTACTAGATTAGCTCATGGGGATCTGTACTAAGTTGCTTCATCATGCAACCGCTGGTGTGCTTTTGGTAAGTAAATATAAACTCTGGGGTTTTGCCATGTGATCTGTCAAAGGAGAATCCTAATATTGATGGCCATTTTTCCGGTTTAAAAAAATCCCTAGCAGAATTCCAGATCTGTTATTTAGGATTGGTCCAGAAGGTGATCTCAAAAATATCACAACTAAAGATGAAAACACAAGG
This sequence comes from Picus viridis, assembly GCA_033816785.1. NCBI lineage: Eukaryota > Metazoa > Chordata > Aves > Piciformes > Picidae > Picus > Picus viridis. Next base: position 10,818,450 of record CM066570.1, read on the forward strand.
AATGCAGAAGGGAACTACTTTCTCAGGGTTACAAAGCCAGCAACAGGCAGAGTGAACATGTTTGAAAATGTGAGTTCGAACATCTTGGCTCCAGCCACTGGTCAACATCGCCCCCGGTCCAAGCATTTAGTGTGTCAGAAAGAAGGCAGCACATCCCCACTGCACATCTGTCAGTGATTAAGGGTGGTACATGGAAAGGAGACTCATGTCTTCACCTCCAAGAGCTGTTATTGCAAAGTTTCTCCATGATGGACTCTTCCACATTTTGATACATGTAATGACTCGAAGCCACAGTCCCACCACAGAATCTGGGTCTAAATGCAAGTTACTTGAATCTTAAGAAAAGGTCAGAGAGTCACAGATGTTCTGGAAAAGGTATTTCATTGGTTCAGTGTTTGAACCAAATAAATAAATAAAAAATCCAGTTGGCTAAAGTTTTGCTGTATGTTATTAAGGGATTATAAACATCCTATTTTAAAATTATATGTTCAGATGCTACTGCCAATTTCAAATCTAAGTTGCAATGCTGGCTTTGAGATGTATATTTCCTGGGCAAATAATATGCTCTCCCAAACTTCTGTCTGGGGAGCAAACACAAAGAGACTATCACAAATCTTTTGCTATCAGCTATCAGCGAGGCTGAGAATATCCCTTTTTTTGTTCCAAATTTGTGCAGCTAGTAAAGTAAATATGAACCTCACATAGGCTAACTTAAAAGTCAGATGAGAAAGTAATGGTTTTTTTTTCTCCTGATTGTGGGAAAAGACCAGTCAACCATACAGGGGAGGAAACCCACTGTGTCATTTGGCTGATGTGTAGTAAAATACAAAATGATATTTAAGAACACATTGAATTGACCTCATTTTCCATCCAAATATGTGTAAACTGGCAAGATTTTACCAAAACATCCATTTGCTAGACTGCAGGTTAAAATCAGTTCATTCTGATACAACCATTTAATCTCTCTAATAAACTAAGTTTTATTGCTTAATCTATTCCAGAATAAAGGCACATGAATTTACTGTAAAAAAATCCACCTCAGTGTTTCCTTTTGCATTCAGTTTCTTCTTAGGTTCTTTTTTTTTTTTTTATGGCAAGCAGTCTGATGGGAAGGAGAGAAACAGGAAGGAGAGAAACAAGAAGGAGAGAAACAAATGTAAAGGGTCTTTAAAACAGATTGTTCTGATTATGGATGTGCTTGTGACTAAGGCACTTGACTGGAACTCAGTTTCTGGTTCAGTTCTTGGCTCCGCTGAACACCTCCCACATGAAATTGTACAGTTCACAGAAATTATCTCAGTTTCTCCATCTGAAAAATGGAGATAATCTTCATTTTGCAGTGATTTTGTCAGGTTAGCTTCAGTTGTATTTGCGTGCATCACACACACACTCTTAGATGAAGAACACTGTCCCTAGTATCACCACCATGTGTAATCTGCTTACTCTCAACAATGTTAATGTTATGTTAAAAAAATGAAAAACAAACTCAAATTCCTGTAAATATTGTGCTGACGGTGGACATCTCATCTAATATGGAAAGTGAATCAAACTCCTTGGTTCATGACATTTAAGCAGATATTAGATAGAAACAACATATGGCAGTAGGCCAATAATCAGAATTCTTCCAGAAAATACTTGAAATAACACAGACATTGGAAAAAAATACAACCATTTGTAACCAGATGGCAAAAAAACCCAACAAGAGGAAGATACCCTATAATGGGTACTACCTTAGCAAAAATGTTCATATCTTTAGCAGTGGGCCAGATGTGTTGAATATTGCTGCAGAAGATGTCAGGGCTGAGCACCATCTCTGCGATTAATAATGCTGTCCTTTGCTGGGAAATATACTCCTGTACACTGTGGATTCCTTTGTTCTTTGGAAAGCACATAGGTATTCTGTGATTGTATTTGTACCCAGTGTCACCCTCTCAGGCCTACTTAATATGAAATGCTAAACACATTCAATACTTCCCAATATGCTTTCAGAAATTAACATCATTTCAGAATAACCAAATTTAGGACTAGCAAACAAACAAATCCATGAGATGACATCGGTTCTAAATTAATGTTCCATTGCTGGGATGTTATGCATAGGTAGTAGAAAGCATGGCACTTTACAGGGATTATATAGGCAAAGTTTCTGTCAGTGTCAAAATCTGCTGCCTAAATATAGCCTCCTGACATACATTGATATAAATACAGCAAGAATTTTGGAATTGAAACAGCTTTGGCCAAAAGCCTCATCATTTGTCTTTTATGTTTGTACAACAAAACATACTTGCACAGACATATTTCTTTGTCCTTCTCATATTAAGAAATATTTCAAGGCTGCACATTCTTAGCCTGGTTTTCATTTGTTAAACCATGTGGCACATTTTAGTCTGGCACACCTGCAAGTTAACGGCTGTCTAGAGATCCAGCCTTTAAACTGATTGGAATTTCATTTAAGACAACAATCCGAATACCCTGGCCTTCCCCTTCCTTCAAAACACTCATGCTGAGGTTGAAAAAATAGCTGTAAATGTGCTGAAAGGAAATTGTAGAATATTCTCCCCACTTCCCCCTGACCCACTCCCCAGTAGTGCTTCACTCTGCTGCACTAGGGTAAATACCAGCAAGGCATTCGGGGAAATTCCTATGAAAATGCTAACACATGAGTCTCATATTGCACACTAGCACTGGTCATTACCAGGCAAGGCCTTTGGGAACTGTCCTGGCATGAGAAAATTTCCAGAGCCTTGTGAAGGTCATTTTGCATTCAGCTTACATCTGAGATTTGGGGACACGGGGACCTGTAAACACTAAAAATACTTGGTAGTTTTTTTGAAAGGACTTAGGTATAGCAAGGGCCACTTCATGTTTGTCACAAAGTCTGCAGAATATCCAGTCATTCTCAATTATTTCACCTGGCCTAGCACTGACATACTTCTGTTGGACAATACTGTGATACACAAGAAGATCTATTCAAAAGGTTTAGAGGCATAAGAGGGATGACCTTCACTGTACAAAGGAAGGTCTCTAGAATCTGTAAACCTTAACTGACAACACACTGTTCATATTTGGTTTACACTGCCAATGATGCAATAGTAATGTCTCTTTTTCTTTTAAGAAATGCTTCAAATATTCTTATGATATAAGAAATTCAGTTATTGAAGTGTTTCAATATTGAAGTACATATCAAATATACAGAACACTGCTGTGTAGTGTTCAGTCTTGCTTTTAGAAACACCATATCTAAATAATTGCCATTGTATTCTCTAGCACTTCAGAATAGTTTACATTTAAAAAGCATGAAATTAAGATTATGCTCTTGCTTCCAGTTCTATCAATGCAACAATCACTTCATGCTAACCTTTTGACCATTTTTTACCATAATTTTTAGGTTTCCTACACTAGTTAAGGCCACAAGATATGATTCCGTTCTCAGCTTTCAAACAGAACAAACTCACAGAATGTTAGAGATTGGAAGGGACCTTGAAAGATCATCTAGGATCACCTAGAGTAGGTCATACAGGGATGCATCCAGGGAGGCTTTGAATATGTCCAGAGAAGGAGATTCCACAACCTCTCTGGGCAGCTTATTCCAGGGTTCTGTCACCTTCATTGTGAAAAAGTTTATTCCTTATGGTCACATGGAAACTCCTATGGTCCAGATTGCCACCATTGCTCCTTGTCATATCATTGGACATCACTTGAAAAGAGCCTGGCTCCAATCTCCTGACAGCTGACTTTCACGTATTTATAAACATTAATGAGGTCATCCCTCAGTCTCCTCCAAGCTAAAGAGACCCAGCTCCCACAGCCTTTCTTCAGAAGGGAGATGTTCCACTCCATTAATCATCTTTGTGGCTCTGCACTGGACTCTTTCACACAGTTAAGTGAAACCCACTTTCCCTCTTAATGCAAGTTTGGTGTCTGAAACTCAAGATTGTGTGAAGTTCAGTCAAAATACTTCACAAATTTAAGACAGGTGAACACTTCAGTATCCATAGTTCTTGCTTTCAAGAAACTTTTAGGAATTTAACTGTCCTTGTGAACACTACCTAATAAATTTAGTTGAAGTCAACTAGTTGGTTCAGGCAGACAAAGCAAACACATGCTTACACAGTCAGGTTTTGTCCCCATGGGTGACTAGGACAAAAATGTATTCCTAAACCCACATCCTTTCATTAGAAACAATTTCAGTGGTTGGCTTGTTTTGGTGTGGGTTTTTTTGTTTGTTTGTTTGTTTTTAAATTCAGCTCTTACAGCTTTTTTTGCCACATTGTGTGATCACATACATCATTGTATTGGTTTGAGATGATTGACCCAAAAAGAAGGGGTGAGTGACAGGGGATGGAGCTACCTCCATTCTTGCTCCACCCTCCCTCACCCCAGGGGCACAGTGCCAGTTAGGTTGTGTGTTCTGCACCATGCTAACATCACGATCAGTGTATGACAGGTGCTTGAAGTATATTGCAGGGAGGTCATTGTGCCCCTGTACCCAGCACCAGTTAGGCCACACCTTGAGTACTGTGTCCAGTTCTGGGCCCATCAGTTTAGGAAAGATATTGACTTGCTGGAACGTGTCCAGTGAAGGGCAACAAAGCTGGGGAGGGGTTTGGAGCACAAGCCCTATGAGGAGAGGCTGAGGGAGCTGGGCTTGCTTAGCCTGGAGAAGAGGAGGCTCAGAGGAGACCTTATTGCTGTCTACAACTACCTGAAAGGAGGTTGTAGCCAGGTGGGGTCTGGTCTCTTCTCCCAGGCAACCAGCACCAGAACAAGCAGACACAGTCTCAAGCTGCACCAGGGGAGGTTCAGGCTGGATGTTAGGTAGAAGTTCTTGATAGAAAGAGTGATTGGCCTTTGGAATGGACTGCACACGGAGGTGGTGGAGTCACCATCACTAGAGGTGTTTAGGAAGAGTCTGGATGGGGTGCTCAGTGCCATGGTTTAGCTGATCAGATAGTGTTGGATGATAGGTTGGACTCAAAGGTCTCTTCCAACCTGAGTTATTCTATTCCATTCTATTGTATTCCATTGTATTCCATTCCATTCCATTCCATTCCATCCCATTCCATTCCATTCCATTCCATTCCATTCCATTCCATTCCATTCCATTCCATTCCATTCCATTCCATTCTATTCTATTCTATTCTATTCTATTCTATTCTATTCTATTCTATTCTATTCTATTCTTTGTTTTGCCCCTGTGAGGGGGTGCATCCCTTTTATTGTTTGCAGTTTGTGCAGTTTGTAGACAGTTACCCTGGTGCTGCATATGTAAATATTTTTTTTTTCTTTTTGTGTAATCTGATATCCCTTCCATAGAGTAGTAAACTGTCCTTATCTAACATCTCTACCTCTTGGATCCTTTTGCCTGCGCTCTGTGGGGGAGGGAGAGGGCCTGCGATAGTGTGCTGTGCTAACACAGGACAGACATGCTGCCTTTGTGTGTTAACTAAATATTTAAATTTTATTTTTCATCAAACACATACTATTTCAACAGGCATTAGGGAACTTCAAAATGAACTAATTAAGAGCATCTTACAGGACTGTTTGCCTTTGTGGCCAAGAGGGCCACTGACATCCTCGGGTGCATTAAGAAAAGTGTGTCCAGTGGGTCTAGGGAGGTTCTCCTCCCCATCTACTCTGCCCTAGTGAGACCAGACCTGGAATATTGTGTCCAGTTTTGAGCTCCTCATTTCAAGAGAGACAGGGACCTGCTGGAGAGAGTCCAAAGGATAACTGCAGACTTGAACACCTCTTCTGTGAAGAAAGACTAAAGCTGTTTAGTCTTGAGAAGGGAAGGCTAACAAGGGATCTTATAATCTATAAATATCTGTGGAGTGGGTGTCAAGATGAAGGTCATGGTCTGGTTTTGGTGGTGCCTGGCAATAAGACACCAAACAATAGAATGCAGGGGGTTGGAACCTCAACACAAGGAGAAATTTCTTTATGGTGAGGGTGATGGAGCACTGGAACAGGCTGCCCAGAGAGATTGTGGAGTCTCCTTCTCTGGAGACATTCAAAACCCACCTGGATGCATTCCTGTGCTACAGGTGCCCTAGGTGATCCTGCTTTGGCAGGGAGATTGATCCTTTGAGGTCCCTTCCAATCCCTAGCATTCTGTGATTCTGTGATACTCAAAATTGTCATAAAATAATTTTGTGTAGCTCGCTGTCTTGTGTAGCTGATGCTGTCTGCTATCAGAGATGGTAAAATATGAAAAGTTATAGTAGGCTACAAGCTCCCAGGCTTGGATTTGAGTGATTGCTGTATATGAAATGATGACTGCAAGCCTCCATTATAAATAGATCCACAAGGGTTGTAGCTCATTCAGCCTCCTTGAAGGTGAGGACTCATCTGACACTGGAGAAGGCTTTTCATTGCAGTTGTGGGGATAAGAAGCTGTCATGAGATTCACCATAATGTGTAAATTCTATAAATTGCCAAAAAGCTGTATTTCTGTAATAGATGGGTCATGGAGAAATCAATATTAATGTAACATCAATATTACTATAAAAAAATTGATTCCAATGAATTTGATTAGCAAGTGATCTGAATTTGGCCTGGGGAAAAAATTAGATTAAAACGTTGTAATCCAAATCCCAAGAAAGATGAAGGAAAATGTATCCATCATCTTTGCAGTATAAAAATCCTGATAGAAAATTTGCACTAGAAGTACAGCAAAGTATTTCAGAAAGAAAAAAAAAAAAAACCAACCCAAACCCAAAACAAATCAACCAAAAACCCCAATAAAACCCCAAACCCCCATCAAAATTCCACAAACACTTGCCTCACAAACGACATAACCGAACAGGAAATAGTTACTAAACATCAGGAACTTAAAAGCTTTTAAAAACTTTTTCTAATGCTAAGGACTCTAAAATACTATTTCTTTAAACAAATAAATAAACAAAATAGATTGATTGTTAATATCTGATTGTCCAAAATTCTATCAGAAGCAAATATCTGGATTTTCAGCTTTCAAAAAAAGAGTACAGATTAGGGCTTTTAAGCCAGCCAGGAGCTCAAAGGAGGCTCACGTGACAGCGAATACCCCTGCGTCTCTCTGACAAGACTCTTGCTGCACAATAAATCTTAGAACAGTTTGTATATGTCCTGCAAATGCAGTATGACTCAAACAGTATCAATCAAGTGTTGTGGTAACCTCATTTTAAATTACAGATCCAGTCAAACGTTTCTATCACTTTATTTAATCTTCCCAAGATCATTTTAATAGGAAGGATTTTAGGACGTCCTGCACATTTGCTTTCCTTATAAAAATGTCAAATCTCAAAGTGTACCTACATACTTAGAATTCTTTACTGTATTTTCTTCTGTGTGCCAGTAGTTGACATCATTTCTGCTTTGTTTGAACAGCTGGTCTTTGCACAGCCTCAGGAGTTCAGAGGTACAATCAAGGCCAAGACCTCACTCTTCTTAATGAAGAAGTATGGAGCACAAGAAAACAGGATGTATCACCAAACATCCACGTCCCTTCCCTCAAGGGATAAGCTTGTTAACTTAAAAGCTCCCTACTGCTTTGTTAATGAAGATTTCATTACATATCTCAGAACTCCAGTATCATAATTTTTCAATGACTCAATTATGTATGTATTCTTTATTTTTTACAACACAATTCTGACTGACTGGCAAATTACAGATGTCAGTCGTATCTTGACCTTATCTCACAATTCAGTTTTCATTATGACCATGAGGAACACTGGAGAGGTTCAGAAGTTGTTTTTTGAGGAGATGGAGAGGTTGAAAATAGATTTTATCATAGGCAGCAGCAAGGGAGCAGTGAGATTAGGATTCCACAAAGAGATTAAGACAAGAGGGACCCCACACAGGACCCTGGGGCACTGGCAGTAGACATTTCCATAAATCCAGACAGAGCAAAGCAATGGTTGGTTGAAGCTAAGGACACAGGACTGAAGGCAGCGTAGTTGCAAAGGCCACTCAACAGTCAGAGATACTAGATCAGCCACCTGAAGCAGAGCCTAGGAAAGACAAGGTGCTGTGATCCCGAGCTGGTTCTGAGTCTGCCATCCATAGTATTCATGCTTCAGGGGTTTATGGTTTGAATTACCTCAAATCTGGCTGCATATACAGCATATGAATTACCTCAAATCTGGCTGCATATACAGCATACCTTTCTAGATCTGGAATGTAGCAGGTTACCTTTCACCCTCTGTTCTATTCTAATTTTATCTGAAAGACATCCTGCTCATGCATTTGAACTGTTGCATCGTACAAACTTAAGTACATTCCGGTACGAGGATCTGGAGAGTTTCTCTGAAAGCACAGTTGTGACATGAACTAAGACAGTAATGTAGTTGGGTGCAGGAAGGTCCCTAATACAGATGGAAGCTGGAAGAAATGCCGCCACCACCTCCCACTCCTGCCTTTGAAGCAGGGGCACAGATTTTTATGGCAGATTCTTGAGCACACAGACACAAATACTATTTTGAATGAGGCCTTTTCAATTTTTTTTTTTTTTTTTTGGTCTCCATATTCCTGCACAGTATATAACAATGAGACATCCTTCAGTAGCTATTTGATGTATGAAAGAAGTGTCAGAAAGTATATTCTTTTCTGCTTTCCTTATCCCTTGAAATGCAACGTGCTCATAGAAACACAAAACACAACTTCCTTCTACTCCTGTGTATTTGAGTGCATCCATGAGAATTAAGACCCCAAAGTCTAGAGGAAGCTAAGGAAGCCATGATGGTGATGTAGGAATTAAATTAAAATTAGAAACAAGGTCAGGATGAAGTAAGCAATTAATTTTCAGCTCATAAATTCTGATTTGAAAGTGAAAAGGGTACACAGAGGATGTATAAAAATTTAGTGGCTACAGTCCTTCTAGTGTCAAAAACACATATTGACTTAAGAACACACTCTTCTGGGGGAAAAATGTGAAGCCATTAAGTTGTAGGATGTTAGTAAATCAGCTTTGGTTGAACTCAGCTCCCATTGTGCACCTGCAGGTGTATTTCACTATGTTCCAAGCTTTTTTACTACATCACTCGGTAAATCAATCTATGATTTACTGAAAGAAGAAACTCTGAGCAGGGAATGAGTAATGATATTTTTCAATTTCATTGACCCCTAGTGGGAATGAGGGGCAGCACTGCCCATTTTTGTGAATGCAATATTTTCATGTCCCATGCCAAAACACTGTTTTTCCTGGGACAGCTTCTGAACTTGAAATATAAATAACAAACCTAGTATTCCTGTTGGCCACATTCTTAAGTAAGGGAGGGTTGAAAGGAAAGGAAAGCCATTTAATCCAAACTTGGCAGTTACCAGTCAATGAAAGAAAAAACAAAGTGACAGAAGGCCAAGGTAATCAAAGGATGTGTTGTGTCTCTATCAATCTTTTATTGATTAGATTACTCTATGTGCAAACACACATATATGTCTATTTGTGTGCATGTGTATAAAATCCAGCAAAGTTTTATATGGCTTGGCGCGTGAATACTTTATGCATGCCATTTAACCTCACAGATGATTTGATAGAAGGCTGGAGGTGAAGACCAAGTCCTATCTTACCTCTGTTCCAAATAGTGATACAAATTACAATGACCAAATTGCTTGAGCTCCAAATCATAGCTGTTACAAGCTGTACACAAATATGCAAGGTGAGCTATGTACATGGACTGAAGTACTCCACTGAGTTATGTTAGCTTTGTCTGAAAATTTGGGATGTACCATCAAAGCCTCCAAAACAACAGAATGAGGCCTACTTTTAAGATTAAGCTATTGCATTCCTTATTGGTGAGGAAAGCAAAACTGAGTAAGTTATAGTAGGAAATAAGTTAAAGTTATTTTCCCTCAGGGTAATTAGCAAAACAAATGCCATGTTAATTAACTCTAAATATTCCTGAATATTTACATATGTGGACTGTTAATACAATGTAGATTTTTCAATTAGCCTTTAGAGCAGCAAAAAAAGTTAATCATTTGGTAAATGGTCCATGGTATTTCAGGACTGGAAATCAAATTACATGATTTTCAGAACTCTTGAAAATCTGTGGTCTTGAAACACTGAAGCATTCGCAGTGAAAAGAATTGGGCAGGATCTTCAGTGTCTGAAGAGCTGCTCAGTTTTGGTAAAATCATCTGTGACATTGCATCTGCAATGTTTGATGGTGATGTCGAAAACTTATCAAAGTTAATTCCACTGCTTTGGACATCTTACTACTGAAGTGCAAAAGGCACCTCAACAGGCTGGACAGATGGGCAGAATCCAACAGCATGAGATTTCACACATCCAAGTGCCGGGTTCTGCACATTGGCCACAGCAACCCCATGCTGTGCTACAGGCTGGGGTCAGAGTGGCTGGAGAGCAGCCAGGCAGAGAGGGACCTGGGGGTACTGGGTGATGGTGGGCTGAACATGAGCCTGCAGTGAGCCCAGGCAGCCAAGAGGGCCAATAGCATCCTGGCCTGCATCAGGAACAGTGTGGCCAGCAGGAGCAGGGAGGTCATTGTGCCCCTGTACACTGCACTGGTTAGGCCACACCTTGAGTCCTGTGTCCAGTTCTGGGCCCCTCAGTTTAGGAAGGATGTTGACTTGCTGGAACATGTCCAGAAAAGGGCAACAAAGTTGGTGAGGGGTTTGGAGCACAAGCCCTGTGAGGAGAGGCTGAGGGACCTGGGATTGCTTAGCCTGGAGAGGAGGAGACTCAGGGGTGACCTTATTGCTCTCTACAACTACCTTATGGGAAGTTGTAGCCAGGCAGAGGTTGGTCTCTTCTCCCAGGCAGCCAGTACCAGAACAAGAGGACACAGTCTCAAGCTGCACCAGGGGAGGTTTAGGCTGGAGGTTAGGAGGAAGTTCTATACAGAGAGAGTGATTGCCCATTGGAATGGGCTGCCCGGGAGGTGGTGGAGTCACCATCATTGGAGGTGTTCAGGAGGAGACTTGCTGGGGTGCTTGGTTGCATGGTTTAGTTGTTTAGGTGGGTTGGATTGGTTGATGGGTTGGACGCGATGATCTTGAAGGTCTCTTCCAACCTGGTTTATTCTATTGTATTCTATTCTTTCCATGCAATATTTTCTAGTAGAAGTCTGACCTTTTTTTTTTTTTTTTTTTAAGCATATACCCTAAACTAACAAAGGGTAGTGATCGAGAGTTTATCTCATCCTTGCCTCATGTATTGATATTATGAGTCATGTGAGGGATATCTACGTCTGTTACCTTCAAAATTGAAACCAAAAAGCTAAGATGGACTCTTGCATTTGTTTTTCACATTTTTAATAGAACCTGGACTTACAGAAATCATATAACTCATTCAGTATTCTAAAACTGCATGGCATGCAAATAAGGAACTGAAGGACATTAATGACTACTTCATAATCATCTCTGTTGAAGAACAGTTCAGATGCCATCAGAGGAAGGGATAATATTCTGAAGGTACCTGTTCAGAATCAGGTCACAGCAACTACAAGGCAAACTACATTTACTGGAAACACCCTTCCAGCCAGGAAGGGTCTTGGCTTACAAAAGTGTCTGGGAGATATGTATCTATTAAGCTTGGTATACATTCACTGTATCTTGAAAAAGGAAATAAAAATGTTTACAGTAGGGATCTGGAAAACTGTAGTAAGTAAATGTACTGCAGGCTGTTAAAGCAACAAACTAAAAAAGATTTTATGACTGTTAACCACATTTGCTCTATTCTGTGAAACTGAATCCTATGACAAATTCTTTGAACAGCACTGTGTTATTTGGCAAAGAAAATTAAATTAGGATTTAGTCACCAACACAGACCTAGGTATTGATATATGGATACAACTGATTCTGCAAAAATGTGTTGCTATAAACAATGTTTCAGGATGCAACTTATTTAGAAGTCAGCTAGTCAGAAATCAATATTAAATTGCTTGCATGTTATACGGAGTGAGTCTTATATACCTGTTTAGGAAGTCAGTTAGACACACATCAGAAAAGACAACATGGAACTATAAATTTTCTTACTGCTGCATTCTATGATAATGTTTTTCTACAGAAATAATTTTTATATCCTATGCTAATAATTTTCCTACAGAAAATTGTACACCACAGACTTGAATACGTATTAAAAAGTTGAGATATAATAACAGTTCTCTGTTGTTTTTCAAAACTTGATCCAGATTTCACAATTCTGTAGTTGTGTTGTGCAGAATTATATTGTGAGAGATCAGTTCCCTTTCTTTTTCCTGCTGAATTTTCAAAGGTTTATTTAATTGGACCTATGGCTAGCAGAGATAGCAAAACATCTGAGAAGAAATCTCTGGAATCTAAGCTTGGTCTAATTTTCAAACCATTCAGCCAGATCAATCGATTGATCTATCTAACTATCTATCTGTCTATCTATCTATCTATCTATCTATCTATCTATCTATCTATCTATCTATCTATCTATCTATCTATAAATTTTTTTCCTGAAAGATCAAACCATAAACTCTCAGTTTCACACATACCATTTTCTGTCCTTTCCAGCTGAAGAGCATGCTCTGCTGCACAATGAAATATGACTTAGCTTGGTCACATGCACAGCTAATAATAGTGTTCTGGCACAGCAATATTTCCTTCTTTAAGGGTAACCCTCTTTCCATACAGATTGGTTTTCCACCAAAGCCAGGTTTCCTAGGAACAGCAACACAATGTAGCAGACCTCTGTAGGAAACGGAACTTCTTCAATAGCTAAAATTACAGAAGGAATTTGTCAATGCCATTAAAAACCTTTTTGCCCTCTGAAGAAAGAGGCCTGCTGGCATTCATTGCAGCAAAAAAGGGGATAGTGTGTGCAGGACTGCAATATCCATTCTGTTCAACCAAACTTTGTGCTTGCATGTGTAATTCTTCCTCCTGAAGTATAAAGAGAAAATAATTGTTATAGAACCGTAGAATAGAATCCTAGAATCATTTTGGTTAGTAAAGGCCTTTAAGAACAGTAAGTCCAACCATTATCCAACCCTAGTCCATCTGTTAATGTATAATACAGTTCTGCAAGGCATAAAGATAGCATAGTATTATGGATTTTTTAAAGATTTTTCTTTAAGAGTCTTAATAGAAACACTTTTTTACTGTTGAATATCATCATCCAAGACTAAAATCAGTCACCGTTATGTAAAGAAATAGTCAGGATTCTGAACTTTTCTGCTTTTTGCCTTACACATACAAAATTTAAATGTTCTTTCCTCAGCACTGATGGCAGAAATATATTATCCAAAACTGCGGAGTGGCAACTTTCTTTAGTAAGACACCTTGTTTCCTAGCAAGAGAAATGGGACAGTACATACTCAGTTTGCATAGTAGATGATTGCAGAGTTATTTCTGAAAACTTCTTTCAGAAGTATTTAGAAGTGATCACATCTTTCACTTTGTTAGCCAGTCACAGAATCATAGAATATATTTGGGTGGAAGAGACCTCAAAGATCATCCAGTCCAACCCTTGACCCAGCTCTGAAGGGTCAACACTAAACCATGTCCCTAAGCACCAGGTTTACAAGCTGCTTGTACACCCTCAAGGATGGTGACTCCACCACTGCCCTGGGCAGACTATTCTAATGTTTGATAACCCTTAGAGTGAGAAAATATTTCCTAATATCTAGTCTAAACCTCCCCTGGCACACCTTGTAACCATTTCCTCTAGTCCTATCACTTGTCATCAAGGAGAAGAGGCTTACCCCTTCCTCTTCTTTGGTTTAATAGTATCGTACAATTTTATTTGATTTTTCTATAACCCAGGAAACTTCAAATACATAGGTCATTTATGAGCACAAGAAACATGTCAAGATGGTATCTGTGTAACTGATAGAACTCTACAATAGCAGTAATACACTGTTAAAAGCATTTTAATTTTCATTTTTAGGCTTTTCCATTTTAAAATCTACAAAATGCCTTTACTGGTGAATATCCATCTGTGAAGTCAATGCAGTCAACTGATTTACTTTGAGAGTGACAGAGCACTGGAACAGGCTGCCCAGAGAGATTGTGGAGTCTTTTCTGAAGGCTTTCAAAACCCACATGGATGCATTCCTTCACAACCTGGTACAGGTGAATCTGCTTTATCTGAGGACTTGGACTAGATGATCTTGAGAGCTCCATTCCAATCCCTACCATTCTGTGATTCTCCAAATAATATTTCAGCTTAGGTCTTTATTTGTTCCAAATAAACAGTATTAAACAGGAATTGCATCATCTGCAAATGGCTGATCATCACATATATTAAACAATAATTCTGTAAACTGGCATTTTGACTCCACATATTCTCCAAAAAACAGTCAATGGAAAACAAAAATCAACCAAACATCTGGAATCTGCTTACCACCTAATATCACAGTAGTATTAGGAATTGTAGAAAAGCCAGGCTCCCTGCAGCTCAATGATTGTACAGCACAACTCTGTCTTTCTAAGGAAATATTCATGGAGAGAAAATGAAACCCTAGAACTCAGAAATCAAAATGCTTAGCAGTCACCTCCATACAGCTTGGAATCCAGATAGTTCACCACAACCAGGCAGGACAACGAAACTGGTCACTTTCAGAGTATCTTTTCCAGCTGTGTTTCCTCAGAGGAGGAAAAAGTTACTGTTGACTGACCGGAACTGGTGAGCCAAGAGGGCATTCATACATGGGCAATACCAATGCAGTGTTACACTGCATCCTCACAAAGAGTATCAGCTCACAGCAATATTGATAAAACACTTTACAGCATAATTCTCTTCTCCATTGCATTCTCTTCTCTTGCACTGTTTTTAACAGACATAGACACTCTTAGGAAAAGAAGTGGTATACAAAAACAGGTCAAATGTCTCCACTAACCTACTGATTTGTTACACACCCATGGGCATGTGATAGCAAAGAAATGACTGCCCAGATTCTTCCATTCACAATAGTAGGATGATCAGGGAGCTGGAGCACCTCTCCTATGAGGACAGACTGAAGGAGTTGGGCTGTTCAGTCTGGAGAAGAGAAGGCTCCGAGGTGACCTCATTGTGGCCTTCCACTATCTGAAGGGGGCCTACAAGATGGCTGGCGAGGGACTTCTCAGGATATCAGTTAGTGATAGGACTAGGGGGAATGCAATTAAGCTGGAGGTGGGGAGATTCAGGCTGGACATGAGGAGAAGGTTCTTCACCATGAGAGTGGTGAAGCCCTGGAATGGGTTATCCAGGGAGGTGGTTGGGGCCCCATCCCTGGAAATGTTTAGGACCAGGCTGGATAAGGCTCTGGCCAGCCTGATCTAGTGTGAGGTGTCCCTGCCCATGGCAGGGGTTGGAACTAGATGATCCTTGTGGTCCCTTCCAACCCTGACTGATACTATGATACTACATGGTCCTCTACACTTCCATACCATACAAAGAGATAGAGGGAAATGGCTCCTATTTATACCACACTTCCTTTCTGAGCCTACGTCTTCTGCACTTTGACTTTTTTACAGTTGATCATACTTTCCAACAGTTAATCCTGCCGCAAGCCCAGAAGCTGTTGTCCTTCATGGCATGCTTGTCTGAAATACCATTAATATTTTCTACTATAGCAGACTCAAATTCTCAACTGTTCTAAGACAGCTTTAGTTTACACAACAAGCATCACGTTACCACATACTTTCACATCCATCATAAGCAGCTGTTGGCACTGACTGAAGCGTATATTTTATGCATCTTTAGGAAGCTTTGACTTGAATATGGGGGAAAAAAGATTTTAGATACATGATGGCGAATATAGGTGTGATAAGATAATGAGAGCTAAGCAGAAAATGGTCAAATCTACATCAAACATTTAACATTGGAGAAAGCTCCATTCTAAAACTTTTCCCTTCTTTGGAGAGACAGGACACATATATATTTGCTATAGAGCTGATTTGTGGTTTTTTTCCCATCTTCTTCTTAACTCAATACAGTAATTTTGCACACAAAATGAGATGAAAATCATTAGGTATTAACAGGGTAAGAAAGAGGACCCTGGTAACTACTGTCCTGTTAGCCTTACCACTGTGCCTTGGAAAACTGTGGAACAGATCCTTCTGGAAGCTGTACTGGAACACATGGAGGACAGGGAGGTGCTTCACCTGCCTGACCAACTTGTGGCTTTCTAGAGTGGACTGCCCAGGGTTAAAGAATTCTTTGGATTATCACATCCAAAGTGGAGTCGTTAACAGCTCTATGTCCAGATGGAGACAGGTGACAAGAAGTATCCCTCAAGAGTCTGTACTGGGACCTGTGCTGTTCAATATCTTCATCAATGATATTGATAGTGAGATTGAGTACACCCTCAGCAAGTTTTCAGATAATACCAAGCTGAATGGTGAGGTTACTAAGTCTGAAGGATGGGATGCCATCCAGAGGGACCTGGAAAAGCTGGAGAGGTGGGTTGAGGAAAAATCTCATGAAATTCAGTAAGGCAAAGTGTAAGGTCCTGCACCTAGGTCAGGGCAATCCTCTACATCAGTACAGGCTGGGGGATGATGAAACTGAGAGTAGCCCTGCAGAAAAGGACTTGGGGATGCTGGTGGATGAGACAGCGATCATGAGGTTTTGCAGCCCAGAAGGAAAATCACATCCTAGGCTGCATCAAAAGATTCATGACCATTAGACTGAAAGAGGGGATTCTGCCACTTTTACTCCTCGCCTGGAGTACTGTGCTCAGTTGTTCAAGTCCCAACACAGGAAGGACATGGATATGTTGGAGTGGGTCCAAAAGGAGGCTGTAAAAATGATCAGGGGGCTGGAACACCTCTTGTGTGTGGACAGGCTGAGGGAGCTGGTGTTGTTCCACCTGGAGAAGAGAAGGCTCCAGAGAGACTTAATAGCAGTCTTCCAGTACCTGAAGGGGGTCTACAAGAAGTCTGGAGAGGCACTGTTTACAAAGGCCAACAGGACAAGGATCAATGCTTTTAAATTAGACCAGAGGATATTTACAGGGTATATAGACCAGAGGATATTATAAGATAGGAACAGAATTATAAGATAGGAACAAGTTCTTTGCCATGAGGGTGGTGCAACACTGGAACAGATTGCCCAGGGAGGTAGCTGAGCCCCCATCTCTGGAGATATTCAATGTCAGGATGTCCCTGCTTACTGCAGGGGAGTTGGGCTAGATGACCTTTGGAGGTCCCTTCTAACCCAAACCATTTTATGATTGTACAAAAATCTGAAGGCTATTTTTCTGGCAAATTTCAGAATACCAAATAAAATCCAATTATTCCAGTTTCAAAAAGATTATTTTTTTAAAAGCATAGACTTTGAGTTCTCCTAGCAAATAATTAATAAAACGTCTTCAATTTAAGGATTCTCAAGCCTAGGTAGCCATGATTCAATCTCCCTGCATGCCAATAAACCTAATTTTTGCACAGACACCCCTTCAGGGAAACAAGAAAAGCATATTTTCCAGAATATCACCAAAGTCTTAGATTTCAATTGAAAATCTTAAAAAAAAAAAAAAACCCAACAACAACAGCAAAATAGAATAGAATAGAATAGAATAGAATAGAATAGAATAGAATAGAATAGAATAGAATGAACCAGGTTGGAAGAGACCTTCAAGATCATCGCATCCAACCCATCATGCAACACCAATCAACTAAACCATGGCACTGTCTCATCCAGTCTCCTCCTAAACACCTCCAATGATGGCGACTCCACCACCTCCATGGGCAGCCCATTCACTCTTTCTATGAAGAATTTCTTCCTAACATCCAGCCCAAACCTCCCCTGGCACAGCTTGAGACTGTGTCCGCTTGTTCTGGTGCTGGTTGCCTGAGAGAAGAAACCAGCCCCTGCCTGTCTACAACCTCTCTTCAGGTAGTTGTAGAGAGCAATAAGGTCTCTCCTGAGCCTCCTCTTCTCCAGGCTAAGCAACCCCAGCTCCCTCAGCCTCTCCTCATAGGGCTTGTACTCCAAACCCCTCACCAACTTTGTTGCCCTTTTCTGGACACATTTCAGCAAGTCAAAATCTTTCCTAACCTGAGGGGCCCAGAACTGGACACAGTACTCAATGTGTGGCCTAACCCAAAACCAAACCTCCCCCCCCCCCCCAAAAAAAAAGGGTCTATTTCTTGACACTGAATCATTAACAAAGTGAAATCTAATCCAGTCTAGCTAACAGAAACCACAGGAAAATGCAGTTTGGGCCTAGTACTTAGTTGCCAGTTCTGTCATCTATATTGTCATTTAGTTAACTACAAACCACATGGCAATATGATCATGTGAATGAAATTCCAAAGTTACACAGAATACATGTACAACCAGTGTTGTACATTGTACTTATAAAGATGCTATCAACCATAGATGTGGACAGATGAGACTCTGGGGAAGGCCTGAAGTCATGACAAAGGCAGAGCTTGCTATTTACTCTGAGCTCTTATGCCTGGGGAACATTTCAGAGATCTTAGCTTCATCCAAGCAATTGGAAGCATACCAAATTATTTAAAACAGAGTGAGAACTCATTCTAATTATTTTACTCTTGATGGAATACAGACCTTGTCTAGGATCAATTTTATGAGGCAGGAATGGTCTTTTTCTACTTGTTTGGCTATGCAAGAGTGCAGGATGTAGCTGACGAGCCTGGGAAAGCACTTTGTAGAAGCTTTGCCATGGAGCTTCTTGCCTATGAAGGGCAAGGTGATCACAGGGCTTTATGAATATCCTCTGTCTTAGGATGGAGTCCCTTCAGGCTGCATAGGACAGGACCTCTCCAACCAGAAGAAGGTCTCTGGGAGGGTAGTTGCAGCCCTGTTCAGCCCAGGGAGTCACATAATCACAGAATTACAGAATCAACGAGGTTGGAAAAGACCTCAGAGATCATCAAGTCCAACCTATCACCTAACACCTCCTGACAACCAAGTGCCACATCCAATCCTTTTTTGAACACCTTCCGGGACAGTGACTCCACCACCTCCCTGGGCAGCTCATTCCAATGGCAAATCACTCTCTCAGTGAAGAACTTTCTCCTCACCTCGAGCCTAAACTTCCCCTGGTGCAGCTTGAGACTGTGTCCTCTTGTTCTGGTGCTGGTTGCCTGGGAGAAGAAACAAACCCCCACCTGTCTACAACCTCCTTTCAGGTAGTTGTGGAGACTAATAACGTTTCTCCTGAGCCTCCTCTTCTCCAGGCTAAGCAAACCCAGCTCCCTCAGCCTCTTCTCATAGGGCTTGAGTCCTGCAGCTCAGGCTGTCTCTGTCTAGGCTGACAGCATTCATGATATCTGCTAGATTTGCCATTTGTTCACAAATTTGCCCTGGAAAGGATAGAATGCACATATGAGTTTTCTTTCTTTCAAATACCATCCTCCTGGAAAGTTCATGAACGACTGTTTCTCTAAGAAACTGTGCATCCCTAGCCTTGCTGTGCTCCGCAATCCCAAACACATGGCACAAGCACCAGCTGTGGTAGTAAAAAGCCTGGAGTATTAGCTGTCATTCAGCATCGCTGGAAATGTTTTGTCTTTATAAATATAAAGAAGTTGTTAAAAAATAATGAAGTGAGGCCTGCCTGGGCCTGAATCTTGTAGAAAATGAGAAATCCCAGAACTACTGATGGCTCCACTCACCTGTATTTTACAATCTAGTCTGATCCAGTGTGTCCAGACACAGGACAGTAGCTTGAGGTTGATGAGGCAATATGGCATCTCCACACAATAAAAAAAAAATAGTAATTGTCCCTTCAAATGAACTTGGAAGCTGAAGTTTTTCAACTGATAATTGATCACTTTCATTGTTTGAATCTAAGCAATATTTTTTTTTTTTGGTAGGTGTCCAGGATGAGAAACTGATATAACTCTGACTGTTATCATTTTAACAACAGCAAGAGGTTTAAAACTTCTGCCCATAATCACTCTGTGAAGTAGAGAGCTGGCAGAGCTGTAAAATTGGTAGCAAGCTCCCTGAGAGCACAACTAAAATCATGCACTGCTCCTCTGCTTCATACAACTGACACATCTGGATCACAGAGTGGTCAGGGAAGCTTCAACTTATTACAAGTTGAGGAAATAAGAAAATAAATTATTTTTAATGTCTTTTTTCCTCCTTTCACAGGAGATTTTCTTCTCTCACTGAGTCTCAGTGCTCTCAGCATTTCTTGCACAACTTCAGTAGGGCTCTGTATGCTTTTTAGCCCATTGTGTATCACTTCCTGTATAAGATCTCATTACAAGCCCAACATCACATAAGTAAAGGGGGGAAGGCGAAGTATGCATATGTGCATGTGGATTGCTTGTAGATGCAATACATTGAAGTTAAATGAATAATATGTACTTAAAATAGATGATTAATGATAATGTCAGTGATCTCATACTGTCTTTCAAAAACGTTTAAGTGACGTTTTATTCATATATAGCTGATATTTAAAAGAGAAAGAGCTGCTGAACTAAGCAGTGTCTGTTGAGAGACTGAATATCCAATACTTTGACACTTTAGAACAGTTGGAACGGCTCAGCCTGGTATGTGTATATATATACACACACATACATACATATATGCATATATACATATATTTATGTGTGCATGAAAGACACACCAGATCCAATTATACTTAATAATTTACAGCATTCCTCCAAATGACAGTTCCATTTAAACATCTAAACCAAGGAATAATGCAGGTTTCAAACAAGTTTATATATACTTTTCTATGTTAAAGCATACAGCTTCCATTCAAAGACAATAGCTCCCTCTAGACAACAGCTCAGGAAACATTTCTAGACTGCAGTTTATATGAACTTCGAAAACAGAATTAAGTTAACAGATGTGGGAAGCAGCAAAACAAAATTTTCACCCCTCTGAGAAGCCTGGGAATCTGACTCTGGGACTTTTGATAAAGTGAATTGTTTGTGGGAAGAAAATAATGTCAGCATCTTTAACATTTTCAATACAACATATATATAAAGTCATTTTTATCATATCACATTGAGTTATATTGATCATCTCCAAAGCTAATAGCAATATCTCCAGAACTCCTGACTTCTTTTCACTCAGATTTCGGCACATAATCAGATATGATCAGGTCCCTTCCTAAGACTTTCTCTCTTCTTAGCATTGAAATGCTTAGGCTGGAAATCAGCAATAAGTTAGGGGGGAAGAGGTGTGATAAGTGTTGTATTGCAAGAAACTTAGGCACTAAAAGGAATTAGAAGATTTACAAAGAGAGTCACTGAATATGGTCTGCCAAGGAAAATGGAAAAACGTGCACTATTTTGTTTAGAGAGAGACTGAGAAGAGACAGAACACCAAGGTCAGATTGGACAAGGCCTTGAGCAACCTGATCTAGTTGAGAGGCATCTCTGTCCACTGCAGGGAGGTTGGAGTAGGTGATGTCTGAGGTCCCTTCCCACCTAAGCTGTTCTGTAAATCTGTGATTTCAAAGAGTGCAGTAAGAAACACAGGATCCTGGGGCAACAATAACAGGTTTAAATTACCTGGTGAACACAGTTTTGGAGCAACCTTAATGTGTTTAACTTGAATTGAAAGACTTGCAACTCTGTCACGAATTGCTTAGATAAAGCCGCTTCTGTCTCAGTGAAAGGGCATGGTTTGCCCAACAGCACTGATGTCCCATCCTTCAGGACTCTATTGTACACCATGCACACCTCTTGTCCTTATTTCTGCTCATGCTTCAGTCCTATTTACTTCTTTGCAACAACATGATATCTTTTCTGAGCATAAGCTCAGCATTTACTACAACTTCTAGATTCTTTCTGTAGAAATACCATCTGGTCACAAAAGCATCAGGCAGCTGATTATTCCTTTTTCTGTGTAGAACATTGTATTCACCTCTAATGAACAACCTTTAGGACATTTTCTGATTTTTGTGCGGATCATTTTGAGCTCTGTTTATATCATTCAGTGTGCTAGCAGCTTCTCCAAGTTTGGTCCCACTTGCACTTTAAGAACATTTTCCTTCAGCTTGTAGACTTGCCCTCTTGTTTTTTTAGCATCTCCACTAATCTCCAGAAAGACAGGACTGGAGATATTAGCTACTACACCTGTAAATTCTCAAGGAGAAAACTATAAGGCTCAATCAACTTTAAATCAGCAGATTTATGTAAGTGTTCTCTTGGCTGTCCCTTCACTTTGATAGCGAAAGCTTTCTATTTGCCAATGCTACTGAATTTGTGTGTTCTGATTTAATTTTTACTTGGTGGTGAAAATATGAACTAAAGTGTCAAAAAATGTAAGATGCCTAGGACTTTAATCTGCCCTCAATATCAAGCTACTATTTTTTGAAGGTGGGAGTAGTATTTCTCATGCCATGTTGATCATGAGTTGCAATTTGGTTTGTGCAACTAAGAAAATTCCAGTGAATGCTTCAGCGTTGATATATTCTACCTGTAAATAGCAAGTTCCAGAAACTAGAGAAGAAATATTATTATAAAATTACCAAATGGATTGAAGGAGTTCTAGGAAAAAAACAAAATAAAAAGCATACATCAACATTTACACAGTGGTTTATATGTTTGCATCAATACTGAGAGAGTCTGAGTAAGTCAAAGAAAATTATTTCTTCAGCAAAATTGTTTTCTCATCTCTGATCATAAGCCATATTAATCTGTCTCAGTAATGTGAATTGCAATCATAGCACAAAATGCAAGTGCTGTTCATCCTCTTACAGAATACAGAATTAATCAGGTTGGAAAAGGCCTTTGAGATCATCAAGTATTGATGGGTTTGTTCTTTTTGCATGAAGGCAAAGCAAACCATGAACTGCAGTTATGCATTATGAAAGATTTATGGAAAATAAAGTTGTTTCAAAATCTCTCCTTTCACCACCACCTCCCCTTTCCCACCATATCTGCCTCTTTTCCACCACTCCCCCCATTCCCCCTCAAATCCCAGAGCACCTGGGCTCAGTTGGAATCTCCTCCTACCCCATGTGTGGCCACTTAGCCCTCCCCACCCACTCCCTTTTTATTCCCCCCAGAAAGGAAGAAGCCCTAAGCTGAGCCCATCTGGGCTGAGGGATCCTCCTCTCATCACCGGTGAGTCCCCTGGTGTACACTGGGTGATGGTGGTGGTGACAACAAAGGCCGGGGGCCTGGTGGCCCCCGGCTAGGTAGGGCAATGATTGATTACTACTCCAATATTATCCATGGGTGCTGGCTGGGCCTCCTTACTGAGTCTGAGTTCATCAGTGTGGTTTCTTGGCTGATTGAGGGCCTTAATCCTGGCTTGGGGGTGGTTCTCACTTTCCAGTTTTACAGAAAAAAATTATGCTAAGATGTTGCAGCCAATCTAGCTGAGTTTCTGAATAAGGGAAGGCTGCATTTCAGAGTACAGAATTAACCACTTTGGAAAAGACCTTCAAGATCATCTAGTCCACCTTATCACCTAATCAGCTAAACTATGGCACTAAGTGCCTCATCCAGTCTCTTTTTAAACACTTCCAGAGATTGTGACTCCACCACCACCCTGGGCAGCCCATTCCAATGGCTAACACCTCTCTCTGTGAAGAACTTTCTCCTCACCTCCAGCCTAAACTCCCCTGGCACAGCTTGAGACTGTGTCCTCTTGTTCTGGTGCTGATTGCCTGGGAGAAGAGACCAACCCCCACCTGGCTACAACCACCTTTCAGGGAGTTGTAGAGAGCAATATGGTCTGCCCTGAGCCTCCTCTTCTCCAGGCTAAGCAACCCCAGCTCCCTCAGCCTCTGCTCATAGGGCTTGTGCTCCAAGCTCATTACCAGCTTTGTTGCCCTTCTCTGGACTCGTTCCAGCAAGTCAACATATTTCCTAAACTGAGGGGCCTAGAACTGGACTCAATACTCAAGGGGTGGCCTAACCAGTGCTGAGTACAGGGGCAGAATGACTTCCCTGCTCCTGCTGGCCACACTATTCCTGATGCAGGAATTGGCCACCTGGGCACACTGTTAGCTCATGTTCAGCCTACTGTCAACCAATACCCCCAGGTCCCCTTCTACCTGGCCACACTCCAGCCACTCTGCAGCCTGTAGTGCTGCATGGGGTTGTTGTGGCCAATGTGTAGAATTGCTGTTGAAATTTTTCCATGTGTATGACTTGTTTTGCAACAGAAGTTGTCTGGGATACCAGCTTCCCACTATCCCCCAAATTAAACTATAGAGGGGAAGTTATAGCTTTAGAGGGTGTTTTTGAGCCTGATTATGACCCCCCCCAGCAGACCTTAGCTCGAGAAACAGTTCACTGGCAATGTTTACTGCAAGCACCTGATTGAAAACACAGTGTTCAAGTGAATGGAGATGTCTTTCACAGCTTAAATGCAGAGACCTAGCCACCTCTGTCTTGCACATAAGCAAACTACACATACACTAAGCTCTTTAGCTCATGAGGGAACCTTTATTTGCTTTGCCAATAGAAGGATTGGCAAACACCCCGAGCACAAGTATATCATTCTGTTTAACAGACAGCAGGAGTGTACTGACATGCAAGCCAGCAATTACAATACAAAATATTCATGTCTGCCAAAGAATGATGTCAGCTCCAGGCTGTGGTGTTTGGTACATATCAAAATACCCTCACTACTAGAAACAGAGGCACATATGTGTGAGCTGTATGTGAATTTCCAAGCTTAATAAGGCCACACACCTTGAAAATAGATGATTTAATGGTCAATGTCAGAGCATATGCTTATCTGCAGTAGGATTCTTTCAAAAACATTAAATATAGGTTTAAAATGTTGCATTTTCATTTGCTCTTACACACTTAGAAAAGCTAAAATAAGCACTTAATTTTTTTTTGTTCTGCAAAAAAGTCCTATTTCTATAAGTAAAGAGCTTGAAACCAGGCATATAGAATAGGGAATAATTTTAACAATGTCACTTTATTAATAGGACACGTCTTTCTTGTTACACACTGAGTTTAGCTAGGGCTTTAGGAATTTGTGCTGTATCAATAATGTACAAAGATTTAAAGCTTTAAAAAGCTAAGTAACTGTCAGGACATTGTTTCTGGAGAATCTCCAAAACTCTTCACTAAATTCAAACTGGGATTTTAAAAATTATATGGTTATTTTTCATCTGCCAAGCAGAGTTACAGTTCTCATTAGTGCCTGCCTACATTTTCTGATCAAGGCTGTGTCTTATTAGTCATATCTTGTGGCTCCTGAATGGAGATTATCAGAATAGAATTAACCAGGTTGGAAAAGACCTTCGAGAGCGAGTCCAACTCATCACTCAACACCATCTAATCAACTCAACCATGGCAACAAGTGCCCCATTCAGTCTCTTCCTAAACACCTCCAGTGATGGTGACTCCACCACCTCCCTGGGCAGCCCATTCCAATGGCAAATCACTCTTTCTGTAAAGAATTTCTTCCTAACATCCAACCTAAACCTCCCCTGGCACAGCTTGAGACTGTGTCCTCTTGTTCCGATTTATATATATATATTATATATATATATATAGTTTTGATACCATGAACACAAACCAAATCCCACTTTAACCTTCAGAAATCTTTTTAAGCATTGGAAGGGTTTTTTTTTTAACCAGGCCTAAAAAGTGGGGCATACCCAAGTAGTGCCTTTACAGATAATATCAGGTGCCTTGAAACTGTTTTCACACCATTGTGATTGAGAGATTACAGAACAGGAAGGCAGGAATCAGTTCATAAAAGAGACAATGGACTGTAGACATAAGACAAACAGTAAACCTAAATGTAGCAACGTAGTGGAAAGTCATAACTGAATCTGAAGAACTTCCTTTTCCTCCCACACATCCAGGAGCTGAGAAAATACGGAAGGAAAGATGAGAAAATTCACATGTATTTCTCCTGAGCATGGAGCCAAGCCTTGGGAATTGACTTTGCATGTCTATCCCTTGTCTCCCTCCTCCCAGTGGAAAAAAATTCTATGACCATCTCCTCTGGAAAACTGGTGAGCATGAATCATTGTGCTGATGAATAATTCCCTTATTAAAACTTTTCTAAACTGTTGCCAGCTTTGTGATTCTTTTACTGTCATGCCTCCAGCGATTCCTGTACCTGTGAGAGAGAAGGAAACAATTGTGTCGGATCTGCAGGTGACTTATACAAGAGTCAATATTTGAGCTGGGAAAGTAAGACAGCCCATTTCTGAATGGCTTGTGCAGTAACTTAGTACCCCAGCTGGGTACCTCTACAATAAAGCACAATCTCCTCCAAGATAAGGAAGTAGATTATCTGCCAGTCTGGCACAGACCAGTTTTAATAATCTAAGCTCACAAACAGGTGCTACAGAAAAGAATAGGCTCTGCTTTCCTTGTCCTGCCTCTGTTCATACTCCTCACTGAAATGTTGGATTTAATAGTGCAGTCACTTCCAGGTTGTAAGTCACATAAAATAATAATGTGGTTTTCAAACACAGGGTAGTGACACAAATTGTAAAAATAAAACTGGCCCCTTTTTAAAAGCTCTTGGCTGAGCATCTCTTTCCTAAAAGTCTTGGTAGGCAATTATATTGTGGAACTAAGTATGGAAAGGTGTACAATCATGGTTACAGCTGTGCAGGTCCATCTGAATCTGGTTCACACAGAAATCTGCTGGCTTTCTTATTTAAGAACTTCTTTCACAAGCTTCAAGGAGAGAGAGAGAGTGACGTAAACTAGAGTTAGATGAGAAATCAGCAGCCCAGCTGAAGTGCACATACACCAATGCACACAGTATGGGTAACAAACAAGAGGAACTGGAAGTCATGGTTCACCAGGAAAACTATGATGTAGTTGCCACTGCAGAAACATGGTGGGATGATTCACGCTATTGGAGTACTGCACTGGGTGGTTACAAGCTCTTTAGGCAAGACAAGTGAGGGAAAAGAGGACAAGGGGTGGCCCTGTATGTTAGGGAATATCTTGATACCACAGAACTTGAGGTAGAGGATGAAAGGATTGAGTGCCTGTGGGTTAAATCAGAGGGAGGGCTAACAAATCTGACATCCTGATTGGAGTCTGTTATAGACCACCCAAGCAGGATGAAGAGGTTGATGAAATATTCTATAAGTACCTGGAGGCTGTCTCAAGATCATCAGACCTTGTCTTTGTGGGTGACTTGAACCTGCCAGACATCAGCTGGCAACTTAACTCAGCAGAGAGGAGGCAGTCCAGAAGGTTCTTAGAGGTATATGGAGGACAGCTTCGTGATGCAGCTGTTATGTGAGTCTACCAGGGGTCAGGCCCTGCTTGACCTGCTGTTCTCAAACAGAGAAGGGCTGGTGGGAGATGTGATGGTAGGAGGCTGTCTAGGGTGCAGCAGCCATGAGACAGTGGAGTTTTCAATACACAGGGAAATAAGGAGGAACAATAACAGAACCCTTATTTTGGACTTCTGGATGGCAGACTTCTGGAGGGCTGACTTCAGCTTATGTAAGCAACTAATTTGGAGAATACCCTGGGTAGCAGCCCTTAAGAACAAAGGGGTCCAGGATGGTTGGACCTACTTCAAACAGGAGCTCTTGAAGGCACAGGAGCAGGCTGTGCCCACGTGCCAAAAGATGAGCTGGCAGGGATGGCGACCGGCCTGGATGAGCAAGCAGCTCTTGAAGGAATTACAGGGGGAAAAAGAGGGTGTATCGCCTTTGGAAAGGGGGTTGGGCAACTCCTGATGCATTTAAGGATGTTAGATCATGTAGAGAGGCAAAAGCCCAGTTAGAACTCAAGCTGCCCACTTCTGTGAAAGGCAATAAAAAGCATTTTTATAAATATATTAATGCTATAAAAGAGGGGCAAGAAGAACCTCCACTCCTTACTGGACCTGGAGGGGAACACTGTAACTAAAGATGAGGAAAAAGCTGAGGTACTAGATATCTTCTTTGCCTCAATTTTCAACAGTAAGACAGGAGGGCTTCAGGGTAACTGTCCTCCTGAACTGGTACATGGGCTCAGGGATCAGTATAATCCTCCCCCCAAAAAAAAAAAAAAAAAAAAAAAAAAAATCCATCAGGAAATAATTAGGGACTTGCTGAGCCACTTGGATACTCACAAGTCTGTGGGACCAGATGAGATATACCCTAGGGTGTTGAGAGCTGGCAGATGAGCTCACCAAGCTGCTCTCCATCATTTTCCACCAGTCCTGGCTCACCAGAGAGGTTCCAGATGACTGGAAACTCATCAATATGATGCCCATCCACAAGAAGGGTTGGTTGGAGGAACCTGGAAACTACAGGCCTGTCAGCCTGACCTCAGTGCCAGGCAAGATTACGGAACAGATCATCCTGAGTGCAATCACACAGCACTTACAGGATGGCCAAGGGATCAGGCCTAGCCAGCATGGATTTAAGAGGGGCAGGTGCTGCGTGACCAACCTGATCTCCTTCTATGATCAGGTGACCCGCCTGGTGGATGTGAGGAAGGCTGTGGATGTAGTCTACCTGGACTTCAGCCAGGCCTTTGACACCGTCTCCCATAGCAAAATGCTGGCCAAGCTGTCAGCTCGTGGCTTGGACAGCAGCACTCTGTGCTGGGTTAGGAAGTGGCTGGAGGGCCGAGCCCAGAGAGTAGTGGTGAATGGTGCCGCATCCAGCTGGCAGCCAGTCACTGGTGGTGTCCCCCAGGGATCAGTGTTGAGCCCAATCCTATTCAGTATCTTTATTGATGATCTAGATGAGGGGACTGAGTCCACTCTTCCTAATACACCCCAGGATACCATTGGCCTTCTTGGCCACAAGGGTACATTGCTGTCCCATGTCAGCTCCTAATCTGTGCTGGTGCATGGTGTTGTTTGATTTGACTTATGTATACTGGGAATCAGAAAACAGGCTATTTAGGCTACTTTCCTAGGAATGGCACTACAGGTGTTTTGTTTAGTAACTAAGGCAAATAACAATAATTGAATACTTTGTTCATCTGTTGACATATAATTAACTACTGTGAACAGCTCAGCAGGAGATGATGTCTGAAGCACTATGCCAGCACATACCAAATGTCCCACTTATAATGGAAAAAAAAAAAAAAAAAGTAGGTTTAGCAAAGTATATGTCCCAGATTATTTTAGCTCTACAAAAGACAAAGGTCAATGATAGATGCCTATAAAAAACATGCAACAGACTACTCAGCATTCCCAAACTTTCAGACAGTCACAGTTTAAAGTGAGTTAGAGACCACAGAGAATATGAGAGGCTTTTTCCTTAACTGAATACTAGCCTCCTGTCTTTGGAGATGTTGATTTCTCTCTCTAAGGAAATCTATATTGGCATCAAGAGGAGAAATTAACAGGTTAATATAGTTTCACTGTCAACTGCATTTATACGGGGAACTGTACAAAACCTTGCCCCTAGCTTCAATCAGCTTTGGAATTTGATTGCCTCTTTAGCAAGTTAGGAAATTTAGGAAAACTATCCTTTGTACAAGGACTGGGCTGCATCAAGAGAAGTGTGGCCAGCAGGTCAAGGGAGGTGATTCTCCCCCTCTACTCAGCTCTGGTGAGACCCCACCTGGAGTACTGCCTCCAGTTCTGGAGCCCCTATTACAGGAGGGATGTGGACGTGCTGGAAGGTGTCCAGAGAAGGGCCACGAGGATGATCAGAGGGCTGGAGCACCTCTCCTATGAGGACAGACTGAAGAAGTTGGGGCTGTTCAGTCTGGAGAAGAGAAGGCTCCGAGGGACCTCATTGTGGCCTTCCAGTATCTGAAGGGGGCCTACAAGAAGGCTGGGGAGGGACTTCTCAGGATTTCAGGCAGTGATAGGACTAGGGGGAATGCAATTAAGCTGGAGGTGGGGAGATTCAGGCTGGACATGAGGAGGAGGTTCTTCCCCATGAGAGTGGTGAAGCCCTGGAATGGGTTATCCAGGGAGGTGGTTGAGGCCCCATCTCTGGAAGTGTTTAAGCCCAGGCTGGATGAGGCTCTGGCCAGCGTGATCTAGTGTGGGGTGTCCCTGCCCATGGCAGGGGTTGGAACTAGATGATCCTTGTTGTCCCTTCCAACCCTGACTGATACTATGATACAAGCATCTATAAAGCCAATACATTTGAAGATAGTCTACAAACTTAATTCTGCATGTATCAGCAGAAATGCCTAGGCAAGTCCCAGTGTGTACTGCAATTTCATGGTAAATTGCTATTAAAACTGCTGAGAAGCAATGCTAGCACCATGTCTACCCATCCAGACTGCTACATTCCAAAGAAACATTTTAATCTTATGTCCATCTGTGTTTTCCAATAGCTTTATAATTGAATTGTAATTCTGTATTATAATTCAGTATTTCAGCAGAAGTGACAAGAGTGCACTTGCTGAAAATAGCGTATAACAACAGATTTGTTGCAGTCATATTGAGCATGAATTAGCTGATAGACCTGTCAAACTGGCCAGGCACGTGGGGTTTACTTCTGAACTGTAAAGACAATTTAAAGATGTTGTAAGCCTTTCCAAAAGATTGAAAAATGTAAATTCAAAATGAAGGCCCAAACATTTCGTTTGCTCAGAAGCAGCAACCAGACAGTTCAACAGACACAGATGCATGGAAATCACTCTCTTCATGGCAAGACCAACGTTAATTACAAGGAGACATCAAACATGAACTCAAACACACAAGTAGTTTGCGTCTAAAAACTGTGGAAAGTCTTGCTCAAATATATAGCACACTAGGTTCCCAGGATGTTAGGGGTTGGAAGGCACCTCCAGAGATCATCGAGTCCAACCCCATATATAGTTCTATGAATGAGACAAAGTGGTTTCTATAGAGAAGAAGAGATAGGAATGTGTTTTTAATTTTCTCTCTCTGTTTCCCTCCAAGGTTTTATTTGTTCTACCTTTTCAAATTTCAGAATAGATGTGCTCTGAGACACCTTCTCCCTCCTCCCCAACATAGAAGCATGACATGTTTAAATTGAGCACAAAATTCCTGTGGGTTTCAGAGGACAGTGACCCTATTTAAGTTAACAACTGGTGAATAACATCATGTTCATCACATCTTAATAGCAATAATTACTTTGTGAGGTGAGAATCTCACAGTTGCAGTTAAATTATATGGTTTATTACTTGATTCATCCTCTAACATTTTTATCAGATGATCTGTCTTATTTTTTATTAGACTATGTTGTATTTCAGTACCTCTCAGCCTTATTTACTGTAACAGTTTGTGAGTCTCCTCCTGGATTACTGATTCTGATGTTTCTGGGGATAGTTTTGTCGGGATGAAGGACTCATATAAATTAATATTTAAAATTACATTGGCTAATTTTATGATAGTTCAACCAATTATGAAGGGCTTAACACATTAATTTTAATAACTCTTCCTTAATTGAATTTTTCATGATTTCTGCTGTCTTTCTAGGATAATACTATTTATGCAAATCAAGATTTACGTAAATTATTGCTGTTAGTTACCTTGTAAACATGAACAGATTATTTATTATTCATCTCACCTGAATTTAAAAAATAAGGGCATATGGAAAATGAGACAATGTTAGATGAACCTAGGAACTTCTTTCAAGAACTGTATGGACAAACAGCTTTATAAGGTGAAAACTGGAAAGTGCAATGCACCTCTTGCAGCCAAAAAGTCTCAAATTGGATGCATGCAGGAGCAACGTTCAGAAGTCAATAATTTCTTTATTGCCATTGTTAAGACTTATGTTTCCTCAGCTTAGAGTGGAGAGCTAGTTTGCTGGGCCACAGAATTTTGATGCTCTGTTTTGGTCCCCTCACATTTATATTTGATTTTAGATGCCCTTATGGTTCCATCATTGCTATTATATCCAACTGTTCAGACTGCTATTTTGGTTTCTGCTGTATCTGTGACTTATTACTCCTGGCTGCAAGCCATGAAGTGATGGAAAATGCAGAGGTGGCACCTTTTCATGTTACTCGTGTTGTTGAATAGACTTCCTGTAGGCCAGACACAGACTCGGGATCTGATAGCAACATTTTTTTACAGAAAATGCTGTGTTAATATTGCTGCCTTAAAGATTTTCATTCATATTGAAGTTTGACCTTTTTATATCTGAATTTATGGATATAATACACTTGTCTGCTTGTACCCTTGGTACACATGAGTTCAAACAGATTCGAAGTGTTAACAGTAGATATGTATTATTTTCAGTCTGCTGATTTTATGGCTAAAATGATCTCCCCACTAATCTCCCTCAAAGGACAAATCAATATAAACATCAAAAACTAAATTCAAAGATTAAATAGCAATTGATTTGGACTTTTGAATACTGAAAGTATTTGTTAACTGGTTCATAGTGTTTTCAAGTGTATAGTTTCAATCATAGTTTTGCATTCATATTACATGTCCTTGAATGGACAGGCACTCACTGAAGTATAAATGATACAGTCCTTCTGAAATATCAGGGCATTATTTCAGGAACATGCTTTAAAAAATCTTGACCTTGATCTCATGTAAATGTTCAGTTTTGCTTTATGCCAATTATCTACTTTCTTTTGAATTCACACTGAATTGTTATTAGTATGCAGCCTCTTTTGAATGCTTCTCATTTTTCCTTCCTTCCTTTCACAGAATTATAGAGGGGCTGAGGTTTGAAGGCACCTCTGGAGGTCATCTGATCAAGAAGCATCAGTGAGAGCAGGTTGCCTGGGGCCATAGGTAGTTTCATTTAAAAAAAAAACAACATCCATGAATGCAGACTCCACTATCTTCCAGTGTTTGTCCACTCTCATAGTAAAAAGATATTTGTTTATGCAGCGAGGGAATTTGATGTGCTTTGTGTCTATTTCCTCTTACCCTGTCTCTGCCACTACTGAGAAGTCTGACTCCCTCATCTTCATTCTCAGCACTGTTTATACACATGCGTAATATCCCCTTGAGGATTCTCTGGTTCAGGGTGAACACTTGCAGTTCTCACTTCTCTTCTTGAGAAAGGAGGTCCACTCCCTTAATCATATTTGTGGCTCTTTGCTTGGATCACTTCATTAAGTCCATATATTTATTGTCCTGAAGATCCTAGAACTGAACATGATACTCCAGATGAGCCATACCATACATGACATTTTACTGTAGTCTACCAAAAGCTCTGCACAGGGAGCAGCATAATTCTTTTATCATGAAAAGAATTCTGTTGACAGCAGCTCCCATTTCTGATAAGGTTATTGCTGTTCTTTGTATACCTGTGTAACCAACGGTCTTGACTGAATCACAGATGCTCACAGGGAGAATCACACAGAGAGTCGTAATTTAGTACCTATACATTCTTGTTTTTTCTTCATCAGGATCCTGATGCTCAATTCTCAACTTGCAAGTGCAGGCCAAATATGCTTTTATCTATAGAAAAATAGGGTGTAGTCTGGAGAAGCTGAATAATTTGCTGATGATCAGTCTTGGCTACAGTGATGAATATTTATGATTTTCCTTTAACAACTGTGTTTAAAGACTTTCCTTGCTTTTGATGATTTCTATCTAAAAAAGAATTCAGTTGCTTTCCTTTCTCTTATTAATGATGGACAAAAATTGTTTGAAATATTTTTCTACTGCTTTTATTTTGTTCTATTCAGTTCTGAGGTTATAGGCACCTCCAACAAAATTCCCCTTTTCTCAGTGGGAGTTTTCAAATGACTAAACTAAATACTAGTGAATCAGAGTTCTTATGATAAGTCTGTACAGTTTCTGGTATACTCAGTCCATATAATTATATAGATATAGAAGTTTAAGTCATACTTTTAGAATTTGTTGTTATGCTTAGGTGCTTTTACTTCTTTATATATATAGTTGTTAACTTAGCTTGTCTTTTACAGAGAGAAAGTCATATTGCTCTGAAGGCTAGAAAATTGGAAGTTTTCCAGTAAGGATTTCAAATATGTTCTCTGTAAAATTTTAGAGTTGGTTTTGATCTTACGACTAGAAAAATCCATTCCATTTTAAAATCCTCACCTATACGTGGATCCCTCATAGACCCTGTATTCCAAATCAAGAACTAAAACTTGAGTTGATAACCTGATGCCTCGATTTCTTCTCTTTCTTGGTAGCAAGTTCATCAGAGACAATCAGAGACCTCTGGTCATCAGATATTTCATAGAATCATAGAATTGTTAGGGTTGGAAGGGACCTCCAGGATTGTCTATTTCCAACCCCGCTGCCATGGGCAGGGACACCTCACGCTAGATCAGGTTGCCCAGAGCCACATCCAGCCTGGCTTTAAAAACCTCCAGGGATGCGGCTTCCACCACCTGCCTGGGCAACCTGTTCCAGTGTCTCACCACCCTCACAGTGAAAAACTTTTTCCTAACATCCAATCTGAATCTACCCATTTCTATTTTTGTTCCATTCCCCCTAGTTCTATCATTACCTGACACCCTAAAAATCCCTCCCCAGCTTTCTTGTAGACCCTCTTCAGATACTGGGAGCCCACAATAAGGTCTGCTCAGAGCCTTGTCTTCTCCAGACTGAACAGCCCCAACTCCCTCAGTCTGTCCTCATAGGAGAGGAGCCCCAGTCCTGTAATCATCCTCATGGCCCTTCTCTGGACATGTTCCAGCACATACAGATCCTTCCCGTAATAGAGGCTCCAGAACTGGACACAGTACTCCAGGTGGGGTCTCACCAGAGCAGAGTAGAGGGGGAGAATCTCCTCCCTCAACCTGCTGGCTGTGCTTCTCTTGATGAAGCCCAGGATGTGATTGGCTTTCTGGGCTGCAAGTGCACAATTGTGGCTCATGTTGAGCTTCTCATCCACCAGGTCATTTCCATCAGGGTGGTGCTTGGGATTGCTGTGACTCACGTGCGGGATTTTGCATTTGGTCTTGTTGAACCTCATGAGGTTGCATTGGCCCACCTCTCCAGCCTGTCAAGGGATGGCATACCTTCCCCCCAGCTATCTGCTGCACCACACAGCTTGGTGTCATCACTAAATCTGCTGAGGGTGCACTCAGTGCCACTGTCCATGTCGCCAACAAAGATGTTGAACAAGATTGGGCCCAGTACTGAACCCTGAGGGACTCCACTTGGACATGGACCCATTGACAGCCACCCTTTGAGTGCAGCCATCAAGTCAGTTCTTTATCCACTGAACGGTCCATCCATCAAACCCATACTGTACCAGCCTGGAGACCAGGATGTTGTGCAGGACAGTGTCAAAGGCTTTGCTCAGGTCCAGGTAAATGACATCAGTTGCTCGGCCTTCATCTATTAATGTTGTGACCTTGTCATAGAAGGCCACCAGGCTTGTCAGGCAGGATTTGCCCTTGGTGAAGCTGTGTTGATTGTACCAAATCACCTCTTCATTATTCTTCTGCCTCAGCAGTGCCTCCAGGAGGATCTGCTCTACGATCTTACTGGGCTCAGAGGTGAGACTGACTGGCCTATAGTTCCCTGGGTCATCCCTCTTTCCCTTTTTGAAATTGGGGGTTATGTTCCTGCTTTTCCAGTCAGTGGGGACCTCCCTGGACTGCCATGACTCTTGGAATATATTAAAGAGTGGTTTAGCAACCTCATCTACCAGTTCCCTCAGCACCCTTGGGTGCATCTCATCGGCTCACATGGACTTGAACACTTTCACGTTCTTCAGATGGTTACGAACCTGCTCTTCAGTCACAATGGGCAGTTCCTTCTTCCAGTCCCTGCCATTATGTTCTGTTATTCTGGGAGTGTGGCTGGAGCCACAGAAGTTTATCCTTTTAGCTACAGGGAAATAAAGGATATTGTGTAAAGATGTGTTTCAGTACTTCAGCCTCTGTAGGGCTTGTGTTTTGAAAAGTTACCAGAAAACCAGCCAGAGCAAGACTACTGTGGCAGGTGGCTTTGCATGCTCTTATTCCTATTGCAAGCATGATTACACAGAGTAAGAGCATACTGGCTTATTATCTTTTAAATGTGAAATATTTCTAAAATTCTGAAAAAGCTGTTTAAATTTCTTGTGTGAAATAGTTGCACTTTTGGAGACTGCAAGGCAGTAGAGCTTATTACTATGTTGTATTAATGAAGGAAGCTCTGCTTCAACTTTTAGTTAGGATTTGCTTTTTGCTTTGCACTAAAGATATGCATCTCCTAATTTTAAGCACTCTGGCCCCTTATTCAAGGAGGTCCTTAGACACCTACTTTGTTTTAAGTAGGTACTCCCAGGCTTTCTTGAATAGGACACTTTCCTAAATGATTAAACATATGCCAAAATAAAGTTAGCAATTTGTAAGCTAGAATAATGTATTTGGTTTAACTTTTTAGTAGAGTGCACGGAACGAACAGTACACTTTTCATTTTTTGGCACATAAAGATCAACTCAAGTTCCATAGCTAAACACTTGAGGATAGAACTGTTTCGTTTTTTTTTCCATTAAACACATTTCCCTGGGTATTTCTCTGGACATTCTTCATCTACTTTTTTACTCCAGCACAGCTACAGTCAAAACTTGCTCATGCCACTGTAAATGCAAAGCCACGTTAGGCATGTTTTTGGCTGCGTATCTGAAACCATAAGCATGAAGCAAGGAGAGGATGATGAAAGAGCTAGATTTTGATAAAGGAGCATGATGACTGTTATTCTCAGTCTTCACAGGCTAGTTTTTCC
Organism: Picus viridis; assembly: GCA_033816785.1. NCBI lineage: Eukaryota > Metazoa > Chordata > Aves > Piciformes > Picidae > Picus > Picus viridis. Next base: position 10,854,826 of record CM066570.1, read on the forward strand.
AGATTCCACCAGGGAACATAGAGTACCTGCCAGGGCTGATCAGATCCTGTTAGGCAGATAGTGGATATCACTGCAATTCTTTGCTAGCTAGACTTCTTAATATTTAAAGCTCCTGAACGATTTCATAACAAGAATGGAACAGTAAGAAGTATTCAATCTCCATATATCTGTTACCTCTTTCTTTGCAGTCATGGAAATTTTGGTTCCAGTGGATGTTGTGAAGGCAACATTTAATCTGTTACCATTTTTTAAACTATAGCTCAACTCAGTAAAATATTTTCAGATCTGCTTTGCCTGTTTGTGACTGGTTGCAGACCACAGATAATAGAAATCTATATCCATGCATGAAACTTTATGCTGTGATTCTACAGGTAAATATTAAATCAGTCAGTGTTTTGGTTTGTTGTGTATATCATAGAATCATAGAATCAACAAGGCTGGAAAAGACTTCAAAGATCATCAAGTCCAACCTGTCACCCAAGACCTCATGCCTACTAGACCATGGCAACAAGTGCCACATCCAATCCCCTCCTGAACACCTCCAGGGACGGTGACTCCACCACCTCCCTGGGCAGCACATTCCAATGGACAATCACTCTTTCTGTGAAGAACTTTTTCCTAACATCCAGTCTAAACCTCCCCTGGTGCAGCTTGAGACTGTGTCCTCTTGTTCTGGTGCTGGTTGCCTCGGAGAAGAGACCAACCCCCTCCTGGCTACAACCTCCTTTCACGTAGTTGTAGATGGCAATATGGTCTCTTCTTCTCCAGGCTAAGCAACCCCAGCTCCCTCAGCCTCTCCTCATAGGGCTTGTGCTTCAAACCCCTCCACAGCTTTGTTGCCCTTCTCTGGATGCGTTCCAGCAAGTCAACATCTTTCCTAAACTGAGGGGCCCAGAACTGGACACAGTAGTAAAGAAGAAAATACAGGTCTTCATTATTTTGATTCCCACATGATCCACCCATAATTTATTTTACAAAGGTATGTGAGAAAAAAAAACAAACAAACCACAACACCAAATTGTATATTTTTTTAACATACTTGCACTCTTATATTGTCCTGTGAACAGCACAAAAAGGGTTCAGATTGTTCCTGGGTCTTACTCCAACAAGCTTAAGTCCTATATTCACACAAGAAAGCCAAACCAGAAAGAAAAAGAAGAAAAGAAAAAGAAAACAGTAAAGAAAGAAAGAAAAGAGAAGGATGGCAGGCTGGAGCAGCTCACATAGTCCCAGCATACTCTGAGTAGCCTGAAATGTAAACTTGCAAAATAACACACAATGATTCAAGCCAAATTCAAATAATTCAAATATATTCAATGAGACACAAGCAAATATCTAAACTTAATTGCCCTGAACTGTGAATAGCAAAAAGGCCTTACCTTGCAGTCATGCAGCTAAACTCCGATTTGTACATGTTGTGGTCTTCCCCCCCCACCCTTTAGAAATCATCCTTACAATATCTTTGGAAAGCTGTATGAGCACAAATAGAAAAGATGAATCATAGTCATGCAGTTTCCCACGTCAGCTCTTTACAACCTTGTGTGGCCTCATGATGGCAGCCTAGAAGGAAGGACTGTGAATTCCGTCTCTTAGCACTCTCTAAGAAGAAATAGGGCAAACACTCTAAGCTCCTCAGAAAGCAAACACTGCAACTGTTTCCCTAAGAAATTCATAAAATGCAGTTACTCTCTGATAATAACACTACATATGGATGACAGATTTAGGGGACAAATTTACTGATAATGTGTGGCTCTACTTATGTGGGGATAGCACCACCCAGGAAGTCTTCACTATCAGGGAAAACCTTGAGGCAGCACAATCCCTGCCCCTGTGCTTTCCCTGAAGGAGGCAGGCACCAGTCTTTCTGAGTTTCCCAGGCCTGTTTTCAGCTTCCAGCTACTCCTCCACACTCCACTAATATCCCATGTCTCCTGTCTTGGACAGCATTTGTTTAGGGGCAGCTGCCCTCCTTTCTTCCTGCTTTGTTCTCACCCACAGTGTTGTTGATGTCAGCTGCTTTTTCCCAGGTCCCTCTCATGAATCTTGTGACACTGGTGTTGCTAAATTAGACCTTGAAGTTGTGTACAGCATACTGCTTCTATGATGGAATCTGACCAAACCCTCAGAAGTCCTTATTCTTTCAGATAATTTCTGCTAGATCAGTCATATGAGAGACCACCTCCATAGCCCAGCCTAGCTGAGGATTATTGAACTCTGGGCAATCCCTGTATCACAACTGCCTTAACACACATGCATCAGAGGAATAATTGAATTTAGAATAAAAGCTGCCTACATGGTGGGTAAATTAATCCGTAACAGGAACAAAGCAGGGTAAGGGAAATAGTTCTTAGGATACGACCTCTGAGGGGTCAGGATCCCAATAGCACAGAACTGGAAATATTAAAGTGCTTAGACTTCTGCATAACTGTGCTGCTGCTCTTTGCTCTTTGCATTTAATGGAGAAAGAAGACAATGTGACTCAGGAGAGGGCGCAGTGCAGAATGGAAATACATACAAATCCTGTAGATCACAACATACACAGCAAATAAAGGGAAAAAATCCTTTAAAAAATCTTAATTGGGCAATGAAAAGATTCTGGAGAAATTCTAATTACTTCATTGCATGACATTTAGTCTTCAGCACTTTTCCAAGATAATTTGTACTATGAAGAAGAGCCGTGCATTAGGAAAAAAATGAACAGGCAATCACTTCCTTTTCCAACACTGGTAAGGACACTGTTTTCCCCAGTTAATACAGCTGTTCAATGCAGGTTCTCTTTACATTCGTTAAACAATGGAGGCTTCTTCAGCCTTCCCACAATTTAGCTTAAACACTATTAAACTTGCTGATGCCAATACTACAATTAAAAGTGTTTCTGACTATCAGAAACTTTTGTTTAATGGGCAATTCATACTGTCCAAATCTCAGTCTGGAATCGCCCAAACAGAAACTGCGTATTTTTTCCCTGAATTCTTGTTATTTTTTTTCTTCAAGACCCTGAGAATTTAAACATAGACTTCAATAACTAGCTGCACAACAAAGCCTTCTTGGTTGCCACATGTCCCTGTGGGACACATCTCTCCAACTGTGATGCCAGCTCCCCACACATTACTCAGACCTGTCTAATAGGAAGGCCTAATCATAACAAGGTAGCTGGAGATCCATTCACCTTGAGCCACACTTAATTTCACCCGTGTCAAGATAAAATGCAAATAGAACCAATACAATGCAAATAAATTTTCTCTACAAAGAATATCTACAAACATTTAAAATTATTTATAATAGCAAAGTGAAAAGAGTAATAGAAAAACAACTTATACTGAATTGTATTGGAAATGTTCTTGTCCATCTCATTTAGAGACTGGATGGGGTGTTTGGTGCCATGGTTTAGTTGATTAGATAGTGCTGGATGATAGGTTGGACTCGATGATCTCAAAGGTCTTTTCCAACCTGGTTAATTCCATTCCATTCCATTCCATTCCATTCCATTCCATTCCATTCCATTCCATTCCATTCCATTCCATTCCGCTCCGCTCCGCTCCGCTCCGCTCTGCTCTACTCACCATCTTGACAAAGCAGATATAAACCATACAGTTTTTATACATATCTTCCTCCTCAGGATTGTGTTCACTAGAGAAACTGTCAAAGAACCTCCCATCTAGGTGGAGTATGCTCATGCCTTTAATTTATTTTTCTCTAGAAGATTCAGGGTTGAAAATTTTCACTATAAATCATTCTGCTTGCTTTTTTGCAAGATGAGCTGTTCTCCTAATTACTATAATTCTTGCTTTATTTTCTCATCTATGTAAAATGTCATTAACAGTACAACTACAATGTCCTATATTAAATCAGCCTTCTAGTCACCTGACCAGTAATAGCTACTTCTGCATTACTCTGTTTAAAATCTAATGAAAGGTTAGTGGACATCAATATTAACACTGCCAGACAGTACTGGCAAGCTCTTTGATGTATGTGCTTTCTACTACGTTACTCTTCATTCAGGTACCTATGCCCTTTGAATACCAACCACTCTTTGAATCATGCCAGCAAACATCTGTTAGGTGTAGTATCCTCTGCCTCAGAGAACCTCCATGTCTGAGCTGGAATTGGTCTGACTACTGCTGTTTTTTGAATGACAGAAAAAAAGGAAGCAAATGTAGAAAGCAGGTCATGTCTGATCTTCTCCCTGCTGCATCCACGCTTCTGTAAAGGGCTGAAATCCACATACAGTGAGGGAGATACAAGGCCATTCAAATTTGGTTTTGTATATTTTCCTACTCATCTTTATTCCTTAACCTTGTAAACCCTCCCTGTTATTGCTATATATATATATTGTTAAAAAAATTACTTCTCTTACTTCCAAACCAACTCCAGGTTATTTTTTGATAGATTAAACTCCAGTTAAGGCTTAAACCACCACACTCCTTTACACATAGCTCTAAACATTCCAATCCTTTTCATTGAGTTGCCTGCTTGTTAAGACTCACGGGGCATTGTCAATATACAAATGAGATCTAGGGAATACAAAAGGATGAAGTCTCAATCCTTGGAAATATTCAAAAGCTGTCTAGGTATGGTCCTGGGCAGTTGGCTTCAGGTGGCCTTGCCTGACCAAGGGGCATTGGAGTAGATCATAGAATCAACAAGGTTGGAAAAGACCTCAAAGATCATCAAATCCAACATGATCTCTGTAAATCTCTTCCAATCTCTTCTGTGATCCTGTAATCAATAAATTTCAGCCCTATGGTTACAAAACCAAATAGAAGCTACAGAAACACAGTTAATTGGAGACAAAGAAGATGGAAACACTTATTTCCCATGTTAAACAGCATTCTGATGAAAGATTTGCCATCAGACAGACAGAAGAATCCCCTGATATAAATTATTTATAGAATCTGGATGCAAATGCTTCAGAAAGGGTTTTTGTAGTCAACATTTGATTGCAAACCATGCAAAATTATAAAAATGTTTGTAAAAAGAGAAGAACACTACCAGTGCCAATTCAAGTTTATTCCATTTTAGGCCTTGGACAAGGGCCAGGTAGCAGAAATACTAGTGCTTTTCTTGGACTACCAACCCAAGCAGGCCAGCAGAACCTGAGAGAGAAAACGATAACAAGTTCTGAGGGAAGATGGTCATTGCCTTGACTTTGAGAAACTTTGGCAGTTCCCACGTTGTGAGGAAGACAACAGCTTCCTCTTGGCATCGTCCAGCTGAAACCCCTCATGTCCCTGAAAGCTGCCATAAGGAGAGGTGTTCTGACTGCACAGGTGATGTGAGTCATCTGGACCTGATTTTTCAGGAAGGCTGTCTAAAGAAGCTAGAAGACTGGTTTCATTTCTTCTTGCTTTATGTGGTTTGGTGCTGTGTGATTCTCACTGTCTTAGGGCTGTTGACCATTGTCATCAGTGGCCTGCTCATGAGACACCAGCCTTTCTCTAGTCTCTAGCTTCTGGACTCCTACACCTTCACATAGGTCTTCAGGTACTGCTAGCACTGCTGAACCAACCTTCCTTGCATTTTTGTACCACTCTGCAGCTGCACTAAAAGAAAAATAAAAATATATCTGCATGTAAAAAAAAAAAAGTAATTGTTTACTTTTGAATTGTTATTATTATTTTCCTTTAATGTGACAATATTGCATCTGTTTTCTTCCAGTTCTTGTTAGATAAACATAGATAAACTTCATTGCTGTAATCCACAGCCAGGAGTGAAGGGTCTTCAGCATGTGCAATTGTGAAGCTACTGTATGTGAGTGTGGGGGGAAGCATTTGGTGTGGTATGTCTTGCCCAGGGGAGCATATTGCCAGGTCATTATCCCAACTTTTGGAATATATCATAACTACACTAGAATCTTAAGTAGTAATTAAAGAGTAGATTCCTTCACTTTAAAACTTGTATTTGATGCTTGGGTTCTGTGAAGGTCTACTTAACTTCCCTCTTTTAATATCTGTTCAGGAATATAACTAGTGGTATTAGCAACATAGTTTTTTAATGCATTAAAAAGCAAAACAAACTGAACAGGACAAAAGCAAAGAAAAAAGAAAGAAAAATAAATAAAGGGGAAAAAAAGATACAAAACACCTATAAATATTTGTCATGGAAAATTTTGGTGCAGCCCAGTCTTGTGAACAACTTTTATGGATATCTGTGCTCTGTGGGATAAAATACATGTGCAATGCCCCAGATCTGACCTTATGTATGGTGTGGGTGGAGGTTAGAGAAAAAGAATGAGAAGGAACGAGAGTTTGCTAGAAAACATTTTCAATGCTGCTGAAAGCTTTTTTTTTTACCTCTTCACAATAATTAGAGTGCAAAATGTCAAAGTAGCAAGAACCAGTTGTGAGTGTTTTGGCTGTCCCTCTTCAACTCTTTCTCTCCTTCCTTAACCCCTATTTGATGAAATAACTAGAAACATGTGAAGCAAACTGCTTCGGGCATCAGCTTAACAGCTGTTCAGAGATCATTGAGAGACAACTGCTGCCACAATTCTCCAGTAGGATGCTTCATGTCCAGCCCTGCAATACAGGCCAAATGCTGTATTTGCAAATTTGATCTTGTTTTTCTGAACAGTCTCAAGACTGTATTTTTGTAGCATTTATGACTTCTGGAACAGCAAAAAAGTTATTCATGTTGCAAATACTCAGCATTGGACTGAATTAAAAGATAATTGAAAATACTGTCATGAAAGTGCAGTCAACAGCTGCATTCTGGGAAACAGCTAATGAATGCTCATGGCAGAAAAAGAAAAAAAAAGAAATAAAAATGAGAACTGGCAATTCTGTCAGTCTGTTATCTTGGAGAAAAGTAAAAATGTGGAAGTGGTCAAGACATCATAAAGTTAAGATTATCTGGAACCGTTATAGTCTACATTGGCCTGTGTTTTCTTGTCAACTGCTTTTTTCTTTCCAGAACAAATCAGAACTCCCTTCAATTCTGTCTGTGGGTTTGGACAGAGGCTCTGAAATCCTAATGGGAGGAGGGAATCTGTTTCTCAATTCTGCTGAGGTAGTGCACAGAGGCTTTCCAGCCAGAAGCCACCCTGATAAAATTAAAGTAGTCTCAAAACAGCACTGGTTTATACTTGTATCTGTTTATCCATTTGCATCCCCAGGAAACTGGAAAGAGCTGGACAACAGCCCACTAAAACTATGTCTTGTTCCTAATGCTGTGAGATTCTCTCTTCCCCATCTTTCTGCTGGGCACCAAGAGTGCATTTAGCCTGAGTTGCTCTCTTGAGTTCAGTGACGAAATCTCTTTCTTTCAGGAATTATTTCAAAGTTGTAAATGTTACCTTTCAGATGGAAGATAAGCTAAAGAAACTCCGGCGTCACAGAAAATCAGTTCTAAAGTTACTTGTGCCTAGAAAAAAGCCAACTTCCAGATATTAGACATATTTTTGAAAGTTCCCTGAAATTTGTGTAATGTTTTCCTCGAAGTATCAACTTTTGGTTACAGTCAGGGAAAAGTTACACCAAAAATAGAATCATAGAATCATAGAATCAGTCAGGGTTGGAAGGGACCACAAGGATCATCTAGTTCCAACCCCCAATGAACCAAAACAGGAGATCAGAGACTATTTTTGCAAATACATAGCATAAAGAAGGAAAAAAAAAAATATTTCACAAAGCTTATTCCAAATAACTCTCCTGAACAACTTGCGTTGATCACCAACACTGTTCCTTGTTTCATTAAAGCAGAGGTCATTATTTCTCAAGGAATTTTTCATCCTCGCAGTAAGAAGTGAGGAGTAGTTTTATGCACAGCAAGGTAAAAAGGACTTTTAGCACACATAGAATTATTTTTCAAGCTGCAGCCACAAAAGTGGAGAGAGGGTTTCAGTAGTACATAGTCACCAGCACTGGAAGCGTTTAAAAAGAGACTGGATGAGGCATGTAGTGCCATGGTTTAGTTGATTAGATGACGTTGGGTGATAGGTTGGACTTGATGATCTCAGAGGTCTTTTTCAACCTGGTTAATTCTGTAATTCTATGCTTAGGCTGCCTCTGCATAGACCTCCAAATGAATCATTCACATTACCCTTTTCAGCAAACACCAGCATTTATTTATAGGGTAGTGATTTTCTGGGGAACAATTGGTTGTACATTTGACTACCCAAGCCCAAGGAATTAAATCAGAGAGCAGACATATTTGTGTTTTAAATAAAGATATTAGGATTCAGACATGCCACAGCTGTGTCCCACTGGTAACCCAGAGAGTAACATTCCATTGTAATCACCATATTGCACTATAGTGACAAGTACAAACTGAAGCAATGATATTCATTTAATGTTATTAAAAAAACCCACCAAAACACCAAAACAACGACAACAAAACTAGGATTTTAATACTTTTATATGTATTTTAAGAGGGATAAGTATTTCAATTAAAAACAAATATTTAAATAGTGTCTGATAAGCATACATATGATAGTTCATTCACACTCGAAAGCCCTGCATTCTAGAATAGAATTAACCAGGTTGGAAGAGAACTTTGAGATCATCGAGTCCAACCTATCATCCAACACTATCTAATCAACTAAACCATGGCATTGAGCACCCCATCCAGTCTCTTCCTAAGCACCTCCAGTGATGGTGACTCCACCACCTCCCTGGGCAGCACATTCCAATGGGCAATCACTCTTTCTATGAAGAACTTCTTCCTAACATACAGCCTAAACCTCCCCTGGTGCAGCTTGAGACTGTGTCTTCTTGTTGTGCTGCTGGTTGCCTGAGAGAAGAGGCCAATTCCCACCTGGCTACAACCTTCCTTCAGGTAGTTGTAGGGAGCAATAAGGTCTCCCTGAGCCTCCTCTTCTCCAGGCTAAGCAACCCCAGCTCCCTCAGCCTCTCCTCATAGGGCTTGTGCTCCAAATCCCTCACCAGCTTACACTCAATTGCTCAATACACTGTTGGTTTCAGAGATAAAGATTTCTGCACTGCACCCCAGCTTGCCTAGACATATCAAGAAGATAAGGAATCGTGCACATACGTACATACACAGTGCAAGCCAATGTCAGAGCCAGTAATTCAACTGAAAAGAATTGGTGATGCTATTAACAATGTAAAAGTTCACTAGATTATAGTTATTGGTTTGTGTTACCCCAGAGGCAAGAGGTAATGCTGCTAGAATACCTTTTCCTTTCTTTATTTTCTGAATTCACACTTAATTCACATAAGAAATTAATTCATTTATGTTAAATAAATGGTGTGCTCCATGTAATTATGTTACATGTCTGTGGTGTCCGAACACACAATAGCAAAAACCGTGGCTTTGATTCTAGTCACAGACACAGGATATAGTCCGTCTAGACCATCAAGTAATGTACCTCTGAAGTGAGAGCTTTACACGTGAGATTACATTTCTAAAATGGAAACTGCTTCAAAAACATGGGCCAGAGAAGGGGAAAGCTGCATTTCTTTACACTGCCCTATTTATTTTACCCACTTTCTCTTTTGGCCAGCTCACAAGAAATCTTATAACTAGGATATTTGCATTCTATTATACAATACAATACAATACAATACAATACACCAGGTTGGAAGAGACCTTCAAGATCATCGCGTCCAACCCATCAAACAATCCAACCCACCCAACAACTAGACCATACAGCCAAGCACCCCATCAAGTCTTCTCCTGAACACCTCCAGTGAAGGTGACTCCACCACCTCCACGGGTAGCCGATTCCAATGGGCAGTCACTCTCTCCGTGTAGAACTTCTTCCTAACATCCAGCCTAAACCTGCCCTGGCGCAGCCTGAATTGCATTGAATATGCAAATTGTTTCCCTCTAAGACATTTAATGATATAGATATGACCTCTCCTCTAACACTCTGGAAAAATGTGTGGTTTTCACTAGAACTGTATAACTAATGGTCATGACAGAATTCACTGAAATCAACACAGACCACAAAAACAAAGTAATTATGCAATTCAAAGCTTTATATCTAATCTCATGACAAAGTTATTAACTTGCAGAACTAAGTTCAAGCAAAATTTCAAATGACAGTTTTTCTAATGTTTTTTATGTTACTATTACATAATTTAAATAATCAAGCATGTACTCAGATGTGCTAAATCTGAGCCTGGGAGATGTCAGAAATCTTACAAAATCTTAAATTCAAGACCTTTTTTTTAAATTTTCTGTATTTGTACTGCTTTTCACCTGACCTTTTTTAAATTCTGACCCAGTCCATGCTGGATATAATTTCTAGCATTTCCTCCTTTTGCAGGAGGAGGACAGGCATTTTCACGGTGTGGCTAGCAAGGCAATTTCCAAAAGGTATATAATCCTATAATCCTTTCTATTTATTTTAAGAGCTCCCCCATATCCTTCTCAGACTCACAAAGTGGTCACCTCAACCCTCACTCTCAACCCACTGCTTCAGTGAAAGCAGCCAGCCTAGCACTGCCAGCCTAGCACTGACAGCCCAGCACTGCCAGCCCACCTGCAACCCACAATGTCAATGGGGCTGCTGGATCAGGTGGAAAATAGGGAGGTCATTCTCCCCCTGTACACCACACTGGTTAGGCCACACCTTGAGTGCTGTGTCCAGTTCTAGGCCCTTCAGTTAGGGAAGGATGTTGAGTTGCTGGAACGTGTCCAGAGAAGGGCAACAAAGTTGGGGATAGGTTTGGAGCACAAGCCCTATGAGGAGAGGCTGAGGGAGCTGGGGTTGCTTAGCCTGGAGAAGAGGAGGCTCAGGGGAGACCTTCTTGCTCTCTACAACTACCTGAAGGGAGATTGTAGACAGCTGGGGGCTGGTCTCTTTTCCCAGGCAGCTAGCACCAAAACAAGAGGACACAGTCTCAAGCTGTGCCAGGGCAGGTTTAGGTTGGATGTTAGGAAGAAGTTCTTGACAAAGAGAGTGATTGTCCATTGGAATGGGCTGCCTGGGGAGATGGTGGAGTTGCCATTACTGGACGTGTTTAGAAGGAGACTTGATGGGGTGCTTGGTACCATGGTTTATTTGATTAGATAGTGTTGGATGGATTGGACATGATGATCTCGAAGGTCTCTTCCAACCTGTTCTGTTCTGTTCTGTTCTGTTCTATTCTATTCTATTCTATTCTATTCTATTCTATTCTATTCTATTCTATTCTATTCTATTCTATTCTATTCTCTACTGTCCCAAAAAGTGCAGCTGATGTTGAAAGGAAGTAAAACGCACCAAAAGAATCAAAATTCAAACAATAAAGAGGAAATAACCCTCTTAAAGCCCTGCATTCCTTGAACATCCTTGTAATTAATCTTGTATATTAGCCCTATAGTTCCTGGAAAAATCTTGTCTTTTAGCTTCTGTACCAGGAAAATAGTAACAGAGGACTCTCAGAAGACAGCTATACTTAGCAAAGTGCATATGCAAACACTGTGACTAAATTGCACTCTTACTGATCCTGAGGACTAAGCATCAACCTCTTTGGAGAGGTGTATATGGCTACTAGAATTTTTATCAGGGTTCTGTCTGTAGAGTGTATTAATACTGATCTAATAATAAGCACACTCAGAATCCAAATATCTGGCCTCCCATCAGTACCAAAATAAATCTTGAAGATCTCTCATGGAATGTGCATTTCATATACTTCTAGTAGCGAAAACACTCAGTGCAGCCAAGAAGGGATAGGTGAAGAGGGGGATCAGCAGTGACCTAAATCTCTTTGCCATGTATGGCCTTTACAGTGCCCAAGCATCAGGACTGCCCTTCTTTCTTCTCAGGGGAGAGACCTGCCTGTGAAACATACATCTGTCTGGCAGAGGGAAAGGTAAGACAGGAGAAAGTTTAAGGGGAGAGTGCTGAAGAAAGGTAATTTGGGACAATGGAGAACTGGCCAGGCACAGAACGTGAGAGTGCCTGTGTGTGTCCTGGCATCAAAGAGAGAAACAAAGCACTTTACAGAGAAAGCCAAGTCCAGGATCTGCCAAAGATACTGAGAGATATGGCTAGCCAACAGTCCTGTCAGTAGAAATGTTCATTTAAATTGATAAAGAAAAAAAAAAAATGGGACTAACCAGTTTTAGAAAGAAAGTCTTTCCATTTTTTGTATTTTAAGTAACATTTCTTTTAAACTACTGACCTTCAATGCCTTCAGAAGGGGCTACTGAGCTGTGAGGTCCTGTTTTTTGGACACATACACAGAGCCACACTGATTTTTTGCAGTCTGTCTATCCCTAAATATAAACCAGCTCTGATCCAGTGAAGATGGTACTTTTACTTGTAAAATTTTCCAATTCAGATTTTGGGGGAAAAAAGTAGGATATAAGTATATTTCATGCTTCCCACTGCCAAAAGTAAGCTCTTTTGGAAATGCAGACCAATTAAGAAACAGCTTTGACAAAACTACCGACTTCACTGTTCTTCAAACATTAATGATTAAAAAAAGTCACTTTTTTATTCTTTACATTCATTTTCCACCCTACTTTTTAATTGTGACAATTCAGTTGCTTCAGAGATATGATTTGTTACAATTTCTGATTAAAAGTAAACAAAAAACCCGCACAAAACCCTCAAACCAACCAACCAAAACACCCCAAACAAAAACCCCAAGCCAAAACCAGAAACAAAAAAAGAGACATTGAAAGAAAGGAAAGTTACTAAACAAACACTAACAGTTTCATGAAGGGGAAGGGGCAAAATTTCCTTCATCTTTAAGTGATTTACAGAAACTCCTTTCTGGCAAGCCGCTTTGGCACAATTTTCCCTTTGGGTATTGTTACTGATACCAAACCGGATGTCCAGTGAACTCCCTGTTGACAATTTAGAGTAAACACAACAAATGTATCCAGAATAACAATCTTTAGTTTTGACTTTTGATGCCTGGAGAAATTAGAGGCTCATATGTTATCTCAAACAAACAGCCATTGGTTTGTGGTCTCTAAAACAATACTTTCTTGATGGGAGCATGTGCTTATTTCACTGCATGGTTGTGATTTTAATCACACTATGGTCAAATCTTTACTCTTACCTGAGAGTCAAAACGTTTATTTTACAGCAGATTGCAAATGGTCACTGAGAAGGTTTGATGAATTAGGCCTGACTGAGCACTGTGAAAACGCAGTTTAAACTTTGGAGAATCAAGTGATACTTCATGAAATTTCCCACAAGTGTTTTGAGAGGCCCACTGAAAAACTTATTTTCAATCTGTCCTGAGAAGGAATCTGGAAATAATTGCTGCCTTGATTTTATGTTTATTGGAGGGGTGTGCATGTGTGTGTACCTGTGTGTGTGTGTTTGTAAAGATCAGCACCTTCTTGAGGTATAGCGTGACTGCACTGGGATTCCTCATGTTACCCCGCCATATGAGCCTCTGCTGATGTATCGAGCCCTGTAATCCACACTGCAGAGCCACTGCCAGTGTCTTCCTTTCACCTTCTATCCTGTTTGAGTTTGGAATTCCAATTGAAAAACAAACAAACAAACAAACCAACAAAAAACCTCCCTAACTCTTCAAAAATTCAGTGAGACAGTAAACTGAGTACAGGAGAAAGCAAACTGAGTGTTAGGCAGGTAGGCAAGGTTGTATATGGTACCAATCACTATAACTCAATAGAAAACAGGGCTGTATGTTTCTCAGGATATGATAATCAGGAACTATCCTAACTGAAAGAGAGATGAATCGTAACAAGAGGCTTCTTCCCATGTTGTGCTATTGTATGGGAAGAAAAAAGTAAAATTTGAGACTGAATGCAAGCCATGGGCCACCTGTGTAAATGGCTGAAAACATTTCATTCTCCATTATATTTGCTTTCTCTCCCCATACCAACTCACTCTTCATCAAGTGACTTAACAGGTTTCTCTGTGCAAATAAACTTGCATTTGTATTTTAATTGTCCTGCTTCCAAGTAAAGGAGAACACAGGATATTTGGTGTGTTAAGTTACCCATTCTGGAAGCATTCTGTAAATAAAGTTCTTTGACATTTAATGTATATTATTGATGCAGAAATTCAAAGCTCTTCAATTTGTGGTTAGGCAGTAAGATTTTTTCCCCCCTTTTAATAGAGGGAAAACAGTTCACAAAATAACAGCTACAGACTGTGAGACAAGATAAATTTTCAAGTTTCTTTAAGATAAGTCATTATTCTACAGGAAGCCACACAAGGATCCGTTGCCTTTTCAGGGATGCAATTCAGCTTCCTAACTTCAATCCTACTGTCTTCTTCCAAAAACCACCAAACTTGTTCACGGACTGTTCTGTGATAAATATCTGCTCTTCACACGACTACAGTCCTTTCTACTCTTGTCTCAAGGACTTGCTCTATGAAGCAAAGAATACAAAATACTTCTTCACCTATCAAAAAATTTTGCCTTCACACTACACTAGAAACATAAATAGTATGAGAGCTGATTTACAGGAATTTAGAGGTTTCTCTCGAGGAAGAAAATCTTATCGATAGATAGTGACATTTTACTATAATTCAGTGTTTGCTGGCACAGATAACAGCTGTGGAGGGAAGGGAGGGAAGTGCAGGGAATACTACACTGGAGAGGCTTTCAGCAATAAACCGAACCTTGTGTGTGCTACGCTAGATGGCTGTGTTGTAAAAGGCAAAATAAGCCCATAAAACTCTTTCACTAATCAGACCTATGGCAAGAGCCAAAAGTATCTTTATTCATTTTGCATGGATGAGAGTGCAGGACACAACAGAGCAATCATCACCACCCTGCCCGAGCTTGACACTTACAGTCTGCCACATCAGAAGCAATCCATGCCTTTCAACCAGGTGAAGTCATTCCTTGAAAGATTCTATTACCCAAAACACAGAAGAATTAAAGGCATATGCTACTGATTTTCAGGCATCCAAATATAAAAGAGCTGGAAAAAAATGTATTTATATATATATTTATATACATACATATTTTTTCCTCCCCAGAATTTATGACTAAACCATGTGGACAGTGTCAAGCTAAAGACAGAGCTTCTATCCCTTGCTTCTATTTCTAGCCTCCTTACTTTTTTTTTTTTTCAGACCATGGTTACCATCAACAAGAGGCCGACTTTAATTGTATCAGTAAGCCCATGCCCCAAGACTGCATTCTGAATTTCATGTCTCAAAGCAAAATTAGGGAAAAATTGTCACCTCTAGGCAACCTATGAAGTACAAAATTACACTCTTTAAGGGCTCTAGTAAGAAAGGCTGAGATGGCTATAAACCTGTATTAATCATATAGGACACGTTCAAAGGCAGATATTTTGTGACTCATACAACCATGCTGTGTGCCCATTTCCTCCCTCTCCATAAACAAGGTATAAGACTAAGAGCATGGAAATAATAATCCCAGGAATGTAGTAGAACTTCCATTTTGTTCCCATTTTCTATAAGAATAACATTCAACATGTGGGAAGCAAATAGAGGAACTATGATGAGTAGTTTCTCTGATTCCTAATACCTTTCTTGTGCCAGCTACAATAGCAAAAGGGTACCTAATTAAAATATGAGTCAAAAACATGACAGAAGAGCTAGTAACTATCTTTCTGGTATTCTGACTTACCATAAAACTGGAACAGAACATACAAATCTACATGATAAATTTCCTGATAGATTTGGGAGCTGAGGGGATAATGGATGCAATTTTGTTTAATGATTTCTGATATAGATTTTATTATATCACAACCATTTTCTGAAATCTTTCTGTGCACAAAATAACATAGTGTGGGGGATTTTAATGTCAATTTAGTATTGTGCCTCCTACTAGTAAATGAATGCTTCTCTTCATTTTGGTCCTCCTTATGTTAAACATATATAAGCATGTATGTAAATGTATTCATGTGCATGTTTGAGTGTGTATAAAAGGCCATTTTCTTGAAGATGTTTTGTTTTGAGTTTAACAATGTCAGCTGCATGGCTTTCTGTACTGTGTCACTTGTGTACTTCATAAACCATGAATGCTTTACCCTCATGCAAACTTCTGAACTTGGGCTGCTCTGTTGACTTGCATTCTGTAGGGTGAATAGAAGATAAATTACACAATCCAGCAAGCCTAGAAACTCTGTAACAAAGACTGTTTCCCTTCTGGGATGTTCTGTGGTCTTCTTCAGTCTCTTGGTCCTCCAGTGATGTAAAAGCCCTTAACTACCACCACACTTTGATAGTGTAGCAATGAGAGGTAGATGCACAGAAACATGCAGAGGATGGAGACAAGAGCTGGTAAGTACCAATACTCCTGAATTAGTGCTACTGTCCTCATTTTCCTAAATGTAGATGTTATCAACATTATCAGTTATTACTTGCTTTTGGGCAACTAATTACAGATAAACTGGATCTATACTCACCCTGCCTGCTGGTGCCCACATTGTTCCTTTCTAGGAATAACTCTATGAGCAGCCACATGAATTTGCACCATACCTGTTTTTCATTCAGTGATTGCTTAAGTGGGAGCATGACAGGACAAAGCAGTTTTGCATGTCACTGTTCCCCAGCAAATTACCTAAGGAGATCATTCACAATTTGACTCATACTAAACAAAAAACAAAACTCCAAACAAACCATAACCACAAGAAAATACACTTTATGTACAAAGTACTGCTTCTATTCTGCTTTTCTTCCTACTGCACATTCCAACGTGATTTAACCTCACTCAGGTGACAGACCTCTCTGCTGATATACGTGTTTGAGAACAAGCCAAATTCAACATGAGTCATGTCATGAAGAATCTCACTGACTTCACTTCTGTGCTCCTCTGCTTATATCACAACTGTGGGTGCTACAAGACAAAGAATCTGTTGATATTGTTTATAATTGAGAGATGATGAGTTGCTAAGCTAGACATCAGATATTTCTCCACCCAGTGATTCCCAGGATAATTTTTAGTTTCTGTTAATGAAAAACTCTCAACTATCAGCTTCCAAGAATGTAGGAAAAAGAGTGACTTTTCCTTATCTGCAAAAAGGCGTCATGAGTGACTCCTTTTTCTGTCTGGACAAGGCAAAGGGCGTAGATGGGCAGAATGGAGAGGCCAGTCACTGAGATCTACTGAGTATTTATGTCAGTAAAACAAAAAGCAGCATTAAATAGTGTGACCGGTTTAGGCTGTGCCTTTAAGAAAGGGACACTTTCTGAACACTCTGGCTGAATATTTTGGTATATAAATGAAAACAAGAGATATGCTAATCCAATTTCATTGGTGGAACCCGGCTGTAGGTTCTGGCTTAGTCTTTCAGTCGGGGGGGCAGTCAGTCTTCTTCTTCTTCCCCCTGTACTGTGAGCTGGCCTGCTTTTCTCTCTGAAGCAACAGCTTGCTACGCAGGAACGATTCTTGCTAACCAGATAAGAGAAAACTAACTTTTTGCATTCGCTTTGAGCTTTAACAAAGTTTTCCCCTTTTAATTACCTTCCTTTCTCTCTCTCTCTCTAACCCTTTTGGGAAAAAGGGGAGGTAGGGAGGGAGAAGGGAGGGGCAGGCCGAACCCCCTGGCCGCAGGGGGGTTGGGGAAAGGTTTCCTGTATTACATACATTGCTGTATACTTCTGTATATATTGTAAATATTGTATATTTTTGTACATATTCATTGCATTCCATATCTGCTTGTAAAATACAGCTTTCATCTGCTTCTCTGGCTGAGTTAGCTGTGGAATTCTTTTGTGTGGGGGGGGAACCTTCCTACTCCACCACAAGTAGAAGCCAACTGAGATGATTTTTCAGAACACCAAGTCAAAGGCAGCAACTATGAATTTTCCCTGGCTCCCAGCTGAGACTAAACCTACTCCTTTTATATATAATCAAGCTCCATATTATACAAGTAATATGATATTAATCATAACTTAAAAATCCATGCTCTTATTACTCTGTTGTTTCTGATAGGATTGGTTTACATGTAGCAGTTTTCTACTAGGCAGCTACTCTTTAGAGTTCCACTGCTAAATTTCTTCCTCTTTGGACTATTTTCTAAGTCCACCCTAAAAAGATCTTTGAATAATGGACTTTGGGCTTTCACCGTTTCACCTTCTATGCTTCAGCACCTCATAATGATTTCTTTCCTTGGCCTCATCTATGCTGGCCACTCCTATGGTCTTCTGCCTGTATGGACAGGTAGATGAAGAATTTCTGTGGCCGTTTCTCAGCTAGATATTGTTTTACATGTTCTTTAAAGACACAATAAAGTCTGTCTTCATACTCTAGTAAGCCCTCCTAGGCAGGTCTTATTTAGACACAGAAGCTATGTGCTTTCTACAGTCCTCAGGAAGCCTACTGATTGCATACTTTAGTAACCAGAAACCTGAAAGTCTAGTCCCTCCCAGCACATGAAACAGAAATGTTACGAGCAAGTCGACGCAGAATTCTGGGATGGCATTAAATAGCCTTGCAAGCATGAGTTTAATTCCATGTACTTGAAGTTATTATTTACTGAAGAATGGACAAAAAGGGGAACATGCCAAAGCCAAGCTCATGTGTCTACAACTTAATTTTTTCACTTCCAGCTGAAGACAGCAACTCTGCTCAAGAATTAAAAGCAATGTGGGATACAGGTTAGAGAACAACTGTGTCTAGCCAAAGAAGCTGGATTCCCAGGCTGTGGGAAAATGAGAGTTCCTGAAATTGGTTTGAACCCAAATAGGACAAAAATCTAAAGAAAAAATAAATACAAGAAAGCCAGAAATGTTCAAGAGCTAGAAATTCCCTGAATCTTTTAGCAACTCAATAAAACTGTCAAAAGTACGTTTCATACAACAGCTGCAGAGATCACCCAAGAATGCTGGTCCTAAGGCAGATTTGTTAACAGGCCACCCATGGGCAAGGCCATAGAGCTCCCTGAACCTCCAACTGCAGGGAGGACCTGCCAAACCCAGCCATGAGGAAACACATCCTTTCTTCCACAGTAAATTTCCACCCAGCAATAACAACACTTGCAACAGCATGCCCCAGTCTTGGAGAGCAGACATACTTAATTTTAAACAGAAAAGTAATTGGTGCTTGTTGTCACCACAAAGACAAGACCAATCGTGGCAGTGACTTTTTTTTGTGTGCCTCACTGAAGTTTTAGTAAGTTGTGAAACATGTCAGAATTAATATTGCTGTGTCCTCATGCTCAATATCTTTCTCTTGGTTTTTTTTTTTTCAATATTTTTAACCTTAAAAATGTGTTTTAACAAATCAGTTAGCAAAATCATATTTTTAATGATAAACTTGGTGATTCAGACAAAGCCTACTTATTTTATGAGGTAAGATCCCCACTGAATCTCCATTATGAAGGCCAATGGAAAACCCTACTGGATTATCATTTGACGTCAAATCTGGCACAATGCAACCTGCAGACGTCTGACTCAGTGTTACCAGAGACTTGGAAACTTCCAAGTAATCTTTCCTGTATTTAAACCAATACAATTCCCTGGGAAAGAACACATCTGCAAATAGACTTAAGAAATTTTCTTATGACCCCATTTAAGAAGGGATTGGCCTTCTCTTCAAGAACTGGTGGGGAATTCCTTTTGAGTGTCTGTGGGGTTTTTTTTTGGTAGCTCCACTAGATAGTTTCCTATAAGAGGGAATTTATAGTCATTAAAAACTATGGTGATTAACTGGTTTTTGGTTGGTTGGGTTGGGACTTTTTAAACAGAAAAAGGGGAAAACTTCCAGAATTTCTTGATACTTTGCTATGACATCAGTTAGTATATCTAATTTATATGCATCTATGCAAAATTAGGCACATAAAAATAGTATTTGGGTTTATCTGCAGATTTTTTAACATGAAAAAGTGTTTCCACCACAACGTATTTTCTTTCACAAGTTTTCAGATCCTATTGCACTGGAAGAAAATTCCTGCAGCACTAGAGAAAAATAAGGTCCTCCATTTTTAAGAGACCTTAATTTGCATTGCAAATTTCTGCAAATGATTCCTTCACACAAATTTCAGTATTTTCTATCAGAAAAGATGCATACAGCCTCAAGCTGTACCAGGGGATGTTTAGGCTCGAGGTGAGGAGAAAGTTCTTCACAGAGAGAGTTGTTAGCCATTGGAATGGGCTGCCCAGGGAGGTGGTGGAGTCACCATCCCTGGAGGTGTTCAAGAGGGGATTGGCCGTGGCACTTGGTGCCATGGTTTAGTCATGAGGTCTGTGGTGACACGTTGGACTTGATGACCTTTGAGGTCTCTTCCAGCCTTGGTGATTCTGTGATATGTGTGAAATTAGTAATATAAGTAACACCAGCTTATTATTATCAGATAATCTATACACCTACAGAAATAACTATTTTATGGTTAAATACTTAATTATAAAAGGAACACACAAGGGACTGCAATGTAAGGGGTGTGTGTGTGTGTGGGAACAGCAACAAGAAAGAATAACAATAGGGCAGGTAAATAATTAAAAACAAACAAGTTTTTAAGTATTAATTGTAGCAAGGCCAGTGTTTCTTTAGTGTCTTTTCTTGGTGCATGATTTTATAACAATACCATAAAAGAATAACTGCAAGGTGTTTGCTCTTAACGTCACTTTGAGTACTGAAAGTACAGGACACCAGGAACACTCCAAATTCTGCTCGAGTACTTTATAGCAGGAAAGTATTATGCAGTTAAATAAATGAAGTTACAACCAGGAGTTAGACTTCATTCCTCTGATTTCTCCTCATTCAAGAAGCCAAATTACAAAAGCCTCATTTCTTGCTTTGCATAGTAAAAAGGTGCTGCCAAAAGGGGAAAATGGTATTTCAAGGTGACAGGAAATTTGTGTTAAATCTGCTCCAGTCAATGAATAAATTACATTAAATGGAACCAAAGCTTTACCCATTTGCATCCATCAAATATTCAAGTTTAAATCCTTTGTTATTATTTGAAACAGCTGTTCATTTAGAAATACCCATATATCTCAGTTTCAGATATTTCATCTCATAAAATGCTAAGTTGTCATTTTGGTAAAATACTTAACACAAATTTTGTGAATTTTCAGGCCACTAAGAAAGCTTCAGAAGTAAACAAATTCTCTTTTCACCAGTGCTGCCAGCAATCTGTGTGATGAAGGGCTTGCTCAAATTTGCAGCTAGTAAAAATAATAGTTCAGAAGAGATGTAACACTACAGCATGAATGGTTTGGCTATACCCATAACGATCTTAGGCCTTCATCTGACTCTACGTAATACATTGAGCCTGAAAACAAATCCACTTAGATCAGCAAGAGCTACAAACTAGCTCAGAGAGCTGACAACGTATATTAGGCCTCCTTTCTCCAACAGCTGTTCTTTGTTATCCAAACCTAGACTGAAAAACTTGGGAATGAAGACAAGGACTTTGCAATGCAGAAATGATGATCCTGAGTACCTCAAAACCCAATATTTTACCTTCTACAAAGACACTTTGTCCTCTCCTTTACGATGTGGTCCTTGTAAGGGCTGGGGGTTATTTCACAGCCTCATTATTATTTTTTTTTTAAAAATCACAGCTTTCACTGTATTGTCATAAATAAACACTTCAAACTCATACAAAACCTCACACTTAGATTCTTCTCAGCTTGAAGAGGATGAGGAAACTTGCTTGCATGACTTCAAAGAGCAAATAAATGCCTATGACCAGTGCCAAGTAACACAAAGCTGTCATTATTTTGCCCTATAAAGATTTCACTTCTTATTTTAAACATAGCACTATGATATTTCACCTGAGAGAGGAAGTATTCAAGGCATTAAATTGTTACTGTATTGCATACTACTTTTCAAATTTTGGTTTATTTTTAAACACATTCATGTAGCAAACTCCTCATTCTAACTAGGACCGAAAAAAACAGCAGACAGGATAAAATCAAAATAGAATAAACCATGCTATAGAATAAACCAAACCAGATTGGAAGAGACCTTCAAGATCATTGTGTCCAACCCATCAACCAATCCAACCTACCCAAACTACTAGATCATGGCACCAAGCACCCCATCAAGTCTCCTCCTGAACACCTCCAATGAAGGTGACTCCACCACCTCCCTGGGCAGCCGATTCCAATGGGCAATCACTCTCTCTGTATACAACTTCTTCCTAACATCCAGCCTAAACCTCCCCTGGTGCAGCCTGAGACTGTGTCCTCTTGTTCTGGTGCTGGCTGCCCAGGAGAAGAGACCAACATCCGCCTGTCCACAACCTCCCTTCAGGTAGTTGTAGAGAGCAATGTTTATTTTCTAATGATAATATTCTAATCTGGGTAAAGGCACAACATTTTTGTTATGCATCTGTGTTGGCTTAATTAGTCCTTATTATGGTCTTTACGTTTTGGCTTTGAAAAGTTGAATCCTCCAGTGACTCATTAAAAAAATATGTACATCTCACTGCGGAAAAAAGTAGTTATGTGCTAATTAAAATTGGAAGCCGGAACTGAATAAGTCTTGCCTGGTATCTATATGCCTTTTTCCATACGTCAGGTAAAGGATGTACACTTTTGTTCATACTTTATTCAGTCAAGGCATGATTCACTAACCGGAATTTGCCTAAATAAGGCATTGTGCATATTCCAGGAAATTTTAGCAAGCCCTTTTTTATTTCTGTACATTGGTGTAACTGTCCTAGAAAACATTGGCTTCTACAAGCAATGCACTTATCATAGTAGTAACATAGTATCAGCCAGGGTTAGAAGGGACCACAAGGATCATCTAGTTCCAATCCCCCTGCCATGGGCAGGGACACCTCACACTAGATCAGGCTGGCCAGAGCCTCATCCAGCCTGGTCTTAAACACCTCCAGGGATGGGGCCTCAACCACCTTCCCAGACAACCCATGCCAGGGCTTCACCACTCTCACGGTGAAAAACCTCCTCTTCACATCCATTCTGAATCTCCCCACCTCCAGCTTCATTCCATTCCCCCTAGTCCTATCACTACCGGATATCCTGAGAAGTGCCTCCCCAGCCTTCTTGTAGGCCCCCTTCAGATACTGGAAGGCCACAATGAGGTCACCTCGGAGCCTTATTTATCATCTTTGCAGAAGAGAAGCCTCTAGCACCACTTCACAAGAAAACAATATATCATCCCATTTTATTTACTGATGAAACCCAAAATTATTTGGCTTCCTGGAGCCTTTTATTTTCTAAATTACTAAATTCTCACCTTTATGGAGCTACATCTTACTTTAAGGAAAAAGAAATCCAGATTATTTCCCTGACATCCCCAAAACATTAAAAGGCATGTCTTTGAATTCCTGGCCCTTTTGTGTTCTTGAAGTTTTAAAGTCACCCCTTGTTTTATAATATTGCCTACATTAAAATTAATTATTTGGCATCTTGATTCAACTTTCTATCCCTGGCATTACCACAGACAATTAGCTTAAATCAAGGTTTGCTGAGTATACACCTCACAACCTTAAACTGGCTTTAAATGTTTTCACATGTAATGATTTCACTAAGATTATGTTTAACAGTTGAAGTTACATGGTTAACAAAATAAGACACTGTAACACGTAGCTAAATATCAATTTCAATAAGCACATTATTTACCCCACAAATCCCCAAGTCAAGTCTGTCTTAGAAGGTGGCATCAGGAATTAAGTAGCCCCAGGGCATGGGCAGAGTTAGTAAGAGATCTGCAGCCATGCTGTGCTCTCCAGGATGCAGAGGAGCTGATAGAACCACAGCTTACTTGAACACTTATTCAAACATATACAAATGGTATAGAGTTATATAGATTATACAGACTCACTTGGACCCACTCTTATCTATTCTGCAAATGTGGTTGTCACCCTGTGCAGTACAGTAGTATTTTACTTTCAATTTCTAAAAGTATTTGCACAGCATAGAGTATACATTGAAAAACAAACAAACAACTGAATAGGGATGCAGAAGTGGCGCTTCATAAATAAAGTGTGTGAACACTGGTGTGACATCTGTATGCCCACATGCCTCTCATGGGCCTATTGGAAGAATTACATTCACCCACTGGGCAGCTGAAATGCATGCACTCTTCTAAACCCTTGACTGGCATTGCATAATGGCACACAAGCAATATAGAAGATTGTATTTGGAAGCACTTGATTCCTAGAATCGCTGCTAAGAAGCAGCTATATGGACATATATTATCAAATCCTATCTTATTGTGGAACAGCTTCAAGCTGCACCAGCAGAGATTTAAAGTGAATTTTAGAAGAAAATTCTTCATTGAAAGAGTTATCGAACACTGGAAAAGGCTCCCCAGGGATGTGGTTGAATCTCAGTCCCTGGAGGTGTTTAAAGATGCATAGATGTGGTGCTAATGGGCATGGTTTAGCATCAGACTTAGATAATGGTTGGACTCAAAGATCATAAAATCTTAGAATCAGTTAGGTTGGAGAAGATCTTCAAGATTATCAAGTGCAACTATTAAACCTAATTTACCAAGTCCACCTCTAATCTGTATCCCCAGGTACCACATCTACATGGCTTTAAAACACATCCAGGGATCTTAAAGATGTTTTTCAACTGAAATGATTCCATGATTTTTTTATGCCTATGTCACATTCTTTCCTTCTTCTCTCATGAGGTCCCAGCCATTGGCTTTAATATTTTATCACAGTCAAGCCTGCTTTTCATCTCAGGACCAAGGCAATCTCAAAGCAGATGAAAAGGCCTTGTCTGAGCATTTAAATATACTACATCAGGCTGCTGCAGATTAATCCTTTGTAAATCCTTATGCAGTACTGCCCTGTGCTTTAGGTCTCCACAAGTGTCACACTTAGGCTTTCCTAGTCTGAAACTTTGCTGTTGATTTTGGATATGTGTAACAAAACAGCAGCAAAAACAAACAAACAAACAAAACCCAACAATAACAACAAAAAACCCAACACAGAATAATCAAGTTAATTTATCTACATGGAAGACTGTCAGGAATCAGATTCATGTTGTTTGGGTTTTTTGGTTTTATTTTTAATGTAATCTAACTAAACTTTGGGTTTTTTTGGAAACAATTATCAATTCAGTGCCAGTACAGCAAAACTAAAAATATATTTAGAAGTTAAGGGGAAGGTTTTCATTTGTTTTCCCACTATGTGCTCGTTATTAACACTTAGTCTCTATAGACAATCATAATTGTTAGTGACAATCATAATTGTTAGTACCAATCAGGCCAGAGCAGAATGAAGATTAAAGAATTGTACACTGAAGGCAACCTGAATCCACAGCATCTCTGTGAGCTTTTAATAAGAGCAAAGGATGACAGGAGGGGCGTAGAAGCAAAGGCAAGGAGAATGGGAATCTGAGTATTGGAAAGCAAAAAGTATGAAAAGCACAAGGGCTTTGGGTGAGAGAAGATATCATAAATATGTCAGAGAGATGGTGGGTCAGTCAGGAGCTTTTCAGAAGAACGATTTTTGAAAGGAGGGGGGAAAGGTGTAAATAAATGGAAGAAGGACTGTTTTGATACAGTAAGAGAAGGGGTCCACACAGAAATCAAATTTTATAATGGCCTTCTGAAGGCAAATGTTTACAGCTAAGAATTTTTGACTGAATGGGAATGCTTTCTGTATCATTATTTGAAATGTTCAGATTTTCTAGCAAGTAGTGCGAAATAGTTTGCTTAGAATGCCTTCCCCTGGGCAGCACTACATCTGTATGCCCTCTAATCCACTTCAGGGGTCAGATATAGCCCAAGGAAGTCTGCACCATGAAAGGTAGCCCCACTCTACACAAAGGAAGGAGATGCATTGGTATTACCATGTATTTTCAGTTTACAATATATAAGCACCCACTAGGGGGAAGGAGAGTGAGCCTTCTAATCCAGTACAGGGTCTCTACACTCTACAAGACTAGGTAGGTCTCACAGTCTTTTATGCTGAACATTTTCCTGTTCTAGGTTGAAATGTTGTTGGGTTATAAACAGAGTTAACCTCAGCTCTTATGTTACTTCATTCATGATGCCTGAGTGTTTCATAAGTCATGTCTACATTTGTTAGATTGGGAAGTGTTCTGCTGGAAAATCCCTGACAAGATAGAAATTGAAGTAGTCTTTCCTGCTGTGAATGAGTAACTCTTCCCAGCTTTCTTGAAAATGGAATTCCGTTCTCTTCCAAATTACTCAGAGCAAACCACATCCTCTCCCCACTATGTGAGGATGTAATGCCACAAAGCTTGTTGTTGTGCTCCTAAGGACGTGATGAAACTGCTTACAATGTTTCAATCTCTGATCAAAATTTAAACCTGACCATCTCATACACTGAATTCAGAGATAATGATAATGCAACCACAAACCCAGGTGAATGTCTCTGTCCCAGCTGCCAGTAGACTAAGTATCTCTCAGAAACAAATAGACACATGTTTGATTACCATATGTTTACATAAAGAAAAAAAATAGCACACTGAACATTTGAAAGCAAAAAAAACTAATAGATAATCCAGTCTTGAATAAAAGCACAGCTAGAGCTCAGCCTAGCTACAGCCATTAAGGATAATTAAAAAATGTTTCTATAAATTCATTGACAACAAAAGGAGGACTAGGGAAATTCTCCATCATTTATTGGAAACATAATGATTAAGGAGGAGAAGGACTGAGGAGAAGGCTGAGGTGCTCAAGGACTACTTTGCCTTGGTCATTAGCACTGGATCCAGAAGTTCCCTGGACACCCAGCCTCATCAGCTAGGAGTCAGGGAAGGGAATCAGAATGAGGCCATCACAATACATGCAGAAGTGGTCACTTACCTGCTACACCGCTTAAACACGCACAGGTCTATGGGGCCAGATGGGCTACACCCAAGGATGCTGAGGGAGTTGGCAGATGTGCTTGTCAAGCCACTTTACATTATTTACCTGAAGTCCTGGCTGACTGGGGAGGTCCCAATGGACTGGAGGGTAGCAAAGGGGGATTTGGGAAACTACAAACCTGTCAGTCTGATATTGGTACCAGGGAAGGTAATGAAGCAGATCATCTCAAGGGTTGGATGATAGGTTGGACTCGATGATCTTGAAGGTTTTTTCCAACCAGGTTAATTCTCTATTCTCTATTCTGTACCATTACATGACATATACAGGACAACCAGGGGATCAGAGTCAGCATGGGTTTATGAAGGCCAGGTCCTGCCTGACCAACCTGATCTCCTTCTATCACAAGATGACCAACTATTGGATGAGAGAAAGGCTGTGGATATTGTCTACCTAGACTTTGGGAATGACTTTGACACTGTTTCCCACAGAATTCTTGTGGACAAACTGGCTGCGCATGGCTTGCAGGAGCACATGCTCTGCTGGATAAACAGCTGGGGCTGGGCAAACAGGCCCCGAGAGTGGTGGTCAATGGAGTCAAATCCAGCTGGTGGCCAGTCACAAGTGTTCCTCAGGACTCAATGTTGGGACCACTTCTGTTTAACATCTTTATTGATGACCTTGATGGAGACATGGAGTGTATCATCAGTAAGTTTGCAGGTGACACCAAGTTAGGTGGGAGTGTTGATCATCATGAGGATAAGGAGGCTCTACAGAGGGACTTGCATAGTTTGGATCAATAGGCCAGCATTAAAGGGATGAGCTTCAACAAGGCCAAATGCCAGATCCTGCACTTGGGTCACAACAACCCAACAGGCTTGGGAAAGTGTGGCTGGCAAGCTGTCTGGTAGAAAGGGACCTGGGTATTTTAGTTGACAGGCAATTGAATATAAGCAAGCAGTGTGCCCAGGTGGCCAAGAAAGCCAATGAAACAATTTTTTCATGGAAAGAGTGGTCAGGCATTGGAATGCGCTGCCCAGGGAGGTGGTTGAGTCACCAATCCTGGATGTGTTTGAGGGACGTTTGGATGTGGTGCTCAGGGTTGTGGTTTAGGGGTGAGCATTGTAGAGCAGGATTATCAGTTGGACTTGGTGACCCAGAGACTTTTCCAACCTGATTGTTTCTGTGATACCAGGATTAAAATTAGCAATCTGGGGATTCAATGCCACTGCCTGCATATGGCCATAATGGAAAAAGATGTCATATCCTATCCAACCTGTGTTATGAGTCAGGAGTACAACCTTTCACTCTTCTGACTGCCAAAACAGTATCAATAAATCTTAACATGTAACATTTTCCATGTATCAGAATTAATAGATTCATAAATAAAGACTCAAATTCATTCCATACCTGTTGAATGAGAACTTTATGACTTTGTGATTGGTTAATATCATGAGCATGGGCCAAGATTGCAAACATGTTTTAAGAAGGAATTCAAGGAGCTGAAGAGCCAAGTGGTATGTTCAGCAAAAACACCTGTATGTTGTCTTCTCAAAAATTTGAAGAAAGATGGCAGAAGGAAAAGAGCTACCCTTAGCTATGGTGTAAGATTTATGTTCATTTTGGGTTTTTCAGTGCTGCCTTCTTGACTACTCCTTCTTCTGAGGCTAGATGACATCCTAGTATGAATGAGTAAGCTAATCTTGACCCTTTTTTGCAATGAAAGTTCCTCTGCTAAACATACACCTGTACACTTTTCTAAAGAAATGAGTATTTCCTTGTTTTCTGCATACATTGTAAGTACAGCCCACACATCAGCACAGAGAAAATACTTAGAAATACCCCAACCAACTAACCAAAAATAGTTCTTGATATACCTGAAGTGCTTCAGTGTTAGAACATGTTTTCTAACTTCCAATTTGATGCCACTTATTGCTTCAGACCTTCTCAGCTTCTTTGGCCTAGTGACATGGAAACATCACAGCCTTGCCTTGAAAATGAACAGAGCACAATGGAAACAGGGTTGAACATGGTGAGCCACACGGCAAACTCAACAGTGGAGGCAAGAACTGGGCATGATAATCCTTGGCATAAGCTGTGTATCAAAACTGTACAACACAATAACTGAAACTGACAGACAGGTGTATCATAGTACCATCACAGACTAATCAGATTGGCAGATAGTGGCAACATCTGGATGGAAATATGTTCAGTGGTAGCATTGAAGGGTGAGACATGGGTAGTTGTGTGCCCAATGTTGCAACTGCAGAGTTGAGCTCCTTCCCCAAACTGGCAACAGTGAGTATTGTGCTGGTGGTGACTCCACTGTTATCACAGTATCGCCAAGGTTGGAAGAGACCTCAAAGATCATCAAGTCCAACCTGTCACCACAGACCTCATGGCTAGACCATGGCACCAAGTGCCACATCCAGTCCCCTCTTGAACACCTCCAGGGATAGTGACTCCACCACCTCCCTGGGCAGCACATTCCAATGATGAATGACTCTCAGTGAAGAACTTCCTCCTCACCTTGAGCCTTAACTTCCCTTGGTGCAGCTTGTGTCCTCTTATGTTATAATAGGAGCCCAAAGTTAACGAAATAAAAGGCTTGGTGGCCCTCTCAACCACTCCCCAACCCTACTGATTTAAAAATTGTACCTGAGAGGCTGTAATATTCAGATTATAATATTTTTATTGCCTAGAAAAATCTCTTCCCTAACCTAACAGTGAGATAAGCTGGAAATATTAAATGCTACAAACTATAGTCACTGCAGTTAATTGCACAAATCATTAATGAAAAGCCTTAGTACACATCACTGTACATTTAATTGCACCTGTCAGAGTCTACTGCTTTTTATAAAGGTATTCATCAGGCCACCAACACACTGTGAGAAAGCTTAGAAAACTGACATAGCAGAATGTATGTTGGGACTACAGTTCTTTAAAAATCCTTACTAACATTAACAAAATAGTACATAAAATTGTCTGTGCCTATTCAACAACTTCTTTCCCCTTCCAGATGAAGAAACATAAATAAGAATTAATACAAACAGAAATTCCAGAAATTCAGGCTGGAAATGAGGGAGCTGGCAGAGGTCATTGACAGACTACTCTCCACCATCTTTGGTAAGTCATGGTAGACAGGAGAGGTGCCTGGGGACTGGAGGAAGGCAAACCTCACTCCAATCTTCAAAAAGGGTAAGAAGGAGTACCCAGGTAACTATAGATTGGTCAGCCTTGCCTCCATCCTTGGAAAAGTGATGGAACAACTTGGTGCTGTCCCTGGGCATATCAAGGACAAGAAGGTCATAAGGAGCTGTCAAAATGGTTTTAGCAAGGAGAAGTCATGTTTGACCAACCTGATAGCTTTTTATGTGGGCATAATGAGGTAGATAGATGATAGCAGAGCAGTGAATGTGGTTTATCTTGATTTCAGTAAAGCAATTGACAATGTCTCCCACAGCATTGTTTGCTAGCCAAGAAGACATAAAAAAAAAGCCATCATAGCTTCAATTTGTTCATCTTTGTTACATGTGGAAGGATGACATGTTTAACAAAGCTATTATAGGAGTAAACAACATTTGTGGGGACATTTTATGGTGCAAATACTGATAGGATAAATAACGTTTGGTTTATTTCAGACATTAAATTCATTGCCCAGGGAAGGTAACTGTGCTTCAGTGGTTAAACCAAGTACAAGTGTGTTTTAAGCCATGCATCTTTTTGGATTAATGTATCCAGCTAGAGGTTTTACACAGTCCGTGAGTGCCACCTGGTGACGACTCTCCTGCTGCCGGAGTCAAATGATTTTGTATCTCGAGCCTTTCTTCAATGCTTTTCAGAACTGGAATTTCAATAAATTTAGGCAAAATATAATATGAACTGTGAAGTGCTCTGGTAATGAATGCCAGGGAAGAAAATTTATTATCACACTTCACTTCCTAGAACTGCCATCTTATAAGAAAAATGATAAATACACTTCACATTTAAGGCATTTTCAGCTACATGGAGTTTACCTTGCTGCTTGCTATAACAGACACAGAAGCAGAATGGCAGTTTTCATAGCACAGACCAGTGTCTTCAGGCCTACATCCACTAAGAGACTCACCATAAAATTTTAGAAGTGCTCTCAAAACCTCAGATAAGCCTGAAAGGATTGCAGCATATCTCAGCCCTGAGATTCACATCACATTTTCTATATTTTTTCTTGGAGAAAACTCCATCATCTTTTCCAGTATTATTATTTTACAAAGGCAGATAATTTTCTGTTATTACTGCTACCACTTCTCTTTGCTGCCTGTTTTTGCTGACCGTAGTTACCTTCAGGCTTACTGTGCTATGTCAAAGAGTTACTGACAGACAATGCAGTTTTCTGGATTACTAGCACAGTCCTTCTGTCCACTCTCTGATGGCACCTTTCCCTCTGGGAACAGAGAGTCGTGCAGGATGTTTGTTGCAAATACTCTTGTATTGCAAGAGTATTTGCAACCCATGTTCCCAGTCAGTATCCCAGGTCCAATTTTTCAAGGAGACAAAGGGCCTTCAGCCACTACATTATGCCCTTTTGTATCCCTCCTGCTGCTTCTTCTCTGATACCAGCATCAGCCCACACTCCTGCTACAGTGCACAGGTAGGCAGGGTACTCAACTGGTATCCCAGCAATGGCAAGGTGGAGGGAATATGAGGTGGAGGCTAGAGAAGCTGAGGAATGTGGAAATATGCAAGAAATAAGCAAACACATGAGGTCCTTCCAGGAAGTACAACAAACAGGAAATATGGACTCAAATTCCTCATACTAAATCTTGGAGAAATTGAGGGTCATCTGTTCAAGACCCCCTGCAAACAATGGCATTTGTGGAAGGTTAAAGCATACCTAGATTTATCACCTGTGTGAAATATTAAAGTTATTTGTCCTTAGCAGGTGTAAAAATACTAGCATTAAACAAACTAATGCTGAGAGCTTAAGAGCACAATAATTAGTAACAGGGCATTATGTTATGCCATCCAAACCCCTCACCAGCTTTGTTGCCCTTCTCTGGACACCTTCCAGCAAGTCAACATCTTTCTTAAACTGAGGGGCCCTGCACTGGACACAGTACTCCAGCTGTGGCATAACCAGTGCTGAGTACAGGGGCAGAATGTCTTCCCTAGTCCTGAGTCTCAATCTTTCTTAAACTGAGGGGCTCAGAACTGGACACAGGACTCAAGGTGTGGCCTAACCAGTGCTGAGTGCAGGGGCAGAATGACTTCCTCACACCTGCTGGCCACACTGTTCCTGATGCAGGCCAGGATTCCATTGGCCTTCTTGGCCACCTGGGCACACTGCTGGCCCATGTTCAGCCTACTGTCAACCAGTACCCCCAGATCCCTTTAATGCTCATTTTTAGCTTTAAACAGGCATCTCAATTTCAGTTTTCTAGGAATGTTCAGTGTTATTTTTCCTTTTCTACTGTTCCTTACTCTATTAATAACACTCCCTGGTCTAATTCAGACCATGATTATAAATGGACAACATATCCCAGAAGAAATGGAAAAATTTTCTTTTCATCTGGAGCAACTTTGCAGCCTGCATTGAAATAATTTTTTGTCTTGAGAGTCCACAGACCAGCTTCAGAAAGTAAACTGTAGTGTTTTGTTCCAACTTTCAGCTCCCTTTCTCCATCATTCCCCTCAACTCCGTCTTACCTTCCTGTCATTCAGCTGTACTTCCATAACCTCTCCCAGGGCTTCTCTTGTAAAAGATGCTGTTGTATGAAGTCAGTTAGGAAATGTATCTGTTGTTTATTGAACAGCAAAGAATTTGAAAGGGATATTTTTCCAGCGTATCCTAAATGATGTCAGAACTCTGAACTCAAGAGCAAAACCATAAACCAACTGTGGGAATAAAACCCAAACAAACAAACAGAACCCAACAACAACAAGTGGGAAAAAAAAAAAAAAAAAGAAACAAAGCTGCCTTCCTCTTTCCCTAGGAGCATTTGAAACAGAAGTGTTACAGTGGAGTTTCATTTCAGAATGCTATAGCATAAGGCTTTCAATTTCTTTACTCGTGAGGGAAAAAGTAAGAAAGTGCTGGAACTATATAAAGAGGACAAAAAGAAGTAAAAAAGCAGGAAGAGAAGGAAGATCCTATTAAAACAGTTCTGAGAGGATAAAAAGTGGCAATGACTCAAGTTTTCTTGAAACAACAAAAAAAATTGGAACAACAGAACTGCTGAGAGCAGATATGGTGAGAAATCTGTTAGAAAAGCTGACACAGTAAGTCAGAAACACTGTTCAGATCCCAGAGACCCTCCCTGCACACCACAGATACTCCTCAGCAAAATTACATTTTAAAAAATATGTGTCATCTCACAGCTTAGAGATGAGGGGGATGAATTTTCCTACAGTATGATTTAGTATTATTTGAGTTGACCTATTTCCTTCAGTTTCCCTTTTAAGGAAAGCTTTTATTCT
This sequence comes from Picus viridis, assembly GCA_033816785.1. Classification (NCBI taxonomy): domain Eukaryota; kingdom Metazoa; phylum Chordata; class Aves; order Piciformes; family Picidae; genus Picus; species Picus viridis. Next base: position 10,887,849 of record CM066570.1, read on the forward strand.
TCAGAAAGCGAGAAGACTTAATTCCACATTCTCCCAGGAATCTGCTTTGTGTCCCTGATCATGTATCTCTATTTTCCTTTGCCTCTGTTTACCTCTTCATTCATTTTCTTGGCTTTAGTCCAAGTCTCAAAGGGTTAGAAGAATAATCAATGTCTTCAGTGTCAAACTGAGAAATGCAAGGAGGAAATGAAAGGGGAAATATGTATGGATTATGTGCAAAAATTTGTGTTATTTATTTTATTACCTCTTTTCCTAACCAATATAAAAAGCCAGGGGGAAAAAGATCATCTCACATGAAAAATTTGACTCAGCAGGAGACATTTCTGTTCAAATATTATAAGAAAAACATAGGAAATGAGCAGCAACACTGCAGGTGGCATTTCCTCCCATGTTTATGTGCTGGAGAATTTATATGGTAGTACCAGGTCCAATCACTTCTTCTGTCTGAGTGACATTTATTCACCTACCTACCACACTTCAGAGCCCTTCTTTGTCTTCCACAAGTAAAGAGTCATATCACAGATCTGTGATTGCTCCAATAACAGGAATCTCGGATGCTAAGTACTGAGCACAGTACAGTTTTCAATCAGTATGAGAAAAGTTTACATCATGAGACACTGCTCTGAATCCACCCTTGATGACCTCCTTAAATATCCATTGGACAAATGGAAAAGGACTTCTCACCTTAATGTCAAGGACACTCAGCTTTCAGTTGCTGCTTTGCTATTTTTAGAAAATGGAAAGACAATTCACATAGTATTCACACTGCACAGCCCTGGTAGTTGGGGTGCTTCCTAAGACCTGAGAGAGAAGACAGAACACATCCTGATTTCACATACTTTAGGTAAAGCACAATCAAAGAGCCAAAAGATAGTTGCACTAGGACACGTCATATACTAAACTTCCTGACTGCACTCTCCACACTGAGGAGACAGAAGACAAGAATTTATCTCAAGCCCTGCTACTGTCATGGAATATTAATCCATAACACAACATGGGCAAAAGCATCCTACAACGCTGTAGCCTGCCATTCCCCATTACTGTCTGGTTTGGAAAGAAACCTGTAACCGTAACCGAATGTCTGTATGTCCTCAGGCTTCCTTTTCAATTCAGTTTTCCCTATCCACTGTGAAAGTGTTTCCTTGTACAACTTGAGAAAGCTAGTACCCCACAGAAAAGTATCCAGTGGGGAAAAAAAGCAACAAAACCAAAACCAAAACCAACTACAAGAGAAAAGGTAACAAGTGCAAAGGTGTTTTTACAGACCAACGTTTGTAACTCACTATAGTAACTCAGAATTAGCTTCACTGCCTAGCATAGTAGCTCCTTAAAATGTGAGGAAAACCTAACCAATTTTATCTCTTTTGTGCAAGACATGTAAGAGCAGCCTTCACCAAATTATGTGTTTGAGTAACAGAATCAAACGAGCTAAATAAGCAAAGGTTCTGTTACCTATTGTGATTACAGGTTGGACTCGATGATCTTCGAGGTCTCTTCCAACCTTGGTAATACTGTAATACTGTGATACTATAGTGACTTTTCAGCTATGTGTAACATGTTGTTCAGGTCAAACTTGTGTTTTATTCAAACACTCAATTAATGCAAACCAGATAATTCTGTCTGAGCAAGTAATGATGGTGACACTGTATCTAAGAAAACACGTTAACACATGGTGAGATTGGCTTTCTCAGTTTCCAATTGCAAATAACTTGCACGATTGTCCTCTCTCAGAGCATGGCTGCTCTCTGGCATCCAGAGAGGCAAAGCTTCTTTGTGGAGTACTTTTTTTTTTCTCCTAACATTATTACTGCTCCAAGTAGAGAAATCTCTGAAATGCTATGTTTGCATTCTGTCCTTTGAGACTTAGCAGATGTCTTTAAAATGCTTAGTCTATTAAAGCTTATAATGCATGATTAATGATTTGAGGGCTGCGGATCTGAGGTGAAAAACCCAGCAGAATTTGCTTAATAGCTTTTGCAGGATTATGTATAGTACATTAGAAACCAGAACTATCTGTGTAATTATTTCACAAAACACTAAAAAGCAACTCAATAAGAGAAGGTGAAGTGCTCTGCAAGTTCAAGTTTCTGTTTGCTCTTTTTATTTTTTTTTTTTTTTTGCATAGCCCTGTAGTAAGAAATTTGCTTATTCGTTTACTTTCATTAAGTTACTACAGCTTCACTCAAACTTAAGAACATTTTTCTCAGCTCAACAAGACATGAGTTTTCTACAGGTTTTTTCAATTTAGCCAAGGGTATGAATTAGTGGCCCCCATCATGGACCTCTCCTATGAGGACAGACTGAAGGAGTTGGGGCTGTTCAGTCTGGAGAAGAGAAGGCTCCGAGGTGACCTCATTGTGGCCTTCCAGTATCTGAAGGGGGCCTACAGGAAGGCTGGGGAGGGACTTCTCAGGATATCAGGTAGTGATAGGACAAGGGGGAATGGAATGAAGCTGGAGGTGGGGAGATTCAGGCTAGATGTGAGAAGGAAGTTCTTCACCATGAGAGTCATGAAGCCCTGGAATAGGTTGTCCAGGGAGGTGGTTGAGGCCCCATCCCTGGAGGTGTTTAAGACCAGGCTGGACGAGGCTCTGGCCAGCCTGATCTAGTGTAGGGTGTCCCTGCCCATGGCAGGGGGTTGGAACTAGATGATCCTGGTGGTCCCTTCCAACCCTAACTGATTCTATGATTCTATGATTCCATGATTCTATGGACGTTCCCAATTTAAAGCCGTCACTCAGCAGTGCTAATTTCAGTTCAACTGACAAATAATAGACAAACCAGAAAACCAACATCCACTTTGTAGTCCTTTTCAAATCTGTAAGTAAAGGGAGTGATTTAGAGACAAATACATCCTTCTCAGAGTAAATATCATGCTCAAAATAATATATACAGATGAATATGAACTGTTTTCCCCAGGGACTTTGACATTTATCTCAGTAATTTTTTGGAGGAAAGTGAGATATGCACAATGTTAACACTGTTAATGCTTGATACTGTGCTTGACCTTATGGTTGGTCTTTAGTTCTTCAGATGAGAATACATGGTTTAGTCATGAGGTCTGTGATGACAGGTTGGACTTGATGATCTTTGAGGTCTCTTCCAACCTTGGTGATTCTGTGATTCTGTGAATCAGGAGAGCAATGTGTTCTCTTGAACTTGTTTCCATCCAAATGATCAATATCTAGAAAAAGAAATACATGCAAAGGAGATTAAATGGTCCATCTGAGATTTATGGCACAGTCTACAACAGCAATCTCTGTTGCATTTTGCAGCCCTCAGCTCCTTCATAAGAATCTGTTAACTGGCAAAATCCAGGCAACTAAATGGAAAAATGGGATGATAAAAGGTAAAAAATATAGTAAACCAAAATGAAGTAAACCAGAGGTTTAAAAATCCAACCCACCAAAAAAAATATCATAAAAACAAGTTTAGGTTTTGTCTCCACATGAGGTTACATCACTTTTGTTTGCCTTTTGATGGATCCTGCAGGCCTATGAGCTTGACTAGGTGAGGAAGTAGGAATAGTATTAAGTTTCCCTTGATAATATAACCTGAATGCAGTAATAACCACAAACTTGTGTTTGTTTCATTACTGTGCTTTTCATTCTATCTTTGAAAAAGTTATTGTCTTTCCAATCTTTATTTTGGCCTATGTGCTGAGTGACAAAAGTTGTTAGAAGTTTCAATCAGAGTATTATTTTTTAAGTCTCCAAATCACAAAGCAAATAGGTATGCAATAAGAGCTAACTCAGGTACACACGAAAAAGTAGAATAGAAAGACAGAGAAGCCTCTTAAACCACCTGAAACCTTATAAAATCCAATTATAATGCCAATATCATAGAACAGTTTGGCTTCCAAGAGATGTTTAAAGATCATCTAGTTCAACTTCCCTGTCTTGGGCAGGGATATATTTCACTAGATCAGGTTGCTCAAAGGCTTGTCCAACTTGACAGCTCTTCCAGGAATGAAGCATCCACACCTTGTTGGGGCAACTTGTTCTGGTATCTCTCTACCGTAAAACGTTTCTTCCTTTAATGAAAATCTAGCCTCTGACAATTAAAAATATTGACCCTTGCCCAATCCTTGGTAAAAAGTCTCTTCATCCTCCTCTATATGTTATAAAGCCACAACAAGATGTTCTGGAGCTATTTTCCTCTCTATACTGAGCAACCAACTCTCTCAACCGTTCTTCATAGGACAGTATTCCAACCTTCTGACTATTTTCATATTAATTCTCAGGATCTGCTCTCACATGTGTATGTCTTTCTTACACTGGAGGGGCTAGCACTGAACACAGTACTCCAGGTACTCATGAGACTCCCAGGGTCTCATGAAAGCAGAATAGAAGGGGAGAATTATCTTTCTCAAGCTTCTGGTCACTCTTCTTTATATGCAGCCTAGGACATGACTGGATTTCTCTGCAGGGCTACTTTCAATCCATTCATCCATCAGTCTGTGTTGATACTGAGGCTGTTCCAACCCAGGTGCAGCCCCTATTGAATTTCATGTGGTTCACACAGGCCTGTTCCTCAAGTCTGTCAAGGACCCTCTGGAGGGTATCCATTCCTTCTAGTGCATCATGCGCACCACTCAGTTTGGTGTCATCTACAAACTCGATGAGGGTGCACTCAGTCCCACTGTGAATGTTACTGATATTCTATAGTATTGGTCCCAATACAGAACCTTGATGGGCACCACTTTTTACTGGTTTCCACTTGGACATTGAGCTGTTGACTGTAACTTTTTAAATGCAAGCATCCAGCCAAGTTCTTATCCACCTTACAGTCTATCCCTCAAACCCCTATCTCTTCAGTTTAGCAGCAAGAACATTGTAAGGGGCTATACCAGAGGCTTCATAGAAGTCCAGGAAGATGACAACATGTATGTTACTGAGATGATTATAAAAGTACTGCTTTTGAAATTGAGCTGTGTATTTCACAGAATCATGGAATTATTTGGTTGTAAGAGACCTCCAAAGGTCATCTAATCCAACTTCCTTACAGTAAGCGGGGTTATCCACCACTAGAACAAGTTGCTCAGAACCTTGTTGAACCTGACCTTGACTATCTCTAGGGATGGGGCCTCAACTATCTTCCTGGGAACCCTGTTCCAGTGTTTCAACCCCTCATGGTAAAGAACTTGCTCCTACCATCCAATCTAAATTTATCTTCTCCAATTTAAAACCATTGACTCTTGTCCTGTCATTACAGGCTTTTGTAAGCAATGCTTCTCCAGCCTTCCTGGAGTCCCCCTTCAGGTGCCAGAAGGCTGTTATTTGGTCTCACCAGAGCCTTCTCTTCTCCAGGCTGAATGACCCCAGCTGCCTCAGCCTGTCCTTGTATGAGAGGTGTCCCACCCCTGATCATTTTCATGGTTCTCCTCTGGACCCGCTCCATCAGGTCCATGTCCTTCCTGTGCTGAGGGCTGCAGAGCTGGACACAGTATTCCAGGTGAGGTCTTATGAGAGCAGAGTGCAGAATCACCTCTCTCACTGGCTGCGCTTCTTTGGATGCAGCCCAGCATGTGATTGGCCTTCTGGGCTCAAGCGCAGATTGTTGGCTCATGTCCAGCAGCAGCCCACCTCTCCAGCCTGTGCAGGTCCCTCTGGATGGCATACCATGCTTCAGAATTATCAAGCACACTACTCAGTTTGCTATCATCTGAAAATTTGCTGAGGGTGCACTCGATCTTGCTCGATTTTATTCACACCACCAGTTTTCCCAGGTATATAGTAGAAGTCCATGTCAGTGAGTAAACCGCAAATAAAATTGGAGGTACAAAACGAGTAACATAGGGAAATTATTTGTATTTCATTTTTCTGGGAACCCACTCCCAGGACCATTTATGTGCCCTCACAGCTCTCTTGCTATAGGGTCTTTTGCCAGAGGCCTAAGCAACCTCTCTGCTGACACTATACATTCTGTTAGCAAAGCTACACATTCCACAAGCTCTGCAGAGAGTTTTCTTGATCCTGGCCATTCTGAAGTCTTCCATGAGGCACGTGTGGTTTACATGGGCCTATTCCTCAAGTCTGTCAGGGACCCTCCAGATGGTATCCCTTCCTTCTAGTGCCTCTGTACAGGGAGGGTTCACATCCAGGTAATAAGGGTTGAGATGAAACAGGAGACAACCTTAAGGTTCAACTCAGGATAAAGGGGAAAGGAAGAAACACACATGATTATGAAACTTCCTTCAGGTTACCTAAGCTTTTGCTGAACAGTATTTAGTCTCAAGTATACCTGGTACAGGACTGGCAGCATATGCTTAAATACCTAACAGGGAGTTATTTTTATATAACACCATCACACCACATTGCCATTCAATATCCAAGATTCAAGTTCATACATATTCTTTAACAAATCCAAAAAGTAATGTGAACTCTATTCAGCTGTCAAAAGCACAAGAATTTATGAACAAATGTTGTCAACTTTACTCCCTCAGTACTTTTCTTTTTAATGGGGTTTGTGATTGACTAGGTTATAAGAGGATGTGCAATATTATATTTATGGGAAAACATGAAAGGAATTAAATAGAAAGTACCCCTGAGTAGTTCTCACAGTCTTTTGTATTCCAATAATTATTGAACCAATCTAATCATCACCTAGCCATGGGGCACAGAGCTTTCCTTCTGTACAGTACCCTTCTTTTCTGTTTTGAACAATGGCAGGTGGACTGCTTGACAAACAGCATAGGGCAAACATGTGGGTTTGATTTCTGGAACCAGAAAGTTTGGTATTACCAGGTGCTGGGAGGGAAACAAACTTCAGGCTTTAGAAGCTAATGCTCTGGTCATCTGCAATTGTGGTTCTCCTCAACTTTGCTGAACAGGACACCCTTTGTTAGCAGACACACAATGAAATCATAGAATCACAGAATGATCTAGGCTGGAAGGAACCTCCAAAGGTCATCATCTAGTCTGACCTTCCTGCATTCAGCAGGGATATCCTCAGCTAGACCAGCCTGCTCAGAGCCTCATTCAGCCTCCGCCACCTCCCTGGGCAACTTGTTCCAGTGTTCCACCACCCTCATAGTAAAGAACTTCTTCCTGATATCCAATCTAAATCTTCCCTTTTCTAGTTTGAAACCGTTGCCCCTTGTCCTGTCACTGCAGGCCTTTGAAAACAGTCTCTCTCCATCCTTCTTGTAGGCCCCCTTCAGGTACTGGAAGGTCTCCCTGAAGCTTCCTCTTCTCCAAGCTGAACAATCCCAGCTCCCTCAGCCTGTCCTCATAGCAGAGGTGCTCCACCCCCCAGTCATTTTTGTGGCCCTCCTTTGAACCCTCTCCATCAGGTCCATGTCCTTCCTATACTGAGTGTTCCAGAGCTGGATGCAGCACTCCAGGTGAGGTCTCACCAGAGCAGAGCTAAGTGGCAGAATCACCTCACTTGATCTGCTGGCAATGCATCTTTCGATGCAGCCCAGGATGTGATTTACCTTCTGCACTGCAATTGCAAGCTGTCTGCTCGTGTCCAGCTTCTCATCCATCAGCACCCCCAAGTCCTTTTCCACAGGGCTGCTTTCTAACACCTCACCCCCAAGTCTCCATTGATAGAGAGGATTGTTCTGGCCTAGGTGCAGAACCTTGCACTTGTTCTTGTTGAACCTCATGAGGTTCACCTTGGCCCACCTCTCCAGCTTGTCCGGGTCCCTCTAGATGCCATCCTGTCCCTCTGGTGTATCAACACCACCACACAGCTTAATGTTATCTGCAAACTTGCTGATGGTGCACTCAATCCCACTGTCTATGTCATTGATAAAAGAGTTAAACAGTACAGGTCCCGGTACAGACCCCTGAAGGACACCAATTGTCACTGCTCTCCATCTGAACTTCAAGTCATTGAGCACTACCCTCTGGATGTGACCATCCAGCCAATTCCTTATCCACTGAACAGCCCACCCATCGAATCTGTATCTTTCCAACTTGGTGAGTAGGATGTTGTGGGGGACCATGTCCAAGGCCTTGCAGAAGTCCAGATAGATCACATCCATAGGTTGTCCCTTTTCCACTGACATAGTCTCTTTATCATAAAAAGCTGCTAAGTTGGTCAGGTGGGACCTGCCCCTGGTAAAGTCATGCTGGTTGTCTTGATTCACCTCCCCATCCTCCATGTGCCTTAGCATGGCATCTAGGAGGATCTTCCCAGGCATGGAGGTGAGGCTGACAGGTCAGTAGTTCACAGGGTCCTCCTTTCTACCCTTTTTAAAAAATATGTGTGATGTTTCCTTCCTTCCAGTCACCAGGGACCTCACCTGACTCCCAGGACTTCTCAAATATCATTGAGAGTAGTCTGGCAACCACATCAGCCAATTTCCTCAGGTTTCTGGGATGCATTTAATTAGGTCCCATGGACTTGTATATCTTCAGGTTCCTCAGATGATTATACACCTTGTCTTCACTTCCCTTTTGTAGAGGGGAATATGGGGGGAGGTGGGGGGTGGGGGCAAGAATGGAGAATCTAGTAGCTTCCTCTGGTCTTTGTGCTGTTTGTTAATTGTGAATATCTGTAAATATTGTGTAGTTGTACATATTCATTGCATTCCATTGTAGATACAGCTTTCATTTGCTTCCAGCTGAGCTGGTCTGGCAAATTTAATGTTGGGGGGAAATTTCAACCCACCACAGGTCCATACTATTATAACCTATGTTTCTGTCAGACAGTTGGCACATTCCTTGGAGCACCATATGCCTGCATGTGGGTCCATTAGATCTTTGGACTTAATTGCAGTGAGGCTCTCAAGGAGCCACAGGGGGCATTGCAAAACTATCTCTTTCTTTGATTCCTAAGGCACAGAGTGTTGAGAGCATTTTTTAGAAATGGGATAACAGATCAGTCTGAGCAACAAAATCCTTCTCAGCCACTTGAAGAGACTGCCTCTTTTTGTCAAATACCAGCTTTTTGAACGTGTGAACAGCTCAGGACATACATAAGCACATACACAGAGTGCTGCAGGAGGTTTTCTTAACCCAGGCACTCTTTAAACCAAAGAGGACTTGTGGAAGAGATGTAGGGCAAACACGATTGATTATTTGCATACTTTCTTTGTCCTACCTCTCTCATTACCACAGGATGTGCTTAAGATCCTCAAGTCTGCCTTTGGCTGAAAGCCTCTCCCCTGCTGCTGTTTTCTTCCTCTCAGTCAAACAGGAATCCCTCATCAAGGAAACTCTGTCCCTGCATTGTTCTGGTAGGAAAGTTTCCAATCTCTGCTTTCTCCTCTGTGCAGAGGAGCATCATGAAACTAGTTTTCCCACCTAGGCACCTCCATCAGCATTCTGCTTTCTAAGTATCTTTGGCACAATACACCCAATATGACAACTTGTGTTTTGTCCAGACAGGGTGAGAAACACATGCATCACTTACTACACACAAACTGCAGTTCAAATCATAATTGCAATAACTAGAAGTTTTGGCTTTGAAGAGGCTGCCAAGGATCTCTCCAGGCTAGGATATACACATCTGAGGGTATTGTGATAAGGCTCTGCAGGGTAATTCAGGGCAATATGTGTTTTCCCAAACAGGATGAAAATTTGAGATATCATTCTCATCTTCAACAACCTATTTGTAGTGTGGTGGTGTAATTTTTAATAGGTTACATAAGCGATCTTGCAAAGAATTAAGTGTAATAAAGCAAGAAACTTCAGCTCTAGTAAGTATGATGGCAATTTAACCTGATGGTTTCTCAAAAAATACTATACAGGAGAAGCTGTAAGTAGGATGTTACGCTCTCAGTGGTACAGAATTGATGGTTTCAGTTAAATACCATTAAGAAGACTCAAATAGTGGTTATCTGTACTGTCTGAAAGAGCTCTAAGAGGGAGACACAACGAGGCACTGACCTCACAGCACTGAAAGGGAGAAGGCCAGGCTTGATCACGGACCATTTTCTCCCTAAAGATAACCTACCTAGAGTCAGATACAGGTCTGCAAGTGGGCCTTTCCTACTTTTGCCCCCTCTTACTCTACGAAAATATTCACCGCCATAGAATTTGTTTTTATCCAGCTCTCATAAAGACTTTTTGATAACCAATTGTTGCACATTTCATATTCTACAGTTATTTATTTATGAAATTTCATAGAATGGCTTAGATTGGAAGGGACCTCAGGGGTTACCTATTCCAACCTCCCTACCTCGGGCAGAGAGATGCCTCTCAACTAGACTCAGCTGCTCAGGGCCTCATCCAACCTGGCCTTAGACACCTCCAGGAAGGAGGCATTTTGTTTCATTATCTCTGAGGTTATTGCTTCTCCACTAGTTAGTATTACCTCCCTTCATATATATTTGTCCAGGGCAATCATGACCAGGATGTGCTCAACATAGACCTGTTTATCTATGAGTACTGTTCTCACATTCTTAGTTTTGTGTGCCAGATCAATGCCCCATGTGAAGCAACTTGAAGAATGATTATAAACCAGAAGTGTTATTGTCTGTTTTAGAGCGTGCACAGTACATCTGCTGTGCTGGCTACAGAAAGTAAAAAAAGACAACAGAGCTACTAAGTAGTTTGTGGATCCTTCTAGGCTGAGAGGATCCTTCTTTGGCTGCTCAAGGTGGTGTCAGGGCAGCTTTGTGGCACGGGGATAAAATAAAATGATCTAACGTTCCAAGAGGGCCTGGTCCAATGTGTACAGCAGAAAAGTAGGTCAGAAAGGAAATCTTGTTACTACAAACACAGCAGTGGCAGCAGTCCATTGTACCAGGCTCAGAGTTTATGTAAGACAGTGGCTGGGACTGCTTCACTTTGTTTCACAACCAGCAGAAACCTGGCACTAAAAATGCCTAGCTGCTTCATGCAAAAGCAGGACTCGGCTTGTGCATAAGTTTAGAGGAGCACACATGTCACCAATATCACAGTTTTGTATTCGTGCTAATCTAAACTTTTAAATGTGATTAAGAAACATATACAAGCTATTTGTGCCCCTCATCACAAAGAATACTGTGAAGAAGAAGTGGTGTCTTGGAAGGCACGACCAAGAATTCAGCTGGTAGTTATTCTTGTGGCTTCCTACTCTTCAGCTCTATTCCTAGTTATTCCAGGCTTTCTGCATGCCATCCCATGAGACTAAAGAGGCCTTAAAAGGATATTTTCAGATCCCTGGACTCTGAAAAAGATATAACTAAGGGAAAGTGATCTCTCATCAGTGTTCTCCAGCTCTAACAGGAAGAGTGTATCAGTAGCATAGCCAGAGAAAGTTTTACTGTTCCCATATTTTCAGACTTCAAAGGATAATGAGAAAGAGGTACAGAAAGACACATAAAAAAATTATGTCACAGAAGGTTCCACTCTGATGACCCTAACACTGGGATTTAGTTGAGACTGAGCCAGATCTCACACAAAATATGTAGAAGTGGCTTAATACAATTTAACATGACCATCTTCATCTTTGCTTTGTGGGAAAGAAGAACCAAGATCTTCTTCATCCTTATGTATAAGCTGCTTCTGAACTTCCACTGATTAAATAAACAGATTTGATTTGTAGACCTACCTTACCTTAGGGAACCAAAAAATAAAATGGATGCTTGTCTTCTCTGCAGTGTGAATACTTACTCATCAGGCCTTGCTGACGGTGCTCTTTTTTGGTTCTTGCCTGTGATATGCTCCAGTTACCAGAGCCAACACCTGAGCTGATCCCCAAAGACAGCAGCACATGCTTGGCAGTGGCAGTACCCAGCTGCTAAAATGTATTTTCCAGTGGCAGAAGGTTTAGCACATTGGTAAGTAACCAGTTTGCTGGAAATACTCCTCTTAGACTTACCAGCCTCTCTGGAAAGGGCTGACCAGGGGGGAGAAAAAAGAAAAAAAGGGAAAAAGAAAGGGAAAAAAACCCCACCAAAAACCCAAACCCAAAACAAAAAAACCTAACCCAAAACAAAAAACCTAACCAACCAAATGGGAATAAAACAAAACAAGACAACAAAAAAAAAGTCTCTTTCTCTAGTAAGAATGCCAGGTAAAACAACATGGGGAAATATATGCAACTTAACAAATCCTTCCGTGGATCATGTGCTTTTTTTTGTTGTTTTGTTTTGCATGAAGAAAGGAGAATATTTCATTCTGAATGCTCTGGGTTGTGCATAAACTTACCCTGGGCCAGAAACAACAAAAAAGGCAGAAAAATCAGCTGTGGCCTCTGGTCCTTGGAGCAGCCCGTTCCATACATGCAGAGTCTGCTCAGCGGAATGACACATTTTCTAACTCTCCTAGGCCTGACCTTTAATTTCTAGCCATCTGCTGACTGTAAATGACTGTGCCGACAGGTGGGAGTACTAATGGTGAGATTTAGTATCTCCCATTTATCACAATGGACCATTAAAGCTGATGCCTATAAGCACACAAACCATGGAGTTACTGGATCCATTCCATCGTAACATACTGGAGTTAACACATTCCCTACTATGCTGTAAAAAGGTAACTGCATTTCTTTAAATCTTTTTTGTTGGTTTACCACATTTCATTGCTTTAAAAGTCAAGAAAATGGCCCCATGGAGCACTGAAGAAGAAACATAAATAGACTTTTAGAAATGTGTCCTATAAGGGATTAAGACAAACATTGCAAACTCTTTATGCAGCAAACATTAGATAAGTATCTGAGACAAGAATTTCAAGTAATGAGGAAAAAAGGTTTAAAGAAAACACCAAATCAAAGAGCCATGTGGCTGCAACTTAGCCAAGGTGGTGTAATATTGGTGCTGGCTGATGTTGGCATCTCTTCAGATAGTTCTCTTCTGTAATTTCTCTTTATTTTTATTTCTAGGAGCTAAACATAACCAAATACTACATGCAATCTCATTTTAGGTCCTCTCTAAAGTAGAAGAGGTCTTTCGTAGACACTTCCTCTTGGTTATCTTTTCTCTAGGTGAGATTCTTGGTGTCCTTGTACATAATTTTTAGGTTAGAAAATAGTAAGGTTTTTAGCAATTACCATTGCCATAGAGCTGTGATGAATATGTGTAACTTTGTACTGCCCAGTTTGTATTTATCAAAATCATTTTATGCCCATGAATCTAAGACAAATTTTCCATAGTAAGTCTGTAGGAGAAGGGTTGTTTCTATATAACAAGATAAGTCTTTTCATAAATCAAAAATCCAGGAATCCATAGCAAAGTTACTGTCAAAAATGGCATGTTCATCATCTGAATTTTAGGAGCTTGGTAATGCTCATCATCAGTAAATTCGCAGACAACACCAAGCTGGGGGCAGGTCTTGACCTGTTAGAGGGTAGGAGAGCTCTGCAGAGGGATCTTGACAGGCTGGGCAGATGGGCAGAGTCCAACGGCATGAGATTGAACACATCCAAGTGCCGGGTTCCACACATTGGCCACAACAACCCCATGCAGTGCTACAGGCTGGGCTCAGAGTGGCCAGGCAGAAAGGGACCTGGGGGTACTGGCTGACAGTAGGCTGAACACAAGCCATCAGTGTGCCCAGGCAGCCAAGAAGGCCAATGGCATCCTGGCCTGCATCAGGAACAGCGTGGCCAGCAGGAGCAGGGAGGTCATTCTGCCCCTGTACACCGCACTGGTTAGGCCACACCTGGAGTCCTGTGTCCAGTTCTGGGCCCCTCAGTTTAGGAAAGATGTTGAGTTGCTGGAAGGTGTCCAGAGAAGGGCAACAAAGCTGGTGAGGGGTTTGGAACACAAGCCCTATGAGGAGAGGCTGAGGGAGCTGGGGTTGCTTAGCCTGGAGAAGAAGAGGCTCAGGGGAGACCTTATTGCTCCCTACAACTACCTGAAAGAAGGTTGTAGCCAGGTGGGGGCTGGTCTCTTCTCTCAGGCAACCAACACCAGAACGAGAGGACACAGTCTCAAGCTGCGCCAGGGGAGGTTCAGGCTGGATGTTAGGAAGAAAGTCTTCACAGAGAGAGTGATTGGCCATTGGAATGTGCTGCCCAGGGAGGTGGTGGAGTCACCATCAGTGGAGGTGTTCAGGAAGAGACTGGATGGGCTGCTCGGTACCATGGTTTAATTGATTAGACTGTGTTGGATGATGGGTTGGATGTGATGATCTTGAAGGTCTCTTCCAACCTGGTTTATTCTATTCTATTCTGTTCTATCATATTTACTTGAGACCTTTGTAATTGTGTTCACAGAAAATAGCTACAATATCAGATAAGAAAATTAAGAAGCTTCAACAAAGTAAAAACAACAAAAAAATACTGGTGCTAGCAACATATTTAACAGATGGCAGAGATGAGCAGCAAGAGTCAGGATGCAGCTGATCTTTTCTTTGACAGAGACTGATACAGGCATTCCTGCCAAAGCGTAAAGTCTCAGAAAATAAGGCACCCGATCAATCAAGTAGTTTTGGCATACTTGTGCACAATTTCATCAGAGTATTAAAAAATCAGTCATCTCTTTTCAATGGAAAAGATCAGCAGAATTTGAGATCGCCTGAGTCAGCAAAGTCGATATAGAGGCAGAGGAGCATAAAATGCCCCTGTAAGCACTGGCACACAGACTTCTGCTCTCTGAGCTTAAAATTCCTCTCACGCTGATCAGCAAAGGAGTATCTGTGTCATTTTCTCTCTGAAAGTAATTTCTCTGTGGTGGCTCCACTACAGTGGATGCAGTGTAGTCACTTCATCACATTGCCAAAGATGGCCATCAGGGATCTCCATAATGATAGCTCTCTCTTTACTGCTCACTTTCATTCCAGGGCTCCAGAAAAGGAAATTAAAACTGCATCTCACCTTTGTTAAGGCTCAGTTTCTCAACTGCATGCAGCATAGAAATAGGTAGTGAGTTTGCACTCACAAATGATGTCTTGTTAATGGAAGTCAGTGAACAAACATCTGTACTAATGTACCCCTAGACTTTCACGAAGGACTTGAATTCAGGTAAGAGCACTCAAAAGGCTCTGTTCATACATTTCTGGAAAAGAAATAATCCCAGAAAGCAGTGGTTACAGGCTAAATTTCTGCTCCACTCTCTCCATAACACTTCACTTGTGGCATATCACAAAGCACATTTCTACCTCTTATTGTACTCAGAAAAAGCTATAGTGAGCTGTAGAATTCCTAAGTTTGCAACACAGGTTGTGAGGTTTTTAAGGTCATGGGGTACTTGATTTAGCAAGGCCTTCTTGCAAAGTGTACACTGCAGAACTTCAACAGTTCTTAATAGTGAGAGCTTTGAACTACACATATCTTTTAGAAAGTTATTTTCAGTATATGAGAGATGGTACTCAACAGAAAAATAAAACTAACAAAGGATTCATTGTCCTCTCACTGAAAAAAAGTTACACTAGCTGGAAAGAAAGATACTAAAGTTTACTTGACTTCAGAGGCATTAATCCAGATTTATAGTAGTAGAAGGAGAGCAAAGTGTAAAAAGGAATTCTCAGCATGTTTCTTTGCAGCACAGTTGCCTTTAATGGCTGTGTGACTAGCCTTAGTCAGTAGTAGATAAAACTGGATTTTGCTTAACAGGGCATGGAAAGGACAGTAATCTGTACTACAGTATTCTGCATTGACATGAGATATGTTCATATATAGCAGTTACCAAAGATCAATTGATGCAAAGTGACCTCCTTCTGGATTTTAGTATCTTGATAGTTTCATGTTCCTTTTCTCCTATTAGCATCACTAGTCAGTGTAGCCAAAACTTACCAGCTGTAGCATAACAACATATTGCTTTCTTAGGAGCCAAGCATGTTTTAGACAACTGTGCACTTTCTCAGCTACATCTTTGAGGAAAGTTGCCAATGAAAAATCAAGGCAATATTCTGAGAACAGTGTTTCAGTCTGTGAGTAGTGTTCAGAGCTTGCACAGCAAGGTAAAGCATGAACAGAACAAATACATGAAATACAGGCATATCCTTTGCAGAAAATGTGACTTCTGGTTGTCTACAAAATCTGAGAGCCTCTACAGTCAGGATTTCCAGGAAGAGGTCATTCTTCTAGATCATTAATATCTATTAACATCTTTAGCTGAAAAGATTTTATAAATCAACTTAGTTGCTGTGCTTTGCATGACAGTTCTGTAGATAGCAGAAGCAGGACAAACTAGGGAATAATGGAAACTTTATTGATATCAACATGTTTCTTGTCTATTTCCCCTTTCCCCCTGCCCCTATTATAATATGCTACTAAATGTAAGAAGTAACATGCAGTGATCCTTACATTATAGCATCTGAGGGCACCACAGTGATTAATTTTATCCTCCCTAGTGTCTTTGAAGTTGAGATAAATGAGTTGTCTGAGGTCATATAAAGGCTATGGTTGAACTGGGAACAGAAGCCAGATTTTTATTTGGTGCCTAAACTTCTGCTTTATCTCTGTAATAAACCCTGGTAGTAAGGCAAAACAAGGAAAAAGATGCTCAGTCTGTTACTTTCAGAGAGAGAAAGCCAAGAGAATGAGATGAGGCCACTTAGCATGTATTTTAAGTTCCAAATTATGTTTTTCTCTGGAAAGCAAACACATAAAATTATAACTAGTTCTAATTTTTATTATTTAGTTTTAAAAATATAAGAAGTCCTTTCTCTACATTTGAAAGTCTCTAGAGAAGGAGACACCATAGCTTCTCTGGGTAGCCTGTTCTAGTGCTCTATCACCCTCACAGTAAAGAAGTATTTTGTCATGTTGAGGTGGAACTTCTTGTGTTCCAGTTGGCACCCATTGCCCCTCATCCTACCAGAGGGCACCACTGCAAAGAGACTATCCACTTCTTGACACCTACCCTTCAGATATTTGTAAACATTAATAAGATCCACTCTCACTTCTCCAGGCTAAAGAGCCCCCGGTCTCTCAGCCCTTCGTTTGGCTGTCTCTAGTATTTTCTTGTCTCTCTTGAACTGGAGAGCCCAGAACTCGACACAACACTCCAAGTGTGGCCTCACTAGGGCAAAGCAGACTGGGAGAATTTCCCTCAATATGCTGGACACACTTTTTTTAATGCACCCCCATGTACCATTGACCTTGTCCACAAGGGCACATTGCTGTCCCATAGATAACTTCTTATCCACTAGAACTCTAAGGTCCCTTGGAAAATCCATGCTGGCTACTCCTGATAGTATTCTTCTATGTGCTTAGAGATGACACCCATAACGTTCTGCTCCATCACATTTACAGGGACAGAGGCAAGGATGACTGGTCTCTAACGTCCTGGGTCTTCCTCCTTGCCCTTCTTGATGCCTGGGGTCACTTAATCTGTGAGTTGTACAAGTGCATTATGGAGTGAACTGATTGCTATTTCAAAGACTTCCAGGTTTACAAAAAATGAAGTATTTATTTAAAAAAAAAAAAAAGCAGCTGTGAAAAAGTATTATAAGAAATCTATCTGTCCTAATTCATGGATTTGTTTGTTCTTTGCTTTCCAGACAGAAAAATTCACATCAGTCAGAAAGGATGAATATAGTTTGGTTTAATTATATACAACACTGGGGAATTGCTTGATGTCTTGACTGCTTTAAACAAATATTGTCACTTGGCCTGTACTTCCTCCTCATCCATCTTTCAATCACCAGAAATAATTGAGACTAATTATTGAGCCAGACTTCTCTGTTGTCTGTCTCTAATTCAACCATATTTCTCCAAATGAGATATTGCTTAGACATATAGCAGATAGTGATCCAGTTTGGTAGTATTTCATGCTACCTAAATCACTTGCATGACCTTAATACTCTGTATAAAAATCTAGCCTTACCAACAGTAAGGAAATATACAGCTGTATATCCAACCATAATTAAAAGTCCCTTTCCTATGCCTAGGAAAGCTGACAGACAAGAAAGAGGGTTCCATCAATAAAGACTGTAGATGGCCAATAGACTATTTATGCAGTTTCTCTTTGATGGTTATCTAAATATGTATTTTTATGGGCACTTCGGTGGTTTGGGTCTGGCATGGGGCCAAATGTCCACCAAGCCACTCTATCACTGCCCTTCTTAGATGGACAGGGAAGAGGAGAAAATATACCAAAATGCGTACAATGAGGTAGAAGCAATTTTAACAATGCAAAGCAAAACCAAAGACAATGTGTGGAAGCAAAAGCAAAAAAAAAAAGAGATGTGATTCTTGACTTCTCATTAGCCAGACAATGCTGAATCACTTCCGGGAAGCAGGGCTTCAGTACGCATAGTGGTTGCTCCAGAGGACACACATCATCAATGAAGGTCCCCACACATCCCTCCTTCATTTAGCTTATATATCTGAGCTGACCTCATATGGAATGGAATGCACTTTTGGTCAGTTTGGGTCAGCTGGCCTGGTTGTGTCCCCTCCCAAGATCTTGCCCATCTCTCAGCATAATCTTGGGCTAGGGGAATGTTGGAATCGTATAGCCTGGATGTGCAGCCCAGCAGTAGCCAAAACACTGGTGTGTTATCAGTACTTAGCTACATCACTGCAAAACACATCACTAGAACGATGCTCTGGGGAGAATTAATTCCACTCAGCCAAACCCAATACAGGCACATGTTAAAGTTGTGTGTTAATGGATTGTGGATAAGTTACAACCTTTTAAATGAGGAGCAGTAGTACTGCAAGTAGTAGTAGTAGCCTTTGTGAGCTAGATTGGAGTGAAAGCCTGTAAGAAAATAGCTGACTTGAATTTACTCTTATTTACTCCTCTCTGTGTCAGTGTTATCATCTTTCACCACAACTATAAGAACTAGCAATTTGATATCTGAACTGTGTAGAAAATATACATTGGCATTACTTGCTTTATTGTCACTTGAAAATATGCACCTATAGTAACTATAGTAAACAGTCTTCTGTCACTGTGTAAAGGAAAGCAAGGCCAATTCCTTTAGCTACTTCAAAGTCACACCCTGCCTGAACAACAGCAGGTCAAATTTACCAATGATGTAAAAAACATAGAAAGCACTTGCATAAATACAGATGGACAACCGCTGAAATATGTTTTCCTTTAATTTTTTTTTCTGAATCATTTTTCAATACATCTTGTACTTCATCTGTCTGCTAGGCAGCATGTCCTTTCCCTGTAATGCAAGATGTCTTTTTGCTTCACTTTATAGAATCAAGCATACTACAACAGATACATTTGAATTCAGATTCATAGAATCATAGGATCAATAAGGTTGGAAAAGACCTCAAAGATCATCAAGTCCAACCTGTCACCCAGTACCTCACGACTACTAGACCATGGCACCAAGTGCCACATCCAATCCCCTCTTGAACACCTTCAGGGACAGTGAATCCACCACCTCCCTGGGCAGCCCATTCCAATGCCTAACAACTGATTCACATAGAACAGTACCAAAACTGGCAAGGAGGGGTTATTCTGAGAGGAATTATGTAGTATTGTATGTAGTATATTATGACCTTATTGCTCTCTACAACTACCTGAAGGGAGGTTGTAGAGAGGCAGAGGTTGGTCTCTTCTCCCAGGCAGCCAGTACCAGAACAAGAGGACACAGTCTCAGGCTGCACCAGGGGAGGTTTAGGCTGGATGTTACGAAGAAGTTCTACACAGAGAGAGTGATTGCCCATTGGAATGGGCTGCCCATGGAGGTGGTGGAGTCACCTTCATTGGAGGTGTTCAAGAGGAGACTTGATGGGGTGCTTAGTGCCATGATTTATTTGTTTGGGTGGGTTGGATTGGTTGATGGGTTGGACGCAATGATCTTGAAGGTCTCTTCCAACCTGGTGTATGGTATTATATTGTATTGTATTGTAATTTAAAATTTTTGAACACAGTACTGAGCAGGACATAAGGCACTGTTTCAAAAGGATGTAAATGAAAAATTGGTGCATCTGTGTCTTGTCTTGTTTTGTTTTGATTTGATTTGTTTTGTTTTGTTTTGCTTTGTTTTGGTTTTCCAGAATTGGTCTTTGTATTAGTGTTGTGATTCATTACTTACATTGGATATGAAAGAAAGAGAATACATAGTGATTTTCTTACAAAAAAAAAGACAACTCCAACTTCAGCCCTCATCATTTTTACTTTAATTTGAATTACATTCACGTGGTTCATGACAAATGCAAACACCTTTACATAGTGCAAGATCAAAGTTTCCGCTGAACATGACGGATTCTGTTTGTGTAGGAACAGATCAAAAAGTTAGATGTTTCCATGCTTCCAGTACTGTCAGAATTCCCCAGTGTTTTTGCCAGGGTTTACAATAGCACCATAGACACCTCTGACACACTTACACAGAGCAACACAAACACCTTTTAAAATCTTACACCTTTTTTACTATCAATGAGACTTGGCAAAGACATGTCATTAAAGACATTTAAAAGACCTTTAATTAGAAATTTTAGGTAATTATGTTTCATAGTGAACTAAGGAGGCCTTTAAATTCAGTAAGTTTTTCTCTAAAATCAGTGACAAACATTCTCATATAGACATGAGGAAGGGGAACAATATGCTAGAACTGTCAAATGTGTTCGCTAAGCAGAGGAAAGAAATAGCAAATATTTTTATTGCCATTATAAGCAAAAGGATCTGTGCAAGGACCCGTGCATATCTTGCAGACTATGGCATTTAGTCCAGCTCTTAAAACAGTGAAGGCCAACAGACTTCTAAGGACAATAATAAAACCTTATTTTCCTTCAGCTCTTTATATATTCTATTACAATCTACAAAATAGCTCAGGCCTCTATTCTTCCTAGGGGACCTATTTGTCACATATGTCAAAATACATATGTTTGTTTTGATAAAGGATGAAAGTAGGGACATTTAGAGGGAAATTACACCACAACAATGGAAAAAACATTACATTTGAAATCAGTCTCAATGCAATTTGGAAAAAAAGACCACCACCACCTCAGGCAAAGAACTACTAAATACACAATATGTATCTCAAAGTTTAAAAAGAGGTCAGAGAAGTGATGAAATATAAATTTCCTTGTAAGGAAAGCTGCTGAGATATAAAGATCTGTCTTTAAGTGGGAATATTTTTTTAAGTTTAGTTGTCATGGTTTTCATCTTTTCCTTCCTTAACTTTGGTCCAGAGTATTTTTTCAAGAGATAATGGAAAGGCAAAGCAAAACCTTACAGTGTTGCATTTGTCAGTTCACCACCCTACAGGCATCCCAGAATGGATGCCCCCCTTGCTCTTGTCCCAAGGCTAGCAGCTGAAAATGGCATAGTGCGTGCCACTTACTCCAAAGAAGGGAGTGCACACAATATGCATTGCTTTCCAGTGACTCTCAGCTGAAGACTCCTGTATGAATGAGAAGAGATTTCCTCGCCTGGAAGGCCCTTGAGAAATGGACCTTTGTGAAGAGCCATGCAACACCCAGTCAAGCACTGCCTCAGGGACTTGCACCACTGACAGTGAGTGCCTCACATAGCCTTTCAGATTGCTTTCCTGCTCTAAACAGTGTCACGTCTGTCTTGGCTTTCTCTTTCTTGTCCAGCCCCTAGTACTCCTCATGAAGACATTAGTCTCTTGCTTCAATAATGACACTTTTTGTTTATATTCCAACCTGGTTAGATAAAGACAGGTAGTAGGACATCAGCAAATTACTTAGCCTGGGAAGTCTTAATATTTCTTCAGATGAAATGAAAGAGAATGTCACTGTAGCACTTGCAAGTGTATGAGCAAACAGGAGCATTAACATGTCAGCAGACTGCTAAACCATTGCAATATGGCTGTGTGTGCTACAGAGATGCCATGACAGGACATCTTGACCACTATACTTCTGGCTGCTCATCTGTAAAGGAAGAAAAAAAGCAGTCATCTCAGTCATCTGCCTCATGAGACAATCATATGGAAGGTCACCAGGCACTCCTAGTAAGGCTACCCATACAAAACAGACAGATGGCTTCATAGTATTAAATTGTGGTGGAGCTGCACCCAAAAATGGGGCTGGACCCTCAGTCTGCCTCATGCATACAGTGTGTTCTCTTTGCTGCAGCAAGCACATTCCAGGCTGCCCTTTGAGTCTGGGACACCAGTCTTCAGGTATGTGTTGGGAAGTGGAAGAGGCTGAACATTTCTAGGTGGCTGAGAATTTAAAGAGTGCAGAAGGAAAGACAGAGCATTATGCAGGCAAACAGTAGAGAAGATTCACCATGAACGGCAAAGTGGAGAAAGGAAGACAGAAAATGTTGATGTGCCACTTGATTTCACAGAAAGTGTGGGACAAAGCCACTGGAGTTCTGATCTGGATCTGTGAACAAACTGTGCACATTAAACCTAGTTATATACATGACATTTTTACTATTGCACTCAGTCTCTTTCTTATTGTTTTGCATTTAGTAGTTGTTTTCCTGTCTTTATTTAAACTATAAGATGCTTAGGGCACCGTCGTGACTACTCTTATTTATACAGCGTTTGGCATAGGGACTTCCCAAATTAAAAACACAACAAACAAACTAAAATCCACATCCCATAGGACAACCAGCTATTACAAACTAAGCTCTCACTTAGAAGTCTATTCTTCTAGACTATATAAACTTTGAGTATTCAGCTCTGCAAAAGTAAAAGCAGAGTAACTAGTGAAAAAACAATCAACAGAGAAAAATATACAACGTATACATGAGACCAAGGAAATGTAAATATAAGCAAAGAAAAACCAGTCACATTAGAGAGTCCAGCCTAGAATCTGTAAGGCATCACAATGTATGCAGGTTATAAAAGAAAGCCAAGCAATTACTATGCCTTAGAATAAAACAAAAATAAGCAGTCCCTATGACTCTTTCCCCCTGGATTCTGCCAGGAAGCAAGTTGTTCTAGAGTTTAAGGAGTCATCCCTGCCCTTCATAACATTCTGAAATTTCAGATAGGGTATGAGATCCCATACAGATCTTCACTTCCCAGAGGAGAGGATGATTTTACTTACCTTTGGTTATACAAATCTTGGTTCCAGTGCAGCCGCATCCATATTGTGTTCTGTAGATCTGACCTCTGCACAGTCAGTAATTTTATCTTGTTTTGCTGCTCTTGAAAGAACAGCACATGAGGATACCTTTTAAAAAATAGTGATGTCAGCAGCTTCACATGAAAGAATGAAAGAGGAAACAATACCCCTTGCTTGGGTTGAAAACAGTGAAAAAGAGTCCTAAGGTTCAGATAGGCCATTGACGTCAAAGGATGAAGATATTACACATTATTTTTCCCCCTGAAATTAAGACCTTTCAGCTAAAGGAAGAGAACACCTTAAGAATATAATCAAAGTAAAAAAGACAAAGAACTCGACATCCATAAGTATGAACACAGGCAGCTGTATGTGAACATTTTGTGTGCCTTAGATACTTTGATTTATTTTGGAATATGTTACTACCTTTTCCACAGTGGTGACCTCATCACTTAGCTTTAGCAACTGCTGCTGTGCTGACTGATGAACAGCACACAGATTTCAGGGTGAATCTGAGTCTTTGTCTAGGAGAGTAGAGAGACAAGATATCATCCAGAAAAGCTTTTTCCTGCACCAGGAATGGATAGTTATGGCAAACAGATGGAAGAAATCAAATACAAAACACAGCATGTGACCTATCTCAGATAGAGTCTCCTTCTTGCATTTCATTTTGGCAAAACTTGAGCATCCCCGATGCCAACAGAATGTTCCTAAGCTGTGGATATTGTCAACAGGCTCCAAGCTGTAGTCCTCCCCTATCATGACTTAATGGACCACATAGCCTAGCAGTAAATACTGACTTGAGAGAAACTTGTGTAAAAAGTAACATAATAGTAAACCAAAACAAGACTATTATTCTGAAGTCAACGGAACCAATTTTTGCCTTCCAGCAATGTGATAGACTTGGTTTCACATTGGACAGGCCAGGTGGCTGTCTCCACGCTCTTAAAATCCACAGATGGGGAAGAAAATGAACTCTGAATAAGTCTGTGCCCTGTTGTTAATCTCCCTAAATCAAAGAGTGAAAACAGGACTCCCTTTTTCTTTTTGACAACAGTGTAACAACATCTCAAGTGAAAAATGGAAAGACTCAGAACCCTGCAGAGGTTTGCTAACAGAGGTCTGGGTCAAAAAGGCAGGAAACAGGACTACTAGCACAGTGGCTGGTATCTCAAGGGCTCAGTCCTGTGCTTATGAGAAGTATTTGGTTATTTAATACCTGCTCTCTAGAAAGGAATCATCATCCTTTAACAGTCTACTAAAAATGAAAAATTAAAACTGAGAAAGCAAACAGGAGGAACAGCAAGAAGACAACAAAATAGAAAAATCTCACAGTGAAGTCAGTCTGTGTCTTCTTTTGTGTGAGTCAGAAACAGAAACCATCACACAGGGGAGAGTAACACAAAACATTCACAGCAATGACATTGTAAATTTATCGCCTTCGACTGCGCCAAAAACTACCACCCTTTTCAATGTTACATCTCCATTACTCATGTGACCATCCTTCAACCTGTTTCAGTAAAAGCAAATTGGGTTGCCTTAAACAGTCTGGGAAAAGGCTCTTTGCTAGCCCACCCCATCTTTAGTGAAATTACTTTGGGCACAATTGCACTAACAGCTATGCCAGCAGCTCAGAAAGGACATCAATCCTTGAGGAGAATTGATAACAAGCAGCTTGAGAAGGAAACCTCTCCTGCATGGATACATACTGACTCACAGCACATGTGACTGCAACCAGAACCAACAAGGTTTTCCTTTCCAATCCCCTATTTCTGTGTAGCTATTTCTCTCTCCTGTTTTGTCTCTTTCTTACCTGCATCTGACCTGCATGCCTGTCTGCCTTGGATGTAGAGTAGGGCTGTGAATAACTATTTCTTTTTGCTTTTCTCTGAAAGCAGCACTCATCTCAAAATATATTAAATTTTGCCTGTCTGTGGTATTTACAGCTTTCTGTCATCTGAAGCCAGAGATCCCTCTGAGCCCCAGAGGACTATGGCTGAAGTTGCAGTATTTTCTCTCTGGCTTAGTTCTAGCTTTGTCCAGTGTTTATGTCAAAGGCATTTCCAGCCACCAAAATC
The DNA here is from genome assembly GCA_033816785.1 of Picus viridis. Classification (NCBI taxonomy): domain Eukaryota; kingdom Metazoa; phylum Chordata; class Aves; order Piciformes; family Picidae; genus Picus; species Picus viridis. Next base: position 10,912,700 of record CM066570.1, read on the forward strand.
AGTCACTCCTTGTATGAACCTATACTACAGCACCTGTCCCTGAAAACAAACAAACAAACAAACAAACAAACAAACAAACAAACAAACAAACAAACCACAACAAAAAGCTGTCCCTGTTCCATGAAAGTCTGTGCCAGATATAACCCTCAGAAGCTTACTACTGGGGGTTATCTCAGGAGGTGTCTGCTCTGGGTCAAAGCCCTCTTCCAGGCTGAGGAGAGAAATGTCGCTGGACCAGCATACATTCTGTTGCGGCAAGCTGCAGTTGAACCATGAGCAATGTAGGGGGCTATTTAAGGTGTCCATTTCTGAATCAGCAAAAAGCTTTATTGGTCTTTCTCTTGCTTCTTTATTCAGGGTACTTCTGAGCCTGTGAAGAAGACTGGGGTTAAGCACAGGGTGCTTTCTCTTTATTTTAGATGTGATTTCTACATGGTTCATGTATTTCAGGAGTAGCGTGGTGCTTAAAAATGGGGTGTTCTTAGTCATTCTCAGAGACTTGAATATTATGGGCCTCCTAAATCCTCCTTTAGCCACTGTAAATTGCTATAAATTTTTCTGTGTTTGGGTCTCTTTCTGACTGTCTTTTTATACTTTGAGGACAATGGGATTCAGATAGGGGAAGGCCTGCAGTAACTACTGTAATACAAATAGCGCATTAGGATGACATGCCGTTGAAGTGTGAAAACCATAGTATAAAATCCCAACAGCTGAATTCCTTTGCTATTCTGGCAAATAAACCTCAACTGCAAACATATAAAGTGGATGCATGTGCACCTGAAGCACACTGGTCTCAGCCTGAGACTGTAGTGGAAATGGCTGTGCGGTGTGTGCCAAGTCGCCATCCTGAGCAAATGTGGTGAACTGCCTTTCCCACATACCTCCCTCGGGCAGCAAAAGAGTTCAGTGCCAGGATTTTTGCTAGCTTGGCATTACACAAAAGGCCTGTGGGGTGGGTACAATGGAATTTAGGCTGGGCAGGGAGGCAGGACACAGCAGCATGAGTCTCCAGCAAACAATAGCAACAGCAGGATCAAAACAGCAGGCAGAAAGTATATGCACAATTGCCAAAACAAAATTTCTGGAGCTACAGGGACATTACATCCTCAACTGTGTCCCCAAGCAGTATTCCACTGTTTTAAATGTAACCCTTAACCACTACTGAATCAGACATGTATTTCACATGATGCACTGCGTGTTATCCAAAAAGAAAGTTGAAAAGCAGAGGGATTAGCCTAAGGCAATACATTCCAGTCAGTTCCTCCAGGTTAACAGGGCATTCAACTAGCCAGTGTCCACACTTTATCACTTGACAAAGGTACAAACATTAATGCACAGAAGCAACAGGACAGAAATTCAGGACAGTTGACGGCAGGAGAATCTGGTACTGAAGAAAACAAGAGTATATACAAAATCACATTTCAGTTATAAATGACCAAATGTAAAACACTAGAGGAAAAAAAAGCAATCTAATTTGTACTGAAATCTGCCAGTTTAAGCCTCCCTTTTAGACTGGAGGAGGAGAGGATAAAATTGGTGTCTGCTCTCTGTCTTTACTGCATAAGACTTAAACATAAGAGCTAGTTGGAAAAGAGCTAATTTGTGTTGGGAAACTTTCTGGAAGAAAAGGGAAAATCATTGGAAAAAGTTCAGTTGAAAATATAACCCCTTCAGTTCTCAGGGTTCATTTCCATTTCCAGTTCCACTTCTGTTTGAGGTCTGATTTTAGCCCTACCTTTTCAGCATTGACCTCTCTGACAGAAGGGAAAGAAGGATCAAACTGAAAATATGGCAAGTAAAAATGGGGCATTTAAGTTTTGCAAAATTGGGAATAATTTTGTTAGAAAAGAACTCAAGATAGGTAGTGTACTGTGAGGGAGGGGGAAACCCTGACCTGTAATCTTGACCACATTTCTAGCAGTGAACAGGGCATCTTCACATAGTTATCAACATTTGTTCTATCACACCCAGAACTAACTGCGCCCTTGGCAATTTAGGCTGTGCTGGTATTCAACTTTTTACAACACAAGAAGACAAGAAAAGGACCAATAACATTTGTCTCATTTTGTCACTAACCAAAATATTTTGCTAAAATCTTTCTGTCAGCATGATCTTTTGGCCCAGGGGTTTGTGCTGAAGAAAGAAATAAAAGGGCTTATGCAGCTGATAACTTTCTGTATTTGGCATAACTTTCTGAATTTGACTTCACCTTGCCATCTTTTCTGGACATTTTCTTTGCTGTGACATTTATGCTCCTCAAGTTAGAAAATAGCTAAAACCCCTAAGTAAATGGAATCATAGAATCAGTCAGGGTTGGAAGGGACCACAAGGATCATCTAGTTCCAACCCCTGCCATGGGCAGGGACACCCCACGCTAGATCAGGCTGGCCAGAGCCTCGTCCAGCCTGGTCTTAAACACCTCCAGGGACGGGGCCTCAACCACCTCCCTGGATAACCCATTCCATGGCTTCACCACTCTCATGGTGGCCTGGCCATACTCTGTAGATGACCAATAATTTGTCCTCAAGTTTAAATAAGAAATTGAATTTAATTTTGAGGAGGCCTTGCAAATAAAAAGGCTTTCAGTGTAAGATGAAAAACTTACACATGCTACTTAACATTTCCCAACCCCTCACAGGAAAGCAGTTCAGGTCTGCCAACATGGTACTTCCCAGCTTAACAAGTGATAGACATTGAATAGCTTTCAGTCAACTCACTGAAGAAAATGGTCACAACCAAGGACAGAATGTGCTATACATTTCAGAAAGAGCTGCCTAGTTTCACACTGGTTTTATGTAGCTAGAAAGGAGATTTCCTCTAGTTAATAAAACTATCATTCAGCACAGCCTGGTACAAAAGCAAACATGACAGATTTAGCAGTAGTTTAGTGCAATGCTATGTTGTTGAGACATGACAGCCTACCAGCAATACTCTTTTCTATAAGATTAGCAGATACAATAGCAGAGTAACAGTTGCTAGTAAAAACTAATAAGTAACTCCTTAAAGCCTGCCAGTTATTTGTTTCCTAGAATGACCTACAATGTTCATCCTATAAAATACCTTTTCAAGTGCTTTACTGCCTGATGGGGGTGGGGGAAATAAGAAAATACAACTATGTACCTACAGGAGACAGGAATCTCAGTTTGTCTTTGTAGCAGTTTGGGCCAGGTGCCCGCCCCCCCCCACTGCTGTGGCCACATGAGACACACCTCCGGTGTCCCGAAGGGTCCAGCCCAGTGCTGTAGGGATTTTGTTTATTTGGTTTTACTATAGAACATTTAAAAACAACATAAAAAAACCCAACCTTTTATTAACAATTTCTGTGATATTCCTCTAGATGCCAGCAATCAATTCTCCAAAATCTGCTGAAACACTAACATCTCTCTCTGATTAAGCATTGGGGTCAGTACTTAACTTGTTCTTACAGCTTCAAACAGCAAGTGAAAAAAATTCTTTCTCAGCTCTGATCTGCCATGTGACTCATCTAATCTTGACATTTTCCCAAACAGCTGGAAGGAAAAGTGAAGCAAAAGCTCATTCTTCAAGAGAGAAACTCAGCACCATTTTGCACAGGCAGATGGCTGGTTCTTTCTAATGATTTTTGTGCTGGTGCTGTACTCAGGTTTATGAGTGCAAGCCCAGCTCAAAGGGCGGGAGGGAGAGGGGGAGAGAAGCTGCTCCCGGTTACAGAGTAAACAGTGGGTAAGCAGAGGCTTGACCACTTTGCCTCTCAGATGGAGCCAGGCTGATTGCTGAAACCATTAGAGTAGCAGCCCTGGCAGCAGTCAGTTCTTCAGCCTCCAGGCCACCATAAAACAGGAGCTCCTTTTTTCCACAAGAAGAAAAGGCCAGTGTCTCTAAAGCAAGCACTTTACCACATGGTCTTTTCAGTGGAGAGAGAAAGCCTGACACTGTACCTCAGAAAAGGGAGGTGGGAAGAAGAAAAATAAAAATATAAAAAAAAAATGCTCTTTTGGAGTATTACAGTCTTCTTATTTCTAGGGAAGAAAATACAGACACAGGCACACTAGACAAATATGTGTAATTATTATATAGCTGCTTTTCTAAATTCTATGTCTCTGCTTTTCTGCAGAGTCATGGCACAACCAATTTAAGTACTCCGCAGCATTGCTATGCTACTTTTCCCCTACTCAGCGCTCAAGGCAGTTAATGCTGAAGGGGTTCCTTAGCAACAAGGAACTATGTCTCCACTGTGCAGCACCCTGACAACCCCAAGCCTCCTCCAGAGCCTCCAGACTTTCCTGTAACATTTGTTAACGTACTGCTAACCACAAACCCTAGCTTTGTATGTACCTACATGGAAAGTTAGTCCAGAAGATCTGGGATAGCCAGTTTAAAGATAGAAACAAACACTGCAACAATCTTTCAAGATTTATTTGTGGGCATGTTAATCTGACAGATCAATGTTTGCTGCAGGAGGCCTTGCTGAAAAATGCAGATATATGAGGATGTCCGAACGGAATTACCTGTCATGGTGCATTGCCGTCACGCAATGTTTGCAGCCCCTATTTACACAGCTGGATTTGTGTGACTGTGTAACAAAGTTCACAAATAGGATCACAACTGATGTCTTCTACTCCGTTTCTTTTTTCTTCATATGCTTCCAGTCTAGCTAGTGGACTTCTAGTTTAAATACATGCATACATACATACATACATACATACATACATACATACATACATACACAGGATCTGCATTTGTATTTCAGAATGACTCCTAGGCATTAGAATCCTTTTCCTCTATTTACAAACTTCTGTGAGTTCTGCTTTTCTGCATCCCTCAATCTTGCAAATTCTGCATATGAGATCTTTGACATTTTCTCACTGATTTCATTTTTTTTTTCCTATTTAGACCAACACCTACCTACATACTTACAAGCTGACTTCATCAGTTTTAAAGATGCAGTCTGGGACCTGCACATGACACTGAAGTAAAGATTTAGCTCCATTATATTAAGGAAGGTACCAGAATAAATTATCATGTCTCAAAATGCAAAGTGACTGTGAAGTGAGGTACACAGACCCAAGCTTGAGGTCTGCCTCTATATGTTTTGTTTTCTCTTTTTGTGATGTAACAGACCTGATGTTAGCCAGAGAACTCAGATACAAACAACTTTCATGGGACCATTACAATATAAACTGATATGATTTGTGGGATGCTTAGACCATGGCTGCCCTCAGCTCACCGCAGTCAATGCACCACATTGCAGGCATCTTCTGATAAGGGAGCATGGGCATATGGAATTTGTACCAGAAAACACTCCTACCATGAGTGTAGCTGTACCCAGAACAGTCTAGCAACTGAGGCACCAAAGTTATTTACCTCCTTTCTGGCAGTTCAATTCTTATATCCCAAGGTGCTTTGAAATCCCAGGGGAAGTGATTTCTTAAAGCTCACCCACAGGGTTTATATAAGAAATGGAAACCTGCTTTGGGTTTTCACTTCTGTGCCAAACTTGTACTACAGACCACATATGGCCTGGCCTTCTGCTGCAGACACAGCTTAAAATATACACCAAAAGAAGTGATAGGGTTTTGAAAAGGAGTTTTCAAAAGATTCATCTGGAAGAAATATTTTGAAATTCACATTTTACTTCATATTCTTCAAAGAACTGTGTTCAGTAATTTCACAGTGCAGCCAGACAGGGGTTCAAGTTGAAGCAGCCAAAGCAGAGACATTTGGAGAACAATGTTTTCATCAGCATTTTGTACGGGTTTTGTTAGATGTTATCTCCCTCATTCTACTTGATTACTTACTCTAACCACTCCTACATATCTCTCAATTGCTTCATTCCCTCCTCCTCAGCAAAGCCTAAAATAAAATTACTGCTATTGTTGTGCTTGCATGTTATATTTCTTCTCTTTGCTTTCGGTCCCAGTTATTAAAAATAACGATCTACTCCAAACAGAGGCTGTCTGTTTTTCTGTGTTTGTAAATTATGTGACATATGATACTCAAACTGAAGATGGGCCCTCAGGCACTAACAGATGAACTTAGGCACTTCTTGATGAAGTGATTACTCATCTACTTTGCATTTCTGCCAGAGGTCACTGTCATCCTGGAGCAAAGGGAGATGCTTGCTCCTCAGCCATCTCACTTTACTGCTTAAGGTATTAACATGAACAGCTTGCAATCGCCTTCACCAGTTTCTGTACAAGGCTGTGAATCACAATGGCTGAGGAAAACCAATCAAACTCTTCATACGTCCACATCTTTGCAATTATTTTCCTCAACTGCAGATTTCAATTTCTCAAAATAGAGTATCTTTTTTTTTCAGTACCAGCATGCTTAGCATTTCAAGGGACACATTTGCACAGAATTAATAGTACAGCTTCTTAGTAAACAGTTTACACCCTTTTGTTGGAGCAGTCTGAAGGAAGGTGTTGTAGGAATAGTAGAAATTTATCTATAGCTACAAGAGTGCTTGTGTTGTATCCCTAGTTATACCATCTCATAGACCAAAATAATTTGATAAGTCACAAATGCTTAGAAGGATTTGTTCCGTGGCCTGAAGCACAATTAGGTAAACCCAGCTCTTGCTGAGTGTGAGAGATGGATTTCTAATTGCCCTTATGATGTGACCACCTCTTACTCCAAAGTATAAGAAATGCACTTGTTCTGAGTAAGTAGGTAACACCACCATTATTTAGATTCTCATAGTGTTTAATAGTTAAATATTTCACAGTAAGTCAGAAATAGGAGCTGGGATATTTTTTTATAGCTGCTTGGTCTTTCCTCCCTGTCTTCCACGGGCACTACCACAACCCCTATGCCCAGCATGTCTTACTGAGATCAACACTTCTGGTCATAGGTCAAGCCCATGCACTCATGCTGTTTCAGGGACTGAGAAGAGAAAAGCAGCCTTGCTTATCACTGTCCTCATCTGCAGGTAGTTTCCATGGGTTCTGTCTTTGTGTCTGCCATGCTAAGTTACCTGGGCCGTGAAGAGGAGGTTTTATCAGCCATGGAGACAAAAAGGCTACCCAGCACGCAAGTGTGTCTTGCTCATGCATCCAGCATTCTTCCCTGAACAAGAGCCATAATGTCTCATGCTAGGGTGTGGAGAGAAACATAGAGAGGAGTCTGGACCACCAAAAGCTCTTGAATTTTTTCTTACAGAATCTCATTGTGAAAATAGGAAATGGGGGACAGAAAAAGAGATGGTCTGGGACCCAAGCAGCCCATAAAGATAATAACAACCTCATCTCTCATTTCCTTAATTCCCAAAGGCATGTTAGCCAAACAGAGCTGCACTGCTCACAGATGAGGTCAAAGGAAATCAGTAGGGAAATCCTGTGGCAGCAATTAGCAAAGAAAAGAAGGTTGGGGTAAAGACTCTGTTTCTGATCTTCAAACCCTTTCCATTCCACAGAACTGATTTATATTCTTCCTATTGAGTTTAACAAGAATTATTCTCCCTCTTTGCCCAAACCCCCCACCCAGTTAACCATGTTACCAGCCTCTGATCAGCTATGAAGGTGACTCAAACTCAAACAATGCATTTTTATCCATCATCAGTATTTGCTATGTACACTGTCTAATTTACCACTCAGACCAAGTCCATACAGCGATCAAGTTCTGCATCTCGTGCAGCTCTCCTCTCCTCCTGAAGACAGAATGGGTTCATGAATTTCACAGCGTATCTGTAGCTAGGGTCAGCCTGTGAACTATAAGCTGAGCAGCCCTGGACTTTGCTGTCAGAAAGAACTGATACAGATAATCAGTCTTAAACACTTTTTCATTTCTGTTTTTGTTCAGGGTATCCCTTTCTAAATTGCTCCCCCTGTAAATGTGTAAAGGCATGGATCAGTACACGTGTTTCCAAGATGATTTCAGAAAACATCTTTTATCACTGAAAATCTGGAAGGGTAGACTTACCTATTCCATACTTTAATTTGTTATGGGAAGAGAGGAGACATTTACTCAAACCAGAATTTTCTGCTCACCTAATCTTTCTCTCTTTCTCCCTCAACATTTCCCAATCCACATTCCTCTGAAAGTAGAAAAGGCACTAAGCAATGATATGTTTGAAGTTTACCTGGCAAGGAAGGAACTCTTGGAAGAAATGTGTGTCCACAGATAAGGTGGGAAATGAGCAGCTTCATGTGTTACGAAACACATGAACGGACAGCTAGAGTGTGTTATTTCAAATATTGGCTGAACAATATTTACTGATTGCTCTTAGATACAGGGAAAAAAAAAATCTCATGGTTTGGAGTTGATTTTTATTTGTTCTATGTCAGGGATGTCTTCCTCAACAAAAAAAGTGTAGAAAAGCTTCCTTGATCTGCTTTAAAACAGAAAGACTTGAAAAGCAGGTTTTGAGGAGCCCTGAGACAGACTTTAAAAATAGGATTTTAAAATTTTTGTCAGCAAAACAGTTTTGGTAAATTCCACCAAAAATCAGCACTGGTTAGGCCACACCTTGAGTACTGTGTCCGGTTCCGGGCCCCTCAGTTTAAGAAGGACGCTGAGACACTTGAACATGTCCAGAGAAGGTCAATGAGGCTGGTGAGAGGCCTCGAGCACAAGCCCTATGAGGAGAGGCTGAGGGAGCTGGGGTTGTTTAGCCTGGAGAAGAGGAGGCTCAGGGGAGACCTCATTGCTGTCTATAACTACCTGAAGGGAGGTTGTGGCCAGGAGGGGGTTGGTCTCTTCTCCCAGGCAACCAGCACCAGAACAAGGGGACACAGTCTCAAGCTGCACCAGGGGAAGTTTAGGCTCGAGGTGAGGAGAAAGTTCTTCACAGAGAGAGTCGTTAGGCATTGGAATGGGCTGCCCAAGGAGGTGGTTGAGTCACCATCCCTGGAGGTGCTCAAGAGGGGATTGGATGTGGCACTTGATGCCATGGTTTAATCATGAGGTCTGTGGTGACAGGTTGGACTTGCTGATCTTTGAGGTCTCTTCTAACCTTGGTGATTCTGAGATTCTGTGATAAATGAACTGGTCACTATATCAAATAAATAATGGATATATATCTCCTTGGAATAATTTACAGTTTTAACAACCTTTAACTGCAAAGGTAATATAAATATTTTGATCTTATATACTACAAATCATATTAAAAATGTAATTCTGAAGTTTACTAAAATCTTAGAAATACTTTGTATTTCATTGGAAAAACCTATATAATACCTCTTGTGTCAGGCAGCCCTAGATTATCTTGCATTTATGGTTTCATCCTATCTCAGCAGACCTTTCCTGTCTAGCTTTTTGGCTCAGGATGCTCCACTCCCTTTTGTTGCAGTAGACGGAAGTTCACAGTTCCAACAGGAAGACCCCGCCTTCCAAAGCCAAATCAGATGTTATTGTATGATTCATTTTTTCACGTATAACATTGATAATGTGATACACACTTGATTAAAAAAAGCCAACAAACTCTATCAAACTAATTAAAATAAAACCACACAAGATTTAGCTGAGTTTGGTGGATTCCTCTTTCCTTCTCTTGAATTTTACATATATATACACACCACATTTTCTTTTTCCTTTTTGATGAGTAGCTTCCATTTATCACTGCTTAATAAAGAAAGAAAAAACACTTGATTTGCTTTCTCAGTCTTTGCTTACAACATGAAGGCAAAGGCAATTTCAGGTTTTCATGTACCTAATAGGTACAGGTTCCTACCTGCTGGCTGAAAATCTGTCACCTACAATGTACATGGACATATAAAAATGGAGCTTATGTTTCTAGCATATGTTGGGAAGCTATAGGTAAAACACAAGGTATTGAAACTATTTCATTCCTTCTGAAGACCAGGAGAAATGCAACAGAGAATTTAAAAAATAAATGCAAAGCTTACATTTAGGCAACAAACTTAAGCCTGTTGTGTCTGAATTAATGTACAGATTATGTGAGCTGCAACCTTGCTATGATTTGGTGAATTTTGTGTTAAAATTTGTTGCCATTTCCATGACCTGAGACTCTAAACCTTTAGTGAGTTTCATCTTCTGTTAAAGATTTCGCCTGGCAATACAAATCAACATGATACAGTTAAGATTGTTTACGTGAGAGAAAATGGAAACTTCATGAGAGTCACCTATAATTTGGAACCCTAAATCCTGTTATGTTTGCATGTTACTAGACTAGAGAAAACAATGCAGGCTTTTGAGTCTAAGTGATTGCAACAAAAGCAGGAAATATTTGACTGGCCTTTATAGCTTTCGCTGTGATACCTAAGATGAGCAAAGTCTTTCAGGGATCAAACCCAGAGCAAAAATGTCTCTGAGAGCAAAAGTGCATGTATATGCAAAGTAAACATAACCTTATGTTAGCTTCTGTAAGACTTACCATCATTTTAGAGTTTTTATGGTAAAAGTGGATTATGGCTAAGATCAACTCATGTCTGCTGCAGCATAAATTCTATTATATTAAGATTTAAATGTTTTGAGACTATAGATTGCACTCATGTACATCATGAAAACCTTTAGTAAGGCAAGAAGTCAGAGGGACACTGGTTGTCTCAAGAACCCTTCCTTGTCAACAGTGGGATTCATCCCTGCTCCCCCACAAAAGTACTGCAAAATACTCATGTCAACTGTTCAGATGGCTCAGCCATGCCTCCCCCTTGCCTTTGCTTGTCTTCTCAGTGAGACTGCTTGTCCTACCAGGGAAATTTCAGCTTCAGCTGCTGAAGCAGGTGTCTGTCTACCAAAAAGCCATGAAGCTGAGGCTTGTTGGTCTCACTTGAAACAGGGGCAAGCTCTCTGCCTGGGCATTTACATGGTTAGGCAGCTGTCTGGCTGTGCAGAGGGCCTCTTTTCAAGGGTCCCCTTGATGTTCACCATCAGCTGTGATGAACCCGGCTTAAAGCTCAAGAAAGGGCATGGCTTGCTGCCCTACTGCACTAAGCCACACAGTGATAAAAAATGCTTTTTCCGTTCTCTTTGAAGAGCTGGATCTTATTTTGGTATATCCTGTTTCATTGGCCAAGACAGTGGCAAGGGAGAGGCATGGGGATATTTTGGCAGGAATCTCCTGTCTCTTTTCCTCTCCTGTAGTACACACTGAGGCAATAGCAAATGTGCAGGACAGAGGTGCAGGAGGAGGAGATAATAACCCTGCTGTATGTTCTCTACCTGACAGTGAGGGCAGAGTTACTTTCTTGGCCAAGTCACATATCTGTAATTCTTAATTTGTCAACACTGTATTTCCCCCATATATCCCTGCCAGGGATAAGTGAGAGCAGCAGAAGAGGCTTTTGAAGCTTCCATTTGTGTATTTGCTCTAGAAGATAGATGGGAAAATGTGGAAAGAGGCAAGATACAACATGGCCATAAGGTCTGGGTTTGTCAGGGACATGTATTTTCAGTGAAGGGCTGAAAGAACTGAGTATCTTGGTATTCTCTTCAATGTCTTGTGAGGAGTAGCTGCTGCTTGTTTCTGGACTCAGGCAGGTATGGGACAAACATCAAGCAAAGGTTGAGAATAAGCAGATCCCAGGGCAGTCTTCTGAAGATAAAATGGCACTTGCAAATATTGCAGATGAAGTTGTGTAACATGGACAGAGAAGTGTCTGTCAGCACCAGCTGGGCTGCCATACTCTGCTGGCAAGGTGGATGTTCTTTGGCAAACTCTTGCCACTGTAGCCCAGTGGGCAGGACTCCAGTTTGCAAGTAGCATGGCTAAGTAACTGAGTCATGTGTAATAGGGTCTGATGTGAGTGGAAGTCTGAGCAGAAACAACTGCTGTGCATGGGAGATTACTCTGGCTCTCTCTCCCAATTTGGCATCAAGGAAGAGGAGTGGTGTATTCTGCACAAACCATGCAGAGCAAGTGAGAAAAGGTTGGAATGGGAGAGAAGGGGACAGATCCATAAGCTGTTCTCTGCATTAAGAGAGATGCTGACAGCCCTGGATAAACTCAGAACTTTGCAGCAGAAGTGGAAGTGAGGACTGTATCCAGAAAAGGAGTAGAACTGCCCCAGCAGATTAGTTGTCCAGGCTTGGTCAGGAAACATTGCCGTGGAGGTCTTGGCTAGCATTAGGGAAGCCAAAGAGTGTTGGTGTTGCCAAGTGCATGGAGGATCTATGGGATACCTAAGTGTGTGGCAAAGACTTGTGTTGGTGACACAACACGTCCTGAGATGCCTTGTATAGTTGAGCAGTTCCTCAGAAACTGGTACTTATTGTAAGGAATATGGCTGGCTCAGAGTCTCGGATTCAGCAAAGTGTGGGAAAGACTTGGAATCCTCAGAAAGAAATCTGTATCAATTCAATATCAACACTTTGACTCCGGAGGAATTCTTAAGCATGGGATATCTACTACTCAGTGAGGTTAACATCATGTAACATATTTGTGTTCCCACCTATTCAGTTATAGCAATTAATCAATGATTATAGTAACTGTTTCATTAAAAAATTGAAAACTTCCAGAGGTCTCTTCCAACCTAAATTATTCTGCGTCTCTATGGTCTTTATTTCCCTGTGGGTTTAGTTTAAATAAAACTATTCCAATTACATTATGATGTCTTTGTAACTTCTGAAAGTTAGATCTTACACATTCTCTCAAAACATTATTAGAGAATATTAAGCTTGGGTTTACATCAGTTTTTTACCACTCCTGGACCACTGCTTATCCTTTGCCTGGAAGTTATGGGATAAACTCTGCTCTCAGGGTGTGCAATGGCATAAAATTATGGCACTTATATCTTCTTTTCTGTTGCTCAGTCCCTGGTGACGAGCCCCTTTTATTCACGTTTTGTACTCTTGCCCATCACGTGCACACACATCCACTGACATATAATTTCAGACAGCATCCTGTTATCCTACAAAGATCACACTGGATCTGGAAGGAGGAATTCTCCACGTGGAAGATTAATCCTATGACATTTTCAGCGTGACAATAACCAGGACACGCCGTAATGCTAACCAGACAGTTTGTTATTGGAAGATAAGTGCTCCAATTTCTTGTCAAAAGCGCAGCTTTTAATAGGGACCAGAACTTTGGGGTGTTAATCCAAGCCAAACCAAACTTCGAGGTTTAACTATCACTACTATGCTTTGTACTTTTCCAGTATTGTGTTAACTCTTTATCTACTTTATTTTGTCATGTCTCTGCTCTTTTTTTTTTGGTGAAAATGAATGCAAATGTTAGAGAAAAAATAAAGAAGGTCTGAACATTAGGCAGCAGTTAACGGTTTAACACCCTTAAATGTTTATTATTCTTATAGAGTCAGTTCAGAATAAAAGTATATAAAAATCTTTCTGAAATCCATGAAAGGAGATAAAAACTTCATATGGAGAATTCAAGGGGAACTGGAGGCAATCAGAGGAAAAGCATAGTGATGGTGTCTGAAGATAAGTCATCCAAGAGGCAGGGTAAATTTCCAGTGCCCTTTGGTAACTTCAGAAACATTTCTGCTGATAAAATATTTAAATTTTTAAGTTATAAGTTACAGTCAATAGGAGACCAGTAAATTTACTAAAGGCATGATTGGCCAGTTGATGTTCTGCATGTTGGGGAAAAGTCCCTTCAATAAAACAAATAAACAAAACAAAATCCCAGAGGAAATTTATGCTATTCTTCCTCAAAACTTGCCACTGATCTGCATACATTATACAGACTAAAGTCTCAGTAATACTGTTTCCTAACTATCTCCATCTGGGTCACACATAACAAGCTTTTCCTATTTGGATCATGATTTTGACACAGCATTATACAGCTCAGAACCTCTAGGCCAAGAGAATTTGCATCTTGCAGATGTCCCAAGGTTTATATTATTGAAGATGCCAATCACAGACGTTTGTTTACCTCAAAATGCCATAAGTTATGCTGACTAGTAGCAAATGTTTAGGAAATCAAAATGCTTTTGTACCTCTTACATCCTTAATTCACATCTATAGCAAAACTGCTTGTGAAGTAGAGTTTCCTTCTAGTAATATCTGAACAAGTTACAAGTATTTTTAAGTGCCTGCAACACTTACATCCACTGAACACTAAATGCCAAAAGAAAACCTGTTGGAATGCTCCAAACTGTTTCTTTCACTAAGACTGCACAGCACTGATAGAATGCTGAATATCTTCAAGCAGGGGTTGACTTCCTGGGCTGGGGGTCAACTTAGAAGCAGTGCAGCTGGTGGCCTTAAAATAAAAAGTCAGAATCAAAGGTCCTCCTCTCTTCATCCAGGGTTGCTGCTGACCTGAGAGTCCTGCTTCGATCCTCTACCCAAGATACAGCTGCAGCCTTACTTCAGCATGTCTATACTTGGCCCTGTACACCCAGACCAGGACTCTGGACCATGAGCTGACTTCCATGACTTTCCATGCGAGCCTGGGTACTGTTGGTTGCCATCTCTGAACCTGACCCTATTCCTTGTTTCAGGGGCTTGGACAAGCTTGGAGTATGTAGCCTTGCAGTGGCTGGACCTTGATGAATTTCTATTACTGTCCTTGGCCCACTCTAGCCTGCACCGCTGAGAACTGAGGGATGGGGCTTGTCAGGGAGGGCATGAGGTTGCTGGCCGCTCTCCAGCCCTCAATCTTTGAAAATCACTTTTCTCTGGGCATATAACAGGTAAATTAAAAGGCAGTGAATAAAATAGTGCTGATTTGAACTCTCCTTTAAAAGGTGGCATTTTGTAACTCTAGCTCTGACCATGTCATAGTCAAAGTAGATTGCAAAGCTGCGTTCAAATGACAAAACTCTGTCAGCCATAGTGAAGGTGCATGGCAGTAGTGGTGATTAACGTTTTCCAGCTGAACACAAGTACAATGGTGGAATGTAAAAGAGGTTTATGAGAAGTACCGAGCTGGCCCTGCTGGAAGCTCCATTCTTCAGTTTTTCCACAGACTTGGTACAGCACAGACAGCAGCAATAAAGTGGTGTTCTTACTACCCGCCCTGTTAAAATGTGTGTTTTAAGGAACTGCTACATGGGGTGGAAAGTTTAGCTCTGTCTCAGTGCCCATTCTATGTTTGGCCTTTTTGGCTAAAACTGCCTAAGAGTAGGTTGTGTGAGGTTACTTTACATTATAAAGATTGGTGTCCACTACCAGTTGGCATCTCATTGCCAAGTCCTGTCATATATGTCCCCATATCACATGTCTGCCCACCAAACACACACAGCAGCCAGTACTGACTTGTGATCACTATCAGCTCCACCCAGATTCAAATAAATGGTTTGAACTCCATCCACTACAAATCCCTGAGTCATCCTCTTCTGCAGTAAAAAAATAATAATTCCCTTGATCATCTATTCAAGATTTGGACATATGGATGAAAAGTTAAACAAATGGAGTGTTTGCTGTGTCACAATGTTCATTTAATCCATTTATACTGCATAATTCATTTCATGTGGGCTCCTCCCCAGATATCAAAAAATTTCAAACTGAATTTGTCTACTTGTCTGACATATATCTGAACAGTTGCTTTTATAGCTCAATTCCCCTTCATGCACATAAATACCTCCCTAAAAGAACTAAAAATTGGTTTATTATATACATTTTCATATTTTATGACATAAACACCTCAATTTTAAATGCTACTATATTTATGTTCATTCAACAGACCACTGAGCCTTATGTCTAACTTAAATTTCCAAGAAACAGAATAGGCTTGTTTTTGTAAACGAAGAGAGACATAATACAGTAGCACCAGAAACAGCAA
This sequence comes from Picus viridis, assembly GCA_033816785.1. Classification (NCBI taxonomy): domain Eukaryota; kingdom Metazoa; phylum Chordata; class Aves; order Piciformes; family Picidae; genus Picus; species Picus viridis. Next base: position 10,928,328 of record CM066570.1, read on the forward strand.
AAACTTCTTGCTTAAGAGGACTGTAATGTAAGCATAAATAATCCCAAAGCTGTGATTTCACATGCTGTGATTTCTTATGATCACTTTAAACAGGGCATGACTTTTTTAAATCTATTCATCATCTGTTCAGGACCTAAGCCACAAAATCTACACTTCACACACACTGACCTATCTTCTTACTAGTTTCAAACAAGCCAGTACTTTGAGGCAGTGATACCTAATGTGTGTATGATTCTTATAAATGCATCACTTTTAATTCCTTGCCTTCTGAGAATCTAAGACATCTGTGTCCTTAGAACAACACTGACATTAATAAAAAGGTCAAATAAAAGTTCTTATAATGGGCCAACAAAGCTGGGATCAGAGCCAGACATTTATGGACTAACTTTGGCATAAAAGTAGACTTTCCACTCTCCTGAAAGCCAGATGTACTTGGTTGCTCTCCTCATCACTACAATCAGAATTCTTTGATGATTCTGAAGTTAGTGAATTACTATTTCACCAATTATTCAGTTCCTCCTTTGCATCTATACCAGGAATTGGAGATTTGTCCTCTTCTGCCCTTAGCTTTCTTACAGGTCTATATGGGCAACCCTCTCTGCTAGCTCTGGAAGAGTAATAAAGGGACAATAGCATACAAAGGCCTCCAATCTCTGAACGGGAGCAGACAAGAAAATAACTGCGGCAACCATTGCTGGTTTGGCAGTCTTTTAATACTCGATGTGGCAAGTTAGGTCTAGGAAAGGAGGAGACCAAATGCTGAGTAGACAGTGGAATCAGCAGATTGACCACAATATTAATGGAAATGCTGCTGCGTTAATTCTTCCTCTGCGGTTTAGATGTTTTCTTGGAAAGACTCAGGTATCAATCTCTCTTTGTACATTTTACTCCATAACTAGCGTATTGATTTTAGTGGAAGAGTATCTGCAGAATAAAGTGTTACTCAGACTAAGTAGCTGCTTTGAATGTTTGGGAGAAGTTAAACCTGTACTCTGTAATGATAAGAGAGCAAAGTGAGTAACGTGTTTTCCACAAGAGGATGCCAAGATTCAGGGGCATACTACTGAACTGGCTAGTTCCCTACGGGTAGTTCTGATAATAAAATCTAAATGAATACTTTTGGATCCTCTTATCCTCCACATAAATTCATGCTCATGTTGCTATTGGAATACCTTCTGCCTTCCTGAGAGATTTTCCAGGAGAAAGCAATGTGGTCCATAATTCAAATTTTAAAGGACTAAACTACTGTATGCATAAAATAGCTGGAGCTTTGTCAATTCCATCCTCACAGCTTGCTCTCTAGAGCCAAGCTGGCAATCAGAGTGGAAGGAGGTGTCAGAGGCACTTGCTTCTTTTGGGACAAAAACCATGATTCTAAGAATCTGTCATTTTCTGGGTTTTTAGTTTTCCTGAGAGACAAGAAAATGGCAGTTGTTTCACATTTAGGGTCTGCTAGTCGTAGAAACAAAGCATTATAGATAAATGTAATAGCTAAATAGAGTGTCAAAACAAAACAAAACAATCCTTGTGGTGGTTTCTCTTGTGGATTACAGAACTTGTCAATGCTTATTGAAAAAATAAAATCAAATACATGTCAAGCTTAACTCCATTTACATAAGGGTAAAATTGAAACTGCTTTATCACCATAAATGGAGCTGTACAGTATGACATTTAAAAGGCAGCCAGTCTGCTTTAGAGATTATTTGAAAGGAAATTTCATTCTTTTAGGATATCAAACTTAAACTTACCTGAAGGCTATTGAGAAAAAAAAAAAAAAAAAAAGTTTAGTGTAATATTTATTTTAAAATCATCTTTTTCCAAAATGAAATGTTTCTGCTGTCTTAATAATATCACTCAGATGTGTTGAATTTCCCCAGCATGACTATTTCCATCAACTTCAGTACAATTTCTTGTAATCTTATCCAGAAATGGGCTATAGGAAATTTTCCTTTTATTTTATAGAAATGGGATATCATTTTGGAAGGCATTTTGGGAACGTTTAGGGTAAAGAAGGCTTTCTCTAGAATTTGGATTTGAATTACTCAGAGAGAAGTCTACTGATTTCTCTATGAACTGGGAATAACTCAGGAATTTAGACTTTCATCCTTAAAGACCATCACTTGAGAACCTACTTAGGGCTTGATATTTTCCCATGTCTACAATTAAGGTGGCAGGACTACCAGCCTGAAGATATAAACCTCCTCCTAGCTCAGCTTGACTTTGGGGAATTCTAGGGTCTAGTGTCTCTGTTACACTAACTGATTGAGTCCTGGGAAAAAGAAAGCTCATCTTTCTACATTTGTCTTATATCAAACAAAATGTTTCCACTTTTGAAAAACTGTGTTTCTGCAGGTTTGACAAATTATGCCAATCATTCTGAGACACAGCAAATACTATTGTATTCAGCATGTCAGATTTCCCAAAGAGCAGAAATGCTCACATCTCCAACAAGAGAATCATGGAATCCTGGAATTGTTTCAGTTGGAAAAGACCTCTTAGATCATCAAGCCTGACTGTCTTCTGCTCATAAGCTCTCAAGCAACTTGACAGAAACCCTTGGATGTGGATGACTCTAGAGGTTTGTTCTTGCCCTGTGCTTCCATGAACATAGCTAATTAGTATGACTTAAGTGATTTAACACTTCAGCTTTCAGATGACTTTTATTTTGTCCAGGAGGTAACTTAGAGAACACAATCTCAAGCTGCACCTGGGGAGGTTTAGGCTGGATGTTAAGAAGAAGTTCTCCATAGAAAGAGTGATTGCCCTTTGGAATGGGCTGCCCAGGGTGGTGGTGGAGTCACCATCATTGGAGGTGCTTAGGAAGAGACTGGATGGGGTGTTTGGTGCCATGGTTTAGTTGATTAGATAGTGTTGGATGATAGGTTGGACTCAATGATTTCAAAGGTCCCTTCCAACCTGGTCTGGTCTATTCTATTCTATTCTATTCTATTCTATTCTATTCTATTCTATTCTATTCTATTCTATTCTCACAGTATCACAGTATTGCCAAGGTTGGAAGAGACCTCGAAGATCATCGAGTCCAACCTGTCACCACAGACCCCATGACTAGACCATGGCACCAAGTACCACGTCCAATCCCCTCTTGAACACCTCCAGGGATGGTGACTCCACCACCTCCCCGGGCAGCCCATTCCAATGGCTAATTCTATTCCAATTCTATTCTATTTTAGGCTACATCTGTGTGAATATATCATTTATCCTGGGAACATTTTTTGAGACTGTTACCTAATGCAGATGGGCCTACCTTGACGCCGTTAAACCCTTCAACCCTCACAAACGGGACATCTGCATGCAAATTCTCTATGGAAATTGGTCCCATAGCTTCTAAATTCTTCTTGATTTTTTTGAGAGACAATTAGTTCACCTAGTCCAGAAACATTCCAAGAAGCATCCTGAAAAATTATAAATATCTATAGTTAAGATGCCATGCCAGAGAGTGTTCCTCAATATTACTTGAGAATGCTGAAATGGGACCCTGTGAAGAATTTCCTTCCATCTTTCCACTAACCAGAGAAATCTATCTTTCCCCTTGCAAAATCCATGGAGATGTTCCTCCCCAAGCCAGTCTTCAGTCTATTCTCTCTTCCAAGTTGCCTACCTGCTAATCTCTTTACTGCCAGTAAAGCCATAATACTGATCAAAGGCAAAAAACATCCATATCTAACTCAGAAACTAAATTCCAGGGAAAGTAAAGTATCCACAGCTTGATCCATATAATACAACTACACTTTTCAAAAGCCTGTGAAGGAAATTTTTCAAACCTATATGTATTTAGGTCTGGACTGACAGATTTCAGAGATTAAATACATATTAAAAAAATTAGCAATGAACTTTTCATTTGCAAGTTCATAGGACAAATCTCCACTGGCATTATTTTTACACATGAAGCTATATCTAAGGTATGATATTTCAAAGAGTCCAAAACTAAAGACAGTTCCACTTCATTACAGTCATGTGATAAAGAGCCTAAACTCAGTTCAACTGTCAACGAGTCTTTATATATGGCCTATAAAACCTAGAAAGACAAAAATTATAATGGAAATGCTGACAGAGCAGTGTTTTAACATAACTACTGATTTTTTTGGGGCAATTTGGCATCTTTATAAGAATCCGTTTTGTTATATTTTCTGAACTCACACAAACTCTTTAAATGTCATCCAGTAACTTTCTCCTTACCAGTTATTTTTCTTGTGTGAAATACAGTTATTTTTATGTTAAGTTTTTCCAGAAATAAAATATATTTTTTTTTTTCACTGAACAAAATTACTGTAACAATAACACTATTTATGTGTTTTATACTCATGAACTTTTATTTGGAGTTTAGATAGTCTGGGCACAAACTGGTGGAAGCATATTTATAGATGTGAGCTCTTTTCTACAGAACACAAAACTATGGATAGGATCAATTCCTATTCATTTATATCTATGAAATATCCATGAATATTTTACTAACCTTATTAACAGTGGTATACCACCAACTACAGAAATATCCCACCCACAGTGCTTTGAAAGACATCGTTCTGATTATAATAGGTACTGGAGATTTGGACTGCAAATACAGCTGCTCTGAAGAACTGTTACCAGTATTATCTGATCCCAGGCAAGAGGCTGAGAAAAATCTTTCTCTCCCATTTGGATGGTTACATCAAATATGTTTACCAAAACACAGGTTGATAATGGAAAAAGTGTAAAACTGAAGCTTAGCAATGAATCACTAAAAGACAGAGGGCCACTGAATCAAGGAGTTATTGCTCACTAGCAAGTCCAGAGGCTAATTAAGAGACAAAACAACCCAAATCCTTATTTTGATAAAATGTAATCAGTTCTCATTAGGTTATATGAAGTATCACATCCTCCTAAAGAAATGCAGCCATCAGATGTTAAAGTAATAGAGTTATTCCTGAGGATTGCAATAGAAAGTCTCTAATGAATGCTTTTTTTTTTTTTCTTGAGAGAGTGATGCTAGAATCTGTTAGCTTTTACTCAAGAATTGTTTAAAACTAACTGGATAATGACATGGTGTTACATAGGCTGATAATGAGTTTTAAACAAACCATCCCAGTCAGTGAAGTAATGGAACAGGTTGCCCATAAACATTGTACAAACTGTCCTTGAAGGTTTTCACTTTTGACAACAGAAAGCCCTGAGCAGTCCTAGCTGTGCCTGTTCATAGAGTTGGTTTCTTTTGCGGGTAGAAGGTTGGACTAGTGACTTCCTGGGGATTTGTTCCACCTGAGTGACTCCATGATTCTTTTCTTAATCCAGGGATGTAGTGAACCTAGAAACGAGTTTGCCTTTTCTCTCCAGCAAGCATAACATAACAGTTCCCTTTTCAGCTTCCCAAGCCATGTAGAGAGTTCATACTTTTGACATTAGGGTGAATGTATTACAGCATGTAACAATAACTTTGTAAACTCTTCTAATATACAATAAGTGACTTCAATTCATTTCCAATCCCTGTGAATCTCAGAAAGTTATTTACAGTCCAAGAGACACATGAAAGCTAAAGCTACACACATATGCATTGAGAAAAATCCTTGTATTACATTCAGTCCTGAAATGGGGATCATTTGAATGGAGGTACTGTTAAGGCCGTGACTGCCAAGACAAGTGGCAAAATCCCCTCCCTCATCCTGCTGGTCACACTTTTTTGGATACAGCTTATGACACTGTTGGCCTTCTGCTGCAAATGTACATTTTCTCCATGCTTTGACTGGTTAGGTATCTAAACAAGTTACTCTTAATAAAAGACTCTTCTGAGTGAACCATCAAATAAGGTCATGCAGCCTAATATTGAAGACTTTAGAGACTGAGAAAAGGAAGATACCTGGACACTGGGATATATTATCCTCTAATATCCCAAGATTAAATAACCTAAATGACCATCAAATTCCACTCAGAGTGAAAATAAATCTTTCATACACCAAAACAGCACAGTTGAGACTTACAGAATTATCCAAACATACAAGGTAGGGAAAAGAAACCTTTATGAAGTTTGCTTTTGCAAACCAGAATGTAGTTGTCTTTCATTTTGATATCAAAAGCATAAATCACAATTTAAAATAATTACATTCCCTTTTGAAGTAATTATTAAAATTAGGCACTGTCCCAGCGTCTATATCCACAAGGAAATCTTTTTGTTTGCTTGCTTGTTTTTGTGGTTGTTTGCTTGTTTGTTTACTTGCTGTTATAAATAGAATTCTTTCTACCTTTTAGATAAAAATGCTCTTCTTAAAGTTGACAGATTAAAGTACATGAACATCAAAATAAAAATGGTTTATTTCTGACTTATTCATTTCAGTTTCCTCCTTTGAAGACTGAAGCTCTTCTGGACTTTCAGTGTGATTGTCACTGGACTGATAGAGGTCCAAAGCAAAAAAAAAATAGTCAGAAAAAGGAACAGATGTATTAAAAAGGTAAATGTAAATGCATATTTACCTTTACTATGAGTAATAAGAAAAATGGAGCTGGGGAAAGAAGGTTTATAAAGATAAATTTTGAAATATAAAAAAATATAGGTTAGACTGAGAGGGAATATGCAAATGATCTTCCCAGAATGCTTTACATAAGTTGTCTTAGCATCTCCTTTTATAAACTTCTTTCCTTATAGAAAGGTGTCAGAATTTTTTTGACGTTGGTAGCTGCCTGCTTTGTCTGGGTTTCTGTGCTTCCAGAAATCTTGAACAAAACTGAGTATTGTGTGCAGGAAATAATGGTTCCCTGTGCTCAGAGAGCTGAGCAGGAGATTCGGTTGGGAATGGAATGGAATGGAATGGAATGGAATGGAATGGAATGGAATGGAATGGAATGGAATGGAATGGAATGGAATGGAGTAGAATGGAATAGGGTAGGATAGGATAGGATAGGATAGGATAGGATAGGATAGGATAGGATAGGATAGGATAGGATAGGATAGAATAGAATAGACCAGGTTGGAAAAGACCATCAAGATCATTGCGTCCGAAGCAGTAGCTCTAAAATTCCTCAGGATTCCTGCTTACGTCAGTCCCAAATAAACCATAAGTTTGGCAAAAGGACTGGAATGCGAACTAAATAATTTGGGGACAGGAATTTCTTCCAGCACATGTGAAGCATTCAGCACTCCCCCAAGAAAGAAATATCTCACTAAAAGGAAAACTGTACTAGGCAAAAGGAGATCTCTGAAAATTCCACATCAGATTTTGTCTAAAATGAGTCATACAGAAAATAGCCCTTGCTGCAGAAATTTGCCATCTGATATAACGACTGAACTTGTGTCTGGTAATGGCCTCCCATCAGGCAGTCTGAAAAGCAGAGGTAAAATCATTCTCTACTGGCATCAGTGGGAGACCTGTCATTGACTGAGACCAGGACCAGGAGTTCACTCTAGGATTTTTTCTCAAATGATTTATCACGATTGTTTTTATTTGACTTTTGACTTTGACTTTTTATACAGTACATTAGAAAATATTTCTGTTGGTCATAAAAGGGCTTCTATGAGCTGAAACTATGTCACAGGAAGACATTAAATACAATGGTGGGTGTTGAAATCATGCTACTGTGTTCTCCCTAACATGTGCTATTTACCCTTTTAATTGTGGTTGCTTCTGTTTATATTAGAAGGTTTGCATTGGATTTGGAGATTTGGCTCTTCATTTTCTGATTCCTGGTCATCACCAACATTTAAGAAATCCTCCCATTCATAGAGAGCCAATAATAATGCTATTTCTGTTTATTGAGACCTAAATATATAGTTCAGTTTCTATTTCTGAAAGCATAGACTCTGCCAGTCATAGTAAGGTGCAAACAGCAACAAGGTCAGTATGAACTTCTAGCTCTCCTACCTAAATGTCATGAAACAAATGCTCATTCTCTCTCTCTCTCTTTACCTAGTGTGTGGCCAAATACTCATTTAAAAATTTTCTGCAGAGAGAATGAAATTACAAAGAAGACAGATTGAGATCTTCCAGTAAGGACCCACCTTTTTCAGTTAAAGTAACACTACATTAATGTTCATTAATTTTTAGAGAGTTCATTGAAATATGACACTGCATAAATATTCCCAAGTGCTCGAATGAGTCTTCACCTTCATTATCAAACTGATAATGAACAAAGGCGTACATATTTGAGATAAAATTCAATGAAATACTACATTTATTTCAGTGGTGTGCCCTAGTTTTCAGATTTCAAAAGCTGGTTTTGCTCAAATTTTGATTTCAACTGAAATCAGAAGAATTGTGCAAACCACTTTAAGACAACAGAAGGTGAACTGAAAATCCTCTTAGAATATCAACATGAGCTGGCAATGTGTGCTTACAGCCCAGAAAGCAAATCAAATCCTGGGCTGCACCAAAAGAAGTGAGGCCAGCACGTCAAGGGAGGTGATTCTGCCTCTCTAGTCCACTCTCATGAAACTCCACCTGGAGTACTGAGGCCAGCTCTGATGTGCCCAGCACAAGAAGGACATGGAACTGTTCAGGTGGCTCCCGAGCAGGGCCATAAAGTTGATGGTCTAGAGCACCTCTACTGTGAAAAGAGGCTCAGAGCACTGGAGTTGTTTAGCCTGGAGAAAAGAAGGCTCTGAGGACATTTTATTGAAGCCTTCCAGTATTTAAAAGGGGCCTACAGAATAGCTGGAGAGGGACTTTTTATAAAGGCATGTACTGACAGGAGAAGGGGTAATGGCTTCAAACTGGAAGAATTTAGATTAAGATTAGACATTAGGCAACAGGCTGCTCAGAGAAATTGTGGAAACTCCAACACTGGACAACCTGGCATAGCAGGAGGTATCCCTTTCCCATGGCAGTGTGGTTGGAACCAGATGGATTCTTAAGGTCCCATTCAACCCAAATCATTCTATGACTGTATGAGTCTATGATCTCTACTCTTTTTAATTTTCTTTTAATACAACAGTGAAAATGCAGTACTTGTGATGTCCCCTACACATTCCATGTGCATAGTAAAGAAATTCAAATAGCAATCATATTACTTTTTTAAAAATATTGATTTGGATATTTCAAAATCCAATATGCCAACTTCAGCGGTAATAGTAAATATTAATTACCTTTGGATTAATTATTAATTATACTGGATATTAATTAAATATGTTTTTACATTAGATATTAATATACAATATTTCAACCTAAGAGTAATATTCCAACCTAAGTGGTGAGAAATGGAAATAGAGCAGACTGAGTATGACTTACTCTACAAACTTTGTTTTCAATGAGAAAGTGAAGGGCTGCAAAATACTAACAGTGCATGAAAACCATGACTTTTTCTACTGAGTTAACACTAGGCTCACACTACTGGTTTGCTTGACAGCTGTCATCATGCTCAGCAGGAGGTAATTCGGTCTGCCCAGCTCAAACACCAAAATTATTTTTCATAATAGATATTTTTATCAATCTCTTTATATAAAAGAACTGAAAAATATATTTTTATTAAGTTCAATCTCCAAGAGCAGATCTCTGAAGCTTTATAGATGAAAGGCAAATGGGAAAAGGGTACAGATGATACACTGAAGTAGGTTATTCCCATCATTTTGAAAGTCCTAAAGGTAGCATAATTAATTTAAAGAAATAGCATAAAAATAATATTAATCAGTTGCTAGCGTTTACATGCTTAACAGCAGCTAGCACAGGCTAGCACGTCATAGCACCGCAGAATCACAGGTTGGATCGCCTGATACAACCTTTCTTGGGAAAACCACAGTCTGAATAAGAAGGCCAAACAGTCTGTTCAGCTGCATTTTAAAAGTGTACATTGTCAGGATTGTCAGGGAATCCCTACTGGGAAGATTATTCCGACAGCAGATTGTTCTTATTGTGAATTTCTTTCCTCTTTGTCTACTCAGAATCTCCTGAGAAGTAACTTGTACCCATTAACCCACACACAAGCCTATTAAACATTAGCCTGGAGAAAAGGAGGCTGAGGGGAGACCTTATTGCTCTCTACAACTACGTGAAGGGAGATTGTAGACAGGCAGGGGATGGTCTCTTCTCCCAGGCAACCAGCATCAGAACAAGAGGATGCAGTCTCAAGCTACACTGGGGAGGTTTAGACTGGATGTTAGGAAGACATTCTTCATAGAGAGAGTGATTGCCCATTGGAATGGGCTCCCTGGGGAGGTGGTGGAGTCACCATCATTGGAGGTGTTTAGGAGGAGACGTGATGGGGTGCTTGGTGCCATGGTTTAGTTGATTAGATGGTTTTGGATGATGGGTTGGACTTGATGATCTTGAAGGTCTCTTTGAACCTGGCTTATTCTATTCTATTCTATTTATTCTATTCTATTCTATTCTATTCTATTCTATTCTATTCTATTCTATTCTATTCTATTCTATTCTATTCTATTCTATTCTATTCTATAATGAAACTGATGCTAAGGTTCAGTATAGAAGTGACATAACTTTCATCCCATAAATATGTTTTGTAAATAAGTGTGATGTTTATCTGAAAAACAGGGAGTATTTTATGATTTTGTAATTGTCATATGACAAATATGATTTCCATTCTTTAGGGCTACTCACATGAGATAAGTGGATGCACTTCCTAGGTATGACTGATTAATTGAATAGAAAATCTGTTAGAACACTTGCAGGAAAGGCCAGATTCAAACAGAAGTAAGCAAGCACCTGACATTCCCCCAAAATCTCAGAAGGCATGAAAAGAAGGCATGGGAATGATCCCTAAGTGTGGTTCATACATGCAGATAGAAATACTTCCAGATGTCATTTTTATCACTTCTGCTTTGGATTAGGCACAACAAAACGAAGACTCTTTCGAATCCAAATGAGAAACAAACAGAACTTCAAGACAGTTCACAGTACAGTGGCCAAAATTTAACATGAATCTAAACTCACAATAAGACCAAAAGGACAGCAATTATTAAAATCTATATGCTTAACCCCAAGAGACTGTGTCTCGATCCGGAGAGGGAAAGAGATTGAGGTTTTTAATGAATATTCCCGTGCCGTGAAATTAGAGGCACAAACGAGGCCAAAATATCAACAGCTAGACTATTTATTACATAACTACAGTGGATGGACATAAATAAAGTGGAGGGATCAGAGGGAGAGAGAGAGAGAATAGAAGAAAGGGAGAAGAGGGAAAGAATTATATTACCACACCCCTCACCCCCCAAGACAGTTTGAGTCTGTGGAGGAAAGGTGCTGCAGGAGATGTTGGGTCTGTAGAGGAAGGGTGCTGAGGCTTTGGCTGTAGAAGGGATGAGGTCCTCTGAACAGCTTCTTCAGCTCCATGAGTTGCAGCAAGCGGAACTTAGGGCACGGAGAGTCCAAGATCCATTGTGTTGGCCCCGGGATGTTTCCAGCATGTGCTGCCGTCTCCTTTCTTCTGCATCTTGCTTCTCCAATTTTCTCCTCTCCTAAGCCAGCAGTTGCTCCAGTCTTTTATACAGTTTTTCAGCCCTTAGGCAAGTGTCCAGGTGTTGTTCCCCAGGATATCGTTCTGGGAAATCATCTTTAGGTCCAGGTATCGTTCCCCAGGAAATCTTTCTGTGTACTCAGGTGAGTTTGGGCAGCCACTGGATGGAGGGGGGAAGGCCTCCGCCTCCTCCTGCTCCATCTAGCTACCCACGCACTCTTTACATATCAGGAACCATTGTCCTTTGCTGGGGTATCTGATGGCTGGAAATGATCTTGTCCTGAAGGTGTGAATGCTGGGCCCTTGGGCCATTGTTGTAGGCCAGCTGCAGTCCCGTGAGCAATGTTATCTTTGCACCTTCCAAGAGTCCTTCCAGTGGCTCTGCCCAACGCACATCAGCTATTGTCTGGACAAACAGCAAGTGATTTTATCTTTGTTGAGTCACCAGGAGAGACAGGCTTTAGTCTCTCACAGACTGGTATGCTAAATTATTTCAATAAATTATTAAAACAAACCAACCAACCTACCTGAGAGCTAGTCTAAATTTAGCATGATGTATCTTTACCAGTGGACTTAGCAAAGGGATGCCTTTTTTTTTTTTTTTTTTTTTTGGTAATTATTTCTGTAAATACATTTGGAACATGAAAGATGTGCTGGGCAATCCACAGTTATAATGAAACCAGCAGAATTTAAGGCCTGTCACAATATTTCTGATTCCTTCTTCCTTCCCTCTTCTGTCTGGGTGCTTTAGAAGTTAAAATGAACCCTAATACACTGACAAGGTATATATAATATATGCACTAAATAATTACACAGTGAATTCAGCTGTCAAATTTCCATCTTTGACAAAATATGATACACTGCCATCTCCATACTGACTTGGATCTAGTCCTCAAAATGTCCTTGGCCTGAAAATGGCTTACAATAAAGTCTTGAGCCAAACCAGGCATTTTCTTGGCATTAGGTGCAACTGTTTCTGCCCATCCCAGAGAAAGTGTGTCAATAAACAGGGCTCAGGTTTACATTTATTTATAAATTTGCACAATTAATGCATTAACTATTTACTTAATTCTCTGTAAATAGAAAATAAAAATATAGTGTCTCATAAATGAGGCAGGTAGGCCAGATGCAATGTGAGGGAGTGATTTAGAGAAAGACCAAAAAGAAGCAGTGAATTTGACTTCTTAAACTACTGGGATAATTCTGTGGTACTGATATGTAAATGCAGATAACTGCTGCCCTTTAATCAGAGTCCAAAAGTGAGCTAAAATTCTGGCAACATAAAAATGCGTTATTGTTCTAGCTTAGTTTATCCACACAGTCTTGCTTTAAGTCATACCACAGGTGCTTTCTACCAGTTTTCAAGCAAACACAAAGGCTTGAGCTTCCTTCATGTATCCATTTCTTGTTGAGAAAGATACCAGTGTGTTGCTGTTTCTCTTATCATGGAGTTTCAAGCAATAACCTTTTTTCTAGGCCTTCATTTAAAACAAAGATAAGGAAAAAAAGGCAACCTTAGTAGAAGAGCCTGGTTTTATGAAAATCCACGGGAATGATGATGATTCTACACTCACACCCAACAAGGAAGGCACTGGATCAGTTGCACAGTTGCTGCTGTTTATAAACAGCAATATTCTGTGCACATTTCCTATTACACAATCTTCAAACTATCTGTACCGCTTCTCTGCATGAAAAAGTAAGTGAAAGGCAAGAGGCAAAGACAAGAATGTAACACTTTGATGTGAACTCAGCTTGGACTATTTCTGTAGTATTACATCACTGCTGGGAAACTACTGTAATGTGGTCATTTACTGGAAACCTAAATGCATAGAATATGGAAGACATAAAAATTTAATAAAAACTGAAGGCCAAAGCAGTGAACTATGCTAAAGTCAAGTTATGAAGGATTTCAATTAAATTCAACTAATTTATATACAGAAACAAAAACTGGTCTTGAGCGTTTTCAGTTTCCTGCTGTGGTTACAGACAGGTTAAATGTTTCCAAGAGCGATCATTTGCATTTAGAATCATAGAATCATATATTTAATGTCATTAACATATGGTTAACCTCAAATACATTTAACACCAATCTTGCAGCTTAAAATAAATCCAGTGTTCTAACTGCATTTACTCATTTCAAAGCCCAAACTGTGGGCCATGGAACAGTTCCAGTGCACTATTAAAATCACTGAGAATCTTCTATTGACTGCAAACAATTTTGACTCAAGCCACCCATCCAGAGCCCAGGTCTCTGGTGGTGCAACTTAACTCGTGTGCATCAGAGAACCAGTGACTAGGATTCCTTGTAGGATCTTGGTTCTGTTCACCTCAAGGACAGAGTGATATCAGAATAAGGGATATTCCCTGTTATCAGTTCAGCAGCAAAACTGAATGGGTGTATGTGGCTAAATATCACAATCATAAATGACAGATGAGTCATGAAATATAAAACAGCAAGAGTCTTCTGTCTCCTGTCATGGCATCAGTAACCACTAATGCCCTGGGGACAGATTAGGCTCCTAACCTGTCAACTCTCCACCACAAACATTATCCAATCTTGTTTGTTTCAGAGATGGAGGAGAAATGGCCTTCAGTACTGCAGCACAAAACGATTTCTTCATAGAAGAGTCTAAAATCTGTCTTTGAAATCTAGTGTTTCCCATAGAACTTCAGGCCTATCATTCTTCTGATCAGGAGCTGGGAGGGTGCTTAATGTTATGCCTTCTGTCAAGTTATTGCTGCAATTGTGTGTTTTCATTTCACATTTAGTTAATAAATGCACTTAAATAAAAGTGTCAGCACCTGCTTAAACCTCCATGAGCTGCACTGGCTTCCTAAATAATTGTTTCAGCCTGCTAAAGAGTGACATGAAACCAGCAGTACTATTTCAGTGGTGTGAGAAGAGGATGGTACCCACTGCCTGTGTCATTGTGACGCAAGTTCTGACGATCCCTAAATGAGACTGATGCAGCGCTCTGAGAGACAAAAATGACTGCAAAACTAGTTGCACATTTAACAGCATCCTTGATCTTATGTGATATTACTGTGTTAAAGAAATTTAAGTTTAATAATGCAAACAAAGGTCACCATGTTGTCAAGTCTTAACTTCTCAGTTCAAAGCAATATTGAATGAAGTGTTTGGGGTTTTTTTCTTTATAAAGGAGGTGTCTCCTCAGGCCCTGTACTCATATTCTGCATATACATAGTTAAAACAATAGTGTATCTTCTTGTTTCATACACATGTAAAGGTAAAATACCTCTACTGTAGAATGTCCACCTTCAAAAAATGTATATATGAAATTCTTATATAATAATTTACACCACAAAGTTCAACTGATCTCAGTGCAGCCAGACATACATAGTAGCTGGAGAGAAAAGGTATTTCATTTCTACAGCAAATGATGCCTGTCTAGTTTTAGCAGTTTGAATAGGTGGGATTCAAAGAGATTAAATAACTGGCACTAAGGTGATTTTTTTTCTTTACACAGTACAATGCAGACTACACCTGTGTACACTGTTAGACCTTAAAGTCTTTATGGAGCATACACCTTTGCTTTAACTTCAGGACTGTGGAGTTCATTCCTAAATCTGTATGATCCTGAAGATTAACATGTTGCAACTACACATGTAAGAGGATAGAATGTAAGATATACTCACACAGTATCATAGAATCATAGAATGGTCCAGGCTGGAAGGGGTTGCTGAAGGTACAATAATACGATACAATACAATAAACCAGGTTGGAAGAGACCTTCAAGATCATTGCGTCCATCCTATCAACCAATCCAACCCACCTAAACAACTAGATCATGGCACCAAGCACCTCATCAAGTCTCCTCCTGAACACCTCCAATGATGGTGACACCACCACCTCCCGGGCAGTCCATTCCAATGGGCAATCCCTTTCTCTGTATAGAACTTTTTCCTAACATCCAGTCTAAACCTCCTCTGGTGCAGCTTTAGACTGTGTCTTCTTGTTCTGGTGCTGGCTGCCTGGGAGAAGAGACCAATCTCTGCCTGTCTACAACCTCCCTTCAGGTAGTTGTAGAGAGCAATATGGTCACCCCTGAGTCTCCTCCAGGCTAAGCAATCCCAGCTCCCTCAGCCTCTCCTCACAGGGCTTGTGTTCCAAACCCTCACCAACTTCGTTGCCCTTCTCTGGACACGTTCCAGCAAGTCAACATCTTTCCTAAACTGAGGGGCCCAGAACTGGACACAGTACTCGAGGTGCAGCCTAACCAGTGCAGTGTACAGGGGCAGAATGACCTGTGCTGTAAGCAGGGGCACCCTCAACTAGATCAGGTTGCCCAGAACTTTGCCCAGCCTCACTTTGAATATCTCCAGGGATGGGGCCCCAACCACCCTCACAAGAAAGAACATGTTCCCAACATCCAATCTAAATCTGCTCTTTGCAAGTTTGAAGTCATTGCCCTATCACTTCAGGCCTTTGTAATGAGTCTCTCTCCATCCTTCCTGTAAGCCCCCTTCAGGTACTGAAAGGCTGCTATTAGGTTTCCCTGGAGACTCCTCTTCCCAATGAATTTGTTAATACCTACAGTATACCTGACAAAATTGCCCCAGCCTACTTTAAGCAACAAAGTATTAGGATTTGGAAATTTATTCTTCTTTTAAATTTTATTTTATTTCTTATTTAAACCTGCATAGTCCTATTTACTATCACTGTGTTTTAAAAGGGAATAGTTGCTAAAAATTATGAAACTGGATGTCTAGGCATAGACAGGTGTTCAATACATTTTTATTATATATATATATATAAAATATATATTTTTT
Source organism: Picus viridis (assembly GCA_033816785.1). NCBI lineage: Eukaryota > Metazoa > Chordata > Aves > Piciformes > Picidae > Picus > Picus viridis. Next base: position 10,944,507 of record CM066570.1, read on the forward strand.
TAAAATAAGGTTTTATCCATTTTGGGGCTGAATGAGCCTGTGTCTCTCAAAAGATCAATGGTAGGAAGCAACGACTTCCCACCAGCTAACAGATGGGTAAGCTCTTTGTTCTACATAACCCTTTATGACCTGTAAAAGCTGATGTTGCTTGTGGATGTACCCATGATGTGGCTACCTAAATCAATGTTTAATATTAATTTTCATTTTGTTTCCTTTAGCATGTTTGTAGCCATGTTAGAGTTCACAAACAGAACTGAAGTCATCTACATTCACATGCCTAACCACTTGAATGGCTGCTTTCAATTCATTCAGTCTCAAGAGGATACTCCAAGTAGTTTTTTATTCATTTGGGTTTTTTAAGCTTCCATTTCCTCCCACTTGTCTTCCACTTACACAGAGGACTGACTTTTTTTTTTTTTTTCCACTGAAAATGTTAACATTTACTGCTTTGTTGGGCCACCCCTGAAGAAACAAAAATTGACCCAGGGTGTCAAGACTACTCACTTCCTTTTCCCGTTCTCTCTCCCTCTCTCACAAATTAAAGCAGGGTTAAATAAATACTTTGCTATGAGTCTTAACACAGGTAGAACTCTGTGGAAATTTTCTTATGCCTTCTCATACAGGGTTTAAATGTATACAGGAAAAGTCTATCAAAAATCCATCACAATTACTAAAAAATAACTTCTGATTTCATCATTAATGATTTTAATATATCCTATTTTAGAGAAATAATTCAGTTAAAAAAAAACACCACTGTTTTGTACCATCATTAGCTGACTGAGACAATTCACTACACTTGATAACTACAGTTCAATGCAGGACAGTGAGGCTTAATTCGAGTAATATAATCTGGGGAAAGGCTGCTAGTGAGTTGTCTCCACAAAGACATCTGAATAATCTTCCTAGGAATGCGCAGGTCCAGTGCTGATTCAAAATATCAGGTAATGAAATCTTAGTTATACAAAATCTCAACTGTGTCATCATCTAATCTTAAGAAAAATAACTGCCACTTTCATCACAGAATTGTGGAATGGTAGGAGTTGGAAGGGATCTCTGTAGATCATCGAGTCCAACCCCCAGCCAGAGAAGGTTCACCTAGAACAAGTCGCACAAGAACCTGTCCAGGCAGGTTTTGAATGTATTCAGAGGTGGAGACTCCACCTCTGGGCAGCCTGTTCCAGTGCTCAAAGTAAAGTTCCTCCTCATGTTTAGGTGAAACTTCTTCTGTTCAAATTTGTGCGTGCTACCTGTTTTCCTGTGACTGTCACAACAAACAGTAGTAAACAGATGTGCACCTTTTGCTTGGCACCGGCAGAAGTACATGGTGTGAAATGGCACAAGTGCATAGAAATTGTTTTATAAAGCAGTTTATTCAGGTACTTCTGCTCTTTCAGAGGAAAAGTACTCCTTTCTACTGTTAACCTAGTTTGCACATGAAGAGTAATTCCAAGTGACAGTATAATGGCAAAGTAGACAGCAGCACACCATGCTTATTTATTCTTAGAGTTAAGCAAGGGATCTTTCTTAGAAATTGAAGTAAAAAATGTCCTCATAGCCCATCAATATATACCAAGTTAATAATAATAACAACAAATTACTTAAGAAAAACACTAACATATTACCTGAAGAGAAAATAAAAGTTGTGCAACCTGTTGGATTAATATGGAAATTATTTTTTTCTAATAAAGGACTGCATGCTTTTTTCATCAGACTTGCCTTTCCACCTCTGAAATATTTTAAGTAGAGTGGGAATATCTTCATCAATAAGAGGGAGAGGGAGTGAATAGATTTCAGAGGCCTGCAATGTTTTCAATAAAACTATAATTGAGTTTGTGTGGTACTGCTACTGTGGTGCATTCTGATGATCTCCTGTAGTTTGCACAGTTCCAAGATTCCCCTGACCAGGGTCTCTGGCAAGGGAGACGTATCAAGGAGTAGGAACTTACAACACTTTTTAGTTTGGGTGTAACTATTTCTACAGAGCAGAGACAGGCCTTCTGAATGCATTTGAAAGAACTGACTTTGAAAGTGACAAATAATATTCGGCACATCATGTCAGTACTTTTTATCCGTGCAGTTTGTTTTAAAGCATTAAGCAGCAGAACTGAGGCCAAAGTGATAGAAGTAATATTCTATCACCCAAAACTAGACTCACCTTCTCTGTGTGTAGCATTTTATCAGCCAAAAGAGCACTTTCTCTGTATATAGCCAAATATTTTTTGTTACAAAATGTTAATACACTATTCCTGGCAAATCAGTGGACATACCATCCTTTAGCCATGCATAGACAAACAGTACCACTCAAAGAGTAACTACATAGCATCTCACTGCAGTACACATCTTCTGCATGCATTGAGCTATATATGTCTGAGAAAAGCATTCTCTGAGCGAGAACCAAGCACGTTTTTTACATGCTGTTTCATTCCTGAAATAGTTAAGCATTTCATTTCTGCACTACTCTCCAGGCTTGCAGTTCGGCAGCAAAGTGATTTGTGTTGCAGTCTCTGCTGTTCAGATATTAGTTAGCAGTAAGGTATTTAGCAGGGACTCCCAGAAGAGACCTGTAAAATTGACCAGAGTGCTACCTCTCCATAATAACTTCTTTTCAGTCAGAAGGCTTTCCCACTATTCATCAAAGGTGTTTGAGTGTTTACACTGGCAGCACTCTCTGGGACGCAGATGTGCCGACTGTCTGAGTGTGGTGCGTAATGTGCTTAGAAAAGGTTGCTCAGAGCATGAGGCCCAGCTATGCTCTGTAGGCCAGTATTTCAGCCACAACTGATGGAAAACCAAGATTCTCAGGTCTGACCCGAGATATGATGTCAGACCTATATTAGCCTCAGTGAATAAACTTGTCTCGAGCAGAGCCTGTCTCTGTCTTCTGGAAGCTTCACCCTAGACTAGCACTAATAATTCTTTCAAGCCCCACCTGCATCACTCAGCAGCAGGTTGAGTAAGGTATCCAGGAGCAAGTGCCACAGCACAGGCCATCCATACACCTCTTCAGAAAAGCTGATGTTCTAAAAAAAATTCTTCAGTGGAAAACCTGCTAAACTAAGATTCTCTGGCCTTGCCTTTTTTGGCTTCTGTCAGAGATTCAGTCAGCAGCCTAACCTTATTCTCACACCACTTTGCTTCAAGACCAAGAAATAATGAAAAAAAAAGAGTTGTCAAGAAGAGATATCCATTCATTGTCAGTAAAATTATACCCTTTTCTAACTGCAACCAAGAAAAACACTGAAAATATGTTTTCACTTCCTGTATTTCAAGTTGGTCTATTCTTTAAATCCACCTATGCAGAAATTTTGTGAAAGGGAGGAACAGGTCTATTGTGCTTTGGCAATCTACCATATATGTTTTATTTTATTTTATTTTACTTTATTTTATTTTATTTAGCCCAAGATTTCTGTCACCATGTCTCCAAGCATACTGTAGATTCACCATAAACTCTTACATTGTCCTTTAAAAAAAAAAAACTTCATTCTTCAATTCCTATTCCAATGTGTTTACCAGCCCTTGAAAAGATTTGACAGTTCTTTTATAACTGAAAACATTGCTGAAAGTTCAAAATGACTCCCAAAAAGCCTGGAGCTGTCTGAAATCCTTGCAAAGAAATACTCCTTTTACTGGAACTGCTAAATTTGAGTGCTCTTATGGTGTCCTCTTTTCCTTTCTCTTTCTTTTCTTTAACGGTGACAAAAAGGGAAGGGGAAGAGGGTAAAAAACAAGACAGAAATGGGAAAGGAGAAATAACTAAGAACTGAAAATAGAAGCTGGTTTTCAGTATCACAGTATTGCTAAGCTTGGAAGAGACCTCGAAGATCATCGAGTCCAACCTGTCACCACAGACCTCACGACTAGACCATGGCACCAAGTGCCACATCCAATCCCCTCTTGAATGCCTCCAGGGACGGCGACTCAACCACCTCCCCGGGCAGCCCATTCCAATGGTGAATGACTCTCTCGGTGAAGAACTTTCTCCTCACCTCGAGCCTAAACTTCCCCTGGTGCAGCTTGAGACTGTGTCCCCTTGTTCTGGTGATGGTTGCTAGGGAGAAGAGGCCAACCCTTCCTGGCTACAACCACCTTTCAGGTAGTTGTAGAGAGCAATGAGGTCACCCCTGAGCCTCCTCTTCAGTAGAAGTCAAAAAAACAAATATGTGTGGGGTTTCTTTTAATCTTCATTATGCAAAACTTCAGAGATTTTACTGCAACTGTCTCACTGATTGTTTGCACAGAGTATAGACTGGAGAAAAGACAAAAGGAAATGAGTGATGAGATATGTTATTCCTTATATGCTGTCCCAATGTACTGGGATCTACTTGGATGTTTTCTCAGTTTGTTTTTGTAACAGTTCCTAAGTTCTGCGTTTAAATTTGAGTTCTGAGTTGAATAAACCCCAAGACTCACAGAGAAGCATAAGGAAGATTGCCAAAATTTTATGAAGCTGTAAATCAAGACCATTAAGGATTTCTGGTGTCAGCACCTAAAACAATAGATTGGCCAGGTTCTTTCAAAATGTGACCAGACTGTCTCAAAATTAGCTGAAAATTAGTAGCACTCTAAAATTAAATAAAGTTTTGTCTAGACTTATTTCACAGTTTTGATGACTGGAAGTATCTACCACAAGAGGAAACAGGGGGCAGTGCCCACACAGTCTATATTGCCCATTAAGAAAAAAAAAAAAATCCTGATACATATTTACATAAATATATAAAATACTTTTTTTTTTTGACAACTTGCAGTGGTTTGAAACCACTTTATATCCCCAGCTCTCAGAGTCATGAATTTAGGACATTTTACAACTGTAGAGAGTTGCCATCCTGGACAGCACATTCTCAGTTGCCCTCTTGCTTTTCTGGATCTTGAGAATGTGGATGCATTCTTGCTTGTTTTCAGGATCCGGACAGTATTTATTCCTTCCCCTTTCTTTCTGTTATAAGTATACACATATTGATGTCATCAGGTACTTTCATAGAGCAGGAATAAAATATTCTGTGCAAATCAACTGAGAAAACTCACTCTGCCTTTAATTCCCTCCCTTTCTTATCTGTTGGCAAGAGGGTAAGGAGGAGGTGTGAAGAGGTCATGGTGGTGTGGGGTTTTTTTCTTTGCTCTCACACTAAAACCATAACACAGCTGAATTATACTTTGTTAATCAACTTTTCAAAACCATTACAGGCCCTCTGCATTTAGTGGTTCTGAAGATAACAGGTTGACACAAGGGGAAAAAAGATGTAGTTAATCTCTGATAGGTCACTCTGCTTTTCCAACATTTAACAACAACAAATCAAATCAAATCATGGGCATGGACTTTTGTTCAGGTCCATGACTCAGAGAATTTTTACTGAATAGATAGAAGGGTTTTTTTCTAAGACATTTTCTAGATGCTCCTCCTTGAGAAGTTTTGTACATTTGGGCTTTGGTTTAGTTTGGTGGTTTTTTTGTTTAGTTTGGTGTTTTTTTGGTAAAAGAGTGCTTGCTGCTTGAGTTATTTTTGTGTTTCTCCAAGATGGGATGGAGCTTTCCATTAACAGCTCAGTGATCAGCACAGAGTACAACATTAATGACCAGGATGTAGAATGAGAAGCATTTTCAGGCACTTGGAGAGGGACGTAAATTTAACTTTAAACTTGAATTGATTAGCTTAGTTACTGCCTTGCTTGGGAAGCAAATTACCAGGGTGCTTTGGCTGACATCTTTAAAACAACCTGCCATAGGGACATCCTGATCATTTTTCAGCGTCTCTGCTGAAAAGCTGCTTTTGAATGACTCAACACATAGATCGTAAGCATGGATAGGCTTCAGAGACTAGGTATTTCTCTTCCAAATGCTTCAGATTTCTAAATATTTTTAGGACAGGTCTAAGTAATGTTGGTACAAAATTCAGTTGTAGTTAATTCTCATTAATAAAAAAAAAAAAAGTCAAAGCAACTGGTGTTATGAAGAAGTTGATTGTGAAGGAATGGAAAAATGCTCCCATTTGACCTGAAGCAGAGAGGTCTTAGGGAGTAGAGAGAGAGAGGGCAATTCCTTCTCCTTCCAAAATACACAATGAGAAACCATATTAAGCCTCTGAAGACTTAAAACTTTAAGTCTTTAATGAAGAATGAAGTGCTTGAAAATATAAAAATGTAAAGCAAACCATCTGCTGTGTCATTTGCTAGCTGGAGAGCAAAGGATATAACCAGAATGGAAAGATGAATTTTCACTATATGTTCAAGTGGGAACAAGAGCTGTGGATCACTGGGGAGGAGATTTGCTGTGAAAGTAAGTTATAAGAAATTCACTAACATCTGTCATAATCCCAGACTGACTGTGGGGTGTTCCACATGCTGTCAGAAAGACTTGTCAGAACTCATTAGTCATTTTTAATGAATGCAATAATAGTCATGAGATCTCTAGTCCTTGATCATCACTGCTTTGTTCTCAAACTGAACACAGTTTGCATTATATTCCAATCAGATAATCAATTTATCAAGTTCTCTTTCTGATGGATGGTGACTGTGGTCCAGCTTGATTTTCTCACGTGTAAGTGAGGTTTTGTTGACTTATGTATATAGTCTTTCTGCTCTTGACTGATTAGGAATAGTTCCCGTTGACTTAGAAAATTATTTCATAAATTTTTTTATGGCTTTCCTACTACCTCCTAAATAAAAGATGCATAAATTGTGCTCTTAATATGCACAAGACTGGGGGTTGAGGCTGTTTGTTGGCCTTTTGTTAATTATGTATTTCATGAGCCATTTACATTGGCCCCCTGCCAGCCCCCTGCCACAGCAGGGTCACCTAGAGCAGCTCACACAGGAACACATCCAGGCAGGTCTTGAATACCCCCAGAGAGGGAGTTTCATTCATCTGTTAGTACCAACTGACCTATAAAAAAAGTCTTCATATCAAGAATGTGCCAGAGGCTATCCAATGTAATTTTCTCACCCACTTTTGACCAATCTGTGTGCAACCTTTCTGATTTTGGTTTTTGATCACACACCTCAGAATCTTCTCACAACTTGAGACAGAGATAAAAAATCTTGAGAAGCAAACCACAGAATCACAGAATGCTTCACCATCCCTGGAGGTGTTCAGACAAAGATTGGATGTGCCACTTGGAGCATGGATTGGTTGTCAGGAGGTGCTAGGTATTGGGTCATGGGTTGGACTTGGTGATCTCTGAGGTCTTTTCCAACCTGGCTGACTCTGTGATTGTAGTTTCTTTCTTAATAAGAATGTGTGTTTTTTGCTTGTACAAAGAAGACTGAATAAAGTTCTACTTAGACAAAATGCCAGTTCAACGACTCTGTAAATATAATTAAACTTTTTTTAAAATGGTTTTAACTGAGGGAACTCCAGTCCAAGTTTCAAAGGGAATTACAATTGTTTATGCATCAGGTTTCCAAATTTTAAGCATAAATAAGGCATTATCATTGTATCGAAATTTATCTTGAGATTCTACAGAGACTGGGTTTGTTAACTTTTCTATGAAATTTTTATGATGATTTTTTTTAAAAGCCTCATGAGATTGTCATGCATAAAGGATACAGAGGAAGAATGACTGGGTGAACATTTGCTGATGGAAAGCCAGGAATTAAAGAACAACAGATCTATACTGCTAGATAAAGTGGGCTGCAAACTTTAATATTTTCAAATGTGAGGCTTTAGAAGTTCTATCATTTTAGCACAGGACTTCAGCCTTTTGGCAATTATCACTTTCTCCTGGCTTTTCTCCCTTTTTTCTCTTGACTTTCCATTTTTCCTCTTATAGATGTAGGAATTTTAGTATATTTTAAAGGTTCTTTTACAGCTAAAGTCAAGAGTCTTGATATGTCATTTTGAAGTATATTTATATATATATATATATACATATACACTGTCTTGATCTCTATATTTTAGAAAGAAATAAATGATAAAACTCTTCCAAACCATTGTACTACCAACTAGCTTCTGAAAACTATTACTCACAGAAGTGTTTAGGAGTACTGGCATGCACATGTAGCTGTATTCTTACATGTCTCAGAGGTGTGAAAGAGTAGATATTTAAGTCAGAATAACTCAAAAGGAAAGTATTTCAAAGTTTTTTAACAAACAATGGAGATAGTGTACTCGTGTCAGCTGGAATAGAGTAAATTTTCTTTATAGTAGCTTGTATGGTGCTACATTTTGGATTTGTGACCAACAGAGCATTGATAGCACATCAACATTTTAGCTATTGCTCAACAGGCAACCAGCACCAGAACAAGAGGACACGGCCTCAAGCTGTGCCAGGGGAAGTTTAAGCTCGAGGAGAGAAGAAAGTTCTTACCTGAGAGAATTGTTAGCCATTGGAATGGGCTGCCCAGGGAGGTGGTGGAGTCACCATCCCTGGAGGTGTTCGAGAGGGGTTTGGACATGGCACTTGGTGTCATGGTCTAGTAGGCATGAGGTCTTGGATGACAGGTTGGACTTGATGATCCTTGAGGTCTTTTCCAACCTTGTTGATTCTATGATTCTATGAACAGTGTTTACAAAGCATAAAGGCCTTTTTCTGTTGTGAGAGAGTCAAAAGAACAGTGTACATTAACAAATTAAGTCCTATTTTTCAATGGTCAATCTACCTCTGGGCACGCTTACAAAGTGTGAATGACTAAAGATAATGCCAACCCTGAGAGGCATCTTCAGAAAATATATATTTTTATTATGTTTGTATTATTGTATTATTCTCCTGAACTTCTCTTATCTCAGTCAACAGGGTAATTTGTGTTACTTTCACTCCTGTTGGGGACAGGGGTGGGGGGAGGCTTGCTTGTTAAAGCAGGCTGTCTTAAACCAGGATGAAAAGATGGAGATCCATAGGACAGCAAAGACACAGAAACCACAGAAGTGAGAGAGAATGGTTACATAGAAATTAGGCCTTCTCCTGCTAAAACGGTGGTGAGATCAGTAGCCCAGATGAAGTGCATCTACACCAATGCATGCTGCATGGATAACAAGTAGCTGGAAGCCATGGTGTGGCAGGAAAACTGTATTGCAGCTGCCATCACAGAACATGATGGGATGACTTTCACAACTGGAGTACTGCAATTGATGGCTATAAATTCCACAGAAGAGACAGGCCAGGAGGGAGAACTGGTGGGGTAGCTCTGTACATTAAGAAGTGTTTTGATTTTCTAGAGCTTATTGATGAGGTTGATAGGCTTGAGTGTTCATGTGTAAGAGTTGGGGAAAAACAGCAAGGTGGGAGTCTGTTATAGATTGCACATAGAGGAGGCAGACAAAATATTTGATAAGCAGCTGGGAGAAGTCTGACAATAGCTGGTCCTTGTTCTTCTTGGAGACTTCAATCTACCAAATGTCTGCTAGAAGTAGAGTCCAGCAGAGAAAAAAACTGTCCCAGAGGTTCCTGGATTGTGTAGCAGATAGCTTCCTGACACAGCTGATGTGCTGATAAAAGGCTCTCAACTAGACCAGTTGTTTGTGAACAGAGAAGCACTTGAGGGTGAGGTGACAGCTGGAAGTCATCTTGGCCATTAACAACCGTGAAACAACAGTTTTGTCTTCTCGGAAGTAAAGAGAGTGGTCAGTAGAACTGCTACCTTGGACTCCCAGTGAGCAGACCTTGCCATGTTTCAGAGACTGGTCAACAGAGACCATTGTGGAAGGCACTCCTGAGGGGCCAAGGATTCCAGGATGGACAGACATTCCTCAAGAAAGTCTTAAAGGCACAGGAACAGGCTGTCCCTCTGTGCCCAAAAATTATTTGTCAGGGAAGAAGGCCAGCCTGACTGAATAGAGAGATTTGGCTGAAATTCAAGGGAAAAGAAGAAAGTTTATGGTCTTTGGAAAAACTGGCAGGACACTCAAGAGGATGACAAAATTATTGTGAGGCCATGCAAGAAGAAAACGATAAGGGTGAAGGTCCAACTAGAAATTAATGTGGCTACAGCTGCTAAAGGCAATAAAAGCTGTTTCTCTGAATACACCAGCAACAAAGAGAGGACTAAGAAGAATTACTATGCTTTATTGGATGCTGAGGAGAACATAATGACAAAGAAAGAGAAAAGGAAATGGTTACCAATCTGTTACACCACCCAGACACGCATAAGTCTGTCAGGCTAGATGAAGTTCATCCAAGAAGACTGAGGAGTTTGGCAGAATTGCTCACCAATCCACTTTCCACCATTTATCAGCAGTCCTGGCTACTTGAGGAGGTCCCAGCTGACTGGAGATTAGCAAATGTGATGTGCAGTTACAAGAAGGGCTGGAAAGAGTATCTAGGGACCTACAAGTCTTCCATTCTTACTTGTGTGAAGGTTATGAAGCAGATAATCTAGAGTGACATCACGCAGCATGTGCAGGACAACCAGGTGATCAGGTCTAGTCAGCATGGGTTTATGAAGGGCAGGTTCTGCTTGATGAATTCAATCTCCTTGAACATTAGGAAGAATGTTCTTTACCAAAAGGGTTGTTGAGCACTGGGACAAGGGAAGCAGTCAAGGCCTCATCTCTAGAATTATTTAAAATACATGTAGATATGGTGCTTAGGGTCATGGTTCAGTGGTGGACTTGTCAGTCCTGGGTTAACAGTTGACTTGATGATCTTGGAGGTCTTTTGCATTCTATTCTATTCTATTCTATTCTATTCTATTCTATTCTATTCTATTCTATTCTATTCTATTCTATTCTATTCTATTCTATTCCATTCCATTCCATTCCATTCCATTCCATTCCATTCCATTCCATTCCATTCCATTCCATTCCATCATTTTCTGAAACAAACCACTGATGCAGAAAAAAAAATAAATAACTCCTTGTTCTTTTAGTTTAAGTCATGAACATTTCAAACAGAGTATAAAGAAATAAAAGTTGGCACTGAGGTTTCTAATCCGCTTTGAATTAATTTGTTTAAAAATGAGTTGGGAAGGAAAGAAGGAATTTGTAAGGGAGGAAGGAAGGAAGCAGTCTTGAAATAAGGAAGGAATTCGGGAGGAATGAATTTGAAAGGAATTGAGAATTGGGAAGGAAGGAGAAGAAAAAATAAAGCAACAGAAGAAAAAAAGAAGATAGAAAAAAATGAAAGGAAAATAATGGGAAATAGAAAAACAGAAAAAGAAAGGGAGAGGTTCGGAGAGGAGAGGTTCAGAGAGGAGAGGTTCTGAGGGGAGGGGAGGGGGAAAAGAAAGAGAGGGAGAGGAGAGGGAAAAGAAAGAGAGAAAGAGAGAAAGAAAGAAAGAAAGAAAAAGAGAGAAAGAGAGAAAGAAAGAAAGAGAGAAAGAAAGAGAAAGAAAGAGAGAAAGAAAGAAAGAAAGAAAGAAAGAAAGAAAGAAAGAAAGAAAGAAAGAAAGAAAGAAAGAAAGAAAGAAAGAAAGAAAGAAAGAAAGAAAGAAAGAAAGAAAGAAAGAAAGAAAGAAAGAAAGAAAGAAAGAAAGAAAAAGAGGTGAAAATGCACAACTACATAGCTACATAGTCTATTATACTCTGTGTATTACATGCTCTAATCCTTCTGGATATTTAAAGCTATGCAGTTATTATTGTTTACTTTGGCTCACTCCCCTAATTATATTCTGGATTTGGATGAGAACAATTGTTTCATTGAGATAACTGTTCTCTTGTGCATCAGAACTGTATAATTCATGTGAATTCCTAGCAGGATTATATACAGCCTTGTAATTCATAGTTATTTGGAAGCTTTTAATTATTTTCTGCAATGGCACATGTAATAATATTGCAAATTATACAGAAGAAAAAGGGGGAACAAAAGAAACAATTCCACCCCCACCCCCCCCCTCCAATGCATTCCAAGGGACTTAATGTTCTGCTGTTATATTAAAACTGTGACAAGCACCTTATTCACAGGGTAATACAAAGATGTAGGCTTCATACCTCATTAATTTTAAGATTAATTTATTCCAGCCTCAGTGTTACTCGTCATCCTTATTTCTTTGATGTTCTCTCATTTTTGTTTTGGAAACCACGTACCCATAGAATAATGAGTAAACAAACAAAACTTTGAGAAAGAGCTACTTGTTTTCATGTAGCAAATAAATCTCACAGAATTTAAATTGTCACTTTGAGCCTTTAGCACAGGAGGCTATCTTCTCAAGTTCACAGCTTCATAGAAATATAGAAGGGGCAGCGGAGATGAACAAAGCAAGCCTTACTTTTTTTTTATTTCCTTCTTACCAGTATCAAGAATACCATAGCCCCTACTTGTGAACATGTCCTCTCTTGCGTGATCAAGAAGGCTGAGCAAGAGCCCAGGTGAGTCACCTATGACAATGACTTGTCTTTTATTCTTTACAGTAGAAGTTTTGATGCAGGGTGTAGACCAACTAAACCTCAGCAACATCTCCAAGCCAGCTAACCATCATCTCTGTCCTTGTTCACCTCCTCTTGCAGAGCATTGCACCTGTTTTGCAAGGGTACCTGGGATGGTGGGGTAGTTGTTGAGGAGACATGCCTGTGGTGCCTGTTGTGCTAGGCAGGAACTTGTTGCCATTGCCCACTATTCCTTCAGTCACCATATTTATTCAGGTAAAAAGATAATTGGGCTTTCTCCATACCATGAGCTCTGCCTGCCTGTTGGTTTTGTTTCAGGGGATGCAAGGTGCGGCTCCAGGAGTCTCTCTCTCACATTGTGTGATGTTTCTCAACCTACTTACCTCCTCCCAGAGGTCCATAGCTAGGTGGAGTAACTCTACTACTGGGGCACTGAAATTTATTTCTCTGCTGTTGGCTAGGCCAGTACCAAAGGAGTTTGTCAAAGCATAACAAACTTCATGACAACCCTATCTAAGCAACTAAGCAGCGTTATGTCATGTGGGATATAGGGAGTTCCTGAAAATAAGCTCATTCCTGCAAGTTTATGGAGTGTCTGGTCGTTATGTTGGTTTGGATATAAAAAAGGTAAGTTAGGGAGTTATTGCAGATGTATGCAAATGTCCCTTTCCCCTCTACTTCTCTGACCCATATTCTCTTTCTCCTTTAACTCTGTTCTGTCAGTACATCTCTGTGCTAACCCAGCAAATTCCCTTTCCCCTATTCACTTCTTTCTTAACATCTGCTTCTTAAAACAGTCTCCTCTTTCTCCATTTCATCATCAGTAGCTCCCAAAGCTACAATGTGTAGTCTCAGGTCGATGACATGTCCTAATGTTCTGGTTTCAATTCTTTTTTGGCTGCTTGGCTTTATCTATAACACGAGTCAGTGGTTTATGTAACAGCTATTACTTTTATTCTTTCTTCCCTGGAATCTGAGGTTTTTTACTTAATTTTAGGCAAGCGTAGTAACATCTTCACAGAGGAACTATGTAAGCTATTTCTTAGTTCCATCTGGTTTGAATGTGATTTGTTTAAACAAGGTATTTGGAAACATATATGCATATATATGTATTTAGCACCTATTAAAGTAACATCACTTGGCATCTGTTATAGGAATGAAAAAATTCAGCCAGGCTTCAGAATTTACAGCAATCTGGAGACTGACCTGGTGAAGATGTGTGACCCAATCTGAAGCAAGAAGACTGCGCAAATGCTAAGGTTTTTCTGCAAAGCAATACTTTTAAAATTAGTAGCTTTAAGACATGAATGAAACTGTAGAAAAGGTATTGTAAACCACATCATTTTACTAAAGTCTGATTCCTGTAAGTTGAAGAAAACCAGAGTGGTTCCTTTTCACCTGAAACTCTCCTAGACTGCACGTTACCAGGAGGCATTTAGGAAGAGGAGCTTGCTGTCTTGACCCCTTATCTGCTTTCTCAGGGAAGAAGGTCCTTTCTCTTTCATGCTGTCTAGATATTCTATCTCTTTTCATACAAATATAAAACATTATGTCTCACTGAAGTCTGTGAAGACATGATTTCACTTGTATCTCTAAGTACTTCACACAGAGTCCTGGGGCATTTACAGGGAAACCCAAATGTCCTCTGAAACACAGACTCAGGAAGGATAACAGAAAGCTACCCATGACTCAGAACAAATATCCTTACCTCATGTCACTGGTTCTCAAAGTTGGTCACAATTACGATCATTTTCCTGTGCCCTGAAAGAGTTGGGTGGAAAAAAGAGTGGCCAATGTTTCTTAGATTACTTCACATTAGGATTTCACCATACACAGAAAGAAATAAGAATAGACAGACTGAGTATGGAGGAAATTATCTTTGCCTCCTGGTCAGGTCTAACAACAACAGTAGCAATCCTGTCTAACAGATCTCATAATGCACAGATCACCAGTGCATATTACTCAAGGGTCTTGACAGCTAAAGACAACAGTTTAAAGCACTCAGCTCAGGGCCACATGGTGTTAAAAGCTCTCTTATTTGAACACAAGTATCAAGAAAGGACAGGCTTGAGTTTAGCAAGCACAGGATAGAGTTGAAAACAGTCTGAGCACTCAAATATAATTATGCCGACAGGAGTGGTATGATGAGGCACAGAAGAGTTGGGAGGATGGCCCACTTCTTCAGATGATGGTCTAGATCATGAGCTGTAAAATAAGATGCACAAAATAAATAACAAAATAACTTGACAGATAGCAAGCAAACTAGAAAATATGGGGACATAGATGTAGCAACCCAATCAACAAAATCAGTCAAATTGTTAAAAGTCACTTATGTAAAACCACAAAGGACAACTCAGTCTCACTGCATGGAAACCAGATTCTTCTAGAATGCTGAGAAAAATTCCTAGTCCAAAAAGGCACAATATAAATGAGCACTACAACTTAACACTTCAGATCAAAATGCAATGATAATACCATTTTGTTACAGTTTCATTTCATTGGTTGATGTTGTTACATTAGAGGATATCTTCGTGTTTCACTAAAAACCATGCTGGAACACTCATGGTATTCCCAGGAGTTTCAAACCTTTGCTTTTTAAGCTGTTTAACTTTAACTATGCTTTAAAAATATTTTAAAAGCAACAAAAATTATTATAATTGTTGTTATAACAGGAAATATCATACAGAATGTGTCACTTTATATTCATATCATATGAATTATATCCTTTTTCTGTCACCTGCCAAGATACAAGGCACATTAGGAAATGTATATTGGTAAAGCAGATTACCTTGGCCCTATCACTGCCTCAACCATGTATCCTTCAGCCCTGCCCTGAACTTTATTTTTAATTGTGATTAATATGTATGTACTGAACATGCAGACTACAATTATACCCTGCAATGCAAGTGTAGGCCTCCCATGGAGTTCAATGGAAGCTGCATGCGTTTGTCAAAAAAGAAATTGGCTCAATATGTTTAATAAAAGTCATCTCTTCTGCCCTCTGCCTCCAGGCAGATTCCCATTTCTAACCCTAGTATCTCTCATGATGAATAATGCACATGTGTTAGAAATGAGATCTCTCCCTATCATATCTCTGCACTTGTTAATGACTGTTTATAATTAAAACCTTCTCCCTCTACCTACTCCTTCACAGTAGCAAATTCTCAACACTGATCTTGCTCTTATGAGCCATAACAAATATATCTAAATTTAAAATCATCTTCTCCATCTGTAGAAATCTTGTGCCATGTGGTTTTCATCTTCAGGTCCTGGAACTATTTTGGTGGCAGATATGACCCCTCTCCAATATATCACTTAATAACTCCTCTCCAATGTATCTCTTAATCTAACTGCCACTCTGATCTGATTTTAATAGGCTGCTTAAAAGCAGGAACAAACCAGAGCACTCAGAGGGTCAAGAGTTTCTCTGCCATATATATCTTGACCCTTTAGATGAGCATAATGTACAAAAGCAAAGTAATCTGGAAAAGAGCCAAACTGGCAAAAAAGCCCAAAATGGGCAAGACCATGATTTTCATGCCTGTGACCTGTGCATTTGCCACATTTCAAATTGCTTTCACAAGCTCATTGTTTTTCACCTGAACAACAGATTTTCCTTGATGTGTTCCAGTCTTGTATGCCATTTCTAACATGCAGGATGCCTTCAGTGCTCTTCTTTCCTGAAGTTAACATTGGTGGGCTGAATACTGTTAAACTAGAATCCTTGAATTTCTGATTATTACTTCTAAGGTATACAGAAGTAGAGATAAATAGCCACCATTATAAAGGACAGAAAATGCAGCTATGTGGTTTTGTCTAATGACCAGAATATTAAAAGACAAATGGCACTTGTACTTTGACCTTCATTCTAAAGAGAGTCATAGCCATGGATTAATGGCCTCATGAAGTTAAAACAAGGAATTTGTTGGCACAAGCGCCTCCATGGGTATGAGAAGGAAAAATGCTCATCAACAAAACCAAGGGACTAAGAAACAACTATTAAATATACCACAACCAAGAAACAGCTATTAACTAGAATAGCATAGCATAGCATAGCATAGCATAGCATAGCATAGCATAGCATAGCATAGCATAGCATAGCATAGAATAGACCAGGTTGGAAAAGACCTTTGGCATCATCATGTCCAACCCATCATCCAACACCATCTAATCAACTAAACCATGGTACCAAGCACCCCATCCAGTCTCCTCCTAAACACCTCCAATGATGGTGACTCCACCACCTCCCAAGGCAGCCCATTTCAATGGGCAATCACTCTCTATGAAGAATTTCTTCCTAACATCTAGCCTAAGCCACAACCAAGAAAATTAATGTTGTATGAGTAAATCAGTAACACCATTTCCATTTCATCTCACACTAGAAATGCTCAACATTGTTTGTTTTTAATCAAAGAGTAAATAAAAGGAGAATTGAAATGGGACTCTAATACATTAGAAAGGTCTAATGTAACTCAGTTGCAGTAGGGCTGAAGAAGTCCATTCCATGGCATTTCCAAAAAACCAAAGGAAGTGCAAAACTAGCCAGCGTGAGTGATACAATGGACACTTCATAAATCGAAACATAAATGCTCCCAAAATTACAGCACCATCTTACTATGCTATGGAAAAAAACCCACCAAACTCAAAACCAGTAAACCTATAAACCAAACAAAAACTCAATGTATGCATACCTCCCAAGTAAAAAAATCAACCACAACAGCCACTACCACATCCCTCCAAAAAATCTGATGTGAGCACGTCATGGGAAAGTAGAAGTCAATGTTGGACTGGGAGTAAAGATTCACCTTACAAATGAGACAATTACATGAGTGAGGTAACCATTTCTCACCTAAGACTTAATAATGGCACAATGAGGAACAGTCATGAGTGCATCCTGCCTATGGAAAAAAATTGTATATATACCTCTTTGAGAAAAAGCACATATACAAGTGTGAGGGATTTGTAACCCTTTTAGGATATTTAAGTACAGTTATAAATTCAGTGGTAGAGATGCACAGCTCTGTACAAGCTTTATTTTTTTAGGAGGATTTTAAGAATATATATATTTTCTGAACCCAACTTCTAATCCTCATGGGATTCTGTAAGCCCATTTGGCCTCTTTACTACCCAATATACCAGAGTGGACTGTAAAAACAAAAGTTAAGAGCCTAGTTCTGAAGAATAACATTCATGGGCATTTCGAGTGTCTCAAAGACATTTATTGAAGCTCAGAATCTGGCCCAGTATACCATGTGCAGCATGCTTGGAAGAGTTCCTGCTGGCTGTCATATATTATATAGCTGTCCTGAGCTGAAAGCTACAGTCACTGAAGTGCATTTTTACTGCATGAACTCATTAAAACTAATACTACTACTAAAAATGATCATATAACAAAGAAAAAATAATTAAAAACATAAACCTACTATATAATTAACTATCATCTATTTATGTTGTCTAAAGAGAATGTTACTTTATTCTTCTTTGTAATAACAAGTTTAAGCATTCCAGTAATGTTTAGTGCAGACAGCTATTTGAAACTAAAGACAAGTCACATTTACTATGCAACCAACACCATCTCCAAGACTCTTCTGCAACCTTTGCTTCAGATTCCAGGAAGCTGAATTTTTATTATTGCATTCTTTTAAAAAAAAGCACAAATCTTGTAACAATTAGAACTGATTATAATCAAGTTCAAGGTAGGTGACTTTTCCCATGACCTCCTCTGAAGTCTTTGAATGTCCATTGTCTTACCTTGGTTCTCTTCCATATGCTTGGCCTGGACTTTGAATGTGACTGATGTTTAGGGTCAGTCCAGGCTTACAGGTTTTATGGTTTATGTTTGTAGGATTTTTGTTTGTGTCTTTGTTTGTGTGTTTTTTAATGGGACACTTTGCCACTGAACCCTCCTAGAGGAAATGCCTTATCTTCAGATGTTGTGGGAAATATATGCCCATCATATGTGGTAGAGTGCCAACAAATGTTTTACAAAGTTCTGTTAGTTGTAATATCTGTCTTCCTCAAAGCCAGTCTGTTGGTTAGGCCCTGAATCATCAGTAGTTGGCAGTGTTAATTTGCCAGTCTA
Source organism: Picus viridis (assembly GCA_033816785.1). Lineage (NCBI taxonomy): Eukaryota > Metazoa > Chordata > Aves > Piciformes > Picidae > Picus > Picus viridis. Next base: position 10,962,841 of record CM066570.1, read on the forward strand.
ATCATAGAAAATAGGATTCCTGACAAGCAGCCTTTACCTTTAAATAAAAGTGTATGTGTGAACTTTAAGGACACTTTAAGCTTCAGCAGTATCCATTTAATTGTTAAAGACCTGGTGGGGTATTTATGTACTCACTATTTCCACTCTGTCCTTTCACTATTACCGGAAAGGGACACCTGCTGGAAAGAAAAATCAAGGATAAAAATAATCACTGGTGGTTCCTACTAAATTGTTGCTTGCAGCTGCAGGAATCTAACACTCCTGGTCATTTAATTCCTACAGTGCATGCTCTTTATATTCAGTATTGAGGTCTGGGAGTTTATTCATTTCATTCTACCATGAAGTGCTCCAATCTGGATTCTTTTTATTGGGAAACTTTTCATCCCAATAAAAAAGCACATTTCCTACTCAACACACTCATCTCTTTTCTGAGACTGACACCTAAAATCTTACTGTTGCAATTTACAGCTGTGTTTGTAATGGTAGTCATTGCACTGCTAGATATACGCAGAACGTATCATTTCAATGAAGTGATTCCTTACTTACTGGAAAAAGAAATTATTTATTGTTTTAAATGCAGAAGTGAGATAAGAAGGGTGAAGAACAGTTTCAAGGTACATGTAGACCCAAAGAAAAATAATTTTCAGCATTTGGTTGCTTGCTCTATAATAAGAAAACATAAATAAAAGTTACACTGGTAAGGACAATAACACATTGACAAAGAGGTAACAAACCAAGTACATTATTTTGTTGTTGGTTAAAACCGTTTCATAAACAGTTCACACATCCTAATTCTCTGAAAGAAGATTCTTATTGCATAATGCTCATCATTGTTGATACATTTTGGGGTAAAGAAATACCACAATTCTCATCAATCAAGCTTCAATTTAGTATATATACAGTGGCTGGGAATATTTACAAATTAAATCTGAGGTCAAGCTTAAGCACTGTTGTGAGTTAGCCTTCACCAGGAAAGAAAGAGAACAGAGAAAAAGAAAGGTAAATAATTGCACAGGGAAATTAAATACTGTTTGAAGATTATGGTTTTTTACATCATACAAAGCAGACATGACTGTGAAGGCTCTTGATTTACTTGCTTCTTCAGTAATCCTTTCATGATCAGGTGCAAGATTAGAAGTGAATACTATGAAAGTGGAAGTTAGAGACAGGATGTTTTTCCATTGAAGATAACATGTTTTATCAGCTTATTGAAGTTCAGTACATTGTGTCCTCAATTAATACAGTTCACTGAGGTAACCAGAAAGAAAATAATGAGACTGAATTTGGTTTCCCCAAATGTGTGCTTATGTTTCATAAAGAATAAGAGGTTAAATCTAAACTATAATGAAGTACCTATCATGCATCTTGAACAGAACTGAGGTGCCAGTGTCAAAAATTCAGATCCAGACAGTGTGCTACACTGTCCCTCATAAATCCGGGTGTGGTTGGCCTCCATCAAGCTGAGACCCTGGGGGAATATGTCAGCCTAACCAGATCCCAACAGGACACTTCCCCAGGCCAGAAGATCCATGAGTTGAACACTTTCAAAACACTCCTAACGCTTACATCTCCTACCAGGGCACATTTTCCTGTGCAGCTATCACGTTCTTTTAACCAGTTCGCAGAAAATAGAGTAGCACAGTGGTGTCATGCTGTTACATAAAGCAAAGACTGTCAACCCCCTTAGTAAGACATCAAATCCCACATACCCCTCCATAGAAGAAGATGTCAACATTTGCCACCTGCTCTCCAGGGCTACATTCCAAAAGGGGACTCAGGCAGGGAGAGAATAAACATGCTGGCCCCAGCTTCCTCACGGCTCATGTATTTTGGTATGAATCAATCACAGCCACAGCTGATTCACAGCTTATACCTGGGGGGAGAGGAGGCTATTCATAAGTGTACATATGTATCTGCAACATTTGTTACATATGAAGGGGAGAAAAGACTGAGAAGTGACATTTTCTGGAGGGATCAGAAAGGCATCTTAGTAAAAAGATTTTAAAAGACATCTGGGAGGAAAAAATGTATTAAATATTTCTACTATAAACAGTACTTACACACTGACTCTAAAGACATGGTTCTCATTAGTCCCAGCAAAACATAGGGTAAAACAAAACAAAACAAAACAAACAACACACACACACAAAAACTCAACAAACAAACAAACCAGAAAACCCTCAAAACCAGCCCCACTAACAAACCCATAAAGCACAGAGGTGACTTAATCCAGTGACATGATGTATGTACTGAATCAGTACAATCCTAACATTGATGAAAATGTTGCAAGTGGCTGCTGTTGACACTAAAGAGTCCAATTTTCATTCTTCTTATGATTTATCTATGATGCAAAGACAAGTGCAAAACCCTTTTAAACACTTTCACCTAGCCACAGTTATATTAAAACCCCCAATAGTACCTAAAAAGTCATATCCCAAATCCCTTTTTTTCCCCAGTAAATTTTATACTTATTTAACATGTTTCAATTTAAAACCTGAAAGAAAGTAGTTTCTCTACACTGAGCAGATTCCCATATACACTTATCCAGAGAGTATATACCTGGAATATATCATTCACTCCTGCCTTTTCTGTCGCTGTACTGCACCACAGGGGTGAACAGTTGACACTTAGATAACACAAGCCACACTGGGAAAATCAGCTAAGATACAAACTTGAGTGCAGCTTTTAGTTTAACTTTGAAAAGAGATCATTGCTTGGAAGTCTTAGAACTCTAAGGCAATCTCGACTGAAAAAGAAGATTGAATCAGACACACAGGGGATTATTTTTTTTCCAACAATGCTTTGGTAGAGTAAGTGCTCTAAATAATTTTATTAATACTTTTAAAAGATGTGTGACAGAATGGTGCTACACAATGAAAGGGGAATTGTCGTTTTAGATGAAGTGCGTTGAAAGACCTGGGGCTGTCGATAGCCTTGGAGTTTGCTTTTTTATTGCTCTCATCTGTGTCGACTTCAGGGTCCATTAAAAGAGAAAAACCCAGGAGTGCTTTCTTGTGTACGTGCTCTCATTTACGTGCAGACCTTCAATATCTGCAGCAGAGACTGGAAGTGTGCTCATTCTCCACTAAACACAGTGAGAGATTCCAACGGCCAGATAACAGTTCTGTTTATCATCTTGTAAACAAAATTCAGTGATAAAATTGTGCTTTTCTTCTTTTCCATAAGTCTTTCCTCTGGCAATTTTTTCCTACCAACTGTCATGATGCTGATGAAAAACAATCTCTTTGCCTTTCTGAACCTGATGTCTCTTACGCCAGCAGCATTTTGCACAAACTAAGAGAGCAGCAGGATAGTGCTTTAGGGGCTTTTGGGGGTTGTTTGGGTTTTAAATAAAATAATAATAATTTTTTTTAAAAAGTGAAGAAAAACTGATATATGAAACAGTTGGCTTATAAAAAGGCTTGGAAATAGCTTGAATTATTTCATGGGAATTAAGTGGACTGCAACCAACTGCAAGTTTAATATGATAAAGTAATAGTGCTGATACCAGCTTTTTAAATTCCTTCACTCAGTTTGTAAGAAGATAACACCATTTTAAGCCTTACTGGGAGGATTTTTGATGCAGTTTACATGCATCTTTCAAACTAGAATGAAGGAGACACTATTTAAGGGGTTATAACATAAGGAATGATGCTGAAGATGTTTGTTTTTTTCCCTTCAACAACCTTAAAAAACTTGGGTTCAACTCTGCACAATCTCATCTTGCTTAAGAAACATCTTTGGCAGAACAGATAACAGCCAAACAAAAGAAATATCTTTGGCAGAACAGATAATAGCTGAAGGCTAGGTAAATAAGGGACTTTTGGGGGTGCTTGTGACATTAACCATTTTTTTTCCTTTCCTGTTACAGTGTTACCTGCCCTTTTTCTCTTTCTTTTTATATTATCTTATAATCATTCCTTAAAATGGAGCTGATTAGATGCTTCTTTAGCATAGTGACATTATCATATTCCTAGAGAGTTACTCAAGGAATATTGAAGTGTGTGTGTGTGTGTGTGATGGTCCTGGAAGATGAGAGTTCTTTTTATCTGAATTCCATTCCAAGCTAGCAGAAAAAAAAATCTAAGGTGTGTAAGTTCACAACAGGCATCCTCTCATTGCAGAGTAATCCCCTATTCCAGAGTAGCCTCCTATTACAGAGTACAGTCCCTAATGGGGCATAATTGTGGCCTGTCACATCCATATCTGTGTGTCCAGTTTTGGGCCCCTCAGTTTAGGAAGGATGTTGACTTGCTGGAACATGTCCAGAGAAGGGTGACGAAGTTGGTGAGGGGTTTGGAGCAAGCCCTATGAGGAGAGGCTGAGGGAGCTGGGTTGCTTAGCCTGGAGAGGAGGAGACTCAGGGGTGACCTTATTGCTCTGTACAACTACCTGAAGGGAGGTTGTAGACAGGTGGAGGTTGGTCTCTTCTCCCAGGCAGCCAGCATCAGAACAAGAGGACACAGTCTCAATCTGCACCAGGGGAGGTTTAGACTGGATGTTAGGAAGAAGTTCTATACAGAGAGAGTGATTGCCCATTGGAATGGACTGCCCAGGGAGGTGGTGGAGTCACCATCATTGGAGGTGTTCAGAAGGAGACTTGATGGGGTGCTTGGTGCCATGGTTTAGTTGTTTAGGTGGGTTGGACTGGTTGATAGGTTGGACACGATGATCTTGAAGGTCTCTTCCAGCCTGGTTTATTGTATTGTATTATTGTATTGTATCCTTTCTTTGACAGCAAATCTCACTGCAGGCTTCGTAGAAAGAGAGAAAAATTAATCAATCACAGATGTGTTACAGAACATTGACTACAAAAAAACTGACTGGTCCTGCTGATAAATAATATGTTATGCAGAAGCCCGATGTTTCCCTGTAAGAGCCAAACTCTGTTTTGCCATGTTGAGCAGTGGTCCTTCCAGCTGAATATTGTAGATGACAGCAAACAGTGTAAGTATCTTTTAATATTCCCTTGGAATACCTTTCTGTGTGCAGCATTCTTTCTCCACCAAGACATATTTTGTGTCCACACAGATAAGCTAATTAAGAACATTCCTTTTAATGTCTTAATATATGTGAAAGACGGAGGAGCCTGTGAACAGACAGTAATAAGGACATGACCATATAATACAAGATAAAAACAATTCTGATAATAAAGATCCTAATTAAAAACATTAGTGAAAACAATGTTACTGGATTCTCCAATTCAGATATGATCACTTACAGATGTATATATCATAGAATCACAGAATTATTCCAGTTGCAAAGACCTTTAAACCGTGTCCCTAAGTGCCATGTGTACATGTTTTTTGAACACCTCCAGGGCTGGTGACTCCTATTCAAATGCCTGACCACCCTTTCAGTAAAGGAATTTTTTCCTGATATCCAATCTAAAACACCCTGGCACAATTTCAGGCATTTCCTCTCAGCCTGTCACTTGATACTAGGAAAAAGAGACCCAACCCCACCTCACTATATTTTCCTTTCAGGTAATTGTAGAGAGAAATGAAATCTCCCTTCAGCCTCCTCTTTATCAAACTAAACATTCCCAGTTCCTTCAGCCACTCCTCATAAGACTTGTTCTCTAGATGCTTCACCAGCTTCTCTGCCCTTCTCTAGATCCTTTTCCAGGCACTCAATGTCCTTCTTGTATTGACAGCCTCAAAAATGAACAGAGTATTTATGATGCAGCCTCACCAGTGCTGAGTACAGGGGCATGATCACTTTCCTACTCCTGATGGTCATACTTTGCCCTCTTGGCCACCTGGGCACACTGCAGGCTCACATTCAGCTGACTGTGAACCAGAACTCCCACGTCCTTTTCTGCTGGGCAGCTTTCTAAACACTCTGCCCCAATCCCATCGTGTTGCTTGGGGTTGTTGTGACATAAGTGCAGTACATAGTACTTGGCTTTTTTAAGCCTCATAGAAATTACCTCAGCCCATCGAACCAGCCTGTCCAGATCTCTTTGCACCTAATTTACTGTCATCTGCAAACTTACTGAGGGTGCACCCAATTCCCTTGTCCAGGTCATTCATAAAGAAATGTCCCCAATACAGAGCCCTGGGAACAACAATAGTGACTGGCTGCCAAATGGATTTAAATCCAATTGCCACCAGTCTTTGTGGTGTACTCTTAAGTTCATTCACCAACGCCAGCCATCCAAGCCATCCAGTTTCTCTAGGAGAATGCTGAGGGAGACAGTATCAAAGGCTTAACTAAAGTCTAAGTAAAACAACATTACAGTCTTTCCTTCATCCACTGTGCAGGTCACATTGTCACAGAAGGATATCAGGTTTGTCAAGTAGGACCTATCCTTTGTGCACCGGGCCTGGTCACTTGGATTCCCTGTATGTGATCCATAATGGCACTCAAGATGATCCAAGACCTTCCCTAGCACCAAGGTCTTACTGACAGGTTCTGTAGTTCCCTGGGTCCCTGACCACTCCTTAGTTTAACCATATAAAAACACATGCTTTAAAATAGTCTCATATTTTGTATTAAAAGTTTGCATTCATAGATTTCAGAAGAGATTTAACAGAACATGAAAATCAAATGACATTTGGAAGAACACAATTCTTAATTTAACAGGTAACTCTGTATTCATCTAGTGTTTTATAAGTAGATTTGTTTGACCAGTCTGAGCTTACATGAAGTAGGAATGAAACCAAAAGATGTTACATGAATACATTCATCAAAGAAAAACCAAAATATCTGAACCCCTTTGATAACAAAAGGTTACATACAATACAATAGAATACAATAGAATAAACCAGGTTGGAACAGACCTTCAAGATCATTGCGTCCAAACCATCAACCAATCCAACCCACCTAAACAACTAAACCATGGCACCAAGCACCCCATCAAATCTCCTCCTGAACACCCCCAGTGATGGTGACTCCACCACCTCCCCAGGCAGCCCATTCCAATGGGCAATCACTCTTTCTGCATAGGACTTCTTCCTAACATCCAGCCTAAACCTGCCCTGGCACAGTCTGAGACTGTGATCTGGTACTGGCTGCCTGGGAGAAGAGACCAACCTCTGCCTGTCTACAACCTCCCTTCAGGTAGTTGTAGAGAGCAAGAAGGTCACCCTGAGTCTCCTCCTTTCCAGGCTAAACAATCCCAGCTCCCTCAGCCTCTCCTCATAGGGCTTGTGTTCCAAAATCAGGAATGGAAGAAGATAATTCTTCCAAAGGTGATGAAAACCAAGAATCACAGAATCACCAAGGTTGGAAGAGACCTCAAAGATCATCGAGTAAAGAACTGTACACTCACAGTTTTATATTATACCTTGTAAAAATGTTCATAACTTCCTATATACACTTCATACTCTGCTGTTTTTACAAGAAATTTGCTACATCTCAACGGAACAGTAAATGCAAATAAAAGTATGATTCATATGTATAAACTCTTTTTCATATTCCCAGGCACTCAGAAATGGTTTAAACTATTGCAATGACTTGTTAGATAAGAACAAGAAGAGAATGTCAAAGTACATGTCTATATTATGTTTTTAATTGGGACACCTATTCTACTAAAAAATCTGCCTTTGTCTGGTTCCTGGAATCAGCCTTTTGTAACAGGGATCATTGGCTGCCACTGAGTATTTCTTTCTCTACAGAAAGACAGGCATGTATTTTAAGTGCCTTTGGATCTTTAAAAGTCAAGTTCAGTGAATGCCTGTGCAAACTGTATGATGTATCTTGTGTCCAGTATTTTATGTGTATACTTATTTTGTGTTTGTTTTATGTTCTCATATTTTCTGGTTTGGTGTTTTTTTTTTTTTTTTTTTTTTTTGAGGGGGGTTATTGTTTGTTGCTTTGGTTTTTTTCTGTACAAAATTCTGGACTCTCATTTCCCAGGATGACATAACAATTTTTAACAGTATTTTGCCAGCATAACTATTTGGACTGAAACACTCTTAGAACAGATGTTAAAATCTATTCAGTAAAGGAATAAGTCTTACCAAAGGAGCAAAGTTGTCTCCTGACTTATTTGCTTGTTTGTTTTTAATTTCTTTCTAGTAACTGTTGTCTCATTGTTTTGTATCAGAGGGCTATGAAGAATCAAGAACAAAGTAATGACTCTTCAGAATGTACTTGAAATTTAAAAGAGTGTGGGTTGTTGGTTTTTTTTTCCATAAACCTTGAACAATGGGAAAAAGATATCCAGAAATGTGCACTTCATTAATAGGTGTGGTGATCTCTGGGAGGAAAAATGAAAGAACAGAAACATTTCCAGTTCTATTAATCAGTCTGACAGAAGCAGATGGAACCATGTCCTACCTACTTCTGATAAAACTGTTATCTCCATTTTCAGGGCAATTCAGGACAGCTGCATGGATGAATATTATTTTTGTGGAATATCTGATGAGGTGTGTACAAGGGAAAATTAGAAGCCCCAAACACTTATACGGATCTAGTAGCATACATTTGGCAAAAAATTGTCCCTGAGTGATTGTATGAAAAACTCTGATTTCATATCATGGTGGGAGGCTCAATAGGTGTCCAAGATAAAAGCTAGAATAATGATAGGCTTTGTTAATAGCCTTATTTGTGAACTCTACTGAAATAATGGACGGCCACAAGAGCATTGACACAGATCCTTGGAAAACATCAGAGACATCAAGCTTTGTAACTGAGGAACTTTACCCTAAAAAGTGGACAACTTAAAATGAAGATTTCTCCCTCTTTGAAGGAGATAAGTGCATCTATAACTACGCTAGGCCAAGGAGAAACCAGAACACTGTCAATTCTGAAGCTCCCCTTGGAGAATTCAGCTACCAAAATCTTTTCTTCTTCCTCCCTGCCTGCTGCGATGACTGTGGTTAATGCTGGTCACGCAATGAATGACCACTGCCACCTCAGTCAGCATTTCAAACCTGATTTCAAGGTATACGCCACATATAGCTTCCTCCTCTTGTCTCCATGTGCTTTTCTGTTTGCTCTCTGTTCCTTTACTTATGTCAGAGCCGGCCATCAGTACCTGATAGTTGCTAGAAATCAAACTACATTTAGATTAAATTCTCCGGTTCTCTTCTACAGAAGATCATCCTAATTAAAAATTGACAGCAGCGGAAGAACTTTATATTCATAGTGGCTATAAAGTAGTATTCCTGTCCAAAGAAGGCTGTCCCCCTTTTTTCAGATGAATTCTCATAAATACTAGATACCACACACTCTTCCAAGCTACATCTTTGTACATACCCTTCCTTGCTATGTACAGAGGCAGTAGCAATGTTTGCCCTAGGAAGAAGAGAGGGGTGGGAGTAAGGTGTAATCAAGATCCAGTTGTATTTACCACTGTCCTATTACGATTCAATTGGTGAACCGGTGGTTGCTTTGTTTAGATTAAATTGATTTTGTTTCCCCAAGTTAAGTCTGTCTTTCACCTGTGACCATAATTGATGAGTGAGCCCTCCTTGTCCTTTGTCTCAGTTTTCAAGCCTTTTATTGTATTTTCTCCTCCCTGTCTCACCAGGGGGGGTTTGAGCCGGTGAGGAGCTGTGTGCTGCTTTGTTGCCAGCTGGGAAGGCTTAAACCAGGACAGTAAACAGACAGTTAACTCTCTTTTATACAAATGTGCCATGTAGTCATTTTGCTTTCCAATGTGTTTGAGGATTTTAAGGAAAATTATTTATGTGAATTAGCCACAAATAGGATACTTTTTTGTTTGTTTGTTTATACAGACATCCACTAGTCCAATTCATAACTTAAAGCCTGTCACCCAAAAATATCCTTCAGTGAATAAGTGATAGAATTCTGGAAACTCAGATAACACTGAAATAAGCTTTGCTACTTTTTGTAATGTATACAAACACAGAGCAATTATATTTTGCTGCCCAAACCACTGTTTTTACTCTGGTGCTACTGAAATGAGAAACAGATAACTGGGCTGGATATATCCATTCAGTATCTTAACTTTGTAAATCAGGCCAAGAAATACCAGAATCTGAATTGATGTTAATTCATTCCACTCCCTCTGCCCTTAGATTCACTGCCATCCCCTTGCATTGCAGGACTATTAGCTTTAAGGGACTTAGATGCTCTAGCAAAAATTTGACCCAAAATGCAGGTTCAGTTTACAAATATCATCAAAACAAACAGAACCAAAACTGACTTTTCTAGTACAGAAGTGGTTTTCTTTTCCTTTTGTTTCTCCCCACTGATTTATAATTTCAATAAAGACGGGAACAGAAGCCACAGCATATATGTTTTATGGATATAAACCAGAATCTAACTTAGATTTCATGTTAACTTCTGCGTTGTAAGGTCAGCCCCTGACAGTGTCTATAAAGAGTCATAGATAGTATCTGTTAATGAATTAAGACAGATAAGGGAGTGGTTTGTTTTTTTTAACTAAGACAAGCATCAGATTTTAGAATACTTAAATGTAAGAAAACTCCTTTTAAGTCTGAAAGAGTTAATTTGATATGCCAACTCATCAGTGCAAAAAATGTATTCTTGTCACAGAAATAAGAGGTGGGGCTCTCCTGTCTCTGTGTATCACAAAGTGACAATACCTCCGGAAGCATTATCTCATCTGATTTGGGCCATCCCACTTCCGATTGGCACTTCCTCTGCAACCTCCCACCCTTTCCCTGCTGTTTATGTGGAACTCACCAGTTTTGGCACATTCATTACTTTGTTAATTCTCCCTAAGGGCATCAGCAGCGATGGAAGTAAACAGTGTACTTTTATTTCCAGAGTACATGCACGCCAGAGAAAAGGCTTGAACCTTGGCTTCCTTCACAGAGGATGCTGTGTGCCAGACTATGAACACAAAGACACTACAAAGAATGTTTTGGTAGTGCCTGAAATTTCCCTCATCTTAAAAGCTAGTACAACACTGATATTCTGGACAAATAAGCATCTCTCCAGCTTTAGACTTGTATTTGTAGTTCACAAGCTGTTCTTAAAGTAAAGCTAAAGGCGGGGGACGGGGGGGGAAGTAACTTGAGTGCTGTTCTAGCAACTCAGTTATTAAAATGGCCTAAGGGAGAGCTCCTGCAGCTGGATGTAAATTGAAGCAGGTATGGGCCTACACCAAAGTATGCTGGAGTAGAGTATGCCAGGGTGGTGAAGGTAGTGTTCAGTTTTGTTCTCCCGTCTCACATTTTGTACCATGTGAAATTTGGCTGGGTCTACCAAACACTTTTATCATCAGCTGGTTGCAGCCCACTGCTTCTCAGATGAGTTCCAACAAACCTCAACCTGATTTTAAAACAATTTTTTATACCCCCACTGATACTCCTTACTTCCCTTGTAGTGTGGTACAAACACCAACTACAAATCTAAACATCAGTACAGAAAGTTCATGGATTTTTTTTTTATATGTAAGGTTGATTATTCCCTCCTACAAATGCCCTCTAGTAAGAAGATACAGTTTTAAGAATAATAGCCCAGACATGTGGCAACAAAAATAGGTGTTTTGTTTTGTAGTGCCTGCTGGAGTTGCTCCGATGCTTCTGTCTGCTTGGTCTTACCCACTAAAACATCATGAAAATATAACAATTTTTGAAGATAAAATGGAAATTACTGCAGTGATAAGGTCATTATTTTTTATGACACATTTGCACATCATTCCCCTACATGTTCCATGTATCAAAGTGGATTTTAGCACAGGTAAATGCAGCCCGGAAATTACATCCTGGGCTGCATCAAGAGAAGCATAGCGAGTAGGTCAAGGGAGGTGATTCTCGCCCTCTGCTCTGGTGAGACCCCACCTGGAGTACTGCATCCAGTTCTGGAGCCTTTATTACAAGAAGGATCTGGACATGCTGGAATGTGTCCAGAGAAGGGCCACGAGGATGATCAGAGGGCTGGAGCACCTCTCCTATGAGGACAGACTGAGGGAGTTGGGGCTGTTCAGTCTGGAGAAGAGAAGGCTCCGAGGTGACCTCATTGTGACCTTCCAATATTTTAAGGGTGCCTACAAGAAAGCTGGGGAGGAACTTTTTAGGGTATCAGGTCATGATAGGACTAGGGGGAATGGAATACATCTAGAAATGGGTAGATTCAGATTGGATGTTAGAAAGAAGTTGTTCATCATGAGGGTGGTGAGACACTGGAACAGGTTGCCCAGGGAGGTGCCCAGGGTTTTAAGGCCAGGCTGAATGTGGCTCTGGGCAACCTGATCTAGTGTGAGGTGTCCCTACCCACAGCAGGAGTGTTGGAACTAGATGATCCTTAAGGTCCCTTCCAACCCTAACAATTTTATGAGTCTATGATTCTAAATGTGTTGTCACGTGCTGGTTTTGTATTATGATTCTTCGGCCAAAGTGAACACTTTCTAAGAGTTTTTGTTTATATATACTATACTATGCTATATCTGACTAAACATGGTATGTGAGCAAACAGCTTAACGTTTTGGAATGAAGCTTTCCACACAGATCCTTATTCTTGAGAAAATTAGTGGGCAGTTCTTAATAGATCTCACTAAGCACATCAGTTGTATGACTGTGAAATGGCATCTAGTCTGAATATGAGGAGAAAGTTCTATACTGAGAGAGTCATTAGCCATTGGAATGGGCTGCCCAGGGAGGTGGTGGAGTCACCATCCCTGGAGGTGTTCAAGAGGGGATTGGACGTGGCAGTTGGTGCCATGGTTTAGTCATGAGGGCTGTGGTGACAGGTTGGACTTCATGATCTTTGAGGTCTCTTCCAACCTTGGTGATTCTGTGATTAATTTGGTGCTGTTTATTTTATATGATCCATAGGAAAACACAGAATCAAATCTGCTTCATAATCCTAAACAAAAGCCAAATATACCAACAGTACTGTCACTAAACCTGCAGGCTGTCAGATGTCATCAGACTCTGAGTTGGTAGGGTCTTCAGTTTGCCAAAAAAACTTCTTTAGAGGGGGTGGTTATAGTCTCAGTGCTATTTTTGTATCTATACACACACCTCCATTCTCCCCAAACCTGTCTACATCTCTGTGAAGCACTAAGTTACATCTGCTCATACCTGATTGTAGAATAAAGGTCTTTAATATTTAATTTTCCCAGTCAGGCCTGCACAGCAACTGTAAACAAAAAAATGTTGATAGCTTGGGGATTCAACTTGAGGTCCAAAACCTATTAAAGAAGATATGTGCCAATATCAGTTGCATCTCCCAAGTCTCTGACATCCGTGCACTCATTGGGTATTAAAAAGCCATCTTGGTTTACTCACTGCAACCTCCTGTAACAGTGTAACATAAGTTTCCATGGATATATATGTTGCAGCATTGAGAATATGTGTGGTAAACTGAACATGGCATGAAAAACATCTAAATATAGAACACAGTGATTTAGATGTAGCCCTTTTTAGGCACAATGGCTTGAATTGTTTTAAGGAACTGTTTATTTACTGCCATATTTCTATAATAACTTACCTGGGTTTGAAATGTCATCAGGGAACTTCTGTGTGAAAATAAATAAATCAATTTATTTGTTCACATGGTGCTGGACTTTTCCAAACACAGTTGTCATAAAGGAAGTTATCTTGAGAAGGATAGAGAGGAAGCAAAGACATTTTTTAGTTTGGATCAGAATACACTTGCCTGGCTTTAAGTGGCTTAATTTTGATCCAGCCTTCAAAACCCCTGTGCATTTGCTTTTACAGCATCTCTATTCCTCATCTTTAATTCTAGTTTGCAGTCAAGGCACCCTGCCAATGAGAGAAGGGGAACTCGGCATACAGTTTCATTGTTTGGACTTGGAAATTCAGATTTTCATCTCTCTGCTGAATTTTGAACTGAACTAACCAGAAAACCAAACAGACAAACAGATATCAGGGGGAGACTCTGCTGTGTAAAGGAAACAACACTAGTACACAGGAACTCCATCAAAGAAAATGCTCAAAATTAATGACACAGAAAAATCAATTCATGGTGATACTTCTTGGGCTTTCTCATGCAGAAGCAGCTACTGCTCTGACATAGGTTTGGGGAATGACTTATAAAATATAAGCAGATTTGTGCTTGCAGTATTGCCTGAAACTTCACCACTGTCCATATGGAAGCTGGACTTCTGTGTTCAAAATGTATATTTTGAAACTGGGAAATCTAATACACTTCCTGGCAGCAGCCTCATCCTTTCTCTTGCTCATGAATATATTCCTTCAAATCTGGACATTGTGACTAAAACCTGATGTGACTCTTTAATGTGACTGTAAAACCTAATGTGGTTCTTTAATAAAACACCAGGAAAGATAAATCCTGTCAGAGAACTCGTTTGTCAACTTGTTTGGTTTTGCTAGAGTGCTGGAGTCTCAGGCCAGTTTCAGAGCCTCCATCAAAACTAACAAGTAGAAATAAAACCCCCAAAGCTACGTGAAAAATCCTCCACAGTTGTTGCTACAGAATGCAAATTGTCAACACACAGGGGTTTATTTAGTTAAAAATAAAAACACTTTTCTTCTTAAGTACTGAATATGCATCAACAGATTCAACTCAACCCATGACAACATCTTTGCAGTACTTAGTGCCAAATATATTCATCAAGAAAACAAGCAGACTGCCAGATAATGCAAGCAGCCTGCAAGATTCACACAGGGTTTTAGTGGCTTCAGTGGTGTGGACTCAATTATTTTGATACGACTGTTAGCTCTGCACCTCAACTAACAATTTTACAGCCCTTAAATGCTCCTTTTGAGATGCAGCTTTTACACAAATAACTTTTGAGGCACAAAATGTGTCAGAAGGACAGCAATCTGAAACTTGACTGACTGCTGTGACTTCAGTAGCAATGTAATTCAAATATTCAGATGCATTTTACATAGCTTATAAAAATTTGGTTATAAAATAGAAACTAGTCATTCACTTCAGAAAGGTGATTCCTCTATAAGTTTTTTAGCAAAGAAGGAAAAAGTATGTGTATAAAATATTACCAAATCAAATTACCATTTAGGCTTGAGGTTTGTGTAATAGACAAGTTATACACAATAGAAAAAATGTTATTCCCTGAGTTCCTCCTTTTTGGAGCACACAAAAAACGGGACATGTTATACCATAATAAGTGTCTTGGATGACAATTTCCTGTCCAATTTTTACTCAACAATTTGAAAGAAAGCAACCATAGTTCATAAAACAAATTCAAAAATCAAATAAGTGTGTTTTATATACACAACAGTAATGTAAATATATATCATACTTATATTTTATTCAGTTTGCAATAGGGAGTCCCACAACTGCTTAAAAGATGGAACTATTTCAGGAAGCATCTAGCAAGATACCTTAACAAATGTTACCAATTTAATTAGCTATTCTTTCACTTGTATTACTTGGCGACTAATTTAACATACAGTCTAGAAGTGGTCTTTAATTCAGCTGTATTCAGGAGGCTTGCTGGGTCAAATCAAATCACCTGCTTAGTCCAGTCTACAGATGGTTACTCTACTAAGCACTGAAGCAAAAACTGACAAAATGCACTGCCACATAGTATGCTGAAACAAGTAATAATATGCCCCACTGTAACTCCTCTATTTTTACTTCTGTGTATCCTGGTGGTTAGGAGATAAATGAATGTGTTTTTTCTCAGTGTTAGGGCCCTCTATGCATTTGCAGAATGAAAAGTTCTCTAAGTTTTTAGTGTGTGTCAGATTAAACACTTAATGGCGTGTTCAACCAAGATGTAGCTATTTTAAGCTTCCTTTTACAACATTCTTATTTCCTAATCCAATAACCCTGGCTCAGCACTATCATTATAAATGTCGCTATGTGGTAAAGGTGAAAAAAAAAGATGGAAACGCAAGACACTCATGATTCATTAAGTAAAGTCTAATATTAGATGAGCAAATTATCAAGCACTTTATACTTAGAACTGACTCAACTGCTTTTACGAAACACATAGAAAGGAAAATGTTCATTAGATGCATAGCAAACACAGCTGTCACTACATAAGCAAAGATGCTTCCTATTGCATTAACACAGAGAGCTGGTGACTTCAGATGATGAGAGGCCTCTACCAGATCTCTGCAGGGATAGACTAGGAGAGGCACACTGTGTCTGGAAGACACTAAAGCTACTAATACAATACAATACAATACAATACAATACAATACAATACAATACAATACAACAATACACCAGGTTGAAAGAGACCTTCAAGATCATCGCGTCCAAACCATCAACCAATCCAACCCACCAACCAATCCAACCCACCTAAACAACTAAACCATGCAACCAAGCACCCCATCAAGTCTCCTCCTGAACACCTTCAATGATGGTGACTCCACCTCCTCCACGGGTAGCCGATTCCAATGGGCAATCACTCTCTCTGTATAGAACTTCTTCCTAACTCCCAGCCTAAACCTGCCCTGGTGCAGCTTGAGACTGTGTCCTCTTGTTCTAGTGTTGGCTGCCTGGGAGAAGAGACCAACCTCTGCCTGTCTACAACCTCCCTTCAGGTAGTTGTAGAGAGCAATAAGGTCACCCCTCAGTCTCTTCTTCTCCAGGCTAAGCAACCCCAGCTCCCTCAGCCTCTCTTCATAGGGCTTGTGCTCCAAACCCCTCAACAACTTCGTCGCCCTTCTCTGGGCACGTTCCAGCAAGTCAACATCCTTCCTAAACCGAGGAGCACAGTAAAACTTCTCCAAATATTCTACTTCTTCCTGCCATTTAATTTTTTTAATACATTTTTTCACTTGCTGTTCCTTAGTAGCAGCGAAGTGTTAAATCAAAGGGAAATCCACATTTTTTTCTTTATATATGTAATAATAATATTCTGGGGAAAGTTGGTGCATGTAATTGAGGTATTTTTATTACATATTTATTATATTACTTAAAGATATTTCCTAATCTGGAAACCCTTTCTTCTTCCATAATAAACAGGCTTCATCAAAACGACAAGGGAAATCCATCAATTTCATGTTTTCCTTACTTTCTGTCTGGCTTCATTCTTTCACTTTTACCATGACTAGTAATTTCCTCTCACATGCACACCCCTTCAGCCAGTGAGTTTCTGCCTCAGTATTGTAGCACTTGAGTGCTGTTTAGCACATAACTAGCACTGGCTTATTCTTGTAAAAAAATGTTTTCTATAGTTAAAAAAATGTAGTTAAAGGACGTTTCATTTGTAATTTGGGTAGCAAAGTCTTACTGTTTCCTCTTTGTGCTTGAGAAGAAATTTTTAAAACCTAGTTCTAGAACAAGCTGAGCCTTTGTGCAGCTCAGAAGATCTGAGACCTTCTTTAAAAAATACCTCCTAATATTCAAAATCTTCAAGACTCCAGATCATACCTGTACTGGAGCTTATCACAAGCCAGAGAGCAGGATGCAGCCTATAAAGGAAGCATTGTATGAAACAGCAGTATCCAATTATGATTTTATGGAGGATTGACTTTCACTTAATTTTTTAATTAAGCTTTGTGTCAAAGAATTGTGGTCAAATATCCAAGCTGCACCGTTCCTTTCAAGTACATAGAATCATACAATCAAAGAACAGCTTGGGTTGGAAGGGACCTCCAAAGGTCATCTAGTCCAACCCGCCTGCAGTGAGAAGGGACATCCTCCACTAGATCAAGTTGCTCAGAACCATGTCAAGCCTGACCTTGAATAACTCCAGGGATGGGGTATCCTTCATTTGATTCCTGATGTAATATATCCTTTTTTATAGGCATTCCATAATTTGTTTCATCTATGTAACCACTTTCTCTTCTTCCCCTTCACCATCCTCAATGCCTTGAAGTGGGCTGCTTTTTTAAGCTACCAAGGTGATTTCTATTTCCATTTTAATGAGAAATTTTATTAGGACTCTTTTTCAGCATAAGAGCCAATGACTAAACATTGCTATGTTTTTTATTTTTTTAATCTTGCTGAATAATTTAATTTTTTGGATGCACTTTGGAAGTTAAAAAGGAAACAGCAGAAGGAAGGTATAAATTTTTTGCTGTTCTCAGAGAATTTTTGTTTATAAGGCAAATGTGGTAGAAAAAAATATGATGAGAAAGACATACCTTCCACAGGTGCCAAGTGTCAAGGTATCTTCATCGTTACAGCTTTTAAAAGTCCTTTGAAACTGATTTTCAAACTCTTTACAAACATTTTGCTAATTATTGGAAATTTTCTGTATGCTGCATGATTGTGTTACCTAGCTACTAGCCCTATTCATCTGAAAGCACCAATTTCCACGAATATTAAACAATAGTCTCAGTTTCACTTATTCTGTCTTTAACTATTAACAGAGCAGAGAAAATAAAATTTCAGTGATTGCTCTTTTAAAACCTTTAGAAGTGCCAACAGATAGATGTCTTATGCATCCACGTCTATAGCAGACTGTAAACCCAGGATAACTGAACATCACTATCCCAGCCAAAACACTTATTCAAAAACCTTCCCTTAGCACTCTCAATACTTCCAAGAACAGGGACATTCCAGCAAGAGGAAAGAGGAATTTATTGCCCCTTTTTAATTTCATAGTATCAGTCAGGGTTGGAAGGGACCACAAGGATCATCTAGTTCCAAACCCCCTGCCATGGGCAGGGACACCCCACACTAGATCAGGCTGGCCAGAGCCTCATCCAGCCTGGGCTTAAACACCTCCAGGGGCGGGGCCCCAACCACCTCCCTGGACAACCCATTCCAGGACTTCACCACTCTCATGGTGAAGAACCTCCTCCTCATGTCTAGCCTGAATCTCCCCACCTCCAGCTTCATTCTATTCCCCCTAGTCCTATCACTACCTGAGATCCTGAGAAGTCCCTCCCCAGCCTTCCTGTAGGCCCCCTTCAGATACTGGAAGGCCACAATTAGGTCACCTCGGAGCCTTCTCTTCTCCAGACTGAACAGCCCCAACTCCTTCAGTCTGTCCTCATAGGAGAGGTGCTCCAGCCCTCTGCTCATCCTCGTGGCCCTTCTCTGGACATGTACCTCCATATCATCCATCATCAAAATACTTATACACTTTTCTAGCTTTTTCATTTTCCTTTTCTTTCTTTTTCTTTTCCAAACAACCTCTTCTACCTTAATTTCCAGTTAGTCTGTTTATTTTTTCATCAAGCAGGCACATTTGTAATGGGTTTTACATCCTTTACAGTTCAGTTCAAGCAGAAAACACCTTTTACTTGTGTGATTCTGCCCTGAAAGTAAAGGAAAACAAACAAACAAACAAACAAACAAAACCAATACAATAACCAACCAACCAAATTCCCAAGCAAACAACATGCATGTATTATTATTTCCAAGGAGCAGGATTTGCAGATGAAAATGGCTTTTTCTAGGCCAGCTGGAACAGCTGGAGAAAAGGAGTCCTGCAAAGTCAAAAGAATTGTACAACAGAGCTCTATTAAATCAAGCATTTACATGGTCTGAAAGATCATGTAATACCTTGGGAACGAAGGATGTTCTGTGGACTTGTATTTTCTTAAGGAATGCATCAGCAGCACTGAATGTTCTTGTCCCTTATTTTGGGTGCAGGTTCTGTGACCTTCCAGGAAGGTTAGGAGGAAAATGCCAGGGAGCATCAAGACCTAGTGGTGCCCTTTTCTTTATTTTTTTTTTTAATGACAATGGTTTTTTCCCTTCTCCCACTGGAAAGACAGATCTTATGTTTTACCTTGAGCATGTTATAATAATGAAAACACAAATATATATACAGTCTATGTGCACAAAAATGACTTATTCCTCCTTGCTCCCCTTAAAAACAAACAAAAATGGTCTTCAAGGGGGCTGTATGAACATCAGACCAACAAGACTTCCCTGAGAGAGCCAAGCCATGTCTTAAACTCTTATCTGATTCAGCTAAAATAAATAAAGGTGCAGACAGTAGGAAATAGCTTTCTTTTCATTTGAGCAAGAATAAGCTGGAGTATATTTGTTCCTGAATAGTGCAAATATGGTTACCAATTAACCCCAACTCACTTGGATGATTCAAATTATGTGTCAGGCCTTGATGTTCATATCTCACAAGCACACAAGCAAAAACTCTTCTGAGAGCTTTTGTGCGACGCTACTTATATTACTTGCAAGTATGAGTTCATGGTATCTTTTCTAATTGTAAGAAGAGAGGTCTGAAATAGCTCAAATACATGATTTTTAAGACACAAATATAAATTGTTAATCCTTTGTTGTTGTTGTTGTTGTTTGCAACAGGGGAAACAGGGACAAGAAACTAGCTGACTAGCACAGAGGACAGAAAGAAGTGTCTGGGAAAAGCCCATGAGAACAGGAAACTGAAGGAAGGGTTGTTCAGAGGCAAACAAATTTGTAACACTTGAGCACATTTTCTTCAGAGCTGAAATAAGATGCAAGACTTCTGAAGCTCAGCATGCCTTTACTATCAGCATGTATTTAAGAAATTGGGTGAGAAAATGCTCAGTGGATTTCCCTTTAAGGCCTGTGTTCACATTTGTATAAACAGTAAAGACATAAAGCAGAGCTTCCTACTGCAAATCTGGAGCTCCTAAATAATCAGCAAATTCCTATTTTGTGCACACACTCAAGAGTTTTATCGAGAGTTATAGAACAAACCTAACTTTCTTATACTTCTGACTGCAATGGTGTTTATTTAAATAGATATTATTAATAAGGATTATTTTTTTCACTATGTGGTAGATACATAACCAAGGGCATTCTAAAGTGCTATATTCTTTTTACGTATTATTGCAGTTACTGCTGTTCAAAATACTCAGTTTCAAAGAAGCTATGGGCTCTAGATCTTCAAGACCAGGTTGTATAGAAAAGTTTTAAACTATCAAGGGGTAACATTCATACAATACAATACAATACAATACAATACAATACACCAGGTTGGAAGAGACCTTCAAGATCATCGTGTCCAACCCATCTACCAATCCAACCCACCCAACAACTAAACCATGCAGCCAAGCACCCCATCAAGTCTTCTCCTGAACACCTCCAATGAAGGTGACTCCACCACCTCCATGGGTAGCCGATTCCAATGGGCAATCACTCTCTCCGTGTAGAACTTCTTCCTAACATCCAGCCTAAACCTACCCTGGCGCAGCCTGAGACTGTGTCCTCTTGTTCTGGTGCTGGCTGCCTGGGAGAAGAGGCCAACCTCTGAGATTCATGTACTCAAATATATAATCTGCTGGATTTGTTTCCATTTCTATTTTTGCATTCATAGACTATAAAAAACAAGGTACACTTACTACTTATTTGGAGACTTGATGGGGTGCTTGGTGTCATGGTTTAGTTGTTTAGGCAGGTTGGATTGGTTGACGGGTTGGACGCGATGATCTTGGAGGTCTCTTCCAACCTGGTGTATTGTATTGTATTGTATTGTATTGTATTGTACTTTTACTTGTTTCTGTCAAAACAGATTTGATGGATTCGATGATTAAAGTTAGATTATATGTGAAAGAAAGGGCATGTGATCTCTTGGCTTAGGAAAGAGATCTTTTGAGGTAGTTTCCCTTCTCAGGAATATAAAAGCTATTTTCATGATAGAAATTATTGACTTATTTGTCCACTTCATGTTCCATGTCTGCTGGAAACAATTACCTTTTGAGGAGGAAGTTTTCAATTTGACTATGAGTGAGCACCATCTGTAGTCTAATGTCTTCAGGCTGCCTTAACTAAAAACTCCAATGAGTTAAAGCCAGGAAAAGGGAAGAGGAGAAAGAAACAAAACAAAAAAAAGCAAAGCAAAACAAACCCCAAAAGCACAACAAAATCCAAACAACCCCACAAAAAACCTGGAAACAAACAAAGAAAGAAACAAACAGAAAGACCCCAACCAAACCAAAAAATAAAAAACTATTTCATATGTTTTCAGAAGGAAAAATAAAGTTAGTTTTTTATTTTGACACAGATGAGTATGCTTATGGGATGGTTGAAAGTAGTGCTTCTTTTTTTTTTTGCTGCTTCCTGAGTTTCTTTGAAGTGTCAATGCTACACTTCTGTGAGGATGTGTGGTAGGGTGAGAAAGCTCCCACACACACACAAAGATACCACAGCTAGCTCAGACAGAGAAGCAGATGAAAGCTATATTTACAAGCAGAAATGGAATGCAATGAATAGGTACAAAAATATACAATATTTACAATATATACAGAAATATACAGCAATGTATGTAATACAGGAGACCTTTTTCCCCCCTGCAGCCAGGGAGTTCACCCTGAACCCCCTTCTCCCTCCCTACATCCCCTTTTTTACCAAAAAGGGTTAGAGAGAGAGAAAAAGGCAATTAAGGAGAAAATTCTGTTAGCTCAAAGCAAATGCAAGAGTTAGTTTTCTTATCTGGTTAGCTCTGTTAATCCAAGGTCGCTCTGTTCAGCCGCTGTTGCTTCAGCGAGAGAGAAGACAGTCCAGCCCACAGGAACAGGGGAAGTTTAGGCTGCAACAGGGGAATTTTAGGCTCAAGATGAAGAGAAAGTTCTTCACTGAGAGAGTGATTCGCCATTGGAATGGGCTGCCCGGGGAGGTGGTGGAGTCGCCGTCCCTGGAGGTGTTCAAGAGGGGACTGGATGTGGCACTTGGTGCCATGGTCTAGTCATGAGGTTTGTGGTTACAGGTTGGACTCGATGATCTTCGAGGTCTCTTCCAACCTTGGTAATACTGTGATACTGTGATACTGTAACAGAGAAGAACAAACTGACCAGAAACAGACTGAACCCAAAACCTAAAGTTGCATTCTACCTATCTACCAATTAAATTAGTTTAGAATATCTTTGTTTTTTGTTATTATCCCAAAATATTCAGCCAGTGTGTTCAGAAAGTGTCCATTTCTTAAAGGCACAGCCTAAACCGGTCACAGGATGTAATCCAGATGTCCTAATTTTGAAGTTTAGGACAGACAATGGTTTATTCTCAACACTGTTTACAAACAGAGTGAGAATGTAAAGCCATCGCAACAGCCTGACTTGTCTTTCGTTTGAGAAACATTAACAAAACCCCAATCTGTTAATTCTGAAGGGACTTCTACAAATTCCATTTAGAAACAAAAATCATGTTATATAAGAAAAAAGCCACAAACATTCACACAGAACCGTTACATGGACACACAGAGAAGCTCTCTATTTTGATCTTCGTACAAAGCATTTTAGCAAAGTACAACTCACAAAACATGTCAGTGCTTAGAAGAAATTTCTCCAAATGCTTCTTATTTAAATCTTATCTTAACCAAAGCATATTAAGGTATTGTGGGTCTGCAAAGACAATGCAATACAATACAATACACCAGGTTGGAAGAGACCTTCAAGATCATTGCGTCCAACCCATCAACCAATCCAACCCACCTAAACAACTAAACCATGGCACCAAGCACCCCATCAAGCCTCTTCCTGAACACCTCCAATGAAGGTGACTCCACCACCTCCACAGGCAGCCGATTCCAATGGGCAATCACTCTCTCTGTATAGAACTTCTTCCTAACATTCAGCCTAAACCTCCCCTGGTGCAGATTGAGACTGTGTCCTCTTGTTCTGATGCTGGCTGCCTGGGAGAAGAGACCAACCTCTGGACGATCTGGAGACATTAAGAAAACAGCCATTCTGATAGCATTTTTCAATCTTACTATTAAGGTCAGGACAGGTACCACTATTTTCATCCAGGCATCAGGTTTTTGAAGTATTTAACACTTCTAATCACCTCTGAAGCTGTCAGTTACAAAATTATCTTCTTTTTTTCCCCCTTTTTTTTTTTTTTTTTTTACAGCAATTGTTAGAATATGTAACTGAACTGTTTGCAGTCAGTTACAAGAGGTTTTGTTATTATTTTATACTTTAACCTTGTTCTGTGATAACATTTGCATGTTATTATACATAAACTGAGTGGTGCTGTCCGTATGCTAGAAGGATGGGAAATCATGCAGAAGGATCTGGACAAGCTAGAGAGGTGGACCCAGGTGAACCCCACGTGGTTCAACATGACCAAGTACCAAGTTCCAACCCTGCACCTGGGTTGGAACAATCCTCATTATCAATACAGGCTGGGGGATGAGGTGGTAAAAAGCAGCCCTGAAGAAAGGACTTGGGAGTTCTGGTAAATGAGCAGCTGGACATGAGCAACAATGTGCACTTGCAGCACAGAAGGCAAATCGCTTCTTGGGCTGCATCAGAAGAAGTGTGACGAGCAGATCAAGAAATGTGATTCTGCCACTTTGCTCTGATGAGACCTCACCTGGAGTACTGCATCAGTTCTGGAGCTCTCAACACAGGAAGCACATAGACCTGATGGAGTGTTCCAGAGGAGGACCACGAAGATGTCTGGGGGCTGGAACATCTCTCCTGTGAAGACAGGCCAAGGAAACTGGGAGAAGAGAAGGCTCGAGGGAGACATAATAGTGGCTTTCCAGTACCTGAAAGAGTCCTACGAGAAGGTTGGAGAGGGACTGTTTGCAAAGGCCTGGAATGATAGATGAGGGGAAATGGTTTTAAACTAGAGAAAAGTAGATTTAGATTGGATGTTGGGAACCAGTTCTTTGCTATGAGTGTGCTGGAACACCAGAACAAGTTACCCAGGGAGGTGGTTGGGGCCCCATCCCTGGGGATATTCAAGGTCATGTTCAACAAGGCTCTGCTGACTGCAGGACAGTTGGACTAGATGACCTTTGGAGGTCCCTTCCAACCCAAACTATTCTAAGATCCTATGGTTCTGTTTTCCCTATCTATTGCCTATTGACATCTCTGGATGTCTTGCAATAAAACTTGCCCTCTCCACTCACATTTTTCTCTAAAAACAACACGTACCTTAGCTAAGATACTCTATTAAGCTGGTTGACATCAAGCCCAGCACATAAGAATGCAGAACATACCTAGACAGCAAGACATAATTTGGTCTTTTTCTGAGGCTTTATGAACACTGATGTACTCCCTAACATCTCTAAACTTGAGGTCTCTTTCAAAGCAGCAGCAAATGTGATAGAATAGGCTCACAATTCTGTGCATGATTCAGTTAGATTAATCTATAGATTTGTCAAGAGGATGACTGAGCTTCAGTGGTCTCTGTAAAAGCCCAGGTTCATAAAAATGCACAAGATAACCTGAGTGAGGGCACTGCAAAAGCATCACAGAAGCTCCCTTGATAACAGAATTGCACGAGCCCTGTGACAGTCTGCAGCTGGCATTTCGAAGGGAAATGTTGCAAGAGAGAAGTCAGTCAACTTGGCACACAGATTGTTGGCACAGAGAGTTTTGGCACAGAAATTTTTGGCACGGAGGTGGCTTGCTTTCTCAGGTGAGCTGCTTCCAAGTTGATGTTTCTTAAGGGAGCTAGGGAAAAGCTAAGCACTTTTCTTTCAGAAGCACTATGTTCTTTTAAATATATTAAGATTTATGTGGAAGAGTGAAAAAAATTTCAGAAGCACAGTTCACATTCTAATATATTTTGGTTGTGTGGTAGCTTGCATTTCATCAAAACCATGCAAGACAGGTATTTTTAAGTCATAACCTACTGACTTTCAGTGAGGGGTAGTTTCTAAACTTTGAAGTCAGAGCTATGAAAGAGTATAATATCACAATCTGGATAACACTTTTCAGGGCCTGCAATAAGTCCTCTCAAAAATTCTTACCTAAATGTAGTTACTTCCTTGGAGCACATGGATGATGACAATGAGAAGCAGCAAAAAACTTTGCATGAGAAGTTTGTTGGGATTTTGGAACATTTTTCTTTCCTATGTGGTTTACAGTGTCATCGCTACTAACAGCAGTCAAGTTCAGAGGCCATGACAGACTCTGCATCTCAGCTGACAGAACTGAAAATTCATTCCCTGATCAAACAGCCCTGGAACAAGCAAACAAAACAAAGAAACAAAAGCTTCCAATCTGTCTGCCCTCTCTCATTTATCTCACCAAGTACTAACATGCTATAGCATACCTGAAAAAACCCAAAACATTAAAAAATAAGGTGATGAAGAAAGCCTTATCTTAGAGGTTGGCATTCCTATATCACCAAAAGAAGGGCTCTGAATTCAAAAGGGATCAGTCTTTTCAGCATGCCTTCATCTGACCACTATGACATAACAAGCTGGTAAAGTTTGTGGTGAGCTGACCATGGCTTGCTGCCAGATACTCATGTGGCCACTCTCTCACTCTGCCCTTCCTCCTCCATGACAGGGTGAGCAAATAAGATGAAAGAGGTCTCGGGTCAGGATAAGGACAGGAAGATCACTTTTCAATTACCCTCACAGGCAAAACAGATTTGACTTGGAGAAAATTAACTTAATTTATAGACAATTAAAATAGGTTTGGATAGTGGGAGACCAAGAGAAATAGAATTTTACCTTCTGCCTACCCCACCCCTTTCTCTCAGGCTCAATTTCACTCCTTCATTCCCAACTCCTCTGTCTCATCCCCCACCCTAAGCAGCACACTCCTCCCTTGCTTCAGTGTGTCTCTCTCCTATGAGCTGCAGTCCTTCAGGGTAAACCCGTTTCAGCATAGGTCTTCTATACTCTCAGTTCTTTCAGGGCTTATACACCTGCTCCACCACAGTCTTCCATGAGCTGCAGGTGAATCTCTGCTTTGGCACCCAAAGCACCTTCTCCTACCCCTTTTCTCTCAGGTCTCACAAGGCTGTTTCTCATACTTTTACCCTTACGCTGAGCAGTGTGTTGCCCTTCTTTATACCTGGCCCTCCCTTAAGGCTCTGCCTCTGGCTGCAGGACTCAAGTGTGCCCTGCAGTGGGTCTGTTGGAGATGGCTGGAAATGGCTGTGTCTGCCACAGGGCATCCCCAGCTTCTCCTCACAGAGGCTGCCCTGTAGCCCCCTACCAGCTCCTGGTCACCTGCACCCAGTACAGAATTGCATCCCTAAGTGAGCAGACTTCCTCACTGTCTCCTGCTGGAAACCTCTACCAAGCTTCCCTGTTATCCTTACTGTTCCAACAGCCACCAGCTTTTATACACATGCTGCACTATTCATCTTTTGTGGTGCTTTCTATTTTTACACTGATTGTGCTGGTATTTCTACATTTTATTCCTCAGTGCTTATCACAGGTTAAATTTACCACATTAGATGGGGCCACCTGGTGTAACTAAGAGTACCTCCACTGAAGACTTAAACACCTCTGAAGTGTTTGATAAGCACAGCAGTAACTTCAGTGGTATCTTAGAGAGCCACATGCATCAGATTTCATTTTATAATGTTTCAAACCAGGTAAAGGTAAGGTGATTGTTTTCTTTTTACAATTACTACATACTTCTATAATGTTAACATTTTCACATAAGATTACAGTGTCTGCAACTATCATCACCCTCATCCAACGTCCTGTCAACAGGAAAGGATAGTTCATATCTTTATGTAACTGAGATAAAGCTCTTATTGTATGAAAGCAATGTCTGAATTGCACTATAGATTTCAGTCCTTTCTTCACAAGCATTACTGAGAACAGACAGCCGGATGAATACAGTCCTCTTAACGCCAGGCTGTGTGAATACAGTCCTCTTAACACCACTCTTCTCACCTCCCAACCAAAATGCAAGTATAAAAATGGGGATCTTTACATACAGAACACTAACAGAAAGTATTCAAAGACATTTCAAATACAGAGCAGAGATGAAACTATAGGTATTATCTGTTGCATCTGTTTTACATCTGCCCCAAAGTGTGAAACAGTAACTTAAATGAGCCGCTACTCATACTCAAAACTGCATACGTTTTGCAGAAGAGACATTTCTCTTTTAACTGCTTTTTTAGATAGCTTTCACTCTTTTCACTTAGCTCTACTCTTCCCCTATGTTCAACAACAGTCAAAAATGAATCACATACATAGACTGCTGGAGATGATAGAGGGGAAGCAGTACACAAGACAACCTAGGACTTGGTGTGTGGCTGTTTTTAGTAATTTAATGAAATAAAATGATCATTAAACTTTCATCAGACTATTGCAATAATTTTCTCATTTCCTTAAGTAGTTGTTATACTTTATAGCAAATAAATACTTTCAGATTAAGGATGTGCTAAGTCATGTATCTGATATATTATAGAATCTTCAATTTGTTCTGTTGGAAAAGCTCTCAAAGGTCATCTAGTTCAACAGCCAGCCTAATACCACCATGGCCATTAAAGGACCTGGGGAAAAGGACCTGAGGGTCCTAGTGGATGGAAGGTTGACCATGAGCCATCAGTGTGCCATTGTGGCCAAGAAGGCCAATGCCATTCTGGAGTGTATTAGAAGCAGGTTGAGAGAGGTTCTCTACCCCCTCTACTCTGCCCTGGTGAGGCCACATCTGGAGTATTGTGTCCAGTTCTGGGTCCCTCAGTTCAGGAAGGAGAGAGATCTGTTTGAGAGTCCAGCACAGAGTCACAAAAATGATTGAGTGGAACACCTCACTCATGAGGAAAGACTGAGTCAACTGGGGCTCTTTAGCTTGGAGAAGAGGAAATTAAGGGGTGACCTCATTCATGTTTATAAATTTTTAAAGGCTGAGTGCCAGGTGAATCCTGAATGGGCAAATCTCTTATGAGATGGTCATGCAACCCTCATATTATTATACAGGTATATTTTCCTAATAATGGGCAAAAACCAGCTCCATGAGGTTGACAGTATCACAAACTGTGAATGGAAGTACTTTGTATGTTTAGGTACCTCAGTTGTACCTTATTCAGTGGGGTTCAATGTCAAGACCAATAAAAATGTGTTCAAATGACTGACTTCATTACAACTTACTTAGATGCTGAATATGCATCTTGAAATTTTAAACCAAAAGCACTTAAATGAATGTTACAGATTTTTCCCAAATAAAATAAGAGAAAATCCAGAAATTGTAGGACAGAAACATTTAGTTCAGGACCTTGAAAAACACACACACAGAGATTGTGTTGTTACCAAAATGATAAAAGGAGGGAAATACAACAGCAGTGTTACACTTAAAACCTTAACATCCCTAGGCAAAATAGTAGATGCTGTGCTGAAATGTAACATTGTTATTATGTTATGAATAACTTGGGTCTATGTAAACTGGGTGAAATATACCTCTAGCATTAATGCTGGATTTGCATTTCAAATTCTATCACAGTATCACAGTATCGCTAAGCTTGGAAGAGACCTGGAAGATCATTGAGTCCAACCTGTCACCACAGACCCCACGACTAGACCATGGCACCAAGTGCCACATCCAGTCCCCTCTTGAACACCTCCAGGGACGGCGACTCAACCACCTCCCCGGGCAGCCCATTCCAATGGCGAATGACTCTCTCGGTGAAGAACTTTCTCCTCACCTCCAGCCTAAACTTCCCCTGGTGCAGCTTGAGACTGTGTCCCCTTGTTCTGCTGCTGGTTGCTAGGGAGAAGAGGCCAACCCCTTCCTGGCTACAACCACCTTTCAGGTAGTTGTAGAGAGCAATGAGGTCGCCCCTGAGCCTCCTCTTCTCCAGGCTAAACAACCCCAGCTCCCTCAGCCTCTCCTCATAGGGCTTGTGCTCAAGGCCTCTCACCAGCCTTGTTGCCCTGTTAAGCTTTTGAAGCAGCCAAGCTTAAACAGTTGATGGCAGGCATTTTTCATAACAGCCTTTTATCAAAATCTTTGAGTCATCTTTCACACAAACATATAAATACTTAGGGGAATTCATGGCCTTCATGACATGCTGTAGCAAACAATATAAACAGACTCAAGGATTTAGAGAGGTAGAGAATGAGTCCATCAGTTGCTGCAGAGTGTTTTGATCCAAATACAACTTCTCATTCATAAAAGTCTTATGCTATTAGCCATTTGAAGGTGAGAAAATAGGTATATATATTGAATACAACATCCCTGGTATTTATATATGTAGTTTCTTTAAAACTTAGTATTAGTTAAGAGTGAAGGTATGACCGTGAACTAGACAGACTTTTAGTCTGACCAATCGTTGAGCTTATATAAAAGATTTTGGTTTGCCTACACAATTTCCGTCACTCTCGTGAGATATCTTTTGCAATACCATTATTTGTTAGGTTATGTAAAATGTTTCCATCACTTGCTGTTGTTAATTATCACTTGAGTGCACAATTGTATTCCATGCCACAAACTCTTCAAAGAACACAGACTTCAAGAGCAATGCTATTTCCTTGATGTCACTGAACTGGGAAGAGGAGAGTGGCCAAGACATCTGCTGAAGCTGTCCTGTGCATTGCAGAAGCTTTATTTTTAAGTTTTTCTATTTGTGCAACTAGCTCACAAGAACATGCACAGTCCTGGAGTCCTTGGTGTTCTCTTTTAAAGTACACCATGCCTCTTCAAACCACCCAAGCGTTTCTTCTACCATAGAATCATAGAATCATTAGGGTTGGAAGGGACCTCAAAGATCATCTAGTTCAAATCCCCCTACTATGGGCAGGGACACCTCACACTAGATCAGATTGCTCAGAGCCACATCCAGCCTGGACTTAAAAACCTCCAGAAATGGGGCTTCCACCACCTGCCTGGGCAACCTGTTCCAGTGTTTCACTACCCTCATGGTGAAGAATTTCTTCCTAACATCCAATCTGAATCTGCCCTTTCTAGTTTTGTTCCATTCCCCCTAGTCCTATCATTACCTGAGATCCTAAAAAGTCCCTTAGCAGCTTTCTTGTAGGCACCCTTAAGATACTGGAAGGTCACAATAAGATCTCCTCGGAGCCTTCTCTTCTCCAGACTGAATAGCCCTAACTCCCTCAGTCTGTCCTCATAGGAGAGGTGCTCCAGCCCTCTAATCATCCTCATGGTCCTTCTCTGGACACGCCATTGATAAGTGCTCAAGCATTGCCATTATAAATTTTGCTATTCCTAAGAATTCCTGTAACAGGCAGCAGGAATGTGTCCAGAGAAGGGCAACAAAGTGGGTGAGGGGTTTGAAACACAAGCCCTATGAAGAGAGACTGAGGGAGCTGGGAATGCTTAGTCTGGAGAAGAGGAGGCTCAGGGGAGACCTTATTGCTGTCTACAACTACCTGAAGGGAGGTTGTAGACAGCTGGGGGCAACCACCACCAGAACAAGAGGACACAGTCTCAGGCTGCACCAGGGGAGGTTTAGACTGGATGTTAGGAAGAAATTCTTCATAGACAGAGTGATTGGCCATTAGAATGGGCTGCCCGGGGAGGTGGTGGAGTTGTCATCACTGGAGGTGTTTAGGAGGAGACTTGTTGGAGTGCTTGGTGCCATGGTTTAGTTGATTAAATGGTGTTGGATGATGGGTTGGATGCAATGATCTTGAAGGTCTCTTCCAACCTAGTTTATTCCATTCTACTCTATTCTACTCCCTGTGACAGTACCTAATTTCTGGAGAGAGGTGGGCTGTGTCTGCTGGTCTCAGAACTTTTGGGGAGTAAAGGCTGCATGTCTTTTCTTTCCATTTCTGAGTGATTTAAATCCCTTCTGACACATCTAATGACCTTCTGTAGAGGTAACAGGCCCAGAAAACCAAAGTTTATCTCTGAATTCAGAGCCAGTGTTATGCAGTTAGAAGTTAATTTGTGCAGTGCCAAACACTGCTAAGTTTTTCTTTGCACCTAACCTTCAGTATTTTGTTGAATCATCTATGCAAAAATAAATCTGCCAAGTTGTCAAAAGCTGATGATGGATTGATATGAAGTCAATAGTAGATAATTTCTATCCTAAGTGTAGAGTGGCAACTATATATTGAGAGAGGTCATACTGGTGGTAAAATAATAAATGCATGTGGATAGAATAAATAAAATACTCAGGGATGAGTATGATTTTTTTCTTTCTTGATCTACTTTTATTGGCAAAATGAGTTTATTTTCTTATAATTCATAGTGAAATTAATGCTGTCATTCATCATTTCAGGCACTTTGTTAGCATTATATGGCATGTGAAGAAGGCTTTGAAGTGCAGTAAAACAATATGAATTGTTGGAGAACATAAATTGAACACTTTGCCTTTGAAATAAGGTTTTAATTAATGTTATGAAACATAATACATAAGATAAAGGGAAAATGAAAGTTAATTGGAGTATTTTCTTCCTTTGAAACTTTTGGTAACCTTATATGAAACTCATGACTAAAAATTATTATTTGCCTTTAATTATTCAATGTAAAGGATATGGGAATGGAGGAGAGTGTAAGGGAGAGGAGAAACAAGGGGAGTGTGAAGGAGAGGAGAATCAAAGCAGGCATGTGAGTTTAAAGTACATGCCTGAACATGATTGAGTCACTTTAGCTTAACACATTTTCTTTACCAGAAATTGAAAAGCATATAAGCATAGCACAAAACAAGAACTTCTGAATATGAAATAAGCTTTACGACTGCCAAAGCTATGATGAAACACCCTGTTTGTGTGAAAATTTGAACCTGAGAACCAAGCCTCTTCTCACCTTTCCCCCACAAATAAAGGTGAGCAAAGTCTCAAATTTTCAGAACACAAATATTTCATGTACAAAGACAGAAAAATAAACCTGTTCTGAACATAGTACAGTTTCATATCCATTCAGTATGGGTAACAAGCGAACCATAAAGGCTTCAGAAGATGAGTGGTACGTGCACATAAGCATATATGTATACATATAAAAATCTGGAATCTGTTGGCTTTTACTTTTAGAAAAATGTAAGGTTTTTGGTTTCTGGTTTTTGTTTTGTTTGGGTTTTTTTTTGTTGATTATTTTTTCATATGAGAAAGTCTCAAAAATGCCATTAGAAGGTATGGCTGCTTTCTCAGGACAAGGCAGATCTGCAAGAATCCAGACAGGAAAATGAAAAGCTCTGCCACTTCAGTCCTGATCACGTTGGTAGAGGACATTGTTCTGCCCTTGCGTTTCCAGCCAGGTGGAGCAAGCTTTCTCCCAAACTGTTGCCTCACCTGGATGCCAGCTTTAACCCAGGCAGTTCAAATCAGCTGCGGGTCCAGTCTCCCATAACTACATTTTACCATCCCTCTGACCTGTGGCAACATCCTCTGTGCAAGAACGAACAGAAGAGATCAAGCTTCTGTTTGAATATTGCAGGTCACAACTGGATATTTCTGCACAAACCCATCACCCTCTGTATTATAAATGACCTGGTTTGTGGTTTTGATTGCAGCTTTTACAGTGAGGGAGGAATAAATTTTCAGCAAAGGAGTCTAGGGGCCAGAAATTACTTAAATAGTGACAGTGAGAGTTATCTGAGATTACAGGAGAGCAGAGGTGCCCAGGGCGCTTCCTCTGTCTCAGCAGTATCCTCCTTGAAATTGAATCATGAGACTTCTTGCTGCTACAAAGTTTCACATTATGAGCTTAATATTATTAAACACTCGTATATATCTTTATACAAAATAAAGGATACTGCCATGGCCACTCTGACCATGGTTTTTCCTCCGACAGTGACTTGAGTGAAGCAGCATCTATGTTCATACCTCTTGCAGAGAAGTCATGTTTCTGGGAGCCAGCTCTCCTCTGGCACAAGAAGAGAATATTTGAGCTGTGATCTTGCTTCATCCACAGACTTGTTATGTTGACAGGAATATCTTGTTAGAGGAGTAGGCAACAAAATCATAAATCTTGCCTTGCAGAGCAAATTACATGCCTGAGGAAGGCTTTGTGACCTATCTTTCTGCCCTAAGGGATCCCATGTTTGGTCAAAACATCTACTTTGAATGAATGCCTGAATGTTATAGTCTTTTCCCCACCCTGTGTCTTGAACATTTTGGTAGGCTGATATTTGTTTGGTTGTTTTGTGGGTTTTTTTTGGGTATTGTTGTTGTTGTTGTTTGGTTTAGTTTTCATTTGATTTGGTTATGTTGTTGTTTTGTTTTTTTTTTCCCACAACTTAAGATTTTAGGAGGGAAAAGGGGTTTGTATGACTTTGTTCACAATTTCAGACCAGTTTTAATGTTGATGAATTTGACAAAAGAACAATATAGCAGCAAATATAATACAAAGCCATTTCCCCCCACATTTAATGTGAATCAACATAACACACACTTCTGGGGTTGCTAATACATATTTGACTGACATTTCCATGCCTGAACAAGTATATTGCTGTGGAATTCAAAAGTGTCTGGTGTTCAAGAACAACATCTATGTGCCTTTTTGCAATGCATTTTTTCAAAAGACAAAAACAATACTTTTGCTTTGCAAATAAACACCTTCCTGCAAACTCTCATAGACCTATGTTTCCAAACATTTATTCCAGCAAAACCCAAGAGAAGGTCGTTACCATGGCATTATGGATGCACATAAGTTAATACAATGAATAAGGTTTAAATACACTAAATGCTTTCCTGCTGTTCTCTTCTCCAAGGCAACCAGCACCAGAACAAGAGGACACAGTCTCAAGCTGTGTCAGGGGAAGTTTAGGCTCAAGGTGAGGAGAAAGTTCTACACAGAGAGAGTTGTTAGCCATTGGAGTGAGCTGCCCAGGGAGGTGGTGGAGTCACCATCCCTGAAGGTGTTCAAGAGGGGACTGGACGTGGCACTTGGTGCCATGGTTTAGTCATGAGGTCTGTGGTGACAGGTTGGACTTGATGATCTTTGAGGTCTCTTACAACCTTGGTGATTCTGTGATTCTCTCCTAAGTTTGAATGATGAGCTCAGGGAATATTTCCAAATGATCCACAATATAGCCAAATATCCAAATGATCCACAAGTAGTTTAGTTGCCTGATAAGTCTGAAAACTGTAGAAATGGTGTGACTTAGGTTTCAGTGTAGCTTTTGCTCTTTGTGATGAGAAAATTATTTTGTCAAGGTGCTATGGCAACATATTGAAGATGTTTCTAACACTTTCTTTCAGTAGAATAATCACCTCTGAAATGATGACATTTGTTTGAGAGTAAAAGGAACACTGG
Source organism: Picus viridis (assembly GCA_033816785.1). Classification (NCBI taxonomy): domain Eukaryota; kingdom Metazoa; phylum Chordata; class Aves; order Piciformes; family Picidae; genus Picus; species Picus viridis. The sequence continues at coordinate 10,997,466 of CM066570.1, forward strand.
CATAGTTTCTGCATAAATTTGTACTCTTATTCACATTAAGGAACACTCTTAGTTCAGTAATTACAATTCACTTAGTATTTCCTACTACAGAAGAGAAGAAAGTACAATTCTATTACCAACTGTTAACTACCTTTCTCCCTTGTAGTGATTTTTAAGATATCATTGAAAAGAAAATGCCCCTCTTTGCCAGAATGAGATTATTGTGCTGTACACAATTGTTAAACTTTGAAAAATCTAACTTTATTTTCATAAGCATGAACATTATGAAAGTATGAGTTAGGTCTACTTTCCTGTGGGAATTGAAGGAGACAAATTAATAACTTTTGAGCCTGAAACAGAGCTTTCTGATAACAAAAGAGACATGCTCATTAAAACGAAACCTTGGTAGGGTAAAGAGTGGGCAGAATAAAAGACATTTGTTGTTGACCTGTGTGGTGCAAATGTCTGAAATGCTTGGCCAATGACCATTTGTATAAGTTTGGTGTGGCTAAAGTGGAAAAGTGCTGCTAGAAACAGGCTTGCTTTCAACTGCTGCTAAGAGTATATAAGCTTTGTGTGTTCTCGCAATAAACCGATCATTTCTGAGCCATCTAAGGGTGTTGTAAAGTCACCTTCATCAATATCTTGGGGGTCCATGCCCTTAATATGCCACAGTTTCCCAGTTAAGCTCCAATCTTGTGCCACCTCCTTTACCTCTACAGAGACTAAGCGATGTAGGTGGAAAACAAATCAAACACAAAAGCGAGGCTTTACAAATGCCAGTCTGGGACTGAAGCTCTTATTTTACTTCTAGTTTTTAAAATTTGCACATACAATTTTTCCACTCTAACACAAGTAGGACTTCAGTTGCAATGGCCAAAACACAACTGGCATTTGAAATGCAGGGCCTGCCACAGATAGCACATCTGTTGAGGCTGACAAAAGAACACATCAGCTATTAAATTTGGCTTCTAATTTAAGCTCTTTTTCCTCCCCAGTATCTTTTAATGCAGTATTTACTGTTGGATTTTGGAGATTCTGTTTGTCCAGACATATTCTGCTCTCTTATTGCAGTGTGAATTTCATTGTTAATGCTGACACAGCTATATAAAATATAAGAAAAAAAGTGATACTGTGAACATATTTATATTGCTGTTTACATTGCTTATAACAATCCTTGAGAGCCTTTTACCTTCTTTATCAGTCACATAATGCATGGATGCTGTTTTCTTTTCCATAATTGGACACAGTCACTCCACATTCTGAAAACCCAACCTGTTTGAAACAGCTTTGCTCTGACTCGCACATACAGACAGAATATATTTCCTCCATCTACTCGATGATGCTGTTTTTAATCTCTTGGCACGTAGTTTAAAAATCTCCTTAATGATTCATTTGTAACAATTTATGAGCTACCTCTACAAGTTGTTGTTTTTTTTTTTTAAGAATAATCATGTATAAGAGCAATTAATAATTTATATATAGTGATATATTGTGGACAATATAAATAGAAACGTCTGTATCTGAAGTTGCAGTTGTAAGGATTTCAATCCTACTACTATTAAGGGTCTCAATGTGGCAGGAGAAGGCAAAATATTTTCATTCTTTCCTCCTAGTGTAAAAGAATTGCAAAAACAAAGTGCAAAACCTATGCATTATTAGTAACCAAAACACTACATAATGCTTCAAAGTATACTACTTATGCATGGAGAACAAATGCATTTTTCTTCAGCAAACTTACCTGCAGCATTTATCCACTCCTGAGAATCTTACAGTGATGTTGTGCTTACATTTGTTTATCAAAGAACATATCTAAATATGAATTCTTATAATACATCTTAAGAGTTTAATTTTTCATCAACATTACAGAATTTGCTTAAGCAAAGCAAGCTGCAGTTCTTCGTGTTTTGCTCAAGGACAAGATATCAAATTAGCCAAATGGGAAAGGGCTAGAAACACTGGTAGTGTGTGTGGAGACATCTATTACATCATGCACTACATTCTTGCAGTCCAACTGAGAGCAAGATAAAAGCTGCTGGTAAAATGAATGGATCAAGCTAAATGTCCATAGAAGACAGATATCATCTGTCATGAGGGTGATAGCACTAATACTGGATATAAATCACAAGTATTATATATATGGATATGGGAAATCCTTTGCTGATTATTCTAACAGATGAATTAATTAGGAGCAAGTAAACAGATAAGGTGAATGAAGCATCTCTAAACCAAATCTACAAATCAATGACAGAGTAATTGAATTGCTACTCCTCTCTGTATAATGACAAACAACTGTTCCTGCCAAGGATAAGAAAAAATAGATTGCTAGCATATTAAACAATGTCAAGACATAACTGCAGTTCAGAGGAAGATGGATAGCAGTTGCTCAAAACATAGAAATTTCCCATTTAAAAAGGGAGTTTAATAGCATTCTTTGATCAAAGGCAAAACAAAGGGGAGAATTATTCACTGGCAGAGAACAGTGCATGGTATGCTAGAAGTTTATTTCGTTTAGCATCTTTCAGAATCTCAGAACAAACCAGTGACTGTTAACTATAAGGCTTCTTATGCATACGTATGCATATGTAGCACTGGAAAACTTGCATGCACGTAGATTCTGCCTATACACATACAGATCAAAATATAAGCACTATTACTTAATGGAACCTACATATTCACATAGTCATGGCGGTGTAAAGAAATACAGAGAGGTAGAACCAGGTAGATTAAGTGACTCTGAGAAAGCTGGTATCTGTGCTGATGGCAGGAACTAATTTTTTCAAGAGTCTGTTTAAGAACAAGAATAACTGAACTTTTGATCTCTTCTTATCTGGCCTTATACCAGCACCTTTGATAGGGCCATAGAATTCACCACTACTCAGTTTATGGCAGGTGTGTGCCATGAAGAGAGACTGACTGCCGCTTGCTGGTGCTGATGTAGATGGGGACATGGGTGTGGTTTGAAACCCAAAGACATTTTATCCTATGCATTACACTAAATATTATCCTGATGGAAGGTGATATACTGTCTGATAACATTAAAAAATAGTGAATTCCATAATTTCTTACTTGAAAAAGTCCCACAAGAACTATCTTTGTTGTTGATACTTAGATTTCTGGTCTAATGTTCTCCTCTAAATGAAAAGCTAAGGATAATAAGTACCACACATATAGCTCTCAGTTATACTGTGACATGTCTCTTCTCCCAGGTAATCAGCACCAGAACAAGAGGACACAGTCTCAAACTGCACCAGGGGAGGTTTAGGTTTGAGGTGAGGAGAAAGTTCTTCACAGAGAGAGTTGTTAGCCATTGGAATGGGCTGTCCGGGAGGTGGTGGAGTCACCTTCCCTGGAGATTTTCAAGAGGGGATTGGATGTGGCACTTGGTGCCATGGTTTAGTAGTCATGATGTCTTGAGTGACCGGTTGGACTTGATGATCTTTGAGGTCTTTTCCAACCTTATTGATTCTATGATTCTATGGTAAGTCTTCAGGAATTCATCCACTTTGCATTACTGCTATTAATAGTACAATATGAATCTAACATTTTAAAGCATGTCTTAGGAGCCTTTGGATCAGCAGAGCTGCTCCAGACTGCTCCCACTAGTCCTATATACTAGCATACATCCAGTAATTCAGGGGTAATGCAGTTAAATCTTTCTTCTAACTTCAGTTCATTATATACCTTAGAAAAATGGAAAACATATATGTGACAGTAGGTATTGGTGGGGTCTAATTGTAGCAAAACAAAATATCAGGAGTTTTACTTCAAAGGAGAGGTTAAAAGAGCTTGGCATTCACAGAACCAGTTCCACCCGATGTAGATGCTACTGCCGCATTTCTGAGAAATTGTCTTGGGAGGCTGGAACTGCACAGAAACAGATATTCATTTCACTTAAAAAATGTAAAATTGATCACAAGAAATTTTAAGGGGCATACTTTCTCCCCCCAAAAGCAAAAATTCCAAAGAACCAAAACCTGTCAACTTCATCCATATATCTATGTTTCTATCTATATGCCCACACACATACCTTGTCTTTATTTGGTGTCAAAACACATTAAGCTTAAAAGATCAAATGACTGGTCTGTATTAATTTCATTAGCTCCTAGAAGAAACAGAATGGTTGTATGAGATGTCTACAGTTCTGGGCCTCTGTTCTGAGTGCCAGCAGGATTTGGATCTATCACTCTATCACAAATTCAGGCTACCTTCAGCAACTCTCTGGGAGTTCTGTGAGTTATGCAATTGCAGGTGACAAGAGTCACAATATCTTATATCTCCCCACCCCCATCAATTTTGCATCATTTCTATACTGTGTATTTTTACTTGCAAAGTTCCATGATTCCTGGAAATGGCCAACAGTCAGTAGTAACCTGTCTATACAAATCTGACTATTAGTACTTTACATCAGGAAAATGAACAGTATCTCGGTAAGCACTCTGCAGAAAATGAAAAAGGTGTGTAAGTGGGCAAGTTGACACTGCAGAAGGCAGAGCCACCCTCCAGGGACATCTTATCAAGTGAGCAAGAAGGCTGGACAAGTGGGCAAGAAAAACTGTATGAAGTTCAATGAGGCCATGTGTAGGGTCTTGCACCTGGGAACACCTAACCCAGGAATGCAGCTCAGGTTGGGAGCCAACTGTCTTAAGAGCAGCCCTGCGGGGAGGAACCTGGGGGTCTTGGTGGACAAAAGGCTCAACATGAGTGAACAGCCTGCTGCAGTAGCAAAGAAAGCTAACAGGATGCCGAGTTGCATTAATAAGGGCATCATGAGTAGCAATGAAGTTGTCATTCTTCCACTCTACTTAGTGCTGGTCAGGCTGCACCTTGAATACTGTTGAATACAGTTTTGGTCCCTGCTATAAAAGAAGGATGTAGATAGGCTGGAAAGGGTCTAGAGAAGGACTACAAAAATGATCAGAGGACTGGAAGACTTGTCATATGAAGAAAGGTGGAGAGATCTGCTTTTGTTCACCTTGAGAAGAGAAGGATTAGGGGAGACCTCATAACCATGTACATACAGGGCCAACTGTCATGAGGAGGAAGACTCCCTTTTTACCAAGAGTCCCATGGCAAAGACAAGGGGTAATGGGCACAAGTTGCTACTGGGGAGATTTGGACTGGATGCCAGGGGAAAAAAATTAAAAATCACCATTTGAATGGAATAGATCCCAAGGGAGTGGTGGGATTCTGCTACATTAGACAGTTTCATTTAAACTAATTGCTTACCCTGGAAAGCTGGACTAGATGAACCTTGAGGTCCCTTCCAACCTGGTATTTTATGAATCTATGAATATACAAGGCATAGGGACCACATTGATCTCTACAGATTTGATGTCTAAGCCTTCTTATATGCAACTACAATTTTCTTTATGACTCAGGGGGATAAGCATTGGAGAATTTTCAGTGTGCCTTAAAGGTGGCACTCCCTGAAATAGGAAATTATGTGTCTATCCTATTTTCCTGGCTAAATATTTCTCAAAACTGAAGGAAAATCTAATTTAGCCTCTACCTTCAAAAAGCTGTGCCCATAAGTAAAATCTATCCTGTTTCATTTCTCTTTCTCTTAAAAGTATTCAGATTCTGCCATCTTTACTTAGAATGAAGTGTAGTTTACTTCATTAATAGTGCCAGTTAGTTTCCATAGAGTCAAATACAATACAAGTAAGATGGATTATATTGCCTGTCCTCAGCTGCACTTTCTTCTGTAGCTTTCCTTCCTCTTTTGAAATGCAAGGTGTGAATGCAGAGCAATTGCTGAACGGGCTATTTTGTATCCTAACAAAATATAACAAGTAACAGTCAAGTTTTATGGTATAAAAGGAAAATAAATAATAGAAGCACGCAGTACGTGGAGTGGAAGGAACTATAGAGAGGTAGAGAAAGGAAATTATCCTTTAGGGATCTACCAAGTGGGCTGTTACACCATAAGTATTTCATAATATTTCTGTGGAAAGAGAAAATTATGTTATTCCAGTCATTTTACTGGCATCTTATCTTTCCAATGAAGTTTTCATAAGACATACAGCTCATTCAATATGCTACACCCTTTTCCATGGGCACATATCATTCCTATTTTAAATTCAATGTCCTCTGACAAGATCTTTAATATAACTACTTATGGGAAACTGAGAGGAACAACAGTTCAGATCATAAATTGAAGTTATAGTCTCATCATCAACTTAGATGCAATGACAACATTTATCACTGAAGGCTGTGTCCAGTTATTCATTATTCCATTCTGTGTGGTTGGGAAAAGGGGATATTTCCCAACTGACTAATGGTTTTAGTAGCCTCCTTTGCATATATTTTTTTTAAGGTTTCCAAAACTCTCAGATTTAGCTACCAAAAACTGAAAACTACTTGAAAATCCAATCATCCACTGTTCCAAGTTTAGCTCCACTTCAGTATATTCTTAGGAAAACATAAATAAATCAGCTGAAATGACTAAGTTGAAGGACTCAGAAATGAGATTTTCAGGTTTGGATACTCACTGTAGAAATATTTAGACATAAGCTAGAACCTACTTCTTACCACCTGGTTAAAAGGTAGTCAGGGCTTCCTGAAATGCTGATTTGATGCTGTGAGAAAACAGTGCACTGAAGACAATGCAGCAGCTAGAAATTTGGAAATGTTACAGATACATTTAAAACTTCTGAAATATTTTGGGGGTTAATTTTATTTTCACAGTGATTAAAGGATCTTACATTTGTCATTGCCGTATCTGGTAATTCTCCATTTCAATTTCCACTTTGTAATTTGTATAGATTAGTAGTCATTCAAATGATTAATCACAAAAACATGTTTATTCCAAACAGCTTTTTATTTGCTGATATCCCTTATACAGAATGTAGCTAAGCTAATGAAAAATAGATGACTATATAAATATATATATATATATATATAAAATATCTGCTAAAAACTATCTAGTCAATGCTCATATTGAGATACTCAAATTCTAGCACACATGCCTCTTTTTCTCAAATGTGCTCTTTCTACGTTGTCATTTGGAGATCTTTTTGTTTCTGAAGAGCAGGATTCCAACACCTCCTGTCCCAAATTATTAATACATAATTATATAATGGTTACCAAAATAATTAAAATCCTCTTAGGCAGGAACTTTTTTCAAATATGATTCAAGGAATTAAAAAATATTCCTGTGTTGATCCGTCTGTGGTGACAGGTTGGACTTGATGGTCTTTGAGGTCTCTTCCAACCTTGGTGATTCTGTGATTCTGTGATCCAATTCCATGTCCCATAAGGATGAACAGCTCAATCATGTAACCAACAATTTCCAATTAAAAATGTACTGTGAGGATATAAAACATCAAGAACAATTTGTAATCAGTGTCTCATCACCTCGTCCAGGTTGGACTTGATCATCTTTGAGGTCTCTTCCAACCTTGGTGATTCTGTGATCCAATTCCATGTCCCATAAGGATGAACAGCTCAATCATGTAACCAACAATTTCCAATTAAAAATGAGGATATAAAACATCAAGAACAATTTGTAATCAGTGTCTCATCACCTCGTCTAGGTTGGACTTGATGATCTTTGAGGTCTTTTGCAACCTTGTTGATTCTATGATTCTATTCTATTCTAGGAAAAGAACATCACAGTATCATAGTATCAGTCAGGGTTGGAAGGGACCACAAGGATCATCTAGTTCCAACCCCCCTGCCACGGGCAGGGACACCCCATGGTAGATCAGGCTGGCCAGAGCCTCATCCAGCCTGGGCTTAAACACCTCCAGGGATGGGGCCCCAACCACCTCCCTGGACAACCCATTCCATGGCTTCACCACTCTCATGGGGAAGACCCTCCTCCTAACATGGGTTAAGTGACTGTAACTGATGAGTTTGTTAAATAAAATTCCTTGATAATTTGCATAAAAAGTACAGATTTTTTTCCCCTCTAATACTAACTTACAGTCTGCTTTTAAAAGAGTTGTCTATAGCCTTTTGCACATCCAGATGCCTGTGTATTCACTTACTGCTTTCTACTAGCTGTGGGTTAGTTTCATAATAGACATTTTTTAACCACTTTGCAGTTTTGCTCAGAATTACAGAGATGTTAGGGTCTCTATTCTGAACTTTTTCCAATGAAGTAGGAGAGTCAAAGGGAAGTAAAGTAGCACTATAAGATAAGCATATCAATAAGGTGATCTCTGTTGTACAGCTTCCTCCTTTTTGTGCAGCTTTGTCCTTTTTCATACAGATTTCCTTCTGAGAATTCAGAATCTAATTCTGATCTTATGCCAAACTTCTGTCAGCAGGAATGCTATTGAGAAAGTCTGCTGAAGGCAAGAGAGATATTAAATATCTAGAATTTTGATTATATGGACAGTTCCACTCGAGGGTGTTCAAAACATGTGTAACCATGGGGTGGAATGCTGTTATAGATTAAAAGCTGATTAAGTCATACGAAAAAGAGAGTACAAATAAACATCCAGTTTTCAAACTGGAAAGAGTTTTAAATGGAGGTGTTCCAAGCTCCAGTACAGGAGCAAACATCATTTCATATGCAAACCCAGTTTTCAAAACTGTGATCACCGTAATGACAGTATTTGCTAGCATACATCCAGCAATTCAGGGGTAATGCAGTTAAATCTTTCTTCTAACTAAGAAAAAGCAATAAACACAACATTTTGGATGAATAGTTGATATGGTGAGCTGTGAATGTTGCCAATACATGTGAGATGTTTAAAATACTCAAATATACATTAGTGTGTCAGGAAGAAAATGATCTAAACCCAGCAGCTACCTAAATAAAAGTCAGTTCATTTTCCATCAGAATCAGAAGGATGGAGAATACATTGAGGGGCAGGAAATTTTGTAGTAGACTACTGATTTTAATTTGCCTTAAATTAATTAATTTTGATTCAAACATCTCCAATGCACATTATTGGAATAAGAAAATATCCAGAATTATCATTACTGTGAGTTTACCAATACTCTCCTTCTATGTATTTTGTGGGTGGTATGTATATCTGTTGGAGTGGAGCTAAGTATTCTCTCCTCTGCAACACAAGGTAAAGGTGATACAGTTCTTTACCAGTGATTTTAAGAGTGTATTTCATATATTTTGCAACACTAAAATGGACAAATCAAATGCAAAACCCAACCATTTTTCACAAGCCTGCTTATTTGGAAAATAAATGAAGGGACATCGAGAAGGAAGAACACTAAGACACTTGAATGTGTCCAGAGAAGGGCAACAAGGCTGGAGAGAGGCCTTGAACACAAGCCCTATGAGGAGAGGCTGAGGGAGCTGGGATTGTTTAGCCTGGAGAAGAGGAGGCTCAGGGGTGACCTCACTGCTCTCTACAACTACCAGAAAGGTGGTTGTAGCCAGGAAGAGGTTGGTCTCTTCTCTCTAGCAACCAGCACCAGAACAAGAGGACACAGTCTCAAGCTACGCCAGGAGAAGTTTAGGCTGGAGGTGAGGAAGAAGTTCTTCATGGAGAGAGTCATTCATCATTGGAATGGGCTGCCCAGGGAGGTGGTGGAGTCACCATCCCTGGAGGTGTTCAAGAGGGGATTGGATGTGGCACTTGGTGCCACAGTCTAGTCATGAGGTCTGTGGTGACAGGTTGGACTCGATGATCTTTGAGGTCTCTTCCAACCTTGGTGATTCTGTGATACTGTGATAATTAAAAAATTACAAACCCCATATTGTCAAAATCAAAACCAAAAGCCATATGAGTGTTCCTTTTTGATCTCTGCTTTAAGATAGAAGATAAATGAGTTTTGTAATGGAAGTAACCTTCTCTGAACCTCAAAATACCCTTGGTTATAAAGATATTTTCGACAGCACTGAAGGAAAATAACACTTGAAAAATTGGCCAGCAAATATATTCAAAGTATCAGTTGTCATTAAGTATCAGATGTCACTCTCATAACAATAGCATAACAGATTATACTGATACCATCCTGTGAAAGAAGACACTAAATCTAATCGAGAGATAATTGGGGGAGGAAAGGCACAGTTACTCACTAAGTGACAACATTCTTGTACAAAAAAATCAGGCAAAATGAATTGCAAAATATTAGAAGACATATTAGAAGACACATTAGGCACAAGCCCTATGAGGAGAGGCTGAGGGAGCTGGGATTGTTTAGCCTGGAGAAGAGAAGGATCAGGGTGACCTCATTGCCCTCTACAACTACCTGAAAGGTGGTTGTAGCCAGGAAGGGGTTGGTCTCTTCTCCCAGGCAACCAGCACCAGAACAAGGGGACACAGTCTTAAGCTGTGCCAGGGAGGTTTAGACTCGAGGTGAGGATAAAGTTCTTCACTGAGCAAGTCATTTGTCATTGGAATGGGCTGCCCAGGGAGGTGGTGGAGTCGCCGTCCCTGGAGGTGTTCAAGGGGAGATTGGACATGGCACTTGGTGCCATGGTCTAGTTGTGAGGTCTGTTGGGACAGGTTGGACTTGATGATCCTTGGGGTCTCTTCCAACCTTGGTTATACTGTGATATTGTGATACTGTGATATTGAACCCTTGATGAATATTCTTAAATCTTCTTAGCCAATTTCAAATTGAGAGGTTTATGATTTCATATCAGAGAAACAAAGAGTTATATCTTTTAACAAAGGGTTGTGTTGTTTAAATTTCAGTTATTGGTAGTGTTGATGGAAGACATTCTGAGTTACTGAAATTTGACAAAGCTAGACACCTGCTTAGAATTCTGTAGCCAATAAATATATTTCATCACTATGGTTGCAAAACCAAATACCGGCTAGCAAAATGTGGTTAACTGAAATAAAATTATTGAGAAACAGAATGACATACTGTCTGAATCAGATTAGCCACCAAAGTGCTTCAGCAAAAGTAGATTAAACTGGATGAACTGATGGAGTTTACTGTCTTAACAGTTATGGTATGATATATTTTCTTCTAAATCTAAATTGCAGGACCTGGGAGCAATTCCTACTTCCTTGATCAGAGAACAAAGTCCTGCCACATCTCTACTGCCACACCAGAGCAAGACCTGGTTATGAATCATTCCCCTGCTGCAACTTCATTTCCATAGACAGAAAACTTAGACATATGGACATGAAGTGAACCACAGCTTCATGAAAATCATCTGTACTTCATTCTTCTCTTCCATTGCTTTTCATTTTGTCTTAGTGAGTCCCTAGAGAAACAGCTTGTTTAGATGCTACACATTTGGACATAGTGGAGTGTTGCTCGGGTGCCACAGATTTCCATTGACAAAAGGGACACTGAGTAAAAAATTGAATCCACTGACAATAGACTCTTGTTCCTTATTCACAGGTGGGCCACAGGTTGGAAACTACTGGTGCAGAATCTTATTTTTGCATTATACATTACCATGTAATTTACAATTAATCTGAGGAGCATGCTAGACCTCCAGTACTTGACAGAAATTTCACCATTGACTGCAGTTTTATGGAGAGTCAGATGTTTTCTTTTGGGGGCAAATAATTCAGTAGGAGTCAAGGAAATTTAAGTTTGAATAATATGTATGTTTTGAGTCTGATCCAAAGCACACTGATTGTCAGAGGGGGTTTGCCCACATATTCCTTTACTAGCAAAGATAATTTTTATAAGAAGCAATCATTTTAATGACTCAGAGTATAAATGTATAATATGAGGTCATAAAGGTATTTCCTTTCACTCCCTTGCAAAACTATCATTCTTGCATTGCACAGCACTACATATTTAGAACCAGATAGACTGCTCACACAGGTACACTGCTATTCCCTATGACCTACAAGAACAGCATTCAGTCTTATGAGTAGCTATTGTTGTTATATCTCCATATCATCTTTCTGTAAATATTTACATATGCAACACTACCAGAGGCAATATACCAGTTTACATGGATCACTGAGCTGTTCTGCTGTGTGCATTCTTACACTGTGTTGTTATTTACAGTTATCAGGCAAGCCAACCATTACTAAGTTCTGCATAATTTCTAATGGATGCTCTCCTCACATGAGTCAGTTTCCTGGCACCTTTCATAACATTTAACGTATTGTTCTCAAACAAACTGTGAGTAGCTATTTTCTGAATAACTGACTACTATCTTGCAGAGTTTTTTCTATCTGAGGGAAACCATGCCTAGTCAAGCCTGACTGGTGCTTTTACAGGACAATGTGCTTTTTTCTGGTAATTCATCCTGTCATCCATGACTCAGGTGGTGCCCTAATGAAGTCACTGTTCAGTTAGTCTGTCCCTGACCAAGGACATTCTTGTTTTGTCTACATGTTGTCTTTGATATGGAATTACCCTTTAGCCAAGGCAGGTGCTCAGATCTCAGTAACTAGGAACTGGTGCTGAGTTCCTTTGGGTATGAATATTTCATATACGTGTAAAAATCCAACAGTTATCCAGAGAAACTCACAGCTTCATTTGTGCAGGTGTTTCATCACTTTCTGTTTCCAGCTTAAGAGAGCAGAGGAAATGTCTGGCTAAATTATGCATGGCTAAATATATCTTTTGGGTGATCCAGGAGCACTGTTTTTACAAAGACACCTCTCTTCTCTTTCCGTTTGAAAGCACGATCTGCTCAGTAATTTGTCAGATTGTATCGTAATTAGGCCACCCTGTCTTACCAGAGATGCTATTAACACACCAAAAACCATCAGACCTGGACAGAATACCTCTTCTCAGGCTCTGCACATGTGTGCAAGAAAACATCTCCGACTGGCAGGTGCAGTTTTTGCACAACATGAGAGTCTTATAATCGTACAGAAGAAAAGGAGCTTAGCAACATTGTTCATTCCTGGTTTAGTGAGCTTACTCGCTGACCACACAACCACAAGAGCTTTCTGAGTGCAAGTGTTCTCAGTGATCTTTTAGTATTGCCTGTGCTGTTCAAATAATTTCTCAGAAAGCAATTAATGTATGAATGAAATTTAAGTTTCAGTAGAACACCTGACAGGAAAAGTCTCTTTCAGAAAGGAGTTGATGATACTTTTACCAAATTGATAATCAGATCCAGAATTAATCTCTCAGATGAAGATGTATCTTACCACAGGCTACCAAGAAGCACAAACACTTATATAATCCATTTAGTAGCACCAAGTCTTCTGCACAGCCAAGAGAGATAGTAATAGGATCTGAAGTACAAAAGTGAATCCTGATGCCCTCCTTTGAGAGATTGTGATAGGATCTGAAGTACTCAAGTGAATCCTGATGCCCTTCTTTGAGAGTATAATAGCTACATAGCATACACTATATATATGTTTGTATAATACAAATAGAGAAGCTTGTACCTTGTCTGGCAAATAGAATCCCTACATATTAATGCAAATGGTAATTAAAATTGCCTCAAACATTTTAAAATAAAGGAAAAGAGAATAGTAGTAAACCAGGTTATTGTATTTACCTCAGACCCCAAGACAAAAAATATAAATAGGTGTAATGGAAATAATCTTGAGGAAGAATTAAAAGCAATGCTCTACACTAATTTTCAAAACAAGGGATCATTTCTGCCTCCACAGATTTATTTGTATTCCAATAACAAATGTTTGTAATTAAAGCAACATACAATCCAGTGCATCACCACAGGTAAATGTATCCTTTGAGGTTTTGTCTAGTGACATGATATGAAACCAAACACTTTATTCTCTCTAGAAAAACGACAGCATACTTCCTACTATTTGCCCATTGCAATCACAACCAGCTTTAAACAGCTCTTTTAGTAAGCACCATTGTCAGCAACAAGTCTAACAGATGGAATCTTAACTAAAATGTTGACCAGCATATCAAAATATCACTGCTTATTTCCATATCATAAAGGATTAAAAAAGCAAGGTTGAGACACAGACAGTATTCCATCCATAGTAATCTGTAAATATGTTGATATGTCAGTCAATAAGTTTAAGACTGAAAAATGCAAAGAATCAAAGCCTCAGATAATTAGGAATATTATGTAATTTCAAAGGGAGCTGAAAACAGAAATAATAAGATTGATATATGTAATTCATATGTGTTAAGCCACAGCATTTCTTATTGATTCACACTTAGATTATGTTCTGTGACATACAGAGTGAAGCTATATCTTATAGTATGAGGCTGTCAAACCAGGACATTGGAAGTATAACATGCAAATTTCAAATGTTTATGTCTTCTTCCTTCAGTAACTTATGATCTCAGTTATAGAATGTATTCAGAATCATAGAATCATAGAATCAAGGTTGGAAAAGACTTCAAAGACCTCATACCTACTAGGTCACGGCACCAAGTGCCACATCCAATCCCCCTTGAACACCTCCAGGGATGGCGACTCCACCACCTCCCTGGGCAGCCCATTCCAATGGCTAACAACTCTCTCAGTGAAGAAATTTCTCCTCACCTAGAGCCTTCATTACACTTTTACCCACTAGGGATTTTTATTATTTTGATGTTTCTTATTCAGTTTTTTGTTTTATTTTATCACCATAAAAGCAACAATACAATGTGTGATAAGACTGCATAATGAAACTTGTAGGAATGCACAAATATATAATTTTGATTCATGAAAGAATTATGTAATTATCTAAACATGTATTTTGTTATTATTTGTATTGAAACAGTAATTGAGACTAATTAGAACAAGGCCTCATTATGCTAAAAACTTCACCTACAAAATTAGAAAGTGACCCTAAATTAAACTCTGTAAAGTTTATAGGCCCAGTGATTCAAACAAAGCTCAGTTCAGAATAAAAATATTCATCACTTTTCCTTTAAAAAAATTCTTTACAAAGTAAAAAATTCTTTGCTGGGCAGGGACTGGCTGGAGAGCAGCCCCGAGGAGAGAGACTTGGGGGTGCTGGTGGACGAGAAGCTCAACATGAGCTCTCAGTGTGCTCTTGCAGCCCAGAAAGCCAATCAGATCCTGGGCTGCATCAAGAGAAGTGTGGTCAGTAGGTCAACGGAGGTGATTCTCCCCCTCTACTCAGCTCTGGTGAGACCCCACCTGGAGTACTGCATCTAGTTCTGGAGCCCCTACTACAGGAGGGATGTGGACATGCTGGAAGGTGTCCAGAGAAGGGCCACGAGGATGATCAGAGGGCTGGAGCACCTCTCCTATGAGGACAGACTGAAGGAGTTGGGGCTGTTCAGTCTGGAGAAGAGAAGGCTCCGAGGTGACCTCATTGTGGCCTTCCAGTATCTGAAGGGGGGCTACAAGAATGCTGGGGAGGGACTTCTCAGGCTATCAGGTAGTGATAGGACTAGGGGGAATGGAATGAAGCTGGAGGTGGGGAGATTCAGGCTAGATGTGAAGAAGTTCTTCACCATGAGAGTGGTGAAGCCCTGGAATGAGTTATCCAGGGAGGTGGCTGAGGCCCCATCTCTGGAAGTGTTTAAGACCAGGCTGGATGAGGCTCTGGCCAGCGTGATCTAGTGTGGGGTGTCCCTGCCCATGGGAGGGGGTTGGAACTAGCTGATCCTTGTGGTCCCTTCCAACCCTGACTGATACTATGATACTACTATGATACTATGAAGTACTGCCCAATCACAGTGCACCATCTGACATGTAAAAATAACCCCAAAACAAAGCAAACAAGCAAAACAAACAAAAAAAACACACAATAAACCACCAAACAAACAAAACAAAACACAACACCCCCTGTTATTTAATAATGAAAACTGGAGTATTGTTTTAATTTGCAAATCATTAAATACAAAACAGAAGGTTAATGAAGAACAGTGTGACCATATATTATGTTCATGCAATCACTAAAAAAAAAATGTACACATCTTGTAATAATTATTGAAGAATGACTGTTGGATACCCATTGAACAATAATTATTATTACCCAATAGCTACTAGTGAAAAACTGTATTGAAGTTTGGGTTAGAATGCACAGCCAATCAAGATAAGATTTCAGGCAAAAACATGGAAGGCTCTGCTTAGAGACAAAAAGCACAGAAGCCTGTGCTTAGCTAAAAGTATATGCAATCTCCTAGATAGATCTTTTACTTCATAGTTTATTCTTTTAAAATAAATGGTATCTATCCAGATCTTTCTATAGATTACTATTCATAATATTTGCTTGATTGCTTGCTTGTTTGTTTGCTTGCTTGTTGGAAATCAAGCTCTATCTCCACAAACTCTGGCAGTCTTGTTTGATATATCCACCAAACATGAAAGAGAAGTGAGAAGACTTTGGAATTTATTCAGAAAGGACAGAAATGGAGAGGGTGACAGGGGCAGACAAATCAAAATTGAGAGTGGCAATCACTTTGGGAATGCACATGTCCACTTAATAATTCCATTTCTTTTTATGGACAATAAGCTAGTCAAAGGCAATGTGTATTAGACTCTCAGCTTGGTCGTAGAAGCCTGGAGTGTAGGAAATGGCCCAGAAAGTGTGGAAAAAGCAATCAAAGGATCATTAGCAGTGAGTGAGTCTCTCCTGCCTAAAAAAAATGAGGGAACTGCCAGTGGGAGGACCTGCCAGTCCTGGCCATTACTGAGCTGTGGCTTCAAATGAATGTGTTTTAAGAGTGAAGCAAGATGGGAGTGATCCTTGCTTGCCCATCTGTGTAGAAGAGTTGTGGTTTCCTGCCACAACAAGTGAAAGAGGTACAGTAAGTGAAGACAATCCTTGGCAGCATGAGGAGAAGAAAATGAGGATTAATTCACCCAGGCATTCAGCAATGGTTAGAAAAATGTTGCTGTCTTGGACCCATATGTAAAAATATGTTGAATAACATTTTTAGCGAAAAAAAAAAAAACACCAAAAAACCCAAAACACCATTCACAAAAAAACCCCACAAAAAATAGAACTAATATAAAAACCAAAACCCACAAAGGAAATCAGGAGTTTGAGAAGATTCCTTACAGTGAGAATGTGAGAAGCTCACTGTTTCATAAACAAGATGATAACTTGCAATGTACAAGTCTCTGAATAAATTGCTAAGTGCAATGAAAGAGTCTTTGATCAGGTAAGGAAAGATCTAATTAAAATCAGAAGCTGTGCACTGAAGCCAGAAATTGATGCTGAAGCAAGGAAGTGTCTCAATAGTGAGACAACTTTGCAGTAGATGTGATGGGTTCTCTGTTTTTTCATGTCAGATGAAGACTGGATTTCTTTGTGCCCTCGAAGTGCACAATACAATACACCAGGTTGGAAGAGACCTTCAAGATCATCGCGTCCAACCCATCAACCAATCCAACCCACCTAAACAACTAAACCATGCAGCCAAGCACCCCACCAAGCCTCCTTCTGAACACCTCCAATGAAGGTGACTCCACCACCTCCACGGGTAGCCGATTCCAATGGGCAATCACTCTCTCTGTATAGAACTTCTTCCTAACATCCAGCCTAAACCTGCCCTGGCGCAGCCTGAGACTGTGTCCTCTTGTTCTGATGCTGGCTGCCTGGGAGAACAGACCAACCTCTGCCTGGCTACAACCTCCCTTCAGGTGGTTGTAGAGAGCAAAGGTATACTTAAATTATAGTTAATGAATCATGGTATATAAAAAATCTTCTGATACTAAAGTCCTTACTGGAAAAAAACCTGAATTTCTGCTTTCTGTAAACTGACATATTCCAACACTGGTAGAGTTAATGGTTTCAGTTAAATTAAAGAATAAGGAGTACGCTGAAAATAGTATAAAGTGTTTCTGACCTTAGATTGTCTAGTATTAGGAAAAAGTGGGAGAAATAAAGAATTATGTAATCCTTTAGAGCGCAGAACAGAGCCTTTCCCTGCTCAGTGGTATCTGAATGCTGTGAATCTCAACTTCCTCGGATTATGTCAACTTCTCAACCAAATTCCATTGCCATGTGCTAATGAATGGACAGGTTTTCAGCCTATAGTATGAGGTCACAGTTTTCTCCTAACGTTAAAATTGCTATAAATTACCCACAAACTCCAAGACTGTTGTTTATTCAGTAGATGCATTCATCCTTAAAGAATGTCTAAAAGCTATAAATAACACTTAACCACTTCATGACTGAACTGGTGGAATGAAAGCCAGAAGTCAGAAGCCAAACACCTCCAGAACACACCACAAGCATTCCTTTCAATAAAATATTCTTTACATACTTTCAGACTTAGGGCACATAGCCTCAAAGACATACTAGCAAAAACATCCAATGTGAGAACCTCCTCTAGTAGATAAACATTTTTTTGAAAACAGCAGGCTAATTTCTCTCTTTTTTGGTTGGTTGGTTGGTTGGTTAGCTTTGTTTGTTTGGAGGGCTTTTGTCAGCAGAGAAGCTAACCCTAAAATATCATAAAGATCTGGACTTAAATACATCTCAAGACACAGACTCACTCTTGTAGAATCACAGAATCAGTAGCAGAAAAGAACTTTAAGATCATCAAGTCCAACCACAATCCAGCTACCATGACAACTAAACCATATCCTGAAGTACCACATCTACATGCTTCTTGAACACTTCCAGGGGTGGTGACCCTACCACCTCCCTGAGCAGCCTGTTCCAGGGCCTCACCACTCTCTCAGTAAAGAAGTTTTTCCTCATGTCCGATCTAAACCTCCCCCGCTACAACTTACACCCATTTCATCTCATCCTCTTGCTGCTTACCTGGGAGAAGGGACTGACACCAGCTTCACTACAACATCCTTTCAGGTATTGTAGAGAGCAATAAGATCTCCCCCTAGCTTTTTCTTCCTCAGACTAATCAACACCAGCTACCCCAGCCACCCTTCATTATGATATGCCCTCCAAACTTGCCTCACCTGCCTTGTCGCTCTTATCTGGATGTGCTCAATGTCTTTCCTACACTGTGGCAATCAGAACTAAACACAGTACTCAAGATGTGACTTCACTGGTGATGCTACAGAGGCACAATCACTTCTTTACTGGGCATGCAGGTTTTGATACAGCCCAGGACATCTTTGGCCTTCTTGGACACCTGGGCACACTGCTGGGTCATGTTCAGCCAGTCAACCACCATCACTCTCAGATCCTTTTTCACCAGGCTGCTTTCCAGCCACTCTTCCCATAAAGTTTCTTGGGGTTGTTGTGACCAAAATGCAGGACCTGGCACTTGGTCTTTTTAAACTTCATTCCATTGACCTCAGACCATTGATTTAATGTCTCCAGATCTCACTGCGGTGCCTTCCTATCCTCAAGAAGATCAACACTCCCACTCAATTCAGTGCCATCTGCAAACTTGCTGTTGGTGCACTCAATCTCCTCATCCAAATCATTAATAAAGATATGAAACAGAACTGCCCTAATACTGAGCCCCACAAAATACCACTTATGGCCAGCTGCCAGCTGGATTTAACTTTATCAAAACTCTCTGGGCCCAGCTGTCCAGACAGTTTTTAATCCATCAGAGTCCAGCTGTCTATGCCATGGGCTGCAAGTTTCTCAAGGAGAATGTTGTGGGAACAAAGATGTGAGCAAATCCAGAGCTCCCAGAGTTCACTGTAGTAGCAACTTATAGTAATAGTTATTGACTGGCTCTCAGTCAATAGCTGAGATTGGAGAGACCAAATATCTCATCTGTTGAAGATCAAAGGATAAAACAGTGCCCCTTCTAACAGTTCAGCACCGGTGACTTCTTGCAGGACAATATTCAACCTCAACAACTGCAAGGAACCAAGAGACCCCATGCTCCTAGGACAGGAGTTTAGGGACATAGATAAAACAAACCCAGATAAGATCATAGGACTAGCCACTTTAATGATGTTGCATCCAGGAACTATATATTTGCAAGATTTAAAGATTGCAAGGTCCCAGATTAGTACATTACTTCCATCTATCACTGAATTACAGGACTTCCAAGAGGATAGGTTTGAGCATGATTCTGTTGATTATGTGCTCTACCAACATTCATCAAGGAAACTGTCCCTGAATTGAAGACTTTACACCAGGAATTGGAACAGCAACAGAATAGAAGCAGCCAGGAAAAACAGTAAGTGAGGATGTAAGTTATCTACATAAATCAGTTCTAATAGGAGTTAGGAGATACCTGAAATCAAAAACGTTTTACACTCCTAGAAAGTAACAGATGAAACCAGGTCCAAACCAAAGCAGAATGTATATGTTCAGCTTTCTGAAAGCTAAACATGAGATCTAGATCTAGACTAAGGGGTGGATTTTTATCTTTAGAAGAAACCAAAGTCAGGACCGAGAATCAATACAAAAATTTATCACCACTATTCATCATAACACCCAAACCACCACCGTCATTCCCCTGCAAAAAATCCTTTTTGTGAAGACAGACAAAACTAGGGTGTTAGGACCTTAAAAAGTAATAGAAAAATATAGTTAACTCCTATCTAACTGCATTACAAAGAGTGAATGTCACATATTGCATCTTTCTTTGGGGGGATTATAGGATGATGTTTAATTTGGTTGTTTCTTAAGTCTTGGTTTTAATTTGTTAGCTGATCTATAACTGCACATTTTTGCTATCTAATTTTCCATGTCTTTTAGGGGGATTGCATAAATATAATTCTTTTGGCAATAAAAAGCACTTTGTGAAAAGAAATCCTGCCCTGTCACAGATACTATTTTTATAGCTTGCACTGAAGACATAAATAATAAACTAGAATTTCCTTTCCTTTCCTTTCCTTTCCTTTCCTTTCCTTTCCTTTCCTTTCCTTTCCTTTCCTTTCCTTTCCTTTCCTTTCCTTTCCTTTCCTTTCCTTTCCTTTCCTTTCCTTTCCTTTCCTTTCCTTTCCTTTCCTTTCCTTTCCTTTCCTTTCCTTTCCTTTCCTTTCCTTTCCTTTCCTTTCCTTTCCTTTCCTTTCCTTTCCTTTCCTTTCCTTTCCTTTCCTTTCCTTTCCTTTCCTTTCCTTTCCTTTCCTTTCCTTTCCTTTCCTTTCCTTTCCTTTCCTTTCCTTTCCTTTCCTTTCCTTTCCTTTCCTTTCCTTTCCTTTCCTTTCCTTTCCTTTCCTTTCCTTTCCTTCCTTTCCTTTCCTTCCCTTCCCTTCCTTTCCTTCCCTTCCCTTCCCTTCCCTTCCCTTCCCTTCCCTTCCCTTTCCTTCCTTTCCTTCCCTTCCCTTCCTTCCCTTCCTTCCCTTCCCTTCCCTTCTTCCCTTCCCTTCCCTTCCTTCCCTTCCCTTCCCTTCCTTCCCTTCCCTTCCCTTCCCTTCCCTTCCTTCCCTTCCCTTCCCTTCCTTCCCTTCCCTTCCCTTCCCTTCCTTCCCTTCCCTTCCCTTCCCTTCCCTTCCCTTCCTTCCCTTCCCTTCCCTTCCTTCCCTTCCTTCCCTTCCCTTCCCTTCCCTTCCCTTCCCTTCCCTTCCCTTCCCTTCCTTCCTTCCTTCCCTTCCCTCCCCTCTCCTCTCCTCTCCTCTCCTCTCCTCTCTCTCCTCTCCTCTCCTCTCCCTCTCCTCTCCTCTCCTCTCTCTCTCCTCTCCTCTCCGAACCTCTCCGAACCTCTCCGAACCTCTCCTCTCCGAACCTCTCCGAACCTCTCCTCTCCTCTCCGAACCTCTCCTCTCCTCTCCGAACCTCTCCGAACCTCTCCTCTCCTTTCCTTTCCTTTCCTCTCCTCTCCTTTCCGAACCTCTCCGAACCTCTCCGAACCTCTCCTCTCCGAACCTCTCCGAACCTCTCCGAACCTCTCCTCTCCGAACCTCCCCTCTCCGAACCTCCCCTCTCCGAACCTCTCCTCTCCGAACCTCTCCTCTCCTCTCCGAACCTCTCCTCTCTTCTCTTTTCTTTTCTTTTCTTTTCTTTTCTTTTCTTTTCTTTTCTTTTCTTTTCTTTTCTTTTCTTTTCTTTTCTTTTCTTTTCTTTTCTTTTCTTTTCTTTTCTTTTCTTTTCTTTTCTTTTCTTTTCTTTTCTTTTCTTTTCTTTTCTTTTCTTTTCTTTTCTTTTCTTTTCTTTTCTTTTTCTTTTCTTTTCTTTTCTTTTCTTTTCTTTTCTTTTTTTTCTTTTCTTTTCTTTTCTTTTCTTTTCTTTTCTTTTCTTTTCTCTTCTCTTCTCTTCTCTTTTCTCTTTTCTTTTCTTTTCTTTTCTTTTCTTTTCTTTTCTTTTCTTTTCTTTTCTTTTCTTTTCTTTTCTTTTCTTTTCTTTTCTTTTTTTCTTTTCTTTTCTTTTCTTTTCTTTTCTTTTCTTTTCTTTTCTTTTCTTTTCTTTTCTTTTCTTTTCTTTTCTTTTCTTTTCTTTTCTTTTCTTTTCTTTTCCATTCAATCATGTATTACAGCACTAGGAGACTCAGAAAGTCTAAATTTAAGCTGATAAATTTTCAGGAAGATTTTAGAATCATAGAATCAACAAGGTTGGAAAAGACCTCAAGGATCATCAAGTCCAACCTGTCACCCAAGACCTCATGACGACTAGACCACGGCACCAAGTGCCACGTCCAATGCCCTCTTGAACACCTCCAGGGATGGCAAGTCCACCACCTCCCTAGGCAGCCCATTCCAGTGGTGAACAACTCACTCTGTGAAGAACTTTCTCCGCACCTCCAGCCTATATTTCCCCAAGTGCAGCTTGAGACTGTGCCCTCTTGTTCTGGTGCTGGTTGCTAGTGAGAAGAGACCAACTCCCACCTGGTTACAACCTCCCTTCAGGTAGTTGCAGACAGCAATAAGGTCTCCCCTGAGCCTCCTCTTCTCCAGGCTAAACAACCCCAGCTCCCTCAGCCTCTCCTCATAGGGCTTGTGCTCCAAACCCCCCACAAGCTTTGTTGCCCTTCTCTGGACACGTTCAAGTATCTCAATGTCCTTCTTAAATTGAGGGGCCCAGAACTGGACACAGTATTTCTTAGCTGAAGGGTTTTTTTCTTTTGCTTAAAAAACTCTAATATTATATTCTGATTTTTTTTTTTTTTTATCAGCTAGACAATTTTTCTTACAAGCAGAAAAGAACTAGGGCAAGGTGACCATTTGGTCAGAAGTCAAGCAGTGGCACACATCTCCCATATGATGTATCTGTAGTATCTTTTTATGAAGTTTGTGTGAGGCTTTACATAGATACATGCACAAAGAGAGAGCATATATATAACCCAAAATTTATAGAGGCTGCAGTTTTTCATGGAAATATACCACATACCAAGATAAGCTAAGAGTTCTGGTTTCTTCTACAAATGTTGGAAACAGCTTTCTTGCCTAACCGTCATGGAAAAAGATCCAGCTGAGGTGTTGCAGTTTAAATTTTGTTGCATTTCTTTTTTGGGCTTTCTGAAGGGAGGGAGCAGGTTTAAATAAACATTTTTGTTTGGGTTCTGCAAGGTTTTAGAAAGGAGTAGTGTATGAATACTGACGTATTTGGATTTTACGTAAAGATACTTTGCCATTTTTAAAGCCAGATCTAACCTTTGTATCAACAAATCATGCACAAAAACTTCAGTCTGAGCCTCAAGGTAAGAAAACATATACTTAAAGGGATCCCTTGTATTTAGTTTTAAAAATACACTCATTTACAAGCAGATTCTGAAGGTCTGCCACCGACTAAGAAAATAAGTTTTCCATTTATTTTTAAGTTTCATAAAGATGGGTCTCTTTAAGTAATCTTTAATAATCATATAGGAGATAAAATAACTTACAATCACTTATAGAGCCTGACTAAAATACACAAAAGTATTTACAGATGAGCATGGACTTAATCTCCTTTTGAAGGGCTTCAGAGCATTTATGCTGCATTTTACACTAAAATGAATTTTTCAGTTCATGTGAAAAACTTCAGAAAGTGAATAGGGTGTAATTTAGATACCCAGTGTTTTCAGACACAAGTTTAATTCAAGCTGATATTGATTGATTCATCTCTTCTTACAGGGACTTAGGATGACAAATTTTTGCCACCTTAAGTCTCTGTTTAAGTAGCAGTCCATCAAAATTATAGAAGGTCAGATGTCTCAAAAGTAATACAAATTTTTCAGTAACATAGTATTAGACTTACACCTAGGATAGGATAGGATAGGATAGGATAGGATAGGATAGGATAGGATAGGATAGGATAGGATAGGATAGGATAGGATAGGATAGGATAGGATGGGATGGGATGGGATGGGATGGGATGGGATGGGATGGGATGGGATGGGATGGGATGGGATTGGGATGGGATGGATGGGATGGGATGGGATGGGATGGGAAGAAGAGAAGAGAAGAGAAGAGAAGAGAAGAGAAGAGAAGAGAAGAGAAGAGAAGAGAAGAGAAGAGAAGAGAAGAGAAGAGAAGAGAAGAGAAGAGAAGAGAAGAGAAGAGAAGAGAAGAGAATTAACCAGGTTGGAAAAGA
Organism: Picus viridis; assembly: GCA_033816785.1. Lineage (NCBI taxonomy): Eukaryota > Metazoa > Chordata > Aves > Piciformes > Picidae > Picus > Picus viridis. The sequence continues at coordinate 11,021,579 of CM066570.1, forward strand.
CCTTTGAGATCATCGAGTGCAACCTATTACCCAACACCACCAATCAACTAAATCATGGCACCAAGCGCCCCATCCAGACTCTTCCTAAACACCTCCAGGGATGGTGACTCCACCACCTCCCTGGGCAGCACATTCCAATGGCCAATTACTCTTTCTATGAAGAACTTCTTCCTAACATTCAGCCTAAACCTCCCCTGGTGCAGCTTGAGACTGTGTCCTCTTGTTCTGGTGCTGGTTGCCTGAAAGAAGAGACCAACCCCCACCTGGCTACAACCTCCCTCCAGGTAGTTGTAGATGGCAATAAGGTCTCCCCTGAGCTTCCTCTTCTCCAGGCTAAGCACTCCCAGCTCCCTCAGCCTCTCCTCATAGGACTTGTGCTCCAAACCCCTCCCCAGCTTTGTTGCCCTTCTCTGGACACATTTCAGCAAGTCAACATCTTTCCTAAACTGAGAGGCCTAGAACTGGACAGAACTGTCTTTTGCTTGTGGAAGAATATTTGTTTCATACCTGGTAAATTGTCTCTTATCAAGAAACAAACGTATCTACAGAAAATATCAGGATAAAAATGAAGAGGTTCTACAAGATTCATATTGTTCTTGTGTACTTTTCAGTCTTCTTTTCACTTATGCAATGAAATGCACATCTGTGTCTAATAGCAGCACCATGTAATAGAACCCTCTCTTTGACTTGCTGCAGATGATTCCCAAAAGATGAGAATATACATAAAATCCTCTTTATGCCTATAAAATGACATCATTGTGTGTGGCTGTGAATACTTACAAGTAAAAACTGGTGTGTAGCAACTGTCTTTTGACTCTTCCAAGAAATTTCTTTTTAATTCTGAGCACAAGTCACAGAATCACAGAGTGGATGGGGTTGGAAAAGATCTGCAGATATCATTGAGTCCAACTTCCCTGCCAAAGAAGGCCATACAGGAAAGCATCCATATTTTGAAAGTCTCCAGAGAAGGAGACTCCACCACCACTCCTGGCAGCCTGTTCCAGTGTGCTGTTCCCCCTCACCAGAAAGAAGTGTCTGCACATGTTGGAGTAGAACCTCCTGTGTTCTACCTTGTACCTGTTGCTTCTTGTCATATCCGCACCACAAAGAAACCATCACCTGCTTCTTGACACCCACCCCTCAGATATTTATAGGCACTGATAAAGTCCCCTCTCAGCCTTCTCAAGATTAAACAGCTCCAGTTCTCTCAGACTTTCTCATAGAAGAGATGTTCAAATGCAGCAATCATCCTCACGGCTTTCTGTTGGACTCCCTCCAGCAGATCCCTCTCTCTGGAATGGGGGAGCCCAAAACTGGACACAGTATTCCAGGTGTGGTCTCACCAGGACAGAGAGGGAAGAGAACCTACCTAGACCTACGGGAAACACTTTTCTTAATGTACCCTCTGGGCCAAAAGGGCACATTGCTGTTCCATGGATAATTTGCTGTCCACTAGGACTCAAAGGTCTTTCTCAATGGAGCTGCTTTCCAGCAGGACAACCCCTAGTCTGTACTGGTGTCTGGTGTTATTCCTCCCCAGATGCAGGATTCTGCACTTGTCTTTATTCAGCTTCATGAAGTTTGCTTTGTCCAGCTCTCCAGCCTTGTCCAGATCTTGTTGGATTGCAGCACAGACTTCCAGTGTGTCAGCCTCCCCTCCCAGTTTTGTATCATCAGCAAACTTGCTGTGGGTACACTCTGTCCCTTTATCCAGGTTGTTCATGAAGATATCGGACAACACTGGATCCAGTACTGATCCCTGGAGACCACCACTGGCCACAGGCAGTGCTCTGCACCACTAATCACAGCTCTCTGAACTGTGTCATTGAGCCAGTGGCAAATCCACCTCATAGTCCAGTCATCTATCACACTTTTCTTGAGTTTACCTACAAGGATGTTATGGCAGATGGTATCAAAATTCTTGCTGAATTCAAGACCAACAATATCCACTGCTCTCCCTTTGCCTGTCCATTTGCCTTTGCAGAAGGCTATTATAGAATCATATCAGATTAGTCAAGCAAGATTTCCCCTTGATTATTCCGTGCTGACTAATCTTGATAACCTTCTTTTTTTTTCCTATGGTTAGAGATGGCCTCCAGAACTAGCTGCTCCATCACCTATCCAGGGATGGAGCTGAAGATGACTGGTCTGCAGTTGGCTGTGTCTTCCTTCTTGCCCTTTTTTAAGACTGGAGTGACATCAGCCTTCTTCCACGCCTCAGGCACCTCCCCTGTTCTCCATGATCTTTCAAAAATGATGGAGAAGTGTACAGCAACAACATCAGTCAGATCCCTCATCACTCATGGATGCACCCCATGAGGGACCATGGATTTGTGCAGTTTTGTTCCATCCAAACTATCTCTAACCCAATCCATACTGACCAATAAAGAGTTTTTCTCTCTCCAGTTTTGCTCTCTTACTGCCAGTGTCTAAGATTTCTGAAGTCTCTTTTTAGCAGTAAAGTCTGAGACAAAGAAGGTATTCAGTAATTCTGCCACTGCTGCATCTTCTGTCACCACGTCTCCCACCTCATTTTACAATGGACCTACTTTTCCCCTGTTCTTCCTTTTACTATTAATGTATTTAAATAAAACCTTCTTGCTCTCTTTCACTTTCCTAGCCAGGTTTAATTCCAGGAGAGCTTTGGCCTACCTAGCTGCATCTCAACATGCTTGGCAGTATTTCTATGGTCCGCCCAACTGACCAGACACTTTTTCCACTTTTTGTAGATTTCCCTTTTCCATTTGTATTTTTCTAGCAGCTCCTTGCTTATCCATGCAGGTCTCCTGCCTCCTCTACTAGACTTTTTTTTTTTCCAATGACATACTTTTATCTTGAGCTTGGAGGAGATAGCATTTGAGTATTAACCAGCTCTCTTGGACTGCCTTACTTTCTAGAGCCCTACCCCATGAGGCACCTTTAAGTAGTTCTTTGAATAGGACAAAGTTAGCCCTCTTAAAGTCCAAGGTAGAAGTTTTTACTATTTGTACTATTTCTTTCCCTAACAATATGAAAATTTATAATTTCATTGTCCCAACAGCCAAGGCTGCCTCTTACTTTAATGTCCTTGACCAGACCTACTTTGTTTGCTAGTAGAAGGTCCAGCATCACATCAGTCCTTGTTGGTTCTTCAACCACCTGCATCACAACGTTGTCATCAGTGCACTGCTTTCTGGACTGAGTATGCCTGGCTGTGTGATATTTCCAACTAATACCGGGGTGACTGGAGTCACTCATGTGCACCAGGGTATGTGATCTTGAGGCCACTTCCAGCTGTCTACACTGTCTACAAAATGCGTCATCGACAGCTTTCTCTTGGTTTGGTGGTCTGTCGTAGACACCTTCAACAGTGTCGCCCATGATTGCATGTCCTTTATCTATAAGCTTTCAACACTTTCTTCACCCCTCCTGGGTTAAGTGTAATGCATTCTAGCTGCTTACACACATAGAGAGCAGCTCCACCTCCTCATCTTGTCAGTCTGTCCTTTCTAAAAAGTATGTAGTCAACCATGGCTTTGTTTCCATCATGGGTGCTATCCCACCACCTCTCTGTAACTGTAATGACGTCATAGTCCTTTGTTAGCACCCAGATTTCTAATTAATCCTGTTTGTTCTCCATGTTTCTTGCATTAGTATACAGACACTTAAGAGGGTAAGAAGATGCAATGGAATAAGAAGGGTAGAGGCACTTTAGCTGGGCTCTCAGACATGTCCTCTCTTGAGAGAAATGTCCTTTGATTTCCTTAAGGTGTTTCCCTTTTGGCTGCTACTACCTCAGGAGCCCCTGGCTCATCTCTGTGAGACTTTGGGCATGCTGCTGTGTCCCCAGAATGCTTCAGGGCAATGGGCTGAAGGCCCTTACTAGCCTCTCATCCTACTAATCCTAGTGTGTTGTGCTGATTCTGCAATCATATTTGGAGAATATGAGCAACTCATTCAAGGTTAAAGTGACAAGGTGTGACAAACAGATCTGCTTAATTAACTCTAATGCAGGAGTGTATCCTTAATCTTTCATTAATAACTTTTGCAAATTTTCATCCATCTCTATTATAACCTTTGCCTGAATTCCTGAGTATAAAATTAGGGACCCTGATCCCACATATAAAGTTTGTCATTATAAACAGTTTATGCAGCTCTGCAATACTGTCCGACTTCTTTTTTTCTCCCTTGATTATACAGGAATGTTGCTGTATGTAGCCACAAATATTTGATCATTCAGAGTAAATATTTTCTTATTGATGTACATGTTCAGATGATATAAACAGCAACCCCCCCCCCCCCAAAAAAAAGTAATGAACTCCAGAAAATCAGGTGTCACAGAAAGGATGACTGAAAATTATAAAAATTGATGAGCAAAGTGTTATGAGCAACAAAATCTATAAATTCTGCTTCTGAGATTACTGGATTTCAGCAGAGACACATAGAATCAGCAAAGTCTTTTTTTTTTCCAAGCTGCATGAACAACTACTAATATATTTGCATTGGCTTTTTTTCCTCACCTATGCAATATCATGATTCACTTAGAAAAGCTGGGTCTGAAAAAGCTGGATGAAAGGCAAGAATAAGAACACGCGGCTCAAGAAATATCCCTATAGATGGAAACATTCCTATGGTAATATTCCCTTTGTCTAGCATCAGATATGGTTTCATGGCTTCGGTTTTGGATTGCTTTTGTCTCTGGAAAAAAAGGAAAGGAAAGGAAAGGAAAGGAAAGGAAAGGAAAGGAAAGGAAAGGAAAGGAAAGGAAAGGAAAGGAAAGGAAAGGAAAGGAAAGGAAAGGAAAGGAAAGGAAAGGAAAGGAAAGGAAAGGAAAGGAAAGGAAAGGAAAGGAAAAGGAAGGGAAGGGAAGGGAAGGGAAGGGAAGGGAAGGAAGGGAAGGGAAGGGAAGGGAAGGGAAGGGAAGGGAAGGAAGGAAGGGAAGGGAAGGGAAGGGAAGGGAAGGGAAGGGAAGGGAAGGGAAGGGAAGGGAAGGGAAGGGAAGGGAAGGGAAGGGAAGGAAGGGAAGGGAAGGGAAGGGAAGGGAAGGGAAGGGAAGGGAAGGGAAGGGAAGGGAAGGGAAGGGAAGGGGGAAGGGAAGGGAAGGGAAGGGAAGGGAAGGGAAGGGAAGGGAAGGGAAGGGAAGGGAAGGGAAGGGGAAGGGAAGGGAAGGGAAGGGAAGGGAAGGGAAGGGAAGGGAAGGGAAGGGAAGGGAAGGGAAGGAAGGGAAGGGAAGGAAGGGAAGGGAAGGGAAGGGAAGGGAAGGGAAGGGAAGGGAAGGGAAGGGAAGGGAAGGGAAGGGAAGGGAAGGGAAGGGAAGGAAGGGAAGGGAAGGGAAGGGAAGGGAAGGGAAGGGAAGGGAAGGGAAGGGAAGGGAAGGGAAGGGAAGGGAAGGAAGGGAAGGGAAGGGAAGGGAAGGGAAGGGAAGGGAAGGGAAGGGGGAAGGGAAGGGAAGGGAAGGGAAGGGAAGGGAAGGGAAGGTTTCATTATTCCTAGATTTTATATGGCCTCTATCTTTTCAAGGCTGTGCTGGCAGCAATGTAGTGAGCCTGCATTCGAAACTCGTGTCAGCAACTATCAATTATTCTGTAATTTATTAGATCATTTTCTGTGGCTACAAATCCAAACGTAAAAAAGTCTGTGGAAAAAAAAATCCCATTCAATTTAATAAGCTTCTTTGGACTCAGCTCTAGCATAGCACATTCTGTAATAAGAAATGGGCAAACCCCCTACACATTTACTGAAAAGGAAGTTAGAGTCCTCAAGTCTGCCTACGCCCCTTGGCTAGGGAGGGCTTTATCACTGGGTTGCATATGGTGCAATCACCTTCTGAGAGGGAAAGGGAATACAGCTTAATGAAAACGAAACACAAACGTGCATTTATGTACATTGTCATTGTGAGTCCTAAATGCTAGCATTTGTGTGGAAAAGGAATTAAGCATGCTGTTATTGAGCAACAATGAACTAGATTCTGCAAACTGGAGAAAATCTGAAACGTGAATTGTGTGGCATCTGGGGTTTCACTGGGGGAAGTTCAGCATCTCTCTGAATGAACGAAACAGAATAGTAGTAGATCACTATGCAGTTGGATAGGTAGTTTGGCTGGCAGATTGTCCATGCTGCTTGGGGAAATTTTACAAAAGCAGGGAGAATAAAATGGAGAGAGAGAGATCTCCTAGTTGTAAAAGAAACAAAAACTTTACTTTTGCAAGGTGAAGACTTTGGGGAGGTTTTTTTTGGTATTAATAAGATATTTTCCAAATCAATGGAAAAGAATTTGTAATGATCTCTCCATCCATGGAAGCTGGAAAGTTTTAAAGTTATGCTAGGCCAAAGAAGTGATTTCATGAAAACTGAAAGCATGGAAATATATACAATTTTGCCTGAGTACAGCTTAATATGAAATATAGAAAATTCATGTCATTATTGAAACAAATTGTCTTAGTCAGCCTTAAAATACTGAAGAAAAAAAAATCTGACTTTTAAAAATATTCTTTTCCTGCAGAATGTCTTTTCCACCAAAGTCTTGACTGACCAAAGTTTTCCTCAGGGCAACTAACCCTGGGGAAAAATTTATTGAGAAAAAGATCTTGGATTCCCTGAGGAAAAGTGATGTTTCACAGTAAAACCTGAACACATCAAACCAAGAGAAAAAGCTGGTTACTTAGGAAATACCATTAGGACACCTCACAGATAGTCTAGACTGTGTTTCTCATGCCTCATTGGCCTCAGGGTTGGTATTCCCCCACCAAAGATATTTTCATCCAAGCTGCATCTTTAGAAAAAAATTCCTAGAAAGGGTGACTTTGTGATGCAGTCATTTAAAAGAATAAAGAGAAACTCTTATTGCTTATTTAGAAAATAGCAATATGCAAAGTAAGATTGCATTTATTCAACAAATTTGCATTTTCAGTAAGAAGGATGGTTACTGTATTTTAGAAGTCATTTTCATTCATAGTCTTAGATCAGCTCAAATTTTACTTTGATCTTCCAAGCAAAACTTTCATTGATTTCAACACATTAGACGCGCAAGAGCGGCCGGATGCTCTGACCCTATTAATGACATACAAAAGTGCTCACATGGCCAACAGGCACTAGACATGCATCACTTAACCTAAAAGAGTAAGGGAAGAATGCTCTCTGGGAATGATCCATAGCTTAGCTGTTGTGTTTACATCGTAAGGTCCGTGAAGTCGAGACCCAAGCATGCACCACCACTCCATGAAGCCTTCTTTCCTTCTTTCCTTCCTTCTTTCTTGTTTTGCTGTTTTCATTCATCCTCCTTCTTCTGCATTTTAGAGCAGGAACAATGGTACATAAAGAGCCACATGTGTTGTCTAATGAGGGCAATGAAAGAATCAGTGTGAGATGCATACAGGTCACAGTACAAGTGGAGATTTAGTGAATTTACTTTTAGAATAAGGACCTGGGATAATGCAGAAGCAGTAGCATGAGCCTGGTTACAGGGGACCCTTTCTAGCTGAGTCATGTTGAAAATTAAGGTAGGCCAGGGTTTGAAGGCAGAGGAAAAAAAGCTCAAGAGCCACGGTTTAGCAATCTGCATCCCAAGACTTCCAATGCATAGGTACTCTAATAGAATAAAAACTTTGGAGTTTTACAATAACCTGCATCTCAGCTGGTCAGTGGAGGTCTTATCAAGAGTTTCTGTAGACAGGAACATGATTCATCTCACTTGATTAACATAAAAATAAGGCAGATGGATCTTCAAAGTGCCTGCTTCTGTACTGACAATTCTCTACTGACAATAAAAATATCTCAGCATGACTATGTCTGACATGAACATGTCCTGTGCTGTAAGAGCTTACTCATTGCTAGAAATACAGAGAGATTTTGAATGCATTTTTTTTAATCACATTTACTCTGAACTTACCTGAGGAAAACATACATTGGCTTACTTACAAGTTGGTACTTAGACAAACTTCAGGAATCCATGGCTTGTTTATTACACAAATCTCATGAGGAAATAAGCATCTGCACACTCTATCTGAAAAGGGAAAATTCATTGTTAACATGGTGATTTCACAATTCTTTGGTTTTTTGAGCCTCATCAGGAGATATAAAGATTATATCATAAATGCAAGTAGAGATCAAGCATTCACAAAATGAATATTCTGTAAAAGAAGGGTTCCTATGATCATATGTACAAAACACCAACAAAGCTGAAATACTGGTAGTCGTAGAATATCAACTATACTTTCATGATTTCTAACATCAGTGTTAATCTTGTGCAACATCTAACCTTTTTCTTGCATTATACTAATTAATCAGTTGAATCTTAATGGCTGATACCACACCTACTGAAGATCATGAAAGTCCAAACCAACTTTAGTGGACTTTTGGTCCAGTGTGCTTTACAGACTCTTTTTCTTTTTTGGTCTTCATCCCCTGTTCTATGCAGGGTTAAAAAACCCTAAAAATCCTATTTCTGAAACCATTCAGAGTATTAATGTTTTGAATACTCTTTTCTTATAATAATTAAATATCTCTAATGAGCAGGTTAGTCTGGTTTTAGTGTTGTATTTCCAATGAACCAAATTCTCTGTCTCCTACAAGATTCTATTAAAGGGCAGATTTCTAAATACAGATTAAGGTAATTTTCACTGTATGTAGTGTTTCTTTCCAAGACAAACTTAAAATACTGTTCTGCTCACCACAATTACATAATATTTGATAACTTTAGAGGTACTTAGGTGACAAGACAGTTTGAAGAGTGACCAATTCATTATCAGTTGACATAGGCAAGTCTTCGCATCTGTTCTGTGTATTCTGAGTATCCTTTCTCTACTGTTTTGCACAGTAAAGGTCACTTGAGTTGTTGGTGTGTGATGTTACAAGTTCTGCTAAAATTTACCAGGTATCACTAGGCAGTGATCTGACAATTATCCTGTTACTGGTCCAACCCCACCCTCCCAACCCCAAAAAAAAAAAAAAAAAAAAGCCCAAACCAACAAAGCACATCAGACATTTTCAGTCAATCTTATCCAAACTTCTCTTTTGCTTTCATGCAGCATTTTGCAATACAACAAAAATTTTTAGCAAAGAGTTATAATATATCATGGAATCATAGAAAGACCTCTAAGATCAAGATCAACTATCAGCCTAAAATCACCATGACCATGTCTACACATCTTTTCAACACTTCCAGGGACAAAGACTCCACCATCCAGCAGCCTGTTCCAATGCCTGGCCACCCTTTCAGTAGAATTTTTTTTTTCCTAATATCCAATCTAAACCTCCCCTGGCACAATTTCAGGCCATTTTCTCTCTAAGAGGAGAAGAGAGAAGAGACAAACTGCCACTTTACTCCCACCTCCTTTCAGGTAGTTGTAATGAGCAATGAGACCTCCCCTCAGCCTCCACTTCTCCAGGCTGAACATTCCCAGTTCCCTTAGACGATCCTCATACAATTTATTCCCAGACCTTTCCCCAGCTCTGTTGCCCTTCTCTGGATACACTCCAGCATTTGAGACTTTAGAGTTTGAGTTCAATGGTATTCATCTGCATGTTTAGCAAAAGTGAACCACTATGCAAAAGTGTCCTGTAGCAGTGCTTCCACATCCTGCAATGAGCCTGCAGGTAAGAAGATTCTACATTAACGCAGAGAATTTGAATTCTACCAGTAATACCTTGCTCCTCAGCATGTGAACAGATTACAAAGTTAGGTGCCACCACTCAGAGAATATACAGCCAGCAGTAGGGAAGAAAATGAGGTTAATATGGTGTTTGAAGAAGGTTAAAAATCACCACAAGATAGTCTTCCTTCCACAGGGAAATATTTCAGTCACAGCATTGTTCTCCAGTTGAAGTCTACCTCACTATAGTAACTCAGTTGATCATTACAATGATGGCATAATATGCTTCTTTCCTCAAAATAGCAAAAATCTTGCTTTTGCAGAAACTTTTTAGTCAGAAAAAAAATCTTTATCATTATTCTGTGCTACTCCTCACCTATGCACCCTAAGGGCAGCTTCTTATCCTTAGTTTTCCAAGCCTTGTCTAGCTTGCCAACTGCAAATCCAAACCCATCCAGTTCCCTAACAATTTACAGTAAATTTTGGCATAACATGACCTTTTCCCAGTTGCACTTGATGACAAACACAGTGTTATTTACACCCCAACTCTTTCAGAACATGTTTCTTTAGACAGAGCCCATTTTCCTCCATAAGTGATTATTTCACTGCATGAAACCACAGTGATATCAATCATCTCCAACGCAAGGGATGTGGACAGGCCAGAGCATTCCAAGTCTTCTCCCAATAAAAAGCAGTTTCTTTTCATTTCTTGTTCAAGAAGATTCATTCTATGGCATACAGCATCACAGAAATGTGGTAATTTGTGCTACAAACTCATAGAAACAAGAGCTTAAAATCAAAATCACTATTGATTTACAAAAGAGAGTTGAGGTTCTCTCACGTGATTATGACTTCTGTTTTTGGCAATCATCCTGTTGGTGGTTAATAAAGAGCAGCTCCTTTTTTTGGCAGTCCCATTCAGTGCTGTGTTTGTGCTCTGATTTGATAGTTCACAATGTAGAGATTAACAAAGTATATTTTAACCACAGTTGTGGAACTTCTCGGTTTTCCATCTTTTAGCAGAGCAGGCATATGGACCTTTAGCAGACATGAACAGAATCAAGATTTAACTGAGGCAATGGTTGTGAATGGGACACATTTTTTAATGAAAACAGCCAGGTAAACTCCATACCCTACTTTGTTCATCACTCAATAAGCTAATAGAATCATAGAATCAGCCAGGTTGGAAAAGACTTCAGAGATCATCAAGTTCAACCTATTACCTAACACCTCATGACCACTAAACCATGGCACCAAGGGCTGTGTCCAATCCTTTTTTGAACACGTCCAGGGATGGTGACTCCACCACCTCCCTGGGCAGCACATTCCACTGGCCAATTACTCATTCTGTGAAGAACTTTCTCCTCACCTTGAGCCTAAACTTCCCCTGGCACAGCTTGAGACTGTCTCCTCTTGTTCTGGTGCTGGTTGCCTGGGAGAAGAGACCAACTCCCTCCTGGCTACAACCTCCTTTCAGGAAGTTGAAGAGAGCAATAAGGTCTTCCCTGAGCCTCCTCTTCTCCAGGCTAAACAACCCCAGCTCCCTCAGCCTCTCCTCATAGGGCTTGTGCTCAACACCTCTCACCAGCCTCATTGCCCTTCTCTGGACACGTTCAAGTGTCTCAATGTCCTTCTTAAATTGAGGGACCCAGAATTGGACACAGTACTCAAGGTGTGGCCTAACCAGTGCTGAGTATAGGGTGCTTCCCTGCTCCTTCTGGCCACACTATTTCAGAGGCAAGCCAGGATGCCATTGGCCTTCATGGCCACCTGGGCACACTGATGGCTCATATTCAGCCAGCTGTCAACCTCTACCCCCAGGTCCCTTTCTGCCTGGCTGCTCTCCAGTATTTAAAGGGTGAGCAAGTGCTCAGGGAAGATACATCACAGACATATACACATACATATGACTTCATCCTCACATAAGCACACTGCACACAGCCTGCAACCATCTGTCAGGACTCCATATTCACTGGGGTTTTGGAGGTATTAAGGGAGGTTTGTAATAGTCAGCAAAACTGATGAACATGTTCAGGATGTACTGTTTCTTTATCTGAGGAAAGCAAAAAACTCCTTGAAAAGATGTCATCTGTCATAGTCAAGGAAACTATGCTGTGAGAGGATAACCCCATGAAATGTCCCATTGCTTGGCATGTCTTTGCTTTTACGGGTTTGCCTTGGCAGGGGAGGATGGCACTCAAGGAACTTTAATCCCTTTTTAAGAAAAATGTTATTTTTAGAATAAACAGATCTGGATGCAGTTCTTGCCCAGACGAGCTTACAAGGTTAATACTGCTCCATACATGTTTAACATTTCATTCTACCAGACTATAAAGCAGTATGGGAGTATGACTAAAAGGTATTAACCCATTTTCCTAATAAAGAAATAACCTCATAGTGATTTCTGAGTAAGTCAACGTTGACCTAAGAATTGTATATTAATTAAATGATAATGATAAAAATTATATATTAGTGAGGATGAAGAAAAGACATACAAGCCAACACTGGTTGCATTAGCTCTGAAAGTCACAGTGGAATGGCTGCACTGGGAAGAAATCCACCCAGGTCATGAGAGAGGGAAGGCTTAGGTTCCATCATTAAATCTTCTGTTTGACTGTTTTGACCTCAGGCCCATGTAAGAAGGTGTGCACAGCAAAAGTCTACACTGTCCAGATCACTTGCCTCAAGCTGGCAAAAAGTTAAGGGTCCTTACTCTTGTACCCTGACAGCATTGTCCATGTTCGGCCACAACTGCAGACAGACTGGTGCATGAGAGACCCCAGTTTTTTTATGGTGAGTAGTGCCATGCAGCTGCCTCAGATGCAGTTAGTTCACAATATGTGAGACAGAAGAAGGAAGAAAGAACTTCACTGCTTCACTTAACTGGGACAGAAACAGTACATCTCTGGGTTCAAGGACACCGAGGAAGAAGCAAACCATGTGCAAGCTGCCTCTCATCATGGAAGCATTGTCACTTTTGACCAATGAACCTCTTCATTTTTCCATAGATGACAAATGGGCCAACCTCTCTATGTCTTAGTTTTATCTGAGATATGCATTGCCAGGTTATAAGAGAGTTTACATCTTTTCAGTCACTATAACTTCTATGTGGCATGGCAAATGTCTTGTCCTTGTGTAGACGAGCTTCCATCATCACTTCTCTCACTGCACAATATTTATGGACTTTGCCTAGAAGAACTTAGAAAGTATTTGCACAATCTTAATTAAGAAGAAGAAAACTATTGCACAGTTGTCATTAGAAGGACACAGGCCATTTCAGAGTACCTCACTAACTGAACCTAGGCTGGGAACCACCATTGCCAATGCCAGCGTCCACATCCACCTTTGCTCTCAAATAGAAACCATCACTTTAGGACACATTTTACAAATGGGATGTATATTTATGTAGTTTGTACAACAAGAGTTTTATTATTATTATAATTCTGAATTAAATATCCAGATCTCTATTTTGTTATGAACTAATAAACTACAGTTTAAGGGCATTCACAGAATCACAGAATAACAATCAGGTTGGAAGAGACCTCCAAGACCATCAAGTCCAACTGATCACCCAATCCTAATAGTAATCAGCTAGATCATGGCACTAAGTGCCTCATCCAGTCTTCTGTTAGACACCTCCAGGACGTCAACCCCACCACCTCCCTGGACAGCCCATTCCAATGGACAATTTCTCTTTCTGTGTAGAACTTTTTTCTAAGATCAAGCCTAAACTTCCCCCTGCGCAGCTTGAGACTGTGTCCTCTTGTTCTGGTGCTGGTTGCCTGGGAGGAAACCAACTCCCACCACCCTTCAGGTACTTGTAGATGGCTATAAGGTCTGCCCTGAGCCTCCTCTTCTCCAGGCTAAGCAACCCCAGCTCCCTCAGCCGCTTCTCATAGGGCTTGCCCTCCAGACCCCTCACCAGCTTTGTTGCCCTTCTCTGGACATGTTCCAGCAATTCAACATCTTTCTTAAAATGAGGGGCCCAGCACTGGACACAGTACTCCAGCTGTGGCCTAACCAGTGCTGAGTACAGGGGCAGAATGTCTTCCCTAGTCCTGAGTCTCCATTGGCAATATCACCTACTGTGTAGGACAGGATTTTAGCTGCAGCTTTGTTAAGCAACTGCTGGATTTTTCAGGGGAGCTATTCTCCACCTCAAAAATTCTTTACGTTTTTCCTAATATTAGGTTGATGAATATTAGCCATGATGAAGTAGAAAACAAACCTACCTTTGGGAAGCTTTTCCTGTTCTTTTCAGCGATCCATAATTCCCATATCCTGATGGAGAATCCTAGCAATAGGCTGACTCTCCCAGTTTCATCTTTACTGTGGGAAAAGTGGTGGAAATTTGATACAGAAGCTACTTTATTTATTAAGTTAATGATTTCTTTTTTTTTTTTTTTTTGGTGTGGTTTGACATAAGGAAGTAATGAATTTAAGCTGATTAATCTCATTTTAATTGAAAGGAAGAAAGAGGACTTAGGTTTACTGGTTTACAGGGAGAGAGTCCAATTAATTCTCAGCAGAAAGTCCAACTGCAACTAGGGGATACTTAATGTAATATAGGCCTCTATGCTTTTCAAAGAAGAAAGCACATGCAATGAACTATTCAGGCCATAATCTTTAGTTTCACAATGTCACTGCTGTAGATTTAAACACTATTCAAGTAAGTTTAAATTCCTTTTAAAGTGAAACAAGTTACTCACTAATCTCTGCTGAAAATGGTATTTTGAACGAGATGATACAAATTGCTTTTAAATCTGGAAACATGCAGACGCCTTATTCACTCTGCAAATGTTCAAGAATGACTGCCTAAAGGGGTTAATCTGCAAAGGCAGGGATCACAAACAAAAAGCATCAGATAAAGTGCGGATTTAAAGTATTTTGTGAATCATCCCACTGCTAAGCAGCTTTGGCTACCATCTTGCCTTCTTGTTTTATTATTTTCCAGCAAGATGAGTTGTTCCATAAGAACATTCTAAGAAAAGACACTTTTCAACAGGACATCATTAATTTAAGCTTTCCTAATGGCTCCTGTGTAATTTCCACATCATTCTGAGAACATGTGTTCTGCAGTGAATCGCTATTTTTCAGCCATAGTGAGCTGGGACTGGACTAAAGGTATTGCTTTGGGGCTTGTTTCGGTTTTGCCCATAAATGAGCACTTGGGATGAAAATAACAAGTTCTATTATTTTATCTTGACTGCATTATTCAGAATGAGGGGGTCTATTGTTACCAGTGAACACCTAAAGTCGCTTTGGTGTGCAGTGAATTCAGTGTACCTGAATGCTACCCATGTTGTCACAGGGAATTTAGTTTCTAAGCTTATGAACATGAAACCAACATAAGCAGCCTTCAAGAATGAAGGCAGTTGTGTGAGTAACAGGAATCAAGGAAATAAATAGTTTTAGAACCTTAAGGCCAAATGCTGAAATAAATGCTTCAATTGCCTGCTATTAAGCAAATTATCCATGTGTCTGATATTGAGCTGCTATTGTTGCATTGAATTTAATTGATGTGGCTGGCTTTCTGTCCAGCACTCTGAAAAAGTCAGTGAATGCATTGCCTGTGGTATCTATACCTGCAGATCTTACAGAGAAAAGTACAGATGACCACTATTATTTCTCCAAATTAATGTAAATTACCTCAACAGAGAGAAACAGCAGACCCGTGGTATGAAATGAAGGTATGAGAACAGCTCCATCAATTAACTAGCCCAATTTCAGGAGGTCTGGTAAGATTAAATTTACCATATCAGGTGTGAGGCTTTAAACACACATTATCTGTATGCTTATAAACTGACATGGACAACAAACAAGCACAACAAATGTTATGCAGGCATAAAAAAAAAAACTTTGTCAAGGAATTATCATATATTCTAAAAAGAAAGGGCCATTCTGCAGCCTGAAAACCCCCACTATTCTGCAAAGAAAAGAATAAGAGGATTAAAAATGTAAAAGAAAGCCCAGGAAAATAACCCTTTTGTGTGCAGCTGCTTGCCTGGATGTTGTGATCTGCAGCTCCTTCAGAGGATTTGCTCTCAGAGGCAGGCCTGTATTACTAGCCAAACATTCACTATAAGAGGATGTTGTTTCCATTGAAATGAATAAATATATACATTGGCAAAAAATAAACTTCAATTAAACCCTTAAAATGCATGAGTATTATTCCAGTAGGTTATACTGAGATACAAACATGAATTTACATTTTCTTCTTGGCACATTTAATAGTAATCTTCCGTGATTGTGGCTTAGCTCAGAATAAAGATTGTTTGTTAGAAGTTAGGTATTCCTTCTCTAAACTCACAAGATTACTGCTTTATCCCTACTACCTCCTCCACTGCAATTAGAGAATCAGAAACTTCATACCATAGTGGTTGAACTAAAGTACCACTAATCTTCTAATTGAAAATAAGTGATGGAGATACAGCAAATGAACAAGGAAAACTGGAAAACAGAGCTTCCTTATGTCCCTACACAGTTCCCATCAATCCACACCTCATCAGTAAATATAGAGGTATTACCTACAATATACCTAATCTTTTCCATTAAGGCAGAACACTGAACCCTTGAAGAGAAGTTTGAAAGCTTGACCTACACGCTACTGCCAAAATCTTTCTTCACTTAAAGGGTAAGAGAGGTTGATAAATGTCTTAGAAAGCCCTTGAGTGCTCCTGAGTGGGAGGCAGAACATCAGGCAGCCAGAAAGCAATGTCACTTGTCAGTGTCGTTTCCCTTCTTACACCAGCTGAGCATCTGCTTCCAAGTCTGGCAGGCAATTTCTGACTAAAACCCTCCTAGCAGGTCACTGCTCTTGACAAGCTGCAGTTACAGGGTGCTCCCAAGGGCAGCAGGGCTCTGCCAGAACCCAAGTGAAATGAGAGAGCCATCACCACTCCCTGTCTCTCCGTGAAGTGATTCGGCAAACATATGTGTAGGATCCGGAGGTCAGGATGCAGCACCACATGCTTTAAATACACGTGGCACTTCCCAGGGGAAGTTCAGTTTATCAAGATTGGCATTAACAGATCAGCCTCCCCGCTATCTGTTTTACAATCTTTCTGCTAGGCAAGGAGGGAGATGATGGATTTGTTACATCCCAGGGAACTCTTGCCCCCTCCTGCCTCAGGGGACAGGGCATCTGACCCAGAAGTCTGTTACAGACCGGCTCCAACTTTTGTTCACCATGCCTGTGCTTCACCTGGGGGAAAGAATTCACAACAGCCACGGGCTGTCTGCACAAGTTGCCAGCATTATAAAATTGACATTTATAGCTATGTAGCTGATTTGTTTCTTTGGTTGGTTTTTGAAGAAAAGCATTGCATTTATCTCAGACATTATCACATTACTTCCCACAATATAGAATTACTCTTTAAGGTCATTCTTCATGTGTGTATATATATAAACACACAGACATACATATGCATAAATAATATATATATGTATATACATATATGTGTATATGCATATACATATATAATATATATGTATATGCATAATATAATGTATATGTATATGTATAATGTATAATGTATAATGTAATATATACATAATATATATGTATATAAAACATTGCATTGAAATCACTGCTACTTATAATAATAATAATACAAAACATCATCTGGTGCAGACTACAGCCTGTGTCAGATTTTAGTATTCTCTAAGTTTCATGGTACAAATAAAAATGTTTAATTAATTTAGCATTGAATATTTGCTGGGGGCTATTTTGTTGTTTTATTTAGCTTGTACTTTTAAAGTTTAAGCCACTTCTTTGACCTTCATAAATATGATGTTTTGAAGTTTGCTGGCTGTATTTCTGATCTTTTCAAATTACTTGTGTGTTTGTTCTTATTCCAATTCATTAATCCTTTAGATTTAATTAAAAGGTTTACTTATTTAGCCTCGAAGTAGCCAAAGACAATATTTTTTTCTGTGCTGTTTACTTTGAAGGAAACATGACTTGTGCCATCGCCACAAATGGTTTAATTTTGTGAAAGAAAACACTGGAAATGCAAACTTAAATAATTTTAAGAAGCTACTGAAGAATATACATGCAGGGATGTACTGTATCCATAAATTGTAAGGCCAGAAGAAACCACTGTCGTAACTGAAACCGATCTCCTGCACAGTACAGGTCATAGGACATTCCCAAATCAGGACTTGTTAGAATAAGTGTATGTCTTTTATAAAAACATTATGCTTTGATCAAAAGTTCTAGTGATGAAAAATCCACCACAGCACGTGTCAAGGTGGTCCAGTGCTTAATTGTTTTCATTGTGAAAATCCATTACTCATTTCTAGACTAATTTTTTCCTGCGGTTGGCCTTAGTGTAAAGTGTAGAACAGGAATCTTCAGTCACAGAATTCTAAAATAGCACAGGGTGATTCCTCCTCTGGAAACAATGGGTTCCTCCAGTCAGGTCTGTTATAAGGTAACCGTATTCTACTGAAATGAGTAACACACCATGAATTCAGAGAGACAAAATTTTCTTTTCTAGTTTGGAAATGCCTCTTTCCCAGGTGGTCAACAGCTTTACACAGAATTCTGCTTAACACAAGGCACTTGCTGTCTCACAGCCACAGAGGCGACGTCAGATATTCTTGCAAGGAATACCTGCAGGCACACGCAATACCTGAAAGCAGGGCTACCCTCTTGGCTCATGTGGTTCTCCTTCCCACCTTGGCAGGAAATGTGATGGAGTCCAGCATACGCTTTCCTGATAACTGCCTTAATGCTCCCTGCTTTTACAATGTTTTCCCATGTCTGTGCCTGGAGGTTTGGGAGAGAGTGAGGGCTCATCTTACTGGACATTAGACCAATAGGTAGCAAGAAACAGGCTCCCAAATTCCCTGCAAATGAGAAAATATGGAATGACTCAGAACACAGTGTTTCTTTGATCTTGTGGCTGGAGAGAGAACAGCATGGCCCAAGGCTCCCACAGAGACACACTGCTTTGATGGCAGCAACAAAAAGCAAGTGCAGTGATGCACCATTCAGAAAATCTTCTCTTGTAGCTGTTCTGCAATCATCCTGCCCAGGCCCCTGTATGATGGGGGGAACAGGCCAGGTGATGGAGCAAAGACTAGTGCTTCCAGAGGCAACCTGTTCTGTTCACCAGGTCCTAGTGACTGATGTGACTGCTCTTTCGAATTAATCTTCTCATCAGCAGTTAAAGCTGAGCTTCATAACTGGACAAGCTCTCTCAGACTGTGTTTTTTTTTCTGGACAGTCCACAGGCCTATTCCTTTGTATTGGTCTTTTATGAAAAAATTCATAAAAACAGAATGATAAATATTTACTGTACCACTTCACAGGTGAGAATCCTGTTCAAATTTCCCAATGAATGCAATTCTGATATGCTTAGACCCTAATTTACTTCACCTTAGTGGAAACTCTTCCCTGAAGAGGTAATAAGTTGGGGTAATGGACAACAATAATCAATTATTACATTGATATGGAGCAACTGAATTTTAAGTTAACCATATTTTTGTATATCTGAAGAAATACTAACTGTAGATGATAGGTATTTAACAAAAAATAATATTGTATTAGCTTTACAATACAATACAATACACCAGGTTGAAAGAGACCTTCAAGATCATCACGTCCAACCCATCAACCAATCCAACCCAACCAACAACTAAACCATGCAGCCAAGCACCCCATCAAGTCTCCTTCTGAACACCTCCAATGAAGGTGACTCCACCACGTCCATGGGCAGCCCATTCCAATGGGCAATCACTCTCTCTGTATAGAACTTCTTCCTAACATCCAGCCTAAACCTGCCCTGGTCTGCAAATTTAACTTGGGTCTATTTGCCAGAGTACTGGTACTCTGCCACTGTACAAATCTAACTTGTGATATGATCTCTTTAGGTCTGATAAAATTGCTTTTGTAGATGCACAGTGGTTCAAGCTTATCTGTAATCATTAATGTTGAAAGACATCAAGTTCACAGGCTTTGACCTGAAACATTTGAGAACATGTTATGCATAGAACACTCCCATCACTGTATGCTATTAAAGCAGAAAAGTCTTTTGTGTTCTAACTGCTAGAGAGGACAATAGAACAGCAAAGAATATTTATATTTCATTGCCAAAATAAAAACTTCTCAAAAGTAAAGGTAATGATTCTGTTAGCACTCTAGTCAGAGCAGCATAAGCGTTCAAGTATGGCTTGAACATGCTTAAATAACATTGAAATTCTAAGTGAAGTGTGTATTTTATTGCACTAGAACACATAAGGAGGTACAGGTAGAGCACTTCAGCTTTTCAGTAAAACAAAAGTGTTCTTTTTTTATTTCAGTAGAACTATGTTATTTTCAGTATATGTAAAGTAACACTGATTCTTGATTTTAATTGCTTAGAAACTTTGTCTTTGACCTACAGACCTCCTGTTATATCAAAGAAAATAATGGAATCTTTGCAGCTCTTTTCCATGACCACAGCTCCAGCCCACAAAGCCGGTGCACCAGCTGTGCAATGCTGGTGCTGCTGCATCCCTTTAGCACAGAGGGGCCTCTTGTGGCCAAATAGTGGGAGTTTAGTGAGTCACTGAGCAAGTCACTTTCCCCTCCTTGAGACACAAAAGCTGTGTATAGCTGCAGCGCAGGAAATTCAGATGGTTTTTACACTAGGTTCAGTTCAGATTAATACATGCTCCAGGGGCAACTGTTCCATAGCACGATTACATGTCAAGTGAGATCTCAAATATCGTGCCTTTTAATATCCAGTCTGTAAACAGTAAAAATACCTAGAAGGGCAATTCAGGGAAATTCCATTTTGTAGTGCATGAAGGAAAACTTTTGGCGCAAATCTTGTTTTGTCCTTTTGTAGTCATACTCTAAGGAGAGTACTTTTTCTATATTTTTTATTTGTATGGACATAGAATTTGCTGCAGATTTTTTTTTTTTTTTTTCCTCCCCATCCCACCCCAGGAATGACTATCAAAACAGAGTATCAAAAAAAAAAGGAATAAATTAAAATAAACCAGCTTTTACATTCTTTAATTTTGCAAACTGTCCTTAGCATTTGAGTAAAGACAGCAGTACGAACCTGAACACCGGAGCAGTACGGAGCCACATACCACAGGAATTTGACTATTTAACTTATTTCAGTGGTCAGAGAACTCTGAAGCCTAAACAGGGAGGACAAAAGTGACACTGAAACTCTGAGTTATTTGACAGCAGACCATTTTCACAGCAGTATACAATTAATGTGCATATTGCGTAACCCCAAATGATTGTGACACCTGCCCAGCTCCCAAAGGCCACTCGTTTCCTGCCAAGTTTCCAGAAATAATAAGTTTCTTTCCAACAGCCTATTCAATGCTGTCACACCTTCAACATATTGAAAATATGAATCAATTTCAACATAAAATAAATGTGATACACAAATACAGGTGTTGGTATGTGGATCCATGTATTTACCTATTCAGCTCATTTAAACTCTTTTTTTCCCTCAGGTTTACAATACAATACAATAAACCAGGTTGGAAGAGACCTTCAAGATCATTGTGTCCAACCCATCA
Organism: Picus viridis; assembly: GCA_033816785.1. Taxonomy (NCBI): domain Eukaryota; kingdom Metazoa; phylum Chordata; class Aves; order Piciformes; family Picidae; genus Picus; species Picus viridis. The sequence continues at coordinate 11,042,680 of CM066570.1, forward strand.
ACCAATCCAACCCACCTAAACAAATAGAGCATGACACCAATCACCCCATCAAGTCTCCTCCTGAACACCTCCAATGATGGTGACTCCACCACCTCCCCAGGCAGTCCATTCCAATGGGCAATCACTATCTCTGTAATCACTGCAATCACTCTCTCTGTTTGGTTGGTTGGTTTGTTGGTTTGGGGTTGGGTTTTTTTGGTTGTTGTTTGGTCTGGTTTGTTTCAAAGCTGTTACTGACTTCACCTTATGTCTTATATCAGATAGTCACAACTTTTCAGGCTAGTCTGCCAAAGAAATTGCAACATAACCTTTTCTCCTTGGAGGCAGTGATCAAAGACTCAAGAATAAATTTGACATTAAGACGTGGAACACCTCAAATTCTCATACATGTATAAGGGCATATGACAGCTTTAAACTGCTTGATTGCATTATGATGGGAATAGTGGGTTTACTTTAAAAAGAAGGAAGATAAAGCTTTTCTTTAAATTCTTAATGGCCCGTGATAGGATGAATTATTTTGTAGAGAATAAGGAAGTGATTAAGGAACAACTTATTGATCCAAACTGGTTTTCCTAAACCTTATACACTCTTGGTGTATGTTTCAGGCAGCTTTCTTAAAATTGTCTAGTCCACCTTAACTAAGGAACACCCACAGAGCCTGAGAGAAACTTTCTTGTATTTAATCATAGAAAATTTCTTTGCAGTCTTTCACTGACACCCAGTGGTCACACAGAGAGGGTTTTATGGGAAAGGCAAGAAAAGCAATAGCAGCCAAATGCAGACTCAAGATATCTCAGTGGAGAGCATTTGTTTCACAGCAGAAAAAGTTTGCTTTGCTGGATAAGAGCACATATGAAACTTAAGCTTGCAAAATTAAGCAGGTCATGTTCTGTGCTTGGGTCCACTTGTACAATATCTAATGAATTCAGTAGGAATCACAACCAAAGGAAGAATCTAATCCCAGGAGAGGATATGGTTTTTTCAGCCTTGTTCCTTTTCCTTGGCCCACAGTACCAGACATTAGCAACCCCTCTACTAAAAACATGCAAGAAACCCTGAAACTAAAACAAAACAAAGAAGCAACTTACATGACAGTTAGTGTCCAGGATTTCTGACTAACTTTTCTTTATATATTGCAGAACCATAATTGCATCTAAAAAAATGTGGTCTTTTCCTGCATGTTAAAGACAGCTGATCAGCTAAGATTCTTCCTTGTGCAAGCACTACAGCTGGTTTTGATATTAAACAAAGCTGAATGTTAACAGAAGGACAAATATGCGTTGTTCTGACCCCCAGTACATTTCCAAGCCTCTGATAAATACGTAGCTTTAAAAAATCCCTCTCCTGCCTCCAAAATAGCCAGGCCTAAGAAGAATCTGTTTTCCTCCTTCTGGAAGGCATCAGGTAGGTGGGACTGTCCACTTCCAGATGGTGACTTTGCTGGGGGGAAATAGAGAGGGAGTAAAAGTAATGCTTCTCTTCCTCCCTGCAAACTCTACTATCTGCAGTAAGGTACCAGGATACAAAATACATAGCTCTCCAGGGGAAACATAGCAAACTCATACCATAATCATGTATTCAATGATAGTGACACTGGTGACATCATTGCTGCCATTCACAGCTCAGCAGACTGCAGTGCAAAGATGTGGAGTGTCAGGCTTTCATGCCAAAATGTCTGAAACACCTATACTGAAGCAATCTTCAAAATAATAACCGAGAATTCCTCCTAGCAGTACAGAAGACATAATGAATGATGGGTGTTGATACACAGTATCTTGGGGAACAGGATAAATAAATACTGTAAAGCAAGGAGGGGAAAAAAATTAAAAAAGAAGAAATTATCAGTCTTTATTATAAGATCAAAACACTGGTCCACACCACAGTTCAACTCTATCTTCAGTAGGAAACTGCAAAAGCAGCTACTTAATCAATTAGCTTGTTTTGCAAGGGGCTGTTGCTGTGACCTCACACTCTGCTGTAGTTCCTCAAGGTTCCAGCTCCATCATCACCACTAAATGCTGTTTACAGTTACTGGGAGGAGGCAGGAAAAGTAGGCAATTATATGGGGAGCTCAACATACATGCTTTGGCATGCATACCTTGGCAGAGTTGAAGAATGGTCATGCTGCTTGTAACCTACACTGCCCATACTGATCCCCTGGGAGGCAAGCTGGCTGCTGTCATTGTTCTTCAGGGCAGTCAAGGATGACAAGATATTTTCAAGGAGCAAAGTCACCTCCATTTAGGAGCATTATGGCTATCCCCAATCTTACGTGTCTTCACCTGCAGCAGGACCTGGAAGCCTGATTCTCCCGGTCTCTTTTTCTGCCTTCTTTTCCATGTTTAGGTCATCTCCTCTCCTTTGTTTACTATTATAGGAGAAGCCCGAGTCTGGCTTTTTATCTTTGGGCAAAAGCATTTAGTTTTGCCTCTGTTACTGACAAGTCTGACATCAAACCAGTACCCTATCACATCGCCCCGGAGAGTGTGTGGGCTGGTTTGGGGGCAGCAGGAGGCAGCAAAGAGCAACAACAGCTTCTGCAGCTGTGCAGCTGGCAATCAGTCAAGCTATCAGCATTCTGGGAAGAGCACACAGCTACAGCAGTAGCTGAACCAACTGATGGAGCAAGTTCTTGTAGACCAATAAACTACTTTGCACTTTTAGAACAGTGTCCTCAGAAGACACTGTACTCTATAAATGTTATTTGTACAGTGAATACAGCATACTGAAGCAGAAAGAAGACAAAGTTATAGAATCATAGAATCATAGAATCAGTCAGGGTTGGAAGGGACCACAAGGATCATCTAGTTCCAACCCCCCTGCCATGGGTAGGGACACCCTACACTAGATCAGGCTGACCTTATAATGCAGATAAGTCCTTATAATGCAGATAAGAGCAGCTGCTCTACTCTGTTAGTGATGCATTATGTTACATAAACTTGCACTTTCTATGTCTTTCCAAAATAAAACCCACATAAATCAGTTTTGTTTGGGACACTGTAGGTTCCAAAACTTACTATTGCATAAGAAATGGAACTAGCAATAGTTCTAATTGCATCAAACACAAGTTCATATGGCAAATCTCTGCTGCAATATCTCTTCCTGCCTCTCTTGCCAAATTTCAATATACAGATGAGTTAAAGACTAAACAGTAAACCAATAACATAACACATGATTTTTGAAAGTTTAATGGAATTTGATGCACTGTTTATGCTTTTACTTCAACTTTTGACATATTTTAGGACTCAGGGCCTCTGTTATAGCTTTCCATAATGATGCAATGTACCATATGGCCTGCTTCTCCTCAGTGACTGCTTTACTGAACTGAGAAAAAATCAAACCAAGAATCAGGCTTCAATCTCAGATGCTTGAGACTGCTATAATTCATCACTTGTCCATCTACATTTGAAGCAGGATCACATCATCATGTAAGGACTAGCAGCTGTTATTTTTTTCCCCCTTTGTAATAAAATACATATTCCTCAAAACACATAAACAAATTTATTCTTGGTGTGCAACAGGCAAGCATAAAGATTTTAATTAAAAGAGCATGAAATGCTGACTGTTGTAATGCAAGATTCTCTGTTCATCACCTTTTCATTCTTTCATGCCCAAAGGAGTCAGAGTGTGTTTCTCATACTACAAGTGGCATTCCACCAATGTTGTTGAGACTGGATGCAAAACTAAGGGGTAAACAAGATGCTTTAGCAACAAAATCTCTACCATAGTTGAAACTATTTGCTATGAACAAAAGGTGCAATTTAGGTATAATATTATCAAAAACATTGCAAAAGAAAAAGGGGGAGGAAAGGGGGAGGAGTAACTGCTATTTCAATGACCATGTTGGTGAGCTGTATTTGGGTTATTTATCTCATATTTCCTTTTGCTGGAGGTATAACAGGAAGACTGTTGAAAAAGGATGCATGGGGGAAAAACAGTGTCAGTTTTGCTACTGTGTTTTTAATGAGATTACTAAAACAAAACTGAAACAGTAACATTTTTATCTGTATTTAAATTTTGAAAAGCAAAGATAGACTTTTTTTTTTCTTGTTTTGAGATCTCACTATCTAGTTATACCTTACAGAACATAGAAGCAAAAAGTCAGAAGTTACTGGTTTGAATGTAGAATCTACTGAGAAAATGTCACAGGTTTATATGATGCAGGAAGACAGAGATTCCACTTTCCAGTAAACTCTACTCCAAAGTTATTAATGAAACTTGATTATTCTACCCATCATTTTCTGCTATTCTGGTAATATATGTCTGAGGAGGTAAACTAAATTAATTTCACCTTCTGTTCCTGGTCATGTTATACTCAGGAATATTAAATATTTTTAAATTGTGTTTCTTAGATCAGTTTAAACGTCAATTTTTCAGCTCTATCAGAAAGCACAGAGAAACCCTTTTTTTCCCCCCCTAAAATGAAGCTCTTCATACTTCAGCGTTGCTCACTTGTTTGTCTTGCCCTTTATAAAAGATTAATGAGATAATTGTGTGATGTAGTTTGGCTGCTATGCAACTGAACTCAGGGACACAGAGAAAGAGAGAGAGAGTGCAAGTGTTCCCAAATGAAAGGAGGAGTGCTTTCAGATTATACAAATAATCATCCTTAGTTTTGTTTTCTATCAGCTGCTGAATCCAGATGCTCTTTTACCCAAGATGAAATTGTGAAAGAGTGAGCCACTCTGACACTTGAGACGAGCCAGATTTAATCTAAATAATTTTGTTTTCATCTCCAAGAAAAGGGGGGCCGTAAGGGATGTCCTGCTGTTCTATAGCATAAGTCACAATATCCTAACTCTCTCCCTCTCTGTGATTTCAGATGAAGTAAGAGAAAATCTTCATCTGCTGTCTCAAAACTATCACCAAGAATGTGAGAAGCTGTAAATTTTTTCTTTGAATGCTTTTCTTCATTTATTTTATAACCTCAGTTATTTAACCTGGATGACAATTCTCAAGCATCCTACTATTACTCACTTGCACAACAACTACTGATTTCAGTGGCAGATCTTCCATTTCACTCATATGCTTGTGAGTATTCACAAGTATTACCGCTGTAAAAACCATGTGTGCAAAACCAATGAGGAAAGGCTCCATACAAGTCATCGTGCTACATGACTGAGACACAGACATTTTGCTAGCCAAATGTTCTGGTTTGCTAAGTAGGCCACCTTTAAAAAGTATATTTTGAATATTTAGAAAGGGCAACCAGATATAAGTCAGTGAACCTTGAATTTAAAAAAAAAAAAAAAAAAAAGGCAAAACTGACCACATGAATTTGGAATATGGCCAAGGCCCTAAATGTCATGTTGTTCTCACTAGTCTGTAGCAACCTGACCTTTATGAATGCTGGAGCAGCACAACCCTAGCAGGTCAGTGGAGCTCTGCCAGTTCCTAACATATCTGGCCCTTTGAACACATCAATTTTCCCACAGTCATTGCAAAATTCAAGAAGTACTCCATGTGATTTGACCAAAAAGGTGAAGGAAATAAATCAATCAATCAGTATTCAAATAGTCAGGGCATCAAAGTATAATAATGCAAGCTTTCCACAGAAAGTCAATAAAATGCGAAACAGCCAGATGTTTGCTATTCATGAGGTTGCATCCTAAAGACTTTCAGCTCAGCTTTTAGCTCAATCAGTCTTAAGGAAAACTAAACTAGGATAATTCACAGGTTCCTGTGTAGCCCATTTGTTTTCTTTGCCAACGAGATGAAGTCTTTAAACTTACCTCATCCTGGGGATATGGGACAGTAACATCAGGATGCCAAAGAACGTGTTTAATGTTTGCCTTATGTTGCATACAGCTGAGTGGTAGGACAATGCCATTAAGTCCCAGCATTGCTTCTTACATTTAGACTATGTTAAGAATTTGAGGGTACCTAGAAGGAAACACATCCCACTTCCATACAAAGGTCCATGTACTCATTGAACCGTTCTCTTGTAAACACCTGTCTATGCTGTCTTTCATCTAAGTCATTTATTCCTTCTTTGCAAACCAATCTCCATAATCGCATTTCTTAATCGCATTTCTTAAAATCTCATTAAAAGTAATGTGTATTAGAAGTGCTTATATTATCTATGTCAGCAGTAACAAATCAGCAAACAGATTCATCTGCAGCCTGTTTTGAGCTGACACAGGAGACCACCAAGGAAAACACTAGAATGATGCAGGAATCAATGTTTGTGACTTGATGGCTTAGCTTCCCCTCACTTTTACTGGTATGTCTCTGGTAGCTTGTTCTAAGATAACACGAAGCTAAAATAGCAAACTCTGTCTTGTGCTATACTGCCTCCTGATGTAGAGTGGTGGGGCTGAAAAAGGAAGCACGAAGGCCAACTTTTTAACGGCAAGATTTTGACTCTGAGTTAGTTTGTTACTCTGAGTAGGAGAGCTGCTGTATTTTCTTGCACTGCAGTTAGTCTGTAGCCAATCAGTGCAAGCACAAACCAAACTCAATTCTAGTCCCATTTTGTACAGCACTACAAACTGTGCAGTTACACAAAGTGGCAAAAGAGCCTCATAAATACCAGTATATATCCCAGTGCTAATGCTTTGGAGTTAATTTTTATTTACATCATCGTTTGAGCAATATCCATAAACATTCCTAAATTGTATGGAGGAATTCTGTGTGGTGTATACTCTCCAACTATGCAGCAGATTAAACACCACAAAAAGTGTCTGGGCCACTAGAAGTCTAGTAACATTCAATGAGATTGGTAATTAGTTTCTGAGGGCTTTTATTATTTCAGTGCAGGGTGTCAAGAGAGTGCTAGATACTTTAACTGCCACACCTGAAATTTCAGAAAGAAGCGGTGAATTCCTCACACAGTTTTAATTCAGTAACTTGAAATTCCAAAGCGCTGATGGAGGAAACTGGAAGGTGAGACAGTGCCTTCCGCAAGGAGTGCTTGAGACATGGTCTTTTTTTGCATTACTCTTTACTACAGAATGTAAGACACGTGTAGAACATAGTCAACCTCAGCACTTTCTTCTAATTAAGAAGAATAACGCAGCAAAATAATCACTTGTATAAGGAAAGGCAGGTTACAAGCCTCAGGAAGTCACTGGGCAAATTCTGCTTAAGTTTACTAACATACAGCATAATGAAACCTTGGAAAATCTGTTCAGTTTTAATGGAGGTATAAAGGTCTCAGTATTTGGGAGAAGTTGGGAGTATTTCTTCATTAAATAAGCTTGCTGTTTATTATTATGATAAAGAATGACACTTGGCACAAAGCCAGAGTAGAATATATACTGCTTAATGAGAAGAGGGGAAGTAGATGATAAGAAGTTCTTCTACTAAAACTCGACAGTGGTTCATTTCCAACATGTACATAGCTCCAGTTTAAAATTGTATGGAGAAAAAGACTACCTACTGTACTGACTTTTAAATAAGTTTTTAGAGTGCCCTAACTGGTTTTTGTGTAACAAAGCAGTAATGAAAATATCACTGTCTGTCCACACAATGGCAAATTTGAGTTCATCCCCACCATTGTCTTTGAAGTAGTTTCTCACAATAGCGGTGCATCCAATTAGTATGTTATATACTAGATTATTCACTTCTAGATGGGTGAAAAATGGTTGATTTGTTATCCTCAAAGAATAATATATAGAGGCCAAGCCACCTTGGCTGAGGCCCAGTTACCAGTGGAATTCCTGCAGGAACTTGTGCTGGGATCAATCCTTTCCAATGTCTTCCTCAGTGACCTAATGGAGGAGATAGGGTGCACTCTCACCATACCACAAAACCAGAGAATGCAACTGATATGCTTGATGAAAGGGCTGATACTCAGAAGGATGTAGGCAAGCTACAAAAATAAGTCACCCTGGGCCTCATGAAATTCGACAACGGCAAATGCGAAGTCCTGCACCCGGGATGGGTTGTTGATTTGTGTCACTGCAGGCTGTGGGCTGTATGGCTGAATAGCAGGACTGTTGAGAAAAGCCTGGAGGTTTGCCTTGAGAAAGTCCTGAGCAGCCTGGTTGGGCACCAGGTACCTCCTGGGGGCCCTTCCCACCTGAGCTACTCTGTGGTTCTGTAATCAGAATCATAGAATCAGAGAGCTGTAGAAGCTGGAGAGATCTTCGAGATCATGAAGTCCAGACACTTGCCTAGAGCTCACAATCCCACTGCTCTTGCTAAACCACCAAACCACATCCCTCAGCACCACATCCAAGCGTCTTTTAAATACCTCCAGGGATGGTGACTTCAGCACCTCCCCAGGAAGCCTGTTTCAATGCTTTACAATCCTCTATGTGAAGAATTTTTAACTCCTACCCAACCTGAACCTCCCCAGGACAACTTGAGGCCACTTCTTCTTGTCCTGTGACTTAGTGCATGTGAGGAGACCAACTCCCATCTCACTCAAAACTCATTTCATGTAGCCATAGAAGGTGATGAGGTCTCCCCTCGGTCTATTCCAGACTAAAAACCTGCGGTTCTCTTAGCCATTCACCACCGGACTTTTGTCTAAGGCACTTCAGCAGCTTAGTTGATCTTTGGACATAATTCAGCATCTTAATGTCCTTCTTGTAGTGTGGGGCCCAAAACTGAACACAGGATTTGATGTGCAGCTTCACCAGTGACGAGTAGAAGGTGACAATCACAGCTCTAGATCTGCTAGCCATATTATTCCTGATACAAGCCAGCATGCTGTTCACCTACTTGGCTTCCTGAGCACACTGCTGGCTCATATTTATCTGGCCATCAATCACACCCCAAGGTAGTTCTTCTCAGGTTGCATTGGACATATAAGACACGTATTAGTGTACTAATCTGTGCCTCTTAAACTGGAAATACTATCTTAGAATCATAGAATCATAGAATCAGTCAGGGTTGGAAGGGACCACAAGGATCATCTAGTTCCAACCCCTGCCATGGGCAGCTTAAACTGTAGGAGACTAATGTACCATATCAAAAGTGATAGAGATCATCCAACATAGATTAATTTGTTTTTTTTCCTTAAATATTGAACCAAAACTTATATCTGTGAGCCAAAAATAACATCATACACAATTATACCAAGAGTTCAATGGGCAAGCAATAAATGCCTTGCAAGATATGCAGGCAAACAACAATTGAAAAGTGTATCTGAACAGTGATGTCCATGGCTTAAAATCACTACATTAATGAATTTCTATGCTTTTGAGGATTCAAATTTCAATGAACAGTTTGCTCACCACCACTTAGAATATATGAGTCTTCAATAGCAATGACTGAAATATTTCCAAACTGAGAAAGTTACGCTCGAGGTGAGGAGAAAGTTCTTCACAGAGAGTTGTTAACCATTGGAATGGGCTGCCCAGGGAGGTGGTGGAGTCACCATCCCTGGAGGTGTTCAAGAGGGGATAGGACATGGCACTTGGTGCCGTGGTCTAGTAGTCAGTCTCAAGCTGCACCAGGAGAGGTTTAGACTGGATGTTAGGAAGAAATTCTTCATAGAGCTAGTGATTGCCCATTGGAATGGGCTGCCCGGGGAGGTGGTGGAGTCACCATCATTGGAGATGTTTAGGAGGAGACTGGATGGGGTGCTTGGTGCCATGGTTTAGTTGATTAGATGATGTTGGATGATGGGCTGGATGCGATGATCTTGAAGGTCTCTTCCAACCTGCTCTATTCTATTCTACTCCTATTCTATTCTATTCTATTCTATTCTATTCTATTCTATTCTATTCTATTCTATTCATGAGGTGACAGATTGGACTTTGATCTTTGATCATAGAATCTTGTTGATTCTATGATCTTTTAGACTACCCAGAATTCTGAGTTGCCTTATCCTTTAATGGTACTGACTAAAACAAACATAACAATTCTAAGTTAGATCAGCCTCCAAGTATTTGGGTACTCTATCAATAATTACAGTCAAGTTCCACTAAATCTGAAATGATTACTTATGTGTGTCCCTGTTGTCAAGTATGCAATGTTTGAAGAACTGTATCTTGATCAGTTATCAATATGTTCCTTTTAGCTACAAAAATATAAGCACTTCAAAGAGAGTGATTAATCATTGCTGTGAGAAAGCCTCGGAGGTATGATCAGAATTGCAAAACCAAACCAAACCAAACCATACAAATCAAACAAACAAAAAAATAAACAAAACCAAAAAGTGTCATTCTTTCCACTTGTCAAATCCTCCATGTCAGGCCTCCACAGAAAACATGCCTCATACAAAAAGAGTAATAGAGTAATTTAACATGTTTACCTATAAGTCTGTTCCTTTTATAAGAAGGGGGAAAAATGCTTTCTTTTTTTCCCATATATTTTCTCTTTCAACACACCAAAGAAAAGTCAGATATGGGCTTAGAGGACTACTTTATTTCTGAAATCAATAACAATATTTAAAGGTTTGATTGTACTCTAGGTGTTTAACAACACAAGGGCAATATATGTTTTATGACAGAAACAACACAGATGACCTGGAAAAAAACACTTGGAAACTATCTGGTAGAAACCTATATAATGCTATTTTTACCACTTGACCTAGATGAAGAAATAGACAAGCACAATCTCTCTGTGCAAAGAGATTCACAAGATAGGGCTTAAACCAGCTAGAGATAAAGCATGAGCTTTTGTGTGGATCCAGACACGGATGTGGGACAGAGCCCTTACTGAAGGTATTTCAGCTGATACGTGTTGTCTATTATAGTCAAGTTAGGTACTCAAGAACTGTCAAAAAAAAGGGACCTTAACTCTCATTGCCACATTTTCTGGATCATCTTCTGAAAGGGTGGAGTAGTCTGGGCCTCTCCTCCAGAAGGAGCAAGGCAGGAAGGCAGATCCCCTCCCCAGCTTACTGAGCTCCTTCAGCAACTCTTACAGGTTTAAACAGCAAAAATATCTCCTGGAACAAACAAAACAAGCGAACAAACAAAACAAGCAAACAAACAAACAAACAAACAAACAAACAAACAAACTTCTCTGTTCCTTTATCATCACTTATTATCCCTTTTATTCAGCTGCAGATTTTCACAGTTTTTGCTGATATTATCACCAAGTAATCCTGATAAACCAGATTTCCAAAATGCAAACTGCTCAGAACAATGCCCTGATATCACAGTGTGACCCATTATTGTTAGCCTTTTCCCACCACCCATTAGAGTGCCAGCATACCATACAGATAAACTTCAGCAGAGAATTCAGAGACTCTTCCACTCCAAAGGAGTTGATATTCTGAAACAAATGTGAAATTTTAATAGAAAAGTGGAATGCTTTTGAGCCAGCAGTGTGACCTTGTGGCCAAGAAGGCCAATGTCATCCTGGGGTGTATTAGAAGGGGTGTGGTTAGTAGGTTGAGAGAGGTTCTCCTGCCCCTCTACTCTGCCCTGGTGAAGCTGCATCTGAAATACAGTGAATGCTGTGTCCAGTTCTGAGCCCCTCAGTTCAAGGACAGGAAACTGCATGAAAGAGCCCAGTGCAGAGTCACAAAAATGATTAAGGGAGTGGAACATATTTCTTATGAGGAGAAACTGAGGGAGATGGATCTAGTCAGCTTGGAGAAGAGAAATCTGAGGGGTGAGCTCGTTGATGTTTATAAATATGTAATGGGCAAGTGTTGTGAGGATAGAGGCAGGCTCTTCTCAGTGATGTCCAGTGATAGGACAAGGGGCAATCTGTACAAGTTGGGGCACAGAAGGTTCCATGTGAACTGTGGTAGTTTTAGGCTATGCTTTTAAAATTTGTCACAGATCTTGAACAGAAACTAGTAAAATGTAAATGAATCACTCTTGGGTGTAAAAAGGAAAATAATGATAGTCCTACTAATCGCATTGGAAAGATAATGGACTTAAGCTAGTAATGTAAAAATTTCTCTCTCTTCTCGCTTCTTCAGGCTGGGAGATATTAACTGGTTTTACTGATCTCGGCTGCATGGCTTTTGTTGTGACTGGTATTGACTGCTCTGTCTCTTGTCCATTTTATGTACAGGACAGTAAGCAGGGGGCAGGGAGGGAGAAGCCATTAGCTTCCCCTCTTCTTTGACCAGAGGAGTCCTTGTGCTGTTCACTAATTGTAAATACCTGTAAATATTGTAAATACTATGTATTTTGTACATATTCATTACACTCCATTGTAGATTGTAGTTTTGCTCGTAAACACAGCTTTCATCTGTTTCCAACTGAGCTGGTCTGGCAAATGTGATGTTGGGGGGAATTTTCAACCCACTACATGAACATAAGGAAAAGCTTTTTCACTATGAGAATTACAGAGCACTGGAACAGGCTGCCCAGAGAGGTTGTGGAGTTTCCTTCTCTGGAGACATTCAAAATCTGCTTGCAAGTGTTCCTCTGTGACCTGCTCTAGATGATCCTGCTCTGGCAGGGAGTTTGGACTAGATGATCTTTCAAGGTCACTTCCAATCCCTAACATTCTTTGATTCTGTGATTCTGTACAATGCCTGGCACTATAAAATAGGTTGCCAGTAAGGTATCTGAGCCTTTCCAGGCTTCTGTAAATGTAAGTAGTTTAGAACAATACTTTAACCTGATTCTGTAAGAACTTCATGCAATTAAGGTCCATGTGTATTCATGTATACAGAAACACATATTTTTGTTTCGATCGAGTGAGAAGGGTTTCAGCTAGAGGTCTGAGAAAATACTGAGTCCTTACAAGATGAGGAAGTTAGGACATCAACTAGGAAAGAGTCTACTAATGCCACCTCTGAGGCTAGCACTAAATACCTTGCCTTTGACAAAAATGTTTGAGGAAATCCTACATAGAAATGGTATTTTCTACTGCTCACTAAGTACTTGTTCAAAAGTGAAAATAGACCTTGGCCTCGGTACTTTCTGCACTTCATATTCCTTTTATCTGGAATACATAAACTTATTACATAAGTACTCCAAGGACATTGATTTACTCCTTATTAGCTACAAATTAGCACATTTGTAGTCACTTGTTCTGTATGTACGCTATAAAGCAGAGCACACAGTATCCTGCATATCAAAATCTTCAGTAGTTAACAGTTACCATGAAGCACTTTTCTCATGACGCTCTGAAAATACAATATGCACAAACACAGTTGAGGCACCCACTTATATATTGTTCTTAAGAACAAAATAGCAATTTTTCTGGTTAACATTCTTTTAATATAAGATTATGCTTTATTTAGAAACTAAGAAATGTCTTAGGTGATCACATAAATCTGAAGTGAGAATCAACAAAACAGAAAACTTAACACAAGGTTGCAGTTAATTTACGATTGTTCTGTGTTGCCAATTTTCCCCAGTTATTGTACTTTCTCTTCCAAATGTTCCCTGTTTTTTCCCAGTAGAGTAATTTCTGTATTTACCTTTTCCAGAACACTAGCAATTCTGTCTTGAAGCCAATTTTTTTGTTCTGGGTCTCTCCTTCTTTGCTTTGAGACTTCTTTCATTGTCTTTGTCTACATTAGCATTAATTTCAGAGCTGCAGTGCACTTCTGTAAGAAATATCCTGATTGCTTCTATTTACCACATGGTGGTTTGGTTCACAGAGTACCTTTGGTGCATGTCATTCCTTCCAGAGAATACTAAGGTGTACATCTACATTATCATTTCAGGTGGATCAGAAAAAAAAACAGTTTTGGAGCCAGTTTCTGAACCATGCTTTGGTTCACTTTACAGAGTGGAGTCCAGTACAGAGTACAGTCTGTGGAGCATGTGAGATGAACTCCTTTCAGGTGAAAAGACACAGGAAGAACTGTGATGAACTGCAGAAACACAATCCACACACCTACCAAAAATCACTTGATTCATGGAACCACACCAGACCTAATACAAAGTAACTGCTGTATACTAACAGATCCAGTATCGACTTAAACCAGCTGTTAGCTCTATGGATGTGATCCTACAAGACCACAATGGTTGTAGACATGCATTGATCTAGAAGATCTATCCTGCTTGCACTAAACATGATGCAAACTAAGACGTAACGGATCCTTTAGGCAGCTCAAAACCATATGCACAGTGAGAATATTCAGTCAAAGGGAATGGGCTCAGTCAAAACCAAATTTTAACCTGATCCTCAGGCAGAGCAGATAGAGGGGACAGACCTCAGACCCTCTTGCTCTGATCCGCTGATCTGCTCCTATTGCTCTGAATTGCTTGCTAACACAAATGTGGCACATGCCCTTCTAAAACTTCACAATTCCATGTTGCTGTCTATTAACCAGTGTCTCAGGATACCTTTTCTTTGCAGGAGCCTCTTTCGTAAGATACACTCTTCTGCGTAATAGGAACCAATTCCAAATAATGGTAAATGGGTATAAGCAATGATATATATGCCAATAAGAGTAAATGGGAGCAATCAATGGCATGCTTTACTGCGAATAACAGCAGCAGATTCAACTCAATGCATGACAGTGGTGCAGTCACTTTGAAGCTACAACTTTGTGTAATATTCTCCTCTGAATATCCTTCCTGTGTAGATTTTTAGTACAATACTCTCCCATTACAAGTTTTTTGCCTTGTTTGCTTGCTGCAGCTAAAGACAAGTAATTGTTAGGGCAAGGAAGTAGACGTATTTGGGCTTTGTCAGTCATGTTTGGGGGGGGGGGGTTGTTTGAGTTTTTTGGTTGGGTTTTTTTGTTGGTTGGTTTTTTTGGTTGGTGGGTTGGTTGGTTGTGGTTTATTTTTTCAGTTTGTTTCCTCATGCTGATGTTCCTGACATTTTCATTTAAATAATCATTTATGAGCAACAGCCTTCTATGAAAGAGTCATATCAAGGTATTCCATCCAAACCATCTTCTTCAGAGGTTGGATCCATATGCCCACTCATAAAAATACTGGACACGCATAGCCTGTAATACCACACAGATACACTAAGGCCCTGAAAAGTAAACATAACTACAGATACTATAGCTTAAATGTTCAACTTTGTGTATAACTTACAATAAGAGAAGCAAAAATAATGCTTGAATGTAGTCTAGACATTGTTCATACCAAGCTCACACCAAAGAAATTGTCTCTAATTTACATGAGTATTATTATTGGCAGTAATACAAGTGTGGAAAGCATTCTCTAGTTTTTACCATCACTTAGATACATTAAAATTGATTTTTTAAAAAATTCATTGCATAAAAAATGAAATAAATGCAAAATTTTCCAAAGGAAGAAAGTTCATAAGTAGTTTTCAGGAATGTTAGATAAAGCTGCTCATTTCTGTGTTCCCAGGAATATCTGAAACAACCCATTAAAGGATGCATTTCAGGAAAGGTACACATGTTCTCCAGAGTACCAAAACATTTGCACTGTGTTGGAAATGCCCATGACAAATAATAGTTCGACTCATTTCTTCAGAGACTTCGGAAAAAACACGGAATGCAGTTGTTAAGGAAAGGTAAGGACTCTTTTCTACTTTACTGCAGTGTCTTGGAAAATGTAGGTATTTAAATAAATTGGTTTTGTATCTCTTACCCAAAGTTTGTTTCATTTGATCACTACTGGGTCAGGCACAGCAAACATCTAATTATACACATGCTATTGCAGAAAAGCTTTGGCCTTGGAGCACCTGTTAGAGCTGGTTAAAGTGCTTTCCCCTAGACACAAACTCTCAGCTGCTAGCAATTAGAAAAAAAACAAAGCAGAACTACCACATGGACACAGGCCCTAGAGGAGGGGAGTGCCAAAGAAAGCAACACGAATTTTACAAGGATGCATGCCATATTTTTTCCCTTGGCGGTGTAACCTTACAGCACCAGGCCAAATGCCAGCTACTCCAAGTGGAAATAACAAAAGTTGCTACAGGCCTTCTAAACTTTGATCTCTCAACTTTTGTCTCTATAGCATAGAGACAACATGTAATTCTATAAAATAAATGGGTTTATAAATACACACAGAGAGATATTTGATAGGAAAAGATGTGTTTAATATTTTTGATCAAGTGAAAGAGTCCGGTTTTCTAAGGTCTGCAATCATAGACTTGCACTAATATTTGTTTTACATACCATTGTTCTTGTAGACTGTGTCATCAAGTTGCTCACTGTTTCTTGCTCTAAAATCCTTTAGAAAACATTTTTAGTTTATGAAATTAATGTGCCTTTAGAGGATTATCTATTTCAGTAATGTCCTCTGTGTGCAACAAGAAGATTTACTAACTGAAGCACATTTTCTGTGGAAGCCTTTAAATTTGGCTTTTATCACTAAGATTCAATCAAACTAGAATTGATTTCAATGGAAAAAGATGTGATCATAACAGGAAAAGAGTCAATTGACTAAATATTCTGTGCCACACAAAGTAAATTTGATAAGAATAGCAATATAACACATAATATATAAAATATTTCAAAGCCAAAGAGAGAATATCTTCAGCAAGTTACTTGTGGCAGAGAATTTCACACAGAGGTATAGGCAGTGGCAACAGCATTCTCGAGGCATGCCAAATGCACTGCTTTGTCAGCTCAAAAGCATATTGCTGTGAAAAACAAATGAAAGAAAGGAACAATGTTTGATAATGGTAAAAATAATATTTTAAGTTGATAAGTTAGAAGCCCAGTACAGATAAAGACTGAAACTTTGAACTGAGACAAGAAATCCTGCTTAAAAAATAGGAATGATAAAATTATAAACAACAGTGCTGACCATATTTAAATCCAGTCCTGGATGATGAGTGGAATCATTGCCTTTAGAAGATGCTCAGCACCTGGCAAAATGGAATTTCCACTGGAAGGCACAGCAGTGTCAAGAATCTGGTGTCATTCTCAATAGGATATGGTGTTGTGCTTTCCTGCTACCAGCATTTTCTAAGTTCCTGTTCCTTCACTTCTTTGATCATGGGGTAGATCATGTCTAAGCTATGTTAGCAGGAGAATGAGGCAGCAGGGGAAGACATGATGGGGAAGGATTGAAGTGATGCTGATAAAGCCACCTTATCTGTCATAAGCCAAAGGTGGCTGTCAAAAGCCTTGGGGTGCATTTATAGCACAAATAATTTGTAAAGATTTTAAGGAATCTTGCTTTTGACTACCCACACAAGAGAGGAAGAAAGAACAGAAAAAAACACTAAGAGTAACTTGACTTAATAAGATGAAACTAAGCAATGACAGAGAGAAGGGCTAGGATTCTGATAACCTTATCACTTGTGCAGTGGGCCCTACTCTACTCACTGTCAGATCTAATCCCTTTCTAAAGCAAGTGCTGGAAAGAGATGAAAGAGCTGATATATCTCTAAAAGTTTAACAGGTTCAGAGACAGAAAGCAGCCTTCTACATGAGAATAATATAAACAAAGGAGATTAAGTGTTTACAATAGTTCTTTGAGGGAAGGCAACAATCCCCAAGCTGGCACTACATTAAAATGATTTTAATCATCCTAATGGAGGAGAGGGATGCTTTGTGAAAGAAAAATTCCATAATGATACTTTTAGGAGGGGAATTATTCTCCCTTTCCCAAGTAAAAAAGTCTTTGTCACTTATTTCTGTTTAAGCACATGAAAAAGAAAAAGTAGTCCAGCATAGAATGGGGACTATGAATACTTCCAGGTTGTTGAAAGAAAGGATAGAGAAAACAGATAGAAATTTCTGCTTCAGTACAGTCTGAAGGTACATTGTGTAAGGTTCTGGTTTCATCTCCACTTATAAACAAGTGGGAAAGTATGTTATGAAAATCCCACCACAAATTTACATGCAGAGTACACCTTACAAATTTGAGGGGCAAATGGCTTGACAAAAGCTAAAGATCTGGTCAGATTACTCATAACAGTTTCACACAGAACTCTGTGAAGCGTCATTATTTCATGTCCCTATGATGGACCTAAACTTCAGTGTCCTGTGGATTGAGAGGAACAAGAGGCTCAGTTCCTATTCTCTGAATCAACTATTACATGTGGTTTCCAAATCACAGCTTTCTTCAAAGATGTCACAATAGTCTACATTTCAAAGCCACAATAAAAACAGTAATACAAAGACCTACATGGCTGGCTGGCTGCTTCTTTCCATGGGCCCCTCTGCTCTCCCATTCTAGGAACTGTTTTTCCTCTCTGCTTTCTCCTGGCTGGTGGCCAAATTGAAGGCCCCCAGACTCGACAACTGAAACCCTTCCATTCTAGGACAATCACTAATATTGCCTTGCTTGCTCTCCTCATCAAAACAGAAACACTTGGACAAACAAGGTTGTGGACCACCCTGCCTGAGATCTAGTCATACACTTGTTTATTTTTCAGCTTCCTTTTTACTTTGGTGCAATCCTAAATTCAGAATCTTCTACCTTCACAAGAGGTAGATTTTGAAAGTCAAAGTCCAGAAACCTCCAATGGTTCATTGAACCAATGCCATTCAGCAATCACTTTGAGTTTTGAAAGCAATTAATCTCATTTATAGTAAAACTTTGTTATTACTGGAGATTAGCTTGGAATTTTATTGCACAAAATAATAAATAAAAACATCTGAGGAGCAGATGATTCCCTTCATCCCTGGTATATGAGGCAAGAAACCAACATTAGCAATTGCGTAGACCTGAACTTGGCCTCTCTCGGCTTCGGCTGCACACATTTCATCATGATCATGATCATGAAAGAATACAAAACCTGCCAAAGAGGGTTCAAAAGCTTCTTTTTTTATTTTTTTCTGCAAGACACACAGTGGATGGTACTGCCACAGCATGATACTGCTCTCATTAAAAAAAAAATAATCTACCCAGGTTCCCATACTGCTCTGGATTCCAGCTCAGGGTGCAATATGGCCTGCATTGACATGGAGAGCAGGTGTTTGATGTTTCAGAGCAGTGAGTATGGAACCAAGCAGGCCATTGATAATACTGCCCTCAACTAGCTGCACAAAGAGCTCTCCCTTTGGACTTTGCAGGTTTTTTGAGTGAGACCTAGCTTTGGGATTGTTTTTACAATGCAATACAATAAACCAGGTTGGAAGAGACCTTCAAGATCATCGCGTCCAACCTATCAACCAATCCAACCCACCCAAACAACTAGATCAGGGCACCAAGCACCCCGTCAAGTCTCCTCCTGAGCACCTCCAATGACGGTGACTCCACCACCTCCCTGGGCAGACCATTCCAATGGGGAATCACTCTCTTTGTTTATTCGTTTGTTTCCTTTTAAGATTGTAATAACTTTAACACTGATGTGGGATTTTGAAAAGATGATTTATCCACATTTGAGTTCATAGGTTTTCATTTTTGTACGACTGAATTCTCTGAAATAAAATACTCAGCAAAATCCAAGCAAGCTCTTGTTTTCTTTTTTATTTCTTGCTCCATCTTTCTCACTGTTTCTTATTGTCCTGCATTCACTGTTTAGTGCTCATAACACAGAGATGAACAAATTATTTGTGTATACCCTGTCTAATCCTTTTCTAAGTACAGTAACATTCTGACCATGACCCAGCCCTCATTGGCAATTTGCTTGATATCTAGCAGGTGGAGGATATAAATAATGTTGGCTGCCATTCTTGTTAAATAAAACCAGCAAGATTTCTTGCCAGAAGGAAATTGATGGAAGATGTGCCTACATATATAGATTGCAAACTTATCTTTTCTGTCTGACTCTAAACGTTAGTGTCTAAATGGTGTGGCAGGTGTATGGAGGTATGGATCTTGGGCAAGAGGCCTGGCTTTGCTTTAACTCTCTATGAAGACAAGCCTTGAGTTACACCAGCACCCCACACAGCCCAGTGTGTCTCTGAGGAAAACCCATGTGTACTGCTGTAAGGAAGTTGGGGTGGACCTCAGACTTGGAGGCACCTGCTTAATGCACCCTTCCTGCCCTCTGATGACTTGCAGCAGAAAATGTACATTCCCAGAACCATTGAAATGCTATGTCTCATGAGTGCCTTTTCTTACCACACACAGGTGAGTTCTCCAGTAATTTCTCTGTCTCTGATTTTGCTTGAAAATAAGATTTACAGGGCAGTGCCATTAGAAAAGCTCTAAGTAAGAGTTGGTGCTACCACATTGTGGCCAAGACTACATCTCATTCTTTGAAGTAGTTTCTGCATTTCTGGTGTGATAATGGTTTCGGTATTTGCTTAAATTTGTTTAAATAACTTTATCAAGAAAAAAAAATAAAGAAAAAAAAAAAGTCAAACCTTTTGCAAATGCATAACAGATGCACTGGTGCATCCTGTGAAGAATTCAGAACAATCTCAAACCTGTCATCAAGCTCCTCACAACCACATTCTTTCTCCAGCTCATGTGGCCTACACCTGGGATATACTGGCAGGGCTGCTTGTGAGGCTTCCATGTTCAAAGCAAATGCTCATACCTTCATTCCTGCCTGCAAGTCCTTTTATTTTTAACCTTTTTCCTGCCTGTCATTAGTGCCGTCTTTCACTAGTAAGCAGCTCTGACTACATATGAAGATATTCTGGTGGGTTTGGGTTTGTTTTTGGTTTTGTTTGTTTATTTTTTCTAAGTATATGGGCTAGTCATCAAAAGAAAATATAGATACTAGAGCAAAAAGTTGTATAGAAGTCACAGTTAGATAAAGTTAAAGCAGATGGAAGCATCATGGCTCTTGGCAATCTCCTGGACTTTTGTTGCATCTCATGAACACACACTTTTATTTATGATGTTGTGAAAACTCAGCTCTTTTTTTTATATTTTTCCAGGGGTTTCCTCCAGCAATAGCAAAGCATTCTTCCATCAGATTCAGTAACAAGGAGGAGTCAGGGTCACTGATTAACCTCTAGGATTTTTTAAAGTGGGAGACCAGTGTAAACAGTAACATTGCCAGAATGTACTGAAATATCTCACTTCCTTCAAAGACTGAGGCTCAAAAACTATAGGTCCCAAAAACCTAGGGCAGGGGAAAGTGTAAAAACCCTCAAACAAACAAGTCCAAAATTAAAAGGAATGGCGAATCTACAATGCTCTTTCCTGTTTGTAACGAGGCCAGGTAGATTTCTTTGACTTAAGATTTACCATGCTGTGTTTCCAGCTACCCACAGCATAACATGTAGATACATAGCTGAAAGCTGAAGTGTAAGACATGCCTATTCTCTCTCCAATTCTTTCCAGACTGGCTTTTACTTTAGAATAACACTATTAGGAATAAATTCCACATGTAACTACACTAATATTCTATGCATTAAGATCCATTTTTGAGTACCCATTCCTGCTCTTACACCTTTCCAGTAGGTCTCTCTCTCTCTCTGACATATACTACTTAGACCAGGGCAAAAGCTGCCCAAACAATATGATGTTACCAACAAATTGCACACTGTGCACTTATCAGGCTTTTGCAGGTCCTACAGAATTTTAGTGGTGTCCCAGAATAAAGACCCTCAAAACCCTTTTGTCCTAAGTCTTTCTGGTGACAGGAGTAATAGGAGCTGCACAGTTTGTTTATTTCACTTAGTTCATATCTTTCTATTTAGTTCCATGCAGAAAATATTAACGCTGAAGCACCTAAAATAGGAAAAAGTGGAAAAGAATTGACTAATGTAAGAGGAAGCTTCTATGCTTTCTACCTTCCCACTGCAAGTTATGTGTTCTTTTTCTATCCCTAGCTAAAATGAAAATTACCATCCTACTTTTAATTCCAATGTTTAACACAGTTTGCAATGCAACAGAGCCAGGTTACAGCTCCATAAACCACTAAAGAGTCAGAAGTGAAAACTGAAGCATGACTTAACTCACCTTCTACCAGTTCAGCACCAGTGCAGCCCAGCTACCAGGAGCCTATGAGCAGGTTGCCTGCAGAGTCTGCACTAAAACCCAGCCTGTCCTTAGCTCTTATGGGCACAAAATCAAGACTATGACTCTGTTGACAGTGGTATACTGTACGCATAAGAGGAAGACATACAAAGATACAGTTCATCCTCAAAATATGCCACAGTCTCAGGAAAACAAACAAACAGAAATAAACAAGCAAACAAAAAAACCCAAACCAAAACAAGCAAACAAAAAACCTACAAGCAAGCAAACAAAAAAACCACTGTCAGCCGCTCATGGGGGGAGAAGAGAGGAAAATTCCCCAGAGAAATGAGAGGAATTGATGCTTCTTGCATGTAACACAAATAGTGTGTCCAGTTCTGGGCCCCTCAGTTTAGGAAGGATGTTGACTTGCTGGAGCGTGTTCAGAGAAGGGCAACAAAGTCGGTGAGGGGTTTGGAACACAAGCCCTATGAGGAAAGGCTGAGGGAGCTGGGGTTGCTTAGCCTGGAGAAGAGGAGACTGAGGGGTGACCTTATTGCTCTCTACAACTACCTGAAGGGAGGTTGTAGCCAGGCAGAGGTTGGCCTCTTCTCCCAGGCAGCCAGCACCAGAACAAGAGGACACAGTCTCAGGCTGCGCCAGGGCAGGTTTAGGCTGGATGTTAGGAAGAAGTTCTACACGGAGAGAGTGATTGCCCATTGGAATCGGCTACCCGTGGAGGTGGTGGAGTCACCTTCACAGGAGGTGTTCAGGAGAAGACTTGATGGGGTGCTTGGCTGTATGGTCTAGTTGTTGGGTGGGTTGGATTGTTTGATGGGTTGGACGCGATGATCTTGAAGGTCTCTTCCAACCTGGTGTATTGTATTGTATTGTATTGCCCATTGGAATGGGTTGCCCGTGGAGGTGGTGGAGTCACCTTCATTGAAGGTGTTCAGGAGGAGACTTGATGGGGTGCTTGGTGCCATGGTTTAGCTGTTTAGGTGGGTTGGATTGGTTGATGGGTTGGACGCTATGATCTTGAAGGTCTCTTTCAACCTGGTGTATTGTATTGTATTGTATAGTTTTCATGTCTTTACTACTAAATTCCTGATCCAAGTTTGACTAAAGAAAAAAAAATTGTAAGAGTCACACAGGATGTAGTTATCATTAAACTTTATTATATTTTTTTTATATATTTATAGACATGACTAAAACTCTTATTAAGTGTAATGCTGATGTGGTAATAAAATTCATAAAAGCATTTTCCCTTTTTGCCCTGAATGCTATCCATACACTTTTCTCACTAATCTCTTTTTATTTATCCTGCAGTAGTGTATGGATATAAATGAGGAAGAAAAATGAATAAGCAAATAAACAACAACCTGTTGTTTTTGTTAGGCATTCTAAGTTAATTTTCATTTGGCTTCTGAAGAATATCCTGGAAACATGTAGGTGCTGAAACCCAGGTATTTGGCATTCAGCTGAAATTACTGATGCAGGTGGAAATTACCAGTGTGTATTTTCTAAAATCAGTGTTTGCTTTCTTATAATTGCAAACAGATTAGTCCTAATAAAGGAACATTACTGTTCTGAGTGGTTATTTACTTTGCACTTAAAATTGTAACTGGCAACATAAGGACTTCATTAAGGTAGAAGAATTAAAGAGATCTGGATTTAGTTTTGGCTCGTAGACAACAGGAATGTTCACCTGCATTTTTTTAATGGAGATTCTTTCTTATTTTTCATATTGGGATCTCAGACAGCTTTGGGAGCCCTTCCAAGAGCTGTCTATAGCCACAGACCACAAAGTCCGTCTTTGGTAACACCCTTTAGGCAAGACACAGACAATGGCTGATTGGAACCAGGCTTCATAATTCCAGTTGTGAAACCACAAGCTTTTGGGATGGGTCACAGGGTGGTGGCCGTATGGATTGCTCAGGTATCTCATGATCCTGGTGAACAGGTAATTCTAACTAACCAGGGCAGGCTCACCAGCAACACTGGGCTTCCTCCATCACTCCATATCCAATCTCCCCAACAGGCTCAGCAGCATCAGTGCTGCAGATATGATCGTGAGCTGGTGAGCCACCAGCAGCTGAGAAGTCTCCCGCAGGCTGCTCTTGAGCAGGATAGAACTGTTTTTCCTTTGTGAATAAGCCATATTAGAAAAATTGTGCAAGAATCTAAGATATGCCCTTGTATTATGAGGACTTTGAAGTGGCAGCACAAATATTGAACATCAACTAAAATGTCAGGAGACAGAGTCAAAAAAAAAGGGATTAAGAACAGCTCTGGTACGAACAGTGCTGGTCTGCAGTGGTATCATACCTATCCAAAAAGCCATGTTGATTGGTGTGGACAAAGTGCATTGTAAACTTTGCATTTGTTTATATTTGAAGCAAACATGCCTTGGATTAAATTGAAAGCCTCAAAGCTGATGTACAAAGATTATCTCTACTGATAGAAAAAGCATTCAAAACATCACTGGTTATCTGAGATGTGAATGAGCAGAAAGAAGGATCAGTAAAACTAAAGGGGCAAAGTACAGACAGGAGACTTGGCTGTGCTTTCCAAGTTTGACTGTACTACAACCTGGTGTGTTTACAAAAGAAAATGTCAGGTTTTCCTTCTTATCCAGAAAAACAAAATAATCATTTGAGAAAGCTCCTGACTGATAATCTAGGCATTAAATGAAATGTACAGTTAAAGTAAATAGAGAGTTTGAAAGAAACCTCTAGTACATACAAACATCAACAAACAAAAAGATGTGTAACCCACTACTTAGAATCATAGAATCATTAAGGTTGGAAAACACCCAAGATCATCAAGTCCAATCTTCCACCCAACACCTCCATGACCACTAGACCATGTCCAAAAGTGTCTTGAAATATGAAGCCTCAAATTAGAAGCAAACCTTCATGTACTCCAGGTAATTGTGAGATCAACAGATACTTGGCTTTTTACTCTATATTACAGAGCGTCAAGCAGAGATGCTCAGCAAAGATCACTCTTCCAAGTGTCCCCTGTGGGGTCACCTTAGCGGTGCCCAGCAGGAGGAGAGCAGGAGTGCAGGACAGTAAGCATATTGGGATTTCCATTACTTGTCTTTGCATCTAGTGATCTATTCTATTCTATTCTATTCTATTCTATTCTATTCTATTCTATTCTATTCTAATCTTCAGAAACAATTTCACAACTTGTACTGCAAATTAATTCAGAATGTATTACCATTAGAAGAAAAACTTTTAACATTTTAAATGGGCTCATTTGTGTACCTGGAAATTCAGCATGCTTTAAACACTCACACCTGAATAGTGAAAAATATCCCTATTTGCTAGCAATATAGATGGAGTTTGTAATAGTGCATACCTTGAAGAAACCAGGGAAGAAAACATAGTTTAATATATAGCTGAATTTGCTATTCAGTTGCTACAGCTCTTAAAAAATGGAGTCAGTTTTTACATTACGTAAGGCCAGCACCTCCTCATATTTGACCTTTGCAGTTTTGACATTTTAGCTGAGAATCCTGTTTAAAACAAACTCTATTTATGCTTCTGACTTTTCAGTACAATTCACATGGCATGGGTCATTGTTCTGCCTTTGGACGTCACAACTGTGCTTTGGGGAAGGGCTTTGGTGACACCCTTTAAGCAAGACACAGACAATGGCTGATTGGAACCAGGCTTCATAATTCCAGTTGTGAAACCACCTCCAGCTGCATTTCATAGACAAATGGCCTTGTCAGATTGTATTTTAGGAAACTATATCGTAGGTCCTCATGAATAGGAAGAGTTGTTTGAAGCAATAAGGATTTCCTTTTTCCACCACTTGAAAGTTGCAAAGAATGATCTGAAGGCCACAGAAAGGAACAGGATGCAATTTCATTGGAAAGAGACCACGGAAACATAAAAGCCCAGACAGAGAAATTCAGGTTAAGATTTCTGTTCACCTAGGAGACTAATATGAAACTTCCCATGCGACTCTATTCTTTGTTCATGATTTTCAGCATTCACTCTCAGAACTTGGAATGTGGCCAGAGAAAGGCAACAAGGCTGGTGAGGGGTTTGGAACACAAGCCCTATGAGGAGAGGCTGAGGGAGCTGGGATTGCTTAGCCTGGAGAGGAGGAAGCTCAGGGGTGACCTTATTGCTCTCTACAACTACCTGAAGGGAGGTTGTAGACAGGCAGAGGTTGGTCTCTTCTCCCAGGCAACCAGCACCAGAACAAGAGGACACAGTCTCAGGCTGCACCAGTGGAGGTTTAGGCTGGAGGTTAGGAGGAAGCTTTACACAGAGACAGTGATTGGCCATTGGAATGGGCTGCCCGGGAAGGTGGTGGAGTCGCCGTCAATGGAAGCGTTCAGGAGGAGACTTGATGGGGTGCTTGGTTGCACGGTTTAGTTGGTTAGGTGGTGTTGGATGATAGGTTGGACACGATGATCTTGAAGGTCTCTTCCAACCTGGTTCATTCTATTCTAACTGAAATAAAAGGAAGAACACATGCTAATAAAACATCAATCACTGCAATGTTGAAGAGTCTTGAAATTCTATATATTTCAAATATCATTGGAAGTGGAAAAAGTAATGACAGGAGAAAACAGCTGAACAGAAGGCATAATGGAAGAGAAGGAAAGTAAAAATAGGAAGTGAGAAGTAGTAGTAAAGAAAGCTCATCTCTATTACCTTATAATATTGCCTTGGTGCTGAGAGAAGGGCAAAACAAAAATTAATGCCTAATTGAAAATATTTATGTTGTCTGTGTAAAAAAAACTCTGAGTATTCAAGTGACCTACAAAGCCTGTCTAATTCTTCATCAGATTACATCATTGTTTTTAGTGTAGTGTAAACTATGATTTTACAGCAGACAACCCATGAAGGACAATCTGCTTTATTTATATAGTGGTGTTGGTGAACAGTGACCACCGAAGTAACACAAAAGTGTGAAAACTACTATTTATAACTGGAGGATAGGCCTAAAAAACTAATTAAGAATACATATGTAAATAGTGAAATAGAAATAGAAATAATAATGTTAATAATAATGTTTAATAATAATAAATTGTAAAATAAATTTTTAAAGTCCACTTGTTGTAGACTTGGAGTAATAGCTAAAGCATGACTCAGTGGACAGGCTAGTTCACCAACAATTCAATATAGAATCAGTTCTGTTCTGCGTATACTCCTGGCCAACAATTCAGCATAGAGTCAGTTTTTTTCTGCATATACTCCTGGCCAAGCTGTCAGCCTGCGGCTTGGACAGGTGCACTCTGCACTGGGTTGGAAACCCAGTGAATCCTACCATTAACACAAAGCAAGAATGTCCCACAACATAACAGGCAGCTGTTTATGTGCCTGAACTGGATTTTCCCTGCCTTTTCACGATAATTCAGTCCAAGAAACTACAGAAATGGGAAAATTCTCAGGGACCCAGATAATTGAAAGACTGAACTACACTAGCACCCTCCTGGAGAAACTGCCTGCTTATGACTTGGATGGGTAAACAATTCCCTGGGTTAAGAGCAGACTGAATGGCCAGGTTCAAAAAGTTGTGGTGCATGGAGTTACACCCAGCTGGCAGCCCAGTGGTGTTCCTCAGGACTCATTATTTGGACCAGTTCTCTTTAATATCTTTATCAATGATCTGGATGAGAGAATTGAGTGTACGCTCAGTAAGTTTGCAGGTGACACTAAATTGGGTGGAAGTGTTGATCCAGTTGAAGGTAGGAAGGCTCTGCAAAGAGATTTGGACAGGCTGGATCAATGGGCCAATGTCAATTGCATAAGGTTTAACAAAGCCAAGTGCTGGGTCCTGCACTTGAGTCACAACACCACCACAGGCTTGGGGCAGAGCAGAGTGGCCGGAAAGTTTCCTGGTGGAAAAGAACCAGGGCTTGCTCATTGACAGCCAGCTGAACATGAGCCAGCAATGTGTCCAGGTAGCCAAAAAGGCCAACAGCATCCTGTCCTGGATCAGGACCGGGACCAGCAGGAGGAGGGAAGTGACTGTGTCCCTGTATTCAGCACTGGTGAGGCCACACCTCAAACACCTTGTTCAGTTTTGGGCTGCTCACTGCAAGAAGGACATTGAGCTGCTGGAGTGTGTATAGAGAAGAGCAATGTGAAAGAATATGAAATAATCCATGTTGTATCTCTACCTGAGTTCTGCCCAGTCACTCCCATCACACCATTTTAGTCTGAGACTAAAGTCAGCCCTTGTTTTGCATCTCTTCATTATAGTGAGTCATCCTTTTACACAACTCAGGAGGTACTGCACTTCCTATAAGTGGAACCCAATTCAAATATAAACACCTATATATGGCACCTAAATATTTCTAGTGCCTGACTGCTAAAATCATTCTGAGTACCCAGTTTTGAATTTTGACCTGTTTTCCTTGCAGTATTTCTCTCTGTTCACACAATAAAATTCCCCCAAACAAGATTTTTTGTCCGTGTCCAGAATATAATTCCCCTACTTAGACATTGCTCAATAGAAATGATGGTTTTCACTGTAAAATTGACACCTGGACAGTGGCACACTTGCCAGGCAAATGGGTTGGCAAGCAGATTGTGCTATGTAGTTGGTATAAAGGTAACACAGCTGCCATAAACATTCAAGATATTAATGCCTGAATGTGAGCAGTGTGAAGCAGATCTTTTCAGAAGCCTGATCTGTTAAATGAATCACAGAGTTTATAAACATAGTGATATTATGAAATTATTTTTTTAAACACATCTGATAATTCAGTGCTCTAATATCAGAATGCTCATTTGTTGGCTTTTTGTTGCTTCTGCTTTTGCTGTCTCCCCATTTTGGGCATGCAGCTCTTAGAATCCACCCTGCCATCCACTCCTCCTAAATTCTCAGTGGTCTGTCCCATTCTTAATCCGTTATTATCAGCAGTAGGAACAACGAACCTATGTGACATGTATTTTGAAAGTTTAGTGATTATGTTCAAAGCAGCCCTTTAATTTTCTGCATAAGAGTGCTCACTGAAAGTCTTCTGAAAAGCAGAATGGTTGTGCTTTGGATTAAATAAACCAGATCTTCAGCTATGGAAGGATAATTTTTTTTCACTCCAGTGAGACAACGTTTTTCAAAAGCCAACTCCCCTGACCTAGAGGATCTTCCTTGACTTCATCTCTCCTGTTGGACTTTTCCACTTTGTATTTAAACATTCACTGGGTAGGAGGGAAATAAATAATGAAAAAATAAAGGAAAAAATAAGCACTTTGTAGAGGTTCCAGTCCCCTGGTCCAAGGAATATTTAATTATTTAGGCAAAGTGGAACTTCTTCTCTGGAGAGGCTGAGAGAGTTCCACCACGGTGTTTATGGTCCAACAGTGAAAACGGGCAGAGGGAACCCTCCGTATAAATCCCAATAAGGAAAGAGTTGCTTGCTTAGCTCTTTCGAGCAACATAATTATGCTTACTAAGTGAGTTGAAAAGGAAAGCCTTAGCTGATTAGAAAATTAATTGTCCTTAATTAGATATCTTGTATTTCCTTAAAATTGTTGTTGTATCCTAAATTACTTGGGCAGCTATCAACAAGGACAGAAAGCAATATGAAATCTGTCAGATTTAATGTGCCTGCATCCATAGTAAATACGGGATATTTGTTGTGATTGTTTGTCCTAAATTACATTGCACAGACTTTTCTAGTCTTTAACAGAGTTAGCAGAAGCCTAAAGGGGTAGTACTCTAAAAAGAAGACATTTCTGAGAAGGTAGACTTTTAAAGTAGAGTTGATTAATTAATGGTGTTATATACACTGTGTACCTTTACCAGTGACATGTGTTGAATCCAGCTGATAGGTCAAATGCACAAGTGAAGTTTTAATGAAAACAGATGCCCAGAGGATCCTAGAGCAGCTGTGGTTGCCCATTGCTCCATGTGTGGAACATCTTCCCATTGCTTTGCAGTGCTGTACTCCCCCACTTCCAAGAAACCAGGGGCCTCTTAAAACAAGGTTGAAAGAAGAAAGGCTTACTAGTCAGCTGGCAGCATATCTGCATTTTTAAGCTAGCCTGGATACAGCAGAGGAGAGCTTAGTTTTTGCTATGTGACTGACCTCTCTTAGCCAAGTTCATAGCAGTGTGAGCTATCAAAAATGACAGGCTCTTGGCAAGCATTTGCATGCTTTTTGGCTGCAATCTCTTCCAAGCCCAGCTGGGATCAATTAAACTAAATAATAGTTCTTGCTATAACTAGTTCCTACCATACTCTTCAGAATTTGCCTAGTCTTCGAAGGTGAATACTATTAAGTTCTTACCTTGCTTACCCTTCCCCCACTTTGGAGAAACTGTGACAGAACTACAAATCTAAGATTTCTAAAGCAAGTTTTAAAGATTGGATAAGAAAGAAACATGGCATGGGCAGGCATACATTCTTGTCTTCCAATTTGCCATTGTGAAATCCCTTCTGCTTATCTTGTCCTAAATAAAAGCCCCACTACACATTCATTCATTCAGGCTGCCCAGAAGGGCTGTGGAGTCTCCTGCTCTGGGGACATTCAAAACCTGCCTGGATGTGTTCCTGTGTGACCTACTCTAGGTGATCTTGCTCTGGCAGCAGGGGTCAGACTAGGTGGTCTTTCAAGGTCGCTTCCAACATGTAGCATTCTGTGATTCTGTGACTCATTTCTCTGGACTTTATGTTAAACGGAGGTGTCATGGTCTAGAATTGTTTAGCAAACTCATCTAAGGTATTATAGAATCTTGCCTTCTAAATCTGGAGGAATTGACAAAAAAAAAACCACCAGAAATAAACAAAAACAAAACACAAACCAAAACTATACAAAGCCTCTGTTGTGCTATAACTACTGAGTGACATGTAGTTTTGCATTCTGGATTTACAAAACTCAATGTAGCTCTTGTTCTACTAGGTGCTGGAATGCAGTTGGATCACTCAGCTCCTTAAAGGTCCTTGTGAATGGAAGCCAACATTTTTAGGATTCAGTGAAATGTCCAGCACTACCTTGGAGGAGCATGCTGGTTTGTCATTGCTTTCTGTGGGTAACAATTTTCCCACAAAGTATTGTCCCCTTTTTTGAGAAGCTTGAATAGCCTATCTGACCTAAGCTCTATCCACCATGCTTTCCTAAACTTACTGTCCTCCCAAGGAACTTGCAGAGCTTTTGCAAGCAGTCATATTTTAAATGCCACTAAACTTTACAAGTAGAAATCCTGAAAATAATGGCTCACTTTAAATAAGCAATATAAATAACAGGAAGCCTGTAACACCATCAAATTTCAGAAATAATTCCTTAGCTGAAGAGTCAGAGAACAGCCAAAGTCACAACCTTGTCAGTTAAGTTCTCCTTTGGGGAAAAAAAAAAAAACAAAACAAAACACCAAGAAACCAAAAGACAAGCCCAAAAACATCCACCAAAACCAAACCAGAATACAGAATTAACAAGGTTGGAAAAGACCTTTGAGATCATCAAGTCCAACCTATCATCCATCACCATCTAATCAACTAAACTATGGCACTAAGTGCCTCATCCAGTCTCTTTTTAAACACTTCCAGAGATGGTGACTCCACCACCTCCCTGGGCAGTACATTCCAATTCCATATCTGCCCCTTTTCCACCACTCTCCCCATTCCCCCTCAAATCCCAGAGCACCTGGGCTCAGTTGGAGTCTCCTCCTACCCCATGTGTGGCCACTTAGCCCTCCCCACCCACTCCCTTTTTATTCCCCCCAGAAAGGAAGAAGCCCTAAGCTGAGCCCATCTGGGCTGAGGGATCCTCCTCTCATCACCGGTGAGTCCCATGGTGCACACTGGGTGATGGTGGTGGTGACAACAAAGGCCGGGGGGCCTGGTGGCCCCCGGCTAGGTAGGGCAATGATTGATTACTACTCCAATATTATCCATGGGTGCTGGCTGGGCCTCCTTACTGAGTCTGAGTTCATCAGTGTGGTTTCTTGGCTGATTGAGGGCCTTAATCCTGGCTTGGGGGTGGTTCTCACTTTCCAGTTTTACAGAAAAAAATTATGCTAAGATGTTGCAGCCAATCTAGCTGAGTTTCTGAATAAGGGAAGGCTGCATTTCAGAGTACAGAATTAACCACTTTGGAAAAGACCTTCAAGATCATCTAGTCCACCTTATCACCTAATCAGCTAAACTATGGCACTAAGTGCCTCATCCAGTCTCTTTTTAAACACTTCCAGAGATTGTGACTCCACCACCACCCTGGGCAGCCCATTCCAATGGCTAACAACTCTCTGTGAAGAACTTTCTCCTCACCTCCAGCCTAAACTCCCCCTGGCACAGCTTGAGACTGTGTCCTCTTGTTCTGGTGCTGATTGCCTGGGAGAAGAGACCAACCCCCACCCAGCTACAACCTCCTTTCAGGGAGTTGTGGACAGCAAGGTCTCCCCTGAGCCTCCTCTTCTCCAGGCAACCCCAGCTGCCTCAGCCTCTCCTCATAGGGCTGCACTCCAAACCCCTCCCCAGCTTTGTTGCTCTTCTCTGGACACAGTCCAGCAAATCAAAATTTTTCCTAAACTGAGGGGCCCAGAACTGGACACAGGACTCCAGGTGTGGGCTAACCAGTGCTGAGTACAGGGGCAGAATGACCTCCCTGCTCCTGCTGGCCAAACTGTTCCTCATACAGATCAGGATGCCATTGGCCTTCTTGGCTACCTGGTCACACTGCTGGCTCATGTTCAGCCTACTGTCAACCAGTACCTCCAGGTCCTTTTCTGCCTGGCTGCTCTCCAGCCACTCTGACCCCAGCCTGTAGCACTTCATGAGGTTATTGTGGCCAATGTGTAGAACCCGACATTTAGATGTGTTATATATCATACCGTTGGACTCTGTCCATCTGTCCAACCTGTCAAGGTCCCTCTGCAGAGCTCTTCTACCCTCTAACAGGTCAAGACCTGCCCCCAGCTTGGTGTCATCTGCAAATTTACTGATGATGGACTCAATCCCCTCATCTAGATCATCAATAAATATATTGAACAGAGTGGGGCTCAGCACTGATCCTTGGGGGACACCACTAGTGACTGGCTGCCAGCTGGATGTGGCACCATTCACCACCACTCTCTGGGCTCGGCCCTCCAGCAAGTTCCTAACCCATGACAACAACACATGACATTGCAAGGTTCAGAATTTATTGCTTTTACATAACCTTGGAGAATATGCTTTCTTTTCTAGAAAGAGAGTTTATTCTATTTGTCAGCACTGGATGGTTCAACAGGAAAACTTACGAGGTGAAATCTAGGAAACTTCTGCCTCAAAAGTAGCCTTTGAGACCAACAACAGTGTCATTCAATGGATGAGGATTAAACATTGGAAGTATTTCCCAGTGCATGCTTTATTCTTTGTAGGAGAGAAATTAATTCTCAATATTGGCATGTTTTAGTGATATGATTCCACCTCCTGGTTGTAGCCTTTCTTCTTGATTCTGCTTTTGCTGTCTCCCTATTCTGTGCACATAACCAGTCTACTGGTCCAAATACTAAAAAAAAAAAAAAAAAAAAAAAGAAAATAAGTTTAAAAAATCACATTCCTATGTAAAGCAGATCCTTATTCCAGTAAACTTTCCAATGTAGGACATGCTTTGAAAAGTTACAGTTACCCTTTTAAGGGGAAACTTCCACAGTGAGCTGGTAGGATAGCCTCCTGGCTACAAAATGAGTGACCTGACAGCGACTCGGGAATTCAGCTTCTTATTTTATCTAAACAAATACCAGCTTCCACTTCTAGATTCTCAGCTGTGCACCAAGGAGACACCAGGAGTTTAAGCATTACTTTGCTCTTTCTGAGTGAGTTCCATAAAGATTGCCTCAAAGACATAGTAGGTCCTCAGGATAATAATAATTAATAATAATATCACAGCCCAACAGCATTTTCCCATTATTTCCCAGCCTATGCCTGGCTACATCCTAACACTTCTTTTCAGAGTGCAGTCCAGGGAAGTACTTCCATTCGACTCACAGACAAGGCAGGGAGGCATCTGAATAACAAAGTGAGAATTTCTACTGGGTATCCCAAACCTCCCAGCCTTATCCTGTATCAGCTCTGCTCCTGAGAAGCAAGGTCATGGGAGCATTGCACCATAGAGAGACTAACATTTGAGAGATACACCAGATCTTGTGTCTGTGTATCCCACACCAGGACTGAAGGTTCACATGGACTTTTCCAGATGGACTGAGCTTTTCTGTGTCCCCTGAAGGGTGCAGGTAGATAAAGAAAGGAGCATTACTGTAGCCAAGAGTGTATACAACTAGGTAGGATGGAGGACAGTGAATGGCTTTCAGTGTGGGGAAAAGAATGAGTATGGCAGTCCTCAAGAAATAGTGCTAAACAAACAAACAAAGCAACACACATGTAACTTGGGGAAAACAAAAACATGTGGGCTTAGAGTAGTGAAACAGATACGAGATAGCCAAATGGATTACTCAGTTTTCTAGTGCATTTAATAGTTTGCTATGGTATAGCCAAGAAACACAAATACAGAAGTGATTATATTCTGCTATAAATTACCACAGACCTTACACTGTAACAGACTTCCTCCAGATTTTCACTTGAATGTATGATTCAAAACACAGGAGCCTGTGGGAATAACAATAGGAGAGGAAATAATCAAGGGATACATAGTATGTAGCCAGTCATCTGTAATTCACAAACACAATAGCTAGCACTCAGAAATCAAAAAAGATGGACAAATCAAAAGGGCCAAAACAGTGTGGCAATACCTAACAAACATGAGAAGAGATAGGAGGGGAAAGCTGCAGGGAGGGGCTCTACAACCAAAGCAGAACGTGCAGCCTGGCCCTTGGCCACTGTGTTGCTGCCGAGTCCAGCCTTGTCCCCTCTCCTGGAAACAAGACAGCCTGAGATACCTATGCCAGGGGGAGGCTTCTGGAAGATGGGATGAGGAGAAAGAGGCAAAAACAGCAGGAAAATTAGATGGGAATATTCCCCTTCACAGCATTAGTGGGAAGTAAGCGGGGACACCTTGAGGTGCCCTTCCTTTGTCTCATTCTGTGGAGAGATGCTGCTCTGACTCCTTTCTCCCGGCCCTGCCTATCCTTCACTTTCCCCAAAGCTGGCACCACTCTGAAATTACTTTCTTGACAGAGAACAACAAGAGGAATAGGAATTGTTCAAACTGCAGCAGAGTGTGTATAGACCAAACCAAATCCATACCAATTGTCAAGTCATTTGGATCAGTGTCAGCACTGCTGACTACTATGGGAAATGAAGGGTATAATCATGGCTACATGAGGTGGTAGAAGAAAGCATAATTTTACCTGTTTCATACTAGTCAGTTATGTGTGCCAGCAAGATGTCCAGTAATGGTTTCAAGGAGTCAACATTTCAGGCAGAGAACAACAGAAGAAGAAAAAGGAAAGCTGTGCATTTGGTGTCAGAGCTGATCACTGTGACAGGACTTCAATTAGCTGTAGCTTTGAGAATAACATAAGATTTGTCTTTAAAGAAAAAGGAGGATAAAGTAACAAAATGGAATGAGAACCTAAAAAACCTGGTGTTTATGGACATGTGACATGCTATGGTTTTCTTTTGCATTGAAAGAAACTGTATTAACTCTCTTCTAATAAAATATCCACATTAAACCCCAAATTTAAAAAGTTGTCTTTATAATCTTAGTCAGTATTGTTATAAATTTACTTACAAAATATCACTTTTAAAAGTAAGAATTTATTGATTTTTAGTGTTCAGACCATTAAAGTGGAACATGCGAGTCCTGAAGCACTGAACCTTCTCTCAAGCTGAGTTTTACTTGACCCAAAGTCCGTGGGACAGAAACAAGAGACACAAATGACATGTCAGGAAAAGAAAGATCTATACCATGTCGTTAAGCTTTCTGTGCATAAAAAACTGATGCTGTATTAAAATCCACCATGCAGTGATGTGTTTTACTTTAAAGAGGAACCAATAGATGGAATGCCAAAGTACCATACTGAATAGCTGAGCGTAGAGTAATGCAACACGTTACAGAGTGTAGTGAAATGGCTGAAAGATCTGTAGGTATATTTTTGAGATTTCCCTAAAGCTTGTGAAATGCATGCTATATTGAAAAATATCTTACACTCAGAATCCCTTCATACATTTGTTGAAAAGGAAGTTACAACAGCAGAGTGGGGAAGAGTGAATATATCAGTCCTGTTGTACAACCTCCTCCTGGGGCCTGGAGCAGCTGATTGACTGCCATTGCTTTCATCCAAGCAAGCAGGGAGTGGAAACTGTTACCAATCCAGAAGTGCCTTGGAAACACATGTGACAGCTCCTCAGTAATTCACTTTTTCTCCAGTCTCAAGAATCAATAATAGTTAGATTATTCCTTTGTCCTAAATCCATCAGTCCTTCCACTGTCCACCCACATGCTTAATACTGCAAAAACACCTGTATTTATTCTCTCATTTTCCTTTCAACTATTTGTTAACCCCATAAGGGTGAAATGACCTAGGTGGGGATTTTTGAAAGCACTTTTCTAGTTGTCCTTGGTGGGGTTGAACAGCAAGGTTTAAGATCCTCCAGTTCTTTAAAATCTACTTAAGTACATACCATGGGAGGGAATGCAAAGCTGTGTCAGAGTCACAAAGTGCTGTGGACGAAAGTGCTTTGGCTGTTTTGCAAGAGCAGCTGTTTAATTCTCAGGTGCCAGTGACTCCATGGAGTGTTTCCCCTGCTCTGTCAGGCATTCTGAGAGGCTGGACATAGATCTTTTTGCAGCAGCTGCTCAGTTGCAAGAAGAACAAATATCTTCACCAAGCTGGACACTTTTAACGCATGCAATCAGAGATTTTTCCATAAACTGTGAAGACTTTCAACTAGGAAAAAAAAAAAAATATGAAAGCATTTTTTTTCCTGTCTGTCCTTATGTTCAGCTGTCTCCTTCCTTTGATTCACACAACTGTATTAGAAAGACTAGAATGAGGAGAAAACCTGGGGGACAGATTCTTTGAAACATTAAAGATTCATATGCCTGCAGAGGGAAAAGCAGGGAGTTTATCCAGCAGCTTTTGAGCCTGCTGTGGAAGGAGACACATTCCTTTCAGTCTTCATAACTGGTTCAAGTATGCTATGTTTGCTAAAGTGCTGCATGAAAAGTGCCAAAACTTGCACTGATGTAAAAAATGTAAGTTGATACTTTCCATCTCAAGACCCAGAGAGCTGTCCTCCCACAAAGAGTCAGCACTTGATCCTCCCTTTATGATCAGGCTGTGAAGCAGGCTGTGAGTTGCACACAATCCAGTACAGCATCATGCTGAGGTTCATCCTAGGCAATGTCAGAGAGAGAAGAATAATACAACCAAAAGCTTGGACCAGTAAAGAACACATATTATGTAGTGTTTTCTTCAGTCCTCATTAGTCAGAGAATAGCACTAAAATGGACATTTGCCAGTGAGGTGGAGAGCCAGACATCAGTTCTTACTGCATGGAATGTTTGGGCCTGTAGTGCTTGAAAAAATTAACATAAATTTTCAAATTTATTTGGAGCAGACAGGTGTATAATTTTTGAGAAAAAGTCTGCATTCACTGGAAGTTTTAATCTACCTTTGTATGATCACTAGTCTGAGATTCACAGTCTGAATTTTACAGCTACTGTAGTAACGATCATAGAACAACCTGAGTGCTTTAGCTTCCATTTGCCTGATAAATAATCATAGAGACTGCCTGTTTCTCAACAGTTAGCAAGAGATATTACATAGAATCATAGAATGCATTGGGTTGGAAGGGACCTCTGGAGGTCATGCAATCCAACCCCTCTGCAACGACTCAACTAGATCAAGCCCCATCAAGCCTTACCTTGAATGTCTCCAGATATGGAACCTCTGCTACCTCCCTGGACAACCTGTTCGTGTTCCACCACCCTGATAGTAAGGAATTTCTTCCTAAAGTCCAATCTAAACCTACCCTTCTCTAGTTTAAAACCATTGTCCCTTGTCATATTGCTACATGCCTTTGTAAACAGTCCCTTCACAGCTTTCTTGTAAGCCCCCTTCAGTTACTGGAAGGCCACTATATGGTCTCCCCAGAGCCTTCTCTTCTCCAAGTACAACTCTGACTCCCTCAGCCTGTTTTCATAGGAGAGGTGGTCCCTCCTCTGGACCTGCTTCATCAGGTCCATGACTTTCATGTGTTGAGAGCTGCAATGCATAATGTAACATCCCTGGTAATGCCTGATTTTGCCTAGTCATAGATCATTAGCTTGAACAGATCAGTGGAATAAAGTGCTATAACAGATACATTTTAAAAGTCAAGAATGGTACATCTCTAATTGTGATGCTGAACCTGACCAACCTATCCCTGTCTCTCTCTCTCAGGCTCAGTGGGGCATAGTGACTGGGTTAAAGTCAATTTACCATCAACAAGATTAAAATATCAATAGAATGGGAACTGACTGTGCAGAGCTGCCCATGGCATTAGCCCTCATTAATTTTCAAGGTCCACTTCATAGCTATTAAATTTTGGTGAGAATGAGGAGCCATCAGAAACCACTTCCATCAGAGGAGTAACTCTTTTTGTCATACACATGAGAAAAATATAACTCTTCTCATGATAAATGGCACCCAGCATCTATAATTAAAACAAAATAATCACTGTGCTACACATATATCTTCTCTTTAAGAGAATAGGTACTCATGATGGCCATTAGATAGAATAGAGTGGAATAGAATAGAATAGACCAGGTTGGAAGAGACCTTCAAGATCATTGTGTCCAACCTATTATCCAACCCACCTAATCAACTAAACCATGCAGCCAAGCACTCTATCAATTCTCCTCCTAAACAGCTCCAATGATGGTGACTTCACCACCTCCCTGGGCAGCCCATTCCAATGGGCAATCACTCTCTCTCTGTAGAACTACACTGCACTGGTTAAGCCACACCTTGAGTACTGTTTCCAGTTCTGGGCCCCTCAGTGTAGGAAGGATGTTGACTTGCTGGAATGCATCCAGAGAAAAGCAACAAAGTTGGTGAGGGGTTTGGAACACAAGCCCTATGAGGAGAGGCTGAGGGAGCTGGGGTTGCTTAGCCTGGAGAAGAGGAGGCTCAGGGGAGACCTTCTTGCTGTCTACAACTACCTGAAGGGAGGTTGCAGACAGGAGGAGGCTGGCCTCTTCTTCCAGGCAACCAGCACCAGAACAAGAGGGCACAATCTCAAGCTGCACCAGGGGAGGTTTAGGATGGAGGTTAGGAAGAAATTCTATGCAGATTACTTGGGAATCACTCAAGAATCATACTGATGAAAGCAGTGTACAAAGTAGGATAGAGCACAAAATGCATAAATCGGGTGCAAATGAAGGATTCATCACTGTGGTTTTAAGCAATTTAAAGAGCATCAAATATAAGACTGTAACAGAAGTGTAAGTCATACTGATTACAGCCAAGTAGGGAACAGTCAGCAAAGTAGTACAAGTCTAAAGGTGGAACTCTATGACAGTCCAAATATATACCTAAAATACCCTCAGAGAGTCTGGATTCCTTTCCCTTCCCCAGAGATTGGTTCCTGTGTTTTCATTAACATTCAATTCTACAACAATGTATATCAATTATTAATATTTTGAGACTCCGGATTAAGAATTTTGCAAGTTCATGAAAAGATTTATCATCATATTCTGAATAAAGTTGGTTATTCTGGTACACAATATGCTGAAATGTTAAAAAAGCCAGATTTTAAAATCATGTTCCAGTATTTGTCAAATGCAGTGAGAGTGTGACTCCATTTTTGCCAGAAGTCCTGACCTGGGAATTCAGCTTGACATGTATGGTGAGAAAATGAACAGGCATATATTTTTTTAAAATCTCTGTCTCTCATTACAGAATACAACTGTGTTCAGCTCTGTTGCTCACTCAGAATAGGTTGACTCCCTGCAGCACTAGAAGAAAGAAACATATGTGACACTTACAGTCTAAACTAGTGGGTGTTCTAGATTTAAAACCCGTGGCGCTTATTGCTATATTTCTTCGTGTGAGTTCTATATCTTCAGTTGTTGTCTTCAGCTGGAGAAAGTAAATCAAAGCTGACACTCCGTGTTTTACAATATGTTTTATTTCAGGTATGTTGTTTTGTTATTGATAGTTATTACCTATGGAAGTTCCACTTGTTTCACGAGCCTTTACTATTCTCCTCTTTTTCATTAAAATGATACTACAATATTATTGCCCTGATGGCCTCCTGGAATCCCTGAACTTTTCCAGAACCACAAACCTGGCTATCAAAACATAGCCACAAGTGCTCCTTGGTGAGCAATAAAATATTCCTAGCATCAACACTGGATCCAAGCTTTTATAGACAATTACAGGATCAAATAGTTACAAGGAGTAAGATACTTAGAGACGGGCTGTGACTGCCTCTGTCTGTGAATAGATACTAGAGATATACATAGTCATGAGGAAACACACAACTGCAAGTAAGCAAACAGGAATAAGTTGAAGACTTTTTTGTGAAACCCAGAGCAAACAAATCCTTCCAAAGCCATCTACTACACTAAACAAACCTCTTATTTCCTCTATTCAATACCTAGGTTTTTTACTTCATTTCCTGGATGTTTAACACTGGAATGAAGCACTTATTCGTGTGAAGGGCCTGAACTGTAGTATTTTCTTTAAAACACTCAGCTTTTTCCTTGATGAAAAAGATTAAATGTAAGCCCTTTATTCCACTTCTCCTCCTCTTTAGAATGTAAACAAGTAAAGCTAAGTGTATTTTCCAAGTGGCAACACCTGGCTCTTTAATAAGTTTGTCTAGCAATGTATTAGCTCTCATATTGTGGACACACTAAGTAACCCCCTGAATCCACTGGGGTGATATTTCCATTTCATTTCTCTTTGATCTGAAAAATCTCTACATTTTCAAGGCAATGATGCTTCATAGATTGGGTTGGAAGGATGTTTCATAAAGCGGTGCCCCTTCATTCTCTCTTACTTACATACTTTTGAAATACCTGTTCTAGTCTAACTTTTTCACTCTGCCTGTCACAGTGGTATTTATAGCTTGGCATCATTCAGACCTTTTGGATCTGTAGAAAGGTTTATTTCTTTCTGAAGAGAAAATGAGTTGGGCAATTATATTTTTGCAGCAGAGAGATCAACAACCAAAAAAAATTCTGAGGGACTTGGGTGACAAAGTTATTTCATAAGTTTGGGGCATGCTGCCCACGTAGTCTGACTAAAAGAAGGGGAGATATTTTCACAAGTATTGAATAAATTTCTTTGGCTAAAATGTTTCATCTTGACCTTTCTCAATAATTTTCTTTTTCACATTAGTCTCCAACAAACAACTTCAAATTGTATTCAAGTATGTGATGCGTAATCTCTGTCCTCCTCAACAGACAGAATTTACAAACAGTCTGAATTGTTCTGTAGCACGATGCAAAAGCCCTGCTGCAGTGAATCTAAAACGTCTTGCTGTTTCTAGTCCAAGCTCACAGCCTATCAGAACAACTCTTTGACCTTCCAGAGTGGAAGCTTCCACTTTTAGACACACTAATCTTTCCCACCAATGAGTGAAAAACTGCATGGGGATTAACTCAAGTTAACGGACAGTACTCCTGCAAATGAGACTCTACTCACCTCACTTCTTGCACCACCACATGCAAAATGACTGGCTCCAACCTGCCTGCCTTGCACCTCCTCTCTCCTCCCCACCAGACCACAACACTAGTAAGAGCACTTGATGCTGACTTTGTGAGAGAAGGAGGAGAAAAGAACCTGAGCCTCACATTCAGGGCTCCCATTCTGCAGTGCATTAGCCAAAAGACAGACCAGGCAGAGTGGTACAGGAGTTTTTAATGAATTAACACAGGAGTGGAATCACCTATGCAATAAAATTACATCTCTATAAGCAGCACTGAGACATCTGGCTAGTAATATACACTAATTAGACACTGTTTCAAACATCTAAGAAATAGATAAATGCACTGTGTAAAGTGTCACTCTTGCGGGGGCAAGGGAGGAGCAATATGTTTTTCTTTTAGAATAGAATAGAACAGAATTAACCAGGTTGGAAAAGACCTTTGAAGCCATCGAGTCCAACCTATCATCCAATACTATCCAATCAACTAAACCATGGCACTAAGTGCCTCATCCAGACTCTTCCCAAACACCCCAGTGATAGTGACCCCACCACCTCCCTGGGCAGCACATTCCAATGGCCAATCACTCTTTCTATAAAGAACTTCTTCCTAACATCCAGCCTAAACCTCCCCTGGTGCAGCTTGAGACTGTGTCCTCTTGTTGTTCTGGGCAACCTGATCTAGTGTGAAATGTCCCTGCCCATGGCAAGGGGATTGGAACTAGATGATCCTTGAGGTCCCTTCCAGCCCTGACAATTCTATGATACTACCTGCGATGACACGTACAATTTTTTCATTACTGGCACACTAAGAAATGTGAGTTTTTGGTGGGGCTACTTTGAAAAGAAATGATATCATAGCTTTTGAGGTCTGAAAGTTTCCTACCATTTGTCAGTTTAATAAACTGAAGATTTTAATAGAGATCTTGTAACAACACACGCTGTACCCTGAAGGTGTGAATATTTCCTAACTAGCCAAGTTTACATATGGCTCACACAGGAACCACTCACAGGTTTCTTTGTAGCCTGACAGTGAAATTTTGCAACGACTGAGTAATATTAATAAAAAACAATCTTTAGGACATGTGTTCTGCACACTGAAAGGCTTGGGTCATGCCTGAGAACAACAACAACCAAAAGAAGAAGAAAAAAAGGAAAAAAGAAGTAAAATTACCTTAAACTAGGTTTCCAAATCCTCATTTAAAGTGAGTAATTTTTCAAAGATCTTAAGTATTCACAAATCCCAAAACAGTTTGTTGGGTATCTCACACTCTTGAAAGGCCAAGCACTTCATTCAGAAGCTTTGATCGAAAATGAAAGCATGATTTAAGGTTGCATTAAGGGCATTATAAGACTGATCTTCTTGGTGTCAAAAGGGAAACAATGGGAAAGGGGGCTGAGGGGGAAGGGGCAACTAAATGATTCAATTGCTAAATTGAAGAAAATACTCCACCTGCCTTAACAGATATGTTATTAATGCACATTTCAACTAATGCAATAAGAACTAATAAGATAGAAACTCCACCTGGAGTACTGCATCCAGCTCTGAAGTCTTCACCACAGGAAAGACACAAACATGTTGGAGAAGATCCAGACGAAGGCCACAAAAATTATTGAAGGTCTGGAATGCTTCTTTTGTGAACAAAGACTGAGGGAGCTGGGATTGTTCAGCCTGGAGAAAATAAGGCTCCAGGGAGACCTTATTGCAGCTTTTCAATGATTGAACTGGCTTATAAGAAAGATGTGGATAAACATCTTAGCAAAGCCTGTTGTGA
Organism: Picus viridis; assembly: GCA_033816785.1. Classification (NCBI taxonomy): domain Eukaryota; kingdom Metazoa; phylum Chordata; class Aves; order Piciformes; family Picidae; genus Picus; species Picus viridis. The sequence continues at coordinate 11,085,575 of CM066570.1, forward strand.
CAAGATAAGGAGTAATGGATTAATTTTTTTAAAAAGGAGATTCAGACCAGATATAAGGAAGACATTTTTTAGAATGAGGGCAGTCAGACACAGGGCCATGATGCCCAGAGGGGTGGTCAAAGCCCCATCCTTGGAAACCATTCAAGATCAGGTTGGACAGGACTCTGAGCATCCTGATCTAGTTAAAGACGTCCCTGATCACTTCAGGGGAGTTGGACTAGATGAATTTTAAAGACCCCTTCCAGCTTAAAGCATGCTATGATTCTATAATTCTATGTGCGTGATACAAATATATTCTTCTTTCCTATTACAAACCAAACTCTCTGATGTTGATGTTAAATATCCACCAAAGGAGAAAAAATGTTGGAATTTTACCAGAAATTTAAATTTCTATAGCAAACTATGAGCTTGAAACATAGCATTTCACTAGTACAAAACAACCCTGAACTTCACTTACTAAGGCCGTTTTCCTCTTTGACCAATCATCAACTGCACACTGCTTCAGCCTAAGGAGGTTCTGAGGGGCCTCAGCACAGCACACTAACATGTATCTATTTAAAGGTGGTAACTGGTCATTAACAACTTGCAGAGTTTATGAAGAAATCAAGGAGAGAAGTAATGCTGCTAGGTCTGTTTCACTACTGACAAACTCAGGTGCAAAGAGACATAACACTATTAGCCTGCTGCGGAGCCTTCACCTGCAGCGGAGTGCTTGCGTGCAGAAAGGCTGAGCACACTGGCAGCAGCTCAGCTCTGGGTGGGTACTTCCCAATGGACACTGTTAGCACCCTCACTCCATTTCTGCTGTATTGCAAATTCAAAAAGGACAAATCCTAACCCAGGGAAGAGGCCTAAAAAACTCAGCCCAGGAACTGGATAAAGTAGTTGCTTCAGGTGGACCAAACAGCTATTGCTAGCAACAGCAATAATAATGTTTTTGGTAGGGTGGATGAGGAGGGACAACAGTATGATTTGTTGGCAATTATGTTTTATGCACAAAAATGAGCAATTCTACCAATTTTCTTATTTTTATAGCCTGAGGTGCTTAAGATATATAACCTCTTTTTTTTTCTTTTCTTTCAGACCATGTTGGCACTAAGAAAACATATTTCAAAGTTTTACAGAGCAATCAAGCTGGGATCTACAAGTTATCAACAAAATACCAGCTGAAACTAATCCATCAGCTTTAAAATATGCTTTCTATTTAGCCGGGTGAACCGAGTACCTCTGGGAAGAAACAAAAAATCTTTCCATTGCAATCAGGGTTCTTCCTGGTGAAACTGAACTTTCTTTTCAGTTCTCTTGGAAATTTGGAATTGCAATGTTTGTTTTTTTCTTGGAAAAGCACAGCAGAGAGTATATGGCTGGTTTTGCTTACACTGTGATCAGTAAGCTGTTAAGCAGAAACAGCAAGCGCAGATAGTTATTTGCTGCTTTGCTTTTACTCACAGTCACAGGACACTGTCAGTTCAGGTGCAAGTCTGACATTTGCATTTAGAAACGTAGGCAGCTACTGGTGTGAAAGACAGGTACATCTGCCACTGTTAGGGAGATGCTGACCCCAAAAAATGACATTGATGAATGTGATAGAAGATGGAAATGGCATTTTTCTCACAGCAAGAGGCGAATAGCAAAGCAATTGTGAAAGCATCTGGGATTTCCCTTAGATAAGATGTCATACAGCTGAAATTCAGACTGATCAGAACTATCTACATCAGTGGTAACATTTCAAGCTGTGGGGCTCCTCTAATATTTATGATAGGATGCTTGCAAAACATACATTTGTCTAGAGCTTCTTTGTGAAAGAAAAAAATAAAACAAAGATTGGTGATTCTGATTGTCGCTTTTATGCAAAGCTATTAGTTTGCTTCATTCCACAACTTTCTCTTAGACTACCAACTAATCATCCAAGATAAATCTCCCAGTGAGGTTTCAAAACTGGTTGTAACCCCCTTTTCTGCCTCTTAACTTTGCGGATGTCTGGTTTAATTTTCATATTTTTGGTGCTGGCTGTAGTTGGAGATGACTAGACCTTCAGCACAAGCCTCCTGTGGGAGGGAGACTGGTGCTAGAACAGAATGCAGATGCAGGTCTTGTCACAGGCCTGTGACTTCTCACGTCACCTCTACTTTTTAGACCTGTGGGATGGGAGGAACCATCTTACAGCCTGGCCAGCAGAACAAGGGCCGAAATACTGATCTCAGGGTGGGAGAACTGCCTGTGAATACCCTCTGGCTGAAGGCTAGATCTGACCAACCACTTCGTTTATCTTGCTCTGTGCTCTGGCACAGTGGAGGATCAGATCGTGAGCACCTACTCCGCCAGGCACTACGTTCTAAAATATTTTCGGTGGTGATGGCATTTTGTGCTGGACATTGTCACTGCAAGCAAGAGATGTCCAGAGGATGCCTACCTTGCCAGACTTCTTCTCACCATCCTCTGCCATCCTGTTCAGATGTCCAGTTCAGGAGCTGTCAACTTATAGAAGGTGGCACTGTGATTTGAGATGGGCTGCTGGCAGAGGAGGTGGTAGTTTCAATGTTTTACTTTGTAGTCTTATATTCCAGTAAACCTCATTTAGGGATGCAAGCAATTTTTTTAAGGTGTTCCTAGATACTAGTATTTCACATTTAAAGGTTCTCTTGCTAGTTTTCCAAGAGAAATATGAGCTTCTCTTGAAAAGGGAGAGATTTCAGATATACCAGGGAAGAGCTTGCTTTCAAAATGTCATAAAGGCAGCTGTGCAGTCCAAGCAGAGGCTTTGGCAGAAGTCTGAGTGTGATGGTAATACTGCCCAATCCAGACTTTTTTTATTTAATGGAAAATGATGGAAAGTCCTGCTTTAACAGGATTCAGACACTGGCTTTTGGAAACAGGCTTCGGTAACCAAAATAAAAAGGATCTCAGAAACTTTAATGGCCCAGTTTAGTAAAGTTTGACCAAGGACTTGCATTTAATAACTGAAGCTATCAGTTTACATTAGCACAGTAGATCTAAATCCAGTCTCTGATACAGACACAAAAGCCCCTTGGCTTCACTGTCTATAGTCAGAATTGGGTGCAATATGTTTGTTAAAAAAAGGAGTTACAGTGATGTTAAATAAAGTAATTTTGTTACTATGGTTAGAAGATGAAATGACAACTGATAATCCTCACATCATGGCCCTGATGTGGTGTTTGTAGGCATCAGTGAAACCACTGAAATCAGGCAGCTGACAGGATCCCCCATGAAGTTGAATGAGCTGCATGGAAGGAACTCAAATCCATCCTCACCTGTTCCCATGAAACACCACAAGCTTCTTGGGAGGTGACCTAACCTTCACCATAGGCTAAACAGGTCCAGCTAGATAAAGTCACTATTTTGCAGGGAAGTTTTCTTCTTGATCACAGAATCACAGAATGTCAGGGGTTGGAAGGGACTTCTGAAGATCAAGTCCTGATCCCCACCAGATCAGGATCACATAAAGCAGATCAGAAAAGGAACATGTCCAGGAGGGCCTTGAAAGTCTCCAGAGACAGAGATTCCATGACCTCTCTAGGCACCCTATTCTAGTGATCTGCTGCCCTCAAAGTAAAGATATTCCTTTCCATGTTTACATGGAACTTCCTATGTTCAAGTTTATGCCCATTACCTCTGAGAAGAGTCTGGCCCCATCTTCCTGACACTCATGCCTTAGATATTTGTAAGCATTAATAAGATCCTCCTGCTCATTTTTTTCTTCTCCAAGCTAAACAGATGCAGCACTCCAGTCCCCTAATCATGTTAGTGTACCTGCTCTGGACTCTCTCCAGTAGTTCTTTGTCCTTCTTGAGCTAGATATTGAGAGAAGATTCCTACTGCTGTGTTATAAAATTTAGAATATTTTAATGTTATAGTTGAAGGAAGATATATAACTTCTCATTAGATCAGCTGTTTCATATTCTTTTTAAAGACAGAGAGTACAACTCAAACATGTAGTAAACTTACAGCAAAATGGATCACTGAATGCACTGGATAATGCAAAAGAGGCTGCATCATCATGACCTGGTGAGAAGTACAGATGATGCCTCTCATCTGGTTCCTTACCTCCAGGAAGTCCTCAGATCTATTCTGTTAAAGAACTTCATACATACACTATGCTTAAAACAAACCTTCAGAAATAATATTTACTAAATTAAAATACAGATGCATACAAGTTTCATTCTTTGTTTACTCTGCCTGTCCACTAAAACAGTGGGATTGGAGCAAATACACAACAACAGATGTGGATTTATTTGTTCTTTCCAGCCATAGAGCACTGACTGTTGAATCAATGTTGTTTTTACTTGTGAATTGACTAGTTTTGTACAATCTTTCTTTGAAACTTATGGGACACAAGTCTGTTATGTACTATAAATTTGATGCATGGGAGCTTTGTCCATGTCTGCAGTAACTAGCAGGTTAAAGATTTTAAGATGCAGAATAAAACAGCTCTGGAGGGATATTGCTCTCATCAAACTGGCTTCTTCTGACAAAAAGCACTAGACAGTCTCTGCCTCCAATACACAATGCTGGTTTTCTGCACAGCCTGGTAGTGTGATTTGCTTACTGTATTACCACAAAATAAAATGCACTACTTTGTGTTAAGTGTGTGGTAATGACATGATAGATGTATTGGAAACCAAGATTGCACTTACTCAGTAACTTGCGGTGTCAGTACAATATCACTCTATGAGATAATAGCAGGGGGCAAAGAGCTGCCTCACAAGGAGGCTTGCATGAATACAGCAGTCTCACTGGTTGCTTAGGATTTCACCCTATGACAATATCACTCTTTCAGCACTAGATCAACACTACTGACAGCTGGGGAATTACATCCCTTTATTTTCAAATATTATAAAGTGTGCTAAAGGGCAAAACTAGCCCTTGCTCAACAAGCCGACATGAACCATGCAAAGTGCTTATATCTTGATTTAAATCAAGGTTTCCCATGATTTGGCTGATAATTGCCTAGACTCTTGCAAAGTTTAAAGTCCATTGAGACGGTGTGATGGTTTGAAGCTTTTCCCAGAGTCCAAAAGCCCCAAAGAAACAGTTTTAGATTTTCCTCCCCCTCTCCCTTTTTTCCCAGTAGGGTAAAAGCAAATTAGGCAGGAGAAAGGAAAAAACGCAAAAGAAATGGTTGGAATCAGTTTGGAAGTAAAAGCAATATATATATATATATAGCATTTGAGTAACAGGGAAGGTTACAAAGGTATAAGGAAAAGGGTAAGTAGAAAAGTATACAAAGCCAGACCCAGCTGTCATTGGATTCCCTTGATGCAAATGGATTCAGATCTTTAGAAAGTATGGATGCAGCATGGAGGTAAGCCCTGCCACGTGGTAAATGCAGGAAACAGGAACAGCAGAGACTTGACGAGCAGGCAAGACAAGAGGGAAAAAAGAAAGAGCTAAAAAATATCAAACTTAGAATAGGTTTGAGGGACAGGAAGGGGATATGGAATAGACCTTTGACCCAGGGGAGCCATTCTCCTGGGAGGGGGAAAACCAAATCTCTTTCTCTGCCCACCTGGATCAGGTTTTGTTTGTCCACCTTGGGGGCTGGGTTCCTTACAGCCCCCATCAAGGATGGGTGTGCCTGGGACAGGAGGGCACACACCTTTTGTTCAGACTGAGGACAGTTCATGTTTTGGTATCAGTGAATTATATTAGCTAGCTAATGATTAATTATAAAAAGGAAAATAAACATGGGATAAAAGAAGACAAACAGCAAAAGCACAAGGGATCAGATCTTTGACCAGTGTAAACTAACAGTGACCTAAGGATTTATGCAGAATTATGCTTCATCACACTCCCTGGTTCACTGTATTTAACTGATTTCATTTGGAACTAGTTACATTTGTATAAACCTGGCAAATTAACCTGCTGTTCCTGTAATTACCCTTGAAAGGATTCTTAGGTTGTGTTAATAGCTCAGCTTTTAATACCAGAAATAAAAGGGTTACCTTTACTAAACCACAAAAATGGAAATTATGCAATATTATGATTTCATTTCAGGCCCACAAGAGCTTTGAAATAAGGCAATGCATACCCATCACTAAAATTACCACCAGGTTTTCAGAGGATTTGGCTTGTTAAAAAAAAAAAGAGAGAGAGAGAGAAAAGAGATTTTCCACTCCACAGAGTTTTACAGTTTGACAATTGTGACTATGCTGTGACAACATAAGCCCTCTCTCCCTCCAACTTGCCTCTGTACCTCTGTATTTAATATAAACAGAGGAAAGAAAGAAAGAAAGAAAGAAAGAAAGAAAGAAAGAAAGAAAGAAAGAAAGAAAGAAAGAAAGAAAGAAAGAAAGAAAGAAAGAAAGAAAGAAAGAAAGAAAGAAAGAAAGAAAGAAAGAAAGAAAGAAAGAAAGAAAGAAAGAAAGAAAGAAAGAGAGAAAGAGAGAAAGAGAGAAAGAAAGAAAGAAAGAGAGAGAGAAAGAGAGAGAGAAAGAGAGAAAGAGAGAAAGAAAGAGAGAAAGAAAGTAAGAAAGGAAGAGAGAAAGAAAGAGAGAAAGAGAGAAAGAAAGAGAGAGAGAGAAAGAGAAAGAAAGAAGAGAGAGAGAAAGAAAGAGAAAGAGAGAGAGAAAGAGAGAGAGAAAGAGAGAAAGAAAGAGAGAAAGAAAGAGAGAAAGAAAGAGAGAGAGAGAAAGAGAGAAAGAAAGAAAGAGAGAAAGAGAGAGAGAGAAAGAGAGAGAGAAAGAAAGAAAGAAAGAGGAAAGCAAGAAAGAAAGAAAGAAAGAAAGAAAGAAAGAAAGAAAGAAAGAAAGAAAGAAAGAAAGAAAGAAAGAAAGAAAGAAAGAAAGAAAGAAAGAGAGAGAGAGAGAGAGAAAGAGAGAAAGAGAGAAAGAAAGAAGAAGAAAGAAACACATTTTCTTTCCATGAGTTCAGTATGGCACCACATCTTCCTGAGCTGCTAAAGTGTTATGTGGCACTTGCTGCTCCAGTGTTTCAAGTCCCTGTTTCCAATCATGAGAGGCAAGTTACAGAAAAGTGACATAATACTGATCAAAGGAGTTCCACAACTGCCAGCCAAACCGGGTCACTTACAGACAGTTGTATTTCTCAGCGAAATATCTGGTTCCAATACCCTTTTCAAGCAAAGCTACAGCTTATCTCATGGAAACTCCTACTGTGACCAACGAACCTAGTTATTCAGAAAGGCTGGGGCTCACCTAATTATAGCTTTCCTAAAAGCTAGTCTTCTAGCCTCACTCTGTAATCAGTGAAAAGAGATGGATACCTTCAGAGAGTGGTTTGGTTACAGTTGAGTCAGATTAAAGTGTCAGATGTGGAGTGTAAGGACTTCCTAATTTTCACATATGTCACAATCCATACCATGACAGAGAGGGCATCTCACCTTCACTTATGAAGCAGAAACAATGAGAAAACACCACTCAAGTTGTTTATGCTGTCACAAGAATGCTGTGCTGGGCACACCTCTGAGGTGCTAAGTGAGAAGTCACAGCTGAACAAACCAATCTAGGGATCGCTAAAGACTTGAGCACTGCTCAATCTCTCCCCAAGCTCAAACACTCAAAACTGCTCTTCAGTGTACAGGTCCTACGTCAAAGTTGCCAGGTGCTTACACTGGCGAGCTTGCCACTAATTACTGCACCCCAGCACCTGAGTCGACCTGCATTTCAAAGTGACTTGTGGGAACTACTCCTGTGCAGAAGGAGATGCCACCAAACACCAACAGTGGTGTGAGCACACAGCCCTATTTATGTCAGGATTAATCTTGCCCTTAATGGATTTCAGCCTTTCTTGGAGAAGAAAATATTAACCATTAACATGTAATGGGAAAAAACAGCAGGGTTGCACGAGTGAAGCAAGGAGAAAAGGCTGTAATGAACACTTTAAAAAGGATTTGCATGGTGGAAACACTCTACATGGATAGACTATATAATAGAGTGCCAGCCTTCCTGGAGGTTTAAAAGCTAACTGAAAAATGGAGAACTCATGTTTTGATAAACCATAGAACCTGTGTGATGATGGATGTTACCAAAGCAACAGAGAAGTTTAACTATATCTAAATCATAGGCAGGATTTTGCAATCGGAGACAAAAACTGAGTAAAAGCTGTACAACTGTGGAGCTTTGAGTGTTATCAGCCTGCACATCCTTGAAATATTTTGAATAATAACACTTTGCTTGAAGAGTAAGAAGACAATGCAGCCCTTTCTAGCTCCTCATTTTTCTTGTCACTCAGGAGCTGGTAAAGTCATTGTTTTGTGCTGCATATTCCTTCTCCTTCCTCAAGGGCAACCTCTCTGCTTGGACAGAAATGACAGTGAATTAAAAAATAGAAACTTGGATACATGAACTGGTCAAAAACATCAAAAGCACAAATTGGAAGGGCAGATGTACACAGAAGTCTGTGCCCTTACTCGCTTTCTTTTAGTAGAACAGAAATAATCTTACAGACTCCAAGTAGTCTTTGAACCTAGATCACGCATTATAATTGTTTTAATGCCCATACTTTTTCTTGTACTTTAGGTGATGAACAGTATGTCAGTATTCTAAGTATATGCTTTGTTGCCCTTATAGAATCATAGAATCAATAGGGTTGGAAAAGACCTCAAAGATCAGCAAGTCCAACCTGTCCCCCAAGACCTCATGATGACTAAACCATGGCACCAAGTGGCATGTTCTATCCCCCTTGAACACCTTCAGGGACGGTGACTCCACCACCTCCCTGGGCAGCACATTCCAACGGCTAACAACGCTCTCTGTGAAGAACTTTCTCCTCATCTTAAGCCTAAATTTCCCCTGGCACAATTTGAGACTGTGTCCTCTTGTTCTGGTGCTGATTGGCTGGGAGAAGAGACCAACCCCCTCCTGGCTACAGCCTCCCTTCAGGTAGTTGCAGACAGCAATAAGGTCTCCCCTGAGCCTCCTCTTCTCCAGGCTAAACAATCCCAGCTCCCTCAGCCTTTCCTCATAGGGCTTGTGCTCGAGGCCTCTCACCAGCCTCATTGCCCTTCTCTGGACACATTCAAATTGTAGCCCGGCAAGGGGTTGCCAACCTTGCTTTGAGTGGGAATGTGGAGTATATAGCCTCCAGGCAACCCTGTCGACTTGAATTATTTTATATTTCTATGATCATTTAAAAAAAAAGTTAAAAAGGCAGAAGTATGTATTTTCTTTTGACTAGCTGGCCAAGAATGAAGTACAAATTCGTTACTTCACCATTGCATTTTATGTAAGACTATCTCCAGATTTCCTTATTTAAGACTATGTCCAGATTTCCTTATTTCTATTAGGTTCAGTGTCATGTTTTTCTGTTAAACTAATGTAGAACTGTGCCTTATTTATCTCAAGTGAGACATAAGGTCTGCTAATAGTAACATCCAAAACCACACCAGGACCATTTCCACAGTTTAAGATTATGCTGTCTTGGTGAGAGCATTAGGTTGTATGAACACAAGAACTGGTATGTTATTTGGCAGGGTTTTCCAGTGTTGATGTGGGGTGAGAGTCCTTGCTATAGAATAGAAAAGAAAGAAAAAAAGAGAGAGAGAAATCAAATCAGATTGAAAACACAGCAGTAGGAAGATTAGAAGTCTTTTCCAGTGGATAAATTGTGGAGTTCAAAGATGAAAGCACTTTTCATTTCATAGTACATTTTTTTTTCATTTTCATAGTACATTTTTTTTTTTGCTAGAATTATTGTAGAAAGCCTGTTAAAAGGAATCATTAGTAGGAACAAATTTGAATGAATAAGCAGCCAAGTGTCAAGGAATATTTTGGATGAATATTCCAATGCTGTGGAAGACAAATTAAGAATATGGTACAAAGGATTCAGTTTGCTTTGGAGGAACATAGGCAGTTCGGAGGCAGAGTAGGAAAACAAGTGAGTCAGGGGATAGAGTGAGCATGAAAAAATCTTTATACATGGAAAGGAAATGGAAGCAGAGGGCAAAAGCAAGGATTAAATACCAAGCCAGGAATTTCACTATAGAAGGTTATCAGATTTGTCAAGCATAACATCCCCTTACACTTGGTGAATATGTGCTCACTACTCTTGATGACGTTCTTGTCCTTTTTGTGTCTAGAAATGTCTAATTTGCTTCAGTATTCCTTGAACTGATCATATTCTACCAAGGGTAATTTTTTTCCCTTTAGATTACACCCTTGATCTCTGAGGCCTGGGATTCACTGTCAGTCTTTGTAGCAAAGACTGATGTGAAGACTGTGTACAGTACCTCAGGCTTTTCCATGCCTTGTGTCAACAAGTCCCCTACCTCATCCAGCAGAAGAATTGTGTTTTCACCAGTCTACCTTTTGTCACCTGTGTACTTAGACTGCCCTTTATGTCTTTGCCATTCTTTACCACATTCAATCCTAGTTGGGCTTTGCTTTTCTGACCCCTGTCTTTGCATTGTCAGTTGGTATCTGTGTACTCCTCCCATGTTACCTGTCCCAGTTTCCATCTTCTCTACAATTCCTTCTTATCTTTGAATTTTGGTACAAGCAACTAACTCATCTATACAGGCCTCCTGGATTTTTGGCTGACATCCTGCTTGTTGGAATGGTCTGCTAGTCCATTAGCCCATGCTTAGTGACACAGGACCACCTTTCTAAAGAGATAAATCTATAATTGTAACATGAAAATGTTTCAGTCATGAGATAGACTAATAGATATGCACAATTTATCTTTCCATGTGCATGATCTGTAAAATCTTGAGGTAACAAACAAATCACAGATATGTCATACAGTTTTAAACAGAGGTAAATAAAAAACCTGAACTTTCATTCTGCAAAAGGTAGTACAACTTCCCCATTCAAAACCAGAACATATGATTGCATTTTTTGTGTGCATGTCTGGAACTTCTGTGACTATTTTATGCAGGATAACTCTGAAGTATCCTGTCTCATGGGAAATGTATTTTGGATGAATTATACCCACACTCTTAGCAGTCTGTAATTCAAGGCCTCTCTTGGTAGAGCACAGCTGTGTGATCTTGGCACAGGTTTACCGAGAAAATTGTTGCTAAGGTGTGAGAACATATGTGAACCAAAGCTGTGCAAGATAAGCAAAGTGAAAACCAAGACAGAGGGTAGTTGTTGAAATCATGATAGTTAGCAGCTCACCAATTCAGAAGGAGAAATACTGGCACAAAGAGGTGTGAAATTTCAATGAAAAAAGAGAGAGAACAGAGAATAGAAAAGAGCAGTTTGCTGCCTCTGTGGACCAACCATCCACCTCCCCACTACTGCCATCTCATGAGCTCTCACGGGAGAGCTGAGCACTTTAGTATAGCAGCTGCTCAGCATAGTAGCTGAACAGCACAGCTATCTGCTTTGTACATCACCCCATAAATGTTTGGTGTTCCCACATTGTGCATATTCTGCTTGAGGAGTCCCTCTGCACAGAGGAAAAGGTGATTGATTATGACAAATGCCTCCCATTCATCACTATCCCCAGTGAGCCTTCTCTCTGATGCCTGAAGCTGAATTTTAGGAGGTAAAAACTCACAAAGGAAAGAAATCCACTCCACAGTGGAAAACCCCAGAATCTTTTATTCTTACCTTCTATCATATAGCATAACACAGTAAGGAGATGCAGACCAATGTCAGACTGAATCACTTTAAGTTTGAGGAGTCAGCCCAAAAGATTCAAATGTCTTTTTTCAATTTTCCCACAGGACAATAGAAAACAATACTAAAATTTAAGCTTTTGCACAAAAATACAATTTTACATATACTACATTTTCAGTGAGTAAAAGTTCATGGAACATATCAGATCAGTTCTAATTTCATTTTCAGCTCAAAAATTGTTTCAAAAGTAAAACATTTCAGGAAGTGGTGAAGTGTTTTTGAGCTGTAACACTGTTACAGAGATTTAATATGAAGAAATGAAATGTATTTATTTTAGAAAAGACTTGTGTTTGTTAAATCATTTTGAAACCAATATACAAATCATTCATGAGAGTTTTAAGTAAGTAACCCACTTTTCTGTACAGCTGATGTATAAATCTGAAGGTGTACTGATAAGATCATCTCCCCAGCCCCAAGCCAGTCTTTCATCCATGCAGACATGAGGCAGAAGCAGATCACTGTTGATCGCCTTCTGATGAGATCCTCTCCAGTCCCAACCTTTCCCAACAGATGAAGCTATGTCCTGAAGGTTTCTTCACATGAAAGGTCAGCCCAGCAAAATCCTGGTGCATACAGAATCCCTGAGCAGCCACCACCAGCAGCAAGGAATGTCACCGGGAGAGGCTTCCCCTCCATGACATAACTGTATGAGGCCACCCTGTGCAAAACACAAAAAAGGTTTGTAGAGCTAAATGAGTGGGTACAAGTGACTAAACAGATTATTGAGACTGATGTAAGGCATTTTACGAGTCATGACCTCAGAAGGATTTTATTGCTGTTCTGGGAAAGGAGGAACTGGGGGCTCATTTGTAAGGCTTTCGAAGCTGTGGGTGAAACACTGCCTTCAACAGATATATTCAGGAAAGTCCAAACTGGAGGATGACACAGTAAAATAGAACTTGCTGAACTAGTAAATTAGCCTTTATATTGGTAAAGCAATGCCCCAGGGAAATATGAATGTTCTTTCACTTTCTGTGAATGAATTACATCGTTCATCTCAGAAGCTAATATTTAGGTAATTATTTTAATGAATGTAGCATTTTAATCCTGTGCTCACAAACAAAAGTCACTTTTTATAAGCCAAAAATGAAGATGCAACAGTAGATTTTTGTCTTTAAAAATCCTCAAACACCTCAGTAGTAGTTTTAAATATCAAATACTTCCTCATTAAGTATCTTTCTTAATCTTAAGGGATGAGGTGGAGAGGGCAGAAGATTAAAATTACCTTGTTGCACAAAGCAGACTAAAAATTCACATTATCAGTACCTGCAACACAGGCTTGTATGGTTCATGTAATCAGTCCACATGCAAGGCACTAAATTTGGCTCACAACAAAAACAGAGGAGAAGGAAAGACTCTTTCTCCATGACAGTGTTATAGTGAGGCAACAAGGGCCTTCTGGAGAATCTGTAGTACGTGCACTACTGTAGCTCTATTTGACTTGAATTCCCAATTTCAGCATTTCAGAGAGAAATTTCTTTCCATACTACTCATGAAGGGGAGCAGGGTGAGCCCTCAGATCAATCTGTCCTTCTCCCAAGATGATGCATCACCCTCTGCATTCTGCCTCAGAGCTGGGGACACTTAATGGAGTTGATGTGTGAGGCAGCTCTGTGGAGGCATAGTTTGATTGATGCTAAAACAGGAAAAACAAGTTATCAACAAATCTTTCTACAAGTTCTGCTGCCTTATTTCCAGATAGGGACCATCAAAGGCTACAGTCAAAAAAATTTCTGTGAAAACTGTGAGTTATCTTCAATGCTCCCTGTCAAATGTGAAGTTCCTCCTTGAAATGCTAGAGGTACCAGAGTGCTACTCTTGTAGCAATGGGAGAGCCCCTGTTTCTTTGGCCTCTGAAATGGTTAAACTTTTGCCATCAAAACATTCAGCCTAAGGCAGAGAACAATCATGGAAAGTTTCAACCCAACCCGTTAATGTTTGGCAAAGTTGTAACCAGCTTATAACAGAGACTTGTAATTAGACAGAGTCAGAACATTCTCAACGAAATGAAATTTTGTCGAAATATGTTGTTCCATCCAAGGCAAAACACTTTTTCAGAGACCTATCTGTTTCCACACAACATTTGTTGGGAAAACTGAGAGAGAAAACATGGTCACGCACTCTGTAATGAAGATTAGGTCATTAGCTTGGGATATGAAAGAAAAGATTTAAGGCCTGTCTCACAGCGGTCTGCAGTTGAAAAACTGTGCGGGAAGCCAGTTGCCAAATGCCAAAACAGTGCCCTGGCTAGATCATCTACAAAAAGTGACACATTACAATAAACCTTTTGATTAAGACATTCAAGAGATTTTATGTCTTTAAGTGACACAGACAAAGCATTATTTTTTTAAAGTTTTAAGTTTAAGCAAAAGGGAGCTGACCTCTTCCAGAAGTCTGCACTTCTAACAGGAATGTTAGTATTTAGTTTTTTGCAGGTCCATTTAAATTGGCTCAAACTTAAGTTATCATATACATGTTCACCATAATTTAAACAAAATACTTTGTCACAACCATCGTAACACATTCACAAATAATTAAGCACTTTACTCACAGAACCACTGTACCTAATCTGCTGTGCAAAGCATCAATATGAAACTAAGGTTCCACTAAAACCCTCCCAGACCTCATGATGTAGGAGAGGAAGGTAGAGGAGCTCTTGTACACCTTCAAAGTGGTAGCCACTTGTAAAACATAAGAGCAAATGAGCTTCTCCATGTGCACACGCTCCCAAGGCTCTGCACAGAACAGAACATAATGTCAGGGTATTTACAGAAAAATTAGAAAAATCCACAATTCAGAGGTCTGAAAATGTAGATGGGTGAGAAACTCTGCAAACTTTTATCAATCACTGGAAGAGGTCAACAAATATTGATTTTTTTAATGACAAACCATAAAACAAGACGGAGAAAATATCAAGGTGCAAAGTCCTTGCCTTTTTATTCTTGTGTTTCACATACTAGACACATATGTGAATTAAGGAACTATAAGATAAAATAGGTTTGCAATCAAAATGTATTTCATAGTATCGTAGTATCAGTCAGGGTTGGAAGGGACCACAAGGATCAGCTAGCTCCAAACCCCCTGCCATGGGCAGGGACACCCCACACTAGATCAGCCTGGCCAGAGCCTCATCCAGCTTGGTCTTAAACATCTCAAGGGACGGGGCCTCAACCACCTCCCTGGACAACCCATTCCAGGGCTTCACCACTTTCATGGTGAAGAGCTTCTTCCTCATGTCCATCCTGAATCTCCCCACCTCCAGCTTCATTCCATTCCCCTTAGTCCTATCACTACCTGATATCCTGAGAAGTCCCTCCCCAGCCTTCTTGTAGCCCCCTTCAGATACTGGAAGGCCACAATGAGGTCACCTCGGAGCCTTCTCTTCTCCAGACTGAACAGCCCCAACTCCTTCAGTCTGTCCTCATAGGAGAGGTGCTCCAGCCCTCTGATCATCCTCGTGGCCCTTCTCTGGACACCTTCCAGCATATCCCTCTTGTAATAGGGGCTCCAGAACTGGACACAGTAGTCCAGGTGGGGTCTCACCAGAGCTGAGTAGAGGGGGAGAATCACCACCCTTGACCTGCTGGCCACATTTCTCTTGCTGCAGCCCAGGATCTGATTGGCTTTCCGGGCTGCAAGTGCACACTGAGAGCTCATGTTGAGCTTCTCGTCCACCAGCACCTCCAAGTCTCTCTCCTCAGGGCATACTGCGATGGGTCCTTTCATCAATTACAGGGAGTTCTGAGGCCTACAAGCCTTTTGCAAATAAAGAACTTTTAATTTCTAAAGATAAAAGCAGGAAGCCATAGCACTGATGAATTGAGCTGATGTAATAAACCTTTGCCTTCGTACACTATTACAGTGTCTTTTGCTTGTGCAATTATTTCCTGAAACATCATGTTTGGTGCACATCTGCTTTTTTGAGGGCTTTTCAAAATAAATGTTAGGTTTGTAGCATTTACTGCCCTACTATGTTATTGTGCATGTTCAGCAGAAAGGAGTTATGATACAGAAGAGTGGGATCTTACTTGGATAATTTCATGTAAAGAATAATGCTGCCACTTTTTTTTCCTTTTACTTCCCCCCCCCCCAAAAAAAGCATATTTTGTCACTCAGAAGCACTGGCTTTTCTAACTTCTCAGAGAAGTTTCTGTTATGCATACAATCTATTTGAAAATAGAAAACAAAACCAAAGAAAACTCTTCAAAGCAACTAATAGCTGCAGTATTCAAAATTTGGAGCTGTTCTCAAAACCATTGTGATTTATGGCCCTCCTCCCTGAACAACAAAGACTTCAAAGTGGCCAAGATCTGAAGTTTCTTATTAAAGTTTTGTGAGGTAAAGTTGCACTACATAAGATATTTCTCCAGAGATTGAGGGTTATTAGCAGACATAAGGAGTACTGCAACAATGTTAAGGAAAACTGGGATTATTTAGCCTGGAGAAGAGGAGGCTCAGGGGAGACCTTATTGCTGTCTGCCACTACCTGAAGGGAGGTTGTAGACAGATGGGTGTTGGTTTCTTCTCCCAGGCAGCCAGCTGCAGAACAAGAGGACACCCTCTCAAGCTGTGCCAGGGGATGGATGTTAGAAAGAAGTTCTTCGCAGAACGAGTGATTGGCCGTTGTAATGTGCTGCCCAGGGAGGTGGTGGACTCACGGTCCCTGGAGGTGTTCAAAAAGGGATTGGATGTGGCACTTGAAGCCATGGTTTAGTAGTCATGAGGTCTTGGGTGACAAGGTGAACTTGATGATCTTTGAGGCCTTTTACAACTTTACTGATTCTGTGAAAAATAAATTTTCTTAGAAATTGCAAAAAATGAATAAATGCATATTTACCTATTAAGTCTTAAGTTGCTACAATCTGGATAAACAGGATAAATCAGGATAAGATAAACAGCCAGTTCTTACTAAATATATTCCATATAGATAGGATTAGTTAGATTTTGTTTGAGGCTTGAAATTGTTTTCACTTGGTTACAATTGTTATCGAGGACTTGCCCTGGCATACCTTTCTTTGTTTTAACTCCTGTGGTATCAGAATACACAAAAGTGAATGAGGAGACAGAAGCAATAAAACAGAAATGATAACCCATCATTCTTACTGATAATAATAAAAAAACTTCACAGTACTAGTACACAATAAAAATGTCCAAATCTTGTCATTTTATGGCTTAATTGTTATCAGAACGTTCTATTATCAGTTTTTTAATTGCACGTTCTCTCTAAATATTTCTGAAGCTGAATGAAACAATGTGAGACTTAAATGCAGTTTGTCATGTTGATCAAAGCAAGCACTATAACATCTGTCAAAGTGTGCAGAGCAATTTGGAAAGAGTTATCTTTCTGCATGGTAAAGGAAACTATTGCTGGGAAACATAGATTATGGGAACAACAATATTGATAATTTTGGAAAACTTTATAGCCTCTTAACATTCCCCAGTGTTTTCAGTGTTTGGAAAAGAGCCCACAATGCATGAAGGGCCAAACTGTTTCCTCCATATCTCAGTACTACTTCAAAGTCACTGTATCTTTTCCCCTCTTTAGCCCAAACTATATAAGCAATACAAAAGCATGCCGGACCTTGATTATGTATCAGTCTAGCCTAGCAACATCCTGAATCCCCAGCTGTGATGACTCTGATCACTTATATTCAGAATTTTGCTTCATGAATGGAAGACATTAGAAGGGAGCTAACACTTCTTATTTGGACCAAAAATATTATTTTGACCAATCTGGAATAGAAGAACAAAATCAACATGTTTTTCTGTCAAAAGCAATAGTCTTTCATTCCTCAGTTACAGGTATTTTCAGCTCATAGTGATATAAAGGGGACTGAATATGAATATAAAAGGTACAAGAAGTGTGATCAACATCACAAGGGGCAAAGATGAGGTTTAGGAGATGGAGCTATGAGAATTTAAGTCTCAGCACAGGCGTTTTTCCTTCATGATGAAGGACCAGACCTGAGTTGTAGCTTCCCTGCCCACAGATTGTTGATTTACTTTCAGTGAATTAAGTTAAAAAATAACCCAAACCGCTGATAACACTGAGCATAGTACTTTACAAATATACTCACCTAATTCAAGACAATCAATCAGTAAGATACTGAATCACACAGAACAGCTTTGAAAGTTATTTAACACAGATTAATATTTCACTTTAAAAAGACATTAAAAAATAGCCAGACTTCTATTGTACTGTAATATTTAGTTAGAGACTAAGAATGGAAGCAGGAATCATTAAGTCTTGTCTGTGTTTCTGACATCACTGTAGATAACTAAAGAACAAAGAGATAGCTAGGTTAGAAAATGATAATAAAACTGCTACAAGAGAAAAGACATTAAGCTCTGAGTGATAGTTGTGTAAAGCAGACAAGCAGCATTTCAAGACAGCTGGAGGAATTTCAAAATCTGAGTCACTGTTTCTAACTGAGGCAGATGACAAAGAAAAATAGAAGAACAAGTTGACAAGGGTATCATGAAAGTATAAAAGTCCAATTTCTATTTCTGGAATTCATTAAAAGATATACAAAGAAAAATTAAAAGTGCAAAGAAAAATTAAATGTACAAAGAAAAATCTCTAGTAACTAGAGAATAAGAAATAATTTTTCTTTCTGCTTTTGTCCTCCATTCTGCTACTTTAACTCTTTTAAGTTAAGCCAGGAAGAAAGCCAATTCACTTCTTAAAAGATGACACCAAATCAACATCATTCTGAACAAAAATAAATTGTCTGTGAACTTGTACAAACCCCTGTGGGTCAAAAGGCTTATGGAATGAATGACAGGTATGACAGGTGCTAACTGTTCTCCTCCTGAAAAAAAGAAAGAAAAGCAAAGAAAGAGGAGAGGTTCGGAGAGGTTCGGAGAGGTTCGGAGAGGTTCGGAGAGGTTCGGAGAGGTTCGGAGAGGAGAGGTTCAGAGAGGAGAGGTTCGGAGAGGAGAGGAGAGGTTCGGAGAGGAGAGGTTCGGGGAGGGGAGGTTCGGGGAGGGGGGAGGGGAGGGGAGGTTCGGGGAGGGGAGGGGAGGTTCGGGGAGGGGAGGGGAGGTTCGGGGAGGGGAGGGAGGGGAGGGGAGGGGAGGGGAGAGGTTCGGAGAGGAGAGGTTCGGAGAGGAGAGGTTCAGAGAGGAGAGGTTCGGAGAGGAGAGGAGAGGTTCGGAGAGGAGAGGAGAGGTTCGGAGAGGAGAGGAGAGGTTCGGAGAGGTTCGGAGAGGTTCGGGAGAGGAGAGGAGAGGAGAGGAGAGGAGAGGAGAGGAGAGGAGAGGAGAGGAGAGGAGAGGAGAGGGAGAGGAGAGGAGAGGAGAGGAACAAAAAAAAATCAGAAGAGGGAAATATTAACAGGCACTATGAAATTTCCAACATGTACAGGCAGATGGCATAAAGAGAAATTGTTAATTTGTCCTTGAGTAGTGATGCCACAAGTTAACACAAATATTTCAACCTAATTTAAGCTACTAGCAGTGTTATGCATTCCCTGGTCTTCTGCATTTATATGCAACATAGAATCATAGAATGCATCGGTTGGAAGAAAGGGAAGAAGGAATTCTTGGGGCATTTGTTAATGACATCTGTCCTCTGGAACTGCTGATGGTAAGTAGAGAATAATGCTTTTCTTTGATCTTGTTTCTGCACACAGACTTTGCTTTCACTTTTGACCCATTAAATTGCCTCTGTCTTGATTCATGGACCTCTTGTTAATTTTTCCCTCTCACCTGTCCATCTAAGAAGAGAGAGAGAGAGAGCAGAGTGGCTTTGGTGGGCATCTGCCCCACAGCTGTTAGGTATGGGAGGAAAGAGGTAAATTAAAACAGCTTCAGTGTTTGATCATCTAGACACTAATTAATTTCTGTACCTCTGCTAACAAGCACAAAGAAATTCTCATGATGAGAATCACGGAAGATGCACAACCATGAAGCTACATTTCTAACCTCTTTATAAAACTCAAAAATTTCTTAAATAGGAGGTATAAACCTACTATATACCCCTATTCTTGACAAGAGAAAGTTGTCAATGTCAAGAATGGAAATAGTCTCCCAAATGTTACCTTACAAAGACTGCAGTGTTCCTGTGAACATCACACAAACTACTCACCATTTCAGAAATACAGAATCATGCCCATGGTTTATATGCCACCAGTGAAGGTAGTCTGTTTTTTTTCCTGAACAATTTTTGTACTGATAAATTGTTTCTTGTCACTATAAGGATGTCAAGATAACCATGTCAAAAGATTGACTTTGAGTCTTCCAACAGAAAGCAGTTACAGGCTTTGTTGTAAGTGCAACCATCTACAGTACCACTATAATAACCTTTTGCCTTGTGTAAAGGCTCTGTTTCCCATTTTGTCTGCAAATGTAGCACATCAAATAGAAATATTCTATGGGCCAGATCTAGCTGGTACCATCATACGAATCTAGTCCTAAATCCAGTATATTCTACAACAGTTTCTCCTTAAGTGAGCCCCTGTGTGGGTTTTTTGCAGATATTCAGAAAAATTGAATGGAAAAAAGGTGCAATTTTTCTTCAATAATCTTTAAGGAAATAAAATCCAGTGCTTATCAGCAGCAAACTTCATATTTCTCTTTCAGTTAAACTTTGAAGGAAAAACTCTGTAAGTTTCTGAGGTCATGCCTTAAAATGTGGCAGTTTTGTGTCAAGAAACAGATTTTCCTAGCTCAGAGGAAATGTAGTGCTTTAGACTGCAGTGAATAAAACTGGCCAGCAGGAGCAAGGAAGTCATTGTGCCCCTGTACTCAGCACTGCTTAGGCCACACCTTGAGTACTGTGTCCAGTTCTGGGTCCCTCAGTTTAAGAAGGACATTGAGACACTGGAATGTGTCCAGAGAAGGGCAACGAGGCTGGCGAGAGGCCTTGAGCACAAACCCTATGAGGAGAGGCTGAGGGAGCTGGGTTTGCTTATCCTGGAGAATAGGAGGCTCAGGGGAGACCTCATTGCTCTCTACAACTACTTGAAGGGAGGTTGTAGCCAGGAGGGGTTGGTCTCTTCTCCCAGGCAACCAGCAGCAGAACAAGAAGACACAGCCTCAAGCTGCACCAGGGGAAGTTTAGACTCTAGGTGAGGAGAAAGTTCTTCACTGAGAGAGTCGTTAGCCATTGGAATGCGCTGCCCAGAGAGGTGGTGGAGTCACCATCCCTGGAGGTGTTCAAGAGGGGATTGGATGTGGCACTTGGTCATGAGGTCTGTGGTGACAGGTTGGACTCGATGATCTTTGAGGTCTCTTCCAACCTTGGTGATTCTGTGATTCTGTGAAATACTTGCATAACATTTAAGTTAATAATTGAATAGGTTTAAAAGATGAGCCATTCCAATTGTCCTCATAGAATGTAAATTAAAAATATTTGAGACAGAAAAAAAACCCACCCACAGTCAGGTTCTAGAAAACAAATCACTCATTTAATATTCAGGTTAACAGCCTTTCACATGTCCATCTAACCTAAAAGCACAATTTACTTGCACCTTCACAAAATTAAAGCATACTAAAGAGAAATTAGATATCCTCAAAGCTTTGGGAAGCCACAAACTTTCCAGGGGAAAAAAATTAAAATAAAATTTTGCATACTTTAACAAGCCAAACCAACTCACTGTGGGTTTCTTCCAATTACTGGCTGGCACTTCTCAAGACCTGGAGGCCTTGGATACAAATCAAAAGCCTGATGCTAAGCCAATGACTTCCTTGGATTTTGTGGTAATTTGACTGTTTCAGACTACACATAATGCAGCCATCCTAACAGGTATCCCTTCTGCTGACACTTTCCTGGTTTTCAGGTACCTCCCTTTGCAATGGTAACGATGCATTTGAACACAGATTATAGCAATTTAATAAATGCATTAATTTAAACATATTAATAAAAGCAATAAATATGAATGTGAATGCTTGTACATACTGGGAGAAATCTAAAAGGTCCCATAAGCGACAAGGACCATGCTTATCATTTCAACAATCCAAAGAGTTGCACATTGGCCACAGCAACCCCATGCAGTGCTACAGGCTGGGGTCAGAGTGGCTGGAGAGCAGCCAGGCAGAGAGTGACCTGGGGGTGCTGGTTGATGGGAGGCTGAACATGAGCCTGCAGTGTGCCCAGGCAGCCAAGAAGGCCAATGGCACCCTGGCCTGCATCAGGAGCAGTGTGGCCAGCAGGAGCAGGGAGGTCATTCTGCCCCTGTACACTGCACTGGTTAGGCCACACCTTGAGTCCTGTGTCCAGTTCTGGGCCCCTCAGTTTAGGAAGGATGTTGACTTGTTGGAACATGTCCAGAGAAGGGCAACAAGGTTGGTGAGAGGTTCCGAACACAAGCCCTATGAAGAGAGGCTGAGGGAGCTGGGGTTGCTTAGCCTGGAGAAGAGGAGACTCAGGAGTGACCTTATTGCTCTCTACAACTACCTGAAGGGAGGTTGTAGCCAGGCAGAGGTTGGTCTCTTCTCCCAGGCAGCCAGCACCAGAACAAGAGGACACAGTCTCAAGCTGCACCAGGGAGGGTTTAGACTGAACATTAGGAGGAAATTCTATACTGAGAGAGTGATTCACCATTGGAATGGGCTGCCTGGGGAGGTGGTGGGGTCACCGTCATTGGAGGTGTTCAGGAGGAGACTTGATGGGGTGCTTGGTGCCATGATCTAGTTGTTTGATGGGTTGGACGCGATGATTTTGAAGGTCTCTTCCAACCTGGTTTATTGTATTGTATTGTATTATTGTATTGAGTTCTCAGATGTTTCTGCAAAAAAAAGAAATCTTAATTTTCTGCCTTAAATTTTCTACCAGACACTTGTAACTTTCTATCAAAGATAAAAAGAGGTGAAAACACCTTTCGCGTACTGAGCACACACAGAAAAGAACATGTGCTATTTATTAACAGAGGCAAGTATTTATTAAAGTCTATCCTGGCTTTTGAAAATGAGATGACTTCATAGACAGGAAAGAGGTATATATGATGAATTACTATTTCAGTGCTGTCTTGAAAACATTAAAAAAAGGGGGACTAAACCTATTTTACATGCCAGTTTGAACCAATCAGATTTCCAGGAGGAATTTAACTACTGACAAAGCAAAGTATAACCTGTGGGAAAACCCTAAGCATCACTCATTTAAAAGTCTTCATGGCATACCAATGCTTCTAGTTTCAATACTTCATGCACTGCAGAAGTGCCAAAAGTCTTTTACAGTTTGCACTGAACATTTTGAAGGTCTATTTCACAGGATCACAGAATCACAGAATCGATCTGGTTGGAAGAAACCTTCAAGATCATCTAGTCCAACATTCAACCTAACACTGAAAGCTCAACGCTAAAGCATCTCAATTCTATTTGTAAAATGTTAATATTGGCTTGAGCAAAATTAGCAAAATACTTCTGACTATCTGATCTTAGGCTTCCAGTCTATCCTGACAAATGCTGAGAGGAGAGTGTAATTCACAGTAGTCACAAACACTCAAGTATCTTTAAATTCTATTGAAAAATTACCTATAGCAAGATATTACATCACATTTTCCTGACATTAATATTCTGGTCAGATCACCATCAGACTATTTCTAACTTGGCTGTTCAACTTTTTTCCATTTTATTAGTTGCCTCCTTCACCTAAGTAGATGGCAATTCATGTGACCTGCAGAGTAGTGATTTTCTGCAGTTGGACTCAGTAGTGCCTTTCATGCTCCAGAGTGCTGTGGAAAGCATAAATGGAAGTGCTTTAGCACAGCACTGAGAGACAGAAGAAACAGAAATGGAGAAACCAGCAGAGAAAATTAAGCATGGGATTAAAAGCACAGAATGGACCAGTACAGCTTTCTTGTCATGAAATGAACACTCTCACTCTCTCTTTCGTTAAGTCAGAACACTACCAATAGCATACTTGCTCTTGCTTTGTGCAGAGAAGGTGTATAAATGCTAGGCTAGCAGATAAAAGTGGAAATATTTCTCCTGTTCCAACAGATACAGAAATAGACAGATAAATAGGTATATATAGACAGATAAGCATGCATGCACATATGTGTGTATATGTATATATTTATATATATATATATATACACATATATATGCATGTGAGCATGTGAGTGCCTGCGTGTGCATATGTGTGCATAAGTACGCACACATGCATGTATACGCACAGGTATTTGTATGCATATATGCACATATGTGTACAGAGATGTATAGTAGCATGCAGGCATAGATATGCATATGCATATACATATAGTCACCCCGTAAAGAACTCAGTTAAGGACCACGAATTCCAGATATATCGGTGGCTTCAAGAATCGGCTGGAATTGCAGAAGTTCTCTTAAAACTGCACGAGAGCGCATTCACCTCAGCATTTACCATTGTACAACAAAGCCCTTTTGATTTCCTCAGAATAATGGAAAGTAATACATAAATTAAGATAAAAAGCACAGTGACAGTGTTCTTTATTACTGAAGACTTCAGCCTACACAAGCATGTTTGCTGTAAGGACTTACACACACGTGAATCCAATTTGAACACAAGAGCAGAATTTGGTTAAGTCAGCTAAAAAGCATCTGTTTTCACTCATGGGATAGTTAGAATCTCTGTCTATGTATATTGGTGACAATAGATAATTCCTCCTCTTCATGGTGGAACTCACAAAGGTGTCACATAAAAAAAAAACAAACAGCATTTCAAATATAATTTAATGAATGTCTTTGAAAATGTAGAGAACGATGAAATAGGTCTTCAGGCCACAAATATTTGGTAGGCACACTTTACATTTTCTTCCACCTGCTTTATTGTAGGCAGAAAATCTTTCAAAGAAAGGAAAAGAAAGGGTTCTGTGGGTGAGCACAGGATCAGATTGGAGTCTATAATTACAATTAAAGTCAGATATTGAAGAAAACACAAGGTGACAATGGAGATGTTTTTACTGCAAACGCTCCAGGCCTTTGATAACACTTGTAGGAAAATCTATCACTAACTGCCACCAGTACTCATAAAAGGTTTTTATTTATCCAGGGTGAGCCACCATTGAGCAGCCATTATTCTCTTCAACCCCCACAAAAGAAGAAATTAACAAAATCTGAAAAACTGATTCTAAGAAAAATGGCAAATTTTTGTATCAGCTCTCCGTCTTCATTATGAAAGGGCATAGTTACTTCCTTTCACTCAATTTCCCCTCAATTTTCCTTTCCACTCATCTATGCTACCATTGTCTTTAATTTATTTGGTCACATTTCCTCAAAGTCCTAGTACACACAAGTCATCAGTAAAGCCAGTTTTGCACTGTAGGAAAATTAAGAAGTATTTCTCCAGCAAACTAAGCTCCGGTAGAATCTTGAGACCTAAACTGCAAACTGTTGTGCTATTTTAGTACAGCACTTTCTAGGCAGTGATTTGAAATAGACAGATAAATGACATAAAAAAAAAAAAAAAAGACTTGGGGAAAGAGTTAATGAAATAAAAAATAATATTTTCTGTGAACTAGCCTCATTTGTAACTGGCTTAACACCGGCGAAATGTGTTTTCTGCACTGTGATGCAAGTCCCTGCAGTCAGCTGAACTATCTGCACCACCAGCAAAGGCTCTGCTCTCAGTCTCTGAGCAACTCAAAAAGGGACATAAAGACAACATAAAACCACTTTTTTTAATTGTTCTTACTATTTCTTCCTAAAATTAATAGGTACACTTTTTTTTTCTCATGCAGATCTCTGGAAGACTGTCTCATTTTGCCTCCACTGTTAAAATTTACTATTGCTCCATGTAGCTGTCTGGATCTAATTTTCTAAAACACTTCTTTGGGTTTTTTTTTAATTAGTTGCATGAAGACACAAAACCACCAGCAGCCTATATATTCATTTACTTTACATTATTGTAGTAAAGAACCATGTAATGTTTCTCACTATAACTGAACAATAAATGTACCACTTAACAATAAAACTACCACTGACACTGCAAAGGTAACAAGAGGCAGGAATTCAACACATGGTTGAGAGGGAAGGGAAGGGAAGGGAAGGGAAGGGAAGGGAAGGGAAGGGAAGGGAAGGGAAGGGAAGGGAAGGGAAGGGAAGGGAAGGGAAGGGGAAGGGAAGGGAAGGGAAGGGAAGGGAAGGGAAGGGAAGGGAAGGGAAGGGAAGGGAAGGGAAGGGAAGGGAAGGGAAGGGAAGGGAAGGGAAGGGAAGGGAAGGGAAGGAAGGGAAGGGAAGGGAAGGGAAGGGAAGGGAAGGGAAGGGAAGGGAAGGGAAGGGAAGGGAAGGGAAGGGAAGGGAAGGGAAGGGAAGGGAAGGGAAGGGAAGGGAAGGGAAGGGAAGGGATTGGAAAAGACCTTTGAGATCACCCAACACCATTGAAGAGAAGGGAAGAGAAGAGAATTAACCAGGTTGGAAGAGACCTTTGAGATTACCATAGTATCAGTCAGGGTCCGAAAGGACCACAAGGATCATCTAGTTCCAACCCCCTGCCATGGGCATGGACACCCCACACTAGATCAGGCTGGCCAGAGCCTCATCCAGCTTGGTCTTAAACACCTCCAGGGACAGGGCCTCAACCACCTCCCTGGACAACCCATTCCAGGGCTCCACCACTCTCATGATGAAGAACCTCCTCCTCACATCCAGCCTGAATCTCCCCACCTCCATCTTCATTCCATTCCCCTTAGTCCTATCACTAACTGATATCCTGAGACGTCCCTCCCCAGCCTTCCTGTAGGCCCCCTTCAGATACTGGAAGGCCACAATGAGGTCACCTCGGAGCCTTCTCTTCTCCAGACTGAACAGCCCCAACTCCCTCAGTCTGTCCTCATAGGAGAGGTGCTCCAGCCCTCTGCTCATCCTCGTGGCCCTTCTCTGGACATGTTCCAGCACCTCCATATCCCTTTTGTAATAGGGGCTCCAGAACTGGACGCAGTACTCCAACACTCATCGAGTCCAACCTATAATCCAACACTATCTAATCAACTAAACCATGGCACCAAGCACCCCATCAAGTCTCTTCCTAAACACCTCCAGTGATGGGGACTCCATCACCTCCCCGGACAGCCCATTCCAATAGCCAATCATTCTTTCTATGAAGAATTTCTTCCTAACATCCAGTCTAAACTTCCCCTGGCACAGTTTCACATTGTGTCCTCTTGTTCTGGTGCTGGTTGCTTGGGAGGAGACCAGCCCCCACCTGGCTACAACCTCCCTTCAGGTAGTTGTAGACAGCAATAAGGTCTCCCTGAGCTTCCTCTTCTTTAGGCTAAGCAACCCCAGCTCCCTCAGCCTCTCCTCATAGGGCTTGTGCTCCAAACCCCACACCAGCTTCGTTGCCCTTCTCTGGACATGTTCCAGCAACTCAACATCTTTCCTAAAGCAAGAGGCCCAGAACTAAGGAGTCCTCTAAAATTTCGTGACCCTAGTGAGCAAGATTACCAAAAAAAATAAGAGCAATGACATGTTTAATGAGAGATAGATATATTTTAGGAAATGCAAGCAACTACCTTTCATCATTACAGTTCATTAGTTTGTAAGGAAGTCAGTAATAAGACTGGTTAGCAATTGAGAATAAAGTTTAGAGCAAAAGACATTTAAGCTTCAGTTCCCTGGTAATGTTTTTATTCATCTTGCTACCTCAGTGAGTGTTTTCAGTGAAAAATGACATGGAGTAAATGAGACAAATTCAAAAATTAATATTTTACTTTTCCCTCTGAGTGAACTCACATGAATTGTAAATCAATCTTTTTTTTTATTGAGTTTAAAATCTTGCTTACTCAGTATTATGATTCATTTCCAGTCAGAATAAAATTCAATTATTAATACATTACTCATCCAAAGATACTAAAGTTCCTGCAAATAATAATAATTTTAAAAAATCAGTGCATTTATAAAGTATTAACAACCACTGAATGTGTCAGAATAGAGTTCACAGTGCAAGTTGTGCAAAGAAAGTGTGGCATTCTACCTTTTTTAGAGTTTTTTTGTTCCAACTAGAGCAATTCTATGGTAAGAAACAGAATGAAGATTAAAACCAAGAGTCTACTGGAAACATTCTCTAAGATATTGCTCAGTGTCATAAGAAAATACCTCTTCTGGCTTGTAACACTGAGCTTGAACACTACATTAAAGATATGTTCTTCCCTCTCTAGTCTGTGGCATATGTGGTTATGGATGTCATGGGCTGAGTTTCCTCACAGTGTAACAGCACAGATAGATTTTTCTTTGGCAGTATTTGCTTGCATATATTGTTTTGGGAGATTCTGTGGAAGATTTCAAAAGTGTGCTGACAGACAATCAGCATTTTCATCACACAGGAACTTATATTATTGAAACATTTTGTCCAGGTATCTTTTTTGGATTTTCAAAACATGCTTAATTTTAAAATTCTAGAGTTTGAAATTATATTTTTTTTAAATGTTAAGAACTTTGGAGTTATCTTAGCAATTCATGACATAATCTCCCAGAAAAATTCTACTTTCATATCCCAGAGCTCCATTTTTCCTTTTGACTCCCCTAAACAAGTTTGATTCCCTGGGAAAACAACTCATGATCTTACACAAGGGAACATTCACCTGCACCTGCCCAATCCACTAGGTGCATATGTGTCTAGACAAACATCCATATTGTCTCAAAAAACAACTAACCAAGTATGCACTTTAAGTCTCATACCAGATAAAAAGTGCTGCAGGACTACTTTCCTTGGAAACTGTATATTGCAAATACTAAGTCAAGGAGGCAGATTTTGAAAAGATGCTTGCTATACTGGAATGATCATCCTTGACTTCATTAGTTAATAAATAAAACTCATTACATAATTCATGGCAATAGCCACAAGATAAATAACTGTATGTCTTTCTAAATACATCAATGGCAGTTTACATCTCAGCCTAAAATATGCATTAGCTGTATACGTACCAATATTGCTTCCATGAGAGACACTGAGATTTATTTTGACTTCAGCAAGGGTTGGCCAATGAGCTATGCATGAATCCAACAAATATACAAACTACTTCATGAGTAATACTTGACAGATGTACTGTGCTTCTGAGATGGACCTATACAATACATCTCTCAATTGTAATCAGAGGGCTGGAGCACCTCTTCTAGGAGGACAGACTGAAAGAGTTGGGGCTGCTCAGTCTGGAGAAGAGAAGGTTCCGAGGCGACCAAATTGTGGCCTTCCAGTATCTGAAGGGGGCCTACAGGAAGGCTGGGGAGGGACGTCTCAGGATCTCAGGTAGTGATAGGACTAAGGGGAATGGAATGAAGATGGAGGTGGGGAGATTCAGGCTGGATGTGAGGAGGAGGTTCTTTACCATCAGAGTGGTGAAGCCCTGGAATGGGTTGTCCAGGGAGGTGGTTGAGGCCCTGTCCCTGGAGGTGTTTAAGACCAGGCTGGATGAGGCTCTGGCCAGCCTGATCTAGTGTAGGGTGTCCCTGCCCGTGGCAGGGGGGTTGGAACTGGATGATCCTTGTGGTCCCTTCCAACCCTGACTGATACTATGATACTATGGTAATATTCTTCAAAATTCTCCTGACTCTTAGTTTATCTTTGTGCATATCTTCCACATAAAAATAAAAGGGCAAATAAATATTTTTGAGTACACTCTTTTCATTCCCATATTTTCAATAATTTATATTATAAGATGTAGTAAAATTCCTTTTTGCAATACCTATAGCTGTAATGGGTTAGTCATAGTTTTACAGCACTAGAATAATTTTCCAATCAGCTTGCATCTCACAGGATCATAACTATTCCATACATTAGTTTCATTTCTTGCCTTTCTAGCTTTGGAGTGTTTTGTAATTTTCTAGATGATGATATAAATTGTTATTTTTAACAGAATGTCTATCATAGGAATAGAAATCTTGGCACAAAACCACCACAATCCAATTTCTTGTATCAGAAAGCCTCCCTACTTAAATCTAAGCCAAATTAGGACTTATCAATTTTTTTTTAAATCCTCTTACCAGAGAGGGAAAGATTGTGTTTTATTTTCATAGGATCAGATAGATGCATGTTTATTGCATTTATTCACTGAAAGAGTGAATAAATTAGCCATTGGAATGGGCTGCCCAGGGAGTTGGTGGAGTCACCATCCCTGGAGGTGTTCAAGAGAGGATTGGATGTGGCACTTGGTGCCATGGTTTAGTCATGAGGTCTGTGGTGACAGGTTGGACTTGATGATTTTTGAGGTCTCTTCCAACCCTGGTGATTCTGTGATTCTGTGTGATTTGGTTTTCAAATTCAATTAAGTTCTTAAACACTTCATGAAAATACTGAAGGTAAAAGCCAAAGGAAATGAGAGAAATTATTTTTGTATATTAACTATGCTTGCTGTGATGTAAAGAGAGCTTTGGAGAGAATTGATCTGTTTAGTATTTTACTAGCTTACTGTTTATTTTTTAGTATTTATATATACATATTCATTTGGTTTTCAAAACTTGTCTTTAATCATTTTGTAGTCAGTGATACTGACCATATTCTCTCTCTTAAAAGTATGCTTGGATGAAAAATCTTGACACTTACGAAAACAGCAGTCACAATGCTCACTTGACTTGACTGGGACCAGGACAATTGACCCTGGTGATTTTTATCATGATTATGCCAATGCCTCATTTCATTTTATACCTCAGCTTTACAGCCTTCTGTTTCTAGCTGATGGACATATATGTTCATAGAATCATAGAAAGAGACTTTAAATATCATCTAGTTTCAACCTACCCGTCACAGGCAGGGACATCTTCCACTAGACCAAGGTGCTCAAGGTCTCATCCAACCTGACCTTCTCCAGGGAGGGGGAATCCATGACCTCTCCGGGCAACCTGTTCCAGTTTCTCACCGCCGACACTATAAAAAACTTCTTCCTGATATCTAGTCTAAGAATAGCCCCCTCAAGCTTAAAATCATCTCCTCTCATTATATCACTACAAGCACTTGTAAAAAGTCTCTTCCCAGATTTCTTGTAGGCCCCTTTCAGGCACTGGAAGGTCACTATAGCATTTCCCTGAAGCCTTCTTTCCTCCAGGCTAAACAGCCCCAACTCTCACAGCCTATAGGAGAGGTGCTCCAGTCATCTGATCATCTGGACCTGCTCCAGCAGTTCAACATCCTTTTTGTGTTGGGGGCACCAAAACCCAACTCAGCACTCCTTGTGAGTTCTCACAAGAGCAGAGTAGGGTGGGAGAATCACCTTCCTCATCCTGCGAGTCACATTTCTTTTGATGCAGCCCAGGAAACAGTTGTCCTTCTGGGCCACAAGTGCACATTGCCAGCTTACATTGAGTTTTTTGTGAGCTAACACCCCCAAATCCTTCTCCTCAAGACTGCTTTTGAGCCAGTCCTTGCCCAGTCACTGACAACATTGGTCACAATACCAATCCTTCAGGGATTCCTTTTGTCACTGGTTGCCATATGGATATTGAGCCTTTGTTCCTTTGACACATAAAAGAGTGATTATTAAATTAGCAGGTGTATCACTTTAGCTCAACCATCTGAAAGAAATCATGGTGTAGCCTGCAGATAATTGGGGCTGTGTGCAGGGCAGTAGTGGGCACCATTTCACCCATACTATGCTGAGCAGAGTGATCACACAACTCCAGTGACCCACAACAGACAACAATGTAGGCACAGAAGCATCTTGAGCATTCCCTCCTTGTGGACAGCTGGACATGAGGAGACATTTTCTGAGATCAGTACTGCTTCCCGGAAAGAAAACACACAGTGGACAAGTCAACACGAAAATCCCTGCAAACAGCTCCTACTATGGATAACTCTATCACTATATTGGTTTGAATCACAGATTTCTGTGGATAAGAATCAACTCTTGCCATGCATCTGCAAACAGCCCAACACAGAAGGACTCTAATTTTCATTGGAGTTGCAGTAAAAATTTAATCCAATCAACAACTGATTGCTAATCTCTCCTAGCATGATTTTAAATTACTATGAGAAGATACCGTTTGGATTAACACAGTAAACCCACTTTATTTTATATCTTTTGGTTTTCCTCTGCTCTCATAGGCTTAAATGATTCAAAACATAAGTGCCTACTCTGATTTCTTACTTGCAAATGACATCTGTTCCTCATGAATTCACTGAGTCGCATGCATGATATTTGTTATGCCTGGATACTTTCCTCTAAAATATGCACTAGCTGAAGATCAGTTCTTATTCTGAAACAACAAACTTTTTGATCAGTAACAGCTAAAATGAAAAACCTGCATTGGGCAAGATTTGAACTCACTGTCTGGACACAATCTTCAGACTGAGGTCTTTGACTGGAAATGATTAACTAAAGAAAGTGAGAGGAATACAAAGATACTGTACTGACGCATCAGAACCAGTTCATCCAAGAATAAGGTAAAGTTGCTTTCATTCCACATTTTCCACAACATTCTTTATATATTAGTCCTGTTATCAGGTTTACCTTGCCAAAGACACAAAAGAAAACAATATGCACTTACAAAACACAGCTCTTTCCCCCTCCCCAAAAATGCGTTTTGATCCAGTCACTTAAGTCATGCACTGCTTATTCAGAACACAGTGAGACTAATCACAAGCAGAGCTGCAAAAGGCCCTGCCACCAAGGCAGAAACAAGCTTCTTGCCTACATGTCATATAATCCAGGGTGTTTGTCAGTTTAAGGACTCAAGTCCCAGTTCAAAGGCATCCCTGTGGACAGTGACAGTCAGGTCTTTCTCTACCATGAAAAATCCATAGCCCTTCAGTAGAGCCTAACATGGCCACACACACTCTCTTGCCCATGATGTAAGAGTTGTGGGACTATTCCAAGGGGGACAGGGTCAGGAGGGCAGCTCTCTTCTCACAGAGACACACTTATGTGGCCAATTTTGTGAGAGGCTAAGGAGTTTAGGGAAAAACACCTCCTACCCACACCTGGAAGGATATTTTTTCCGTCATCACAGCACGGCACTGCAGCAAATGTGTCCAAAAGTGCACAGATTTATGAGCAGCACAGGAACTTATGTAAAATAAGGTTTTCTGTCAGATTCTTAGAATTGTTCTCCACAAGGAACTGACATTTTCCTGTGATAAACTCAATTCTCCTATGCTGGAACACAAACAAGAATCTCTTTTATTAAAACAAGGTTGGGACGAACCCTGTATGAGAAGAGATGTCAATCTGTGAAGGCAAATATTTTATCAGGAGTCTAAGACAGTCATAAGCTTCTTCTAAGGTCTTCAAAGGGAAACAGATGCTGCTGAGACAAAGAAGTTCCTTTTCTTTTCCCCTTCATTATTAGCTCCAATGCTAAAACTAGATCTCAGTATTCTGAAGAGACTTACTTGACTGAACAGTAACCCAGTCCTTTATCATTCCTCTCAACATTGCCAAATTGGAGAATTTTTTGTTCAGTACTAACACTGGAAAGCTGGCCATTGGTTTTTCTGTCATGCTCACAGGTTTTCTTTTCAGTGAAAAAAAAAATCAATAAAATATTAAAAATAACTTCCTTTATACACTTTTCACCATAAGATGCTATCATAAACTTATTGACAGTAAAAATGTCTTTGTTTTTTTTCTGTCATGTTTGTGATGGCTGGACCTAGCCGTTTTGAGGCCAGCTACCTAATTCTGTGTACTGGCAAGTGCTTCTACATGGTTCCTCTGTCAACACTGCATGCTTCTCACCCTGACTTCTTTCTGACTCCTTTCTGTGGGTAATATGAGAAATAACTTAATCAGAAAACTAAAAATACACTCAACATCATTGCTTTCCTTTATGTTTTACCAATAAACCCAGCCAAGCCTCCTCTCTGACTCCTTCATTTTTTGGTTTCCTTTTCTGTTGTAGAATTCAGTGCAGGGTTGTTGTGATTAGATTTAAGGGGGGGGAGAGGGGGGAGCTGTATTTTCCTCTTTTAACCATTTTCTTTGTGCGTATCAGCAAAGGAGACATATGACCTAAGAAGTATTCAGTCCTATTTTCAGGAAGTTAATTAAAAAGCCTCAGAGCACATAACCATATCAATAGCACAGTCAGAGCTAGTGGGATGACTTGATGTTCATGGACCTAACACTGGAAGTTACTTCTGTTTCACTGTATTGCTGCCACACCCCTGGTCAAAGCATGAGAAGTAAATTAATTGTATAGGTCTTTAGTTAACATTTTTGAGGAGATTCTGACAAGCAGTGGCACTTAATGCACAAAAGTCAACTCTAACGAAAAACGTGATAGATGTTATAAAAATGTATTAGCAGGCACTTCAGGTAAGTGCCTTAGAACAAACCACATGAGACGCAACATTATCACTTCCACAATCAAATATGAAAATCTGGAATGGACAGAGAAATGTGAAAATGTGAAAATGTGGATGAATGAAGAAGCAGACTGAGAGAGGGACACTAAAGGCTGGTGAGGTCTCCACCTTCAAAGTGATTTTGTATCTCCTGATACAAAAGTGCATTTAAATCACTTTGTCTTTAATCACATCACAGTAAGGAAAATAATAACAGACTGTCCTCAATATAGCTAGAACAGAGACAGTTCTCTGTTCAGTGATTTTATATTTAAGCTAGTTCTCTTTTAAATACTTGCACTTGCTGAAGTTAGCAGTGTATGTTTTCAGACAGTGTCTCCTTCTAGGACTGATAATTTGATGTTTATGGATACTACTGAGGATTGGTATGCAAAAAGGCTCTTGCTTTTACTTGTTCTTACAGAAACCAAACTCACTGATAAATCTGTTGTTTTGCACTGGGATGCCATAAATCAAGAGCCTGCACATGTGAGGGAGGAGCAGACAGGACAGGTGACCCAAATCTGACCTACAAGATATTCTACTCCATATAAATCACATTCAGTATAAAACTGAGGCATCACAAGGGCTAAGCTGTCTTCTTCAATGGTTGTCATCCAAGGAGGGCTCTGTTCTTTCTGCCTTCACTCTCAACACATGCATGCCTGAATCAAGTTCCCAAACCCGGATCCTGAATCTGGTTCCCAACTGCCACCGAGTCCAGTCTGGGACTCAGTGATGGTGATTCTGTGATTCTCTGAAAATACAAAACCCCAATGAGATGATTACATCAATGCATGGTTTAAATAGTTAACAAAATGTTGGCATTCCTACTTGATATTTTCGTGTGAATGCCATCTTTAATAGAAATGGATTTTTCCACTACAGCTATGTTAAGGACTTCATAATGAGAATTTACCAAATCAGCACATTGTAGCATTCCTTATAATCAAGCACTTCTTTATCATCTCTGTTTGGGAACATTGTTAGTTACTCATATGTTTTTTTGCAATAATCTTCTATAGCATTTTGCCAAGTAGGTCATTTTCATCACATGGCTCATAACAGACTCTGTTTTTTTCTTGCTTCTGTGTATTTAACTTACATGCTCAGTGTTTAACATTTCATTTTTTATTTAAAATCAAGGGCTATCTGATGCAATGACTTGAGAAAGACACACAACATATACTCTGTGGTTGTGCAGATGACTACCTTTTACTTAAGAATCAAACTTTTTCTCTTCTCTTTGTGAAAGTTAGCAGAAAACATGGCAAAACTTGTCTCTTTTGTCTCATAGACCTTCAAAGAAGAAATAGGTTTTCGTGTCTTTCCCTCATGGGAGGACTACTCAGGGATGCAGCTCATGGTACTGGGCAGAGCATCTCTCTCCTTCACAAAGTGGCAATATATGGACTTGCAGTTAGAGTTGGCTAACACAGGCTCTGCAAGTCCATGCTTTTTTATCTTTTTTTTTTGTTAAGGGAAGAAATGACAAACGTGCATCTTACAAAAAAATCTGTTTCTTTCCAGAATAGAATAGAATAGAATAGAATAGAATAGAATAGAATAGACCAGACCAGACCAGACCAGAAGAGACATTCGAGATCATCAAGTCCAACCCATCATCCAACACTATCTAATCAACTAAACCATGACACCAAGCGTCCCATCCAGTCTCCTCCTGAACACCTCCAGTTATGGCGACTCCACCACCTCCCCAGGCAGCCCATTCCAATGGCAAATCACTCTCTCTATGAAGAATTTCTTCCTAACATCCAGCCTAAACCTCCCCTGACACAACTTGAGACTCTGTCCTCTTGTTCTGGTTGCCTGGGAGAAGAGACCAGCCCCCACCTGGCTACAACCTCCCTTCAGGGAGTTGTAGACAGCAAGAAGGTCTGCCCTGAGTCTCCTCTTCTCCGGGCTAAGCAACACCAGCTCCCTCAGCTTCTCCTCATAGTGTTTGTGCTCCAAACCCTTCACCAGCTTTGTTGCCCTCCTCTGGACACATTCCAGCAAGTTAACCTCTTTCCTAAACTGAGGGGCCCAGAACCGGACACAGTACTCAAGGTGTGGCCTAACCAGTTTATCCCAATGCCAGATCTCATCAGGCTTCTCTCTTCTCATTCTTGCTTCTTCCACAGTGTCCTTCATTTTAAAACTCTGTTATATAGTTGAAAACTTTTCATTACCACACTGTTCTGAATTAGTTCACACTGGCATTAATTGTTATGAACCACCCCTTACTATCTCATCTAAGCACACTGAGTTGTTTTTGGAGCCCCATAGGCCAGAAATGCCTAAGAGTTATTATGTACAATTTCCATAGAAGACGAAAAGTGTAATTTTGTTTGCAGACACTTGCCAACTCAGAATTGTCAAAACTGCCACCAGCTTTTGATTTTAAAAGCCCACATTGTAATGATAGACTACTGCAATCTATGTTTTCCTTTACAGTTATTTAAATGCCAGTTTTCCACCATTCACTCTTTATTTGGCACTATGTCTTCCCACTACCTGGCACAAAGAACCCAAGTCTCATCATCTAACTTCATTCCATGGGAACACTCCCAGCTTTATATTTAATAGGTTTATCTTTTCATTTTGTTTGCTTTTAAGTTGCTATAAGACATAAGAACTGTAGAAATGAGACAATATCCTAGAACAATTTTGCAATACACTCAAGGTCTGAATTATACTAAATTAGCAGCACAAACTCTTCTGGACCAAATTTCAGTGATAATAAGAGCAAATCTGAAAATAAATGTGGTGCTTCAAGAGATGTCTGAGCTGCAACAGAAGAGTTGCTCCAATGTTTCATTGCTCAAGTCTGTAATTTTTATGATAAAACAAAACAAAACAATCTAGCTTTAGCCCTTCATCTAAATCAGTCTGCTGGTGTAAGGAAGTGCCCAGTCTTATTCATTTAAAACTCACTAGTTGGATGATATCTAGTGGCTAACTGTTAGTTCCTGGAGGCCTGATATTTTCATTAGTATTCATCCAGGGTGCTTCAAATACAACTTTTATTTACTTTCTTCTCTAGTGCTTCAAAGTTACACTTTTACACAAGATGGTGTAGCTGCATCTTGTCTCAGTTGGATAGGAGGAAGAACTTAATTTAGAAAATTTCATTTACATGACCCTTACTTATAGAACCTCTTTATTAATGTCATTAATGTCATATGACATCTGCGGTGCATGTGGCTTTTGAAACACTGCAAAACAGTTACTTGTTGTCCCTCTAATTGCAGTAACAAAGTTGTTCCAAATTTCCATCAGCTGATATGATCTCCATTTTGTACAGCTGGTAGGAACATGCATCAGAATAAACTCTAACCACACTGAAAATCTTATACAAAGAGCAGTTGATAAGAGTCAGTTTGTTTATTGAGACTTGTCTGCATTTGTTAACATCACCAAGTGTATGATCAAGCCCTGAATTTATCTAAGTAAATTTTAAAACTCTTCTGGAGAACACAAAAATATCTGACAAAATTATCCAGAAAGCAATGACCACAGTATGAAAGAATACACACTCTACAACAGAAAAATGAGAGAAGTAGAATCAAAGTAATTGGCCATGGCTGAGTTTGACAGTGGCCGCTATGAGTTAGAGTAAATCCATTGAATGGTGACATCAGGTAAAAAGGCAGTCTGTGTGACTGTTGTGCCATTTCTAAGGCCTATCAAGGTGACACAACTCATCTTTAGCACTGCTCTTGTATTTATTTCCTGCTTTCAACACAATTAATTCTAATGCAACCTTCCACTCTTTTGGCTGTTAGATTAACTTCACTTATGTCAGACATGAAGCCTTAAATCCAAGATCTTAGCAGAGATTCACAAATTTTTACCACGGGTTTTGACTTTTTGCAAGGAAATGCCTGTTGTTGGATAAGCCACAGTGGTTTTCTGTCTGTTTCAGAAGGACAGATGCTCCTGGAAGCTTTATCATAACACATGGGGGACAGGGAGGTGACAGCCAGCGTGGTTTTACCAAGGGCAAGTTCTGCTTGATGAACCTAGTGGCTCTCTACAACTATATGTGTAGGTATAACTCTATCAGTAGACAAGGGAAGACCAAGACATATCATCTATGTGGACTTCTGTAAAGCTTTTGACACTGTCCCCCACAACATTGTTTACAAAGGGCTGTAGTGCTAGGATGAGGGGCAACGGTTTTAAACTAGGGAAGATTATATTTTGATTGGATGGTAGGACCAAGCTCTTTACAATGAGGGTTGTTGAGCACTGGAATAGGTTGCCCAAGGAAGTTGCTGAGGCCCCATCCCTGGAGATCTTCAAGGTCAGGCTCAACAAGGCTCTGAGAAACCTGATCTAGTGGAGCATGTCCCTGCTCACTGCAGGAGGTTTGCACCAGATGATCTTTGGAGGTCATCTTTCACAGACGTCATGTTAAAATCATAGCATCTGTCTCCCAACAAAAGCTTAGGATGGCAACATGCACTGCAAATGTGTTTATTATCTTTACAGAGAGAGCCCCCTGCTCCATCATTACTGCAATGTCCACGAGACTTTGAGAGTATGATCCTCCAGTAATGCCCTTAGACTGTGAAGAATTACTACTGTATCTATTATTGCCCTGAAAGATGCAATTCAAGCATGTAATAATAGAAAAACATATTTCCAGGAATTCCTCTTACAGATGTGCTTGTTCCATATAACCTCATATGACTTGGTGAAAGAGATGACAAGTAAGACAATGGACTGCTTAGAAACATTTTTCATGAGTGTATGTGCATTCCCTTGGAATTTCAAAGATATTTTTACTCATATCTATTCAAAATATTTTACTAATTCAAATAAATCATTCTTCTCTTCTTCATGGAGCTCCTTTCAAAGGAAAGGAGTTGTACAGCACTGCATAAGGCTTTAAATTTCCACTGGGATTTAATTAGGACTAGTGCCCAGAGAGCGTAGTCATTTACCTTACTGTTGTAGTCTCTGCAAGTACATGAAGATGTGACCACTCTCACAACACATAACTGTACAAAGGTCTAATCCATCTTTCTTCCCTATTTGCTGTTTTGATTTGTTTTGGTTTTTTTTTTTTCCCAATAGTGCCCAAATGCAGCTTGCAGACCTTTCTTGCAGTCTTCTGGTGCTGAGTCACCAATACCTAGAAATGAGTAAATATATGCTGGAGGGACAGGTGAGGGGAACTTCAACATTAGTTTTTTGATGAAAGGCCAAAAGTTTCTCCCTGTCTATGAATTTTATTGAGCAACCTAATAGAGTCTCAGCTCATAAATCAGCATCAGTGTATTGTAATACCACTGCTGCTTCCAGGTGTCTGGCTGCAGAGTGATTCAGGCACTCTCCATTGACGCAATCTACCAGTAACTAACATTTGGCCCTCAAAATAGTAGTGTCTCCTTCTTTGCACAGTTATTTCTGTGTCTGGCAGGGACTAAGTTAGGTTCTTTTTCGTCTTGTTTTTCATTGAGATGCACAGGGAACAAAGTGTGATCCTGGAGCTGCTTTTCAGCCTTAAAATATGTCTTGAACAGTAAAAAAAAAAACATGGAAGCAGTAGCTTCCTATTCATCATTCATTACGTAGACCGAATCCTTGCTGGCCGCCTCAGAGTCCCATGATATGCAGAGATTCCTACAGAAATGGAAACCTCTAATGACATAGACAAGTTTTCTGGCACTTCCTGGTGGGTCTGATAGGCACCTGGGCTTTCACTGGAGTGCTTTGAAAATACTTTTAACATGGCAACACTGGCAAAGCCTATTTGAAATGTCACTGTAACTCTGGGACTTTTGAACATTACTTTCAATGTGTTTGACTCAAAGTACCACAGAAGAGAAAACTTTCAGTCATTCAGAAGCCTGCAATTCTCCAGTTCACACTTTCCACTGGGCTCACTTAGCCCTGGGAAACCTGCCTTGAGGGCTGACTTGTAAAGAAAATAAATTTTAGGCTTTTCTCACTTCTTTATGACACCTAAAACCTTTGTTGGATTTCTGTGGTCTGTTTGTGTAGTTTTTACAGGGAAGAAGGTATGTCTGCTTTAGAAAATGTTAACATCAGCACTCTCACTTAGAGCCATTCTCTTATTAAGGAGTCAGGCCAGCCAAGGTCCAAAGAAAGAAATTAGCCCACAGAGATGTCACTAGTATGTGACACAACTCAGCTACAACCACTGTAAACTTTGATGCAATTTTTCCAGATCAGTATTTTCTGTAGACACATTGGCCATGAATCCTGTTTGTTCAAAAGGAAAGGTTTGTGTTAAAAGACTATTTTAGTTTGCCCTTTTAATAAGCCTTTATAAGTTGCCTTGTAAGATCAAAGACACAGAAAGGATTAGTAAGGGACAATTTGTAACAGTTACAGACAAAATGAGGCTTACTAGGTTCCACTAACTCATCAACAGCATGGCTTGATTATGTAGCCATAGTTCCCTGGGGCAAACCATCAGAAGTGGTTCCACACAAAACTTGGGCAAGGGACCTAAGGCTCAGTTTAGAAAAAAATTGTGTGCCACGAGGTTCTATACATAGATAACTCTTGTTAGCTGTCCTCATAGCTCAGCAAATTCTGCAATAAACTATTTTTGTGAGACTATTTTTGTTTATTCAGTGATTATGCATTCGAGAAAGAATTACCTTTACAATGTAAAATGTAAAATTTTGGAATAACATTTCTCAGCAGTTCAACCATTCAATGCAGCTGTAATTCAAGTGCCATTTTGTTTGACAAGAGATGTCTAAAACATTGTGATTTGAGACTTTGTCATCCTTGTTAACATTGTATACATCTCAATTCTCCTATGTTACTTAGAGTTGAGCACAACTCTTGTGGTATTAAAAAAACCAAACCAAACCAAACCAAATCAAACCCAACCCAAAACATAGAATAGAATAGAATAGAATAGAATAGAATAGAATAGAATAGAATTGAATTGAATTGAATTGAATTGAATTGAATTGAATTGAATTGAATTGAATTGAATTGAAATTAACTGAATTGAATTTAATTAATTTGGTTGGAAAAGACCTTTGATATCATCATGTCCAACCCATCATCCAACACTAACCAACTAAACCATGCCAACAAGTGCCCCATCCAGTCTCTTCCTAAACACCTCCAGGGATGGTGACTCCACCACCTCCCCAGGCAACCCATTCCAATGGCCAATCACTCTCTATGAAGAACTTCTTCCTAACATCCAGCCTAAAACTCCCCTGGCACTGCTTGAGACTATGTCTTCTTGTTCTGTCACAGGTTGCCTGGGAGAAGAGACCAACCCCCACCTGGCTACAACCTCCCTTCAGGTAGTTGTAGACAGCAATAAGGTCTCCCCTGAGTATTTCCATTCTTCTTCAAGACACAGTTTAGAAGACCTCAAATTAGAAAACTAGAGATAGGAAACTCTTCTTATTGTCCTTGAATAAAAATGTGAGCAATTATTTACTGCAGATAGCAAACATTTTATGGGGAATCAAAGCTATCATTACCAGTCTCACAGAAAGGTAGCTTTTTTTTTTTTTAAGTTGCAGATTTTCCTAATTAAGTTTTTCAGAGTCAGATCCCCTAGAATGACTTTAAAGAAAAAAGCCCAAAACTTTCATGATGCAATTAATAATGTCATTAGAAAAAGCTGTAACCACAAGACAAGAAAAAGAAGAAAAAAACACATTTCTGGAAAAGTACAAAAGAACATTGCATATATATTTCCTTTATTTTCTTTGTGGAAGCAGTGGCAGCAGATAGCAGCTTTTTTCAGAACTTTTGCAGGGACCTCTTGGGTCTCAAATCTATTATTTTTTGTGATGACTCCTAATTTATGCTGCTTTTGTAATTTTCCTACCTGTCAAAGAGTGAGTCTTTTTAATTGGTAGCCTTTTCTCTACCTTATCATTTGACACTGAGCTCACAGGAGTGCCTGTTGCTAATTTCCTCTGCAATATCTTCCCTTTGATTACAGTTATGCATAGTTCCAGGAGAAGACAGCGTAGACCTGATCTACTCTAAATAAAAATAATCTGTCTATATAAGGAACCAAAACCTC
This sequence comes from Picus viridis, assembly GCA_033816785.1. Lineage (NCBI taxonomy): Eukaryota > Metazoa > Chordata > Aves > Piciformes > Picidae > Picus > Picus viridis. The sequence continues at coordinate 11,127,423 of CM066570.1, forward strand.
TGCGCATTCAGATACATGTTCCACTATTATTGCTCCTCTGTGAGAGAAGCACTGCTAGAAGCTAATTTGCTATCCACGATCCAGGCTTTATACAATACAATACAATACAATACAATGCACCAGGTTGAAAGAGACCTTCAAGATCATGGCGTCCAACCCATCAGCCAATCCAACCCACCTAAACAACTAAACCATGCAACCAAGCAGCCCATCAAGTCTCCTCCTGAACACCTCCAATGAAGGTGACGGTGACTCCACCACCTCCACGGGCAGCCAGTTCCAATGGGCAATCACTCTCTCTGTATAGAACTTCTTCCTAACATCTAGCCTAAACCTTTAGAGAGCACCAAACAAGTTAGGTCCATGCTTCAGAGAAGTCCTAGGCCCCAAATTTGAGACTTATTTGGAACATTGATCCTTTCCTGCTAACTAGCTTGGGGTAATCAGTATCCTGCTTGTAACACTAGCAGGTAGTCATCCAAGCCACACAATAGGTCTAGATTTTGCACCTTAGGGAATATTCATGTGACTAGATTCGGATTATTTAGATTCTCTTGGCAATCACTGAAGATGACTTCAGACCTTAGGTGTTTCTAAAGCCTGATTCTCCACATCCTGAAACAAAAAATTTCCTACCTAGTATGTAAGAGTGTTCAGTTCACCCAATATGTAAGACTAGTTCAGAGTCACTGTGTCCCAGGAACAATCACTTCATTCAGATGGCACTAAAGACAGTCCAAGGTGTACCTCTCCAAGCTAGGCATATGGAGTTGCAGGTGACAAATCCCTCTCTTTCTGTACCCAGAGGTGCAGAACACAGCTTAGCATTCACATACAAATAGAGAAACACATTATGGAGGAAAAAGTCTCAATATACATTTGATGACAAAATACTGCCTAGGAAATAATGTGTAAATGGTAGTCAGATCAGATACTTCTACCATTTATAAATTCAATGCTTTTGTTCCACTGGAGCATGCCCAAGGGATTGAAGAATGACCTTTGTGCTAGAAGGGCAATTAAATTTGTTCTGATACGCTAACATTGTGAACTGATGATGCAAGCTCTACTGCTAAAATGTCTTGCTGAAATAGCTATGTGATGTGTGTGTTGCATAATATCACCAGTCCATGAAACTGGAAATGTGGCACAACAGTCACAGAATCACAGAAGCATAGATTTGTTAGGGTTGGAAGGGACTCCAAAGATCATCTAGTTCCAACTGCTCTGCCATGGGGAGGGACACCTCACACTAGATCAGGATGCTCAGAGCCACATCCAGCCTGGCCTTAAAAACCTCCAGGGATGGGGCTTCTATCACCTGCCTGGGCAACCTGTTCCAGATTCTTGCCACCCTCATGGGGAAGAACCAGGAAGTGCGGAATAAGGTAACCGTTCATGCCATCAGTTTCTATCATCATGTAACAGCTGCAAGCATGGGCATCCTGTTGCCTCAGACTTCGTTGGGCTGAGAGAGAAAGAGCATCTCTGTTAAAGATCTGCTCAGATCATAGGGCAAGGAAAGCCCTGCATTCTCTGTCAACCCTCTGCAGGGTTCAAGTAGGCTGCATGTCAGAAGTCCACTTTCTCTCAAGCATATGGTGCAAATAAGCTGTCCTCTGCCTGATATGTCCAACCAGCAGGACAAACAGGTGTGTGACGGCCCCATTTGGTGGAGTAATCTGATCTCTTACAGGATATCCAGCCAGAGAGGCCAGGCAGGACTAGTTCCCTGTCCAAATGTATGTAGCCCAAAGCTATTAGCAAATGTTCAAGCCGAAACTAGTTCTTCCTGTGTGTAGTGTAAATCAAGAAGGGAAGGTCTAAAATGATCTGTAACACAGAATTTATGATTTCAGTCTTTTATCTTTCTAGTTCCCTGAGGTAATGAAGTAATTGCAGATAATTCTTTCAGAGATTTTTATCTAATACATACTGTGAATCTACATGACAGATATTACTCATTTAGTTAACAAGCACAGCTATTTTTAATTCCTACCTAGTCTAATTCAGTCTTTCAAAATAAAATAGCTCCCTACTGATTCCATATTTCTTTGTACTACTGGCAAGGTACCAAGACAATTTATGTGACTGTGCTTAGCAAAATTATGAACACATTTCAGTAAATATGATTTCCAAAATAGCACTAAAACTTAATTATTATGTTCATATTGAAGCTTTAGAATTAAGAAAACAGAAACAAAAGTGTATTTTATTTCTGACTCCCAAAGGCAGAAAAAATATCATATTTATTTATGTCTTTTCTATTTATGTCCCAGACATTCAACTAATATTGAGAATTTTCCTCATAATCTTTACTTTTTTTCATCCCAAAATGGTAATTTTTGAAAGACACTTTCATCTAGAACTGAATTAAATCCATGTACACAGCTTTCTAAATATGTCTGTATAGCTGTTTTGTAAGAAATGTTTGTTTAGAAGTCTTAAAGTGTGCTTAGCTTTTTCTGATCACAGTTGTTTCACTGCAAAATAACTCCTTCCTTTCATGGGTATAAAAGTTACCCTCAAATTTCTCTTCATATCTCAACAATGATACGGTGTTAAAGTCAAAATAGCCTCCCACAATTAGGAAAGACAAATCTTACAGACCTAGGAATAGACCCCTATGCATTTCCCCCTATTTTTCAGACTGATTTATGACTGGCAGTGAATGTTCTTTCTCAGAATAAAAGGTATCCCCATATTCCTGAGAGCAAAATAATAAAGTATAAACTGAACTGCAAGTAAGGTTTTGCATTGAACACGAAAGTGTGCATCTTCCAGAACTCCCCCCTTGTTAATGGACTTAGAATATCTTTACAGTTTTTCCAGCTACCCAAAGGCTAGGGTTTGACACTGCATTTTCATAGAATCACTAGGGCTGGAAAAGATCTTTAAGATCATTGAGTCCAACCATAATCCAACTACTGTGACCACTAACCCATGTTCTGAAGTGCCACATCTACATGCTTCTTGAACACCTCCAGGGATGGTAACTCCACCATCTCCCTGGGCAGCCTGTTCCAACACCTCACCACTCTCTACATTTTCCTAATATCCAATCTAAACCTCCCCTGGTACAACTTAAAACCATTTATTCTCTTCTTATTGCTAGTTACTTGGGAGAAGAGACCACCACCAGCCTCACTATGACCTCCTTTCAAGTTGTAGAGATCAACAAGATCCCCCTTAGCCTTCTCTTACCCAAACTAAACAACCCCAGCTCCTTCAGCCACTCATGTATGACATTCCCTCCAAACCGCTCACCATCCTCGTTGCTCTTCTCTGGACGTAGTCCAGGGTGTCAATGTTTTTCCTACGCTGTGGTGCCCAGAACTGAACAATGGTACTCAATTTTATCTAGATTCATGGCTATATATGAAATGTCAGCACAACTCTGAAACCACGGTAGTGATACAGAGATATGAAAATTACTGCTGATTTCCCATGGTTCTATATACTACTATACATATACTATCCATATACTACTGCAAGAGCAGACACATGAAAGTGAATAAATGCAATTCTGTTGTTTCTTCTGTTAATTCTTCTTCATGCTTATATTTAACTGTTGACTTCATTGCAGGGCAAGGTTTGGAGTGCTCCCAGACCTTTATGAACTGAAAAACCTTTATTAGTAAAAAAAAATTGAAAACCAAAGCTCTGAAAGAAATACCCATTCTCCCCATCTACAATATGCCAGATAATACTTAAAAACAGTTACTTTTTATTGCTTAAGCTGCATATTCAATTCTTTCTCAGTCACTCAGAGAAGAGAACGTTACTTGGATTTAGAGCAGTCTCTTTTATATCTGGTTACAGGACTCAGTCTCAGACTCACTAAACCCCAGTAGGAAGACTGGCTTCAAAGATTTTTGTTAATGCTTCTCTTAGGTCACTGAACACTTGCAGATTCCCTAATATGAATATATCTAAATTCTTTGGGGAGGAGGGTCTTGCATTTCTGTGCATATGTTAAGATACAACAATCTATATGGTGAGCCAATCAAACATTTGTTGCAGAGAGAGATGGGAGCTTGCTTCTTTTCCTTTCATATTTTATTTTCAATAATCATTGGGAAGGCATCTCTCTAGTCTCCTCACACAAGAGTACCTTCTGGGAGACAGAACAAAACTATGTGCATCTCAGTAACATGAGCCAACTCTTAACACCTTTACAAGGTAACAAAATGGAGAAACCCACTTATATTGCTTTCAAGTCATGTTATAGGCTTTGTAGATGAGTTTTTAATTATTTTTTTTAATTCTAATTTTCCTTTATCCTTTAGTGATAGCTGAAAGAAATTAGCATTTTGATTTCAATGAGTGAGATCCCTGAAGCATCTGGGAGGCAATTTTCAATGACAGCTTTTTGTGTATTTTGGAATACTGTTAGAAGCACTTATTGCTGTTTGCACATTTTATCAATAGATAAATTAAACATCTAGTAAATAGGTACATAAAGTATGAACTAGAAAAGCCACTTCAGTCTCTGCTTTCTTTATAGCACAAGAGGCACAACAGTGGGATAGGCAGCACGGTACTTTTGCTGGGCTTTGCACACTGATCACAACAAGGTGACTTGTTGGCACAGTTCAGCAAATATCAAACAAACCTTCTCTTTGGGTGGATTAAAAAATTGATACACTCTTCTCAGATGTTTTAGTTCACTAATATTAACCATTTCCTGGCTTCCCACTCTACTGAGCTCATATTTCCAATGCATACAAATATGTGTGAACCCACCATTCTTTCCAATTCTGTTTACCAGAGTCAGCAAAATCTTACCCAAATAAGTGACTTATTGGCCTCTTGCCAGTTCCTTGAGGGCTTGTGCAAGAGGAAGCCCTGTAATTTGATGCAAGGGGCTACAGACCAAGAAGCTGCAAGTTTTAGCAAGCAAGCTTTTCTCTGCAAAATAGATATTTGAATTACTATCGCTATTCCACTCAGTGTTGCAACGGCCCTGTAAGGCATACAATTCTTGTTACTCCATGGATTTGTTTTTCTATTGTTTTGTGGACTTTCTTTTCCTAATCAAAGTAAGTGCATACTGACCTTAGTATTTGAAGGAAATAGGAGGTCTCTTCCTATAATTTTTGGTAATTTCATATCCAAAGCTCAGTAAGAAAGTATGACGGCACAGACAACTCCACATAAAAGCTGTTTTCTGCAGATAAGGCTGAGTCAATGATGTTGTGATCAGACTAATGAAAATGCACACCAAGGACTTCCAAGAGCTGGGCTAGCTTCTCAGAGTTAGGTAGCCAGGCCAAGGCATGTGCTCTAATCTCCCTTCCAGTTGTAGGTATGTTGTCATCTATTTGAAGAGGGGATGTCAAAGCAACCCATTTCTCTCTTTTTAACACTGAGAAAGCCTTGACCAGATGTTTCCACACACTTGTGACTAGGCAAAGGAAGCCTACTGGCTCCTCTGCTACCTCCCGGGTGCCACAAGCATTCACTTGTGGTGGTTTGGCCCTGGCTGGGGGCCAGATGCCCACCAAAGCCAGCCTGCTCTATCATTCCCCTTCTTAGATGGACAGGGGAGAGGAATAAAAAATAATGAGAGGCCCACAAGTCAAGAGAGAAGCAATTTAATGGGGCAAAAGTGAAAGCAAATTCTGTGTGCAGAATCAAGAGCAAACAAAAACATTATTCCCTACTTCCCATCATCAGATGATGTCCGGCCGCTTCCCAGGATGCAGGGTTTCAGTACACAGCAGTTGCTCCAGAGGACAGATTCCATCGGCAAATGTCCCCTCACTTCCTTCTTTGCCTTGGCTTTTATATCTGCACTGACATCATGTAGCGTGGAATATCCCTTTGGACAGTTTGGGTCAGCTGGCCTAGCTGTGTCGCCTCCCAAGATCTTGCCCATCCCTCAGCCTACTGTTGCAGGCAAAATGCTGGAACAGAAAAGCCTTGGTGCTTGGCTCAGCAGTAGCCAAAATGCCGCTGTTATCAACATCCAGCTACAACACTGCAAAACACAGCACTAGAAGGATGTTCTGGGATGAATTAACTCCAGCTCAGCCAAACCCAATCCATCATTACATGCATGATAGTCATAGCCCTGTGCTAAGTGCACAAATGTTCTGGGTGACATCTGAATTCCTGCCTTGTGCCACTGATCAAACATAATCAGCCACTCAAGCATGAAGATATGTCAGGGAAATTCCCATAAAGGAAGAGATAAAAGATTTGCAGGAGACAAGCAGAGTGAAGAAATTTCACACGGGAGCTCAGGAGCAGGTCACTGTATGGGCTGCTACCATGCAGACTCCCTGAGCACTTCACAACTCAAGAAATAAGTGCAACACTCACCACATCTTGCAGGAAGAAGGAAAAGCAACGAGGGTGATGCCAAAGAGGGACCTGAAGATATACAAGCCAGAGACTGACAATTCCAGGGTGTTCCCTGGGATGTTGCAATGGCTGAACACAGCTGCCTGGGTTTGAAAGGCTGATGGCGTAGAAAGGGTAGGAGTGAGAGCAGCTACCTGTGGTATGCAGGACCATTGGTGTTGTAGAAGCAGGACCATTCTCTGCCCTGTCTCTGCCTGACATGGCCTAATACACCAGTAGACATCACAAGTGATGGCTGAGTTTAAGTAACTCCTAGAAAATAGCAATACCAAGCTAAAGAAGTACATTAAGGCAATGTAAATCATCTCTCTTTGGACCATAGGACACCAAAATTACCCTGGATCTGAATCATACTAGTGCAACAAACACTGTTAATTAGAAAAGTTATCATGCTTGCTAGTACTCGGGGGATGAAGCTTTCCCTGAAATCTCCTGGTATTTATTTGAAGATGATGTGATTCTTGTCAGGATAAGAATGAAGTTGCTTTAGGGAAGACAGGGTTCCCCTCTGCTCTTGAGAGCTGTTGCCTCAGTGACAAATGGATGGCTTGTTGAGCTCTCACACCTATGTCAACCCATACCAGGCTTTCCCTGCTTGCACTAGCACATCAGCAGGCAGGCTTCAGGTGAGCATACAGTTAAAGCAAGATAATAAGAGATTTCTACAAGACACTGTACTCAGTTTTGCTTTTATCCTAGTCTAGAACACATCCTGTGCTATTTTTATTATTCTTTTTAAATTAGTGTCAGCTCAAGGTGACACCAAAGTGATCTGGGACAAGCATGCCTGAGAAGTGTGCTTTTAGGGAGCAGAAGGCACCAGTAACACACTCATTCACACATGCCTTAAGATTAGAATCATAGAATCATAGAATCAGTCAGGGTTGGAAGGGACCACAAGGATCATCTAGTTCCAACCCCCTGCCATGGGCAGGGACACCCTACACTAGATCAGGCTGGCCAGAGCCTCATCCAGCCTGGTCTTAAACACCTCCAGGGACGGGGCCTCAACCACCTCCCTGGATAACCCATTCCAGGGCTTCACCACTCTCATGGTGAAGAACTTCTTCCTCACATCTAGCCTGAATCTCCCTATTTCCAGCTTCATTCTATTCCCCCTAGTCCTATCACTACCTGAAAAAAAACACTTGCCATTACTTGCCATTAACCAAATCCATAAAGACTTCTTTTAACAAAACCTCAATTTAGATTAAGAAACATGGACTTCTCTTTCATCGTGCATGCATCACATAAGACATAGCTTTAAAACACCCAAGAGCTGGAGCATGCTACTGCTTCACCTATCTGCAGGAATTTGTCCCTTGCTGACAAAACTGTCAGGTAACTCCACTATGCCCACTAGATTATTGCATAAAATTTATTTACTTGTCAGAATGAGTCTGTGTTCATTTCATAGATTACTATGTTCTGTCTCAAGGGCAGAATTTGCTTGTAATTTTATTTTCTTTTATCTAATATTCAGTCTGGTTAGCATCAATAACTGTTTGCAAATCACCTTTCTGGGTAAATGATTGCATTTTTACTGCATTCATGTGATTTTTGTCCACAGCTGGATGGGATATTGACACGTTGTTTTCCTTTGTGATGTATATTCTTATTTTTCAAAACAGAAATAGTTTAAAGGATATTTTTATTTGCTTTTAATTTTTTAAATTATTTTGTTCTTGTGGAACAAACAATGTAGTTAAGGTTTTTTAACCACATAGGCATTTTAATTCCTTCTAAAGAACACAGAGGCAAACATTTAAGGGCATGTTGGGGATGCACTGACAAGAAATATAAACAAGTTCTTTTCCCATCAGTAACATAAAGCTTCTTGCTGGTTCATGTTTGTTTCCCACTTTGCTTATCAGTGCACAGGCACTTCAACTGAATGATTCTCCAGCTTATAACTTACTTATTGGAATTTGCAAGTAGCAGTAAATTGACATGAAAAATTTGAAACAACCGCCACATATGTTTTATATCTCTTTAAATGAGTTCAACAGTGTGCTACTCATAAAAGAAATTTTGCCTAATGTTTTCATAGAATCATAGAATCAATAAGGTTGGAAAAGACCTCAAAGATCATTAAGTCCAACCTGTCACACAAGACCTCATGACTACTAGACCATGGCACCAAGTGCCATGTTCAGTCCCCTCTTGAATACCTCCAGGGATGGTGACTCCACCACCTCCCTGGGCAGCACATTCCAATGGCTAACAACTCTCTCTGTGAAGAACTTTCTCCTCACCTAGAGTCTAGACTTCCCCTGGTGCAGCTTGAGACTGTGTCTTCTTGTTCTGATACCGGTTGCCTGGGAGAAGAGGCCAACCCCTCCTGGCTACAACCACCCTTCAGGCAGCCGCTTGTTTTGGTTTTTGTAATAACTTTGTTAGTTTCTTTTATAGTTTATAAGATATTGCTCTCTGGAAAGCATGCAGAAAGAAGTTGCAAAAAAAAAATAACATAAGACCCTCTAAAAGAAATCTGGATTTAGTGTTCATGAAAACAGACATTTCCTATAGTTCATCTTTTTTTTCCTACAGTACTCTTCATGAATGTTCCTAGGCCAAGATTTTAACACTGAGAAACTTGATTTTTTTCCAAAACGTGCATGCATGTTTCCAGGTAAGTAACTTGCTGAGTCTCTATTTTTATGTGCTTAATAGTTTTTGGAAGTTAATTCACTTTCTTGGTTATCTAGGCATGAACTAAAAGACTTTATACTTATACTGCCTGTTTTTTTTTTTCCCCTCAAGCTCTGCATATTCTGTTGGCCAAAAAGAATATCTCTCAGTTCCTCATAAAGGACAGTATTTATTGGCATTTTATCAAAAAGTCCCCCATGAAATCAAAACAATACAAAGCAAGAATTCTGATTACATTTTCAACCATTAACTGTGTAAGTTACTGTAAACAGCATATATTAGGCTGCGTTTACTTGTCTTTTATTTATAAAGCAGTCTCCCCTATCCTCTTACATAAAACAAAATGAACAATTATGTGAAGGGAGGTCAGCAGTCTAAAAGATCAGACAATATATTCTAGGAATAAGGATCTGGAACTTTTGGAAGCTTTCTCAGGTTTTCTCAGCAAACTGGACATTGCATCAGGACAGGAAAGTCACAGTATCACAGTATCACAGTATGACTAAGGTTGGAAGAGACCTCGAAGATCATCGAGTCCAACCTGAGTCTCCTCCTTTAAGTGCTTAGCATGCTCATAGTCATGTTCCCTTTCTACCTACATTCATGCACCAAGGTGATACCTTTAAATTCAATGTAACTTTTACATAAGTTATATCCTATATGTATTACAAAAGCATTCCCCTATGAGGAAGAGAGAAGTTTAAAATGGCTGAAGAGTTTAGAATTCATCTCTTTATTTTCAATGGACAGAGCAACATCTTTCAAATACACTCCTGTATTACCTCTCCTTTTGAAGAGGATTTTCTGCTCACTGTAGCCTCCCGCTCACTTTTTAATACTGAAATGTTGAAAGACTCAATTTTCTTTCCATTTTCCAGCAAAATAAACTGCAATACTTATAAATTCCTCTCAACTGGAACTGTTATTTCAGGACATTCCTGGGAGTTCAGATGTTTATCAGTATCTTGTCCAGTGGTTCCAGATGTCCTGACTTTGGGCTAGAAAATTCAGGACACAAGGTTGTCTTTTAATTCTTTCAGTTCTCCTGAATACCTTCTCATTCTTCCTTTTCACATTCAGATCAGAAAAGGGTAAATATAAGGCTGATTTCAGGTAAAAGATGGCTACAATTTCACAGCATCACAGAATCCCAGAAATTCAAATAGCAGATCAAAAGCTTTTCATTGTGATTTCAGTTGAAGAACTCAAAAGACTTAGGGAGCTCCTAGCTGTATGGTGACAACACCACTGAATTATTAGTGGCTCAGGAAACTCCAGCAAGTATATGGCCTTCTAATTTCAAGGGTGAAGTGAGAAGATGCCAAAGCATTAACAGATGCAGAGCTAATATTCTGTTTTATTAATACTGAGTTCCTGAAGAGCATAGTGCATGTATGTGCACCTAATTTGACGTGTCTCTTTAAATGTAGGTACACAGATACACAAACACAGACACACACACACAAAAGTATACTGTGTATATATACACATCTCTCTCTCACAAAAAGTTATTCTAGTCCTAATTTTCACTACTGTTAAAGAACAGTTTATTAGACCAAGATCTGGTTAAAAGTTTGAGCCAGATACAATCACTGGTTTTATTTTACACAGATTCTCTCTTGATTTTAGGGATCTCTTTGGGTTAGGAAACACGTAATCTTCCATGTCTGATTTCACCATAGACATTTCTGAGCACAAGGATAAATTTTAAACAGAGGGCTTAAGTATTCCCTTGGACAGCATGATTTTGTAGCTGATGTTAGCACAACTCAGGCAGCAGGACCTACATTAATATGAACATCAAGCCCTTCTAGGACATTCCTAAATTCCTTCTTGCCGTGTGACTAATAAAGCATGCTATATAACCAGATGCACAGCTCCTGCTTCTTTTGCTTGCAAACAAAATCTAACATCTTATTCCACACAGGATAGGCAAAGAACAAGCAGATGGTTGTTAATTTCCATGGCCTATCAAACAAGTACTGATCCATTAACTGATGCACCTCATCAATTTGCAAGGGTCTGTCCACTGCTTAATGTTACTGATTTCTGGAGTACTGTATAGGCTATAATTTCAATCTAAATAATGGCTGGTAATGTGAAAGTTCTTTTTTCTCTTTTTTTTTTTTTTTTCCCCAGCCAGGGAGACTCACTCTCCACAACTTAATCTGTCCAGGACTGAAACACCAGAAAAATAAGATCGAAAAAATATAATGCAGCCAGGAAGGGTTCCAGATGTCTTTCTTCAACAGTTCAAAGTATTTTAAGTGTGTTTTCTCAGATACTGAATACAGATAAACCAGTGTTTTAATTATGATAAATTACTCATGGAGTAGTACCACTTTTTTACTTGCAACAATAATGTACATGTGTAGGCTATTCATGCAACAAAGTGCAAGAGTAACTTCCCATTCAACTGTGTCATGTACACACAAAAAGTTTGATAAAACCCACTTCCTTGGAGGTGTTACTATATTCATAACACACTATGCCAAAATCACAGAATCACAGAATCACCAAGGTTGGAAGAGACCTCAAAGATCATCAAATCCAACCTGTCATCACAGACCTCATGACTAAACCATGGCACCAAGTGCCACATCCAATCCCCTCTTGAACACCTCCAGAGATGGCGACTCCACCACCTCCCTGGGCAGCACATTCCAATAGCTAATGACTCTCTCAGTGAAGAACTTTCTCCTCACCTCAAGCCTAAACTTCCCCTGGTGCAGCTTGAGTCTGTGTCCTCTTGTTCTGGTGATGGCTGCCTGGGAGAAGAGACCAACCCCTCCTGGCCACAACCTCCCTTCAGGTAGTTGCAGAGAGCAATGAGGTCTCCCCTGAGCCTCCTCTTCTCCAGGCTAAACAATCCCAGCTCCCTCAGCCTCTCCTCACAGGGCTTGTGCTCAAGGCCTCTCCCCAGCCTTGCTGCCCTTCTATGGACACATTCAAGTGTCTCGATGTCCTTCTTAAACTGTGGGGCCCAGTGGTTCAGTTTTTCTTAGGCTAAGAAAAACTGAATAATAATCTAATAATCTAAATAATAATCTGATAATCTAAGAGATTATCACTCATGTTGATATGTTTTCCAGTGGCTTGGAGACAGCAAGGCACTGAAATCACTATATACCTTTCACATGATCCACTTTGGAACTAAATCAAAATGAATTTTCTCGCTTTCAATGCATAAATAGTGACAGGTAGATAAACAAATAATATTGAACTAGTGAACTGTAATGAAGCACTTAGACTGATCAGCTCTCTAGTTGATATTTAATACCCATTTTTTATCACTCAGTTGAAAACATAATGCTTTACAAGAACATCTGCTGACAGTGACTGGAAAGAAGTGAGGAGGGAATGAAAAAGCACATGAAACTCAGAGTTAACGGAAAACCCACTGAATCACATTGCTTTTAAAATTTAATTTTGCTTTGTGCTGAGAGAAACCAAGATGTATCTTCTAGCTGTAAACAACTGTGATTTCAATATGTCCTGAATTTGGTATGTGTTTTTACCAGAGGATTATGTTTACAGAGCAGTCTGCCATTTAAGCATTCTTACAGCCCTGTTGTGAAATTCCTACCACACTTCACACTTAAGTTTCACATTTGCCTCATTCACTTCACAAGGAATGTATGCCATTCTTTTCAGTAATTTGTAGACCACCTCCACAAGCCCACAGTAAAAGAAAAACATTACACTCAGAGTTTTATGTTGTGTTGATTAAGGCATTATTTGTGGCAAATCACAGTCCGACCCTTCAGAGGGTGCAATGGAAGCCCTAGGTAAAAGACACATTTGCAGTAGGTGACCTTGTAGTTAATTTGTCCTTTGGTTAAACACGCTGGGCTATCAGATACTTCTTTTTGCTCTGGAATGCCACCAGCACACTGAGAAACAACAGATGATTACATTTTCTCAGCAAATTAGAGAATAAGGATCAACATAGGCTTTGTAATATCTGAGGAGTCTTCATGGGATTGAAATCTGAAACTCTCTACATGTCAATGTTACGTTGCAGCAAAGAAAGCATTGATGTAGAGCACCGATAAACACCACTAAGAGTAACAAAAATTGCTAAATGGAGCACATCACTAACACAATCTTAACCACAAAAATGTCATAGTCAACATCAAAGCTCTTACAACAAATTTAATTATTATCTCTACTTTCAGAAAATATAAAGGCCACAAATCAGACTTTCTGATTTTGCTAGCTATTATACAGTGATGCTTCAGTTCAGCTGTAGTGACAAAGGATAGGAAAAAACAGTAGTTTACCTACTTTTTAAGTAATAGGACTAGGGGGAATGGAATGAAGCTGGAGGTGGGGAGATTCAGGCTGGACATGAGGAGGAAATTCTTCACCATGAGAATGGTGAAGCCCTGGAATAGGTTGTCCAGGGAGGTGCTTGAGGCCCCATCCCTGGAGGTGTTTAAGAACAATCTGGATGAGGCTCTGGCCAGCCTGATCTAGTGTGGGGTGTCCCTGCCCATGGCAGGGGATTGGAACTAGATGATCCTTGTGGTCCCTTCCAACCCTGACTGATACTATGATACTACGATAATTGGCCCATAAGAAGATCAATACATACACCTGTGGTCATGATGGACTGTGCCACAAAACTGGGGTCTAAGCTGAAAAACAACTTCCTCTTCACATTTGAGTGAAAAACAAATGCCGTCTCACCACCTTCTCACTTCTAGTGCATATGAATTTTCTCTGCCTGTAGACCAAAATGACCAAACCCCTACGACTGCATTAATGCAGTGCTATGCCAAGAAAAATAAACCACCTATGACACAGGTGGCATCTCATGAAACCCAAGGCCTCCAGGTTATAACTAGTAAATAAATGTAAATTTAAACATTCATTTTCTGCTTTCCTTTACCTTTCACATTTGGTCTATTTCATATTACATGCCTAAGATAAAAAAGTAAAGCTTTTACTCTTCAATTATACAATTGTGATGTTGAATAATTTTTGCAAAATCTTCCCAACTTCTGATGATTTTCCTAGTCATATTTGTTGTTCATTTGTCAATCTATGTCTTTATATAAGCTGTCACTGGAAGTAGTTTTTCTAATAAGTAAATTAACGACTGATAATTTTTTTAATGTGATTCAGCTCTCTGAATTTGCTCTCCTTTGAGATAAGAATCTGACAAAGCCAAATACAGCATTCCCAACTGCATGAACTGCCAACATTTCTGAAGATTATCTGTTAGCAGGAATAAGGGTATCCCCCTAGGACTTCTATTTGAAATGAGTAATTTCCAAAGCTGTTAAAGCAAAACAGTATATTTTGTCCTCCATTATGACAGTAATGATGGATTTTATTGTTGAAGTGAGCTGAGTCAACAGACGATGATGGCCTCAGCTATCTATCAGCTGCTGGAGTACTGCGTCCCACCTGGAGTGCTGCGTCCAGTTCTGGAGCCCCTATTACAGGAGGGATGTGGACGTGCTGGAACGTGTCCAGAGAAGGGCCATGAGGATGATCAGAGGGCTGGAGCACCTCTCCTATGAGGACAGACTGAAGGAGTTGGGGCTGTTCAGTCTGGAGAAGAGGAGGCTCCGAGGTGACCTCATTGTGGCCTTCCAGTACCTGAAGGGGGCCTACAGAAAGGTTGGGGAGGGACTTCTCAGGCTATCAGGTAGTGATAGGACTAGGGGGAATGGAATGAAGCTGGAGGTGGGGAGATTCAGGCTGGATGTGAGAAGGAAGTTCTTCACCATGAGAATGGTGAAGCCATGGAATGGGTTATCCAGGGAGGTGGCTGAGGCCCTGTCCCTGGAGGTGTTTAAGCCCAGGCTGGATGAGGCTCTGGCCAGGCTGATCTAGTGTGGGGTGTCCCTGCCCATGGCAGGGGGTTGGAACTAGATGATCCTTGTGGTCCCTTCCAACCCTGACTGATTCTATGATTCTATGATTCCCCAATAGTGAAGTTACACAGCTGATTGAGCTCATGGGTATGTAGTCATGCACACTGATTATTTTTCATCATTAATGATAAACCTGAAAGCAAAGTCCAGAAATCAATTACTTCACATTAATCTTCAAAAAAAAAAAACCCAAAACAACCAACCTGTAAGAGAAGACTATTTCATGTTGTTCCAACCAACAATAGGATGATGTACTAAAATTTCTGCTTAGTTTCAGTCCCTTAAGGTGAGCAGCGTGTAACACATTAACAAATCTTTCTTTTCTTCTGACATAGACTCAAAAAGATCAGCCTTGCCCGACAAAATTTTGTAATTTAGTTCTTTTATTTTTCTGTTTTATTTTTTAAAGTACCCTTCAATATTGTGGATAAATTAGTGGCAGCTTATGGCTTGGTGCTCACAAAGGACACACTTAGAAAAGCCATTTTTCTCTACTGCATATTTCTTCCACATTAACAATCAAACTTTTGCTGCTGTGTGAGTTTATCTAAAGCTATTTTTAACATATTTTTCCTCCTACTTATGAAAAAATGATGCTAATGTTGGGTAGAACATTTGCTGGTAAGATACATGCTCACATCATCATAAAACATATGACTGGTAGATTATGTGCTAGTGGAAGAAGATATGGTGTTTAAGCATAAAATGTAACTGCTGAGTGTTGCAAGAAATAATCAGATCATAATGATATTTTAAATTAAAGGAGTTTAGGACCACTGATTAGGCTTTTGCTCTTATACTGACATGAGGATCACACTTCCCTTTTTAATCCTTCATTTAACCCTCAACTTAGTCATCAGGAAATTACAAGGAGAAATGTCAATGAGTGCTTGTTTGTAAGATGTTGAATGCATTTCTATAACTAGTCATCATCATTTTACTGTATTCCTAAACTAGAACACTTGTGCCCACTGTGTCAAAACAAACATCAGAGAAAGTTGAACGCCACCCAACAAAGAGAAATAACAATAACCTCAGACCCAGCCTATTTTCTCTTTCTAAGATACATAAAAAGGAGACTTGATAAAACTGAAGAATAGGTCTTATAAAGTTGTGTTACATGTTCTTGAAATCTCCCTGTTGGTATATCTTAAGGTACATGGAAACAGTTAAGCCAATCTACCCTTGGGAGAACAGGAGGCTGCAAAGAGCCCAGCACATCCCTTAGCAACAGGGGCGACTTCTTGCAGCCCTCTAGATTTTCTTCCTTGACAGCATTTGAAGCTCTGTGCTTTGGCAGCTCTCAGCTAATGTGACTGGGTGCAGTCAGAGTTGTGCTGCCTGCTGCATGAAGCAGAGAAAGCTGGAGAGGTTCTGGGATATCACCATCACTCTTGTGTTACCACCTTACTGAGCTGATCTCCTTGTGGTCATGCTCCCTTATCTACCTGACCACAATACATCACAGATCATGAAATTTGGGTTTGCACATTAGCAGATACAGCTTAAACATTATCAGCAGTCCATGTCTCAATTCACATTGCTACTTTGGTAACCCAATTTCCCCAGGAACACTATGCACGTACTCTGTGGATACACTTACTCACTTTCAGAAGTACTGTATGTTACAAGAAACACACAGTTTGTTATGCTGACAAGCATTATTTGTCGTTTGTTCAAGTCCACCCATGTAAAGTTGCCAGGAGTCTAGCAGAATTATGCATTCATTTGAACTCTGTGTTCCTCCAGCCCTTGTCGGACAAAAACCATGGCCAACACTATGTGTTCCAGCTGCAGGGATCTTTATTCTCAAAATATATGGGAACCCAGAGAACCAAACATAGAGGACTGCAGATTCTCTATGTTTAATAAAGACAGACAGCACAAATAATTTATGGCAACTCCAAATCACAAGCACAAAAGCACTGAAGGGTACTGTTGTCTAAAAGTACCAGCCACTTCCCACATGCTCTCCCCTCCTTGGCAAAGACAAATTTATTTCCAACAGAAGCAGGCATTTCTGTGCATCCTGATTCCCTTCACATCTTCCACTTGTTTGTCCTCAGATGATAACAACTCTTCAGCACATCCTTAATATTAGCCCATAATACTAACCATATTTTTTCAGCCCATCACTAAAAAAAAATCTGCTTAAACATCTACTTAAATCTTATTTATAAAAAAGGAAAGAAGACTGGGGAACACCATACATGGTGCTTTCTGAAGGCCATGGAGTGTAACTCAGAACTGGAGAGTTCCCTTTGTTCCATTAAAGTTAACAAAATGATGAGGAAAAAAAAATAAATCAAGATACTTTAAATCAAATGAGCTAATCCATAGTGGTTTCATTTTTCTTCTCCCTGTTCTCATGTTCTGCCACTTTTGAAGTCTGATGTTAAAGTCTCAAGAATATGACAAGAGGTCTCTGAAAGCAGTGCAATTAATGTGATGTACAAGGTACCACTGCACTATACAGGTTCATACACACTGGGCCATACTCCTCTCTGTCTAAAACACTTTCTTCAGCTGGGATAAATCTTGGCCATGACAAAGTGGCTAACAAATTATCTATATTTTAATGAGAAAGATGACAAATACAAAGAAAGAGAGGCACAAGAACTACAGTGAGATGCATCTTCTAAATGTGTCTTAAAAAACCTGGAATATCTCCAGGTGATTTTTGTACTTCCTAAGCTAATGAATAATCAATTGTCTGGAAAGAACTGGGAATAATGAATGGAACAGACTACTGCAGTCCCACTGTAGAGTTAGATAAGAGCTGTACTCAATGATCTTAAAGGTCTTTTCCAGTTGAAGCAATTCTAGGCTCAATGAATATGCACTACTCCTGTCACCTCCAAACTTCAAGCAAACTTCTAGCATGTGGGCAATGTTATAAAGTATTTCAAGGTCAGTTAAGTATTGCTCAGAATCTTTAAGGCCTTTGCATTAACAATGAGGTATTATGGCAACCTCAAACTATGAATTTAATTGCCCTAAGTCATAAATTGATCACCTTTTATTGCACCGTACTTTCTCACCCTCAGTAAGCTTTGCTATGATCTAGTGCACTGAAGAAATCACAGACAGACAGGACGCAATGTCTATGCTGGAAAGCCTTGTGGAAAGCAGAGGGATTCTGCCTGTCAGAGAGACACTGAAGAGACAATTGGCACTGTGGGATTAATTCTTTCAGTCACTCCATGGATTTGGAGAGCGCGAGACGTCAGAGACACAAATTCAGATGTTCAAGCCTTTCAAGATGATTTGGTGATAGACCATCTCTACAATAACTTCTGCTAAGCATTGGCAATTCATCTAAATGCAAAGCAGCCAAGAATAAGGAATCTTTGCAATGATAGTAAACAGCATAATCTCTCTGCAGCTCAGCCATGACAGGCTGGAACAAGACAAAATCCTGATGGATGGCTTAGAGTTTAGCCTTTGCAGCCTGATTCAGACTATTCTGTCTTGAAAGCTTTCACCCTAAAGATCCCTGATAGCAATATGAGAATGGCAAAACAGAAAGAAAAAGAATTCTCAAGAGCTTAAGAAGCAAACCCTACTTGCATATGACATATCAGTGAAGATCCTAAAACAGGAAAAGATTTTAATGAGCTTTGAGCATCTTACTCCTTCCAACCTTATGTAAACAATGCTGTCCTTCATTCAATAGTCTCTATCACAGCCAAGTACATCCAGCACTGGGGAAAAAAACTATCTGTAGAAAGGTACAAAATGAAAGCAATTAAATTTCCACTTATCACAATATTGAGTATTTCTCTCTGACAAGCCAAAGAGATTTATTTCAAACAGGAACTGCTTCCAAAAAAGCCAAGAAGCCAATGTTATTAATTCAAACCATAGTAGAGGGAAATTTAATGTCAAAATTGATTCCTATTCTTTGATTTTTAAATTTTTTCCCCCCAGTGAATTGCGACACTTCTGGTATTGTAAATTATACACCAAATAATGACTTGAACATTACCTCCTTGAACTACCAGCTGTGTGTTGCCTAACACTACTGAACTCTGATGTCAAGCACGGACCTGTGCCTTGTCACACAATTTTCACTAACTTGTGCTTCTCAGAATTACTGGTGAAATGTTTACTGACTCAAATGAAGTACCTACAAGCCAAGGTCCCAGAAGGGTCCTCCAAGTAGATCTACAATAAATTAATATTCCTAAGAATGAACAATTACCTTTTCCTGGGTTAGAGGCTTAATCAGCACGTATCAGTGAGCCAGAAGGCTTGCTCCATAGGCTTAAATAACAGAGGACAAATTGCTGTGAATGTGGTCCTCTGGAGGAAACCCTACTAGTTTCATCACTAGAGCTGAGCAATGTGGCCTGGATACAAATCAGAGACCTGGGGCCATTTGTCACTATCACTTTCAGCCATGTTTGCTGAGTCATTGTGTCCCAAGCCAGGAATCCAGACTGTTCGACACTGATCACAGGCTGCCCATAGTTTAAAGAGAGAGAGAGTGGTTGCCCATTGGAATCGGCTACCCGTGGAGGTGGTGGAGTCACCTTCATTGGAGGTGTTCAGGAGGAGACTTGATGGGGTGCTTGGCTGCATGGTTTAGTTGTTGGGTGGGTTGGATTGGTTGATGAGTTGGACACGATGATCTTGAAGGTCTCTTCCAACCTGGTGTATTGTATTGTATTAAATTACACCTATACAAATTCTAGCAACATTTAAACACTTGCATGAAGTGTAATTCCTTTAGGGAATGGTTTTTAAAATATTAGTAGGCAATTGCAGAGAGCACAATAAGAGCCACTTATTAGACACCGATGGTGTTACATGCTGCTTATCTATGTAGATGTAGAACACCTCTGGGCATACAGTTTAAACCTGTTATAATAGTATCAAAATCAGTATGAACAATACAAAACTGCATATTTTCACAATTGTATGAACTTTTCTGACTGCATTCATGTAGCGTATTGCAAATATGCCCTGGACAGAGCAGTGTTTAATTTTATATATATATATATATATATAACTAATGGAAAATAATACAATCATAGAATCAATAAGGTTGGAAAAGACCTCAAAGATCATCAAGTCCAACCTATCAGCCAAGACTTCAAGACTATTAAACTATGGCTTCAAGTGCCACGTCCAATCCAGGGACAGTGACTCCACCACCTCCCTGGACAGCATATTCCAATGGCCAACAACTCTTCCTGTAAAGAACTTTCTCCTCACCTCAAGCCTAAACTTTCCTTGGTGCAGCTTGAGACTGTGTCCTCTTGTTCTGGTGCTTGTTGCCTGGGAGAAGAGACCAACGCCCACCTGACTACAACCTCCCTTCAGGTAGTTGTAGAGAGCAATGAGGTCTCCCCTGAGCCTCCTCTTCTCCAGGCTAAGCAACCCCAGCTCCCTTAGCCTCTCCTCACAGGGCTTGTGCTCGAGGCCTCTCCCCAGCCTCGTTGCCTTTCTCTGGACACGTTCAAGAGTCTCAATGTCCTTCTTAAATTGAGGGGCCCAGAACTGGACCCAGTACTCAAGGTGTGGCCTAAGCAGTGCCGCATACAGGGGCAAATTGACTTCCCTGCTCCTGCTGGCCACACTATTCTTGATGCAGGCCAGGATGCCATTGGCCTTCTTGGCCACCTGGGCACACTGCTGGTTCATGTTCAGCTGGCTGTCAATCAGTAGCCCTAGGTCCCTTTCCACATTGTGGAACTTTTGATGGCTTATATTCCTTTCTCAATGCCATAATTCTCTCCTACAGACCTGCTTCTTATTTCTTAGTAGGGTATCTTTTGCTCATATACTCCTCAGAGTACGACATAAAAAAGTTCTAGGAATATGAATAAATGACAAATTGAAAATGAAGGGTTTTTTTCTATAGACAATCTGTGAAACTAATTGCAACAGCATGATACAAAACCTGAGAGGTTATTGGATGTAAAACATGATATTGATAAGTTACAAAATATTACAAAAGGTATAATATTAAACAAATTATTTAATGCAGAACATGACTCACTATAACGCATGATAGGACATAAAAATGTTTTCAACAAGCTGTTACTAAACTGTGCAAAATATGAAGATTTAAGGCTGGTTTACAAGTGGTGATGCCTTGAAAAGTCAAACTGGCTCACTGCTTCCACTGCAGAAGTGGATGGAGTACTCAGGTTAACGCAAAGGATGTTCCAAAAGCTGAAGTCTGGGCTCCAGCTCCAACTCACAGGGCAGAATGATCAAAGATGGACAGAAAAGACTGCAAACAGGCAAAAAGACTGCAACCCAACATCAGTGTGACATTTTTTCTCTGTTCCTCCTTGACAGGTGGCATTGATGATCACTGTGAAAGGAGAGATTGTGGTGAATTATACTTTCTCCAACCATAGTATAAGGATACGAAAAGTAGCAATCCCTCCTTTCCTAAAGGCTATCTAAGACTTTCTATTTCTTAACCATTCCTGGCAGAGAGTTCATCCCAATACCCACACCCATATTAATTTATCATTTGTGCCATTCTTTCTCTATTGCTCAAGAGACACAAGTTACATGAATTACCTCCTACCCAGACAAATAATATCACAACAAATTTGTCCTCACTAGCAGTGACAGCAGTGGCTGTCTGAGAGGTGGCAATTGCAGCAAGGAAAAAAAGTAGATGCATAATGAATATGTGACATGGAGAACATCTGGCAAGAGGAGATAATGACACCTGGGACAAGGGAAGGAGAAACTCTGAGGCAGAAGAAATGGAGTGGATAGTGGAGTGGATTATGGAATGGATTCCTCTCGTTCACTTGCTACTTGGGGGAAAAGACCAACACTAAACTCCCTACAACCTCCCTACTGGTAATTGTAGAAAGCAATAAAGTCTCCGTTCAGCCTCCTCCAGACAAAACCACTCCAGTTCACTCAGCTGATCCTCATAGGACTTGTCCTGTAGATCTTTCACCAGCTTTGTTGCCCTTCACTAGACATACTCCAGCATCTCAATGTCTTTCTTGTAGTGAGGGCCCCAAAACTGAATGCATTGCTCAGGGTGCAGCCTCACCAGTGCCAAATACAGGGAGACAATCACCTCTCTAGTAGTGCTGGTCACATTATTTCTAACACACTGTTTGCCTTCATGGTCATTTGGCACACTGCTGCCTCATATTCAGCTTTCTATCGACCAATGCCCTCAGGTCATTTGCTTCAGGGCAGCCTTCTACCCAAGGCTGTAGTGTTGCATGGAGTTGTTGTGACCCAAGTTCAGATCTAGCACTTGGCTTTGGTAAACCTCATGCAATTGTCCTCTGCCGATACAGCCAGCCTGTCCAGGTCCCTCTTAAGAGCCTTTGTACCCTCAAGCAGTTCATCACTCCCACCCAACTTGCTGTCTTCTGCAAACTTACTGACGGTGCATTTGATCCCCTCCTTGATAAAGTTATTACAGAGAATATGCTACCTCTATAAAAATATTAAAGAAAATACAAAAATATTAAAGAGAATTGCTTCTCTGAACTGTTAACAGCTGAATAAAGCTAAACATGAATGAACAGGAATAACAAGCTTTGTGATACAGTATTGACTACTTCAGCCTGTTCCAATCACCAAGAATGTGAAGCTACATTTTATGCCTCCTTAAGCTGTCAAAACCTTTCCAAATCTCGTTCATCAGCAAGTACAAAGGCAGGCCAAGTTTCCAAGATATAAGTGTAGAATTCTAGAAACTCACAAGTCTGGCAAAGATTTCATTTCTACCACTGGCATAAAAATACACCATTCTTTATAAATGGATGAAAAAAAAGATAGGCACTCCACTAAAATATATTTAAATAGTCAGGAAAATAAGCACATTGTCTGACATGTTGTTTTTCAGTTTTGTAGTTTTGCCTTCTATATAATTTTGTGTCCTGATTGTATTTCCAGTACTAACCAATTGCTTTCTGGGAAGGAATAAATCAATTACTGACAGTGACCATAGCTTGACATATGGAAAAATGAATCTTTTCACTTCCAAGATTTAATCTCAATGATGAATGTCATATATTTGTTTCTCTGTATGTTTTTCAACACATACAGATTCCCTGGATTAACACAGAAAGGAAGAAGTACATGCTATTACATAACTGTTCCATACAGAAACATACCTTATTAATATTAAATGCAGCATTCAGCAAAGAAATATAGACATTTAAAGTGAAAGTGCAGAGGTGTTTTTCGTTGTGTTTTTTTTTTTTTTGATGCAGTTAGCAGTAGGAATAATACAGTTAGTAGTAGCATGGGATTTTGGAGTAAGAGAAAGGAATACCTGCATTAAAAGAAAATGCAAATAAAACCCACAAAAACAAACCATAGAAAGATGCATATTCAGTCTTGGTCAGGAGAGGCCATAAGTGTATAAATATAGCTCTTCTCTAACTTTGCATGAACTACATCCACGTAATTGTGGCCAAAAGTCACCTAATCACAGTATCACAGTATCACCAAGGTTGGAAGAGACCTCAAAGATCATTGAGTCCAACCTGTCACCCAAGACCTCATGACTAGACTGTGGCACCAAGTCCAATCCCCTCTTGAACACCTCCAGGGATGGTGACTCCACTACCTCCCCCGGACAGCATATTCCAACGGCGAACAACTCTCTCAGTGAAGAACTTTCTCCTCACCTCGAGCCTAAACTTCCCCTGGCGCAGCTTGAGACTGTGTCCTCTTGCTCTGGTTGCTAGAGAGAAGAGACCAACCCCTTCCTGGCTACAACCTACTTTCAGGTAGTTGTAGAGAGCAATGAGGTTTCCTCTGAGCCTCCTCTTCTCCAGGCTAAACAATCCCAGCTCCCTCAGCCTCTTCTCACAGGGCTTGTGCTCAAGGCCTCTCACCACCCTTGTTGCCCTTCTCTGGACATGTTCAAGTGTCTCAATGTCCTTCCTAAACTGAGGGGCCTAGAACTCCTTCATCTTTTATAATCCTTTTTATTTTTAAGATAAGTTAACTTGGAAAGCTGTTTTTTAAAGAAATTATACAAGTGAGACAGCTCAACCATCAAAGCTTTCCATCAGCAAAGCAATTTGTACTTTAGTTGATAGGTAAAACCAGGGAGAGCAGGTAGGTCTCGCATGCATTGCAGGTCAGTGACTATTGTTTTTGAGATTGCTCAGAGAATTGTGGCACACAAAGTGAAATTCCAGCTTTGCTGGAATTCGCTGCTTGTTCTGGATGTTTGGCTGTCCTGTTGATTTGAACTGACTCCTGGTTGACCTTCTCTGTGGGTGTCCTCAGGAGAGAACCGTCACACCTAGTGTTAGCAGTCCAAATGTTAGGCAGTTATCCAGGCTCCTTTTCAGCAGAAGAAAAGGAGCAGCAGCTGTAGGTGACTCATATTCTACAACAGATACCCTATATCCTGTTAGGATGAACTTCCATTTGCATATATTTCTCTCTCAGTCTGGCTTTTGACTAGAGTGGGGGTCTTGGTGAGTAGCAGCAGAGTAGGTGCGGCTGTGCAGACTTAAAAGATTTAGACACAGTAAAGCTTGTCTAATCCTAAAAAAACAAACTTCCTAGACCTCCCTGTCAAAACATAACGGGAGGTAGATGAATCTCCTTGAATGGCAAAAGAAAGAAATCAAATCATCTTAACAGGTGTTGCAAATCATGCACAAACACAAGTACATACCAGCTTCAAGGCACATAACAACACAGCATTCTCACTCTCACTGGGACTGTGTTTAAAGATCTACAGATTTTCTACCATCTTTGCAGGTTTTCTATCACTTAAATCTCAGACAGTGCATGGAGTCTTTACACTTTTTTGTACCTGACCCCAATTGTAGCAAGGCTTCATGGAAATTCAGCAAGACAGCTACTCTGTATGACTGTATTACCCTCACAATAATGCATTAATATTTGTCGTGTAATTTATTGTTCTTGTCTCTCCTCAGGACAGCACTGTATGCACACAAGCCAATGCACTGATAAAGTAAACAATACAGCATCAGATCATCTTCCTCCAGGTTGGGATGGCCTCCTAGCAGATAAGATTTTAACGTTATTTGCATGAACATGTGTATACTCTTCCTGTGACTGAAGAATCCAAGAGCATAGCTAAACTGGTCTAACGTAAAAGTTAGAAAAATAACATCTTACAAGTAGGGAAACACTCAAGGCTCAATCTGTGAATTGCCTACTTAAACTCTACACCCTCCTCAGAAATTATTCAGTCACGAAAGAGCATTTTCAAAACACTGCAAAAAAACAAGGCTGGTGTGCAACAATGATGAAAACCATTCACTGTGCCCTTCATTTTCCTGTACCTAAGTTCATTAAAAATATTTGCCTAAGCTGCCATAAAAATTATATGCTAAATTTACGGTGGCTAGAGACAGAATTTTCTTCCAGGTAAACTTTATCCACAAGTTTACAGAGTGCGAAAATGTTTCAAAGCTCCAGTTTGGGATGGGGAGTAGTACATGGAAGAAAAAGTGAGGAACAGAGATGTTATTTCAAAACATTTTCATTTAGTCAAAAAAAAAAAAAAAAAAAAAAAAAAAAAAAGCATGTTCTTTTAATCAAATGTTTCCAGAATATTCTCTACAGGTTTAATCTGATGTTTGGGAAGACTGAAATAGCCCTTCCGGTGGAAAGGGCCATTTTCAAAACACAGCTACTGATTTTACAGGGCAAGGCATCTGCAGCACTCACTAGTTTCACAGACTTTATTTAAAAAAGGAATAAATGTGAAGGGCCACAAGGATTAGAGGCCTGGAGCACCACTCCTATGAGGACAGACTGAGGGATTTGAGACTGTTCAGTCTGGAGTAGAGAAGGTTCCAAGGAGACCTAATTGTGGCCTTCCAGTATCTTAAGGAGGTCTACAAGAAAGCTGGGGAGGAACATTTTAGGGTGTCAGGCAACGATAGGACTAGAGGGAACGGATTAAAACTAGAAATGGGTAGATTCAGACTGGATGGTAGGAAAAAGTTCTTCCTCATGAGGGTGGTGAGGCACTGGAACAGGTTGCCCAGGGAGGTGGTAGAAGCCCCATCCCTGGAAATTTTTAAGGCCAGGCTGGATGTGGCTCTGGGCAACCTGATCTAGTGTGAGGTGTCCCCATCCATGGCATGGGGGTTGGAACTAGAGGATCCTTAACGTCCCTTCCAACCCTAACAATTCTATGATTCTATGATGCCTAACCCGAGGTAAGGTTTTTAAAAGAAAATGGACACTTGTTTTTTTTTCAGCTCTCATACTTTCAAATGTTGACCACCTGCTGGTACATTTGCTTTGATTTAGTAGCTTAAATTTACTCCACCTGCTTATATTTCTTTTTAACAAAGCAATAAAGCTTAAAAATCCATACAAGCTGTCTAGAAATGGCATAGGAAGGCTATTTCTGAAACTATTCCTGTCCCTATCTTAATTTTAACTTGGTTCACATAAAGAATATTATATTACTGTTATTTATATTACAAACATTGTAGTGAAGCCACTGTGCTCACCACAAGCAAAAATCTTCTGTGATATAAATTACATCAAAAGAAAAAAAAATAAAGGGAAAAAAAGAAAGCATTAACAGAACCACATATATAAATTTAAACGTTGTTACTTTTCAAACTTTCTAAATATTCTAAATCAAACAAGGAATTCCAGTTCCATCCATGTTTTTCCATCCCCACCTGCTAAGAAACTATCATTTCCCTGAGCACCAGGGTAGGCTAAGTCTAGGGTAAAGTGCACTCACATTCTGCTGGAGTGTTGCCAGCTAAATAAATGTGTAAGAAAGGGGTATAGAAGAAGGCCAGTGGCCTCAGATGGGTAAATTAAGACCATAACATTGCTTTTTCAGCTATGTGTCAGAGTGCAAGTGTCAGTATAGTGTGAGTTTGCACTTTTAGAACTGCTGTTACAGCTATATGTTCTTGATTTTTTCGTATGGTTCTGACAAGTCTCTTCTCTCAAGAAGCAGAATTTCCCCATTTCATTCCTACATCTTATTGGTTGCTTTATAATCTATGCCCTCACATATTTTGGCTTGTCTTTCTCTTCCCTGGCATGTCTGAAGAATTTCTACACTTAAATAGATAGGAATTTTGCAAGTTCAAAGAATTTTAACTTCTAACACCATACACCATGCAACAACAAAAATCTTCTTGACTCTTAACTGATTAAAACATGCTAAACAATTAAATGAAATCTTAACAAAGATATTTGTAGAACATAACAATAAATATGTAAATCTTATTGAGATTAGTGAAAAGGACTAATAAATGAAGTTAGAGCATATTTTCCCTTAATGCCATGATATTTTACTTGCTTATTATTTTAAAACTCCTTTAATTTGTCCCTAAAAATTATTTACTATTACCTGTGTGCTATTTTATGTTTGAATTCTTTTTTGCAACCTTTGATATGATTTCACACTTAATTCTGTTTCCCTTCCAATAAAACAAAAGCACGTTTCCAAAAGAAGAATGATTGCTACTAGGAAATGTGTGGCCATACTCTTCTGTGAAATAGTTACAGTATCATAGTATCACAGTATCACTAAGGTTGGAAGAGACCTCAAAGATCATCGAGTCCAACCTGTGAACACAGACCCCATGACTAGACCATGGCACCAAGTGCCACATCCAGTCCCCTCTTGAACACCTCCAGGGATGGTGACTCCACCACCTCCCTGGGCAGCCCATTCCAACCAGTTGTCTTTCCTTCCTTACAAGTTTTCTTTCCTTTTCACAAAACTCTTACAGGCATGAAATTATTACGATACATTTTGCATCTGAAGCAGCTTTCTCTTGCTCTGTTGGTAAGCTGGTGAATTATAGATAAATCAGATGAGAATTGAACTGGAACAGATAACAAGAGTTTTTACTACAATATTAGCGGCCCTTTGTATCTGTCACATTAATTTATACCTATCTGGAAGAGGGTGGTTTCTTCTTTCTTTTCTAAACTAAAAGCTATATTACAGACACCACTCAGTAATGCAGCTACTAGACTGAATTAAAAAATCTTTTCCCTCTTGTTTCTGAGGAGTATTAAATCAGTTAAAGTGACAAATACCAATCAGCAAAAAAATTCCATGAGGTTGTAGGAAAGGTTGAAAGCAGATCTGCAGTAGCGAGACATACACTTGCAAGCCCCTCCACACAAAGTTACCTGAATACTTACCACTGATTTATAATTTGATTTTTACATTCCAGCACCATTAGAAGAGTTTGAAGGAAAAAAAGAAAGGCAAAAACAAAATAATAAAAGCTCTGATAATAAAAATGCTGTGGAATCCATGAAAAACTTGTTGAAGTAGAAACAAAGCTATGTGATGCTAGAAAAATGGGATTATGTCTCTGTTATCTTTGTGAGATTCAAGGCCTCATTGTACAGTCATAACATATGCAAGCAAAACCTTAGAATAGTGAAAAAGCTCACACCTCTAGTACTAAAGTTCGGCTTAGATGCCACAGATCTATTAATAGAGCTCTTAAAACCTAGTGAGGGTCTTTGTACTGTCTAAGGCACTGGTCTTAGAGTTGACAAGGTCAGCTAAAATTCCCGTGTGAATTCAGAGACTGCAATTGCAAGGGCCAAATTCCTCTGGACACTTCTAAGGCACCCTGGCATGAGAAAGTGATAAAAGAGCCACAAAACTCATCTTATCTCCTTCAAACCTGAAAACACTCTTTGAAAGTTTTTTCACCTTGTTGTGTTCCCTTTCATTTGACCATCGGCCAAATCACTCGATAATCTCAACAGCCCCTACTAAGGTTAAGTGGATTTACGTCACTGCTTTCCCCAGAGGAAACCAGATCATAGCAGGTTGCTAACACGCTTTATAGAGCTGATAATCAGGTCACATACGATAAAAAACTTTCGAATTTTATTCTGATTTCTCCCCTTCCTCATTTAAACTCTTTACTGAATTTACAATGTTTTCTTCCAGTAATAGCAAACATCTGTGACAGCGGAGAAGCCAAAATAAACCCAGTCAAGGAAATTCTATGTAGCAACGCTAAACAAGTTTTATTCACAGGTTTAGGTTTCCTTTTAAAAGGGGTACAAAATGCCTTCCTGCCCTGGATTTATGTTTTATATATCTCACTGAAAGTAAGATATCCATTACCAAAGAATTGACATGATGATTTTTCCCTCAAATTCTCCTGCAATAAAAAGCACTTGTGCTGCTTTCATGTTATAACAAGGGGACCGATGATTATTGTGCAAAATGTTTTCCTTTACCATCATGATGAAAACCAGCTGGTGCTAGTAGGTAACCCATTATAAGCAATTCAGTCATCAACCATGAAAAGAAAAATCTGAGGGAATTTACTCCTGTTGGAGTTGACAGGAAGTCATGATAAGTGATGCTACAATTAAGCCTTTTTTATTATGCTACTTTTGCAACATAATGTGGATTTAAGAAGAGGAAGAGAACAATGGTTTGTCCACCTATTTAATTTCTTCAGAAGTATATATATGTCATTCCTTTTCTCATGTTTTTAACCACCTCAATCCTACTTGTCTCCAACAAAAACTTTAGACTTCTAATGTGACTACAAAACCATGTTTCTCATGTATCCAATTAAAAGAGACCCAGGTACTTCTGTAGCATTTTAAGAAGTCACTGAAGCATCTGAACAAACCATTTATTACTATATGTTGATTTATTTCTGGTGAATTGACTCCTTCACTGTCATAAGTTAATAGAATTCAGATATTCATTTAAAAAAGACATAAAATTTTAAAGCTATAGCTGAAATTCTTGGTATATTTTTAATGAAAAAAAATAAATCTCTCTTTCCATCAAGAGTCATAAATTGTAAAGCATAATAGGAGATGATAATCCACTGTGTGTCACTCCAGAAATAATGTTGTGTCTAAGGGCTGGCAATTCAGTGCTAGGTACCTTTACACCACCAGGTTTGGAGCCCAGATGGTAGAGATGTGTACATTTCCATGGAAATGCAGCTAAACATAAGCTAGAAATTTAATAAACTACCAGTATCTAGAGAGCAGGTCTGAGATTTAGCTGAACCAAGCAAAGACCACACAAAGGCAAGGCCATTGTGCCCTGGACAACTACAACAACCTTCTGCATTGGAGTAAGCTTCTCCACTGGCTGGTTGACAAAAAAGGTATCAGTGGTAACATTATAGGCCCTAGTTTAGATTAGACATTAGGAAGAAGTTCTTTACTGTGAAGGTGGTGAGACACTGGAATGGCTCGTCCAGAGAACTTGTCTCATCCCTGAAAGTGTTTAAGACCAGGCTGGATGAGGCTTTGAGCAACCTGAGCTAGTGGGAGGTGTCCGTGGCCATGACAGGGGAGGTGGAGCTGGATGATCTTTAAAGTCCCTTCCAGCTGAAGCTGTTCTATGATCCTATGATTCGTCAAAGGGCTGCTCCAGTGAGTATTCACAGCCACTGAAGTAAGAAGTCATATCATCCAAAACAGTACAAATACATTAACATGATACGATCTTTTTTCCTCCTCAGAAATGCTTCACTATGACATTCTCTTAAATGCTTAGAAATCTCACCCAAATGTCACCTGATAAATGTAGCCTTTCCATGCATTGTGTCATCAGAACCTCTTGCTTTGCCCTCAGTCTTTGCTAACATTTTGCTTACCAATGAGATATGTTTACCAATGTGATGCAAACGAGTGGCTCCATGTGCTTTCCCTCCTAACTCAAAAAGAGCTCTTATTTTTATTCAGAGACTTTTTTGAAGCTGACATGGGTTTTCAGACTTGGTAATAAGAGACCAACCAAAGCAAAGTAGGGATGGCAATTCATAATAAAGATTTAGTTTGTGGCCTTATCTAACCAATACCAAGTGACAAAAAAGCAAGAACTACCAGATTTCCAAGGATCTGGAGTTAATGACATAAAATCCTTCTTTACTGCTAAATGCTATAGGAGGGGTTACTTTAAACAGCTCTTAAAAGCTGTGAGAGTGTTGGGGAAAAAGTAATTGCTTTATAATCTGTGCTGGTGAGATTATGTCCTAATCAACACTAATATTAAGAGGCTACACACATAAACTTATGGAAAGAAGCATTTTACTCAGATATAGGAAAATACTATTTCTGCCTGGAGAGCCTAAAATATACATTGTCAAGACAGAAATTAGAAGACTTGCAGCTGTGGAAAATAACCTAGAACAACATTTCATATTATCCAACTTCAGCTATCCAGCCATGAATGTACCTGGTGTGCTTTCATCTATACATCGGAATAAAGAAATTACTTCCAAAGAGTGATTAGTTTGGGCTTTTGGGGGTTTGTTTGTTTGCTTGCTTTTTGCAAATATTATTTTCTCTTGTTAAAAAAAAAAGAAAATTACTCCTGGTTAGGATGACCTTGAAAAGCTTCCTGGCATGAAGCCAGCACTGACTGCTCAATACAGTTAATAAAGAAGTGATTACACAAGAGAGAAACAAAGCTGAGGACTCTAACTCTGTTTCAGTACTGGTTGGTTTTCAAACAAACAAATTAAAAGATATCATTCTATCCTGTGCTCACAGGAAGACATGTGTGGATTATGTAAACCATAAAATCCGCATGTTCCAGAACATGAGCCAACTTGCCCCAAGTGGAAGGAGGCAAACTCTCTCTTTGAAAAATAATTTTAAGGAAAAAATTATTAATTTCTTCATATTTAAAGCCTCTTAAGATGAATGCTGAGCGGATTGAAAGAAGAAAAAGCACCCTTCCCACATGCTGCTACTTGTTCCAGCAGATCCAGCTACTGTTGGTTGAGCAAAGACCTGCATCAATACTTGTAAAAAACATTAGATACTAAAGAAACATGCTTTTTAAATTGTCATCACATATTATCCAGAATAACTTTCTTTAAAGCATGGCTTAGTAGCCACCTGCTGTGGACATAGTTCAGCCCATAGTTTGAATCAAAGTTCTTTGCTATGGGCATAAATACATCCCTGTACTTCAGTAGCATGCAGAGAAGGACCTTACCCAATAGAATAGAATGGAATAAACCAGGTTGGAAGAGACCTTCGAGATCATCGTGTCCAACCTATCATCCAACACTATCTAATCAACTAAACCATGGCACCAAGCACCCCATCAAGTCTCCTCCTAAACACCTCAAGTGATGGCGATTCCACCACCTCCCCAGGCAGGCCATTCCAATGGTCAATCACTCTATGAAGAACTTCTTCCTAACATACAGCCTAAACCTCCCCTGGCACAGCTTGAGACTGTGTCCTCTTGTTCTGATGCTGGTTGCCTGGGAGAAGAGATCAGCCCCCACCTGGCTACAACCTCCCTTCAGGGAGTTGTAGAATAATAGAATAAATAGAATAATAAACCAGGTTGGAAGAGACCTTCAAGATCATCGTGTCCAACCCATCAAACTAGATCATGTCACCAAGCACCCCATCAAGTCTCCTCCTGAATACCTCCAATGATGTAGACAGCAAGAAGGTCTCCCCTGAGCCTCCTCTTCTCCAGGCTAAGCAACCCCAGCTCCCTCAGCCTCTCCTCGTAGGGCTTGTGCTCCAAACCCCTCACCAGCTTTGTTGCCCTCCTCTGGACACATTCCAGCAAGTCAACATCTTTCCTAAACTGAGGGGCCCAGAACTGGACACAGGACTCCAGGTGTGGCCTAACCAGTGCTGAGTACAGGTGCAGAATGACCTCCCTGCTTCTGCTGGCCACACTGTTCCTGATACAGGCCAGTATATATAACAGAGAGGAACAGCTTTCAAGAATTCAGGACATGAAAGGTACCTTGCAGCTCCACTTTGTTTATGGAGCACTGAACAGACTATCAGGCACATTAAGACTGAAAATGTAGACTTTTGTAACATTGGATATAAAATACTGCACGTGTTGCAACACAGCCTGACTAAAGAATTTTTTGGGATCTGGAACTAAATGCAAGAAATAAATGTAAGTCTCCTATTCTGAACTTTACCTTTGATGTATGAAGTGATTGAACTTGGGAGAAGAGTTTAATAGCTTTATGAGATGCTATATTGATAGGCATTTCTTTCTCCACATTCTTAAGTTATTAATGATTTGCTACAGTATACTGAAGTGGCTTCTAGATAATCAGCATAAAAGAATGTTTCTTCTCTCACAAACATGTATAAACATCTTTACTGTGTAATTACATGATTCTCAGAAAGCACTTTGTGTGTCTCTATCACTGTAAAGTAATCAATGCTGTGGAAAACATACTACTTAGACTGAAGGATTTAGAAAACAAATACAAGCTTCAGCATAATACGTGATGAAAAATGGTTATTTTTGAGTCCTGTATTGAGGGGGAAATGGCTTCATGAAAGAAATATTAATTTTATTTTGTTTCAAGGAGCTGTCAAGGAGCAGAAGAATCTAAAATTATATGAGAGAGAAATTTATTATTAGGATTAGGGTGTGAAAGTCCAGTTTCAGTGGATATCTCTGATTTCATCACACAGTTTTGAATAAGATTCACACTGAAACCTGACTTTTATCTGAAAAAAAAAAAAAAAAAACACTTTTTTTTAAAAATAATCAGATCTATAAGGTTCAAACTGTGTCCTTTCTGCATCTGAGAGACACAGATGAATAAATACTTAGATAAAGAGCACCCTCAAAATCCTAAAATATAATCACTTCAGATAAGGTTTCAAATTAGATGACTGGAAAAAAAGTTACTGACACAGCTTCCACCCAGACCTGCCCAGGCAATTCTGGACCAAGATGCTCCAGAATTCTTTGGATTTTTTTGCTATAAAATCTAAAAGACAAGAATTCATACATTCATTCCATCTCCCTTCCACTCATGAGTTTATAGTTACCACTAAGTGAGAAAAGAGTTAATCTGGAAACTTATCTCCCACTGGGTTTACTTCTCTCCAAAATCTCTCTCACCATTTATGTTGAAAATAATTTCTGTGATTTATTTGCATTTAATTTCCTAATTCTAACTCAAAGTCTTCAACATCTTTCATGCCTCTGTTGCCCTTTTGAAGCTGCAGATGCAGATTTTGCATTAATATGTTGTTTGCCTGTAATTTAAAACCTGCCTTGAGTTGTTACACCATTCTCACAGACTTCTCACGTCCCATCCATTCTCTGCATTATATTTAAGTAATTGATAGAATGCTTGATCTTAACCACTCCTTCCTACATTTTATCAGCTGTTACATCTGTGCCAAAAAACCTTCACTTGAGTTCAGTCAAATTTGCCCTAGTGTTTAATGTAATTTAAACATTAAGTATATTGAACAATGCAAACTCATCTCTGCCTACAGATTGTCTTGCTCATTTCAATTGCTAAAAATAAAAAAAACCCTTTATTCTGAAATTTTGATAATTCTAGCTTCTCCCAACAATGCCACAGACACAGAATAGAATAGAATAGAATAGAATAGAATAGAATAGAATAGGTCAGAAGAGACCTTCGAGATCATCGAGTCCCACCTATCAACCAACCCACCTAATCAACTAAACCATGGCACCAAGCACCCCATCCAGTCACTTCCTAAACAGCTCCAGTGATGGTGACTCCACCACCTCCCTGGGCAGCACATTCCAATGGCCAATCACTCTTTCTATGAAGAACTTTCTATGAAGAACTTCTATGAAGAATTTCAGTAGTTTACAGAAATGCTACACACCTGCATAAAAGATCAAATGAGAAAGAGCTTGGTGTTTCAAATAACTGCTTTCTATGATTATTTTCTATGGTTATCTCAGATTTTGATGTGCTCAGGAAAGGTGATTACCTTAAACGGTGCAATAGAGTCTCTTACTTAAGTATTTTCCTACTACACAATAAAAGTAATACATAACATTAAAAGAACATCTAAAATCCTGAAGATTTCTGACATTAGGTATCCAGGTTCTAAGTTTAAAAGCTTGGACCAGAACATTTGCAGTAACAAAAAAAGAAACAAAACCCTCAAGCAACAGAAAAAGGCATTCAAAGATCACTGAAACTACTACACAGTTAGTAGTTTATTCAATGATTTGGTTTTTTCTCCTCTAAAACTTAGTGGCTATCCAGCACATCACTGCCTAAACTAAAATAGTTAATTTCTATGGTTAGCCCAGTTAATCACAAGCAGAAAATTTAATCAAATCCAGGTTGACTTCTCATTTAAGTTCTATCCAGAATAGGATTTAACACAAGGAAGATACTAACCACACTGCTTATCAAGAGTTTTGTCCTAAACCCAAGACCAATAAATATGAAAAGTTTAATGATATTCAGCCTAATTTTGCCTAGTTAGAGTCTAGCAGCAAATTAAATAGTCTCCTACAGGGTTATATAGAAGTTCCACATATTTCGCATGTGGCTACCGAGAATGTAATGGTTTCCAGGCCTCTAGAATTGAAACCAACAGATTTAGCCTTTTCTGCATGAGAGGTAGCAACCATGAGCCTGCAGGGACCCCAGTAACTCTCAGAGAAAGGGGACAAGTTTTCCAGACCATCCATAAGTTATCCATAGTGTTTCAGCAGGATGTACAGGCTGCAAATGCTAATATTTCATAGTGGAACAGGAGTTGATGCAATTTCAGTGGGACTGGGAATGAAATAGGTTTCAAGTGGTAATGTGCCAAATGCCCCCTGGGACACATCACTGAGGTTTACGGAATTTTGTGGTTTTCTTGCAGTTTGCTTTTAAATAAGAGCAAATTAAATCCGTGGCTCCTCTGAAGAAATTTGGCATTACAGGACATGTAATGGAAGCTATGTTATGTACTTTCAGCTCTCTATGAAGGGTAGGCTTTTAATTTTTGATAGCTGAGCTTGATGTTCATTAGCATGCCAGTGGGTATTTTTATTGGGCACGTCTCTGCAGTTCTTCTGAAATAGCATGTGTGTGCAGATTTTTATTAGAGAAACAGAAGTAGTTGAATAATGGTGCTTCGAATATGCTGAATTCATTGCATGGCCTCTGCACACTCATTCAAGACAAGAATGGCCCTATGGTTATGGTATTCATTTGAGATCTTGAAATTGTTCCACAAACATCTTGTGTGGTTGTGAAGAAACCATTGACACACTGGGTTTTCATTCCCATCGGTAAAATAGGAATAATGCTTCCTTCTCCCACCTGTTCCGTTTTGACTATGTGCTTCCAAAGAACACAGCCTGAAAATATTAAGGTTTCTTAGTAGAATGGTGCTGTTGAGACCTATAGAAATGGTCAGCTTTTATAATGCGTTTTGCCTTTTGACCTTGGAAACAGTTGCAAAATACCAGCCCATGTAAAAAGAAAACCAAGTAAAAAGTATTATTTTTTCTTTCTGACAGATCCCCACAATAGTGATGACCACAATGTTAATGTTTAAAAAGTGCAAATTTTCATCAAAACACTAAAGCAGCGCTTGCAATCTCCTAATAAATCAAGATCAGCCATGCTGTTAGGTCTTGAAATAATTTAGTGTTTGAGACTAGAGGAGGAATCCCTCCCTATATTGAACTAGCAAAAGAAAGAGATTAAAATACCAGGAGTTTCAGTGGAGGAGGAATTAATACACACAGAAATTAACAACTAGAATTTTTTAAAAACTTCAAGTCAAATCTTCACTTTTTTTGCTATGTTTAGTTTCTCACAAATTGGTCATAAATACTGTTTCTTAGATGAACTTTGGCAGTATGCTTAGCACCAGCCTGGGAGGTCACAGAGCACTGGAACAGGCTGCCCAGAGAGTTTGTGGAGTCTCCTTCCCTGGAGACTTTCAAGACCTGTCTGAATGTGCTCCTATGTGACCTGTGCTAGATTCTATGGTCCTGCTCTGGCAGTGGGATTGGACCTGATGATCTTCAAAGGTCTCTTCCAAACCCTAACATCCTGTGATCCTGTGCAAGCAAGACCTGTGGGTTCACTGACAATGAAACACAGCACAACAGACCTGAAGTAGGGCAGAATGACAGAAAAAGCTCTCAAAGACTGTTTTTCATTTCTGCATGCTGTCAAGTTTCCCACTTGCTGAAAGGGAAGTCATAGTGATGAATACTACGGGGAAAGCCACTCTTTCAGTATTTCTGGCCTGACCATAACCCAAAAGGACCAAAATAGCATTTTTTCCCCCCAGATTTGTGACTATGCAAATTCATCATATGAGACTTGTGGAAGCATCAAGGCCCTTGTTCTGAGAAGTGTTAAGCACCTACAGATCCCCCTCAAGTTAATGGGAGCTGCAGGTGTCCCCAGCAATGGCAGGAGTAAAGATAGTATAAGTAAGGATTGGAGGCTCAGGATCTCATTCAAATCAGACTCTCTAAATTGTTCACAAGAGTCTTGTTGCTAAGCTATAGATTTTCTTGTGCTTTTGTATTCTTCAGTAAGAACTTCTCTTTCCTAGCAACAAAATTGGCAATTCAGTGAGAAAAGTATTCTCTTTTCCACATTTCATTGTTCTGTAAAGCACTGCAAGTTCAGCACTGAGCTTTGTCAAAACACCTACTAAGGCCTGTGGAAAGACCGTCACTGACTTCATAGGGGGTTAGATTAAGTCATATAGTTTGACAGATTTTTATGTTCCAGATCCTGAGTTGTTGATGATAGGTTGGACACAATGATCTTGAAGGTCTCTTCCAACCTGGTCTGGTCTGGTCTGGTCTATTCTATTCTATTCTATTCTATTCTATTCTATTCTATTCTATTCTATTCTATTCTACTTCCTGAATATAATCATGGCAGGATTTTCAGCACATCCCAATGCATTTGTATTTTCTCATGCCCAGCCAACACTAATATTGAATATTCAATATTGAATATTGAATCCAAAGTACTGGTTCATGATGTTTACATAATCTGATCATGCTATGCTGATTTTAAGATTGGTATTTTACTTTTAGGCTTTGTTATAATTCATCATGAATGACCTGACAGTTCTCTGCATTTTGCAAAATATTGAATGCAATCACAGACAAGATATATAATTTTAATTATTCACAGGTGTATAGTTCTAAATTGTGATGGATACAGAACATCATATGTATACAACATAAATACAGATACAGAACTTGGGAAGTTTATGAAGGAAAAGTTTATGAAGGAAAATGGTTTTTTTGTTCAAACATGTTAACTCTCCTGGGATAAGACCAGAAAAAGTTAGAACAAGGTGCAACCAAGCTGTACCCAGTTCTACATATTAGCAAGTTAAGTGAAAATATGCATAAGTAATACACTGTACTTTAAATGTTGTTGACATAAAGTATCCACACAAACTAAAAGACAGCCTGTGTGTCACTTCAATTTTAAGAACTTTAGAAGACCATAGAATAGAATAGAATGGAATCGAATGGAATGGAATGGAATAGAATAGAATAGAATAGAATAGAATAGAATAGAATAGAATAGAATAGAATTAACCAGGTTGGAAGAGACCTTTGGGCTCATCGTGTCCAACCTATCATCCAACACTATCTAATCAACAAAACCATGACATCAAGCACTCCATCAAGTCTATTCCTAAACACCTCCAGTGATGGTGACTCCACCACCTTCCTGGGCAGCCCATTCCAATGGCCAATCTCACTGTCTATGAAGAATTTCTTCCTAACATCCAGCCTAAACCTCCCCTGGTGCAGCTTGAGACTGTGTCCTCTTGTTCTGGTGCTGATTGCCTTGGAGAAGAGACCAACCCCCACCTGGCTACAACCTCCCTTCAGGTAGTTGTAGACAGCAATGAGAGTAATTGCACTCTAGAGCAAGAATCCCATTCATCCTAGTGAAGTTTAAAACATATCTTACCATTAAAATTGTATCAGCCATTCGAACATAGATTTTATATTTGTACACAAGGCAAACTATGCATGACCAAATTAGAAACATTTTCTTGTTAATGTGAAGATAGACTGTGTAACTATAGGACATTGAGAAAGCTCAGCTGGAATAACAGGCTCTTAAGCACAATAATATTAACATAGAACACAACAAATAAAACCATGGTCACAGCGAAGTTACCAATTACGCTGAGAAAGGAAGCATGCATACATGAATGTTACATAAAAATCACATAAGATTTCTTTGATCTGTTAACATGAGAACTAAGCAAGCTGGTGGATGTTCTCTAAATAACTTGTCATTATTGGATTATTTTTTAGACGACTGAGTTCCTTTCCAAAAAGAACAAAGATCAGTCCTCTGGGAGAAGGGACCTCAAGGCCAGAAATAATCACTCTACACATCCTATTGTTAGATGATGTTCAAGGTTAAGAGTTTTGTAGGACTAAAGCCTGAGAGCATTTCGTCTATTTCCATTATATGACTTCATATGAATAGCAACATAATAGTGGTTTAAGCAGGAAGGTCATTAAAAATAACTCCTCCATATACTGTATAGACAGCAATACAATCATTGTCATATTCAAGTATTCATAGCAAATATATTAAAGAGGAGGGATCAAACAGCCACTTACATCTTGAATTTAAAAGTTAGTACTTCTTCCACTAATGGAGAACCTTGATATCAGCTAATTGTACTTGGAAAAATCTAAAAACTGGATTGATATAATTAATTAATTTCTTAATAATTTCTGATTTTAAAGAGTTGGTGATTGGGTGTTAGGTTGGGTGATAGGTTGGACTTGGTGATCTTGAAGGTCTTTTCCAACCTGGTTAATTCTATTCTATCCTATTCCATTCTATCATATTCTATTCTATTCTATTCTATTCTATTCTATTCTATTCTATTCTATTCTATTCTAATGTCTTTGTGTGTATATACTATACACATACGCAATTGCATCAAAGCAAGCATGGCCAGCAGATCAAGGGAGGTGATTCTGCTCCTCTACTCCACTCTTTGTGAGACAGCACCTAGAATACTGTGTTCAGCTCTGTAGTCCTCAACACAAGAATGATATGGACCTGTTAGAGTGAGTCCAGAGGAAGGCCACAAAGATGATCAGAGGGATGAACCACCTCTGCTCTGAAGACAAGCTGTATTGGGATTGTCCAGCCTAGAGAAGAGAAAGCTCTGGAGGAAAAACCTTCCAGTACTGGAAAATGGCCTACAGGATAGATGGAGAGAAACTTTTTTACAAAGGCATGCAGTGACAGGAGGGGTAATTGCTTCAAAGTGGAAGATATATTTATATTAGACTTAAGAAAGAAATTCTTCCCTGTGAGGGTGGTGAGGCTCTAGGAGAAGTTGCCCAGAGAAATTGTGGAGGTTCCAACCCTGGAAGTGTTCAAAACCAGGCTGGATGGGACCTTGAACAACCTAGTCTAGGAGAAAATGTCCCTGCCCATGGTAGCAGGGTTGGAACTAGAATCACAGAGTCACAGAATATTAGGGTTGGAAGGAACCTCAATGGTCCAACCCCCCTTGCCAAAGCAGGATCACCTAGGGCAGGCCACACAGGAATGCATCCGGGCAAGTTTTGGAAGTTCAGAAGAGACTCCACAATCTCTCTGGGCAGCCTGTTCCAGCGGTCTATCACCCTCACCATAGAAAAGTGTCTCCTCTTGTGGGGATTATATCTCCTGTGCTGTTCTTAATGTCCCTTACAACACAAACCATTCTATATTTCTATGGAAAACAGAAAATAATAAAATGACCATGCTTTGATCTAGCAGCAATTACCATGCCAGGGGTCCAGGGGATGAGCATGAAGCAAAGCTGCTCGTGCAATTCTTTCACCACTCATGAAAGTAACACCAAAAAGCATGCAATAGAGGACAGTCACCTTATTATCCACTTGATTGGTTGCCATTTTCTAAGTGATATTTTTTTGTTCACACTAGAAGGGAGTAATTTTTTTGCAGAATATATCCCAACAGAAATCATCATACTTTCATGGGGGTATTTTGGACCCAGCTGTGATCATGAACAAAAGTTGCTGGGCTGGGGAGAGGAAAAAAAATGCAAAACACAAAACAAACAAACCAACCAAACAACAGCAACAACAACAACAACAAACCACCCACCCACACAAAAAACCCACACAAAAAACCCCCAACCAACCAAACAAAAAACCAACACAGTTTTAGTATACATTCATTAAGAAAGAATATCTAAACCGTAAAATCAACATTATTAAAACCTGGAGAACTGTGAAACAGGACATCTGGAAGGTCACATTCAAATTAATTGTATTAGTTGCATTTGATTTTCTCTTATATTCATACTTAAATGTTTATAATTAGCTAGCAATATAAGGAGTAAGGGGAATCAGGTCACACACACTGTTTCTTTTAGTGACTTTCTCTTCAACCTAAAATTCCAAAACAACTATGTTGAAAAAACCCAAAACCTGAGGTTTTTGGTCCTATCCTAAGATCATCTGCAGCGTTTTCATATGTGTAAAATATGTATACCTTTGCTTGCTTAGTTCTAAATATAGCATATTGTTTTGTGGTTAAAAATAGGCCTTTTATTAATCACGTACTCAGTTGAATGGCGACACGCTGTCTGTTCTTGCGCATATGATGTGTTGTTTCTTCTAGCAACCAGCGGACTTGGGAAGAAAATAAACCTGAGGTAACTGTTTACGATGATTGTGGTAAGCACTTCATGGTTCTTGTTTATTTCCACATCAGGAAGAATGTTCCATCTGCTTCAGGTACAAAGGGATTCCTCAGATATGATAAAACTTCAGCACTGGAATAATATGCTGTTTGTAATACAATGTACAATTGGAAAATACTGCCAAAATCTCTCCTTAGTCACTGGAATGATGCCAATTTGCAGTCATTAGGGATATGCTCCCAGTGATATAAAATGCTACATGATAAAATAAGTTGCAGTATTGTTGATTAAGTCTTTCTTGC
Source organism: Picus viridis (assembly GCA_033816785.1). NCBI lineage: Eukaryota > Metazoa > Chordata > Aves > Piciformes > Picidae > Picus > Picus viridis. The sequence goes on from CM066570.1 coordinate 11,169,049, forward strand.
TGTGTGTATATGTGGCAGTTTTTAGGCTGACACCTAGAAAATTTTCCACAGATCTTGAGCAAACTGTGGCAGAATGTAAATAAATCACTATTGTATGTAAAAGGGAAAACAATGATAAGGTCTAAATACTCTCATTGGCCTGAATTACGAACATAAAGTCAGTTGTGCAGACTAACTGTTTTCTTTTCTATTTCTTTGTTCTAGCAGATACCAGCTACTGCTTTTGCTTAGCTGTTTCTGATCTCAAATGCTTTCTTGCTGTGGCTAAGTACTAACAAACTGCTCTCTGCTTTCCTCCTCTTTCTTTTTCCTTTGTATAGGGTGGGGAAAGGGAGAAGGGAGTGTGAAGCTGTTGGTAACCCCCTGGTTTTGTCCAGGGGGGTTCTTGTGTTGTTTATAAATTGTAAATATATGTAAATGTTGTATATTTTGTACCTATTCATTGCATTTCATATTTTAGATTGTAGTTTTGCTTGTAAATATAGCTTCATTTGCTTCCATCTGAGCTAGTCCAGCTATTTGATGTTGGAGGGGTAATCTCAACCCACCACAGTATAAAAAATACTAATATTTCTAGGAGTACTTGTCTACTTTTCCAAGGAAATATGAAAGTGTCATAATGCTAAAAGCACTGCTTTTGAGGGTGGCCTTCCCTTCAGCTAGAAGCATTTTCATATAGGCAGGAGAAACTTGTGCTGGAGTCAATAGAAGTTAAAGGTTTAGAGCTAATATCAGAACTGATATCTTTAAGTGGGGTTTGATTTTATATTTTTGTAAAATAAAGTCTCAAGAATATTGTGATCCTAAAGCAAAAATTCGAAAGGACAATGAATAGTCTTGACAAGTAAAAAATAATCCTTCCATTTTACTTCACAGAAATAAAAAAATGTTTGAATTAAATTAGCCTGGAAATGTATCTTCTTGCAATAAAACTAGATGGCAAGCCAGAAACTTAATGTAGTTGTAGGGAAGGCATCCTTTGTCTTCCACAATCCAAACTGCCCATGCTAGAGCACATGCCACTCACTATAAAAACACAGGCAATGTCAAGTATTTGATGGAAGTAGACATTTCAAGCCCAGGAGTCCAACATGTAACAGCATTTTCTTGCAAATCAGAAACATTTAGCTATAACTGGTGTGCTGAGAGAAAGTAAACTCAGAACATTACTTGAAATTTCCACCAGAGACCATCTGGATTTGATATCCTCTCAAGATATGTTTGTCCAACAGAACAACCGTTTTGCTTGAAGTTACATAGACAGTTAATATCAATGTCACTAGCAGATATTAGACCAGTGAATCTGCCTCCACTTAGCATGTGTAAAAGAATTTATGGACTGTCAGCTTCTAAAATACTTTTTCTTTTCATTGCCAATCATTAATCTGAAAGATTTCACCCAACAAGCTATTTCACTCTTGATCCTCAGATAAGCATCATCATCATTTTATAGATGAGTTTTAATTTCTCTTTGGCATGTTCTTTAGGCCTAACCAACCTTCACTTTGCAAGCAATTATACTGACATAAAAATACTTTCAGGACTGAAGCATTTAGCATTTAGCCCGTATTTTTTCCTCTGTAGCTAAAGCTTGAAACTGAGTCAGTTTATCTCCAGATAACTTCAGCAAATTAAGTACAACTTAAGCAAATTATTCTTGGACAGGTTTTTGTGCCTAATGCTAAGTAATACTCCAATACTTGAGTTTACCCTTAAAGCAATGACACAGGAAGAACTTATGCTAAATACAGGAAAAGTTTTGTTAAATACAGACACACACAAAGAAATGCATACAGAGATCATGGACACATATATTAAAGAAATTGTTTGCTAGTACAGTGCTTTATAAAAATTTGAATCTAATACCAGTGTAGTGTCTACAACATATAAAGTGGAAATCAAGTATCAGTGATTCATTGGAGGACATTCTATAGATAAGTAGTAAGGTGGGAATAAATTCTGCAGATTTTGGGTTCAGTCTTTAGTGATTATAGTGTCCAGCCTCAAAAATGCTTCCTTCCACATGTGCTGATGAGTTTAAATACCAATAAACCTTATATTCAGTTAGTATAAAGCAATGTAGTTTACCAGCAAAAATGACCTTATCATTAGAGATCAAAACAGACTTCTTTGTTGTTGTGCTGTATGCCCGGGTACACAGAAACCAGCCACTATCTTTTTACATTATTAAAGTATTTTTGTGTTTCCTAATGGGAAACCAAGTAGGTGAGTATAAGTCCTAATCAGTGAGATTATTCATGCTGGAAATGTACCACCTAGCCATGTTTTCCACTTCTTTAAGTGGACAAAGTGAAGTACCTGCAAGTAGCAGAATGGGAAAATACTCCACAGGGCAGAAGCTTAGAGGTGGGGGGTTAATTGTTATTGCTGCATACTGGGACTGATGGATTTGGTGCTGTGCTGCGCCAGTGCCTGCCTCCCTTTATGCCAGGACCTGTTTAAATATGGAAAGAAAAGACAGTGACAAACACAAAGTGCTTGGATTTTCCCATATGAGCCAGCACCTCCTGCCAAGGGACTGCAGAGGAAGGAAGGGGTAGGAAGGTGGAGGAGGGAAGAGGACAACTACATAGTAAATATTCTTTTGCCAGCATCCCTCTTGGAGTTCCAGGACATATGCTGGACCAACAAAGTGATAGACAAAATCTCAAGACACAGAGAGCAGCTCCCACATCAGAGGGAAAAGACTGATGACAACTCTGTGGGAGCAAGAATACTGCACTCCAGTAAAAGTATTCTGGCAGGACTGAGGGCCCTTAGCAGCTCCCAAGTCCAGGAGTTGCAGCTATTTCCCTATATAACCCACATTTATTACTAATGTTGTAGCATTAAGGTGAATCCCTGCAATTTTTGCCTGTTTAACAAGTATGTGCATGGGTATACAAGAAGGAGTACATTCTCCACATAGCCAGCCAACACTGTAGTGCCCTAGAGCACCTGCAACTTTATGAGAAGGAGGAAGTGCAGTATTTCTTCATTTGTAGCAAGAAGCCAAATTATCAGAGTTTCTTTTTCATAAGATTCTCTGGTAATCACAGACTGAACAGCTGGTAGTCAAGCAACTCCCATGGAATCAGGCAGACCTAGAAACATCACCATGCACAACCTAATACTGTCTCTGATAGTTCTTCCCTCCATCCACCACATAAAGGGTGTTCTGCTCTTTTGCCACCACTAGTTACTTAGTTTTTCCACGGTCAAGTAGGCATAAGAACAGAGGCTATGTGTAAAGGGAACAATTGCTGGATGCTGTTGAGATAAGGAAGGAACAAATATTTTATTTTCTCTGAATCTGCAAACCTTACATCTTCTTCAATAATTTCCCTGCAAATCCAGAGTTTATTTGAAATGCACAAACTGGCCAACAGCAACTCCCCTAATCAGACTTGGTTGCCCTCATTCAGAGGGAACTGTGATTTTGCCCCTCAGTTTAGTCCCAGACATGACCTTCTGCCCTTGTCATGGGCAGTAAGAGAACAGCTTATTCTGTAACTTTAATGATACATTTCCTGCTCATTCCATCTATCCTTGCTGTGGGATTCCCACTAAAATTCTTAAGACATGAATAAATGTCTTCTATACACAAATACTCTGGAGGCTTTATGGCCTAGTACAAAATTTATCTCAGGCAGAGCTCTTTGTGTTCACACAAGACAAGAAAAGGTTACTGATACTTAACCACTTTGCAGTGACGAAACATGAATTGCTGGATCAGTGGACATTTTGTCTCCAAAGAAGACCAAGCAATTCTGAGAGCTGCTTTACAGAGCTTAATTTGATAATGAATCAGGAGGATAATGTTCCTAATGAATTTCGGCTAAGCCTGGAATTTCTCTTTGGCATAAATACTCCCACAGACCTTTGAAAGGAAAGGAAATAGGGGTCACACAAACAGGACTTTCTCATTAAGTACTCAAGATCGCTCCCATTTTGTCCATGCTGAACAGAGTTAATCTAATAGCAGTCTTGTTTATGTTATGTGAAGCGAATCCCCTCACACAGGCCCCAAACATGCAAAACTTGCAATCAGCTGTATTGACTAAACTTGCTAACAGGCATACTGCAATCAGACACAGGAGTCACCACAATGTTTGACAGCAGGCATGGCTGAGTTTTGGAATCGCATTTTCAGCATGTGGTATTAGGCCACATAAGAAAGCAGCAGGACTAATTCACCTATGTGGTAAAGTATCTTACCATCTCCGTTAAGGGAATTAGTTTTGCCTTATGTCAAATGTAATTGCCTGGAACTTCTGTGTTACTTTGCACTGAACCCAAACTCTCTATACCTAACCAGAATTTTTACGTTTCATATCTGATGGAAACTGTGTTTCAGAAACCCGTCTCCTTCAAAATACACTGGTTTGAGCCATTCCTGAATTACATAGCCTGGAATAAGAAGTCAATGTTATATAGGTGTAAGAAACTCCAAAACTATTAACATTGTCTGAGTAATAATCAGTGGTCAGGAAAGAATCACCTTGCATGCTGATAGTACTACCATTGTCTTGATGTTGTGCACCATCAAAGCAATGGCAGTAATGTCAGGCACCAGCAGAGAACACCGCTGTTGCAAGACAAGGGCAATCCTGCACACACTAAGAATGAGGAAGAAAGTGAATATGAAAATGTATGAAACAGTAGAGATGATTTCTTGCTTCTGCTAAGATGCTTTTGCAGCCTATTTGCTTTTGCTATGCTGCCAGGGTAACAGACTTCTTCATATCAGAAAAAGAAAAACTGAGTATGCATAAGAGAAAAAACAAGTCTGTGGAATTGTAGTTGCTGCTGAGTGTTTTATTCCTCTGGATGGGCACCAGAATATGGAAGAACTAATACCACAGCAGAAAGCAATGGAAGTTTTGGGCCCCTCAATTTAAGAAGGACATTGAGACTCTTGAACGTGTCCAGAGAAGGGCTATGAGGCTGGGGAGAGGCCTTGAGCACAAGCCCTATGAGGAGAGGCTGAGGGAACTGGGATTGTTTAGCCTGGAGAAGAGGAGGCTCAGGGAAGACTTTATTGCTCTTTACAACTACCTGAAAGATGGTTGTAGTCAAGAGGGGTTGATCTCTTCTCCCAGGCAACCAGCACCAAAACAAGAGGACACAGTCTCAAGCTGTGCCAGGGGAAGTTTAGGCTCAAGGTAAGGAGAAAGTTCTTCACAGAGAGAATTGTTAGCCATTGGAATGTGCTGCCCAGGAGGTGGTGGAGTCACCATCCCTGGAGATGTTCAAGAGGGGATTGGACATGGCACTTGGTGCCATGGTTTAGTAGTCATGAGGTCTTGGGCGACAGGTTGGACTTGCTGATCTTTGAGGTCTTTTCCAACCATATTGATTCTATGATTAGATCACAAGTCATGCCTATTGGTGGATTTTGGCTTAACAAGAAAGGTATGTTCCACTGTCTGTGCTTTAGCCACAGGAAAAATGAAGAAGAAAGCATACAATATCCTATCAAAATAAATACACCTAAGGGTATATTAGGCATACCCTTCAGTCAAAACAACATATAGCTTGCTGCTTAAATGACATAGGAATTTATTTTTTATACTTCAATTGCTGAATAGCACCTATAGTTGAAAACCAGATCATTTCTTACTATAGTGTATCCTATGCCAGGCTATTCTAACTTCTATTTTTCATAACTTAGAGGAAAAGGAAAAATCAAAGAGACACAGACAAAATAAAGGTTTCTTTTTAGTTAAAAGTTCAGGAAATGTTTTCTGAATCCAAGCAGATTATGCTGGTAGCTGAGAAGCTAAAGAATAGCCCATCATTAAGATAAGTTTTCCCTCTTTTTCATCCCTTCACTAGCCCACAGATAGCATGCCCCTGCAGGGCCTCTCTTCTGACTTTGACGAAAGCTGGGCAGCCTTCTGAGCCACAAGATGAGATAAAGCTGCAGCTATGAACAGTGAGGCAGAAGGTCTGGCATCTTTCCCTCCCACAAACCTCCACTAAAGGTCAAGCAAATTACTTAGGCTTGTTATTACAGGGATGAAACAAAAGCAGTGTTGTGATATAGATGATATATGCAAGTAAATAAAGAAAATAGAAGAGACAATTGAAGTTCCTTGATTCTTGTTAATGTTCCCTTGAGCAAAATAAATTGGGTATATGCTCCAGGAGACCTGCATGGGTGAGTGTGACCGGTTTAGGCTGTGCCTTTAAGAAAGGGACACTTTCTGAACACTCTGGGCGAATGTTTTTGATATTAGAATGAAAACATTGATATGCTAATTCAATTTCATTGGTGGGACCCAGCTGTAAATTTTTTGTTTAGTCTTTCAGTCGGGGGAGTCAGTCGGGCAGTCGTCTTCTTCTTCCCCCTGTGCTGTGAGCTGGCTCGTTTCTCTCTACGATTCCTCTCTAACCAGATAAGAAAACTAACTTTTTGCATTCGCTTTGAGCTTTAACAAAGTTTTCCCCTTTTAATTACCTTCCTTTCTCTCTCTCTCTAACCCTTTTGGGAAAAAAAGGGGAGGTAGGGAGGGAGAAGGGAGGGACAGGCCGAACCCCCCTGGCCAAAGGGGGGTTGGGGAAAGGTTTCCTGTATTACATACATTGCTGTATATTTCTGTATATATTGTAAATATTGTATATTTTTGTACATATTCATTGCATTCCATATCTGCTTGTAAAATACAGCTTTCATCTGCTTCTCCGGCTGAGTTAGCTGTGGAATTCTTCTGTGTGTGGGGGGGGGGAACTTTCCTACTCCACCACATATTTTTAATTGGCGCCCAACGTGGGGCTTGTGGATAAGGAACTTCTGAAGAAAATCTCATGGAAGTAAGATACTTACAGTACATGGAAAAAGGGACTTGTTGTTTGGGAGGACTATAGAGTAGTTGCCAGGGCATGTAGGAAGGTAACAAGGAAGGCCAAAGCCTTCTTGAAACTAAAACTGGCAAAGGAAGTAAAAGAGAATAAGAAGGGCTTCTTCAAATATATCAGCAGGAAAAGGAAGAATAAGAAAGGTGTGCCACCACTGCTGAAAGGGGAGGCAGTCCTGAAAACTGAAGATGCAAAGAAGGCAGAGTTGATGAATGCCTTCATTGCTTCAGTCTTTACTCCTAAGACTGAACTCACATATGAATTCCAGACCCTGGGTGAAGGAGAAGACAGGAGGAGGGAAGACTTTCCACTAGTCAATGAACACTGGGTTAGGGATGAGTTACATAAACTGAATATTCACAAGTCCATGGGCCCTGATGAGATGCACCCAAGAGCATTGAGAGAGCTGCCTGATGTTATCGCTCTACCACTCTCCATCATTTTTGCAAAGTCCTGGCAGACAGGAGAGGTGTCTGAGGACTGGAGAAAAGCCAGTGTCACTCCAGTCTTCAAAAAGGACAAGAAAGAGGCTCCGGGAAACTATAGACCAGTGAGCCTTTCCTTCACTCCTGGAAAAAAATGATGTAATTCACATTCACATTCTGGAGGTCCTTTCTAGGCACTTGGAAGAGAAGAAGGTTATCAAGAGCAGTCAGCATGGATTTACCAAAGGGAAATCATGCTTGACTAATCTGATAGCATTCTATGATGTCGTAACTGAATGGGTAGATACAGGGACACCAGGGGGTGTAGTCTACCTTGACCTTAGTAAGGCTTGTGACACCATCTCCCATGACATCCTAGTGAGCAAGCTCAGGAAGCATGGAATAGAAGGACAGTGAGATGGATTAGGAGATGGTTATAAAATAGAATCCAAAGAGCGGTGGTCAATGGTGCCAAGTCCAGCTGGAGAACTGTAACTAGTGGAGTCCCCCAGGGATCAGTGCTGGGTCCGGTCCTGTTCAACATCTTCACCTATGGCATTGATGAGGAGACATTTTACCCATTCTAGTATTGCATTTTCTCATACTACTCAGTGTATATATTTGCTATTGGCAGGAAGACCAGCTCTCATGACTCACATGACTGCTCCAGTCACTCCCTCAGTACGGTAAAGCAGAGACCATGGGATGAAGTATCTGAGAGACTGAGAAAAATAGTAACTTAAACTGAATACAGCTTAATTGAAGAAACTTTAGAGAGAACTTTATAGGTTAGAGGACACGTGCCAAAGACTGTGAGGCCTCTTGGCTAAAGACATGCATCTAGCAGCTGTTAGCTGACGTTTTGAGCTAAAAACAACCTTGCTTGGTTGGATAGACTCAGACTTTGCAGCGAGAGCTGAGGAACAGAGTGGCAGTCACAGAAACCTCTCCTTTATTACGTTCTGTCCCTAAGGTGAAGTCCTCAGACTCCTTTGTTTTTCCTTGCAGGACAAGTGAGCTAGCTGGGCACTGCAAGCATAGTTCTGGCATGTTTTTCCAATGAAATTATTCAAGACTGTACAAGTTTGTTACTATTAACTTAAGAAACTGATGTTAAGATGCAAATAATGCTTTGCATCAGCTTGTTTCTTTGCTCCAAAATAACCATGTGGTAATATATCTGTCCAAAGTTCCCATCTCTGTTTTCTCTAGATGTTCATGCACTGCCTTTCTTTTACTTAGTGCAAACTGCAGTCCTTCCTACCCACTCACAGCTATTAGCATCCTTGTGCACCACATGCACAGGAACACTTTGAAACCCAGTCAGGATTCCCACAGAAAAGTAAACAAATGTGGCCAGTGGCTGCCATCCCTTCTAGAGGTCTGGTGTCCCAGGTGCTAATTTCAAGAGAGGAGCAATCTATGTTTGCTATGGAGGAACACTGATTGCTCTGACACATACTGCTAGGTCTCATGTTAAGAGTCACCACTATGTAAACAATTAAACCACATTCACAGGCTTGTGTATTGAGGTATTGTCCTTTCCGGCCAAGCCTGTGTTGCCACGAACACTGCCTGTGTAAAGGTCTTGTTAGAATTTAGTGAGATATCTTACTGCCCAGGGAATACACCCAGTAAGTGGGTTTTTGCAAGATCAAGATCTCTTAAGTTAGTTTACACTTACTCCTGAGTGTGTAGGAGTCCATCTTTCATAATCCAGCTCATTAAATGATATTTTAGCCTGTTCAACAATCCAAAGTACTCTTTTCAGCAGGAAATACTTTGTAAGGTCTACATCCTGCCATCATCAGCCTAGGCACTGATCTCCCACTTGAAAACAGTAGAAAGGTCTGTGTAAAATATCACTCACAGGATATGGGCAATCACTGATCTTTTTCTCACTAGCAGTAGGAGTAGAAATATGCTGTTTTTCTCATATTTAGCAGTTATTTGGCCTGAACTCATTATTTACCTGTGTGTTATTATGGGTATTTGAAAAGGCTTGGTTTTTTTTTCAAATCCCTAAAGGGGAAGAGATCCATGCCAAGTCTACCCACACATAATTATATATTTCTACAGCAGACCTGTTTTCAAAAAAGGCCCTTGCTTTAGTGCAGGAATTGAGAAAAACTTGTCTCCTTGCCAATTCCAGGGATCTGAAAAAATCAAATAATGTGTTTTTTCTAACTTCAGTTCTGAAAAAAATGCTGCCATATATCAAAATTCTGTATTCATTTACCAACTGACAGCTACAGGACGTAAGACTATAGCTTCCTTATGCCTGAGCCTCTAGTAGCACATAAATTGTAGTGGAAATACTGACAGAATAGTGCATAAGGTTTCTTTAAATTTACTCTTAGGATAACCCCACCAACAAAAGGTTGCTTTTTGTGAAGTCACTTTATGAAAGCGCTTGAACAGGCCAGAAGAGAAGAGAGCAGCATCTAATCACAGCAAAATATTGAAATACAACTTACAGTCTGAAAGGTTACAAGAGCAGAGAAAGAGAAAGTCTCCAAAATCCCAATTTCAAGTCTATGGCACCAAATTATGGTGTGAGTCTCCTCCCACCCCAGGTGTGGCCACTTTGCCCTCCCTTCCCACTCCCCTGTTTAATCCTCCCAGGAAAGGCAGAAGCCCTAAGCTGAGCCCATCTGGGCTGAGGGAATCTTCCTCCTGTTATCACTGGTGAGTCCTTGGGGTGCACACTGGGTGACTGGTGGAGGGATCAAAGGCCGGGGGCCTGGTGGCCCCCGGTTAGTTAGGAAGGAAATTGATGGTTGCTCCAACATAGAATCATAGAATTGCTAAGGTTGGAAGGGATCTCAAGGATTATCTACTTCCAACCCCACTGCCATGGTCAGGGGCACCTCATGCTAGGTCAGGTTGCTCAGAGACACATCCAGCCTGCTCATCACATCTGACTGAAATGCCACTTAATCTCTCACAGTGCAAAATCAATTGGATTGGCAGAGAACATCTTCCTAAACCACTTCAACTGTGCAAGCCAGATATCTATGCGTTTCTTTTGTAACCAAAGGAACCTTGAATAGTCACAAATTTAGTAAGGTAAGAATACTTGGCCAGGTTATAATTCTCCTGCCTTGCAGCATTGCTAGAAGAGACACTTTTAAAAGCACATAGAACACTTTGAAAGTGACAGAATTTTGAACTAATGCAGATATATTCTGTTGAGGCTGGAACTCATGTTTACCTAGCCAACAGATGAGTCAGTTAAAGATACCTATACCTTCTGCCAAAGTTTCCTGACCCTGTAGAAGAGATGGCAGAGGAACACATGTCCATTAATGAGGCCATTGTCACTCTGCCAGATGACACAAAATGTCCAATTTTCACCAGAATGAGAAAAGCCTGGGTTTTCTTCATATCTTTCTGTTGTGAGGGTGAAAATTGGGAACTGGAGAGATTTGCTTGAATTCACTCAAAAGTCACTGATCTGGTGGCTGAGTGGGCTGAAGTGACAATGTAGTATCAAACCTCACACAACCAGTGCACAGAATACTTTGTGTGTGACTACATAGGCATGCACAACTAATGTCTTACATATGATGTATGGCTTTTGTCTGGACTCTAAAGCTTAGCATAATATTGTTCTTTCCCATTTACTGAAGCAGATCTTGCAAGTCTCATAGATTTGAGATAAGGGCCATATTCTGGTTATTAACTTTTCAGGCTCCCTTCTCAAAACTCCCATGGTTTGTAAAGAACTTACTTTGACCCAAATCGCCTCTGGCTCCAGTCTGAGCCATGTAGGCCTACCACTCTTCTGGAAACAATCTCAAAACCATGGTCACCTTCCTTTGTCCATTTATTTGAGACACAATAATCCCAGTCTGCTATGTGAACTCTCAGGTTTTTCTTCAGTGTTTTGAATTAAATGATTTTTCAAATCCAGGCCATTAAAAATGTTCTTTTCCATTGATTGCATCATACAACCCTGAAAAACAATCAAAAAGCCTCACAAATATACCATGGTTTACTTGGTTTATTTTGGAAAATATACTGAAGTCACTGTTGGGATAATGGTAGCATCACCATGATAATTCTGAGGTACAAGTTATGATGAAAAGGAGGCCACGTTGCTAGTTAAAGTAAACAAGCCAATTAGATGATGCAAGAACCTCTGTGGACTCTAATGACAACCTAAAAGACTCCTTATCTCTGACAACTTGTTATGAAGCACCAGGTCTAATGAAGATTACTTCTGGTTTATGTTTTATGATGGATAGGCTTCAAAGTATGGAAATTTTTGACCCACCCCTGCTTCACCCAAGCTCTCTACCCCACAGCTCAACATTTTAATGCTTTTCTTTTGCGTGGACTTGCCAGTGCCTAGGGCAATTGTTTGATCAATTGAAGCCAACATCAGGAATGGAAAAAGCAGTCCCATCCTTCACTTGTACTGATACAAACATTCATGCCACCATACAATGAAAATAGTTTGGATTAAAATTAAATTAAAATAAAATAAATTATTATTACTAGTAGTGTTATTGGCTAGAAGAGTGGCCCTACCTCTGGGCTGAACATATAAAAGAAGTAAACCTAGAGTTAATCAGGTTTAAAGAGAACATGATTTTAATAGAGAGTAGTCACTATGAAATACATGCAATTTTTTGTTTCCTCACAGACAAGTTTGTAGTATGTGAAAATAGCAGGCACGTGAGATTAAAGATAAACCTCCACAGTCAAGCACGTTAAGCTGAAGGCCATCATTCATTCATAATAAAAATGCATTCAAGTCCCTAAAATAAATTTGTCAGGGGGTTATATGTAAATAATCATAATTAGCATGTGATCTAAAAATACTCCAAGATTCCTCCACGATGCAAGGAACACAGCACTATTAGGGAGTCACACAGAGATAAACTGAAGAGATTTGGTCTCTTCAACAGGACAGCAGCAGGTTTTATTTTGTGAGCATTTGTATAGATGGTAGCCAATGCTGAATTCAGTTTTTGAAAGTCTCATGAAGCATGGGTGTCACTCAGGTACCTTTCACAATCAATAACTTCATCTTAAGGAAAGGGATAACAAGCTTTTATTAGTAGTACTATTACTGTCATAACCTACCATTCTGTGCACGGTCTGTACCCTTGTCCTGCTTTGTCTAGAAAAATTCAGAAGTAACAAGATGAAATAATCCTATGTGCACATTCATTAATAATCAGAAAGTAAAGCTTTCCAGCAGATGGCTGAAAATTAAGGAACTTTTTTTTTCCTGGCAAGCAATAGATAGGAAAAACTTAACTGAGCCAATGCAAGAATGTTAAACTGTTGTTATCAGAATAATAAAATTGTTATGGAAATGTTTTTTTATTGATTTATGATGGATGAAGAATGGGATTTTCTGTGGTGGAGGTGGTGGTGCTGCTGTTATTTTTGTTACTTTGGAAGTTACAGTGTCAGGAAAGACACTCAATGCGAGCCCATGAATCTACACAAATTAACCTGCTATGATTTTTTTTTTTTTTCCTTTTTCATTTGAGGCAACTTATGGAAAGCACTCCAGAACAACCTGAAAAACTCAGTGCCTGCAATGGTTGAAGTTTGTGGCTGTCAGTAAATGTTCAGTGAAGACCAGGGTTTGGCTTCAGTCTACATGCCCATCAGTTTTCTTGGCCTCAGCACACGAATTTAAATGGATTCACTCTCAGGGCAAGATGACCCTTCCATTCACAGTTGTGAAAATTCATCCATAATTTTACATAAAACTTTAAGAAACACAGATTTGTATTCATATATTCTTGTGTCTTTCCAGAGTGTTGAGACTTGTATCTACCTATATATATATGACAAACCAAAATTGGAATGGCAACTTCCTACTATTTTTCAGGGTCTAAAAATAACAGCACAAAGCTACAAAATTTACAGTAATTCTTGAAACTATGGTTTTGCAGCAGCAAAGTTCAGATCAAGTATTCCTCTCAAATCACCATTTTCATCAAGCTCCCCACAAGCACATTTTGTAAGCATGCTAAAAACATGCAATTGTGCATGCCTATCTTCATGCACAACCCGAGTCCTTCCACGTGATGAACTCTGTTAAAGGGAGAATGTATTTATAGGGAAGAGATTACTTTGCCCACAGTCCAACTCACAAGCAACCATATGGTCAAGCCTAAGTTTAAAAAAAAATCCTTGTGATAATTTATTAACTAATGCTCAATGCCACTAGGATGAGGGGTAAAGGTTTTAAACTAAAGAAAGGTAGATTTACATTGGACATTAGGAGGGAGTTCTTTACTATGAGGGTGGTAGAATACTGGAACAGGTTACCCAGAGAAGTGGTGGAGGCCCCATCCCTGGAGACATTCAAGATCAGGCTTGAAGGGGCTCTGATCTATTTGGTGATGTCCCTGCTTACTGCAGGTTGGTTAGATTAGATGACCTCTAGAGGTCCCTTCCAACCCAGTATAGTCTATGTTTCCATAGTTCTGTGTTTGAGTGGTGTTTTTTTAACTCGCCTTGTCCATGAACAGAATGAATCTTGTCTCTGCCTTGGTACTATCTGGTGCAACATTTTGGCTTTGAACAAACATTGCAAATTTTTAGCAAACTTGCAAATTCTGTGAAATCTTCACACCTCAAACTCAGTGAGATTTTCTTTTTTTCATTGTCTTTGCTACAACTCAGATTTCACTAACTATAACTGTGGGGTGGAAGAAGATAAGACTCCTGCTCCTGTGGTTTGAAGGCCTGTTGGGATACTGAATGCAAAGGGAAGAGAAAAGAACATCATATAAGACACAATGTCAGCTAATCACCACCCCAGAACCATGGGAGCTCAGAGTCACTACTGGTTTCATTGCCAATACAGTAGATGAACTTTGACGACTTATCAGAATTTCTTCTCTGAAATCAATTTTCACAGTCTATAACATGGACATATACCTTTCCAGGATGCTTTAAGATCTCTGTTGCTGAATACATGTCACCTCATTCTTGCATTAAATGTGATTTGCTCTGCCATACAAGTCAATAGTTGCTTCCTATTACTATCCAAGTTTTCACACCAATGTCAAAAAACATTCATCTTTCCACATTTGAGATTAAGTCTGGAGAGCTCTATTGGCTCAGTCACAGCATGAAGCTGGAAAGGGGGAAAAAGCAAGTTATGACCAAGCCTTGTTTCATACCTTCCAAGCACCAGCTCTAGAGAGGTTTTGCAATACCAAATACTGAGGAACACTGTGTATTTCGAGATATTGAGCTTTCCAGAAAACCAAAACCAAATGGGCTCCCCATTCCTCTGGCTTTTATTTCAGTGTATAAAATTTCTAACTCTTGCAAGATCTCAGGCTGAAAGTGTGACATCTGCTTTCCAGGTTGTCTGGAATTCTGCTTTCTTGAAAGATGAACTTCTAGGCAAAGTCATTGCAATTGCTACATGTCTAGTGTACTAGATCATGCTTATTTTGCATGTTGAGGGTGACCATAACAATAGTGATTTATCTAATAGGTCATTTATTCTTTATTCAAAGTGCCACCACCTCTGGATGTTTGGCAACGTTAACTGTAAAAAATATCAAAGTCTATGGCAAAGTAACATTTTGTGCCATACCTTGATGAAAGTGATGCATTTTTGAGGATTAATCTGTTCAAACAGAGAGCTCTTGAAGTCCTTACAAAATAAGATACAGAAGTCATCAATCAAAACTATCTGTGGTATTGAGAAAATGCAGTAGTTTTACTGACATGCTACAAGTTTATCAACTTTGATCTTTAGTCACTTAGAGAATATTGTATTTACCTATGGCTGGATTTATCCAGTGTGTTGGGAATGGTCCAATGCACTTGGCAAGAAAGGGAGCTTTTGGCAAAGAAGGATCACATCTGCATTTGTAGATCTTATGGGAAAAAATTGTGTCATCAGGGCAATGTAATACGACATGTTTAAATGTATAATTATCAACACAAACACAAGGGCAAAGTTTCTATTTCTCAGTTTAGGCTTTTATAATCTTAATTTTTTACTTCCTTTTGTTTGCAAAGAAGTCTGTGCTGCTTCAAATCCACTTACAAGCCTCAAATCAGTGATTTAGTATACCAACAGGGGAATGCTAATAATCGCACACACACGAATTGCTTTGTGCGCAAGACTTCACTTTTACACGCAGGCATCAAAACAGATGATACTGAATTTGCAGGTTTTGTTATAGAACCTACAGAAATTAAACATTGCACCCTGACTAGTTACAAATATACTCTCTCACAGTAGCTGTTCATGCAATTTTGGTTTGGATATACACCCTTATATTATTAATATCTGTTTCAAGTACAACCTGTGGTCAAAAATAGGATATTCTGTTAAAGACATGGTTCTAAAAGAGAAATGCATCTCCTATCCACAGCAGAATCAGCATAGTTATTTTGGTTGATAGTCTTCAAGAGGCTAGAAATTCCCATCAGCTTTTCTGTGCATGTTTTGCAGTTAGTGAGCTTAAAATACAACTCAAAGAATAAAGTTTATGCTGACCTATGAACATTTTTGTATATAAAGAATCATAGTATTCTGGGAAACATTATATGCACCAGTTGTTAGAAAGCAATCAAAACCCTCTTGACCTTTGTTTTCAATGTGTATGCCCATTTCACTGGAATTGTATTTTGATTGCAGTTCCCTCCTCATGATTTTCATATAGATGCACTAGATCTTGGTGATTTTACTGCTCCTCTTCTATTCTTTGTCCATTTCTGCCTGCTGCTCCTGTGTCCTTGAGAACCCACAGCATGTATGGAGATACATGAGCACATGCTAATGCATGTTTCCAACTGCTGCGGCTCTCAAGTACAAAGGGCTCCAGACCACATTTTTGTCCGAAGAATACTTAAGTATACATGACATTACAATATGTATTATGACCACAGGACACTCAATACCTTAGAGAGTATCCCACATTACAAAAAAAAGTAAAACCAAAATCCTGATTCTACCATTTTTTATTGGAGTGACAACATTTCACCAACAGATGCAACCTATTAGCAAATGTTTTGGTTTTCCTCACAGCTCTAATTTTTTCTTTCTGGAATAGTACATTTCTGCACACGAGCAACATGTAATATTGAAGGAATGGGTTAAAATTCAAGCAAGGGAACAGAGAATATGCAAAAGCTTTTTAATTTAGAAGTCTCCAGTTCTTGCAACAAGGTTCACTGCCAAGATGTCCCATGTGTAGACCACATGAGTAAGGAAAACCACAAGGGAGATCAAGTAGCGTCACATTGATTTTAAGTGAACGACCTTGTTTCTGGCCCTTATTACAATGTTAAAAATATTATTACACACAAAGCTTTAGATAAAGTTAAGATTGTGAATGTAGCTACTGCCAAAAAGAAAGGTAAAATGAAAGTAGGAAACCTGTGACACAGTAAAGCCATTTAAGTGTGAAAAAGAATGGGAAATCGTCATAATGATGTCCAAGATCATTATACAAAAATCTATATACATTCTCAAATGTTCTTGCCAAATTTTCAGTTCCTTTCCACCATCAACCCCCCACTTCCGAAAAATCTTTACAAAGAATTCATGCTTTTCAAGGAAGTGTTTGCAAAAGTTTTGAGAGGGTATATGATAAACAGCAAGTAATTTTTAACTGGAGTACAGTCAGATAGGGACACCAGAATACTCAATTACTTTTGTGAATCTTTATGGGCCATCAACTGCCTAGATTGATTGCACAACAGAGAAATAGTTTCAAAACATGACAGGTCTTGGCCACGGAAACACAATGCAACTACCAAAGACCAAAAGGCAGCCAGTGACTTATCAATATATTGAATACTCAAAAGATCTCTTGAAAGTCATGGCAATTCTTTATATCCATTCATAAACTCCCAGCACATGGTGCCAGGCTTAAGCCTACACTACAACATATATTTCAAGAAATCTGTCACGGAGTTTACATGGTACAAAGCATTGTAGAGTAAAGGAAATCCATTCCAATGTTTAAACATTTTCATTAGGAAAAGAAATTTGTTGTAGAAGATACCTCTTCTGAATATGTGAACTGACAGGAGAGTACATCTCTTTACATGAAAACTGTTTCCAATCCTATATGGACTAACACAACGTAGGACTCAAGAAATTTTTATTCAAGTGATATTTACTGATTTAGCCTGCTTCTAGGCCTACAGCCACAATATATAATTGCCTCTCTCTCCTCATGTTTTATGCTGTCATTAAGCATGTACTGTGCACCATGTACAAGGAAAGAAAGGTCAGTCTGTCTCTGCCTACTGTAGGTAGCTGATAAACTTCAGCCCCGAGATGAAAACAAGCATGTTCAAAATTACCACCAGACTGTTGTTAATAAAACAGGATATCCCTCACAATCACGTCCATAAACCAACCCTGGAGCTCATCTCATGAGATACTAGAGGATTTTTACCCTTTACTTAACTGTTCACTAGTAACAGTTAGCCTGTTCACTAGTAACGCAGTAACACACAAAAACTAAATGACTATTCACTGTTGCCCACCCACGGAGATCCCTATCTGATTTCAAATATATCTGTAGTGAGAGTTGTCATTTGTGTGGTGTCAATAAATAAACCTTTTCATGTTTCCTTAGTTTATCATTTCTCTTTCCAAAAGGAAAGTACTCCCCCATGCAGTCACTAATTATCTCCATGCTCTTTCCAGGAGATGAGTGGGTTGATGATATCCTTTCTGCTTCCGTTTCTTCTGTGCTGTGCTCTGCTTTGCCTTGCAGGAGCTGCCTGTTTTTCTCATCTCTCAGAGGGCCACCAAGTAGATTTCTTCAAGCCCTCTCTTCAGATTGAGGGGTGCCAGAAAGCTGGGTTTCTATTCTCTCTTCCTTTCCTCAGAGCTCATGGGATACAAAAGTGGAAGGCCAATAAACAGATCTGCCTACCTCACTGCCGCTCAGAACAATACTCACTCACCATCACATAAAGTATATTTATAACAGCATCTATTCAGTCCAGATGGACTTAGAGTCAATGCAAACATTGAACAAAATTCTAATTGCCAGACTCCTGCCTACATCATCTATTCATCTGAATCAAAATAAATCTGATGGACTGTTATAAAACACTCAGCAGCACATTTTGTTGCAACAACTTTTTGGTTGTTTGGTTCCACCAATGTTCTTCAAGAGAAAACTGATATTGTTCCATTGGATACTTCCAGCAAGCACAATTTATTTGTATTCCACAAGATTTTTTAAAAATAGAGAAAAGAAAGTGCAATACAAATAAGAAATATGAAAAGTTCCATTTCATTCAAGCTACAGTGAGGTTAGATATCTTTACTCTGATTTCAGTATGTTACCCCTTCAGTGTTTTGAGAAATAGGTGTCAGATCAAACACTAAATAAGGAGAAAAAACAAGCATGTATCCAATACAAAATGAGGCTGAAGTCCAAATCCCATTCTTTAGTGTTGTTCCAGAGAACAGTTGATTTCTCCTTCTCTCCTGTGGTTTTAGTGGATTTAGTCTTTATACTAGATGTCTTGATCTAGTCACAACATGTTGAGTAGGTCAGCCTTAGGAAAATAGATAGATCAGATTATGTGGGAACTCTTTTTGGCATAAATAAATGGAGCAGCATTCCAGGTGACATTATAGGACTGCACTCAGTGGCATTCCTCATAAATTAACATTCTTTCAGATTTTCAGTCTGCTAGATAAGGAATCCAACTTGATGCTACTTTACTGAATACTACAAAATGTTTGTAACATAGATTCTGAAACTCAGAGATGCAAAGATTTTCACACCATCCTCTTTTCCATATAGAAATCTTCAAACAGAAGTTAATTAAATGGAGCACATCTAGCACCACTTTTAAAAGTTTTGTGGTAAACCCCATGGCAAGATAGTACATGTCACAGGATGCATTAACTTACATTCAAAGCCAAGTCCATAGAATTACTTGTTGGGATACTGTGGAAAACATGAATCCCAGACAAGGAACACTGCAGGTCATTCTGCTCTGGTAGAAAGAGATCAAAACCATTAACATCTCCAGTCACAAAGTACCAAAGCTACATAAACTCTGATGTAGATGAGATTTTTTTAATGTAATTTTTGATAAACATAAAGAATCTATCCCTCAAAGAACAACTGAAGTAAGTTTCTACACAGAAATTTCTTGAGGGATACCCTTCACACCCTTCCTGTAGGGGAATGGGCTGCCCAAGGAGGTGGTGAAGTCACCATCACTGGAGGTGTTCAGGAGGAGACTTGATAGGGTGCTTGGTTGCATGGTTTAGTTGATTAGGTGGTGTTGGATGATAGGTTGGACACGATGATCTTGAAGGTCTCTTCCAACCTGGTTTATTCTATTCTATCCTAGAATCATATAATGGAATCATGTATTTGGTTGGAAAGGACCGTTAAATGTCATCTAGTCCAACCTCCCTGCAGTAAGCAGGGACGTCCACAACTAGATCAGTTTGCTCAGAGCCTCATCAGGCCTGACCTTGAATGTCTCTAGGGGTGGGGCCTCCTGGGCAACCTGTTCCAGTGTTCCACCCCCTCATAGTAAAGAACTTCCAGTTTTCCATTATCAATGTTTATTACTGTCTTTACAATGGATTTCAAAATTGGTTTATACAAGCAAGACCATTAAGGAGCAGACACTACTCTTGATATTTCAATTGAAGCATGATTCAGAACAAAGAAGAGTTTTGTTTTTTTTTTGGTGGTGGTGGTGGTTTGGGTTTTGATGGTTAGTTGGGGTTTTTTGATAGATGACAAAAAATAGGGAAAGAAAGAAAAAAAAAGAAGACTCTTTTGGTTATGTAAGACTCTTCTCTTTGATTCTTGGCCAGCTCTGGATAATAATCCCTATTATTTCAAAATACTACACTGGAAACTTTGCTGGAATCCTACTAAACAAATAGCTGTACTGATGGCTTGCAACTTCCCTGTTTCGGAGTGCAACCTTCTCCGTCATACTAGAGACTAGATTTCATCAAAGTATTCACCAATATTTGTGAAAAGCCTGAAATGAAAACAAAAAGTAGAACTATAAACTGCCAAAAAATAGCTTTTTGAAGGATTCCATATTTTGTAGACTGTTCTATGACATGTTCCATGAAGACTTTTCAAATCCAGAATGGTCTGTCTTTCTGATTTCTGTTGAGAAGCTCAGTACAGAGTAACTTGGTAGAATAGAATAGAATAGAATAGAATAGAATAGAATAGAATAGAATAGAATAGAATAGAATAGAATAGAATTAACCAGGTTGGAAAAGACCTTTGAGATCATCGAGTCCAACCTTTCATCCAACACTATCTAATCTACCAAACCATGGCACCAAGTGCCCCATCCAGTCTCTTCCTAAACACCTCCAGGGATGGTGACTCCACCACCTCCCTGGGCAGCACATTCCAATGGCAAATCACTCTTTCTGTGAAGAATTTCTTCCTAACATCCAGCCTAAACCTTCCCTGGTGCAGCTTGAGACTGTGTCCTCTTGTTCTGGTGCTGGTTGCCTGGGAGAAGAGACCAACCCTCTCCTGGCTACATCCTCCCTTCAGGTAGTTGTAGAGAGCAGTAAGGTCTCCCTGAGCCTCCTCTTCTCCAGGCTAAGCAACCCCAGCTCCCTCAGCCTCTCCTCATAGGGCTTATGCTCCAAACCCCTCACCAGCTTTGTTGCCCTTCTCTGGACACATTCCAGCAATCAACATCTTTCCTAAACTGAGGGGCCCAGAACTGGACACAGGACTCAAGGTGTGACCTAACCATTGCTGAGTACAGGGGTAGAATGACCTCCCTGCTCCTGCTGGCCACACTGTTCCTGACACAGGCCACGATGCCATTGGCCTTCTTGGCCACCTGGGCACACTGTTGGCTCATGTTCTGCCTACTATCAACCAGCACCCCTAGGCCCCTTTCTGCCGGGCCACCCTTTCTCCAACCACTCTGGCCCCAGCCTGTAGCACTGCATGGGGTTGTTGTGGCCAGTGTGTAGAACCCAGCACTTAGATGTGTATTGCAACATGAAGACTAAAGTCTCTGGCTCAACTTTCATTCCTGCAAAATTCTCTCTCCTGTATGCTATTTGTATTGATGTGGAATTAAAAGCAAAAATTTCAAAGCCTTAGGTTTTCCAAAACAGAATCCTTATTTCCTTGTCAGTCTTAAAATACATTTTCCTCACTGTCTGTCAAACTCCACTGTCAACAGACACCTGAGTTTTATACTCCACCATCCTGTCCATTATTATAATATCAGGTCAAGGGACTTTCTCATGCATCTCTCGAGCTCATTCATACAGAAGAATTGGCTCTACTACTCATCTGAAGTCAGCACACAGTCACAACCACAGCATGTTAATCTGCAATTACAGGAAATTCCAAGTGTTTGCCATATTAAGCCCAGTAAACCACCTATAATGAGATAATCCATCCAGTACATAGTGTTACTCTATCACCACTGTCCACAGGCTTCAGTGAGACAAAGGTTTCCTCTCCAAGATTTCCGGAGGGTCCTTTGGCATCTAAAATGAATGAAAAATATGACCATATATTATACGATTTCTTTTTAACTGAAGACTCTTTAAACTATAAAAAAAGGGAGGAAGTAAAAAGGGAGGAAGTTTTCCTCTCCACTTTCTTTCTGGGTTTTCAAAACCAAGAAACTTACATTTACCATGGGCCAAGCAAAGACTGTTTGCCTATCAATAAGGTCAGTATTTTCTTGTGAGAAGTCATTGTCTTCTTATTCAAAGTGCACATTTTTTACCTGGTTATTTCCTCGTGATGTACTGCAGTCAAGTTGGTTACGAAGAGTTAGCACAAATATCTCAGAAATTAATCATAAGTCAATCAAAAAAAACCACTAGAAATCACAAACAAACAAACTGAAACTGCCTTGCCTTTTTTCAGTCTCAGAAGATGGAAGCATTGTTACACAAACACTATTAGTTCCCTCAGGTGCACAAAGACCAATAATAATTTAATCTAAAACGTATTTGCTGTGCAAAGGGCCTTACCCAAGTACAATGCTGTGAGTTATCCTCCTCTAAAATTTACTTTCTCAAAGCACTGTTGTCTGATTTTGCAGATTCTTCTGTTCAGTAGTTTTACAGAAACTTAGAGAGACAGGAAGACCATAAAAAGTAGCTAAAAACACATAACATTTGAACAAAATCATGTCACTAACAGGTCATATTTGGGCATTTATTGTTTTGGTTTTTTTTTTATCACCACAAAAATTCTTTAGCCATCAGGGCTACAGTGGGAAAGAAAAACCTTTTGAGAATAAACACAAAGGTTCTGATAGGTATCCTAATACAGATTCCTCTATCACACAAAATAGCTCTATTTCTGTATGACTACATGCTCATATGAAAGGCATGCTCGAAGTTACAACAATTATGTCAAACATTCAAATGTTTTCCTCAGCTCTATCTTATAATGAGATTTTCAGCTATTTCACCACACAAATCAATTAATGTGCCCCACACATAGTCCATATTATAAGGTTTCTTCAAATCCTAGCTTCACTCTTCAGAGACAGCTATATTGCCTTAAATTTGCAAGAGCCTACACTCAAGTAGATAACTTGAAGTTAGTTTAGTCACATAAAAACCAAATTTGTTGAGGGCTGGAGTTATGGCAACCTTAGGCTGCTCTTCCATGGGTATAAGGATGTCTCCTGCTAGCACGTAATGTGATAAACTTAGGTGTTCAACAGAGGCCAGCAGGAGCTGATATTAATGAAATTCCCAATGCTGACACTCTCTCACATCCTCAATGGACAACATACCTCAAGGTGATTCACTATCCAACAAACACACGGATTTTCAATCACTTTATAATATGTCTGTGCATAACTGATCCACACAGGTAAAAGTTGTAGATTTAATGAGTACTAGCAGCACCTGATGCAGTATATTTGTCCCATATATCCAATTATCTGTCAGGAGAACAGAGCAGAAGCTCCAGCTAGGCTTCCTCAGTAGTCCTAGGTAAATGATTTGGGTGATGTGCATGAGAATTCTAGCAAGCACAGCACACCAGACACATCTACACTTGCAGTGCAAATGCACCTCATACATGCAGGTAAAACCACTCTAGACACATGCTTTCTGAAATCTGTTCATGTACTGCAACTCTGAAGCTTTTAGAGTCCAAAGTGTGCACAGCAAACTTGGTATTTTCCTTTGGGAAATGTCCATGCATACGCAACACGCATTCAGATTGCCAGTACAGAAACCCAGCTGCTCTATGCAGTGCTCCTGCAATGCAGAAGACAGTCTTGGCTGTGCAAGATCATATTTGCTGTGGATAAGGACTGTATGTGCCTCAGTATAAGTATGCACGTAATACTTCTGATAAAGTCAGCACACTGGGCTCACTTCCAAATGAGTTGTTCAAAATACCCAGTATTGATGGATTGAGGATCCATGAACTGAGAACTGTTTGCACTCAAATATATTTAACTATTTTTTTGCTTGTAATGACATGTCATTAAGGAAAGATCTTTTGACATGACTGAATATGCAGTCTAGAATGTAGCTGTGCAATAAAATCTGATAACAAAAGATGAAGACAGACTTGCAAAGGGGGGGGAAGTGATTGCAGTTTCTACTCTGAAATTGGAAAAAGATGTTCCAGAGAAAGGCATTCTGGCTGATGAATTGGTGTAGACTTCAAATCCAAGAACAGTACTGAAATTGGAGCTAAACCATAATAAAGGTTTTATAAGTAAATTCTTATGACAGTGGATTTTGCAAAACATTAGAAAAACAATCTTCCCATGCAAAGTTGTGCAGCTTCTCACGTCTCCAGCAAGCAAGAGTTGCAGGAAATTCAATAATTGACGTGGAATTTACGGACTGCCACTGGTTACATATGAACAGCAATATAAATTTCTTTGAGGAGCTGAAGGCTGGCAAAAATCATCTTGCAGGAAACAGAATAAATTCGTTTGAGAAAGGAAAGGACTACGCCTCCTGCTCCAGATTTAAAAGGTCTACAGATATATGCCTATTTGGAGATAAGCACAGCCTTAAAACAAAATACATGAGGTGAGAAAAGAGATGCTTTCTCTCTACCTTTCTCTGCCTACCACATTGGCAAAGTTATTCCTGTGACTGTCAGAGTGATCTGCAAGCCATGCAAACTAGAAAAGTGCTATATTGCCTACCAAAGTGACCCGAACAATGACAAACCCAACAACAGACCAAAACAACAAAACTAAATAAATAGATTCCTCAGTGTCTCTTCCTTTTTTGTTGTCATTTCAGAGTAGAAATATAGCACATCTTAAAGTCACTGCTCAGAAAATTTATCTGTTCTGACCTTTTACGTTATTTGATCATTCTCCCTATTGCCATATTTTACGCAATAAATCCAAACTCTCCACTGAAAGATTTCAGTTTAGAGACCAACTGCTCTACACACAAGCAAGGCTGGATTTTTTAAAACTCTTCTTAAAATAGGCTAGTGCAGGACATTTTTTCACCATCCTAAGTTCTGACATCTGCTTCTGAAACATACATTGTTTCACCAGTATACTAACTCCAGTATACCAGCTGTGTTCAGTTCTGGGCCCCTTAGTTCATGAAGGAATTGAGACACTTGAACGTGTCCAGAGAAGGGCAACAAGGCTGGTGAGAGGCCTCGAGCACAAGCCCTGTGAAGAGAGGCTGAGGGAGCTGGAGTTGTTTAACCTGGAGAAGAGGAGGCTCAGGGGAGACCTTATTGCACTCTACAACTACCTGAAGGGAGGATGTAGCCAGGAGAGGGTTGGTCTCTTCTCCCAGGCAACCAGCACCAGAACAAGAAGGCACAGTCTAAAGCTGCACCAGGGGAGGGTTAGGCTGGATGTTAGGAAGAGTTTCTTCATAGAAAGAGTGATTGGCCATTGGAATGTGCTGCCCAGGGTGGTGGTTGCATCATCATCCTTGGAGGTGTTCAAGAGGGGATTGGACATGGCACTTGGTGCTACGGTTTAGTCATGAGGTCCTGGAGGACAGGTTGGACTTGATGATCTTTGAGGTCTCTTCCAACCTTGGTGATTCTGTGATACTGTGAACTCAATTACAGGGTAAGGTAAAAGACATTTACTTAGTAAAATATTCCTTCAATGATGAAAATGAAAAAAAGTCACTGCTAGTGACCCAAATTATTCTGTGATTTTATGATTAAAGGCTGAATTCTTTGCTTGATTCATAAGTTTTGGAGTCTCCATTAGACATTTTCCTCATCACAGATAGAAGCTAAAGTTGTTGCAGACTGTTGGAAATGTGTTCTCCAAGCAAAGCTGGTGCCTACTACTTGCTTCATAACTGTGACAGTGGCAATTTTAATAGGTATAAGACACTAACAAAACAGTCCTTCACATTAAATAGTCCTAGTTGTGTAACTCCTTGGTATGTTTTGTGCTGCAGAGGGCAGAAGTTACCCTTCTGCCTGTCTAACAGAAAAGGCATGTAGGGCTCTTGTTCTTACAGCAGTTATCAGTGTGCTACCTGCCCTTTTCATCATAAAACTGTTTGGGTCAGAGGTCCAACTCCTCTACCACAGAAAGGGGCATATTCCACTAGATCAGGTTGCTCAAAACCCCATGCAACCTCACTTCAAACACTTGCAAAGATACAGCATCCACGACTTAGCTGGGAACCTATGCCAGTGGCTATCATCCCCATCAAAAAATCATTTCTTCCTTATGGCCAATCTAAATCTACCCTCTTTCAGTTTAAAACTGTTGCCCCTCATCCTGTCACTACAGTCCCTGTTGAAAAGTCTCTACCTTCTTTGTAATCTTCCTTTTAACTTTGAAAGGCTGACACAATGTGTCTGTGGAGCCTTCTGTTCTCCAGGTTGAATAGTCCCAACTCTCAGCTTTGCTTGCTGGGATAAGTATTCCAGTCATCTGGGCACACTCTAAGATGTCTGTATCTTTATTATGCTGGGGACAGGCAGCAGAGCTGAACACTCTATGTGTCTCACTAGACAGAGTAGGAGGAGAGAATCACTTCTCTTGACCTGCTGGCCACAATTCTCTCTATGCAGCCCAGAATACAACACTTTTTTCTGGGCTGCAAGCACACATTTGTCAGTCCACATCCAATTTTCCATTCACTAACATCCTCTTGTCCTTCTCCACAGGGTGACTCTCAATCTCTTCATCCCTGAGGTCTGTATGGATATTTGGCTCTATTTTGCTTGCTCTCCTCTAAAACGTCAGTACACCATGTTAGATTAGCAGCCACAATTTATTTTGAAGGACTCCATGTCCTTTTCACTGACACTGCTACTTTACACTTTGACAACATTCATTTGAGCCATAAGTAGGTTGCCGCAACCCTTAACATAAGTCAGGCTTAAAATCTTCACTGAGTGATTATACTTAAAAGTCATAATTGGCTAAAGTGTTTCTCTTGTCTCCTTGCTTCCACTCATATTAAATTCTCTTTCTCTTCATCACAGTTGGCTCCAGCCAGGTATCATCCTGTTACTGGTCATGACCTGGTACAGAATTGACAGGGTACATGTAGCAAAATGTACCTAGAGATCTCAGCCTAGAGATTTGAAGGAGGTGATAATCCAGCACACCATATGCTGTGTTATGTGCTCTCTCCCAGTTCGTACAGTGTGTACACAAAGCAGAACTGACGTCGGTTAGGACTTGTGCTTCACATGCCAAAGTGCTGCACAGCTGCATTTTCCTCAGATTAATGCACTTTGTTTTTCCAGAACATATTCCATATGGTTTAGCAATGAGTCTGTTCTAACTGCCCCCTTCTGGTATGTTCAAGGCCACACGTTACAGACACACACAAAGTTCCTTCCATTGCCTTTGCAGAGAAGCATCCTCAATGTTGAAATGACTCTGCAGAAAGCAGCCAGCCCTCCTGCACACTTCCATTTGAGTCTGCAGACCATCTCTAGGTGCTTTCCCCTTGTACTGCCTACAGGGCTTACATCACACCAGAGCATCAGGAGGGGGACAGAGTCATGTTTCAAAGCTCTCCAGTGAAGTGTCATACCCTTCACAAACAACAAAGCAAAACCATACGTTTGGAAGCCAGATGAAATTAATGAGTGATATTTGGTAAAGCATTTGTAATTCCAGAATCAGGGTACTGGGCAAGATCTAGTAGAAATAGAATTATGTGGTTGCCTTTACTGAAATTGTCATTGAGCTTTTTAGTTTTTTTAAAATCATTGCAAGGCATTTAGCAGTGCAAATAAAACAGTCAGGGATCAGTACCATGCAGCACCATTTCTATACAAGTGTCACACAGAAGTCGCACACATTCTTATTGCCAGATGTTCTCATTTTAACTCAGCTGGCAGCTGAGCTCCAGCAGACTGTGCTTGACAGAGGGGTTTCTCCTTTCTGCCCCCCACCTCCTCCCTCCCCTTCAGGTGGACAAGGAAAAGGCCCTGGAAAGCAGAGATAAGGACAATTTACTACTCTCTTGCAGTCATACCATGTTACACACACACACAAAAGATTACAAATACCAGCACAGGCAACAGCAGAGGAACAGACAAAACAGACAAGCCTTTGGGACAGTTCCTCCACAGCTGAAATACAGGCCTGTACATGAGAAGAAAGACTTCCTTCATATTACTAGAGCCTAACCGTTTAATTCACTGCTTGTTCTTGACCATCTTTTATGGCCCAAGATGTTGCCACCGATGAGCTGGCATATAATGATAGCGGATCTGGTTGAAAATTTCTCCACGTGGCAGGTGTACATACAACTTCATTTGGCTCTGTAGGATGAGGATTGTCATTTGTGTCATTATAGAGCATTTCCAGCAGAACTAGTTCCCTCAAGCCATTGGATGCCTTTCTCCATGGTGTTCCATCTTTCTAGACGACCCATCATATCTTCCTTGAAGGGGCACCTATCCTTTACACCTGCTAGAAATCATCTCCAGAGGTTGAAGGTTTGTACCATTTTTAAAATAACCTTGTTGACACCTCCTTCCTGGGACAGGGATCCCAACTGCTTGGCTTCCCTGCCTTCTGATTCCAAGCTACTGGCTCCACTATTCCAGCATCTGGGCAGACAGGTGATAATAGGCTCACCTGGGTGGCAGCCAGAGTTCTTTTGTATGTCCTGGAGCTTGCCCAGGAATAGTGATTGACTGATTACCTGTGGCTTTTCCTCCTGTTCTCATGATGGCCCTGATTTATCCTCATCCTTTGCAGGACAAGCTGTTTTCTTTGTGTACTTCTTTTGCTTTACTGCCCCAAAGTGAGCAACATGATGAGATGCTGACAGTTGTCAAGTTGACAACCCTGGTTTAATTCTGTAGTGTGTTACAGCTTTATCTGATGGCAATGATGCTATCAGTTAAAAAGTAAAACAAAATTAATTTTAAAATACATAAAGTCATTGGAAGCCGATTTTCTACCTAGCTGTGATCCCAGAGTGATTCCCATGTTCATGCTCATGATCTGACCTCATCCCCATTCCCTATCACGGTGAGAAATAATTGCTCACCATCTCCACCGTCTACAAGTGGGAAACCTCAGCATGCAAGCTGGAAGGGAGATGCAGGACACAGCGGCCAGATTTCTGAAGCTTTGACATATCCTACGAGAACAAGACACAGACTAGGAAATTAGTCATCCTAATCATTTCTTGAAAGGAAAAGAACCAAGTGGGAAGTCAGAGAAAACATTTAGACAACTTTTCTCCCTTCACACCCCTGGCACCACCAAAAATAAAATCATAGTTGGAAAGTAGTGTTTATAGGGAAACAGGAGAGTCATAGGATTTTGGTAAGCTTTCAAAATCTTGGAGAAACTTTCTTACTGTTGGAAAACCCACTGATAGTAGTTCTCCTGTAGAGGACCCAGGGTAGATCATCATCAATTTGTCCAAGTGGAAAAATTGGCTTTGATTACTGCTAGCAAACACCCAGTGGCCCTGTACTTCATGTCATCAAAGTTTGCTGTATTACTTTTCTAGCTAGGTTTTACAATCAGAACATTCAAAAAGTCTAATGAAATAAAAAGGTTTACCATTATCTCTCTCATCAAGTCTCCCTTGCCTTCTCTTCCCTTCCAGCACTATACCAGATTCACAGCTGTCCCTCAGCATCTTGAAACAAAACATGCTGTACTCAGTAATAAAGACTATTATATAACTCACAAATATAATAACAATAATAATAATAATAATAATAATGCACATTGTGATGAATCATTAATTGGTCAATTAGCTGACTTTAGAAGCAACCATTCCAATAATTCCTTCAGGAAACCATAAACTTGTTGTGAATAAACTGGAGCTCTTATGCTCAGAATAGGAAGGTAAATCACATTTTGACAGAGAATGAGATAAACTTCCCCTTTGAAAGATGCATTTTCCAGGAAATACAATAGTTTGTTAGGGGAAAAAAATAAATAACAACAATGTTCCTGTACCTTCCTCCATCTCAACAACTTTGGATCACTGCATTATTTATACCAAGCTATAGCTGTTTTGATATGCTGTTGAAGTACATAGTTAAAGGTTGTCCTGAGATTTGCACTACAAACAGAACTAAAATCCCACTTACATTTTTCCTATTAAATGTCTCTCACCATTTGGCATTGTACCTGCAAATACAATGCACATTTTACAGTTATATTAAAGCTTTTGCAAGAGAAACAATTTTTAAGTGGTCCTTTTTTTAAAGTTTTGCCATTTGGCTCAAGCAACCTTGAGTTCTTTTAGGTAAATCTCTGCTTTCCAACTTCTTGCACACATGCTAACAGCTCAGGCATTAGCCACTCTGGGAAATTTAAAATTACAGTCATTCTCTCTTCTTGGCATGCATGACTATCCAAAGAAGAGGAGATGAAGCTGTTAGATTTTTCCAGGACTTCAAACTTTTTGCTTCATCTTGCATCTCTCATGATCCTCTGATGCATATTCTTAACCTGTAAAAGAACCCCACCACCAACTGTAGTATTTTACCTACAAGTACTACAATCCTACACGTGATTGTTCACTGCCCTAATAAATATCTTGTGGTTTGCTTCCTTTTGTCCATGATTAGCTGGCATAAACTATTGCAAACCAATCACTAGAAAAACCCATAGGCAAGTGCTCCTGATCTCCCACCACCTTATTCAGTACTTTAACTTGGAACCACAGTTCCAGGCGTGACTTAGATGGCCTGCATAAATACTTTTGGTCCAGCTCTTTCAGTTGTTCAAATAAAAACTGTCCTTGCATTTTGATGATAGCAAATTCAGGTGACATTTCCATAAGCATGCCTGCAGATTCTGTGTGCATATATGCAAGCTAAAGAAAGTGGAGATGTGCACTGCACAGACTTGCTCTTTACACACAAAATAAGTAAGTGTATGTGAAATAAAAAGCATTTTCTTGATTACCAAAGCATATGAACTGAAGCAGCACCGGGTGAGAGTGTTATTTTAACTAGTCACTTTCTTAGTTACACCATGGAATCACTGTATTCACAGCTTTAAAGGTTGTTCCTTAGTGCAGGGGACACAACTGAGTCTAGTTACATGACTAAATTATTATAGAGTGTCAGTCACAATCTGAAGCCGCCATGGATGCCAAAGAGTAGAGGGCAACTTAGAAAAGTTAATCAGCCTTTGGTCTTTCTTCAAAGACTGCCAAGTTTCAATGATTGCCTTAGGGCCTGATCCAGAAAGGCCCTTAATTGTCTGTCAAACTTTAACCATATGAGTAATCCTATTGAAACTATGAACTACTCATGCTTAGAGCTAAATACTTGCTTAAGTGCTTTTCTGGATCAAGAACTCAGTGATGTGAATGCTTATCCACTAATACATGAACCAAGACAGCAAACTCTGCCTCTTACAGTTGCAATAAAACCTCACAAGATTTAAATCTGCAGAGCAGTGTGATGAGGTTGCATCATTAGGACTATGAGGTTGCCTGCATTAGGAATAGTGTGTCCAGCAGGAGCAGGGAGGTCATTGTGCCCCTGTACTCTGCTTTGGTTAGGCCACACCTTGAGTACTGTGTCCAGTTCTGGGCCCCTCAGTTTAAGAAGGACATTGAGACACTTGAACGTGTCCAGAGAAGGGCAACAAGGCTGGTGAGAGGCCTTGAGCACAAGCCCTATGAGGAGAGGCTGAGGGAGCTGGGGTTGTTTAGCCTGGAGAAGAGGAAACTCAGGGGCGACCTTGCTCTCTACAACTACCTGAAAGGTGGTTGTAGCCAGGAAGGGGTTGGCCTCTTCTCCCTAGCAACCAGCACCAGAACAAGGGGACACAGTCTCAAGCTGTGCCAGGGGAAGTTTAGGCTGGAGGTGAGGAGAAAGTTCTTCACCGAGAGAGTGCTTCGTCGTTGGAATGGGCTGCCCAGGGAGGTGGTTGAGTCGCCGTCCCTGGAGGCGTTCAAGAGGGGACTGGATGTGGCACTTGGTGCCATGGTCTAGTCGTGAGGTTTGTGGTTACAGGTTGGACTCAATGATCTTCGAGGTCTCTTCCAACCTTGGTAATACTGTGATACTGTGAGGTTCACCTACACCCTTCACAAAAGCACTGTTCCTCACGAATGCTATAAATTACAAAAAAGTGACTATCATGAGTCAAACCTTGAAGACCCATAAAATACAATCATTGCTGTTACCAACTATTAACTCATGTGAGCAGTAAAGATGTAGATGGCCAAGAAAAAAGTTTAATCCATTTATGTTCCAGATTACACCGCAGTAAACATAGTATTTAAATCATATGACTATTTTGTCTCTATGAGCTTTCATTACTGACAGCATTCTGTTGTTCAGATTGTCACAGTGTTGCTATTCTCCCTGTTTTCCACTAACTAAACTTTAATTGTTTAAGAAATGCAACACTGCCATCTAGTATCCACAAAATATGATGAAAATTTTCTTTCACTAAAACACTTCCCCTTGGCACAGGAACAAATCAGTTTTACATAAGTTCTGTGGACTACAGGCTCTCACCAGGGCTCAGAAGTGGTCTGGATGTCAGAAAGCTGCTTGTTTCCCCAAAAGCACCAGGAGAAATACAACCAGAGGACATAAGAGTATATTTATAAGACCTGATATCCTTACGGCTATTGTGCTTGTTCCAAAGGCATCCTGGATTCACAGAGCAGTTTCAGAGAGCAGCCAGCCCACATAAAAATTCAGGCAAGACAAACCACCAAACACCCCAAATTCCCATTCAAAACAGCATTTTAGTAGGGAAGATTAAAATTCCCTGCCAATGGCCATCTGCAGCACCTTCACCTTTCTTTGTTCCTTTTATAGTACTACCAAGGTCAGATCTGGTACAGGAATGCCATAATAAGGTCACTGTTAGACTAAAGTGCCCCAGTGTTGGCTGCAATTTTGCTTTCTAGCATTCTGTGTTACTCTGCAACTGAATGCTGAATGCCCAAATATTTTCAGAGTCTCTTTCTGGATGAAACTCCTAGCAGTCTGCATTGCACTGTTATTTAAAGCAAAACCAGAAAACAGCTAGCTCCAGTTAGTCTGGCCATGCAACAACCTTACACAGCCACACATGCAACTGCTTGCAGAGAATGAACCCAGAAGGATCCCAGAGCCACCCCACCTCTCCTGGCCAGACACGAGGTAGCGGGAGGGCAGTGTCTGCAGCCCTGTCCAGCCACCCTTCCCACAGCCTTCATGCCAGCAGTAGCCCTGAGAGCCACTGCAGCAGCAGAAGCAGTGGGGCCTGGAGAGGTCCCACAGCCGGGCCCAGCCAGGCCAGACCACTATCATAGTGAATATATATTTTCATATATATACATACTGTGTATATGCACATAGTATATGCACTATGTGTGTATGTGTATAGTATATACACACAAAGACTGAGAAGAGAAGAGAAGAGAGAGAAGAGAAGAGAAGAGAAGAAAGAGAAGAGAAGAGAAGAGAAGAGAAGAGAAGAGAAGAGAAGAGAAGAGAAGAGAAGAGAAGAGAAGAGAAGAGAAGAGAAGAGAAGAGAAGAGAAGAGAAGAGAAGAGAAGAGAAGAGAAGAGAGAGAAGAGAAGAGAAGAGAAAGAGAAGAGAAGAGAAGAGAAGAGAAGAGAGAAAGAAGAAGAGAAGAGAAGAGAAAGAGAAGAGAAGAGAGAAGAGAAGAGAGAAGAGAAGAAGAAGAGAAAGAAGAGAAGAGAAGAGAGAAGAGAAGAGAAGAGAAGAGAAGAAGAGAAGAAGAGAAGGAGAATAAAACAGGTTGGAAAAGACCCTCAAGATCATCGAGTCCAACCCATCATCCAACACCATCTAATCAACTAAACCATGGCACCAAGCACCCTATCCAGTCTCTTCCTAAACACCTCCAGGGATGGTGACTCCACCACCTCCACGGGCAGCATATTCCAATGGCCAATCTCTTTCTGTAAAGAATTTCTTCCTAACATCCAGCCTAAACCTCCCCTGGTGCAGCTTGAGACTGTGTCCTCTTGTTCTGGTGCTGGTTGCCTGGGAGAAGAGACCAGCCCCCACCTGGGTACAACCTCCCTTCAGGGAGTTGTAGACAACAAGAAGGTCTCCCTGAGCCTCCTCTTCTCCAGGCTACGCAACCCCAGCTCCCTCAGCCTCTCCTCATAGGGCTTGTGCTCCAAACCCCTCAGCAGCTTTGTTGCCCTTCTCTGAGCACATTCCAGCAAGTCAACATCTTTCCTAAACTGAGGGGCCCAGAACTGGACATAGGACTCCAGGTGTGGTCTAACCAGTGCTGAGTACAGGGGCAGAATGACCTCCCTGCTCCTGCTGGCCACACTGTTCCTGATACAGGCCAGGATGACATTGTATTTATTTTTTATATATATATATATACACACACACACATATAGTGTACATACAACATATTTAGTATGTATATACTATATATAGAATCATAAAATCATATAATTGTTAGGGTTGGAAGGGACCTCAAGGATCATCAATTTCCAACCCCACTGCCATGGGCAGGGACACCTCACACTAGAGCAGGTTGCTCAGAGCCACATCCAGCCTGGCCTTAAAAACTTTCAAGGATGGGGCTTCTACCACCTCCCTGGACAACCTGTTCCAGCATCTCACCACCCTCATGGTGAAGAACTTGTAGTGGTTTGAGCCTTAACTGGAGTTTACCCTCCTGTAAACACAACTCTACCATCAATATCATCAACCTCAGTACAATCAAAACACTTCCTGACATACAGGGCCACACAACTGCCTCTCCTTCCTTGCCTGTCCCTTCTATAGAGTTTATAGCCATCAGTTTTGACACTCCAGTGGTGTGAGCTATCCCACCACATTTCTGTGACAGCTACTATGTCATTCCTTTTCTGATAGACAGTGACTACCTGCTCCTCCTGTTTGCTTCATGTGCTGCATGCATTAGTGTAGGCACACTTCATTTGGTCTAAAGGACTCGCCAGCCGTACATCAACTCACAGTTAAAGAGCCCAAAGCCCTGCTAGAGACACAGGGCTTGGAGAGAGGTGTTGATCTCCTGACTCTTCCTGTTTATTCCTTTAGCTCACCCCCATGACTTGGCGGTTGGAGCAGAACACTGCTTGCACTCCCAATCCCTCAAAAGTCATCCTAAAGCCCCAAAGTCTTTCTTAATTGCCCTTGGACTTCTTGTCCCTACTTTATTGCTGCCTATCTGAAAGATCAGCAGTAGATAGTAGTCTGAGGGCTAAATATATTGTATATATGCATGCTAATTGTTTTTGCTCTAATACTAAAAATATATATGCTATATATATATATACACACACTCATATATATGCTATATATATGCACTAACAGTGTATATACAGTAATAGTATACACCGATACAGTGTACACAAAATGTACTATGTATACTGTACCTAGTGTATATATAGTATGTGTATTTTATACTATAACTATTATATACAGTGTATATACATACATAACCTCTGTATAGTATATATACTGGATAGTGTATATATATACACAGCATAGCATACATATACACACTATGTATAGATATTCTCTATATACACTCTACATAGTGCATATGTGCACGTCGTGAGTATGTGTAGATGTACACATTCTGTGATCCAAGGATGGCAGCTAGGACAAAACTAGAGTAAAGTGCGGGTAGGCTAAACAGCAGATGCATAGGTAAAGCACACTGAAGCTTCCAAACCCTAGGAAAGTGTTGAAGTTTCCTCCTGGAAGCATATACCACTGCTAAGCAACCCCAGCCCCAGCCTGGAAGCTATCCTGCTGTCTCATCAGGCAGGTGGGTCTTGTGCCCAGCACTCTGTGCTCCTCTAGTTTTCTTCTCCCTGTGGTGGCAGCTCAAACGCTTTCCAAGGATGTTCATCTCTCCTTGCAGCCTTCACAGAAACAGTGGCAAAGAACTGGTGACATATGCGCAAAGTGGTCATGTCTGCTGGTCTAGGCAGACATTTTGGCTCTGTCAAATAGAGCTATGCAATGAAATGAAACTTCTTCATTTGTTATTCATTGCCCTTTCCCCTATTTAAGGACCTGTCGTTGTCTCACTTTCCAAAGAACCACATTCAGACAGCTCTTTGTATGGTCTCACATACAAAGTGATGGAGAGATACAGAGAAGATAAGAAAGTGGTGTTGAGGTGGCCAATATCTGAATCCTCCATTTCCCTTGCAGGATATTTTCTTCCTCAAAGTGACAGTGGCCTAGATTACAGAGCAATTATTACCCCTGGACCAGAGGACTGAAAGTTGACATCCCATACACACTACCTCAGAGAGACTGTCAGATATTGCATATATGACAAAGCTGCTGGTATGCACAAAGCCTTCACCATGGGCTGTTCTTCAGCATTT
This sequence comes from Picus viridis, assembly GCA_033816785.1. Taxonomy (NCBI): domain Eukaryota; kingdom Metazoa; phylum Chordata; class Aves; order Piciformes; family Picidae; genus Picus; species Picus viridis. The sequence goes on from CM066570.1 coordinate 11,205,100, forward strand.
TATGAAGACTGTTCACTGGATTCATAGTAACAAGACATTGGATTCATCGTCTCATTTCATTTTTCCTGACTTCAGATGTATGTAATGTAATATTTATGTCTCAGATACCTGTCTAAACTCTTTCTACTTTGTGGAGAAAAATATGCACAATTTCAGATGTCTGCATCAGCTTGAGATGAATAGTGACCCTGAGTTGCCTGTTATCTCCTGATAGTTGTAAAGGGAGCCTAGTGAACGGCCTCCAACACGGACCATCACCATCCCTGAAACAGTGTAAGATTGCAGAAAAGCACAAGAAGAGAACCAGTTCAAATTTTACATTTGCTTAGATCTTAGATTCTAACAAAGAATACAGAATAATGAAAAATCATGTGAAAAATGTAGAGAAGGCACAGTAGTTAAGGTGTTTATTTCATTAACAAATTATTCAAATGCTTTGACAGAAGAAAGTGAGAGACAAATCTGCCCTGAACTAAGGTAAAAAGCACTTTTGTGCTGGAGAACCATTCTCTCTGCAAGTGTTCTTTTTGCATACATTGGAGAATGTTTTCTCTATGAACTACCTTTAACACATATGTGAACTTGCTCATGCAGAGAAAGAATTAATTCACCCATTTGCTCTAAAATGCTGAAATGATGATTCTGCCAGTGTGGAAAAAAAAAAAAAAAGAAAAGACAGATCATTGTTACCTCTTCTAGTCACAGCATCTGTCTAGTTGCTCTGCTGGGAGATAGGATTACATGAACACAAAGCAGAGTAGAGAAACGAACCACAAAGATTTCCCAATACAGCATGGTCTACTAAAATCCTTCAGTTCCACTAACACAGGCCCTGACAGCAGCAGCAGCTCAATTACTTTTAGTCAGATTAACAAAATGGATTTTGTTAGTGAAAGAATGGAAACTGATATTATAAAAGACAATATTCATGAATTATTCAACTGCTATGAAACATTTTTTGTTTGTGGTTTTTGGTGGACTTTTTTCTTTTGTTTTGCTTCTAGGTTGCAGAGTTATGAACAAAGCTATGCTAACAAACCTGAAAATCACAAGCCTGTCCTGAAATCTTATTTATCATTGGTATTGCACAATTAAATTTCTATTAACTCCTCATGATGTAAAGCTATTGGATTTATGGGGGACCTGAAAATTGGTAAAAATTGTTTTTACTGTAGCTGTTAAAACATAGGGAGTTGGACATGCACTTTGAACCATCCTTATAAACATTTACAGACTTCATTGAAAGATTTATGATTCACATAATCTAAATGCTCTAACCACTCAACATTTTAAGAAGAAACCTTTTGTTCTTCCTTAATTACTCAAGTACTTATTTTGAGTGACTTAAAATCTTTGTCATCATTTTAAGTTCACTCCACTTAGCTCTTTGAGGTTGACTTGGAAATATTTACTGATGTGTAGTAGCATAGGAAGTAAATGTCAAATTCTTCCAAAACATTTAAAAGCAAGTGGTTCCCAAACTTGTCTTCCTCCAACAGCATTAAGGAGAACTGTTCATTCAAAGCATGTGATGACACCATTATTGTCAAAGTAGTCTTTCAAGTGCTGAATTCAAAACATAAATACATATCTGCAGTCCATGGCAGATTTCAAAACTGTCATTCAATTGCATTTTCTGCAGGGGAGCAGCAAGAAACGTCCCATTTCGTGATTTTATCAAAAGGTATAAAATACAAAGAAATCTTTCTACTCTCCTCTTAGCCCCTAAGCTATTCATCCTAGGTATAAATCCATAAAGCAGTTTGGAATATTTTGAGAATGTCATTTAACATGAGCTCTTTCCCTCAATAGAAGTCTTGAACTGTTTTACTGAGTCCCCAGATTTACATATGACCCTATTTGAATCGCTGTTGTTTCACTACCTGGTTTGCTGAAAGCAAAGATACCAAACTGGGGAACTTACCACATGCGACTATGCAGGCTGACATATGAAGAGCATTTCTAGCTGGCACTTTGTAGACACATGTTTTGTGTCCCATGTGTCATAGGGGAGGGATCAGGAGGCAGTCATGCAGGACTGGTAGCCTAGCAAGGAAGGCAGTCCTGCTGTGCAAATATACACCACTCAGGGCAGCTCACTAGCCTCCTGGCACAAAAAGACACATCAATGAACACAAAGAAGAAAACACCTTGGTCATTAAGCATCTGTACAAGTTTAGCATGCTTAATACACATACAGACAACTATCAGAGGATGCTTGCTGGACTGATGCATGAAGCAAGGCTGAAATACCACGGAAGTCATCTCTGGCCCTGGAATACAACAGTGCTTCCCCTGTGGGAAGAAGCCAACAAATTAACAGGGAAAGAATGAGTGAGAGGGAGGGAGGAGAAAGCAAAGGTATTTCATTAACACCTGTGGTGTGCTGAAGTTTCCACCCCAGCATTAACTTTGCCAGACCAACTCAGTTAGAAGCAAATGAAGCTGTATTTACAAGCGAGAACTACACTCTACAATGGAATGCAGTGAATATGTACAAAATATACAGTATTTACAATATTATGCAGATATTTACAACTAGCAAGCAACACAAAAATTCCCCTGGTCAGAGACCAGAAAAGCTGTCCCACTGCCCCACTCCCCTGTCCCAAGACAGAAAAGGAGCGGAGAGAAAGCAGTGGGTTAGACTTAACTAAACAGCTCAGCCAAGGCCAGCCAACAAGCAGGTTAACCTCTCCCAAGAGAAGCAAAACAACAGAGATCAGAAGAGAAGAGAGAGAATTGTTATGGTAGAGCCCGTCTTATTCTAGACATTTATCCAATGTATGTGTTTAGAATAATCTTTTGTTTTCCTTTTTACACCCAATAGTGATTTATTTATATTTTTTTCTACTTTTCTGTAACTACATTTTAAAGGCATAGCCTAAAGCCACCACAACACTTAAAAATGCAATATTGAGAAAAATATTCCCAGTTATTAAGCTGGATATTTTTCAGCAAGTCTGGAGGAGTTTCCTTGCTATTCTTTCTGGCTGTGACCTTTTGGATGTAGAGGGGTGGGTTTGCTTCCTGATTTCTGTGAGGAAGGCAGAAACATAAATGAGACTTTATCTGTATGGCTTTCCACCAGCCCCATACTTTCTGGCAATGGGTACCAACACAGTCCTCTCATAGGCAAGAAGGATTAACTGCTTAATATGGAATATTAATTCATTTTTTGGACAGTTAAAAACAAACCCCAGCTTCAGTAATGAGGAGGAAAGCAGAGAGAGAGAGACAGAAGAAGCGAAGTTTCTGTCTGCCTGTAGTTAATACATGCTCATATTAACAGGCCACTTAAGGTGAAATAGTGAGCAGCCTCAGGTTGTATGAACCGGTGTTGAATGATATGTTGGATGCAACGATCTTGAAGGTCTCTTCCAACCTGTTTTATTCTATTCTATTCTATTCTATTCTATTCTATTCTATTCTATTCTATTCTATTCTATTCTATTCGATTTGATTCGGGAAAGCCACATTTTTTTCTGAGTAGAGTTCTAGATTCACTTTCACAGAAACCATGATGCATGCAAGAGTGGCTTTAAACTATTTTAAAAACACTTGCTAATCTTCCCCTGTGTAATGTAGAGTGGCCTTAGGGCCACTGCAATCCATCCTGTGGCACTAAGTTACTTTAAAAAAAAATAGGTTAACAGAAATGACTGAACACAACATAGATTTCCATTTAAAATGTTATCCTTTAAAACATGGGGAGCAAAAAATTAAGGAAATGCAATAGAGGGTTTTTTTCTCTCTGTCTCGTTGTCACTTGATCTTTGCTATCTTATTATTTCTCACATTCCCCCTCCTCTCTCTTTCTGACAAAGACTGAAATTAATGGTAGTTAAAATTTTTTGTTAATTAAGGTTACAAATCTCTTTGCTGAATAGGATTCTAAGGACTCCTCAGTAAAGAGCAAAAGAGAAGGAAAAACACCAGCAGAAACAATGCATCTGCTTCAGGAGGAAATATTAGCCAGTCAGAAGAGAAACAGGTTAAGGTGAAGTGAAGGGAGAAATTTTGTTGTAAAATTGAGAAACCCATTCATTTGATAAATTTTACTTTTACTTGAAGAGGTGGCTTGCACAGTTTACACAAACATTTGCCAATATTTTAAAAGTCAGGAGTTGATTTAGCACTATACTGCAATGCTTGCTGGACATTGGCACCAAATTACAAGTATGGAAATTAGAAAACTTGTTCCAAAAGTATAGGGAATCTTGACTGCCTTTTGCTTTCCACAGTGTAACTCCCAGTTCACACTTGTTAAAAGTGAAAGAATATTTTGCAGGATTTGAGGTGCTGCTTTGTGGTTATTAGTAGTAACCTTACACTGTCTAGGAACAAAAAAGTATTTGAATCAGGAAGTATGATAGAATAGAATAGAATAGAATAGAATAGAATAGAATAGAATAGAATAGAATAGAATAGAATAGAATAGAATAGAATAGAATAGAATAGAATTAACCAGGTTGGAAAAGACCTTCAAGATCATCGCGTCCAACCCATCATCCAACATCATCTAATCAACTAAACCATGGCACCAAGCACCCCATCCAGTCTCTTCCTAAACACCTCCAGTGATGGTGAGTCCACCACCTCCCTGGGCAGCCCATTCTAGTGGCCAATCACTATTTCTATGAAGAACTTCTTCCTAACATCCAGCCTATTTTTTTCTCTGCTCCAGCCTAATTTTTGTCTGCTCTTAACAAGACAGAATAATTAAGAGAAGTGATTAATCCTGTAAAACAAAATAGTTGTAGGAAAATCATTTAACATCTCTAAGCATCACAGTGCAAATACAGACCTATTCAGTGACTGAGGGAGTTTTCTCCATTTATGAAAATGGTGCTCAACATTTAAGGGAAGTTATTGTAAGTAGTTGTAAGAATTGGCTTTAGTGCTGTGGCACTACACTCTCTGAGTAAAGTATATCATTAATCATCACTGTGTTCTTAAATGTCAAACAGCAGAATATGCAGTGTCTTCTGCTGCAGCATTATATAGTATAATATTTAATTTCAAGGGAAAATAAGGAAAGGATTGTTTGCACACTGATCTACAGTGAGTCTTTGCTGGAAAACCATGCAAAGTAGCTTCCATCTTTTGTGCTCTAGTTGAAGAGCGAAGGCAGATTACCCAACTCTTGTGCTGCTATTGGCACTATACTAACAAGCCCTGACATATTTAACATGCATCCCTTGTTGTATAGTCCAGCTGCTATCTGTTTCCAGGCTGTTTGGAATCATGTCTGTAGATTGCTTACTCTTATTGATAGGGACATGACTAATTTAAAATAAAATGTTCCAAAGTAAAATTCCATTACTAAAAATTTGCTGAGTTTCAAACACTTTAAACAACTGCCAACAGCCTGCAGAAATTGTTCTGAGGTACAGTAGCTTCCAATGAAAACCTGACATTTCTATTCTTAAAGGATGTTCTCATATTTCTAACTCTCCTTATACTTTATATCTGCCTTGATTCATTAAGGCAGGTCAGCACAGAGGCTACTTGCATTCTTAGGCTGACGTGCATACTGAGATAGCTTGCTGAATTGCACCCCGGGTTTTAACATGGGTACTCATAAAAGAATGCCAAATTAGTGTGAATTGTTAACAGAACAGGAAGTATTCATATATCAAATGTCATATATAGAGAATAATAAACAGGAAATAGTTGGCTTTAAAGATGAAAATTAAAAACAAAGCAAACAAAAAACCCCCCAGCTATAATGACAAACAGGTTTCAGCATAGCTTGAGATCCCACAGGGCATGAAACATGAGGTGATTAAGCCTCGTACTACAAATAAGCATACAGTCATAGTAGTCATTCCACAGGTACTTTTGACTTCTCTTATTTCACACGAAGATAACTTTTTCCTGAATTGTGGTACAGAAACTCAAACATAACTTATTTATAAAGTAACAAAATCACTGAAGTAACGGGGGAAAACAGGATGTTCTGCCTCAAATGCTAAGCTACACCAAAAAAAAAAAAAAAATCATCTAATTCTGATGCTAACTAATGATACTGCAATGAAAAAGTTATTTGAAATTCCTATTACTGATATTTGAACCACACCATGTTTTGGGGTTCAATCTACAAATTTGGATTGTGTCTGAAGCTAAATCAGCTCCTGGGCCAAATCCTTTGAAAGATAAATGACTTTGTACTCAAAACTGGATTCCTTATTCCAAATTTTAAGATTTCATTAAGTGGCTTTATTTTCAAAGTTATTAAAAGATGGAAAGAGCCCCACTTAAATGAAAATGCCGTTTGGGTCAGCACATCAAAAATTGTTGCATACCTGAAAAGCTATTTTAGGCCCCAACTTTGAAACTGTGGCCTTTTATAGTAATGAAAGGTAGAATCTGTTGGTTTGGGTAGAAATTATTTTGTATGTTTAAATAAACATTTTTATTTAGAACTAATTACAGTAAAATAAAAAAGCTCCAAAAAAAACCCTCGCAAGTCAGAAGCTGTTCTCTGCTGCCCAAAGGCAAGCTGCATATACATATATATATATACCTATCTGGATCTGGATGAGGGCATTGAGTCCATCATCAGTAAATTTGCAGATGACACCAAGCTGGGGGCAGCAGTTGATTTGCTGGAGGGCAGAGAGGCTTTGCAGAGGGACCTCAACAGGCTGGACAGATGGGCAGAATCCAACGGCATGAGATTGAACACATCCAAGTGCCGGGTTCTGCACATTGGCCACAACAACCCCAGGCAGCGCTACAGGCTGGGGTCAGAGTGGCTGGAGAGCGGTCAGGCAGAGAGGGACCTGGGGGTGCTGGTTGATTGTAGGCTGAACATGAGCCTGCAGTGTGCCCAGGCAGCCAGGAAGGTCAATGGCATCCTGGCCTGCATCAGGAGCAGTGTGGCCAGCAGGAGCAGGGAGATCATTCTGCCCCTGTACACTGCACTGATTAGGCCACACCTTGAGTACTGTGTCCAGTTCTGGGCCCCTCAGTTTAGGAAAGATGTTGACTTGCTGGAATGTGTTCAGAGAAGGGCAACAAAGCTGCTGACAGGTTTGAAACACAAGCCCTATGAGGAGAGGCTGAGGGAGTTTGGGTTGCTTAGCCTGGAGGAGAGGAGACTCAGGGGTGACCTTCTTGCTCTCTACAACTACCTGAAGGGAGGTTGTAGACAGGCAGGGGTTGGTCTCTTCTCCCAGGCAGCCAGCACCAAAACAAGAGGACACAGTCTCAGGCTGCACCAGGGCAGGTTTAGACTGGATGTTAGGAAGAAGTTCTATACAGAGAGTGATTGCCCATTGGAATGAGCTGCCCGGGGAGGTGGTGGAGTCATCATCATTGGAGGTGCTCAGGAGAAGACTTGATGGGGTGCTTGGTGCCATGGTTTAGTTGATTAGGTGGGTTGGATTGGTTGATAGGTTGGACACGATGATCTTGAAGGTCTCTTTCAACCTGGTCTATTCTATTCTATTCTATTCTATTCTATTCTATTCTATTCTATTCTATTCTATTCTATTCTATTCTATTCTATATACCTTTTGTGTGTCCTTAGCTATCAATGTTGAAGAGTTTTCATTTGCATGGGTTAGAAAATGCAGATTGCTATTTGTCCTTGTACAGAAATCCAGTACAACTTATCCATTAAAATGGGCATATCCTTCTTAGAAAAAGTAAAGGAAGGAGGAACTGATGCAGCCAACCAGCAACATAATTATAAGCAATTGTGTGGCTTACTTTCAAAATCAGGTATTCTCCTTCTACTGGTCTATTTCTATGATCACAAATTCTGCCTGATAAGATGGAAAAAGAGCTAGATATTCAAATCTTTATCTTATTCATTGTGCATATACATTGTTAATGATCTTCAATTCTTGACCCTTTTGGTATGAACTATTCCGGGCGGGGGGCGGGGGCGGAAATACAAGACTAGTTTTTCTTGCAAGTAACTTATTCTCTTCAAACAATACTTAATATTAATTTAGATATCTTTTTCAGCACATGGAAGTACCAATAAAACTGACACTATACTTTCATGAGGAAAGCATAGCATACATGATACTTTTTACAGCTCAGAAACTATCCTGAAAACAAGGAACTCTTAGAATAGAGTAGAGTAGAATAGAATATTTCTGTTGGAAGGATTCTGCAGTGTTCATAGGGATGGCCAGGAGAAGAGATCAACACGTCCTTCCCTATTTCCCTTACTCAGGAAGCTCCAGAAAGCAGTGAGGTCATCCTTCAGCCTTGTTGTATCCAGATTAAACAAGCCCAAAGTTCTTAGCCACTTCTCATAGGACATTCCTTCCAGCCCTTTCACCAGCTCTGTTGTCATTCTCTGGACAGATAAAAGAATCTTCTTAAATTCCAGGACCCAGCACTTCACACAAGACTCAAGGTGAGGCCACACCAACATTGATTACAGTGGGAAAATCACCTTGACTGGCTGATTATGCTGTATTCAATGCACACCAGGGTGTGGTTTACTCTCGCGGCTGAGAGGGCACACTGCTAACTCCTGTTGAGCCTCCTGTCAACCAGCCCCTCAGATTCCTTTCTGCAGGAATACTCTCCAGCCACTCCTCTCCTAAAACATGAGGAATAAAAATTATCTTCCTTTTTACCCAGCCAAAGAGCACAGCTCAGATCATTCCTGTTGGGCCAACACAGATATTTCCAAAGATAACATTGCACGAGACAATCTTAGAAGACACTTTCTGGTGCAAAATGTCATAACTGTCATCTCCATGTAATCCATCTCTTTCATATGCTGTCAATATATAGTTTCTCCATTCTCTACTAAAACAAAATCAACTCCCACGCAGATGTGAAGGGGTTAAAGTCTGAGATTAAAAAAAATATCTTCTCTTGTCTTAAAAACTCAAACTAGCTCTTCAGTGTGATCTCTAAAGGATGTTGTCCTGTCAAGGCATGCAGATAGGAGAACTGTAAAGCAGCTAAACAGCAGCTTCTGTCTCTCAGAGTCTATGCTTAGGCAAGATCTGAAAGCACTTTAGAGAACTAATTAGTTTCCCTTTATCATGTGGCTCCTTTTAACTATGTATGTACATATGTTTGAAATTTTCCTGAATTCCAAATATTTTAAGCTCTCCTGATGTGGGGCCTCTGTGAACCAATTCTCATTGTTCGACCAATTCTCTTATTCCTTGTCTCTTGCCAGATAACATCTCAAACCTTTATGAGAAATGATTGTAGGGCTGTGTTCCAACCTAAGAGATAAATATGAGTTACAGAGGAGAGGGCAGGCTATTTTCTTGCACACCTCTTCTGGGTCCATGTTCTAATCTAAGAGATAAATACAAGTCACAGAAGAGAGGGAAGGTTATTTTCTTGCACAACTCTTGTCTATCATCATCTGTTTTGTAGATAGTGGTGTCTTTCTGTATGCTCAGGACTCTGAGCATCTCTCACAATATAGTTCTTCTTTACTTGTATTTTTAATAAAAATCATGAGGAATTTCTTGCTTCTGATAATAGACCTTCACAAAGATTCACAACACTCTCTGCTGACTTTTCAAAATAAGGTCGGATAAAAGTATCCAGAGGTTTGTTCTGAGTCATGATATCTGATCTAAAGTCAGTTAACCTTAAAAGTTAATTATTTTGCATTCTGTTCAACAAGAAGAAACATGCCTTAAATGGAATACCTTAGTAGTTTAAACTATTCTTCTTTGTTTTACAAAGTATAGCTGGAAAACCCACAAAGAATTGTATTACCCACCAAATATTTTAAAAATTACTAAAATCAGAACTTTGCATCAAAGCACTTCCTCAGCCTCGACCTGAAGCCTAATCAACTGGTATAAAGTATGCTTGTGTTGGCTGAATTTTTTGTGCATTTAAGAGGCACAAATGTGCATACAAAAGTAGGAAGAGGTGGAAATGCCAGTGCCTTTGTGGGAAACTGAGAAGCTGTGAAGTGATATACAAGTTCAAAGCCTAATTACGTGATTAGTAACTGAAAGGTCAAAGTCAGTCAAGCACAGAGATAAGCCTTAAAATACTTTCTAATAATAAGAAGAAGAATTAAAAAAGCACACAAATTTCATGAACAAAAAAGCATTCAGATGTGTTTTGCCCTTTAAAAGCAAAAGTTTTCCAAGAATACCTGCCCTGGTTACATAGGCCTGGATCCAAACAGCAAGTGCAGAGCTCTCTTCTAGTCTGCCTTCAGTGCTTGCTTCTCTGCATGATGAAGTCCTTGATGTTTAGAGATGGGCTTGAGAGTTGAGTTACAGGTGGATTTAAGTTCATTACTTGATCTGGGACTGTGTGTATGCTGCCTCATGGCTTTGGTGAAGACATCAGCCTTTTTGAAATTGCTCACTGTCTCAGTTCAGGCAGTGCAGAGAGCAGTCTGCTTGAGATCAGCACAGAGTAGAGGGACCTGGGGGTCCTGGTGGATAGAAGGATGACCATGAGCCAACAGTTGCCATTGTGGCCAAGAAGGACAATGGCATCCTGGGCTGTAATTAGAAGGGGTGTGGTTACTACCTTGAGAGAGGTTCTCCTCCCTCTCTACTCTGCCCTGGTAAGGCCACATCTGGAACATTGTGTCTAGTTCTGGTCCCCTCAGTTCAAGAAGGACAGGGAACTGCTTGAGAGAGTCCAGCACAGAGCCACAAACATGATTAAGGGAGTGGAATATCTGCCTTATGAGGAAAGGCTGAGGGAGCTGTGTCTGTTTAGCTTGGAGGAGACTGAAGGGTGACCTCATTAATGTTTATAATACGTGAAGGGCAAGTGTCAGGAGGACAGAGTCAGGAACTACTCAGTGATGTCTCATGATAGCACAAGGGGCAAAGAGTACAAGCTGGAGCACATGAAGTTTCATGTGAACATAAGGAAAAACTTTTTCACTGTGAGAGTGATAAAACACTGAGACAGGCTGCCCAGAGAGGTTGTGAGTCTCCTTCTCTGGAGACACTCAAAACCCACTTGGATGCATTCCTGTGTGACTTACTCTAGGTGATCCTGCTCTGGCACAGGGTTGGACTAGATGACATTTTGAGGTCCCTTCCAACTCCTAATGTTCTGCGATTCTGTATGCCACTGAATAGGTCTCTGTAGCTTGAAATGGTGTGAATATGTCACCTGTCTTGCCATATGCATTAATCTAGGTGCAAAAGCTAGGAATAGTCACATTGCTGTTGAGTCAGTTTCTGAGATAAAAATTTCACTGTTGGCCTTCACATCATGGTTTTTCTGAATGTGACCCTGACTTTTTCAGTACAGTCAGGATATAAGCCAGAGCAGGAACAGATATCCAAGGGCGATGCTAATTCAAGAATGAGTATCAGGACTTTGGGAGGGTGAGAAATTTCTCACTTTATTTTAACATACAGCATTTTTTGAAATAGTAAGGAGCAATGTTTCATCTTCATGAGAAATCGTAGCCTCTCCTTCCCTTGTACTCCTGACTCTGCTGGAAAAGGAACAGAGAAGGCAAATATTTTCTGTCCTTAGTACAGGTATGCACTGTGTTACACCAGCAGAAAAGACTGCCTGTACTTTAACTTCACTCAGTGAAAAAAACTGATGAAGTTCAGTCCCTGCATAACATGAAACAGGGAGATTGCTAACATAGACACAGGCCAGGAAGCCTAGCTATGGTAACTCATTGCTGACAGTTCTTGCCAGCACTGGCTGAGTTTCCTCTCAGGGTTATTACTGGAATTCAGCATTTACATTTTGCATATATTTTTGCTCATACTATTTTCCAGACCACTGTGCATGCTAGCCAACTTAAAATTGAAATACAACCCCTGCCCTGGCAAGGGCAATGTTATCCATGAAAGTCACTCAGATACTTACCCCACTTATGTGATTTCCCGGGGCTTGTGGGCGTTAGATTTGTGCTTCAGTTTCGTAATTCCCTCGTGGGGTTGCAAGGCTGAATCTGCAGAAAAGGTTACAGTTTAAACAGTGCCACATGTGTATTTGCCAGGCCTGTGAAGCACAAGGTAACTTGGTTAAGGCAGGCACTTTGGGCTTCCTGATGATTTTTCAGTCTGACACATGAAAATTAAACAAAAAAAAAAGAAGAAGAAGAAAAAGAAAAGTTTTCAGTAGGAAATGTGGGGCAGTTTGGTCTGTTGTGGACATCATTGCATCCAAATGAAAATGCAAGATAAAAGCTTTCTTTATGTTAGATGCTTAGTATCAAACGTAAAGTAGGGGCATTTTAAAATAGCAAAATTAAGTGTTGAATTTTCAAAAAGACTGACTGCACTTTTTTATTAGACATTTGTTTTCTCTTAGTGAGAGGCTTTTAAGACTAGTCCAGTTTAAAGAAATACCTATGTATTTAGACTGTCATGTAATCTCTGAATAACAGTTGCCCTGTCAAATAAGCTTTCAATTGGAAAGAGCTTTCTTACTTCACAGGGCTGCAATATAGGTGTTCAAGAGGGGACTAGGTGTTCAAGAGGGGATTGGATGTGGCACTTGAAGGCATGGTTTAGTTAGTCATGAGGTGCTGGGTGATACGTTGGACTTGATGATCTCTGAGGTCTTTTCCAACCTTATTGATTCTATGATTCTATGATAGGTTGAACAAGGTGATCAGAGGGAAAACAAGATGTGTTCAATACCTCTGACAATAACTTGATGAACTAAGAATACTATCTTAATAACTAATCAATTAACCTCACCTGATCACTTCAACAGGAACATTGCACTGCTCATGAATTGCTTCTCTCAAAACCCCTAACTATTGCCCAGGTGCCACTCTGTTTGCCCTTCCTCACACGCTCAATCACCTCCCAGCCCTCCAGTAGACAGTGTTGCTCAGTGCATCTAGAATAATCCTACCAAGAGTATTTGGACCAGAGTAGGGTAAGAGTGGTCTGCCGCAGGATTGCCATGAGGCCCTAGTGGATGTCAGTTCCTTCTTTGTTCTGAAACATGCCATTTCAAAGACATCCTTCTGTTTTCTAAAGCACAAAGGAAAATCAACACAGCTGCGAATGCTTGATGTTTCTGCTTAGTGTTGTGTGGCATTTCTGCTAGGTTTTCCCTGAAACTTGGAAGGAGCCCACTACATTTGCTACTCAAGTTTTTCCAGTTCTGCCCCTCATTTGTTACTTCCTTGATATTGTAAAACACAGAGGTAGGAAGACATAGTGGTGGAGGTTCTTACCTTGACATGTTAAAATCTGCATATACAGAAATTCAGCAAGTTTCCAGGCTTATAAGCATTTAGGAATTATTACTGACTTCTGCAGAATGTGCATTGCACTTAAAAGGTAAGGCTGGAGGCTACCTGTGAAGAAAATCTTATAATGTAAGGAAAGTGTACCTCTTACGTAGCTCATATGACAAATACCAGTGTCTTTAGCAGAATCATACAATTATTTCACTCCACAAAAGGCAATGCAAAAGGATTCACACACTCAAGCAGCCCAGGCTTGTTTTCAGGATTGGTGTCTGCACCTAAAATTCTAATTTTAGATACTCTTTACTACTTGTTAATGTCCAATCATGATATCCATTGAAAACCTACTGAACAGAGAGCCTATTACTCAGAAGACTGAACAAAGATTTGTTTTAGGAGTCTCATATAAGTAGGCTGAGGAGAGAGACATCAAAGTGGAAAAATTACATTTGGGCAGACATCCCAGCTGAACAAAATCCTGATCAAGCGTTTAGGACCTTCATTAAAGGAGAGAAAGTTACTGCTGAGTTGAACCAATGAGTCATATGCAGTCAGTCAGCACAACCACTGCCATATGTGGCAAAAGGAACGTTAAACAGGACTAAATAGAATTGCTATAATGATGCTGTGGATTTGCCTTAAGATCTCCAATAGTCCTTCTTGAGAATAATTGCCATGCGTCATACAATGCAAAAGGATCAACACAGCAAGTTGCCTTCAAGTGTATCTGGCACCCAGGTGTTCAAACCAGTTGCCAAGTTGCCTGTAGCAGCCAGATTTTTTGATGTAATCACACAGCTTAACCCCAGTTCTGCAGCAACACACTTAGCTTTATACTGTTGTAAGTTCCTAGTAGGCAAAACTACATCTGTGAGAAAACTGCTGCTGCTCTAAGGAACCCTAGGTTCCTCCTTCTCCTCTAGTTTTAGTCTCCTCAACTATAAACTTTGAGGGCTGGAAGAGCCCGCTGCTGAAAAGTAAACAAATATAAATTTATGGAAATATTTACTAAAAATGATTAAAATCTTCTTTGATGTCTGTGACAGGATATGTGACACTTTTCTCACTATCAGGAGATGAAGTTTCTTGTTTGTGAGAAAGCAATAATCTTGCATGCAGACTTGAAGGAAACTTTCCCCACAAACACTGATTTCTGTGATTAAAAGGGTATCACAGCATATGGTTTAGATTTAAGAAAGCTGAGCTACCTAAAGATTTTTCAGACATAGCAAGCCCAAACCTTGAGCTATTTATGTCAGTTCTACCTTGCTACTCTCTGTGATAACTTCATCTGAGTTCCTAAGAGGGCAATTTTGTGGTTGCTGTCAGCATAAACATGTGTAGGTTATTTTGCTTTCACCACTTTTCAGCAATTCTCAGCTTTTCCCATGACCCCATTTCCACTTGCACTTCCAAGACCATGACCTCCACTTTGGAAATAACATTTACTCAAAGATATAGTATGCCAACCAATGTGCTACTCAAATGAGCTATGTGTTGAGCAAAACCACATGACCAGGAAGAAGGAGTCTGACATAACAGCCAGAGCTCCAAAACCTATTCCTAAGGGAAAATGACCAGTGAATAATCTAAGTTCCATTCTGTCAGCTTTCTCAACAGCACATTCATTGTGCCAATGAAGCTGTGGGCTGATATCCCTTATGTGACCTCCCCAAATCCACTCCACTACTTAATGATGGTGAACTCAAAACTAATAGTCTACAGCAGAAGGTATGTCAAACATCAATTGTAAAAGTTAGCCAGCATCCCTCGTCTCATGTCTTCAATTAAGGCACTCAACAGGATTACTAATTTTAATTCTATTTAGCCCATGAGGTAATATTATTTCCTTAATTTGTTTTATTATGTCCATCATTACTCTGAGTAACCCAAGTGAAGCTGCTATACCATAAGCTTTCTTTTTATTCTTCTCATGTCAGTATATCTACAAAGTCTCAAAATGAACTTTTTGTTCATGATTTCAAAATCATTGATGATACATTTCCAAAATTCTGGCTGAGCCATTCAGAGTCAGGAAAGAATAGGGAGCAAAGTGACAGACCTTTGTTTTCCAGTATGAGTCTCAGAAATTTGCTCTGAGAAGGCCCAAGCGCTTCCTCAGTCATGCTCATTAAAACTGGAGTGGTTCCATTCATTCCAGCACAACAGAAATCAAAATCTGGCTTGAAGTCTTGGATCTTTATGTCTCAACTACTCAAAGCAAAAGAGGCATTTGGAAGTTAGTGCTTTTAGCATGTGGTCTGGGATGAAGAAATTCTAGCCCCAAAGCAATAAAATACAAGAAAATGGCTTCTTTCAGCTGATCAGTGATGAACAATAGAATAATGGGTTTCTGTCATTATAACCACAGCTCCTTAGGCATAGTAACTATGGTTATTAAAGATGGTTTTCTGCATACATCTACCATAATGCACCACTGGGGTATGACCTGGAAACTTTCTGGACAGGACAGTCTCTATGTTCCTGCATATGCATCATACTTCAGTCCTTACAGTCTTTTCATTGCACCTTCTATGTAGGTGTTGACCAGTGTTAAGACCCTCAGTCTAAAAGAGGAATATAAGGAAGAACAAGTGTTTCAATCCAAACCAGTAAAACCAGCAGTCAGCCTTACTGGTTAGGCCACACCTTGAGTACTGTGTCCAGTTCTGGGCCTTTCAGTTTAAGAAAGATGTCGAGTTGCTGGAACATGTCCAGAGAAGGGCAGCAAAGCTGGGGAGGGGTTTGGAACACAAGCCCTATGAGGAGAGGCTGAGGGAGCTGGGGTTGCTTAGCCTGGGGAAGAGGAGGCTCAGGAGCGACTTTATTGCTATCTACAACTACCTGAAGGGAGATTGTAGCCAGTTGGGGTTTGGTCTCTTCTCCCAGGCAACCTGCACCAGAACAAGAGGACACAGTCTAAAGCTGCACCAGAGGAGGTTTAGGCTGGATGTTAGGAAGAAGTTCTTCATAGAAAGAGTGATTGGCCATTGGAATGGGCTGCCAAGGGAGGTGGTGGAGTCACCATCACTGGAAGTGTTTAAGAAGAGAGTGGATGAGGCACTTGGCGGCATGGTTTAGTTGATCAGATGGTGTTGGGTGACAGGTTGGACTTGATGATCTTGTGGGTCTTTTCCAACCTCGTTCTATTCTATTCTATTCTATTCTATTTCTATTCTATTCTATTCTATTCTATTCTATTCTATTCTATTCTATTCATTTCCTTCAAGGACCTATGTTTTATTTTATTTTGACATTGACAAAATCTCAATAAAATAACAGTTACTGGCCTCTCTTCTATACAGAGTATGTGACCTAGTATGTACAAATACAGAAAATTCAGCAATTATATATAAAAAATTACTCTTTCCAAGCAATAGATTCACCCAGTTGGTCATAGATGCCCTAGCCCTAATTGGAAAGGACACATGAATCAGGTAGACTGCACCTCTCCCATCTTACTGCAGAAAGGATTAGCAGTCTGCCTGAGCAGGCATCTGGTAGTACACCCAAGTTTTGTAGGCAATTATTCAGTCCTGTGAGTAGCAGCAAAAGTTGTGGCTTTGATTTTTTTGTTTTGCTTTGTTTGTTTGTGGCTTTGTGTTTTGGTTTTGGGGTGTTTTTTACATTAAGGCACCTCAATCTTCCCTCATTAGCAATGGGAACAGAGGGAAAATATTAACGAACTCAATGAGAAATTTCTGCAGAAATCTTGAGCTATTGACACCAGTGGCCACAACAAAATATGTAAAAATAAACTGTTCATCAGGCCAGACATAGAGGCCTACATCTGAAAGCTCTTCAGCTGCCTGAGACTTCTTCTCCCATGGGTTGTGGGTTGCTGCCATCAGTGGGGGTGGGGGAGGAAGAATCTTTGAAAATGTCTCTGAAGTCAATTAAGTTAATATGGCCATTGAATTTTAGCCCAGAAGTAATTTTCAGGTAAAATAAGCTATTAAAGTGCCTTTTTGCTGGGCCCATGCCTCAGTGAAGTCTGACAGTGATGCCAAATGGCCAGATCTGAGCTCAATAAGAGAATCACTTGTATTAAAAGAATGGCCTTGATTTGAAATGTCATGGAAGTGCAACAAATTAGCATCTGTCATTTTGTCCAGAGAAGAAGTCCAGCTCTTGGTCTGAACTTCTGGACTCCTAAATAGGAGCTGCTGTCAAAGTTCAGGTTATCATGAGTCATATATGACAATAGACCAAAGGCAGGTGAATGGTGGTAGACGGCTTAGATGGGCACACCAGAGCTTTGCCTTCATTCTGCTTGATCTAGGGAGCCCTGGAGATGAGGGAAACCCAAAGTATTGTAGAGGTATGTCTGTTTTCCATGGGGAGGAAACACAAGCCAAGAGCTCACCACCAGGGAAGGCACAGAGCACACTCAACTTTCTGTCCCTATCTTGGTTGCCCTTGAAGAGTCTTGATTTTAGGATTTTTAACCCTCTTAATCCATGTTTTCTGTTACATCGTTGGTGTTTCACCAACACTATTTCTGTTTCTAATGGTATAAAAATGGGAAGAATTGTGTTTCCTTCCATACCTCATTTCTAATGGTCCATAAACATCACAAAGATCCAAATCTATATTAGCTTTCTGGTTGTTTATATTTTAACTATAGACCCAGCTTTAAATTTCCTGCCTTTCCAGTATTTTGTAATAGACAAAATTCTTCCTTGTTTTATCTACCTGCTGCAGGATTTTCTACCTTTGATGTTGTGTTATTCACAGTCACTGGGTGAGGAAAAGGAAGTTTCCTAGTGCCTAGCCAAATCTCACTATTGAGTGATTATGAAAGTTTCAATATATAAAACACCATCTATAATTATTTGTTACGTATTACATCTCTAAAATAAAAGTTGAAAAGCTTCTGCAAACTTCTTGCAAGAGAAGAATAGAAGAATCTGTGTAAACACATTATAAAAATCAAGATGATGTCAATATATTGTGTATTTTAATTAAAAACAATCAGCAAACAGAAAGGAAGATATTACAGAATCACAGAATCACCCAGGTTGGAAGAGACCTCAAAGATCATCAAGTCCAACCTGTCACCACAGACCTCATGACTAAACCATGGCACCAAGTGCCACATCCAATCCCCTCTTGAACACCTCCAGGGACGGTGACTCCACCACCTCCCTGGGCAGCACATTCCAATGCTAACAACTCTCTCAGTGAAGAACTTTCTCTTCACCTTGAGCCTAAACTTCCCCTGGTGCAGCCTGAGGCTTTGTCCTCTTGTTCTGGTGCTGGTTGCCTGGAAATAGAGACCAACCCCCACCTGGCTACAACCTCCCTTCAGGCAGTTGTAGACAGCAAGAAGGTCTCCCCTGAGCCTCCTCTTCTCCAGGCTAAACAATCCCAGCTCCCTCAGCCTCTCCTCAAAGGGCTTGTACTTGAGGCCTCTACCCTGCCTCATTGCCCTTCTCTGGACACGTTCAAGTGTCTCAATGTCCTTCTTGAACTGAGGGGCCTTCACACAAACTGGCACAGTGTAAACCATGAAAGTTGAATATTTTCTTATGGTATGAATTTATCTGTATTATATTTGACTGTTATCTCCCTAAACTTCCTGAGAAGTCAGTAGAATATTGTCTGGAGTCAGCTGGAATCTGGACTTGCTAAGTGTCTTCACAGTGTGCCTCTTTCTGTATATATTTTTTTTAATATATTTTTTAAAAATGTAAAAATAATTTACTCAAAGACTTTAAAAGGCACAGAAATGTCACATATTAATTTCTTTGAAATATATAGACTCCAGAATTAATTTCTTTAAAATATATGTAATTATAGACTCCAGGAACCTTTTAATAAACCATCGTAATAGGCCATGTTCATGTGGTAGAATTTAACAAATAATTTTAAATGGCCATCCATGATTTTCAACTGAAGTACCAATTTGGGCATTCAGCTGAGCATGTTCCACCTTCAGAAACTGTACCTAGACTTAAAATCTAGCAGTTTTCAAGGAGCTGAATCTGAGAAAATAAGAAAGGAGGCTGCTAGAGGCATGGTCTTCTGAAGCTTTCAGCCAAGAGTGTCCTATAGTAACACAAAAACTGTCACCAGCTTGACCTTTGGACGCAGGTTCCAGTACCCATCAACATCACATAAGAGCGTTGCATAAAGGGAGAAAGCTAAGGATGACATAAGTAAGAAGTATAGTTTAACAAAGTAGTTTTGCAGGAGAGTAACTCAGGTTTTCCTATTTCCTTGGCAAAAACTGTAGCTGTAACGTTAACTACTTGGACATCTGCATCCTTAGAACAATTTATTCCTTTAGTAACCAGCATAAACAGTGGTGTGCTGCTAGGAACCAGAATATATCAATACTCAACCAAGGCAATTGAATGCAAGGAAAGAACTCAATTTGCTCTTAAATTTAATAATCTTGATTTTAATGCCTGGAATAGAATTAATTTTTTTTTTTTTCTTTCTTTACACAAAACTGAGAAGGCCATTTTTAAGGCCAGGAATTTCCTGAGCTTTGTCCACTGTGGGTGTTTTGAGGTCTGTTATATGCATGCTTTCCAAGTGCTCCTACTGGGACTACTTTTCATTGTTATTAACCTTGAGCACAGCACCTGATAAAGGGTAAATCTTGCTTGCAGGTTGGAGCATACTGGCAGTAGTGACACGGAACCCACACCCCAGATGTCATTTCACCCTTAGAGAATATGGAGGAAGAAAGGGAAGGAAGGTGCCAAACAGCCTACATGAATGTTTCATTTAGCAAGACTCCTTGCCAACCATGCATAACTGAAACAGGCAAAGCAGGAAGAGTAACTCTTTTCTGTAACCCTGAGCTGCTTTCTACTTAGTTGCTGTGGCAAGTAAATAAGGCTGAATGACCAGCTGAATTGTTTATTTATTTGTTTGTCATTACTTTATTTAGTTAGCTTTCTGCCAGGTAAGAAAGGGTGGAGAAGACATCCAGACATCTAGGAGTTCTCCCGCTTCATGCTGAGACAGTAATGACTTATATCACTACTTATATATGAATTAGTGATGTTCCTCACAGCTGTGTGGGTCACATGCTCTGCCCCTGAAGCAGTATTCATGTGAGAAATGTGGGGATAGTATAAAGAAACTGTTTTATTAGTTACCCTCACTGAAATTCTCGCTATTTGGCTTCCAAAAGGCATCTCTGATTCATAAAGGAATGAACTAATGTGATGCTAGAGAAAAAACCCTGTGGTACCATGATTCCTTGTTTGTACCAGCAACACAGAGATGTCCCAAGTACCAAGGGTTTGAATGATTCTGGGTTGGAAAGGTACAATCGACCTGTTTTGCAAGAGAAATATGTGGTCAGTTTTTTGGATCTGAGGATCTTGTAAACCTTTTGCCATTTTTCACTTATATGAAGGCAGCGTGATCTTGGCTGTGCAACATACTTTGCTCTGAGAGGATCAGTTAGGGCAGAAGGACCTCAAAGATTCCACAGCAGTAAAAAAAGTGGCAAAAAGCATTAATGCTTTTCTTATTTATTGTGTTCATGTCTTATTTCTGGTTTACCTACCTGTGATCTCTGGAGTACATTTTGTGGTAAACAGCCAGAAGCATACAGTAGAAAGGGAGCAATGGCATCAACTATGGCATGCTGGAGACATATCATTTCATTGACCTTCATAAGACAGTGCTATATTGGTAAATTGCCACTAAAAATAAAACAACAATGAGATCTGAAGACTTCCTGGAAGAGAGGCTTTCCATAACAATGACTACAGGGCTTCAGCTTACTATTCAAATTCTCCAGTTTAAAGAAAAAAAAAAAAAACCACCACACACTATTGTCAGAGAAGAGGATGAATAAAACTCTAGTAATCAGTCTATTATTGTTCATATACTACTCATAGAAAATAACCAGAAGCAGCAGCCCAGGGGAGATTTGTGATGTAAACCAACCAGTAAATTTGCCATAGATATGTCATGACTGCAGACCCCATCCTTTCCATGTTTGCTACAGTCTGAAGTTTCAGTAACTCCTTTGTGATTAATTTGGTAATAGCAGTATTAAATTGTTCCCTTCACTGACCCAAGTGCCAAGATGGCACACATGAAAACTCTTGAAGGATTCAGATTTCACTTTCTAATCTTTGATACACCGAGCTACAGAATACAAGAAACAAAAACATACAAACACTGAGAAGGAAAATTTGCAGCCACGAACTTCTCAAAGCAGTTTTAAGGAAAACACATTAAAAAGTAACACTGGTTCACAGGTCAGCTGTGCAATGGCTCTTATTCCCAATCTGCAAAAGGAGATATTTTCCTTGTAAATCACATTCATTTCCCATAGCCAATTTTTTTTTTTATAGTGCCACCTGTTCTGGACCAGCAATGGACATTTATAATTTTAGTGCAAATAAGGCTGCCAACGCACACGTAAGTTTACTTCATATTTGTTCCTGATAGAATTTTCAGACCCCTCAGGGCAAAGCCACGCCAAGTTCTCTGCAATGTTATTGAAAATTAGCAAAGGCTCTCCGAAAAATACAATCTTTACTTCTCAGGTTTTAGCCACGTACAGACCTGAGCTCTTATGTACACTTCAGGACAAATCTGGCAGTAGAAGATGGACATAATCATAACTGACTCCCAGTTTAAGAATCTTATATCCCACTAAAATGGCTTACTAAGGTTCCATTTTGATAAGAATTGGACCCAAGATTTTGTACATTCAGAGTTTTATAGTGTACTCAGAGTATATGAGTGTGGGGAAAAAAATACAAATGTCCTACATTAACTGGATTTAAAGACTGTCCTTGAAAAGATTTGCAGTACCCTGCTCATCACCGGAATGAGCATCATACTTGTCCACTACATTTTTTTAATTACTACTGAGAGTGACACACAATTATCTAATCGGATAGTTATGAGGATGATTATGAGACTTGAACATCTCGTCTATGAAAAGTAAAGTGAGAGAACTGGGGCTGTTTAGTCTTGAGAAAAGAAGGCTGAGAGGGAATCTTATCACTATCTAGAAATATCTGAGGGGTGGGTGTCAAGATGAAGGTGATAGTTGTTTTTTGGTGGTGTCCAGTGACAGGACAAGAAACAATGAGTACAAGATAGAACACGGGAGGTTCCACCTCAACATGAGGAGACTCTTATTTATGGTGAGGGTGGCACAGAACTGAAGCAGGCTGCCCAGAGAGGTTGTGGAGTCTCCTTCTCTGGAGCCTTTCAAAACTGTCCTGGATGTGCTCCTGTGCAGCCTGTCCTAAGTGATCCTGCTTTGATGGGAGGGTTGGACTTGGTGACCTCTAGAGGTCCCTTCCAACCCCTAACATTCTGTGATTCTGTGATCTGATCCCTCTCATATTTCTAAGGGAAAGAAAAAGCCAGAACTCTATTTACCAGAATGCCAGCATTGATATTGCACTCTATCATTCTATTCTACTACTGTAGCTCTTTTTTCTTCTTTATTTTTTTTTCTTTTTTATTTTTTTGCTACCATCATTTATCTGACAGTAGCACTAACTAGCAAAACATGCTTCCTTGAAAAACTACTTTCCCATGTGAGTGTGAAGTAATGTAAATACAGTGAAAGAGTAAAATGAACAGTGGGAGTGTCCAGAAGGAAATAGGCAGAATTCCCTTGTTCTCATTGAAGATGTACCTACTAACACTACACTACCATAAAAGTTTGATTGGTTTTCACATATTTTAGGCAAATGATGTAAAGTGCTAATAATCATCACAGCGCTATAATACATCACAGCATAGTGCTACTCTGCTGAGAGTTTTTAAAAGCACTTGCAAACCACAGAAAACTGAGACATGGTAGTAACACAAAATATGAGCTGCCAATGCAAGTTTCTGTGGGGTCCTCTGTTTTGCCAAAGAACTGTCATCAGTGCACCAGTCCTGAATGGGGACATGTTACTACTAATACCTCTGTGGTTCATGCTTCTGTAAGTGCTTCAGAAATTATTTTTCCAGAAAAGTTACCTATCAATAAAACATAAGGATGAACTGAATCGGGAAAAACCTTTTCCTGCCTGCGCCCACCTTCCTCCTTGTCTCGGTCCAGAGAGGGAAAAAGATTCAGTTCTTTTGAATATTCCCATGTTAGGAAATTAGAGGCACAAACAAGGCCAAAATATCAGCAGCGAGGCTATTTATTAACAGAATAAAGTGGACGGAACCGAAGAAGGGAGGGAGAGAGAGGTAAAAAATAGAGAGAGACTGGGAGAAGAGGGGGAGAGAGAAAAGGAAAGGAATTATATTACCACACCCCACACCCCCCAAGATGGTTTGGATCTGTGGAGGAAGGGTGCTGCCGCTTTGGCATGGAGGAGATGTCTTCCTTGTTGGTTGTGCTGTCCTCCACTGGAGGAGGGGAGGGAGAGATCCCAAAGTCCAAGTCCAAATCTTCTCTGAGCAGCCTCTTCAGCTCCATGAGTTGCATCAGGCAGAACTTAGGACATGGAGAAAGGGTTCCTCCGGGTCTGCTGCTTCCAGGCTACATGGTCATGTCTTTTTCTTCTCCTGAGCAGGCATTGCTCAGGTCTTTTATACAGTCTTTTGGGTACATCCAGGTGGTGAATCCATTTTCCTTTTCACCATTCTCCCTTTCCAGGAGGGTTAGAGATCACAGAAATCATAGAATCAGTCAGGGTTGGAAGGGACCACAAGGATCATCTAGTTCCAACCCCCCTACCATGGGCAGGAACACCTCACACTAGATCAGGCTGGCCAGAGCCTCATCTATAAGATGATCTTGTCTATGCACATTCCAGAGAGTCGTTATCCAGTGGCATCCACCTAATACACATCAGCTATTGTCCAGGAGAGGAGCAAAGATTATTTTATCTTTGTTGATTCACATGAAGAGAAACAAGGTTTAGTCTCTTACACTCCTTCACAGTGTTCTTCTTTGCTTTGCTATACAATCTCAAGACT
This sequence comes from Picus viridis, assembly GCA_033816785.1. Taxonomy (NCBI): domain Eukaryota; kingdom Metazoa; phylum Chordata; class Aves; order Piciformes; family Picidae; genus Picus; species Picus viridis. Next base: position 11,229,182 of record CM066570.1, read on the forward strand.
GGCAGGGACAATGAATGAGCCAGTGGTTAGGACAGGAGATGACCCTTTGAGAGACCGCCCTTTCTAAATCCTCCTCAGGTCTTCTGTGACCTCCAGGCAAATCCCTTTTGTCCATTTCCCTGGACAAAATTTTATCTCATTCTTGTCAGCACTGCATTATCTCTTTCCTGCTCAGAAGACAGCAGGCTGATTGCAGTAGTTAATGGGCACATGGGAGGGGGACAGGAAGATAAAAATCAATCACTATCATTTAAAACATCTTTGAAATGCTTATTCTCACACCATCAGTCTGTCTTTCCCACTGCCCAGTAGATGAAAGTAAAAAAGGCAGAAAGTATCAGGTGGCCCATAGCTTTTCTAGCTAGAGAAGCTTCTCTTTCACATTATCTGCTTAAAATACTCTCATAGTGCTATTGAAACAAATGCAAATGCAAAAAAATAAAAGTTTAAAAATAAAAAGAATCCATTTATTCATGGAAACCTGGTAATGGAATTGATCAGAAGTGCATGTGGACATGCTGGAGCATGTCCAGAGAAGGGCCACGAGGATGATAGAGGGCTGGAGCACCTCTCCTATGAGGACAGACTGAAGGAGTTGGGGCTATTCAGTCTGGAGAAGAGAAGGCTCCGAGGTGACCTCATTGTGGCCTTCCAGTATCTGAAGGGGGCCTACAAGAAGGCTGGGGAGGGACTTCTCAGGGTATCAGGTAGTGATAGGACTAGGGGGAACGGAATTAAGCTGGAAATGGGGAGATTCAGGCTAGATGTGAGGAAGAAGTTCTTCACCATGAGAGTGGTGAAGCCCTGGAATGGGTTATCCAGGGAGGTGGTTGAGGCCCCGTCCCTGGAGGTGTTTAAGTCCAGGCTGGATGAGGCTCTGGCCAGCCTGATCTAGTGTAGGGTGTCCCTGCCCATGCCAGGGGGTTGGAACTAGATGATCCTTGTGGTCCCTTCCAACCCTGACTGATTCTATGATTCTATGATTCTATCTGTGCAAGTTCTGTAATGAGTTTGTGTTCTAAGAAACACAGGAATAGAGGAATAAAACCACAAGCTGAGTATTTTAAGATGTACAATTTCTATGATCACACATGCATCCCACACATTTTTTGGCTGCTTGCTTGCTTTGGGTGTTTGGGGTTTTTTTTATTGTTTAGTTTTGCCATAGATTTTGTTTTGTTTTGTTTTGTTTTGTTTTGCTTTGCTTTGCTTTGCTTTGCTTTGCTTTGCTTTGCTTTGCTTTGCTTTGCTTTGCTTTGCTTTGCTTTGCTTTGCTTTGCTTTGCTTTGCTTTGCTGCAAAGGGACTTGCAACAGCATTACTTACAAATTCTTTACAGTCACACATACAATTGAAACACTGAAAGTGTTTGGGCATTAAACACTGCCATTTGGCTTATTTGACCAAGTGAAATAAACCTCAGCCTGCTTTACAACAGTATACATTCAGGTAAGTGAATTAATGTTAAGCTGGGGGGTAGTGGCAGGGTGTTGTCTTTTTTGTTTTGTTTTGTTTTGTTTTTCTTTTTCTCTTTGTTGTTGGTGTTTTGTTTTTTTTTATTTGGGAACATGCAGAACAACAACAGAAAAATTCTAAAGGTACTTCAATTTTTTATTTCCAGAATGGGAACCAAAAAAAGACCTGGTAAATGCATGCTAAGTACCCCTGAAATAAAGATTACTTTGTGCTCTGCATAACCTGGAAGCCACTGATTGAGGAATACAACTCTTTAAGCTGGGGTTTTTGGAGAACTGGATCGGAATGCTTGGAAAGCAATAACATAAAAAGTAATGCAAGCTCTGGCAAGCTGTGCAAACCATGGTAAGATGGGAGAGTAAAACTTCATGCTGTAGGGCTTAAATTTTACCTACTAGGGAGGCCAGGAAGCAATTTTTCTCCTAATAACACTGTATAACTGAATAAGTAGACAGAGAGTCTGATCCAAAGCCCATTTTTGCTAATGAAGCACTTCATATTTATTTTCTTGAGCTTTGGCTCAAGCCTGTTGCAGTCAGAAAGCTGCTCATCTTCCTTTGAGATCTGTGTACGTTTGCCATTGCTGGAAGCAACAAGGCAGGCTAGGCGTTTGATCAGCAATTGGACTAGAAAAGAAAAATGCAAACTATTCCTGCAAATTCAACTCATGTGAAGTTCCCAACAACTGCAGATGTTCAAAGACTGAACACACATCTGTGACCTCTAAGCTTCTTGGCTGCTGAATACAGTATAGATTCTACTGGGTTACTTAGAGATGCTTTCCTTTCTATAAAGCTTGGCTTCCTGAGCTTGTATCTGCCAGGAGAAGAGTGCTCAGAGGTTCCTAATTGAGAGGATGGGCTTGAGGGAAACGGGAAGCTCTCTTATCAGAGGTGCCAAAACTAGCTATTGTTCATCATGCAGAATTTCTCAAGCTAGCTCTCCTTTCCATATGCAAATTGTGAGATAGGATGGATGCATCTTGTGAATGCAGATGAGAAGACAGAAGAAACCAAAGCTGAAATATTAGTACTGCCTGGTGTTACATGCAGGCATCTGCAGCCTCTCACACTGCTGCACCTACTTTCGCTGTCTATGACCACCATTGAACATGAAATATGGATATTCCCTGGAAAGACAAACTCATTTCATCTGTGATTCTGTGAAACATAAAGTCAGAAATTAGATTTGTGCAATTTTATTATTTTTTGCTTTGTCTCTGCACAGAATGCCCAGTAACTACTAAATAATTCCTATCAGCTGGGAACCTCTCAGAGGGAACAATTATCCTAAACTGCAATAAAATAAGCACTGCAAAGTCTTCCCTCAGCCTACTACACTGTTCCAGTAAAGTTAACTGCCAGGGCAAGAAGAGGACAGGAAAACTAATGCAGTCCAGTATGCACCAGAAGGTTGGAAAGGAGTGCTGGGAGGAAAGGAGTCAGAAAAGAGTACAAATCGCCAAAGCATCCAACCTCTGCTTTAAAATATGACCAGGAGCTGAGTGCACAAAAACGTTTTACTAATCCTCTCTCTTATTCTTTAAGACCCTTGCAGATTACAGATGTAATGTGAGGGCATAACTGGACAACTTTATCTTTTCCATGACACAGTATCAGTGGTATGTCCCAGCTTGGCTTTTCTTGAGATGTATAGGTGTAGCTTTACATCTTGCTCTTGGGTCTCTTCTTTCAGCACACTCCTCCATATCATCTCTCTGTGCACAAATCTCCTCCTAACTCAGCTGGGGAAGGCGGGTGGGCATCAATCTGGAGTCACTGTGTACACAATCTCAGGATAAGACATTAACATGTCAGGCTGTAATCTATATGGAAGTTGCTTTTGAGAGGTCAGATTTCAAAGGATGAAGTGCAGAAAAGAGGTGAGCATCTGTTCCTTATATCAGTATGATCAAACTGTTGAATTTCTTTCCCAGACTAAACAAATTACTTTCATTTTGTATTTTCAAACTGGCACAAGTCAAACCTAGATGCTTAAAATGATGCCTGTGAGAATGGCTTCTCCTTCAGCTTTTTAATTATGCTTTGTCATGTGGCTTCACAAGATCTTTCAAGGGAAGCCAAACAGCTCAGTTGCACTATTACTTTGTATCTAGGAAATGCAGTGTAAACTGAAACTGAATGACTCCAAAGCTGAAGTCCTTAAGAAAATATTTGATATACAGAGCCAGGTCCTGGGTATCCACATTGATCATTAATGCCCTTTAGGGGAAGAAAGCGTCTCTCTGACACAAGTCATCCAATTATTTTGTAGCAGAAGTTTGATGTCAAATGCTTCTTTAAAGTTTTCTTTTAACATGTAGCCTGCGTCACTTGCAACTATTTTTTACGTCAAGCATGCTTGGTCCTTAGGAATACTTTAAGAAGCTGTCCATTTCAGGGACAGTAGCAAGACGAATTTATGTGGGTAAAGAGCAATGTTAATGTTCTCTTTTTTGTGTGTGTGTCAATATTTACTGAAATGTCTTATTAATGTCAATTAAAAGATTGAATAAGCAGTTTCTAGCATTACTATCCACTAGAAAGTATTTATGCCAATGACAGAAGAGTCTGCACATGATCTGGCATGGGTTTTGTTATGTATACAAAGTCAGAAGTATGTGGAGTGGAGATAAGCTGTAATCCATGGGCAATGCAATTCATTTTATTTAACTTTGCATCTTGCAGAGCTCTAATGTTTTCCCAAATGTCTTTCTCCCTGTCTGAGAAGATTAACAAAAGCGCTGGTGTTTAGAAGTGGCACATGACAGAGCCCCCACATTAGTGCATGCTGTGAGGATACGACTCCTTCGTTGCTCATCTGGTTCATGTGACGCTTGTAAGCTCCAGAGAACAAATTAGCAGATACTGAATAAATTAATAAGTAAATAAATAAATATTAAGTCTACAGCCACAAGCCAAGTCAAAGCTGGTTAGAAGGCAACTGAGAAGCAAATGGTCAGCTAAGCTTCCTGCTAGACAGCAACAAACACACAACCAGCCTACAGCTGTGACTCTCACCCAGCCTTACTGCAAAGGACATAATAATGCTGTCTTCTCTCAGAGCAGCTGGCCACATTTTTGTTGAGATCAATACTCAGCAGGTTCCCGATGAAGCAGGAAGAAAGAATTATTTGTATTTTTATAACACTTTTCTCTGTAGGTCATCAATAAAAACTCCCAATCATTGCTTTCTCAATTGCTTTCTCGATCAAATTAACAGCATTAGCAAGCACTGAATTAGTTCATTGGTTACTTTTTCTTTCTAAAAGCAAAAATATGTCATGATCTCATCTTTGAGAGCCTATTTTACTCTTGGAGAAATGTCCAATGCTGTAGATACTGTACATTGATTGCAAATTAGATCTGTAGCATACAAATGAGTCCCCCATGATGTCTTTTTTGATGATTGTGAGCCTTTTGCTCACAAACTAAGACACCTTCACACTTTCACCTGCACCAGATGGGTGTTCCAATTCAACTCAGCTATTTGCTTGAAGCTGTGATTCACCTGAAGTACTGGAGCAGTCCCAGCTATGTCATTTCTCCCAGACAGGTCTGAGGCACCACCCAGGGTAACCCATGTACACATGCAGTGAAAAGGAAGAAAGAGGCTTCCTCCACACCAGTGTCTTCAAAAGCACACAATTTCTTGCCATACTATCTTGAATTTCACTCTGTAAAGCAGCAGCCATTAGACCTCTGTTTGACTTGTTTTGTTCAATCTGTCAACTGTTATAGAAGCAGGAAGAAACTGTCTGGAGTAATACTACAGAAAGGGGTTGTTATTTATTTCAGAGTAAGAGCCTTCCCAGAAGATAAGACACCAAGTTTCTTTTTAATTGCATCAGCATAACTTCAGGGTGTCCTTGCATGCATGTGCAGCATGCAAACAGGAAATGTCAGAGTCTGTGGCAATCTGCAGAGGCAGACATCGAGAAGTTTACAGTGTTTGCACAACTGCTTCTGAGGGCAGCTTCCCTGCCTGTCAGCAGGACACATCACCCTGGTAAGACAGTCACAGCCCAAAGGCCTAGACAACGGTAAATTCTCTGGCAATGTATCAAGGACACAGGAAACTTGAAAACCACTTCTGACCTAGCCACACATTTTCTTTCTGTCCTGAGACAGATGATAGATTCAAAGCCTCAGGTTAACAGAGATGAAGATGTTCACCTTCCTGGAAAGAAGGGTTGGAAGGACTTTTGGAAAGAGGAGAGAGCCACAGAGGTGATAAAGGGATGCCTCCTATTTTCCATCAGGCACCTCCCACATCGCAACCCTCCTCACATGGGCTTAGTCACCTGGGCCTCTATGACTAAGAAATGTTAAGGACTGCAGCTGCCTGTTGCTGCTGCACAGTGTCACTGTCACTGTGGTGTATGCTTACTTACAGCTGATTCAAAATCCATGTGCTAAGGTATGAGTTTTTGCATGTGTAGCAATTACTATTAATGATGATTAACTATTAATGAAGAATAAACCATTAGCAAAAATAGCATTGTCAATTAATTGATCTGGTAAAGCTTTTTTTATAGTTTAAAACTGGATTGATTTTTCTCTCTTAACATTCTCATCACAGTGACCTCTGATACCTTAGCGAATACAGACATACTGTGGTAGTTTTAGGCTATGCCTTTAATAATTTCTCACAGATCTTGAACAGAAAAGTAGTAAAATGTAAATAATTCACCATTGGGTGTAAAAAGGAAATAGTAATAATTCTAAACATCCCATTGGAAGAGATAAGAGACTAAAACTAGTTGTACCAAAACAATCTCTCTTCTCTTCTTGCTTCTTCGCTCTGGGAGAGATACTAACTCGCTTCTGCTTGACCTCAGCTGCATGGTTTTGGTATTAACTTCTCTGCTTCTGTCTCTTCTCCCTTTTGTATAGGGGGGTAAGGGGAGCAGAGAGGGAGGAGCTAGTAGCTTCTCTTGGTCTTTGACCAGGGGGTTCTTGTGCTGTTTATTAACTGTAAAGACCTGTAAATATTGCAAATACTGCATATTTTGTACACGTTCATTGCATTTCATTGTAGATTGCTTCCAACTGAGCTGGTCTGGCAAAGTTAATGTTGGGGGGGAAATTTCAACCCACTACACACACACATGTATATATATCATGTATATATATATGCGTATGTATGTAGTTGCAAGGACATGGAGAGCTCTGGGAAATACAGGGAACAGAAGTGGCATGAGAAACAAAAAGAAAAGCCTATAAGCAAGATTTTTCCAACTTCTATTTTGCATTCAAATAACAGAGCAACACCAGTAAATTTGCAGACGACACCAAGCTGGGGGCAGGAGTTGATCTGCTGGAGGGTAGAGAGGCTTTGCAGAGGGACCTCAACAGACTGGACAGATGGGCAGAGTCCAACAGCATGAGATTGAACACATCCAAGTGCCGGGTTCTGCACATTGGCCACAGCAACCCCATGAAGCAGTACAGGCTGGGGTCAGAGTGGCTGGAGAGCGGCCAGGCAGAGAGGGACCTGGGGGTACTGGTCGATGGTAGGCTGAACATGAGCCTGCAGTGTGCCCAGGCAGCCAAGAAGGCCAATGGCATCCTGGCCTGCATCAGGAGCAGTGTGGCCAGCAGGAGCAGGGAGATCATTCTGCCCCTGTACACTGCACTGGTTAGGCCACACCTTGAGTACTGTGTCCAGGTCTGGGCCCCACAGTTTAGGAAAGATGTTGACTTGCTGGAATGTGTTCAGAGAAGGGCAACAAAGCTGCTGACAGGTTTGAAACACAAGCCCTATGAGGAGAGGCTGAGGGAGCTGGGGTTGTTTAGCCTGGAGAAGAGGAGACTCAGGGATGACCTTCTTGCTCTCTACAACTACCTGAAGGGAGATTGCAGACAGGCAGAGGTTGGTCTTTTCTCCCAGGCAGCCAGCGCCAGAACAAGAGGACACAGTCTCAAGCTGCGCCAGGGCAGGTTTAGACTGGATGTTAGGAAGAAGTTCTATACAGAGAGAGTGATTTGCCATTGGAATAGGCTGCCCAGGAAGGTGGTGGAGTCACCATCATTGGAGGTGTTCAGGAGGAGACTTGATGGGGTGCTTGGTGCCATGATCTAGTTGTTTGGGTGGGTTGGATTGGTTGATAGGTTGGACGCGATGATCTTGAAGGTCTCTTCCAACCTGGTTTATTGTAACTCAAATTTATTGTATCTCATTATAGAGAAAAGGGTTAAAAGTAGCAATAATCATCCTTTCATGCCAGAATGTAAACATTAAGTTCCTCTGGAAATAAGTTATGTGTATGAGCAATACCACACACATGTTCTAAGCAGCTGCCTGTACAGTGACCTGCTTATTGGATAAGAAGGCCTGCCATTCAAGGAACAGCCCGATGAAAGTTTGTCAGAATAAAGATTATGTCTTAATTCTTCATTTGAAGTACAGTATTCATTTATCTGGTTTGGTTTAGTTTGGTTTGGGCTTTGATTTTTTTTGGTTTGGGTTGGGTTTTTTTTGCCAGTGTGTACAGATTTTATTTCTTGGCTCCTGTCTTGTACAGAGTTTCATCAGAGGAATGCATCAGCTCTGAGCACAAAGGAAAGAACTAAAGAATTATATAAGTAGTAAATAACCACAATTTCAAGCTTATCTTAACATATATGTAGCTACTGAAAGGGAAAGATCCCTGTAAAATATAAAGACAAGGTAGATATAGAGAGATACATGGAAATACAATTGTGTTGAGGAAAATTACTGCAGAAGGATATATTTAACATAGAGCCTCTGCTTGGGACAGATTTTTTCTCAAGAGACTTGCAGAGTTTTGTTTTTTTTGATAGAAATAATCATCTTCTAAATACTAGCAGATGCATTGAAAGCTTCACAAAGTTTCCATTGCTTTTTCTCCTAAATTGTACAGGAGGTTTATTATCGTATCAAGATCCAGCATTTTTTGTGATTAATTTGAAAGTAAGACTTCCCTGAAATGCAAGTGAGAAACAATGTTTCTGTGATATACAATACAATACAATACAATACAATACAATGCAATACAATACACCAGGTTGGAAGAGACCTTCAAGATCATCGTGTCCAACCCATCAAACAATACAACCCACCCAACAACTAGACCATACAGCCAAGCACCCCATCAAGTCTCCTCCTGAACACCTCCAGTGAAGGTGACTCCACCACCTCCACGGGTAGCCGATTCCAATGGGCAATCACTCTCTCCGTGTAGAACTTCTTCCTAACATCCAGCCTAAACCTGCCCTGGCGCAGCCTGAGACTGTGTCCTCTTGTTCTGGTGCTGGCTGCCTGGGAGAAGAGGCCAACCTCTGCCTGGCTACAACCTCCCTTCAGGTAGTTGTAGAGAGCAATAAGGTCACCCATGTATGTTTGAATGCCCTTCATTCAGAAGTACACTCAGTAAAATGAGGAGGAAAAGAGAGGACATCACTGTCACATAAATGGGAGCCTTGGGCAGCCAGGTAAACCAGCACATCAAAGATCAGCAACACTTAACAGAATCTACTGCTTTTTCTCAATGTCTTCTCCTGTATCAGCAGGGATCAGAGCTGATAGTGGGCAGCTGTACCCACTCACCATCCTTTTTCATATCATAAGACTCTGTCTCACCAGATACATCAAACAACTGGGCAGGGGCTTAAACCAGCTTAAAAAACACACAACATTATGCTCTAAGACAGTAAAAAGTCCTTCACAGTTATCAAAAGTTAGTGGACTGAGAAAGAAACCTGACGTGCAGCCAGTCACACTGTATGTGACTTCAGTCCCTGACACAAGACTAACTGAACTCAGATCTCAAAAGAGCTGTAAGCTATAATTTTGCAACTAGAGCAATCATGCAAGGACCAACCATACCACAAAGGTCTATTTTTTCAAATACACTAAATAGACCTTACCCTGAATAACACTAAAATGATGTCTCCAATGAAATTACGTATTTTATGATTTGGCCTAAAGGTTTTATTTACACTTTTCAACAAGTCAGTGGACTACAGTGATAGTCAGAAAAGAATTAATGACTGTCACTTATCAAATTCAGAGAGCCTGAAAGTACACCAAGTAGAAAAAACAAGTTTAATCCTGTTCCTCCAAAAAGGAGACATAAGGGGAAAGTAGGAATAGAGTGGTATGCAATAAAAGCACATTACAGAGACAAAAAATAACCATAGTAACCACATGGTCAGTAATTGTTTTCATTCCCATTCCTATGCTCTATTATTTCCTGAAATATGCTGCACTAATAAACGTTGATGAAACTTATAAACAAATTTATGAGTGCATTACAGAGGTGCCCTTTATGCCCTGTTGAAAACAAAGTATATATGCATGTTTAAACCACTATCCGTACTGGGGGATTGCATCGTGGATGGATGCACAAAAGATTTTGACCTCAGAGGCCAAGCTTCAGAGTTTTTTCTTATGAGTTGCTACCATTCAGCCTGGTCCTATGTCACACAACATCCTGATAACTCTCTGCAAACACCCTGGACTACTCTGAAAAGCAATAACTCTTTTCCAATTAGATGTGATGTCTCATTGACAGAACAGTTCATGAGCATGTCTGTGTGACTCTGTGTGTTAGCTGTCTTAGTCTCTGCAACTGTCTTTCAACACCTTTTCTTTTCTAGCTTTCCACTAGGTGTCTGGGATAGCTGAATGCTTTCAATTCTTTTTTTTTCCCAGCAAACTTAGTGTTTCTTGTTGATCAATAACACTGAGGCCATCAACACCACCTCCAGATTTCTTGCTTCCAGATGAAGTCAAGACCCTGAGTGGATTCAGCAAAGAATTCAGTTTTATTTGTGTTTCCATTTCTCTGCCTTCTCCATAGATGTGAACATAATTTTTGTCTTTCTAGAGTATGGAATCAGATAGTAAAAAAACTGGGTATAATAGTACCTGTTTTGTGGGGATCTTTCTGGTTATAACTGATGAAACCAATCAGCTAAAACTGATGTTAGTTTTATCTTACCAAAACTGAGCTGCAAAAAAACCACAATTGTTTTAAATGGGAAACTTTATGAGCTTAGTCATTACACTAGGCCATTCTGCACTGAGATTTAGAGACAAAATCTCCTTTTTCACTGGAAAACCATTACCTCCAGGAAAAGTCAACTGATTAAATGAATAAACAACTTAAGATCCTTTTGTAAATACTGATGACTTAATATGGTCAACAGAGTGTAAGCCAGAACTCTTCTTGGCCTCTGGTAAAAGTCTGAATTAGGTCAGAAAAACCCTAAAATTGCCTGGTTCTCTTCTTTGACCCTAGGATTACCAGTTCAAATGCTAGCATATACTTTGTAAACAATGAGGGTCAAACAATTGACCCTTGCCTCCCTGGGATTAGGAAAACTCAATTATTTCCATGAGTTCTTGTGTAGTTTTCAAGTTTTTCATGTTAGAATCAGATTCTGATTTCTAAAGCCACATTTAGACTTTACTAATTCTACCACTCACAACTCATATTTGACATAAATCTTCCTCTCTGTGTTGTTGGGGTTTATTCCCTCAGACTAAGAGAATAGAATAGAATAGAATTAACCAGGTTGGAAGAGACCTTTGAGATCATCAAGTCCAACCTATCATCCAACACTATCTAATCAACTAAACCATGGCAACAAGCACCCCATCTAGTCTCTTTCTAAACACCTCCAGTGATGGGGACTCCACCACCTCCCCAGGCAGCCCATTCCAATGGCCAATCACTCTTTCTACGAAAAACTTCTTCCTAACATCCAGCCTAAACCTCCCCTGGTGCAGCTTGAGACTGTGTCCTCTTGTTCTGGTGTTGGTTGCCTGGGAGAAGAGACCAGCCCCCACCTGGCTACAATCTCCTTTCAGGTAGTTGTAGATGGCAATAAGGTCTCCCCTGATCCTCCTCTTCTCCAGGCTAAGCAACCCCAGCTCCCTCAGCCTCTCCTCAAAGGGCGTGTGCTCCAGACCCCTCCCCAGCTTTGTTGCCCTTCTCTGGACACATTGCAGCAACTCAACATCTTTCCTAAACTGAGGGGCCCAGAACTCAGAACTAAGAGCTTAAATACTAGCTCTAACAAAATTCTTAAATGTATAACATACACTTTTTGCTCTTAAGAGTGTTAGGTGAATAGAGAACTGTCTCTGCACTCTTTGCAATCCCATTCAAAACTATACATGTCACACACACACCTGGAGAATTTTGGCAGTCTTAGTTTCTCTGATTCTCTGTTTGTCTAGCAGTTGACAGAGTTCCCAGTTAATATCTAGCTTTGCAAAATCCATGCTGTCCATTCTTTTTTTTTTTTTTGTGTTGTGTTTTTCTTTTTGTTACTATTGATAAATGAAAAAAGGAGGAAAAGAAGCAAGGAAAACACCCAAATGAACAATCCAATGGGCAGGAAGCAGAAAGGAGAAAATGTAACCACACTTTCCAGGAAGCCTACGGAGCCAGGAAGAATACTGACATGGTGTTTTCTGTTACGCCTGTGCAGTGGATGGGAGAATAGTGACTCAGAGACATTTGGTATTATTGCTCAGCTTTCCAGTGGGAACAAATTTTCTGGTTGCCTAACTTCCACCCTGAATGAATGGGAGTTGGCAGTCAAAGTTTCTTATCTCTCTCTTCAAACCCTAGCCCATGGCCACAGAATTATCAGCAAATGGTGGCTTATGGAGGTATTGACCCAATTTCCAGCCAGCAGAACTTCTCATAGGATTAAGAACATTTTATTCAGAATAGCTAAGGCCTTCTTGAGATGGTTTACACCTCTGCAAAGAAACTGATTCAAAGATAGTTCCCAAGATGTGCTGCATTTTGATAATTTTTCAGTTCAATAAAGGAAGGCTAGATAACTGTCATTGATATATCTTAGATCTAAACTATAGAAAATGACAGTAACTCTTCCATCCCAGGCTGTGAGAAAATATCAGCTACCATGTGTGCTCACAACAACTGCCAGAGTATAAAAGTTATCAGTCATCCACATTTAATTATTAAAAACACAAATTTTGCATCATATATCTGCACACAAAGTGGTTTTCTGCCACTCTTGCTTCAGTAACAGCATGGAAAATAATACAGAAGATTTGGGGTGTTTTCCACTAGATAAGGGAGAGTTAGATTCATTTGTGTCAATATAATTTATGTATTTCTCTCTATATTAAAGAGCTGACAAGGACCCTCCATATGAGCAATAGTCTGAATTCTAACTCCAAAGGAGCAGCTGTCCCCTGAATTCCCAGTCAAACCAGTACATCTATTTCAACTCCACCTTGTGAGTGAAGCCTCTTGCAATTACATGCTGTTAGAACTCAGTGTCACGTATTTTCTGTTCTGTGTTCTGGGCTCCAATTGCATTGTATTTTAGAGTCAAAAGAGTGGAACTCCCTCTGCTTGAAACCAAAGCCTGCAAATGATTACAGCTTTGTCGCTGTCAATATTTGGACTGAGTCAGAGGCACGTGCTTAGGCAAATCTGAGCAATTTACTGTTAGCACTCTTACAATATTGTTTGCATCCCTACTAGAACAGAAAAACACATTTTTACCATATGTAATAAAATGCCTATGTACAGATCACATTACAGAAAGGACAAAATGCTGGCATCATGCTAGCATACACTTAGTGAGTGCCAGCAAATAGAAATTTGGTTACAGACATGTCAAGAACCAGCCTCAATATGGTTAAAAGCCCCAGAAAGCCAGTGTCACTCTTACCCTAAGCTAAAAAGATACATCTCAGTACAGATAGCAACACAAGAAGGAAATCATTAGACATTTCTTTCTCTTAAGGTGATATTAGTCCTCTGTCACTCCGAAGAAGGAACTTTCTCTGAGGTTATTCCACAAACTTATCTACTTCCAATTCCAGAGCCTATGGGCAGGTGTCTTTTTCAGTTGGGTGAATGGAGGAGCACTGGAAAGCCATCAAAACAGAAAAATCTTCTTGTTTAGTAACTAGTCCAAAAATTCTTTGTTGTTCAAGGTCCCAGCAACAGTCTACATGCAGTATGCATCATAGTGTCTGATCCATAATGTCTTATCATCAATGATCTTCTCATTCACAGAGGTATTGTTAAGATCACAGGATCACAGGATGTTAGGGGTTAGAAAGGACCTCTGGAGATCATCAATTCCAACCTCCCTGTCAGAGCAGGACTATAGAATCTAGCACAGGTTGCACAGGAATGCATCCAAATGGGTCTTGAAAGTCTCCAGAGAAGGAGAGAAAGAGACCATGTGAAGCTGAACAGTAGTCATCTCTACATTTTAGAGATAAGAGAATAACATGTCTGCATTACATAATGCAGTTTGGAATACATACATTGAGTGGGATAATTTAACCAGCTGGAGATGCGTGACCTATATGCTTCTGGAGTGGCACAGTGCGGTGATGAATTACATAGAAAATCATTGTGCAAAATCGTATCTGAAATGCAGGATACATTAAAGAACTAAATGCATATCTCTGGAGCTCTGCACTATAACTACAAACCCCTCCTCTCAGTCATCCTTAACCTCACATTTCTTTCTTCTTGTCCAAAAAAATGATGATGATTGAGTACCACTTGTAAGCGGTGAGGCATCTAAGTGTTTGAAAAGAGTTATTACCTTTTCTCATCGTGGTCAGAAAGAGATTTGCCATTCGTTGTAAAACAAAGCCAAAAGGTTTTATGTTGAAAATCTGTGTTTCATATATAAGTAGCTCAAAACAACCTTATCAGGACCATGTGAAACTGATAGAAGAAAAGAAGGCTGCTGATGGTTTCAGAAAGCATCAAGTTGCAAGAGAAAAGAAGATGGTTGTGCTGAGTGAATGGTCAGCTCATTTATCCACAGCAGTGTTCACCTTCATCACCCAGTCTAAGATACTATGGAAAGTTTTGGAAAGGTGGAATATTATGAATAATTCCTTACACACAAAAATGGTTTTCACTTCAGTTACCTGTTCACAAAAAGGTATGAAATAAATCTTTCAAAAATTCCAACTCTCTGGAGAAAGAAAAAATACAATGCCTGATAAGTTTTTCACAAACACATCTCAGCTAACAAGATAATCTGTTCTCATACTGTTTTGTGGAGAAACTGTGAATGCCTGAATCCAGATTATCAGTACACATGTGACACATCAGTGTCTGAGGGAAAAGGTTTGGTATACTATTTTTGGAATTAGATAATAAAAATGAATCAGCATATGAAAATCAATAAAGGCAAGAAATAAAAACCAGGAGTTTTAAAACAAAACATTGCACAAAGTATTTGCTGTTTTTCAGCAGGACAAGGATGGAGAGCTCCAGCTGTCTGTTGTAGTAAGCGAAATGTCATCACACCTCACTTCGAGGAGACTCCATAAAAGAAAGAATAACTATATGAGATCTGTGGTATAGCCATGCTACAGAATTACCAGCTGTCCTCTCTTTCTTTTCCTTTCTTTGAAGAGAATCCCTCACCTCCTGAAAAAAAAAAAATAAAAAATCATCATCATGTTGCAATGCAAAAAAAAAAAATCACTAAGAAAGATAAAACACTAAGAAATATAGAATGCTAAGTAATGAACTTGAACGTGTCCAGAGAAGGGCAACAAGGCTGATGAGAGGCCTTGAACACAAGCCCTATGAGGAGAGGCTGAGGGAGCTGGGGTTGTTTACCCTGGAGAAGAGGAGGCCCAGGGGCGACCTCATTGCTCTCTACAACTACCTGAAAGGTGGTTGTAGCCAGGAAGGGGTTGGCCTCTTCTCTCTAGCAAACCGGCACCAGAACAAGAGGACACAGTCTCAAGCTGCGCCAGGGAAGTTTAGGCTTGAGGTGAGGAGAAGGCTCTTCACCAAGAGAGTCGTTCGCCATTGGAATGAGCCGCCTAGGGAGGTGGTGGAGTCACCGTCCCTGGAGGTGTTCAAGAGGGGATTGGATGTGGCACTTGGTGCCATGGTGTAGTCATGGGGTCTGTGGTGACAGGTTGGACTTGATGATCTTCGAGGTCTCTTCCAACTTTAGTGATACTGTGATACTGTGAAGGCACAAAAAATACTGCAGTCTACAAACATGACATCCAGAAGCAGCTGAGCAGCTCCTCCACTTGCACCACTGCTGAATGCGACTGAGATGGCAAAATGTGACAATCTGTTCATGAGTCTGCAAATAGTTACTGAGAAAAATATATTCTAATTGGTGGAACATTGTGTATTCATGCTCTCCTAGTTGTGTTTTGGGTTTTTTTGGGGAAGGGTTACTTTATTTATTTTCTTTAGACAATGCAATGGAAGAACAGGATGCAAGTCAGTATAAAGAATATAAAGAGATCCAGGCAATAGAAAACATCACATTTTCCTTTCTCTTAGATATTGGAAGGATGTGTAATTCTGCTACTCTCTGATCCCTTAGCATTTCAGTACACAAACTTGCAATTCAGAACAAGAGGACACAGTCTCAAGCTGCACCAGGGGAGGTTCAGACTGCATGTTAGGAAGAAATTCTACACAGAGAGAGTGATTGCCCGTTGGAATGTGCTGCCCAAGGAGGTGGTGGTGTCACCATTGTTGGAGGTGTTTAGGAGGAGACTGGATGGTGTGCTTGGTTGCATGGTTTAGTTGGTTAGGTGGTGTTGGATGATGGGTTGGACACGATGATCTTGAAGGTCTCTTCCAACCTGGTCTATTCTGTTCTATTCTATTCTATTCTATTCTATTCTATTCTATTCTATTCTATTCTATTCTATTCTATTCTTTAACTTCTCAATGAAGCATGCAGGTATTCCCTGATTTTACTACATTGCCATTTTTCTTTCTATGCAACCTTATTAGCTGCAATTTTTGTTTCTCTTTCAGATATGTATCCACTTTTTAAAAATCCCAAGGTCTGGCATTGAAACTCTGGCATGAGTTTCTTGATTCACTGGCAGCTCTGAGAAAATTATTTTCAGTTGGCTCTAAACCAGAACTTCCAATATTTCTAAGGACTTTTAGTACTTTTGGCTTGATCAGAAGTTTTCATTTACACCCTGTTTATTTCAAATTTTACTTTTTGTTTAAATCCAATTAAAAGATATTTTGTAATATGCAATTGCTTCAAAATGAGAATAAAGTCCACAAAATGAAATACTTTGAATTTTTTTCAAACTAGATCTACATGATGCTTTCACAGCAGTCTGATCAGTTTTGAGCCACCTAAGTGCCATAAGCATGCTGTCCCCCACTCAGGAGAGCAACCAGCCACAACATCAAGTCTGCAGCAGATGGAAAGTTCAGCACAGAAATCCACTGTCAACAAGGCTGTCAGAGGACAACTGCAAGACAAACTCATCCTGACAACAGGCTTATTGCCCATCCCATACATGGCCAAGGAAAGCACCAGGGGCTTTTCAGGTAAAGATTCTCCAGCTGGAGAGGACAGCTATACAGTTTGGCGGCTACACCAGCAGCTCAACTGGAAAAAAGACTGCACTGCAGCACCACTGGCAGCAGGTACTCTTCAAGAATGTAGGACAGTGATACAGGGTTGTAGTGCTGATGTCTTCAGATACTTCATTCTCTTATGGTAGCACTGGCAACGCACCTATAGACAGACATCACCATCACCAAGATTACAATTGCATTGTTCTTTTGTGTTATGCAGCTTCACTTAACTCTGATGTCCAGTTTTAAGCTGGGCACTTCACTGCTGCATGATGCTGGGATGTGAGTTCAGTTGATTGCAAGTAGAAGAAAAGAGGTCAGCAGAAAGTAAGAAGCTTCTCTGTTTCTCCTTTGTCTGGAATGAGCTGTCTCCTTTGCACTGACTTTAAAGCTGACTGGCAGTGAACTGAAAACTTGCTAATGAGCCAAGAATGTTGTGCCTGTGTTGCCATGTCCCAGGCCACTATGCACTCAGTTTCTGGGCAGAACAGTCATGTCTTTGATGTAGAGCTTTTCTCCAGTACTTTTGACTACATGGGGTACCTAACACAGAATAACAGAACCAGACTGGTAGTGGTTAGAAGGGACCTCTGGACATCATCTAGTCCAACCCCCTGGCCACAATGAGTTCACCTAGAGCAGGTTGCACGGGATAGCATCCAGGAAGGTTTTGAATTATTCCAGAGATCCAGCACATCTCTGGGAAGCCTGTTCCAGTGTTCCATCACCCTCAATGCAAAGTTCCTCCTCATGTTTAGATGGAACTCCCTATGTTTAAGTTTGTGCCTGTTACCTCTTGTTCTGTCACTGGGCACCACTGAAAAAAAGATGGGTCCCGTTCTCCTGACACCTGCCCTTTAAGTATTTATAAGCATCTTGGGGCTTTAATGCTCTCAGGAAAATGCAGGGACACCACTGAGAAGGAGCTGCTGGGGAAGGTTGCATGGACAAGAAAACTCTGATCTACTGTACCCTTTGCTCTGGAAGCCACCAACTGGGTGCTTGTCTTTGCACAACCTTTATGTATATGGACACAGCTTGCAGACACTCTTCCAGCTCTCCACCCTCCCAAAAATACACAAAAGAACATGTTGCAGCTCTGTTTCTGGGCCATGTTGAGGGCATATCATGGTTAGAAGAGTTACAAAAATATGTGGGAAAATGGGTTTTAGATCTTTCCCAGCAGATTTATCCTCTGAGAAGGATAAGAACCAATCTGCAGGAGGACCTGTTTTCGTCATCCTGAAGCTAGGAAGTGGCCTAGATAATAGCACACTTTCCATCTGCCTCCTAAAGGGGCTGAACTAATGAGATCTTTACAGAGGGCTGCAATTGAATTAACTAATCAAAGTCCTAGAATTAAATCACAAATTTGCTTCACAGCTCCTGAAGGTCAGCTCAGTAGGCCTAACTTTGGAGAAGAAATCCCTTAATTTTATACTCCCACTAGTCTGCTGACGTTGGTTTGGATCACATGAGGAAATTCTAGTGTGTGGTTCTTGTGGAGTAGCTGACCCTAAAATCACATGCATTAGCAAACTCCTTCTAGACGTTGACTCACATGCTTCTCCCCCAGTATGCAGGCATTCCTCTTTGCACACCCAGCATGAGGCTGAAGTAGCTTCCACGAGTATGAGAATTATCCTTTGCAGCCCAATAAATTCTTGTGAGTGCATGCATATATGTATGTATATATACATATACCAATGAATATAGATAGATAGCTAAATTTAGCAGAATGAAGGGGAATAGGATCCAGGAGTCAATGAAGCATAGACATACCATCTCTTTTGCATCTGAGGTAGTGTTTTCAAAGGTAGCCAGTAATCATCAAATTTCAACTCTGCTAATGCCAACTTAAGAACTTAAAAGTTCTTAAGATATCCAACTACATGTCTAAGAAAATCCAAGTACTTCATTCAGCTTCCTTTCTTTGCAGCTTCTGAGCACTCTACGTATAATCCATTCTCCTGCGGATCTTCACTGAGTTTTAAGCATAGAGGATGATGTCAGGACTTGAACATGTCTCCTGTGAAGAAAGACTGAGAGAACTGGGGCTGTTTAGACTTCAGAAGAGAAGGCCTAAAGGGGATCTTATCAATATCTATACATATCTGAGGGATGGGTGTTGAGATGAAGGTGACAGTCTCTTTTCAGTGGTGACAGGACAAGGAACAATGGGTATAAGCAGGAACACAGGAAGTTCCACCTCAACATGAGGAGAACATCTTTTACTGTGAGGGTGATGGAGCACTGGCACAGGATGCTCAGAGAGATTGTGGATTCTCCTTCTCTGGAGACTTTCAAAACCTGCCTGGATGCATTCCTGTGAGGCCTGCCTTGGGTGGACCTACTTTGGCAGGGGTTTGGACTAAATGTTCTGTCCAACCCTAATACTCAATGATTCTATGATTCTATTGCTCCTTTAGCAATGCTCTACTACCATTTTCTTCTATTTCCACTTGGTCTACTTGGATATTTTTTATAACAATGAATGCTCTTTGTTCAAAATCTTCTAGACTTCTGAGTCAGCACATTCCACGTAAATGCTGAACCTGCTTATATCTCTTTACCCAGCAAAAGGAATGAGTATTGGCAGGCAGACTCAGAAAGTCTTAAACATTTATGTAAATCTCTCTTAGGCTACAGGCTAATGACTAATGCCCAACAAGATTGTGCAGTTTCTGCATATCAAGAAACCTCTCAAAGGTCTGAAAATGAGTTCTGTGGACTTCATTTTTTACGACTTTCTGTGCTGCAGAACAAAATAAGTTTGGATTGAATGTTGTCATGACTGGGATTAGAAGCTCTGATTTTTAACTATGTTGAATTTTGCCATCACATCATTATACATGGTTTTAGGGCACCACCTACTGAAGCATTGATATTATTTTAAACAATTTAAGAGCTGGCTTGAAATTACCTTGACATCTCATGTGTTCAATTTAAAAATGTAGACTACAACAAAAGGCTGACATTTCATTTGGAACTTAAACAGTTTGTTCTGTCCAGTGGTTATAAAAACATTACTTGACTTCAGGATTAACTCTTCAGATGACTGAAAACAAAAAGGTCCTGCTTTAATTTTTTACCTGCTAACCTTCATGAGCAATGTTTTTCTTCAGAAAGCAGAGATTATAAATCATCCTGAAAATGCTGCCAAATGCATCCAGTTTACTGTACTTCTTTGAAGAAATATGTCTTTTCTTGCAGAAATACAGAGTGAACATGAAATACTCTCTTTCAGCTTCAGTTGTGTTGTGTTCTTTTTTAACCAGTTAATAGACCTAAGGAAATCCCCAAATAGCACATCGAGCTGAGCATACATTCAGTAGATTTAAGCAAAAAAAAATTCAATCAGAATAAATAAATTGGGGGTGCAATCTTTTTTTTCTCCACTTTTTAAAAGCAGACCACAAGGTGACCTGAAATCGCTTGTATTCAAACTATTTCCTGGTTTGCAGAGAGCTTATATGTAAAATCTCCACTAGAATGTTTCTAAGAATATGTTCCTTTTGGTTTCACGAAAACAGAGATCCAAACATCCACATTAATCAAATCCATAGAAAAATCTAAATAATTACCTCAAGTTTTTTAAAAAAATATATATCAAGTGAAGGCTTCTTTCAATTTTTCCCTGTTTTATTTACGAGGAACAATGCTACAAGAAGTTGTGGAGATGATCCACTAATCAGGGCATTTAATCACACAATGCCATCGTGCATTCTGACACTGTTACTTACTGTATTTTTAATGAAGTTTTGCATCAAGACTTTCCTGGATTTTCTGTTTAAGGGCCAGCTCATTATTTCACAAAAGTCAGGGCATTCTGAGTAATCATGCTTGGGGCATATTTCTGTCTTCTTCCACTGTTTTTTTATTACTCAGGCAGCACCCCTTCCTTCCCTATGCCCTGGGAGATTGGAGGGTAAATGTAATTACATTCTGTAACTTCTTTTCCTGTCCCTTGTCATCTGGCATGGCACGGTAATGGTGGGAAAAGTCAGCATGCTGTGCTCTAACTGTCCTTAATCCACATGCATGCCTCATGGCTGCTGGCATCTGGGAAGGGCCAGGCATGGAGGAAATGAGAACCAGCTTCCTTTTCTCCCCTTTTTCACTGGGTGGCTTCCTGGTGACTGTGAAAGCTTGAGTCATTCCATAGTGGGAGACTTCTTGAAACAAAGGTGAAGCAAAGGACATCTTGCTGAGATTTAGTCAAGGATCTGGAGTAGGCCAAGAGGGAGCTGCTGAGCAGCCACAGCCCCACAGGGGTAAGGACTGTGAAGGCAGAGACTGCACTTCCCCGGAACCCTTTGTTCCCCAGTATGGCAATCAGTGCCTAGCTATTTGGAGGGTATCACAGTGGTTACAAATCATGAAAGGTCTGCAGGGCACTAGTGGGTAATACAAACATCAGTTTAACACATCACTGACCTAGGTACACAGGCAAATGAAGCTAGCATGTTTCTGTCAAAACAGCTGCATGGACTTGTGCAATCAAGGAGTGTATATAAAATCACTGTGACATAAGTCAGAACTTTCAGGTTAATAGTTCAATGAGTTACAGAAGTATAATGGTCAATATGTATGGAGGGGAAACAAGCAGAAGATCATCAACAAGATTTTAAGGCCCATAAAGCAATTAAATTGGATATGAGCATCTGTTAGTTAAAATGTACATGTAGAAATATATAATATGCTATATTTTAGAGGTCTGCAGAGTTCAAGACATATTTTGCAGTTGTAACTGTATTTTTATATTTATGGCTATTACATCAAATAGGAAACTTTTTTCCTGTAATTTTCTTGCAGGAATTTATTTCTTTTTTTTTCCATTCTAAGTAATTACTTTAAGATTTCAGAAAATTATTAGACTAGGAACAGTGATGAAAAGCATCTATGGTTTATCTTGCAGGCACAATTGTGCAGGTGTTCAGACAACTGCCGTGTTAAAAAGAAAAATAATGAAGAGGGATCTGGAGGCAGATGTAGAGCTCAGGTAGACACAGGTGTCCTATCAGCCTGGAAGTACTGCACATTTTTTCCTCTCATGCATACACACAGAGAAGCTCTTTCCATAGTAAGACCTGAAGGGAGGTTGTAGCCAGGCAGAGGTTGGTCTCTTCTCCCAGGCAGCCAGCACCAGAACAAGAGGACACAGTCTCAGGCTGTGCCAGGGGAGGTTTAAGCTGGATGTTAGGAAGAAGTTCTACACGGAGAGAGTGATTGCCCATTGGAATTGGCTACCCGTGGAGGTGGTGGAGTCACCTTCATTGGAGGTGTTCAGGAGAAGACTTGATGGGGTGCTTGGCTGCATGGTTTAGTTGTTGGGTGGGTTGGATTGGTTGATGGGTTGGACGCGATGATCTTGAAGGTCTCTTCCAACCTGGTGTAGTGTATTGTATTGTATTTTATTGTAAAATACAGGTACAAACCACATCACATATCCACAATGCTTAGAATATTTTACTTCCAATATTTGCACAAAATACAGACTAAAAATGCTGCTTACACATATGTACACATGCTATATAGAAATGTTATGGTGTAAGTCTGCCCTCGAAAAAGCAACTCCAAGTGAAGTATTTGGCCGCTATAGTGGTACACAGCCGTGTGAAAGGTAATACTGTAACACAAACTAATGCAATGACACTTCTTAAAGAAAAGCCCATGTATATAGCAGAGGGGAAAACTAATGAGAAACAGATGTACACAGGAGAGTATTTTGACTTAAATGGTATGTGTGGTTTCATTCAGACACGTGGTTCTTGAGCACGTGGAGAGATTATATATAGCTATGCAAAGGAAAATATTAGTTATTGAAAAATGTGTATGCTGTTGGGAAAAAGAGGCTTTAAAGGGGAAAGTATTCAGATGAAAAAGCAAATTTTCTAAGCCTCAGGAGAGCTCAGCACTTTTCAGCTACAATTAATTAAGTCTTTTGCATTCCCACAGACCAAAACAAATGGTAGGATCGGTTCCTTTCTATACCCACAATACAGTGCTTGCTGCAGCTACAGCCATGTCAGTTGTGAGCACCACTGCTGCTCAGTACCAGCATGAAACTAGCAGCCTGGATCACCACTTCTCCGGTTCACCCTTCCTGATATGTCCTGCTGTATCTCCAGTCAGTATATGGCTTGCAATACTGACCACAACTTCAGCTTCTGCTAAAGTGCTCAGGAATCCTGGCTGGAAAAGCAGGTAACAACTGAGATGCACCTCTGTAAGGTGGCAAATAAATAGCACTGTAAGGCAGAGATGTTTTTTGTGAGATATCAGTGGAGTAGTGAAATAACATTAAGACAGGCATCTCAACAGAAAACAGATTTTCAGGGGGAGTTTAGGTTATGGATAAATATTTTACTCATATTCTGTAGGCACTTAAAACTGAAGAAGAGGGTTTTATGTTCAGATTAGAGGCAGTGGCTAGTTGTTTCACAGTTCAGAAGAAATATATTTTCTCATTAGCATAATAACCACCAGTTTTACCTGCACCTCTTACACATTATGCAAACATTGTACAACTGCAAGGCCATGATAATTTGGGTGTTTGGTGTGGGAGGGTTTTCTCAGAAATCCTCTAATTCTACTACAGATTGTTTCTGAGAAAGTTTCTGTTCTTCAGTGTCCATCATTCAACACTTTCCCAATCTTATTCCACATTACCTTATGCAGATCTACATCACTGAATGCACACAAGAAATATACATGTATGTTGTCTGGCAATCTGTGTAGCCAAAGATTCATATTAATAAGAAATCTCGCTTCAAAAAATATGATGTATCTGAAAACATTGCCACAAGCTGTGCAGAGCAAGCTCTGCTGAGTCAGATACCCCATAAAAACTACCAGCTGTTGCTGCTCTTATATTCAAAGGAGCACAACCTTTCTCTCCCATTACATCAACCCATTCTTGAATTCTTTCTCAATTATCATTACAACTTTAAATCTGTAAAAGCCACTTACTGTCTCCATATTTACTTTGCAAATCCATCCCTCAGGGCTAATTTGCTAACAGGTTAAAAGTCAACTTTTCCATAGGCTTCTTTTGCACACACAATCTGTAAAACAATGCTCTTCAAGAATCAAAAGGAAAGTGATGAAACAGTGAAATTAAGGGAATATCTTTTTTTTTTTTAATGACTTACATGAACTTTGGATGACACTCTCAGAGCACAGTAAAAGTTCAGCTTCCTCCAAATTGTCCTCATTAGAGTCAACAAAGGGTTGAGCTACTTTGGGAAGTCCTTTCTGAAGATCAGTATGAGATAGCACTGTTTCAGGCCTGACCTTTCACCTGCAAATGTCAATGAGATCACAGTAAAAGAGCTATAAATCATTCTAATTTTAACATATGGTTGTCAGCATCATTGCCTGTGCTCCTCAATAGCTAAATAGCCTCAATTCAATTCTGTTCTGCTCCTCGTGAGAGGTCCTCCTTTGTCTCATGTAGTTATCCCTGGACAGAGAAATCTGGCAAGCAGGTCTACCAGCACGGCCAGATCCTATCCGGGAGCTGCAGGTCCAGGATCATTACCATGGAAGGAGAGAGGGACAGCCAGCCTGGCACTGTGCTTCTGACTGATTTAAAGGCTACAGCCTGCCTGCAAAGTGGCAGAAGATTTGAAACCCACACGAAAACCATGAGTTATGCGAAGCCACAATCACAATCTCAGTTTTCCTTTGGTCATGAATATTCCACAACAAGGTCCTCATGCAAACCTTACCCTCTTCACTTAGCAGCCTAACCATATTTTGCAGCAGTTTAAGTAGAATAAAGTTTCCATTTCGCAACCTTGGACAAAAGCAACAAGAATAGATAGCTATTTTGATAAAATTTAATCTAAAATCATCTCCAGTTTGGTACTGCACAGTATGGAATAGGGTAGAGATAGCAAAAAAAATATTCCTACAAAATAGACAATGAAACAATAACCCTTTTTTTCTTCAGGTTTGTTGGTTTGCTTTTGGTTTTGGTGTTAGGTTGGGTTGGCTTTTGATGAAATGAGGTGTAGTAAGCACTGGGGGAGGAAATAATCTTTTATTTTGGAAAGTATTTTCAGCAATTTCAGGCTGTGTCTCACTGTGTCAAGCCACTGAGACATTTTGGTGGTTTCTCCCACTACTCTATGAAAAGGAAAATAAAAATCCTTAGAAGTCATACTAAGGGCTTTAAAAATTATGCCCTTGGAAAATAGATGTAAAGGAGGTGTGTGGTCTAAAGTCCTTAAGCAACTCAATCTAGAATATTTGATCCTCATTTTTTCCTTAACTATTCTTGTAAAGTTTATTTTATCTTAACTCACATACAGATGTCAGGCTTTTACCAGTCTAGGCTTTTTCTTCTCTATCTTTCATCCAGTGGCAATTCAGCACATAAACACTTCCACCTGGACTGGTGTAAATCATTTGACACTGTTCTATATGACATCCTGGTCGCTAAATTGGAAACACATGGACTTGAGGAATGGATCACTCACTGGATAAGGAATTGGCTGGATGGTCATACTCTGGATGTTAAGAAGAAGTTCTTCACAGAGAGAGTGATTGGCCATTGGAATGGGCTGCCCAGGGAGGTGATGGAGTCACCATCACAAGGTGTTTAGGAAGAGACTGGATGGGGTGCTGGGTACCATGGTTTAGTTGATCGATAGTGCTGGATGATAGGTTGGACTCAATGATCTCAAAGGTCTCTTCCAACCTGATTAATTCTCTTCTCTTCTCTTCTCTTCTCTTCTCTTCTCTTCTCTTCTCTTCTCTTCTCTTCTCTTCTCTTCTCTTCTCTTCTCTTCTCTTCTCTTCTCTTCTCTTCTGAGAGTTGTGGTAAATGGAGACCAGTTACTAGTGGTATCCCTCAGGGCTTGGTACTGGGACCTGTGCTGTTTAACATCTTTGTCAGCAATATGAACAGTGGAATTGAGTGTACCCTCAGCAAGTTTGCAGATGACCCCAAGATGCGTGGACTGGTTGACAAGCTGAAGGGAAGGGATGTCATACGGAGGGATTTGGACAGGAGTGAGGGGCAGGACCATGCCAACCTCAGGAAGTTCAACAAGGCCAAGTGCAAGGTCCTGCACCTGAGTCAGGGCAATCCAAAGCACAAATATAGGCTGAGTGGAGAATAGCTTCAAAGCAGTCTTGAGGAGAATAACTCAGGGGTGTCAGGTGAGGAAAAACTCAACATGAGCCAGAATTGTGCACTTGCAGCCTGGAAGGCCAACTGTTTCCTGGCATGCATCAAAAGCAGCATGACAAGCAGGTTGGTGGAAGTGATACTACCCCTCTGTTCTGCTCTCATAAGACCCCCACCTGGAGTACTGTGTCCAGTTCTGTGCCCCCAACACAAGAAGGATATTAAACTGTTGGAGTGGGTTCAGAGGAGGGCCACAAAGATGATCAGTGTGTTGGAGCACCTCCATTATAGGAACAGGCTGTGAGAGTTGGAGCTGTTCGACCTGGAGAAGAGAAAGCTCTGGGGAGCCTGAAAGGAGCCTACAAGAAAGCTGGGAAGGGACTTTTTACAAGGGCTTGTAGTGTTAGGATGAGGAGGAATGGATTGAAGCTTGAGGAAGGTGGATTTAGACTGGAAGTTAGGAAGAAATTCTTTACAATGAGGGTGGTGAGACACTAAAACAGGTTGCCCAGGGAGGTTGTGGATGACCCTTCCCTGGAAGTATTCAAGGCCAGGCTGGACAGGGGCTGGATCAATATGGTCTAGTGGAAAGTGTCCCTGTCCATAGCAGGGGGATTGGAACTAGATGATCTTTGATGTGCCTTCCAAATCAAACCATTCTATGAATTTATGATTCTGCTGCTGAAAGTGCCAGTGCAAAGTTCTCAGGCAGTATCTAGCTGGGGAAGCTGAAAATTGTTACTAAATGTCCTGTGACTGGGAATGTACTGGTTTGGGGAAGGACTGCCCATAAGTGCCCACTTAAGGAATGGTACACTTTCCAATTTCCCCTTCCAAAATAAAAGTGGACTCGATGTGTTTATGTTCCCCATTAAGTGGGGCTAAAGCTCAAAGGTGTTGAAGCCTTTCTGTGACTTTGTTAGGAGCCTTTTGCCATTTTATTTCCCTTTCTTTTGCTGCAAAGTTCCTCAAAGCATACGCAGTGAAAGAGGAATTAGCATTTTTTTAATATCTGACATTCAAATTTTAAAATCACATTGGCTCTTCCATTCAGAAAATTGCCTACTAACTGCTGCTTATATTACTCTCTCCTCCCAGAGAAGTCTGTTTATGCCTTCAGCCTGTTGGCAAACGTGAAACCCTCAGCTGGTAGAAGTGCAGTGTCATAAAAGACAGCATTTTTCACAGGCAGGCACATAAGAAACTGTAGCTGTGGTCTTTGCTACCCAGTGACCTAATTTTCCTGTTTGAATAAGAGAGAAAGTGGGAGGGGTGCATTTTAGGACATACCATTTTTAATAGGTAACAGAATATGTCCTGAATGGTCACTTGATTTATAATTAATATAACTGGTACGTGTTGGACAGCCACACCAAAAATGAAGGTGATGTGTACTCCTGATTGTGCTGGATTTCCTTCCGACTCCTTTCATTAAGATGTTCTATTCCCGTAAAACAAAAACATTTATATTCTCTCATGTACGTCAATGGCAGGGGACCAGTGTTCAAAACCTGCCCAGTTTCCTCAATGACTCAGCTTCTCAGCATTAGACTGTTTGCATAATGAGATTAACTAATATCTGGAGTAAATAGACCCACTACATGTAATCTCTACCTAATTTATATCATTAAAGGTCATGTAAATTTACTTGCTTCCTTATACACTTCTTTGCATTGGTCCATATGTGCTCTATATCTTTTGGGAAAGTGTAACTTTGACACAGACAAGAGAACAGGAGGGAAAAGCGCTATTTGGGCTTTGAAAACAGAATACTACTGATATTCAAATGGCAATAAACATATTTGCAAGTAGTCAGTTTACAGAGGGGCATAGAGAAATATAAATACCTTATTTATGTGTTGTGATTTTGACATACCAAGTCAGTTTCTGAGGTAAGCATGCATTTACTCTCTGTATTGCGTGTTCTCTTATATTTATGTGCCTTATTTTACAATACAATGCAATACAACAGGTTGAAAGAGACCTTCAAGAGCATCGCATCCAACCCATCAACCAATCCAACCCACCTAAACAACTAAACCATGGCACCAAGCACCCCATCAAGCCTCTTCCTTAACACCTCCAATGAAGGTGACTCCACCACCTCCCTGGGCAGCCGATTCCAATGGGCAACCACTCTCTATGTATAGAACTTCTTCCTAACATCCAGCCTAAACCTGCCCTGGTGCAGCTTGAGACTGTGTCCTCTTGTTCTGGGGCGGGCTGGCTGCCTGGGAGAAGAGACCAACCTCTGCCTGTCTACAACCTCCCTTTAGGTAGCTGTAGAGAGCAATAAGGTCACCCCTGAGTCTCCTCCAGGCTAAGCAACCCCAGCTCCCTCAGCCTTTCCTCATAGGGCTTGTGTTCCAAACCCCTCACCAATTTTTGGATCAAGTCCAAGCTACATCGACTGATTTTCTTGATTAAGCAAAGTTTACTAAATGCATTGAACCATTAGACCTAGTTAACGAAGACATATCTCCCTTTAACTTGAGTGCCTCTTCTCAAGCTCATGTCAGAAGTCTAAGGTCCAACA
The DNA here is from genome assembly GCA_033816785.1 of Picus viridis. NCBI lineage: Eukaryota > Metazoa > Chordata > Aves > Piciformes > Picidae > Picus > Picus viridis. The sequence continues at coordinate 11,257,696 of CM066570.1, forward strand.
GAGACACTCTGTTCCTCTTGGGTAACACAGAGACTGTACAGAGTGAGGCACACAAGCTTTTGCTGCTTAAATACTGCAATATAGTCATAAGTTTCCTTTTGAAACTTTTTAAGAGAATGAGTGCATATTCTACTAATATTTCATACATCAGTCCATGAGGTCAATAGGAAGACAGTCATTAATTCAAGCCAACTTGCAGGTGAAAGCTTTGCACTTGTTAGAGTGTCAAATCTATGCATTTCATATGTTACAAAACAGGCAGCAGGTACTGTATAAGCAAGTTTCCAGGGACATCTTACTGTGGGGATTTTCCTTTAGATTCAAATACAAGTTGAAAGTATAAAACCAAATTCTGCTTTCATTGCTTCAGAAAATAACTTAATTTATTCCAATGACAAATATGAAATATGCAATTATGATCTCTGTTGCTTTCCAAATATTAATTGCACAAGCCCTCCTAACAGTGCTGGAGAATGGCTTATAACCAAGGGGAACTCAGACAAATGGTCCAAATGAGCTGCCAAGAGTGTAGAAATAGCTGTGCTTCACAGCCAAGAGAAAACTCAAACATTTTAGGCAGGTATGTTACTAACCATTCTTGGCACTGTTCTTCAGGCTCATTTATTATTTTAGAGACAACAGGCTGGTGAAAATGAGGAAAAGAAGGCTGATCATACCTTTCTCCCAGGATGTCATCTTTGCCCAAATACTTTCATTAGAGAAACTAATCTAGGTGGGGTCTTTGTCTCTAACTTGTTTTATCTATAACAAAACAAAAAGTAGTACCACACAAGAAATGCAGTCCAAGACAGAACTGTATGACACACCTGGGAGACAAAAGAGTGCATATGCCTTTTCAGTGATGGAAGACTTATACTGAAGAATTCCAGGGTCTACATTGTCCAGGTTCAGAACCTACTGAATATGGTACAGTAACATCTTGTGCCAATATTCTTGTTCTCATGTGATCCAGAAATCTTATCCATGACAGCTTCATCTGCAAGTATACATCTCCATTAAAAGCTTTGGGCTGTTGATAAGACATTTCCAAAATGGCATTTGCCAATGAAAAATATTTCATTGCCATTACCTAACCAGTTCTAGCCTGAAGTTGTTCATGCATTAACTTAAAACTTGGCAATTTTGATATTGAATTACAAGATGAAGGTTAACAATCTTTCTTTCTGAATTGCAGGAATTTTTGATGTTGATCAGGGTAAAACCCAGATGAATCGTAAACAAAGCTGCAGTTTTCTTTTCCCTGAAGTACTATGCTGACCCAAAAAAGTCCTTGCCTTTAGATATCTCCTGGAGTTTTGTCATTGACAATGTAATTAGAAACAAGAGAAGAACTTTACTAAGCAAGTCACCAAGTAAATGACACCAAACAGTCCTCATAAATTTGTGTTACCAAAAGATAATTCAGTCCAGAACATCTGAAACAATAACACAAGCCATGTTTAATCCTTGTTTGGTCACATCAGTTGAATTTAAAGGGTAAACATGAGTCTTCAGTTTACAGAGAGTAATTCCAATGTATGCTGTCATTTCTGTAAGGTATAATGGACTTTTGAGTTTACACACTCAGTGAGTTTTCAGCAATTCCTGTTGTATTTAAAACTTTATTGTATTTTTCCTTAAGTCAGTCATCACGATGTATCCTTCCTTTAAGACTTGTGAGGTACTGTCTATCTGAAGGCTGCAATATGTTCTTATACAATATCAACTTCACTGCTCAGAAGCAGGAGTTAATATTGTCTGGGGCCTGGTATAGTTCAGACTGTGAGGTTGTGCAGTAGGTTTGGAAACAGAACAAAAATCCCAAAGGGATGAGGCCGGGCCACTGGCAATTTATTCCAACTGTATTGTGCAGAAAGCAGATGCAACTCAATGCTTCTCACTGCTAATGTTGGGGATTTAACTAAGAATTGATCTTCTAGTCTTATAGCATCTTAAAAATCTAGTGTTTAATGAAAATGTGGCAATTAACTGCTGGTCTGTAGAAAAATGGAGAGAATACCAGGACAGAGACATCACCATGTAGCCTGGAAGAAGCAGACCAAGAGGAACCCTCTCTCCGTGTCCTAAGTTCCACCTGCTGCACCTTATGGAGCTGAAGAGGCTGCCCAGAGGACAACATCTCTTCTAGAACCAAAGCTGCAGCCCCCTTCCTCTACAGACCCAACATTCCTGCAGCACCTTTCCTCCACAGACTCAAACTCTCTCTCTCTTCTCTCTCTCCCTCTCTATTTTTCTCTCTCCCCTTCAGATCCATCCACTTCATTTGTGTAATAAATAGTCTAGCTGTTGATATTTTGGCCTCGTTTGTGCCTTTAAATTCATAACACAGGAATATTCAAAACAACTGAGTCTCTTTCCCTCTCTGGACCAAGACAAGGAGGTAGTGGATAAAGCAGGCAATAAGTAAATAAATACTTTTTTTTTCCTGGGTTTGGGAGCATTGATGAAGAGGTGCTTCCTAGAAACCAGGAGTAACGCTCCTCCAGTACAAATATTCTGTTCTTTTCCAATACATTTTGAATCTGAAAAGCCATTAAAATTTAATTTCACAAACCTTAACCAAAGCCAACATTGCTGAAAAATCCCTGGTTGATCAGTAAATATGACCTCTACCATTCATCATTCTTTTCAAAATTGTTGATTTAAATAAAGAGAGCATAAAGCCAAACTCTTTGAGGAGGGCATTTCACTTTCCATAATAATATAATCCATCATCTTTTGTCTGTAAAATAGAAATACCAAAAATATCTAAGGAAAATGCTTTAAAAATGTGATTTCATTTGAAGTTAGAACAATACATACTGCAGGTTGCTGGTATTACTTATGATGACTGTGCTTAAACTTTAGTAATGCTGGGGTCCAAAAATAGAATGGGATTATGGGAACTACAGGCTATGTCAAAAAGATCTTAATATATTATTCAGGGAACAGACTAGGAATGCAGAGATGTCTTGAGGGTAGGAAGGAAATTAATCTCTTTATGTTGCAGGTTCTGCTTATACTGTGTTCATGGGAAAAGTATCTTGGAATTTAAGACAAGAAAGTGTCTATGCATGAAAACATTGTTAGACCAGTATAGAAATACAAGGGCCTAATAAAGCAAGTATGGAATGAAGCTGGAGGTGGGGAGATTCAGGCTAGATGTGAGGAAGAAGTTCTTCAAAATGAGAGTGGTGAAGCCCTGGAATGGGTTATCCAGGGAGGTGGTTGAGGCCCCGTCCCTGGAAGTGTTTAAGACCAGGTTGGATGAGGCTCTGGCCAGCCTGATCTAGTGTGGGGTGTCCCTGCCCATGGCAGGGGGGTTGGAACTAGATGATCCTTGTGGTCCCTTCCAACCCTGACTGATACTATGATACTAAGTAATGATATATGTAGATTTAAAGGACACAGGCACTCAGGGTGGTAAACTTGGGTTTACCACCTGTACAAAAGTCTCTCCCAGAATATATCACCAAAAAATATTTTGAACAAAAAAGTTATTTTTATGTTTACTTCTGCAAATTAACAATGATCTTTGTGACTTGAATACATACATTAAACAAAACTCGGTGCTGTAAGGCCAGGCTGCAAAGCCATATTTCATCTTACTTCAGAATAGGTCTTTTTAGTTAATTTACACAGAGTGAAAGCTGGATATATGACAAAAATGACAGCAATCATAAAATCCTTCGCTGGATGTAAAGAATGTGTTGTTTTAGTTGCTAATTACTATATTGCCCTTCTTTTTCTACATGTTCACACTGTCAGCCATGTAAAAATTAAGCAGCATGTCACACTATAGTGGTGGATATTTCTGTGTAAAGCCACTAATCCCAAAACATACCCTAGCACTTTCCTTATTGTAAGAATGCAAATGCCCTTTAAGCTCTTTTACAATGCATTCCTTCCCAGGATTTAAATTATCTACATCTAGGGGCCACTAGAGCAGACTTCAAAAGCTCTTTGTGTGCCCTATCATTAATACTTCTTATAGCCAATAGGACTGAGGCCATGAGACAAGGCCTGAGTTGTGCTCCAAAGCAATGCACTGTGAACAACAGAAATATTAAAGACGTAGAGAAAAGTGAACAAAAACCTGGCTCGACATAATTTCTTCTCATTGGAAAAAATGGTTTCATCAAGTTCTTAATCTCTGTCCTGCAATAATAATTCTTTTGCACTGTCAATATCCAGACTCCTGAGTTTTAAAAATGTGTCCACAATTTAGTTGCTATACCCAACACGTACAAGCAGGCTAGTGTGAGATGTTTATCTCCATAGTACCACAGCTGTCAATAGGAGCCGTGGTTTTAAGATGATAAATATAGAAACAGGAAATTACTGAATGGAGCAAACATATGGAAATTTTTAACACATATTTTTCCTTGTTCTACAAAATTCTTCCACTAAGCAGTTCTTCTGACCTCCTAAGTGATAAACAAACACAAAGATGCCTGCCTGAGTCAAGAACAGTAAGATCTAGCTATCATGAAAAGCACTTACTCATGGTTCCACATAAGCATTTACCATAGAATCATAGAATTGTTACAGTTGGAAGGGACCTCAAGGATCACCTAGTTCTAACCCCTATGCCGTGGGCAGGGGCACCTCACACTAGATCAGGTTGCTCAGAGCCGCATCCAGCCTGGCCTTAAAAACCTCCAGGGATGAGGCTTCTACCACCTTCCTGGGCAACCTGTTCCAGCGTCTCACCACCCTCATGGTGAAGAACTTCTTCCTAACATCCAATCTGAATCTACCCATTTCTAGTTTTGTTCCATTCCCCCTAGTTCTGTCATTACCTGACACCCTAAAAAGTTCCTCCCCAGCTTTCTTTTAGGCCCCTTTAAAATACTGGAAGGCCACAGTAGGGTCTCCTTGGAGCCTTTTCTTCTCCAGACTGAATAGTCTCAACTCTCTCAGTCTGTCCTCAGAAGAGAGGTGCTCCAGCCCTCTGATCATCCTCATGGCCCTTCTCTGGACATACTCCAGCACAGCCAGATCCTTCAGGCAAAAAAAATAGTGCCAGTAATGACTCTGGAAAAGGACAACAGTCATGGCTAATATACAATAAGAGAAAAAAATATTTAGGAAATATGAAGATGGAACCTTGAGTTTGCACACAGTGCTTTGCCTGAACCATAGGCACCTTCTGTACTCACAGTTTTGCTTACAAATCTAATATAATTCCTTCAGTTACATCAATATCTCCATAAAGTTCAATAAGGATCCTGAAGGAAACTAAGATTGTAGATTTTGGCCTTAATAGGATAGATAAAGCCTACAGAATAAGATCAGTTAGTGGCTTGTCCAACTTGAAATATATTAACAACAAACAGTCAATTAATCTTACCTTTCAGAGATGGAAAGGACAGAGCGAACATTTTGTTCAAATATGTTTTTGTTCTGTGGCCCTACAAAAAGGAGAAATGAGGAAAAAGTCCATGATTTGCTTAAATCCCCTTAATATGACAGCTCCAATAGATGTGATTAATCAGCTGCAACCATCAAACAATACGTGAAGGACACAGACAGGCTGTACTTTCATCTAAAATTCCACTAAACAACACAGTCTGCAGTAGATCTACATCCTAAACCACTCCAAAACTAACACATGACATTAATCATTCTTGGCCATCCATTATAACCTGATGAATTCACAGAATTTGTCTTCCAGTCCACTGGAGTTGAAAAAAAATAATAAAAATATTTTAAAAAGAAGCTGGAGCAGCAAAAATACCAGAGGCCAAAGGATAAATAAAGCATAGTGACTTCACAATCCAAACTCAAAACGAATGACCACTAGGCATAAATGGTCCAAGTAGTGGCATCTACTACGTGTGCACACATTTCTCATTATAAGTGATGAGTTTCCTGTGCAAGACAACACAACAGTGGGGATGAAGTAGAATATATGATAACATCCCATTGAAATGCCTCAAGTACTTTATGACACAACCTGCTGTCTTGCAAGGAACATAACTGATAATTGGCTCTGCCACTCCATAGATGCTGAAACTGGGATATATCTTTATACCTGAAAATACAGCACAGTTGTTTAAATCTGATGTAAGCAGTGTCAGGAAGGGGTTGGCCTCTTCTCCCTAGCAACCAGCACCAGAACAAGGGGACACAGTCTCAAGCTGCAGCAGGGGAAGTTTAGGCTCAAGGTGAAGAGAAAGTTCTTCACCGAGAGAGTGATTCGTCATTGGAACGGGCTGCCCAGGGAGGTGGTGGAGTCGCCGTCCCTGGAGGCGTTCAAGAGGGGACTGGATGTGGCACTTGGTGCCATGGTCTAGTCGTGAGGTTTGTGGTTACAGGTTGGACTCGATGATCTTCGAGGTCTCTTCCAACCTTGGTAGTACTGTGATACTGTGATTACTGTAATACTTAAATACAGTTAAGCATATGGTTAACAACAACAACAACAACAAAAAAGCATAGAATCAACCAGGTTGGAAAAGTCCTCAGAGATCATCAAGTCCAACCTATTACTTAATACCTAATACCTCATGACAACAAATGCATGGCTTCAAGTGGCACATCCAATTCTTTTTTTAACACCTCCAGGGATGGTGACACCACCACCTCCCTGGGCAGCACATTCCAACAGCTAACAACTCTCTCAGTGAAGAACTTTCTCCTCACCTCGAGCCTAAACTTCTGCTGCAGCTTGAGACTGTGTCCTCTTGTTCTGTCACAGGTTACCTGGGAGAAAAGACCAAACCCCTTCCTGGCTACAACCTCCTTTCAGGAAGCTGTAGAGAGCAATAAGGTCTCCCCTGAGCCTCCTCTTCTCCAGGCTAAACAACCCCAGCTCCCCCAGCCTCTCCTCATAGGGCTTGTGCTCAAGACCTCTCACCAGCCTTGTTGCCCTTCTCTGGATGAGTTCAAGTATCTCAATGTCCTTCTTAAATTGAGGAGCCCAGAACTGGACACAGGACTAAGGTGTGGCATAACCAGTGCTGAGTAGAGGGGCACAATGACTTCCCTGCTCCTGCTAGCCACACTATTTCTGATGCAAGCCAGAATGCCATTGGCCTTCTTGGCCACCTGGGCACACTGTTGGCTCATGTTCAGCCAGCTGTCAACCAGTAACCCCAGGTCCCTTTCTGCCTGGCTGCTCTCCAGCTACTCCAACCCCAGCCTGTAGCACTGCATGGGGTTGTTGTGGCCAATGTGTGGATCCTGTCATTTGGACGTGTTAAATGCCATCATATTGGACTTGACCCATCTGTCCAGCCTATCAAGGTCCCTCTGTAACTGTAGCAATGGTATATGAGCAATTCTTCAAACCTCTCATGATGTGAGATCAGGTTTCCTTCTTTCAGTCTCACTTTTACTGATATACGGCAAAAATATCTCCCACTGTGAATGCAGTGCTAATATCATGAAATACCAAACTTGAAACTGATTTTGGTAGGGAAACCTACACACAAGGTCGAGGCAGAAATGCATTCTTTGAAAAAATTTCCCAGTCTTTCTGGGTTTTAGTTTGTAACAGCCAGACCTAAATCAGCAGAGGTTTTTAGCTTTTATAGCTCAAAATAACATTATCTTAAAGGGTAACATTAGCAGAAAAGTTACAACTGCTCAGAGCATTTTTACACCAGCAGATAAAGATTCAACAAAAGCAGGACACTTATCAGATTCTCATTGCACCACAGCAGGCCTGCTCTCCTGGTGCCCATTTCCATGACTATCTGATCTGGGAATCTGGAAACTGAGGCTTTTGATCTCTCAGGACCATGAGCTTTCACAGGTTTACAGCTCTCCAGCACTCTGAGGTTGGAGAGACTCTAAGGTTGCCTAGCTTGGACTTCCAGGATACTTTTTACTAGGAGACCTAGGTTTCAGGCTTCCAGCTGGTTAACATTTGGGATCCTGAGCTCTTCAGGCATCCAGAAGTGATGGGCTGTAGGAGGCCTGTTAGGCAGACTGCTTGGAGCCCATGGCCTCAGCATCCATGGGAGCTCTCACTCTTCCAGATGTCCAGTTTCTTACTTGGTTAGCCTTGGAAATATTTTACAGAATGAAACAGAAGTTCATGGAAGATAGCATGCATTCAGTTCCATAGCCCAGTATTCCAAATCTCACTTTTCCTTTGCAACCAAGGGACTTTACAGATTTGAAACCTTTGATATTAGTATTAGGTTACAATGCCATGGACAAAGAGGCCTAAGGGCAAAGAATTGAGTATGTGAACAGCACTGCTGTTTAAGCCACACAGCTAACATACTGGATTCTTCCACCACTCTTTCCACATAGACCAAGTAATTTATCAACTCTCATTACCCTTTTTTACTACAAAATGTATTTGCTTTACAAATATTTGCTATCACTTTGATTACAAGAAGCACTGTGAAATTGCTACATTGTGGGGAATAAAAAGCATGTCTGGTCAACACAAGTAAAACAGATCCACTTATATGTCAATGATAAATCTTCCAACATAGGAAAGATGAAGAATAAACATGATCCTGGCTTTCTCCTTGTGTAGGGTCTGGCTGATATGGAGTTAAACCTCCCCATAGCACCTCTCCTAGTACTGTGTTTTGTATTGGTAGCTAGAAAATTGCTGATAACACAGAAATGTTTGGTTACTTCTCAGCAGTGTTCCACGAGTGCCAAGGCTGTCTCTCCAAAACTACCCTCTCATCAGCAGGCTGTGGAGTGGTCAAGGTCTTGAGAAGGGGCACAGCCAGGGCAGCTGACTCAAACTGACCAAGAGGATGTCCCATATCACATGATATCTGCTCAACAGTAAAAGCTCAGAGAAAGGAGGAGCAGCGGGAGGCACTCATTATTGCAATGTTTGTCATCTGGAGTAAGTACTATACATACTGAAACCCTGCTTCCCAGAAAGTGGCTGGACTTTGCCTGCTGATGAGAATTACAGAATAAATCTCTTTTTCCCCTTTGCTCCTTCACAGAGCTTTTACTTTTGCTTTATTAAACAGCCTTTATCTTGATCTATGTGTCATTTTCCATCTTATTTTCCCCTCCCTTGTCTTGCTGAGGAGGTGGGCACCTGGCATCCTGCCGAGGTCAATCCACTACACTTCTGTAAGAGCAGAAGACAGTACTAGAGCTGCAGGAAAATATTAGAAATATAATCTCAGCAGAGGAATCCAATATTTGGGTTTTTCATTAACTGATCACTTACCAAGAAGACCTAAAATATATTTCAAACATCTAAAAGAATGACCATGTATTGATGTTTATGTGTTGCATTTTTTTAAGCCTTATGGAACTATCTCCTGGTGCAATTGGCTAAAGATTTGCATGACTTCAGCTGAGATCTGAAAAACAAGGATTGGTAGGGAAAGAATCAGTTAAAGAAGATAGAAATCATAATCGCTAACTTTTCTACCAGGTGGTTTGAAAACTGAGAGAAAGAAAATATGAATAAACTATATTCCATTGAGGGGGAAGAAAAAAATTCCACTTACTTTTTCTACAGGAACATTTCATAAATTCATGAGGCAAAAGTCTTCTGTATATATCTTTGAGTGAGTCCTCACTCCTTTTAAGTGAAGGATCCTTTTTTGGATAGCCTTGAGTGGGTAGATTTTCCTTTCATAGGGATAGTGTGCACATTTCTCTATAAAGAATATTCCTGAAAGCATAGAAATTAGTTGTGCAGTGGTATATTCCTGACTGCCATTCAACATTGTCATCTAATTTTGTCAGAAGGACTGCTATTGCTGTCTGTTTTGTGGGTACTTCTATAACAGTCCCTTCCAACCCTTCCCATTCTGTTATTCTGTGATTATCAGCTCACATTTTCTCCTTTTCTGACTTCCTTAATGAGCACTAAACTAACTAAGAATGCTGACAATTGCAGGATGTGTATCAAATAAAACTTGTGGAACCTCTTTCAGAAATCTTGTTTCAGGGAAAAGGTTTTTGCTGTGCAGTCTCACTACGAAGAGCCATTTTATACCCATGAACATCACAGCAGATGCAACAGAAGATATTGGACCATTAAAGGAACACAGAGGCTGCTCTCTTTCTCCACTACCTTGGACAGGATGCTTCCACAACCCAGACAACCACCTTGGGCTTTACAAAAGGCTTTTTGAGGCAATTGTCAGTTAGGCATGGAGTTTCTCACTTCAGCTCACTGCTTCCTAATGCATTCACATTATTGATAGATAAAATTCTCATCCTACTAAACATCAGAACTTTTCTAGCAGTGTTCATGAACAGGCTTGATGGGCTGTCTCCTATTTTAATTGAGCCACAGCTTGTAATTGGTGTTTCTGTAAGCAGCAGAGGAAGGAAAAGCTGAAGACTATGGCAGGGTTTGTTCCTGCAGTTGGAAACAGCAAGCAGTATCTTGTGCCATCACTCTAGGTGTTCCTGCTTTAGCTTTAGGTTTCATTTTCCAAACAATGGGATTGCTCTGTGCCAGCTGAAGAAAAACCTACCTGCATCAACGATTTTCTGCTCAGAAGTGATATTAAAAATTAGCACAATATATTTTAAAGCACTCACAGGATTACAGAACAATAAAAATCACTTTATAACAATATTTTCACTATGGTTTCGCTCATAACTCAAGATCCATCCCTTGCATACTGAAACTAAGGAGAATCTTTCTACTGACTTTGCCCGGATTTCCATTGTGACATTTATGGTTTTGTCCCTCCCATAAGTTCTTCAACTCTGCATAAACATTTCAGTCAATATATATCGCAATGATAGGATTCAAATAACTCTGTAGCAGCCCACCTCACTGACATATGAATCTGAGATATAAAACATAGGAGCAATTTCTGTCACCAAATCATGACCATCTTCAACTGCTGATAAAATCAGAATGACATCATGTTGTTAAGAAGCATTAATCTCAAAATACACAAAAAAAAAAAAAAAAAAAACAAGTAAAATGCTATTAAAATAAAAACTTAACAATATCTAGCACAAGCCCTGTGAGGAGAGGCTGAGGGAGCTGGAATTGTTTAGCCTGGAGAAGAGGAGGCTCAGGGGAGACCTTGTTGCTCTCTGCAACTACCTGAAGGGAGGTTGAAGACAGGAGGGGGTTGGTCTCTATTTCCAGGCAACCAGCACCAGAACAAGAGGACACAGTCTCAAGCTGCTCCAGGGGAAGTTTAGGCTCGAGGTGAGGAGAAAGTTCTTCACAGAGAGAGCTGTTAGTGTTGGAATGTGCTGCCCGGGGAGGTGGTGGAATCACTGTCCCTGGAGGTGTTCAAGAGGGGACTGGACGTGGCACTTGGTGCCATGGTTTAGTCATGAGGTCTGTGGTGACAGGTTGGACTCGATGATCTTTAAGGTCCCTTCCAACCTTGGTGATTCTGTGAATACACTAAACTACCCTTAACTATTCAAAAAGGCCATCACAAGAGTACTAGCAAAAATCTTCAAAACTACTTCCAATATGTATTTACTAATCTACATGGACTGAGTATCCTCAGCTTGTGGCTCAGCAACAGTTACATTATTTTCATTTTTTCTTATTCTTATTACTTTACAGGAAGAATAGGTTCAAATGCTTTAAATATTGTAAATATGATCTCTGTAGAAGGAATACAAAATTGTATTCTACTATAAACACAACAGCAATTCAGATAAAATTCAGTGGGCAAATAAAATACCTAGTAAATAAATTCCTTGGCCACAATGTGGACTTAGGCAGGATTTAGACAGTACAATAGGCCTTAGGGTAGCCTCCTGAACACAGATGGAGTTTGCCTACAGTATGTAAAAGAATAATTTGCCTCTCAAGACAGTGCAAATATGAAAATGAGATGGAAATTGACACTTGAGTGTAGGGTTGAAAAGAGCTTTCTACTGTCTTGTTTTCACACTTTTAGCCAAGGGATTAAGTACATACACAGAAATTTGACTTTTGTAGCCTACAATATGCCCACTCTCTTTCCCTACTCAGTGATTTCTTTTTCAAGGTGAAAAAGGTAATTTATTCCTAGAGAATTTTTTTTTTTTTAAGAAAGGAAATGTCAGTTATATAAAAATGTCACAAGGAATCTGTTTTATAGATTAGGAAGGAGATTGGGACTTCTTAAAACTGTTGCTTGAAATTATTACACATCAGGCTTTGCTTCAGATCCTTCTTTCTGGGAATTATAACAACTGCTGCCAAAACAAAATCTGTTTAACTGTTTGAATGAATGTTCCAACAGAGCCTAATTCAGTGCAAATGAGATCAGCTTATCAGAGTTTAATAATGATAACACAGTCACAGAAAAAAAAAAAAATGAAAAAAGGAAACACACAAAACAACCTTCTCTTGAAACTATATTTTTCTTATCCTCATTCAGATGCATAGTCAAGACACTTATGATTTTTTAACTCAGTACACATTGTGGAGCTAATGTTAAATGACAGTGTTTCTGTACAGAAACACTTCTTGTTTGAACTCCATGAAGGGTTAACCTCACTGGTACAAACTGAGTAACTTCCTTGCAGCATTGTAAAGCATGATTATGACTGCTCCTCAGAGTACTGATAAAAGATCTGATGCCAGATCTTGAAAGGCCTGTTTTGGAGTTCAGGTCTCACTTTCTTGGCAGTGGGAAACAGCACTTGTGAGCAATATTGGGTGAAATGAGCTTTATTTCCCAAATGCTTCCTATGTATTTCTTGAAAAGTATTTCCATTCTAACTAAAACATACCAAAGCTGGCACAGCTCAAGATTTCCTCCAACAACTGCTTCTACAGGAAGGTGGCCCAAGTGCACAGGATGCAGAATGCAGGACTGCTGTGTTCAAAGAAACCAGGTAATGTCAAAGATTGCATACACATATAAAGAGCGTAACACAAATTATGCCCTGACAACTTGAAAAGGGCTGGGGACAGCTAGAAATGTGATAATACCTGCAGGGAAAAGGAACATACAAATGTATCTCTAGGGATGTTCTCTGCCCTCATCAGAGGGAAAAAGAACACTTGAAGCCAGGTCTAAATGAGCACATGGGCAAAAGCTGAGAGTCTGACATGCTCCATTAATGGGAATAAAGAAAAGACAGGGAGATTGAGACCAGAGGAGAACAGAACTAGAGTTTCCAATGAAGGAATAAAAAAGGATTTCAATATATAAATGACAGAATAAAAGGGGAGTCAATAGATAAGTGAAACAAAGAACACTCCTATCTGTGCTGTAGAGTGGCAGAAATTGGAAAAAGGGATGTGAAAGAGGAGGAGAATATAAAGGATAGCATTACTTGCAAAGAAAATTGGTTGGAGATTTTTCCTTCGTGCCCATTTTGCTAATTGAAAAGGATTTGTTTACTGTGCACATTTATCTGAAATACAATGTTGCTTTATCACTCCTTGCTTCATTTTCTTCTTGCTTCATTTTCTTCTGTTCCACCCAGCAAAAAAGAAGGAAGGAATTATTTACTCTCAGTCAGATCACTAAGACATGTAAAGCCAGTCCTGCCAGCATCACGTCTCATGCCATCAGCATAACCTATTGAAAGGAGAGATACTGGCTGAGTCCATTTTGGGAGTTGTTTCTTTATGATTAACTTTTCCAAGTCAGAATGGCTGGATGAGAAAATGTTTGGATTAGGTTTGGGACCACATTCCAGTGCCTCATAATTCAAAGTGTATGGTATATTTTCGATATTAATTCTATACACAAACCAGCAGTTTTGCACACACTGGCTCTGCTTTAAATACCAACAGTCTTGAGCAGGTCTGAACACCACAAAGTTGGATAGTAAAAGACACCTCTGTTTTTTCAGCAAGCTTTCAATACTATTTTGTTTTTCTGATGTTTAGTACCATTGGTGATGATTCATAAAGCCACACTTGAAGTAGAGGTAAAAATCTGTAGAATGGTGCAGCTTTACATTGGCAGAGAATCTGACTTCAAGCTACCAGTTTTGGAATACACCTTCAACAAAGAGAGTCTCCTTGTTGTATACAGGCAGGGGAACAAACACACATTCAAACAAAGGTATAATATGTCCAGCACCATCTGGAGGACATGAGTGTAGAGGAACTGCAAACTCAGATCCTGAGAGCAGAAAAAAAAACATCACTTACCTGCTAGCTTCAGAACCCACAAAGAGATTCTCATATTTTACAATCTCTATTTTGGCCTAACAAGAGAAGTAATTCACCATACCTCCACAATGCTGGTTTGATCACTGCTGAAAATACAGGAAAATCTCATTCCTGAATTCCAGATTCTTTTCTCTCTGTGCAGAAAAAGTATAATGTACCCATGACATATATTTCTTCCAACAGATTAGTCAAGATAAAGACACGGTGTCTGGTTATTTCTCCAGAGTGCTATTTAAATAGCAACACAAAGACATCAGTAAAACACTGAAACCCAACATGTGGTCAAGCAAAAAAGCCAAGCAATGAATAAAAGGCTTGCTAGTGTGAGAGAACTCTCATGTAAGTAATATTTTTGGGTTTTAAACAATGAGGAGAGGTTCAGAGAGGAGAGGAGAGGAGAGGAGGTTCGGAGGAGAGGTTCGGAGAGGTTCGGAGAGGAGAGGTTCGGAGAGGAGAGGGAGAGGAGAGGTTCGGAGAGAGAGAGAGGAGAGGTTCGGAGAGGAGAGGTTCGGAGAGGAGAGGAGAGGTTCGGAGAGGAGAGGTTCGGAGAGGAGAGGTTCGGAGAGGAGAGGGAGAGGTTCGGAGAGGAGAGGTTCGGAGAGGAGAGGTTCGGAGAGGAGAGGGAGAGAGGTTCAGAGAGGAGAGAGAGGAGAGGTTCGGAGAGGAGAGGTTCGGAGAGGAGAGGAGAGAGGAGAGGTTCGGAGAGGTTCGGAGAGGAGAGGTTCGGAGAGGAGAGGTTCGGAGAGGAGAGGAGAGGAGGAGAGGAGAGGAGAGGAGAGGAGAGGAGAGGGAGAGGAGAGGAGAGGGAGAGGAGAGGAGAGGGAGAGGAGAGGAGAGGAGAGGAGAGGAGAGGAGAGGAGAGGAGAGAGGAGAGGAGAGGAGAGGAGAGGAGAGGAGAGGAGAGGAGAGGGAGAGGAGAGGAGAGGAGAGGAGAGGAGAGGCCTTCAAGATCATCGTGTCCAACATATCAACTAATCCAACCCACCTATACAACTAAACCATGGCACCAAGCACCCCATCAAGTCTCCTCCTGAACACTTCCAATGATGGTGACTCAACCACCTCTGCGGGCAGCACATTCCAATGGGCAATCACTCTCTCTGTATAGAACTTCTTCCTAACATCCAGCCTAAACTTCCCCTGGTGCAGCTTGAGACTGTGTCCTCTTGTTCTGGTGCTGGCTGCCTGGGAGAAGAAACCAACATCCACCTGTCTACAACCTCCCTTCAGGTAGTTGTAGAGAGCAATAAGGTCTCCCCTGAGCCTCCTCTTCTCCAGGCTAAGCAACCCCAGCTCCCTCAGCCTCTCCTCATAGGGCTTGTGTTCCAAACCCCTCACCAACTTCATTGCCCTTCTCTGGACACCTTCCAGCAAGTCAACATCCTTCCTGAAGTGAGGCTTCAGAATATATGTATGTATATGCCATACAAACAGATAAGAAGTGGTCTCTACTTGTTAACTGAATGTAGTGTAACAGAAAATGTATTTCAGGAAAGCAGGGAGAGCTGTCCTTCTGAGGCTAGAAGCTGGGGGAAAAGTTTTCGGGTCAAATATTTATTTTGTAGGAAATATTTTCCCTTTTTGTTGTTGTTTATGTATCAAATTTAAACAAATATAAATGTAAACATTTTGACTCCATCAAATATACTTTCAGCATTTATTTAACAAATAAAGGAACTGATCAAGTTGGAGCATGTCATTTCAGGCAATGCCGTTGTTTCAGGCAAAATTTTCTTTACTGGGATAGAAACTTGTGTTCTCAAAAAAGATAAATAATTATCTCATCACACTGATACAAGCCTTTTAGCTTTGAAGGGAACAAAGGAAAAGGAATTAAGAATTGAGTGAAAATATGAATTTATTTTCATGGTAATAGTATTAATTCCTTAATATACTAATGATTTTAACTTCATATCTGCTATAGCTGATTTAAAACAATGTAAAATGTTTTAATTGTTATTTATGTTAATGTCTTCATATTTAAAAAATAAACATAAATGTATGTCCAAATTCTTCCTTCAGTTACACACCCACTGAGAATTTGGACATCCAATCTATGAAATAATTCTCAATAATAACTTGAATCCACATAGTAGCTGTTCAACACTTCTTAATAGTAATTCTACTGTGTTTTAAAGAAGAAGTTCAAAGCTGTCCTCCTCATAGTAGAACCCTTAACAAGTTTAAAGTCACAGGTGGATCTGCTTTCTTCAAAGAACTAAAGTTAATTTGCTTGGAATATAATTTCATGTCTTTTTCTTTTCCATACCTAATGATGAACACAGAAGAGTTCCTATGTGCTGTCAAAGATTTTTCTCTCAGCTTGCCAGGATTCTCCTTGATCCTTGGTTATTAACATAGCAGCATCTCAACATTGTCAGTATTTCACCCACCCTCTGTAGGCAATTATAGCCTGAAAAGCAATGGATGCTTTTTTCTCCAGGGAACAGCTGTAGCAATTTTTGTTGGTTTTTTGATAGTGGATACATCTTAAAAAGCAAGCTTCAAAGAGACAGTGGTGCTGCAGCGGTGCAGATTCCCCCTCACTTCCCATCTGTTCAACATAAATTCATTACTGAAAAGTAGTTTAAGTAGACATATCAAAGAGATTCCATATAAATTCCACATTATATATAGCAATTATGCTATTCAAACCCATTCATGCCTTTTTGGAGGGAATAAACTGTAAAGGACAGTGATCTTGCTAGCCCTTTTTTAATGACCAGTAAGACTGAACTATGGCAACAATGATCATAGAATCAGAGAATCATAGAATCAATAAGGTTGGAAGAGACCTCAAAGATCATCAAGTCCAACCTGTCACCACAGACCTCATGACTACTAAACCATAGCACCAAGTGCTACGTCCAATCCCCTCTTGAACACCTCCAGGGATGGTGACTCCACCACCTCCCTGGGCAGCACATTCCAATGCCTAACAGCTCTCTCTGTGAAGAACTTTCTCCTCACCTCGAGCCTAAACTTCCCCTGGCACAGCTTCAGACTGTGTCCTCTTAACATCGTTCGGGAGTACTCTACCTCACAAGTGCTTTCAGGTATGTCTACCAAAAAGGTATCTTAAGCTGGCCAACAGAAATTAATTAACACTCTAAAAAAAAATTATTTATTTTCCTTTTCTGATAAAGCCAAAGGAGGACTGTCATGATCACACAACTTGTTCTTTTTAGAATAAAAAAAAAAAGAAAAGCTAGAACATTTGATTCAATCCATGAGAAGTAGTAACTATTTTTATACAGTCAGAATGTGCAGCAGATTAATTTATAAGTAAAAGCATTTTAGTATCATTGTTTGCCTTCTGTCACTTTAAGTCCTCATTTTAGAATAGAATAGAATAGAATAGAATAGAATAGAATAGAATAGAATAGAATAGAATAGAATAGAATAGAATAATAGAATAGAATAGAATAAACCAGATTGGAAGAGACCTTCCAGATCGTCACATCCAACCTATCAGCTAATCCAACCCAACTAATCAACTAACCCATGGCACCAAGCACCCCATCAAGTCTCCTCCTGAACACCTCCAGGGATGGTGACTCCACCACCTCTCTTGGCAGCACATTCCAATGGGCAATCACTCTCTCTGTGTAGAACTTCTTCCTAACATCCAGCCTAAACTTCCCCTGGCGCAGCCCAAGACTGTGTCCTCTTGTTCTGGTGCTGGCTGCCTGGGAGAAGAGATCAACATCCGCCTGTCTACAACCTCTCTTCAGGTAGCTGTAGAGAGCAATAAGGACTCCCCTGAGCCTCCTCTTCTCCAGGCTAAGCAACCCCAGCTCTCTCAGCCTCTCCTCATAGGGCTTGTGTTCCAAACCCCTTACCAACTTTGTTGCCCTTTTCTGGACACATTCCAGCAAGTCAACATCCTTCCTGAATTGAGGAGCCCAGAACTGGACACAGTATTCAAGGTCTGGCCTAACCAGTGCAGCATACAGGGGGAGAATCACCTCCCTTAATTTTGAAGAATGACTCTGTTACAACAACTATGCTACATATCTCTTCATTAATGAAAATTACTTCCACAGTTATTAAAGTCTGTACTGAATTCAGGATAAAGATGTACCTGCTACCTTAAAACCACTCCAGACCAACATAACTCCTGACCTAAGCTGATGTCATCCTTTTCTGAGTCCATTGTATCCAATCTAAATTTATTTTCAAAGGCCAGATTAAGCCTTCTAATTTTTAATTGCTTTTTTCAATTTCAGAAAAAGACAAACAGGACAGGGTGTTAGGGAATCCTACTTCCAGGATGAGTATCTAGCTCTCTGGAGAAGTCAGTTTCACAGGTCAACCCAGTTATTGGTTTATTACTTCACTGTTTGGCACCAACATGATCAATTCATTAAGTTTCTTGTATCTCAACAAGCTTTTTAAAGCAGTGTGCTAAGGCAAAATAGATCCTGAAGCAATAGTGGCAGTCAGGTTTATTGGTTGTCATGCTGCAACAGACAGCCCCAAAAGTGTCATGTAATACTTCTATTAGACAGCAGATGTACATCAAAAAAGATTAAAAACCAGACAAACAAACAAAGAAGTTTAGTGGAATATGTTGCAATATTTTTTTTTAACAAGAAAAGAAAATTAGTGACAGAATTTGTGTTTCAAATGTTTGATCCTGGATAACATCTTGAGAGAAGAGAGTGATGAAGCTATGTAAGAAAACCTACATTATTACTGCTGTTGCTGTAGACCACTAATGAGCAGAGGAAACTGTATATTATGACAAGCAGAGATAATTTGTTATCATTTAGAGGGTCAGAAAATACATTGGTAACTGGATGGTAATTTCTGCATTCAAGACAACATACATCAGTTAATAGCAGAAGATTGTTTCTAATGAAAGCAGTCAAAAGGACTAGAGGGAATTTTCTGCTTAGTGAAATGGGGGCTAAGGGATGTTACTGCTTTCTATGACCACCTTATGAAGGGGAGCAGGGAGTGAGATGCTGATCGTTTCTTTCTAGTGCATGGTGATAGGATGTGAGGGGATGGCTTAAAGTTGTGTCAGGGGAAGTTCAGGCTGGATATTAGGAAAAAATTCTTCCCTGAGATGTTGGTTAGGCACAGGACCATGTTCCTCAGGGAAGTGGTCAAAGTGGCTATGACCTGAGACCTGACAGTGTTCAAAAAGCATATAAGCAACACTCTTAGATATGTGATTTAATGTTCAGATTTCCCTGTATGTAGTCAAAAATTGAACTCAATCCTCATGGGTCCTTTCCCTCTCGGTATATTCTATGGCTATGATTCTGTGTTGATCAACAAACCTTCCCATTAACAATGGATTTTTTCCCCAGAATAGACTGAAAGAATAGTCCCCATACCTGTAGTGGATGATTTCTCAACTCATTTCTCATCGTGAGCATGAGACTCTGCCCACGCAAAGCTAACAGTTTGATTTGTCCAAATCAGCTTTCCTCCCTTTTTCTGTGACTCTCTAATGGCTTCATGAATGGCAAGCACAAGCTACTTCTCAGGAAGGAGAGGATGCTTTAACCCTACTGGAGTCATCTGTCACAGGCTCCAGATGGTTTCCTTCTACTGCGGTCAGCCAAACTGCACAAAATCAGTATTCTCATTTCATTGCAAGTCTTAAAGGCGTTTGACACCACAAGACAACAGACATGCCGCATTTGCAGAAAAAAATTCTTAACCAAGCTGATAAGCCCTTCAGAAATAGCAGTGAATGTGGAATCCTTTAAGGGGACAACTCCTACAAATGCTCAAGTATTTAAGATGTCAATTGTTTATCGCTACCATGACAGAGGAGCTTGCAATACACTTGCAATTTAAACTAAGTAAATCATGACATAGAGGACAGTAATTTTATCTTTTCCTCACTCCTCAGTAGCAAGTTATAAACAGCTTTCTTTACAGTTTACTACATTTAATTAAACAGAAGATCATTAGCATATGGCTCTTGGCTTCTATCCTATTTTTGCAGAGGTTAAAGTTTAGTTTGCAAACATGATTCCACTTAAGTACATTAATCAAGTATCACAGCCCTTTCAGCTTAATTTCACGTATCATAAATGTTTGTGCATTACAGCTATTGGGTGTGTTCCAGTGAAGATATTCCAGGTTAATGTTTGACAAGGGCATTAATAAATGTACTAAAGTGAAAACAAAGCAAAACTTTGGCTATTTCTGCATTTCAAAACTATAAACAAACCATATAAATAACACAAATAGCAGTTTGTGGCAAATAAGAAAGCTAAATGAAGACACATACATTTACACTGCATGGAAATTAAGCTATCAAAAGCATTAAGAAAAAAAACAGTCTACCAACTTTGAAGATGGTTTTTTTGGTAAAAGCTCATTTCCAAACTCAGATTATTCCAGGTGGAGTTAGGAAAGATGTTAATTGAGATTTGTATCTATTAAGAGATACAGCTAGCTCAGTTCATCTGCCTTAACATAGGCATCAGATATCATTCAGGATGCCCAAATGACCTGAGATGTTAGCAATCTGGTAGCAGATATGAGACAAGGCCTCCAGGAGACCCATGTCCTTTTGAAGTGGTAGATGGAGCCAGGTAGTCCCTAGGGCATCTCAAATGGCATTAGACATTTGAGAACTGGATCATGCCCAGAAACTCTAAAATTTCATTTTACAAAAGATTGTAAGAAAGATAATGGGCATTGGTACAATGTGGGAGGGAAGGAGAGAGAAGCATGACTATGAATTAAAACAGTTATAGTTCTGTTTGAAGTCTTCTCCTTTGAAGCCTCCGGTGTTGGTGTTGTCATATATCTGCTTTTAACCTTAGAGGATAAGGTTGCTCTCACTTAAGGCAATGGAAACTATTCCCTTTACTTCTTTCAAGAGCTCTTTTGAGACACAGGACCAATTATAGGTATTAGCAGCAAGGCAGACAGTAGCTGCACTTGTTTGGTATGAAGGCACTAGGTTTGTTGGGGGAGTAGGACACTTGGCTGAAGGGTTAAAAGACAAAGCCCGTGTGGAGAAAGGAAGAAAATGAAAGAGACTTTTCTGTTCTGTGGAAACATCTTCAAAAGGACAGACACCTTTCCATAGACAAATTACCCACCCATTTTTGACCCATCTAAAGGAAGATGTAGTGTTCTATTGCTTTTGGGTTTTTTTGCTTTGATTTTCTTTCCTTTTCTCAAAATAAAGGCCTCTGTTGGAGGGAGTTAATTCCAAAGGTAGTGGCCACATATTTCTCTACATGAAAGAACTGAGAAACCCAGATGGGCAGAGTCTGAAGAGCAAGCTTGGGCTGTCTGGCTTGACTAAAAGTTCTTGAGAGGCTCAACTGTAACTCTATAGAACAATTCAAGGAATGCACTTAGATTCCTCTTTTTCTGAATTCTAGTCTGAGAGAGACCATCTTCTACCTCTTTTAATAAAGGGAAATTGGCCATATAACTTAGCTAGAGTTACCTGCCATCAACACTCCTCCAACAGTCATATGTCCTAGACATATCCCATATTCTTACATGAGCAAACAATATGTGAACAAAAAAGTCACATGCAGGGAGGTTGGCATTCCTATAGACATCAGGCCAGGTTGACATTTCTATAGACATCAGGCCTGTGACTTCATCCCATCTGTCTGACATTAGCAGGGCACCAGAAGCTCAAAATGTGAAACATGCCTCTGAAAAAAAAAAACCACTTAAATGGACTTTTTATGTCTTAAAAAGAGAACAGATTATGAATTGTAGTAACAGATATGACATTCATACTTTTTCCCCCACATTTCTTTATTCACCAAGTTTACTCAGTTCTACAGATATTATAAATATTAAACTCCAGATCAACCAGATAAGAGCTTTTTTGTATGAAAGTCAATGTTCATTTGTATGTCATTTGGACTTCTTTGACAGCTACAAATAATACATTAACAAGGTGCTTTTTATGCTCAATTTTCACCAATGACATTTGCAGGTAAGTGAATTTAAAGCTTGCACATGACAAAAGCACGTTTCTAATATGAAGGAAAAGTTTGCCTGAATGTGAACTTCAATGAGATTTTCTGCACTCATGATCTAAACACCCTAACGTTAGCACAAGAGCTGTAGTGCTAGGTTTCCACTAGGATAAACGTGATAAAATGGGCAAAACCTCTCACTTAAAGACTTACAGTGCATTACTCAAATTGTACTTCTAATCTGTCAGTCCATTACAACATGAGTCATTCAAAGGAAAGGGCAGAGTTTCCTGCCCAATTCATTACAAAAAGAAAGTGACATTTAGAAGGTAAAATGTGAGAAACGGGAATTATATCTCACAGGTAGAGTTCTTTTTTTCTCGTGAGAATTCTGTCTCACTAGTTGAAAATTATCAACTTTCTTTAGTAAAGGCATAGGATTCCTAGACAGAAGAGTCATTCAAACAAAAATGTTAGCTTCTCAAATTAATTCGGCATGGATTTATTTATGTTATTTGGGAACTCAGATAACGGTGTCAGAAAAATTCATATGGATGGGAAGTTTTCTGGGATAATTTCTGCTGCTGTTTAAATACTAACTTGTACTTTTCCATGCATCTGAGCACCAAACCCTGTAACAGTGTGGAAAATTTTGTAGACAAGACACCAAGACAGAACTAGAGAGATTCACCACAACTCAATTTTTACTTACATGAATTAAACACTTTGGGTGAACGAAAGGAAAACCTGACCTTGTAAGGGTCATATGAAATGTCCATCCCAGTTCTAAGCACTCGAGGGCATATGAGTTTGTATAAGCATGACAACGTGTTGGGGTTTTTGTGAAGGATATTTCATATCAGCATACTTGCCTTTACCTCACCAAATGTGTGCCATTATTCCACTTTCAGTTAGTCTTCTGACCAAGCTTGGCAGAGTGGTGATTTAAAAATGCCAAACTAGTTGCAGAGGATGAAGGTGACAAATGTGAGCTTGTTATGTTTGACCTGTCTTTAAATGCTAAAGCTAAGCACTATAAAGAAACTAACTAGAAATTAATTGAAATCCAGGACAGTTATGGGCCACATCCTGCTCCTTTATGCTTGGAGTTGAGCAAAATACTAAAAGCAGGAAGTGAACATCAGTACTGAGCTTGGGGGTGAATAGTTCATTCAACTCCTGTATGTTAAGAAAAAAGGTTTAAGAGATCAAGAAAGCAGATATTTGATGCCTACCTACATAGTATTAGCATTCCCTTCTCCAGAGGATATTTGCATACTTGAAAAGTGGTTCCACAGAGCAAGTTGCAGATAGAAATAAAGGGTCAGGCAGACATCAATAGTTTATCTTTGGATTTGGTTCAGAGCAACTGGGAGATTCATCTGAGATTTAACAATCTGATGCAACAACTGCTTACCATAACAAACTTTCTATTACAACCTTTGTTTAAACATCTTGGAGCAATGACAAATAACAGCCCATACACTCCAACCCCACTGCTCAGTGATTCTTTTTGTGCCAAACCTTAGTTTAGTTTTGCTGCACTACTGTGTTTTCTCAAGTTGTCAGGGCTCGTTGCCGTAGGAATAAAGCACCTACAAAAACTGAGAAAAGTGAGTGGTTTCACTGCATGCCAGTAACATCATGATGCTAGGTCGAGCCGTACAAGAAACAGGGATGGTGCAGTGAATCACTTGGAATTTCATTATTCCCTTATTTCTGGCTACAGATGCAGACAACTTAACCAGCCTTGGCTTCCCTACACCGGTTCTGCTGTCCCTGAGGCAACCAGCTTTGCCCACAGCAAGGCTGAGTACAGGGCTGGCTGCATGGGAGCTGGTCTAAGAGAAGGGACAAGGAAGCCTCAGAGGGAACCCCTCACTCTCTCAGGCTTAGCTCCACAAACTTTTATTACTATTAATTTCTTTAAGATAAAGCCAAACCTCTGAATTATATGACCTCTACTGAGCTGTTCCAATCTTCATTATTTGGTCCAAAATCAGAGTTTTTCTGTGGCAGAAGCTTATCACCTACTTGATCAAAACACAATTATAAACACAATAAAAGACCAATAAAACACTGTCCTCTCACCGAGGCACAGTAAGATCTGTAAGCTTATCCCTGTAGAATCTCTACGGAGGAGCTAGAGTTTCACTTTCTTAGTCCATTTGCATTAGATACAATTTTATGTTGTGTAAGTTGTAGATGCTTATGAAAGTGGAGAAGCACATACACAGAAGCAAAATATAAAATTGTTCACCTGCAGCTATGGCAACCTACTAAACAGCTACTAACAGATGATGGAGCGGTGTGAAAGCCGTGTGTTTCCAACTGCCTGTCCATGATCCTAGCCTGCATATCCTCCATGCTGACAGCAAGGCAACCATCATCTCTATGAAGTATGGCAAAGGCAGGCAGGCTGTGGAATCACAGAATCACAGAATCACCAAGTTTGGAAGAGACCTCGAAGATCATCAAGTCCAACCTGTCACCACAGACCTCATGACTAAACCATGGCACCAAGTGCCACATCCAATCCCCTCTTGAACACCTCCAGGGATGGTGACTCCACCAACTCCCTGGGTAGCCCATTCCAATGGCTAATGAATCTCTAAGTGTAGAACTTTCTCCTCAGCCCATGAGAGTGCCTGACTTTGTAGCTAACTTTGCTTTGTGTACCACCTCTAGACAATTTAAAATAAGTTCAACTTTTGAGATTTGCTGCCTTTGATTAAGCTAATCCTTAAAAATGGTAAATATTGGCATTACAAACTGAAGCCATTATAAAACAGAGATTGAGCCTGACACCAAATTATACATTAACTGTAAAATACTTAATGGCAACTAAAATAAGGCCCTGCCCTTGTGCTCTTAATCTAATAAGTAAACACTTCATGGTATGTTACATAACTTTCCCCATGTCTGTTCCTGTTGAGAACATTCACTCACTGGTTGAAGTTGCAGTCCTGTATTTATAGAAAGGAAATCTCTACATTTGAAAAGATTATTTTGCAGTTTGTAATTTGTTTCAAACCAAAAGAGAAGGAAAAGTAAAACACTAAATATCGATTGCATGCACTATCCCCCAAAACTGAGTTGTACTTCTTGAGACTGTTTCAAAGGTGCTATCTAAAATTAGTCATCCAGGACTAGAGAAATAAGGGGGAAAAATCCAGCAGTGTGTGTGCTTGCTTAGAGAAGACTGCCCTCTGATGCTGGCAGGATGTATTTCTTTCTTTAGAGAGGTAATGTCATAACCAGGATTTATGATACCAAAAGGTAAAAAAACTCTATTTGTGCTGAACAGAGAATCCTTTTGAACTAAGGTCAGCAGAACTGCTTTTTGACTGAAGGGGAGTACAGGCACTCACAGTCTGTTCAGTGGGAGAACTGGTTCAGTGGGAGAACTACAACACTACTGCTTATGCATGTGTACATCCCTTCTATGATTTATTTTTTAAGTCTTTTAGAGCTCCTGTTCCAAATACATATCATGCTTATAGCATAGTTCCTAGCTCACATAGATCCTACTTAGACAAAGTATTTAACAGTGTCTTATTACTTTTCACTGACTCTTTTGCAAAATTAAAATCCTGGAGAGAAACTGACTATTGAATTTCTTAAACACACCAAGCCACCTTCATTTTTAGTCCCATACATATCCATATATGGTTACAAATGCGATTAGAGGCTGGTAGATGACTCATTTTAACAACTTCTAGGACAAAAGCAGAACAGTATCAGATTATAATTCTGATTTCCTGAATCTAATCATGAAAA
Organism: Picus viridis; assembly: GCA_033816785.1. Taxonomy (NCBI): domain Eukaryota; kingdom Metazoa; phylum Chordata; class Aves; order Piciformes; family Picidae; genus Picus; species Picus viridis. Next base: position 11,283,460 of record CM066570.1, read on the forward strand.
GGAACTGGTTTATGCAAATCATCTTCCTACTGGAAATTACAGAATAGATCTCCTGAGGAGCCTGGGGAGGTGAACCAAGGGAGGAACACTGAAACTGTACAATTTGTATGATACTGAAGGGAAGGAAATGCAGTGGGTCTAGGGTTTTGTTTCGGACTGGGAGGGACTAATTCTTCCTGTCCACTCCCTCTCCTCCTTTTAAAGCTCATTAATGCCTTTGCCAGTAAAGCCAGGATCTTGAATATTTTGGGAACTGACAAAATCAGCCTGAACATATCATTCATGGGTTAATGTAGAGCCTGAAACACACGAGGCTGTAGATCTGCTTTTGAAACACATCACCTCTGAGCACATACACTGTCCTTCTCCCCACTTCACAAGCCCCCTCCAAAGATAAGGAAATAATTTGAAGGGGTGGGGGGAACAAAACAAAACGAAACAAAACAAAACAAAACAAGAGAAGTCTAGTAGAATTAGGTCACTTTTCTTCACAAAAGCATCAAAAATTAGAACATCCAGGAAGGCAACCGTATGAATATATGCAAGTTTGTTGGTAATGACTCACTAACTAACTAAACTGTGTGAAAATGAAAATTGGTCTCAAAATAAAAATTGTAGATTCAATGCTGTGTACTTCTACACAGATGAATTAAGAGAAGCACAATAAAAGGGCCCCCGAAATTGAAAAGGCCCTGTTAAGTCAGCGTAAGTGTCCTTCCCTGGCCTTGTCTCCCTCCCAAGTTCTGAATGACTATTGAGGAGTTACAACCACACAAATACATACTTGGTCCGCCAGCAGGAAGCACTTTTACTTTAATGGCATTCGCATTCCCATCAGTGAAATTGTAGAGCTGTGTAATCTGCTCTTTCCATAGTTATTTTTCATTATTATGATTTTGGAATGAGTTCAAGGGGAAAGTAGGTCAAAACATTTGAAGAGTTATTGGCCTGCATTTTGTACATTTAGCAAATTTGGTCGCCTGAAAAATCACTGTCAGCAAAATGTTCTGGTTGCATGATCATCTTTACAACGTTGCAGCAACTCTGTTTGAATGCAGCTGCAGCAGATGGCTACACTTTTGCCACATAAAACAAAAAAAATATGTTTTGATTTGCCACATTGCTCTTAGTATCACTTTTCTGTACCACTGCCATAAAGAAAGCAAAAGAAAGAATATGAAAGAAGTATGAACTAGAGCAGCTCTTGGAATTGCTAGCACAGCTGATGTAAAAGCTGTCTTGTGCAACCATATGGTATACATTAGTGTCTAAAGCTTACTGTCAAAAAAAGCTTCCACTGCGAACTTGTGACAACATGACAGCCTCGGGATCCCGGGCTTGAAGTTTCAGCTCCTGCACTTTGAAGTAAAACCAGTAAATAATAAAATAAAACTTCAGAACTTAAATTTTTTGCAGCACTGCCAAGATTTAGTGGCACTGTGTCCACCAGCTTCACATGCTGTAGCCAGCGCTGCCTCACACAAGGCTGCATGATTATAGCCATGGATGAGCACGAGACTGTGCACACAAAGACATGCAGGAGGGTTAGTTATAGGCCAGCTTCCTAAGAGGCACTTGTTTAGTACACCACACAAAGGGTAAAGTAAACAGATTTCCTGAGGACAAGTGCCACAATTGGCATAGAAGGATTTGACATCTATGCCACTGGTAACTCTTCCTATAAAACTAAGGAATTAATCCATCAGCAACCTTACAGTACCTTCAGAAAATATCACCACCTTTACCTGTCCACATACAGACTGTAACTTTGAGAAGCATCCTTTCAACGGACAGAGGTTATTGCTGGCATGTTAGATCTGTGCTAGCTTTCCAAGGAAGGCTCAGTTCTTAGCTTCATGGCTTGGGTCCAGGAAAACTGAAGACACATCTGAAGCTCCAGTATGACTCACCTAACAGTAAAAGCTTTTTTCAATGTAAAAGACTGAACTTTGAGGGAACTGTTAAGGTCCTGAAACAAGACTCCCACGGGTATGTTTACATCGCGGATCTTACCCTTTTCCACCCTAATTACAAGCCCAAGCCTGTGCTAACACAAATGCACTAACAAAACCAACCAACAAGCCTCCCAAAACCAAAACACTGCTCACCATGTCCATTCCCATATAGTAAATAAGAGAAAAAATTACCTGTGGCAGTGTTCACTATTTCATATAATTTGCAAAGCAAAGAACAGTTATAACGTAGCGGTAAAAATGGGGTAAACTGAGTTAAAATGTTGCTGAATGTTTGCAAGAAAAAGAGGCCCAGATCACTCTTGTCCATCTTGAGTGGCTCAGGAACCCTTCTCCCTGTTTTCCACTTTTCTATACCAGGTAGTGGAAGAATCCCACCTCTGACATGTTTTGAGGAAAATAGAATCATAGAATCATAGAATCATAGAATCAGTCAGGGTTGGAAGGGACCACAAGGATCATCTAGTTCCAACCCCCTGCCATGGGCAGGGACACCCTACACTAGATCACGCTGGCCAGAGCCTCGTCCAGCCTGGGCTTAAACACCTCCAGGGACTGGGCCTCAACCACCTCCCTGGATAACCCATTCCAGGGCTTCACCACTCTCATGGTAAAGAACTTCTTCCTCACATCTAGCCTGAATCTCCCCATTTCCAGCTTCATTCCATTCCCCCTAGTCCTATCACTACCTGAGATCCTGAGAAGTCCCTCCCCAGCCTTCCTGTAGGCCCCCTTCAGATACTGGAAAGCCATAATGAGGTCCCCTCGGAGCCTTCTCTTCTCCAGACTGAACAGCCCCAACTCCTTCAGTCTGTCCTCATAGGAGAGGTGCTCCAGCCCTCTGATCATCCTCGTGGCCCTTCTCTGGACACGCTCCAGCACGTCCACATCTCTCCTGTAATAGGGGCTCCAGAACTGGACGCAGTACTCCAGGTGGGGTCTCACCAGAGCTGAGTAGAGGGGGAGAAGCACCTCCCTTGACCTGCTGGTCACACTTCTCCTGATGCAGCCCAGGATCTGATTGGCTTTCCGGGCTGCAAGCGCACATTGAGAGCTCATGTCGAGCTTCTCGTCCACCAGCACCCCCAAGTCTCTCTCCTCAGGGCTGCTCTCCAGCCAGTCACTGCCCAGCCTGTATTTGTGCCTGGGATTGCCTCGACCCAGATGCAGGACCCTGCACTTGGTCTTGTTGAAGCTCATGAGGTTGGCTTGTGCCCACCTCTCCAGCCTGTCCAGGTCCCTCTGGATGGCATCCCTTCCCTCCAGGGTGTCCACTGCACCACACAGCTTGGTGTCATCAGCAAACTTGCTGAGGGTGCACTCGATGCCACTGTCCATGTCACCCACAAAGATGTTGAACAAGACAGGTCCCAGGACTGATCCCTGAGGGACTCCGCTTGTCACTGGCCTCCACTGGGACATGGACCCGTTGACAGCCACTCTTTGGGTGCGGCCATCAAGCCAATTCTTTATCCATCTAGTGGTCCATCCATCAAACCCATGTGTCGCCAGCTTGGAGACCAGGAGGTGGTGCGGGACAGTGTCGAAGGCTTTGCTCAAGTCCAGGTAAACGACATCAGTTGCTCGCCCCTCATCTATTAATGCTGTCACCTGATCATAGAAGGCCACCAGGTTTGTCAGGCAGGATTTGCCCTTGGCAAAGCCATGCTGACTATTCCAAATCACCTCTTCACTATTCTTCTGAGTCATTAGTGCCTCCAGGAGGATCTGCTCCATGATCTTTCCGGGCACAGAGGTGAGACTGACTGGCCTGTAGTTCCCCGGTTCCTCCTTCTTGCCCTTTTTGAAAATGGGAGTAATGTTTCCCCTTTTCCAGTCTGTGGGGACTGCCCCAGTCTGCCATGACTTCTGGAATATAATAGAGAGGGGCTTGGCAACCTCATCTGCCAGTCTTGTGAAAACTTGATTCTGTGCTTTCTGATGCGTGACCTTAAGCTAGGCTGTATTACGTGGTGTTGATACTTTAATGTCTCTAAATCCACGTTAGCAGCAAACTATTTCAGTAGATATTTGTCACACTGTTCAAACACTTCATGCAAAGAAACAACTGAATAGTTTCATTCAGCTACAGATGGACCACATCTGTAAGTTTATGAGCACATAACCCAAAATGGGCATGGAAGGCTTTTATTATGATGAATTTGTGCTGGATTCCCCGCTAGGCTGTGTGAAATCTTGTCAAAACCTTGAATGATGTCCATTACAGTTTCCTGTAAAAGTATAGCTCTTGGCAAATACTGACATTACTACTGCCACATTTCCAGCTAGACCAAACAAGGTTAAACTACAGAAAAAAACAACAAATCATCACCAGCTCCAAACTTAGGTAAAAGTCTACAAACAAACTTACTCCATGGATTTGCTCTTTGTGTCATTTCAGCAGTACAGCGATCTGATGACAGGTTGTTTCATTCACTGCTGATTAAAAAAGTTTACAGAAAATGGATACACAACCTGTGTTTAAATTTAATTCTTGCTTTTACATGCAGGAAAAGTAATTATGTGCATCAGCTAAACATTGTCTGATATTGAAATTAAACACCCTTAGGACAATTGGGTGATATGAACTATGTGAGTAAAAGAAATGTGAGGGTTAATTTGTTAGCACTCAAAAAAATTATTGTCTTTACCTTGGGGCTGGAATGAATATTCTCAAGCAAAGAGAGACTGAAGGAGAGAAACAAGAAGTGCCAGAAGGAAATAATTTTTCAGAAAGTCACATGGTAGCTGAAGTGGAGGGAAGGAAGAGGATCACAAAACCTACTGATTCTTTGCTGGAAATGGGAGGCATTTGGCCAGTAACTTACATTTGCATGAGGAGCAACTGGAAGTGAAGGTAGTATCTCCACCAACACCATTTCCAGTATACTGGTTTTCATTGGCAGTAATCTTTAAACAAGTTGAAAGAGTGGACTCAAAGAAATCCAGAGTCAAGCAACCATGTTAAATTAGACTCAATGTTCAATAGAAAGACATCCCTCTACAGCTTCCTCAGGATGGTGAGTAGAGGGGAAGATACTGAGATGTTCTCCATGGGATCCAGTGCACAGAACATGTGGGAATGGACCAAAGCTGCACCGGGGGAGGGTTCAACTGGATACTTGGAATAGCTTCATTAAAAAAAGGGTGGTCAAACTTTGAAACAGTAATCCTAGAGAGGTAGTTGATGCCTCAACCTTGTCTATGTTTAAGAGGTATTTGGACAAGGTCTTTAACAGCATGGTTTTTTGGTTAGCCCTGAAGTGGTCACACGGTTGGACTATGTGAGAGTTGTAGGGCCCTTCCAGATCAAATAGTGTCTATTCTATTCTATTCTATTCTATTCTATTCTATTCTATTCTATTCTATTCTATTCTATTCTATTCTATTCTATTCTATTCTATTCTATTCTATTCTATTCTATTCTATTCTATTTCGCTCCATTCCATTCTGTCCTGTACTGTTCTGTTCAACTCTAATTAATACTGTAGTACAATGGCATAGAACATTGCAACATATACATGTTTTGAAGAGTTAAGAGACCAAAATCATGCATTTACTTGTGGTTTTATTCAAAAGTAAAACTCTCTAAGAATATTAAAAAAAAAAAAAATCTCCTTTACAACTTTGCATAGAAAAGTTTCTTGTTACAGAAAAATATTATAGATATAACAGGACAAGACAAGGGGAGGCTAAAGAGCTTCACCAAAAGCAAAAATGCAGCTTTCCCTGAAAAGCATGCAAATCTAATTGCAGAATAATGCTAATGAGTAAGTTTTACTCAGTTTTCTCACCTGCTAAATCTAATCTAAAGTTTTACTGGGGGGTTAAAGTTCCATGCTATCTCACATGAAATAGATTTAGATTATTTACCTATTATTTACCTAGATTTAGATTATTCACCTGTAACCTAGTATTAGATTATTTACCTATAACCTATTAGCACTCACTTTACCTATAACCTATTTAGAAATAGATTTAGATTATTTGCATTGTCAGCAACATTTTCTGGAACATCAGAACAGTCCACCCCTATCCCTTCTCAAGGACCTTTGTGGTAGTTTTCACACTGCTACTCAGTCTTACTGTTACAAGACTTGGCAGTGCTACGTTAATGGTTCGACTTGATTTTAAAGGTCATTTCTAATTTAGATGCTGCCATGATTTTATAAGATTATGATTTCATTGAAGGCAATTTACATAAATAATTATGGAATTAGGTAAAAAGTTTATTCCTGTTTTTGTTCTTTCACTAACTACAATGCTTTGTCATACAGATAGGTGGAAATTTTCATCATTGGTTAAGGCTTGCATACTGTTTTCCTTTTCAGTATCTCTTTGCCTGGTTTTGATGATATATCATGGTAACTTATGTAAACATGACTGTTGTCTAATATGAGGTTCTGGTACATGGAAAAACATCATTTTAGACACTACCACAGAATATTTGTATTTACCATGTCAGCAACATCCAAAATTATTTTCTGTTGCTGTGACTACAAAACCTGATTAATGCAGTATGGATGCAATGTTGAAACAACTGCCTACCTGTCTCATGGAATCACAGAATCATAGACTGGTTTGGATTTGGAAAGATCTTAGAGATCATCAAGATCCAAGCCCTGTACCATGGGCAGGGATACCTTCTAGTAAACCAAGTTGCTCAAAGCCCCATCCAATCCAGCCTTGAATATTTCCAGGAAGGTGACATCTACAACTTCTATGAGCAACCTGTGCCACTCCCTCATTACCCCTCACAGTGAAGAACTTCTTCCTCTAACCTTAATCTACCCTCTTTCAGTTTAAAGACATTGTCCCTTGTCTTACCACTACAAGCTCTTGTAAAAAGTCCTTCTGTAGTTTTCTTGTAAGCCCCCTTTAGGTTCTGGAAGGCTGCTGTAAGATCTCCCCAGAAACTTTTCTCCAGGCTGAATAATGCCAACTCTCAGCCTGCCTTCATAGCAGAGGTGCTCCAGCCCTCAATCATCTTTGTTGCCCTAACAGGTTCATACCTTTTTTAAGGTCGTGTTCCAGACCTCGATGGGGTAACTCCTGGTAGAGTCTCATAAGAGTGCAATAGAGGAACAGTATCACAGTATCGCTAAGGTTGGAAGAGACCTCAAAGATCATCAAGTCCAACCTGTCACCACAGACCCCATGACTAGACCATGGCACCAAGTGCCATGTCCAGTCCCCTCTTGAACACCTCCAGGGATGGCGACTCCACCACCTCCCTGGGCAGCCCATTCCAATGGCGAATCACTCTCTCGGTGAAGAACTTTCTCCTCACCTCAAGCCTAAACTTCCCCTGTTGCAGCTTGAGACTGTGTCCCCTTCAGAATCAGAACAGAATCACCGTCCTTGTCACACTTCTCTTGATGCAGACCAGGATATGTTTGGCTTTCTGGGCTTTGAGTGTATATTGACAGGTCACACTGAGCTTCTCATCAGTCAACACATCTAAGTTCTTCTCCTCAGGGCTAATCTCAATCCATTCCCTGCATAGATTGTATTTATGCTTGGGATTGCCCCAACCCCTGTGTAGGACCTTGCACTTGACCTTGTGGAACTTCATGAGGTTTGTCGGAGTTCACCTGTCAAGCTTGTCAAGGTCATTCTGGATGGTATTCCTTCCCTCCAGCATGTTGAATCCACCACATAGCTTGGTGTCATCAGCAAAATTCCTTAGAGTGCCCTCAATTCCACTGTTTGTGTCACCACGAAAGATGATAAACAGTGCTGGTCCCAGCAATGACCCTCAAGAAATGCCACACATCACTAGTTTTCACTCAGACATCAAGTCATTGACCACATGTCTCTGAATGCAAAGTTACACTTTTTGAGTGTCTATAAATATAGCTGTTTATAATCAACATCTCTGATGTCTGTCCACTCTGAATTTCTTTGCCTGCAACCCAAGACCTTGCAGAAGAAAGCCCCATTGCGGAACAAATTTTCATTGAATCAACCAGGTTGGGAAAGACATCAGAGATCATCATGTCCAACCTATTACCTAATACCTAACACCTCATGACAACTGAAGCATAGTTGCAAGTGTCACATCCAATAATTTTTTTAACACCTCCAGGGATATGACTCCACCACCTCCCTGGGCAGCCCATTTCAGTGGCAAATTACTCTTGCAAATTACTCTTTCAAATTTTAGTGAAGGACAGACCTCTTTAAGCACACCCACAGTCCCCAGCAGCTTCCTGTAGTGTCACCCCCTTATTACCTACATGTTCATACTGATTCTTTGTTGACATCCCACTCCAAATACACTTATTTGACCAGAAGTTTAGAGGCAAAGAAAGTAGAAATCCTACTGCTGTGTCTGTTTCCCTACTTGTCTGAACATTTTTATCAAACCTTTCCATGCGATTACAATACAATACAATACAATACAATACAATACAATACAATACAATACAATACACCAGGTTGGAAGAGACCTTCAAGATCATCATGTCCAACCCATCAACCAATCCAACCCACCCAACAACTAAACCATGCAGCCAAGCACCCCATCAAGTCTCCTCCTGAACACCTCCAATGAAGGTGACTCCACCACCTCCATGGGTAGTTCATTCCAATGGGCAATCACTCTCTCTGTATAGAACTTCTTCCTAACTCCCAGCCTAAACCTGCCCTGGCGCAGCCTGAGACTGTGTCTTCTTGTTCTGGTACTGGTTGCCTGGGAGAAGAGACCAACCTCTGCCTGGCTACAACCTCCCTTCGGGTAGTTGTAGAGAGCAATAAGGTCACCCCTCAGTCTCCTTTTCTCCAGGCTAAGCAACCCCAGCTCCCTCAGCCTCTCCTCATAGGGCTTGTGTTCCAAACCCCTCACCAACTTCATTGCCCTTCTCTGGACACATTCCAGCAAGACAACATCCTTCCTAAACTGAGAGGCCCAGAACTCATGATGCCACAGGGGCTTTCTCATACCCAGCAGTAGTGGCCAGCCATGTCTGTGACAGTGCAGAGATTAAGCTCCCATATACAGAAGCATGGATTGACATCTGATTTAAATGCTAGCATAGTCACTAATTACGTCAACACGGGTCCTGAAAACTGCAGTTTTCAGAAGCATTTTGCATATGGCTACAGAAGTTGGACACAATTCTCAAAACAGGTTATTTTGAACATGCTAAGCTGATTCACTTTAACAGAAGACAAATAACAAAGCAAAGTGTTCAGATTACTTTATTTCTTTAGAAACTAAATCCCACTGATTTAATATATGGAAAATGCTCACACATTCCCAGAGTCTTTGAATACAAAGTACACACGTTGCACATGATGTGTTTCTCCTTCTAGAACTCGCAGCCCTTACAAATTACACTGACACTGACTGGGATGCTGAAGGGAATCCAAGAAGCATATAATTCATCAGATTTCACCCACACTCAGACAGCCTGGCTGCTTGCTTCATTCTTGAGGCTATGTTGCTACAATTTCATTTGAACAGGTCACCTCCAACCTCGATCCAAGAGCCACAGTGTCTAAACTCTGCATCAATTTGACTGACACGCAGAGGGCATTCACTGCAAGGAGTTTTCTTGTAAAAACAACACAGTTGTTGGATTATGGTTCTGAAACTCTAAAAGGCAAGAGCCCAAACTATTTTGAGAAACATGAGACTGAGTGAAGAATGTGGTTTGTACAGTTGAAAACGGTCATCAATTTTGAAATTTAGCCTATGCAAATAAAGTGTTTGACATCTTCACATTTTTCTTCTCACATTCCTCTAAGAATTTAAGAGTCAGTGGATTCAAATGACTGCTTGTAGAGAATACAAATTCTTATAATCATCTCTTAACATTGACTGCAGGTTTGACCCCAAAAAATCAGATGCTCTTTTAACAAACAAACTTGTTACTTGTGGTTAATTTTAAATAACCCATAGCCGTTTCCCTAAATGACACTAATAATATTTTAGCTTTAAGCTTCAGTAACCATGGAAGGCTGAGCAAAACTTTAAATACATTCTTGAAATAGATCACAATGGTGAAACACAATGTTAAAATACTTCTTTTTCCTTATTGTTTTTATTTATTTATGTATTTGTTTTATTTTACATAGGACACATTGTAGCTAAGTGTGGCAGTTTGGGCTGGGTGCCTCCTGCTGCTGCCATAAGGGGTGCACCTCTGGTCCCCCAAGTGTCCAGCCCAGTGGGTGGACACAGGAAGCTGCGTATTTCATACCCATAATGTCCTGCTCCCTATAAATCCATCTGCAAGGTCTCACACTTCCTCTTTCTTCCCTTGCCGTTCCCGTGGGAGATGCTCCCTACCTGGTAATGGAAGGGAAGTTATTTCAAGGTCTCTTGGGCCTGGCTAGGCCTAATGCCAGGAGGAGAAGCGGGGAAAGGCAATCTCAGATCTGGCCAGCTGAGGTTAGCCTAACAGTGAAGAGGGGGAAAGAAAGAACCCTGGGGGTTTTGGGTGTACCCTCAGGTGGGGAGAGGGGAGTGCTAGGAGGCTTCTGGTATGCTTTGGGATCTTCTTTTGTCACTGTGCTTGTGGTTCTCTGTAAACCACTCACTGCTTTTCCATTTAAACTTTCCATCACTTCTGCAATCCGTTTGTGTGAGTCTCATTATTCTTCTGCCCCAGTGGGAGGCAAGGGAGGATCTGCCTCAAACTGGGACACAAAGTATCAAATGATTCATTACTTCATGTTTTTCATATATTTAGTTCTTCAAACAATATATAAAGGCTATAAACAAGCACACAAAACCATTTCCTGGGTTATTGGTACTATACATGTCACGAGCAAATTACAGCACTAGACAAATCATTAACTCTGAGACCTTTAAAATATTTGTGGCTCTTGTTCCTTACGCTCTTATTCTAACATATTACTACATCCTTACAGCAATTTAATATTATGCTGCTATAAGAAAGCAAAACAAAATAGCATTCAAGGGTATTCAAGCACATCTTGGATTATTTTGCTGTGAGTCTACTATGAATTAGAATCTGAAAATCTGAAGGGGAGAAGTTGCAGCTATTCTTATTTAATATCAAATGTTGTATAATTCAGACTAAACTGATTTTTTTTTTCCTTTCTTACAGTTCAGTGAGAGGCAGTAGTATTACAGCACATTCATATGTTGTATATGAGCAAAAGAAGGTCAAGAAAAAGCCAATATCAAGAAATGATACATTCTACATACTAATGACAGAAAAATACATTAATTAAAAAGTTGCATTGAGATGCAAGCAGCCAGACTACTGTGCAGCTAAGGGCAAGCAAATCCTTCAGCATGACCTAGGTTTCTTGGGCAAGCCTGCAACCCACCTAGCGTTCTCACTACAACTCACATGCAACCAAGATGATGAAGTCATTCAGGTTGGTCTGCACCACTCTCAGCTACAGATCTGACCTGTCATGTCCTGATTCAGGCATGTGAAGTATCACCTTAACAGTGCATGAATCAAAGTTTTGCAATTTAAAAAGCACAGTGAAACTGTTTCTTTTCACACACTTAATGGCCGTATTACTCTTGCATTTGATTAACTATTTTTAAGCATGCATTTAATCTGTGGTCTAAAATTCATGAACCTTCTCTAACTTAAGTGAGAAACAGGATATTTTGTCAATGCAGAGATTGCATATTTGTACTGAATTGCATGCAAGCAGCTGAGAACACAAGGGTGCAACAAAACAACCAGAAAAATCAAATGCACGCAGAAAAAGAAAATAGACAAATCTTTGTCCTGACTTTCCTGTATGTTCCCAGAAAGGGATGTAAATCCTGAAAGCTCTCCTTTTTTCAGTGTCTCACTTGTTTGCATCATATCCCACTTAGATAGTTTCCAGGGAAAAAAAAATGAGCTTTTTCTGCTGCAATTTCAGACTATGTTCCTTACTGGTCACAGAAGTAACAAATAGCCATCTCCCTCTTTTAAATACATTTCTATTTCTTTCCAGTGTTTATCAGGTACTGAAATACACAGCAGTCATTTTGAGACAGAGCTGAGGAAGGAAGGAAGAAGAGTTATTGTCTTTGATATCCTTTCAGATGTAAACAATGATGCAATATGTCGTTTTATCCCTATAACAGTTTATTTTGGATCACTCAAAATGACATTGCTAAAGCATCAAAAAGATCCCCCATTAACTGTAGACAATCTTTTAAAGAAAAAGTCAAAAATAACATAAATGGGAAAGGTGGCTAGGTGACAAGTCACCTTGTAAAGCCACCTTCTAAAAACAGACTAGAAGAGCTTGGCTCTCAGTATATTAACATGAAAGCTAAGAGAGAAGTTAGTACAAATTCAGCTAAAGCATAAACAACAGGGTGAAAGAGCAGTGTTTTAAGCTGAAGGAAATGGGAAACCCAAGCAGAAACCTATATAAATTCAGCACAAAAAAATACAAGCTGAAAGATAATTTTTCTTAACTTAATTTTAATGAGACTCTGCAACAGCCTTCCCATACAGATGTGGGAGAAAAATGAGTTCTAAAGCAAAGTTCCCTGTCAGGGATTTCATGCTATTTTAGGATCCCACAACCAGAGAAATAGTCCTACTGATCCAAAAAGTTTCTACTATCTCAGTAACTCCAAAACTGCACCAAGTCCAGTGGCTTGAAATACCATCATTCCACCTCAAGAGCTGTATCAGTTTGCCTGAAGAGGCACACAGCAATGATAAGGCTACAGTGCATTCTTTACAGCAACCTTTAATGCTAAATCATAGAATCATAGAATCACTGAGGCTGGAAAAGACCTCTGAGGTCATTGAGTGCAACCATAGCCCGAACACCATGACAACTAAGCCATGTCCTGAATTACCACATCTACATCTCCTTGAACACCTGAACAACTCCCTGAACTCCACCACCTCCCTGGGCAGCCTGTTCCAATGCCTCACCACTCCCTCAGTAAAGAAGTTTTTCCTAATGATCTATCTAAACCTCCCCTGGCAGAACTTCAACCCATTTCCTTTCACCCTATTGCTAGTTCCTTGGGAGAAGATACTAACATCAGCCTCACTACAACAGGTAGTTGCAGCCTTCTTTTCTCCAGACTAAACAACCCCAGCTACCTCAGACACTCCTGGTATGACAAATATAAATATAAATAAATGAAAGGTAAACTGTCTCCCAAAACAAATCTCACCCATGATTACATGTTGCTGAACTCAGAAGATACCATTCAGGACAGAGAGCCTGCAGTCATCATTGGAAGTTCTCTACAATATTAGAGTCTTTGCACATGGGCACTTACAGTGCTAACCAATGGTTGGGTAACATCTGGAAAGGTCTTGAAAAAAGGGCATCTTGCTGCTATGAAAATCTTTCATGTTGCCACATCCCAAGGACTGTCTACTGTTCTTATCTCCAGGTCACCAAAGGACTCAGAGAAAAGCAACTACAGTGGTCTTCAGACAACTACAACTATACTTCAACTACAGAGACTTCAGTTTGAAGTCTCCTGAAGTTTTGAGGGTTTTTTAATTAAAAAAAAAAAAAAAAAAAAAAAAAGTTTGTTTAAAAAAAATATAATTAAAGATTCAGATACAGTGAATCCAGAGATTGTTAATCAGATCCAGCAAACTGGAATTCCCATGACATATCTGCAAGGATATTTTTAAAAAGATTAAATAAATTGTTTTACACAGCAGGTAGTGAACCTTTGGGGATTGCTGCCTCAGGAAACTGTGAATCATTAGCAGGTTCAAAGAAAGGTTAGGCAAATTCATGAACGTTAGTTCCATAAATAGACACTAATAGGATGAGGGAGCAAGAAACCCTCTAACGGCTCTGATACAACTGGAACTGCAGAGATGTGCGACAGACTGCAGAAAGTAGTCTACTTGCTTATACATACTCCCAAAACATATCTCCTTTTGCCCCATCTGAAGCAAATGATGGCCTAGTTGAACATTAGTCTGGCTTAGTGTGGCAGGTCTTACCATTTGCTCCATATAGACAGTTATCCTTATCAGGTCTGACCAATATGATAGAAGTATTCAAATTGTTTAGTCAGTGGCCTGTACTCCCCATGCAGCAAATGCTGAATAATCAGCAGAGTTCTGTGAGACTGGAGCAATGCCTACTTCAAGCTGTACACCTAAAAAGGCAAAACTACACCATCACCTATTCCATTACCACTTCACATCTCAGGGGCTCTCTGTTCAGTTCCTTGGCAGAGACCCTCACAGCAGCTTGAGAGAGGACAGGATTACAGTTCAAAGAGAACTTCAGGTAAAGTCTATTCAATGAGAAAATATTAGTAATTCAGTCTCCAAACAAAATAAGCAGTTGATAGCCTTGTGCAAAGTCAAATATATAAAGCAGGTATTGCCATCTTGGCATTTTATCTCCAGAAGGCTGTAAAACCTCAATAGAGACATCCAAAATCATGCAGTAAAGGTAATAATTACATTATTGTCCTGTGTAAAGAACTGCAGTGACAGTCCAGCCAGAATATTATAAAAAATCAAGGTGTTGATATCTGTTAGTGCTGTTTGCTATCTTCCTTTTCACCAAAACTGATCAAATGTGAGACAAGATACAAAAAAAACCCCACATCCCCATAGATTTGAGTCCAAATGACAAATGCACTGCTTATTGTTTATAATTCTGATGTTTATAGTAACTGTAGATGTGAGTAAATATAGCCAGAATAATACTAAAACCTAAAGTTAAAAAAAAATAACTCTGTAAAACCAAAAAATGATGCTCATCCTATACTAGAAGTGACAAACAGGTAGATGCCAAGTGCCGGGTGCTGCGCTTTGGTCACAACAACCCCATGCAGTGCTACAGGCTGGGGTCGGAGTGGCTGGAGAACTGCCAAACAGAAAGGGACCTGGGAGTACTGATTGACAGCCAGATGAAAATGAGCCAGCAGTGTGCCCAGGTGGCCAAGAAGGCCAATAGCATCCTGGCATGCATCAAGAATAGTGTGGCCAGCAAGAGCAGGGAAGTCATTGTGCCCCTGTACTCAGCACTGGTTAGGCCACACCTTGAGTCCTGTGTCCAGTTCTGGGCCCCTCAATTTAAGAAGGACATTGAGACTCTTGAACATGTCCAGAGAAGGGCAACAAGGCTGTTAAGAGGCGTCAAGCGCAAGCCCTATGAGGAGAGGGTGAGGGAGCTGGGGTTGTTTAGCCTGGAGAAGAGGAGGCTCAGGGGAGACCTTATTGCTGTCTATAACTACTTGAAGGGATGTTGTAGGCAGGAGAGGGTTGATCTCTTCTCCCAGGCAACCAGCACCAGAACCAGAGGACACAGTCTCAAGCTGTGCCAGGAGAGGTTTAGGCTCGAGGTGAGGAGAAAGTTCTTCACAGAGAGACTTGTTAGCCACTAGAATGTGCTGCCCAGGGAGGTGGTGGAGTCACTGTCCCTGAAGTTCAAGAGGGGATTGGATGTGGCACTTGGTGCCATGGTTTAGTAGTCATGAGGTCTGTGGTGACAGGTTGGACTTGATGATCTTTGAGGTCTCTTCCAACCTTATTGATTCTATGATTCTATGATTTATATATGTTTATAAGAGAAATTAATAACCAGAGAATAATACTTTTTTTTTGGTAAGCCTTTTTATTATGATGACCCATTTGAAAGCATGAAATCTGGTTTTGTGACCTAATCTGAAATCATGTTTTTATAGCAAAAATTGGACCTCACTCAGTATCATACTCTATTTAAACTGCTGAGTTTGTACTATGAAAAATAGAGTGCTTTCATGGTTAAGATTTTCTCTGCAACTGTCTCATCTCTTCACTTTTTCCTTCAATCTTCAGAATTCCTGCAATCTAATGTAATTTTTCAGCTGAAGTACACAATTTATTTTTTTTACTGCTCTCTCTGGGTAAAATAAACCCAGGCAAAGAGGGTATGGCCTCGGGCCAGTCTCTCCCTCAAGGTGGGTGTGCAGTTTGCATTTTGTAATTGCTATGCATGAGTCTGTGCTTGTGAAATGGCAGTTCATTTAACCAGGTGTTTATTTGAGGTATTGAAAACACATACTGTACTATTTATGTTTACTTTGAAATAATCTCTGAGATTAAGGAGCTGGACACAGTATGTTTATACTTGACAATAGTTCAACTGCAAAAATATTCTTGGTTTGGGCTTGAGGTGAGGAGAAAGTTCGTCACAGAGAGAGTTGTTAGCCGTTGGAATGGGCTGCCCAGGGAGGTGGTGGATTCACTGTCCCTGGAGGTGTTCAACGGGGGATTGGATGTGGCACTTGGTGCCATGGTTTAGTAGTCATGAGGTCTTGGGTGACAGGTTGGACTTGATGATCTTTGAGGTCTTTTCCAGTCTTGTTGATTCTATGATTCTACGATTCTATGACATTGCATCACTGATGAAATCACTGATGACCTCATAGACCAACAAATCATTTCTCTTGATTGCAGAGGCATTCTGAAGAACAAATCAGAGGACGTGCAGTTTCTCAGTGACACCTATCTGATTTTTAAATTCTGACATGTTTCCTCAAACCCCTCTTTGGCAAAATCATGAGTTCCACTTCCTGCTAACTGGGCTAAGAAAATTTACAGAGATATCTTGCTTCCTCCTGCAAATCAAGGAGGAAGTGGTTTGTAAAGAAAATGATAATCACCAAACACTTCCAAATGCTTTTGCTGATTCACTAATAGAGAGATCTTTATTGAGGCCTTTACAAATCTTCACAGTGGGTTTTGATTATAACCTTCCAAGGCAGTCATCAAGACAGACATTTTTTTCAGGCATAAGGATGCAGCCTACAGTTTTTCTATTTCAAATGAAAATTCTTTAAGGACATGGAGACAGACTTTGGATGCTGAGAGCATGACTAGTGTTGAATGAACATATAATACACCAAATACAAGAAAGGGTGAGGTACTCTCTACCTTGTTCCCCACATATTTACCTCTGTGTCCCTGCTGTATTTGACACAGCACATTTATGCACACATCAATTCATAGTTGACATAAAGTGCTGAAATCATAAAGCCACAACCTGCCAGTTATTGCAATAAATCTATCTTGATTTGAAAGGATATCAGCAACAAAACCCTGGCTTTGTTAATCAAGCAGATAAACACATATAAGGAAAACTTTTCTTAAGCACTATACTGGGAAAATTAAATTCAGTTGTACTTTGGCAGGAGACTTTATAAATGCTTGAACAGGTCTTCCAGTGGCTTGGTTCCTCACCTGTAAAATGAGACTAAAATCTCCACCTCCCAACCATGTCAGAAATTTCCTGAAATCTCAGCACAGTAAAGGTATCACAGCCTTGGGAAACGGATGCTGTAAAAGTCAGATTGAATAAATGAGATCCATCACAGGACTCCTACCACGTCCAAGCTATGTGTTATAAAAGAGTTTATCTGCACAGCCAGGAAAGTCATTAGGTTTTCAGCTGCAGAATTTCTATAGTCAACGCCTTAGAAATTGTGATTATAATTGTATTGCATGAATTGGGCACAGAACTAAGTGTTATTGCGCTGCTATTGGCTCAGCATAAAGCAGTGCAACAGAAGCAGTACTTTTTCAGGTAACTTCTATAGATATGTCAAGCAAAATTCCAATGCACAGAATATTCTTGAGAGTCAGAGTCTTAAAACATCTGCACCTTCAGAAGTCTCCCTTTGGATCACTCCCTTAGGGGAAGGAGGGTGATGTAATGGCCCAGTGAGTCAGCCATAACTTTCAGGTGGATGTGCTTAGACCCTGTTTTTATAATGAGTTCCCCAAAGAAAACCAAAACACTTCAAAACTGAAAATAGCCAGGAAAAGTAGAATTCTTAACTTTTTCAATACAGGAAATCCAAAGTGACTAGAGGAGATGGAATAGAAATTAAAAGGATTTATACACAGCTTTCCCTGGCCCGCTACCTCTTTGCAGGTATTTTGCTTCCAGGTGAGGTGGCAGCAGACTCAGTGGATTTCTGATTTGCATCAAAACCCTTCTCTACTCTTTTCCCAAGGAGGGTTGCATGTTCCCTTTAAAGGTCACCTAGCAGCTCCCCATTGCATGAGGTCCTTTCCTCTGCAATCTGCAGTCTCCCTTCCCTGTGCTGGGATTCGCTCATTTATGGATCATGCAGTGTTCTCCAGCAACCTTCTCTCCCCTAAACCAGCTCCATAATCTCATTGTTTTAAAAGAACCTGACATGCTTATGAGTAAAAAGGCCAATGAAAAAAAAAATAGTAATAAAAAAATACATGTTATATAGCAAGAAAGGCAGAGCACAATGTTATTTTATTCACTTGTGAGATTTTGTTATTAGATTTAATGCCTTCATACATCTGGCTTTTTCCAAACACATCCTGGTTTTTTCACTCACGATCTTACCCTGGCAGAGTTTAAGAATTTTGCACATTTGCTTAGAATTTCCAGATGTCCTGCAGCCTACTCCTTACTAGAATGCAGGACTTCCAGAAATGCCATTCATACCCATTGTGTCCCTGCAGATCAACTTTTGTAATGCATCCATTGAAGATTTGATAGCTTGACACATGGGACTAGCCCACATTAAATCCAACCAGTTCTGAAAGTCCTGGGGAAAATACAGAAAGAGCAGTAGGAGAATCCCACATCTTAACAAAATGGCAGTTTTATAACAAGCCCCCTCACTTGTTGTGGCTGGACATCTTCGCTGATCCATTGTTTCACCTTGCAAAGTCTGAACGCAAGCTACATCTACCGAGCACAAGCTATGTGAAACCTACAGCCCAGACAGCTCTACGAATAATTCACAGAGGAAACACATTCCAGCTTAAGTGTCAGTAGAGTGTCCAGGTCACTGCAGGCATATCAGCCACAGCAACCTGTCCTGCCCAGCACTTACACTACATGATAGCTTCTGCCAGCACAGGGTGATATCTGGTTATGTGATACAGAACAGAAACATGGGAGCTACAGCTGAACTGCTCATGTCTGTCCATTTGCCTTCATCTGTAGATTACTCCTCAATTATTCTTGGATTAAATGTTGAAAAATGCAGTACCAAAGGATTCAAATGTAAAAGAATTCTTATTATAAAGTCAAAAGAGCAGCCTGTTGACATTGGCTTTCACATGCTGCAACTTTATTACATCAGATACATTGAGATACTATGAATATATTTAAGTGTTGACCTCATTGCAATTTCCAGTATTGAAGGCAATAAAATATATTTCACTGCAATAATAAACACAGAGGCCACAGGTACTTATGAAACTTAAGGAGGTATTGATGCCAAATATGCTGCAAAACCCAAAAGAGGATTAACGATGTTTTATTGCAAATTTAAAAAATAAATAAACAAGCACCAGAAGAGTGGAAAAAAAGAATAATTAGCCTCTTTTATAGATTGATTATTGATACATATATAATTTATAAGTATAATAAGACAATTTGGAATATCATGCTTCTCAGCTTGGCTCACCATTAAGTTTTCACTGGTTCAGGAGGTGAGAAAAATAAGATTACTGCAGATTTTCAATGTAGTAAAAGGTTTGTATTTGCAAAGTTGTTCAAGGTTCTTTACTGCTACAGGACCCATTGCAACTAAAGGCTGAGATCTGACATTCTGACATGTTAAGGTCATGCTAAAACTGCACTCTGTGCATTGCAGTGCTGCCTCTATATCTGGAGTTGTCTTTTTTAACACCCAGCATAAGTGGCATTCTCTATCACACAACGTTTTTTAAGTGCTACAGCAGGTGATAGATATGGGTGCTGTTTAGGGAAGTCCTACATTGTTCCTGCCTTCCCTCCAGATCCTTGTTTCCTCAGGCCCTGGTCTACACAAGGAAGCTTTCGTTCATTGCCAGCTTCCATGGGGGCCTCTTCTACGTGTGCATGAAGCATCCAGGCACAACCTGGTGGGATGATAGATCTCTAGGAATAGCAACAGAAACTTCTCTGAAGTAACAGCATGTGAACCATCTAATCTGATCTCCAGCTTTGTATTTTTCAAATCCAGTTGTTAGTCTTCATACTGCCTCTTGGCTCCCTTGGTCTTGGCAATATTCTGTGTGACATTCTCTGATAAACCCAGAAAATAGGGCAAAAAATCAGGCAGTTTCTAAGTCAGACATCTAAGAGAGAAACAACTGTGGTGCATTTCCTGTACAAGCTCTCTTAAAGGACCACAAAGCGTGATCACCCTGTGGTGACCTGGGTTTGAAAGATTAATACTGGGTAAGTCCCAATGTGTCTGGCAGTGAGTCCCACTGGGTCTGGCAGCGAAGCCAACTAAATTGCAGGCTGAGCTCCAATTTAGGGAGAGAAGAGAACTGAATACATATTATTATTTTACATTTTGAGAGAGGCTCATTGCAAACAAACAAACAAAAGAACAAAGAACACCAGGGAGGTGGTGGAGTCACCATCACTGGAGGTGTTCAAGAGGAGACTGGATGAGGCACTTGGTGCCATGGTTTAATTGATTAGATGGTGTTGGGTGACAGGTTGGACTTGATGATCTCAAAGGTCTTTTCCAAACTGGTTAATTCTATTCTATTCTATTCTATTCTATTCTATTCTATTCTATTCTATTCTATTCTAACAACAACAAAAAAAACCACAAATAAAAACCACAACAAAACAAACAAAATGAAACAAACAAACAAACAAAGCCCAACAAAAAAAAACAAACAAACAAACAAATAAAATACATAGAAATAGTTTCGTTTGCTAGTGGAGCCTTTGCTTAAGGCAGAAGGTTCTTTTCTCCACCACCAAAGCAAGGGGAGTGATCAGTGCTGTGAACCTACTTGGAATAGCAACAATCATTGCCATTCCTGGATGGCCAGATTTCAGACCAGTTACAGCTGAAATATCACTCTAAGACAGGCTTGCAAATGCAGCATATCTTTTTCTTCCAAGTTCATCAGTCGCTGCTCTGGCTTATTTGTGCATCTGTCAGGGTATGCTCAGTTCAAAATGCAGATGTACCGCAAGGTTCACCAGACTAGAACCTTTACATCAATATGGCTCTATTGCTGCTCACAGTCAAACTATATCTCAACTAGTTTACTCATGTCTATAAGGCTGTATAACACAGAATTTGTCTGATTCATAAGTCACTCTCTTTTTGCCTCATCAAAGGAATTTGACTTCACTGATGTCCTAATACCAGGCCCAGCATGACACTTTGAAATAAGTCAGGTTTTGGAGCCTTCAACAGCAAATAGATGTGTTGGAAAATGCTCGCAAAGTATGAAATTTCAGCTTTTTCCTCCATGAACTCTTAATGCAAAACCAAACAAACAGAATTTCAGCAAACTTTCAGACAGCACATTTTTGGGCCTTGAGCTAGCAAAAGAAATTTCAAACAAAGCATTTATTTCCCCCTTTTTTTTTTTAAAAATCCTAAGTACCTGAAAACAGATACTCATGCTGAAAGTTTCTCCTGCAGTGTTTGCACAGTAACTATAGTGCAGCTACCACAATACTAGAAGGCAGCCACTAGAAAATTGGAGCTATTCTGCTCCGTTACAAATGTTTACCACACTGTGGGCAATGAAAATTGCTATCTCAATGGATCCTGACTTTCCATGAGGAAAATAATTGGCTTTTGCTCTTGGACTTCTCTTACTATGTACCAGCTATCAGAGATCGTACCATCCAAGGAAGGAAAATTGTACCGAATTTGTTTAGCTCACAGGGGATGTCCACCTGACAAGGAACTTCCTTGCATCCTGGCTCTTACAGCAGCCAAGATGTTTTTGAACCCCTCTGGAGATGAAGATATTTTTTTCTGGTGGGTCATGGACTTCTGGTTTTCAAACAGTCCAAGCCCAGATCAAGAACTTGGTTGCAGTTGCCATTTATACATTAAAATAGAGACATGGATGGGAAACTGGGGCTGTTCAGTCTGGAGAAGAGAAGGCTCCAAGGTGACCTCATTGTGGCCTTCCAGTATCTGAAGGGGGCCTACAGGAAGGCTGGGGAGGGACTTCTCAGGATCTCAGGTAGTGATAGGACTAGGGAGAATGGAATGAAGCTGGAGGTAGGGAGATTCAGGCTGTACGTGAGGAGGAGGTTTTTCACCATGAGAGTGGTGAAGCCTTGGAATGGGTTGTCCAGGGAGGTGGTTGAGGCCCTGTCCCTGGAGGTAAGCCCAGGCTGGATGAGGCTTTGGCCAGCCTGATCTAGTGTGAGGTGTCCCTGCCCATGGCAGGGGGTTGGAACTAGATGATCCTTGTGGTCCCTTCCAACCCTGCAGTTGTCATTTTAGTGCATTTCTGATGCAGAATGAGCTTTGGTCTGAAGTCTAATAAGAAACTTCCCCTCTTTCATCTATATCCACAAACATACAAATCTCTGTTCTGTGCACTAGGACTGGGTTACCTGGATACCACTCCTTTCAAATCATCCTGTGGTTGAAAGCCAAATATAAAAGATGAAATAAGGGTGGTGGCTTATCTCACACGTTGCTCAGCAAATGTGCCATGTCTCATGTAATCAAGCTTCTGCTGAAATACAATCCTTGCTCAAACAAATTCTATTCAAAGCTTACTCCATTTTATTACTGCATTTTGTGTATTTTATGTTATGACAGTACTTTACATACTTCATGTGTTTTCCACACATGAAGTCACCTCCTGGTTGAAGTGCACTGCCTGGTTTTTAGGTAATATATCATGTACTGTCATATCACACAGGAAACAGTTCAGTGAAAGAGCCTCCAAGACTGCAGTACCTTAAATATTGCAACAACAAAAGATGAGTTGGTGGTTCAGCAAGTCAATTAGATGAACCCAAAATTTCTTGTGAAAGTTCACGTCTTCATCTGGACTTTTTAATTTCTCACATTGCTAATGCCCTGATCCCTGTCAGAGAGGGGGGAAACAACACCCACCACAAACAACACAACAAGCAACACTAAGTAGTCAGATATGAACTGTAAAAATAATTGACACCCACAGAGAAATAGCTGGACATTGTATATCTATACCTGCCTCTCAGAGAAAATCTTAGGGTTTTGATGCACTGAACATCTTACAGATGATAATTTAGTCATTCAGCAGGTACCAGGCTAATAATTGCATCTTCTATTTCCAGTTATGAAATGTGGATATAAAGAACAGTGGAGGGGTTTGTTCAGTGTGTTGGTGGCAGAAGCAGGAGAATAGCCTTTTTACTCAGTCAGGAGCTACACAAAGTGTTCTTGTGGTGGTGGTCTGAAGTTAATGGGGTGACATAACTGGGTAAAGTGTTAAACAGGACTATAAGGAAGTGCTGTCCTCCCACAAGATCATCAACATGGCTCTGGAAGCATCTTTGAAATACAGGAACATAAAATTAAATCATACTGAAGTAGCATCCTGACTCTAAGGAAACTGAACACTGTCAGAAATTTCACAAGGACAGATAAGAAAAAGTTATCCTCAATACACATGTTCACCAGCTGGAAATAAAAGCATACCAATCTAAATTATTTCTGAGCTGTCACATGGAATCTGGCCAAGAAACATTATGCTTGCGACCTGTGATGAATACATGTGACATGCCAATTGAAAAAGAAGAGGAAGACAGAGCAAGAGTCTTATTACCTATTAAGGTAAAAGAAGATTTTATTAAGCAGGTTCCTTAACTCAAATAATAAAATCCTGTACCAAGTTTGAATTGAATATGTGTGCCAGCTGAATTTCCCAGCCTGGGCAAATGCAATGTTAATGAGAATAAGAGGAAGCCAACATAGTGCTGGTGACCTCATGGAAAATTAGCTAAAAATATGGGAATTAAGAAATAAATTTAAAAAAATATGAACCAGCTCCTTAACTGGCATGAGTCACCATTGTGACACTGAAGGCTCTGGCTGGGCTAATGTAGATATGCTGCAGGTCGGGCTGCTGCCAGGAAGATGAAAGACACCTAGTGGCACCGCTGACTCACCGGATAGGTTGTATCTTGGCCAGGGAAATCTGAAGAGAACTGTGAGCTATAAGAGAAATGTGAGCAACCTGAGAACTGATGCACCTACATGTTATCAAACGCCTACATAAGTCATGGTTGTAGAAGAGAGTGAAATTCAGTCACTTGCCGATGAACACAGCCTGACAAAAGATGCCAAGGAGGTTGATCTCTCACATGTGCTCTCCCACTTCTGAGTAACAGCTTTCCCAAAATGGGTTGGCTTAGCAACTACTGTATTGGAAAACTACAGTGATCATGAGAATATCATGCTGCTCTGAGTTCATCCTGTAGATTATGCCCAAGAAAGTCTGGTGATTGAAAGGAAAAGAAGAGCTCTTCAGGTCTACAGGGTCTTTATGGAAGTACCTAATGATCCCTTCATGAAGCAAGATTCACTGGAAGAATTCCCTGCCACTTCTAGCCCAGTGTAAGTGAAGAGAGGAGGCTCTTTGCTGTGGGAACCACTCCATCAACAGCAAGATGGTCCTTCCCCACTCCCAGGACAGCCCCAGGCAAAGGAGGCTGAAGGAGCCAACTTTCCACCCAGCAGCCCTCTGTACTGGTCTCCTCTGCTTCAGTCTGCCACTACCACTAAAAGTGCAGCCTCACGACTGGAATTTTTCTTTTAGGGAATGAGCCAGTGGCCAACCAAGACTAAGACCAACATTTCACAGGGCAGAAAATTTGGGTTTTCTCCAACTGCCACAGCCTGACACCAAGCTCAGCCAAGCCATCACACTCTGCCTGTAAATCACCCTCTCTGTCAACAGAACTACAATTAATATTAGTTATTGCTAGGATTAGAAATAGTTCCTCACAGTTAAATGCCCATCACATTAATCAACAACCTGTTAGCAAATTTTTCAAGGGCTAAGGAAAAGTTACAGTGACACTGACAGATACAGTTCCCATTTACTCAGTAGTATTTCTTGCTCCTGATGTTTGTACAAAGCCTGGCAAGCTTACACAGCAACAAATTCATAAAGATTTTCCCCCTTGAAAATCTCCATTTGAATGCAGCAGTAAAGACCTTGCTGAAAGAAGTTCATTCTAGTATCAGGGGTTACAATAGCCATATGTCTTATAAAAATCATATACATAGATAGGTATCTTCAGTTTATGTGGTTTGTACACAATCCATTTTGCCTTTTCAGTTACTCTGCAAAAATCCTTGTATTGCTACACATTACTGGGGAATCCAGTTCACATCTTCTGACTACTATGCTGCCAAGTTAGAAGAGAAATATTCTTGTTTATGGATAATTATTCTCAGTACACTCAATTCTTACCACCTATTTTTAGATTCTGACCTGTTCTTGGTCCAGAGTATGTCTGAACTTCCTCTCTATTTTGCTAAACTCCAAATTATACATTTTTAATGCCAATCCCAATACTAGACTGTTATAATATATAATATATACTAGAGTGCTATAATACTAGAGTGTTTGAACTATTTATGGTGGGAATTTGAACCTGACATTTTATTGAAATTGTTTGTTTATTAAGCCACATTGTGCCAGAGAAAGGAGGTGTGGAAACATTGGGAGAAGCACCAGGAGCTTTTTGTAAATAAAGTTCAGACAAAACAATATTTTAACACATCCAACCAAATTCTGCCTAGTTTCTCTCCTTCAGTTACAAGGTGTTTACATTATTTTCAGAGTCAAAGACAAAACATAGCTTTCTCTAACTGGAGCAAAGGCAACTCTTCTCCATAGCCTTCCAAAGCCATCTGAAAACAACCTCTTCCCACACTAGAGGTTTGTTCCATATTTTGCTTTGGAAGCACCACAATTAATAATGACCTGTGGTGTCAATAAACCCTGACTCACAAAAATGAAAATGTCACATCTTCTGACTCAACTTGTTGCTTAAAAATCACACAGAGTAAAGACAGGAACCTGAAGGACAAGCTGAAACTACAAGGGAAGAAAATATTAAGCAGAACATAAGAAACTCCCAGTGTTTCTGCACCTCTAGATAAATGTCATGCCTCCCTCTGGCAAATCTCTTGCATACAGAAGTAGGGGCTTTAGCAAAACTTTCTCTCCAAATATCCTGCCATTCCACTGGACTCATCCTTTATGTGGTCAAGGTAAAAAAGACATGCAGAAGTGTATCCATATGTGCAAGTTAGAAGCCAACCTCACTTAACCCAGAAAGTGACATACCTCGGTATGTTTGATACTAGCCAAGTGTGAGTGACCATAAATTCCTATAAAAGTGTCTCTGTAAAAGTAACCATTAAGTAAGTCACCATAAGCATTTCATTGTTCAAGAAAGACATTGAACACCAATAAAAACTGTGGTGTTTTATCCTGAAAGCCAGATCAGGATGGGAGGATGTCAGGATGGGAGTTACTCCCCCAGAGGTCAACAGAATTTATTCCCATCCTGTGCTTGAATATTTAAGCCAACAAGTCTCTCCTCCAGCTCTCTCTGGTGCAAGGTTTATCAAGAACCTAATAGCCTTGGGCATTATTTTTCAGCTGAAACATTCAACTGACTTCCTGTGACAGAGAAACCTCATCCCCAGCAGTTTCTGTGTTGAACAGGGAGGGGCACTGTATTTTCTCCAGGAATGTCTTGGTTTGAAACTCACGGGCTCTGCTGCTAACAATCATCAGTCTCCACTTCCCACAGAAGAGCAGCTTTTTCTCTTCAGGGGTCAGCAGCTCTTGTGCTTCCTTCTGTGCAGCAGTGTGCTTTGGGCAAATCCACTGTCAGGCTGGGTGCACACCTGGTCCCTGCCCTGCTGGGGACAGCCTCACTCCCCAAACCACCCCTCTGACCAGGAGGTACCACTCTAATGAGTAGGAAGCTGCAAACTTCACTGGCTCCGCAGGCACACATTTAAAGATAAACATTTCTTTTCACAAGCAGATTGAGACTCCCACCCAAGGGGTGGTTATGGGCTTTGCATTCTGAATAGCCAGCAGTACCTGCCCATATCCCTAGTTTACTTGCTAAAGCAAATGAAAGGGACTGCAGAAGCAAGTGCCGAGTGCCTCCTGTTGGTTTTCCAAGCAGATCTATTGCCATCACACTCAGATTTTGGTCTATCAAAGAAAAAAACCTACATTTCCCTGAGATAAAGAAGTATGGAGCACCTAGGTGCCTGACTGACCTCCACTCAGGGAGGCAGGCACTCAAACACTTAATGCTGCAATCCAAAATGCTTTTACTGGCTCTTCCCTCTCATGCCTGACTGAAAACAGTCCACAGAATCACAGATTATTCTGGAGCAAAGACACCCACCACTAGTGGTATAACTGCTTCTGAAGGAAACAACAATGTACATACATGTTCACACATGCATGCAATCTGTACCCACTGGTAGAGCATAAATTGAAGTACATTTTCAAGTCTTTGAAATAGGAAGCAGAAGGGTGTTAGGTCTGGACCCAAATTATACTGAACAGCAATCTCTCTATGCAAAAAGGCCTTTGTTCAGTGTGTCAACATGTATATAATTGAATGTGAAAGGAAACAAAAGAATGGTAATCAGAACGTATCTTTTCTCAGTACTTCTATATGTCTTC
Organism: Picus viridis; assembly: GCA_033816785.1. Lineage (NCBI taxonomy): Eukaryota > Metazoa > Chordata > Aves > Piciformes > Picidae > Picus > Picus viridis. Next base: position 11,310,839 of record CM066570.1, read on the forward strand.
ATTAAATATCCAAAGCTTCATAGAGATCTGGAAAAAGCAGAAAACTCTAAAAAAAAAAAAAATTGAAGTGCATCTGATGTGTTTAGGTAGTCAGGTCTCAAAAACTAATCTTCAGTCTTCTTCAAGTAACACATCTAAATCTGCTTTGTATTTCAGTCTTCCAAAGAACTGAATAACTCACTGGCTACTGTCCTGCAGAGTCATTTCCTCTCTTTGTTTTCCGTACTTGAATTTTCATATCTTTTCCAACCTTTTGTGCATAGAAATGAGTCAAGTTTGGCAATTTTGCCCAGAATGGCCCTTTTTTTCCATAGATACAGTCTTTATTATCCTCCCTGACTCCATCTAACAGAAATTCCTGTCAGGGCCGTCATAAATTATTCTTTTATGCAATTCTAAAACCAGTGACTGAAAAGGATTAAATGAGACAATTGTTGCTAAGTGAGCAGGTACTGCTGAAGAACAGCACTCTCTCTTTCAAATTCTGAATGTAGCTAGCACATACATGGTAAATACAGGGGAAAAAAAAACACTTATGTATCAGTTTTAATTATCCTTCAGAGAAATGAAATGCAGCTCATTTAATATGTTTGGTCCTGGGAATTACACCAGCACTCTTGTAAGACTTGTTGTTTCTATCAAAATACCAAGTGCCATAGGAAGTTCTGCATATACGGTGCATCTCTTCATAGTCTGTCAGCAGACAGTGACACAGCTAATTTTTAATCTGATTTTGCTGCAAGCCCCATTCGTTATAATCTGTTTATCAAGGTGATAAAATGAGAGTAAATAACCCTGAAGCAGTGCCCAAGCAATATGTTTGAAAAGAGTAGTCTCAGATTAGCTCTACAAGAAAAATTAACCAAAGTACTGTGATGTGTTGATTGCATCTCCAGTAACTCAAATTTTAAGTGCTAAATGAGGGGCAATTCAAAATAGAGAGAGTGCAAGCAAAGGCTTCTATTTTCAGGAAGACACATTTTCAATGTGTCCTGTCTCAAAAGAGACAGGAACAGAGAAAGAAATAATCTGTTCATGTCAAAACAGCAGGACTTTGCCACTGCCCAGTGGAAAAGTTAAAGCAAAAGGAGAAAGCCTAGGATACAAATCATCATCTATCACTTCATTGTCTATATTATTCAAAAAGCAAAGAAATCCAGTTTTGAGTTTCTAGGGGCTGGGACAGGAAATCAGTATTTTCCCATTTCCAGGGTAATTTAGTCAAGTTATACGCCAGCTGCCCTCTACAGAGAAGGGAAAGTCTCTGTTTAACAGAGTTGCTATTTTTCCTTCCAAGCTTCTCCTGGTCCAATGAGTCAGTGTTCTCCAGTCAGAAGAGATTGTGACCTCTTCTGTCCATAGAGCATCTTTGTCTGTAGCTTCCAATTAAAGTTACATTACAAACAGCTTGACAACGATTAAGGAGGACACCCCAGATCCACAGAAACCCATAGGAATTTTGTCACTTGCTCCAGCAGGGCCTAGAGAATATCCTGAGAGCTTTTAGTCCCAGATGGCTTTTTAACAATTGACTTGCAGTCTTTGGCCTGTTCCTAAGAGGCAGACATTTGTCATCTCTGACCATTATCAGAGCAGACCCCTCAGGAGGGGTCTGCATGTCAGAACAGAGTTGGTACACTCTCGAAGAGTACTAGTACCCCTTCTCATGCTACCTGCTCATGTAAAAAGCTTGATTACCATGAATCCAGCAAGGTTTACGAGTACTGAAATGCTGACTAAATTTAACGGCTAGCTTTTTCCCCCAAGATTACATTCTGCTACTGTAATTAGATTCCCAGAAGTTCTGTCTTCTGATAGTGCCAAGAAAATGCCCAGTGTCAGTTAGGCCAAATTCAGACCTAATATAAGCATGTGTAATGCCTTTGGGGAGACATGCTGTCTGAACTTCTCCCAGTCAAATTAAAGAAGGTAAAATGATCCCAACCCAGAATACAGTGAAATGGTGTTCTGACCCTTCCCCATCTTCTCTGATCATAGGTCTTACTCAAAATAAGTGTTTTAACACACGTGCCTATAATGCTGATAATGTTAGAGGCACTCTGTGCCACACAGATTAATATAGTTTGAGCCACTGGGTCTTTGACCACCTGGAAAGGGAAAAAAGACTTTTAGAAAAGGATCAAACCACTGCATTACTGACACCCAATAGTGGGTACCACCCAAGTTAATCATTAACAAAATTTTTCATTGTCAGGAACTTGATGGGTGCAATCATTCTGAACAGTCCCTGCCATGACCACATAAGTCAAATCTCAACCTGCAGGTAACCTGATTTCATACAGGGGAGCATCAATGAGCAGTGATGGTGCCTGCTACTCTCACCCCAGTCAGGCTTCATCCTGCACCTCTTAGCAAGGTGAACCAGGACAGAACAGTGAATGGCCATAGCCTGTGATGCAACATCAAGTTACATAAAGTTACATCATGTAGTCTATCTTTGCATCAAAAATGTACTGCAGATAAAATGAACTTTTTTTCCTGTCTTTCAACATAAGTAGGAAAGTTGTTATGAACTTTTTGGTCTGTATTTCTTCTTTAAACCTTTATTTAATACCAGTTATGGGATAAAATCTCATCCCTTAGTGTTTATAAGACAGAAATAAGAAAAATAGGATTTTTATTATCATCTGTGTCCAAGTATTGACAGTCACTAGCTTGTTCCAAATGTCTGACATGGGTATGAAAATCATCTGAGTCCTGACTTTCTTCTCAACAATCCTGAAGGCCTACTGATTTTAGCAGAGCTGCATGGGCACAGATTAGAAGTGTGACCAGCAGGTCAAGGGAGGTGCTTCTCCCCCTCTACTCAGCTCTGGTGAGACCCCACCTGGAGTACTGCGTCCAGTTCTGGAGCCCCAATTACAGGAGGGATGTGGACGTGCTGGAGCGTGTCCAGAGAAGGGCCACGAGGATGATCAGAGGGCTGGAGCACCTCTCCTATGAGGACAGACTGAAGGAGTTGGGGCTGTTCAGTCTGGAGAAGAGAAGGCTCCGAGGTGACCTCATTGTGGCCTTCCAGTATCAGAAGGGGGCCTACAGGAAGGCTGGGGAGGGACTTCTCAGGATCTCAGGTAGTGATAGGGCTAGGGGGAACAGAATGAAGCTGGAAATGGGGAGATTCAGGCTAGATGTGAGGAAGAAGTTCTTCACCATGAGAGTGGTGAAGCCCTGGAATGGGTTATCCAGGGAGGTGGTTGAGGCCCCGTCCCTGGAGGTGTTTAAGACCAGGCTGGACGAGGCTCTGGCCAGCCTGATCTAGTGTAGGGTGTCCCTGCCCATGGCAGGGGGTTGGAACTAGATGATCCTTGTGGTCCCTTCCAACCCTGACTGATTCTATGATTCTATGATTCTACACTTATTCATTGATGCTGAAATACAATATTCTTGTCACCTCAAAGAGTTGCTCCAAATGAAAAAAAAAAAAACATTAGTAATAGTTGTTAGCTTGAGGTGATGTGGTTGACAATGAAACAATCGCTTGTACACAAAGCCTTCTTCTCCAACTATCTTTCTTAACTTGGGAAGTAAAATACAACATAACACAAAACAAAGCACAATAAAATAACAGTGGAGAGGAGGTACAGCTTTTTAGAACGCAGAGGACAATCTTGACCTGAGAAGGAGAGAAGGCAGGAAGACCAATTATTACCTAAAATGCCTGAAGAAAGGTGTGAACAGTAAATTTTAGTTGAATTCTGACACACATTGCAGCTTCAGAGAATTTTGAAAGTTGTCAGATCTACTGGAAGACTTTCACCCAGATTTCGTGAGGTGAAAAGCAATCTGAAATCTTGAGTGCATTCAAAAAGTCTTATCAGGCACAAATTTACTTGGGGAATTATTGATGTTCTGAGTTTAGAAGATATTTGCATCATTTCAGCTCTATGTTGGAAATCATGTCTGCTTTTGAACAGGGATAAGCGATAGGGGATATTTAACCTGATTTTCCAAGCACAACATGTAGATATTCAGAGTCAGGGAATCTGAAAAGAATATCTCTACATATTTCCACTTTGCCATTCAAAATCATTATTTAGTTTTTAAATGTTGCATCACTAAAATGGCAGGAAATGGAGGTCAAATGGAGATTTTAATCCTACTTTAAGATACTATCTCTCACTCCTGGCTGAGAGTTGCTGTTCTTCCTTTAATTGATTTTAAGCTAAGGTGAAATCCCTGAAGTAGCCTCTGCCACTTCAAAAACCATGCTGGTACAAGTTGACTTCATAATCTACAGTTTTGCAGCAATTTCATGCTAGATAAATTCTCCTTTAAATATTCATAATTCTCTTATGTAAACAATTAATGCAGCAGTTACTACTGAAAATCCATTAAGTTTCATCTGTGTCAAAGGTATTTAAGCAGTAGAATTTTATTTGAAATTATCATCCTGGCTTGGCATCTCTGAGCTCCCTGACTGACTTTGTCATTCCTTCATAGCAGAGTCTACCAGACAAGAAATCTCTGGGCCAAATTCACTACACTGTGATGGAGAAATTGCAGCAAAGCTCAGGATGCATTCATTACACTTTTGAAGGGACATCTGCACAGGCTGGCATCTAAATACAGCAGTCAGGGTTATTAGGACCACATTGAAACCTGAAGTGCATCAAGCCACCTTGATCTCATCTTCTTTTCATAGGCAAAAGATTGCCAATGTCATCAGGCAACCTGTCAGATCAATGTAGAAAGTGTACATTCCAAGGAACCTGACGATCTTGAGATGGGTTAAGAATTTGTCCTGGTTTTAACTTTATGAGTGCTTTTCTAGATACATTTTGTGCTCCCTGGAGTTCCTTTTCCCCCTTTGTTCATTTTTCTCATGGATTTTGAACTGAGAGTAGGTGAGAGTATGTAACCCTAGTAAAAATTAAAACATTGCACAAAGCATTATGAAAGCTCATAGTCTGCAAAATAAAGAAAAGCTTTTCACAAGATGCTGAAGGAGCCAGGCACCATGGGGTGAGCAAAATGCAACAAAAGCAGGCATTTCTTTCCTTTAAGTTCCTCGTTATAAACTGTACCCACAGCTCACTAGAAGTACAGAGATCACAGGTCCTGTAGCCATACCTTGCCTCTTTCAGCTCTGCCATTCAGACCTCACAGCTTCCACTTTGTCCCAGTGCCATAGCTGTGCCCCTGTTTCCTAAGTCTCCACCTTCATGTTTCAGCATTATTTTAAATTGAGTGTGTTGAAATGCCACATCATCAGCCAAAACCTGATCTCATAGAAGTGGGTGGTCGCTCTGCTTCTGCCCTTCAAGGAGCCAACTGGTCCTGACTTCATTTCCTATTGTTTCTCCAGTATGAAAAACAATATTTTTCACTGTTGTCTCTCTGAGAGTATAGCAAGTAATCATTTTGTGCCACAGCAATTGTATTTACAATTATAAACAAACTCAGTCTTCAGCTACATCCAAGTAGCACCACAATTTTCAACAGCCTTGTCTTACTGTGCAAGATTTCACCTATCTTTCCAAATTTCTCCCTTCACCAACTTTCCTGTCACAGTCAACAATTCCTCCTTTCACTTTGGCTTGTAGTTTTGATCCCATTTTATGGACAACAAATTCAAGTATGTTGGATAAAAAGCTCATGGAAAATGATGTTTTTATAGCATATTTTTCCATTTAATCTGAAAAGTTTCTTTTCACGGTTGAAAAGTTATCTGATTCAAACCAGAGTAAAGATAAAGAAAACAGATCTGTTTCAGACACTTGGGAACAAAAAAACCCCACACATTTTCTGTAGTTATTCAAAAGAAGATTTTAATATTTAGATATCAATTATGCTTTAGGCTTCTCTGCCTTCTTTTTTGCCTTCATATCCAAATAAAGTTCTGTATCTTCTTCATCTTCTCATGTAAAATTATTCCCCTCTTTACCGTGGAAAACACAGTAAAAACAGAAGCCCCTTGGTACAAGCCAGGGTTTCCCTCACTCCTTTTCTTCTTGCCTCACCATGTCACAGTCCCTTCTTCTCATTTTCCTTGATCTCTTATATTTTGGCAGGTTTTGAGCAGTTTGAGTACTCCTTTGCTAGTGGCATTATGCAATAGAATAAACCAGGTTGGAAGAGACCTTCAAGATCATCGCGTCCAACCTATCAACCAATCCAACCCACCTAAACAACTAAACCATGGCACCAAGCAACCCCATCAAGTCTCTTCCTGAACACCTCCAATGAAGGTGACTCCACCACCTCCACGGGCAGCCCATTCCAATGGCCAATCACTCTCTCTGTATAGAACTTCTTCCTAACATCCAGCCTAAACCTGCCCTGGCACAGCCTAAGACTGTGTCCTCTGGTTCTGGTACTAGCTGCCTGGGAGAAGAGACCAACCTCTGCCTGTCTGCAATCTCCCTTCAGGTAGTTGTAGAGAGCAATAAGGTCACCCCTGGGTCTCCTCTTCTCCAGGCTAAGCAATCCCAGCTCCCTCAGCCTCTCCTCATAGGGCTTGTGTTCCAAACCCTCACCAACTTTGTTGCCCTTCTCTGGACACGTTCCAGCAAGTCAACATCCTTCCTAAACCGAGAGGCCCAGAACTGGACACAGTACTCAAGGTGCAGCCTAACCTAAAGGCAAATTTTTTTCTAGCAAAGTGAGAACAGGAAAGGAGCATTTTCTGTTTATGTCGCATACTCACTGAAGACATCTAAACATACACCACAACAGTATAGTGTAGGTGATGAAATTATGTAAGTACACACTGCTGATAAAACAGATGAAGATACACTCAGCATATCCCACTGGAGTGAGGTAGACTACTCAGGAATTGTCAGTGTTTGATAAATAAATTATATTGCCAAGACAGCTGAAATTCGCACCTCAGCTTTCTGATATTTTTCTCTTCTTGCTACTCTCTTTGTTCTGCAATACACTTACCTTGAAACTTGGGTGATAACTTCAGTCTGCAGTGTCTACAATGCATATTTTAGCAAAAAACATGTTAATGGCTTCCTGTTTAGGGCTATAACCAAAGCCCATGAGAGTGAAGTTGGGTTTGTTTACTTCAGGTCGCACCGTTCTGGCACATGGGAAACATCCAGCCCCTCAAATAGCCTTCTCACCTCAGGTTAAGCTGGGTCAAGAGCCCTTCTTTGCAGATGCAAAATTCGTGTGAGACTGAAATCAGGCCTGAGTCTCAGACTGTTTTTCTTTCACACATTAGTAAATACATCCTAAACTTCCTTCCAGACAGAAAGTATTCAAATGTTTCCATGTCATTTCCCCTGCACAATATCTTGGAAAAAAACAGTGGAGTGACACAGAATGACATTTACTACTTTTCTATGCAATTTATGTGTCAGAATGACTTGTTTTAGTAGCCAGTTACAGCAACAGGATGCTAGCTCCGCTTTGTCTTCCCAATACTTCTGTATTTTTAGTTAGGAGAATATAATTTATTGGCTTCGGTTGAGTTTAGGTTAGGGCTAACATTATTCCAGTGCTTTAGATTTTACACCTTATTCACGTTTAAGTATAGATTTATCATTTTGATTTACAAACATGCCTACACAATATTTATTTATTTATGTTAAACCACAGTATCTAATCTTCTTTGAGCATAGTTCAGGTTTCTCCAGCTTTGTAAGTTCTGCAAAAAATTTAGAAACTGTAATGAAAACCACTGGGTCCAGCAGCTAGACTGGGGTCCGGCCAAGGCGGTCTCAAAGGGTAACTCAAAGCCATAAATGTCTCCAGAAGACCATCACAATGATGGCAGCACTGGTCCACAAAGCTTAGGAAGGAGTCAAGTTCTCCTGAAGAAAAATCATTGGAAACAGAAGACTGTGAGTGACATCTGTAAGGAGAATATATCAGAACAATACAATCAGATCTGTGGTAGCACATCGTCCGTGCAAGGATTTTTCAGTTGTGGTTACTGGCGCTTGTGCAAGAGCATGCAATGATAAGACATGGCTTTCTTATAAGCACACAAACCTCTTATCCCCTTACAACCTCAGAACACAAGGGGGTTTTGATGGGAGAGAGCTACACTGCTACATGGATTAGCTTCTGTTTGAATAAAATATAATCATTTATTTTAATTATATACCACAAAGTGCATATATACAGGGAAAGAAGAATGTGGCTCATCGTTGATTCTTTGTGGCTTCCAGTATTTCAGTATGATTTTTTTAATGACCACAGTGTAACAAAGAACAATACAAAAAAAGGAATAACAATGTCCAACATACAGAGAAGTTCTTTTCTATTATGAACTAGGGACTTTTTGTCCCCAAATACAGGGACAAAACTGTCCTGCTGTGTTTTGATCCAGTCTCTTAATGGATCTTAATTTAATATTACATGACTATAAATATGTTCTGCACACAAAGGAGCTCTGAGGAATATGAAATCTCCATCTGATTCAGTGGCCAAAAAAAAAAAAAAGGAAAATAAACCAATCCTTAGTAAAACTACAAACAAACAAATGAAAAACCACCCACTTCTGAATGTGTTATGTTTTCAGTCTTTGATTTGGAATGTGTCTGGACCCTTCTTAAGAGCAACACAGGGAGTTCAGCTGGAAAGGTGGGGGAGGACAGTGAAGGGAGAAAAGTCCCACTGGGAGTAAGTCCCAGCTCTCCTATGTACCATCCTTCGTCTCCCCATGCAATGACCCATTCTCCCTGCTCTGGCTTTGGCTCCCATGTGGCAGCTGAGTGCCCCCTCTTGCTTTAGGGAGGAGAAGGGAGGTGTTCCTCGATTTTTTTTGCCAGCCTGTTGAGCCAAAAGAGGACTTCAGAGCACCTTTCCAAGCCCAAGGGAAGTGACAGGGATGCAGCAACCAAACCAGCATGGAGGGACAGAACATCAAAAAAAGAAGCAGCATCTCCTTTCCAGTGACACTGAGTACAGCTCTGTCCTGCCTCGTGAAACTTCACTGAAGGCATTACAATTATTAGTATTCAACAGGGAAAGTACAGCAGCAGTAGAAACAATGCAATTCAAATCTGTTTCGCCTTTTTACTGCTCTTGGGAGCCAATCTCAGAATGACAATCACAAATAAATCCCTCTGCCTACTCATGCTCTTTCCTGAAGCTAGAAACCTGAGTCACACTGATTAACAGAATCAATATTCTATTGTCTTGTTCCTTGAGCTTTTCCAGTTCCCTTTCCAAAGGGCTGTATTACAACTTTTGTGGAGCTTTATAAATAACATGTTTTATAATAACAACACAGGGATTTTTGGAAGTCATTTCTACTCAATAGGTGTCATTTTGGTTTGCCCCATAATTGCTTCAGCCAACATATTCAGATATGAAATCTACAGAAATTACATGCAATATGCTAACTACCACATATAATTTTCCACAACTCTTAATTTCTGTGTACTAAATTGTATACTCTGGCAGAATATTTAAGTGTGTGCTATTCAGAGGTTGCAATACAATTTGATATGGCCACATGAAATGACAGCATTTGGAACACTGAGCAGATGAATCTAGCTAATGGTTTAAAATAGGTAGTTCCATATTTAAATATAATACAAAATCCCATACACATTAAACTAGTCCTAGTAGGGTAACAAAAAAATTCTTTGTCCTCTTTATATGCACACACATGCATCCTCTACAGTTTCCATGGAATAATACTATGAATAGAATAGAATAGAATAGAATAGAATAGAATAGAATAGAATAGAATAGAATAGAATAGAATAGACCAGGTTGGAAGAGACCTTCAAGATCATTGCATCCAACCCATCATCCAACACCACCTAATCAACTAAACCATGCAACCAAGCACCCCATCCAGTCTCCTACTAAACACCTCCAGTGATGGTGACTCCACCACCTCCCTGGGCAGCCCTTTCCAAAGGCAAATCACTCTCTCTGTGTAGAATCTCCTTCTAACATCCAGTCTGAACCTCCCCTGGCACAGCTTGAGATTGTGTCCTCTTGTTCTGGTGCTGGTTGCCTGGGAGATGAGATCAGCCCCCACCTGTCTACAACCTCCCTTCAGGCAGTTGTAGAGAGCAAGAACATCACCCCTCAGTCTCCTCTTCTCCAGGCTAAGCAACCCCAGCTCCCTCAGCCTCTCCTCAAAGGGCTTGTGCTCCAAACCCCTCACCAACTTTGTTGCCATTCTCTGGACACGTTCCAGCAAGACAACATCCTTCCTAAACTGAGGGGCCCAGAACTGGACACAGTACTCAAGGTGTGGCCTAACCAGTGCAGTGTACAGGGGGCAGAATGACCTCCCTGCTCCTGCTGGCCATTTTAAATGTATCCTAATGACTTTGCTGAATCAGAAAGTTTTCCTCTAAAGCAAAACCAACATATGGATAAAAAGTGCGTAAAACGAAATTTCCCAGTTAAGATTTTATGTTACCATTTACATTCATCAGTTTGAGGGTCAGAGCATATTTTAATTGAAATAAAGTGTAAATCAGCTGCAATAAAAAACAGTCACATGAATGTGGTGAAATAGACAAAATTAACAGTAAAAAAAAACACCTAAACATAAAACATATCCTAGCTCCTTTATAAGCATTCCAGCCGTTCTGCTGGGGAGCTGCACACAACTTTCACATATTATTGGGTATTTTATTTTCATTTGGGTGCCACATAGTGCTACTAGGACTTGTTAGCAGTTTCTGTTCACACCAATTATTTTAGCGTACAAATGTGATTTCTCTGCTATATTACAACTGCCTTAGTTAACCTTGTTACTGACAGCTGATGCAACCTGAACCATTTCCAATACTACCCAGTATTTGACACTATTAAAATTTCTAGATGGTCAGGAAGGTCCTGGAGCTGTATATGAGACATCTCTCTGCTGCCAGGCAATTTGATGGTTCTGTAAGCTGGGTTTGTCCCAGAGATTTCATGTGGACAGTTCATGGGGTCTCCTGGACTCCCTCCCACTCAGGACTCTTATGCTGGTACAACGTATTACACAGAATCACAGAATTATCGAGGCTGGAATAGACCTCTGAGATCATCAAGTCCAGCCTATGACCTAACATCACCACATCAACTAGACCACACCACTAAGTGCCACATCCAATCTTTCCTTAAACACCTCCAGGGAGGGCAACTCCACCATTTCCCTGGGCAGTCCATTCCAGTGTCTAATTACCCTGTTGGTGAGGAAGTGCCCCAACCTCCTGGGGCACAGCTTCAGGTCATGCCCTCTTGTCTTGTCACAAGTTGTCTGGGAGAAGAGCCCAGCCCCACTTTACTACAGCTTCCGTCAGGTAGTTGTAGAGTGTGATAAGGTCCCTCCTGAGTCTTCTCTTCTCTAGGCTAAACAACCCCAGCTCCCTCAGCCTCTCCTCACAAGACTTTTCACCAGTCTCGTTGCTCTCCTTTGGACCTGCTCCAGCACCTCAATGTCTTTCTTGAAGTGAGGGGCCCAGAAGTGTTCCTCACAAGACCTGTTCTCCAGACCCTTCAACAGCTTTGTTGCCCTTCTCCTCTCCAGGATTTGAGGTGTGGCCTCACTGGTACCCAATCCAGGGAGATGATGCCTCCAATGTTCTACTGATCAAACCATTGTTGATCCAAGCCAGGATGCTGATGGACTTCTTGGCCACTTGGACACACACTGGATCATCTCTGGCTGCTGTTGACAACCCCACCAGGGCCTTTTCCACTAGGCAGTTTCCAGTCACTCTGCCCCTAGCCTGGAGCATTCATAGGGTTGGTATGACTCAAGTGCAGGACCCAGTCCTTGGCTTTGTTGAGCCTCATTCCACTGGCCTCATCCATCAATACAGCCTGGCCAGAGCACTCTGTAGAGCCTCCAGTCCCTCCAGCAGATCCACTCTTCACCCAGCTCAGTGACATCTACACACTGCCAAAATCATGATTCTGGAATAATACATGGTATTAGAGCCTTAGAAATACCTTATGATGTAGGTATGTCTACCTTTTAATGTATTTATATAGTGTGAGCTACTGCATGTACATATTGCAATGACATGGATGTACTCATATAAGGAGACACATCAAAGGGACAGAAGCCCAATACTGCAGCTCCACATATTTTTCAGAATAGAGGAAGATTTTTGTCCAGACTCCAACATTTCTGGTGGAAATACTTTTCAAGGCAGGCATGTTTTCCATTAACCTGAATATTGTTAACCAGAACAGAAAACATCCTGTAAGAAAATAGTTTAATCATACACCATTTCGAAACACTGTGCCACACATCTGCTTAGGGACCTGTGTACTGTTACCTGCTAATGTTCAAATACAAGCCTAATTACTTTTTGAAGTTATTTGTTTGTTCTGGAAGACTAATGCACAGATTCAGGTTAATTCACAGACAGTAAGACTGAGATCCACAAGACAAACTTGATCCAGAGCATATTAAAGTCAGTGGAAGTTCATTGACATTAAAGGATTTCAGATCAGAAACTAAAATAAGGTATTACAGAGTAACATTGAATTACCCTTTTGTTAGCCACTCATTCAACTTACTGGATGAGGGAGAGAACTGCCTTTTTCTTATTATTACTCTCTTTCTTGTTTTCTTACTTTTTATTCTCTTTTTTTCTTTCTTTTTCTCTTTTTACCTTTCTTTCTCTCTTTTCTTCTCATTATTCCTTATTTGTTTCTTCAGGCCAATTTAATAACTACATTGTGAAAATTCAGTGGCACTTAATGCAAATTGTTTCTACTAGAAAGTAGTGCATTTGTGACCTCTAAAATGGTATGTGGGGCTGAGAAATATGATACCAGCAAAAAAAAAATCACCATAAGTCTTCTAAGGCACAGTTCTCAGGCATTTTAGCATGCACCACTGCAGGTGGTTGATCTTTCAACTATTGCTGCATTTGGTACCAGCAGTTCAATTCCTTGTTGTCACTGTGTAGTATCTCATTTCTTTCAATTGTCCCAGAAACCTTGCTTCACATTCCTGCTTTTTGGATAAGGAAAGAAATATATATATATTCTTTCTTCTGAAATGTCTGGCTTTCTATTCACTTCTGTGTTGTACTATTTGCCTTAGCCACAGCCAGCAAAGGGAAGTGTGGATCACAGGTGTCGTGGACTTGATTCTTAGTAATAAAGCCCAAGAATTTAATTTTTTCAACCCAATTCTCTAATTAGATCTTAATTAAGACAGTAGATGTTGGCAGGAGACAAAAGGGTTGAGACAAATGAAAAGAGGATTCAGTTAAGGCTTGAAGCTTGTTAAGAGAGTTTTCTGTAAGTTTTCTTCTGTTTTTTTTTAACTTTTCTGCAGCATGTTGTATTTCTTTTCCAGGGGCTGACATGCTGGCGTCCTGTATGTGCTTGTGGTGGTGCTAAGTGTCACCTTAAGGCAGTGGTCCCCTCTGGTGATATGGAATTTCACCCCTGAGCAAGTACAAAATTCTGACATGCTGGTAAAATGTAAGGAAAAAGATATTACAAAGCCCCCAAATTTAATTTTTTCAACTCAATTCTCTAACTATATCAAAGAACATTTTGGAGGAGGGTGATGTGCTGCTTTGGTTCCTTTTATTGCTGAGGCAAAGGGTGTTTTGAATCTAAATCAGGTAGGATTTACTTAGAATTTGAGCATTCCTTCACAGCACACATCATTATTACTTAAGAGCAAAGCAAGACTATTCTTTTGAGGTATCCAGAATAATTATATATCCAGCATGCACTGAACAACCCTGACACAACAATATTTTTAAGCTGCTCAAATAAGTGACATCAGAGTATAAGCAATCTCCCTAGCAAGCAGTGAAAGACAGCACACTTTGTGAACTGAGCCTGCTCCACTCTCCTCCCTGAGTTCCTCTCTTCCATATATTTCTGCCTATCTGTGATAGAGTTTTCCAATATAAAGGGTCTATTAGAGAGACTTTGTTCTTACATAGATGTGTGCACAGTCACTGTGCCTGGAGAAGCATTTGATTGACTACTGGAATAGCCTATAATGGACACTCACAGCTGCTTCATTTGATGTATATCTTAGCAGAGTTTCTGATAATGAACAAAGCAAATGAAATGAGCATAACCTAATGGAATTTAGGTTTAAAACAGATAACGGGCATTACATGAGTGATAAATCCCAGGGTGAGAGACGACTCTTTCAAGATAGATGATTCAAAATGCTTACAGCTAATGTTATCCAAACATCACAAATACATAGCCTGTGAGAACAGCACAGGAACAAGAACGAAATGGAGAATCACAGAGTCATGGCTGAGGTTGTCTTTACTGAAACTGATTGAAAGCACACCTTCCCTTCACTGAAATTGACTGGAGTTGTGTTATCAATATTAATAGAAGTAGAAATAGCTCAAATGTGTCCAGCTAGTGGCATCCCTGCAGTATAATCTAAATCTCAGTTGACATCAAATGTTGTGCTACCACTGAAACATCCTCAGCCAACTGGAATTTTTCATAGGCTGCAAAGCAGAAGACCTCAGACATTAAAAGCTGAATTTCTCTGCAGTAACACGTCTAAGAGATATGTATACATTTAAACCAGATCCATAGGCCTCATTAAATCCTCACCAATTCCAAGGAAAACATTTGAGTTTATGCAATCCTGACATTATACTCCATTACACAATGTAAACAGGGGCCAAAGATATCTCAGATAATGAAAATATTAGCTTTGAGATGTAGAGTGCATCTTGCAGACTTTGTTCAGCTGTTTATATTGTACCCCTAGTGATTTCCAGATCCAGGAAAGCTTCTCAGCACAGATGTGGCACAGTGCAACCCCATATTGATGCCTTCCTGCAGCACTGCATCCAGCATAACAAGCTTTTCCAGATCCGTATGTGTGGTGCCAATGAATAATCAGGCACCACACCAAACAGTTAGCCAGGCTGAAAGAATGTGCCTTGCTGTACCACGGACCTGAAAGCTGAGGGTTGTAGGGAGCAATGCCTGGCACTGCCAGCACTCCCTGCAAAACTCAGGTTTCAGGGCTTCAGTACAAGTACACTCAAGTTGGCTCCCTGGAGAACAGACTGCAGGCACTGAAAGTTAGAGTAATCTTCAGGTTTATATTAAAGAAGGTTCCTTTTATTCAGCAGCATGTACAGTGTTTACATTAGACCCTTAAGCTCACATCAGCACTAATCTATTTTTTGCTGGTCCAAACAAATTACTGGATGCAGTCAGAGAAGAATAATATTTTGTCCTTTTGTATTCATCTTATAACTGGTAAAATTACCCTTCTTGGCAGTCAAAGAAGTCTCCTTGCTGTGTATTTGTGAGTGCAAACATACAGAGGACTAAAAAATAATCAGTATTACAAATGGTACTTGTTCCAGTAGAGTATGCAGTTTCAAAACCAGTATTTTAAACAGTCATAGGATGATATTATGCTTTTGAACACCAGTAAAAATATTGCCTTTTCTATCCTCTTCCAAAAGCTTGGTTGTCTGACAATTCTGTATACTTAAATAGTATTAAATATCTAAACTACTGTGTTTCAAAACTCACCCATTTAAGATTTTTTCAATAACTGCCTCTGTGAAGAAAAAAATCTCCTAATCACCTCTTGTGATGCATTAGTATACAGCTCAGGTTTTCATGTTATCCCCAACACCAAGAGCAGTTGCATTTTTTGATGATGGGAACAATACTCATATGTTTGATTTCCACAATGCTGTGCTGCAGAAGAAGTAAAAAAGAAAGGACATATGGCTGCAGAATTGTGAAGACTAGTGACTCTAAAGGTGTTCCTTCCCTTGGAGTTCATAGATTCATAGAATGGTTTGAGTTGGAAGGCGCACTAAACATCATCCAGTTCCAATATCCCCACCATGGGTGGGGACACCTTCCACTAGACCAGGTTGCTCAGGGCCTCATCCAACCTGGCCTTGAACACTTTCATGGAGGCGTCATCCAAAATCTCCCTGGGCAACCTGTTCCAGTGTCTCACCACCCTCACTGTATAGAATTTCTTCCTAATATCCAGTCTAAATCTGTCCTCCTCAAGGTTCAATCCATTCCCTCTTGTCCTGTCACTACAAACCTTTGTATGAAGTCCCTTCTCGGCTTTCTTGTAGGCCCTTTTCTGGGTCTGGAAAGCTGCTATAAGGTCTCCCTGGAGCCTTCTTTTCTCCATACTGAACAGCCCAAACTCTCATAGCCTGTCCCCGTAGGGGAGGTTCTCCAGCCCTCTGATCATCTTTGTGGAACTTCTCTGGACACACTCCAGCAGTTCCACGTCCCTCTTATGCTGAAGGCACCAGAACTGGATGCAGTACTCCAGGTGGGGTCTCATGAAAGCAGAGCAAAGGGGAAGAAACACCTTCCTTGACCTGCTGGTCACAATTCTTTTGATGTAACCCAGGACACAGTGGGCAAGTGCACATTGCTGACTCATGTTGAGTTTTTCATCAGCTGACGCTCCCAAGTCCTTCTTCCCAAGACTGTTCTTAAGCCATTCCTCACCCAGCATATATTGCGCTTGAGATTCCCCTGACCTAGGTGTAGGACCTTGCACTCGGCCTTGTTGAACTTGAGGTTGCCTTGGATGCACCTCTTAAGACTGTCCAAGTCCCTGTGATTAGTATCCCTTCCCTCCAGTGTGTCAACCTGACCACACAGCTTGGTGTCCAGCTTGGTGTCATCCACAATCTTGCTGAGGGCACACTCAATTCCACTGTTCATAATGCTGACAAAGATGTTAAACAGCACTGGTCCTAGTACTGATTCTTGATGTCCCTGGGCTCCACTTGAACATTGAGCCATTGACCTGCATTATCTGAGTGCAGCCATGCAGCCAATTGCTTATCCAGTGCATGGCCCACCCCTCTAGTCCATGCTTTTCCAATTTGGTGATCCAGATGTCATGCAGGACAGTGTCAAACACTTTCCACAAGTTCAGGTAGATGACATCAGTTGCTCTTCCCTTATCCATTGATGCTGTAACTCATCACAGGGAGCTACCAAGTTTGTCAGGCATGATTTGCACTTGGTGATAGGTGTGTTCCTTAACACCGATCACCTATTTTTCATTTTCTCTATACCTTAGCAAAGCTTCAGGAGGATCTGCTCCATGATCTTGCCAGGCACAGAGGTGAGACTGACTGGCCTATAGTTTCCAGGGTCTTCCTTATTTCCCTTTTTGAAGATGGGGGTTATGTTTCTCCTTTTTCAGTCAACAGGGACTTCACCAGATTGCCATGACTTAACTTGTTCTTATATGCTTTTGAGATGTCTTCTATCAAATATATTGAGCATCTAGAAAGCAGGTACCTCTAATTCAAACCACATGTCTTAACTCCTAGCTGCCCTGGTGATCTCATCTCTCAACCATCATTTGCAATTGTGCATTGTGCAATCCTCCCTTCATTTTAAGCCCTGGATTGTTTAATAAAAGAGCTACTTCAAACTGTGGTTTTCCACCATACATAGGAATACAAATATTAATTTCTCACATTCTGTACCTATAGTTGCCTTTCACTTCAGAAATAACATTTCTAAAAGTGGCTCCAAAAGACAGTTAAAAAAATATTAGTGAATTGAACTCCCTGCATATATTGAATATAGTGCCCTGTAATTTTTGTTCATTTATTCTCTACAACAGCACCTAATAGCATCTATTATTTACACAAACCTCCCAATGCCTTGCACATAAATGCTCTAATTTACATAAAGAGGAGTTACTCAGAACCTGCAGTAGAAAAAAACTCTTCTTTATATTTCACTGCAGATTTTTCTTCAGAAACTGGACTACGTGTTCTTTAACGCAAAGCAAAGAAGCTCAACTACATACCTGAATAACATGCACACACACAAGTCACAGAATCACCGAATCACCAGGGTTGGAAGAGACCTCAAAGATCATCAAGTCCAACCTGTCACCACAGACCTCATGACTAAACCATGGCACCAAGTGCCATGTCCAATCCCCTCTTGAACACCTCCAGGGATGGTGACTCCACCACCTCCCTGGGCAGCCCATTCCAATGATGAATCACTCTCTCAGTGAAGAACTTTCTCCTCACCTTGAGTCTAAACTTCCCCTGGTGCAGCTTGAGACTGTGTCCTCTTGTTCTGGTGCCGGTTGGCTGGGAGAAGAGACCAACCCCCTCCTGGCTACAACCACCTTTCAGGTAGTTTTAGACAGCAATAAGGTCTCCCCTGAGCTTTCTCTTCTCCAGGCTAAACAATCCCAGCTCCCTCAGCCTCTCCTCATAGGGCTTGTGCTCGAGGCCTCTCCCCCACCTGATTGCCCTTCTGTGGACATGTTCAAGTGTCTCAATGTCCTACTTAAACTGAGGGGCCCAGAACTGGACTTTGTCACAAATGAAAGAACAAGAAGAGCCAAAATATAACAAAAATCTGTTTCAGAGCAGTGCTTTCTTGCTTTCACTCATGCTTTGGAGGAGCATATAGCTTCAAAGCTGAAAATGTATGAAAAGACACTATTAATTCTTTCACCCTTACTCTTCAAATCCATTCCTAAAACTGTTGTTTGCTTTATTTATAAAATAAAATTCATTAACTGACTAAGGCTCTGATTCCACTGTGCATTATATTAGAAATTATTGCTATTCCATTTAACATTTGGGCTAATCTTCCTCTTTGACTGACACCAGGTTGGTGAGGTACTAGACCATAAAGCACTACAGCAGTGTAAAGGTGTATATGTTGGCATGTGTGATAGAACAGCAATGAGCTGGAAATAACATTTATGTAGTCTTAATGTACTCATATGTGCTCTTATGCAGATTCTGCACTAACTTAGGGAAGTATATCACTCCACAATTACGACTGTTGACTGCAATACCTGGACATTTTAAATCTGCTCTCAACAGAAATAAAGTTCAACTATACAGGTTAAAGGATTCTGTATACAAATGTATTTGTACCTAGTAAGAGGTATGCATATTACTTGTCTGATCACTTTGATGAAGTCTTCCATTACTTTTCTGTATTTTTATTCTGTTCTTTAATCAGCTAGCTCCAGAGAAATGTTAATGATCGATAATGACTGCATACAATCAAGGTGTCTCTGAAGTCTCAGATATACATCAACAGATATTGTTAACTTTCACAGAATCACAGAATCACCAAGGTTGGAGGAGACCTCAAAGATCATCAAGTCCAACCCGTCACCACAGACCCCATGACTAAACCATGGCACCAAGTGCCACATCCAGTCCCCTCTTGAACACCTCCAGGGATGGTGACTCCACCACCTCCCTGGGCAGCCCATTCCAATGGCTAATGACTTTAAACAGTAATAGATGAATCTTTCCATCTCCAGGCAGTAAATGACTATATGTCTAGAGTAAAAGAAAAATCCCGATTTCATATTTCCTGAACAGTTGGCAACCACAGGTTTTGAGTTTTATTGAGTGGGCAACTTCATAGTTTTCATTCTCTCTTGATGAAGCCTTCTTTCTGGCGATTAGATTTGCATGCACTGAGCTGGAAACCAGTGTCCGAGACACGTGTCCTCTTTCTCTCACCTGCCATGAAACTCTTCCATATGGAGAAAGTCCGGCAGAAGCCTAGTCACCATTTAAAAGTCACTAGGTTTGTCAAAATAGAGGTAAACTGATATTTAAGTAGAGCCTCAAGGTAGCTCTGGCTCCTTGCAAAGGTGGAATTTCACCCATAAATCTTGTTCTGCTGATAAATTAACACTGAGATTGAATTTTTTAATACACGGAACAGGTAATAATTATACCACTAAGTGAGGCATTTTCAGTATCTTTGGACTGGAATTAAAGTGTTCCCCAAGTGGCTGTAAAATGCATAGCAAGTTTAACAAGCTTCTTACATTGTCTCTTAAATTCTCTCTGCTTCAATGCAGACATCTATTTGAGGGATTTTTAGGTAGCTTCAAAGAAAGCTCCAGCCTCCTACTTAATATCTTTGCTCACATCACCATCCACCATGTTTAGGAAATGATTATTTTGCAAGGAGATGCTTACTTTTTATACATAATAAAAGCATTGGCTGGCCAGGATTGTAAAGCTTTGTTAGGAGGAAGATCAAATTGTGTTTTATCAGAACACTCAGTAATTCTTCCACTTAGCTTCATTCTGGTTAATTTAAATTCAACCTGCAAAATACCTCTTAATTCAATGATGCTGAGTCAAATCTGTAAGAAATCTTTGCAAAGCCAGTGTTGACGCCCGAGACAAAACACTAATAGTATCTTAGCCATTTACTTGTGCTTATCTGGAAAAATCAAGTCTTTGAAGAATTTTCCTGTCTAGATCTCACCACTGTCTACCTTAGATTTATACAGCAACCGATACTAAAGTAATTGGAGGCTGATCAAAGGCAGCCTTTACTCTATAACTTTTTGTTAACTGAGAGCCAGTTATATGATTTTTTTCCTGAGATGTTTCCTGTTGACATCAGGGTACATTCCAAAGCGACATTACTTAGTGCATGGTATGACATCTTTTGCCCCATCTCGACAGGAGGTGAACACTAAGTTAAAGGAGTTGACCACCAGCATGAGAAATATGCCATTTCCTATGTCTACCGAGCTCCTGCAATGCAAATAATGCTGCGCCCATGTGCAATGTGAATGTGCTCCAGAAACACCCTTCCAACACCAGGGAGTGACTGAAATGCTGAGCAAAAAAATCCACCAACTGGCCAATTCCACTTGTTTTCATGTCTTGGGTGCCCAGTCCTAGTAAGTAGGAGATTCTTCAAAACCTTCTTGATGCAAAAAACATATTTGACCACTTCAGTCCCCAGGTAAAATTCTCCAAAGCAGACAACAGGGGTTCTTGACAAAAAAAACTCAACACACCCACATAAATTATTATTATTAAAATCAGCAGTATGTGGTAAGGACCCGAGAGCAAGGTTTCACCCTTGGAAGCTCTAAGCAACTAATAATTAGATTTCCAGGTCTTACTGACTTTTTAAGGACTTCTCAATTTGAAAGAGTGTAGCTAACCATTAAATGATCTGCTGTGGTCTCAGAAAGCAAACTGAATCAACATGTAGAGGATTTAGACCATTTCTATAAACATATTTAAAAACAAAATTGACAGGAATTTTCAAACAGGTCTTGAGTGAAAAAAATACTGAGGGCCTGTATAATCTCTCCAGCTGATATCTTCTCCATATGTGCCTGAACTGCACACCAGCCAAGAAACTCTCTGAGAGTTCAAGTCACTCTGACAGAATCTCGCAATACACCGCTTAAGTGGATGGAGAGCACAGCTAAAATTCCTGGCTAGGAAATACATCACTCAAAAACAAATGTGGTCCAGGAAAAAAGTCATGGAAAACATTGAAAACAGTCATATGGCAATGCAAGATGTCAGCAAATGTCCTTTTTTTAACCAAAAGAAGCTGAAAGTCAGCATAATTGAGTGTATCATGCTAGCTTTCTTATCAGAAGCACTTTTTCCTGGCCATTTATGTGAAAAAATGTCACATTAAAAAAAAAAAAGGGGGAAAAAAAAAGCCAACCAAATGAAAAACTACATCAAACCTACTCTCACTGTGCTAAATCTCTAAACCAACTGCAAATTAAGGTTTGAACACACTCCCAGGTCAAGACCTCACCACCATATGTTCAGCAATCACAACCACACTGAACTGGGCATTTCAGAAATAAGGGAACTTTGTGTTACTTAATTGGGTTGTTAATGATCTCCACATCACATGATAAGAATTTAAAATTACTTACCTACCATTCATGCATTTAAAACAAAAAATAGCCTCAGGAGGTTCGTTGCTACATACAACTTCATTTGCAGAAAACTGTATTTCTGCCCTTAAAAAGAGCAACTTCAGAATGAGCCTGCAGGAAGCACAAGAGAAGTATATAACCCAAATAATTAATTTCCTTCCCTGTGCCAAGCAATTTTCTCCATTCTTTAAAGCTGCTCTGTTGTCCATAAAGCATCGCTCTGGCAAGCCAAAGGACCCATCACCAACTTCTGCAGAGCTGTTTCCCATCATCCTGCTGAGACATGGCTTTTTTGTCCAGAAGTCCCCAAGAGAGTAAATGCTAGCACCTCCAACATCAACCTGCCCTTCTGTCTCCCCTTATGGCTGAGCCTCCACATGCTGATGTGACAAGAAGCCAAGGGAAGAGGCAGAGTAAATGAAATGCTTGGTTCTTCACTCTACCAGGATTTCCCTGTTTTTCAAGGAGGCATGGCTCTGCCAAGGAATCAGAAGCCTGTGCATCGTGTTTCCAGAGTCTGACTGTTTCTGCCTCACAGGGTACCAAGAGCAACACATATCCACCTCAGCAACCTAAGCCTGCCCCACACATCCCTCGGCACCTCCCAAACTGCTCTACACACTGCAGGAAGTGGAAGGAGGAGGTGATAAAATAGGGACATTCACTGCTATGCCTTAGATTTATTCAGTTCCTTCCAAACTTTAGCTCCTGAGATCAAGGCACATGATAATTCTCAGCTGCTCAGGGAGGGTGGAATAGCTGGGTTTGCCACACAAGCGAGCTGGGATTGGTCTGGGCTTGTGTCAGCAGCAGCAGTCATCAGTGGCTCCCATTCTGCTCCTCCGTCTCAGGAAAAAACTGATGTGGCTTAGCTCATGCTGAAGTACATACTAAGAAGTGTTGATTAACATGTCCATACTGCATAGCAGGGTGCAACAGTGCAAGAATCCTGAACTATGGTTGTTCCAAGCCAGCCAGACAGCTGAGAAGTCCCTCCACAAGCCTTTATAGGTTTGGAGCGCTTCCAGACCAAAACAACTGTGCAGCTCTTAGAGCTGAACTTGCTCACATAAAGTGCAATCCCCAGCTCTTCTATTTTATATTGCTGCTTTTTCTTTTTATTCATTTATTTGAAGTTAGCATTAAATGAAAACAGGAGGGAACATGAAAGGGCAATTCAACCAACCAAACTGCTGCCTAGGAAATATATAAAAGGCATGATGTATTAACATACTGGTCATGCATCTCCAAAAGCAAGTAATGAACACCACCGAATCTATTTTACCATCTTTAGGCAACATGAGATTTTCCCTTTTGCTTGCTAATTTATTCTGAGCGTTACACTATTCAGTTGTATTTAAACCAGATGCAGGTTGCTGGTTATTTGTTTTTTTTTTTTTTTTACTTTTTGCATTTGTTGTTCATCTGCTATGCTTGGCTAACAAGGGCAGCTTTTGTTAAGAATTTTTGCCACAATATATTTGAGGATCGGATTCCTTAACCCCAAAATCTCTCTGGTTTATGAGGATCTCTTTGTACCTTATCAGATTAAATCTGGAGTGATTTTTCATGAAGACTGTAGTTATAAGTAATACTATGCTCATAACAGATCTGTTATGTCTTATAACATTGCTAAAGTCATAGCTCAAGGCTCACAGGACTGGAGGCCTCACTGCTTCCCTAGCAGTCACTGCCTGCACCTTCACCCAAAAGAATGGTTTGAATGAGGTGATCCTACTGGGTTCAGCCAACAGACAGAACTTTCTCTAGAAAACAAATGGTGAGCCAAGTGAGAGGTTTAAGATGTGAGGCTATGATGCAAGTAGTTATAAACATGGAGCCAGAGGGCAGAAGACAATTATCTTCTCCAGCACTACCCAGGACTCACCCTTATGCAAGATGCATGCATCCTGTGCACACAGAGATGCAAACATGCTGGAAAGCACTGGCACAGGTATAGTAGCCCTGAGCCTGGAGATATTCATCTGTACTTTCAGGGGATCAGAAAGTCACACAGAGAAATTCCCACAAGAACCAGTAAAAATTAGTCAAAAAGATTTGTCATGGAAAATTCCCAGAAGAAACAATTTCCAGTTTTGGCCTTGAGGTTTTAGTTTGATCAGGGTGTGTTTAAATATGGTGAGCATAGGCCTTTTGAGAAAAAAAAAAAAAAAAAATTACATTTATAAAAAGCAATAAAAAAACCCCCAACATTTACATTTCCAAAGCAAAGTCTTTTCTCATCCTCTAAAACCTCTGACTGAAAAATATTATGTGTACCTTTATTCCCTTTCCCCCAGGGGAAAAAACACAGTGGCTGCCTCCAAAACCCCCTCCATTTGAATGTGGGTTGGCACAGGAAGGAAGGTCTGATTGGGAATGGATATGGGCATGAAAACAAGAACATGATAAAAGGAGATGCTTCATCAGGGGAGGAGGCTGCAAAGTATTTTAGAAGTAGTGCTGCATACTTGCCTGTTCTCATTCGTCCTTATGCATCCATTACTAACCACTGACCAAATGAACAAGCTCGGGGCAGCTGTTCCCATACTCTCATTTATTTAGAAGGGGTGTGTTGGCTTTCAATGCCTTGCTTTATCGTTTCTTCTTGGTTTCTACTCACAAAGTTTTCAGAAAGGTTTTCAATTTAGAGCTCTAGATGGATTTGTTCTTGAAGGTCATACTTTTACTGATAACTAAAAAATCTATTTTAAACTTTGCACAAAATGGAACAAGAAAGTGGACCACGTTTAGGTTTGGAGTAAGGGAGAGCTTGGTTAACAGTGGATAATTTTAATCCACTGCTCCTGTGTGATGAAATTAAGTTAATTGCTCTCACAACTGAAAAACACCCTCTGAACAAAAGTAATAAAGTATTGGACATTTTGATTCAGATGTAGAGTATCTCACAGCAGCTAAGAAATTCAAAGCTAAAGCATGTAGTATTATATGCTTCACTTTTTCAACCTGTAAGTGCAAGCTTATCACTCCCATGTACTGTATACCCTTACACACATGCCAAAAAGCAACCTGTGCTTCTCTGTGGATGCCCAAGTACTAGGCACTACAAGCATCTGTGTGACTACAGTGAGCAGTATAGGGACTAAAGAAAGGCAAAAGCAAAGCAGAACTAAGTTTGTAAGAACTGAGCTAGGGGTTGGTCTCTTCTCCCAGGCAGCCAGTACCAGAACAAGAGGACACAGTCTCAGGCTGCGCCAGGGGAGGTTTAGGCTGGATGTAGGAAGAAGTTCTATACAGAGAGAGTGATTGCCCATTGGAATGGGCTGCCCAGGGAGGTGGTGGAGTCACTTTCATTGGAGGTGTTCAGGAGGAGACTTGATGGGGTGCTTGGTGCCATGGTTTAGTTGTTTAGGTGGGTTGGATTGGTTGTTGGGTTGGACACAATGCTCTTGAAGGTCTCTTTCAACCTGGTGTATTGTATTGTATTGCAATTGGTTTTTGGGTATTGCATTAATTAAGTTCTAAAAGCAGTACATCTCTTTTCAACTTATGATTATGTACCTGCAGAAGTTACTGTTATTGTTTTTAATCACATTATGATGTTTTTAATACTATTAGCCAGATATTTCCAGTCTGTAAAAAAGGAAATTAAGACTGTGGAATGTTACATGGCTGTGGGAGTCATACATACTGTTGTTCTACAACTGGAACTCATAGCAAAGAGTTCAACAATGGTGAATTTTACTATATTATAATCAAATTATCTGTGGAAATGCACAATGAGCAATGCAATGGACATGTCTTGATCTGCATCAGATGGTGATGTGACCTTAGAAGTTTATTAGAGTCATAAAATAGTCTGGTATTTAGGATCTTCACAAATCTTTGTGATAGAGCTTAGATTAAGCATTATAATTTTGTGAATTATTTCTGATCATATTTTAATCATTACAAATGTTTCAGAGTACTCCAAGAATAAAAAAATAATCATTTGTTCTCGTTTATGAGTGATTTAGAATCAAAATATAATAAAATTATCACCCACTACTGGAAAGCCATTTCATTACTTCTGACTAAGTACACAGAGTAACAACAGCATTGTCAGTGGATGTGCCAAGGTATGAGCTGTCCTTTATTTGACATGTTTGGGGTTTTTTTGTTTGAATTACAGTGTTTTGAGTGTCCTGACTGAACAGAACAATTCTAACACAAATTCCCAGAAAACTCTGCCTGATTTCTCCCATTGGCTACATGACTCCACATCTACTTCCAGTAGACGAAGGTAGTGATAACAGCTGCCTCAGATCAAGCAGCTCAGTTACCTTATTCCTCATCTCTAAAATTTGTTACATTAGTCTAGTTTCTTCAAAATATCAGATTAATGACATAGAATAGAACAGGAATAGAATAGAATAGAATAGAATAGAATAGAATAGAATAGAATAGAATAGAATAGAATAGAATAGAATAGAATAGAATAGAATAGAATAGAATAGAATAAACCTGGTTGGAAGAGTCCTTCAAGATCATCGCGTCCAACCCATCATCCAACACTATCTAATCAATTAAACCATGGCACCAAGCACCCCATCAAGTCTCCTCCTAAACATCTCCAATGATGGTGACCCCACCACCTCCCTGGGCAGCCCATTCCAATGGGCAATCACGCTCTATGAGGAATTTCTTCCTAACATCCAGTCTAAACCTTCTCTGGCACAGCTTGAGACTGTGTCCTCTTGTTCTGGTGCTGGTTGCCTGGGAGAAGAGACCAGCCCCCATCTGGCTACAACCTCCCTTCAGGTAGTTGTAGAGAGCAATAAGGTCTACTGTCTTTTAAAAGCTGCTGTAGTATCATGCTGAGAAGGAAGAATGTCAGTCATTAATGGTTATCAAAGACTCAAAAGAAGTTTACAGTGACAATTTGGGTAGAAAATAGAGCAGTTTTCTGGCACAACGAAGAAAAATTGTTTGGGGAAAAGTGAACAGGGTCCTAGCTAAACCACACACAAGACACTTAGGCCTGGGCTCTTACAGACATTAGGTGAGGTGTTTTAATGAACTGTAGTTTTGAATACTCAAAATGTTTCTTAATGAACCAAAAACCCAACTCTTTATCTTGTGTAGGCACATAAGCATAACTGAACATGTATTTTCCAATCTGTGAAAGCAGGAAAACAGCACTCCACCTTACAGGTGCAATTATGAAGGTTTCCTTTCTCTACAATGGAAAATTGACAACATGCAAAGACTCAGAGCTCAGTTGCTTCTTTCTGCATCTTTTAAAACTGCAGTCCTGGGAGAAGGAGTCACCTGAAAAGCAGGAAGGTAAACATGATTTTTTAAACTCTCCCAGTCACTGGTCTGAGTTCAGGTATGGCCATCTGTAATCCGAAGCCATCCAGTACCTGTTTAGAAATCTGCCTGCCATGAATTGGCAGCCACATGCCAGGCAGTGATTAGGCATTGCTCAGCAGTGAGGGGCCAGTGGTGGTGTATTGATGTAAAAACACAAGTTTGTTCATCTGCAGAACTTGCTTTGTGGGTAAACAGAAGACTTCATGCTCACAGACTTCAACTTTGGATCATCTCACACGGAGGCATTTGCTCAGATGTGGTAGTCAGTGTCAATATTTGCATTTTTACCATGCCTACCCAAACATTTTTTTTTTCTTTCTGTTATCTTACACATGGATCAGGGTGAGTTGAAAGGCACACCCATGAGCCACTCAGACTTTCCAGCACTATTTCAGATCTGAGTGTAACTTTATCTAACATGGCTTCTGAATTGGATTAAAATAACCAAACAGACATACATTTCAATCTAATTCCAGTCTAAGGATACACATGTGTGCCATTTGACTCCCTTGGTCCCTTGGCAATGCAGGTATTGATGTGGCCAATCCTCCTTGGGTGCAACAAGGAGACATTTTCATCTTCACATTACCAACAGGAAGTTGAGTCATGAAAAATTAAGGCCTGAACCCATAGAGATACAACACAAACAGCTGTTCAGTTCCACCTGCTTATGGCAATAGCCTGAGGCTTTTTCCATACCTCCTGCCCTGGCGGTAGCCATGCCTCTGTCTCCAGCTGCTCTCCCTCTCCCTTTCACAAAGGCTGACAGAAAATCTGCATGTGTAACCTCCCCTTTGCTGAGTCCATGAAAAACAGTAAGGGTTAACAAAAACGTTTTTATGGACATGAAGATCAAGGATATTAGCTCAGAGAGTGGTGATAATTGCTAATAGATGAGACAAGGGGGTGAATAGGGAAGAACAGCTATTGGGAGGGACATGTCCCACTCAGCACAATTACCCACTGCACTGGCACTGGACTAAGCAAAGCAAAGACCTTCTGGAGCAGGAGGGTAAAGCACAGCTAGCCTCCACCCTGCCTGCTTCACCTGTGCAGAGGTCTACCACGAAATATCTTTGAGGTCTATGCGTGAAGCTGCCACTGCAGCAAACTTGGCCTTCTGAGGGCTCCCTCTTCCTCTTCTGCTCTCCTCCCAGGGTGCCCTGTCTGTCGGTTTTAGTTTCACCCAGACTCTAGCTCTGTACCCCAGGGTCATGGAGGGGAATGTGGAAGAGCATGGGTGTAATTCTGTCTCTCCTAAACCCTGGGATGATGTCCCTCCTCCTGCTCATAAGAGTAAGAGGCAGTGGAGAAAACTACTGCTCTGCTGCTAATCTCCAAAGAGTCTCTTCCAAACCACAAGATACTGGCTCTCACTTCACAAAAATCTTACAGCCCGTCAAAAGTGAGCCTTCTCTGAGCACCACTGACAGACACAGACTGTGTGGTTTCTTGTAGGTGGAGGCATAGTCAAACGCTTGGCTCGACACACTGTGTTTCTGGTCTTCTTAAGCACACGCACTAAGCACCTCGGGAAACAGAGAACATCCGGCACTCATGATGTAACCGCGCTGGCTGAGGGGGACACGCACACCCACGTGCACAAACCCTTTAACAGAGTGTCCCTTAGAGCTTCTTATGCTTTTATGTCAAAGATGGCAGCTGTGATCTCTCCCCCTGCTTTCAGTGGCAAAACATCAGAAGTCACACACACACGGATTCTTGGGCAGAAAGTGTATTTATTTCTTGTTGCCAGCCTCATTCGAAACAGATAATAAGTATTCCAAGGCTTTTGCAGTTTCTGCAGCCTGTCTCCAAGAGCCCTGCACTCTGTTAGAGCTCAGGTGACCTGCCCTGATCAAAAGTCACAGAAGGAAGTCTGTGAAAGAACCGGAATTGAAACACGGATCTTTTGAATCCTCAACTGACTATAATTTCGTACTCAATTCATTCTGTGTATCAAAAATGTTATGCATCTTATTTTATTATTTGCATGATCATTTGGGTATGATCATTCTTGTAAGAAATTGTTTTGCTTCTGAACAGCTAAGACGTACCTCAGAAGGCTTTTAGGAGGGAACCTAGAGGTTTGCCAGAGCCTATGCACCTACCTGTCTTCTTCAGTCTCCTAACATGCCCTGTTTAAAATATGGAATATTAGACTCACAGAAGACAAGTGAAAATCATCAGAAACTCAAGTGTACAGATCAGTGGTACCACAAAGGGCTAATTAAAAAATGCCAATTCATCTTCACATCTGCTACTAAAGTATATCACCCTTTCCAGATGTTAAACTTGCCATGCAAGGACTGTCATGTGAGGTAAAATTACCTGCAATCCAGTCAACAGAGTGAGCACACAAGGGCAACAAGCCCTGATTACAGCACAAAATTTCATCATAAGTAACAAAGTGTTAAACATCTACAAAACTGGATCAAAACGGAGCAGTTTCTGATCTTTGACCGCTGCGTAGCCATTTACAGTCCTGTACCGCCATCTGCTGCCTGCTGGTAATAGCTGCATTTCTAAAGCAGCAGCCTCACATCACCTTAGCAATGGCATGGTCCCTGTAAGCATTAGGAGGGTTCAGCGGCTGGTAGATGTTTTTTTCCACAGGTAGTAGCATGTTAAAACAATCAAAATATTCCCCCTTTTTTCAAGATGATTGCTGTTTCTTTGTACAACTCTTTGTTGTTGTTGTGTTGTTTTGTTTTGTTTTAATATCTCACTTCTTTGCTGACTTTCCTAACGGAAGTTGAATGTCAGGCCCCAAAGTACAACACATTTAATAACCCAGAAACTTACTAACACAGCTACATGTGGAAATTGATTTCTTTCGTGCAATTATAGTTCTAGCATTAACACTGAGTTCTAACAGAGTATAGCCTCTAACATCTATTGCCAGAGAGATCTAAATATTATTTCTTGTACACAAAAGTTGCTCACACATGCTAGAATATGTAGAATAGGTTCTCTCTTCCAGGTTACAGAAGCAGATCAGCCAAAGTGGCAATCATGTTACGGGCATGTGGCTGAATTTAACGAGGCACAGTGGCTGAGCAAGCTACTATGCAGCAGTGGTGAAGAACCACAGCTGACTGTGATCCTCCATAAAAGTTGTCCCTTAGGTGATGTTGAAGCAAAAAGTTCTTGGATTAAGAAAAGAAAATAGGGTGAAAAAGTGGTTTTGAAAGAATTAGCTGTTTTATAATAATAAGGTACATCTAGAATATCCACTGGCTATTGATGTGCAAATAAGGCACCCCAGAACATCAAGTCTGTCTTGAAGGGAGTGGCTCAACTGAAACATTTACCATAACCCATCTATGACCTGGTGTAAATTAGAGCTGCTAGAACCTGAGTGACTAACAGGTGACCTAACACTGGCTTTGCACATGTCATACATCAGTTGCTAGGAGGTGGCACATCATCGGTTAATGAGTACTGATCACAGTCTATGTGCATGCTGCAAAACCAGCTGCAGGTCTTAAGGAACTGCAAGGCACTGAGTGCAGGTTGCCCCAAGAGCATTGAGAGCATCGAGCTGGTGGGGGACTGGGGCTGTATGATCAGATCATCCTTTTCCAGATTAGAGATTAAGCATGCAGCTGGGAGCTCAGTGGGAGTGAAGGGGATACTGCCTGTAAGAGAGGTAAGATGTCACATCTTATTAGCAGTATCTCACCTACATGTAAGGCAGCAGCTCTCAACAATCACTGTGTTCAGAAGGTTTCAGAGTAAAGAGCCATGAGCAGCTGTCCTACATGGGTGCTTTTCCTGACATTCTGCAGTACCAAGCTCCTGATCCTGCCACTGCTCTGCTGCTTGGTTATTTAAAATCCACTCACATGATGCCTTGGGAACTCACTGCTGGTGCTAACCCTTGCTCTACAGCACATTTTCAAAGCAAGTTATTTCAGTATTGCTAGTATAATATATGGATTTGGTTGGCTTTGATCCCAAATAATGAGTAAGTCCCAAAAGATCAGAAATCTCAAGAAAAGTATTTGGGGTGATTGTCATGCTCTGAAAGATTCATCACTAAGTAGTAGACCATGAGTCAATGCTTGCCTTTGCTTGTACCTACTCTCCTCATGATGCAGAGTGGGAATAGCTACTGGTCAGCATTATCTTAAAAATCAAATGTTTCTCCCAGTGCCTGGTCAAATAGTGATTAGTATTAGACCCAGGATTCTCTTAGGAGGCATGGGTTGAGCTAGAGGAACATCAAGGAAATCAGCAAGAATAATTCCAAAAGTGGGATCCAGCCCCGCAGCTCATGAGGTTTAGCATCCTGAACTGAGCACTTGCATTTCCCCAGCCACCAATGAAACAAAGAAATATAAACTGAATTGCAGGAGTAAAGGTCTTAGTGAATGCACAGGGAAATTTAAACTGTACCACAGGGATCAAGTGAAGAAACATGGAGAGAAAGTGACCTATGACTTGTCTAATACATAATGAATGCTCCTTCAGCACAAACTGCTTCAGGGAAATGGTTTGTAATAGTACAACTAATCCCTACTGCTAGTATGTGTCCTTGCAAGTGTTAGCATAGCAAAATGGTAGCCAAAAAATAGAGATCAAGGACACATCAATATTCAAAGCTATTTTAAAACAAGGTAAATTATATTCCCTGGCATAATTTTTTTATCTGCATTATAGTGCCCCATGTGAAGGAGTCACTGCAATGACAAAGGAGATTTATGATTATATGGGGGGAAGTGCAGGATAAATTGTTGAGGCAAATAAAGAGATTATGTTACTAGAGATTAATTAGAATTAAACTCATGCTGCATGAATCAGTGTGCAGGACTGTGGCTGAATTTTCATGTAGCCAGACTGACACCTTGTGGCTTGTACAGAACATTAAAATTTGCACCTGGAGGGGGAATTAGCTTGCAAATTGCTACTACATGGAAAGATATACCTCTTTTTTTTTTTTCCAGCAGAGCAGTATGTGGCTCAGCCAGCATATCAGTAGTTGTAATCATGGAATTTATATATAAACTCCCATTTCATGCACATACTTGTTAGCCTTGTCTGCATCTGTAAATCTCAGCCTAACAGTTGACTTGCATTTAAAGCCAAAAAGTGTTTAAAAGTAAAAATGGCAAAACTGGTTCAGCATTCAGGAGATTCAGCAAAGAGAGTGGGGAGATGTTGGAACAAGGGCAAGGAAATATCACTGAGGATATGTAAGAGAAAGGCTAGATACAAGAGCATGTGCAAGGACAGCCAAAGGGCACATCCATAATGTGCCATGGTAGCTGGCACAGATCTTCACGCAACTGGCAGCCAAGTCAGGAGCATGTGAAGCCTCCTAACCTTTCTGATTTCGGGGCTGGGGCGCCTAGGCACAATGCCAAGCCTGACTGATTGCTTGGCTATGGACTTGGAGCTACGTCCTCTCCAGGCAACCACCCAATACTAGGGAGGCTGAAGATGAGCTCTGCAATCTTTGCATCGCACTCTACTTCTCGGTGTAGACCTACTCCAAGTTATCATTACAGGTCAAACCCAGTAGGCCTCTTTAAGAGGAAGGAGCAAGGAAGAGTTAGGAGATGGGCTTAGAAGGATTTAAGTAAAACAGGGGAAAAATTGAAAGCAAGGAAGATAAAACCTACTAGAAAAAGAAAAAAAAAAAAAAAAAAACCAAAAAAAAACAAAACAACAAAACAAAAGCCAGCCTCTCCTCCTTGCTTTTCTTGGCTTCATGGAGAAAAAAGCAGCTCTTAGGGCCACACTGCAAAGCTTTGCCCTGACACTCAACACAGCATTAAATATCCCCAGTATCTGCAGTGTGAATCCTTACAGGAATGCCAAAGAAATGGGCCTCCCTGTGAATGGTTCACAGTTGCTGGTATCATACATAGTGTGTGCTCTAGGAAAGGCTCCTCCAGAGAAAAATTCAAAGCAAGAATATACCTAAAACCATGAAGTATCCAGTCATCATTTCCCTCCCTCTCCATGTAAGATGCAGAAGGAGCTGAGAAAGATCTGTTTCTTAACCCAGGACACTTGGGACACTGCCCTTAACTAAGGTGCAAAGGTTCCAACTTGCAAGACCATATAAGCCTGACCCCCAGGCAAGTATATACACTGTCCATGTCCTGCATCCAGGAGCTGGAAGGTAGTTGTGGATGACAAAGGAGACAAGCAAAATGTTCTGCCAATAATAGCTGCATTTTTTCCTCTTTATTTCTAATATGAGAGAACAGAAAAGGAGTAATTGTCACCATGCTAAGAGAGGTATTTCTGAGGGCAGAATGGAACACATGCCCAAGCAAGCAGATCAAGTGACTTTGGCTGAAGTTACAGAGAAGCAACAGCACAATCTGGCTTTAAGCAATAAACTCAGTTGAGTCTCTCCCACACAGCTCTACTCATATACCTCAATCACAGCCTGGATGCAATGTCCGTGTTGTCCCAGCTGGGATCTGCTTTTCATCAACAGCTGACATTCACACCAAATTGTAGAGTTTAATATTTATCCCTAAACACATAAAGCCTGCTAATAAAAACGGACTGGGAACTATTTGGTTACAGTTACTAAGGCAAGAGTGGGAGTTCACATCTCTGAGCCCCAGGCTGTTCCCATCCTCCCCAGCACACTACTCCCAAGCCACTTCTCAGCTTCTCTGCACTTTAAACAAACTCTGCTTCTAAAATGTCTGAAGTCCTCTCATGGGAAGTGTAAAGGGTAGGAAAGGTGCTTCCTCAACATATTTCTTTCTCTTACCCACAGGATGATTCCACTTTCTAACCCTGAAAGGGGGCAAATATTTAGAAGCAGGGTTTTAAAAGCAGAGGTGGAAGGCTGTAAGGGTGAGGGGGCACCTTGTCTGCAGGAGCTATCCCAGCTCTGGCCCTTCCACTACACCTGAACCCATGCCTGTCATACACTTGTACTCCCACTGCCTTTAAAGCCACCACATATCATGGAGGGGAGAAGACCAGCTCGTTCCATTTTTTATTTGCCATTTGTCTTGATACTGGGCCCTTAAAATACATGAATTATCTAAAGACTGAGGGATTTGCCTGTCATTACTGCTAGGCAGCAGGCAGTATTTGCAACACAATTGTCCACGTAGGTGGGAAGTGTTCAGTCTTCCAGTCTGTCAAGTCAACGCATTTCATGGCTTGTAACAACTACAGAAAATAATTATGAACAGTGACACTGCAATTAATAATTAATCTCAGGACCATTTGGTTCTAATAACAGCATCTGGCACCCAGGTACGTGGTTACACAAATCCTCCCTGCAGGCCTGCACAGCTCACCATATCCAGAGGTATCAAATGACCGCAGGCTGCATCAGCTCATCATTAACTATGGTTGCAAGAAATTCTTGAGACGTTAACCCAGTTTAGGGATGTATGTATTGCATACAGCAAAGTCCCTAAACTTCTCTAAAACCAGAGCAGCCATCCCAGCCACAGCTGTCAGCACTGACATTGCTGAAGTCAAGACACTATCTCATACGAGGCCTTGAGGCTTCAAGGGAGGTTCTCCTACCCCTCTACTCTGCCCTGGTGAGACCACACCTGGAATACTGCTTCCAGTTTTGGGCTCCCCAGTTCGAGAGAGACAGAGACCTGCTGGAGAGAGCTCAACAGAGAGCCACGAGGATGATTAGAGGACTTGAGCATCTCCTTATGAAAAGAGACTGAGAAACCTGGAGCTATTTAGTCTTGAGAAGACTGATAGGGGATCTCATCAATGTCTATAAATATCTGAAGGGTGGGCATCAAGTGGAAGGGGCCAAGCTCTTTTCAGTGGTGCACAGTAATAAGACAAGAAACAATGGGTTCAAGCTTGAACAAGATTTCACCTCAACATGAGGAGAAACTTCTTTACAATGAGAGTGATGGAGCAATGGAACAGGCTGCCCATAGAAGTTGTGGAGTCTCCTTCTCTGAAGACTTTCAAAGCTCACCTGGATGCATTGCTGTGCAGACTACCCTAAGTGATCTTGCTTTGGCAGGGGGGCTGGACACGATGATATCTTGAGGTCCCTTCCAACCTCTAATGTACTGTGATTCTGTGATACTGTGAAGCTGCATAAGTTGGTTTTAAATGGGATAAATACTCTGAAGTATTACTGAAGATGCTAGGAACAATGCACGTAAGCAGAGCCAGGTTTGAAAGGTGAGGCAAAGCCTTTTATTAGACGAACTGATAAAACTGGAATGAATACACAAGTTATGAGACAGTCTAGCTGAGACCCTTCCAAGCCAAAAGGGGCTTGCATGCCCCAAAGTTTGTCCATTCTTTGCCCCACAGGTATGAGCTAGCCCAGTGGAGGACTATACTTCTCCCTAAAATCTCCACTCTCTTAGGGAGACAATGAAAGCAGTATGATTACTGCTAGTGGCACCAATACAACAATTCAAGACCTTCCCCAGATCAGAAAAATAGACAAGCTGGCAGACAAGCAAGCTCTTTTTCAGAACGATGACTACAAAAAAGACTCTGCCAGTCTTCCTCTTGCACTGTTTTCAGTTACTGTAACAGGCAATAGGACCTCTCACCACAGGCACCATCTTGCCTAACTAGGCCAGCCTGTGGTAAAGCTTTGTCTTCTCCAGCTCCCTTGACAAATATTACAGCACCATGTGGTAGAGATCATAATTTTTAACTGTCCAAACACATACTATAATTATCTGAAAAAAGACAATGCTATTGAAAACTGGCCTCATCAGCAAAGTCACTGGCTGTACCTTCTCAGGAGGCAAAAAACTCCAAGGAAAAGAACAAAGCCTGGTAAATCTGAATTTGGCAAATGCTGCCTCCCAGAGCTTCATAAAGATGTTTAAATAGGCTTTGCAGGCTCTGAGAAGTAAGTTCATGGCTGCTGTGTCTAATACTCATGTCTAATTATTGTACAGTATTGCACAATTGCCTAAGTGCTTTCTCTGAGATACCATGAGCTGTACCAGTCAGCCTGGATTTTTGATCAGTGAATTATCTGACAAGGTGAAGTTATCCTCCTTCTTGTTCTATAAATGTGTACTTGCAGAACTTAATCTCTCCGGACAAGCAAACAGGCAAAATTAAGATCTTCAGCCTTCTCCAGCATCAAAATAGTATGTGTTCTTGGGGAGATACACCAGCAGTCAGGTTCATCCCTGTGCAGCTGAAGGAAATCCTTTCAGGGCTGTATCCTTTACAAGCAAAGCTCTAGGGGTCAGAAGCAACCTCCTCTATGCTCCCTAGGTAAGTGGCACTGGTATTTATTGGAGTAAGCTTTCAGCAGCATACACATGGAGTTAATTACACAGCACATATTGCTGTTAATGACAGTCAAGCACCTAATTCTCCACATGCAGCATGTCAAATACCTTACCCTATGAAACTGCAGCTTCACAGTTATTGTACTTCAGTTTATGTAGTTTCCCTTATGCTGCACTCAATGGATTTTCATTCTGTGTTCAGGAGCATTCCAGTCCCTCCAGTAGCAAACAATAAATGAATCTTAGGAGGCTCTGGTATACTTAGGAGGCTCTGGTGAACCTATCAAAATAGGCAATTTATTTCTGAACTTGGCACTAGGCACAGCATGCCTTGTAAATGTCAATTTGTGTATGTGTGAGCATCTGACACTACTCAGCAGCACATGTCTAGGGCCAAGAATTTGACTGGGTTCTGGCTGATTTGCAAACCTAAAAATATTCTCTTTTATCAATATCCATATTTTTTTTTTTTTTTTGTGCTTATTTGCATGCTAAGAAAATTCTAAGCAGGCAGTGGTTTCATGGATCAGTCCACAACGATCCACATGAAGACCTGCCATAAACTGTGTGATGACACAGTCAAAACCGTTGCATAAGACATGGCCCATATATAGGCGTACTTTGCTTTTCACTGTTTGTCTGTTCTAATCCTGCAAGAATCAGAAACACTTTAATATATCTTATTGCTTTGTTTTCATTTACATGCAGTGCCCAAAGGCCCCTGGCAAGCAGAGAGAGGGCTAGACAAGTCATATGCATTGTTATATCTACTGGATGGACCCAAACCTCTCCCCACTGATGTCAGTGGCAGATCTTCCAATAATTTCAGTGATAGCTAGGTTAAGCCAAAAATCTATGATCACACCCTGTTATGTTTTATACTAACGGTCCTGTGGGCTCCAGCTAGGAATTTTAGCATTTGCAACAGTTAGGGAAACCCAGGGGACTCTAAAAGAGGTTTTGATGATAAATGAGTGCACTGACGTGGCAAGCTGCTCCATTTGTCACTGGAACATGAGAAAGCTGGGTGCCAAAACGAAATATTCAGAAATACCAAGAAAAAAACACAAATTTCTAACTTTTCTTAGAAGCACTCAGGAGACCTACATGGGTTTACATGACAATTTTGAACATCAAGAACTAGCCTGATACTGCATGGTGATAAAGCATGCTGAACCAACACCATTGTTGTGCAGCTTGGGTATACTGCTTTTTCCATTTCATCAGTCTGCTTCATTTGGTGACTCTCAGTTACTGCTCTATCACTTTCAGCTTCACCCACTGCACCTTAGAGAGAGATTTAAGGTCTAAGAGGTCTAAGAGACCTTAGATTTCTCTCTGTAGTGTTCCATCCTTTCCCTAGTCTTCTCAAATCCTTCAATTTCATACTCTCATCTGCTCACTGCTTTCCTTCTGTTTGCTCTCTGCATTGCCTTTCAAAGACCTCTCTCTCTCTCTTACAAAGGAACTTAGCCACTTAAAACCATCCAGCTCTTTACATCTGAAAAGCTTTTTCTCTCTGTTGCCAACTTTTGTCCTTTTTTCAAGCCCCAAACCACATACTACTTCCAACTCCTACTTTCAGGACTGCTCCACCTCCCTCCATCTTTTTGATTCACCTTCTTTAGCACTTCAGTGTTCCCCCCGAATTCATTGTTTTTCACAGTTACCTTTCCCAACATGAAAGATCAGTTTTCCTTGCCTGATGGAGTCTGCAGCCCAACAATCTGCACAGCATTGATCTCTCTTGAAATAAAAAAGTAGGTCAAAACAAGATGGGTGGAAACCCAGTCAAAAGTTCAATTATGTTGGTTAATTAATGGCTCAATATCAAAGAAGCAGCCAGTTGAAAATGTCATTGCTTGGGGGTTGATATGGGGCCCAACACTATTCAATATATTTTTCAATGGTCTGGATAATGGGACTGAATATTCACAGCAGGCTTGTGGATGATACCAAACTGGGAAAAGAGATATGCTGGAAGGAGATGAGTCATCACACAGGGTGTGCTTTTTAATACAAGGTTAAAACAATAAATGATTGAGGTTTAATGAAGATACATGGAAAGTCATGAAGCTGGGATGGAATAGTCCCAAGCAGCAGTACAGCCTGGGGACTGGCTGGCTGGGGACAAAATCTGTTGAAAAAGCCTTGAGGGTCTGGGCAGACAGCAAACTGAAGCATGGGCTGGCAGCTTGTTCTGGCAGCAGAGGCAGCAAACTGCGTCCTGGGATGCATCAGCAAGAGCACATCCAGCAAACCAAGAGATGTGTTTATTCCTCTCTACTTGGCACTTTTCAGGATGCATTTGGTCTGTTCCATCCACTTTTGCTTTCTCTCTGCTCAAAAGAGACACTGAAAAATTGGAGACATGCTGGAGAACTTGATGTAGAAGGAAAGGTTGAAGGAGTTAATTTCTTCAGACAAGAGAAGGCCCTTGGAGACTCTAATCATAGTCTTCTAACACCCCAGTGGTTGGCAGAGGTACAGAATGTTGGCTTCACATGGATGCACAGCAACAGGACAAGAGGCATTGGGCACAAGCCATCTAGATAAAAGGGGGGGAAAAATAAGCAGTGAGAACAATTCAGCATTAGAAATGGTTGCGCAAAGAAGTGGTGGAGAATGCAGCTTGGGTTTCAAGAAGATCAGAAGCCTGCAGAGCTGGCAGGTGGACAAATATGTCTTGTAAACTCAACAAAAATCCTGTAGAAGCTGCTGTTACATAGACATGAAACTATATCACACCATATCTCCTGTGATACTATTCAGTGTATGACCTCAGTAGTGTAGAAGCCTTTCAGCCTGTATTTTGCACTCACTTTTTTTTTCCTGGTAAAGAAACAGGGAAGGAAGACAAATTCTGATCACACACATAAATTTTTAATATGTCCTTTCAATGCTAGAGGTCAGTTCACACTTTCACAGCTGCAGATTTTGAGCCTGAGATTTATGTTTTTTCTGCATGGACAGCAGCATCTC